>CM075966.1:9995000-14795000 GCA_038048745.1 Coluber constrictor foxii
TTTTATTGAAAAAGTTTTGCAATACAATTTTTATACCCCTTTCCCCCCACCAATCCCCCCACCCAACTACCACCCCCTCCCATTCCCTCCCTATCCCTCCCCCCTTCCCCCCCTGACTTCCTTTATTAAACAATCATATATATCAATCAACATCAAACAACAAAAAATAGGTGAGATCCAGCTAAAAATATAATGAATTTAACATTAAGTAATAAAAAAATTAATCTAAGCTTCTAACACCCTCTTTTACCCCCTTAATTCAAATATATAGTAACCATAAATCATTTGTAAAAACTTACAGCAGTCTAACAAATATAGCAAATATAACAAATATATAAAAACTAATTTTGAGCATCATAAATTTTTAGAATAATATAATATAAATGTTTAGCATTAAATATAATTCCAAATATTCAGTCTTAGTAATATTATTTAAAAAAATATATAAAATTCAAATAATACATCATAAATTTTTTTAAAATTAGATAAAGTAAAGCTGATCTATCAGATATATAAACTTATTTTTAACATTATAATTTATCTAAACATTAATATAAATGTATAACATAATAAAAATGTAAATTCAAATATTTAATAAAATAATTAATAGATATAGTTATGAATCAAATACTAGTTGAAACTTCTTACTTTGATATTTATTCCGCATATACTCTACCCATTTCTTCCACTCCCTAGCAGAGGCTTCATGGGTCCTGTCTTTTAGGTATGCAGAAATCTTAGCCATTTCTGCAAAATTAGACATCTTCAATATCCATTCCTCTATAGTAGGTACACTATCTTTTTTCCAGTATTGACCAATCAGTAGTCTAGCTGCAGTAATCATATATAAGATCAATCTCATTTCAATTGGTGAGCAATCCTTAACTATCCTCAGCAAAAAAAACTGAGGAGAAAATTCAAGCTTCTTCTTCAAAACGTTCTGCATAACCTACCAAAGTTTAATCCAAAATGCTTTCAGTTTTCTACAGGTCCACCAAATATGAAAATATGTTGCATCCAAACAATCACACCTCCAACATTTAGGTTGAACATTTGGATACATACATGATAATTTTTTGGGATCTAGATGCCATCTATAAAACATTTTATAAAAATTTTTCCTCAGATTCTGTGCTTGTGTAAATTTAACATTCTGGACCCAGATCTTTTCCCATGTTTCCAACATTACTGGTTCTGCAAAATTTTGTGCCCATTTTATCATACAATCTTTAACTAATTCACCCTCTGAATCTCTTTCTAACAATAAATTGTACACTCGCTTAATATGCATCGGCCCTTTACATTTTATCTGAGTCACCAAATCTTCTTCATGTAACATTAGTCCAATTTTCTGATCTTCTCTCCATCTCGCTTGAAGTTGAAGGTACTGCAACCAAGTTAAATTCTTCCCTTCTTCCAACAGAGTATTCAAAGGTTTCAAACTCCATCTGTCCCCATCATTAAAAAGCATCTCTTTGTATAAAATCCCCCCGAGTGACTTTATATTTGGCATAATCTGCCCAAGATCCAACCACAAAGGTATTTTGTAATCCAATTGAAGCTGGTGCTTCTTCCAAACTCTCATCAAAGCATGTCTCAAAATGTGACTTTTAAATACCCTATCCAACTTATCTTCATAGAATAAATATGCATGCCAACCAAATTCCAAGTCATGGCCTTCTATATTCAAAATTTCTATTTTCGTTGTACCAAACCAATCACCCACTTGTGTCAGCACTGCTGCCTCATAATATAAACGTAAGTTTGGAACTTTGAGGCCACCTCTTTCACGAACATCTTGCATGATTTTACGTTTAACTCTTGGTTTTTTTCCATTCCAAATAAATTTATTTAGACCTGCTTGCCATTCCATCAATATCTTATCACGTTTGAGCACCGGAATCATTTGAAATAAAAACAAAAATCTAGGTAGAACGTTCATCTTAATAGCTGCTATTCTGCCAAGTAAAGATAGTTGCAGTTTCTTCCAAGTTTCAAGGTCCTTTTGAATCTTGTGCCACAATTCCTCGTAGTTATTTTGAAAAAGTTTTATATTAGAAGCTGCAACCTGAACTCCTAGATATTTCACCTTTGTAGCTATTTCAAAGCCTGCCAACCTTTCCAGTTCACTCCTTTGTGGTTCCAACATATTTTTAACTATCATCTTAGTCTTTTTCTGGTTCAGACTAAAACCTGAAACCAAACCGTATTCCTCTATAATATTTTTCATCTGTATGATTGATTCCAAGGGTCGTGTTAGGGTAACAACCAGATCATCTGCAAATGCTTTTGTTCTGTAATCTTTTTGCCTTACAACTATTCCGTTCAAATTGTTAGAGTCCCGTAGAGAATTCAACAACACTTCTAGAGTTAAAATGAACAACAATGGGGATAACGGACAACCTTGTCTAGTTCCTTTCTGTATATAAAAGTTAGTAGTTAAACTCCCATTGATAACAATTTGTGCGGTCTGTTCTTGATAAATTGCTGAAATCGCTTGTATAAACTGGTCCCCAAAATCCATTTTATACAAAGTCTTTTTTAGAAAATCCCAGTTGACTCGATCAAAGGCCTTTTCCGCATCCAAAAACACCAGCACCGCAGGGATCTGTTTATTTTTTTCAAGATATTCCAATAAGTCTATAAGTTGCCTCACATTCCCCTTCATATGTCTGCCTTCTATAAAACCTGCTTGATCATCGTGAATCACATCTTGGATAACTGGCATCAGTCTGTTGCTAATACTTTTGCAAAAAATTTGTAATCCGTGTTCAGGAGAGATATTGGTCTGAAATTTTCTGGTTTTGTAGAACCCTCTTCCTTTGGAATCAGTGAAATAAAATGTTTTGTTGAAGAATAAATATAAACTTGTGGGTTATAAGGAAAATATAATTTGTGTAAGAGTTGAGGGAAGGTTTTTTACAATATTTTTTATAGAAATTAAATAGTGAAGATGGTATTTGATTATACGTAGTGGATTTGTAGAGAATAAGATGAATAAGTTTATGTAAAGCTATTAAGTAAGGAATGTTTCCAGGAATTTACAATGCATTTTACTGGAGATTGGTTGAAATATTTTGTTAATGTGTTAATATATGTAAGGGTTGGAGATGTGATGGTTAATTGTAATTGGACTCTGATTGTGTAATACTGGAAGAAAGAAGATTTGCTTATTATTGAAGAATGGACAAGAACGAAGTTGGACTATTTTCAAGCAAGAATTGGTTTAAATAATTATATTTAGATATGAACAAGGGGAGTTAAAGTGCAAGAGGGAGATAAATCTATAGATAGGTAGTGTATGTTTTTTTTTCTGTTTGTTAAATGTTATACCCTGTATTTGCTCTGGGAAGTCCGGGGCGGGGGGGGGGAGGGTTGGAATGGGAGGGGGGTGGAGGGAGGGGAAAATATGTGTAAAATTTTTTAAAACTTTTCAATAAAAAAAAATATAGAAACTAACTTGATGTTGAATGTAATAACTGCAGCAAGACTTCTGGTGGCACAGTATTGGAAGAAGGAAGATCTTCCTTCTATTGAAGAATGGACATTAAAAGAAATGAACTTAGCAGAAATGGCAAAAATTTCGGCATATTTAAAAGACCATTCAAATGAGAAATTTAGGTTGGAGTGGAAAAGATGGATAGGATATATTCAAGGCAAATATAAGACTAGAAAATTACAATTAGTTTTTTGAATAAGGAATGGGTTAAGAGAGTGTTACAAAGTATATTAGGTTAGATTAGTTAAAGGGAGTTAAAAGCTTAAGAGGGTGATAAGAGACTATAGATAGTTAGCTTAAATTAGTTTATGATTGTTTAATGTGATACTCTGTATTTTGCTTTGGGAAGTGGGGGTTGGGGTTGGGTTAGGGAGGGTATGGGGGAACGGGGAAATATATGTAAAAATGTTTGCTAAAAATTTTCAATTAAAAAAAAAAAAGCCACCAAAAAATCCAAGAGGACCAGAACAGAGGAGTATCCCCGGTCCCGAGCCCTCCAAAGATCATCCACCAGCGTGACCAATGCCGTCTCCATGCTGTACCCAGGCCTGAAACTCGATTGGTATGGATCCAGGTAGTCTGTATCCTCCAGGGCCAACAGGAGCTGCTGTGCCACCACGCTCTCAACAACCTTTGCGACAAAGAGAAGGTTGGAGACTGGACAAAAGTTGTCCAGTATGGTTGGATCCAAGGAAGGTTTCTTGAGGAGGGGTCTCACCACCACCTCCTTCAAGGCGGCAGGGAAGATCCCCTCATCCAAGGATGATGATAATAATAATAATAATAATAATAATAATAATTATTATTATTATTATTATTTTATTTCTATACCGCCCCTCTCCCGAAGGACTCGGGGCGGTGTACAGCCTGATTAAAAACACAAAGACAGACAGAATTTAAAAATAATTAAAAATATTAAATAGTTTGGCTCAATTATAAAACCCCAATTTAAAATCCCGTATTTAAAACCAATTTAAAATCTTTACATTGCTAGCCCAGCCTGGCGAAACAACAAGGTTTTGAGGGCACAGCGAAATACACGGAGGTCAGAGATCTTATGCATTTCTGAGTGTAATTCATTCCAAAGGGCAGGGGCTCCCACAGAGAAGGCCCTCCCCCTGGGTGTCGCCAGCCGACATAATTTGGCCGATGGCACCCTGAGGAGACCCTCTCTGTGGGAGCGAATTGGCCGGTGGGAGGCTACTGGTGGCAGAAGACGGTCTCGAAGGTACCCAGGTCCAATGACATGGAACGCCTTAAAGGTGGTAACCAACATCTTGAATGGCACCCGGAAGACCACTGGGAGCCAGTGCAGCTCACGCAGGAGAGGTGTCACATGGGCACAACGGGTTGCGCCCATGACCACCTGCACGGCCGCATTCTGGACCAGCTGGAGCCTCCGGGAGCCCCATGTAGAGAGCATTACAGTAGTCCAGTCGAGAGGAGACAAGGGCGTGAGTGACCGTGCGCAAGGCGTCGCGATCCAGAAAGGGCTGCAACTGGCGAATCAGGCAAACCTGATAAAAAGCCCCCCTGACCACGGCCGTCATATGCTCTTCTAAAGACAGCCGTGAATCCAGGAGGATGCCTAGATTGCGAGCCCTCTCTGTGGGGGGCAAAGATTCGCCCCCAATAGTCAGCGATGGCACCAGCTGAGTATATCGCGACGCCGAAAACCACAGCCACTCAGTCTTGGAAGGGATGAGTCTGAGCCTATTTCTCCCCATCCAGACCCGTATGGCCTCCAGGCAGCGAGACATCACAGCAAGGGCATTGTTTGGTGGTCTGGGGTGGAAATGTACAGCTGAGTATCATCAGCGTACAGATGGACTCTCACCCCAAAACCACGGATGATCTCACCCAGTGGCTTCACATAAATGTTGAACAGAAGGGGCGAGAGGACTGACCCCTGCGGCACTCCCCATACGAGGCGCCTCGAAGTCGACCTCTGCCCCCCTGTCAACACGAACTGCAAGCGGTCGGAGAGGAAGGAAGAGAACCACGGTAAAACGGTGCCCCCTATTCCTAACCCCCTCAACCGCTGCAGCATGTTACCATGGTCGATGGTATCAAAAGCCGCTGAGAGATCTAACAGGACCAGGACAGAGGAACAACCCCTGTCCTGAGCCCTCCAGAGATCATCAACCAACACAACCAATGCCGTTTCTGTGCTGTACCACCACCTGAAGCCCAACTGGTAGGGGTCTAGATAGATAGCTTCATCCAGGTGCCCGGGTAGTTGTTATGCCACCACACTCTCAACAACCTTCGCCACAAAACGAAGGTTGGAGACCGGATGATAGTTAGCTAATTCAGCCAGGTCCAGGGAAGGCTTCTTGAGGAGGGGCCTCACCACCACCTCTTTCAAGGCAGCGGGAAAGGCACCCTCACTCAAAGAAGCCCTTATAATCCCCTGGAGCCAGCCTCGCGTAACCTCCCGGGAAGCCAGTGCCAACCAGGAGGGACACGGGTCCAATAAACATGCGGCAGCACTAATCCTACCCAGAACCCTGTCCACATCCTCGGGAGCCACAGGGTCAAACTCCTCCCAGATAATGTTCTCAAGACCTACCCTTGCCTCCTCTCCCGGACTCACCCAATCGGAGTCCAAGCCTTCCTGAATCCGAGCGACTTTATCATGCAGGAATTGCACAAAATCCTCAGCACGACCCTGCAAGGGATCCTCCCGCACTCCTCCCCGAAGAAGGGAGTGGGTCACCCTAAACAAGGCGGCTGGGCGGTTCTCTGCAGATGCGATAAGGGCAGAAAAATAGGTAGATTTTGCTGCTTCTATCGCCACTAGGTAGGTCTTGATATAAGACCTCACCTGTGTCCGGTTGGAATCGGATTGACTAGTCCTCCAAATGCTCTCTAAGCATCTTTTCCGACGCTTCAGCTCTCTCAGCTCCTCAGAGAATCAAGGAGCCAATTGAGATCTGCATCGGGTCAGAGGCCGCAAAGGCACGACACGGTCCAAAGCCCCGGCGGCCGCACTCTCCCAGGCGGCCACTAGGTCTTCAGTCGAGCCGTGTGCCAGAGCCTCAGGAAATGGCCCAAGCTCTGTCAGGAACCTTTCGGGATCCATCAGGCGCCTGGGACGGAACCATTTAATCGGTTCCGTCTCCCTGCGGCGGGGGGAAGTGGCAGGAAAGTCCAAGCTAAGGAGAGAATGATCTGTCCATGACAAGGGTTTAATGTCTAGATCCCCTCTACCAAGATCATTCAACCACTGACCAGAGACAAAAATCAAGTCCAGAGTGAGTCCCCCTGTGTGAGTGGGGCCTTGAACTAATTGGGTCAGGTCCATGGCCGCCATGGAAGCCATGAACTCCCGAGCCACCTCTGACGCCTCACCTGCAGATGGCAAGTTGAAATCCCCCATAACAATAAGTCTGGGGGTATCAACTGCCACCCCAGCAATAACGGCGAGCAGCTCAGGCAGGGTCGCTGCTACGTGGCAGGGAGCCAGGTACGTAGTCAGCAAACCCACCTGCCCACCCCAGCCCCACTTCACGAGGAGGGACTCACATCTGGCTATCTGAGGCACAGTAGTCTCCCTTGGATTAAGACTTACCCTAATAATCGCCGCCACTCCCCCACCCCTCCCCTGAGCCCTTGGCTGGTGAAATGCCTGGAAACCTAGTGGGTACATTTCAACGAGGGGAACCCCCCCGTCGTGGCCCAACAGGGTCATCTGTAATACCTGCCAGGTCTGCACCCCCCTCCAAAATAAGATCACAAATGAGGGGGGCTTTGTTAACAGCAGACCTGGCATTACACAACATCAGCTGCGGACCCAGGGCCTGAGGCTCTGTGAAACCTAGGACACGAGTAATGCATCGGGGGCCGGAGTGCGCAATTGCTCATAAACAGCATATGCGTGCCCCTGGAACATGCTATGGCCCCCTGCGCCCGTCATATCTGCCCCTCCCACTCACTATTTCAATTGCACTGCGCTTTCCGAGACCTCGCTGTTCCCCAGCCAAAGTTCCCTCCGTGATCTCTCTACCGTGCCCAAGTGTCCCCTCATCCTGCTCGGTGGCTATATGAACCCCCCCAGGTCCATCTTTACAACCCCGTCCCCACCTCCCGGATCCCCTTAAAATTTTCTTTAAAAATCCCGATAAAAAACCCCTCAACCCCCTCTTCGTTGCATGCCATCTCTCCGGGTTCCAAAACCCATCATCGAGATAGGCCCTCGATAACATGGAGGGCCAGGCCTGCGAGAGGGGGGAGTCTCGCAGCGCAAGAAGGTCAGCTTATGGGATCATCAACCCCAAAATAATGGGATGCCATTATTACTGACTGGATCCAATCCCGTGTCACCTCTCAGGCCGCATAAGCAAGCCAGGAGGGACACGAGTCCAGTACACACATGGTGGCACTCAGCCTTCCCATGATCCTGTCCACTTCCTCAGAGGTGACAGGATCGAACTCCTCCCAAATCCCAAGGCCAGGTGCCTCCTCACCGTCAGACCCTGCCCAGTCAGAGTTCCGACCATCTCAAATCTGAGCGTTCTTATCCAGCAGATGCTGACTAAACTGCATCCCCACAGAGGATCCTCTCCTGCCCTCCAATTCAGGAGGGAGCGGGACACCCTAAACAGGGCAGCTGGGCGATTATCTGTGGACACGATGAGGGTGGAGAAGTATGCCCGCTTCATTGCCTCCATCACCACCAGATAATTTCGTGTGAACGATCTCAACTGAGAATGGTCAGATTCAGAACGACTGGCTCTCCAACCACTCTCTAGGCCTCTCCTATGGCACTTCATCTCCTGGAGCTCCTCCGTGAACCAAGGAGCCAACCGGGATCTGCATTGAGTCAGAGGCCACAAAGGCATGACACAGTCAAGTGCCCCGTAGGCCGCCTTTTCCCAGGCATTCACCAGAGCCTCAACCGGGGCGTGGGAGAGAGAGAGAGGTATTGTCCCAAGCTCCGTCTGGAACCTCTCTGGGTCCATCAGGTGCCTGGGGCGAAACCAGATGGTTGGTCCTGCATCCCAGTGTGTATGTGTGTGGGGGGTGTTGGCATTCTGGAAGCCCAGCCACAGGAGATAATGATCGGTCCATGACAGGGGATGAATAACTGGTACTCCCCCACCGAGATCAGCATGCTACTGTTCCAAGATAAAAACAAGATCGGGGGTGTGCCCCCCCCCCCCATGAGTCGGGCCCTGAATTATCTGGGTCAGGTCCATGGCTGCCATGGAAGCCATGAACTCCCGGGCCGCTCCCGACGCGCCACCCAGGGACGGCAGATTAAAGTCCCCCAGAACAATAAGTTTAGGGAACTCAACCACCAACCCCAAGAGAGCATCGAGCAGCCTGGGCAGGGCCATTGGTACATAGCTGGGAGATAGGTATGTAATCAACAGGCCCAACTGCCCTTGTGGACACCATCTCATAAGGAGGGACTCACACCCATCTATCTGAGGAAAAGTGACCTCCTGCGGACCAAGGGACTCCCTAATAACAACCGCCACCCCCCCACCCCTACCCTGGGCCCTCGGCTGGTGTAGCACCTGAAAACCCGGTGGGCAGAGTTCAGTTAGAGGGACACCTCCCTCCGATCCCAACCAGGTTTCCGTAATGCAAGCCAGGTCTGTGTTCTCCTCCTCAATCAACTCACAGATGAGGGAAGCTTTGTTAACCACAGACCTGGCATTAAAATAAACCAGCCTAAGCCCAGGGACCCTCTCTCTCAAACCTCCTGGCAGTCGGACAGAACCAGAAGGGTTGGAGCGCGCCACCGCTCGAAGATAGTGGGGGGGGGGGCGCTCCCAAGTACTGATATGGTCCTTTGTTCAGCCACCTGCCTCCATTCCCAATTGCAACTGGAATCGAAGTCCCCACCCTCTCCCTCGGGGCACCATTGCCCCCCATCCCCGCTCCAGCCCCACCTCTCTCCTCCCCTGGTCTGGACTGACATTGACCCAGAGGAGCCCCCCCCCAACTACCTGCCTGGAAATCACAACCCTCCCCCCTCCCCAGTCTCCTTAAAAATTTACATGGAATGTAAATGTAATGTAAATGTAATGACATGGAATGTGAAGGGTACAAGAAATCAGATCAAGAGACGATGATTGGAACTTAAAATTAAAAGAGATTTGCCAGATATATTATTCTTGCAAGAAACCCATCAGAAATCTGAAGGTTCAAATAAAATGTATATAAAGGGTATGCAAATTTATGAAAAATCTTTTGGAACTTCAAAAGCTAGAGGAGTTGCGACATTGATAGCAGATAAGGTACATTTTGAAAAAGAACAAGTAATCGTGGATGATGAAGGAAGATATGTAATAATTGTGGGAAATATTAATGAGGAGAAAGTTACACTGGTTAATTTATATTTACCAAATGAGAAACGAAAAGAATTTCTTGAAAAAATAACTAAAATTTTGGAAATTGAAAGTGTAGGGAAAGTAATTGTGGCTGGGGATTTTAATTTAATTAGAGATAAAATAGACAGTACTAACCCCACTCGTTGTGAAGGAGCAAATAAAATGGGGCTCTTAAATAAATGGATGTCTCAAAACGGTGTGGTGGATACTTGGAGAGAAGTGAAAGGAACTGAAAAAGTGTACACTTTCTATTCTAAGACACATAACACATATTCAAGAATTGATTATATCTTAGTTTCTAAAGAATTGTTGAATAATGTGGATAAGATAGATATGGGAATTTTTAAGGATTCTGATCACGCAGAAGTTGGAAATAGATTTTAATTTTGAGAAAAAAGAAAGTTGCTGGAGATACAATGAAAAACTGTATAAAAATGAAGAGGATAAAAAATGGATATTTAAAAAATGGGAAGAATGTTGGAGATTGAATGATAATGGAGAGGTTAAATTTGAAATTGTTTGGGATGCGATGAAAGCAGTGTTTAGAGGGGAAAGTATTAAGTTATCAAGCAGAAAATATAAAAATTATAAAAATAAAATTGAAAAAGATAAAAACCAGATTAAGGAATTGGAGAATCAATTTTTGCTTACTTAAAAAAAAAGATTTTTGGAGGAACTAAATTTGTTAAAAAATAAATTAATAGAAGAGGATATAGAATTGGTAAAAAAGAACATGAGATATTTAAATAGGAATTTTTTTGAATTTAGTAATAAAAATTCTAAGTTATTGGCAAAGATGGCGAAAATTAAAAGAGAGAAGAGAGAAATTGGAGCTTTGATAGATGATAAGGGTATAAGATGCTATAAAAAACTAGAAAAATGTGAAGTGGTCAGGAACTTCTTTCAAAATTTATATTCGAAAAAGTTAATAGATCGGGAAAAACTGAGAAGTCATTTAGAAAAATATGTGGTGAAAATCGACCAAACATATAAAGACTTGATGGAAGAAGATATAACACAAGATGAGATTAATGGAGTAATACAAAAAATAAAAACAGGGAAAGCTCCAGGTGAAGACGGATTACCTGCTGAGTTTTACAAGGAATTTAAAGAAATAATAATACCAAAATTGCAAAAACTATTTAATGGAATTCTACATGGTGGAGAAGTTCCGTTGTCATGGAATAGAACGGTGATATCTATAATCCCTAAACCAGATAAAGACTTAGAAAGGATCGAGTCCTATTGGCCTATCTCCTTAATTAATCAAGACGCAAAGATATTTACCGCCATTATAAATAATAGATTAAGCAGATTTATAGATAGATATATAAGTTATAACCAAGTAGGCTTTGTGAAGGGTAGATATATGAGTGATATTGTCAGAAGAGTATTAAATATTATAGATGTTGCTGAATATAATGCTGATAAAATAGGTATAGTATCATTAGATATTTTTAAAGCTTTTGACTCTGTACAATGGGAAACTATTAAAATAATCGTTGAGGTATTAGGTTTTGGTAACAAGTTTATACATGTTATTTCAAAATTGTATCAAAAAAGTAGTGCAAGAGTGAAGGTGAACGGAAGGTTGACAGAAGAGATAAGATTGGAAGCGGGTACGAGACAAGGATGCCCCTTGTCTCCAACATTATTTTTATTAGTTATGGAAAATTTGACTAAAATGATAGAAAAAGATGAAGAATTGGAAGGGTATAAGGGATATAAGATAAATTTGTATGCGGATGATACTTTGATTATTTTGAAAGATATAGAGAAAGATTTAAAAAAGATACATAAGCATTTGAAAGAATTTGAGAAAATGACAGGTTTGAGAATAAATTGGTCAAAATCTGAACTATTAATAAATAATAATGGTAAGGAGCGAGAGAACATGCAAGCGCAATTTGGGATAAGGATTAAAAATACATTGAAATATTTGGGTATAACACTTTCACTCAAAGTTAAAGAAATGAAAAAACTAAATTATGATGAGATGATGAATGAAATTGAGAAAAAGATAAGTAAATATAAAACAATAAAGTTGTCTTGGTTTGGTAGAATTGCAATGTGTAAGATGATGTTGTTGCCAAAGTTTAATTTTTTATTTGAGATGTTACCGTTAAATTTGACAGAGAAAGATATTGAAGGATATCAGAAGAAAATAGATAAATTTTGCAATGGTGGGAAAAGACCTAGATTAATGAAGAAACTGTGGTATCAAAGTCAAAAGGAAGGTGGATTGGGAATCCCTAAATTACTTATTTATTAAAAATACTTAAAGGTGAAGATAGTCATTGGAGAGATTTAGAATTAAAAGATATCAAGAGATTCGGCTCAACATGGTTTTTAGATAAAGCAAAATCAAAATGTGTAATTAATAGCTATTGGTTAAAGGGATTGAGTAAAATTTGGAATAAATTTGTTAAAATCTTAATCCCAGATATAATTTTCTTAGGGAAGACAATTGAAAATTGGCCGATTAAAACTAATATAAGTCGCGATAGGGTAATGGAAGATAAAAATATACAAATTATAATAGATTGGTTAAAAGCCTTAGAAAATGAAAGGAGGAAAAAAGAAATCTTTGAAAAATTGGGTTTAGGCTGGTTTGAAAAAATACAGATAGAAAAATGGACTAAGAAAGTAAGGGACAATTGTGCGATAAGCAGAAGTAAAACTGAATTTGAACATTTAGTATTCCAAATTATGAAAGATGAAATTAGGCTAAAGGGACTCGTTAGTAAGATATATAAGATTATAAATTTTAATGAAAAACCACAAAGGGTGATGAAGGTGAATTGGGAAAAAGAACTTAATATTAAAATATCAGATTTAGAATGGAATGTAAATTGGAAGAGCAGAATTATGAAGACTTTATCTGTAAGGATTAAAGAGCATAATTACAAGGTTGTTTGGAAATGGTACTTGACTCCATTAAGACTGTCACTGATGGATAACAAAATTAGTAAACAATGTTGGAGATGCGATATGGAAATACGGACTTATGAACATATGTGGTACAAATGTGATAAAGTTAAAAAGTTTTGGCAACAATTGGAGAAAATGATATTTGAAATGATGGGGAAAGCAATAATATTGAGACCAGAATCTATATTACTGTTGATAATTAAGGAAATAGAACCAACAAAATATGAGAAAGAATTGATCAGAATTATGATTATAATTGGTAGAATTATAATAGCCAGATATTGGAAACTAGAGGTGAATTTTAGAATAGAAGAATGGTATTGTGAAATGTGGAAACTAGCCCTAAACAATAAAATGACATTTGACATTAAAGTTAGAAATTGCGATTATAAAGAAGATGTTTTCTGGAAAATTTGGAAACCATTTGTGGACTATGCGCTGGGAAAATTGGATGCTTCGGTACCTGTACCCCGAGAACGTGGATTTTGGTGTTCATGAGGATATATCCGAAGAACCAAATCTTCCTTTCTTATGTATAGCACAGGGTGAAGTATTGTATACGTTGTCTGTAATGTTATTTTAATTAATAAAAATTATTTTTAAAAAATTACATTAAAATTTTTATAAAGCCCCTTTAGTAAAACCCTTAAGGTTCTTGTGACACCTCTTGGGATCCCAGGACCCGTCCTTAAGACAGTTCTTAGCGAGGCCGGTCGACCACACCCAGGAATGGGGGGCATTCCTGTGGGCATGCAGTTCAGCGCTTGCATAAGTTTGAGATGTCTTCATCAGCCATGGAACGGATATGGCAACGGCGAATGGAGAACAGTCGATGTCACAATAGGTGTAAGGCCAAAATGTAACCCAGCTATCTGGAACAGCCACTCCTGGTGCTCTCTCACAACATTCAGGGCGTACAATGTTCACAACCCTTGCCTCCCTCTCACCAAGACAAGGTTGATGTAACAAGCTGGGTGGACCCCAGGACCGGCGCCCCCAGTCATCGATGCTCTTTCACAGCAGCATGGGCCATACCCAGTACTGGGCTTCTCTTAGGTCCAGCTTGGTGAACACCTTGCCCTTCGCTAAATGGCTTAGCCTATCTTTCATTAAGGGGAGTGGGTAAGAGTTCTCCATGCACACAGCATTAATTCCGCAAAAATCCACGCAAAGCCTCATCACCCCATTTTTTTTTCTTTGAACAGCAATGGGGCCACCACTTTAGAATTGGTGGGTTAAATGAAGCCCCTAGCTAAATTGGCATCAATGTATTTTCTCAATTCAGTCATTTCCTTAGGGGTCATGGAATATATCTTGGGCTTTGGCAACTTGGCTCCTGGTACAAATTCAATCACGCAGTCAGTAGGGCAGTGAGGGGGAGGAATTTGGAGTCATGCTTGCTAAAGTGCCCATCGAATCCTGATTTTCATTGGTCACATGGGGGCAGCCAGGGAGCCCATCTGTGGTGGCTGCAGCATTTTCCAGCTGGCTAGGTCTGCCGGGGGTCGGTGCATCTTGGCATTTATTCAGAGGAATTGGGGGGAAGGGGAGTGTCTGTTTGAGTGAGTGAACCATGTGACTGCAGGGAGGAAAGTTTTCCAGCTCTCCTCATGGGTAAATCTGATTGTTTTTAGGGGGAAGGGAATTGTCTGTTTGAGTGAGTGAACCATGTGACTGCAGGGAGGAAAGTCCTCCAGCTTTCCTCATGGGTAAATCTGCTTGTTTTTAGGGGGAAGGGGAGTGTCTGTTTGATAGAGTGAATCATGTGACTGCAGGGAGGAAGGTGCTACAGTTCACCTCATGAATGAATCTGCTTGTTTCTAGGGGGAGGGGAGAGTGGCTGTTTGATTGAGTGTAAGTGGGAAGTCTTGTTAGCTGTGTGCATGGGAAAAATGGGTTAGATGGTGTCTGTTAGCTTTGGAAGGCAATTTATGTAGGAGAAGGAAAACTCCGATCTCAAACCTCCACTGCCTTGTGGCTATACCCATCTATGGGAAAGTCTTCAGCAGTCAACCTCGAGGCAAAATCTGGAGCAGGAGACCTGGAGTGAGGCGGAGTGCTAGAGGAGTAATACCTCTCTAAAAAAAAACCTTGGTCCAGCTGGCTCGGCTGGTAGCACCTCGTAAGGGCCCCTTTCCAAGGTTACAGGAGAAGATGGTCAACTGTTCTGAAGGCGGAAGAGGGCTTTATGCCCCAATGGCAGATAAAACAGCAGAACCAACTTCTAGGAGAAGGGAAACTCCGATTACAAACCTCCACTGCCTTGTAGCTATATCTACTAATGGAAAAGGCTTCAGGAGTCAACCTCGAGGCAAAATCTGGAGCCAGAGTCCCGTAAGCAGTTCGTGACTGTGTACAATCACGTTCTGGTAACTCCTGTGATGCAGCTGGAACTAATTGTATCTGATTTGCCATTCCATTGTGCCAAGTTAAATGTCTAACCTGTATGCATTCACCTGCCTACTGCCCTTAACACATTCCCCCGCCCATATAACTCCTCCTTACCTCTGACCACTCCTCCTGGGTACAAAAGCCTCCAACACGAGGTCATCCAGCAGTTTCTGATGTGTACCTGTAAAGGAAAGGATACAGGTTATTGATCATAAGCTGAATAGGCCTTGGATCATTTTAGGCCTGCAATAAAAGGATTAATTGAAACACCTCAATTTGTCACGTGAGTTATTGGGTCAGATCCATCCCTTCACAGCTGGTAGCAGAGGATGGTTAGCCCATAACTCCAAGTGATGACTGAACCAGGAGTTTATTCTGAAACCGAGAACAGAATAAACACCAGAGCCTATGCAAAACTCATTGCTGAGCTACAGGCAACCGAAGATGCCACAGCGAAATTCACGATGGCTGAGAGTGAGCAGAACACCGATCCGAACTCACTGCTCAGAGACGTGAGACCACGAGAAGAAACCAACAACTGCAAAAGGAAGGAAACACAAGGAAAAGACAAACTCCGAACGACCCTACTTAAGATGATGGAAGCACCCATCAGCGACAGAGAGCTCATCGCGAAACTCCAAGGTCTCCTAGAAAACCATGGAGCAGCGATGGATGACCAGCAACGGACACACGGAACCACCAGCCCAGTAAAAGAAAAGCACCCCCAAGCAGAGGCACTGGACATGGACGATTGTAATTTTGTGCCATTCTCCCAGTGGCCATCTTGGGATGGCCAGCAACCAATAGGAAGTAAGGATTTGAATCTAATGGCACGAAACAGCAAAGACCCCAAAACATATAGGGGACACCCAGAAAACGACCACGAGGAACGAACCCAAGACAACTGGAACTCGCCTACCGAGTTCGAAGTAGAAAAGACAATAGAAACCCTAGCGGCAGCATTCGGCTCCGCTTTCAAACCTCCCGCACCGAACGTGAGCCGCAATGAAAACTGCGAAAGCCAGAGGGACACCAGGGTGACCACCGGCTATGAAACACCGACCCTGTCACTACCCAGGGGGGCAACGTGCTTCCACGACGATCAAGAAACCCCGGCCGCCTACGGGACAGAACAACAGCAGGACTCGAACTCACCACCCACCTCACTAACTACGCGAGACCCGAGGGGGGAAGGATGAGCCAGTCACCTACGTGCTCCGCGACCTCCACCAGGCTTCCCTGCTCAACCAGAGACCAGCGCATCTGGATCGGGACCAGCCATTGCTGCCGCCGCTGCACCACTGATCTTTGGGAGTCCTCGACCTGCGACTGCATCGATCCCAAGCCTCCAGCCATTCTTCGCCGGGGACCCTGCCACCCAGCAACGACTCCCATGGTCCAGCGATGCATCCAGACCCACCAGGGGTGAGTCAAGTGTTCCACCGGCAGGCCTAGGCCTAGGACAGAGAGCAGCAGCCACGAGCTCCTCACCGAATGGCTTCCAGCGCGAAATGAGCTTCGTGCATGCCCAGTCCCTGCCTGTAAGAAGAGAAGAGAGGAACATAAATACAAGTCTGTTCAGAGTTACCACAGTCATCCCTATGCCATATTGTGAGTTCCCTAATCTCCAAAACCATGGACAGCTACCCTCAGTAAGTAACTATTCTAACAATTCTGGGACAATATCTGTTAACCTACCAAAATTACAAATAGATGGAGGGAATCTCTTGGAATGGAGCCAGCAGCTACAGATTGCCTTTATGAAAGAAAATGTACTCTTTTTAATTTCTGAACCTCCAAAAAAGCCTTGGTCATTTGTGGTTGATTGTATCCACCACAAGGCATTTTACATATTGTTAACTAGTATCCCACCAACTATGTATCCTAGCATTGGTGACAATTTAACTGTGTATGAGGTTATGCAAAAATTAGACGGTTTGTTCTATAGTCAGAGCAGAGCAACAACAACAAGAATATCCAGGGAGTTCTACTCTGCCAGGCTTAAACCAGGGGTTCGTATGAGCGAACATATATTGAAATTAAATGCAACCAGGGCTGAACTAATGCAAAGGGGAGAGATGATTACTGAGGAAAGTATGATGAGTATAATTATTAACTCATTAGACAGTAACTGGGACAACTTTGTGACCCAATTAGACAGCCTCAATATAGAGCATCTATCATTAGGCACACTCACAAACAGGCTAATTGCAGAAGACAACCTGAGAAGGGACTGCCATTTATCCAGGAGGGAACCCAGGCCCATAAAGAAGGTTGAGTTCCAGGATAAGACAAGAGGCATCCCTGAATGCTTCACCTGTGGATCTAGAAATCACCTAAAAAGGGATTGCCCCAGGAACAGCAGAGAAAAGCAATACCACGACCGCAGGGGGAGGCAATCACCAGAACGCAGGCAGTTTAGGGAACGGGGGTGTGGGTGGTCCCCCAATCCAAGAAGACACAATGAGCATAGAGACAGTTCCAGGGACAGTAACCCAGGTTCCGTGCATGGTTTCAGACATGGAGAAATAGAGCACAAACAAAAGATATGTGAGGACATGTGGCTCTTAGACTCGGGAGCCACAAACCACACCACGTGCAACCCAGAGTTGTTCAGCTCACTCACAGAGGCAGACTTCAAGTTAAAGATGGCCAATCTGAGTAGCGCCAAGGTATTAGGGAAAGGGAGCGTGCATGTTCCAGAAATTGGAAAGATAGAGGGGGTACTATACATAACAGATATACCTTATAACGTGTTATCCACCACTAAACTCACACAAGACACAGGCAGCGAGGTAGTGTTCAGAAAAGGGAAAGCTTACATACTTAACCAAGGGAATAAGGTCGGGGAGACAACCATACATGACGGTCTACCCTATTTTACACCTAGCATAAACAACAGAGGAAGCATCAACACAAACACCATCAGTAAGGAAAAGGGAAACACGGAAGGAGGGGGGACACACCAGGAGGCAACCGATTGTAAGCCACCTGGTAAGAACAGGGTATCTATAGGAAAACCTATCCATGATAACTGCGCCCACCTCCTTCACAGGAGGCTAGGGCATATCAGTTTCCCCACTGTAAAGAAAATGCTAGAATGTGCCAAAGGTCTTAAAGTAAAAGACTGTGAAAATTACTTAGAGTGTTCCATTTGTAAGCGCTCGAAAATTAAGGTTAAAGCGAGACCAAGGAAGTCAGAACGAACCACTGACTCCGTGTTCCAACTGATTCATATGGATTTAGTAGGGCCTCTGAAACCATCAGTCAGACACAAAGAGATTCTTCCTGACTATTGTGGATGATTACAGCAGGTACGGCTATGTCTACTCACTCAGACATAAAAATGAAGTATTTCAAAAATTCAAAGAATTCCACAAAAGGGTAGAGTTACAGCACAATACAAAAATCAAACAGATAATGACTGACCGGGGGTCAGAGTTCATGGCCAGAGACTTTGCAAGATGGTTAAGGGAACAGGGCATAGTACACTACTCTTCTTCACCTTTTTCACCATTTCAAAATGGGGTCGTAGAATGAAAGAACGGTGTACTACAGACTATGATGAGATGTGTACTAGAGGACGCAGGGATGGGTCAGTCATTCTGGTCTGAGGCACTGCATTATTCCAACTATACGTTAAACAGGTTATGGTCAAGCTCAATTAACAAAACACCATACGAGATAATGACTCACCTACACATATTCGGTGCCCCAGCAGACGTACACATCCCCAGACAGTTGAGAAGGAAGGGAGAGAAAATATCCAAGAGGTTAAAGTTCGTAGGATATGACCCAGGAACGAAAGGTTTCAGGTTCGTAGACTGCAACAACAGGTTTATTGTATCCAGAACTGCAGACTTCCACAAACACTCAAACTGGTCAAGACTTCACGCCAACGACATACTCATCAGCAGTGACACACGAGCTCATAACCAGGGAGAAGAGGGAACAACCAGAGAAGGCCAAAGAAATAAGATCAAACAAGCCCAAGCACCATGAAATAAACACCAAAGAATGGAAGGAAGGACACCCAACATTGGACTTAGACAAAGAACAAAGAACAAACAAACAACAACACAACAACAACAACAACAAACAAAGAAGCTGAGCGCATGCACAAAGCAGATACAACCCCAGGAAGACCAGTCAGGGAGAACAGGAATAGACTACCAAAAAGGCTAGAAGACTATGTCATGTCCATACGCACCAACAACCCCACACCAAATTCCTATGAGGACATACTAAAACTTCCACTGGAGGAGAGGGAGAAGTGGAAACTGGCCATGGAAAGAGAGATGGAAAGCCTAAGGAATCTACATGTGTATTCACCAGCCCAAGCGCCAGAAAACAAAAAGCCAATAGGAACCAAGTGGGTGTTCAGAGTCAAAACCCTAGAAAATGACAAAACATTATACAAGGCGAGACTGGTCATGCAAGGGTTTGTGCAGAAGTATCCAGAAGACTACACTGACACCTATTCACCAACAGTCAGAGCAGAAAGTGTCAAGAGTGCACTGGTGATAGCCACCATCTTGGGACTTGAGGTTTTCCAATTTGATGTGCAAGCTGCATATCTCCATGCAGAGTTGGACAAAGAGATATACGTCAAAGCACCACCAGAATACAACGAAGGAGAAAACTGCACTTGGCTCCTGAATAAAAGTTTCTATGGACTCAAGCAGTCGGGCAAGAGATGGTACGACTGCCTAGCCAAAGCCCTCAAATCCATGGGCTTCACAGCCACCTCAGCTGACAAATGTTTCTTTACAAAAAGAGAGACTGAGTCATTTGAAGGCATCCTTGTCTATGTGGATGATATTCTGTACATAGGCAAACAAAAGGACAAATGTGATAAATTTGCCACTGAACTGGGAAATCACTTCTCTCTAAAATCACTAGGGAGAATAGACAAGTACTTAGGAGTTCAGGTGACCAAAACCGACAAAGGATTCTGACTCTCACAGAAAGAAAAAATCATTGAACTATTATCAAAGTGCAATATGTCAGAGGCGAAGCCCAGTGAGACACCTATGCAACTGGACTTTCTAAAAAGTATGTAGGATGAGTCTGAACCCTTCAATGACAACAAGTTGTACAGGTCTACCATTGGATCACTGATATATATTGCAAATTGGACTAGATCAGACATCGCCCTGGCTGTCAACCTGTTGTCTAGGCACATGAGCAAGCCCACTACATCACACTGGGATGCCATCAAAAGATTGCTCAGATATCTCAAATACAGCATCAACGCACAACTATGCCTTGAACCAGAACTATCCACAAAGCCAAAACTAACTTGCTATGCTGACGCTGATTGGGCGGGAGATATTAAAAGTAGAAAAAGTACTTCTGGGTATGTACTCTTCTTGAATAAGAGCCCTATCCACTGGTACACGGGGAAACAAAAATTAGTAGCAACATCCACCACCGAAGCAGAGTTCGTTTGCTTATCCAAAGCAGCAAATAACCTAATATGGTTTGATGACTTACTTAGTGACATCTGGACTGAGCCATCTTACCCAATCATTATCCATGAAGACAACAAAGCTGCCATAGAAATATCAAAGGCCGATGCCATTGGCCAACGATCAAGGCACATTGACATTAAATGCAAACATGTTAGGCAGTTCTCAGAGATTGGTTTTATTAAAGCTATACACTGTGACACTAAGGAACAAATGGCAGATATCCTTACCAAACCCTTGCCTCAAAAACAACATGCAAATCTCATGTCAAAAATATGTGTACATATGTAAATCATGTAACCTTGTATATGTGTGTATTGTATGCTCATAACCAGTTAGACATTTAGAGGGGGTTTTGTCAAGTTAAATGTCTAACCTGTATGTATTCACCTGCCTACTGCCCTGTAAGGGTTAACACATTTCCCCGCCCATATAACTCCTCCTTACCTCTGACCACTCCTCCTGGGTACAAAAGCCTCCACCATGAGGTCATCCAGCAGTTCCTGATGTGTACCTGTAAAGGAAACGATACAGGTTATTGATCATATGCTGAATAGGCCTTGGATCATTTTAGGCCTGCAATAAAAGGATTAATAGAAACACCTCAATTTGTCACATGAGTTATTGGGTCAGATCCATCTCTTCACACATTGGACTATTTCAGTGACGTGGAAAGGGGGGATCTGCTGCTTGGGTAACAGTCTATCCTCCATATTAATCTACCCCGGCCTTGTGCTCTGGAGAGGTCACTCCAGCTTTGCATACAGCATTGAAACAACACAGGAAGTGGCAGTTACTGGTTATAAGTCTTTGCCTGATTGGCGTAGAGCGTGACGCCAGGGGCCACTTTCATCGGTGGGAGAGGTCATTGTACCTCATTGGGCAGCTACCGCCTGCCTTAAGCTGGGCAGCCCCCAGCCAGTAAGGTGCTGCCCCACCACGGTCTGTTAATCTCACAGGGTGTGTGGGGTTTAGGGTCAAAGCCGACAAGCAGATCAATAACTTTGCACCATACAACAAACATAAGAAAACTTTAGCCCTAAAGTTGGGCACCTGGAATGTTTGGACAATGACTTCCGGCTTTTCTGACGATTTACAAGAGATAGATGACGTACGTAAGACAGCTGCCATTGACATGGAGTTGAGTAGACTGCAGATGGACATAATTGCCCTTCAAGAGACAAGACTGTTAGACTCGGGATCTATTAAGGAGAAAAACTTCTCGTTCTTCTGGCAGGGAAAACCATCAAACGAGTCTAGGGAATATGGGGTTGGCTTTGCGGTCAGAAATACCCTACTAGGATCCATTACTCCACCTGCTGCAGGAAGCGAAAGAATTCTTTCCTTGCAGCTCCACTCATCAGCAAGGCTGGTTACACTTATTAGCCCATATGCTCCAACATTATCATCTTCAGTAGAATCCAAAGACAAATTCTACGATGATCTGGCTGCTACTATCAAGAAAATCCCTGAGAAAGAACCACTGTTTATCCTTGGCGATTTTAATGCCAGAGTTGGAGCTGATTATAGTTCTTGGCCCACTTGTTTAGGTCAGTTTGGCGTCGGAAAGATGAATGAAAATGGCCAACGACTGCTGGAGTTTTGCTGCTACTATGGTCTTTGCGTTAGCAATACATACTTTAAAACAAAGCCTCAACACAGAGACACTTGGAGACATCCAAGATCGAAGCATTGGCACCAGCTCGACTTGATTCTTACCAGGCGCTCCAACCTCCCCAATATTACAATCACACGCAGCTATCAGGGTGCTGATTGCGATACAGACCACTCCTTGGTGGGCAGCAGAATAAAACTGCAAACAAAGAGATTGCATCACTAGAAGAAGGAAGGAAGACCACGGATTGACATCAGCAAGACCCGCAATCAGGGCAAAGTGGAGGAATTTGCACAAGCACTCAAGAAAACTCTCCCAGGCCTGGCTGAAGTAAATGCATCTGAACGATGGGAATATTTCAAGAATGCTGCTTATAACACCGCCTTGTCAGTATTTGGGAAGGAGATCAGAAAGACAGCAGATTGGTTTGAAGCCCATTCAGAGGAGTTGACGCCAGCCATTGAGGAAAAAAGGAGAACTCTAATTGCATATAAAGCCTGTTCCAGTGAGCACAGCCTACAGGTTCTGAGAGCTGCTCATAGCAAAGTCCAACAGACCGCCAGGAGATGTGCTAACAATTATTGGCTGCAGCTTTGCTCTCGGATCCAGATAGCAGCTGACGCAGGCAACATCAAGGGGATGTACAATGGTATCAAGCAGGCCTTAGGTCCAACACAGAAGAAATCTGCCCCTCTGAAGTCTGCTACAGGTGAGGTTATCCAGGACCGAGCACAGCAGATGGCATGCTGGGTGCAGCACTACTCTGAGTTATATTCCAGAGAAAATGTGGTAACTGAAGAAACATTAAATAACATTTAGTGCCTGCCTGTCTTGGAGGAGCTTGACAGTGAACCAACTTTAGAAGAACTAAATGCGGCCCTGGACTCTCTTGCCTCTGGCAAGGCACCCGGGAAAGATAACATCCCTGCCGAAGTTCTTTTTTTTTTTATTGAAAAGTTTTATAAAAGTACAAATATATAAAAAACACCCCCCCTCCCCCTCCCCCCCGACTTCCCAGAGTAAAATACAGGGTTTTAAAAAAAGGAAAAAAGTACAGTAATCATCAACATTAATCTATCAAATTTCTAGTTTACAAACACCATCCAAAATCTTAACTCCAATATAATAAAAAATAAATTTCTATAATTCTTCATTCATACCTGATTTGATGTCTTCTTATATATTTATTCCGAATGTAATCAATCCATTTCCTCCACTCCAGAATGACTTTTCCTTGCGTATGATCTTTCAAGTATGCCGAGATTTTAGCCATCTCAGCTAAGTTCATTACTTTTATAATCCATTCTTCTACAGTGGGCAAAGAGTCTTTCTTCCAATATTGCGCAACCAACAATCTGGCTGCTGTTATTAAATTTAAAATCAACTTCATCTCCAATAACGTACAATCATTTATGATACCCAATAAAAACAATTGTGGTGTAAATTTCAACCTCTTTTTCAAAATATTTTGCATTACCCACCAAATCTTTATCCAAAATGCCTTGACCTTCTTACAGGTCCACCAAATATGAAAATAGGTTGCATCTTCACAATCACACCGCCAACATTTAGCTTGTACATTAGAATACATACATTACAACTTTTTGGGGTCTAAGTGCCATCTATAAAACATCTTATAAAAATTTTCTCTTAAATTTTGTGCATGAGTAAATTTAACATTTCTAACCCAAATCTTTTCCCATGTTTACATCATTATTGGTTCTTGGAAATTTCTAGCCCATTTAATCATACAATCTTTAACCAGCTCTGTTTCAGAATCTATCTCTAATAATACATTATATAATCTTTTAATATGCATAATACCCTGGTCTCTAATTTGCTTTACCAAATTTTCTTCGTTTTCCATAAGACCAATTTTTTGATCCTCCCTCCACCTTGCTTGAAGTTGACCATATTGAAACCAAGTATAAATTATCCCTTCCTCCTTCAGAACCTCTAACGGCTTAAGTTGTAATTTACCCCTTTCATTAAATAAAAGTTCTTTATATGTAATCACCTCCATCTTTTGTTCTATACTTTGTCAGTCCCTCCTTGTGAAGTGGGGTCGTGGGGTGCAGATGGGCTTGCTGATCACGTACCTGGCTCCCTGCCGCGTGGCAGCAGCCCTGCCTGAGTTGCTTGACGTAATAGCTGGGGTGGCGGTTGGTACCCCCAGACTTATGGTTATGGGGGATTTCAACCTGCCGTCCATCGGTGAAACGTCAGAGGCGGCTCAGGAGTTCATGGCTTCCATGACGGCCATGGACCTGACCCAGTTAGTTCATGGCCCCACCCACACGGGGGGACACACGCTAGACTTGGTTTTTACCTCTGGTCAGTGGCTGAATGATCTCGATTTAGGGTAACTAGTCATCAATCCCTTGTCATGGACAGATCATTCGCTCCTTCGTCTAGACTTCCATACCGCTTCCCTTCGTCGCAGGGAGACGGAACCGACTAGGTGGTTCCGTCCCAGGTGCCTGATGGACCCAGACAGGTTCCTGACGGAGCTTGGGCCTTTCCCAGAGACTCTGGCTCACGGCTCGACTGAAGAACTGGTAGCCGCCTGGGATAGGGTGGCTGCTGGGGCTTTGGACCGCGTCGTGCCTTTGCGGCCTCTGACCCGGTGCCGACCTCGATTAGCTCCTTGGTTTTCCGAGGAGCTGAGAGAGATGAAGCGCCGGAAAAGATGCCTAGAGAGCGATTGGAGGGCCAGTCGCACTGAATCTGACCGGACACTGGTAAGAGCTCATATTACCTTACCTAGTAAGACTTACCTAGTGGCAATAAGAGTGCCAAAACGTAATCATTTCTCCACCCTTATTGCATCAGCAGATAATCGCCCAGCCGCCCTGTTTAGGGTGACCCGCTCCCTCCTACAGTTGGGAGTGCGGGAGGACCTCTTGCAGGGGAGAGCTGAGGAATTTGTGCAATATCTGCATGATAAAGTCGCTCAGATTCGGGACGGTCTGGACTCCAATTGGGTAGTTCCGGATGGGATGACGGGAGTGGATCTTGAGAATGTTATCTGGGATGAGTTTGACACTGTGACTCCCGAGGACGTGGACAGGATTCTAGGGAGGCTGAACGCTACCACATGTTTATTGGACCCGTGTCCCTCTTGGCTGGTACTGGCCTCCCGGGAGGTTACACGAGGCTGGCTCCAGGGCATTATTAATGCTTCTCTGAGTGAGGGTGTCTTCCCGGCCGCCTTGAAAGAGGCGGTGGTGAGGCCCCTCCTCAAGAAGCCTTCCCTGGACCCGGCTATATTAGGTAACTATCGTCCGGTCTCCAACCTTCGCTTCACGGCGAAGGTTGTTGAGAGTGTGGTGGCGCAACAGCTCCCTTGTTACCTGGATGAAGCTGTCTATCTGGATCCGTGCCAGTCGGGTTTCAGGGTGGGTTACAGCACGGAAACGGCATTGATCGCGTTGGTTGATGATCTCTGGAGGGCTCGGGACAGAGGATCTTCCTCGGTCCTGGTCCTTCTTGATCTCTCAGCGGCTTTTGATACCATCGATCATGGTATCATGCTGCGTTGGTTAAGGGGTTTGGGAGTGGGAGGCACCGTTATGCGGTGGTTCTCCTCCTTTCTCGCTGACCGTACGCAGTCTGTGTTGGCAGGGGGGCAGAGGTCGACCTCGAAACACCTCACTTGTGGGGTGCCACAGGGGTCTGTCCTCTCGCCCCTCCTGTTCAACATTTATGTGAAGCCGCTGGGTGAGATCATCCGTGGTTTTGGGGTGAAGTGTCAACTGTATGCTGACGACACGCAGTTGTACATTTCTACCCCGGATCATCCCAATGATGCCCTTGCCGTGATGTCCCGCTGCCTGGAAGCTGTACGGATCTGGATGGGGAGGAACAGGCTCAGACTCAATCCCTCCAAGACAGAGTGGCTGTGGCTGCCGGCGCCCCAATATAGCCAGTTGGTGCCATCACTGGCTATTGGGGATGAGATCTTGCCCCCCCTCAGAGAGGGTTCGCAACTTGGGCGTCCTCCTGGATGCACGGCTGTCTTTAGACGATCATATGACGGCCGTGGCCAGGAGGGCTTTTTATCAGGTCCGCCTGATTGCCCAGTTGTGTCCCTTTCTGGATTGGGACGCCCTACGCACAGTCACTCACGCTCTCGTCACTTCCCGTTTGGACTACTGTAATGCTCTCTACATGGGGCTCCCCTTGAGGAGCACCCGGAGACTTCAGCTGGTCCAGAATGCGGCCGCATGAGTGGTTATGGGAGCGACTCGTCGCTCCCGGGTAACTCCCCTCTTGCGCGAGCTGCACTGGCTTCCGGTGGTCTTCCGGGTGCGTTTCAAGGTGTTAGTTACCATCTTCAAAGCGCTCCATGGCTTAGGACCGGGATATTTACAGGACCGTCTTCTGCCAATGAATACCTCCCACCGCCCGATACGCTCTCACAGAGAGGGCCTCCTCAGAGTGCCATCTGTCAGACAATGCCGACGGGTGGCCCCCAGGGGGAGAGCATTCTTTGTGGGAGCCCCAGCCCTATGGAATGAACTACCCCCAGATATAAGAAAGATTCCTGACCTCCGTGCCTTCCGACGAGCCCTGAAGACCCTACTATTTCATCAAGCCGGTCTGAGTTAAATTAGTGTTAATTTTAATAGGGGTTTTTAGGGGTTTTAAATTTTACGGCCAAATAGTTTAATTATTTTATTAGTTTTAATTTTTATACGTGATTGTTTTAATATAGCTGTAAACCGCCCTGAGTCCCCTCGGGGAGAAGGGCGGTATATAAATGCAATAAAACTCTAAAACTCTAAACTTATGTTTTCTATTGCATGTCTAGGATTTGCCCAGATAGGTATCTTATAATCCAATTTATATTGATATTTCTTCCAAACTCTCAACAAAGCATTTCTAAGCATATGATTTTTAAAAGCTTTATCTACTTTCTTTTCATACAATAAATAAGCATGCCATCCATACAGTAAATCATATCCTTCTACATTTAAAATTCTTTCCTCAGTTAGATTAAACCAATCACTAATCTGAACTAACACAGATGCTTCATAATATAGTCTTAAATTTGGCATTTTCAAACCACCTCTCTCCCGAACATCCTGTATAATTTTTAATTTAACTCTAGGTTTTTTACCTGACCATTTAAAAGTATTAAGACCTTTCTGCCATTCCCTTCCGTTCATCCTTCTTCAACACCGGTATCATTTGGAACAAAAATAGAAATTTAGGTAGTACATTCATTTTAATTGCTGCTATTCTGCCTAACAAAGATAATTGTAACTTTTTCCAGTTCTCCATTTCTTTCTGCACTTTTCGCCATAAAACTTCATAGTTATTTTTAAATAACTTTGTATTTGATCCAGCAACAATCACACCCAAATATTTGACCTTTTTAACTATTTCAAATCCCGATATTTGTTCTAATTCTTCCCTTTGATCAAAAGACATATTTTTGGTCATTATCTTAGTCTTGTGTTGATTTATCTTAAATCCAGAGACTTTACCATATTGTTCTATCATTTCCAACATATATGAAACTGTATCTATAGGCTGAGTTAATGTAACAACTAGATCCTCTGCAAACGCTCTTAATCTATAATCTTGCTGTCGAATCACTATTCCTTTAAGTTCCTCAGATTCACATATTTTTTTCAACAGAATTTCCAGGGATAATACAAACAACAAAGGAGATAATGGACAACCCTGCCGTGTTCCCTTCTCTATTTTAAAACAATCCGTTAAACTCCCATTAATAATTATTTGTGCGGATTGTTCTCTATATATTGCTTTAATTGAACTCCTAAATTGCTCCCCAAATTGCATTTTATCTATTACTTTAAACAAAAATTGCCAATTCAGTCTGTCAAAAGCTTTCTCTGCATCCAGAAAGAAAAAAGCTGTAGAAATCTGATTGTTTTTCTCCAAATATTCTACCAGGTTTATTATTTGTCTCAAATTATATTTCATATATCTCCCTTTTATAAACCCTGATTGATCATTATGAATTATTTGTTGCATGATTGGCATTAGTCTGTTTGGCAATACCTTAGCAAAAATCTTATAATCAGTATTTAAAAGTGAAATTGGTCTAAAACTTTCAGGTTTAACACAATTTTGATCTTCTTTAGGAATCAATGATATAAAGGCTGTCCTCCATGAAGGTGGAGTTACTCCCCCAGATTGAATCTTGTTAAACAACATCCTAAGTGGTTCTACCATTTCCAACTGCAAATTCTTGTAATAAGTAGCCGTTAGTCTATCTGTTCCTGGTGCTTTACCTACTTTTAACTGTTTAATTGCTAACATAATCTCTTCAGAATTTATTGGTTGATTCAGACCTTCCCTTTGCTCCAAGGTTAATTCCTGAATATCAACCTCTCTAAAATATCTATCGATATCTTTGCCTTGTATCAAATCTCCTGCATATAATTTCGTGTAATATTCTAAAAAGACTTTTTTAATCAAATTTTGTTGAAAAACTTCTTTACCTTTATATTCCATCTCACTAATAGTACATGGTTTTTGCTTCTTCCTTAACGCATAGGCTAACCATCTACCTGGTTTGTTAGCATTGCAAAATGTATTATGTTTAGCATATTGCAAAGTAGTTGCAACTTGATCAGCCATTAACATATTAAATTGCTCTCTTAATATACTTATTGCTTCTTTTATTCTCTTATTTCCTGGATTACCAATTAATAATTGTTCCTTCTTCTTTATTTCCTCTTCAATATCTTTCCGTTTCTTTATCTGTTTTTGTCTATATTTGTTATTCATATATATCAACACTTCCCTCATATAAGCCTTACTTGCATCCCAAACCATTTCCATGGAGGTACCCTTATACATATTATTAACAAAAAACTCCTTCATATGTTTTTAAAGTTCATTCACATTTTCTTCATATCTAAATAAATTTTCATTTAACCTCCAAGACCTCCTTTCTCTCTTCTCCTGTTCTAGTTCCAACCAAACCGGATTATGATCAGCTAAAGTCCTTGGAAATATCTTGACTTTCTTCACCCTAGAAAGAAAATCACTTGTTAGCAATATAAAATCAATCCTAGAAAAAGATTGATGTCTATCGGAAAAAAAGGTAAAATCTTTTTCATCTGGATTCCATTCCCTCCAAACATCTCTCAATTCTAAATCATCCATGATATCAAAAAAGGGTTTAGGTAATTTGGCACGCGAAAAAACTTTAGACGTGGTCTTCTTGTCCTTAAAAATATCAATTACTCCATTCCAATCTCCCATTAAAATAATTGATTTATAATCCCATTGAGTTACTTTAGTGTGTAGAAGTTTGTAAAAATTTTCTTGTTGCTGGTTCGGTGCATAAATCCCAATCAGAAGCATTATTCCATTTTGAGTCTGTAATTCAATTGCTATATATCTTCCTTGATCATCTGCCTCTATTAAATTTGCTGTCAAGTCCTTTTTTATGTATACAACTATTCCATTCCTTTTCTCTGGAGATGATGCCACAAATTGGGTCCCTAATTTTGAGTTGATTAAATATTTCTGGTCAGTTGATCTAATATGTGTCTCTTGTAAACATATAATATCATTATTAAATTGTTTCAAATAATGATATATTTTCTTTCTCTTTTGTGGTGAATTCAAACCATTGACATTCCAAGACAAAAATTTAACCGGCATTTTTGCCCGACTGAAGCTTAAAGAGCATGTCCTGAAGATCTTCTTTCACCTTTATCTTTGGTCTTCCCCCCCCCCCCCCAGCTTCTGTTTTTGGAATCAGGTGTTGTTGTTGTTGTTTAAAAGTTGACCTTGTCACACGTTGTTCTCGTTTTTCTCTCGGCTCCTCCAACTTTGACAGGCCAGATGTCACTCCTTCCAGTTGACTTAAAGGAAAAGGAAGTGATGCTAGATCCAATTGGGTCTGATCATCTTGCTTCTTAGATTCTCCAGCCACCGCCTCAGCATATGTTTGGATCTGTTGTTTTCCTTTTTCAGTTCCTTTTTTATTGTCCTCAGGAGGGTGTCCAACTTTTAATACATTGTAGTAAAATTCTCTTGCTTTCCCAACATTATTCAATCGATATCTTTCTCCAGCATAATCCACTATTATGCCTGTTGGTACATCCCATCTGTACACTATTCATTGTCTTCTCAGCTCATCCACTAAAAAACCAAAGTTCTTTCTGTCTCTCAGCATTTTGGGAGGAATCTCTTTCAGTACCTTAATTTCCTGTCCAGACACCTGTACCTTGTTGTTGTAAAAAGCTTGCAATACATCATTTCTAATTCTTCTGTCAGTAAAATAAATCACCACATCTCTTGGCAGGTTTTTATTTCTTGCAATCCATGAATTAACTCTGTAGACTTTGTCCATCTGACCAATTATTTCATCCTTCTTCAACCCAGCCACTGATGCAATAACTTCGCCACATTTCTCTCTTAAATTCTCCCGACCATTCTCTTTCAGTCCTCTCACTCTCAAGGCAAACTCCATAGATCTGTACTGTATCATAAGCACCTCATTTTCCAACCTTTCAGATTTAGTCTGGAATTCTCCCATTTTAGCCTCCAAATCTAGAGTAGCCTCACTGATTTCTTCCACTCTTTCATCAAGCTGCACAAGATGTTTAGACAAGCCAGAAACAGCCAACACAATATCTTCTCTTATTTCATCATGCTTCTTTGCAACAACATCCCTAATTTCTTTTATGTCATCCTCAAATTTCCCCAGTTTCTCTTCTATTTTTGCTGTTTGGGCACTCGCAACTTGTTTTATAAAATCTTTAAGTTCATTCATGAAATCCTCCTTATTTGGTATCTCAACCGGAAGTTGAGCCTTTTGTGTCACAGTGGAGACTATAGGAGAAGCTCCTCCTGTTTTGGATGTTGCTGGTTTGGTCTGTTTAGAAGCCATTTTAATTTCAAAAAACTTTTCTCCTCTTCACCCCACTTTGCAATTATAAAGTCTTAAATATCACCAAATCCACTCCAAATTATTTTAAACTGCTGCTTTCAGTGTAAAAATAATCTTCCTCCCCAAGTTGTTTCCTTCAAGCAGCTTGCTTTAACTTTAAAAGTAAAAAAAAAGTCTTTTTCAGTACTCACTTCCACTTCTCGGCACAGCCAGGATACTCTTAATTAGACACTTCCTCTTTCAATTGAGTTCATTCAAAACAAAGTAGGCAGGAGTTAAGCTTTGTAATTTTGTTGCAAGCACTCCTGTTTTCACTCCGTCTGCTGTAGCAATCCTTTAAACTGTCAATTTGCTTGCAGAGCTGGTCGCGACATCTAATGCTGCTTTCGCAGCAGCGCTTCGAGTCCGGAGTTCGTTTCCCTGGGGAGCCCACCTTTCCAGCCCCTGGAATTAATCCCAGAGGCTTTTTTGGCGGCTCTACCGGTCGGAAACTGCTCTGACCCCTTCTTCTCCCAAAGAGGGGTCTTCAAAACCGCCGGACAGCTGTTTTTCGCTGTTGGGGGCGGTTTTACGGAGATCGAAGCCGGCGACCTCAAAAAGGTCGTCTGCAATGTCCGTGGCGCCAGCGGAAGCCCCCTGTCGAAGTTCTGAAGTGCTGCAAAGAGAACATCTCCACTGAACTGCATGAAATCTTCTGTCTTTGTTGGAGGGAAGGTGGAGTACCACAGGACATGAAGGATGCAAATATCGTCACACTGTAACAAAGATGGCAGGGGTGACTGTAACAACTACCATGGCATCTCACTTCTTAGTGTTGTAGGGAAGCTGCTTGCCCGTGTCGTATTGAAGAGTCTCCAGGTGCTTGCAGAGAGAGTCTATCCAGAATCACAGTGTGGATTTCAAACCAATAGGTCCACTACTGACATGGTATTTTCCCTTAGACAGTTGCAGGAGAAATGCAGGAACAAAGACAGCCACTTTTTGTAGCCTTCAAAGATCTTACAAAGGCTTTTGACTTGGTTAGCAGGGACGGCCTTTATAAAATTCTCCCCAAGATTGGATGTCCACCTCAGCTCCACAACATCATCAGGTCCTTTCATGAGGAAATGAAGGGTACTGTAGTTTTTGATGGCTTAACTTCAGATTCCTTTGATATTCAAAGTCGAGTGAAGCAGGGCTGTGTCCTCGAGCCAACTTTATTCGGGATCTTTTTTGCTGTCATGCTGAAACATGCTTTTGGAACTGCAACAGAGGGTATTTACCTCCAGACCAGATCAGACGGAAAACTCTTTAATCTCTCTAGATTGAGAGCAAAGTCTAAAGTCCAGCTGAAATGCTTATGGGATTTCCTCTTTGCTGACAATGCTGCCGTCACTGCTCACTCTGCTGAAGACTTTCAACAATTTATGGACAGTTTTAGCAAGGCCTGCCAAGACTTTGGACTAACAATCAGCCTGAAAAAAACACAAGTTATGGGTCAGGACGTGGATTCACCTCCCTGTATTACAATCTCTGCACAAGAACTGGAGGTCGTCCATGACTTTGTGTACCTCGGCTCAACTATCACTGATACTCTCTCTTTAGATACTGAGCTGAATAAATGTTTTGGTAAAGCAGCCACCACATTTTCCAGACTTACAAAGAGAGTATGGCTTAATAAGAAGCTGACGGAACAGCTGTGGTCACACTAGATGCTGTTTTAGGACCTCTTTCCAGAGCATGATACCATAGTCTCTTGAGACTGAAGGATGCCAATGAATGGCGGCAGTGGGCCAATGCCTATTTTTAGCTTTCAGTAGCCATCTTCCCACGTGATGGTCGGGTCCCCCTTGCCCAGCCAAGCGAGACCTAGTATGATCGATTCAGTCATTTGGGGGGCTACTATGAAACGTATGACCTCCCGGTGGTGTCCCATCTCCAGTCTAATGAGGTCCGTGACTAAAGTGACTGGGGCTCCGCCTATTAGTGTCCCATTGACCTGCTCAAAGCGTATGGGGTGCACCAGGGTTTTTGTGCTTATCCCTAGCTGTTGGACAATTGGGAAGCTGATTAGACACCTGGTGCAGCTGGTGTCTATGACAGCTTTTACATCTCCCTGGGCCCTAGTTCTTGGCACTACTATCCGGGACTTAATGGAGAAGGGGCAGATGGCTTCACTTACCATTGGATCCTCTTCCCCACTGATTTTGCTGGTGGAACCCGGAGGGGGTTCTGAAGCTGGAGTTTCCTCCCCTCCAGTAGAAAGGGGAGGAACCTCAACAGGTTGTCAGCCGATCCTTCCCTTGTCTGGTGGTTTTCTCAGGGTTTTCTTTCCCCGGGGCGCCAATGAAGTCCGGAGTTGAGGGACTGGGGCTGGAGCCAGGCACTCGGATGCTCGGTGGCCATGCTGGCTGCATCAGAAGCACTTCATTGTTCCTGGTGGTGCTGGTTGCAATGGTTTAGCCGGCTTTCCAGGGCCTCAGTGACCCAGGGCCCTCTTATCTGGTTTCTCTGGGGTGGGCTTCTGTTGCAGGTAGATCTCTAGGTCCATGGTATGGCCATCCTGTACCAGTCCTGTATGTGGTCTGGGACCCCCCTGTAGTCCTGGTCCAGTGCTTCTTTGAAGTGGTAGATGAAGAGGCGTTGAGGCTAGTCTCTCAATTTTCCGGCCAGCCTTCAGAATTCCCAGACAAATTCTTTTGGGGGGTCAGCCCACTTGCTTCAGGCTTTTTATTTCAGCTTCAGCTTCCTCTCTGTGGGCCATATCTTCAAATCAGACCCAGAGCAGTTGCTCTGCATGAACTTGCAGTTGCATGAACTTGTCAGCGTCTTCTAGTTCTGGGGCTCCTTCATCATGTAATTAGACTTTCCACTCCACTGCCTCTCCCTCCATCATAATGTTAGTCTGGTACTGGTCCCCATAGTGGTCGAGGTGGGACCAAATCCGGTTCAGGAAATAGGCCAGCTTTCCCAGGGTTCCATCGAACTTCGCCCTGAACCATGAGGGAGGGGCTGCTGGCGGTGCAGGCTGCAGGGTTGAAATAGGCTGTGGGGTCAGAGCTGGCATCCACTGGTACTGCACCCACCCACCAGGGGGATTGGGTCGGCTGGAGGCAGTCTGATGGCCGGCTGGCAAGCAGGGGTGTTGGGTCTTGGCAGCCCCAACAGTTTCCCCCACAATCCCAGGCTGGATTGGCCTAGAGGCCCTTGCTGCTGCACGGTATCAATTCCCACAGAAGCTGTCATCTGTGGACCAGGCCCAGCAAGGGAGGATAAGGCACGATCCGCTTTGTGCGAAATGAAACGAAGTTGAAGCTCCACTCTGGATGGTCATGACTCCTCAGTCTGGGAATGTGAACATGGGTTGGGCAAGGACCCAGCCGAGCTGGCTGCTTGGGGGAGGCTGAGTGACACTGCCCATTTTGAATTGGTCAAACTGTTCCGGAAGACCTGCTAGCAACTGGCTCCACGACGGTGGCAGGAGACCCCATTCCCTAGAATTGCTGGGCTCAGGAGGTCTTGTGTTCTCCACTCAAAGACCCATGTGCACTCTGCTCTGCCCATTGCAATCCGGTGCTCCTGAAGCGTCACCCTGACTGCCATCTCCTGAGATGGCGTGGCTCCCATGGCTTCACCCCATTGGGAAGGATCCAGCTGAGCAATCTGCCAGGGCGCCGGCTCTTTGGGCTGGGCACCTCACCGACACTCAGACTCCGCGGCCTCTGCTGCTGCCACCACACTCACCAAAGGGGAGTAGATGGTCTCGAGGATGACCTCTGAGCTAGTCACTGTAGCTCCTTCTGTGGTTGCCTTCTTCTCCTCCATCTTCCCTGAGTCTTTACACCACCCAGCAATCAGGTCGGCACCCAGGGCTCAGGACCCCGGACAGCACCCCATGAAGTGGGGAGCTGGGTAGATTTTTTAAAAGGAGATTCAGGTTAATGTCAGGGTTCCAAGTAACACCCCCAGCAGAACTAAAACTCCAAGGTAGGCATTCACCTCAAAGTTCCATTTTATTAGAGATGTCATAGTGGCACATCTGGGAAAACCCAAATCTGAAAGGCCTCTGAGTATTCCCCACCCAAATCAAAATCAAAGTTCCTTCCCCTGCACCCACATGTCCATCACATGGTCCAATCATGTCCCCATCCCAACTTGAGTTGCTTCCCAGTCACGCCTCTCCAGGTGCAGGCTGAACGTCCTTGACTCCCAGGGAAAAGAATGTTGTTATGGCTATACATCTCACCCTGTCTCCACAAAGGGGTACCACAAAGAATCATCTTAGACAGAGGGGTCCAGTTCACAGCTAAGTTCTGGAGGGAGTTCCTGCGGTCTATTGGGTCATCCCAGGGCCTTAGCTCAGCTTTTCATCTGGCTACCAGTGGTGGTGGTGGTGGGGGCAGAATGTTTGAATGCCATGGTAGAGCAGTACCTGAGGTGTTACGTAAACTATCAGCAGTCCAACTGAGTAGACCTCTTGCCTTTCGCCGAGGTCACATACAATAATTCTGTTCACAGTAGCACGGGGCTAACTCCATTCAAAATAGTGAGTGGCATGGATTTCGTCTCATTGCCAGAATACCCAAGGGATCCCCCCTCCTCAATTAGATTGACAGATTGGCTGTCAATGCTAAAAGTAGCATGGGAAAACATCAAGAAGGCACTAGCTAAAGTGGCGCAAGCCTATAAGAAACAGGCGGACAAACACCAAGCCCCACAATGACCATTCCAGCTGGAGGAAAAGTCTACCTTTCCACAAAATACTTGAGGTTAATACTCCACAGTAAGAAGCTGGGACCCAAGTTCATGGGGCCATTTCCCATAGTGAAGATCATCAACCCAGTCACGGTGCAATTAAAATTGCCCTGACTGCTAGGGAAGATACACTCGGTATTCCATACTAGCCTCTTAAAACACTGAGACCAGTACCTTGTGAGCTCACGGACCCAGTGGTCATAGGGGGGCAAACCCATTATGAGGTGCAACGAATCCTCAACTCGAGGTGGCACAGGAGACAGCTGCAATACCTAATCAAGTGGAAGGGCTATCCTTTATCAGAGGTGTCTTGGGTAAAGAGTAGAAACCTCCAGGCCGACCGCCTCATAGCTAAATTCCATGCAGACAACCCAAACAACCCTGGGGTGGGGGGGGGGGAATTGCAACCCTAAAATCTATACCTATACTCAAACTGTCTTTGCTTTGCACAGGTCCCCTTCAGGAAGTGAGGGGAGCTGAATGTCAACTCGCAAAGCATCCCTGGCCTGCTCTCGAGTTGCCATAGGCAAGGGGGATGGGAAAGCAAACTTCGCAGCTGCATCAATGAGCTGGTATCTATGTCAAAACAAGGCACATTCCAACTGATACGCCGAGGTCATCTCCAGCCGGAGGGAGTGACTTTTACAACCCGCAAAATTGCTTTGTTTGGGAATGTGACTGATGACACATATTGGGGGGAGTGGGAAACAGGGCCAGAGGCAAAGCATGAATTAACTGAGGTCAGAGTTGGCTCCACCTGGTCCGTGCCGGCATGAAGCTCCTAATAAATAACTGGATTTCTTTTGAAGCTTGGATTGAGGCTCATGATTTAATTAGGGCATCTGTCGGAACCGTGACAGTATGTATGTATGTATGTATGTATGTATCGTGCTTCCCTGAAAATAAGACCTATCCCAAAAATAAGACCTACCTTGATTTTTTACATGTGCACCCAATATAAGCCCTCCCACCCCAAAATAAGCCGTAGTTAAGACGCCTCCCACTCTGTTGCACCTAGTTGCATGGTGTCATGCCCCCCTCATAGTCTGAATCTGCAGCAGAAGATGAGCTGGAATGATCTGTCCCCCTCTACAGATACCCAAAAAAACACAGCCAGTCGAGGGTTAAAGAAGCACTTGGCACACTCCACAGTTCTTATCTCAAACTTGGCAGCGATATGCACACCGTCTGCCAAGGGCTTTAATAGTTCACAAAAAGAAAATCACCTACGTAGCTTTGCCAAAATCCGTTCTTTTAGCTCCAAAGACTACTAGATTGAGTTTTTGTTCATCACAGAGATCCTTAGCCACCACCCTGTCTATTATATAGTCTCTGGGTGTGGTCCAGTGACTCATTGGTCCTGTGACTCCAGTCCAGTGACTCAGGTCTATTCCCTCGTGCGTCTCCGCAGCTGCTGTAAGCGTTTATCTCGCCTTCTTTGGCGTGCGTCCAGGAATGACGTCTCTCCCTCACTCTCATCTGAGACACCTGTTTCCCCACTACTTGGCTCTCTTTCAGCTGGCACCTGAGACGGTGCCAGAGGGGGGGGGCTGGGAGATCTGGCTGGCTCCTCTTCCTCCTGCTCAGAGCTTCCTTCCTCCAATGGGATAGGCTCAGAGGACGGGGCCACAACACTGGAACAAGAACTGACAGTGAGTGAGAGGGCAGCTCCATTGGCTTTGGAGGAAACTGGTGAACGGCAGAGTCAGTCCAGGGAAGACTGTTTGGAATTAGCAAGGCCTGCAGGCAGGGAGGAGAGAAAGAGCTCAGACAAGATGCAAGAACCACCCTCTCCTGATGCAAGAGTTAGGAGAGTGCAGAGAAGGCGGGAGCAGTGCAGGCAGAGAAGGCCATGTGTGAGGAGAGTGCCACGCCCAGCTTCACCAGAACACCTGGGGAATGAGTCTTAAGGAGACACTGTGGGGAGGGGCATTTGTCAGGAATGAACACTGAGTTCCTGAAGTGTTGTGTGCCAATGTTTGAACTTATTTATTTATTTATTAAATTTTTATATCGCCCTTCTCCCGAGGGACTCAGGGTGGTGCACAGCCATAATAAAAACCAATATTTTTAGCGGTGCAATTGAATAAAAGAAATATACTATTTAAATGGCTTCTTCCGGAAGGGATGTTAATCACTTGGCAAGGGAGAAAAATAAAAATAGATAGTCTGAGCACAGCGCAAGATTTCCTCGATCAACTAAGGGGTGCAGAGGAAGAACAAAGTAGCAAGGAGGAGATAGAAACAACAAACCTAGAAGAGGAGACCTCACATCAACAGAACACCAAGGAAGGAACTACAGAAGAGAAGAAGACAGAAGAAGAGGAAGCCAAGGAGAAAAAAACAAGACCAGTAAGAGCCATAAGAAACAAATAAAAACTAAGAACCGGATAAAAAAACAGGAATGAATGACCTGAGATTAATATCAGTAAATGTCAATGGACTAAATGACAAAAAAAAAAGGAAATTAACACTTACAAAATTAGTAAAACAAAATGTAGATATAATTTGTTTACAGGAAGTCCACATAAAAAAGGATGAGGGTAACTGTCTAGAGTACAAAAAATTTGGTAAAACATTTACTTTGTTAGCAGAAAAAAAAAGAGGGGGATAGTAATCTATGTTAAAAAAGGAATTGAAGCAGAATTAAAATATAATGATACAAAGGGAAGAACCCTTATGATTGAAATTATGAGAGGCAACTCCCAAATGCTATTAGTGGGCATCTATGTTCCTAACAAAAAACAGGGAGAATATTTTAAAAGACTCCACGAGCAATTGGGAAAAATGGAATATAACGAAATCTGCTTAATAGGTGATTTTAATGGAATTGTGGACCTGGAGAAAGACTATAAAAGTAATAAAATAAATAAAAATAAAAGGGCAAATTTACCAAGAGCGTTTTTTGATTTAGTTGATGAATTGAACCTAATTGATATATGGCGAATCTTACACCCAAATGACAGACAGTACACATTTTACTCCAACCCACAAAAGTCTTGGTCGAGAATAGATATGGCATGGGTCACCAGGAAGCTTGGAGTAGAAATAGCATCAGCAGAGATCAGTCCAAATACCTGGGCAGATCATAACCCCTTGGAAATAAAATGGAAGAACACAAAGAGAAGGAAACATCAGAGATGGAGATTTAATGTGAAACTATTGGATGATAAGGAGTGTGTTGACAAATTGAAAGAAGAAGTAAAGTTCTTCTTTAAGGAAAATGGAAATCAAGGAACATCTCCTGAAATCGTATGGGATGCAATGAAAGCTTATTTAAGAGGGGTTGTGATATTGTACAGCGCATATAAAAATAAAGAAAAAAGAAAATCCTTGGAAGAGCTCTTAAAGCATTTAGGAGAAGCGGAAAGAAAACTCCAAGAAAATCCCGGAGATAAAGCTACAAAAGAAAATTGGCTGATGTGGAGGCATAAATTGAATATCTTAGAACAAGAGGAATTAGCACAAAAAATAAAAATAACAAAACAATATTACTTTGAGAACGCCAACAAGACAGGCAGGCGGTTGGCCTACAAATTAAAAAAGGAAAATGAAAAAGGGACGATTCAAACATTAGAAGATTCAGAGGGCAACCTATTAAACAAAGAAGATAAATTAGAAAGAGCGAGGGAATATTATGAAACCCTATACAAAGCAGAGGAGGTCCCAGAAGAAGAAGTAGAGCAAAACCTGATAAATGCAGAGCTTCCACAAATAGCTGAGGAAGAGAGGGAAATGCTTAACAGGGAAATAACATCTGAAGAACTTAAAACAGCCCTCTCTAAACTCAAGAATAACAAATCACCAGGCCCAGATGGATTCCCTGGGGAAATATATAAAAAACTTGAAGAATCACTACATCCAAAGTTAGTTGAAATTTTTAATGAGGCATTGATCGGATCAAAAATTCCAGACTCGTGGAGGGAAGCGTATGTCACACTCTTGCCAAAAGAAGGTGCCGACCAAAAACAAATTCAGAATTATAGGCCAATTTCCCTTCTGAACACCGACTATAAACTATTCATGACTATAATGGAGGAAAGAACTAAAAAAATATTAAATGCTTGGATATATAAAGATCAAAATGGATTCCTCCCGGGGAGACAAATTAGGGACAATTTGTGAATTATATTAGACACATTAGAGTATTATGAAGAACACCCGGAAAAGCAGATGGCCTTAGTATTTTTGGATGCCCAAAAAGCATTCGATTATTTAAATTGGAATTTCATGATTAAACAAATTAGAATAATGGGATTTGGAACAAATTATGGAAAAATGATTAAAACTATATATGATAATCAAAGGGCGAGCATTCTGGTAAATGGAGATAGGACAAGAACATTCCAGATCAGGAAGGGGGTAAGACAGGGATGCCCCCTATCTCCGCTACTGTTCATTTTGGCTCTAGAAGTCCTGTTATGGAAAATTAGGAAAAATGAGGAGATTAAAGGTTTAAAGATCAGGAAGGAGGTTTATAAAACACAAGCATTTGCGGATGACGTGGCCCTAATATTAGAAGACCCATTAGAATCTGGACCAAAAGTATTAGAGGAATTGGACAAATACGGAGAAGTGGCAGGCTTCAAACTGAATAAAACCAAAACCAAAATATTAACTAAGAATGTAACTGAGGCACAGAAACAGGAATTAGAAGGAACGCTGGGATTACAGGTTGTCAAGAAAATAAAATATCGGACTTCCGGTTGCCACCGCCATCATCGCAGACAGTCTTTCATGACCGCCAGCCCCGCCGCCCGTAAAAAAGCCACCCTCGCAGCTGAGAGGCGGCTTGGAAAGCTCTCGTTTAGAAAATAAACAAGAGGAGAGCCGGCGAGCCCAGGTAGAGCCCCCTGCGAAGCCCCTGGATTGTTTCTGGGGAGGAAGCAGGGAGAGGCTCCCTAACTAGCTTGCTGAAGCTCTGGACTCCGGGACAACTCTGCATTCAAGCAGAGCCAGACGATGCGACCAACTCAAGCAGCAAAGTTAAAGCAAGTCTTCAAAACAAACAGGGTGAAATCTGGACTGTGAAAAAAACCGCAAGTATTTATACTAGCCCTGTCATTATATTTAAGAATGGACAAAGAGTGAAAGTGACCTTAAAATGGCATCTGGCTTTAGCGGAGAGAAGAAAGCTGAAAACGAAAGTGAATACGCCTGTGCTTTCTAATGCATTACAAAGCAACTAAAGTAATTGCACTTGTCAGAAGAAAAAGAAAAAGTTTTTTAAAAGTGACTTTTACCTGTTCCTTTTCCCCTAGAGACTTGATTAAAGCTGGGGAAGTTTTTCAAAAGATTCTGTGGTGGTGGAAAGGGGGGGGGGGGAGAGACTTCCTTTCTAGAAAGAATAAGATTGCATAGCAGTATGGCTTCAAAACAGACAAAGTCAGCTCCCAAAGGTGGGGGCTCCCCTACTCACCAACAAAAAGGGCAGCCTTCAAGCTTGCAGACTCAGAGCCAAGAACAGGAGACTGGATTTAAAGATTTGAAGGAATGTATTGCTGTGGCTCTGATGAATCAAACTGAAACTATGGATCAGAAATTTGAAAAGTCTCAACAGGAGATTAAAGAGGTGGTTCAAGAAAAGTATGATAAAATGAAGCGAGATATACTGACAGTAGTGACTGGCTTGTCAAAAGTGGTTGTTCAGATTGACAAAAAAGTGGGAGAACTCAGTTCAGAATTGGAATCTAAAATGAGGGAAACTGATAATAAAATTACTAATGTGGATAATAAAACTCAAAGAATTGAAAACGAATTGACCATGATGCAATTTAGATTTATGGAGTTCACTGTAAGACTGAGAGGAATAAAAGAAAATAACAGAGAGGATCTGAGAACAGTTTGTGCTGAGGCCCTGGCTGTGATGTTAAAGATTAACCCTGAAGATGTTTTGAGTAAGATTGACAAGGCTTACAGAGTGAATTCTTGGGTGGCAAAGCAAAAACAACTGCCTAGAGATGTGGTGATTTATTTTACAGACAGAAGAATAAGAAATGACATCTTGCAAAAGTCTTTTGTTTCCACTGTCCAAGTGGATGGAAAGGAGATTGGGATCTACAAAGAGCTGCCACCAAAGATGTTGAGAGATAGAAAAGATTTTGGATTCATGGTGAATGAGTTGAAGAAACAGCAAATTCAATTTAGATGGGATGCTCCAGTTGGCATAATATTGAGGTATCAAGGAGAGTGATATCGATTAAACACTCTTGCAAAAGCTGAAGAATTTTATTTTAATATTCTAAAAACTGGTACAGCATCTCCACGCACATCCTCATTGATATGTTTAGAGGAGAGTGATAAAGAGAAGGAATTTGAACAAGAGTCTGAAGAACAGCGGAAACAAACAGATGCAGAGGTGGTAGAAACTCAAGGAGCAACAGGAGGGGGGTTTTTGGATGAACCATTGTTAGATTTCCCTCTGGAAGCTATAAGTGGATCACCTAAGAGTACAAGACAGGTAGCATTGGACCTCGAACTGAAATTGCATGAACCGAAAGATCAACGTATAACTCGTGCAGTTTATAAGCAACTTCAAGAGAACCAACAGCAGCAGAGGTCTTTGCCACCACAAGATAAGAATGGAGTCAATAGTAAACCACAGAAATCTGAAGCTATGGGAGGAGTCAGACCAAAGACTACCACCTTGGAACAGCAACTTCAGCAAATGCTCTTAACGCTTCAAGAGACCACAAATGACAATTAAACTTTTATCTTGGAACGTGAATGGGCTGAATTCACCACAGAAAAGAATGAAAATATTTTATTATTTGAAACAATTTAATAATGATGTTATTTGTTTGCAAGAAACTCATATTAGATTACAAGATCAAAAATATTTGATAAATTCTAAATTAGGTGCACAATTTATAGCATCAGATCCAGAGAAAAAGAATGGTATTGTGATTTATGTAAACAAAAGATTGTCAGCCAAAATTATAGAGGCAGATGATTGTGGAAGATACTTAGCAATTGAATTATATACACAAAATGGTCCAATTTTGGTGATTGGAATTTATGCTCCTAACCAGCAACAAGAAAATTTTTATAAATTATTATATTCTAAAATATTACAGTGGGACTATAGATCTATTTTACTCATGGGAGATTGGAATGGAGTAATAGACATTAAAAAAGATAAGAAGAGTTTGGCAAAGTCATCAACACATGCTAAATTACCACAGATTTTTTTTTTTGATATGATTTGGAATTGAAAGATATATGGAGAGAGCAGAACCCAAAAGAATTGGACTTTACTTTCTTTTCAGATAGACACCGATCCTTCTCTAGGATTGATTTTATTTTAGTTACAGATGATCTACTTTCCAAAACAAAGAAAACAAAGATATTCCCGAGGACTATAACTGATCATAGCCCGGTATGGATAGAAATAGAAATGGGAAAGATCGAGAGAAGATTGTGGAGAGTAAATGAAAATCTGTTTAGATATGAAAAAACAAACTTAAAAAACAAATGAAAGATTTTTTTGATATAAACCTGAATAAGGGTACCCCTATTGAAATTGTTTGGGATGCGAGCAAGGCTTATATGCGAGGGGTACTGATTCATATGAACTTTAAAAACAAACTGAATCAGCAAAGGAAAAGATTAGAAATGGAAGGAGAGATAAAGAAAAAGGAACAATTACTTATAAATAACCCGACAGATAAAAAACTACAAGAAATTATAAAACTTTTGAAAGACCAATTTCAAATGCTTATAGTGGAACAAACAGCAACTAATTTACAATTTGCAAAACATAATACATTTTGTAATGCTAACAAACCGGGCAGGTGGTTGGCTTATACACTGAGGAAATAACAGAGTTCTTGAGTTATTGGTAGAATTGAGTATGGAGGGAAGGAAGTTTTTCAACAAAGTCTAATTAAAGAAGCCTTTTTAGAATACTATACAAAACTATATGCTAAAGATGACATACAGAATGAACTTATAGATAAATACCTACAAGAAGGTAGAGTTACAAAAATTTCCAGGGAGCAAAAGGAGAGAATGAATCAGCTAATAACAACTGAGGAGATTATTATTGCAATTAAACAATTGAAAACAGCTAAAGCTCCAGGGACAGATGGTTTAACAGCAGTGTACTACAAAACTTTACAAGCAGAAATGATTGAATACCTTAAAGATCTATTTTGTAGCATACAAAAAGGGGGTAAAGTACCCCCTTCATGGAAAGCAGCCTTTGTTTCATTGATACCAAAAGAGGAAACAGGTTCTACAAAACCGGAAAATTTCAGACCAATATCTCTCCTGAACACGGATTATAAGATTTTTGTAAAAGTATTAGCCAACAGATTAATGCCAGTTATGCAAGAGGTGATTCATCATGATCAAGCAGGATTTATAGAAGGCAGATATATGAAGGATAATGTGAGGCAAATTATAGACTTATTGGAACATCTTGAGAAGAGTAAACAGATCCCTGCAGTGCTGGTGTTTTTGGATGCGGAGAAGGCCTTTGATCGAGTTAATTGGAACTTTCTATTAAAGACTTTAACAAAGATGGGCTTTGGGGATCAGTTTGTCCAAGCGGTTACAGCAATTTACCAAGACCAAACAGCACAGATTATCACAGGAGGCCACTTGTTTTCTGGCGGCCCCGACGCTGACGGTGCCAGCGGGGCCTCAGCTAGCTCAGCGGGTCTGCTGGTGGCTGGCGGGGGATTGCATCTATGGAGGAGGTTCCCAACAGGAGGTTGAAGACCCAGATGGGTCCAACTGGGTCGCCCCCCATGGCCGTGGTGTGGACTTTCATCCACCGACTGAACTGTGCTACAATCTGGGGGCTCGCTATTACATCATTTTATCCTTGTGGAGTTGGCCCCTCCCCCCCCCCCCCCCGCCTGTCCTCCATTGGCCTTTTGATATATCTTGGCCTGTAGTACTATCGATCCGCCAATTTCCGGAGTAGCTTGGAACTCGGCCCTATTATCATCTCGCTCGCTGGCGTTACCGGAGAATAAGACAGCTTATGGGAGGACTGATGGAGCCGGTTCCATCTTCGTTCACCCCTGATGGGGAGTCTTACCTCGCAGGACTAATATGCCAGACCACTGTGAGAGAGTGGCCTGGACTTTCCAACTTACCTGACTGTATGGCAGACCTCGGTGAGAGGGTGGTCCGGATATCCCCGCAGTTGGATTGAACGTAGAGACTCCTACCCGCTACCGTGAGAGGGTAGCGGTGATTCTCCTGACTAACTTAAACTCTTGTTCTTTTGGATATTTTTGCCTACTATCACAGTTTCCAAGCCATGCCTTACCATTCTGTCCATCTCCATTCTGTGCTCAGATGTACTCGAGGTCCAGCCTTCTTGCCCTGCGAGACTCCCCCCTCTCGCAGGCTTGGCCCTCTATGTTATCGAGGGCCCACCTTAATGACAGGTTTTGGGACCCCGAGAGGTGGCATGTCGCAAAACGGGGATTGAGGGTTTTTTTAAGGTCTCTTTTAAGTAGATTTTTAAGGGGTTCAGGGGTGGGGGTGGGAGTGGATTTGGGGGAGAACCCACGGGGGGGAGGGTTAGGTCTGGCTGTTTATGGGGCCGCGGGGGGTCTAGATTCTGGAGGTAAGAGGGCTCCTACAGAGCCCTCTGTCGAGGGCTGCGCTATTAATACGCTGTGTGGGAGGGGCAGATACGGCGTGAGCAGGGGACCATATCAAGTGGTGGGGGCACGCACTCGCTGTCTTCGAGCGATTGCGTGCCCCGGTCCCCCGAGCTATTCCCGTTCCCTGGGTTGTTTAGAGTCTCAGGACCCGGGGCTCCGGCTGTTGTTATGCAACGCGAGGTCCGTTGTTAATAAGGCCCCCCTCATACGTGATCTTCCTCAAGAGGGGGGTGTGGACGTGGCCGGTATTACCGAGACCTGGTTGGGCCACGAGGGGGGGTTCCCCTCGTGGAGATGTGCCCACCAGGTTTCCTTGCATTCCACCAGCCGAGAGCCCCTTGAAGGAGGCGGTGGTGAGGCCCCTCCTCAAGAAGCCCTCCCTGGACCTGGCTATTTTGGCTAATTATCGTCCAGTCTCCAACCTTCCCTTTTTAGCGAAGGTTGTTGAGAGTGTGGTTTTATGGCAGCTCCCTCGGTACCTGGATGAAGCTGTCTATTTAGACCCGCTCCAGTCCGGCTTCAGGTCTGGATACAGCACCGAAACGGCATTGGTCGCGTTGGTGGATGATCTCTGGAGGGCCCGGGGTAGGGGGTACTCCTCTATCCTGGTGCTGTTAGACCTCTCAGCGGCTTTTGATACCATCGACCATGGTATCATGTTGCGCCGGTTGGAGGGACTGGGTGTGGGGGGCACCATTTTACGGTGGTTCTCCTCCTACCTCTCTGACTGGTCGCAATCTGTGTTGACAGGGGGGCAGCGGTTGACCCTGAGGCGCCTAGTGTGTGGGGTGCCGCAGGGATCGGTCCTCTCGCCTCTCCTGTTCAACATTTATGTAAAGCCGCTGGGTGAGATCATCCGTGGTTTTGGGGTGGAGTTCCATCAGTACACTGATGATACTCAGCTGTACATCTCCACCCCAGACCACCCCAACGATGCCCTGGAAGTGATGTCCCAGTGCCTTGAAGCCGTGCGGGTCTGGATGGGGAGAAACAGGCTTCGACTCAACCCCTCCAAGACCGAGTGGCTGTGGCTGCCGGCGTCCCGATATAGCCAGCTGACACCATCGCTGGTTTTTGGGGGCGAATCATTGGCCCCCACGGAAAGGGTGCGCAAGTTGGGCATCCTCCTGGACCCACGGCTGTCCTTAGAGGATCACACGACAGCTGTGGCCAGGGGGGCTTTCTATCAGGTTCGCCTGATACGCCAGCTGTGGCCCTTTCTAGATCGGGACTCCCTACGCACAGTCACTCAGGCGCTCGTCACTTCTCACCTGGACTACTGCAATGCTCTCTACATGGGGCTCCCCTTGGGGTGTACCCGGAGGCTCCAACTGGTGCAGAATGTGGCCGCGCAGGGGATTATGGGAGCGACGGGGCGCTCCCACGTGACACCTCTCCTGCGCGAGCTGCATTGGTTGCTGGTGGACGTCCGGGTGCGTTTCAAGGTGTTGGTGATCACCTTTAAAGCGCTCCATGGCTTAGGACCAGGGTACTTACGGGACCGCCTTCTGCCGCCAATTGCCTCCCACCGGCCGGTTCACTCCCACAGAGAGGGCCTCCTCAGGGTGCCGTCAGCCAGACAATGTCGGCTGGCGACCCCCAGGGGGAAAGCCTTCTCTGTGGCAGCCCCTACCCTCTGGAATGATCTTCCTCCAGAACTGAGAACGATCTCCGACCTCCGGACTTTTCGTCGGGCCCTGAAAACTTATCTTTTCCAGCTTGCCAGTCTAGCCTGATCCCTGTTGAATTTTAAATTTTTTTAGTGTTGTAGGGTTGTTGTATTTTAAGTATTTAATTGTTTTTAACTTTCAGCCAAAGTTTATATGGGTTTTAAAAAATTTTAACTTTTGTGTACTGTTTTTTATTCGGCTGTTCACCGCCCTGAGTCCGCAAGGAGAAGGGCAGTATATAAATCCAATAAATAATAATAATAATAATAATAATCATTAATGGAAGTTTAACTACAAACTTTAGTATAGAAAAAGGAACAAGACAAGGCTGTCCACTATCCCCACTGTTGTTTATTTTAACTTTAGAAGTCTTGTTGAATACAATACGGGACTCAAGTACTTTGAATGGAATAGTTATAAGGCAAGAGGATTATAGAACAAGGGCATTTGCAGATGATCTGGTTGTTACCCTAACACGGCCTATGGAATCAGTAATCTAGATGAAAGACATTATAGAAGAATATGGTATGGTATCAGGATTTAGATTGAATCAGAAAAAAAACAAGATGATAGTTAAAAATATGTCAGAAGCTCAAAAGAAGGAACTCGAAAGGAAGGCAGGCTTTGAAATAGTAGCAAAGGTGAAATATCTAGGAGTTCAAGTTGCAGCTTCAAATACAAAACTTTTCCAACATAATTACAAGGTGTTGTGGCGAAAGGTACAAAGAGACATGGAAACTTGGAAAAAACTGCAACTATCTTTACTTGGAAGAATAGCAGCAGTTAAGATGAATGTTCTACCTAGATTCCTATTTTTGTTTCAAATGATTCCGGTGCTTAAAAATGATAAACATCTGACTGAATGGCAAAAAGGAGTGAATAAGTTTGTTTGGAATGAGAAAAACCAAGAGTCAAACTGAAAATTATGCAAGATGTTCGTGAAAGGGGTGGCCTTAAACTTCCAACCCTACGATTGTACTATGAAGCAGCAGCATTGACGCAAGCGAGTGATTGGTTTGGAATGACAAAGACTGGAATAATGAATATGGAAGACCATGACTTGGAATATGGCTGGCATGCATATTTATTTTATGAAAATAAAGTTGATAAAGTATTTAAGAGCCATATACTTAGAAACTCTTTGATGAGAGTATGGAAGAAGCACCAGCTTAAATTGGATTACAAAATACTGTTGTGGTTGGATCTTGGTCATATTACATGGAATATAAATATAAAGTCACTCGGGGGGATTTTATACAAAGAGGTACTTTTTAATGATGGGGTAGATTACAACTAAAGACATTAAATACACTGTTGGAAGAAGGAATTACCTTAACTTGGTTACAGTATAATCAACTTCAATTGAGATGGAGGGAAGATCAAAAAACTGGTTTAATGTTGCATGAAGAGGACTTGGTAAGACAGATAAAAGATAAAGGCCAAATGCATATTAAGAGGGTATATAATGTTTTGCTAGAAAGAGATTCTGAAAATGAATTGGTTAAAGATTGCATGATAAAGTGGGCACAAAACTTTGCAGAACCAGTTACGATGGAAACATGGGAAAAAATATGGGTCCAGAATGTTAAATTTACACAGTCACAGAACCTGAGAGAAAATTTTTATAAAATGTTTTATAGGTGGCATCTAGATCCCAAGAAATTATCATGCATGTATCCTAACGTTCAGGCAAAATGTTGGAGATGTGATTGTTTAGATGCTACATACTATCATATATGGTGGACTTGCAAGAAAGTGAAGGCCTTTTGGATTAAAATCTGGTGGGTTATGCAAAATGTTTTGAAGAAAAAGCTGCAATTTTCTCCTCAATTGTTTTTATTGGGTATAGTTAATGATTTTTCATTGACTGAAACAAAAATAATATTATACATGGTCACAGCAGCTAGATTATTGATTGGCCAATATTGGAAAAAAGACTTTATACCTACTATAGAAGAATGGACCTTGAAGGTGGCCAGTTTTGCAGAAATGGTGAAGATTTCAGCATATTTAAAAGACAGGACTCAAGAAACTTATATGTGGGAATGGAAGAAATGGATAGATTATGTGCAGAACAAATATCAAACAAGGAAGTATCAGATAGCTTTCAGTTGAATGTTATGCAGAGAGTTATAGTGTAGATAGATAGGGGTTAGAGCTGTAGGAATGGGTAGAACAAATATTAAACAAATATTAAAAAATAGTTTTTAGCTGAGTGTTAGGTAGAATATATATTAGTGTTAGGTAGAATATATATTATATAGTGTAGACAGGGGGTAGAGTTATATGAGGGTATTGTATGATATGGTATGATTCGGATTTCACCTTGGGAAGTCGGCGTGGAGGGGAGGGTTGGAGGGGGGAAGGGGGGGAAAAGTGGGGGAGAAAACTTGTGTTTGTAAAACTTTTTCAATAAAAAAATAAAATAAAATAAAATATCTTGGAATTTGGATAACCGCAAGGTGTTCATCCCTAAAAGACGATAATTATACCCCCCTAACTCAAAAAATAAAACAAGATTTGGACAGATGGAAGAAAATTAAATTGTCACTTATAGGTAAGATAGCCACGATTAAGATGAACATCCTCCCCAAAATTCTATTCTTATACCAAAATATACCAGTGAACTTAGATAAAAAAAATTCTTAGAATTAAACAAAAACATTAGGGAATTTGTATGGGAGGGGAAAAAGTTGAGGATTTCACTTAAAGTGCTACAGGGGAAAAGGAATATGGGAGGATTTGGCCTCCCGGATTGGGAAACATATTATAGGGCCGCCAAGTTAGTATGGATAAGGGAGTGGGCCACTCTGGAAAATGTTACATTGGATCGAGGTTGTGCCCAATAACTCACAAAGACAATGGATAGTGAAACATCCAAAGGTTACTTTATTGATCAACATTTGTTCTCTTACAGGTATCATCAGGAACTGCACGGAGGACCTACGTGGGGCGACCTTAAGTACCCTGGAGGCGGAGCTTCAGGTAAGGAGGTATCAGGGGAGGGGGCAATGGGTATACCTAGCAGGGTTAACCCTTCAGGTGCTAGCTCAGCAGGGGGCATTTGTACAGGTAGGGCATTTATATGTGACAAATCCCCCTCTAAATGCCCGCCCCTGACAGAAGTGTATTCTTGGTGTTGTGGGCCCTTGAGAAGTATGCAAAGTCTAGAAGTGAGATATGTGTGTTGCTTTGTCTGAAGTGGCTTTGTAAGTATGTCAGCTGTCTGGTTCTCAGTATCACAGTGTATGATCTTGATGAACCCTGACTTATGAAGCTGCCTTACGTGTTTGTGCTTGATATCGATGTGTCTAGACCTTTGACCTATTGCTTCTGCCATGGATATCTCGATGGCGGCCTTGTTGTCTTCGTGGATGTGTATGGGGTGTTTTGGTTCTGCCCAAATGCTAGTGAGGAGGTCGTTGAACCATATTAAGTTATTGGCGGCCTTAGACAGACATATGTATTCTGCTTCGGTGGTGGAGGTCGCCACTAAGTTCTGCTTGCCGGTATACCAGTACACGGGGCAGTTGTTCAGGAAAAACACGTTTCCGGAAGTACTCTTTCTACTTTTGGTGTCCCCGGCCCAGTCAGCATTGGCATAGCATGTGAGGATGGGCTCCTTGGTTGCATCGGGTTCCAGTTGTAAGCAGGCATCTGCGCTGAATTTCAAGTATCTGAGTATTCTCTTAACGGCTTCCCAATGGTATGTCATTGGATTGCTCACATGTCTTGACAGCAGGTTCACAGGAAGCGCTATGTCTGGTCAGGTCCAATTGGCTATGTACAAGAGGGAGCCAATAGTGGACCTGTACAGTGTGTTATCTTGGAATTGTGGAGCCTCATCATACATGTTCTTCAGGAAATCTGTGTGCATGGGGGTGTCGCAGGGCTTGGCGTCAGCCATGTTGCACTTGTACAGGAGTTCTGTGATCTTCTCCTTCTGTGATAGTGTAAACCCTTTGGCTGTTTTGTCAGTTTGCACCCTGAGATATTTGTTTGTTTCCCAGCGATTTTAGGGAGAAGTGTTCACTTAGTTTGTTTGCAAAGATATCACAGTCCCCTTTGTTTTTGCCGATGTACAGTATGTCGTCCACGTAAATGAGGACATACTCTACGCTCCCATTGGTCTTCCTAGTGAAGAAACAGTTGTCAGCAGGAGTTGCTGTGAAACCTAGCGATTCTAGTACCCTGACTAGGCACTCATACCATCGCTTTCCGGATTGTTTCAGTCCATACAGGCTTTTATTGAGGAGCCATGTGTCTCCTTTACAAGTGTCCTTGCTGGGTGGAGCCTTAACGTATATTTCTTTGTCCAGTTTGGCGTGCAAGTACGCTGTCTGGACATCAAACTGGTGCACCTCTAGGCCTAGAATGGATGCAATTACAAGGGCGCTTTTGACGCTTTCTGCTCTCACGGTCGGGGAATAGGTGTCAGTATAGTCCTCAGGGTATCTCTGGGTGAAGCCCTGGGCAACTAACCTTGCTTTGTACATGTTCTTGCCGCCCTCTAGAGTCTTTATTTTAAATATCCACCTTGTCCCTATGGGTGTTTTGCCCTCTGGTACCTTCATTGGAGTGTACACGTCCAACTCCTTAAGGCTATCCATTTCCTTCTTCATAGCTGCCTCCCACTTAGATCTCTCTTCCTGGGGTAGCCTAGTTACTTCACCGTAGGAATTTGGTGTGATGGGGCTGGCTTGGAAGTGCAATACGTAGTCCTTGAGCCTCCTGGGCATTTGATTCCTGTTTGCCCTAACTGGCCTGTTGAGTGTGGACTCTGTGTCGTGTAAGTATTTTGCTACCTTGTTGGTGACTAAGTCTATCTTTAACTGGGTGTGGCCTGTCTTTCCTTTTGTGTTTTTACCTTCCTGTCGTTTGTGCTTGTCTTTCTCTGAGTGTGTGTTGGTGTCCTTCTCTGAATGTGTGTTGGCTGATGTGTTTGTTTCGTTTTGGCCCTGGGTATCGTGATTGACTTCTACTCTGTGTTGTAGCTCGTTTAAGTGGATCTTTGACCAGTTCGCCTGCTCGTGAAATGTGGCTGTTCTTGATACTATAAACCTGTTGTTACTGTCTATGAATCTGAATCCCTTGGTACCAGGTTCATAGCCCATGAATCTTAACCTTTTGATACCTTGTCCCCTTTCCAGCGTAACTGTTTGGGGATGTGTACATCCGCTGTGACCCCAAATATGTGTAGGTGTGAGATTTGTGGGTTTTTGTTATACATGACCTCGTATGGTGTTTTGCCAATCACACTAGACCATAGCCTGTTGAGGGTATAGTTGGAATATACTAGGGCCTCAGACTAGAAGTGTTGGCTGAGTCCTGCGTCCTCTAGCACGCACCTCATCATGGTCTGGAGGGTGGAATTTTTTCGTTCCGCCACGCTGTTCTGGAAAGGCGAGAACGGAGAAGATGTAAAATGTAGGACACCCTTTGACCTCAACCAGTGTGAGAAGTCCCTAGATAGGAATTCCGCTCCCCTGTCAGTCATTATCTGTTTAATTTTTGTATTATGTTGCACCTCCACTCGATTGTAGAATTCCCTGAACTTTTGGTAGATTTCGCTCTTGTGTCTCAGTGTATATACGAAGCCATAACGACTGTAGTCGTCCACTATGGTTAGGAAGAATCTCTTGCCGTACTTTATGGATGGCTTCAGGGGTCCTACGAAGTCCATGTGTACCATATCAAATACGTGCTTGGTAGTGCGGGTTGCTTTCTTGGGTTGTGGGGCTACCCTAAGTTTCGAGCACTTACATACTGAGCAGTCGAGGTATGTTTCACAATCCTTTATTTTGATTCCTTCAGTACAACTCGTTACTTTCTCTACAACTGGAAAGCTAGCGTGCCCTAGTCTGCAGTGCAGTAGATGGGCACATTCATCATGAATGGGTTTGCCTACGCTAACCTTTCTAATGCTTTGTTTGTCTCCCTTGTTCGTGTGTGTGATCTCCCCCTCTTGTTTCTCGCTATCATTGTTGGTGTTTATGCTGGGTGTGTCTATCCCTGATGCAAGTAAGTAGGGTAGTCCTCCCTTGATTACGACCTTGCCTATGCTTTTGTTGTCTCTGACCATGGTGACTTCCCCCTCTTTTAAATTGATTTCTATCCCCGCCTCTTTACTAAGCTTTATTGATGCGAGGATGTTGTGGGGTATCTCTGGAACCAGTAATACCCCCTCTATTTTGCCTACAGTTGGGAGGGTCACGTTGCCCTTCCCAGTTACTTTCACTTCACTTTGATTGGCTACTTTGATCAGGTAATCCTCCTTTGTGAACGAGGAGAGTAGCCCCTTGTCGTATGTGGTGTGGTTGGTGGCCCTGGAATCAATGAGCCACCAGGATTCCTTTTTGTTTAGTTTATTGTCGTGTGTGGTTTCCTGTATGTGCTCCCCTACTCTACATAACGAGCCGTCCCGACTGTCCCTTGAGCTGTCTCTATTCCCTCTCCTTTCCCATGGTTTGGGTGAGTCTCTGCGCCTAATTCTGTTGTCTTGTGTGTGCCTCTCTGGGTGCCTGCTACGGTATTCGTGTCTGTTTCGCTCTCTGTGGTTCTTTGGGCAGTCTTGCTTGTAATGTCCCTTGGACCCACAACTATAGCATTCTATGGGGCCTTGCGGGGTGTCATTGAATGCTACCCTTTTTGAGTGTCTGTGTTCTCTATGTGTTACTTGGTGGCTCCTCCTAAGATTGTCCTCTGCTATCAGCTTGTTGGTGAGGTTATCGATAGACAAGTGCCCTAGGCTCAGGGTATCTAGATGTGTTATGAATGTGTCCCATGCTGGACCTAAAGAATTGAGTATTATACTCTTCATGGTCTGTTCTGAAACAATTTCCCCTCTTAGGTGTAGTTCTGCCCTGGCTGCATTTAACCCCATCAAGTGTTCTCCCATAGAGATCCCGGGCCTGATCCTAGCGGAGTAGAAATCTTTAGAAATTTTTGTGGTGGTGGCCACACTCTCGCTATAAAAGTACCCAAACATTTTTTGAGTTATTTCAAATACAGTCAAATAATGTTCTATGCTGTAATATATGTGTGGAGAAATACTAGATATTAACAAGTAAAATGCCCTGTGATGTAAACAGTCCAGCTCAAATGTCCATGGTCTCTCTGGTGGGTCAGTAACAAAAAACAGCAAATTTTCTTTTAAAAGTATAACTTGGAGTTGTTGATACCACTCCAACAAATTTGATCCCTCCATCTTTAATTTTGGGAAGTCATTTGGCAGGTTCCCTGTGTTATTGTTCAGGTTACTTACTGCTGGCTGTTGTCCATGGTGTTTGACATGCAGGAAGCCACAGTATGGCTCAGGGATGCTTGTAGGCAGTTTAAAAATCCCTCCTTGCAATTTGGATGGCACGCATATCTATTTTATGAAGATAAGATGGATAACGTATTTAAAAGTCATATACTGAGACAGGCGTTGATGAGAGTTTGGAAGAAGCACCAGTTCCAATTGGTTTACAAAATACCTTTGTGGTTGGATCTTGGGCAGATTATGCCAAATATAAAGTCACTCGGGGGGATTTTATACAAAGAGATGCTTTTTAATGATGGGGGCAGATGGAATTTGAAATCTTTGAAATCTCTGTTGGAAGACGGGAAGAATTTAACTTGGTTGCAGTATTCTCAACTTCAATCGAGATGGAGAGAAGACCAGAAAATTGGACTAACGCTACATGAAGAAGATTTGGTGATACAGATGAAACAGAAAGGGCCGATGCATATTAAGCGAGTGTACAATTTATTGCTAGAAAGAGATTCAGAGAGTGAATTAGTTAAGGATTGTATGATAAAATGGGCACAAAATTTTGCAGAACCAGTGATGTTAGAAACATGGGAAAAGATCTGGGTCCAGAATGTCAAATTTACGCAAGCACAGAATTTGAGGGAAAATTTTTATAAGATGTTTTATAGATGGCATTTAGATCCTAAGAAATTATCATGTATGTATCCAAATGTTCAACCTAAATGTTGGAGGTGCGATTGTTTGGATGCTACATATTTTCATATTTGGTGGACCTGTAGAAAAGTGAAAGCATTTTGGATTAGACTTTGGTGGGTTATGCAGAATGTTTTAAAAAAGAAGCTTCAATTTTCTCCGCAACTGTTTTTGTTAGGTATAGTTAAGGATTGCTCACAGACTGATACGAGATTGATTTTGTATATGATTACTGCAGCTAGGTTACTGATTGGTCAATATTGGAAAAAAGATAGTGTGCCTACCATAGGTGAATGGATGTCAAAGATGGCTAGTTTTGCGGAAATGGCAAAGATTTCTGCATACTTAAAAGACAGGACCCATGAAGTTTTTGTTAGGGAATGGAAGAAGTGGGTTGATTATGTGCAGAATAAATATCAAACTAAGAATCTTCAGTTAGTTTTTTGATTCATAATTATTAGGGGTTTGAAACTATTAGTAAGGTATAATATATATGTTGAAGATTATATATATAGAATTATTTTAAAGTCATTATTATGTTAAATATATATATTATATTATTGTTTAGATAATTATTAAGTTGATATAAACTTTTATATTTTGGTTATACTGCTGTTTTGAACAAAAAGAAGGGAAAATTTTTATGTTTGAGTTAGGTTTAATGGGGCATTTATAATTCTTATTTGTCTAAGTTTTTCCTTTTATTAGTAAAGAATTTTGGATTAATTCTATTTTACTTGTTGTTAAAACTTATGATATATTTTTTGGATCTCACCTATATCTAATGTTTAATAATGATTGATATATAAAATTTATGTTTTGCTTGTAACGGAAGTCGGGGGGGGAGGGATGGGGGGAAAGGGTGGGGGGGGGTGGGAGGGTGGGAACATGGGGTTAAAATTGTATTGTAAAACTTTTTCAATAAAAAAAAATCCCTCTTTGCATTTTTTTTCTTCTCTTGTCCACAGGTCGTTCTGCGCATGCGCGAGTCTCATTCCAGCCAGGACTTCGCCGGAGAAGGATCCTCTTGCTGCAGCTCTGTCGAGAAGGCCTCTCCCAGACGTGTAGGCTTCAGGATTGGCTCCTCTCATCCAGCGATGGTCTGGAGGTGTCCCTCTATCCTCTGGGCGAAGGTCCTCGTCCCTCGGGTGGTTTCGCGGCAGCGGCGGTGGTGAGTACCGGTCCTGTACTCGTAGGCTTGGTGTCCGTGTCTTCAGCGGGGGGTGGTGTAGGAGCGTCGGGGGGTGCTGTGGCGTTGGTGGGCCTCCAGCGGCGTCCGCTCTCCCTGACTGGGCATTGGGGATCCCTCTCCCTCTGCCCCTGGTCCCCGCAAACCCTTCGGTGGCGGCTCTGCTTATTTTTATTTTGGGCCCGAAGGCGGCGGTGAGCGTTTTTATGGCCTGCTCCACCTGCCGCTCGGTTGGCGTGTCTTCGGGCCCCGATCCTCCTTCCTGCTCTTCGGGGCTACCCTCAATTTCAAACTTTGGGGTTTCGCACCCTTTTAGAGTTGGCCATCTTGGATTCTCCCTCTTTATAGGGAGATGGTCGGCCATCTTTTTTGGCCACGTGTTCCAAGATGGCCACCATTCGAAATTCAGCGCGGCATCAGCACCCTCTTCCCCAGCGAGATGCTCGGCCATGAGTGGCTTTCTTACCGGGTGTGGATCCAGCTGTCCCATTTTGCGTCCGTGGCCACTCCTGGCCACCTCACGGCTCCGGATGAGCTCTTCGATGCCAGCTGCAAGTTCTTTGTCGGCGGCGGGCGAATTTAGCAGGCTCAGTAGGTCGCGCCTGAGCTTTCTGGTGTCTGGGAGGTCGATTTCTCCCTCATTCTGTTCATCGGACCCCTGATCATCTTCGGATGGGCAGGTATCGGGGTCAGTGTCCCTCCAGTCTTCCCTTGGTGCTTCTGCAGGCGGGATGCTGCTTGAGATTCGTTGTTCCTCCATTTTTCTTGTATCGGCTCTGGTGTGAGGTTTTCTTTTTTCTTCAGATGGATGTTGTTTTCCAGACATGTCTTTTGGTTACTGGGTCACAGAACCATCCTCTGCTACCATTCTGTTACATTGGATCGAGGTTGTGCCCAATAACTCACAAAGACAATGGATAGTGAAACATCCAAAGGTTACTTTATTGATCAACATTTGTTCTCTGAGGGCTTCCGGTGGCGTCTCCGTTGTTGCCAGACGGTCTTTTAATGACCGCCAGCCTCGCTGCGCGTTGGAGCTGCCCTACAGCTGGTAGGCAGCTCGGAAAACCCGCTCTGTAAACGGCAGAGCGGGGAGAGCTAGTGGGGGTTGGTAGAGCCCCCCTGAGTTGCCCCCAGGACCTCTTCTTTGTCTTGGGAGGGGCTCAGGGTGATGGCTCCCTATTCACCTCACGGAAGCTCCGCGCAGCGAGGGACCTCTGCTCGCAGCAGCAGAGCCAGACGGCAAGAGCAACGTCACTAGAATGAAAGAAATCTACAGCAAGCGAGCAATCTGGTGAAATCAGGACTCACTAAAAAGGAAAAAAGCAAGTATTTGTTTTTTTAATAAGTTTTAAGGAAAAAAGAGATTTAAGAAAATGCCTCAGAAAATGGCGACTGGCTTTGCTAGAGAAAATGCCTGAGAAAATGGAGAGTGGAAAGTGAAAGCGAGAGCTAAGCCTGTTTTGAAGTACTGAAAAGAGACATTCTAAGAGGATTTTTGAAAAAAGAAACAAAATTGATTTAAATAGAATCCCTTTGTTTTTTGGGGAAAGTTAAGATTTTGTGGAAGTATGACTCCAAAACAAAAATCAAGGGGGGGCTCCCTTACTTATCAGACAAAGGAAAAAGTAGAGAAGACTCAAATGCAGTTGCAGGGAATTGGAAATGAGGATTTAAAAGACTTTATAACTAGGTCTTTGGGAGGTGTTGTTGGGAAGATAGAAAGCTCACAGAAGCAACTTGAGGAACCGGTGCAGGAAAAATATGATAAACTGAACCAAACTATTACTAAAGTAGTTTCTAATCTTTCAAATGTGGTGTTGGAAATGGGGAAGAAAGTGGCTGAAATCAGTACAGAGCTTGATTCCAAGATGAAAGTCACAGAAGAAAAACTTTTTAAAGCTGATGCCAGAAATCAAAAAATTGAAAATGATGTGATGATGCTTCAATTTAAATCTATGGAGTCTGCGTTAAGATTAAGAGGCATAAAGACTTCCGTTTGGCGCCGCGGACATCGCTGACGACCTCCTTTTAGGTCGCCGGCTTCGTTTTCCGTAAAACCGCCCCCGACAGCGAAAAACAGCTGTCCGGCGGTTTTGCAGACCCCTCTTCGGGAAAAGAGGGGGGGCAGAGAAGTTTCCGGCAGGTAGAGCCACCAAAAAAGCCCCTGGGATTAAATCCAGGGGCTCGAAAGGTGGGCTCCCCAGGGAAACAATCTCCGGATTCGAAGCGCTGCTGCGAAAGCAGCATTAGATGTCGCGACCAGCTCTGCAAGCAAACTGACAGCTTGAATGATTTCTGCAGCAGACAGAGTGAAAACAGGAGAGCTTGCAACAAAATTACAAAGCTTAACTCCTGTGTACTTTGCATTGAATGAGCTCAATTGAAAGAGGAAGTGCCTAATTAAGAGTTTCCTGACTGTGCTGAGAAGTGAAAGTGAGTACTGAAAAAGATCTTTTTTTCTACTTTTAAAGATAAAGCAAGCTGCCAGAAAGAAATAACTTGGGAAAGACATTGGAAGCAGCAGTTTAAAATAATTTGGACTGGATCTGGTGATATTTAAGACTAAGTAATTGCAAAGTGGGGTGAAGAGGAGAAAAGTTTTTTGGAAACTAAAATGGCTTCTAAACAGACCAAGCCAGCAACAGCTAAAACAGGAGGAGCTTCTCCTATAGTTTCTATTGTGACACAAAAGGCTCAACTTCCAGTGGAGATACCAAGTAAAGAGGATTCTATGAATGAACTTAAAGAGTTTATAAAGCAAATTGCGAGTGCCCAAATAGCTAAAATAGAAGAGAGATTGGGGAAATTTGAGGAGGACTTAAAAGACTTAAAAGAAATTAGAGAGATTGTTGAAAAGAAGCATGACGAAATTAGAGAAGATATTGTGCTGGCTGTTTCTGGTTTGTCCAAACATCTTGTGCAGCTTAATGAAAGAGTGGAAGAAATCAGTGAGGTTATCCAAGATTTGGAGCTTAAAATGGGAGAACTTCAGACCAAATCTGAGAGGTTGGAGAGTGATGTCATTATGATGCAATACAGATCAATGGAGTTTGCCCTGAGATTGAGGGGGCTGAAAGAGAATGGTCGGGAGAATTTAAGAGAGAAATGTGGTGAAGTGATTGCCTCAGTGGTTGGGTTGAAGAAGGATGAAATAATTGGCCAGATGGATAAAGTCTACAGAGTCAACTCATGGATTGCAAGAAATAAAAATTTGCCAAGAGATGTGGTGATTTATTTTACTGACAGAAGAATTAGAAATGATGTATTGCAAGCTTCTTATAACAACAAAGTACAGGTGTCTGGACAGGAAATCAAGGTGTTGAAAGAGATTCCTCCCAAGATGCTGAGAGATAGAAAGAACTTCGGTTTTTTAGTGGATGAGCTGAGAAGACAGCAAATAGTGTACAGATGGGATGTACCAACAGGTATAATAGTGGACTATGCTGGAGAAAGATATTGACTGAATAACGTTGGGAAAGCAAGAGAATTTTATTGTAGTGTATTGAAAGCTGGACACCCCCCTGAGGATAATAAAAAAGCAGAAAAAGGAAAGCAACAGTCTTTAACATATGCTGAGGCGGTGGCTGGAGAACCTAAGAAGCAAGATGACCAAAATCAATTGGAACTAGCATCACTTCCCTTTCCTTTAAGTCAACTGGAAGGAGTGTCACCTGACCTGTCAAAATTGGAGGAGCTGAGAGAAAAACGAGAACAACGTGTGACAAGGTCAACTTTTAAACAACAACAACAACACTTGGATACAAAATCAGAAGCTGTGGGGGGGGGGGGGGGGCAAGACCGAAGATAAAGGTGAAAGAAGATCTTCAGGATATGCTCTATAGGCTTCAGTCGGGCAAAAATGCCAGTTAAATTTTTGTCTTGGAATGTCAATGGTTTGAATTCACCACAAAAGAGAAAGAAAATATATCATTATTTGAAACAATTTAATAATGACATTGTATGCTTACAAGAGACACATATTAGATCAACAGACCAGAAATACTTAATTAACTCAAAATTAGGGACTCACTTTGTGGCATCATCTCCGGAAAAAATGAATGGAATAGTGGTATACATAAAAAAGAATTTGACAGCAAATTTAATAGAGGCAGATGACCAAGGAAGATATATAGCAATTGAATTAAGGACTCAAAATGGAATAATGCTTCTGATTGGGATTTATGCACCGAACCAGCAACAAGAAAATTTTTATAAACTTTTACATACCAAAATATCTCAATGGGATTACAAATCAATTATTTTAATGAGTGATTGGAATGGAGTAATTGATATTTCTAAGGATAAGAAGACCACGTCTAAAGTTGCTTCGCGTGCCAAACTACCCAAACCCTTTTTTGAAATTATGGATGATCTAGAATTGAGGGATGTTTGGAGAGAACGGAATCCAGATGAAAAAGATTTTACTTTTTTCTCTGATAGACATCAATCTTTTTCCAGGATTGATTTTATGTTGCTAATAAGTGATTTTCTTTCTAGGGTGAAGAAAGTCAAGATATTTCCAAGGATCTTAACTGACCATAGTCCAGTTTGGTTGGAATTAGAACAGGAGAAAAGAGAAAGGAGGTCTTGGAGATTGAATGAAAATTTATTTAGATATGAAGAAAATGTGAATGAACTTAAAAAACATATGAAGGAGTTTTTTGTTAATAATATGTATAAAGGTACCTCTATGGAAATGATTTGGGATGCAAGTAAGGCTTATATGAGGGGAGTGTTGATATATATGAATAACAAACATAGACAAAAGAAGATAAAGAAACGGAAAGATATTGAGGAAGAAATAAAGAAGAAGGAACAACTGTTAATTGATAATCCAGGAGATAAAAGAGTAAAAGAAGCAATTTTGCTTAAAAATACAAAAATACTGCGCATGCTCAAGATGGCGGCCACCTCCGAAACGCCGTGAGGAGATGGGCATCGGCGGGCGATTTTAACGGGTCTGGGGGGGGGTTGCAGACTATCGGCAACCCCCTGTCCGGCTTGCTGAGTTTGCGGCCGTCACGCTGGTGGGTTTGGGTGCTCACCAGTGTTCTCCATTTGCTATCAGCCTTCGGGAGTTGCGGAGTTGTTACCACCGGTGTGTGTGAGGAGAGAGGAGAGAGACGCCGCCGGAGCGGTTTGGAATGGCGGCAAGTGGCGGCAAGCGGCGAGAGCAGCGAAAGGTGGCCAGCGAGTCTAGGGGGGTGATTGCAGACCATCGGCAACCCCCCCCCCCCGACCCGCGGAATATCGGCCCCTCTCGCTGGGGGGCTGGTGCCTACCAGCGTTCTCCTTGTGTGATTGGCCTTCGGGAGCTGCTGCCGCCCGTGTGTGAGGAGAGAGGAGAGAGACGCCGCCGGAGCGGTTTGGAGTGGCAGCAAGCGACGAGAGCGGTGGGAGGCGGCCAGCGGAGTCTAGGGGGGTGATCGCAGACCATCGGCAACCCCCCCCCATTTGGCCCGCGGAAGATCTGGCCCTCTCGCTGGGGAATATCTGGCCCTCTTGCTGGGGATCGCAGATCAGCGGCAACCTCCCCCCCCCCACCTGGCCCATGGAATATCTGGCCCTCCCGTTGGGGAATATCTGGCCCCCTCGCTGGGGACTATCTGGCCCTCTCGCCTGTAGTACCATCGATCCGCTATCTTCCCGGAGTAGCTTGGAACTCGGCCCCATTACCATCTCGCATGCTGGCATCATCGTAGAACAGGACAGCTTACGGGAGGATTGATGGAGCCGGTTCCATCTTCGTTCATTCCTGATGGGGAGTCTTACTTCGCAGGACTAATATGCCAGGCCCCTGTGAGAGAGTGGCCTGGACTTTCCAACTTCCTGACTGTATGGCGGACCTCTGTGAGAGGGCGGTCCGGGCAACCCCGCAGTGAATTTGAACGTATAGAATCCTCCCGCTACCGTGAGAGGGTAGCGGTGATTTCTCCTGTCTGTTCTTCGATATCTCTTGTTTACCATCACAGACTCTAGCCATGCCTTATTATTCTGTCCATCTCCGTCCTGTGTTCGGATGTTTTCGAGGTCCAGCCTTCTTGCCTTGCGAGACTCCCCCCTCTCGCAGGTTTGGCCCTCTACATTATCGAGGGCCCACCTTAATGACGGGTTTTGGGACCCTGAGAGGTGGCATGCCAAAAAACGGGGATTGAGGGGTTTTTTAAGCTCTTGTTTTACTAAATTTTAAGGGGTTCAGGGGTGGGGGTGGGAGTGGGTTTGGGGGAGAACCCACAGGGGGGAAGGTTAGGTCCAGCTGTTTATGGGGCCGCGGGGGGTCAAGATTCTGGAGGCAAGAGGGCTTCTACTAAGCCCTCTGTCGGGGGCTGTGCGATCAAGATACTGTGTGGGAGGGGCAGATATGGCGTGGGTAGGGGACCATATCATGTGGTGGGGGCTCGCACTCACTGTCTTCCAGTGATTGCGTGCCCCGGTCCCCCGAGCCATTCCCGTTCCCCGGGTTGTTTAGAGTCTCAGGACCCGAAGCTCCAGCTGTTGTTATGCAACACGAGGTCCATTGTCAATAAGGCCCCCCTCATATGTGACCTTCTTCAAGAGGGGGGTGCGGACCTGGCTGGCATTACTGAGACCTGGTTGGGCCACGAGGGGGGGGGTTCCCCTCGTGGAGATGTGCCCACCAGGTTTCCTTGCATTCCACCAGCCGAGAGCTCAGGGGAGGGGTGGGGGAGTAGCGGTCATCATTAAGGAAGGTCTGAGTCCGAGGGAGACCACTGTACCTCAGATAGCCGGGTGTGAGTCCATCTTCGTGAGGTGGGGTCGTGGTGGGCAGATGGGTCTGTTAGTCACGTACCTGGCTCCCTGCCACGTGGCAACGACCCTGCCCGAGCTTCTCAATGTTGTAGCCGAGGTGGCGGTTGATACCCCTAGGCTTATGGTCATGGGGGATTTCAACCTGCCATCTATTGGTGAAACATCTGAGTTAGCCCGGGAGTTCATGGCTTCCATGACGGCCATGGACCTGACCCAGGTAATTCAGGGCCCGACCCACGTTGGTGGACACACCCTGGATCTAGTTTTTGTCTCTGGTCAGTGGTTGAGTGGTCTAGATATTGGGGATATAGTTGTGGAGCCCTTGTCATGGACTGACCACTCGCTCCTTCGACTCGACTTTCAGACCGCTGCACCTCACCGCAGGGAGGCGGAACCGACCAGGTGGTTCCGCCCCAGGCGCCTGATGGATCCTGATAGGTTCCAGACGGAGCTTGGGCCATTTCCTGAGACACTGACACACGACTCGGCTGAGGATCTGGTGGCTGCCTGGAATAGGGCAGCCGGTGGGGCCTTGGACCGCGTCGTGCCTTCGCGGTCTCTGACCCGGCGCCGAACTCACTTATCTCCTTGGTTCACTGAGGAGCTGAGGGAGATGAAGCGCCGGAAAAGACGCCTAGAGAGCGGTTGGAGGGCCAGTCGCTCTGAATCTGACTTGACACTAGTAAGAGCTCACATTAAGACTTACTTAGTGGCAATAAAAGCGGCAAAATCTAATTATTTCGCCACTCTTATCGCTTCATCAGATAATCGCCCAGCCGCCCTGTTTAGGGTGACCCGCTCCCTCCTTCATCCGGGAGCGCGGGAGGATCCCTTGCAGGGTCGTGCTGAGGATTTTGTTCAATATCTGGATGATAAAATAACTCAGATTCGGGATGACTTGGCCGCTGACTGGGTTAGTTCAGGCGAGGTGACTGCGGCAGGTCTTGAGAGTGTTACCTGGGCTGAGTTCGATCCTGTGGCTCCCGAGGACGTGGACAGGACCTTGGGGAGACTGAACGCAACCACATGTTTATTGGACCCGTGTCCCTCCTGGTTGGTGCTGGCCTCCCGGGAGGTTACACGAGGCTGGCTCCAGGAGATTATAAATGCTTCTTTGAGTGAGGGTGCCCTACCGGCCGCCTTGAAGGAGGCGGTGGTGAGGCCCCTCCTCAAGAAGCCCTCCCTGGACCCGGCTATTTTGGCTAATTACCGTCCAGTCTCCAACCTTCCCTTTTTAGCGAAGGTTGTTGAGAGTGTGGTTGCATGGCAGCTCCCTCGGTACCTGGATGAAGCTGTCTATTTAGACCCGCTCCAGTCCGACTTCAGGTCTGGATACAGCACCGAAACGGCATTGGTCGCGTTGGTGGATGATCTCTGGCGGGCCCAGGGTAGGGGTTATTCCTCTATCCTGGTGTTATTAGACCTCTCAGCGGCTTTTGATACCATCGACCATGGTATCATGTTGCGCCGGTTGGAGGGACTGGGGGTGGGAGGCACCGTTTTACGGTGGTTCTCCTCCTACCTCTCCGACCGATCGCAATCTGTGTTGACAGGGGGGCAGCGGTTGACCCCGAGGCGCCTAGTGTGTGGGGTGCCACAGGGATCGGTCCTCTCGCCCCTCCTGTTCAACATTTATGTAAAGCCGCTGGGTGAGATCATCTGTGGTTTTGGGGTGGAGTTCCACCAGTACGCTGATGATACTCAGCTGTACATTTCCACCCCAGACCACCCCAACGATGCCGTGGAAGTGATGTCCCAGTGCCTTGAAGCCGTGCGGGCCTGGATGGGGAGAAACAGGCTTCGACTCAACCCCTCCAAGACCGAGTGGCTGTGGCTGCCGGCGTCCCGATATAGCCAGCTGATACCATCGCTGGTTATTGGGGGCGAATAATTGGCGCCCACGGAAAGGGTGTGCCCAAGCAACTTGGGCGTCCTCCTGGACCCACGGCTGTCTTTGGAGGATCACACGACAGCTGTGGCCAGGGGAGCTTTCTATCAGGTTCGCCTGATACGCCAGTTGCGGCCCTTGCGACGGGTCGCTCCCATGTGACACCTCTCCTGCGCGAGCTGCATTGGCTACCGGTGGACTTCCAGGTGCATTTCAAGGTGTTGGTGACCACCTTTAAAGCGCTCCATGGCTTAGGACCAGGGTACTTACGGGACCGCCTTCTGCCGCCAATAGCCTCCCACCGGCCGGTGCGCTCCCACAGAGAGGGTCTCCTCAGGGTGCCGTCAGCCAGACAATGTCGGCTGGCGACCCCCAGGGGGAGGGCCTTCTCTGTGGCAGCACCTACCCTCTGGAACGATCTTCCTCCAGAACTGAGAACAATTGCTGACCTCCGGACTTTTCGTCGGGCCCTAAAAACTCATCTCTTTCAGCTCGCTGGTCTAGCCTGACCCCGTTGAATTTTTAAGATCTTGTATTATAGGGTTGGGTATTTTAAATATTTAATGGTTTTAATTTTAGCCAAAGTTATATGCTTTTTTAAGAAATTTTTAACTTTTATGTACTGTTTTTATTTGGCTGTCCACCGCCCTGAGTCCGCAAGGAGAAGGGCGGTATACAAATCTAAATAATAATAATAATAATAATAATAATAATAATAATAATAATAATAATAATAATAATTATATTAATACAGCAATTTAACATGTTAATGGCTGATCAAGTTGCAACTACTTTGCAATATGCTAAACATAATACATTTTGCAACGTGTTGTGGCTCCGTTGCCTGAGCCTGCATCATCAGCAGGGGAGGACTCTGAGAGTGAGGGAGAGGAGTTGGCAAGGCCTCCTTCTCCAGGACTCTCCTCTCTGGCAATGCCTCCGGAGGACACCGAAGGGCAGGAGATAGGCCCAGAGTCAAGCTCGTCCCCGCAGCCACAGGAGGACATTGACGAGGGGAGTGAGTTTTGGTTGGACCCTCACCAGCGTCGGAGAGACAGGAGAGCCCAGCAGAGGAAAAGGCGTGGTCGTGATTAGCTGGTGGACCACACCTCCTACCAGACTATATAAGTGAGGGATTGTCGCCATATCTTTGTGACGAACAAAACAAAGATACGTGGATCCCAGTTTTGAATCAGCCCGGCGTCTTAGCTTTGGTGTGTATGTGACGAACCTTTTAATAAAGACGTTGGCAAGCAGCTGCGGATTGCTGCCGACCTTTGTTATCATCTCACTTGGTTGCCTGCCAGTTCCTTAGCCTCTGGTTGTCTGACGGGGGGTTATTTCTGGGCACGGGGCCAGAACACAACGCTAATAAACCAGGTAGATGGTTAGCTTATGTGTTAAGGAAAAAGCAAAGATCACATATTATTAGTAAGATGGAATATAAGGGTAAAGAAGTTTACCAACAAAACTTGATTAAAAAAGTCTTTCTAGAATACTACACGAAATTATATGCAGGAGATTTGATATAAGGTAAAGATATTGATAGATATCTTAGAGAGGTTGATATTCAGGAATTAACTCTGGAGCAAAGGGAAGGTTTGAATCAACCAATAAATTCTGAAGAGATTATGTTAGCAATTAAACAGTTAAAAGTAGGTAAAACACCGGGAACGGATGGATTGACAGCTATTTATTATAAGAATTTGCAGATGGAAATGGTAGAACCGCTTAGGATGCTTTTTAATAAGATTCAATCTGGGGGAGTAACCCCACCCTCATGGAGGACAGCTTTTATATCATTGATTCCTAAAGAAGATCAAAATTGTGTTAAACCTGAAAGTTTTAGACCTATTTCACTTTTAAATACTGATTATAAGATTTTTGCTAAAGTATTGGCAAATAGATTAATGCCACTTATGCAACAAATAATTCATAATGATCAATCAGGGTTCATAAAAGGGAGATATATGAAATACAATTTGAGACAAATAATAAATTTGGTAGAATATTTGGAGAAAAACAATCAGATTTCTGCAGCTTTTTTCTTTTTGGATGCAGAGAAAGCTTTTGACAGACTGAATTGGCAGTTTTTGTTTAAAGTAATAGATAAAATGCAATTTGGGGAGCAATTTAGGAGTTCAATTAAAGCAATATATAGAGAACAAACTGCACAAATAATTATTAATGGAAGTTTAACGGATTGTTTCAAGATAGAGAAGGGAACACGGCAGGGTTGTCCATTATCTCCCTTATTATTTGTTTTATCTCTGGAAATTTTGTTGAAAAAGATACGTGAATCTAAGGAACTTAAAGGAATAGTGATCTGACAGCAAGACTACAGATTGAGAGCGTTTGCGGATGACTTAGTTGTTACATTAACGCAACCTACAGATACAGTTTCATATATGTTGGAAATGATAGAACAATATGGTAAAGTCTCGGGATTTAAAATAAATCAACACAAGACTAAGATAATGACTAAAAATATGTCTTCTGATCAGAGGGAAGAACTACAACAAATATTGGGATTTGAAATAGTTAAAAAGGTTAAATATTTGGGTGTGATTGTTGCTGGATCAAATACAAAGCTATTTAAAAATAATTATGAAGTATTATGGCGAAAAGTACAGAAAGAAATGGAGAACTGGAAAAAGTTACAATTATCTTTATTAGGTAGAATAGCAGCAATTAAAATGAATGTATTACCTAAGTTTTTATTTTTGTTCCAAATGATACCGGTGTTGAAGAAGGATGAACAACTGAGGGAATGGCAGAAAGGTCTTAATACTTTTATATGGTCAGGTAAAAAACCTAGAGTTAAATTAAAATTTATACAGGATGTTCGGGAGAGAGGTGGTTTGAAAATGCCAAATTTAAGATTATACTATGAAGCTTCGGTATTAGTTCAGATTAGTGATTGGTTCAACTTAACCGAGGAAAGAATTTTAAATGTAGAAGGATATGATTTACTTTATGGATGGCATGCTTATTTATTGTATGAAAAGAAAGTAGATAAAACTTTTAAAAACCATATGCTTAGAAATGCTTTGTTTCGAGTATGGAAGAAATATCAATATAAACTGGATTATAAAATACCTATTTGGGCAAATCCTAGACATGCAATAGAAAACATAAGTGTAGAACAAAAGATGGAGGTGATCACATATAAAGAACTCTTATTTTATGAAAGGGGTAAACTACAACTTAAACCGTTAGAGGTTTTGAAGAAGGAAGGGATAATTTATACCTGGTTTCAATATGGTCAACTTCAAGCAAGGTGGAGGGAGGATCAAAAAATAGGTCTCATGGAAAAGGAAGAAAATCTGGTAAAGCAAATTAGGGACCAGGGTATTATGTATATTAAAAGATTATATAATGTATTATTAGAGATAGATTCTGAAACAGAGTTGGTTAAAGATTGTATGATTAAATGGGCTAGAAATTTCCAAGAACCAATAATGATGGAAACATGGGAAAAGATTTGGGTCAGAAATGTTAAATTTACTCAAGCACAAAATTTGAGAGAAAATTTTTATAAGATGTTTTATAGATGGCACTTAGACCCAAAAAGGTTGTAATGTATGTATTCTAATGTACAAGCTAAATGCTGGCGGTGTGATTGTGAAGATGCAACCTATTTTCATATTTGGTGGACCTTGTTAGGTTGTAGCTTGTAGCTTAATCCTAACTTGTTGGTCAGGCAATATATCTGTTCCTTTAAGAACAACTGAGCCATGTAATCAGGGCTTGCTGAACCATGTAATTAGGCTATAGTGTTTAAATAGCAGCACAGAGAAGCGTTCCTTCTTCCTGCTGATTCTCGCTGTTTTCTCTGTTGTGCTATGTACTACTTTGATAGTTTGATAATCCGTGGAGGCATTGGACTGGGCTGTTATTGGACTCCACGTTATCTGGTACTGTATACCAAAAGCTTACTGAAGTCTGTTTACTTTGGTAAGAGAAGATAGCATTGCTGGACTGATATTACTGGTTATGACCCTGGATTGATTTAACTAAACCGAGACTGTTTATCACTTTGTATATAAACTATTTTTCACCCGAGCTGCATGTTACTCTTCTTCCCTGTGTGTTTTTGCTCTGCTCATTGCAAAAACAACACACACTTGCACACACACCCTAACAGACCTGTAAGAAGGTCAAGGCATTTTGGATAAAGATTTGGTGGGTAATGCAAAATATTTTGAAAAAGAGGTTGAAATTTACACCACAATTGTTTTTATTGGGTATCATAAATGATTGTACGTTATTGGAGATGAAGTTGATTTTAAATTTAATAACAGCAGCCAGATTGTTGGTTGCGCAATATTGGAAGAAAGACTCTTTGCCCACTGTAGAAGAATGGATTATAAAAGTAATGAACTTAGCTGAGATGGCTAAAATCTCAGCATATTTGAAAGATCATACGCAAGAAAAATTCATCTTGGAGTGGAGGAAATGGATTGATTACATTCGGAATAAATATCATATAAGAAGACATCAAGTTGCGTATGAATGAAGAAGAATTATAGAGATGTAATTTTTATTATATTGGAGTTAAGATTTAGATGGTGTTTGTAAACTAGAAATTGGATAGATTAATGTTGATGATTAGTTTACCTTTTTTGTGGAAAAAATAAACCCTGTATTTTACTCTGGGAAGTTGGGGGGGAGGGGAGGGGGGGTTGAAGGGGGGGAGGGAGGGGGGGATTGAAGGGGGAGAGGGATGGAGGGGTTTATATTTTTTTTTAAATATTTGTATAAAACTTCAATAAAAAAAAGATTAAGAGGCATAAGAGAGAATAATAGAGAAAATTTAAGAACAATCTGTGCTAAGGCATTAGCGGCATTACTAAAGTTGGAAGATGATCAAATTCTTGGCTGTATTGAAAAAGTCTATAGGGTGAATTCACGTGTGGCCAGACAAAGGAATTTGCCCAGAGATGTTGTTGTCTATTTTACTGATAGAAGATTGAGAAATGATATTTTGCAAAAATCCTATTCTGCTACTGTTCAGGTAGAAGGTGCACAAATTAGTGTTTACAAAGAGCTACCACCTAAGATTTTAAGAGACAGAAAAGATTTTGGTTTTTTGGTGAAAGAACTGAAGAGAAGTAAAATTCCATTTAGATGGGATGTACCAGTTGGTGTAATTTTGAGATATCAAGATGTGAGATATTGTTTAAATACTATTGAAAAAGCAGAACATTTTTATAACAATATACTTAAGGGAGCCCCCATATTTTCATCCTCACCAATGTTGTTAACCATGGAAGAAGACATTAAAGATAAAGAGCTTGAAAGAGAGACTGAGGAACAATGTAGACAGATGGAATTAGAAAATCAAAGTGTGTCAGAAGAAAAAGGAGCACTAGGTGGTTTTCTAGATGATTCTATTATGGATTATCTAGATCTGAAAATAAAGCATCCCAGAGATTCAAGAGATGTGGTACCGGGCCTTGAACTGTTGAAGCAAGAACCAAATGATAAACATATAACTCGAGATGAGAAGCAAACCTTACTAAAGCAGAAGCAGCAGAGGCCCAGTACTCTACAAGAGCAAAAGGGGGATGATGGCAAGCAACAGAAAGTAGAAGTCAAGGGAGGAACTAAATTGAAAACCACTGCTGTGCAACAGAAACTTTTTGAATTGCTCGAATCGCTTCGTGAAACTTAAAGGACATTCATGAATAGATTGAATTTTTTACAGAAAGGATGGCAATTATTTTATTAATTGAAATAGTTTAAAAGATAATCTTGATCATACATGATTCATACACGAAAATGGATTATAAAATTTTTGCAAAACTCATCCTGAGTTGGATTTATCATTTTGAGAAAAGTTAAACAGATTGCTGCAATATATGCAGTTGATCTGTGGTTACCCTATTATAGCTTTTTGGAACTAATCATCTAGATGAAGAAAATAAAGATGAAAACATCTTGGAAACCCGAAGGAAGGAAGTGGAAAGGTTGGCAGGATTTGAAAGAGCTTTAAAGGAGCATCTGGGAATGCAGCTTGTAGCTTTTATACAAGCTTTGGAAAATTGGGATGAGCTGCATCTGTTTTTCTTTTTAGGTGGTTCAGCAGTAGCAAGGTTGAATGTTCTACCTAGAGGATTACAAAATGCCTTTGTGGTTGGATTTTACAAATATAAAGTCACTCGGGGGGATTTCTATATGGAGAGATGTTTTTTGCTGATGGGGGCAGCTGGAATATGAAGTTTATAAAAACTATGTTGGAAGATAGTATATTCAACTTCAATCAAGATGAAGCGAAGACTAAAATGTGGATTATTGAGACAGAAAATCATTTGACATAATTGTTATATATTATATATTATATTTTATTATTATATAATAAGGGGGATTGTTTTAGGTAAAATAATTATTAATATTAGATTAGAGAAATGTTTGAGTTTTTTTTTTTTTTTAGCTGATGGGCGCAGTTCGAATATGACGTTTATAATAACTATGTTGGAAGAAGAAATTGACTTAATTGGGTTATAATATACTTAATTTTAATTAAGGTGAAGAGAAGGCTAAAAATTGGTTTACTGATAAAGAAAATTATTGATAAAGAAAATTATTTGATATAGATGTTTTATATTATTTTTTATTATTATATAATAAGGGGGATTGACTTAGGTAAATAATTATTAATATTGGGTTAGAGAAAGGTATGACATTTTTTATCTGGGCTTAAATATTATAAGAGTGGTATTGATTGATAAATGAGTATTGATGGTTGATAAATGAGGTAAATATTACTACTATTAGTTTTTTATTATAATATTATTAGTTTTAGGAAAACTTTATTACTTATAGGTTTATTTGTTATACTATTTTTGTTATAGGTATTTTTTTTTAATTTGTAGCGGAAGCCAAGGGGGGGATGGGGGGGATATGAGATTGGGGGTTGGGGGGTAGTTGGGGGGGAAGGGGGGGTTTGGGGGGAAGGGGGGGAGAAATGATAAAATTTGTATTGTAAAACTTTTTCAATAAAAAAAAATTGTTCTCTTACAGGTATCATCAGGAACTGCACGGAGGACCTACGTGGGGCGACCTTAAGTACCCTGGAGGCGGAGCTTCAGGTAAGGAGGTATCAGGGGAAGGGGCAATGGGTATACCTAGCAGGGTTAACCCTTCAGGTGCTAGCTCAGCAGGGGGCATTTGTACAGGTAGGGCATTTATATGTGACAGAAAATAAGAGAATTTTAGTGTTAGAAGGTCATGATTTACAGAAAGGGTGGCACTCGTATTTATGGGATACAGATACGAAAAAAAGAACACACTTCCGTAGACATAAAATTAGGGACTCATTAATACAAACATGGATTGAAATTAGACAGAGATATTACAATAAAGTTCCAAAATGACTCTCCATGATGGAGGCTTTGATCCACCCAAACAGATGGGGGATGGAGAAAATATGCAGATATAATGATATTTTAGATGGAGGAGGAAATCTTAAATCAAATGAAGATCTGAGAGACCAAGGCATAAATTTAGATTGATGGACATATCTACAAATAAAATCAAGATACCAGAAAGATAAGGAAGAATATGGTTTAGAATTAGGATATAATGGATTGGACAAAATTTTGATGGGAAAGGAAAAAAAAGTCCTAGCTAAACTTTATAACTATTTATTAGATGAAGATAGAGCTGAGGCCATAGCTAAAAATCAACTGAGAGTTCGGGAAAAAAAACCATTGGATATAATTTAAATTTTAACGAATGGGAAGAGGCATGGAATAAAAATTATAAGTTGACTAGAGCTGCAACATACAAGGAGAATCACTATAAAATGTTCCACAGGTGGTACCTAGCTCCTGCTAGATTAGCGAAGATGTTCTCTAATATGACCCCAAATTGCTGGAAATGTGGCCATGGTCAGGGCACCTTCTTTCACATGTGGTGGACATGCCCTGAAGTGAAAAAATATTGGACCAGAACTGGGAGATGGTTACAAGAAATAATCAGAGAAGAAGTAGAGCTGATACCGGAATTATTTCTCCTGGGAATAGTGAAGAAGAGATTGGGAAAGATAAAGACCCACTTAATAATACATATAACCACAGCTGCTAGGTTGGCCTATGCTCAACACTGGAAAGAGAAAACCTTGCCACCAGAAGAACTTATATTTAGGAAGGTACTAGAGTGCGCAGAGATGAGTAAATTAACCTATGAAATAAACAATGATGAAAACTCGGATTACTATACTGTGTGGGAAAGGTGGTACGAATGGATGAACGATAAAATTAAAATAGGAGCAAAAGGTGTGTTAAATAAACAATAATAAATAGCAAAAGTGACACTAGGTAATATTATGTACATATGTATAAACACTGCATATCCGATGTAAATAGAAATGTAAATTTTTGTATCTATAAAAACTTAATAAAGTATATTTTTAAAAAAAACCCAATATATACCATAAAATTTAAAAACAATTAAAACAAGTTAAATAATTTGGCCCTTTTTTTAAAAAAAACCCCAAGATTAAAATACCCATTCAAAATTCATTATCTCGTCAGCCCAGCCTGTTGAAATAGTAAAGTCTTAAGGGTACGGCGAAAGGTACATAGGTCGGGGATCATGCGTATCTCCGAGGGCAATTCATTCCATAGGGCGGGAGCCCCCATAGAGAAGGCTCTCCCCCTGGGGGTTGCCAGTCAGCATAATTTGACCGACGGCACCCTGAGGAGTCCCTCTCTGTGAGAGCGTGCTGGCCAGTGGGAGGCTATCGGTGGCAGAAGGCGATCTCGCAAATACCCAGGTCCTAAGCCATGGAGCGCTTTAAAGGTGGTAACCAACACCTTGAATCGCACCTGGAAGACCTCTGGGAGCCAGTGCAGCTCGTGCAGGAGAGGTGTTACATGGGTGCGTCGTGTTGCCCCCATAATCATCCGCATGGCTGCATTCTAGACTAGTTGGAGCCTCTGAGTGCTCTTCAAGGGGAGCCCCATGTAGAGAGCATTACAGTAGTCCAGACGGGAAGTGATGAGGGAGTGAGTGATGTCCCGGTACAGAAAGGGACGCAACTGGTAGATCAGGCAAACCTGATAAAAGGCCCCCTGGCCACAGCCATCATATGGCCTTCTAAAGACAGCTGTGTATCCAGGAGGACACCCAAGTTGCAAGCCCTCTCTGTGGGGGCCAAGATCTCCCCCCCGCCCCCAATAGTCAGTGATAGATCCAGCTGGCTATACTGGGACACCGGAAACCACAGCCACTTGGTCTTGGAAGGGTTGAGTCTGAGCCTGTTCCTCCCCATCCAGATCCGCATGGCCTCCAGGCAACGGGACATCACGTCAAGGGCATCATTGGGGTGGTCTGGGGTGGAGATGTGTATCATCAGCATACTAATGAAACTTCACCCCAAAACCACGGATGGTCTCAAACAGCAGCTTCACATAAATGTTGAACAGAAGGGGCGACAGGACTGACCCTTGCGGCACCCACCAAACAAGGCACCTTGCAGTCGACCTCTGTCCCACTGCCAACACAGACTGCGTACGGTCAGAGAGGAAGGAGGAGAACCACCGCAACACGGTGCCCCCCATTCCTAACCCCTCCAACCGTCGCAGCATGATACCATGGTCGATGGTATCAAAAGCTGCTGAGAGATCTAATAGGACCAGAACAGAGGAGCAACGCCTGTCCCAAGCCCTTCAGAGATCATCAACCAATACGACCAATGCTGTTTCCGTGCTGTATCCTGGCCTGAAGCCCGACTAGTATGGATCTAGATAGATAGCTTCATCCAGGTACTGGGGAAGTTGTTGCGCCACCACACTCTCAACAACCCTCGCCAGAAAGCAGAGGTTGGAGACTGGACGATAATTCTCTAATACAACCGGGTCCAGGGAAGGCTTCTTGAGGAGGGGCCTCACCACCACCTCTTTCAGGGTGGCGGGGAAGACACTCTCACTCAGGGAAGTGTTAATAATCACCTGAAGCCAGCCTCGTGTAACCGCCCGGGAGGCCAGCACCAATCAGGAGGGACACGGGTCCAATAAACATGTGGCCGTGTTAAGCCTACCCAGAATCCTGTCCACGTCCTCGGGAGTCACAAGGTCACACTCCTCCCAGATAACACTCTCAGGACCCACCTCCATCACCCCATCTGTACCTACCTAATCGGAGTCCAAGCCTTCCCGAATCTGAGCAATTTTGTCATGCAGGTATTGCACAAAATCCTCAGCCCTACCCTGCAAGGGATCTTCCTGCGCTCCCAGAAGAAGTAGAGAGTGGGTCACCCTAAACAGGGCGGCTGGGCGATTCTCTGCAAATGCAATAATTCCATTTTGCCGTTCTTATTGCCACTAGGTAGGTCTTAATGTGAGACCTCACCAGTGTTTGGTCAGATTCAGAGTGACTGGCCCTCCAATCGTTCTCTAGGTGTCTTTTCTGGCGCTTCATCTCCCTCAGCTCCTCAGAAAACCAGGGAGCCAGTTGAGATCGGCACCGGGTCAGAGGCCATAAAGGCACGACGCGGTCCAAAGCTCCAGTGGCCGCCTTATCCCAGGCGGCCACCAGTTCTTCAGTCAAGTCGCGAGCCAGAGCCTCCAGAAATGGCCCAAGCTCTGTCAGGAACCTCTCCGGGTCCATCAGGTGCCTGGGACAGAACCACTTAGTCGGTTCCGTCTCCCTGCGGCAGAGGGAAGCGGCTCGAAAGTCTAGTTGAAGGAGTGAATGATCTGACCATGACAAGGGCTTGATGATTAAGTTCCCTATTTCTAGATCATTCAACCACTGACCAGAGACAAAAATCAAGTCCAGAGTGTGTCCCCCCGTGTGAGTAGGGCCTTGAACTAATTGGGTCAGGTCCATGGCCATCATGGAAGCCATGAACTCCTGGGCTGCCTCTGATGTTTCACCAACGGATGGCAGGTTGAAATCCCCCATGACCATGAGTCTGGGGGTATCCACTGCCATCCCGGCTATTAAGTTGAGCAGCTCAGGCAGTTGCCATGAAAACCATATTTCCAATTTATCTGCATCATCCTAAGTGAGGCTTGCCCAGACTCATGAATTGTCGCCTGCGGTTTGGGAAACTTTCCCTGATCTGCCTAGGCAGACGGGGGTGCATTGGAAGAGGAAGCAGGAGATCTTTGTTATTGCTACTCAAATTTCTTTGTAAATGATACTTACTTGGGAGAAAGAGACTGATCTTTGTATAGAGGCAAACAAAAAGGTTATAGGAGAATGAGCAAGTACATAATAGGTACATATAGAAACCAAAGCTTTGGTGCTGGCTATTTGCTTAGCATGCACCAAGTCTTCCCAGAATCTCCCCTTTTTGCCATAAGTGTGCGTGACACACACTTTTACTAGCAAAAGATTAAAAGTTGATCAAACTGTAGATACAAAAGGGAAGGCATTGATAGAGGCATCAGAAAAGTATCCCTTCAGTGGCTCCCAAGAGGAGAGCTTTCAACGCATGAAGGTCTAGCAGACAGGGCAAAAGTTCTGGAAAGAAATTTACAGTATCCAATTTTCTATGCCAATTATTTTCAGATGTTTGATGTCAGTTTCTGTGAGCTTCCAGTCAGGTTTGAGGAAAGCACATGCCCCAAAATTCTTCACAGTCATTGTTTTGCTTTAGTAAATAACTGCTGGCTGCCCAGATACAGCCTGCTGAAGCCATTAATCCGGGCCATGTTAAAGTAAATAAAAGTGAATAAAATAATAATGGGAATAAGGTAAATGGGAATAAACGTGAATAAAGTAGGAATCATACAGAATCAGTTACATGAACCCTACAAGACACTCTTTGTTCACTTTTATTCTAAGGGAGAAAGGGTCAGTTAAAGGACACTCTCTATTCACATTATTATAAGGAAGAAAAGGGCTTGGAGATTATATTAAAAATCAGCTAAAAGCCATTATTGGTAAATATATCTTCTGATGAGGAAATCTCAGCTAGCTACCAAGGAAGGACAAGCCATATGGAAAACATTTGATGGGCATCACTGTCAAAGACGCAAAGATATGTATGTTACAAAAAGTCACTTATGACCCAAGGATAGCAGTAAATTTCCCATTAGCAACTACAAGCACTTAAGGAAAGTGTAATAGCTTAATAATTAGTAAACTAATGGAGTAGTAAAATTGTGTAGCCAAAATAATTTCATTTACTAGTATGTAATGGTTTGATGTTCAGTAAAGTGTAATGTAAATTTGATGTATTTATAATGTAACCATATATGGAAGTCGGAAGAGCTAATAGCGCTCCCTGTTTTGAAAACAGATAAAAACAGTGTAAGAAAAGCTGCTCTTTGTTCAGATTTGCGAGAACCAATACTGCACTGAACCTATGCGCAAAATAAATGCATCGATCTGACCCAGGAATGTTTTCCAGTCTTTCATTTTCTACAACAATGTGGGACCACAAGGCTTCCCCACCCACATTACCCCACCCACCTGCTGGCCCCCACCCTTTGGCCAAGTGCAGGACTTACCTTCACAAGCTGGAAGTGGAAGGTAAGGCAGAAAGTTACTGGAGGTGTGGAGAGGCCAAAAACTCACCTGTTTTTGGCTGGAAGAAGGCTTCTGGGGGCCGGGAAGGCCAAAAACAGGACACGCAGACACCCCAGTGCACCTCTGTGCATCCCAGTTTTGGCTGGCAGAGTGTTTCTTTGGGTGGGAGGGCCAAAAATGGGACACACGGATGCCTGGGAGGCCAAAAACACGCCCGTGTTTGGCTGGCAGAAGGCTTCTGGGGGCAGGGAAGGCCAAAAACAGGATGTGCGGATGCCCCAGGGTACCTCTGCATGTCCTGTTTTTTGCTGGCAGAGTGCTACTGGGGGCTGGGGAGGCAGGCCCACCACCGCCACTGCTGCTTGGCTGCCCATCCTTCTCCCGCTTGGTGCTCAGCAGTTGGAAGAGGAGAGGGAGAGAGGGCTGGCTGGCCAGTGGATCAGTGCTGCTGAGCCCCCGCCTTGAGGCTTCCTCACCAGATCCACTCTGAGCAATGCCTGCCCGGTCTGATCCTGCCTGCCAGGCACATGGAGCCCTTGCCGGAGCCTGTTACGCATGTTCAGCATGTGCAGAGGAAGCTCCGAGATGGCCAGCGAAATTCCAAAAGTGGTTTGAGATACCGCCACAATGCAAATAGAATGGAATGGAATGGAAATAGAGAATGGAATGGGAATGGGAATGGGAATGGGAATGGGAATGAGAATGAGAATGAGAATGAGAATGAGAATGAGAATGAGAATGAGAATGAGAATGGGATGGGATGGGATGGGATGGGATGGGATGGGATGGGATGGGATGGGATGGGATGGGATGGGATGGGATAGAATAGCAATAGCTGTCACTGCGTTATTTGTATTTGCCAGCTGAGCTTCCATTCTGAACATTACGGTAGCTTGCCAGAGAACTTTATCAACAGAGATAACACTGTCTTGTGATTTCTGAAGCTACTGCGCATGTCTACAGTCTTTCTTTCTAACTTCCTGATTTACTTTTCCTTTGTCCATCTGTGTGATAAACTGCTGGTAAGATGTAGTTAGCTAGTTTTTTTATTTTTACAATAAAAATGTTTTCTTAGTATATATACTTCGGGTTTTCTTTCTTTGAGAGTATACACCATGGAAAACAAAATCCATTCACCTCTAATTAATTACAGTTTCCCCAGGGGAACGAGGCTGATTCACGCTTTGACAATGGTAGCAGAGTTTGGTCTGATTTATTTTGTTTTCCTTGGCTGTTACTCAACTGATAAGCGAATAGGCTATTAGCCAATTATTTTTTCAGTGACTGAGGAACGCTGATTATTTATTGCAAATATGCCAAGAAAGAAAAAGAAACCCAAACAAAGAGCACAGTCTGCTGAAGACATAAATCTCTCTGATCTCTCTGATGGAGAAGTGAAAAGAATTTTACACAGGTTTTCAACTCTTCAAACATTGCTCGCTTCTGCAAGCAGACTGGAGGAAGGTGATGTTGGAGGTGCTGAGGTCAGTGATGCCCTCTTATGTTTCTTCAGGAACCCAGTTAATTACTAAATAATTCTCTACAGAAGCCCAGGAATTTGAAAGGCTTGCTGCCAAACCTGAAATTCCACAAGCGGCTGGGTTTTCTTTACCCAAAGAGATAGGTGAAACGCCTTTAAGCCCTGAAGAAACTATGCATGATAAGGCTGTGCGAGGTTATTGTGATCAAATAGAGTTTTTGGAACATGAGCTGCACAAGGAAAAGCATTTGTTTCTATACTTAAGACAGATAAGTGAGACCCTCATCTTTTTCAAATTCCTGAGTCCTCCATTTTGCCTTCTCCTTCAAAGCCAAAGCCACTCCCTCAGGAGGGTTCTGTGTCAGGCAAATCAGAACAGAGAGCTGTGTACACGTCACATGTGTCTAGTGATGTTGTCCCTTCTCAGATTTCACATGATGTTGATAGAGAAGAAAAGTTTTCTGTGATGCCCGAAACTAATGTTGTGGCACCACCTGCTGCCGAAAGTAATTTGCAAGATAAAGCTAAAATGCACTCCACGATGCAACAGCAGTTAGGAAAATTACATCGGGCTTTTTCAACCATGTCCCTAACTCAATCAAGTCTGCAGGCTGCAACGCCACACGTATCTCCACAGGCTCAACTCTCAGCACCCCCTGGTGGTGCTGATGATTTTTTTGTTCAAATTCCTAATTTAGATGGGGCAAAACAATGCTTAATGCAGCAAAGACAAGTGCCAGTCCCTCCAGCAGGCCATATTAATATGGCAGCTCATGCACAAGTGGCAGCCAGAGTACAGCAACCACAGGTTCGATTACAGCAACTACAGGTTCAAGTATAGCAACCTCAGCTTCAACTACAAGTGCCTTTACTTCCACAGCCAGTACCTCAGGTGTACGTTCCTCAACAGGCATCCTCTATTGTTCCACTGGCTGGTGATTCAAAATTAAAGCGTACAGGACAAAATTATAAAGCATGGGTCAGTGAGGTTGGACTTTTACTCTGTAGAGAAGGTACCCATTGCATGGTGTTTAATCCTCCTGACCAGCCATGGACTCCTGCAATAAGAGACTTAGATACTAAAGCATGCTCAACATTATTGATGTTCATGGATACTGAACGCCAGGTTACTTTTCCACCTGATGCAACTGCTCAACAAATTTGGGCCCAATTGGAAACATGCTACCGGCCTGTTTCAATTGAATCTACATGTTTGCTCTTGTCTGAGTTCCATGGTTTGAGATTAAAACCTGGTGAATATATTGGAGAACATTTAACTAAAATGAAAGGAATGAGAAAGGATTTGGGCGAAAGAGGCTATAATATTGATGATTGTCAAATGATCAGCATTATTAACTCATTGAATTATGAATGGAAAGATGCCATTAGAAAGATTAATCAAGTGCCCATTGTTCAATGCACAGTGGATCATGTATGCAGAATTTTAACCGAAGAAGAGGCATGTATGCTGGCCACTTCACATTTGAGAGGATCATTTGCATCAAGAGCTCCAGCGAGAAGTCCCTTCCGAGGAAGGACCAACATTCCAAGGATGCCAATATGCTACATCTGTAATCGTGTGGGACATGCCATCCAGGATTGTCCCCAACGATTTCCAGCTCCTGTCACATACCAGCCCAGAGGAACAGACTCCAGAGGAGGCAGAGGTGGAAGACAAGGTCGTTGTGGTCCCAGGCATGACCCGCAAGCTCCACTCACCACATTGGCTTTAACCAACAATCCACAACCTCATCCAGAATACGACAGACGACTTCTGTGGACTTTGGACAGTGGTGCAGCATTGCATGTTACTTACAGAAAAGAACTTTTTACAGAGATGCACGAGCCTGAACCTGAACTACGTGAACTTTATTCTTTTTCCAATCATCCTTGTCAGGTCAAAGGAAAAGGAACTGTTTATGTTGAAGAGCTCGATGCATTTATCCCTGATGTTTATTATATACCAACAGCAAATAGTAGTTTGCTTAGTCAGAGTCACTTGTCTAGAGTATTAAAGTTCCAGGTCCACCACCTCAAAAAAGCAAGTTATATAGTTAAAAATGGAGATATTGTTGCTGAAACCATGTTAATTGGTGGTGTTTATTACTTAAAACCAAAATCTAAACCGCAAGCACAGGCAAGTATACAAACTCCAAAAGAGGAGAGCATAGGCCCAGAGAGAGACGTCCCAGTGAGAAATCCTGTTGCTACTCCGAAGGCTCCTAAAGCCAACAAAAAGAAAATTGGGAAACAGATTGCTCAGAGCAAGCCTGAGGTTCCTCATAAAACTGTTAATGTTGAAAATTCACTAACTGGTAAACCTTTGCATTACAGGTGTATCCATAAGTGGCATAGAAGATTGGGGCATGCCAGTTTTCGTGTTCTTAGGAAAATGCCGGAGTTCTCAAAAGGTTTGGATCTAAAGGGGTGTAAGGTGTTTTTGGATTGTGCTGTCTGCAAAAAGGCCAAATCCAAAGCAGCAGCCATTCCAAAACGTGCTACATGCCTGTCAACATGCATTTTTGATTTGGTACACACTGACATATTAGGTCCTTTCAAGCCAACACTTGGTGGTAAAAAATATTTTCTAACAATTGTTGATAATTACTCCTGGTATGGATATGTATATCCTATGAAAGAAAAATCTGAGACCTTTCAGATCTTTAAAGACTTTGCCGCTCTTGTTCATACCCAACATGGAGTAAGCATTGCCAGAATTCAAAGTGATTGTGGTGCTGAATTCATGTCTCAGCGGTTCCAGGACTGGATGCGTAAGAATGGAATTCTTCATCAGACCTTGGCCCCTTACACCCCGGCTCAGAATGGGGTGGTAGAAAGGTGACAAAGGGTTCTGCAAACCATGATGTGTTGCCTCCTAGAAGACGCCAACCTCAGTAACCCATACTGGGGTGAAGCTATTAAATATGCAAATTATATTGTAAACCGTACTTGGAGTAGTGTAATAAATCAGACTCCTTTCTTCATGTTGAAATGTGGCGGGAAAACCCGCTTCCCAAAATCAGGAGACAAGACCACAAAAGTTGGAGAACACAGGTTTATTTGCTAGCAAAGGTTCGGAGCATTCACATGTCAGATTCCGAACCCTGGGCTACGCCCAAGGTGTACCTTTTATACATTTTGCAACTCTAGCCACGCCAGAGGCGTTACGCTTCTGACTCTCGTTCCGTATATGGGTATACCATCTGTTACTTTCCATGCACACTTCTGGTAATATGTTTCTTAATATAAGTTCATTACAGGGATGATATAGAACATAGGTCATTAAGCTCATCAGTACATTTAACAAGTTCCTTATTTCTGTTCCTTGTACTTTCCTGAGGTTTGCAACTCCCATGTCAACACTTCTGAGAGCAACAGAGATAGAAACAAGTAAAGGTCAATCTACTAATAAACTGATATAAAAATAAGACCCTAGGGGTGTCCGAATAAGACCCTAGGAGTGTCCAAATAAGACCCTAGGGGCAGCCCGTCTCAGTATGGGTACAAGCCAGATCTCAAGAATCTCCATATGTTTGGTTCATACGCTATGGTGAACATTCCCTTAGCTCAAAGAAGGAAAGGAGGTCCAGCAGCAAAGAGGATGAGATTTATGGGTATTGATGATAGCTCAAAGTGGAGCAAATTTATTGACTCCAAACATGTAATAGTGATTTCCCAATCTGCCAATTTTGAGGAAGATGCTGACTGGTCCAGGATTCATTCCAATGATCCTGGAGTTTATTTTCCTAGAGATGCTGCTGCTGATGCCACGCAGCCTGATGATCAAGATTCACAGGCAAATGTTCCATCCACTAGTTCTCCTCAACCTGATGTTCCATCTTCGCAAGCCACAGATGCTGATGCTAGTGACGATGGTGAAGACGAGGACGAAACAGAAGAAGAATGGATGACTGTTCCGAGGCGTTCCAAGAGGGCCACAAAGGGATTCCCTCCACAGCGATATTTGTGGCAACTGACAAAAGCACCCTTGCCTTTGATTTGTAATGTTACACTTCCTCCTGATACATTCACACAAATCAAACATCTTCCTGATTTAGAGCAAGAGAAGTGGTATGATGCAATGCAGGCTGAAATGGACAGTCTAAAGAAACTTAAGGTGTTTACACCTGCAAAACCTCCAGCAAATAAAAAGGTCATTGGCACTCGATGGGTCTACAGAATCAAAAAGAAGCCAAATGGTGAGTCATTGTATAAGGCCAGACTTTGTAGCCCAGGGTTTCGCTCAACGTTATCCTGAGGACTACACAAATACCTACTCACCGACAGTCCGGACTGAAAGTGTAAAAATTGCTTTAGCCACCGCAACTATCCTTGGTTTAGAAGCTTTCCAGTTCGATGTTGACGCGGCTTATCTACATGCTAACCTAGATGAGGAGATCTACGTAAAAAGTCCTCCAGGGTTCCGACAGCAAGAAGGGGATACCTGGTTTCTAAACAAAAGCCTTTATGGCCTGAAACAGTCTGGTTTAATGTGGTACTTATGTCTTACTGACAAACTAAATTCAATGGGCTTTATTAAGTCCGAAACTGATTAATGCGTGTTTACAAAAAGATTTGCTAATAGATATGAGATAGTTCTTGTTTATGTTGATGATATTGTTTATATTGGTCCAAATAAACAGATGAGTGAGATTTTTGCTAAAGCTTTGCAGAGATATTTCACATTGAAATCTTTAGGTCATGTTAACACTTATTTAGGTGTTCAGATTGTCAAAATTCAGATGGGGTTTAGTCTTTCACAAGAGGATAAAATTGAACAAATCTTGCATCATTGCAACATGAAAGATGCTAATACAGGACGCATACCCATGCAAACAGATTTTCACAACTTGGCACATGAATCAAGTCCTGAATTTGAGGATGAAACACTTTATCGTTCAGTTATTGGGTCACTGTTGTATATTAGTAGTTGAACTAGACCCAACATTGCACTTAGTGTTAATCTCTCGACACGTAGGTAAGGCAAAACAGTTTCATTGGTCATGTGTTAAGAAATTATTGAAATTATTGAAATACCTAAAACACACTAAACATATGAAGTTATTGTTAGAACCAACACATACTGATCATGCAGAATTATGTTGTTATGCAGATTCTGATTGGGTGAGTGATAAGAAATCACGTAAAAATACTTCAGGTTATATGATGTTCTTAAATGGATGTCCTATTTACTGGCATGTGCGAGAACAGAAATTTGTTTCTTGTTCATCTACTGAGGCTGAATATGCTTGTGTTTCAGATGCATGTAATTCTTTAACGTGGTTTGATGCTTTGGTCACAGATATCTGGACACACCCGATTCAACCTATCACCGTGATGGAAGACAATGAATCTGTGGTTTATATTTCTGACTCACGTTTCACAGGTTCTAGGTCCAGACACATTGACATCCGTTATAAAAATATCAAACAATTAGTGAAACAAGGTTTTGTAAAATTGCAGTATGTGCCTACACATGATCAGATTGCTGATATGCTCAACAAACCGCTTCCAGAAGCTCAGCACGAATATCTGCGTAAGAAGATGTGCCTTAATTGATGGCTATACCTGATGTCTGCTCAATTGACAAAGAAGGGGTTTTCACTGCGTTATTTGTATTTGCCAGCTGAGCTTCCATTCTGAACATTACGGTAGCTTGCCAGAGAACTTTTTCAACAGAGATAACACTGTCTTGTGATTTCTGAAGCTACTGCGCATGTCTACAGTCTTTCTTTCTAACTTCCTGATTTACTTTTCCTTTGTCCGTCTGTGTGATAAACTGCTGGTAAGATGTAGTTAGGTAGGTTTTTTATTTTTACAATTGTTCCCGGGTGGGAACAAGGCTGATTCACGCTTTGACAATAGCAATAACAATAGCAATAGCAATAGCAATAGCAATAGCAATAGCAATAGCAATAGCAATAGCAATAGCAATAGCAATAGCAATAGCAATAGCAATAGCATGGAGTGGGAATGGGAATGGAATGAAAATGGAAAGGAATGGAATGTAATGAAATTCAAAAAGGTATCCCAGGGCACTGCCAGGATTGAAGGGGATCCTGCAGAAGATGCCCCAGGAGCCAGTCTCATCTCTGTACCCATCAAGCATTCCGTGTTCTGGTTTCTCTTCCCCACCCCCATTTTCTCTTCAACTTTAGTTGCACTTGAAATCTTAATTTCTCCAGAGGGGCTCAAATAGTGGAGAGGAGAGAGAGAGAAAGAGAGAGAGAGGGAGGGAGGGAGTCTTGTTGATTGTAAGCTCCTTGGGGCTGAGAAGAATTGCTGCAAAACTGAGTTTCCTGAAGTGGACCACTAGACTCCTAAACAACTTAAAAATGATCTAGTAAAAAGAAGTCAACCAAAAGACCAACATGCAAACAAAAGCAAATAAAACACCCCCCAGGAACAAAGCAAATTAAAGTTTAATTTGTGTGTATTGTTTAATGGACTGCTAAATTGGCAAAATGGACTGCTAAATTGGTCACACCCACCCAGTCACATGACCACCTAGCCATGCCCACCCAGCCGGTCCGGCCCCCCAACAGTCTGGGGGACTGTGAATTGGCCCCGTTTAAAAAGTTTGAGGACCAAAGACTTCTGGTGGCTCCGCAGGTGTCGCAGTCGCACCTTTGAGGAGCACTAGCCCCATGATTTCGTCAGCCGCTAGAACAGCGAAAATCAGCTGTTTAGCGGCGAAGAAACCTCCCCCTCGGGAGAAGAGGGGGAAGAGAGCAGCCAGGTGTGGGTAGAGCTCCCCAAAAAGCCCTAGAAACAATTCTGGGGCTTAAAGGGTGAAAGCTCCCCAGGAACCTAGCGAAGCTCCAAATCCAGGATGTGTCTGCCTGAAGGCAGAACAAGACGCCGCAACCATCCCTGTAAGCAATCTTGTAACAGCATTGAAATTCAAAGCAGGCAGAACAAAGACAGGAGACTTTATAACTGCAAGTACTTTGCTTTAATTCCATTTGGAAACTGTTTCTTTTCGAGTCTTTAAGAGTGGGGAAAGTTGAAGGAAAGGGAAAAAAAGATGGCGCTGGCTTGTTAAGGCTGAGAAGAGGAAAATGAAAGTCAAAGAAGAAAGTGTTTGTTAACTTGTTAACTTGTTAAAGCTGTCAGCCCCACTTAATTCTTATGGGTTTACTTGCAAAGAATTAAGACTTTGGGATTCAAGAACAGGATTTAAAGACTAAAGATCAGAATTAAAAGTACTTTTTGACCTTTGGTTTACTGGGCTGGTTGCTGGATTGTGTAACCCTGAAATGGCTTCGAAGCAAGTAAAACAAAATTTGCTGGGAGTGCAGGAAGTTCCCCTGCCCAAACCACCAGATTGCAATCTTTGTTGGCCCCAGCAGATACACAAACTCAAGCACAAATGCAAACGCAAATATTAACACCTGAAATGCACATATGCACATGTGCTGTGACCCCAAAGATGTGGAGATGGGATATCCTTGGTTTTCTATTGTACATCACCTCATAGGGTGTCATGTTTAGCACACTGGACCAGAGTCTGTTGATTGTATAATTAGAATAAACCAGAAGTGTTGGCCTAGCCCAGCGTCTTCGAGGACGCACCTCATCATTGTTTGTAATGCGGAATTTTTGCGTTCTGCGACGCCATTTTGAAAAGGTGAGAACGGCAATGACTTAAAGTGCAGGACGCCCTTTGACCTCAGCCAATGTGAGAAGTCATTTGACAAGAACTCTGATCCCCTGTCGGTCATACTTTTTTTGATTTTCGTGTTATGTTGTGTTTCCACATGTTTATAGAATTCTTTAAATTTTTGGTAGGTCTCACTTTTGTATTTCAGGGTGTACACAAAGCCATAACGGCTATAGTCATCTACTATAGTTAAGAAGAACCTCTTACCATACTTTATGGAAGGCCTAAGTGGGCCTACGAGGTCCATATGTATCATTTCGAATATGTGATCCGTTGAGCGTGAGGCCTTTCTGGGTTTGGGGGCTACCTTTAGTTTAGAGCGCTTACATATAGAGCAGTCCAAGTAGGTATCACAATTTTTTATTCTCGAACCTTCTGTACAATCAGTGACTTTCTGAACAACAGGGAAGCTAGCGTGTCCTAATCTGCGGTGCAGCAGATGTGCGCACTCATCGTGGAGTGGCTTCCCTAGACTAACTTTCCCTTTGTTTAGTGTGCCTTCCTTGTGGGGCTGGATGTCCTCCTTCCCTTGTTCTTTGTTACCCTCAGTGTCTTCCTTAGCGTTGGTTCTATCTACGTAAAAGAAGGGTAGCCCCCCTCTAATTGTGATTTTTCCTATGGTTGTACTTCCTTTGGTCATGGTGATTCCCCCTTCCTTAATGCTAATTTCTATCCCTGCCTCCTTGCTGAGTTTCAAGGAGGCGAGTATATTGTGAGGTATTTCCAGTACCAGCAGTACCCCCTCTAGTTTTCCTAGGTTGGGGAGGGTCACATTGCCTTTTCCTGTCACTCTTACGTCATTTTGATTTGCCACTTTGATGAGGTAATCTTCTTCTGTGAAGGAGGAGAGAAGTTCCCTTTCACATGTGGTGTGATTGGTGGCTCCTGAGTCAATGAGCCACCAGGACCCCTTTTCGTTTGTTTTACTACTTTGTGTGGTCCCTGGTGTGGCCCCTCCTACTCTGCAAAGAGACCCGTCCCTGCTATCCTTTGAGTTGTCTCTGTTTTCTTTCCTCTCCCAGGGCCTGGGGGAATCTCTTCGCCTCATTCTGCTGTCATGGTGGCGCCTATCTGTGTGTTTGTCACGTGGTTCATGTTTGTACCTATCTCTGTACCCCTTTGTGCAATCCCGTTTGTAGTGACCTTTTCGCCCGCAATTATAGCATTCAGGGCAGTCGCGTGGGGTGTCAGTGAAGGCCACCTTTCGTGCTGGCCTGTGCTCCCTGTGAGTCACCTGGTGTTCCTTCTGTGATTGTCTTCTGCTATTAGTAGATTAGATAGGCTGTCTATTGTCATGTGACCTAGGCTAAGTATGTTGAGTTGTGTAAGAAATGTTCGCCAGGAAGGGTCAAGCGAGTTAAGGATGATGCTTTTCATGGTCTGCTCTGATACAATTCCTCCTCTTAGTTGCAATTCTGCCCTAGCTGCATTTAACTCCATCAAATGTTCCCCCATTGACACCCCTGGTTTGATCCTAGCTGAATAAAAGTCCTTGGAAATTCTTGTGGTGGTGGCAACACTGTCACTGTAAAAGTATCCAAATATTTTTTGAACAACATCATGTACAGTCAAATTATTCTCAATGCTATAATAATGGTGGGTGATATGCTAGAGATAAGGAGGCAAAATGCCTTGTGGTGCGTGCAGTCCAGTTCAAATGTCCATGGTATATCAGGTGGGTCAGTTATAAAAAACATCATATTCTCTTTTAAAAATAAGACTTGGAGTTGCTGATACCACTCCATTAAATTTGAACCTTCCATTTTTAATATAGGGAACCCATTTGGTAAGTTTCCTGTGTTATTTTGTGTGTTACTCACAGGTGGGTGTTGCTGTCCATGGTGCTTGACATGCTGGAAATAGCAGAGCAGTTCAGGAACGCTGGAAGGTAATTTAAAAGTCCCTCCTTGCATTTTTTTTTCTTGATCCACAGGAGCTTCTGCGCATGCGCGGCGTTCATTTCGGCTGGAACTTCGTTGAGGAAGGTTCTTCTCGTCTCCGCTCCGGCTTGGCTGTCTCCCCAGGATGGATAGGCCTCTGCTCCGGCTCCGGATGTCCAGCGGTGGTCTGGGAAGGCTGTCCTCTCCGCTGGACGGCTCCTGGTTTCCCTCTGCGGCGGCGGCGGTAAGTATTCCCTCCATTCCGTTCTTTCCGGTAGGCGCGGCTTGGGAGTGGGGTGGCGTACCGCAACCGGGGGGCGCTGCGGCGTCGGTGGGTCCTCAGCGGTGTCCGCGTCCCTCGGTGAGTAGTTGGGGGGTCTCTTCTTTTCCCCTTTGGGCTTTTTGGCGTTTTTTGAAAGCCCCTTTAAAATTTTCATTTTTGGCCCGAAAGCGGCGGTGAGTGTTTTTATAGCTTCCTCCACCGCCTGATCACTAGGGGTGTCCTCGGGGGGTGATTCCTCACTTTCTTCCGAGGATTCCCTATTATTTTGTAGTTTTAGGGGTTTGGGCATCTCATTGGTTGGTGGATTTGCATATTTAGATTTAGTTTTTTGGAGGTCGGCCATCTTTTTTGGCCATGTGTTCAAAGATGGCCGCCAGTTCAGATTTTGCACGGGAATTCCCCCCTCTATCTTTGAAAAATAACTGTTCTGGGGGGTTTTTCTTACCGGGCTTGTGTCCGGTTGTCTCGTTTTTCGTCTTTGGGTCTCTCTGGCCTCGTCCCGGCTTTGGATGAGATAGCTGATGCCGGCTAGGAGATCTTCGTCTGTTGCAGGGGTTTCTAGCAGGCTCATCATTTCTCTCCTGAGTCTGCTGGTGTCTTTTTGCTGGATTTTTTCTTCGTTTAGGTCTTTTTGCCCCTGTTCATCATCCGATGAATAGTCTTCGGGGCTGTTTTCTTTTTCTTCTTCTGAGGTTACTGGCGTTGCCATGTCTTCAATTAGGTTTTGCTGTTTTTCCCGCCTTTTGGTCTCTGACCTTGTTTGTGGTCTTTTTGGCATGTCTTCTGATTATTGGGTTGCCCAACCATCCTCTGCTACCATTTTGTTAAATTGGATCGATTTGGGGCCCAATAATATACGAAGACTCATTGGTTCAATTATCAAGAACAGTCCTTTATTGATTCATGTCTGTTTCATTACAGGTATCATCAGGAACAATGGCGGCAACAACAGGAGGACACCTTAAATACCTAGGAGGCGGAGTTACAGGTAATGGGAGGGGGAGATAGGAGGGGCTAGGCTTGCCTGTACTGATTAACCCTTGACTTGCCAACGTATATTGTGGGGTATGTCCAGGGAGAACATTTACTTGTAACATAAACGATCAAAAATATTTGATGAATGCGAAATTGGGTACACATTTTGTGGCGTCTGCCCCAGAGAAGAAAAATGGAATAGTGATGTATTTAAGAAAAGATTTGATAGCTAAATTAATTGAAGCAGATCAACAAGGAAGATATTTAGCAATTGAATTATTAATAGAAGGAAAGAAAACTCTGTTAGTGGGTGTATATGCACCCAATCAACAAGAAAAATTTTACAAGTTGTTGCATACAAAATTATTACAATGGGATTATAATTCGTGTATTTTGTTGGGTGATTGGAATGGAATATTGAATCCTACATTGGACAAGAAAAGGCTTTTGCAAACTATCAAAACGCGAGCAAGACTGCCTAAATCTTTTTTTGATATGATGGAGGATATGGAACTGAGAGATATTTGGCGGGAAAGGAACATCAAAGAACAAGATTTTACATTTTTTTCAGATAGACATCAATCCTTTTCGAGAATAGATTTTATATTAATCACAAATGATTTTCTTTCCAGGGTGAAGAAGACAAAGATTTGTCCGAGAACCATAACGGATCACAGTTCGGTGTGGATGGAACTGGAGTATGGAGAAGGGTCTAGGAGATCTTGGCGTTTAAATGAAAATCTTTTTAGATATGAGAAAAATGTGATAGAATGTAGAAAATTAATGAAGGAACTTTTTGTTTTAAATATGCATAAGGGAACATCTATGGAAATGGTATGGGATGCTAGTAAAGCATATATGAGAGGTGTTTTGGTTAACTTGAATAATGCATACGGACGTAGACAAAGGGAAAAAAAGAGGGAGCTAGAAGAAGAGATAAAGAAAAAAGAACAGGTGTTAATACACAATCCAGAGGATAAGAAAACTAAAGAAGTGATTACTTTATTACGAGGGCAGTTTAATATGTTGATTTCAGATCAAGTGGCAACTAATTTGTAATATGCTAAACACAGTACCTTCTGTAATGCAAATAAACCAGGTAGATGGTTGGCATATATGTTGAGGAAAAAACAAAAATCTCATACCATAGAGAAAATAGATTATAAAGGTAAAGAGGTTTATCAACAGTATATGATCAAAAAGGCTTTTTTAGAATTTTATACAAGTTTGTATACTGAAGATAAAATACAAGGTGTAGATATAGATAGATATTTGGATAAGGAGAATATTCCTATAGTTTCGGAGGAACAAAGGGAAAGGTTGAATCAACCAATAGTAGAGGAGGAAATTCTCCTGGCAATTAAACAGTTAAAAGTTGGTAAAGCTCCTGGTACAGACGGATTTTATTTATTTATTTATTTATTTTTATTTATTAAATTTATATACCGCCCTACTCCCAGAGGGACTCTGGGCAGTGAACAGCCAAAATAAAATACCATTTTCATACAAAAGTTAAAAGCTATTAAAATAAATTAAATAATTAAGGCTCAAAAAATTTAAAACATCTAATTTGTATAAACATTTTTAAAACCCAATTTAAAAGGAGAGTTAGGCCAGACCCGCCTGTTGAAATAGAAACGTTTTTAGGGCATGGCGGAAAGTGCGTAACTCTTGAATCCTCCTTATCTCTGGGGGGAGCTCATTCCATATAGCAGGTGCCCCCACAGAGAAGACTCTCCCTCTGGGGGCCGCCAGTCGACACTGTTTGGCCGACAGCACCCTGAGGAGCCCCTCTCTATGGGAGCGGACTGGTCGGTGAGAGGCTATCAGTGGCAGAAGGCGGTCTCGTAAGTACCCTGGTCCTAAGCCATGGAGCGCTCTAAAGGTGGTAACCAAAACCTGTCGTGGCTCCGTTGCCTGAGCCTGCGTCATCAGCAGGGGAGGACTCTGAGAGTGAGGGAGAGGAGTTGGCAAGGCCTCCTTCTCCAGGACCCTCCTCTCTGGCAATGCCTCCGGAGGACACCGAAGGGCAGGAGATAGGCCCAGAGCCAAGCTCATCCCCGCAGCCACAGGAGGACATTGATGAGGGGAGTGAGTTTTGGCTGGATCCTCGCCAGCGTCGGAGAGACAGGAGAGCCCAGCAGAGGAAAAGGCGTGGTCGTGATTAGCTGGTGGACCACACCCCACAGGCTATAAAAGAGAGGGATTGCAGCCTGTATCTTTGTGACGGACAAAACAAAGATTCATGGATCCCGGTTTTGAATCTGCCCTGTGTCTCAGCTCTGGATATTTTGGTGGTGTGTATTTGACTGAACTATTAATAAAGGCTTTGGCAAGCAGCTGCGGGGATTGCTGCCAAGCTTTTTATCAGCTTACTTGATTGCCTGCCAGTTCATTAGACTCTGACTGTTAGAGGGGGTGTATTTCCTGGGAGCGCGGCCAGAACATCTTGTCCGTCACCCAAAAAAGTTAACCCATCGTTACCACGATAGATCCATAGCTGCAGCAACTTCTCCAACAGTTGCAAGCTGACAACCAGCTCCTGCAGCAGCAGGTCGGCCAGTTGACTGCGCAACTGGCTGGGGGAAATGTGCCTGCAGCTGTTCCTCCTCCCCCTCCTCCTCGTCGGAAAAGCCCTATCAGTGTGCCTGATAAATTCTCTGGGCAGCAGGAGATGTTCCCGGCTTTCATGGGACAATGCCAGCTGTTTATGGCAATGAGGCCGGAGGATTTTCTGGATGACCAGGCTCGGGTGGCGTTTGTTATCAACCCCCTCTCTGGCAATGCCGCCCGATGGGCCACGCCTCTGTTGCTGCAGAATAGCCCCTTGTTGGCAGACTATCAGGGCTTTTGGCAACATCTGAGGGTGATGTATGAGGAACCCCTGAAGACCCAGACGGCAGCCAGGCGCATCAAAGACCTCAGGCAAGGGAAGTGCCCCCTGCAGGAATATGTGGCTGAATTTCGGCTTCTGGGCCAGTACTCGGATTGGAATGATGCAGCGCTAAGGGACGCTTTCCAGGATGGCCTCTCCGATGACCTGCAGGATGAGCTGGTTTGCGTGGAGGCGCCCCAGACCCTCAACGCCCTCGTAACGCAATGTCTGCGCATCGATGCCCACTTTCAACGGCGCAAGACCCGTCGGCCCGTCCAGGAACCCCCGACCATTTCTGCACCCCCACGTCCCACACGGACAGCATCCCGGGTCACCCCGCGTTTCGTGGCGACGGCTGAGGAGCCCATGGAGCTCGGAGCAGCCAGACCGCACCTGACGGCCCAGGAGCGTATGTGGAGACGCCAAGGGGGATTGTGCCTCTATTGCGGGGAGGCTGGACATTTTGCCGCTTCATGCCCCAAGAAGCGTAGTGGGACGCTCACGCCTGTTCCTGAATCTCGGCGGGACCAGCCGGGAAACGGGGCAGGCCCGGCCTGGGGGAAACCTTAGGCTGGGCACGTATCACTGCCCCGCCTGATTCAGCGGAGGTGGACTCTGGGCCCCCTCGACACCTAATCCTGGACACCCGGGTGTTGTTGGCCGACCGGTCGGAGGGGCTTCAGGCACATGCGCTGGTGGATTCGGGGGCCACCACGAACTTTATGGACCAGGCCTTTGTGGCCCATTTTGTGGTCCCCTTGGTTCCAGTGAACCCTCCGTTGAGAGTCGAGACGATCGATGGGCGGGAACTTGTTGCGGGGCCCATTAAGTTCGCGACTCAGCCCTTGCACCTCGCCATTGGGGCCCACGAGGAGGCGATCCGTTTTTACGTGATGGCGGACCTGCATTTCCCGCTGGTCCTGGGGATGGCCTGGCTTCGGGTGCACGATCCGCAGGTGGCCTGGTCGAGGAACGCCATCTCCTTCCCGAGCCTGCAGTGCGTCGATCACATCCGCCACATCTGTGCTGGGCAGGACGTCTCCACCCCTGCCGTCTCTTTGCCTCCTGAGCTGACGTCCTTCGCCGACGTGTTCAGCGAAAAGGAGGCGGACCGCCTACCCCCTCATCGACCCTATGACTGCCTGGTGGACCTGGTGCCCAACGCGCCCCTGCCCACGGGACGTCTGTACTCCATGTCGGAGCCCAAATTGGCCGCCCTACGGGACTTCCTGGACAAAAACTTGGCCCGAGGGTTCATCCGACCTTCATCCTCCCCTCTCTCGGCCCCAGTCCTCTTTGTGAAGAAGAAGATGGGGGACCTACGCCTCTGTTGCGATTACCGGCGGTTAAACGCCATCACCGTGCAGAATCGCTACCCCCTGCCGCTCATTCCGGAGCTGATGGAGAGGTTGCGGGATGCCTCGATTTTCACCAAGCTCGACCTCCGGGGAGCCTACAACCTGATGCGGATGCGAGAGGGGGACGAGTGGAAGATGGCGTTTGGCACCCGATACGGACACTTTGAGTATACCTTCATGCTGTTCGGGTTGACCAACGCCCCTGTGGTCTTCCAGCATCTGATGAACGACGTGTTCCGGGACATGTTGGATTGGTTCGTGGTTATTTATCTAGATGACATCCTGATCTACTCCCGGTCCCCGGAGAACCACATCCAGCACGTCCGCCAGGTTCTGCAGCGCCTGCGGGAGCACCAACTCTATGCGAAGTTGGAGAAATGTCTCTTCTTCCAGACTTCCATAGAGTTCCTTGGGCACATCATCTCCCCGGAAGGCATCGCGATGGACCCGCGTAAGGTGGAGGCCTTGCTTAGTTGGGAACCCCCTCGTCGGGTGAAGGACATCCAGCGTCTGTTGGGGTTCACCAACTACTATCGAACCTTCATCCCGGGCTTCGCCACCCTGACCTTGCCGATGACCCAGCTCCTTCGGAAGAAGGTTCCGTTTCAATGGGGTCCCCCGCAGCAGCAGGCCTTCGAGGCTCTGAAGCAGGCCTTCGTTACGGAACCTGTCCTGAGGCACCCCAATCCACATCGTCCGTTTGTGGTCGAAACAGATGCGTCCAATGTGGCGATTGGGGCGGTGCTGTTACAGGCCCCGGTGGATGGCGGCACTCTTTTTCCCTGCGCTTATTACTCCCGGAAACTCAATCCTTCCGAGCGCAACTACACCATCTGGGAGAAAGAGTTGCTGGCTATCAAGGCCGCGTTCGAGGCTTGGCGGCATCATCTCGAGGGGGCCCGACACCAGGTGGAGGTGCGGACGGACCATCGGAACCTGGAGCACCTCACGATGGCCAGGAAGTTGAACCAGCGGCAGATCCGGTGGTCGTTGTTTTTCACCCGGTTCAACTTCCATGTGACCTACATCCCCAGTGGCCACAACGTGCGGGCGGACGCCTTGTCCTGCAAGCCGGAGTACTTTTCTCCGAAGGACTCCCTGCCTCCGCGGACGGTGCTGCCAGTGGAATCCTTGGCCGCAGCCCAGGAACCCATGGACTTGCGGGCTCAGGTGCGGGAAGCGCAGTGCCAGGACGCCTGGTCGCAACAGCGGCAGGCGGAAGTCGGCCCTGCCTCCCCTTGGACTTTGGAGGAGGGCTTGTTAAAACACTGAGGCCGGCTGTATGTGCCCACGAGTCCGCTCCGAGCCATCGTTATGAATCAGTGCCATGACAACCCCGCGACAGGACATTTTGGGTTCTTTAAGATGCTGAACTTGGTGACGCGGACTTTTTGGTGGCCTCGGGTACAGCACGACGTGCACGCGTACGTGACGTCCTGTGTGCCGTGCCGACAGGCCAAAGCCGCGTCAGGCCCACCGCCTGGACTTCTCCAGCCGCTGCCGACACCGGAGAGACCCTGGGGAGCCATCTCTATGGACTTCCTGACGGACCTGCCACCGTCCGCCATGTTCACCACCGTCCTCGTGGTGGTGGACATGCTCACAAAGATGGCACATTTCATTCCGTGCCGTGGACTGCCATCGGCCCGCACCACAGCCTGATTGTTCCTGCAGGATGTTTTCCGCCTCCACAGCCTGCCGGACAGAGTGGTTTCCGACCGCGGGGCCCAGTTCACGGCCCACTTCTGGAAAAGCCTGATGGCTGCGTTGGAGGTGCAGGTGTGTCTGTCGTCGGCGCACCATCCGGAGACTGACAGGGGGACGGAGAAGGTCATCGGCATCCTGGAGCAGTACCTCCGCTGCTACGTCAATCAGCAGCAGGACAACTGGGCCGAGTACCTTCCCCTGGCAGAGTTCGCCTTCAACAACTCCCAACACTCCTCCACCCAGATGACCCCATTCCATGCCAACGTGGGATACCATCCACGGCTGTTCCCTCTGTCCCTCTTGGATTCCCCTGTTCCCGAGACCCAGGACTTCCTCTCGGAGCTGCAAGCGGTGCAGCAGCTGGTGCGTCGGCAGCTGATCCGGGCGAAGGAGGACTATAAACGGGTCGCCGACCGCTCTCAACGGGCCACGCCGCTGCTGGAGGTTGGGGATCGGGTGTGGCTGTCCACGAAGCACCTCCCCACAGACCGGCCGGCGAAGAAGCTCGACCACCGTTTCATCGGACCCTTCCCCATCGAGGCGGTCATCAGCCCGGTGGCCTATCGGTTGACCCTGCCACGGTCGATGCGGCTCCACCCTGTGTTCCATCGGTCCCTTCTGGTCCCTGAGGCTCCGCCGTGCCGCCTCCAACGCCCGACGACACCTGCTCCCCCGACCACGGTCGCTGAAGACGGCTCCACGACGTACGAGGTGGACAGCATCCGGGACTCCCGTTGGCTGAAGGGCCGTTTCCAGTACCTGATTGCCTGGAAGGGGTACGGGCCTGAGGATTTCTCCTGGGTGGACGCTTCCTCCGTTCATGCTCCTGACCTGGTACGGGCTTTCCATGCGCAGTTCCTGTCCTGACCGCATCCGGACCGTCAGCGGCGGGGGAAGGGCCCTGCGGTGGGGGATAGTGTTGTGGCTCCGTTGCCTGAGCCTGCGTCATCAGCAGGGGAGGACTCAGAGAGTGAGGGAGAGGAGTTGGCAAGGCCTCCTTCTCCAGGACCCTCCTCTCTGGCAATGCCTCCGGAGGACACCGAAGGGCAGGAGATAGGCCCAGAGCCAAGCTCATCCCCGCAGCCACAGGAGGACATTGATGAGGGGAGTGAGTTTTGGCTGGATCCTCGCCAGCGTCGGAGAGACAGGAGAGCCCAGCAGAGGAAAAGGCGTGGTCGTGATTAGCTGGTGGACCACACCCCACAGGCTATAAAAGAGAGGGATTGCAGCCTGTATCTTTGTGATGGACAAAACAAAGATTCATGGATCCCGGTTTTGAATCTGCCCTGTGTCTCAGCTCTGGACATTTTGGTGGTGTGTATTTGACTGAACTATTAATAAAGGCTTTGGCAAGCAGCTGCGGGGATTGCTGCCAAGTTTTTTATCAGCTTACTTGATTGCCTGCCAGTTCATTAGACTCTGACTGTTAGAGGGGGTGTATTTCCTGGGAGCGGGGCCAGAACATAACCTTGAAGCGCACCCGGAAGACCACCGGGAGCCAGTGCAGCTCGCGCAGGAGGGGGGGTCGCATGGGAGCGCCACATCGCTCCCATCACCACCTGCGCGGCGTATTCTGGAACAGTTGGAGCCTCTGGGTGCTCCTCAAGAGAGCATTGCAGTAGTCCAGGCGTGAGGTGACAAGGGCATGAGTGACCGTGCGTAATGAGTCCCAATCCAGAAAGGGACGCAACTGGCGAATCAGGCGAACCTGATAAAAAGTCCTCCCAGCCACAGCCGTCATATGCCCTTCTAAAGACAGCCGTGAGTCCAGGAGGACGCTCAAGTTGCGAACCCCATCTGTGGGGGCCAATGCCTTGCCCCCAATAGTCAGTGATGGCACCAACTGACTATATCGGGATGTCCGAAACCACAGCCACTCGGTCTTGGATGGGCTGAGTCGAAGCCTGTTCCTCCCCATCCAGATCCGTACAGCCTCCAGGCACCGGGACATCACTTCGAGGGCATCATTGGGGTGGTCTGGGGTGGAGATGTACAGCTGAATGTCATCAGCATACAGGTGGTACTTCACCCCAAAACCATGGATGATCTCACCCAGCGGCTTCACATAAATGTTGAACAGAAGGGGCGAGAGGACCGATCCTTCTGGCACCCCACATACAAGGGGCCTCGAGGTCGACCTCTGCCCCCCTGTCAACACAGACTGCAACCAGTCGGAGAGAAAGGAGGAGAACCACCGTAATATGGTGCCCCCCACTCCAAGGTGTTGGTGACCACCTTTAAAGCGATCCATGGCTTAGGGCCTGGGTATTTGCGAGACCGCCTTCTGCCGCCAATAGCCTCTCACCGGCCAGTACGCTCGCACAGAGAGGGCCTCCTCCAGGTGCCATCGGCCAGACAGTGTCGGCTGGCGACCCCCAGGGGGAGACCCTTCTCTGTGGTGGCGCCCACCCTCTGGAATGACCTACCCCCGGAGATACGCAGGATATCAGACCTCCGGACCTTTTGTCGGGCCCTTAAAACCCATTTGTTCCATCTAGCTGGGCTGGCTTGATCCCATCCTCTGTTTTAAATTGTAATTGATTTTAAATTGGACTGTTTTAATTGTTGGCTGAAAATATTTAATATTTTTAATTGGTTTTAATTTTTGTATATCATGTTTTATTCTGGCTGTTCACTGCCCTGAGTCCACAAGGAGAAGGGCGGTTTATAAATTGAAACAAACAAACAAATAAATAAATAAATATTTGTCAGACCCCCTGCAGCCAGTGACAATCCCCAATAACCCGGTGCATTCCCACAGACAGGGCCTCCTCAGGGTGCCGTCGGCCAGACAGTGTCAGCTGGCAACCCTCAGGGGGAGAGCTTTCTCTGTGGGCGCACCCACCCTCTGGAACCAACTTCCTTTGGAGCTCGGGATGGCTCCTGACCTTCGCTCATTCTGCCGCAATTTGAAGACCTGGTTGTTTCACAGCTTGGACTGACGGGGATTTTTTAATCAATTTTAATTGCTTTAAATTTGAATTTTAATTCTCACTGTTTTAATGAGGGATTATGCATTTTTATTGTTGTGAGCCACCCTGAGTCCTCGGAGATAGGGCGGCATATAAATTGCATAAATAAATTGCATAAATAAATAAAATGAAATGAAATGAAATACTAAAGGCCCAAGCAAAAACAATACCACAGAGAAAGAAAAAGAAAAAAATCCAGACGAGACCAACATGGTTGCACAAAGAGCTCTCTGATAAACTGAAGGACAAGAAGGACCAGTATAAAAAATAGAAACAGACAACACCCACCCACCCCCCCCCCCCGAAGAAGAAATAATAAAGAAAATCTTGACATGTTTAGAAATGGACAGGCTGACGCTAGAACTCAAAAACAAGGATGAGACAGAATACGATAAACTCTGGAATAAAGTGTATCAATGGTTGGAAAGGAGAAAAGGAGTTGGAACAAAAAAGATTTAGTGTTTGTAGGATTAATACTGGATAATATTTAGACAAATATGTAAATGAGGACAAGGGATATGTATATAAGAACAAAGTAGCAATGTATGTTAAATAGTGATTATATTTGTTGTTATGTTAAAAATATGTATGGATATGACAAGACCAGGATGGTCACACTGTGTCCAATGTTTTTAATGTTTATTTAATAAAAAACTTTTTAAAAAATTAAAAAAAGAAAAAATAGAAACAGGGACATATACCGGTAACTAAAACAGAATACCAGCAAATAGCCCAAATCTGCAAGGACAAAGTCAGGAAACATAAGGGTCAGAATGAACAAAGACTTGCAACAAATGCCAAAGGCAGTACCTGGTCAGCAGCAGTAACTGTGAGAGGGATCCTGGTGTCCTAGTGGACCATCAGTTAAGTATGAGTTAGCAGTATGCTGCAGCTGCCAAAAAAGCTAATGCAGTCCTAGGTTGCATCAACAGAGGGATAGCATCAAGATCATGAGAAGTGCGTGTCATAACAGATCTTAATGAAGGAGTTCTTGTCCTACTAGAGAGAGGCTACGAGAGGCTATGGCAATCATGGGTGTGGTGGTATGGGTATTAAGTGTAATGAGGGGCACCGAGGAGGGATTAGGGGCTGCTGAAGCCACACACTTTTTAATTACTACAATTATAAAGTAGGAGAAGGATGGATAGAATTGACAGTAAAAACAATAAAATATTTCCACCTATACTAGAAAATATTGTGGAGAGTACATTAAAAATCATCATCAAAGGACCCAAAGGAAGAAATAGGACCATCTTTATCATCTTGCACAGCTTGTCGTATTTTGATGATACTGTGAAACAGGCTGCGGTTACCATCTGGAATGTACACACAACACAATGAGCCTATGAGTTTACAGACTCCTCCTTCTCTTGCCAGAATATAGTCAAGGGCCAATCGGTTCTGTAAGACAGTGGTACACATGGCAGTAAGCCCAGAACCTTTAACCTCCAAACTAGAAGCAATGGTATTGGCCAGTGTTTCCAACAACACAGAAAATCTCTTGCATTGTTCCTACAACATACAGTATTAATGCCTAATTGAGGAACGATAGTACCAAAAAATCGGTTCTACCCGCTGGATAGTATTTCTCATTTCTGATGGGAAGGAGGAGTAGGAACATGAAGATCCTGCGGTTTCAATAGGGGTAGGAGGCCAGGAAAAATTGTGCCCAGGTAACATCTACTGATCTACCCCAGAGGAAGTATGCGGTAAACTAGATTTCCACAAACAAAATATAGACCGGGGGAGCCGTTACTCCAAACACCAATTTTGAGGGTGAAAACAGAAATATTTCCTCAACAGAAGCATATTGGTCCGAGGTGTGTTTCAGTACGCTGACAGGGATGAGTTATGGGGGTTTGGAACCTTTCAGGACCACTGTCATGCTAATTTTCTGACTGCAATTGTAAAAGGAGCACACTGAGGAGTTCATTATGCATCAACGAAATCTTAAAACAGGAACATCAGGGAAGTAAAAATATGAAGAAAATGAGTTCTTCTTTACCTGGGGAATGCTAGACTGATCCTGTAGTACATGGAATAGCTCATAATCATAGCACGGATATTTGTGCCAAGGGTCATATTTACAATTGTCGCCTTCTTCAGGGGCACACATAATTATCTTTTGTTTAGGATTAATTCTGAAGTTCCATGGCCTGATTAAAGTACTACCAGGAGGCTTCCTCCAGCTGGTGCTGAGCTCAATGGTAAAGTTGCAACTGCTATACTCCACAGTACTAATGGCCTGGGAACCAACACTAATATCATGCGATTCAATACAAAAGTTCCCTATGTCAAAATTGAGCAAAGGAATGGATTTAAGCAGTTGTGAAGGGGGGTGGGCCTTACCAACATTCAAATATGAAGGTGGGGCGAACCTAATTGGTGTAAATATGAACTGGCTCTGTGCTGCCCTCTGGAAATACCAAAAGCGTGGTATAGGTCTGGCAAATATGGAAACCATTTTATCCGTACCCCCAGCATAGTTGCACACCCAACAGTCAGTCAATTTTGCAGAAGCATGTGAGGCAAAATAGGCTTCAACTAAGCCCAAATATGTATTGCTGGAAATGTCATCAGATGGCGTAATGGTAGTTGGGTAGACATCTCTGCATTTGCGCAGCATAAAGTTCATTTGGTGGTGCATCCTATGATGACACAGAGGTTCTGTGAATGGACTACTGTAATGCTCTCTACATGGGGCTCCCCTTGAGGACCACCCGGAGACTTCAGCTGGTCCAGAATGCGGCCGCGTGAGTGATTATGGGAGCGACTCGTCGCTCCCGGGTAACTCCCCTCTTGTGCGAGCTGCACTGGCTTCCAGTGGTCTTCCGGGTGCGTTTCAAGGTGTTAGTTACCATCTTCAAAGCGCTCCATGGCTCAGGACTGGGATATTTACAGGACCGCCTTCTGCCAATGAATACCTCCCACCGCCCAATACAGAGAGGGCCTCCTCAGAGTGCCGTCTGCCAGACAATGCCGATGGGCAGCCCCCAGGGGGAGAGCATTCTCTGTGGGAGCCCCAGCCCTATGGAATGAACTACCCCCGGATATAAGAAAGATTCCTGACCTCCGTGCCTTCCGACGAGCCCTGAAGACCCTACTATTTCATCAAGCCGGTCTGACTTAAATTTGTGTTAATTTTAATAGGGGTTTTTAGGGGTTTTAAATTTTATGGCCAAATAGTTTAATTATTTTATTAGTTTTAATTTTTATACGTGATTGTTTTAATATGGCTGTTCGGGGAGAAGGGCGGTATATAAATGCAATAAAACTGAAACTGAAACTGAAACTGGACTGGTTGTTGTAGCAGGCTGGACATTTTGGATAGTTGGTTTTGCAAGCCTGTATAAGTGAAGCATGGCACTGAAGAAGAGTAACGCAGTGATGGTCCAGACCGTAGGCATGAGACCTCTCCTAATACAGGCTGTCTCTTGCAGTTGCCACTGGGCTTGCATGAAGCTGTTGTGATATCACTCGTTGATGGTAGGCAAAGAGGGGTTGAGATGCTGACGTTGTCTTGATCGAAGATTGTATGGAGAGGGGAAGCAGAGGTTACTAGCATTTGCTTCCTTTTTGGGCAAAGCTTCAATCTTTGCCTTGGCACAGCCAAATGACTGGGGCTGGGCAACTTCCTCATTTAGGGTTGGTAATTTCTTACAGTGTGAAGCATGCACCCATGAGGCCAGATGTTGACAATTCACAACAGTATTGGTGGTCAGGAAGATCTGGAATGGACCCGTCCAACGAGGAGCCAGGCAATTTTTCCACTGAAATACCTAGACAAGCACCCAATCACCAGGTGCCAAAGAATGGCAGGGATGTAGATGTTATGTCCTTATAAGGACATCCGCCGGGGATTAGTCAAATCCACCGGCGGGAAATTCAAATAGCTGTCTATGGGCGGTGCGACTGCCAGAGCGAATATAAGGAGAGCTCCGGCAGCGCAGCGCGAGTCTTGTTCTAGCCTTGAATAAAGTGCTGAATGGACCTGAGCTGGTCGCGTCTTCTTTTCCTGCACCTGATCTAACAGTAGAGTTTCTTTGGGAAGTGCAGCAACGACCTTTGAATGACAATTCTTTAAGGTAGCGACAAGGGCACGGCAATAGTCTAACATGACACTGTCCAAGACATGGATGTCAGCCAGGTGTATAAACAATGGAGGAGAGGCAGGCATCCTCATGGGCCGTCCCATCAGGATTTCATGAGGGGAAAGACCAGTTATTCTAGATGGAGTCATTCTCATAGACATCAGTGTGAGTGGAAAACAGTCAGGCCACTTTAAATTGGTTTCATCACATAATTTGGCCAATTTATTTTTAAGGGTTGAGTTCATGCGTTTTACCCTACCTGACGACTGCAGATGATTTGGGCAATGAAGCTGTTTCAAATACACTGTAACAGTGTATTTGAAGAGCCTTGCATACCTTTGTCACTTCCTAAATAGATTGGAATGCCAAAATGAGGTAAAAAAATTCCTTAAGAAGTCATTTAGCAACAGTTATAGCATCAGCTTTAGCACAGGGGTAAGCTTCAACCCAGGGGTGGGTTCTACATTTTTTTACTACCGGTTCTGTGGGCATGGCTTATTTTGTGAGCGTGGCTTGATGGTCATGTGACTGGGTGGGCGTGGCCAACTGAAAGGAAGAAATGGCTCACATGCTTTGCCCAAGAGTGTGATAGGCAGCAGGCTTTTAAGGGGCTGCCACAAAGAAGGGAGGGGGCAATGTATTTTCCAAAGCACCAGAAGGCAAAACAAGAAGCAATGGATGGAAACTGAACAAAGAGAGAACAACCTAAAACTAAGGAGAAACTTCCTGACAGTGAGAACCAATATAGGTGCAGAAATATTTCAGTCATAATTTCACATATAAAATAGCCATTTGTGTAATACAACCTGCATATTGTTCAAAACAGTCATTAGTATTATGGCTGATGTTTGACAGCAAGCCTAAAAGTCAAAGATCACAAGAGTGCTTCTTTCTCTGTATGTATACAAAACGTCACATACTAGGAATAGCATATTAAGCTGGATTTATGCAACCTGATGTACAAAATAAACACACACATATTTATGCTCTGGACTATAGACATTGAATGCATGTAAATCCCTGAAAAATATGTGGTAGCCCTGGGCAAAAGAAAGGCAGTAAATTCACACTAGGTGTACGGACAGTGTAAAATATTAACACATGATAAATAATGGAACAATTAAAAATAATAGCACAGAGTTTTCTCTCTCTCTCTCTCCCTTCCTTCCTTCCTCTTGCTTTCTCTTCTATCTCTCTCCTTTTTTTCTTTCTTTTTTTCTTTTTTCTTTCTTTCTTTCTTTCTCATTCTGTCTCTTTCTCTCTCTCTCTCTCTCTCCCCCCCTCACAAACACACACACCCGGTCTAGGCACAAAGTATCTGTTGTTACAGAAGTTCTCATTTCTCTCTATAATACACCTGATACAATTTGATACCCTATCTCTCAACTACATAAAGCCTATGCATGTTTATGAAGGGAAACAATAATAAGGATATAATAAATAATACTAGAATATGATATACTGGTATACTAGATTCTGTAACCATTAGGTTCCTGTAATACATATATGCCTTTATGTTTGTATCTCCTGTAACAAACACATTCTGTTATTAGGCCTCTGTAATGTATCTGGTATTTGTCAAACATGTTCCTGCCATTTGATCTGAACCCATATCAATCTTCTTCCTGTTTTTCTTGTGCCATCTAAGAGCATGGTACGTATCTGTTGTGTCCCCGATCCCACGTACACACACACTCAGACAGTCGGGGGTTAAATAAGCTGGCAGGCAACCAAGTAGTCCGATAAGATGCTTGGCAGCAATCCCAGCAGCTGCTTGCCAAGACCTTTATTAACGTAGCAGAAAAATACACACCACAAGTGTCCAGAAATAATAGCCGAAGCTGAGATGCAGGAATATTTGTTTTTGTCCATCACAGAGTTGAAGGCTGAACTCACTCTCTTTTATAGCCTGTGGGGTGTGGTCCAGTGAGTCAGCTAATCACGGGCACGCCTTTTCTTCTGCTGTGCACGCCTGTCTCTGCGATGCTGGCGAGGGTCCAGCCAAAACTCATTACCCTCATCACTGTCCACCTGTGGCTGCGGGGACGAGCTTGGCTCTGGGCCTATCTCTTGCCCTTCGGTGTCCTCCGGAGGCATTGCCAGAGAGGAGGGTCCTGGAGAAGGAGGCCTTGCCAACTCCTCTCCCTCACTCTCTGAGTCCTCTCCTGCTGATGACGCAGGTTCAGGCAACGGAGCCACAACAGTATCTCAGTTGGAACTGCAGACATCATTTGAGGGATAATTTACACTTCAGCTCTAACTTACACCTTTGATCTGTATAAGCTCGTTCCTTGCAGAACCAGGGGGTCAAATGAACAATTGGGAGAACAAAGGAATGCTCAAAGAAAAGATAACGCTAATTGGGAGGCTTCTATTCCTTTGCAGGGCAACAAGGAATACACAAACCTAAACTAGGAGGCCAGAATTGGGTACTAAGCTGATTTCTCTGAGGGTATAAAAGGATGCCATACCTTCCCCAAGGTGTGGCTATCTCCTTGCATGCATTGTATTTGTATGTTCTGGATATAGTCCCACCCAGTATTTTGTTTTTGGCCGTAAATAAAATCTGCTTTTTTTTTGCAAGCCTCGTCTTGAGTCTCTCTCTTCGGCATTCTGGTGACTCAAGAATATTTTGGGACCTTACATTTACTTGGCAGTAAGGTTACTCTCTTTCAGTGGGATTTGCTCCTAATAGATACACATGATTGCAGGCAGACAGCTAGCTCCGTTGTTTAATAGGCTGTAAGTAAAATTTCTACATTAACAAAATTTATACCTAAACAACAGAATATAGGAGCAAAAAACCAGAGCAATAGTCTGAGCTATGCTTTTCTTCTTTAAATGGAAGTACTACCCATTTTAACCAGACATTAAGACTCATTACTTTGAAATACTAGTATGGCTTGCACTGAACCTTGACAGTACTTGTTTTCCTTACAAACTAGCTCAACTTTGTTTCCTTTCAATCTTGCTTTCGTTACACACTGCCCGCTTCGGACCAAGAGCTCCGTTTTTAGGGAAAAAGAGTGGACTGGAGGGGGGGGGGTGTCTTTGGAAATAAAAGCACAACAAGAGAAAAGGGGAAAGGCGCGCTCTGGATTCCAGACTCCAATCCTTCCCTGAGCTGGGAAGCCCTCCTCGTTCTCATTCTTCCCAATCCCTTCCCACTCCTGAATCCTTCTCCTCCCAACCCCCCCCCCCCCGCCCGCCCGCTTGCTTCCTTTTGCTTGAAATTCCTTTCAGGGTGGGAGGGAAAACCAAATAAAAATGGGAAGGAGGCAAGGACAGAAAATGGTGCATGGAGGAGGGCATTTTTCAGCCACTTTCTGGGACCCAACCAACTGGCCGGGACTAAAACGCCTCCCGTTCCCACTCCCTACCATCCCATGCTGCCTTCTTTTTCTCTCCCCACCCCCACTCTTCTATCTCCAGGAAGAAGGGGACTAACCTAAAAAAAAAATTCTGCTGCTGAGCAGAGAAAGCAGTAGCTGGGAAGGATGTTGCTACAGAGTTAAAACAATGGAAAAATTGCCCTTCCCCTGTTCCTACCCTCCCTCTTTTTCTCCCCACCAGTTTCTTTTAGCTTTGGCTCCGGTGCCAAAAGAGAGAATTCTCTTTTGTTTGTGAACTCCCCCTCCTTTTTTCCCCGCCCAGCTGGAGAAAGACAGGAGAGGGCGGCTGCTGCTGCTGCTGCCCCTATCAGTCCCAGCACAGCGGCTGCATGCAACTCTGGCTGCTTCGAGAGGCGTTGGCCGGCAGGGAGAGGGGAGCCGGCACAGCAACCTTTGTAGCCACACAGCTGCAAAGCTTGCCGAGCTCCCCCCCCCATCCCCTGCCCCACCTGCCACCCCAAATTGCGCCCCACTGCGAGACACGCATTTTACTGGAAAGTGGCAGCTCCAGGACATCTCTCAGCTGTTGCGTGCAGGGAGTGCGAGGCAACTAACTTCTTGCACTCAGGAGAAGTTTTTCTTTATGTTATGTCCTTATAAGGACATCCGCCTGGGATTGGCTGAAGATCCTTTCGGCGGGAGTTTTGAATCCCTGTCAGTGGGCGGTGCGTCTGCCGGAGCAAATATAAGGAGAGCTCCGGCAGCGCACAGCAGTTCAGTTCTCGTTATTAAACGTTGTTTCTTGAACTCAGCTGGTCACTCTTCTTTCCTGCGCCGATCTAACACTGGCGACGAAGGACTAGAGAAGAATCCCCGCGTGGCACGATCGCCTTAACGAGCTGAAGTCACTCGACGCGGCCTGAAGAATGGCAACGCCGCAAGCGCCGTTCGCCTCGTTGGCTCCTTTCAACCCCAGCCGGGAGAAATGGAGCTCCTATATGATCCGTTTCCGCCAATTCCTCCGGGGGAACGGCTATACCAACATCGACGACGAGAGGAAGAGGGCTCTTTTCCTCGCTCACTGCGGCACTGATGTTTTGGAGCTCGCCGTCAACCTCGTCGCACCCAGAGACATTGAAGTCATGTCCTGGGTGGATCTCCAGGCTGCCCTGCAAGACCACTATGCACCAACGGGCACCCCCATTTCCAACCGCTTCACTTTCCGCCAAAGGAACCAGATGGAAGGCGAATCCCTCAAAGACTTTGTTGCGGCATTGCGACAAATCGCAGCAAACTGCGAATTTGAAAATGTTGACAATGCCTTACGAGACGGGATCGTCTTCGAAATGAGAGATGCCAACCTGCAGAAAAAGTTCCTGAGTAGGAAGAGACTGTCCCTGAAGGACGTCCTCGAGGAGGCCACGGCTGCGGAAACCTCTGAGACCGCCGCCGCTGCGATGCGCCAGTCCCGTGGGATCCATAAGATCCACAAGCCGGCATCGGATTCCTCCGATGACTCTGCCACACCAACCGATTCGGAGGGAGAGTCGACCGTTTTGAAAGTTTCCCTCCCATCTAGGCGGGAAATTCAAAAAGATGGCCGCCGCGCCGCTCAATGCGGCAGTTGCAAGGGACTCCATCCGCGCCAATCCTGCCGCTGGCGTGATGCTACCTGCAGGCGCTGCCTCAAGAAGGGGCACATCGCCGAGGCATGCAGAGCCTCTGATCCGGTTCCTGAATCGATCAAGCCCCGCACTCAAGAAAATCGCCGCGATACCCAGAGGCCATCCAAACGGTCCTCGAACCAGCATAACCGCGACGACCGCAACGACTCCCAGGGCGGCGCTGTTCACCAAACAACCATCGGACTCACCAGCAACAACAGTGCCACAAAATTCCACGTGACACTGTTGGCAGAAGGCTTGCCGTGCACGATGGAAGTCGACTCCGGCTCCGTCTACTCCATTATTGATTGGCACCAGATAAAGCAGCTGAAGCCGGCACGTCGCAAGCGCCACCTTCAACCCCTTCATTCTAAGCTGGTGGATTTTGGCGGGAATCCCATCGGCGTCCTCGGGAGAACCAACCTCCAGATCGCCTTCAAGCAGTTCCAAGGCCAGCTTCCAATCACTGTCGTGGAGCACAGCCGTCCGACCCTGCTAGGCGTGGAGTGGTTCCAGCCGTTGGGGCTTTCTATTGGAGGCATCCACCAGATTAGCTCAGGCGAACTCGACGCACTCATCGGAGAGTTCCAAGAAGTCTTCGATGGTAAGTTAGGGACCTTTACAGGGAAACCCATTTCTTTCAATCTGGACAAGGGGGTTACCCCTATTCGGCTTAAGCCCCGCCGGGTTCCATTTGCCTTGAGGGCTAAGGTAGATGCTCAGCTAGATAAGCTGATAGCCCAAGGCATCCTGGAACCCATCGATCATGCTTCATGGGAGACCCCCATTGTGACCCCCATGAAGCAGGATGGATCTGTGCGCATCTGCGCTGACTACAAAGTGACCATCAATAAGGCGTTACCGCAGAGCGCATACCCTGTGCCGGTGGTGCAACACTTGCTGCACTCACTCGGCAAGGGCCAAATTTTTGCAAAACTGGACCTGGCCCAGGCTTACCAGCAACTGCCAGTTGATCGGGAAACGGCGGAGGCGCAGACAATTGTCACCCATAGAGGCGCGTTTAAGTGCAACCGCCTCCAGTTTGGGGTCAGTGCAGCCCCAGGCATTTTCCAATCTATGATGGAACGCCTTCTCCAAGGCGTTCCAGGGGTGGTGCCTTACTTCGATGATGTACTGATCTCTGGAGAATCTAAGGCCCAACTCTTTGACCGACTGAGACTAGTTTTACGACGGTTTCAGGAGAAGGGCCTGAGAGTCAGGAGAGACAAGTGCATCATCGGGGTACAGGAAGTCGAGTTCCTGGGCTACCTCATAGATAGTTCCGGCATCCACCCCACCAAATCAAAAGTTAAAGCTATCCATGAAGCTCCCAGCCCCAAAAACAAAGCGGAGCTTCAGGCTTTCCTTGGATTGCTTAACTTCTACGCAATGTTCCTCCAGCAGAAAGCCACAGTTGCTGAGCCGCTCCACCGCTTGCTGGCAAAGGCGGCTCCCTGGAGGTGGGGACGCGAGGAAGAGTCTGCCTTTAGAGCCGTGAAGGAACTTCTGACCTCCGACAGCGTGCTCATTCAATATAATGAGACGTTGCCCATCAGACTGACATGCGATGCTTCACCCTACGGCGTCGGCGCTGTCCTCAGCCACGAACTGCCTACCGGCTGTACAGCCCCCATTGCTTATTTTTCTAAGACAATGTCCACTACGGAACGCAACTATAGCCAACTGGACAAAGAGGCGTTGGCTATTGTTGCAGGGGTGAAGCGCTTCCACGAGTACCTCTATGGTCGGCGTTTCACCATCGTCACCGATCACAAGCCGCTGTTGGGCCTTCTCGCCGGAGACAAGCAGACACCAGCCTTCATGTCCCCACGCATGACGCGTTGGGCCATTTTCCTCGCCGGCTACTCCTACAGCCTCATCCATCAACCCGGGAAAGCCATCGCGAACGCCGACGCGCTCAGCAGATGCCCATCCGCCGAGGCCGTGGAGGATCCAGCTCCCACGATCGAACTACTGCACATTGACAATGACACCAACTGTCCAGTAACATCTGCCGATGTCGCAACGCACACGCGGGCTGACCCCATCCTTCGCCAAGTCCAGTCTTGGGTATTAAGAGGCTGGCCAACCCGCATTGACAGCAACAACTTCCTGCCCTTCAGCCGCAAGCAAGAGGAGCTGTCCACTATGCGCGGCTGTTTGCTATGGGGAGACAGGGTGCTGATTCCCGGCTCCTTACAAAAACGGACTCTGGCCGCTCTGCATAAAGGACACCCGGGCATTGTCCGGATGAAAGCACTGGCACGAAGCTACGTCTGGTGGCCAACCCTGGACAAAGACATTGAACAATGGGTCGCCAGGTGTAGCCCGTGCCAAGAAGTCAGACCTGCACCCCCTCAGTCTGATCCGACGCCCTGGGAAACCCCCAGCTCCCCTTGGTCGCGCATTCACATAGACTTTGCTGGCCCCATTCATGGGCACCATCTTCTCATCGTGGTGGATGCCTACTCCAAATGGCTGGAAGTCGTCCCCATGGCATCAACCACGACGGAAGCCACGATCCGAGCTCTCCGGCGTCTGTTTGCCACCCATGGACTCCCTGACGTATTAGTCTCGGACAACGGTCCTCAACTTACGTCCGTGCCCATGGAGACTTTCCTCGCAGGGCTGGGCATCCGCCATGCCCTCTCTGCCCCTTACAGACCGGCCGGAAATGGACAGGCTGAACGGATGGTGAGGCTCACGAAGGAGTCGCTCGCCAAGATGGGACCTGGGGACTGGCAGGAACGCATTGATACATTCCTGCTGACACAGCACATCACACCCCACTCTGCCACCCGGAAATGCCCTGCAGAACTTTTGATGGGCAGGCGACTCCGGTCACCCCTGGACAGACTGCACCCGCAATATACTTCAGAGGTTCCCGCATCTGCCAGCCGTCAGCTTCGCCTGTTTTCCATCGGCGATGCCGTGTTCGCTTTAAATTTCCACGGCTCGCCTAAATGGCTTAAAGCTACAGTACACAGCACAACCGGTCCCAAATCCTACCGCGTTGAGCTAGAAGATGGACAGATCGTGAGACGTCATCTCGACCAGCTCCGCAAAAGGTGGAGGGAAGTGGGTGAAAACCAGCCAGACGAGGTAGGCCTAAACCACCCCGACGAGGTAGGCCTAAAACACCCCGACGAGGTTGGACTAAACTGCCCCGACGAGGTAGGCCTAAACCACCCCTGTGAGGTAGGCCCAAACCTCCCCGACAGAGCAGGCCCGAACCACCCTGGCGAGGTAGGACTACCCCACCCAGACGAGGGAGGCCGCCAACTAGCAAGGGAATCGAGCACCTTGGCGCCGAATCTATCAGCAGACGCGAGCAACCAAGACCAAGTAGACCGGGGACAACCCAGCAGGGGGAGCCAACAGCAGCCCTGCGAAGTGGGCAACCGACAGCCCAGAGACGGGGACCTCCAGCCAACTCATCAGAACACCCCACAACAACTCACCGACCGCGCAGAAGACCAACCCTGCGAGGAAGGCCACCACCACCCCAGCAGGGTAGGCCAACACCAACCAGGCATGGGCGAACAACCCAGCGTTCCGCTAACCGCTAAAGCACCTCCCGCCAACCAGCCGTGCCGAGAAGGCCTACACCACCCCTGCAAGGTAGGCCTACATCACCCCGACAGAGTCGAACCGCCACCCGGGTCATCCACCCGTCATCCCGGGAGTAAGCCGGACTCAACCAGGGGACCCCCGGGGTTAGCCCAGCCACCTCCGCCGAATTCGCACCTTGACCCAGACCGACGCGACCCGAGCCCAGCAGGGAACCGAGGGGAACCCAGGGACCTACCAAGGCTCAGGAGTTCCGGACCGGTCCACCGCAGAGAGCCACACCGGCGATCTCAGGATCCGTGCAGGAACGAGGGAGACCAGCATCCACAGCAGGCGAAGGTCCGAGACCCGGCCGGAGGTTCGGGAACAGAGCCCGCGTCCTCTACGGCCAGATCCAGCCCGGTACCGAGGCAGGAGCCCAGAGCAGAGCAGACACCTCCCGTCCAGGACAGTGCCCATCCGAACTATGAACTGCGCAGGTCTACGCGGGCACGTAGACGTCCTGTTTATCTTAGTGATTATTTCCCTGATGGACTGACTAAGAACTAGGGGGGAGGAGTGTTATGTCCTTATAAGGACATCCGCCTGGGATTGGCTGAAGATCCTTTCGGCGGGAGTTTTGAATCCCTGTCAGTGGGCGGTGCGTCTGCCGGAGCAAATATAAGGAGAGCTCCGGCAGCGCACAGCAGTTCAGTTCTCGTTATTAAACGTTGTTTCTTGAACTCAGCTGGTCACTCTTCTTTCCTGCGCCGATCTAACACTTTACAAAGTTTTCCCCTGCACACAAGGGCTGACGGACGACCTGGAGCTGCCAGTCTGCGCTCTGCCAGGCGAGCAGCAGAGCGAGTAAAACAGCGATCTGCCAGCTTCCTGTAATCTGCAGTTTACTGGTGAGCACCATGTTCACGAGTAAACTTGCTCACGAGTAAACTGCAGATTAGAGGCAACCAGCAGATCGCAGGCAGCAAAAGAAATCGCTGCCTCCTGCCTCCGTGCATCGAGGCCAAACAGCAGTGAGAAGAGCACAGGATGGGAGGTGCAGGAAGTGGCTGCCAGTGATGCCCTCAGGTGAAGATGTTGTGGGCAGGGAGGCTCAACCCCCCCTTAGGAGCCTCAGTTTACTCGTGAGCACCATTGGCCTTTCTCCCTGCCTCTCCTGGCCAATGTTGCTCACAAGTAAACTGCAGCTAGGATCTCCCGTGTGCTTCGCTCACAGGCTAGGTCAGCTGGGGGAAACGCACAGGAAGAGCTCCAGTCTCAGCTCCTTCTCCCGGGCGATCCGTAGATAGCAGGAAAACACAACAGGACACATTCAGGATCATAAGTGAAGTTGGTTTAATGCTAACGGCAGCTCCAGAACAACTCCAAGCAGGTTTAAAGTTGGTGCTATGATTCTCTGCTTTGTAGCACCATTTATGCTGTTGCCCCACCCCTCCCTCATTACTTCAAGCGGCAGGCAGCAATTAACTGTAAAGTGCTTTCTCCTGCGCCTCCCTCTTCTGGGGTTTTCCCTGCGCCTCCCTGCACCTCCCTCTTCCGGGGTTCTTCGATAGTGTTAGCTTCACGGCCGCTACTTGCAGTGCTTGTTTTCCCCTCATCCCCCTTGCCCTTTGCTGTCCCGATGTTCCGTTCACGCGGCCGCCTGCTCCCTGTGTCACCACCACCATTTTCCGTGTAAGTCTTCGTTGGGTGCAGTCCAGCGTCCCTGTGTGTGTGTGTGTGTGTGTGCTTGTCGTTTGTCACTGCACCAGGATTCTCTACCTCCCCATCTTAGTATTGTCGAGCAGAGATTGGGGCTCAACAGGCGGCTCCCCTTCACCAGGGGGGCCTCTGTAAAAGGTAGACATGTTAGTATCAGGTCTCGGTTTTAGTGGATATTTTCGATGAAATCGCCGTACGAGTCAGGGTGCATTCGTATCCTTTTCTAGTACCCATGATGCCTCCTCGTACGGGTATCCCAGCCATCGAACTAGGTATTGTAGTTTTCCCCTGTGTATCCGGGAATCTAATATGTCATTGATTTCGTAGTGATTGTTCTCCACCGGGCCAGGGGGCTTTGGGGACTACCGAACCAACGTGGCTGGTTTGAGGAAATTCATGTGGAAGACTGGATGGATTTTTCCCAAAAGCGGTGGGAGTTTTAAAGCGAAAGTGACTGGATTGATGACTTTGACGACTGGGAAGGGGCCTAGGTATTTCCCACCCAATTTTTTGTTAGGTACTCTCAATTTGATATACTTAGTTGATAAATATACCATATCTCCCACTTTAAAGGGATCTAACTTCGTTGGTTTTTTGTCTACCTGGCGTTTATACTCGTCCGCTGCTTTATCTAACGCTACTCTTATAGACGGCCACAATGCCTGTATTTTTTCAGCCCACTCTCCAGGGGTTCCTGCCTGAGTGGAAGGCATTACTTCGGGGATGGCCACAAAATCCTGTCCTGACACTATTTTAAAAGGTGTGAACCCGGTACTCCGATGGATAGCATTGTTATACGCCACCTTGGCAACGGGTAGGAGGTAAGACCATTCAGTTTGTTGATGAGACACATAGCTCCGAAGGTAACGCTCCACCATCATGTTGGCTCTCTCATCTGCCCCATTTGTGCTCAGATGAAAAGTGGAGCTGAGGCCCTGAGTTGACCTGATAGCTCGTACGAAGTTCCTCCAAAACCGGGCTGTAAATTGCACCCCCCCTATCTGAAATAATCCTGTGAGGGGGCCCATGAAACCTATGTATATGTTGTATGAAGAGTTTGGTCAGTTTGCGAGCTGACGGTAACCCACGACACGGTACGAAATGGGCTTGTTTTGAAAACAAGTCAATGACGGTCCATATAACCGTATTCCCATTACTCTCGGGAAGGCCGACTACAAAATCCATTGCTATATCTTCCCACGGCCTCCCAGGGGTAGCTACTGTCTGTAGTAAACCAAATGGCTTCCCTGGTCGCGATTTTGTTTTGGCGCACACGGGACACCCGTTGACATACTCTTTTTTTTTTAATTGAAAAAGTTTTACAATACAATCTTTTTTCCCCCATTTCCCCCCCTTTTCCCCCCTCCCATCCAGCCCCCCTTCCCTTCCCCTCCCTCCCTAGGCTTCCTTAACTAATAAAACATTAATCTTATATATCAATCAATATTAAACAAAAAAAATATAGGTGAAATCCAGATAACATATCATAAATTTTAACATTGAGTAAGGTAAAGTTAATCTATCAAATATATGCTAAACATAAATCATATATGCATACTTATCAAGTACTTCTAACAGTATATTTTTCCCCCTAGATCAATTATTTACTAACCATAAGTCATATATAAAAACTTAACAGATATTCTTAAAATTTTTCTAGACAGCAGTGTAACAAATATATATAAACTTATTTTTAACAGTATAATTTTTCTAAGTAGTGATAGTAAATATATATAACATATTAAGTTTTCTAAGTAACAATATAATTTCAAATGTTTACTGAAATAGTTATAATAAAAATGATTATAAGTCATATGTAAAAACTTAATAGATATTCTTAAAGTTTTTCTAGACAACAGTATAACAAATATATAAAAACTTATTTTTAACATTGTAATTTTTCTAAATAATGATATAGTAAATATATATAACATTTTCTAAATAATATAATTTCAAATGTTTACTAAAATAGTTATAATAAAAATAATTATGAGTCATATATAAAAATTTAACAGATCTTAAAATTTTTCTAGACAACAGTATCTATAAACTTATTTTTAACATTATAATTTTTCTAAGTAGTAATATAATACTTATATATAACATAATAAATTTTCTAAATGACAATATAATTTCAAATATTTAATAAAATAGTTATAGTAAAAAAATTATGAATCAAATACTAATTGAAACTTCTTAGTTTGATATTTGTTCTGCACATAATCTACCCATTTCTTCCACTCCCTAGCAAAGGCTTCATGGGTCCTGTCTTTTAAATATGCAGAAATCTTTGCCATTTCCGCAAAGTTTGCCATCTTCGATGTCCATTCCTCTATAGTAGGTACACTATCTTTTTTCCAATACTGTCCAATCAGTAGCCTAGCTGCAGTACTAATATATAAAATCAGTCTCGTTTCACTCGATGAACAATCCTTAACTATACCCAACAAGAACAATTGCGGAGAAAATTGAAGCTTCTTTTTCAGAACATTCTGCATAACCCACCAAAGTTTAATCCAAAATGCTTTCACTTTCCTACAGGTCCACCAAATATAAAAGTATGTAGCATCCAAACAATCACACCTCCAACATTTAGGTTGAACATTTGGATACATACATGACAGTTTCTTAGGATCTAAATGCCATCTATAAAACATTTTATAGAAATTTTCCCGCAGGTTCTGTGCTTGAGTAAATTTGACATTCTGGACTGTTGATTTGATGAACAAAGACGCGTAGGCAGGAACAATGGTTCATGGGAAGGCCCCTTGGTGGAAGGGCGCCTTGGTGGGAAGGCACCTTGGTGAAAGGTACCTTGGTGAAGGCACCCTGACTCCATCCAAAAGGCTCCCTTTTATTGTCATTTTACAACTGTATGGCAAAACATTTACTCATTCTTATTGGCTAAAGAAAGCTCATGATTTTCACGTGGACCCCTCGTGTCCCCCTCATGTTTCCTGTAACAAACAATGCCCACGTGAGGGTCTTGCATATTTGAGATAAGGTTTAGGGTTTCTGCCAGACATCCTGTCTTACTGTCCTGATGAGATTAAGGCCATGTGTTGATATTGTTTACTCAGGACGGTTTGCCGATCTCTGAGATAAAACATTAACACCACACTGGACACAGATCTTTTCCCATGTTTCCAACATAACTGGTTCTGCAAAATTTTGTGCCCACTTTATCATACAATCTTTGACTAATTCACTCTTTGAATCTCTTTCTAACAATAAATTATACACCCTCTTAATATGCATCGGCCCTTTCTGTTTCATCTGAGTCACCAAATCTTCTTCATGTAGCATTAAGCCAATTTTCTGGTCTTCTCTCCATCTCGATTGAAGTTGAGAATACTGCAACCAAGTTAAATTCCTCCCTTCTTCCAACAGAATTTTCAAAGGTTTCAAACTCCATCTGCCCCCATCATTAAAAAGCATCTCTTTATATAAAATCCCCCCGAGTGACTTTATATTCCGGATGATTTGCCCAAGATCCAACCACAAAGGTATTTTGTAATCCAATTTAAACTGGTGCTTCTTTCAAACTCTTATCAAAGCATGTGTCAATATATGACTTTTAAATACGTTGTCCAACTTGTCTTCATAGAATAAATATGCATGCCAACCAAAGTCCAAATCATGGCCTTCTATATTCAAAATTTCAGTTTTTGTTGTTCCAAACCAATCACCCACTTGCGTCAACACTGCAGCTTCATAATATAAACGTAAGTTTGGAACTTTAAGGCCACCTCTTTCACGAACATTTTGCATTATTTTAAATTTAACTCTTGGTTTTTTCTCATTCCAAATAAATTTATTTAGTCCTGATTGCCATTCAGCCAAGATTTTATTGCTTTTAAGCACCGGAATCATTTGAAACAAAAACAAAAATCTAGGTAGAACGTTCATCTTAACTGCTGCTATTCTGCCAAGTAAAGATAGTTGCAGTTTCTTCCAAATTTCAAGATCTTTTTGTTACAAGTAAATGTTCTCCCTGGATACACTCCACAATGTATGCTGGCAAGTCAAGGGTTAATCAGCCTAAACAAACCTAACCCCTCCTATCTCCCCCTCCCATTACATGTAACTCTGCCTCCTGGGTATTTAAGGTCTTCTCCTGTTGTTGCCACCATTGTTCCTGATGATGCCTGTAATGAAACAGACATGAATCAATAAAGATCTGTTTATGATAATTAAACCAGCGAGTCTTCGTATATTATTGGGCCCCAAATTGATCCAAGCTAACAAAATGGTAGCAGTCGATGGTTGGGCAACCCAATAATCAGAAGACATGCCAAAAAGACCGCAGACGAGGTCAGAGACCAAAAAGGCGGGAAAAACAACAAAACCCAATTGAAGACATGGCAACGCCAATAACTTCGGAAGAAGAAAAAGAAAACAGCCCCGAAGACTATTCATCGGATGATGAACAGGGGCAAAAAGACCTAAACGAAGAAAAAATCCAGCAAAAGGACACCAGCAGACTCAGGAGAGAAATGATGAGCCTGCTAGAAACCCCTACAACGGACGAAGATCTCCTAGCCGGCATCAGCTACCTTATTCAAAGCCGGGACGAGGCCAGAAAGACTCAAAGACGAAAAACGAGACAACCAGACACAAGCCCGGTAAGAAAAACCCCCCAGAACAGTTATATTTCAAAGGCAGAGGGGGGAATTCCCGCGCAAAATCTGAACTGGTGGCCATCTTTGAACACGTGGCCAAAAAAGATGGCTGACCTTCAAAAAAACTAAATCTAAATATGCAAATTCACTAACCAATGAGATGCCCGAACCCCTAAAACTACAAAATAATAGTGACTCCTCGGAAGAAAATGAGGAATCACCCCCCGAGGACACCCCTAGTGATCAGGCGGTGGAAGAAGCGATAAAAACGCTCACCGCCACTTTCGGGCCAAAAATGAAAATTTTAAAGGGGCTTCCAAAAAACGCTAAAAAACCCAAAGGGGAAAAGAGAAGACCCCCCAACTATTCACCAAGGGACGCGGACGCCGCTGAGGACCCACCGACGCCGCAGCGCCCCCCGGTTGCGGTACGCCACCCCACTCCCAAGCCGCGCCTACCGGAAAGAACGGAATGGAGGGAATACCGCCGCCGCCGCAGAGGGAAACCAGGAGCCGTCCAGCGGAGAGGACAGCCTTCCCAGACCGCCGCTGGACATCTGGAGCCGGAGCAGAGGCCTACCCATCCTGGACAGACAGCCAAGCCGGAGCGGAGACGAAGAGAACCTTCCTCGACGAAGTCCCAGCCGAAATGAACGCCGTGCATGCGCAGAAGCTCCTGTGGATCAAGAAAGAAAAAAAAATGCAAGGAGGGACTTTTAAACTACCTACCAGTGTTCCTGAGCCACTCTGCTATTTCCAGCATGTCAAGGACCATGGACAGCAACACCCACCTGTGAGTAACACACAAAATAACACAGGAAACTTACCAAATGGGTTCCCTATATTAAAAATGGAAGGTTCAAATTTAATGGAGTGGTATCAGCAACTCCAAGTCTTATTTTTAAAAGAGAATATGATGTTTTTTATAACTGACCCACCTGATAGACCATGGACATTTGAACTGGACTGCATGCACCACAAGGCATTTTGCCTCCTTATCTCTAGCATATCACCCACCATTTATTATAGCATCGAGAATGACTTAACTGTACATGATGTTGTTCAAAAAATATTTGGATACTTTTACAGTGACAGTGTAGCCACCACCACAAAAATTTCCAAGGACTTCTATTCAGCTAGAATCAAACCAGGGGTGTCAATGGGGGAACATTTGATGGAGTTAAATGCTGCTAGGGCAGAATTGCAACTAAGGGGAGAAATTGTATCAGAGCAGACCATGAAAAGTATCATACTTAATTCGCTTGACCCTTCCTGGCGAACATTTCTTACACAACTCAACATACTTAGCCTAGGCCACATGACAATAGACAGCCTATCTAATCTACTAATAGCAGAGGACAATCACAGAAAGGAACACCAGGTGACTCACAGGGAACATAGACAAACACGAAAAGTGCCCTTCACTGACACCCCTCACGACTCCCCCGAGTGCTATAATTGCGGGCGAAAAGGTCACTACAAACAAGGATTGCACCAAGAGGTACAGGGATAGATACAAACATGAACCACGCGACAAACACACAGATAGGCGCCACCATGACAGCAGAATGAGGCGAAGAGATTCCCCCAGGCCCTGGGAGAGGAAAGAAAACAGAGACAACTCAAAGGATAGCAGGGACGGATCCCTATGCAGAGTAGGAGGGGCCACACCAGGAACCACACAAAGTAGTAAAACAAACGAAAAGGGGTCCTGGTGGCTCATTGACTCAGGAGCCACCAATCACACCACATGTGAAAGGGAACTTCTCTCTTCCTTCACAGAGGAAGATTACCTAATCAAAGTGGCAAATCAAAATGACGTAAGAGTGACAGGAAAAGGCAATGTGACCCTCCCCAACTTAGGAAAACTAGAAGGGGTACTGCTGGTACTGGAAATACCTCACAATATACTCGCCTCCTTGAAACTCAGCAAGGAGGCAGGGATAGAAATTAGCATTAAGGAAGGGGGAATCACCATGACCAAAGGAAGTACAACCATAGGAAAAATCACAATTAGAGGGGGACTACCCTTCTTTTACGTAGATAGAACCAACACTAAGGAAGACACTGAGGGCAACAAAGAACAAAAGAAGGAAGGCATCCAACCCCACAAGGAAGGCACACAAAACAAAGGGAAAGTTAATCTAGGGAAGCCACTCCACGATGAGTGCGCACATCTGCTGCACCGCAGGTTAGGACACGCTAGCTTCCCTGTTGTTCAGAAAGTTACTGATTGTACAGAAGGTTCGAGAATAAAAAACTGTGAAACCTACTTGGACTGCTCTATATGTAAGCGCTCTAAACTAAAGGTAGCCCCCAAACCCAGAAAAGCCACACGCTCAATGGATCACATATTCGAAATGATACACATGGACCTCGTAGGCCCACTTAGGCCTTCCATAAAGTATGGTAAGAGGTTCTTCTTAACTATAGTAGATGACTATAGCCGTTACGGCTTTGTGTACACCCTGAAATACAAAAGTGAGACCTACCAAAAATTTAAAGAATTCTATAAGCGTGTGGAAACACAACATAACACAAAAATCAAGAAAATTATGACTGACGGGGGATCAGAGTTCTTGTCTAATGACTTCTCCCGTTGGCTGAGGTCAAAGGGCGTTCTGCACTTTAAGTCATTGCCGTTCTCACCTTTTCAAAATGGCGTCGCAGAACGCAAAAATTCCGCATTACAAACAATGATGAGGTGCGTCCTCGAAGACGCTGGGCTAGGCCAACACTTCTGGGCCGAAGCCCTGGTTTATTCTAATTATACAATCAACAGACTCTGGTCCAGTGTGCTAAACATGACACCTTATGAGGTGATGTACAATAGAAAACCAAGAATATCCCATCTCCACATCTTTGGGGTCACAGCAGATGTGCATTTACCCAGGCAACTCCGTAGAAAGGGGGACAAAATATCAAAACGACTTAGATTCATGGGCTATGAGACAGGCACAAAGGGATTCAGGTTTATAGACAGTAATAACAAATTCATTATCTCCAGATCTGCCACATTTCACGAACAGGCCAACTGGTCAAAAATACACCTCAATGAATTACATCACCAGGTAGAGAACAGCCAACAGAAACCAGACAATATTGATCACCCATACAACAGCCACACACAAAAATCACTCCAACCCAAGCCGAAAGTAGATTCACTCACCAATAAAGAAGCAAGGTACATGCACGACACGGAGACCCTGCCAGGTAGGCCAGTCAGAACCAATAGGAACCAAAACCCAAAAAAATTAGAAGATTACGTCATGCACTTGCAGACAGAGCCCATTACTCCTGAGACTTATAGTGAAATAACAAAACTACCACTGGAAGAAAGACAAAAATGGGAGGCCGCAATGGAAAGGGAAATGAACAGTCTTAGGGAGCTAAATGTATACACACCATCTAAGGCACCAGAGGGCAAGACTGTCATTGGGACAAAGTGGGTCTTTAGAGTAAAGACTTTAGAGGGGGGCCAGAATCTATATAAGGCCAGGCTCGTAGCACAGGGATTTGCCCAAAGGTTCCCTGATGATTACACGGAGACATACTCACCAACAGTAAGGCCCGAGAGTGTCAAAAGCGCGCTGGTCATCGCAGCCACCCTAGGTCTAGAAGTGCAACAATATGACATCCAAACAGCCTACCTACACGCCAAACTAGACAAAGAAATTTACGTGAGGGCTCCACCTAGTAAAGACACCACCAAGGGCGACACCTGGTTACTAAATAAGAGCCTATACGGGCTTAAACAGTCGAGTAAACAATGGTATGATTGCCTGGTCAAGGTATTAGAATCTATGGGGTTCAAGGCTACCTTAGCCGATAACTGCCTTTTCACCAGGAAGAACAATGGGGGCATGGAGTATGTTCTCATATATGTGGATGATATATTATTTATAAGTAAGAACAAAGAGGACTGTGATGTTTTCTCAAGTGAACTGAGCAAGCATTTTTCTGTCAAATCATTGGGAGGCATCAATAAGTATCTTGGGGTACATGTCACCAGGTCACCCAAGGGTTTCCTCCTAAGCCAAAGAGAAAAAATCAATGAACTTCTCGTTAAATGTAATATGACAGGTGCCAAACCATGTGAAACTCCTATGTTAGCCAATTTTCTAAAAAATGTGTACAATGACTCACCCCAATTCCAAGAAAACACCCTATACAGATCCACAATAGGTTCCTTGTTGTACATTACTAATTGGACACGACCGGACATTGCCCTGCCTGTAAACCTACTTTCAAGGCACGTAGCCAACCCCACAGTATTCCATTGGGAAGCAATAAAAAGAATACTCAGGTATCTAAAGTACAGCATCAATACCTGCCTCAGATTAGAACCCAATACCAATAAGAAACCTCTCCTTTCCTGCTACGCTGACGCTGATTGGGCAGGTGACACCAGAAGTAGGAAAAGTACCTCTGGATACGTTTTCTTCTTAAATAACTGCCCAGTATATTGGTATACCAGTAAGCAAAACCTAGTGGCCACCTCCACCACTGAAGCAGAGTATATTTGCTTATCCAGGGCCATAAACAATCTCATATGGTTCGATGAGCTGCTAACTAACATCTGGGCCGAACCCATGCGTCCCATTCAAATTTATGAAGATAATAAGGCAGCAATAGAAATTTCCACATCAGATGCTGTGGGTCATAGGTCAAGACATATTGATATCAAGAACAAGCATGTAAGACAACTTCACAAATCCGGTTTTGTTACCATTATGCATTGTGACACCGAACATCAAACAGCAGACATACTCACAAAACCATTACTATTTAAGCAGCATTCATACCTTACCTCTAGACACTGTGTTCTACCCGTGGATCCCCATCAGATTGAGTCTGTTAGTCCCAGGGATAAGCATTTAGAGGGGGATTTGTTACAAGTAAATGTTCTCCCTGGATACACTCCACAATGTATGCTGGCAAGTCAAGGGTTAATCAGCCTAAACAAACCTAACCCCTCCTATCTCCCCCTCCCATTACCTGTAACTCCGCCTCCTGGGTATTTAAGGTCTTCTCCTGTTGTTGCCACCATTGTTCCTGATGATACCTGTAATGAAACAGACATGAATCAATAAAGATCTGTTTATGATAATTAAACCAGCGAGTCTTCGTATATTATTGGGCCCCAAATTGATCCAAGCTAACACTTTTTGAATCTTACGCCACAAAACCTCATAATTGTTTTGAAAAAGTTTTATATTAGAAGCTGCAACCTGAACCCCTAGATATTTCACCTTTGTAACTATTTCAAAACCTGCCAACCTTTCTAGTTCACTCTTTTGTGGTTCCAACATATTTTTAACTATCATCTTAGTCTTTTTCTGGTTTAGTCTAAAACCTGAGACCAAACCATATTCCTCTATAGTATTTTTCATCTGAAAGATTGATTCCAAAGGTTGTGTTAGGGTAACAACCAGATCATCTGCAAATGCTTTTGTTCTATAGTCCTTTTGCCTTATAACTATTCCATTCAGATTATTCGAGTCCCGTAAAGAATTCAACAAAACTTCTAAGGTTAAAATAAACAGCAGTGGAGATAACGGACAACCTTGTCTGGTTCCTTTTTGTATATGAAAATTAGTGGTTAAACTTCCATTGATAACTATTTGTGCTGTCTGTTCTTGATAAATTGCTGAAATCGCATGTATAAACTGATCCCCAAAATCCATTCTAAACAAAATCTTTTTTAGAAAGTCCCAGTTGACTTGATCAAAGGCCTTTTCCGCATCCAAAAACACCAGCGCTGCCGAGATCTGTTTGTTTTTCTCAAGATATTCCAATAAATCTATGAGTTGCCTCACATTGTCCTTCATGTATCTGCCCTCTATAAAACCAGCTTGATCATGGTGAATCACCTCCTGGATAACTGGCATCAATCTGTTGGCTAATACTTTTGCAAAAATGTTATAATCCGTATTCAAGAGAGATATTGGTCTAAAATTTTCTGGTTTTGAAGAACCATCTTCCTTTGGTATCAGTGAAATAAAGGCCGTCTTCCATGAGGGGGGTACTTTACCCCCCTGCTGTATACAACAGAATAAGTCCTTAAGACGTTCAACCAATTCTGATTGTAAAGTTTTATAATATACTGCTGTCAATCCATCCGTCCCAGGAGCTTTAGCTATTTTCAATTGTTTTATTGCAAATAAAATCTCATCAGATGTTATAACTTGATTCACTCTTTCCTTTTGTTCTCTTGAAATTTTAGTAATTCTCCTCTTCTCAAGATATTCATCAATAAAGTCATTCTTTATATCATCTTTGTAATATAAGTTGGAGTAATAATCTAAAAAGGCTTGTTGTATTAAACTTTGTTGAAAACTTGTTTACCTTTATATTCAATAGTATCAATTATGCGAGAACTTCGTTGTTTTCTCAAAGTGTAGGCCAACCATCAACCCGGCTTATTGGCATTACAAAAAGTATTGTGCTTCGCAAATTGCAAATTAGTTGCCGTTTGATCAGCCATAAGCATTTGAAATTGATCCTTCAAAAGTTTTATAGTTTCCTGTAATTTCTCATCGGTCGGATTCTTTATATGCAATTGTTCTTTTCCCTTTATTTCTGACTCCAATTCTATTCTTATCTTTTGTTGAGTTGACCTATGCCTAGAATTCATATAGATCAGTACACCTCTCATATAGGCCTTGCTTGCATCCCAAACAACTTCAATAGGTGTACCCTTGTTCAAATTCAATTGAAAAAATTCCTTTACGTGTTTTTTAAGGTACACTTAAAGTGTTTTTACATACACTTTCTCACCCTTCCAGGCCAATCCATCCTGAAGTCTAAATAGATGTTGATTGGTTTGTAGCCCAACATCCGCTTGTAGCGCGTGGCATAGAGTCTCCTTCCAGTCGGAGGAGCCATCCACAGTCCTTAAGGACTTTCCCCGTGGTAGTGCCTTGGGTATCATTGCCTGTACTATTTCATCTCATCTACTATTAAATTGCAGCATACAAGATAGGGCATCAGCTAGGAAGTTCCTGCCGGCTGCCACGTATTTTAATACGAAATCAAACCGTTGGAAATACTGGGCCCACCGAAGTTGTTTAGGTGACAGCTTTCTTGGCATTTGCAGTGCTATCAAATTCTTATGGTCTGTCCATACCTCAAACCTTTCTTTAGCCCCCTCGAGAATATGCCTCTATGCCATGAGAGCCCATTTGACCACAAATGCCTCTTTTTCCCATATAGCCCATCCTCTTTCTGTGGGAGTGAACTTTTTTGAGGTGTAGGCACACGAGTGTAATTGGCCAGCCTCATCGCCCTGTAGGAGTACCGCCCCAACAGCTACATCACTTGCGTCTACTTGTACAATGAAGGGCTTTTCCTGATCGGGGTGTTTTAATATGGGTTCTCGGGCAAACAATGTTTTCAATGACTCAAACGCCTTTTGACAGTCGTCGGTCCATAGGATGTGTTGACTTGGTCTTACTTTGGTAGCTTGTCCCTTGGTCTGAAGGAGGTCGGTTAGGGGCAAGGCAATTCGTGCAAATTCAAGTATAAACTGTCTATAAAAATTGGCAAACCCAAGGAAGCTTTGTAATTGTTTCCGGGTTACGGGGGTTTGCCAATCTAACATGGTTTTCACTTTACTGGGGTCCATTCCTAATCCATAATAATAATTTGGCGGCGAGGAGTTTCTTTAATACTTGGCGGACTAACAGGACATGGTCCTCTATGGTGTTGGTGTAAATTAAAATATTGTCTAGATAGATTAACACTCCTCAATATAGATGATCGTGCAATACCTCATTAATTAATTGCATGAATACCGCCGGAGCTCCCTGTAGTCCAAACGGCATCACCTGAAATTTATAGCTCCCGAGTGGACAGTTAAAAGTGGTTTTCCACTCATCGCCTGGTTTAACGCGTACACGGTAATAGGCCTCCCGTAGGTCTAATTTAGTGAACACTTGACCAGTGGATAGGGTTGACATTAAATCTTTTATCAGGGGTAACGGGTATAATGGTTCGACGCTTACCGTGTTCAGACCCCGAAAATCCACGCAAAGGCGTAGCCCTCCATCCTTCTTCTCTCAAAACAAAACAGGAGAGGCCATAGGCGCCCTGCTGGGTACAATGAATCCTCTAGCCAGGTTCTGATCAATATATTTAGGAAGCTCTGTTAACTCCCTTGGAGTCATGGAGTACATGCGAGGCTTAGATAACATAGCTCCAGGTACTAATTCAATGGCACAATCGGTGGCTCTATGCGGAGGTAATGTATCACACTCAGTTTCGCTGAAAACCTCTGATAGATCAGTATATACTATTGGGACTCCCCTCACACCTGATAGCTGTCCTTGTGTTATTGATGGCTTGATGTCCTCCCCCCGGCTCCCTGTTTCTTTCGGGGTGGGTTCCAGATCCAGTTCCAGGTGTAATTTATGGTAGCCTCCCTCCCACCATATAGTGGGCTGCCACTTGTCCAACCATGCTAATCCCAAAATAATAGGTTCTATTATCATATCCACTATGACAAATTGAATAAGCTCCCAATGTTCCCCAACTTCTAACCTGACTTTCTCCATTACCCACCCAGATAGCTTCCCCCCCAACATGGACCCATCCATCTGTTCAAGCCGAATAGGTTCCTTTAGTTTCGCTAAGCGGAGACCCAACTGGGTCGCTAAGGAAGCCCTCATTAAGCATCGGGTGCAACCCAAATCAATTAATGCCTCTTGCTTCACCTCTTCCCAGATGCGTGGATTTCAGAGGGTGATGTGTACAACAAACGGGCGGATTGACGCACTCACCATTGGGTCATGTTTGTTGTCCTCATCACTGTCACCAACTACTACTGGCAGTTCCTCAGCTCCCTCTGAGCCTGATCTGACTTCCTTGGACGGGGCACTGCCTGGGAGCGATGACACATGGGAAGTGGCCCGAGAACTTTTGTGGGTTGGGCATATTTGATCCTTTCCTGTAGATCCGAGATTGCGCCTGGTAGGGGCCTGCGGTGGTGGAAACAGGCAGTCCGATACTCGGTGTCCTATTTGATCGTAACTAAAGCACTTAAACAGAGCCCGATGGCTGATTTCTGTGGGGCCCGTATTTACCTGAGACCTCCCCGAGTCACGAACGGCCCTAGGGTCTCAGGAGGGGTTTGGTCTCTCCGGGGCTTGGCCAACATAAGAGGATCCGGCCAGTCCTCTAACCCTAAATTCCCTGAGGCCAATGTCCAGGTCAATAGCGGCTTTAAACCAATCCGTGAGTCTAGGTGGAAGGCCCTGGTATACACACGCTTGTCTCATCTCATGGTCTAGCCCGAGGTGAAATTGATGCACGAGCATCCGTTCTGGCCAGCCCCGCAACCTCCCTGCCAGAGACCTGAAGTCTCGCACATACTCCTTGGCGGGTCGACCCCTCTGCCGTAACGACACCAACTCCCCCTCGGCTTGTTGGACCCGTGACTCATCCTCAAAACAGGCTCGGAGTCCTTCCAGAAACAGGCCTACGTCCGTTAATTCTTGGGCGTGGTCGCTGTGGAGGTCAGCTGCCCAATCGGTGGCCTCCCCTTGCAAACCCGTGGTAATTGCTACAACTATGGCTTATTGTGATGGATAGAAATGGACATATAAATCAACGTAACTGATCATCTGACTCAGGAATATAGCTACTCGGTCAGGGCTCCTGTCAAACGTAGCAGGTAAGGGGGGCAGACCCCACATACCCTGTGGAGGCCAACCCCCTGGGGCCCCCGTGTGCACTGGCCTAGGGGGAGGCCTCTGGTCAGGTGCTCTAGCAACCCAGGACCCCTGGGACTCTGTTAAATGTACAGTGCTTGTGTCCTGCACCCCTCGTTCGAAGATACTCCTCCTCCCTTGATTTGTCATGCATGGCCCCTCCCCTTCCAGTGGACGAGAACCCATAGGAGAGCCATCAGTTCTTCTGGTCTGCTCGGACCGAGAACGTAACCTCATCTTAGGACTGGCTAATCGGAGCCTCGATCTCCTGTGTGCTCCCTTCCCTCCCCGCGTGCATTGGTCCACCACCCGCTGCTGGGATCACTCCTTCACCAGCTCTCCCTCCTCTGCCCACCCTCCGGCCCATGCCCTTCGGCCTTACCTTTGCCAGCAGCGGTGAGCAGAAGTACGGGGCTAGATTCTGCAAGTAGTGACTGGGCAGGGCAGGCAAGCATCGAAAGAGCGGGGTGAGTGAGCAGGGACTGGTTCAGGGGCATGGCCAGCCAAAGGTCACTAATGGTTCGGGGAACTGCGTCAAATTTCTGCTAACAGTTCTCCCGAACCAGTCCAAACTGGTAGTAACCAACCTCTGCTTCAACCCAACCGCTTTACATACAAAGAAGGACCAGTACATATTCATAAGAACAACATTTAGGCATTTGGGTAAAATCCATCTGAATGTGAACAAAGGGACCTCAAAGTGCAGGGTGGGAGCCAGGTTGAGTAGGAAGAGATCGACTAGTGTTGTTTTTGACAGATGATACAGGTACAACAAATTTGTCTGGCTGAGGCATGTACCAGAGGTGGGTTTCAACAGGTTCTGATCAGTTCTGGAGAACCGGTAGCAGAAATTTTGAGTAGTTCAGAGAACCGTTAGTAAAAATTCTGACTGGCCCCGCCCCCATCTATTCTCTGCCTCCCGAGTCCCAGATGATTGGGAGGAAATGGGGATTTTGCAGTAACCTTCCCCTTGAGTGGTGTGGAAATGGAGATTTTACAGTATCCTTCCCCTGCCACGCCCACCAAGCCATGCCATGCCCACCAAGCCACACCCACAGAACCGGTAGTAAAAAAATTTGAAACCCACCACTGGCATGTACCCCTGGAGTGAACCATTCTTTGTTGATGGCAGAGGACACTCCCTCCTGGCCAACATGGACAGACCCATGTTGGAGACGAACAAGATAAGGCAAAAGAGAACAAGGGCAGATTGGTCGACCGTCGGAATTACACCACACACCAACTGAGTCAGGAGCACAGGAGAAGTTGTACCATACACGATGTTCAGAGGCAGAAGCAGACATTTGTGCAGCCGCTAAATGATCAAGGGAAGCAGGGATGGTACGAGTGTCTGAAACACAAGCAAGAGTAGAGGAGTGCACAGGAATAAGAGCCGCTTTTTTGGCCGTAGCATCCGCTAGTGAGTTTCCCACAGCCACTTCATCAGAAGAGGTCTGATGGGCAAGGCACTTGATGATAACAACTTGAGAAGGCAAGTGGAGCATGTCCAAAAGGTCTTGTACATGTGTGGCATTCTTGATCAGGGATCCTTGGGCTATGAGGAATCCTCGAAGCTGCCACAGCTGGCCAAAATCATGTACCACTCTAAAAGCATAGTGGCTGTCTGTGTAGATGGTGACTGAGCTCCCAGCAGCCAGCTGGAGAGCCCGAATGAGGGCAACTAACTCAGCAATTTGCACAGAATGTACATCAGGGAGTGGACCAGACAATAAAGGCTCAAAGGGAGAACAGACAGCAAAGCCTGTGACTAAACCCCCAGCAGGAGAGTGGAAGCAGGAACCATCATTAACAAGATTGGGGTTAGGGAGGGGAATATCTGTAAGGTCTTGCCATGGTTTGGCAAGCATAGAGCAAAGAAATTTGCAATCATGGGGTTTCCCATCCAACGGAATAGGGAGTAGAGAAGCAGGATTTAAAGAAGGGCAGTGTCACAAAGAAATATGTGGGGAAGATAAAATCAAAGCTTCATATCTAGTAAGGCGGGATGCAGAAAGAAATGTAGTTCTGGTATGAAGTAACAGGGCAGAAACAGAATGAGGGACAGCAACCACTAGGGTGTGGCCAAGAACCAGGTCAGCAGAACGGTCGACCAGAAGGGCAGTGGCAGTGACCGCACGTAAGCAGGGAGGCAACCCAGAAGCAACTTGGTCTAAAGCAGTAGAAAAATAGGCAACAGGCCTTTGTGCAGAACAATAAGATTGAGTAAAAACACCAAGGGCAAAGGCCTCGTGTTTGTGACAATAAAGTGTAAAAGGCTTGGAATAGTCGGGTAACCTCAAATCTGGGGCAGAAGACAAGGCCTGCTTCAACTTTTGAAAAGAGGATTCAGCAGCAGGGGACCATTGAAGGGGTTCAGGGGTGTCATGGAGAATGAGATCATAGAGGGGACAAGCTAAGGGAGCATAAGCAGGGGTCCACTGCTGGCACAAACCAGCCATCCCAAGAAAAGAGCGCATAGCTTTCTGGGTAGTGGGTTTAGGGTACTGTAGGATAGTTTGAACACAAGAGGGAAGGATAGAGCACAATCCATGTGAGAGAAGTACACCCAAATAAGTGACTTGAGAAAGGCAAAGCTGCAGTTTAGATCTGGAAGCTTTATGACCTTTAGCAGCAAGACTTTGAAGCAAAACAAGGGAATCAGTCAAATAAACTTCCATAGTAGAAGATGCTAGCAAAAGGTCATCTACGTATTGGATAAGGGTGGATTCCATGGGGAATATAATGTCAGCCAAATCTTGTTCTAAAATTTGAGAAAAGATAGAGGGGGATTCGCAATAGCCCTGGGGAAGACAACGCCAGGTTAGTTGCAAGACGCCATACTGAAAAGCAAACAAAAACTGGAAGTCAGGGTGGATTGGGATAGAAAAGAAAGCAGAAGAAAGGTCCACCACAGTAAAATAAAGGGCAGTAGCAGGGATAGACGAAAAATGGTAGCAGGATTAAAAAAGGTAGGATAGGAAGGAATAACTACCTGGTTTATTTTTTGCAAATCTTGCACAAATCTCCATTTACCTGAAGACTTCTTTTGGATAGGTAAAATAGGGATATTACATGGGCTTCTGGTAGGGACCAGTATGCCTTGCTGCTAAAGAGATTCAATAACAGGACGAATGCCTTCCTGAGCCTCTTTAGGCAGCGAGTATTGAGGAACTCGAGGAAGAGGCTTGGTGGGGTCTAGCTGCATTTGTGCTGGTTCAGCAGAATGAATGCACCCAACATAATCTGCATGGGCAGACCAGAGGGTCTCAGGGTCTTTCGAAAGGAGCTCATGCTGTAGGGTGGTAAAGGAAGAATCAGAGAGGGAATAAAGGGAAAATAAGGAATAAATTTCATGAGGGGAAGAAAGGCAAGCAAGAACAGGATGCTCGACAGAAGAAGGAACATTGAGGTAAAACCCATCGGGCTAGCAGTAGATAGTGCAGCCAAGTTTTCAGTGGAGATCCCTACCGGTTCTGTGGGCGTGACTTATTTGGTGGGTATGGCTTGGTGGTCAGGTGACTTGGTTGGCGCAGCTTGGTGGTCAGGTGACCAGGTCGGCATGCTTGGTGGTCAATGTGACCGGGTGGGCATGGCCAAGTCGACATCACTTCTTTGCCTTTTTAACCTACAAAAAGAAAATATACCAATTATTTCATGAAATTTATTTATTTATTTATTTATTTATTTATTGGATTTATATACCGCCCTTCTCCTTGCGGACTCAGGGCGGTGTACAGCCAGATAAAAATACAGTGTACAAAAGTTAAAAATCAATTAAAACCCATATAAACTTTGGCTGACTACTAAGAACAATTTAAATATTAAAATACCATAACACTAAGACACTAAAAATGTTAAAATTCAACGGGGTCAGGCTAGACCGGCAAGTTGGAAAAGATACGTTTTCAGGGCCCGACGGAACGTTCGGAGGTCAGGGATCGTTCTCAGTTCTGGAGGAAGATCATTCCAGAGGGTCGGGGCTGCCACAGAGAAGGCTCTCCCCCTGGGGGGTCGCCAGCTGGCATTGTCTGGCTGACGGCACCCTGAGAAGGCCCTCTCTGTGGGAGCGAACCGGCCGGTGGGAGGCAACTGGCGGCAGAAGGCGGTCCCGTAAGTACCCTGGCCCTAAGCCATGGAGCGCTTTAAAGGTGATCACCAACACCTTGAAACGCACCCGGAAGTCCACCGGCAACCAATGCAGCTCGCGCAGGAGAGGAGTCACATGGGAGCGCCCTGTCGCTCCCATAATCCCCCGCGCGGCCGCATTCTGCACCAGTTGGAGCCTCCGGGTGCACCCCAAGGGGAGCCCCATGTAGAGAGCATTACAGTAATCCAGGCGAGAGGTGACGAGCGCCTGAGTGACTGTGCGTAGGGAGTCCCGATCTAGAAAGGGTCGCAACTGGCGTATCAAGCAAACCTGATAAAAAGCCCCCCTGGCCACAGCTGTCGTGTGATCCTCTAAGGACAGCCGAGGATCCAGGAGGACGCCCAAGTTGCGAACCCTTTCCGTGGGGGCCAAAGATTCACCCCCAATAACCAGCGATGGTGTCAGCTGGCTATATCGGGACGCCGGCAGCCACAGCCACTCGGTCTTGGAGGGGTTGAGTCGAAGCCTGTTTCTCCCCATCCAGACCCGCACGGCTTCAAGGCACTGGGACATCACTTCCACGGCATCGTTGGGGTGGTCTGGGGTGGAAATGTACAGCTTTTGATACTTGATAATTGATACTTAAGAATAAACGAAGTACACAAAACAATAAGAGGTACACAAATACTTACATAAGAGCAATAAAAGTGTTGTCTTCGACTTCGCTTCTTGCACCAATGATAATAATGACCTACAAAAAGAAGATATACCATGATATACAAATCTAAACATTTAATACTTAAACAAGAATAAAAGAAGTACACAAAACAATAAAAAACCAATAAAAGAGGTACACAAATACTTACATAAAGCTGTTAGTTGCCTTTAGCTATAAGGTGTTTCCACATAGCTATTTCAGTGGCACTCTCCTCACTTTCCCTTTTCTTGAACTTGATCATTGGCTGAGTGATGGTGTTCTCTGAACCACTTTTTCACTGCAGGAATAGGGTCCCATTTTAGAAGAGGTAGGCCGGTAACGCTGATGGTCATGAGGTTGGTTAAATTGAAAACGGTTAGGCAACTTCTGCTCTCTGAACATATGAAGTTCATTTTCGAAAAACCCCTTTCCGCTTCTGCAGAACTTACTGCAATTGTTCTGACAATATCTTTTGCCTTTTTTTTTGCCTTTTTAATTCTGTCAGGAATTGCATACCTCTTTGAATCTTTTAACACATTCTCCACAAAATCTCTATGGTCGTTGATGTCAATGATGTAATTGAAAATGTCACCAAATGTGCACAGTTGTTCTTCAGTTGCTGTCCATGGAATGACTATTTATATTTATTTATTTATTTATTTATTTATTTATTTATTTATTTATTTATTTATTTATTATTTATTAGTTCGATTTATATATGCCGCCCTTCTCCGGAGACTCAGGGCGGCTTACAATGCATTAAGCAATAGCCTTCATACTTTTGTATATACTTGCTTAGTAGAGCTTTTTGGCCCCCCCGAGAGGTGTTCTATTTTATACAAAGTCAGCTTATTGCCCCCACAAGCCAGGTCCTCATTTTACCTACCTCGAAAGGATGGAAGGCTGAGTCAACCTTGAGCCTGGTGAGAATTGAACTTGTAGTAATTGCAGGCAGCTGGCAACTAAGTGCTACTTTAACAGCAGCAGTTTAGTCCGCTGCGCCACCCAGACTATTTCCTCAAAATCCCAGTACTCTGGCACCAAAAATTGTAGAAACTGTAGTTTATTTGTGGTGTTTTGCAATTGGCTACCAGTTTTTAAATGCTCACAGTCCATCAGCCGTTTCTGCAAATTTTTGATGATACTGTCTAAAAGTCTTTCCCGATGAAGACCAACAAATCAATGATTTTCTATGAAGTTTGTATTTCTGAAGGTTTCTGAAGTAAGTAGTCCATCAACTGTTCTTTCGTATGGGCCCTTTCCCTTTGTAAGCAGTTCAAAAGCTTTTATTGATATTCTCACCAGTTTTTCAGCCTGTATTATGTCCATATTGTGTGCTTGCAGTGCAGTTGAAAGGAGTGAGTTTCCTCCAAAATATCGATCATCAACGCCAAATCATTTAAGAAATATTTATTTTCCACATGGGCAGCCATACCAGAGTATTTTGCATTCACATGAAAATATTCACTGTAGCGGACTTCCGGGTGGCGCCTCCGTGTTGTCGGTGGTCTTTTATGACCGCCGGCCTCCCGGCGCGTAAAGAGCCACCTTACAGCTGGCAGGCGGCTCGCAAAACCCGCTCTTCGATCAGAAGAGCGGGCAGAGCATCTGGGGGTGCGGTTGAGCCCCCTGAATCACCCCAGGACTTTTTTCCTTGTCCGGGGGAAGGCTCAGGGTGATGGCTCCCTATCCACCCCCAGAGAGGCTCTGCGCCGAGAGGGATCTCTGCTTTAATTAGCGGAGCCAGACGTCGTGAGCAACACCATGATTGATGGAAAATCTAAGCAAGTTGAACAAGGAGTTTTTAAAAAGGAAAAACGCAAGTATGGCTTTTATATTAATTTTCTAGAAGAAGAAGGAAAGAAAAGGAAAAAAGAGTGTGATTAGTGAAAGTGCTTGAAAATGGAGACTGGCTTTGCTCGGAGAAAATGGAGAGTGGAAAGTGAAAGAAGAGCCTAGCCAGCGCTGAGGTATTTTAAAAGAAATATTTTAGTAGGGAAAAGAAATAAAGAAATAAAGAAATAAGGACTGATTTAAACAGAATTTTTCTGTTTTTGGTTTTTTTTTTTGAAAAAAGAGAAAACGAAGATTTTTTTGTGTTTTTTTGGAAAAAGAAAAGTTAAAATCCCCCTTTTTTTAGAAGTATGACTCCCAAACCAAAAGGAAGGGGGGGCTCCCTTACAACCCAGATAAAGGACAAAGCAGAAATGGCTCATCTGCAGGGAACTGCAGATGAGGATTTAAAAGATTTCATAACAAGGTCTTTAGGGAGTGTTGTTGAGAAGATAAAAAGTTCACAGAAGAATCTTGAGGACTTGGTTCAAGGAAAATATGACCAATTGAATCAAACTATTATCAAAGTAGTTTCGGATCTTTCAAGTGCAGTGGTGGAAATGGGGAGGAAAGTGACTGAAATCAGTAGTAAGTTTGACTCCCTGATGAAAGAAATACAAGAAAAATTTGCGGAAGCTGAGGCTAAAAATCAGAATATAGAGAATGATGTCATCATGCTTCAAATTAAAGCTATGGAATCAGCAATTAGATTAAGAGGCATAAGAGAAAATAAGAGAGAAAATTTAAGAACAGTTTGTGCAAAGGCTTTTGTGGAATTATTAAAGTTAGAAGATGAGCTAATTCTTGGTTGTATGGAGAAAGTTTACAGAGTCAACTCACGTGTAGCTAAATAAAGGAATTTGCCTAGAGATGTCGTTGTCTACTTTACTGATAGAGGATTGAGAGATGATATTTTACAAAAATCCTACTCTGCTAGAGTGCAGGTAGAAGGTATACAAATTAGCATTTTTAAAGAGCTACCGCCGAAGGTTTTAAAGGACAGAAAAGATTTTGGTTTTTTGGTCAAGGAATTGAAGAGAAGCAATATCTCATTTAGATGGGATTTACCAGTTGGTGTAACTTTCAGATACCATGGCGTGAGACATTGTTTGAATACTATTGAAAAAGCGGAATATTTTTATAAAAATATTTTCAAGGGAGCCCCGGAATGTGTTAAGAATAAAAAACGTGAAAGAGAGTCTGTGAAATGTAAGCAGAAGGAAGAATCTCAAAGTGTGTTAGAAGAAAAAGGAGCACCAGGTGGTTGTCCAGAGGATTCTATTATGGATTTTCCAGATGAGAAAATTGAGCATCCCAGTGACCCTAGAGGGGGAGTACTGGACCTTGAACTGTTGGAGCAAGAATCAAAAAATAAAATTATAACTCGAGATGAGCAACAGCAGAGGCCCAGTGCTCTTCAAGAGAAGAGGGGTGATGCCAATCAACAGGAAGTAGAAGTTAATGAGGAAACTCGACTGGAAACCACTGATGGGCAATATAAGGAGATTTATGAAATGATCCAAGCTATTGTAGATAGGTTTCAAAACTTTAGAGATGTATTATAAATTTTCAAAAGTTCATCCTGAGTTGGATTGATATTAGACTTATATATCAAAATGGATTATAAAAATTTTCTACAAAGTTTATCCTGAATTGGACTTAACATCCTGAGAAAGGTAAACAGATTGCTGCAATACTAGCAGCGATCTGTGGTTACCTTATTATAGTTTTTTTTTGAATTCATTATCTAGAAGAAGAGAATAAAGATGAAAACATCTCGCAACCCGAAGGAAGGAAGTGCAAAGGGTGACAGGATTTGAAAGAGCTTTAAAGGAACATCTGGGAATGCGGTTTGTAGTTTTTTTTTAAGGTTTGAAATTTAGGAGGAGCTGCATTTGTTTTTTCCCTTTTTTTAGGTGGTACAGTATAAGCTAGTTTGAATGTTCTACCTAGAGGAATATAAAATACCTTCGTGGTTGGATATTATTTATACAAAGTCACTCGGGGGGATTTTTTGTGTGGAGAGATGTTTTTTTGCTGATGGGGGCAGCTGGAAGATGAAGCTTATTGGAATTGGATTTACGTTGGAAGAAAGTATATTTAACTTCAATCAAGACGAAGAGAAGATTGAAACATGGATTATTGAGATAGAAAAAAAATTTTTTTGGACATAATTGTATAATTATAATTATATATGTATAATCATATATATTATATTTTATTAGAATAGAGATATGTTTTATGTTTTTGTTTTTTAGTTAAGGGGTGTAGTTGGGATAAAATTATTTGATATGGATATTGATGTGATATATTATATTTTATTATAAGGGGGATTGACTTTGGTAAATGATTAGTAATGTTAATATTAATGGATTACAGAAAGGTATGATATTTTTTAATTGGGTTTGAATATTATAAGTATTTTATTGATTGATAAATGAATATTGATGGTTGGTTAATGAGGTAAATTTTATTATTATTAGTTCTTTTTATTACAATATTGTTAACTTTAGAAAAATCTTATTATTTATAGGTTTATTTGTTATATTACTTTGTTATATGTACTGGGTTTTTTTTTCCTTCTTCTTTTTAAATTTTTTCCAACTTTAAAATTTGAATACTTTAAAAAAATTTCCTTTTTGTTTTAAACTTTTTTTTTTAAAATCTGTAGTGGAAGTCAAGGGGGGGATGGGGAGGGGAAAGGGGTTGAATGAAAAAAATTTGTATTGTAAAACTTTTTCAATGAAAATATTCACTGTAGCCAGTGAAATGAAACTTTTTTTTATTTAACTTTTAAAACCATTTTTTCTACAACCTCTTCGGCTGGAAAATGGAGCATATCTTATCAATAAATATTTTAAAATGATTTACTTGCTTTATTTCCTTTATGGCATCATGTAAAACAAGTTGGAGACGATGGTTCAAGCAGTGCCATATGATGATGTTTGGAAACTCTTTTGCTATTCTGGTGCTCACTCCAGATTTTCTCCCAAGCATAACGCTGGCATCATCAGAGCAGAACGCTATTAATTTTTTTTGTAGGTAGTCCCAGGTAAATGCAACCTTACGTAAACTTTCAAAAACTGCAGAACATATTGTCTCTGCATCTTGCTTCTTCAATTCAACAACCTCGACAAAAATTGTTGGTGGGTCCTCTGAGTCCTCAACTTTTACGAAAACTATCAAAACTGGTTTGCAGGATGCTGTTGAGGCTTCATCAATGATCAGACATATTTTCAGATTCTGTGTAATGATGCTGGTAAACATTTCGGTTTTAATTTCATTTGCAATGCATGCAACTATTTTCACAACCGTTGGCCTTGAATGCAATCCTACTCCCAGATCTACTCAATTTTCAGTTTGTAATTCTATCAATTCCTCTATGCTTGAAATTGGTCTACATGCTTTTGCCAGGCTGTAAACAGTTTTGAACATTTTACAAGTGGTGCCAAATTGCCTTTCAGAAATCTTGACCATTGCTTTTATGGCTTCCTACTAAGCTTGTTTTACGTTGTCTCTACAAATGGTGTGCGATTTCGATGCAAAATGTTCTCTCATTTTCTTCCTTAGAGACGCCTGGTGCACTTCCTTGTTTTTCCCAGCTGGCTCAATCTTGAAAAGCTTCCACTCTTTGGACACATGAATACCGTTTAGCCTGCTTAGCCAAGATTTGGCCTGGAACAAGGCTGCCCTCATGGACGCTTTCCAAGGTGGGTTGTTGGAGGAGTTGCAGGACGAGCTGGTCTGTGTCGACATTCCTCCGAACCTCAACACACTGGTCCAGTCTCCGGATTGACGCCCAGTTGCAGCAACGGGGGGAGTCGTTGTGCCTCCCAGGAGACCCTGGTGGTCCTGGTCGTGCGTAAGACCTCATCTCCGCATGAGGAGTCCATGGAATTAGGCGCAGCCAGGCCCCACCTGTCGGTGACCAAGAAAAGCAGACGGCGCTCAGGAGGGTTGTGTTTCTACTGCGGGGAACCTGGGCACATGGCCGCCTCTTGCCCCAAGAGGTGACAAGGGACATCGGCTACTGGGCCTGCCCCCCAGCCACAGAACATCCTGTTGGGAAACGCTGTGGAATTTGGGATCGTAGAATCACCCAGGAGCATAGAAGAGTCCAAAGACAGATGCATGAATAAATGTCTTAAATGTATTAATTCATATAACAAAACATATTAACTATGTACAAGAGGCTGTCTTAATATTCATTATAGGATAGGGGGCACACAGTGTGTGTGGCTACCCTGATCAAAGATCATGTTTCATGGAGAACAAACGTAAAAAGAGAGCATGGTGGAAAGGTTAGAGAGGGTTTTATACTCAGTGTAAGCCCCTCCTTTCCACACAGGGGTGGAGGCACTTTCTGCCTCCACTAGTGTCTGTATGACACATGTGCCAATGGCTTGCAAATACTTGACAGTTCCCCTCCTTGCGAGCCAATGGCATGCAAACGTACAAATGCAATTCACAACAGATTTTACCCTGTGAGACATAATTTTTTACACAGATCTTTGTGCCTATCCGCTGGTAGAAGCTTTGTGAAAATATCAGCTGTTTTATATTTGGTCTGACAATGTGATAAAGATATAAACCCCATCTCTACTAGTTGCCTAACATTTTGATAGCATATATCAATATGTCTGGACCTTTTTCCCACCGCATAGGCTTTGGCAATGCCTATGGCCCTGGTGTTATCTTCTATAATTTGGATGGGCAAAGTCGGTGGTGTCCAGATGCTAGAAATTAAGGCATCAAATCATATCAGATCATTCCCTGCCTCTGATAGGCATGCAAATTCGGCCTCAGCGGTGGAGCACGAAACAAATTTCTGTTGCCCCACATGCCAATGGATGGGTGCCCCATTTAACAGTACCAAGAAGCCCGAAGTACTCCTATGTGTCTTAGTATCTCTGGCCCGGTCCGCATCCGCAAAGCATTTTAATTGGGCCTTGTCTCTATTCTCAGGTTCCAAGCGAAGCACGTAATCTGCTGTGGTCTTGAGATACCTTAATAGTTTTTTAATGGCGAACCAGTGGAACTGGGTAGGATGTTCCACTTGTCTGGATAGCAGGTTTGCGGCCAGGGCAATATCTGGATGGCTCCAGTTACTTATATATAATAATGAGCCGACCACTGACCTAAATAGAGTATTATTTTGGAACTCTGGGCTATCCTTGTGTGCCAATCCATAATAGTCGGTCTGCATTAGGATAGCAGTTGGCTTGCTATCTTCCATTTTACATTTCACCAAAAGTTCCTCTATCTTCTCCTTTTGGGAGAGCAAAACCTTTTGGTGTAGTGATGATTTGTACGCCTAGGTACTTGTCCACATATCCTAAAGACTAGGGTGAACCTTTTTTGTAGGGTCCTGGCAAATATATGACATCCCTCCTTGTCAGGCCCTATATACAAAAGGTCATCGACATACACTAGGACTTTCTCCAGCCCCCCTTTGGTATCCCTTGTAAAGGTACATTTATCAGCTGGAGATGGATGGAAACCCAGTGATGTGAGAGTTTTAGTCAGGCATTTGTACCACAGTCTGCCTGATTGTTTTAGGCCGTACAAACTTTTCTTCAGAAGCCAGGTGTGGCCTTCTTGCTGCTGGAATCTGGGGGCACCTCTCACGTAATTTTTTTGTTTTAGATGTGCGTGCAAATAAGCAGTTTGCACATCGAATTGAAAAATGTGTTCCCCATGTGCTGCTGCGGTGACCAAAGCAGCCCTTACACTTTCCGCTCTCACAGTGGGGGAGTATGTTTCATCAAAGTCCTGCAAGTAACGCTGTGCGTAGCCTTATAGAGGAGTTTGTTGTTGGGCATTGGCTTGACCTTGTAGACCCAACGGGTGCCAATTGATTTCCTCATTTTGGGGACTTCCATGGGGATGAAGACTTTCAATTTTTTGAGACTGTCCATTTCCTGCTCCATTGCCACCCTCCACCTGCGCTGTTCTTCCTTGGGAAGCTGGAGGACATCTGTGTACGTTTTAGGGGCCATGGTAATGCTGTTGACTGAGGCAACAGAGCCAATGTCCAACCTTTTGGGTGGCACCCCTTTATTGGAGCGTTTTGACCATCTGGGAAATTGCCACTCACCATCATCATTGTCATCGGTGTCAGAATTGGAGCTGCCGGAGGTATCTTTCCAATCAAAATGGGGTGGGCCTCTGTCCCAGGCGCTGCGAAGATATGGTCGTTTAGGTGAGGCAGGAGGTGTGAAGTCACCAAGGAATTGCTTGTCTGAATCGTCAGAGTCAGGTAGGTATTCATCACCATCCGGATCTTCGCTGGTGTGTTGTTTGGAGTTTGTTGGTTCATCCTCTTCAGGTGGTGCTGGTTGTTCAGTGTCGCTTCTAATAAGGGAATAACCAGGTTCATTGGAATGAATTTGTGACCAATTTGACCCCTCCTCAAAGGAAGCTGATCTAGAGACAATGACAAGGTTATTTTTGTCGACAAACCTAGAGGCCTTGCTGCCGGTTGCATAACCTATAAATCTGAGCCTTCTCAATGCCTTGCCCCCCTTTCTTCTGAGGTGCTTGGGAATATGGACCCAGGCATAGGAACCAAAAATTCTCAGGTGTGAGAGGCTAGATTTCCTTCCATGGACCAGGAAGTATGGGGTTTGGTTAATGTCACTACTCCACGTCCTGTTGACTAGATAATTAGCCATTTTGACCGCTTCTGCCCAAAAAACTTGGCTCACGTCAGCATCTGCAAGTAGGCAGTTCAGGACATTCTGCAGTACGCCATTTTTTCTTTCTACAATGCCATTCTTGGACGGAGTTCGGGGCAATGATTTAAAATGGAGGATACTTCTCTCCATCCACTTTTCAAAAGTCTTGGATGTAAACTCAGTCTCATCACTCTGCACCTAAGCGATGCACACCTTGTGTTGTATTTGGATCTGGTTGTAAAGATATTTGAAGTTGGTAAAGACTTCAGTTTTGTCCTTTAAAATAAATACATGGCCATAACGAGAGTAATCATCTACTACCGTTAAAAAATAATGCCCCCTGCCAAGGGAGGGTCTAAAAGGACCAACCAAATCCATATGTACCAGCTGATAAGGGTACCTTGCACGACGGGAAGAGACCTTAGGTATGTCACTGCGTTTTTATATTTACCAGCAGAGCTAATATTTCTGGACTATCAGACTTACCGTAGTTATATTCCTTATCAGCACCTACAGCACCTACTACGCATGTCATTGCATTCTTTTGTACTTCTTCTAGAAACTTTCCTTTGTTCTCTAGCCAGCTAAGGTCAGGCTGGGGATTCTTTGCCAACATGTAATCTATTTTAGATAGTGAGATGTCTTTATTTTCTTACAATAAATATGAGTTTAATTAGAAGATGTTTCTTCGGTTTTATTGATCAAAGTATGCAACAGGATAAAAGCCACGATCCAACTCAAAATGAGGGCAATTACCCCACGCAAGGTAACGGGGCTGATTGCCGCTCTGACAATGGTAGCAGAGGATGGTTAATTTATGGCTTTCCCTGACTTGTAACTTTTGATCATGACCGTCTAGGCAGATGGCACATTCCAAATAGGTATTACAATTCTTTATCTTAAGCCCATCGGAAAAATCTTGCATTTTCCTAATAACCGGGAAGCTGGCATGGCCGAGCCTGCGGTGTAATATATGAGCACAATCCAAATGTAAAGGTTTACCCATGCATACTTTGTCAACCTTATGTATCTTATCATTAGAAGCCTTGGTCTGTTCAGTAATGACAGTAGGCACTGGATTAATGGTCACCTTAGACTCCCTCAGGGTTGGTTGAGGAGTTGTGACCTTAATGGGCTCAGCCTTAATGGCTTTGGATGTCCTAGGAGCTGGTTTAAAAGCTTCATTGGTTTTAGGTCCAGCTTCCTTGAGTTTGGACAACCTGGGGGCTGGCACAGGAGCTTTCTGTTCTATGTGGGCGTTAGCTCCCTGAGCCCCTTTGTTAGGTTTCTTGTGCCTTTTGACCTGTGCTTTTGGGGAAAAATAAGGCAAATTGTTGATTTTTACAATATCGCCAACAATATTCCCACTTTTGAAAACATAACCTCCACCCTTCTCAAATAACAATTTTACATTTTTATCCTCAGTCAATTTTAAAATACTTAAAAGGTTGTTCTTGATTGAGGGAACATACAATGCCCCTGTGACATCTCCTATACCAGGCACATTGATCACGCCTTCCCCAGTTACCTCTGCCTTGTCCCCAGTGGCAACTTTTACTGAAGACTTGAGTGGGTGTAAAACCTTAAATCATTTCTTCGTGTTAGCTATATGCGTGGATGCACCTGAATCAAGAAGCCACAGCCCCTCAGCATCCTTTACCTGGGATGTGTGATTGTCATTAGTGACACTACAGAATTGGTATCCTTTATGACCACCTCCCCCTCTTCCGCGGCCTCTTTTATTTTTATTGTGCTTAGGTCCAGCCGTGTTGGGCCTAGAGCGAGGGCACTCCCTTTTAAAGTGACCTTGTATGCCACAGTCAAAGCAGGTGTGTGAGAATATCCAAGACAGCAATACCGTTTGCAAAAGGAAAAACCTTTATTGTATAAAAATAGGAAACAGAGACATGAAAGCATAGACAGATTAAATATATATCTTTGCAAAGGGCCTTTCCTCCTCAAATGAGGGAAAGACGAACACGGAAGCAATTAACACGGTTTATATACATCAGAAGTCACGTGACTAATGTCCTTTGGGAATCAGTTTCAGATTTATACAACATATTGTAATACAGGTTCCACCCTGGAAATTCCCCAAATCTCAACAGGAATATTCCACAAAAACATCACTTGCGTACTTCCCCTTCTGGAACAAACAGACAGGCCCCAAACAACCCCATTTCAGTACGTTTCCCAGAACATCAATTTCCGTCAAAACAACTCCATAATACATATTTCCCATAAGGTAATCATTTCAGAAAAGCCTTATTGTGTTCTTTTTTGTCCAGTTATATAATCAGGTCATACAAGGTAAAATAAGACACTTAAAATGGCGTAACTCAGGTTACACTTTTACAGGAATAATCCTCATATTTCTCTCAATCCCCACTTTCCCTCTAGATCAATTTATTCCTGTAAATTGTAAATATCCCATAACAATATAGAAACTCCTCTCCATACAACAAGTAATTTGGGCAATGTCATGTTACCACATAAGAACATTAACTTGGAGGAAGCGTGTATCTTTAGATATGGAAAATGTAACTCCTCCTCTAAAATCCAAAATTTCTTGTATGAAGGTGTATAATTACCATATAGCTCAGTGCATTACTTATATAAAAATTCCATTCTATTTGCACAATCAATATATTGAGGATCTATCTAATATGTACAGTTGCACTTGACATACACCATCTCCAAAAGATGACTTAATACATATCCTCAGCCTCCTCAGTGGTGTCCATTAGGGCTAGTGGTGCTTCTATAAGAGAATAACGGTGCTCGAGTTCAGTATGGAAACATAGCTGCTACCATGTTATAAGATAACTAGGCAACACAGCCAAAATCCCCATCCCTATCTGCACCTGTAGAATAACAACGCTACCACAAGTAGCCCTATTATTCCTAGTGAACTAGCCCCCCCCCCCCCTCATCTTCCAAAAAGATAAAAGGTTATTATCTTACCTCCAATTCGTCAATCGATCGAGGGGAACTTACATCCACTGAATACCAAAGCATAGATTTACACCAACCAATAGTATCTTTCCTCAATACAATCTAAAAACACAACAAAAATTATTAACACTTCTAATCAAATACAAATCTCTCCTTCTATCCATCGATCCTCAATCGTCTAAGGTTCATCGATGAAAAGTCAATTTAAAACGGTTCGTAGCAACTGTCCATCCACAAGGCTCTGGTCCCTTGACTCCAGAATAACCAACCACGTTCCTTAGTCCTTAGTCCGACTCTGTAGTTAGCAGAACTTGGAACCGTCCTTCCCACACCAGCTGCAACTTCTCCTCCGTAAGGGCTTTAATCAGGACCCAGTCTCCATTGTCGTACTCATATACTTGGAAATCAAGAAGTAGAGTCTGTGCCAATCGTCCTTTGCACCTTAAATGAGAAAAACACTGGGACAGTCCCTGTATATATTTTCTCAAAAAAACCCCTCTTTCAATTCTATCCTAGGCATCCCAACTTTCCCCGTATATGGCAATCCAAACATTGTTTCATACAAAGATATCCCCAGACCTTCCCTAAGACTAACCCACTTCAGGTGTTCCATTTGCTCCTGGTCAGCAACATTATTCCAACCAGGACCAGCTAATGGAAACCTAACATCGGCAGCAACAGGCTAAGCAGCCCCCACTTGGGTTTCATCTCAAAACACCATAGCTGCCAACCTCTCCTCTGGAGAGAACAAATCACCCAATATACTGCAACTCTACCAAAGTATACAGCTTGGGTCCCAGGAACAGATCCAATGACTCAAACAACTCGATCAGATCTGCCTGTAAAGACGGCACGTAACCAAATCAACACTCTGTTGAAACCTCTACTACACTGCTCCCAGCAGCAACTTCAATTCCAGCCACAGCTCCCTGTTCCATTTACATTATAAGGAGGAGGGGGAAGTAGGTATGTGGCATACGCTAAAGGATCCTTTCCATACAAAACCCTAAAACCTCCCAGAGGAAAAAGGATCAGACCCCTGAACATAAAACCAAGATTCCACATATAACAATTGAGCTTCAACTTCATTTTCATCAAAACCTTCTTCAAAGCATTTATCCAGCATTTATCCAATATTGGTCTAACCCCCCAAACTTACTCCACCTATAATTAGGCTGTATCATCACAAACATCAGCCAAACCTTGTACAATAATTAATCATAGTCACCTTATCTAACATCTTTGTATTAACTGTATTAACAATTTCCCTAATGGAGATATGGGGGATTGGAGGGTACTTCAGTCTCAGCAGCACTTTCCCCAGTAAAAGCCCCATACTGTCCCTAGCCTGCATTTTACTAAGTATACACACAAATCATACAGGCCATACACACACCAACATACACAAATCCAGACCAACAAAAAGAGAAAACATATACTCACTCCTAGTGCACTATAGTCTTCAGGAACGTTCCTCTCTGTCCAGGCATTCACGTCTCTGCCTCAGGGTACATAGAAAAGCAATTCCAACTAGAAAGGAAATAACCCCTTTTCACTGAAATCAGTGTGTACGCACGTAAGGATTTCCTTTCCAGACAGAAAGTTTCAAGTCCCTGTTCGGGCGCCAATTGTGAGAATATCCAAGACAGCATTACCGTTTGCAAAAGGAAAAACCTTTATTGTATAAAAATAGGAAACAGAGACATGAAAGCATAGACAGATTAAATATATATCTTTGCAAAGGGCCTTTCCTCCTCAAATGAGGGAAAGACGAACACGGAAGCAATTAACACGGTTTATATACATCAGAAGTCACGTGACTAATGTCCTTTGGGAATCAGTCTCAGATTTATACAACATATTGTAATACAGGTTCCACCCTGGAAATTCCCCAATTCTCAACAGGAATATTCCACAAAAACATCACTTGCGTACTTCCCCTTCTGGAACAAACAGACAGGCCCCAAACAACCCCATTTCAGTACGTTTCCCAGAACATCAATTTCCGTCAAAACAACTCCATAATATATATTTCCCATAAGGTAATCATTTCAGAAAAGCCTTATTGTGTTCTCTTTTGTCCAGTTATATAATCAGGTCATACAAGGTAAAATAAGACACTTAAAATGGCGTAACTCAGGTTACACTTTTACAGGAATAATCCTCATATTTCTCTCAGGTGGGAAGGGTATTAATCCTTTGACTGCTGTCCTGGTGCCTCCTCTGAGGCCTAGGCCTGTGATATGCCTCCTTCATTTCTTGTTGTTCCTCATCTCTCCGCCTTAAATCTTCCTCAATAAAGTGACCAGAGAAGTATTCTATATTTCTTTGTTCCCTAGAAACTCCTTCTAGAGAAATAATAAAGGGACTCCCGGATTTGTCTAGGGAGTTCAACATCACACTAATTGAAGTGGATTCAGAAACAGGCTCCCCCCTCTGTATAAGCTCATCCCTCATGGCTTTAAGCGTTGCCAAATATTCCCCCATTTTTACACCAGGTTTGAGTTTAGAATTGTGGAAAATTCTTGACAATCTGCTGGTTGCAGCTATATTGTCACTATGGAACAAATTATATAGGGCAGTCCAAACTTCCTGAGCTGTGAGGCCGTCTGAAAGACTGGCATAAAGAGCTGTGTCTATAGAACTTAACAGGATTGTGTAAGCTCTTTTATGCAGAAACTCGATTTCGGGGCTCCAAGGTAAAGCTTTTTGATCATGTCCAGAGTATTTTCTCTTAAGAGAATTATCTGGATCTCTTTACACCATTTTTTAAAATTCTGACCACTTAAATGTAATTTTTCAAAATTATTTGGCAAAGTTACAAAAGTATTGCCATTAAACTGCATTGGGAGTTGTTCAAATGGCTGAAAAGAGCCTGTTGTGAACGGCATTGGGATCCCTAAGCCTGGGATCGATTGCTTAGGTCTGGCTCCTTCTTGTAGTCTTTCTGTAGTTTGAAGCAACTGGGCACGTGCAGGAAATGGAGCATGCTCCAAAGACTTTCCTTGTTGGAGCTCTGATCTCCCTCTCTGGGTCCTGAAGTCAGGTCTGACTGAAGCCTCAGCATAGGCCCGAAAATCAGCTGTGTGGAGGGGAAACCTTGAAGGAGTGGGAAGAAGGCTTGGAGATCTTTCTGGAGACTGGGGGCCCATCAGATGAGGACTATGGGCTGGATAGGCCTGAAAATGTCTCTGGATCTCCTCTTCTCCATCAGAGGAGCAGGATTGCAGCTCCGGATCATCCCAGCAGGACCGGAAAGGTGCGGAGGCCTCAACCTGGGCCTCCGTGAAGCAATCAGTGAATGGTGAGCACCTCTGCAGTGGGAGGTGGAAGGCTGCAAGTCCATCTGGGTTCCTCCGGGGGTGGGAGGTTGGATTTGGGACCCTTCTTAAGTGGGCAGCTGGGTCTGGGACCTCGGGGCGACTGGTGGGTGGTCGCTCCCTAATTTCCAGGGCAGCGACCAGGGCCTCTATGGCCTCTTTGATGTTTGCCTTGGCAGGCGCAGCCTGTCAAGGGGCTTGTAGGTTGGGAGTGGTCCTCTGGGCCACTGGAATGCTGAACGGACTGGCTGGCGTTGTAGGCCTGGACTGTGGAGCTGGGGTAGGCCTGGGTCGAGGTTCTGGCAAAGTGCCCAGGGGAGCCGCCATCTTGAAGGAAGTTGCCTCTGGAAATGGCCAGGTGGCCATTTTGTTTGGCAGGAAACTGGGTGGGGGGGAAGTCTCTCTGGTGGCAGGCACCATCTTGGAGAGATCAGGCAGGGGAGTCCTTACCGGGATGGCAGGCATCTCTGGTGCTGCCTCCTCAGGCCTCTTCCTGGCTGCTGCTCTTGTCTTCAGGAGGAAGGCAAGCGCTGCTCGGCACTCCTCTTCTGACATCTCAGCCACTTGCCTGTCCAGGCTTTCATCTTGTTCTTCTGCCCCCCCTTCGTCAGTGTTGACGAAGCCTTCTCCAACATTGCCTGGGTCAGCCCCAGGGATATCTTGCTGCATCTGGGTGGCCTCTGGCTGCCAGGGTGTAGTGGGATGGAAACCCTCTTTGACGTTTTCCATTGTTGATTCAGACTGGGGCTGCTGTGAAGTTCTCCTCAGTTGAAGGCCTCTGGTCACAACAGGGGAGCTTCTCTCACAGGTTATTTTGGAGGGCATCTTGCCTTTTCAACAGCTCCTGGAGTGGAGTTCTGCTATCATTCTCTCTGCTACCATTCTGTGGAATTTGGGATCGTAAAATCACCCAGGAGCATAGAAGAGTCCAAAGACAGATGCATGAATAAATGTCTTAAATGTATTTATTCATATAATAAAACATATTAACTATGTACAAAAGGCTGTCTTAATATTCATTATAGGATAGGGGGCACACAGCGTGTGTGGCTACCCTGATCAAAGATCATGTTTCATGGAGAACAAACGTAAAAAGAGACCATGGTGGAAAGGTTAGAGGGGGTTTTATACTCAGTGTAAGCCCCTCCTTTCCACACAGGGGTGGAGGCACTTTCTGCCTCCACTAGTGTCTGTATGACACATGTGCCAGTGGCTTGCAAATACTTAACAAACACCCTGAGCCCGACCTAGTGGATGGACTAGGTTGGGCATGCACCAACACAGAGCCACGCCCATTGGACGTTGCCCCCAGACCCCCCTAGTACTTGATCCTAGTGGCACGAGTGTTCCTGTCCAGTAGTTCACAGGGGATTCCAGTACACGCCCTGGTCGACTCCAGGGCCACCACAAACTTTATGGACATGGCGTTTGTGGCCAAATGTGCTGTTCCTCATTGCCCGGTGGACCTAGCTCTGCTCGTGGAGACCATTGATGGCCAGGTGCTTCTGTCTGGGCCAATTAAGGCCACCACACAACCCTTGCACTGGGCCATCGGCTCTCATGAGGAAGCCGTCCACTTTTACATCACCTCCGGCCTGCATTTCCCCCTAGTCTTGGTCTTGTCTTGGCTCTGGATGGACAATCCGCAAATATACTGGTCCCAGAACCTAATCACCTTCCCGGGTTTGCAATGCGTGGACCACACCCTCCAATTCTGCACAGGCAAGTTGCTGAGTTCACCCGGGGTTTCCCTGCCTTCCAACCTGGCGGACTTTGCAGTCGTCTTCAGCGAGCAACAGGTGGACCACTTACCCCTGCACTGGCCATACAACTGCCCCATCTATTTGCTTCCAGACACACCGCTCCCAATGGAGCATTTGTACTCTATGTCTGACCCTGAGTTGACCGTGTTGCGGGACTTCCAGGACAAAAATCTGGCTCGGGGTTTTATCCAGCCCTCATCGTCGCCAGTGTCCGCACTGATGTTTTTCATGAAGAAGAAGACCGGAGACTTGAGGCTCTGTTGCGACTATTGCAAATTGAATGCCATCACTGTGCGCAATTGGTATCCTCTGTCCCTCATTTCTGAACTGTTGGAACCGCCCCGAGAGGGCACCGTCTTCACAAAACTGGACCTGCGGGGAGCCTATAATCTAGTTTGGATCCAGCCTGATGATGAATGGAAGACTGCGTTTGGCACCAGGTACGGACACTTCGAGTATACCATCATGCCGTTTGGGCTGACCAATGCTCCTGCTGTCTTCCAACATTTTATGAATGACATATTCCAGGACCTGTTGGATCAGTTTGTCATGATCTACCTGAACGGCACCCTGATGTACTCTCCCTCCCCAGAGAGCCACTAAAAGGACCTACGCCTGGTCCTGCAATGACTCTGGGAGAACCGCTGGTATGCTAAACTGGAGAAATGCCAGTTTTTTCAATTGACCATCAATTTATTTATTTATTGGTTCGATTTATATGTCACCCTTCTCCAGAGACTCAGGGCGGCTTACAATGCATTAAGCAATAGCCTTCATACTTCTGTATATACCTGCTTAGTAGGGCTTTCGCCACCCCCCCCCCACCAAGAGGTGTTCTTTTTTATACAAAGTCAGCTTATTGCCCCCACAATCCGGGTCCTCATTTTACCTGACTTGGAAGGATGGAAGGCTGAATCAACCTTGAGCCTGGTGAGATTTGAACTCTCAGTAATTGAAGGCAGCTGGCAGCTAAGTGCTACTTAAATGCTACTTTAACAGCACTTTAGTCCGCTGCGCCACCAAGGCACCTTCCTGGGACATCACATTTCTCCTGAGGGCATTGCTATGGATCCGAGCAAGGTCGAGTCTCTGTGCAGTTGGCAACCTCCTTGGCGAGTTAAGGATGTCCAGCAATGCCTCGGGTTCACCAACTACTATCGGACCTTTATCCCCAGCTTTGCTTCCCTGACACCACCCCTTACTCGGCTCCTTCAGAAAAAGATCCTGTTTCGATGGAGTACCCCCGAACAACAAGCGTTCCAGGCCTTGAAGCAAGCATTCATGCAAGAGCCCATCTTGAAACATCCCGACCCCCACCATCCATTTGTACTGGAAGTGGATGCATCCAATGTTGCTGTCAGAGCGGTGCTACTCCAGGCTCACATGCCTGGTGGTACCCTCTTCCCTTGTGTGTACCACTTGAAGAAACTAAGCTCCTCCGACCGCAACTACACCATTGGGGAAAAGGAGCTACTGGCCATTAAAGTGGCATTTAAGGCCTGGGGGCATTATTTGGAGGGGCCCCAACATCAACTTGAAGTCCGGACGGACCACAAAACCCTTGAGTTCCTGCAGACCACCCAAAAATTGAACCAACGCCAGATTCGGTGGTCCCTCTTCTTTGCCAGGTTCAATTTCCATGTCACCTACATACCGTGCGGTAGCAACCAAAGGGCGGGTGCGCTCTCATGGAAACCACAGTACTCCTGCATTGTGTCAGGGTTCTGATGGATGCCCTAATTAAATTATGAGTCTTGAGCCAAGCTTCAAAAGAAATTCAGTTATTTATTAGGAGCTTCATGTTAAGGATATTGTTGCTGTGTTTACAGCTAGCAGAGTAAAGTGCACAGAGAAACGTTGCTGAGAGCAATGAGATAAAGATACGTGCAAACTGGTGTTATCAAAAGTTTTCTTTATAGTGGAAAATAAACAATCTCGTAGTCTTCTAAACAGTCCAAGTCTTTACCGGTTAAATCCAAAAAGCTTCTTACCAAACAAACAGTAGTTGGTTCACTCTGGTTCACAAACCCTGGATGGTAGCAGATCCACCCACACACGCGATGATAGCAGCTTATCATCAACTGAATACATTACAGTACCTTTCTTAAATACGTTGCTAAATTACACCTAATTATAGCATGACTCAGCATTACAGCATGATGCAGCATTAAAACTTAAAGTCACAGAACACATATATTGCCTGGACAACTGTTAGGCTCAAATCATATCCTAACACTTCATATCAGCACGTTCCCAAATGAAGCCAGCTCTGACCCTACTTAATTTACGCTCCAATTATGACCCTGTTTCCCCCTCCCCCAGGGTGTGTCATCAATCACATTCACCAATGGAACAATTTTGCGGGCTGTAGAGGTCACTCCCCTCTGGCTGCTGTAGGTAACCCTGGGATACAGCCTTGAGAGAGATAAGAGTGGAATGTGCATCTGTCTTTGGCTGCTGTGCCTTTTCACCAGTTTCCCATCCCCCCTGGCCTATGGCAACTCGAGAGCAGGCCAGGGATGCTTTGCAAGTTGACACACCAAAGACCAGCTCCCACCCAGGACGGTTCTGCTTGTAGAGTCCTTTTCTGCAGTTCAGGAGCCAGTGGGCTTACGGACTCAGATACAGGAAACACAGCAGCACAATGCTTGGGTGGAGCAACGGCGGGAAGAGGTGTGGCCTGACTCTCCATGGATGTTCACTGTAGAACTCTTGAGGTATCGAGACAGGCTATATGTGCTGGTGGGGCCGCTCCGGGGACTTATCCTCTCACAATGCTATGACAATCCTGCAGCGGGGCACTTTGGCCTCTTTAAGACCTTGAACCTGGTTTCCCGTACCTTCTGGTGGCCCCGATAACAACATGATGTCCAAGCCTATATCACGTCCTGTGTATGGTGACGGCAGGCCAAGTCAGTGATGGGAGCCCCCCAAGGGCTGCTCCAGCCATTGCCGACACCTGAGAGACCCTATGGCGCCATTTCCATGGACTTCTTTTTTCTTTTTTCTTTATTTTTTTTATTGAAAAAGTTTTACAATACAAAATTTTTCCCCCTTTTTCACCCCTCCCCCTCCCCTTCCCCCCCAACCTCCCCCCAACCACACCCCTTCCCTTCCCATCCCCCCCGACTTCCGCTACACATTTTTTAAAAAGAAAAACAACAAAAATTTATAACAAAGAGAAAAGCGAAAACTATTATATATTCAATTCTAGATTAAAAGGAAGAGAGAAGAAAGAGAAGAAAGAATTAAAAGAGTATTAAGAAAAAAGAAAAAAAAAGAGAAGAAAAAAACCCATACAAATAAGTGTTTATCTAAAATTAACAATACTATAATAAGAAAAACACCCAAAAATAACAACCATTATCATATTTAACAATTTAAAAAAATTTCTGACCTTTGTATAACCCATTAGTATTAACATTACAAGTCGTATGCCTAACTCAATCCCCCAAAAATAGTGTAACCTACACATTCATATCAAATAATATCAAATAATTTGATCCCAACTGCTCCCCTTAGTTAAGGAAAAAAAAAACACTGAAGAACAAAAAACAAAAACAAAAACAAAAGAAAAACATAAAACATACAGTATAATGCAATTATACATATATTATTATAATTTTCCATAATCCAAATTTCAATCTTCTCTTCATCTTGATTGAAGTTAAATATTCTTTCTCCACATTTATCCAATTCCAATAAGCTTCGTCTTCTATCTGCCCCCATCAGTGAAATAAAACATTCCACTTAAACCCCCCGTGTGACCTTGTGTAAACAATATACAACCACGAAGATATTCTCTCCTCTAGGTAGAATCATTCAAACTAGTTTATACTATTTCAACAAGAAAAAAAAGAAAAATCCAATGCAGCTCCACCAATCCTTGAGAAAAAAATCAAACAAAAAAGAAGAAAAAGAAAAATCTCTAGAAACTGCATTCCCAGATGTTTTTTTTAAAAACTCTTTCAAATCCTGCCACCCTTTGTTATTCACTCCTTCTGGTTGTAAGATGTTTTCATTTCCATTCTTTCCTCCTAGATGATAAATTCCAAAAAAAGAACTTATAATAGGGTAATCACAAATTGCTGCTACTACTGCAGCAATCTGTTAAACTTGCTCAGGATGATAAATCCAATTCCAGTTAGTACAAATTTTTGTAAGCCTCCAACTCCGGATGAAGTCATTATAATCCATAAACCCAACTTAGTATAGACTTTAGAAAATTTTTATAAACTTTTTACCACACTTTCCATATATTCTGATAAAAACTGTAGATGCTGAAGGACTTCACGACACTCAGTAGTACATGCCACTTGAATTTCCTCATTGGCTTCTTCCTGCTGTTTGACATCGCCTTCCCTTTCTTGGGGAGCATTGGACCCCTGCTGCTGTTCATCTCGAGTTATAATATTTTTAAAATCTTGCTCCCGCAGTTCAGGGTCCAGTGCTCCTACTCTGAATTCACCAGGATATTCAATTTTCCCATCTGAGAAGTCCTTAATAGAATCCTCTAAAGAACCACCTTGTACTCCTTGTGCTTTTAACATTCTTTGATTCATACTTTGAATCTCTTCCTTCTGTCTGCCTTTTACAGACTCTCTTTCTTGTTTCTTGTTCTTCCCATATTCAGTGGCTCTCTTGAAGATATTTTTATAAAAGTGTTCTGCTTTTCCAATAGTATTCAAACAATATCTCACACCATGATATCTAAAAATTAAGCCAACTGGTAAGTCCCATCTAAATGGGATATTACTTTTCTTCAATTCCTTAGTTAAAAAAGCAAATTCTTTCCTGTTCTTTAAAACCTTCGATGGTAACTCTTTAAAGATATTGATTTGTGCACCTTCCACTTGCACTCTGGCAGAGTAGGACTTTTGTAAGATGTCATCTCTCAGCCTTTTATCAGTAAAGTAAACAACAACATCTCTAGGCAAGTTCCGTTGTTTGGCTACTCGTGAGTTGACTCTATAAACTTTCTCTATACAACCAAGAATTATCTCATCTTCTAGCTCAAGTAATTCAGCAAAGACCTTTGCAGAAATTGCTTTTAAATCTTCTCTCTGGTTTTCTCTAATACCTCTCACTCTAATCGCTGATGCCATAGTTTTGATTTGAAGCATGATAATATCATTCTGTATGGTCTGATTTCGAATCTCAGCTTCCACAAACTTTCCTTGTATTTCTTGTATCTGAGAATCAAATTTACTGCTAATCTCAGTCACTTTCTCCTCCATTTCAATCACCACATTTGAAAGATCTGAGATTACTTTAATAATAGTTTGACTTAATTGGTCTTGCTTTCCAGCAATCAAGTCCACAAGATTCTTCTGTGAATTTTTAATTTTGTCAACTACGCTTGGTAAGGAAGTTGTTATAAGATCTTTTAAGTCCCCTTCTGCCAATCCACACAAATGCATCATCTCAGCTTTATACTTCAGCTGGCTCATGGGGGAGCCCCCCCCTTCCTTTAGTCATCTTTACTTTACTTTAAATTGCTTTACTTTGCTTTACTTTATTTTACTTTACTTTACTTTAATTTTTTTTAAAAATATCCCCCCCCAAAAAAGGAAAAAAAAAGATTCTTCTTACTTTAAATGCCTTTCCCATAGCAGGGTATTTATTTCAAAGCCTCCATTTTCAAACGCTCTGGCATTTCTTCAATTAAGACCAGTTGCCATCTTAAAGGGCTTTCTTAAGAACTTTCACTTCTCAGAATTACTCAGGCAACTACACTTCTCTTCCTCTCCTCCCCTCTTTCCTCTTCCAAAAAATCAGTAAAAAAATCAGTAAAAAATCCATACTTGCTCCGACTTTTCTTCTTTCTCTTTCAGCTTGCTTGATAGACGCTTCAGCTGTGGTGTTGCTTCCAGCGTATAGCTCCGCTAATTAGCGGAGGACTGTCTTGACGCGGAGCATTCTCTGGAGGGTATGGAGGGGGCCATCCTTCTGAGCCCTCCCCAGGACAAACGAAGCATTCCTGGGGCGGCTCAGGGGGCCCAGCCTCACCCCCAGAAGCTCTCCCTGCTCCTCCCGCTGAGGAGCAGGTTGTCCAAGCCGCCTGCCAGCTGTGAGGCGGCTCTAATGCGCCAAGGAGCCGGCGGGCATGGAGGAGCCCGCCGATGACGAGGAAGGCGCCACCGGAAGTCCTTTTTTTTTCTTTTTTATTGAAAGATTTTTCAAAATTTTACATACATAACCCCCCCTCCCCCTTCCCTCCCTAACCCTTCCCCACCCTTCCTCCCACCACCCACCTCCCTTACCTCTTACCCTCCCCCCCTACTTCCCAAAACAAGATACAGGTTATATTATTCAACAATCATAAGCCACCATAATCTAATTATCTATAACATCTTACAACTCTCTAATATTTAAATTCCCCATACATCATACTAAATTTAATTATATAATAACATAACATTCTTATGTTTATTCATAACCTATCTGCAATTTTTTAATCCGATATTTCCTTTGAGTATAGTCTATCCATCTTCTCCACTCTCTCACATATTTTTCATTTGAATAGTCCTTCAAATACGCCAAAACTTTCGCCATCTCTGCTAAGTTTGTTACTTTTAATGTCCACTCTTGGATAGTAGGTAAATCTTGTTTCTTCCAATATTGAGCCACCAATAATCTTGCTGCAGTTATTAAATTCAAAATCAAATTAGTCTCTGTTACCGTACAGTCTGTAACTATACCCAGCAAAAATAACTGTGGTACAAATTTTATCCTCTTTTTAAAAATATTTTGTAAAATCCACCAAATTTTAATCCAAAATGCTTTGACCTTTTTACATGTCCACCATATATGAAAATAAGTGGCATCTTCACAATCACATCTCCAGCATTTGAGTTGTACATTCGGATACATACAAGATAACTTTTTTGGATCTAAATGCCACCTATAAAACATTTTATAAAAATTTTCTCTCAAGTTTTGAGCTTGTGTAAATTTTACATTTCTTACCCATATATTCTCCCATGTTTCCATCATTATTGGTTGTTCAAAGTTTTGTGCCCATTTTATCATACAATCTTTAACTAATTCTGTTTCCGAGTCCATTTCTATCAATATATTATACAACCTTTTAATTTGCATTTGACTTTGGTCCCTAATTTGTTTTATCAAATTTTCATCACCTTGTATAATACCGATTTTCTGATCTTTTCTCCATCTGGCTTGTAGTTGCACATACTGAAACCAAGTTTGAATTATCTTTTCCTCTTTCAAGACGTTCAGAGGTTTTAATTTTAATATACCTTGCTCTATATTCAAAATTTCTCTATATGTGGTTGCATCCTGCCTGCTTTCTATACTTATATTCTCTATCGCGTGTCTAGGTACTGTCCATATAGGTATCTTGTCATTTAACTTATACTGATATTTCTTCCAGACACACAATAAAGCATTCCTCAAAATATGGCTCTTAAATGTTCTATCTACCTTTTTACCATACACTAGATAAGCATGCCAACCATATACCAAATCGTATCCTTCAATATTCAAAATTCTTCCATTTGTTAAGTTAATCCAATCACTAATTGCTGATAATACAGCTGCTTCATAGTATAATTTTAAATTAGGCATTTTCAGACCACCTCTTTCTCGTGCATCCTGCAATATTTTTAGTTTTACCCTTGGTTTCTTTGCTGCCCATACAAACTTATTAATGCCTTTCTGCCATTCTTCCAAGTTGGCATCTTTTTTAAGTATTGGTATCATTTGGAATAGAAATAAAAATTTAGGTAAAACATTCATTTTTAGTGCTGCTATCCTACCTAACAAAGATAATTGTAGTTTTTTCCAATTATTCATTTCTATTTGTGTTTTGTGCCATAACAACTCATAACTATATTTATATAATTTCCCATTAGAGGATGCAATATAAACACCCAAATATTTAACCTTCTTAACTATTTCACATCCCGTTATTCTTTGTAATTCCTGTTTTTGTTTTATTGTCATATTTTTAACTATCATCTTCCTTTTCCCAATATTTATTTTGAACCCAGATACTTGACCATATTGTTTAATTATCTCCATCATACCTCTAGTTGATTTCATTGGCTGCGTTAAGGTTACAACCAAATCATCTGCAAATGCTCGTGCCTTATATTCATAATTTCTAATCTTAATTCCCTTCATCTCCTCTGAGTCCCGTATTTTATTCAGCAACAACTCTAAAGTTAATATAAATAGTAATGGTGATAGGGGACAACCCTGTCTTGTACCCTTTTCAATTTTAAAAGTTTCTGTTAAACTACCATTAACTATTATTTGTGCTGTCTGTTGCTGATATATTGCGTTTATAGATTGTGTAAAATAATTTTCAAATTGCATCCTTTGCACTACCCTTAATAAAAATTGCCAATTAACTCGATCAAAAGCTTTTTCAGCATCTAAAAATATAAGCACTGCAGGGATTTGGTTGTTCCTTTCCAAATATTCCAATATATTAACAATTTGTCTTACATTATTTTTCATTTGTCTACCTTGTATAAATCCAGATTGATCAGTATGAATCATTTGCTGCATAACTTAACCTATTAACCTATTAATAGGTTAATTAACCTATTTGCTAATATCTTAGCAAAAATTTTGTAATCTGTATTCAATAATGATATAGGTCTGTAATTCTTTGGTTGTGCAAGATCTTGATCTTCTTTGGGAATTAAAGAAATAAAGGCTGTTTTCCACGAGGGTGGTACCCCTCCTCCCAATTGTATTCTATTAAATAATTCCCTAAGAGGTGTAACCATTTCCATTTGTAAATAGTTATAGTACGCAGCCGTTAATCCATCTGTGCCAGGAGCTTTACCAGCTTTTAGCTGTTTAATTGCCAAGAGAATCTCCTCCTCAGTTATTAATTTATTTAACCTATCCCTTTGTTCCTCTGTAGCCTTCGGAATGTTCTGTTTGTCCAAATATCCATCTATGTCTGCAGCTTGTATTTTGTCCTCAGCATATAATCCTGTATAAAATTCTAAAAAAGCCTTTTTGATCATATTCTGTTGGTAAACCTCTTTACCCTTATAATTTATTTTCTCGATAGCGCGAGCTTTTTGTTTTTTCCTCAACATATGTGCCAACCATCTACCTGGTTCATTTGCATTACAAAATGTATTATGTTTAGCATATTGTAAATTTGTTGCCACCTGGTCTGACATCAACATATTAAACTGCTCTCGCAGTAATATAATTGCTTCTTTAGTTGTCTTATCCTCTGGATTATTTATTAACACCTGCTCTTTCTTCTTTATCTCTTCTTCTAATTCCAATCTTTTTTGCTTCAGTCTGTGTCTATGTACATTATTCATATTTATCAAAACCCCTCTCATATATGCTTTACTAGCATCCCATACCATGTCCATAGATGTTCCCTTATGCATATTAAAAATAAAAAATTCCTTCATTAACTTTTTGCACTCTATTACATTATTCTCATATCTAAACAAATTTTCATTTAAACGCCAAGATCTCCTAGGCCTTTCTCCGTATTCCAATTCCATCCAAACCAGACTATGATCTGTTAATGTTCTAGGACAAATCTTTATCTTCTTCACCCTGGAAAGGAAATCATTTGTAATTAGTATAAAATCAATTCTAGAAAAAGATTGGTGTCTATCCAAAAAAAAAAGTAAAATCTTTGTCTTTATAATTCCGTTCATGCCAAATATTTCTCAATACCATATCTTCCATCATATCAAAAAAAGATCTAGGTAATCTCGCAGTTGTTTTAGAAATTTGCAATGATCTTCTCCTATCCAAGCTAGGATCCAATACTCCATTCCAATCACCCATCAAAACACATGAAGTATAGTCCCATTGTAATAGTTTTGAGTGTATCAGTTTATAAACATTTTTGTTGTTGTTGGTTGGGTGCATATATCCCCATTAAGAGTATTTTTTTCCCTTCTGTTAACAACTCAATTGCCAAATATCTTCCTTGTTGATCTGCCTCAATTAGTTTAGCCAATAATCCTTTCCTCAAATATATCACTACTCCATTCTTTTTCTCCGGGGCAGACGCTATAAAATGTATTCCCAATTTCACATTTGTCAAATATTTCTGATCATTTGTCCTTATATGTGTTTCTTGGAAACAAATTATGTCATTTTTAAATTGTTTCAAATAATGAAATATTTTCCTCCTTTTCTGCGGTGAATTTAAACCATTGACATTCCAGGTTAAAAATCTAAACACCATCTTCAGGCTCTCGAAGCTTAGCAAGAACCGATTGGAATTCATCTTGGAATTTCTTTTTCGGTCTCGCCCCTCCCACAGCTTCGTTGCTTATATTTGTACTTTCTTGCATCAGTGCCTGAGCTTGTTCCACCTTCAGTTCTTGCTCCTTGCGTTTGGTTACTGCTCTGGTTTGTCTTTGCTCTTTCACATCTTCTGCTTTCTCTATCCCATGTTTGAACTGTACTTGTAAGTTGCAGTAACTCATCTTGCATACTCATGGCACCACCTTGAGCTTGTGCTTGTGAACTTTCTTTCATCTTTTCTGTTGCTTGTTTTCCCTTTTTAACTCCTGTAGATGGTGGGTATCCAACCTTTAGTATATTAGCATAAAAATCTCTTGCTTTCCAAATTGTATTAAGACGATATCTTTCTCCAGCATAATTCACCACTAGTCCAACTGGCACGTCCCATCTATATTGTATCTGATGATTTTTAAGCTCATCTACCAGAAATGCAAAGTCTTTCTTAGATTTCAACATTTTAGGAGGGATTTCTTTGAATACTGCCAACTCCTGTCTAGCAACTTGTAACTTTCCTTTGTATGCAGCTTGCAAAACCTCATTTCTAATCCTTCTGGTGACAAAATAAATTACAATATCTCTTGGTAATTGCCTTTGTTTGGCTATCCATGAATTAACGCGAAAGATCTTGTCAACCTGTTGCTCATATTCTCCCCTAGTATCTCCTGTAAATTGTGCCAGGGCTTCCACAAAGATTTCTCTCAAATTTTCTTGAGGATTTTCTTTCAGGCCTCTCACTCTCACTGAAAACTCCATCATTCTGTATTGTGACATCATTAATTAATATTCTGTTTTTTCCACCTTTGTTTCCACTTCTTGAAATTTATAATCCAAATTCTCATTAGCCAAATTAACTTCTTCAACTTTTTCTTCTAAATAATTAACATGTTTTACCAATCCTTGTAATGCAAAAACATCGTCTTCTCTAATCTGTTTGTTCCTTATCTTAATTAAGTCCTTAATTTCTACCATTTCATCTGAGACCTCTTTTAGTGCAAATGTAATTTCTTCTTTAAAATCCTCTTTCATTTGCCTCTGCATTCCTTTTAGGGCTTCTTGAAGCATTTCAGGTGTTAGTTGTGATTGTGATTGTGATTGTGTTTGAGCCTGTGTGTCAGCTGGAACCAGTAAAGTTTGCAATTTAGTAGTCTGAGCTGGAAAGCTTCCTGCTGATTTAACCAGCCCTGGCTTTGTTTGCTTTGAAGCCATTTTAAATCTGCACAGTCCTAAAATCAATTCAGTAAGCCAGAAGTTTAAAAAAAGAAAATATTTTAAGTTCAAGTCTTTAGCCTTTAATTGAATCTTATTCTTAAGTCCCAAAGTCTAGCTGTATTCAAAGAGTCCAAAAGTCTTTAATAGAACTGAAGCTGACAGCTATAACGAGCTAACAAGTTACTTCCTCTTTAAGTTTCACTTTCGCATCTGCTAACAAGCTTGTTAACAAGCCAGCGCCATTTCCCCTCTTCAGCTTCTTCCCTTTTAAAGACTCGAAGTGAAGCAATACTCAGATGGAATTAAAGTAAATACTTGCAATTTCTTGATCTCCTGTCCTTGTTCCGCCTGCTTTAGAAATCAGTTCTTTTTCAGTTGTTTGCAGGGATGGTCACTGTGTTTTGTTCTGCCCTAAGGCAGACGTGCCTCAGCTTTGGAGCAAATTCCCCAGGCTTCCTAGGGAGCCCTCGCCTTCCAAGCCCCAGAAAAGTTCCTAGGGCTCTTGGGGGGCTCTACCTTCACCTGGATGCTCTCTTCTCCTCCTTGTCCTGGGGGGGAAGGTTCTTCACCGCTAGATAGCAGATTTTACGCTGTTCTAGCAACTAACAAAGTCTCGAGGCTAGCGCTCCTTAAAGGAGCGTCTGCAACGAAGCGGAGCCACCGGATGTATCCCATTTCCATGGACTTCTTGACAGATTTGCCTCCATCTTCTGGATTTACAACAGTGTTCATGGTGGTAGACATGCTGACGAAGATGGCACATTTCATTCCTTGTCATGGTTTACAGACGGCCCGCACCACCACTCGCATTGTTAGATGTTTTGTGCCAGCCATGGCAGTTTCTTTTTTTTTTTTATTGAAAAGTTATATAACAATGCAAAGTAAAAACATCCCCCCTCCCAACCCCCCCCCACCCCTTTCTCCCCCCCTCCCTTCCCCGACTTCCCAGAGCAAAATACAGGGTATTAAAAAGAAAAGAAAAACAAAGTTCATCTAAATTTATCTATCTATCCTCAAGTTAACAACCGCCCCCCTAGAATCTTAACTCCAATATAGTTAACACAACATTTCTTTACTTTTGTTTCATTCATACACAATTTGGTGTCTTCTTATTTGATACTTATTCTGAATATAATTAATCCATTTTGTCCACTCCAAAATATATTTTTCCTGCGTACGATCTTTCAGGTATGCTGAGATTTTTGCCATTTCAGCTAAATTCATTACTTTTAAAATCCATTCTTCTACAGTAGGCAAAGAGTCTTTCTTCCAATATTGTGCAACCAGCAATCTGGCTGCTGTTATTAAATTTAAAAGCAATTTCATCTCTAATACTGTACAATCATTTGTTATACACAATAGAAACAATTGTGGGGTAAATTTCAACCTCTTTTTCAAAATGTTCTACGTTACCCACCAAATTTTTATCCAAAATGCTTTAATCTTCTTACAGGTCCACCATATATGATAATAAGTTGCATCTTCACAATCACATCTCCAGCATTTGGCTTGTACATTAGGATACATACATGACAATTTCTTTGGGTCTAAGTGCCATCTATAAAACATCTTATAAAAATTTTCTCTTAGGTTTTGTGCTTGTGTAAATTTAACATTTCTAACCCAAATCTTTTCCCATGTTTCCATCATTATTGGTTCCTGGAAGTTTCTTGCCCATTTAATCATACAATCTTTAACCAATTCTGTTTCTGAGTCTATCTCCAATAATGCATTTTACAACCTTTTAATATGCATAGAACTCTGGTCCCTAATCTGTTTTACCAAATCTTCTTCATTTTGCATAAAATCAATTTTTTGGTCCTCCCTCCATCTAGCTTGAAGTTGACCATATTGAAACCAAGTATAGATTATCCCTTCCTCCTTCAGTGCCTCTAACGACTTCAGTTGTAGTTTACCCCTTTCATTAAAAATAAGTTCTTTATAAGTAATCACTTCCATCTTTTGTTCTATACTTATATTTTCTATTGCATGTCTAGGATTTGCCATGGCAGTTTCTTAAAAGGCCACCAGATGGGAGCAAAAGGGACTTTTGATCCCACTGGTGGGTCAAGGGGCTCCGGCCTCTGCAGTCCCATTGGGGAGAGTTAATGGCCCTCTGGCCCCCTCACACACCTTAGTAAGGGAGGGGCCAGGGACCCCTATAAGAACCCCTGCACAGGGGCTGCTCTTGTTCTCTTGTTCTAACTTCCTACAGGGCTGAACCATGGGCTCAATCCAGGCATGGATGCCTCCATGCCAGGGAACTCATTTTACTCTACTTTTACTTCTAAATAAAGACTTGATTGCATCCTTGCGTGCTGACTTTTCTTGGAAGTGCCCTCAATGAACCATCGATCTTCGTGAGATCCCTCACATGCATGTTCATCCAACATGTCTTCTGGCTGCACGGCCTACCTGATAGGGTCATTTCATACAGAGTGGCTCAATTTACAGCCTAGTTCTGGAAAGGGCTAATGTTGGCCTTGGATGTGAAAATCTGCCTGTCATTGGTGCATCATCTGGAAACTGATGGTGGGACAGAGAAAGTGATCGGGATCCTGGAGCAATACCTGTGCTGCTTCGTGAACCATAAGCAGGACAATTGGGGGGATAATCTGGCAGTGGCGGAGTTTGTGTTCAGCAACTCACAGCACACCTCCACGCAGATGACACCTTTCTTGGCTAATGTGGGGTATCATCCTCAGTTCTTTCCCCTCATGCAACTTGACTCACCGGTTCCAGCAGCTAACAACTGTTGCTTCGATGAACAAAGACGCGTAGGCAGGAATGATGGTTCATGGGAAAGCCCCTTGTTGGAGGGCGCCTTGGTGAGAAGGCACCTTGATGAAAGGTACCTTGGTGAAGGCACAAGGCACCCTGCACCAGGCACCCTGACTCCATCCAGAAGGCTCCCTTTTATTGTCATTTTACAACTGCATGGCAAAACATTTACTTGTTCTCATTGGCTAAAGAAAGCTCATGATTTTCACGTGGACACCTCGTGTCCCTCTCATGTTTCCTGTAACAAACAATGCCTACATGAGGGTCTTCATGTTTTTTCCTGTAACAGACAATGCTCAGGGTCTTGCATATTTGAGATAAGGTTTAGGGTTTCTGCCAGATATCCTGTCTTACTGTCCTGATGAGATTAAGGCCATGTGTTGATATTGTTTACTCAGGACGGTTTGCCGATCTCTGAGATAAAACATTAACACCACATCTCCTCCTTTTTTATTTTTCATTGTTTAATTTCAGATTTAGAGGGCCGAATTTTTGGACGAAATATTGCTAAGAACCCATGTATACATTGTATGCAACAGCAACAACAAATCAATATAATGATTACAAATATAATGATGAATACTATTTGTCATATCCATCCAAAATCTGGGAGCCAAGACCATAACCACTCCCATGGGGATTGTGGAATAGTGAAGCCAAGTGGATTATTTGCAATCATGTTTTCCATGTGCTCAATTGTGGTCAAAATATTTGCTTCATAACCAGTGATATATATATATATAACAATGTGAATGAATCAAAGCACATACACCACCCTTGGCTGCTAAAATAATATCTAAAGCATAACAATTTTATAAAACTACCTAGCTAAAATAAGTTAATTAACATCTTCATTTTGTAGCGTTCCAGAGATCCAAAGATGTTGTTTCCATCCAATTTCATTAAAAGGAATAGCATGGATTAAAAGTCCTCCTTTGGCATGTGGGGGAATGTGCATGCAGATCCAGCAATCTGTCCTGTTTACTAAATGAGAGAAATTTTGCACATCCCATAGATAGGAATTTTGTTCCCAAAATCCTTGCTCTGGAATTCCATCTTGCAAAGTCATTGTAGCCACACAAGGAGAGAAAATACACATAAAAAGAATACACATTATAATGGTTACAGAATTAACATTTAAACAAGCAAAAACTGCTACTAAAAAGTTCTCTGGTGTCTACAGTATGTTTTTTTTCTGTAGCAATTTTGTAGATTGAGCAGAGAGGGCTTTAATCTTCCCTCAGATCACTTGATGTTTCTGACAAAGTACTCAATCCCGGTCCTGCTGAGGGTTCTGCAGGCTGAGTGAGAAGTTTACTTGGGTTTTTCAGTACTTGGTGCCACACTATCCTTCCATGGTTTCACACACCAAGCAGAGATCTACACCAGACCTGTGGAAGTAAGCACAGCAGCATCTCCCTGTCCCCATGTCAGTAAAGGAACAGTTCCATGCCATTCAGGATTAGAAAATAATCTATACATTACCTATGGCTGAGGATGATTTACTCTATTTCCAAAGTGATCATTTACTGGAGTTGATAAAAAATTTGTGATATTAAGATGATTCAGAGTAAACAGAACTTTATTCAACCATTCCTGTTTACCAGGGAGATCTATAGGAATATCCCTCCTTTTTGTTTTTATGTTTATCCAAAGCAGATTTTAATGTAAAATTTGCTCCAAAAAGATGTTTTATTTGCCATTTGTCACAAAAGTCAGCAAAGGAGCAACTACAATATGCAAGGCCATTGTTTGTTTTCAATGTAGAAGGTAGGCCCATGACAGCAAATGTTTGAATACAATGATTAACAACATGCTTAGTGACTTCTCCTTTCTGAGAAGTAGCTCAAATAAAATAAGAAAAAGTATCAATGTTTAGATAAAGATATTTCCAAAGAACAAAAGAAGGAACATGGGTAATATCCATTTGCCATAATTGATTAGAGGTGAGACCACGAGGATTAACTCCCATGTCTCCTGAAGGGGATGCCCCAAAGCATTGGAGACAGGATTAAACAATTTGCTTAGCTTGCTGTAGTAGAATGTGGCAAGCTTGTGCCAATCCTCTGGCATTTTGAGGAAAAAAGAATGATTTAAAATTGGATCTGTAAACAAAATAGGTTAAACATGAACAACAATATCGTCATGACTGTTGCCTTCAGAAAGAGGCCTAGAAATGCTTCCGATCTCGTAGTAATTGCTGTGAAGTGAGAAATAAGGCCATAAGATTGAAGTCAATCCTGGGCGTGATATAAGCACCTAAAAATTACTGAGAGTCAGAGATCAGATTAAAAGCTGTTGAGAAAACAAATGTGGAAAGCTAAGATAACAACAGACAATTCTGAACGTTGAGAGGAAATTTTCCAATGTCTTCATGAGGATCTTTATAAGCAAACACTTCTTTTTTTTTTTTTTTTTATTGAAAAAGTTTTACATTACATTTTATAATATAAACCCCCCCCCCTTCCCCCTCCCTATCCCCCCCACCCTATCCCTTCTATCCCTCCCCCCTCCCTTGACTTCCGCTATTTGTCAAACATTAAACTTAGCATATTCAACATTCTTTAAAGGCGAGATCCCTTTAAATAAGAAATTCAACATTAACACTTCACTAACATTACACATATTTAAAAATCTAAAAAATATAGATTAATTAGATTAAAACAATTTAGTTAATTAAACTTCTTCAAAAATAGATATACTAACTTTTAGTAACCTACTTAATATCAAAAAGCAAAGATAGACAATTTTTAATACATTCTTAAACATCTTAGATTAAGCTTAATACATTCTCTTTAAAATTTAATCTATACCTCAATTATATACTCTTCATTTTAATAATGATAATTAACCATATGACTAACCTTAAATCTTAAACTATACATCAATTATAGATTCTTCAGTTTAATAATAATAAACCATATGACTATTCATACATTTACTTAAGTACATTCTAATTCTAATTCAACTGAGCACTAATTGAAATTTCTTGCTTTGGTATTTCCCTTTCATATAATCAACCCATTTCCTCCATTCCTTAACAAAAACTTCATGGGTCCTTTCTTTTAGGTATGCAGAAATTTTTGCCATCTCTGCCAAATTAGACATCTTCAGTATCCATTCCTCTATGGTAGGCACTTGGTCTTTCTTCCAGTATTGGCCTATCAGTAATCTAGCTGCAGAAATCATATACAATATTAATCTAGTATCGCTTACTGAAAAACCCTTGATTATTCCCAACAGAAAAAACTGAGGAGAGAACTCTAACTTCTTCTTCAAAATATTCTGCATCACCCACCAAAGTTTAATCCAAAATGGTTTCAACTTCCTGCATGTCCACCAAATATGAAAATATGTTGCATCCAAACAATCACACCTCCAACATTTAGGCTGAACATTTGGATACATACGTGATAATTTTTTGGGATCTAGATGCCATCTATAAAACATTTTATAAAAATTTTCCCTTAGGTTCTGTGCTTGCGTAAATTTAACATTCTGGACCCAAATCTTTTCCCATGTTTCTAACATTACTGGTTGATCAAAATTCTGTGCCCATTTAATCATACAATCCTTAACTAATTCCCCTTCTGAATCTCTCTCCAACAATAAATTGTACAATCGCTTAATATGCATCGGTCCTTTACGTTTTATCTGAGTCACCAAATCCTCTTCATGTAGCATTAGTCCGGTTTTCTGATCTTCTCTCCATCTCGCTTGAAGTTGAAAATACTGCAACCAAGTTAGATTAACTCCATCTTCCAACAGAGTATTCCAAGACTTCAAACACCAACTGCCCCCATCAATAAAAAGTATCTCTTTGTACAACAACCCCCCGAGTGACTTTATTTTTGGCAAAATATGCCCAAGATCCAACCACAAAGGTATTTTGTAATCCAATTGGAACTGGTGCTTCTTCCAAACTCTCAGCAAGGCGTGTCTTAAAATATGCCTGTTAAATACACTGTCTCTCTTGTCTTCATAAAATAAATATACATGCCATCCAAATTGCAAATCATGGCCTTCTATATTCAAAATCTCTCTTTTGGTTGTTCCGATCCAATCTCCAACTTGTATCAATACTGCTGCTTCATAATATAAACGCAAATTTGGAACTTTAAGGCCGCCACGTTCACGTACATCTTGCATGATCTTGAATTTAACTCTTGGTTTTTTCCCACTCCAAATAAATTTATTTAAACCTGCTTGCCAATCCGTCAGATATTTGTCATTTTTAAGCACCGGAATCATTTGAAACAGAAACAAAAATCTAGGTAGAACGTTCATCTTAACAGCTGCTATTCTACCAAGCAAAGAAAGTTGCAGTTTTTTCCATTTATCAAGATCTTTTTGAATCTTACACCAAAGTTCTTCATAGTTATTTTGAAAAAGTTTTTTATTGGATGCTGCAACTTGGACCCCTAGATATTTCACCTTTGTAGCTATTTCAAAGCCTGCCACCCTTTCCAGCTCTTTCCTTTGTGGTTCCAACATATTTTTGACTATCATCTTAGTCTTTTTCTGGTTCAGGCTAAAACCTGAAACCAGACCATATTCCTCTATAATGTTTTTCATCTGTATGATAGATTCCAATGGTCGTGTTAGGGTAACAATCAGATCATCTGCAAATGCCTTTGTTCTATAATCTATTTGCCTTACAACTATACCACTCATTTTGTCCGAGTCCCGTAGAGCATTTAACAGCACCTCTAGCGTCAAAATAAACAACAATGGAGATAATGGACAGCCTTGTCTTGTCCCTTTCTGTATGTTAAAATTAGTAGTCAAGCTGCCATTAATAATAATCTGTGCTGTCTGTTCTTGATAAATTGCCGAAATTGCTTTTATAAACTGATCTCCAAAATTCATCTTGTGCAAAATCTTTTTTAGAAAGTCCCAGTTGACTCGATCAAAGGCTTTCTCCGCATCCAAAAACACCAGCACCGCAGAGATCTGTTTCTTTTCATCAAGATATTCCAACAAGTCTATGAGTTGCCTAACATTGTCCTTCATGTATCTGCCTTCTATAAAACCAGCTTGGTCTTCATGAATCACATCTTGAATAACTGGCATCAATCTGTTGGCTAGTACTTTAGCAAAAATTTTATAGTCCGTGTTCAGGAGAGATATTGGTCTAAAATTCTCCGGTTTAGCAGAGTCTTCTTCTTTAGGTATCAATGATATAAAAGCCGTCTTCCACGAGGGAGGTATCTTTCCCCCCTGTTGAATATTGCAAAACAAGTCTTTGAGAAGCTCTATCAGTTCCTCTTGCAAAGTCTTATAAAAAACTGCTGTCAAACCATCCGTCCCAGGAGCTTTGGATAATTTCAATTGTTTTATTGCGTATGAAATCTCTTCCAATGTTATAGGTCGCTCCAGTCTATCGCTTTGTATACTAGAAATTTTTGTGACTCTCTTCTTCTGCAAATATTCATCGATAAGACCTTCTTTAACTTTGTCTGCTTGGTACAATTTCGAATAAAAAGTTAAAAAGGCTTGATGTATTAAATTTTGCTGATGTGTTCGTTTCCCTTTATATTCAATAGCATTTATCATACGAGAATTTTGTTGTTTCCTCAAAGTATAGGCCAACCATCTGCCAGGCTTATTAGCATTGCAAAAAGTATTATGTTTGGCATACTGGAGATTGGTTGCTGTTTGTTCAGCCATCAACATCTGGAATTGTTCTTTCAAGAGTTTTATAGATAACGATACCTTTTCATCAGTCGGGTTCCTAATAAGCAATTGCTCTTTATCCTTTATCTCCGTCTCCAAATCCAATCTCGACTTCTGTCGAATTTTTTTATGTCTAGAGTTTATATGTATCAGTACACCCCTCATATAGGCCTTGCAAGCATCCCAAACTATCTCAATAGGTGTACCCTTATTCAAATTGATATGAAAAAATTCTTTAATTTGTTCCTTAAGCTCCTTGATGTACTTTTCATATCTAAAGATGTTCTCATTCATACGCCATGATCTCCTTTCTCTCTTGCCTGGGTTCATCTCAATCCAAACTGGACTATGATCTGTTAAAGTTCTAGGAAGGATTTTTGTTTTTGTCACTACATTAAGTAGATCAGTAGAGACCAGCATAAAATCGATTCTCGAAAAAGATTTGTATCTATCCGAAAAAAAAGTAAAATCCAATTCCTCTGGATGATGGATTCTCCAAACGTCCTTCAACTCTAATTCTTCTTTCATAGCAAAAAAGGTCTGTGGTAGCTTGTTCCCTTTTTTGGCAGATGTCTTTTTGTCCAATGTTGCATCAATCACCCCGTTCCAGTCTCCCATAATCAAAAAAGATTTGTAATTCCACTGCGAAATTTTCTCATTCAACATTTTATAGAAACTTTCCTGTTGCTGGTTCGGGGCATAAATGCCAATTAGAAGCACTTCAACATTCTGTATAGTTATAGCAACAGCGATAAATCTCCCCTCCTCATCCGCTTCTATAAGTTTAGCTGGTATTCTTTTAGCAATATAAAAAACAATTCCATTTCTTTTAGCCCTGCTAGAAGATATAAATTGTAGTCCAATTTTAGAAATTAAAAGCTTCTGGTCCTGGGTTCTTATATGAGTTTCCTGTAAGCAGACAACATCATTGTTATATTGTTTTAAATAATGAAATATCTTTCGTCTTTTCTGCGGTGAGTTCAAGCCGTTCACATTCCAAGATAAAATTTTAAATATCATTTTGACGATGGTTGAAGCTCCTGAAGCATTTCGCGAAGAGTCCCGGCCACCGCTGACGTCTTCGGTCTTGCTCCTCCCACTGCTTCTGAGTACGACTTTTTCCCATTCGTTGCCTTCTCCTCCTGTGGCGTCTTCTCCTGATAAGTCTCCAATCGTTGCTTCCCTGCCGCTCTGGTTATACGTTGATCCTTGGGTTCTTGCATCAGTAAGTCCAAATCCGGTTCCACCTCTCTTGTAGCTCTGGATTGCTTTGGCTTCACCTCAGTAATATCTATTAATGAGTCTTCTGGGACACCTCCTACTGCACCTAGAATTTCCTCCCTTGGGGCTTCTTGACCTTCCTTTGACAGTCCCTCTTGAGAAGCCTGCTCAACTGAGATATCTTCAATGGGTATAAGTGTAGAAGAGCGAGGTGAAGGAACTTTTTTCAACACATTGTTATAGAACTGTTCCGCCTTCTCCACCGAATTGATACGATATCTCACGTCTTCAAATCTTAAGACAATTCCAACAGGGACGTCCCACCTAAATGGAATCTGACGCCGTTTCAACTCATTCACAAGGAAGCCAAAGTCTTTCCGATCTCTCAACATCTTTGGTGGTAATTCTTTGAAGACCCCAATTTGGTTGCCACCATATAGAAGCGTAGATTGAAAAGAGTATTGCAAAATGTCATTTCTCAGTTTCCTCTCAGTAAAGTAAATTACAACATCTCTTGGCAGATTTCTCTGTTTTGCAATACGTGAGTTAGCTCTGTACAGCTTGTCTATTCTATTATCCACCACCTCTGGTGCAACTTTCAAAAGCTTCGCCAGCACCTCCACGCAGGTTGCTCTCAGATTTTCACGATTATTTTCTCTAAGGCCTCTTAATCTTAAAGCAAATTCCATATTTCGAAATTGTAGCATGGTAATCTCCTCATCAAACCGCTGACTCTGCACCCCCACCTTAAACAACTGCTCTTTTACTTCCTTTTTATTTGTTTCAACTTCAAGATTTAAATCCTCCACTTTTTTCTCAATCACCAGTAAAGCATCAGTAAGAACCGTGGCTACTTTAGTTACACTCTGCTGTAATTCTTCAGTTTTTTCTTCCACTAACTCCTTCACTTCACCCACCACTGTGGTCAGCCTTTCATCCAATTTATTCATCTGGCCAGCGAGTTCTCCCATATATTTATGTATAAATGCTTTCAAATCTTCTGTCTCACAATCCTGTGTCTGTTTTGACTGCTTGGAAGCTGATACTGGCTTTTCCTTTGTTTGGTGTGTGGGGGAATCCCCCCCTGCTCTCTTTGAAGTCATGCCTGAACAGAGCTTAAATCCAGACAGGAAAGAAAAAAATCTTCCTCTTTTTCTTGATCTCCCCAGGTTTACAAAAGAGGAGCAAGTTCCATTAACTTTTATAGAGTTGTAAATTTATAAAGAGAAAATACTTTAAAAAGTTATTATTGTAAAAAGCTCGTAGAATTTGTAAATAAGCAAAGTCCAGTTACAGCCAGAAGCACTTTCGCTTTTTTATCACACTTTCTCCTTCCGCTTTCACTGACTCTGCTATTAATCAGCCGCCATTTTCACACAATTTAACTTCAGACAGCTTGCTTTCCAAACTTTAAAGAAAGTCCATCAAAAACTTTATATTTATCAGAAGATCTCACCAAATTAGTAGTTTCTCAGTTAAGGAGTTGCTTCGTTCGTTCCGCTTTCTCTTCAGCTTGTTCTGACAGGCAGAAGTCCCACGCCGCTCGGAGCTTCAGCAGCTTTAGGGAGCCTCAACAGAAGCGCTTACCAGGGCTTAAGGACCACCCTGGCAGCACTTCTGGGGCTCAACCTCTGCTGCCCACTCTCGCACCCCCTTACTACAAAGGGGGAGCGTTCCAAGCCACTTTTGACGAAATAAAGCGGCTCTACAGGCGGCGGGGGCGGCGGACGATCAAACGATCCGCCCGGCGCCGAAGAGAGCGAAACCGGAAGTCCAAACACTTCTCTTCATTACTCCTCCATCAGAAAAACAAAGAACTTGCGATAGTGGAGAAGGAAAACAATAGATGAATAGGAAAGGAGGAAATCATTAAACAAGTAAACCTAGAATCTTTTAGGCAGATGATACGAAATACAGCCTACATAGTCAGTGGAAGCACACTGAAGAAATCAATTATTCCAAAAATAAAAATGAAAGTCAGATTTTGAAATAGAAAGAACAATATTTATTAAGTCAGTTCCATGTCTTTGAGAGGCTCGAGTACGCCCAAGGTTATAACTTCAGCAGTAGCTTAGAGAAAGGTGTTGGAAAGAAAAAGAAGCCTTTCCCTTTAATGATTATTGGAATTCAAAATTCCCGGCTAGGAGATTGCTTCAAAAATGATTGGAGGTCAGCTGCTTGAGAGAAGAATCAGTTTATTGTTTCTAGGAAAGCAGGCAAGAAATAAATGCAAACATAGCGTTTTAAGGTTAGTCTGTTTGAACTGTAAGAGTAACCCTTTTTTATATCCTAAAACATCTTTGATTTTTCTATGTAACCCTGTAAAGTTTTTCTCATATGTTAAAAATTCTAATTACTTTGACTTTAAATGAGGAAAAGCCTGAGCAGAAAAAGACTACAATAGTTTATGTCCTAAAGACAGATAAGGAACGTGCAGCTGTATTTTTTCTGGGACAATTTACAATCCATAGACACATAAATCATTTTATATTTCAGAAAGCCAATTAGGTTGTATTTTTGAGCTCCAATTAAAATATCATCCAAAAAATATCTCACAAAATAGTTGCAGTGCATTGTCCACAAAATACTGACACAAAGTAGGAGAATTAAGCATGCCCTGTGGTAAAACATTCCAATGAAATCATTTTGGCTTGCTATTATGTAAAACACTACACAATGGCAGCAGAGAGTCACTTAAGAGAAAAAAGCCATTATCCAAAATCAATTTATATTTTTTTAAAAAAGAAAAAAGGTTCCAATCCCAAATATTAGTATGAATATCCAAAATTTAAGCTTGCAGAGCAAAAGAATTTACCAATTCTTGAAGAGAATTGAATCTCTCATATGCATCACAAAACTTCAGTGTCAAGGAACCCTTGAAAAGATTTCTTATTCAAATACAGAATTAAGAAAGGAAGTAACAGGCTGAACTAAAGTCACAGAAGGAAAGGTATAATCAAAGCCAGTATCCCCACGTGCTCCTGTGCCAGAACATGGGATTTAATTGAGCAATAGAAGATTGATCAGGATTTTTAGGAAAAGTTTCAGTATAATAACACCAAAATTCAAAAAATACCTTTTTATGAGAAGAAGATCGAGGTGAAGTAAGTTCCATTAAACCAGAGAAAAGAAGGAATCAACTTTAACTTCCAGAGGAGTTCCATTATACAGACTCCTGAATGATTAAATCAAGCCTAGCCTTATCTGCTGTGGCTAGAACTGCAGGAAAAGAAGAGACTGGGGGAAGGGACATGGCTATGGAAAAGATACTCTTTTTAGCTCTGTCCCAAACAATATAATGTATTGAAGTCAAAATCATTAGAAAAACTTGCTTCCAATCTTCAGGAAACATATGAGATTTACTTTTTATTCCTTCCACCAAGCCTCTGGCAAAATTACCACATTTAAAACAATTGCCAGTAGGATGCTGCCTTTTTTGTATAGGAACAGCTAAAAGATGCATTTTATAAGTTTCCTGGCAGACCTGCAGCATATCAGACAAGGTATAATCATTTGTAGCTTTTAAAGTCTGCAAAGATTGCTTACAATCAGCATTGGCATTTTGATAAGACAGTTTTTCCCAGTCTGCAATTGGCAAAATCAGAGATTCTGGAGAGAAAGGAGTTAAAAGAGGCAGTTTTTCTCCTAACAGGATCTGTTGTCCTGTTAATTGACCCTGATGAGATTGACCAGATAATAATTCAGGCATGGAGGAATCCTTTTTACAGGATTTCACAAAGTTTTGAAAAGAAGACTGATCAGAGTTAGGAAGTTTAGCAATTTGACCTATGTCAATAGGAACTGAAAGAGACAAAGTCAGAGATTCTGGAGAAGAAGGAGGACAGAGAACCACATTAGAATAACTTGGAGGTGAAGAAGTTAAAAGAGACAGTTTATCAATTCCAGATTCTGCTCTGACCTCGCTTACTGGCTCCTGTGAAGAAGCAACTGATAATGGATCAGTCTGGGAGCTAATCTCCATTATCTTTAACATAGTATAGGTGGAACACAAATCTTTCTCTATGATGCCTTTCCTCTGCTCTTTCAAAACTTTACATGGCAAAGGATTCCACTTATATTGAGCTTGTCCCTGGGGATTAATCGTCTGTATGACAGGAAAAACTTGAAGACTTTCTACAATTTCTACCCCAGTAAGAAATTGTTGCTCTTCTTCCTGAAACCCTGCTCTGACAGCTGAAAACTTCTCCTGTAAAGCTGTCGGGGAACTACTTTTTGACTGCGTTGCAGAAAATAGCTGAGAATAGGGAGGGGGAACAGACCCCTGATCAGAAGACAGAGAGAGAGATGGCGACGGTGCCTTAGAAGTCCCCATAACCTCTACTGCTTTCTTACACTTTTTCCATGGCAACAAATGCTTTACCTTTAACTTAATTCCTGCCTTTCCATTACTTTTAAGTTTTTTCCTCAGTTCTTGTGCATGAAACTTCTGCGGAACTGAGATATCCCCCCCCCATACTCACGAATCTTTGGGAGCGAAGTTCGCTGAGGTGCACCTGGGCTCATCCGGCCGAGTAAGCATAGGAGGAATCACGTCGGGGTCACCAGATGTTGCTTCGATGAACAAAGACGCGTAGGCAGGAATGATGGTTCATGGGAAAGCCCCTTGTTGGAGGGCGCCTTGGTGAGAAGGCACCTTGATGAAAGGTACCTTGGTGAAGGCACAAGGCACCCTGCACCAGGCACCCTGACTCCATCCAGAAGGCTCCCTTTTATTGTCATTTTACAACTGCATGGCAAAACATTTACTTGTTCTCATTGGCTAAAGAAAGCTCATGATTTTCACGTGGACACCTCGTGTCCCTCTCATGTTTCCTGTAACAAACAATGCCTACATGAGGGTCTTCATGTTTTTTCCTGTAACAGACAATGCTCAGGGTCTTGCATATTTGAGATAAGGTTTAGGGTTTCTGCCAGATATCCTGTCTTACTGTCCTGATGAGATTAAGGCCATGTGTTGATATTGTTTACTCAGGACGGTTTGCCGATCTCTGAGATAAAACATTAACACCACAAACAACTATCTGGCCAAATTACAGGCTGTCCATCAATTGGTGCAACGGTATCTGGATAAAGCCAAAGTTGATTATAAGAAAGTCGTGGACTGGTCTCGGTGAGAGACACCAGCATTGGCTGTGGGGGATCGGGTATGGCTGTCCACCAGGCACCTTCTGTCAGACCAGCTGGTTAAGAAGTTAGATCACCGGTACCTTGGCCCTTTCCCCATTGAAGTGGTCATCAACCCGGTCGCCTATCACCTGACATTGCCACGCATGCTGTGAGTCCATCTGGTCTTTCATTGATCCATCCTAGTTCTAGAATGGCCAGCCTGTGAACTCCACCAACCAGACCGTCCCCCACCGGACCCACGTGACAGAGATGGGCCGCCTGAGTAACAGATCACCAGCATTTGGGACTCCCGGTGACTGAAAGGACAGTTCCAGTACCTGATTGAGTGGAAGGGGTATGGGCCGGAGGATATCACATGGGAGGATGACCTCTGTGCATGCACCTGCTTTGGTGCTGGCCTTCCACAATCAATTCCCATCATTGCCGCACCTGGATTGTCAGACCCAGGGAAGGGCCCTGCAGTGAGGGATAGTGTTGTGGCCTATCAGCTGCCAGCAGAGCTGGCCGCAGACTTGGATGATGAGGAGGTTGGGGAGGAACTTGGGTCAGTTCTGGAGTCTAGGGAAGGCTCTGATGGATGCTCTGCGTCAGACACAGAGATAGAGCCAGGGGTGTCTGACATTTCCCAGCCACCGGAGAGGCATCTGCCTTTGGAAGCTGATATGAGTGAGGAGGAAGAACAGCTGGGTCCTGTTCCAGATGCACGTATGTGCAGAGCAGTTAGGAGAGATGAGCAACGGAGGACAAGGAGTTGACAGTTTGTATTTTTGAAGATTTTGCTCATTGTGTTTCGTGCCACAAAGACTGATTGCCAGAACTTAATTTGCAGCCTTTTGGCTGGGAGCTCATGGCTAGTACCTCACAGGAACTGATATGTTCTGTTACTGCAGTTAACTCCTTGAAGAACTATTGCCTAGACTTTTCAGTGGGTGAATGCAATTAATTCACAAGAGGTAAATAAAGAGGGTTTTTTTTGTGACAAGGAGTCTGTTTCTTGCTTTTGTTAAGGCTGGGTCAGAACACCCACTTATTCAGTTCACAGGCTCCATTAGTCTGTGGATGGAGGCATATATTACGCTTATACCTAAAGAAGATACAGATTTGGAACAAGTTAAAAATTACAAACCAATTTCATTGCTGAACACAGACTACGGTATAAAATATTTCCCTCAATAATGGCAAATAGATTAAAAAGGTTGTTAAATGAATTTATACATATGGATCAAAATGGTTTTTTACCCAAAAGACAGATTAGAGACAATATGAGGACAATTTTGAATCCTTTGGAATACTATGAAGTGCACTCAGAAAAATAAATGGTAATGATATTCTTGGATGCACAGAAGGTGTTTGATAATGGGAATTGGCAGTTTATGATAAAGCAACTACAGGTTATGGACTTTGGGGGGAGATTCGTAAATATGATAAAAACAATCTATAATAAGCAATCAGCAAAGGTAATGATAAATGGAGACATGACAGAAAAGATCAATATAATGAAAGGAACAAGGCAAGGATGCCCTTTATCTCCATTACTATTTGTTTTGACACTAGAGGTATTGAATAGAAACATAAGACAAAATGAAGAAATAAAGGGAATGAAAATTTAAAAAGAATACAAATTGCAAGCTTTTGCAGATGACTTAGTGTTTATCCTAGAGGATCCTCAACTAACAGGACCCAAACTAATAGAACAAATAGAAAAATATGGAGAGGTGGCAGGACTGAAAATAAACAAAGAAAAAACAAAAATATTGGTGAAAAACATTGCAGAAAAACAGAAAAGAGACTTAATGGGAAAACTAGATATTCAGATTGTGAAGAAAGTAAAGTATTTAGGAATCCAATTAACTTGAAGATGTGTAACGATTAAAGAGGACAACTATTACAAACTGAAAAAACAAATTGAGGAGGACTTGGAGAAATGGAAAAATTTACAGTTATCACTAATGGGAAGTATTGCGATAATTAAGATGAATTATCTCTGGAGGCTGGGGACAACAAAAAACATCACTTCCTGTCCCACTGGGAGTTGGGAAATGGGCCGTTTTAGGCCTTCGGAGGGCCTCCGAGGGAGTGGGAAAGGCTGTTTTCGCCCTCCCCAGATGCATAGAAAGGATCTGGAGCCAGGTGAGAAAGAAAAACGGGCCTTCCCACCACCCCCCAGGCCCTCCAGAGGCAGGAAACAGCCAGTTTCCCTACTTCTGGTGGGCCCAGAAGGCCCGAAAATCAGCTGGCCAGCACGCGTATGCATGCCAGAGCTGAGCTGGCATGCCCACTGATATGCTACGCGTGCCACCTATGGCACACATGCGATAGGTTCACCATCACGGACATATGGCATCTGAAAAATTGGCAAAAATGTTTAAAGATAAATCAGCTAAATGTTGGAAATGCCATCAGATACCAGGATTGTACTATCATATGTGGTGGACATGCCCAGAAGTGAGAAATTATTGGGTTAAAATTCGAACATGGTTAGAGGAAATGATACAACAACTTATTGACTTAAAACCTGAACTGTTCCTATTGGGTATCTTACCAGAGAAATATAGTAAAGAAAATATATACTTGATTATACATGTTATAACTACAGCGAGGATTGTATTTGCACAAAATTGGAAAGCAGAAAAAATCCCTACAGAGGGAGAAGTAATTAAGAAAATATTGGAATGTGCAGAAATGAATAGATTAACATTGGCAATTAAAGAAAAAGAAGAATCAGAGTATTTTAAAGTATGGGGGCAATTTTATCAATGGTTAGAGAAGAGATATACAGTATATGAAAATTAATATAATTAAAAATTTTGGGAAAAATGTTGTAATGAATGAAAGAGTAAAAGCAAGATAAAAATGTAGCAAAAAAGGACTTCCGGTGGCTCCGCAAAAACGCTGACGGAGCTCCTTTTAGGAGCTCCAGCCCCATGTCTCCGTTAGCAGCTAGAACAGCGAAAATCAGCTGTCTAGCTGCTTAAAACTCTCCCCCAGGGCAAAAGGGGGAGAGAAGAGCAGAAGGGTCTGGGTAGAATTCCTCTAGACCCCCAGGCTTTTTCTCTTTTTAAGCCTGGGTATTGCAGGATGAGAGTTCCCTGAAAGCCCTTTGAAGCTCCGGAGCCGGGATGAGTCTGCTTAAGAAAATAAGCAGACCGAAGCATCGTGACCACACCAGCAAAGCATTTGAAGGCTATAAAGAATTTGGACTTTGGATGCTGGCAGAGTTAAACCAGGAGGACAAAAATGCAAGTATTGAATGTTAACTCCGTTTAAAAAGGGAAAGAGGCAATTGAAAAATGGCTGAAATCAAAGATGGATTATATGAGTCAGCAAATCTACAAGTGGTGTCTGTGAAGGATTTAAAAGATCTTTTAAAATCTTTTACTGTTGAGATAAAACAGATAAAAGAACTATTCAAGATTTTAAATTGGGGAATAAAAATGATTTGCTGGCTGGAAAAGAGGAAGAATGTATTCAGGATAATGTGACTTTGGAGGACAAAAGAGACACTGTTGGGACTAAAATGGAGGCTATTACACTGGAAACAGAGGTTTTGGAAGAGGCTTCCATTCAATTAATTGACAAGCAGCAAGAAGACTCTTTACTGCAGGCTGATAAATATTTTGACAAGTTTTGGCTCTACAGACAGAATCAATATTTAAGGAACGAACTGATTGACTATAAATGCAGGAGGAGTCGAAATGGGGGTTTTAATTTAAAGGAAACAACTCTAAGAAAAGAACAAATTCCAAAGACACACCAACTACAATTTCATACCAAAAAATTCTTGAAAAGAAAAGTAGGGGGAGAAGTAATGTTGAAGAAGGGAGTATTATTGATGAAAGACTGGAAAAAATATAGAAAGAAAGACTGCTAGATTAAAAATTTCTCTTGAGTTTTATATTTTGAGGAATGTTTTACTGAAACAAAAATGTTTAGCTAAAAATGAATGATTGATATTTGATTTTTTTAATGATGTTAAAAGGTTTAACTAAAGTTGGATAACTTTTTGAGTTTTATTGTAGTTTTAAAGTATTGAAATTTAAAGATGGCTAATTTAAAAGTGATAAGAGAATGAAAAGGTTTAACTAAAGTTGGATAACTTTTTGAAGTTTATTGTAGTTTTAAAGTATTGAAATTTAAAGATGGCTAATTTAAAAGTGATAAGAGAATGAAAAGGTTTAACTACAGTTGGATAACTTCTTGAACTTTATGGTAGTTTCAAAGTATCGAAGTTTAAAGGTGGTTAACTTAAAATTTAATGGATAATTCTTTGAAAGTTTTGAAAGAATGTTTTCTTAATGTATTAAGAGATTTTAAAATGTTTAAATTAAAATTATAGGTTTTTTTCTTCTTTTACAAATGTGAAATGCTATAAGAGAATTTATTAAATGGAGGTTGAAGTATATTTTTTTTTAAAAAAAGGGGGAGTTAACAAGTGTAAGAGAGTTTTGAATTCTGTAGTAGTTACCTTACTTTAGCTTATGTTTGTTAAATCTTATATCCTGTTTTTGCTCTGGGAAGTCGGGGGGTGGGGAATTGGGAAGGGGGGGTTGGGTGGGGATAAAATGTTGCATAATAATTGATTTTGTATTGTTTGGATGTTTGAATAAAATTAATAAATTTTTTATTTAAAAATATGTAGCAAAAAAATGGGGAGAAAGGCATAAAATGAATTAATACAAACGTAGAAATTTGGAAAGTATGTTGTAACAAATTAAATGAAAATATAAAGATATGATAGAAATATAGTAAGAAAATGATGGAGGAGGAAGTAGAGGACACAAAATATGTACTCAGATGACACACTGAATGATTAATGATGCATTGTTTATTTGTTTAAAAAATAAAAAAACTTTTTACAAAAAAAAAGGAAGCTTATGATCCATTTACAAGTGTGGTCAGGTACAGCTAGCTGATTTAGTTTAGTTAGAAGAATATCTGGAATGATGGTATTGAATGCTGAGCTGAAGTCTACAAAGAGGACCCTTGCATAGGTCTTTGGAGATTCAAGATGTTGTATGATGTAGTGCAGAGCAGGGGTGAAATGTAAAATTTGTTACTACCGGTTCTTTTTTTTTATTAAGAAAGTTTTATCAGAAATACAAACATTTTCCCCCCCATCCCCCCTCTCCCCCCTCCCCTCCCCGGACTTCCCAAAACAAATACAGGGTATAGCATGTAACAATCCTAAACTAAAATACGCTAACTTATCTACAGACTCCCAACTCACTCTTGGTCTTTAACTCCTCTTTGATCTAGCAACACATAATTCAAAGAAAAAAAAGAAAAAAACCCTATAAATTTGGTTAAATATTTCATTCATAGGCTATTTGTAACTTGTTAGTCTGATACTTGTTTTGAATATAATCAATCCATCTTCTCCACTCTAGTACTTATCTTTCATTTGAGTGGTCCTTCAAATATGCTGAAATTTTCACCATCTCTGCCAAATTCACTACTTTTAAAGTCCATTCCTCAATAGTAGGTAAATCCTCCTTCTTCCAGTACTGCGCCACTAAAAGTCTGGCCGCTGTTATTAAGTTTAAGAGCAACTTAGTCTCTATTACCATACAATCTGTAATTATACTCAACAAGAATAACTGTGGAGTAAATTTTATCTTTTTCTTTAAAATATTTTGGATAATCCACCATATTTTTATCCAAAAAGCCTTAATTTTTTTACATGTCCACCATATATGATAATGCGTAGCATCCTCACATTCACATCTCCAACACTTAGGTTACATACTTGGATACATACAGGCTAGTTTCTTAGGATCTAAGTGCCACCTATAAAACATTTTGTAAAAATTTTCTCTCAAGTTTTGGGCTTGCGTAAATTTTACATTTCTGACCCATATTTTTCCCATGTTTCCATCATTATTGGTTCCCCAATATTTTGTGCCCATTTTATCATACAGTCTTTTACTAGCTCCGTTTCTGAGTCTATTTCCACCAATGCATTATACAACCTTTTTATATGCATTTGACTCTGATCTCTGATTTGTTTTACCAAATTCTCATCCTCCTGAGAGATACCAATTTTTTGATCTTCTTTCCATCTGACCTGCAACTGTCCATACTGAAACCATGTCTTTATTATCCTTTCTTGTCTTAATTGGTTCAAAGATTTTAATTGTAGTATACCTCTTTCATTGCTAAGAAGCTCTTTATACGTATTCTCATCTTGTTTTTGCTCTACACTTACATTCTCTATCGCGTGTCTGGGTACTGTCCATATTGGTAACCTATCATTTAATTTATATTGGTATATTTTCCAAACATGCAATAAAGAACTCCTTAATACATGGCTTTTAAAAGTCTTATCCACTTTCTTGTCATATAATAAATCAGCATGCCAACCATAAACCAAATCATATCCTTCAATATTCAATATACTTTCCTTTGTTAGGTTGATCCAATCACTAATTACTGAGAGAGCAGCAGCTTCATAGTACAATCTTAAATTGGGCATTTTGAGACCTCCTCTTTCTCGCACATCCTGCATTATTTTTTGCTTAATTTTCGGTCTCTTCCCTGCCCAAACAAATTTACTAATACCCCTCTGCCATTCCTTCAGATTTGCATCTTTTTAAAGTATTGGTATCATTTGAAAAAGAAATAAAAACTTTGGTAAAACATTCATTTTTACTGCTGCTATTCTTCCCATCAAAGACAATTGTAGTTTTTCCCATTTCTCCATGTCCTTCTGTATTTTTTGCCACAATGGTTCATAGTTATATTTATATAATTTCGCATTTGAAGTCATAATATAAACCCCCAGATATTTAACTTTCTTGACTATTTCAAATCCTGTTGCTCTTCCCATTTCTTCTTTTTGACTTGTAGTCATGTTTTTGGTTATTATCTTTGTTTTTCCTGCATTTATTTTAAATCCAGATACTTGTCCATATTGATTAATTACATCCATTAGACCTATAACCGATTGTACTGGGTAGGTTAAGGTAACAACCAAGTCATCTGCAAACGCTCTTAATTTATATTCATACTGCCTGATTTTAACTCCCTTTATTGTGCCTAACCCCCGTATTTTAGTCAACAAAACTTCCAAAGACAAAATAAACAATAATGGAGACAAAGGACATCCTTGCCTTGTACCTTTTTCTATGTTAAAACTATCTGTTAAGCCACCATTAATTATTATTTTGCACTGTTTGTTTCTGATATATTGCCTTAATAGCTTGCGTAAAATAATCTCCAAATTGCATCTTTTCTATTAATTTCAATAAAAAATTCCAATTCACTCGATCAAAAGCTTTCTCCACATCTAAAAAGATTAGCGCCGCAGGGACTTGGTTGTTCCTCTTGCCTTACATTACTTTTCATTTGTCTGCCACTTATAAAACCCGTTTGATCATGATGAATCATTTGCTGCATAACTATCATTAGTCTATTTGCCAATATTTTAGCAAAAATCTTGTAATCTGTGTTTAGAAGTGATACAGGGCTATAATTTTTTGGTTGAGTATGATCTTGATCCTCCTTTGGGATCAAAGTGATAAAAGCTGTCTTCCATGATGGGGGTACCTCTCCTCCAAGTTGTATATTAGTAAATAATTCCTTAAGTGGTTCCACCATTTCCAGTTGTAAGTTTTTATAATAAACAGCTGTTAACCCATCCGTCCTGGGGGCTTTACCCCCTTTCAACTGTTTGATTGCAAACATAATCTCCTCCTAAGTTATCGGTTGGTTTAACCCCTCCCTTTGCTCTTTGGAGATTATGGAAATATTCTCTTTCTGTAAGTATCTATCTATATCTATATCTTGAATTTTATCCCCCTTATACAACCTAGTATAAAATTCTAAAAATGATTTTTTAATCATATCCTGCTGAAAAACCTCTTTATCTTTGTATTTTATTTTCTCTATAGTCTGTAACCTTTGTTTCTTCCTTAACAAGTAAGCTAACCATCTACCTGTCTTATTAGCATTGCAAAAAGTATTATGTTTTGCGTATTGTATATTAGTTGCGACCTGATCTGCCATTAACATCTTAAATTGCCTTTGCAATAGGTTAATTGCCTCCTTTATTTTCTTATCTGCTGGATTCGCTATCAAAGCTTGTTCTTTTTTTTAAATTTCTTCTTCTAAGTCCTTCCTTTTTTTCCTCTGTTTGTTTCTATATTTGTTATTTAAGTATATTAAAATACCTCTCATATATGCTTTACTTGTATCCCACACCATTTCCGTGGATGTACCCTTATGCATATTCATAGTAAAAAACTCTTTCATAATTTTTTTACATCCTTTTATATTTTCCTCATATCTAAACAAATTTTCATTTAACCTCCAGGACCTTTTAGGTCCATTTCCATGCTCCATTTCCATCCAGACTGGACTATGGTCCGTTAAAACTCTTGGACATATCTTTGTTTTCTTCACCCTGAAAAAAAGATCATTAGTAATTAGAATAAAATCAATCCTAGAAAAGGACTGATGCCCATCAGAAAAGAAAGTAAAATCTTTTTCTTCAGGGTTCCTCTCTCGCCAAATATCCCTCAATTCCATATCTTCCATCATTTCAAAAAAAGATTTTGGCAGTCTTGTACGTGTCAAAGTATTTTGTATAAGGCCTGTCTTGTCTTTTTTGGTGTCCAAAACTCCATTCCAGTCACCCAATAAAATACATGTTCTATAATCCCATTGTAATAACTTGGAATGTAAAAGCTTGTAAAAATTTTCATGTTGCTGATTCGGTGCATATACTCCAATTAAAACTACTTTTTCTCCTTTTATTAAAAGTTCAATTGCTATAAATCTTCCTTGATCATCTGATTCAAATAGTTTAGCAGTTAAATCTTTTTTTAAATATATAACTATACCATTTTTCTTCTCTGGAGCAAATGCAACAAAGTGTGTACCTAACTTTGCATTGGTTAGGTATTTTTGATCTTTTGTTCTAATATGAGTCTCTTGTAAGCAAATAACTTCATTTTTAAATTGCTTCAAATAATGAAATATTTTCCTCCTCTTTTGTGGTGAATTTAGACCATTAACATTCCAAGTTAAAAATCTAGTTGCCATCTTTAGGCCTCTGGAGTATCTGGAGCATTTGCTGATGGCTTTCACGCATTTGGCTTTTAGGCCTGGCTCTTCCCATTACTCCTGTTTGTGTGGATTCTTGGGTCATCATCTGGAGTTGCTGTATTCTTAGTTCCTCTTTACACTTGGCTGTTGCTGCTCGGGTCAGTCTTTGGTCCTTAGGTTGTTCTGATATATCAATTAAATCCAAATCTTGAACAGCAGTCATGATTTGCATAACATCTTCTTGTTTGTCTGAGACTCCCCCTTGAGCTTGCAACAGTAATTCTTCATTCTCCCCCTTTCTTGCTCCCTCTGCTTCTGGCTTTCTTCTAACATCTGGAGATTTTGGGGGACCAGCTTTTAACACATTGGTATAAAAATCTCTTGCTTTCCATACTGAGTTAAGGCGATGTCTTTCTCCTGAGTAATTCACCACAAGACCAGCTGGAGTCTCCCATCTATATTGTAACTGGCGATTTCTTAGTTCTTCCACCAGGAAAGCATAATCCTTTCTAGCTCTCAACATTTTGTGGGGAATTTCTTTCATCGTTAAAACTTCCCATCCTTCCACTTGAAGTTTATTTTTAAAGATTGGTTGTAAGATTTCATTATGTATATTTCTTGTATTAAAATATATCACAATGTCTCTTGGTAAATGTTTCTGTCTGGCCACCCAGAAATTGACCCGGTAAATTTTGTCAATTTGCCATTCCACATTAATTTTTTGATCTCCCAATAGCTGAGCCAATGCTTCTGACATAATCTCTTTCAGATTCTCTTGTTTATTCTCCTTCACCCCTCTTATTCTTAAAGCAAATTCCATGTCCCTATATTATATCATTGTCACATCTGATTCAACCCTTTCAATTTTATTCTGGGCCTCTCCCAGTTTATTTTCCAAAATCTCATTAGATTGCTTTATTTCCTCAACTTTGTCATCTAAAATTTCAATATGACCTGCCAGACCTTTGAATGCCATAAGTATATCTTCTCTAATTTCCTGATTCCGGGTTGAAATCAATTCTTTAATATCAGCCATTTCCTCAGCAACACTGCATTTTTTCATCAATCACAGAAGCAATTTTATTCTCTGTAGCTTTTAAAGCTTCCTGCAGCATTTCAAGTGTTAAAGTTTGTGGTTCTGTTGGGGGAGTGAAAGCTTGCAATCTGGAAGTCTGAGCTGGGGAACTCCCAGCACTACCAGTTCCTTTAACAGGAATAGTCTTTATTGGTTTTGAGGCCATCTTTCCCTTCAAATTGGTTTTAGTTTTAGTTTAATTTAATCAGCAGCCAAGACAGGACTTCCACAAATTTTAAATTTTCCCAGCCCTTCTTTTCAAAATCCCTGCTGCAGTCTTTTTAGCCTTAAAATCTTTCTTTCAATGCAAAAAAAGTAGTTTTAAACAAGGGCTGCAAGCGCTAAACGGAGCTCTACTTTCAGTTTCTAGGTTTTAACTTTTGTTTTTCCATGCCCTGTTAACACACCATTGCCATCTTGTTGTTACTTTCCTTTGATCCTTTCTCTTTTTTTTTGATTTTCAAAACAAACTTTATTTAACTTTCAAATGTTTACAAAAACAAAACCATGTTTAGTTTTAGTTTAGTTTATTTCAGATTTATATACCGCCCTTTCTCCCAAGAGGGACTCAGGGCGGTGAACAGCCAAAAAATTAAAATACATAGAATACAAAAGTTATAAGGAACTAAAATAAATAAATTAAATCCTTGGCTTCTCAATTTAAAAAATTTAAAATTTAAAATTTCGAACCCCCAAAATCCATAAAATTCCAATTTAAAAACCCGAATCCATATAATTTTAAAAACCCTGTTAAAAAACCCTTTGGGCTAGGCCGGCTTGTTGGAATAGGTAGGTCTTTAGGGCCTTACGGAAGGTGCAAAGGTCCGGGATCAAAAGTATACTAGGAGGCAGCTCATTCCACAGGGTGGGTGCCCCCACAGAGAAGGCTCTCCTCCTGGGGGCCGTCAGCCGACATTGTTTGGCCGAAGGCACCCTGAGGAGGCCCTCTCTGTGTGAGCGTATTGGCCGGTGGGAGGTTATCGGTAGCAGCAGGCGGTCTCGCAAATTTTTTTTTTTTTTTAATTTATATGCCGCCCTTCTCCGGAGACTCAGAGCGGCTTACAATGCATTAAGCAATAGCCTTCATACTTTTGTATATTTATATTTATATTTATATTTATACAAAGTCAGCTTATTGCCCCCAACAAACTGGGTCCTCAATTTACCCACCTTATAAAGGATGGAAGGCTGAGTCGACCTTGAGCCTGCCTGGGATTGAACTAGCAAGTAATTGCAGCAGCTGGATCTTAAATGCTGCCTTTGTAGGAGGCATTACTCCCCTACGCTACTCAGGCTCTTGGCCCTACCCTGGCCCTATGCCATGGAGTGCTTTAAAGGTGAGAACCAACACCTTGAAGCGCACCCGGAAGACCACCGGAAGCCAGTGCAGCTCGTGCAGGAGAGGTGTTACGTGGGAGCGCCAGGTTGCTCCCATAATCACCTGTGCGGCCGCATTCTGGACCAGCTGAAGTCTCTGAGTGCACCCCAAGGGGAGCCCCATGTAGAGAGCATTACAGTAGTCCAGGTGAGACGTGATGAGGGCATCAGTTGGACAGTTGGACAGAACGCAGAGACTCCTAGCCGCTACCGTGAGAGGGTAGTGGCGTTTCTCCTGACTGACCTGGTCCTGCTTCGGGACATTCTGAATTATTATTATGGACCTCTGCCATGCCTTTCCATCTTCTTTGCCCATATTTGTATCGGATGTACCCTAGGTCTACGCTTCTTGCCCTGCGAGATTCCCCTCTCTCGCGGGTTTGGCCATGTCGCAAAACGGGGATTGAGGGGTTTTTTAAGTTCTTTTTTAATGAGTGTTTTAGGGGGCTCCAGGGTGGGGGAGGGTGCGGGTTTGGGGGGGAACCTGGGGGGAGAGGGGCATGTCCGGCAGTTTGTGATGCCATAGGGGGTTTAGATTCTGGAGGTAAGAGGGCTCCTATAGAGCCCTCTGTTGAGGGTTCTGCTATAAATACGCTGTGTGGGAGGGGCAGATATGGCGAGAGCAGGGGACCATATCATGTGGTGGGGGCACGCACTCGCTGCCTTCGAGCGATTGCGTGCCCCGGTCCCCCAAGCTATTCCCGTTCCCCTGGTTGTTTAGAGTCTCAGGACCCGAGGCTCCGGCTGTTGTTATGCAATGCGAGGTCCGTTGTAAATAAGGCCCCCCTCATATGTGAACTTCTTCAAGAGGGGGGTGCGGACCTGGCCGGTATTACCGAGACCTGGTTGGGCCATGAGGGGGGGGGTTCCCCTCGTGGAGATGTGCCCACCAGGTTTCCTTGCATTCCACCAGCCGAGACCTCAGGGTAGGGGTGGGGGAGTAGCGGTCATTATTAAGGAAGGTCTGGGTCCGAGGGAGGCCACTGTACCTCAGATAGCCTGGTGTGAGTCCATCTTTGTGAGGTGGGGTCGCGGTGGGCAGATGGGTCTGTTAGTCACGTACCTGGCTCCCTGCCACGTGGCAACGACCCTGCCCGAGCTTCTCAATGTTATAGCCGAGGTGGCGGTTGATACCCCCAGGCTTATGGTCATGGGGGATTTCAATCTGCCATCCATCGGTGAAACATCTGAGATAGCCCGGGAGTTCATGGCTTCCATGACGGCCATGGACCTGACCCAGGTAATTCAGGCCCCGACTCACATTGGTGGAAACACCCTGGATCTAGTTTTTGTCTCTGGTCAGTGGTTGAGTGGTCTTGACATCGGGGATATAGGAGTGGAACCCTTGTCATGGACTGACCACTCGCTCCTTCGACTTGACTTTCTGACCGCTGCACCTCACCGCAGGGAGGCGGAACCGACTAGGTGTTTCCGCCCCAGGCGCCTGATGGATCCTGATAGGTTCCAGACGGAGCTTGGGCCATTTCCTGAGACACTGACACGCGACTCGGCTGAGGACCTGGTGGCCGCCTGGGATAGGGCGGCCGGTGGGGCCTTGGACCGCGTCGTGCCTTTGCGGCCTCTGACCCGGTGCCGAACTCACTTATCTCCTTGGTTTACTGAGGAGCTGAGGGAGATGAAGCGCCGGAAAAGACGCCTAGAGAGCGGTTGGAGGGCCAGTCGCTCTGAATCTGACTTGACACTAGTAAGAGCTCATATTAAGACTTACATAGTGGCGATAAAAGCGGTGAAATCTAATTATTTTACCGCTCTTATCGCGTCATCAGATAATCGCCCAGCCACCCTGTTTAGGGTGACCCGCTCCCTCCTCCATCTGGGAGCACGGGAGGATCCCTTGCAGGGACGTGCTGAGGACTTTGTTCAATATCTAGATGATAAAATAACTCAGATTCGGGATGATTTGGCCGCTGACTGGGTTAGTTCGGGCGAGGTGACTGAGGCAGGTCTTGAGAGTGTTATCTGGGCTGAGTTCGATCCTGTGGCTCCCGAGGACGTGGACAGGATTCTGGGAAGACTGAACGCAACCACATGTTTCTTGGACCCGTGTCCCTCCTGGTTGGTGCTGGCCTCCCGGGAGGTTACACGAGGCTGGCTCCAGGAGATTATAAACGCTTCTTTGAGTGAGGGTGCCCTACCGGCCGCCTTGAAGGAGGCAGTGGTGAGGCCCCTCCTCAAGAAGCCCTCCCTGGACCCAGCTGTTTTGGCTAATTATCGTCCAGTCTCCAACCTTCCCTTTCTAGCAAAGGTTGTTGAGAGTGTGGTGGCGTGGCAGCTCCCCCGGTACCTGGATGAAGCTGTCTATTTAGACCCACTCCAGTCCGGCTTCAGGTCTGGATACAGCACCAAAACGGCATTGGTCACGTTGGTGGATGATCTCTGGAGGGCCCTGGGTAGGGGTTACTCCTCTATCCTGGTGTTGTTAGACCTCTCAGCGGCTTTTGATACCATCGACCATGGTATCGTGTTGCGCCGGTTGGAGGGATTGGGGGTGGGGGGCACCGTTTTACGGTGGTTCTCCTCCTACCTCTCCGACCGGTCGCAATCTGTGTTGACAGGGGGGCAGCGGTCAACCCCGAGGCGCCTAGTGTGTGGGGTGCCACAAGGGTCGGTCCTCTCGCCCCTCCTGTTCAACATTTATGTAAAGCCGCTGGGCGAGATCATCCGTGGTTTTGGGGTGGAGTTCCATCAGTACGCTGATGATACTCAGCTGTACATCTCCACCCCAGACCACCCCAACGATGCCGTGGAAGTGATGTCCCAGTGCCTTGAAGCCGTGCAGGTCTGGATGGGGAGAAACAGGCTTCGACTCAACCCCTCCAAGACCGAGTGGCTGTGGCTGCCGGCATCCCGATATAGCCAGCTGACTCCATCGCTGGTTATTGGGGGCGAATCATTGGCCCCCACGGAAAGGGTGCGCAACTTGGGTGTCCTCCTGGACCCACGGCTGTCTTTAGAGGATCATACGACAGCTGTGGCCAGGGGGGCTTTCTATCAGGTTCGCCTGATATGCCAGTTGCGGCCCTTTCTAGATCGGGACTCCCTACGCACAGTCACTCAGGCGCTCGTCACATCTCGCTTGGACTACTGCAATGCTCTCTACATGGGGCTCCCCTTGGGGTGCACCCGGAAGCTCCAACTGGTACAGAATGCGGCCGCGTGGGGGATTATGGGAGCAACGGGGCGCTCCCACATGACACCTCTCCTGCGCGAGCTGCATTGGTTGCTGGTGGACTTCCGGGTGCGTTTCAAGGTGTTGGTAATCACCTTTAAAGCGCTCCGTGGCTTAGGACCAGGGTACTTACGGGACCGCCTTCTGCCACCAATTGCCTCCCACCGGCCGGTTCGCTCCCACAGAGAGGGCCTCCTCAGGGTGCCGTCAGCCAGACAATGCCAGCTGGCGACCCCCAGGGGGAGAGCCTTCTCTGTAGCAGCCCCCACCCTCTGGAACGATCTTCCTCCAGAACTGAGAACGATCTCCGACCTCCGGACTTTTCGTCGGGCTCTGAAAACTCAACTTTTTCAGCTTGCCGATCTAGCCTGATCCCTTCTAATTTTATAATCTTTTAGAGTTTTAGAGTTGATTCATTTTTAATTGTTTAATCTGTTTTAAATTTTCAGCCAAATTTATATTGTTTTTATAATATTTTAACTTTAATGTACTGGTTTTTATTTGGCTGTTCACCACCCTGAGTCCGTAAGGAGAAGGGCGGTATATAAGTCCAATAAATAAATAAATAAATAAATAAATAAATAAATAAATAAATGAGTGACTGTGCATAGGGAGTCCCAATCTAGAAAGAGGCGCAACTGGCGTATCAGGCGAACCTGATAGAAGGCCCCCCTGGCCACGGCCGTCATATGCTCCTCCAGGGACAGCCGTGGGTCCAGGAGGACACCCAAGTTGTGAGCCCCCTCTGTGGGGGCCAAAAACTCACCCCCAATAGCCAGCGATGGTGTCAGCTGGCTATATCGGGACGCCGGCATCCACAGCCACTCGGTCTTGGAAGGGTTGAGTCGAAGTCTGTTCCTCCCCATCCAGACCCGCATGGCCTCAAGACACTGGGACATCACTTCGAGGGCATCATTGGGGTGGTCAGGGGTCGAGATGTACAGCTGAGTGTCATCAGTGTACAGTTGGCATCGCACCCCAAAACCATGGATGATCTCACCCAGCGGCTTCACATAAATGTTGAACAGGAGCGGCGAGAGGACTGACCCTTGTGGCACCCCGCAAACGAGGCGCCTCAAGGTCGACCTCTGCCCCCCTGCCAACACAGACTGCGACTTGTTGGAGAGATAGGAGGAGAACCACTGCAGCACAGTGCCTCCCCTCCCACCCCACCCCAACCGACGCAGCATGATACCATGGTCGATGGTATCAAAAGCCGCTGAGAGATCTAACAGGACCAGGACAGAGGAGCAACCCCTATCCCGAGCCCTCCAGAGATCATCCACCAACGCGACCAATGCCGTCTCCGTGCTGTACCCAGGTCTGAAGCTGGACTGGCACAGATCTAGATAGACGGTTTCATCCAGGTACTGAGGGAGCTGTCGCGCAACCACACTCTCAACAACCTTCGCAATAAAGCGAAGGTTGGAGACAGGACGATAATTTGCCAAAACAGCCGGGTTCAGAGAAGGCTTCTTGAGGAGGGGCCTCACCACTGCCTCCTTCAAGGCGGCAGGCAAAAAACCCTCACTCAAAGAAGCATTTATAATCCTCTGGAGCCAGCCTTGTGTAACTTCCCGAGTGGCCAGTACCAGCCAGGAAGGACATGGGTCCAATAATCATGTGGTTGCGTTTAACCTCCCCAGAATCCTGTCCACGTCCTCAGAAGTCACAGGATCGAACTCCTCCCAAGAAATAGTCTCAAGACCGGCCTCAGTCACCCCATCTGAATCTACCCAGTCAGAGTCCAAGCCTTCCCGAATCTGAGCGATTTTATCGTGCAGATACTGTGCAAAATCCTCAGCCTGCCCTTGCAAGGGGTCCTCCCGCGCTCCCTGATGGAGGAGGAAATGGGTCACTCTAAACAAGGCGGCTGGGCGATTATCTGCCAATGCAATAAGAGCGGAAAAGTAATTACGCTTTGCCGCTTTTATCGCCACTAGATAGGTCCTAAGATGGGACCTAACTAGTGTTTGGTCGGATTCAGAACGACTCGCCCTCCAACCACTCTCTAGGCGTCTTTTCCGGCGTTTCATCTCCCTCAGCTCCTCAGAGAACCAAGGGGATGGGCAGGTTCGACGCCGGGTCAGAGGCCGCAAAGGCACGACTCGGTCCAGAGCGCCGGCGGCCGCCCTATCCCAGGCGGCCACCGGCTCTTCAGCCGAGTCGTGTGCCAGAGTTACCGGTATTGGCCCAAGCTCCCTCTGGAACCTATCAGGATCCATCAGGTGCCTGGGGCGGAACCATCTAACCGGCTCCGCCTCCCTGCAGTGGGGTTCGGCGGTCAGAAAGTCTAGCCTCAGGAGAGAATGGTCCGACCATGACAGGGGTTCGATGACTATATCCCCAACATCCAGACCATCCAACCACTGTCCAGAGACAAAAACCAAGTCCAGAGTGTGTCCTCCCACATGAGTAGGGCCAAAAATTACTTGTGTCAGGTCCATGGCTGTCATGGAAGCCATTTACTCCCGAGCCAACCCAGACATCTCACCGGCAAAATGTCCATATCCATAAATCATACCCTATGATGAAATTCGTTTCTATTTTCTTAAATATCTATATATGGTTACTATATATATATATACACATATATATACATGCACATTATATCAATCATTACTTAGTCCCGCTTTCATCCTCATGCCTTATGACGGTGAAGTCATCGTAGGTGCTTATATAAAGTAAACAAGCAAATACCTTTCCAATTATCCATTCTTAATTTGAAACTCACTAAAAACAAGGTAACATATATTACTCATCCAAATTATCTTTTATATTCTATTAAGAGTATCCTTATCCATTTTGTCTTCATTTGATCCAGTCGTACCACCTATCCCATACCATAAAATATTTTGAGCTTTCCTCATTTTTTAATTTCTGTGTTAATTGATCCAATTCCGCACATAAATATATTTTTGTATTACGTGTTGGTCATTTGGCAAATAATCCTTCTTCCAAACTTGTGCACTCGCTATTCTGGCCGCCGTAATTATATGGTGTATCAGATATATCATTTCTTTTTTGATATTTTGTTTGTATATTCCTAATAAAAATATCTTGGGGTCTAATTCAATTTCTTCTCCTACTATTTGTGATATCCACATTCTAATTTTCTCCCAGTATGCCTTGGTTTTGGGGCATAGCCACCACATATGGTAAACAGTTCCTCTAGCCTGTTTGCACTTCCAGCATTTCGAATCTAAGTTGGGATACATTTGTGCTAGCCTTGAGGGGGGTAAATGCCATCTATACCATACCTTATATTGGTTTTCTTTATAGCTTACCGATTTTGTCATTTTAATATTATTTTCCCAAATTCTTTCCCACTCTTCTAATTGAATATTTCCACCTATATTTCTGTTCCAGGCAATCATCTGTCCTTTAATTATATTCTTGCTCAGTTCCAATTCTAATAAATATTTATATATTTAAGATATCGTCTTCCCTTCTTTCATTTCCATAAATTTATCTTATCTATTTGGGTTCAACTCAACTCCTCCTTCATCCCTATCTTTTCTATATCTATTTTGTAGTTGAAGGTAGGACCACCAATCTAGTTCTATTCCCGCATCTCTGAGTTCCTGACGTGTTCTTAATATCCCGTTTGAGTCTGATACGTCTCGATATCGTATAATTCTTTGAAAGGATATGGTGTTTGGGTGCATGACCGTCTCCACTGTGGAAAGCCACCCGGGAACTTTCTTATAACACTTTTTTTTTAATTCCAACCAAGTATCAATTAAGGCTCCTCTGATTATATGATCCTTGAAGTGTTGATAAATTTTGTTCCCGGAAGACCACAAGAAGGCATGCCACCCCATCATTAGATCGTGCCCCTCCAATTTTAGTAAGCGTTGGTTATCTAAGTTGACCCATTCCTTTATCCATAACAGGCTTGCTGCTTTATAATATTTGTCCCATGCAGGAAAACCAAACCCTCCTCTAAATTTATCATCTTGTAATATGCTCAAGCTTATTCTGGGCTTTTTGCCTTCCCATAAAAATTTAGTTGTGATTTTATTTAAATTAATAAAAAAAAAATTTTCTAATTTCACTGGAATGGTTTGGAATAGGTAGAGGAACCTCGGCAGGATGTTCATCTTCAGAGCCGCTATCCTTCCCAAAAATGAAATGTTTAGACCTCCCCACCTTTCTAAATCAATTTTAATTTGGTTCATCAATCTATCATAATTGTTTTTCTTTATGTCTATATTTTATTTGTCAAATTTATTCCTAGATATTTTATTTTCTTAACTACTTTTAGGCCGGATTGTTTCTCTAATTCCTCTATCTGTTTTATTGTTAAGTTTTTAGTTATTATTTTTGTCTTATCCTTGTTGATTTTCAGACCTGCTACTTTTCCAAATTTTTTAATTTCTTTCATTAGGTAGGGTTCAGTTACTAAAGGATCCTCCAGAAAGAACACAAGGTCGTCCGCAAAGGCTTGGACCCTGTATTCTTCTCCTTTTATTTTAAGCCCCTTTATATCTCCGTTAGCTCTTATCCTTTGAAGCGGATTTTCTAAGGTTAAGATAAATAATAGTGGCGAAAGAGGACACCCTTGCCTTACTCCTCTACCTATTCCAAAAAAATTAGTTGCTTCTCTGTTAATTAATATTCTCGCCTTTTGATTGGTATATATCAACGAAATTAATTCTTCGAAGTTCTTACCAAATTTCATATTTTTAATTTGTTTGGTCATAAAGTTCTAATTGACTTGGTTGAATGCCTTCTGTGCATCTAGGAAGATCAGGGCTGCCTGTTTTTCTGGATGTTTATCATAGTATTCAATTATATTTATAACTGTCCTCAAATTATTTTTTATTTGCCGACCTGGTAAAAATCCATTCTGATCTACATGTATTTTTCGATTTAATATTGTTTTTATCCTATTGGCCAATAGACTCATAAAAATTTTATAATCTGAATTCAATAATGAGATCGGTCTATAATTTTTAATATGGGTAGTATCTGTCTCTTCTTTAGGGATCAATGAGATGTAAGCTTCTTTCCAAGTATCTGGTATTTTTGCCTCCTTCAAGGCTTCGTTGTATACTTCCAGGAGAATTGAATTCAAGGTCTCATCTAAACTTTTATATAATTCTACCGGGATCCCATCCGTTCCTGGTGTCTTATTGTTTTTCTGTCTTTTAATTACCTCCTGTAATTCTTCTTTAGTAATCTCTCTGTTTAGCATCTCTCTATCCTGTTCCGTAATTGCTGGGATCCCTTCCTCTTCCAAATACTGTTTTATTTTCCCGTCTGATATCTCCTCTTGGCTGTATAGTTCCTGAAAATATTGGGTTGCTATCTCCTTTTTCTGTTTGATATTTTTCTGTAAATTGCCCTGTTTATCTTGTAATTTGTGTATAATCCTTTTCTCTTTTTCTTTTCTTAATTTGTAAATCATCCATCTCCCTGGTTTATTTGCATGCTCGAAATAATTTTGTTTTATATATTTCAAAGAATTAATAGTTTTTTCCTGTTCTAACAGGTTCAATTTTTGTTTAGCTGTTATCCAATTAATTTTTATTTTTTAATCTCCTGGGTGGCTACCTAATTTTTCTTCCCAAGTTCTAATTTCCTCTTGTATCTTATTATACTCCCTTTCCCTTTCTTTTTTCTTTTACTATTATAAGCAATAGTTATGCCCCTAATATAGGCCTTTGTGGTATCCCATAAAATCTGTAGGGATGTTTGCTCTTTACTATTATCTTTAAAAAACCCTTTAAGTTCTTTTTCTAATGTTCTAATATACTCCTCCTCTTTAATTATCCGTACATTCATCATCCATCTTCCTTTTTTTGGTATCTGCCCTTTCCATTCTATCAATATGGGATTATGGTCCGCCCACTCATTTATTCCAATCTCTACAGCTCCAATTTCCTGGACTAAGATCTTGGAAATCCATATCATATCAATCCTTGACCAGGATTTGTGTGGGCTAGAATAATAAGTAAATTTCTGTTCCCTTGGGTTTTGAAATCTCCAAATTTAATTCTTCTGTCAAGTTGAAGAATGTCTTGGGCAATAAGTTTCTTTTCTTTTTATTTATTTTTTTGGTTACTTTTATAATCTTTTCTCCAGTCTGCTATTGCATTCAAATCCCCCAGTGAACAAATTGAATCAATATTTTGTTCAATTATTTTCTCATGTACTTTTTGGAAAAATTCTCTTTGACCGTTACTTGGTGCATATAATACTACCAACAGTACTTTTCTGTTCTTAATATTTATTTCTATTAACAAAATTCTTCCGTCCAAATCAGCATATATCAATTTACTTTCTACCTTCTCCTTCACATACACTACTACCCCTCTCTTTTTTTCTTCAGCCGAAGATGTATAGATCTTTCCTATTTTTTTGCATTGTAAGTACCTTTCATCCTGCCTTCTTATATGTGTTTCTTGTATGCAAATTATGTCTAATTTTTGTCTAATTAGTTTTTTAAATATCTGATGTCTTTTAATTGTCAAATTAAGTCCGTTAACGTTTAATGAGATGATTTTTATATTAGAATCCATTACCTATTTTAAATGTACTTCCTATTACCTCTTGTCTTTCTTTTTCGCTTCGTTCATTGCTCTCGTTGTTACTCCTTCATCTTCCAATTTTTCACTTTCTTCCTGTGTCTCTTTTCTACTATTCTTCCCCTCGAGAGATCTATCCTGCTGTTCTGTGGCTTTCCTAGATCTAACATTCCCTTCTAATTCTTCTCTTCTACCGTTGGATCTTTCTGTCTCAATCACCTGCTCATACAAGTTTTGTGCTTTCTCTATTGTATCCACCTTTATCCTTTTTCCTTGCCACATTACCAGCACCCCTTCTGGAATAATCCATCTAAACAAGATTTGCTTCCTATTTAATATCGATGTGAGAAATCCATACTCTCTTCTCCATTCTCTCACCTGTCTCGGAATCTGTCTCAATGTTATTATTTCCTTTTGCTCATAGTATATTGATTGATCTTTTGTTATTTTATAAATTGTATCTCTCACTTTCTTTCTTGCAAATCTTATGTGGACCTCTCGGGGGAGTTTATGTTGTCGGGCATAATTGGTGTGCACACGGTATACCTCTTCAAATTCCTTCATTATCTCTTCCTTATCCCATTGTAGTATATTTGCCAATATTTCTGCCATTACATTACTTAAATCTTCATCCCTCTCTTCTTTAATATTTTGGAACCTCAAATACAAGTCCGCTTTTTCCATTTTGAGTTGTGCCACCGTATGCTCCAATTCTTTATTAAGACTACTCATTTTTCCATCTATTAACTTTATTTTCTCCTCTATCTATCTGTTCTGTTTTTCCCTCCATCACTGAAATCCGTTGTTCATTTTTTAAAATTAACTCTTGGAATAGATCTACCTTACCATCCAGTTTTTGAATGTCATCTTTAACTGCATTTTTAACATCGTCCATATCTTTTCTTGTCTGTTCATAGTTCTTTACCATGCATTCCTGCATTTTTAGCATTGTTTCCTGTATCGATACTAAGGTTGTCTGTACAGCCTGCATTGTCATCGTAGTGGTTTGCTTTTCTGCTGGAAACGTTGTATCTAGAGTTTTCTGTGCTATTGGGGAAGCTGTCGTTACACTTGCTATTGAGATAGGTTTTTTTCCAGTTTTCCCTGTTGTTATGGTTGATGTCTTTCAGGATTTTATGCTGTTTCTCTAATATATTGTCTATTCTTTCCCAAGTCAGCATCCACTATATTCTATATTATTAGTATGTATAAATATCCGTTTCTACTCCAATATTATATGACTAATACTAGTTTATAATCCTTTATAGATCTTGTTTAACTCTAAACTTTGTAGCTTAAAAATATGAGTATGTTATAAATATAAGATATAAGATATAAATATTAAATATTAAATATAGATATTAAAGATATAAGCTTTAATATAACTCTAATCAACTACTCCTAAAAAATTTAATTACTTCAAAAACTATTAAAATTGCTATATAAATAAATCTAGTCAGGTAATCCTAATAATTAATTACTTCAAAATTACTAAAATTGCTAAAAGTTACAACGAACTTACTTAATCTTTTAAACAATAGCTAATGGGAAAACTAAAAAAAAGGAAGGAGAACAAGAGAGCAATACAATCTAGTCAATCAATCAATTCATTGGTATAAGTTAGTATTCTTAATCCTCTACAATTAATCTATCAATCTATTAAGGCTATATATAAATTTATAAATATCTCCTTTTATTCTTTTAAATTTTCAAAGTCTAAAACGGGATTCTTCTTTTATCTTTGTGTTTTCCGATAGTCCAATAGTCCAAGATGGCTGGCACAGTCACAATGACGATCTATTTCTTCTTATCTATCACTTTGCACTTTGCACTTTGTCTTGCCCACTAATCCTCTCCTTCAGCGCAGTTTCCCGTTCTCACTTAATCAATCAGACCCTCTTTCCAATATTTTTTCCCCCTTCCTGCAAAGGGGAGAAAGCTTTAAACTTACTGTCACAAATCGTAAGAGTCCAATTCCGCTGAATCACCCTGGCCGATCTTACTGTTGCCGCTTTTTTCTCTCGTTGTGCCAATTCTTCTTTCTACTGCGCTTCCGAACTTAAAATCCTGTCCTCTTTTCGTCGGCTCCTCGATGTCAAACCAAAAAAACCCCCCTTTTATAACGCTTAATCTCTGCTCTCGCCACCGATTTTCACTGCACTCACTTCCTTGTCTTCCTGGTCTTATACACACGGGATGTCAGGTCTCTGGATCTGCCGTGTAGGCTTCTTTCTTCTATGTCTGAAATAAGGGCTCTCCCTGGTCCGATGGAAGATCGCACCTCTCCACAACGGACCTCCGAAGTCGCCCTCCTTCTTCCGGTCCTCACCCGGACTGATCGCCCTTTTTAAGGGCACCGAAACACAGAAAATCGCCACGAGAAAGCGGAGCTCTGCTTTCTCATGCCGCTACGACCTGCGCCCCCGCCGGAAGTCCTCCTTTGATCCTTTCTCAATAGCTCAGAAGGAAGTAATAGTAATTTGGAGTTAAAGGTAAATACTTGCAAGTCTGGTTCTCCTGGCTTTGTTCTGCCTGCTTCAGTCAATGTTTATTCCAAATGTTGATTGCAGGAGTGGTCGTGGCGTCTTGCTCTGCTTAAGCAGAGATGTCCCGGGTCCGGAGCTCTGACAGCTTCCACGGAGCCCTCGCCCTTTATATCCCAGAATTGCTTCTGGGGCTCTTGGGGAGCTCAACCTGTGGCTGCCTGCTCACCTCTCCCCTTTGCCCGGGGGGAGGGTTCCAAGCCGCTAGACAGCTGATTTTCGCTGTTCTAGTGGCTTTACGTGATCTTGGGAATGGGCGCTCACACAGGAGCGTCTTGCAGCGCCAACGGTGCCACTGGAAGCCTGTTACTGTCGAGCACAGCCTCCGCTCGACAACAAAACACGATCGACCACCCACGCTACAAGCAATGGTGTCACCCGAAGACGGAGGGGGGCGACTACCTGTGGGCGGTGGAGTGCACGGGTGCCGGTGAAGGGGTTGGACTTGTCCGTATAGGTTGCGAGTTTCACAGGTGGCGGGCGGCATGTCAGGGCGCGTGGGTGGTGTGGCGGAAGTGTCCGCGATGAGTGACGACATCGCGAAGCGCCTGGAGTGCTTGGGCGGGCGTTTTAAACTAACGGCTTACAGCTGCTTCCACGGGGTGGGGCGCGCCCATCATCAGGACTACTATAAAGCGCGCCTCGGTGGAGCGCCTGACAGCCTCATCTTTGTGTTGTTAGCACATGCCGGCTTCTCATGGAAAGAGCTGTAGCACGAATAAAAGCCACGTTACTTACCTGCTTAAATTGCGTGAAGGCGTGAGTTTGTAGCACAGCGCACCGGGGAGCCGAGAGTTACTACCAGTTCTGTGGGCGTGGCTTGGTGGTGGTGGTGGTGGTGGTGGTAATGTGACTGGGTGGGCGTGGCCAACTTTTTTTTTTAACTTTTCAAAGCATTTTTTCTAATGCTTTGAAAAGCTTCTGCCGCTCAGGAAACTCAGCTGGGATCGTCAGAGAGGCTTTTTAAAAAATACCTCTCTGCTCATTAGGCAACTCAGCTGGGATCATCAGAGACTTTTCAAAGCATTTTTTTACCACCTCTTTGGCCAAGAGGTTGCAGAAAAAAATGCTTTGAAAAGCCTCTGATTATCCCAGCTGAGCCACACGATCATCAAAGACTTTTTTTTTAGCTTTTAAAAGCATTTTTCTGTCGGAAGAGGTTGTAGAAAAAATGCTTTTAAAAGTTTAAAAAAAAAGCCTCTGATGATCCTGTGGCTCAGCTGGGCATGGGGGGAGGGGGTGCACAGGGATTTTTGCTACTGGTTCTCCGAACCACCCGCTGCCATCGCTACCGGATCAGGCGATCCGGTCCGAACCGGGAGCATTTCACCCCTGGTGCAGAGTCATACTAACAGCATCATCTGTTGATCTATTTGCTCGGTAGGCAAATTGCAAGTTGTCTAACAGCGGATCCGTGATTGTTCTCAGGTGGCTGAGCACTAGTCTTTCAAAGGTTTTCATAACTACAGATGTTAGAGCAACCAGTCTGAAGTCATTCAGTTTCTTGATGGAGGGTTTCTTCAGCACTGGGATGATAGTAGAGCATTTGAAGCAAGAAGGAACGTAGCATATCTCTAGTGATTTATTAAAGATGCGGGTGAAGATGGGGGCCAGTTGGTCAGCACAAGTTTTTAAGCAAGAAGGAGTTATCTTGTCTGGACCTGGTGCTTTTCCTGGCTCTTGTCTGTGAAATAGGCTTTGCATCTCATTCTCTGTAATCACCAGAGGTGGTGGGCCCAATGGGATAGGGTAGGTTGTAGGAGGCTTAGCTGTTGTTGGTGTGCCTGAGATGGGGATTGTGGAGATGGATGGCAGTAGTTTTCTCTCAAACCTGCAGTAAAACACATTCAGGTGATCTGCCAGTTGTTGATTTCCTTCAGCTTGGGAAGAAGGTTTGCTGTAACTGGTGATATTTTAAAGAGTTTTCCACATGTTTGCTGGTTCATTTGTTGAGAACTGACTCCTTAGCTTTTCAGAGTAGCTTCTTTTTGTTGCTCTGATCTCCCTTGTTAGTACGTTTCTGGCTTGATTGTACAGCATTCTATCGCCTTTTCTGTAGGCTTCCTCTTTGGAACAACGTAGCTGCTTAAGTTTAGCTGTGAACCAAGGTTTATTGTTACTGTATATTCGCAGGTTTCTGGTCAGCACACATAGGTCTTCACAAAAACTGACATATGATGTTACAGTATCTGTGAGTTCATCCAAATCTGCAGAGGTATCTTCAAAAATATTCCAATCAGTGCATTCAAGGCAAGCCTGTATTTTTAGCTTTGCCTCCTCAGTCCAAGTTCTCACTGATTTAATTGTTAGTTTAATGGTTTTAAGTCTTTGTCTGTAAGCAGGAACTAGGTGAATCATGCAATGATCAGAGTGTCCTACAGCTGCTTGTGGTAAAGACTGATAAGCATCTTTTAATGTTGTGTAGCAATGATTTAAAGTATTCTTGCCTCTTGTGAGACAATTGATATGCTGAAAGTATTTTGGTAGCTCTTTCCTTAAGTCGGCTTTGTTTACATCTCTCAAAATAATTGGAAGAGAGTCTGGGTATTTAACTTCAGCCCACATAATCTGGTCAGCTAGAGTTCATAATGTGTTGTTTACACAAGCTTGTGGAGGAACATACACAGCAATAAGGAGAAATGAGGGAAACTCATGTGGGGAATAAAATGGGTTGCAATTGATAATTAATGTCTCTAAGTCCACATCACAGTATTTCGTTAGCATAGTTATGTCTCTGGATCAGCGGTCGTTGATATATAAATATAAGCCTCCTCCCTTCTTTTTACCAGATGTTTCAGTAATTCTGTCTGATCATTGTAACCGAAATCCTGGAATATGCAGGCTGTTATCATCAATTGACTCATTTAGCCAGGTTTCAGAGAAGCAGAGTTCTGCTGAGTTGTAAAAATCAGAATTGCATCTATTTAAAAGAATTTATCCATTTTATTAGCGAGTGAGCAGAAATTAGTCAGAAAGATTGAGGAGAGAGGGGTTTTAATCCCACTTTTTCTGAGTCAGTTAAATAAAGTTTTTCACTCATCCCCTTCTTTAATTCTCACTCTGTAGTAGGCTTCCCGTAAGTCCAATTTAGTGAAAATCCTTCCTTTAGCCAGATGGGCTAACATGTCCTTCATTAACAGAAAGGGGGAGGGGGAGGAGTGGCCAATGTCACAGCAGCAAGTCGGGTTCTTTAAGATCTCTTGAAGAGCCGTCAATATCTCTGCAGTCTGGGGATCCAAAGTGTCCTAAGTCATCCTGAAGGGATGATAAACAAGGGGAGCATGGACTGGTCAGCATAGGGGAATCGCAAACTCCCTGGCTGAGCCAGAAGAAGCTCCTCAAACTGGACTGCTGAGAAAGCGGCCTTAGAAGTCGCTAGGAAGCTGTGGCAGCAGTAATGAAAGAAGATGAAAGGAAAGCAACGTGAGACATCGAGGTAAGAGAGACTCTGATTTTTACAAAAGACTTTTCTCTTTGAATCCAACTGGAATTTAAATAAGAATAGACAGGCTGAGAGTGAGGAGTGAGAGCGGGTGTGTATCTGCTTTTGCATCCGGGAAACTGGCGTCAGCAAAGAGACAAAAGCCTCTTTTTTTTCTTATATTTCTCTTTGTGATTGAGAAAAGATTAGATTTAGGTTTATTAGATTTATATACTGCCCTTCTCCCGAGGGACTCAGGGCGGTGAAAAGTAATTTCTTAAAAATAAAGCCCTCCTCATTTACAACCTTATTCAAGAGGGGGATGTTGACCTGGCAGGATTCTGGGTAGGCTTAGTGCTGCCACATGTTTATTGGTTATCACCTTTAAAGTGCTCCATGGCTTAGGACCTGGGTATCTATGAGATCACCTTCTGCCACTGATAGCCTCCCACCGGCCAGTACACTCTCACAGAGAGGGACTCCTCAGGGTGCCGTTGGTCAAATTATGTCGACTGGCGACCCCCAGGGGGAGAGCGTTCTCTGTGAGGTCTCCCGCCCTATGGAATGAACTGCCCCCAGAGATACGTAGGATCCCCGACCTCCAGACCTTTCGCTGTGCCCTCAAGACCCTATTATTCCAACAGGCAGGGCTGATCAATTAGTGATTTTTAATTGGGTATTTTAATTCCGGGGTTTTTATCAAAACTGGCCAAACTATTTAATGCTTTTAATACTTTTAAAATTTGTGGTATTGTGTTTTTACTTTGGCTGTACACCGCCCTGAGTCCTGTGGGAGAAGGGCGGTATAAAAATATAATTAAATAAAAAAAAAGAAAGAAATTGGGACTAAATGAATTAATGACTGAAACCCATTTCTATTGAAATGTTGGAATGATGATAATTGAGAAAACGAAACTTTGAAGATAGTTTTTTTTTAAAAAAACCCTACTGTGTTCTTAAAAGATAAAACAAAACTGAAGATTACTTTAAAACCTTTGCTGTGTTCTTGAAAGCTAGTCTGCAGTGCCATCTAGTGGCAGAAGGGAACAATTTTTGACTTGGAAGAAACTGACTATAGTTGACTTTGACATTTCAGTAGACTGATGAAGAAAACAGATGTACAAGAGAGAAGACTGGATTTTGAACTTTCCTTTTGGCTTTTAATCTTTTATTATTATTATTCACTGACTGATGAATGCTTTGAAGTTCCGTGTTTTGATTTTTGCTGGTTGATGAAAGGCACTCTATTTTGTGTTTTGTGTCTTTTATTTTTACTTTTTTGGGGGGACCTTTTTTTAAAAATGCCTTTTTAAAAAAAACAAACAAAACTAGATTGACAAGAAATCGGATTAAGACTGGAAGAGTCAGAAGAAAATTTTTCCTTTTTGTTTGCTTGGATTTGTATTTTTATCTTTTACTTTTGGCAGTTGAATTTTCTCTCTTTTTTTTCCTCTCTGTTGGGATATTTGGAAATTTGATTTTTGAGGGAGGTGGTTGATTGGAATTTTTGTTTTTTAATTTTTGTATCTTATCTTTCATTTTCATTTTTATTCTTCTTTTTTTTTTAACCTAATCCAACCATTGGGGAGGATTAGGCACCTGGATTATAAATATGAAGAAATTTATATCACACCCACACCCAACAGCAAGTCCCTCATCAACAGAAACACAGAAAACTTCAGAGATGATGGAATTAAGAAATTTTATATAATCGCTTCATGATGACTTAAAACAGGAAATAAAAGAAATGAAAGCCATGATAGGGAAAAATGAAGAGAGAATCCAGAAAGTAGAAGAAAAAATGGAAATGTCAGAAAAGAAAGTTGAGAAATTAGAAGAAAAATTGGCACCAACTGAAAAGTCAATTATCCTGTTGGAGATGGAACATTCTGAGTTTTACTTAAGATTCCAAAATATTGATGAAGAAAAAGGAGAAAATTTACTTGAGATGATTGCTGAGATACTATCAGAAATTTAAGAACAATCCAAGGAAAAGATCTTAAACAAGATTGATGAAGCCTTCAGAGTATACACAAGATATGCAATGAGGAACAAACTACCGAGAGAAGTACATGTAAGATTTACGAAGAAGGCAGTGAAAACAGATACTAAAAGCAGCAAGAAATACAGCACTGAAACACAAAGATAAAGAAATTGTGGTATTAAGACAAATACCTAGAAGAGTTAGAGAATTGAGGAGAGAATATCAGTTTCTAACGAAGTTCCTAATATTCAAAGGAGTGAATTTTAGATGGTTAATACCAGAAGGAATTTTGTTGACATGGCAAGAACAAAGACATAGACTTGACTCCATTGAATAAGCAAAACTATTTTATCAACAAGTTTGTGGACCACTAGAAGATGATTTGGGAGCAATAGGAGAGACAAAACAAAAAGAGAAAGAGAAAGATGAAAAAGTAGAGGAAGAAAGAACCCTAAAAGAAGGAGCGCGATCTAAAGATCCAATGGAACAAAGAGAGACAAGGGCGATGAAGTCAAAATCTAGTAACAAGTAAAACATGAAAGAAGAAATTAAAGCAATATCTTTAAATGTAAACAGACAGAATGCAGTGATAAAAAGAAACAGAACTTTATCTAAATTAAATAGCTTGAAGATGGACATTATATGCCTACAAGAAGTACATATTAGAAAACAACATTTAAAATTATTACAATATCCAAAGTTAGGAGTTCTATTTACATCATTGATACAACAAAGCAAAAGAGGAGTGGTGTTGTATATTAAAGAAAAATTAGAACCTAAATTACTTTTTGAGGATGAAGAAGGCAGGATTCTGATGGTGGAAATAAATATGAACTTTAAACAAATACTTTTGATAGCAATATATGCACCAAATGAAAAACAAGAAGAATTTCATTGGAAACTACACAGAAAAATTTTAGAATTGGATTATGAATATGTATGTATAATGGGTGATTTTAATGCGTAACAAATGTGGATCTGGACTATAAAACAATGAAGACAAATAAAAAATCCAGAAGAATATTGCTGAAATCTTTTTTTACAATGGTAGAAGAGTTGAGTATTCAAGATATTTGGAGACAAAAACACCTGAAAGAAAACCAATATACTTTTTATTCAAATAGACATTTATTGTGGTTAAGGATAGACATGATATGGCTGTCAACAGAACTTATAGATAATATACAAGAAGTAAATATTGGTTCAAATATTTGGGTGGACCATAGCCCAATGACAATAATATGGAAAGGAAAGAAGAAAAAGACAAGATGGACTTTGAATGCAACAATATTAAATGAAAAGGACTTTCAGCAATTCATGGAAAAAGAATTAGACTTTTTCTTTAAAATAAATAAGAAAGAAGATACATCACTTCAGAACGTATGGGATACGATGAAAGCCTATATTAGAGGTTTGGCAATAACGTATTTGGGAAGAAAGAATAAAAAGAAAAGGCAAAAACAGATAAGATTGGAAGAGGAGTATAAGAACCTAGAGAAAGAATTCCAAAAAGATATTCAAAACAAAAAAATTAAGAAGCTTATGGAACTGAGAAAACATGAAATAAATTTAAATGAACGGGAATCATTAGCAAACAAATTAAGAACATCTAAACAGAATTTTTTTGAAAATGCAAACAAACCAGGAAGGTGGTTAGTTTATTTATTTATTTATTTATTTATTTGTTTGTTTGTTTATTTATTTATTTATTTATTTATTTGTCGCATTTCTATGCCGCCCAACTCCCTGGGGACTCTGGGCAGCTTACAACAAAAAATAATGCGAACAATATACCATAAAAGTTGTTTAAAATAAACATTAAAAACCCATACATTCCATTCATGGCTGGAACTCGCAAGATTGCAGCAGCAAGATCAACAGCCCCAGGCTTGCCGGAAAAGCCAGGTCTTCACTGCTTTTTGGAAGGCCAGTAGGGTGGGGGCAGTCTGAACCTCAGGGGGTAATTGGTTCCAGGGAGCCGGGGCAGCCACAGAGAAGGCCCTCCCCCACGGGCTCGCCAGCCAACATTGTTTAGCTGATGGGACCTGGAGGAGACAAACTCTGTAGGATCTTACTGGTCGTTGGGAGCTATGCGGTAGAAGGTGGTCTCAAAGATAGCCTGGCCCTAAGCCATGTAGGGCTTTAAAGGTAATAACCAACACCTTGAATTGTGTCCGGAAACCAATAGGGAACCAGTGCAGCTCGCGGAGAATTGGTGTAATGTGGGTGTATCTAGGTGCACCCACAATAGCTTGCGTGGCTGCATTCTGGACCAGCTGTAGTCTCCGAACACTTTTCAAGGGTAGCCCCATGTACAGCGTGTTGCAATAATCCAACCATGAGGTGACAAGGGTATGAGTGACTGTGAGGAGAGCCTCCTGATCTAAGTAGGGTCGCAGTTGGTGCACCAGGCAAACCTGTGCAAAAGTCTCCCTAGCCACAGCTGTCAGATGTTGCTCTAATCTTAGCTGTGAGTCTAGAAGGACACCCAGATTGCAAGCCCATTCTGAGGGGGACAATTCCCCCTCCCAGGACCAGAGATGGACAATCAACAAAGTCTTTAGGAGGCAATGCCCACAGCCATTCGGTCTTGTCTGGGTTAAGTCTGAGCCTGTTGACTCCCATCCAGACCCTCACAGCCTCCAGGCACCAGCACATCACATCCACTGCATCACTGAACTGACGCAGGGTGGAGATATACAGCTGGGTATCATCAGCATATTGCTGATATCCCATCCCGTATTGTCGGATGATTTCACCCAGCGGTTTCATGTAGATGTTAAATAGGAGGGGAGAGAGGACCGAGCCCTGAGGCACCCCACAAACGAGGGGCCTAGGGGTTGACCTCTGTCCTACCAACACTGACTGTGACTGACCAGAGAGATAGGAGGAGAACCACCGTAACATGGTGCCTCCTACTCCCAACTCCCTTAGTCGTCCCAGAAGGATACCATGGTCAATGGTATCGAAAGCTGCTGAGAGGTCAAGTAGCACCAAGATAGAGGAATGACCCCCATCTCGGGCTCACCAGAGATCATCCATCAGTGTGACCAAGGCAGTTTCTGTGCTGTAGCCAGGCCTGAAGCCAGACTGAAAAGGGTCTAGATAATCCGTTTCATCCAATGACTGCAGGAGCTGAAGTGCCACCACTTTCTCTACAACCTTTCCCACGAAGGGTAGGTTGGAGACTGGCCGAAAGTTCTTTAATTCTGCTGGATCCAGGGAAGGCTTCTTGAGGAGGGGCCTTACAACCGCTTCCTTTAATGGTTGCGAGAAAGACCCCTCCCTCAAGGATGCGTTAACTAAAGCCTGGAGCCAGCCTCGTATCACCTCCCTGCTGGCTGAAATCAGCCAGGAGGGGCATGAGTCCAACAAACAGGTGGAGGAACTCATCACACCTACCGCCTTGTCCACTTCCTCAGGAGTCACTGGCTCAAACTCGTCCCACACAATAGGACTTAGACCCGCCCCCATCATCTCTGTCAGTATTGCCCAATCAGAATCCAGGTCCATCCGAATCTGAGCAACTTTATCCGACAGAAACTGCACAAACTCCTCAGCTCTACCCTGCAAGGGCTCCTCCGCTCCCCCTACATTAAGGAGGGAGCGAGTCACCCTAAATAGGGCGGCTGGGTGAGAATCTGCGGATGCAATAAGTGCAGAAAAATGTGAGCATTTTGCTGCCCGCATTGCCACTAAATAAGTCCTAATAAAGGCTCTCAAGAGTGTTCGGTCAGATTCCGATATAAAATATAAAATATAAAATATAAAATATAAAATATAAAATATAAAATATAAAATATAAAATATAAAATATAAAATATAAAATATAAAATATAAAATATAAAATATAAAATATAAAATATAAAATATAAAATATAAAATAAATAAAATATAAAATATAAAATAATATAAAATAATATAAAATAATATAAAATAATATAAAATAATATAAAATAATATAAAATAATATAAAATAATATAAAATATAAAATAATATAAAATATAAAATAATATAAAATATAAAATATGAAGGAGAAGAAAATAACAAAATATTTACAAAATGAAGAGGGGAAATTACATTATAGAAATGAAGAAAAGAAGATCGTAATTGAAAAATACTATGGAAAGCTTTATTCCCAAGAAAAGATCTCAGAGGAAGAGATAATAAAATATCTGGAAAAATCGGATTTACCTAAAATACCAGAACAATATAAGGGAATGTTAGAAGATAGAATAACAATGACGGAATTAACAGAAGCGATAAAAGGACAAAAAAAAATTGGGAAATTAAATTAAATTAATTACCAGGACCGGATGTGTTACCAGCTGAACTATATAAAATACTACAAGAAGGGATGAGTAATGTAATGTTGGAACTATTTAATGAATTAGTAATGAAGGTAAAAATGCCAGACTCATGGAGGGAGGCTTATGTAACACTTATACCTAAAGAGGATACAGACCTACAACTGATAAAAAACGATAGACCGATTTCGTAGCTAAATGTGGATTATAAAATCTTTGCCTCAATAATGGCAAATAGATTTAAAAAAACTGTTAAATGAATTTATTCCCATGGACCAAAATGGATTTTTACCTAAAAGGCAAATTAGAGACAATATGAGGATAATTTTGAACACTTTGGAATATTATGAGACACATTCAGAAAAACAAATGGCAATGATATTTCTAGATGCCCAAAAAGCTTTTGACAATGTGAATTGGCAATTTATGACAGAACAACTGCAGAGAATAGACTTTGGGGATAGATTTATAAACACTATAAAAATGATTTATGATAGACAATCTGCTAAGATAATGATGAATGTAGAAATGACAGAAAATATTAGTATTATGAAGGGCACTAGACAATGATGTCCTCTATCACCATTGCTGTTTATTTTGACCTTAGAAGTTTAAAATAGAAATATTAGGCAAAATGAAGAGATATGTTGTGGCCCCGTCCTCTGAGCCTATCCCTTTGGAGGAAGGCAGCTCTGAGCAGGAGGAAGAGGAGCCAGCCAGATCTCCCAGCCCTCCCCCTCTGGCACCGGCTCAGGTGCCAGCTGAAAGAGAGCCAAGTAGTGGGGAAACAGGTGTCTCAGATGAGAGTGAGGGAGAGACGTCATTCCTGGACGCACGCCAAAGAAGGCGAGAGAAAAGGGTACTGCAGCTGAGGCGTATGAGGAAATCCTGAGTCATTGGATTGGAGTCATGGGATCAATGACTCACTGGACCACACCCAGAAGCATATGTATATAAGACAGTACGGTGGGTTACGAAATTCGTGACGAACAAAGCTAAACAAACGGAGCAACCTCGTAGGCTTGGAAGCTAGATGAACGGCAAAGCTACGTAGGAGATTTTCTTGTTTGTGTAAACCAATAAAGTCCTTGGCAGACGGTGTGCATATCGCTGCCAAGGTTGAGATAAGAACTGCGGAGTTTGCCAAGTGATTATTAACCCTCGGCTGGCTGTGTTTTTGTGGGTCTCTGAAGGGGGGGGGACAGATCAAGATAAAAGGGATGAAAATAAAAAAAAAGAAGAGTATAAATTGCAAGCTTTTGCGGATGACTTAGTATTCATCTTAGAGGAACCACAAACAACAGGTCCCAAATTACTAGAACAAATAGAGAATTATGGAAAGATGTCTGGTTTAAAAATATATATAAATATATATATTTATATATTATATATAAAAACAAAAATTCTGGTGAAAAATATTACAGAAAAACACAAAAGAGAGATAGAAGTGAATTTAGATATACGAGTGGTGAAAAAAGTTAAATACCTAGGAGTATATCTAACTTCAAGATGTGTAACAATAAAAGAGGATAATTATTATAGATTAAAACAACAAATTGAGAAAGATTTGGAGAAGTGGAAGAACCTTCAATTGTCACTAATGGGAAGGATTGCAATAATAAAGATGAATATATTACCAAGATTATTATTTATATTTCAGACAGCACCGATAAAAATTGAAAAGACTTATTTTCAACAGCTTAATAAGATAAGAAGGAAATTTATATGGCAAGGGAAAAAAGCAAGAATAAGCATAAAAATGCTTCAGGACACCAGACTACATGGAGGATTTGGGTTACTGAACTGGGAATTGTATTACCAGGCAGCAGCATTGACTTGGATGAAAGAATGGGTTGAATTAAGAAATACAAGGTTATTAACACTGGAAGGTCATGATCTACAATTGGGATGGCATGCATTTTTATGGTATGGTAGAAATAAGATACATACGTATTTTCATAGACATTATATAAGGAATGCATTGCTATTGGTATGGGAGAAGGTCAGAGATAAATATTATCTGAAAATACCAATATGGTTATCAACAATGGAAGTTTTGATACACCCAAATGTTTTTAATGTTGGAAATATTGTTAGATATAAGGACTTTCTAATTTGAAAGGGAAACAAGAGCTGGAAGAACAGGAGATTGAGATGGATTGGTATATGTACATGCAGATACAAACATGATATGAAAAAGATGCTAAACTATATGGTTTTCACTTGGAAAAAACAGAGTTGGATGGGATACTCATGGGAACAGTGGATAAATTAATTAAAAAGATCTATAATTTTTTACTAGGCATCAAACTGGAGGAGGAGCAGGTAAAGGAAACAATGATAGCCTAGGCAAAGAATTTTGGACATTCAATAGATCTAGATAAATGGCAACAGCTATGGGAAAGGAATTATAAATTGACAATGTCCACTGCATATAAGGAAAATCAATATAAAATGTTTTATAGATGGCATATGCCTCCTGAGAAACTGGCAAAAATGTTTAAAGATAAGTCAGCTAAATGTTGGAAATGTCACCAGTTACCAGGTTCTTATTACCATATGTGGTGGACATGTCCAGAAGCAAAGAATTATTGGAATACAATTAAGTTATGGTTGGAAGAAATGATACAACATATTGATTACAAACCAGAACTGTTCCTACTGGGTATCCTACCAGAAAAAATTACCAAAGAAAATATTCATTTGATTATACATGTAATAACGGCTGCAAGGATTGTTTATGCACAACACTGGAAAGCAGGGAGAATACCTTTGGAAGGAGAAGTAATTAAAAAAAAATTAGATTGTGCAGAAATGAATAGATTGACTTTGAGGATTAAAGAAAGAGAAGATTCAGAATACTTTAAGATATGGAATCAAATTTACTATTGGTTAGAAAAGATATATATATAAGTAAATTAAAAGTTATATATAAAAATGCCATAATCAGACTATTTTGTTGGTGATGAATTGTTGTAATTGATTCGATGAGACCGAAGACAGAAGAAATAACAAAAAGAAGAATGATTGGAGACAACACCAAGATGTCACACTGAAGGAATGACTGATGTATTAAATCAGTCCCCCTGGGAGTAGGGAGGTATATAAATGTGATAAATAAATAAATAAATAAATGTTTGTTTTAAAAAATAAAAAACTTTAAAAGAAAAAAGAAAGAAAGAAAGAAAGGGGTAAACATTTTCTTTTCTTTTCTTTTAAAAAAAGTTTTATTTTTGAGTTAAAATAAAAAACAGCTTAAAAAACATCGTCCTTACAAACAATCATAGACAGCATCTCGATCGGTCAAAATCATTTCGTGCTTACAATTTTCCAAATCTCATCATGTAACAATTATTCTTCAATAGAACAGAAGATAGATATTCAACCATTTTATCAAAGTTTCATTTTATATATGCTATCTCATCTCCATACTTTTTTGTCAAACCATTGATAAAATAGCTGCCATATCAAATAAAATTGTTTATCTTCTTGTTCTCTTATTTCAAATGTCAATCTACTCATTTCAGCACAGTCCAACATTTTCTTAATAATTTCTTCCTCAGTAATTATCTTCTCTCCTTTCCAATTTTTGGCAAATACAATTCTAACCGCTGTTAAAATGTTCACAATTAAGTATTGTAATTCTTTATTCAATGTCTCTGGTAGAATCCCCAATAAAAATGTCTCTGGTTTAAAGTCAATATGTCTCTTTATCATTTTTTCTAACCACGTATGTATCTTAGTCCAAAATCTCCTTGCTTCCATGCATGTCCACCACATATGGTAATAAGATCCTGGCGTTTGATGACATTTCCAACATTTCTCCGATTTATTCTTGAACATTCTTGCTATTCTCGGCGGGGGTAGAAGCCACCTGTAAAACATCTTATACAAATTCTCTTTATATGCTGTTGACATTGTCATTTTATAATTATGTGACCACAATTTTTGCCATTTCTCTAAATCAATACTATACTCAAAGATTTTCCCCCATGCTATCATTGATTCTTTAACTTGTTCTTCTTCCAATTTTACTTCAAGTAAGTACCCATATAACTTTTTAATTACATGGTCATCAGAACCTGTTAATATCTTGTCTAAACCAGTCAAAACACTATAAATACCTTCTTGTTTGAAGTCTTCTCGGTATCTGGAAAATATTTGCATATATGAAAACCAATCCATCTTAATTCCCTGATTTTCTAAATCTTGTTTCAATTTAAGTTCACCCTTTTCATCCAATAATTCACTGTATCTCACAATTTGTTCTCCTCTAAATACCACTGGATAAGAAAAAGCTTCAATTGTAGATACCCAGCCTGGAATCTTCAAATAGTGATATTTTCTAATCCTCTCCCATGTCAAAAACAGTGCTTCACGTATCTGATGTCTTCTAAAATACCCCTGTATTTTAGTTCCTTTATACCATAAGAAAGCGTGCCAACCCATCAACAAATCATGTCCCTCCAAATTCAATAATCTGGTGTTTTTCAATATTACCCATTCTTTAACCCACATTAAACAAGCTACTTGGTAACATAGTTCAAAATTCAGTAACCCAAAGCCACCCCTCATCTTAGCATCTTGTAACAGTTTGAGTTTTATTCTTGCCTTCTTTCCCTGCCAAACGTATTTCAAAACCATTTTATTTAAAACTGCAAAGAATTCCTTACCCAACTTTATAGGAATTGTCTGAAAAAGGTATAAAACTCTAGGTAAAATATTCATCCTAATAGTTGCAGTTCTACCAATCAAAGATAACTGCACATTTCCCCATTTCACCAGATCTTGTCCTATCTATTGCTTAAACTTATTATAATTGTTTTCTTTAAGAGAACTGCATCTTGTTGTTAATTGGATCCCCAGATACTTTACCTTGTTTGTGACCTGCATCTTTGAAATCTCCCTCAGCTCTTCTTTTTGTTTTTTCAACATAGTTTTAGTCATTATCATCGTCTTTTCTTTATTAATTTTCAGACCAGCAACCTCCCCAAATTCTCCAATTTTTTCTGTCAGTTTATTTATTGACATTAATGGTTCTTCAATTATAAAGACCAGGTCATCAGCAAAGGCTTGTAATTTAGATCCTTCTTTTCTAATTTTCATTCCTTTTATCTCTTTTTCTTCTCTAACATTTCTATTCAGCACTTCCAAAGTCAATATAAACAGCAATGGGGATAAAGAACATCCTTGTCGTGTGCCTTTTTCTATTTCAATATAATCAGTCAATTCTCCATTAATCATTACCTTTGCCGTCTGTTTCGAATACAGTCATGGCCGTAAATGTTGGCACCCCTGAAATTTTTCCAGCAAATGAAGTATTTCTCACAGAAAAGTATTGCAGTAACACATGTTTTGCTATACACATGTTTATTCCCTTTGTGTGTATTGGAACAAAACCAAAAAAGGGAGGGAAAAAAGCAAATTGGACATAATGTCACACAAAACTCCAAAAATGGGCTGGACAAAATCAGTGGCACCCTTTCAAAATTGTGGATAAATAAGATTGTTTCAAGCATGTGATGCTCCTTTAAACTCACCTGGGGCAAGTAACAGGTGTGGGCAATATAAAACTCACACCTGAAAGCAGATAAAAAGGAGAGAAGTTCACTTAGTCTTTGCATTGTGTGTCTGTGTGTGCCACACTAAGCATGGACAACAGAAAGAGGAGAAGAGAACTGTCTGAGGACTTGAGAACCAAAATTCTGGAAAAATATCACCAATCTCAAGGTTACAAGTCCTTCTCCAGAGATCTAGATTTGCCTTTGTCCACAGTGCGCAACATTATCAAGAAGTTTGCAACCCATGGCACTGTAGCTAATCTCCCTGGGCGTGGATGGAAGAGAAAAATTGATGAAAGGTGCCAATGCAGGATAGTCTGGATGGTGGATAAGCAGCCCCAAACAAGGTCCAAAGCAATTCAAGCTGTCCTGCAGGCTCAGGGAGCATCAGTGTCAGCGCGAACTATCCGTCGACATTTAAATGAAATGAAACACTATGGCAGGAGACCCAGGAGGACCCCACTGCTGACACAGAGACATAAAAAAGCAAGACTACAGTTTGCCAACATGTACTTGAGTAAGCTAAAATCCTTCTGGGCAAACGTCTTGTGGACAGATGAGACCAAGATAGAGCTTTTTGGTAAAGCACATCATTCTACTGTTTACCGCAAACGGAATCAGGCCTACAAAGAAAAGAACACAGTACCTACAGTGAAATATGGTGGAGGTTCACTGATGTTTAGGGGTTGTTTTGCTGCCTCTGGCACTGGGTGCCTTGAATGTGTGCAAGGCATCATGAAATCTAAGGATTACCAACGGATTTTGGGTTGCATTGTAGAGCCCAGTGTCAGAAAGCTGGGTTTGCGTCGGAGATCTTGGGTCTTCCAGCAGGACAATAACCCCAAACATACGTCAAAAAGCACCCAGAAATTGACGGCAACAAAGCGCTAGAGAGTTCTGAAGTGGCCAGCAATGAGTCCAGATCTCAATCCCATTGAACACCTGTGGAAAGAACTTAAAATTGCTGTTGGGAAGAGGCACCCTTCCAATAAGAGACACCTGGAGAAGTTTGCAAAGGAAGAGTGGTCCAAAATTCCAGGTGAGAGGTGTAAAAAGCTTATTGATGGTTATCGGAAGCGACTGATTTCAGTTATTTATTCCAAAGGGTGTGCAACCAAATATTAAGTAAAGGGTGCCAATGATTTTGTCCAGCCCATTTTTGGAGTTTTGTGTGACATTATGTCCAATTTGGCTTTTTGGTTTTGTTCCAATACACACAAAGGGAATAAACATGTATAGCAAAACACATGTTACTGCAATACTTTTCTGTGAGAAATACTTCATTTTCTGGAAAAATTTCAGGGGTGCCAACATTTATGACCATGACTGTATATAGCTTCAATTGCCTGGATAAATTTTCTTCCAAAGCCCATCTCTTCCATTTGTAGTATCATAAATCACCAATTCACATTGTCAAATGCTTTTTGTGCATCTAGAAATATCAAAGCCATTTGTTTTTCAGGATGCGCTTCGTAATATTCTAACATATTCAAAATTATTCTTATACTGTTTCTAATTTGTCTTTTCAGAGGAAATCCATTTTGATCTGAATGTATAAAATTATTCAAATATCTCTTTAGCCTTTTTGCCAGTATTGAGGCAAAAATTTTATAGTCTGAGTTTAGCAGGGATATAGGCCTATAATTTTTAATTTGTTGTGGGTCTGTGTCTTCTTTATGAATCAATGTAATGTAGGCCTCAGTCCATGATTGGGGTATTGTTTTATTTATCATTACATCATTCATAATGTCCAAAAGCGGGAGGCATAAAGATTCTTGTAATGTCCTATAATATTCCACAGGCAAACCATCTGGTCCTGGTGTCTTTCCATTTTTTTGTTTCTTGAGTGCTTCTATTAATTCCATCATCGTTATATGCCCACCTAGCATTTCTTCAGTGTCCTTGGGAATAAGAGGTAATTTTGCATTCTGTAGATATTTTTTGACTTTCCCATCTTCAACCAACTCTCTTTTATAGAGTTGTCTATAACATTCTTGTATTATTTTCCCCATCTCTTTATTTCCAAATTTACTTTGTCCTTGGTCATCAGTCAATTGTGTTATTTTTTTTATTATTATTCCCTCCCCCCCCCCATTTTATATGCCAGCCATCTTCCCGGTTTATTCGCATTTTCAAAATAGTTCTGTTTAGCACTTCTTATTTTTTGGGCTAGCTCTTTCTTCTCCATTAAGTCCATTTTATGTTTCAACATATCCATTTCCATTTTTATATTAAAAAATTTTTATTGCATAATCAACATACAAACATCTAGGCATATAAACACAACATAGTCATCAAAATATCTTTAATACATCATAACCTGGAAAACAATTTTTTTAATTCCCCCCCCCCCCATCCCAACCCCTCCCCCCCTCCCAACTTCCCAGAGCAAATACAGGGTAAAATATTTAATAAACACTAACAAAAAAACCCACACGCTAACTATCTATAGATTTGTCTCTCTTTTGCACTTTAACTCTCCTTATTCATAACTAAATATAACTGTTCTTGCTTGAAGGTAATTAATCCCAGTTAATTCTTATCCATTCTTCAGCAATAAGCAAATCTTCATTACACCAATCAGAACCTAGTAACAATTAGTCATCGCACCTGACACCCTTACAAATATTACCACAGTGAAAAAGAAAAAGAAAAAAAATACTTCAACAAATCTCTATTAAAATATATTGTTAATGTAATCCACAGTTTAAAAGAAAAAAAGAAAACCTTATACTTTCCATCCTAAAGAACTTATATTAAACATAAATTTGTCCTACTTATTTTCTTCAAATCCACTAAATAACATTAATGTAATTTAAAAGCCTTAAATATATATTGAGAGATCTATTGACCTTAATTTTAACCTCCAAAAAATTCCTTTTTAATCCATCCAAACATAAATAAAAATCTAACCAGTAACCTATAACAATTGAAACATAACATTGCTTAAAATAACTTTCCAAAGTAAATCACGTCCCTAAATATACGTAAATCATTCATTTTCCCTCCAATATAACTTTTCAGAACAAAAAAATTAAATCCTGCATACAAATATGGTAATTCTTTTTCACCAGTGTTGTCCAGCCTGAAAAGGAGGCGTATAAATCTTCCACCTCCATTTCCCCCTGTCCTTTTTTCGAGCCTTCTTCTTCCATCTTATTCCTCCATCTTTTTTTATTTTTTCAAACTCATGAGTATTCAGCTGTAATTTTTGAATCTTGCAATCTTGTGCAGGTCGCAAAATAATTCCTTTTGGAAAACACGCCTCTTTAATTAAAATTAAAAGTCCATTTTTATAAAGAAATTGTAATGTTCCATTTCAAATCCTCCTTCGTATCTTAAAGGTCCCAATGCCTCCTGGCACTTTTCCTTTCATCTGTGTCAAAACTTCTGGATAGATCTCGCTCCATATCTCCAGGTTAATCTCCTTCAAGTCTGTCAGCTTTCCACTCTTAATTTGAAAGACATCCATTCCATTTTCTACAGGCGCTTTTATCTGGATTACTACTTCCACCTCCCCCTTAAGCATCTCAGTATTATTTGAAATCTGAGATAGCAATACATTGTTCCCTCTTGAATCTTTATTACAAGTTTGAGTAAAATTCTTGTCAAAACGCCCTTCCAATCTTTCCATTAACGAGGAGGTAAATGATTCTAGCCTTTCTTCCAAAAGATCCACTGTCAGTATTTGTACACTTGCTAAAGTATGTGATAGGAAGCCTTCATCCCTTTCAAAAATCTTTACCACCGCCATTTCCAAAAAAACCCACTTTCCAGCAGCTTCTCAACAACATCAGTGAAATTCTATTTCTCAGTAGACCTATTTTCTTGAGCTGCAAGCCTTAATTTCCACTTCATTCAGCAAAGCTTCAAAGTACTGACAACTGTAACAACATTAACAAGTGCAAACAAGCTTAACAACCACTTTCTTCTTTAGCTTCCGTTCTCTATCAGCACCATTTTGAATCTCTTAAAAACTTTCACTCAGGTCTGGAAGGAAGTATTATTTTGCAGAGTCAAAGAAAAGTAAAATACTTGCGGCTTCCGGTTGGCACCGCAAGACGTTGTGGACGGTCTTTTTAGACTGCCAGTCCCACGCTTTTGTGAAGCCGTTTTGACAGCGCAAAATGGCTGTCTGATGGATTCAAAATCTCTCCTTCGGGAGAAGAAGGAGAGTAGAGCAGTCGGGGGGGGGGGGTAGAGCGGTCCAAAAAGCCCCTTGGAGTGATTCCAGGGGCCGGAAGGATAAGCTCCCCATTCAGCCCGACGAAGCTCCGAAGCCGGGACAACTCTGCTAAGGCAGAGCCAGATGTCGCAACCGCCTCTGCATTCAACAAGAAGCTTAAAAGAACTCAAAAAGCAGACGGAGCAGAAGCAGGTGTACAGGCAAGAAAGAATCAATACCTAACTCCAAGTTACATTGTTTCTAACGGAAGTCAAGTGACTGGAAGTTTTTACTTAATGGTGTCTTTGCTGTAACAACGAAAGTGAAAGCTAGTAACGAAAGTCTTGGCTGAGGCTTTTTGTGTATTGAACTGATTGAAGCTGCTGGAAATAGAGAAATAGAGAAACAGACTGAGGAGATTAATCTGTTTTAAAAGGGAAAAAATTTACCAATTTTAAAGCCCCTGAAAGTTGTTTTTGTGACTTTGTGCTTGCAAAGGGGGGAGAAGAGGAAAAAAGATTTTTAAGAAATAAGAAATTAAAATGGCTTCCAAGCAAATTAAACCAGTGATTCCAAAAGTAGGAGGGGGCTCTCCTGTAGTTTCATTTGTGACACAGAAGGCTCAACTTCCTGTAGACTCAAAAAATCAAGAGACTCCTATTAAAGATCTTAAAGAATTTATAACAGAAGCTATGAATAATCAAACAGCAATGATAGAAGAGAAATTGGAGAAATTTGAGGAAGAAATAAAGGAAATTAAGGATGTTGTTACAAAAAAGCATGATGACATAAGAGAAGATATTTTACTAGCAGTATCTGGCTTGTCTAAACATCTTATTCAGTTGGCTGAGAGAGTGGAAGAAATCAATGAGGCTAATTTAAACTTGGAAGCCAAAATGGGTGATGTAATGACTAAAACTGAGAGACTAGAAAATGAGGTGACTATGATTCAATACAGATCTATGGAGTTTGCCCTGAGACTGAGAGGAATGAAGGAGAATGGTCGGGAGAATTTAAGAGATAGATGTGCAGAAGCTGCAGCAGCAATTATTGGAGCAAGAAAAGAGGATATGATACATCAGATTGATAAAGCCTACAGAGTTAACTCCTGGGTGGCAAAACAAAGGCAATTGCCAAGAGATGTGGTGATTTATTTCATCAATAGAAGAATTAGAAATGATATCTTACAAGCTTCCTATAAAAACGAAATCCAGGTGTTTGGACAAGAAATTCAGATTTTGAAAGAGATTCCTCCTAAAATGTTAAGAGATAGAAAAGACTTTGGTTTTTTGGTAGAGGAGCTGAGAAGGCAACAACTAATGTACAGATGGGATGCACCAATAGGTCTCATAGTTACCTATGGTGGAGAGAGATACCGCTTGAATTCAGTGTGGAAAGCCAAAGATTTTTATTATAATGTCTTGAAGGCTGGACATTCATCTCCACCCAAGGAGGTCAAAAAAGAAAAAGAGATTTCTCAACAGGAGAAAAATGGAAAACAGATAACCTATGCTGATGTGGCAGCTGGAGGAAAAGTGCAAGAAGATCTTCCTTTCCCATTGAAGGGTATAGAAGGGCCAATGTTGGAGACAGAGGAACCAAAGGAGCAGTGCATGATGTGATCAACTTTTAAACAACAACAACAACCACAACAACCAAAAGTACAAGTCCAAGATTTAACTCAAGAATCACAAGAACTTCAAAAAATAGAAGCAGTGGGAGGGGCAAAGCCAAAGAGTAAGATGCAAGAAGATCTTCAGCGGATGCTCTTAACGCTTCAAGGTGCCAAGGATGGCAACTAAGTTCCTCTCTTGGAATGTCAATGGTTTAAATTCACCACAGAAGAGGAAGAAAATATTTCATTATTTGAAACAATTTAAGAACAATGTTATTTGTCTACAAGAAACACATATCAAATTATCAGATCAAAAATATTTAATAAATTCAAGACTAGGGACTCATTTTGTGGCCTCAGCTCCAGAGAAGAAGAATGGAATTGTTATTTATGTAAAGAAAGGATTAACGGCTAATTTAATTGAGGCAGATGTGTATGGAAGATACATAGCAATAGAATTATTAACTCAAAATGGCAAGATGCTTTTAATTGGGATATATGCCCCAAACCAGCAACAAGATAATTTTTATAGACATTTACGTTCTAAAATAATACATTGGGATTATAAATCATTTATTTTAATGGGTGATTGGAATGGAGTAATAGATACGTTGAAGGATAAGAAGAGTACATCTAAAGTCTCTATATGTGCAAAATTACCTAAATCTTTTTTTGATATAATGGAAGACCTAGAACTGAGGGATATTTGGAGAGAGCGGAATGTGGATGAAAGAGATTTTCCTTTTTTTTCAGATAGATGTCCTAGGATTTTAGCTGATCACAGTCCAGTTTGGTTGGAATTGGAACAGGAAAGAGGGGAAAGGAGGTCCTGGAGATTGAATGAAAATTTATTTAGATACGATGAAAATGTGAACGAGCTTAAAAAATTAATGAAAGAATTTTTTATTAATAATATGGATAAGGGTACCTCTATGGAAATAGTATGGGATGCAAGTAAGGCCTATATGAGGGGAGTTCTGATATATATGAATAATAAATATAAATTAAAGCAAACAAAGATGCGGAAAGAGATTGAGGAGGAAATAAAAAAGAAAGAACAATTATTAATGTGTAACCCAGGAGATATAAAAGTAAAGGAAACAATAAATACACTGCAAGGACAATTTAATATGTTAATGGCTGACCAAGTAGCAACTACCTTGCAATATGCAAAACATAATACTTTCTGTAATGCCAACAAACCAGGTAGATGGCTGGCTTATATACTAAGGAAGAAACAAAAATCACGAGTTATTAGCAAGATAGAATTTAGAATTTAGAGGAAGAAACGAAAATCATGAGTTATTAGCAAGATAGAATTAAGAACTAAAGAAGTTTACCAACAAAATATGATTAAAAAAGCTTTTCTAGAGTATTATACAAAATTATATGCAAGAGACTCAATACAAGGTTTAGATATTGATAGATATTTAAAGGAGAATAGTAGTCTTGAATTAACAATGGAACAGAGGGAAGGTTTGAACCAACCTATAACGTCTGAAGAGATTAGTTTAGCAATTAAGCAATTAAAATTAGGCAAAACACCAGGAACAGATGGATTGACAGCTGTTTATTATAAGAATTTACAGTCCGAAATGGTTGAACCACTTAGATTATTATTTTGTAGGATTCAATCGGGGGGGGGGGGGGAATTCCACCCTCCTGGAGAACAGCTTTTGTCTCATTGATCCCAAAAGATGAGCAGAATGCTAAGCCAGAAAATTTCAGACCAATTTCACTCTTGAATATTGATTATAAAATTTTTGCTAAGGTATTGGCAAATAGATTAATGCCAGTTATGCAACAACTAATTCATAATGATCAATCAGGATTTATAAAAGGTAGACAAATGAAATATAATGTGAGACAAGTTATAGATTTACTGGAATATTTAGAAAAAAATAACCAAATCTCTGCAGCATTTTTCTTTTTGGATGCAGAGAAGGCATTTGATCGATTGAACTGGCAATTTTTGTTAAAAATAATTGAGAAGATGCAATTTGGAGATCAGTTTGTACAATCAATTAGAGCAATATATCAAGAACAATCAGCACAAATAATTGTTAATGGAGGCCTAACAGATCGTTTTAAGATTGAGAAGGGAACAAGGCAGGGTTGTCCTTTATCGCCATTGCTATTTATTTTATCCTTAGAAGTTTTGTTAAATAAAATACGTGAATTTGATAAATTGAAAGGAATAGTAATTAGACAACAGGATTATAGAGGGCTTTTGCAGATGATTTGGTTGTTACTTTAACTCAACCTATAAAAGCAGTTCCATATAAGTTGGATATACTGGAACAATATGGTAAGGTCTCTGGATTTAAAGTAAATCAATATAAAACTAAGATTATAGTCAAAAATATGACTGTATTTCAAAGAGAAGAGTTAGGAAGAATAACGGGATTTGAAATAGTTAAAAAGGTTAAATATTTGGGAATATATGTTGCAGCTTCAAATACAAAGTTATTTAAAAATAACTATGAAGTTCTTTGGCAAAAAGTGCAAAGGGATATGGAAAATTGGAAAAAATTGCAATTATCTTTATTGGGAAGAATAGCAGCAATAAAAATGAATGTATTACCTAAGTTTTTATTTTTGTTTCAAATGATAACAGTGCTTAAGAAAGATGGGAATTCAAAAGAATGGCAGAAAGGAATTAATAGTTTTATTTGGTTTGGGAAAAAACCTAGAGTAAAATTAAAAATTATACAGGATGTTTGTGAGAGAGGGGGTTTGAAAATGCCTAATTTAAAGTTGTATTATGAAGCATCTGTGTTAGTGCAAATTAGTGATTGGTTTAACTTAACTGAAGAAAGGATATTAAATGTAGAAGGATATGATTTGTTATACGGATGGCATGCTTATCTATTGTATGAGAAAAAAGTGGATAAGATTTTTAAAAGTCATATATTAAGGAATGCTTTGTTAAGAGTTTGGAAAAAGTATCAATATAAGTTAAACTATAAGATACCTATATGGGCAAATCCTAGACATGCAATAGAAAACATAAGTATAGAACACAAAATGGAGGTGATTACTTATAAGGAGCTTTTGTTTAATGAAAGGGGTAATCTACAACTGAAGTCTTTAGAGGTATTGAAGAATGAAGGGATAATTTATACCTACTTTCAGTATGGTCAACTCCAAGCTAGATGGAGGGAAGATCAAAAAATTGGTTTTATGCAAAGTGAGGAAAATTTGGTAAAACAGATTAGAGACCAGAGTCAAATGCATATTAAGAGATTGTATAATGCTTTATTGGAAACAGGTTCGGAAACGGAACTGGTTAAAGATTGTATGATTAAATGGGCACAAAATTTTCAGGAACCAATAATGATGGAAACATGGGAAAAGATTTGGGTTAGAAATGTTAAATTTACGCAAGCGCAAAATATAAGGGAAAATTTTTATAAAATGTTCTATAGATGGCATTTAGATCCCAAGAAATTGTCATGTATGTACCCAAATATGCAACCCAAATGTTGGAGATGTGATTGTGATGATGCAACTTATTACCATATATGGTGGACTTGTAAGAAGATGAAAGCATTTTGGATAAAAGTTTGGTGGGTAATTCAAAATATTTTGAAAAAAAGATTGAAATTTACTCCACAGTTGTTCTTATTAGGTATAATAACTGATTGCACAGTACTAGAGATTAAATTGATTTTAAACTTTATATCAGCAGCTAGGCTGTTGGTAGCGCAATATTGGAAGAAAGACTCTGTGCCTACTATAGAAGAATGGACATTGAAAGTAACAAACTTAGCTGAAATGGCGAAGATCTCAGCATATTTGAAGGATCATACACAAGAGAGATATATTTTGGAGTGGAAAAAATGGATAGACTATGTTCAAAACAAGTACCAGACAAGAAGATACCCAATTGCATATGCATGAGTGTAAAGATAATTTGGGTTGTCTATAAGGGAGTTAAGGTTTTTGGGGGGGGGGGGGGGGTTGTTAGTTTATGGATGGTTAGGTTAATTTAGTTTTTGATTGTTCTTTTTTTCTAATACCCTGTATTTTGCTCTGGGAAGTCGGGGGGGGGAGGGAGGAGGAGGGGAAGGGGGGTAAGGGGAGTGGGAAGGCGGGGGAAATGTTATTCTTTGTTTGTAAAACTTCAATAAAAAAAGTAAAATACTTGCAAAAAGTTCTCCTGTTTTGTTCTGCCTGCATTAAAATCAATCCTTGGAGTCAGTTGGTTTGCAGGGGTGGTTGCGGCGCCTTGTTCTGTCAATGACAGAATCTTCCTGGATCTGGAGCTGCTTACAGGCGCTTGGGGAGCCCTCACCCTCTGCACCCCCCAGGATTAATCCTGGAGGTTCTGGGGGGCTCTACCCATGCCTGTGCACTCACTTCCCCCTCTTTGCCCAAGGGGAAAGTTACAAGCCACCAAAACAGCTGATTTTCGCTGTTTTGGCAGCTTTACAAATCACGGGAGTCGGAGCTCCCAAAAGAGCTGCAGCGCAGCCGGTGGTGCCACCGGAAGTCTATCCATTTTCATTTTGACATCTTTCTTATCTGGATCTTTCTGGAGTTCCTTTTCAAATCTCTTATATTCATCCTTTAATATTATAAAGGTTTGTCTTTTTTTTTGCATTCCTATTCTTTGTGTAATCTATTATTATACCTCTAGCATAAGCCTTCATTGTATCCCAACGGTTTTGTATCGATGTGTCCTCCTTTTTATTCTCCTTAAAGAAAAATCCCAGCTCTCTTTGCATTTTCTGTACAAATTCTTTTTCTTTTAAAATTGTATTATTCAAGATCCATCTGGCTTTTCTTTTTTGGCCTTTCCAGGTTACTATCACTGGATTATGATCAGACCACAAATTAATATCTATTTCTGCCTGCTCAATTTTCAAAGTCAAATCCATTGTTGTCCATATCATATCTAACCTGGACCAAGATGAATGCCTGTTTGAGTAAAAAGTGTATTGTCTATTCTTCCCATTTCTAAGTCTCCATATATCTTTCAAATTTATTTCCTTTATCATTTTAAAGAAAGGGTTCGGCAGTATTTTTCTATTATATCCTCCTGTTTTTGTTGTTTTATAATCCAGTTTTTCATCTACTATTCCATTAAAGTCTCCCATCATACATATATTATCATAGTCCATTTCAATTATGTTCATATGTAAATTTCGATAAAAATTGCTTTGGTTGTTATTTGGCATGTATATTGCCACTAGGGGTATTTTCATGTTATTCTCAATTATCTCCACCATCTCCACCATCAAGAGTCTGCCCTCTGAATCTGCATATATTTGTTCCACTTTTATTGAATTTTTAATATATAGAACAACGCCTCTCTTTTTATTTTGGGATAATGATGAAAAAATTCTTCCAAGTTTAGGTTATACCAATAAGTGTTCATGTTGCTTTTTAATATGAACTTCCTGCAGACAAATTATATCAAATTTTAATTTCTCTAATTTATGAAAAACCTTTCTTCTTTTCACAGCCGAATTAAGTCCATTTACATTTATTGAGATTAATTTCGTTACATCCATATTCATATTTTATATGTAGGTTTTGTTGCTCTAGTTGATCTTACTTCCTGTTGTTCTTTAAATTCCATAGTTCCTCCAACAGCGCCCTCCATTGGATCAATCATTACCATTTCCTATTCTATAGGTTTTGCAGACATCAGTACAGCTTGTGTTTCTGTTTCCATTGCCACTTCCTTTTCCTTTAAAAAGTCTTCATAGAAAGCTCTCGCTTTGTCAATTGTATCTAGTCTATATCTTTGAAGCTGCCATGTTAACATCAATCCTTCTGGTATCGGCCATCTAAAATTAACACCCTTTTGAATTAGTATCTTGGTCAGGAATTTATACTCTTTTCTAATATCTCTCATTTTCCTTGGTATTTGTTTCAGGACCACCACTTCTTTCTCCTTAAATTTCAATGTTTTTTCTTTTGCCACCTGAAGGATTTGTGCTTTAATCAATTTTTTAGTAAATCTTATGTGGACTTCTCTTGGTAATTTATTACACAATGGCATATTTAGTGTGAACTCGGTAAATCTCATCCACTCCATATGTCATCTCCTCTCTGGGTATCTCCAAAGCATCAGCAAGCATAGGGATCATGATGTCCACAAGGTTTTCTCCTTTCTCTTCCTGCACATTTTGAAATCTAAGATAGAATTCCGCTTTATCCATTTCGAGTTCAACTACCCCACTCCTTTCGCTTTCTATTTCTTTCAGTCTATTATCAAAATCTTTCATTTTTTCCCTCTTTTGGTCATCTTTCTTCTCCAACTCTTGTAGTCTTCCTTCAAATTTTGACATTGCCTATTGAATGCTGACCACTTTTTCATCTGTCTTTATTAGTCGTTGTTCCATCCTTTGGACATTCTCATCTGTTTTAAGTAATTGTTGTTCCATTTTTTGAACTGTACTCAAGATTGCTTGTAGCGACACTTCTTTCTCTTTCTCTTTCTCTTGTTGAAGCATAGCCTGGATCATGCATTGTCCTCCAGATGGAGATGATGATGGTGTGGTTGCGGCTCCCACTGTTGCAGCTTTTTTACTCATTTTATTGTAATCCACTAGTGTAAAGGTCAAAGGCCAATAAGGAAAAAATTAAAAAACCAAGCAGAGAGGGAGATAAAAAAGGGGGGGGGAGAGGGTAAGAAAAAAAAAAAAGAAAAGCCAAAAAAAAGCGAAAAATCAAGTATGAAAAAAGAAAAAGAAAAGAAAAAACCAAATCTTCAGGTTCTTCTAAACCCTAATCCAACTAGAATTTCCAAAATAAAAAAAAATCCACAATAAAAAGCAATATAGGAAAAAGACTTATATTTATATCCGGAAAGCATACAGAGAGTTTCGATTTTTCAATTTCAATTTTATTGTATTTGTATACTGCCCTACTCCCAAAGGACTCAGGGCGGTTTACAGCCATAAAATAAAACATAAATACAAAATTTAAGATATGATAAAACGAATTAAATAGTTTGGCTGAAAATTTAAAACCCCAAATAATTTAAAACAAATTTAAAATTCCCATTTAAAAGGGGGAGAAAACTTAGGTCAGGCCGGCTTGATGGAATAAGTGAGTTCCCTCTCATAGGGGCCTCAAAGAAAAAAAATAACAGTGACTGCCCCCCCCCCCCCAAAATAATCTTACAAAGGAGTCCCTTCCACACTTTTCCACGGCTCCTACTTCAAAGCCACCAAGAACACCTGAATCAACAATGCAGATAAATACTATCTCAGATGTTCTCTCCACTTGTGCTAAACAAGCTAAAGCTCGGAGCCACACTCTGTTATTATTTTGGCTATAGTATATCTTTCAGCTTTCTGCCTAGATACACATTGTAACAAGATTTCTTCTTTTCTTTTCCCCAGTAGATGGCAGTACTTTCACTCTCTTTAGCTTTCCTACATTAAAAATCCAAATCTTCTTTATTAAAAATTACTTAGAGAAAAAGAAAAAAAAAGAAGAGCAAAGAAGAAGGAAAAGTTAAAGTAAAAAAATAAAAAAGGAGGCCTCATAATAAATCAATCCCAAATCAGGCTAAAATTTTCCTTTAAGTAAAGCACAGTCCCAGAAAACAAAATCTTCCTCTCTTTCTCTTTCTCTTTCTCTTTCTCTTTCTCTTTCTGTCCAGTCTCAGTCTTCAAAAGCAATTAATTTAAAATCCTTTCAATCAGCAATTGGGTTTCCAATAGTCTATTCCAAAGTAAAGTTCGCTGCTTAACTTTCTTTAGTTAATCATCTAAACACTCCTCTCATTAGGATGCCTTTCGTTCCTCTTTCTTCCTCTGAAGCTGTCTCTGCCTTGGCAACCGCTATGGCTGCTTCCCTGCTGCTGGAAAAAGGGCTTTTCTGGATCAATCAGGGACTTTGCGATGTCTCTGAGATCAACAGAAGGTGCCCTCCACTACCACAGTCAAAACTAGACTGTGGGGTCCTGGCTGGACTGTCTAGTAGCAGGGCTATCAGCGGCAATTCTGGAGTTCCAAAGTCACACGTCGTTTCACAGGGACATCAACTTCTGGTCGAAAGGGGTAAACATTTTCAATGCAAATGGTGTTCATCCCTCTATAGTCCATGCATAGATGAAGGGTTCCATCTTTCTTCTTCCTAAAAAGCAGCAGGGCAGGTACCTGCAGCTGAGCAGGTTGGATGAAACCCCTTTTCAAGTTTTTGTCTATGAAAACTCAGAAAGCTCTTTTGGGGTCCTTGAGTATAGTTTCAGTTTAGGTAGCTTTGCCCTTGGGAGAATCTCAATGGAGCAGCCTGTTGGTCGATGAGGGGGGAGCTCATCTGACCCCTTTTAACTGAACACCTCTCTCAAATCCCAATATACTCAGGGATGCATGGATCTGGTGGTGACTACCCTTGCATGCCCCCCCTAATTCCTTGGTGAGGTATGTGGGGAGGGGCTTGCCTGGGCCCCTCTTGGGGTTTCCCCACTGCTCCACCACCTGAACTTTAGAATTCGCTTCCTCCATTTCACATAAGGGTTTCCACTTTAAAAGCCAAGCCATGCCTAAGATTAATGGTCTCTCCATCCCTGGGATCATGATAAAACTTAAAGTCTTGTTGTGTGCGCCCATTCACATCACCACGGGTTCAGTGACAAATGTTGTGGGGGCTCCTCCTGCCATAGTTCCATCTAGTTGGCAGAAAGCTACAGGCAACTTCAGTTCCCTAAGGCACAGTCCCAATTTTTCCACCACTCTAGGGCTGACCAGACACCTGGTACAGCCCAAGTCCCAAAAGACGACCAATTTCCCTTTATTCCCCAAGGAGGGCACCTCAGGTTCTATGGCGAAGGTTAGAAGAGGAACGTCCTGACTTATCAAAGGGTTTTCATCAGTGTTGTTGTTGCTCCCAATCAGGTCCCGTGAGGCTTTGGTCGGAGCTCCAGCCTCACCCCCAGAAAGGGGTGGTGGTGAGCTCAATGGCCTCTGCCCTCTTTAGTGCTGTTTTGTGGGTTCTCGAGGATGGTTTCCCTGGCTTTTGAGCTGGCTCTGGGATGCTCTTTGGGGTCAAGCGGGATGTGTGGCAATCTGCAGCTCAATGGCCTCCTTCCCATACTTGTAACAGCTGGTGGTGGAGCATCTTTGCGGGCTTGGCCCTCTCCCCTGTTGCAGTAAAAAGATAGAGACCAGGCCAAGCTCTTCAATGCAGGAAAGAGTTTATTGTGCACGGTTCAAACCGCCCTAAGGCAAACAAAAGTCTGAACCCCGAATAGTTCCTCGGGACTAGTATTTATATCATTTCAACTACATATACATATCAGAGAACTTTGCTTCTAACACGTAGAAACTAACCTTCATCAATTTGCACGGATCAAAGAGGAAAAGAAATAATAAACACCCCCTGACACATTCATGTTATCTGGGAAGTGTCTTAAGACAAAACATAAGAAGATTAGGGACAGGAAGACGCCTCTAGGGCAATAAAGGAAGCATCAGTTGTTATCTGGGCACATAGATGACATCTGGGGTGCAATAAACAGTAAATCACAGGATACATTTGTTTTGGGTCAAGACACCCTTTACAGATAAGGACCTTTGTCAAATACCTTGGTCAAGCCAGCAACCTTTTATAGCTCGGGAGAGGAAAGTTACCCATGGCCAAAATGTTAAGTCCCTAATATTTGGGGTTCAATCCAATATCAGAATTTGTGCTGCCTTATATCCCCCCTTTGTGACTCATCTGATTTATCCAGAAGAGTCACACACTCAGGTTCCTCTCCCGGCTGGAGCCGTTCATATTCCCATAAAGCCATTACCTGAGCAGTTGTCTTTCGCTCCACCAGCAAGGATAGACTTCGAGAGATAGTTTTAACAACAAGAGGCAATATACATGGGAGAAAAATACACCCTGCAGCTATTAATCCAATAAGGCCCATGATGGCTTGAAGACCTGGTAGTTTTGGCCACCAACCTGAAAACATATCTCCCCAATGCGGACCCTTCCAGGTTTGGACGGGTACATGAGCTATTTTGACCATTTTGTCTGTGATTTCCTTAATAATCCTTCCGCTGTCATCTATCTCTATACAACAATTAGTCAAATTAAACTTTCCACATACCCCCCCTTCTTTGGCCAATAGGTAGTCCAGAGCTAGTCTATTCTGCATGATATATGTCCTTGATTTAACACTCTCCCTGGCTAATTGAGTAAGCCCTTTTACAGTTTCATTGGTGATAATCTCAACTACTGCCTGTAAACGGATTAGACGATTCAGCATGTACACGGGGGTACGATAGCCAAACATGCCATCTTCCGCCCATGTAGCCGGTCCGTAAACTTCTATAATTCGTTCTGCAGGCCATTCTTCGTTATCCCAACGGTGATTACCTCCTACTCTAACTTTACTTATAGCCGATGTATCCACATGTCGTTTTCTTCGTTGATTCCCCACCTCATCGTATACTGGCACGCCTAAAACCTGTCGTGTTTTAAGGGGAAGTAAAAAGAATCCTGGTCTGATGATCCCCAGGACACAGGCTCCACACCAATTCTTAGGTAGATACCCATATGCCATCTTACCACAAATCCAATATAGCCCGTCAGGAGCCAGCCATCCAAGGGTTTGGTTATCCGGATCCTTGAGAAAGGTTAATCCGTTTACTTCGAACAGAGCTGTTTCGTCACTACCCTCTGTGGCATTACTTCCTGACCACCATATCTTACTCTCCCATTTTCCTGTGCATATGAGGTTTCCTACCTGTTTACATCCAGGTTGAGCCTTCCTTTGGAAACATACATTTCCTACTAAACTTGTGGTGAGTGTCCAGTCTCCATCTTTTCCTTTATTGTAGGATAGGTTACCTTGCCGATCCATCTCTAATACTGTGGAATAATTTAACTCCTGGGCTTCCCATGGCCATTTTTCTCCCATGTTAGTACCTCCGCATACAAAACAATTTGATACATTCAGAGTATGGGCTATGTCTTCTGCCAATTTGACAAAGGTATTTGTTACATGGCTAGGAATTTCGGGTATATTTAATTTTTCCATTTCCAGATAATACGACCAAAACAGTCCTTTTGCATCTTTGGTTGCCCTCGTGATCTTGGTAACCTGCCATCTAAGGGTCACCAGGGGATCTCTTCCTTGGGCATATATTCCTAGTCCATACTCCTCCCTCCATGTTCGTGTGGGGGTGCAGATGATTTTTATAGGATTACATTTATTCTGTTGACAATCGCTACTCGCTACCCCATTTTCCAGTCTACATTTCTGTGTACCTCCTGGTGGATCTCCAGACCATATGACCGCACAAGACCAGTACGGGCAGTAACTATATGTATCCCTATCATTACATTCCCCCTGTTTTCGACACATATACTTCTTTTCTAACATATAACTCCTTTCCCATTCTAAAGTTCCACACGTCGGCTTCCACACCTCACAATTGCGATTGATAGCAAAACAAGCATCAAATGACAATTCGACTGGATTACCTAATGTCCTAAATTCTGTTCTATTCACTAACTCCTCCCTCCCACATACTGTTGTGTATATTGCCATCTCATAAGTAGTAATCTGTTTGGCCTCCGCCGGGTTATAACATTGTACCTTGTTATTTAACTTACACATGTGGTATATGGTGTCATTTACCTGGCATGTTGTAGGGACATGTTCCTGGCACCCCTCCGGTTTTTGAGTATGATAGACCAAAGTTTTTGAGACCCTCATTCCCTGTAATGTTGTGTGGATACATGGACTACAGTCCTCCTGACTTGTAGACGGCATTGCTGGAATTCCAAAATCACTCTGAACTCCTATCATCCACACACTCATCCACATCCACCCAAATCCAACAATCTTCATTCTTGGCATCTTCCCGGTCCCTTTGGTTCCTATACCAGCGTTCCCTTGATATAACTTCGATCGTGGGGCTAGGCTTAAGGGTATAATAGAACCCCTCTGTATCTATCACCAGGTAGTGTACTAACACATCTTCGATAATTTGAATGTCACACTCTATCGTACAGCCTATACATAAAACACAATCTATACAGTGAGAACAACAACAACACTCACACCCACAGTTACAAACCAGCACATTGAAGGAGAGTCCCTTGTTCTGTTCCGGTGGACCGACAGGCAGCTTTCAGTGCGTCTGAACTCCTTTTATCTGCGAGGGATTCACGCTAATCCGCCCGATGGGTTAGAGAGTAGAGCGACTGCAAATTCAAATGCCTTTGGTTTGCCCCAAAGTATCTGCTTATATCTGTAAAACACAATAATCAGTAGAGCTAATCCCACAATCACCCACAGTGCCCACACCCACGGTCCTTCCCACATAGGCCCGCAGCAGTCTTCAATTTCCTATTGGAACCAGGATTCTGGAACAAAGCAGGGTTGCATATCTTCTGTTAGTTGGCTTGCAGTGGATCCCCGCAGCAGATACACAGCAGAGTAACCTATTGTGGGGAATAGAAAGGCTTGCTTTAAGCACGTTTAAATGTCAACTTTGTTGGATGTTGCTTGTCCATGGACACTTTCCAGCTTGTTTCCGCTGCTGCCTTGACTCGCGTCCAATGGATCCATGATTTTGACTCTGCAATCTTAATAGCAAGTGGAGAAGTCATAATAACAATGAAAGGTCCTTTCCATCTTCCTTCTAGCAGCTCTTTCTTCCAGTGCTTTACCCACACTTGGTCCCCAGGTTTAAATGGATGGCAATGAGTGACTAGTCTGGGGGGTACTTGTTCCATCACATATCGTTGGATCTTCTCAACTTGCTTATTAAGTTCCTGTACCATTTCCATATTCCAAACCCCCCCTTTATGTCCCAAGTCAGGCCATCCGGCCAAATTCCTTCGCAGCAGTCCGGGCGGACGGCCAAACATTAACTCATATGGGGATAATTTATGTTGGCCTCTAGGCGAATTTCTGATTGCATATAAGGCCAGTGGTAAAGCATCTGGCCATTTTAAATGACTATCTATACAAATCTTAGTTATCCTTTCTTTTAGGGTGCGGTTAAATCTCTCTACCTGCGCAGCCGACTCAGGATGGAACGAACTGTGAAACCTCCATTTTATCCCCACTGCGGTGGCTACTGCCTGATTAATATGATGAATAAACTCAGGCCCATTGTCTGAAGATATACGACTGGGGATTCCAAACCTGGGGATAATCTCCTTTAGTAACACTCGGGCTACCTCCCGAGCTTGCTTAGTCTTAGTTGGAAAGGCTTCCGGCCACCCCGTATACATATCTACTATAACCAACATAGCCTTGAACAAACCACATCTAGGCATATCAGTAAAATCTATCATAACATATTCCATGGGGATGTATGATCGTGGTATGACACCAGGGGGCAGCAGCGGTCCTTGTCTTGGATTAACCTTTGCACAAGTAACGCATCTTGCAACCGTTCCTGTTACAATCCCCACCAATCCATTGATGTAGTAATCCCTGCCTAGGGCCTGCTCCAGAGCTGTTTTTCCCATATGTGTAGTTTCATGGGCTGACTGAGCCAATGTCCATGCTATAGAAGACGGTACAAAAATCCTTCCATCTGGTAACACATATCACCCATCTTTAATTTGGGCTTTCAGATCAGTCACTGCTTTTATACTTTCTTGCTGTGAATATGTTGGTTTCAGCTCGGAGGGCAAGTCCATGGCGACACAAATAGATAAGTCCGGCAAGGGCTCATCCCGTTTTGCTGCTTCCCTAGCCTCTACGTCGGCTGCCCTATTCCCCAATGCCACCTTATCCTCGCCCCTTTGATGTCCCTTACAATGCATAACTGCTACTGCCTTGGGACCGTTAACAGCCTCAATTAAATGACTGATGAGATGTCCATGCAAAATATATTTCCCTGCTGAATCTCTAAACCCTCTTTCTTTATATACAGCTCCATGTGCATGCAATGTAAGAAAGGCATATTTGCTATCCGTCCAAACGTTTAGTGTCTTTCCCTTGGCCCTTTCTAAAGCCCGTATCAATGCCCATAGTTCAGCTACCTGAGCGCTATGTCCACCCCCTAATGGACCACTTTCCACCACTTTTTCATCATCTACAATAGCATAACCTGCTACCCGTCTCCCATTTATAACATAACTTGACCCATCCGTATACCAATTAAGTTGTGCATTGGGCAATGGAATATCTGTTAAATCGGGTCGTGTGGAATAAACTTTCTCCAATACTTGTAAACAATCATGCTCAGAGACAATTTCCGTGGGCAACAAAGTTGCGGGATTTAACCGGTTAGATACTACCAAACGTACCTGTGGATTTTCAATCATAATAGCCTGATATTTTGCCAACCTTTGTCCACTAATCCATAAGTGTCCCTTAGTATCCAATATAGACTGAACCGCATGGGGGGAATGCACAACAATAGGACAAGAAAAAGTGAGTTTATTACAATCTTGAATTAATTCTGCAATTGCAGCCAATACCTTCAAACAATGAGGCCAGCCCTTGGCCACGCCATCTAACTGTTTTGACAAGTAAGCTACAGGTTGTTGCCAACTTCCCAAAGGCTGAGTGAGGACTCCCAAAGCGATGTTTCTACAAGTGTCCACATACAGGTTAAAAGGTTTCCTTAAATTAGGTAGAGCCAAAGCTGGGGCCCGAGTCAGTGCCAGTTTGATGTCCTTAAAAGCCTTCTTCTGCTCCCCTCCCCACTCAAGGGGTTCAACATTAGCTCCTCTGGTGGCTGCATACAAGGGTGCTGCCATCAAAGCAAAATTGGGGATCCAGATACGGCAAAACCCAGCTAATCCTAAAAAGCTCCTCAATTGTCTTTTTGTCCGGGGTTCTGCCAGCATCAGAACCGCCCTTTTCCGCTCTGGTCCTAAAGCTCGCCTACCCTTCTCAATATCATATCCCAGATATCGAACCTTCCTCTGCACCAATTGAGCTTTCTTTCGTGATACTCGATAACCACATTCTAATAACAACTCTAACAACATCTTAGTATTGTCCCAACATAAATCCTCTGTCAATCCTGTGATCAAAACATCATCTACATACTGTAATATAGTATCTCCAGGTTGTCGAGGAACATAATACTGTAAGTCTTTTGCTAACGCTGTCCCAAACAATGTGGGGGAGTTCTTAAATCCCTGAGGCAGCCGAGTCCAGGTATATTGCATTTTTGTTCCAGTATGAGGATTTTCCCACTCAAAAGCAAACAATGGCTGACTTACGGGGTGAATAGGAATCGTAAAGAAGGCATCCTTTAAATCAATAACGGAAAACCATTCAGCCCGCGATGGAATTAAACTCAGCAGAGTGTATGGATTGGACACAGCTGGGTGTAAGGTGACCGTCCGGTCATTCACAATTCTTAGATCTTGGGCTGGTCGATAAGACCCATCTGACTTTTTAATTGGGATTATTGGAGTATTCCAGGGGGACTGAATAGGTATTAAAAACCCCGCTTCCAAATATCTCTGAATGCTTTCATAAATAGCGCAAATCGCTTCCCAAGAAACGGGACGCTGCCTTATACTCACAGGCATCGCTCCAGGTTTTAGTTCCACCACCACCGGGGGGTGGTGAGCTGCAAAACCTGGCGGGTTATCCTCAGCCCATAATCCCAGCACTTCAAACAACTTCCACCTCTCATCGTTTTCCCTCTCTTCAACCTGCCTCCCTACCATCAACCTCCAAGTCTCCTCCGGAGAGTGTCTTATAGTCACTCTTTGGCGACCCTCATCGAATGAAATGGTTGCCCCTAATTTGCTAAGCAGATCCCTACCTAACAATGGAACGGGACATTCAGGAATATACAAGAATTCATGCTGTATTTCAGCTCCCTTGAAATCACATATCACTGGTTTTAAGATTTGTCGCCCCAAGACTTGTCCTGATACCCCTGGACTTGAATTTTATGGGCTCCCGGGGCTGCAATCTGCTTATTGACCACGGACCTCCCTGCTCCTGTATCTACCAAGAACGTGGTTTGCTGACCCCCTATTTTTAATGTAACCAACGGCTCAGGTGGGGGGTCTTCCAAGCCTGGTCCCCGTCAATCCGACCAATTCATATCTGCCAATCCAATACTTTCTGCTTCTTGCTGTCTCACGCCCTCTCTAAATCCTCTACCAAACCCTCGACCTGATCTCATCTGTCCAAATCCTCTATTCAAACCTCCTCTCTGTTCTCTCTCTCCCCTTCTCCCAGAGAACTGTCCCCGCATTCCTGACCCAAAATCCGGTCTTCTCATCCCTCTACCTCTTGCCATCCGCCTCGGGCATTCTCTCTGCCAATGTCCTTCCCCTTTACAATAGGCACATTGGTTAGGACCCAGGGGAAAACTCTGAGACGCACCCCCTGGCATCCCCCTTTGTAACGCTACTGCCAACAACTCAGCCTTCTTATTCATTCGTGCTTCCTGCTCTTTCTTCTCCACCTTATCCCTATTTGCATATACCTTCCTTGCGATCTCCAACAATTCACTCGTGTTCTTTCCCAACGCACCTTCTAACTTTTGCAACTTTCTCCTGATATCCTCATAGCTCTGCGCAATAAATCTTTCATTCAACATCCTCACATTATCACCTTCTCTAGGATTCACTTGAGTATACAACTCATATGCCTCAATTAGTCTCTGGAGGAAACTCTCCGGACTCTCATCTGCTTTTTGAATGACCAGAGACGGTTTTGACATGTTCAATGGGGGTTTTCCTGCCTGTCTGAGAGCTTGAACTACCAGATTCTGGTATTGCTTCAATTTAGTCATATCATCTGGTTCTCTGGGATTCCATCCCGGATCTGCCTCCGGGGATCTTCGTGCTACCTCTGGTTGAATATCATCCTCATTGGGAAGACTTGCTCTCACACACTTTCTAACAGACGCCTTCCACCTCTCTCTCTCTTCTGGAGACAGCAACGTATTCAATAGCTGTTGTATATCCTGCCACGTTGGATTATGTGTCTGCATAATAGTTTGAAACAGATCTGCCATCTCCGTAGGCTTGGTAGTTAATGGCCCATAATGCTGTTTCCAATTTAGAAGATCAGTAGTGGTAAATGGCACGTACTGAAAAAGGGGCCTGTATCCCTCCTGTCCCTGTTGATTCATTACTATCTGATCCACCTGACGTAGAGGTGCCACAAAATCCTGCTTAGCAGACTTCAACTTAGCTGTAGCCGCACGAGTTTTCATGCCCCCCTGGTCTTCTCCTCCCACGGCCCCCAAGTCATCATCATCATCCTCTCCCTCACTCTTACTACTGTCCCTAGGCGAATGACTCTTCTTAACTTTAGGCTTCGCTCCAGGATCGCTCATACGCCTCTGATTTCCCCCTCCGCTTCCCCCAACAGCCCCCTGCTGTTGCTGAGCCCCGGGCTGCTGTTGTTGTGCGGGCGGCCACGCTGGGGCGTAAGGGGGCGGTCTAACCAAATCCTCTGGCTCTTCTGCTAATACCTTTCGATGGGTGGTATATTCCTCCTTTTCATCTCCCGGTATCCTTCCTTGCTTACACCGCAACCCCCTACTTTTCCTGCTTGTTCTAGATACGCACAACCTAACCATCTCTGCTTGGCATTGCAACAAATCATCAGCTTTCTCCGTTAAAGCTCTCGCCCATTGATCGATATAGGGAAATTGGTCAGGATATTTATCCTGATTCACTACTATCACCCCCCACAGTTTATCCACTAATCCTTCCCTAAAAGATCCTTGAGGGGGCCAGCCAGTCCCCATTAGTGGCCACACATTTCTACATAAAAATTTTAATTGGTCTTTTGACCCTTTCGGGTATGAGGGGTTACTGAAATAATTATCAAAACCTTTTAACATGCATGCCAACGGAGTGTTGGGCACGCTTTGAGTCCCACCCATCCTGTCACACTGCCGTCGACTCAGAGCCCCGGAGCTCACGGTGACTGATGAGAACTGCGGCGGCTTACCCAACCCACACAACCTGACACGGACTTCGTTAGGGTCACTGCCCCGAGTCCAAGGGATGGATCAGATCCCTTCTTCTGTCTACAAATGAGACAGGTACAATACTTTTACTATATACTTGCCTGAGATGTTTCTACTCCTCCCCTTCCTGGCCAGGAATTTGTTCAGACCACCTTTCCTGCACTGCAGGGTTCTTGGACTCGATCTGAGCACCGTCGGTCCCACAGGGCTGCCGCTGCCGTCTACCGGAGAGATACCCCCGTGGCGCCTGGAGAATGTTCGGGAGCGACTTCCCGATGGTCCCGAGGGGTTGAACGGTCCTCAGCGAAACATCGCCTCGTGCCTGGTCCCACCAGAGTCGCCAGCTGTTGCAGTAAAAAGATAGAGACCAGGCCAAGCTCTTCAATGCAGGAAAGAGTTTATTGTGCACGGTTCAAACCGCCCTAAGGCAAACAAAAGTCTGAACCCCGAATAGTTCCTCGGGACTAGTATTTATATCATTTCAACTACATATACATATCAGAGAACTTTGCTTCTAACACGTAGAAACTAACCTTCATCAATTTGCACGGATCAAAGAGGAAAAGAAATAATAAACACCCCCTGACACATTCATGTTATCTGGGAAGTGTCTTAAGACAAAACATAAGAAGATTAGGGACAGGAAGACGCCTCTAGGGCAATAAAGGAAGCATCAGTTGTTATCTGGGCACATAGATGACATCTGGGGTGCAATAAACAGTAAATCACAGGATACATTTGTTTTGGGTCAAGACACCCTTTACAGATAAGGACCTTTGTCAAATACCTTGGTCAAGCCAGCAACCTTTTATAGCTCGGGAGAGGAAAGTTACCCATGGCCAAAATGTTAAGTCCCTAATATTTGGGGTTCAATCCAATATCAGAATTTGTGCTGCCTTACCCCCACTCCCCACCCCAGTTTTGGGCCATCTCTCCATTGGGAAAGGCTTCTTCCAGCCCCAGTTGTAGTGGCATGAGCAGAGGTGGGATTCTACCGGTTCAAACCTATTCACTAGAACCAGTAGTTAATTTTCTAAGCAGTTTGGAGAACTGGTTGTTAGAAGAAATCTCCTTTTGTTTTTTTCCACTTTACAGGGCTAATCCTGTAAGGAAGGCATTCTGGTGTTGTTTCTAGCCTAATCTTTATTGTCCTGCTTACAGAAATTGCCTCTCCATTAACCCTTATTACATTCTTGGCAGTACACCTAGACTTACTGTCGCCTGAGCTTCTCTGGGTTTTTTTTTTCCCCCTTTGCTGGTACTTTACTGGGGCTTGACTTTCTTAAAAGGGAAGGGTTGTTTTAAGCTTTTTACACTGCTGTTGGGAGGAAATACTCCCCTGTTGGAGTTCTTCCAGCCGGGATGCAAAGATCAGCACTTTGAAGAAATAATTGAATAACGAAGCAGAGCTGCCAGAAAGAAGCTTTTAATGACAAGGAACCAAGATGAGTGACATTCAGCAAGGGTTCTTGGCTAGCTAGAAAGATCGACATTCAAATGTGAGTTCATATACCCTTTCTGATTTTTGGTCTAAAACTGTTTTTTGGTGATGTTTAATCCTATATTTATTGATGGGATATTTTTCCCTATTCAGCTTTGTTTGGAAGGAAAAAGGTTAATTTCTGTTCCTGAAAAGAAGCAGCTTCAGAAATCTGGCTAGTTCCTGTGTCTATTTGTTTTGGTAATTCGTTTAACACGCAACAGCTACTGTGTTTGCTCCTTTGCTTCATTCTAGTGTTAATTGCTTTCTTTGTAGTTAGGCTTATCTCAAGTGTTTACACTTGAGCTTGCCTGGGGTGTGAGCTCTGGCAATGAGTTTGTGTTTTAGTTTTAAAAGGATTGTTATGATTTAATTATCTGTATTGTATTTGAATTTTTTCCTGCCTCGTGGTTTCTTTTTCTGTCTGGGGAAGGGGTCTTCCTTCACTGCCTTAGTGGTTCTTGGCACTGTCCTTTCGGGGTGTATTTCCAAGAGGCAGGATACAAGCTTGGCACTGATTTTTTTACTGCCTTTCTGGGGGGGGGGGGGGGGCATGTGATCTTTCCTTAAATCAGGATGATTTCATTAGGATATCTTATGAGGTGAGTGAAACCAGCTGGTATCTTAAAGTGGTGCAAATGGATCTAAGGATTGCTTCTCCTGGGTGTGCTCTTTCTGGAGAGCTTAAATGACCTCTCTGCTAAAGGGTTTCACTTTATGAGCAACAGTTGGCTGTTGATAGTTATCATTGCATTTTAACTATTTTAATTCCTCAAGGTGCTCTAGCACCCTGCCTGATTTGTAACTCTGGCTTGCAGGTATTTCTAATCTAATGATTGGTATTTAGGGCAGCTTTTTGCAAGCAAAGAAGCTTTTTGTATTTTTGTACAGGTAATCCTTGACTTACAACTGTTCATTTAGTGACCATTCAAAGTTACAATGGCACTGAAAAAAGTGACTTATGACTGTTTTTCACACTTACAACCGTTGCAGCATCCCCATGGTCACGAGAGGCCAGGCGAGGTGAAGCGCCCCTTGACATGAGTGACATTGAGTTGGCCACACCCACTCAGTCACATGACCACCCAGCCACACCCACCCAGCCACACCCACCCAGCCACACCCACCCAGCCACACCCACAGAACCAGTAGTAAAAATATTTGAATCCCACCTCTGGGCATGGGGAGTGAGCCAGGTTGATTTCAGCTTCCTCTGCTAGGATGTACCAGCCATGAAGTATGTAGCCCCCCCACCCCCCCACCCCCCGCTTGAGGTGTAGGCACTGTAGACATCATTGTTTAGCCCATCCTGGAAACACTCAATGAGCAAGTTCTGTGGCCAATCGTTCAGTCTGTACACCAGCTCATAGAACTCTTTGGTGTAAATGATCATGGATCAGCAGCCCTGGCTCATGGCTTTGATTTGGGTTCAAGTTTGTGATTGCTTAATGGATCTTAGAATCTCCAGCGGAGTGCCATCCTAAACAGGGGTGAAGTGCTCCCAGTTCAGACCGGATCGCCCAATCCGGTAGCGATGGAGGCGGGTGGTTTGGAGAACTGGTAGCAAAAATCCCTGCCCCTCCCACCCCCCATACCCAGCTGAGTCACACAATCATCACAGGCTTTTTTTTTAACTTTTAAAAGTATTTTTTACAACCTCTTTGCCGAAGAGGTTGTAGAAAAAATGGTTTTAAAAGTAAAAAAAAAATTGGCCATGCCCACCCAGTCACATTACCCCCCCCCACCAAGCCACGCCCACAGAACCAGTAGTAACAAATTTTAGATTTCACCACTGATCCTAAAGCAGTTAATGTTGCGCAGCTCCAGGTCATCATCATTGTGGAGAATGACCATCCACTTTGCTGCAGTGCCCACTAGTGCCAGCATCACCACCCTCACTTTGACTCCTTCAGTTGCTATGTCAGCTTTGTATTGTTGCATGTAAGTCCAGATGTGGGCAATGAAAAATCCCAGATCCCCTGGGTCTTCGCTGAATTTCACCCCTAGAGATGCAGTTTGGTAGTCCTGACATCTGGATTGGCTGGCCCATGCTGGTAGTGGGGCTTGGGGTAGCTGCCAGTTGGGGTGTTGGGCCCAGGGCTTGGATTTGGGCTCCACGGCAGCAGTGGCCACCACTGCTCCATTCCCCACTTGATCTCTTGGCACTGGAGCAGCCTGCAAGTACATGTGGGCCAGGGCTTCTCGGGCCCGAATGTTGTCCATGGACCCCTTCAACGCTTCCATGGCTTGCTTGATCAGCGTGCCATCACGGTCTGAGTCTCTGGGCCCCAGTTCCTCTTTGGATTCCAAACATGATTCTCTTTAGTGTGTTCCTCTGCCTCCCCAGGTGAGGGTCACTCTGGAGAATCTCTCATCCCATTCTTTCCAGCCCATGCCCATCGACCACCTAGGTCTCTCATCACTACTGTTACTCATCACTAGCCTCCACCTCTCCTGCCCACTCCAGAGGGTCTCCCCACCCATAGGGTCTGGCACCTGCCTCTCCCCAGGCATCAGCCTCCTCTTGGTTGCTCAGTGAGATGACATCTGTGGCACAGTCCCTATAGTATGGTGGTTCTGGGTTGACCGTTTTTGCGGATCTGTCCTAATGTCAGTTGTGCCCCAGCTGGCTCTCTAGGAAAGAAAGATGCTTGATTCCATCTGAAGATCTTTTACTAGAGACAACTGGATGAAGCAAACGCAAGGCTAGATCTGAAGAAAACCCATGCAAATTGTTACATTGTTCCAAACCTTTAGCCCTCCCCCCCTTTGACCAGTTCATCAGTATCTGATAGGATGGTAGCTGGATGTTTTGAGAACAGGACACTTTGAGAAGCAGTTAACATTCGGCTTCCGGTGACGTCAGCGCAAGAAGGACAAGGAAAGTGCTCCTGGTCTGATCTCCTTTTCCTTGACTCAGACGGCTTTTTTTCTGCTGAAACCGCCCCTGGAGGGAGCGGGGAGATTGAGGACTGCAGGGCGCACGTGGATGTGGCGATCCCACACGCTGAAGGCTTGATCCTCTTTCGGTCTCTGAAGGCAAGGAGAGGGCGCTGAGTAATGGCGGCCCTGAAGGAATGACTCACCATGTTGGATAGGAAGCCTGATTGCAGAGAGTCTGAAGAACTTGGATTTATTTCGGATTTATGTTGGTCTTGGAGGTGAGGTATATGGAGAGAGAGAGTGTGAAGCTCTAACTGCCAGGGCAAGCAGTGCGGTGAAATAGCCGCACTTGACCAGCGGCTGAAAGAGAGTAACCCAGACATTGCTGATGATAGTGGAGAAATCGGCCTACTTAACAGGGGAAGATTTGGACGTGGAGTGTGTTTCTTTTCCTTTTCTTTTTCTTCGCTTTGCACTCCGTTATCTCTTTGATTGGATTATTTGACTTTGTTGTGGATTTTTTTTTCCTTTTTCTTTTCATAAATTTATTAATTCAGGACAAAAAATTAATAACCTTCCCTACCAAGTTGAATTATTAGTTTTCTGATATTCTATTTTTGTAGGTGGAAATGTCTTTTCCTGGAACTGGTCACCTGCTCCACCCAGTGGCAGATTTGGAAATCTCAAAGAAACATTGTGGAAGTACTTAGAGGAAATTTAAATTTAAAGACTTGGCTCTCCTCCTTTTTTTCTTTTCTTTTTTGGATTAACTTTTGATAGTATTTCCCCTCTTATCCTCTAATCCTTATTATTATTATTATTATTATTATTTATTAATTAATTAAATTTATATACCGCCCTTCTCCTGAAGGACTCAGGGCGGTGAACAACCAGAATTGAAATACATACACTATAAAATTGAAAATAATTTAAAAGAAGATTAAATTAATTTGGCTTCCCCAATTTTTTTTAAAATTTGATTTATATGCCGCCCTTCTCCGGAGACTCAGGGCAGCTTACAATGCGTTAAGCAATAGCCTTCATACTTTTGTATATATATACAAAGTCAGCTTATTGCCTCCACAAACTGGGTCCTCAATTTACCTACCTTAGAAAGGATGGAAGGTTGAGTCAACCTGGAGCCTGGGGAGATTCGAACTTACAGTAATTGCAGACAGCTGGAGTTAATCACAATGCTTTTAGTCTGCTGAGCTATCCAGGCTCTTTAAAACCCTACCTATAAATTTAAAACCCCTACCTATAAAATTAACCCATTACAAAAAATTTTTAAGCCATAATAAAAAAATGTTATTGATTGAGTAGGGTACAGATTTAATATTGCTATTGTTATTGTGTTAATCAAGTTATATATTTATATATTTAATAGACTGGCTATTAATTGTTTATTAATTTATATATTGGCTGATTCAAACTATCATTGGCTGATTCAAACTAATTGACAAATAGAGAATTTGAGGAAGAGGAAGACTAAATAAACTGGAAAAGTTGGAGACTACTTAGCTTGTATGCTGGGTTGGAAGAAACTTTGGTCTCCAAACAAGAACCAAGGAGTATCCCAAGGAGAGATGTCCAGTGCATTGACTACAACTGTTATTAAAGGAGGCAAAAAAGTATTGTTGCCCCACTTGGCGTCATCACCGACTCTATCGCTCTCAATGTCATCTAAATCTACAGAAGATGCAAATATATTGGGACAGTTTCCCTTGCTACAGAATCTACAGGGAATGATGCAGACGATGCAAGAGGCAATGATGAAGAATTTTGAGGATTTAACAATGAACTTGAGAAGTGAAATGGGAGCAGTGCGGGGAGACATTAAAGTAATAAATGAGCAACTGATAGAAGTGCGAGAGGCAATGGTTAAACAAGAGGGGAGACTCCATGAAGTGAAAGTTTGTACCAATAGATATGAAGGACGCTTGGCGGGTCTGGAGCGTGAGCAGGCCACAACCACGAGGGCTATGGAAGAAGAATTTTTTTTTTTAAAAAAATCAATTTATATGCCGCCCTTCTCCGGAGACTCAGGGTGGCTTACAATGCATTAAGCAATAGCCTTCATACTTTTGTATATACCTGCTTAGTAGGGCTTTCGGCCAGGGGTGGGTTCTAAAATTTTTTACTACCGGTTCTGTGGGCATGGCTTATTTTGTGGGCGTGGCTTGGAGGTCATGTGACTGGGTGGGCATGGCTAGCTGGTCATGTGACTGGGTGGCCATGGCTATGTGTATAGGAACTACTCAGAGGGCTGAAAAAAGTCATTTCTGACAGATCCTCGCACTTTTGACCAGTCCTCACACTTATGACCATCCTCACATTTATGCCCGTGCAGCATTCTTAACAACCATGTCACTCATTTCACAACTGCTTCTCTTCACCATGGTGATAAGATAAGGCAAAAAACGTAAAATGTGAGGACAGTCATAAGTTCAAGGACTGGTCAAAAGTGCGAGGACCAGTCAAAAATAACTTTTTCAGCCCTCTGAGTAGTCCATATGCACAAAAAGATACAGCAATAGAGAGGGATGAAGGAAGGGAAGGGAAATTAGAGTAGGAGTGAGGGTAAGAGAGGAGGAGAAGGAGAAAGGAAGAGGAAGTAGGGAGGAGAAGAAGAGGGGGGAAGAGAAAGTAAGAAGGAAAGAAAAGAGAGAGGTGGTAGGTTTGAAGAGAAAGATTGCTGTACAATAAAAAAGATGAAAGGGAAGAAAGCCAACCCCAAACAAATATAAAGATATTAAGATAAAGAATGAATTGTTAAACTTTAAAGAATAAAAGAGAACAAATATGAATAAATAACAATAATTAGAAACACACATACAAACATGCAATGTATTTTCTTTGAACAGAGTATTTGGCCGGTTCACAAATTTAAACAATGTTTAGTCATTTCAATTAAATTTACAATTTCTATATTTCCTTTTTGTCATATTTATTCCTCATCTATTTTTTTTTTAAAAAAACCAATATTACCCTTCATCCTCATCTCTAATCTTAATCAAATTCAATTTTTCCCTTCTATTCTACATTATACCCCTTCCCATTGTCATCTATTTTTATATCCATCCTCACATTGGTTAATTATGTAATATTACAGTTGTTTAATACAAATTCAACATTTTAATATAAATCAATTAGTTATATAACTATCTTTTTTGTATATTAATCAATATGAACATGAATATTCCAATTATTTCCATGCAATCCAATTTCTTACAAATCAATTAATTATATTTACCAATAATAATAAACCAAATAATTCCCCCATATATTCCTCCAAACCACAACTTAACCATTTCTGCTTTCAACACAATATACAATTAATAGTATCTCAATTATTACAATTCCCTAGTTAAATAGAGCTTTTTTTGTTTTGTGTTTTAAAATCTTGAACTCTCCTCTTTTGCCCTAAATTTCCCATTCTTTGCAGTTTTGCACCTACGTTTTTTGGTGAGGAAAAAGAAAAAGCAATCTCTCTCTGCCTCATTTTGTCACGGTGCAGCAAAGGCCCTGCTTTACCTTCAGTTTTGTTTTTTCAGCATAACTAGGGGAAAAAAAATCTGCCCCACTCTTTGCAGCTAGCAACAGAGCCCTGAGCAAAACAGCTGAGAGCAAATCAGCTTATAGTCGGGATCTAATCAACTTGTGCTAACCTATGCTGAAGCTGAAAGGGGCTGTTTTTTCTATTTTTGCAGGCACCAGTCTACTCATTTGTTTTCTTTTAACACTGATCTGCTGTAGGGCAGCCCTTTGAAGCCCCGCCGCAAGAGTTTAAACAGGTTTTTTCCCTCTAGCCATCAGCTGGGACTCAGGAGGCAGCAATAGATTGGGAGTGGGCGGGGTAAGCGAACGGACTGGCCGGGAACCAGTTCGGGGGCGTGGCCAGCCAAACTTATTACCAGTTCTCTGAACTATTAAATTTTTTTACTACCGGTTCTTGCGATCCAGTGCAAACCAGGAGCAACCCACCACTGCTTTCGGCCCCCCGCAAGCAGTGTTCTTTTTTATACAAAGTCAGCTTATTGCCCCCACAATCTGGGTCCTCATTTTACCTACCTTGAAAGGATGGAAAGCTGAGTCAACCTTGAGCCTGGTGAGATTCGAACTTTCAGTAATTGCAGGCAGCTGGTGTCACTTTAGCACTACTTAAGCTGCTGTGCCACCCAGGCTCTTACAGATGGAACTCTCCTCCTTTTTTCTAAGAATGCAGAATGTGGTACAAGACAAAGAAGCATGTGTGAAAGAAGTAGTTGGAGATATTTTAACTGAAATCTTGGAAAAAGATAAGGCGTCAATAATGAAAGACATTGATGAGGCCTATAGGTTATTTACGGGTTAGGTAAAATGCCATAATTTGCCACAAGAAGTTCACATTCGATTTTGTAAGAAGGACGTATGGGAGGAGGTCTATAGGAAAGTAAGGGACCAGGTGATATCATATAAAGGACAACAAATTAGGATCTTAAAGCAAATTCCTAGGAAAGTTAGAAAACAGAGGCAAAGATACCAATTTTTGATGATGCAATTAAGGAAAAATGCAATTCTATATAGATGGCTGATACCGGAAGGCTTATTGATAACCTGGCGAGATAAGAGGATCAAAATTGAGAACTTGAGAGATGCACGAGACTTTTATGAGCTTAATTTTAAGGTGAATGATTTGGAGGTCAAGGGGGAATCGGAGAGTGAAAGCCCAGAAGACCTACAGGAAGATGAAGAACCCAAGGAATGAGCAGATGGGAAGGGGAGAAAGACAGAGAGGGGAGGAGCTGGAGGAAGGAATGAACCCCTTTCCTGGAGGGAAACCCGACAGACTAGAAAGAAAACAGAGGGCAAGTAATAAGTAGTAAGGAAGATGGTAAAGGGAGAAGTGGGGGTATCTTTATTTTCAGCCAATATTAATGGTTTAAATAACCCATGTAACAGAAAGAGAGTGTTCAACCGGTTGGCCAAAGCAAACTATGATGTGATATGCCTACAGGAGGTTCATGTAACGGGAAACAAGAAAGCGATATTAGAGAATAAAAGTGTCCGAGACGGAGTTGTCTAAGAAAGAAATAACGTGCCTCTCACATTTTGATAATAAAGGGGAAAAAAACATTTATTTATTAGAACAACGTCCTTACGAACGCATATGCAGCCAGGAAATGACCTCTGCTCCAAATTCCCTCCCTTTCCTGGCTTGTTCCCTTATTCTATTGGCCATTCTCTAAATCATTCTACTGCAGTAATTTAACCCCCCCTTTACTATGTCAGCCCTGAATGAAATGCAACTTGAGAGGCTGACATCCGGCCCCTCTCCCTTCATTCTCTCAGCAAAACTTGCACAAGATAAAACAACAGGTCTAATACCATTACCCCGTCTGGGACTGTGTCCCACCTCCTCCCGGCCTGTCCAGGTGATCTGCATGGAATTTAGCTATAAGGCGGTCAGCTTGAATGTTCGTGGTCTTCAGCCAGGAAGCTTCTGACAAGGGGTAACCCTTCCACTTAATTAAGTATTGAAGGCGGCCTCTGTGCCACCTCAAATCGAGAATTTGCTGTACTTCATAGTGAGTTTGGCCCCCAACGATCAAGGGCCCTGGGGGATCACGTGGCACCGGCCTTAAAGTTGACCCCACCACAGGCTTCAGAAGACTACTGTGAAAAACGGGGTGTATCTTTCCCAGTAACCGGGGCAACTGCAATTGTACCGTGACCGGGTTGATTATTTTTACTATAGGAAATGGTCCTATAAATTTCGGGCCCAATTTCCTAGTCGGGAGTTTGAGTCTCAAGTACTTGGTGGAGAGGTAGACCTTCTCTCCTACTCGGAACGGTCTTTGAGGGGCTCGGTGCTTGTCTGCTTGCTTCTTATAAGCCTGTGCTGCCTTGTCTAATGCCCTCTTGACGTTCTCCCAGGATTCTCTTAGCATCGCCATCCAATCGTTCAAGCTGACTGAGGAAGGGGGTTCCCTGGGATATTCTGGCATGGGGACAAAATCCATACCGCTCACTACCTTGAATGGGGTTAGTCCTGTACTACTGTGGACAGCATTGTTGTACGCGACCTCCGCAAAAGATAGGAGGTCCGCCCAGTTCGACTGTTGGTAGTCTACATAGCACCTCAAGTACTGCTCTATCATGGCATTCAGTCTCTCCGCCCCGCCATTGGTGCTCGGGTGAAATGCTGAGCTGAGACCTTGGGATGATCCTATGGATCGTAGGAATTCCCTCCAAAATTTCGCTGTGAACTGGACACCTCGGTCGGAGATGATTCTTCTGGGTACTCCATGCAAGCGGTAGATGTGTTTCACAAACAGCTTGGCCAATTGGCGGGCTGAGGGTAGCCCACTACAGGGTATGAAATGTGCCTGTTTGGAGAATAAGTCTATTACGGTCCAGATCACTGTGTTTCCGCCACTCTTCGGCAGCTCTACTATAAAGTTCATTGCAATCTCCTCCCATGGTCTTGTCGGTTCAGCTACTGGCTGCAGTAACCCAGGAGGTTTTCCTGGTCGGTTTTTCATCGTGGCACAGATGGTGCAGCTCTTCACATAACTGTCCACGTCTTTCCTCATGTGAGGCCACCAAAATTGTCTTCGTACTAAGTGCAGAGTCTTTAGAAAACCGAAATGGCCTGCTGGTCTAACATCGTGGCTCCTTTTGAGGACTAGGGTGCGTAGAGTTACTGGGACGTAAAGTTTCGTCCCTTTCCATGCTACGTCGTTCCTCCTTGTCAAAAGATGCTGATTGTCTCAGAACCAGGGGTCCGCCAATGTCTCTGTTTTGAGCCGTGTCGTCAGGTCACCCGCTGGTTGGCCCTGCTGGTCGCGATGCTGGCGTCTGGTGGTTACTTGACCCACTCCTTGAGGCGAGGGGATGATGGCATTCACCACCTGCTCCCGTTCACTGTTGTACTGGGGCATTCGGGAGAGGGCATCGGCCAGAAAATTCTTCTCCCCTGGGATGTGTTTCAGCTCGAAGTTGAACCGATTGAAGTATTGGGCCCATCGGACTTGTCTGGGTGATAATTTCCGCGGGGTCCTAAGGGCCTCCAGATTTTTATGGTCAGTCCAAACCTCGAACGGTGTCTGGTTTCCTTCTAGCAGATGTCGCCAGGTCAACAGCGCCCAGCTCACTGCAAACGCTTCCTTTTCCCATGCTGCCCAGCGTCTCTCTGTGTCGGTGAATTTGCGGGAAGTGTAAGCACAGGGCTGAAGGTTCCCTTGGCTGTTCTTTTGGAGTAGAACCGCTCCCACTGCCACGTCGCTGGCATCTGTTTGGATGACGAAAGACTGGTTGGGGTCAGGATGTGAGCCTGCCCACGGTGCCCTTGGGCTTCTTCATCATCTCCCATTTGGGTGTAGGGGAGTGATGCCGTGGCTGGGCTGGGTTGCTTGCTGAGCAGGGAGGGAAGCCCTGCGTGCATTTTGGAGCTTTCTTCTCTCATCTTTTTATTTTATTTTGTGTGTGTGTGTGTGGGGGGGGGGGGGCTATGCTGCCGTTTGGAGAGCCATAGAACCTTCCCCCCTTACCTGCCACTTGATTGGAGTCCAGCAAAAAGGCATCATAATTTTTTCCTTTTTTGAGGCAAACCTCCGGTGGAGATAGTTTTCTTCATGGCCTCAGATAAGGTTGCTATGGCGACATCTGAAGGTCTGCCAACGGAGTAGATTAGGAATGCATAAATATTTTTAGAAGAAAAGTCTTTGAAGAGAGCATTTCTTTTTGTTTTAGAAAACATTTTTTCCTGGCTGTCTGTCACGCTAGAGTTGTCTGAACGAAATTAGATGCCTCTCACATTTTGATAATAAAGAAAAAAAACTTATTTGTTAGAACAATGTCTTCACGGACTCATATGCAGCCAGGAAATGACCTCTGCTCCATCATCCCTCCCTTTCCTGGCTTGCTTCCTTATCCTATTGGTCATTATCTAAATCACTCTACGGCACTCTCTCTTAATAATCTCACAGGAATTTAACCCCCTCTTTACTAGGTCAGCACTGAGAAGCTGACACTCACATTAAGATCTACCTAGTGGCAATAACAGCGGCAAAATCTGTTTCGGGCGATCTGCTCACTACTTCATTTGGGAGCGCGGGAAGACCCCTTGCAGGGTAGGGCTGAGGATTTTGTGCAATATCTGCATGACAAAATTGCTCAGATTTGGGAAGGCTTGGACTCCGATTTGGTAGGTTCAGATGGGGTGATGGAGGCGAGTCTTGAGAATGTTATCTGGGAGGAGTTTGGCCTTGTGACTCCCGAGGACATGGACAGGATTCTGGGTAGGCTTAGCGCTGCCACATGTTTATTGGACCCGTTTCCCTCCTGGTTGGTGCTGGCCTCCCGGGCGGTCACATGAGGCTGGCTCCAGGGAATTATTAACACTTCCTTGAGTGAGGGTTTCTTCCCCTCCGCCCTGAAAGAGGCGGTGGTGAGGGCCCTCCTCAAGAAGCCTTCCCTGGACCTGGCTGTATTAGCGAACTATCATCCAGTCTCCAACCTCCGCTTTCTGGTGAAGGTTGTTGAGAGTGTGGTGGTGTGACAACTTCCGCAGTACCTGGATGAAGCTATCTATCTAGATCCATACCAGTCGGGCTTCAGGCTGGGATACAGCACGGAAACGGCATTGGTCGCATTGGTGGATGATCTCTGGAGGGCTCAGGTCAGGGTTGCTCCTCTGTCCTGGTCCTATTAGATCTCTCAGCGGCTTTTGATACCATCAACCATGGTATCATGCTGCGACGGTTGGAGGGGTTAGGAATGGGGGGCACCGTGTTGCGATGGTTCTCCTCCTTCCTCTCTGACCATATGCAGTCTGTGTTGGCAGGGGGACAGAGGTCGACCTCGAGGCGCCTTGTTTGTGGTGTGCCACAAGGGTCGGCCCTCTTGCCTCTCCTGTTCAACATTTATGTGAAGCCGCTGGGTGAGATCATCCGTGGTTTTGGGGTGAAGGTCCATCAGTAAGCTCATGATACTCAGCTGTACATCTCGACCCCTGACCACCCCAATGATGCCCTTGACGTGATGTCCCGATGCCTGGAGGCTGTGCGGATCTGGATGGGGAGAAACAAGCTCAGACTCAACCCCTCCAAGACCGAGTGGCTGTGGTTCCCGGTGTCCCGGTATAGCCAGCTGGTTCCATTGCTGACTATTGGGGGTGAGACTTTGGCCCCCACAGCGAGGGCTCGCAATCTGGGTGTCCTCCTGGATACACAGCTGTCTTTAGAAGATCATATGAGGGCCGTGGCCAGGGGGCTTTTCATCAGGTTTGCCTGATTCGCCAGTTGCGGCCCTATCTGGATCGGGACTCCTTACGCAGTCATTCAGGCGCTCGTCACTTCCCGCCTGGACTACTGCAATGCTCTCTACATGGGGCTCCCCTTGAGGAGCACCTGGAGGCTCCAACTGGTCCAGAATGCGGCTGCGTGGTTGATTATGGGGGTGACATGACGTACCCATGTAACACTTCTCCTGTGCGAGCTGCACTGGCTCCCGGTGGTCTTCCGGGTGCGATTCAAGGTGTTGGTTACCACCTTTAAAGCACTCCATGGCTTAGGACCTGGGTACTTGTGAGATCACGTTCTGCCACAGATGGCCTCCCACCGGCCAATACGCTCCCACAGAGAGGGACTCCTCAAGGTGCCGTCGGTCAAACAGTGTCAACTGGTGACCCCCAGGGGGAGAGCCTTCTCTGTAGGGGCTCCCGCCCTATGGAATGAATTGCCCCCGGAGATATGTATAATCCCCGACCTACATACCTTTCGCCGTGCCCTTAAGACCTTACTGTTCCAACAGGCTGGGCTGGCTAAATAAATGAATTTTAAGGGGTGTTTTAGTTTTTGAGTTTTTAATACAGGGCCAAATTATTTAATAAACTGTTTTTAAATTTTGTGATACATGTTGTTTTACTGTGGCTGTGCACTGCCCTGAGTCCCTCGGGAGAAGGGCGGTATAAAAATTTAAATAATAAATAAATAAATAATCGGTGTTAAGCAGGGAGATCGGCCTGTAATTATTAATCAGAAGCGGATCAGTGCCTTCCTTTGGGATTAATGTAATATACGCTTCGGACCAGGAGGGTGGCATATGACCAAAGGCCAATACCTCATTAAACAATTCAGTCAAGAATTCCCCCAAGGTCTCAAGAGGGCCTTATATATTTCTACTGGAAGACCATCCATACCTGGGGTCTTCCCCGCCTTTTGTTCCCCTAATACTAACTCTACTTTCTTCAAGGTAATCTCTGCATTCAATATTTCTTTCATTGGGAGTGGAACTTTTCGGGAGTCAGCTCTAGCCAAATACTCTCTAATCTCCTGGTCTTGTTCATCTCCAGCTGTATATAAGGCGGCAAAATATTCTTGTATTATTTTCCTTTTCCCTTCCTTATCCGAGACACATCTTCCAGTTTGGCCACTCAAACAAACTATCCTATTTCTCTCCTGTTGCTTCTTCAGTCTATAAGTAAGCCATTTCCCTGCTTTATTTGCATGTTCAAAGTTTTGCCCATCTAATTTTAGTAGCCAATTCTTCCTGGTCTAATGAGTTTAACCGGTGCCAAACTATTTTCTTCTCCTCCGCTAATTTTAGGTCCCCTGGGTCCGCCGGCAACTTAGCTTCCACTTTCTCCAATTCACACACCAATTTACTCCATTTCAATCTCTGAACCTTCCCTTTTCCAATTATATGGGATGATACTAATCCCTTGATCACCGCCTTCGCCATGTCCCAAATAATCTGGGGACTAGTATCTTCCTTCCTATTTACCCTAAAGAAAAAATCCATCTCCTTCTTTAGCTTTTGAAGTAAATCTTTATCTTTTAATACCCCTACATCCATCTTCCATCTCTTTATTCTGTGGGTTCCCCTCCATAGTATCCTCAACGGGCTATGGTCCGCCCAGTCATTGACCTCTATTTCCACATCTAACACCTGATCACACAACCCTACAGTCATCCAGGCCATATCTAATCTGGACCAGGAATGATGTCTGGGAGAGAAATAAGTACTCTGCTTCTTACCCAGGTTTCTGTCCCTCCATACGTCTCTCAACCCAATTATCTCTTTAATTTGTGTACAAATTTTTTGCAAGAGCTTCCTCCTCTTTTTCCTGGCTTTGCCTCTCTCTGGTATATAATCCCAATTTGAATCTACTACCGCATTAAAGTCCCCGAGCAGACAGATATTGGCATAGTTTAACTCTAATAACGTCTTATATAATTCCCCGTAAAAGTGTACTTGGTTTCCATTTGGAGCATAGATTCCAACCAACAAACATTTCCTTTGGTCCATTGTTACCTCTACCATCAGGACTCTACCCTTTTTTCCTGCATAAACTAATTTCGATTCTAAGTGTCCTTTTACATATATCGCCACTCCCTTCTTCTTCTGATCTGCCAAGGTAACATACAGATTTCCCAAACTTTTTGTCAGCCTCTCAACTTGCATTTCATTCAAGGCTGACATAGTAAAGGGGGGGTTAAATTACTGCAGTAGAATGATTTAGAGAATGGCCAATAGAATAAGGGAACAAGCCAGGAAAGGGAGGGAATTTGGAGTAGAGGTCATTTCCTGGCTGCATATGCGTTCGTAAGGACGTTGTTCTAATAAATAAATGGTTTTTTTTCCTTTATTATCAAAATGTGAGAGGCACGTTATTTCTTTCTTAGACAACTCCGTCTCGGACAGACAGACAGGAAATATATCTCTCTTCAAAAACTTTTCTTCTAAAATATTTATGCATTCCTAATCTACTCCATGCCGACGTTGGCAGACCTCCAGATGTCTCTGAAGCATTATCCAAGGCCATGGAAGAAAGCGATCTCCACCGGAGGTTTGCCTCAAAAAAGGAAAAAATTATGATGCCTTTTGCTGGATTCTCAACAAATGCCAGGTAAAGGGGGAAGGTTCAATGGCTCTCCAAATGGCAGCATAGCCCCCCCCCCCCACACACACACACAAGGAAAAAAAATGAGAGAAGAAAGCTCCAAAATGCACTCAGGGCTTCCCTCCCTGCTCAGCAAGCAACCCAGTCCAGCCACGGCATCACCCCCCTGCACCCAAATGGGAGATGATGAAGAAGCCCAAAGGCACCGTGGGCAGGCTCACAGACCCCCGCAATGGGAGGAGTGGCCACCGAGGGTGGAACCACCCTGATTCAGAGGGAAATTCGATGGCGATCCGGACCTGCTAGCTCAATTTCTCGATGCAGCTGAGATTTACATTGAGCGCTACGCACACCTTTACCCCTTCCCCAGGGCCCTGGTCAGTGCCATCGCAGAAGGTCTGGAGGGAGAAGCAAGGAGCTGGTCAGCAGCCCAGTACAAATACAGGGCCCCCCAACTGCAAGATGCAGATGGTTTCTTACAACTGCTGCGAGCCCGTTTCGAAGAAACAGGGGACAATCCCTATGTAGAAGATGAGCTCAGGCACCTAATGCAGAGGGGGAAGCCTGTCCAAGAACATATCCGTGAGTTCAGGAAAGTTGTTGGGACTTTACCTCCTTTGCCTGAACGACTGCTAGTATACTTCTTTAGAACAAGCTTAGATAAGCAAATCGCCCAAGTGACCGCTTATCGAGATATTCCGAACCGACTGTCCGACTGGTTCCGGATAGCGACGCAAGTCGAGAGAGGGCTACGTGCCAACAACATGCTAAAACAACCACAGGCAAAGGAGAAAACCCAGCTGGACCAGGAACCGTCTACCAGACCAGAAACTACAGCATCACGGGCCACCCAGAGGCCATCCACCCCACGGAGTCCACTGAGGTCCTACAGATGTGGGGGAGTCGGGCATTTGGCAGCAGCGTGTGGAACCCTGGGGCCAAAAACAGAGCCCCCAGCCAAGGCACGACTGGAACGAGGACCCAGGCACACCACCAAGGCACCATTAAGACTTTCCCCGACTGCAGAAGTTTTTGCCCATCTGACTGAAAATAGGGGGAGCTCCGACGATGCGAATTGACCCCCCCAAACTGTATGATGGCGATGACGATGGTGAAAACGACCCAATGGTGAGCGCACCCATCCACCCTTTTCTTTTCCCCATATGCCTAACAGCCCCAAAAACAGGTACCCAAGGGATTTTCCAAGCCCTAGTAGATTCGGGTTGCACGAGGTGCCTGATTAACCTACCCACAGTCCTAAAACTGGGGATCCAAGCTAAAAGGCTCAGCCACCCAATCCGTTTTCAGCAAGTTGATGGATCCCTACTGGGGGGGCAGATGCCACACATTTGACTGAGCCAGTGAAGCTAGAGCTAGCGGATCACTGGGAAATGATTCGGTTCATAATAGCCCCCAAGATGACCAACCCAGTCATACTGGGACTCTCCTGGCTGGACAAGTGGGGCCCCACCATCTGGTGGCAAGAAGGGACCCGCAGACTGAGGATAGCAAGGGGACCCCACCCCCTGCTGCCACAACCAGAGAAAACGGCCCCTCCTCCCACCCAGGGGGTCCAACCCCTCCCTCTAGAGGGATAAAAGATGCCTCCAACACAGGCGCGCAACCCGCCCTGTAAAGGGACAACAGAGCAACTGGCAGCCACCTCCAGCACCTCCCATGGCCCGGTCCAGATCCCAAAATAGTACCAAGATTTGGCAGAAGTATTTAGCGAGACCGAGTGTGACGTACTACCAACCCCACCACGACGCTGATTGCGCTATCGAAATCATCCCTGGTTCGAAACTACCAAAACCTAAATTGTACGCCATGACACCCCGTGAAATGCAAGAACTGCGAAAGTACATAGACAAGAACCTACAAAGGGGTTTTATCGAACCAGCCAAACCACGGGTAGCGGCACCAGTTTTCTTCAGGGAGAAGAAAGACGGCTCCATGCGTCTGGTGGTCGATTTTCGAGGGATAAACTGTGTCTGCGTGCACAAATTATACGCCCTCCCTCTCATAAAAGACATGCTAGCTCACTTGGCCAAAGGGAAGGTTTTTACCAAACTAGACCTTCGTGAAGCGTACTACCACATACGCATCAAGGAAGGAGACGAGTGGAAGACAGCATTTAATTGCCCCCTAGGAAGTTTTCAATTTAAAGTGATGCCTTTCGGACTACAGGGAGCACTGGCAGTGTTCATGCAACTGATAAATGAAGTTCTACATGATCACCTTTATAAAGGGGTCCTCGTCTACCTGGACGACATTCTCATTTACAAGGAAACCATAGACGAACACATACCCGTCGTCCGCCAGGTGCTCGAAAAACTGCTGAAAGCGAACCTCTATGTCAAACTGTCGAAATGCGAGTTCCACCAGTCACGGCTAGACTACTTAGGCTACCGAGTGTCCAATGAGGGGATAGAAATGGACCCAGCCAAAGTACAATCGGTCCTTGACTGGCGACCCCCACGCACCCGCAGACAACTGCAAAGCTTCTTGGGGTTCGCGAACTTCTACATACAATTTATCCCCTGTTTTGCAAAAATTGCCAAACCTCTAACCGACCTCTTAAAAACAGGGAGTCCAGCAACAAAACCTCGCCCAGGACAGCCTCTACAGTGGAGTCCAGCCTGCCTACAAGCCTTCGAAACAGCGACGTGGCAGTGGGAGCGGTTCTACTCCAAAAGAACAGCCAAGGGAACCTTCAGCCCTGTGCTTACACTTCCCGCAAATTCACCGACACAGAGAGACGCTGGGCAGCATGGGAAAAGGAAGCGTTTGCAGTGAGCTGGGCGCTGTTGACCTGGCGACATCTGCTAGAAGGAAACCAGACACCGTTCGAGGTTTGGACTGACCATAAAAATCTGGAGGCCCTTAGGACCCCGCGGAAATTATCACCCAGACAAGTCCGATGGGCCCAATACTTCAATCGGTTCAACTTCGAGCTGAAACACATCCCAGGGGGGAAGAATTTTCTGGCCGATGCCCTCTCCCGAATGCCCCAGTACAACAGTGAACGGGAGCAGGTGGTGAATGCCATCATCCCCTCGCCTCAAGGAGTGGGTCAAGTAACCACCAGACGCCAGCATCGCGACCAGCAGGGCCAACCAGCGGGTGACCTGACGACACGGCTCAAAACAGAGACATTGGCGGACCCCTGGTTCTGAGACAATCAGCATCTTTTGACAAGGAGGAACGACGTAGCATGGAAAGGGACGAAACTTTACGTCCCAGTAACTCTACGCACCCTAGTCCTCAAAAGGAGCCACGATGTTAGACCAGCAGGCCATTTCGGTTTTCTAAAGACTCTGCACTTAGTACGAAGACAATTTTGGTGGCCTCACATGAGGAAAGACGTGGACAGTTATGTGAAGAGCTGCACCATCTGTGCCACGATGAAAAACCGACCAGGAAAACCTCCTGGGTTACTGCAGCCAGTAGCTGAACTGACAAGACCATGGGAGGAGATTGCAATGAACTTTATAGTAGAGCTGCCGAAGAGTGGCGGAAACACAGTGATCTGGACCGTAATAGACTTATTCTCCAAACAGGCACATTTCATACCCTGTAGTGGGCTACCCTCAGCCCGCCAATTGGCCAAGCTGTTTGTGAAACACATCTACCGCCTGCATGGAGTACCCAGAAGAATCATCTCCGACCGAGGTGTCCAGTTCACAGCAAAATTTTGGAGGGAATTCCTACGATCCATAGGATCATCCCAAGGTCTCAGCTCAGCATTTCACCCGAGCACCAATGGGGGGGCGGAGAGACTGAATGCCATGATAGAGCAGTACTTGAGGTGCTATGTAGACTACCAACAGTCGAACTGGGCGGACCTCCTATCTTTTGCGGAGGTCGCGTACAACAATGCTGTCCACAGTAGTACAGGACTAACCCCATTCAAGGTAGTGAGCGGTATGGATTTTGTCCCCATGCCAGAATATCCCAGGGAACCCCCTTCTTCAGTCAGTTTGAACGATTGGATGGCGATGCTAAGAGAATCCTGGGAGAACGTCAAAAAGGCATTTGACAAGGTGGCACAGGCTTATAAGAAGCAAGCAGATAAGCACCGAGCCCCTCAAAGACTGTTCCCGAGTAGGAGAGAAGGTCTACCTCTCCAGCAAGTACTTGAGACTCAAACTCCCAACTAGGAAATTGGGCCCGAAATTTATAGGACCATTTCCTATAGTAAAAATAATCAACCCGGTCACGGTACAATTGCAGTTGCCCCGGTTACTAGGGAAGATACACCCCGTTTTTCACAGTAGTCTTCTGAAGCCTGTGGTGGGGTCAACTTTAAGGCCGGTGCCACGTGATCCCCCAGGGCCCTTGATCGTTGGGGGCCAAACTCATTATGAAGTACAGCGAATTCTCGATTCGAGGTGGCACAGAGGCCGCCTCCAATACTTAATTAAGTGGAAGGGTTACCCATCATCAGAAGCATCATGGGTGAAGAGCACGAACATTCAAGCTGACCGCCTTATAGCTAAATTCCATGCAGATCACCCAGACAGGCCGGGAGGGGGTGGGACACAGTCCCAGACGGGGTAATGGTATTAGACCTGTTGTTTTAGCTTGTGCAAGTTTTGCTGAAGAATGAAGGGAGAGGGGCCGGATGTCAGCTTCTCAGTGCTGACATAGTAAAGAGGGGGTTAAATTCCTGTGAGATTATTAAGAGAGAGTGCCGTAGAGTGATTTAGATAATGACCAATAGGATAAGGAAGCAAGCCAGGAAAGGGAGGGATGATGGAGCAGAGGTCATTTCCTGGCTGCATATGAGTCCGTGAAGACGTTGTTCTAACAAATAAGTTTTTTTTCTTTATTATCAAAATGTGAGAGGCATCTAATTTCGTTCAGACAACTCTAGCGTGACAGTGAGACCTCACCAGTGTTCAGTCGGATTCGGAGCGGCTGGCTCTCCAATCGCTCTCCAGGCGTCTTTTCCGGTGCTTCATCTCCCTCAGCTCCTCAGAAAACCAGGGAGCCAATTGAGATCGGCACTGGGTCCGAGGCCGCAAAGGCACGACGTGGTCCAAAGCTCCAGCGGCCACCCTATCCCAGGTGGCCACCAATTCTTCAGTCAAGTCATGAGCCAGATCCTCTGGGAATGGCCCAAGCTCTGTCAGGAACCTATCCGGATCCATCAAGTGCCTGGGACAGAACCACCTAGTCAGTTCTGTCTCCCTCCGGCGGAGGGAAGCGGCTTGGAAGTCTAGTTGAAGGAGCAAATGATCGGACCATGACAAGGGTTTGATAACTAAATCCCCTATTTCTACATCATTCAGCCACTGACCAGAGACAAAAATCAAGTCCAGAGTGTGTCCCCTCATGTGAGTCGGGCCTTGAACTAACTGGGTCAGGTCCATGGCCATCAAGGAAGCCATGAACTCCCAGGCTGCCTCAGACGTTCCACTGACAGATGGCAGGTTGAAATCCCCCACGACCCTAAGTCTAGGGGTGTCCACCGCCACCCCAGCTATTACATTGAGCAGCTCAGGCAGGGCTGCTGCTACATGGCAGGGAGCCAGGTACGCAGTCAGCAGGCCCATCTGCCCCCACGGCCCCACTTCACAAGGAGGGACTCACATCCGGCTATCTGAGGAACAGTGATCTCCCTCGGGCAGAGACTTTCCTTTATAATAGCTGCCACTCCCCCACCCCTCCTCTGAGCCCTCAGCTGATGGAATGCATGGAAGCCTGGTGGGCACATTTCAATGAGAGGAACCCACCCTCCCCTCCGTGATCTTAGCAAAGAGACTAAAATTTTTTTTGAATGAGTACATCTACGGGGACCAGAATGGCTTCCTGCCTCATAGACAACTTAAAGATAATGTAAGAACCATACTGAATATATTAGAATATTATGAATGTAATTCTGACAAGCAGGTGGCCCTGGTCTCCGTGGATGCACAAAAAGCCTTCGATAGAATGAGCTGGAATTTTCTGTTTGCACAGTTGAGTGTAATGGAATTCGGGGGAAAATTTATCAGGGCGATCCGGACTATATACACGAAACAGGCAGTGAAAATACTTATTAATGGGGAGGAGTCTGAAAAGATTTATATAGGTAAAGGTACCAGACAGGGATGCCCATTATCTCCACTTTTATTTATTTTAACTCTTGAGTCATTATTGAATGAAGTTAGAAGGAATCAAGGAATTAAAGGACTAAGGATCAGAGTGGAAGAGTTTAAGCTTCAAGCCTTTGTGGACGATTTGATATTTGCATTGGAAGAACCTTTGGAATCGGGACCAACTTTACTCCAGGAGTTGGAGGCCCACGGGAAAGTAGCGGGATTTAAATTAAATAAAGATAAAAACAAGGTCCTAGTTAAGAATGAGATGACGGATCAAAAAGCGCAGTTAGAGGAAGAACTAGGGATTCAGATAGTTAAAAAGGTGAAATATTTAGGTATTTGGCTCTCATCCAAATGTTCATCTATTAAAGAGGACAATTACCTGAAACTCCTTACTCAAACTAAAGAAAGACTTGAAGGATGGAAAAGGACTACAGTTATCATTACTGGATAGAATTATTATTATTATTATTATTATTATTATTATTATTATTATTATTATTTATTCAATTTGTATACCACCCTTCTCCTATTGGACTCAAGGCGGTGCACAGCCAAGAATAAAAACATATCAATACAAAATTTAAAATCAATTAAAAGAATTACATGATTTTGGCCCACGATTTAAAACAATCCAACTAAAACCCAATTGACACTTAAAAACTACAAACTACAAAAAGACTAAGAAAGGCCTGGCTGACAGCACCCTGAGGAGTCCCTCTCTGTGGGAGTGTACTGGCCAGTGGGAGGTTATCGGTGGCAGAAGGCGGTCCTGCAAATACCCAGGTCCTATGCCATGGAGCGCTTTAAAGGTGGTGACCAACACCTTGAAGCGCACCCAGAAGACCACTGGAAGCCAATGCAGCTCGCGCCCTCTCGCTCCCATAATCCCCTGCACGGCCGCATTCTGGACCAGTTGGAGCCTCCGGGTGCTCCTCAAGGGGAGCCCCATGTAGAGAGCAATGCAGTAGTCCAGGTGGGAAGTGATGAACGCCTGAGTGACTGTGCGTAAGGAGTCCCAATCCAGATAGGGCTGCAACTGGCGAATCAGGCAAACCTGATGAAAAGCCCCCCTGGCCACGGCCGTCATGTGCTCCTCCAAAGACAGCTGTGAATCCAGGAGGACACCTAAGTTGCGAGCCCTATCTGTGGGGGCCAATGATTCGCCCCCAATAGCCAGCGATGGCGCTAGCTGGCTATATCGGGACGCCAGAAGCCACAGCCACTCAGTCTTGGAAGGGTTGAGTCAAAGCCTGTTATTCCCCATCCAGATCCGCATGGCCTCCAGACACCGGGACATCACTTCAAGGGCATCGTTGGGATGGCCTGGGGTGGAGATGTACATCTGAGTGTCGTCAGCATACTGATGGAACTCCACCCCAAAGCCACGGATGATTTCACCCAGCGGCTTCACATAAATGTTGAACAGAAGGGGTGAGAGGACCGACCCTTGCAGCACCCCACAAATGAGGTGCCTGGGGGTTGACCTCTGCCCCCCTGCCAACACCGACTGCGACCGGTCAGAGAGATAGGAGGAGAACCACCGTAAAACGGTGCCCCCCACTCCCAACCCCTTCAACCGGTGCAGCAAGATACCATGGTCGATGGTATCAAAAGCCGCTGAGAGATCTAACAGGACCAGGATAGAGGAGCAACCCCTATCCCGAGCCCTCCAGAGATCATCCACCAACGCGACCAATGCCGTTTCCATGCTGTACCCAGGCCGGAAGCCGGACTGGAGCGGATCCAGATAGACAGCTTCATCCAGGTACCCAGGAAGCTGTCACGCCACCACATTCTCAACAATCTTCGCTAAAAAGGGAAGGTTGGAGACCGGACGATGATCTGACCATGACAAGGGCTCAATCACTATCTCCCCTATCTCAAGATCATTCATCCACTGCCCAGAGACAAAAATCAAATCCAGAGTGTGTCCTCCCATGTGAGTGGGTCCATGAATTAGTTGGGTCAGGTCCATGTCCGTCATGGAAGCCATGAATTCCCGGGCCACCTCAGACGTCTCGCCGATGGACGGCAGATTAAAGTCCCCCATGACCATGAGCCTGGGGGTCTCCACCGCCACCTCGGCAATCACGTTGAGTAGCTCGAGCAGGGCAGCCGATACATGGCAGGGAGCCAGGTATGTAATCAGCACGCCCATCTGCCTCCCATGTCCCCACTTCACAAGGAGGGACTCACATCCAGCTATCTGAGGTACAGTGGCCTCCCTAGGAGCGAGACCTTCCTTTACAAGAACCGCCACCCCCACTGCCCCTCCCCTGGGACCTCGGCTGATGGAATGCACGGAAACCTGGAGAGCATATCTCCACGAGGGGGACCCCCCTTCCTGGCCCAACCAGGTCTCCGTAATACCTTCCAGGTCCGCACCCCCCTCTGATCTGTCCCCCCCCTTCAGAGACCCACAAAAACACAGCCAGCCGAGGGTTAATAATCACTTGGCACACTCCGCAGTTCTTATCTCAACCTTGGCAGCGATATGCACACCGTCTGCCAAGGACTTTATTGGTTTACACAAACAAGAAAATCTCCTACGTAGCTTTGCCGTTCATCTAGCTTCCAAGACTACGAGGTTGCTCCGTTTGTTTAGCTTTGTTCGTCACGAACTTCGTGACCCACCGTACTGTCTTATATACATATGCTTCTGGGTGTGGTCCAGTGAGTCATTGATCCCGTGACTCCAATCCAATGACTCAGGATTTTCTCATACGTCGCAGCTGCAGTACCCTTTTCTCTCGCCTTCTTTGGCGTGCGTCCAGGAATGACGTCTCTCCCTCACTCTCATCTGAGACACCTGTTTCCCCACTACTTGGCTCTCTTTCAGCTGGCACCTGAGCCGGTGCCAGAGGGGGAGGGCTGGGAGATCTGGCTGGCTCCTCTTCCTCCTGCTCAGAGCTGCCTTCCTCCAAAGGGATAGGCTCAGAGGACGGGGCCACAACACCCTCTTGAACCAAATCACAAATGAGGGGGGCTTTGTTTACCACGGACCTGGCATTGCACAACGTCAACCGGGGGCCCAGGGCCTGAGGAACCGAACAACCAGGGGAGAGAGACGAGCATTGAGGGCCGGAGCGTGCAATTGCTTGCAAGTAGCGAGTGCGCCCTCCCCTAACATGATATGGCCCTCTGCTCCCACCGTATCTGCCCTTCCCACCCACAATGCCGATGGAAATGCCCTCCCCAATATAGGAACTAGCCTCCCCAGGCCCCCCGACACCTGTGGGTTGCCCCCCAAACCCACCCCGGTTGAACAAATTTCATTCTCCCTCCCACCCCTTAAAAAACGAATTAAAAACGAGTACAGAGAGTTGCAGTAGTCAAGACATATATTCTGCCTAAATGGGTTTTTCTCTTCCAGACAGCTCCTGTTTTATTAGATGCAAACAATTTTCAATCCTTAGACCAATGTATATGTAGTTTTGTTTGGCAGAACAAAAAACCAAGGATCAAACTGAAAATGATTCAAGAATCCCCTTCCAGGGGATGATTGGATTTACCAAAATGGGAGTTTTACCACCAAGTGGCTGTCTTAAATTGGATCAGAGACTGGATTGCTTTGAGAAGGAGGAGAATCCTTATACTGGAAGGTCAAACCTGCACCAGGGGTGGGACTATTATCTGAGTCAGGAAAAGTCCAAAAAACATAAATATTTTATGGAACATTTCATCCAAAAGGTCTTGATGACTACTTGGGAGAGACTAAAAAACAAATATTATCTGATGACTCCGATCTGGCTTTCCCCTCTAGAAGCGGTGATATGCCCGACCCTTTATAACAGAAATAAGCCTTTAACTTACCAAACGTTGTTGGATCCTTTAGGCAGAGTAAAGCCTTGAAGTACGCTGGCGGGACTCGGCTATGAGTTAGATTGGTGGACATATAACCAGGTCCAATCCAGAACAGCTCAGGATAAAAAGATGGGAGGAATCTATAATTCCTTACAAGAACTTGATAAAATCTTGTTGGGAAAGGATGAGAAGGTATTATCCAAACTGTACCAATTCCTCTTAATGGGTTGGATTGGAGAGGAGGTTATTAAGGACTTGATGATTGCCTGGGGGAGAAATTTGGGACATTTGATTGAGCTCGAAAAGTGGGAAGAAATTTGGGGAAGAACTCTAAAAATAACAATGTTGGTTCCCTATAAGGAAAACACATACAAGTTCCGGTTGATGACTCGTGGCAAAATGGCGTGGTAAGAGCGATCGCTCCTTCCCATTGCCACTTATCACCATGTTTTGGGGACCCTTCGAGGCGTGGAAGCTTGGAGGGCTTAGCGGACTTTAGCGAGGCATCGGCAGGCTGAGTGGTGAGCCGCAATCCCACTTAGTTGGTCCGATTTTCGCTGTCAAACCAGCGTGGCGCGTCTGCCTCTCAATGGAGGACCCGAAGTCACGATAATCAACAAGACGGGAAGCAAGAAAATCCGGTGTAAGAGGTGTCAGAGAGTGCTCATATCCACGATCCCCCTGATACGAGTGGATTTTGTTCCAACTGGCTGGCTGGAGCAGATCGAAAGGAGTCATAAGTGACCTAGCAGCGATTAAGAGAGGCGGTGGAGATCTTAACTGTGGGGACTGCAGAGAAGCCAGTGAGAGAGAGTGGAATGAAAAGCTTTTAAAGTGGAGCTTCGACGCTAATTTAAAAAGCGAATAGAACTTGCCGATCAGGTGGAGGATTCTGAGGTTTTTGCTTGTGAAACTGAAGACTGAGTGAGGAAAGCTGCGAGGCATAGGAACCGGAAGTGCAGCCATCTTAAAATCAACGAAAAGAACTACAAAGAGCTAGAGTGGCTGGAGGAACCACCGGGAGAAGACAAGTTGCCAAAAAACAACGAACTAAATATTTTGACAGCTTGATAGCTCAGGCACTGAGAAGATCTGACAGTTTAAAGCATTAAGAGACAGAGAGGAGAGGAGAGAAAAGTGCTGGTACTGGTTTTTTTGACTCCCCCATCACTGTTTCCACAAGTGAAAAGACAGAAGGGACATTGAAGGAACTAAGAAGATGTTAAGAACAATTAAGAAATTAACACTTTAGTGTATATATTGTGGTATTATTACTTATTTAGTCTTTTACTCTCCTTACTATTTCTATTTACTTCTCTTATTACTTTCTTTACTATTTGCTTATATAAATATTCATTTATCTTAAGGGTTTTTTAGGAATACAATTATATAACTGACTAAACTTAATATCTAATTCATATCCAATTAATTGTAAATTTTTATATTTATATTTTAGGTACATATTTAATTATTAATTAATCACTTTATTTAGTATAATACAATTATTGATTAAGGGACCTATTACGTGATTGAAAGGGATATATTAAGTGAAAGAAAAATTGATTAATTGTCTATTTAATGAATAACTGATTGTCTATTTAATTATTTATAATTATTAATTATTCAATTATTTATATATATTAATTAACTAAGTGTGTTTATAGAGTATATATAGATCAATTATTATAAATAAGAACTTAATTGATATTAGAAGATACCTTATTTAAGGATTAGTGTTTTTACATATGAGTAATTATTAGTAGAATAACAAATGAATTAAGTGATTGACATTGACTTTGATACATGATTTATTGAATAGATAATAATTGACTAAAATGTGAAGGCGTAGACATATATTGATTGGAGCATAGAAAGAGTTTAACATTTGAATAGACTTAAAAGGATTTAGATAAAAGAGATTAAAAGATCTGATTGAATTACTGGTTAGAAAGAGTAGGTAGTTACAACAGATAGGAAACAGTCAGATGTATATAGCGGCCTAGTTGAATATAAGAAGACAATAATTAGTGGATGATTATCTGGAGAAACATAGAGAAGATACTCAAAGACCAGTCAAGAATTCTGAAGGAGATGACAAGTGTGAGAATATCCAAGACAGCATTACCGTTTGCAAAAGGAAAAACCTTTATTGTATAAAAACAGGAAACAGAGACATGAAAGCATAGACAGATTAAATATATGTTTGCAAAGGGCCTTTCCTCCTCAAATGGGGAAAGATGGAAACAAACGCAATTAACACGGTTTATATACATCAGAAGTCATGTGACTAATGTCCTTTGGGAATCAGTTTCAGATTTATACAACATATTGTAATACAGGTTCCACCCTGGAAATTCCCCAATTCTCAACAGGAATATTCCACAAAAACATCACTTACGTACTTCCCCTTCTGGAACAAACAGACAGGCCCCAAACAACCCCATTTCAGTACTTTTCCCAGAACATCAATTTCCGTCAAAACAACTCCATAATACATATTTCCCATAAGGTAATCATTTCAGAAAAGCCTATTGTGTTCCCTTTTGTCCAGTTATATAATCAGGTCATACAAGGTAAAATAAGACACTTAAAATGGCGTAACTCAGGTTACACTTTTACAGGAATAATCCTCATATTTCTCTCAATCCCCACTTTCCCTTTTGATCAATTTATTCCTGTAAATTGTAAATATCCCATAACAATATAGAAACTCCTCTCCATACAACAGGTAATTTGGGCAATGTCTTGTCACCACATAAGAACATTAACTTGGAGGAAGCATATATCTTTAGATATGGAAAATGTAACTCCTCCTCTAAAATCCAAAATTTCTTGTATGAAGGTGTATAATTACCATATAGCTCAGTGCATTACTTATATAAAAAGTAATAGGGCTAGTGGTGGTTCTATAAGAGAATAACGGTGCTCGAGTTCAGTATGGAAACATAGCTGCTACCATGTTATAGGATAACTAGGCAACACAGCCAAAATCCCCATCCCTATCCGCACCTGTAGGATAACAAACGCTACCACAAGAAGCCCTATTATTCCTAGTGAACTAGCCCCCCATCTTCCAAAAAGATAAAAGGTTATTATCTTACCTCCAATTCGTCAATCGATCGAGGGGAACTTACATCCACTGAATACCAAAGCATAGATTTACACCAACCAACAGTATCTTTCCTCAATACAATCTAAAAACAGAACAAAAATTATTAACACCTCTAATCAAATACAAATCCCTATCCATCGATCCTCAATCGTCTAAGGTTCGTCGATGAAAAGTCAATTTAAAACGGTTCGTAGCAACTGTTCATCCACAAGGCAAAGCCACTGGTCCTTTGACTCCAGAATAACCAACCACGTTCCTTAGTCCTCACAGCCGACTCTGTAGTTAGCAGAACTTGGAACCGTCCTTCCCACACCAGCTGCAACTTTTCCTCCGTAAGGGTTTAATCAGGACCCAGTCTCCATCGTCGTACTCATATACTTGGAAATCAAGAAGTAGAGTCTGTGCCAACCGTCCTTTGCACCTTAAATGAGAAAAACACTGGGACAGTCCCTGTATATATTTTCTCAAAACAAAACTTTTTCAATTCTATCCTAGGCATCCCAGCCTTTCCCCATATATGACAATCCAAACATTGTTTCATACAAAGATATCCCCAGACCTTCCCTAAGACTAGTTAGTCTTAACAGAGTTAAAAGCAAACACTTCACCCAAGGTAGTTCTAACATTAATTAATTTTTATAACATAGATTTAATTGTCTGATTAGCACATTCACAACCCCCATAGAACTTAGCATGAATAATAAATGTCGTTGCCAATCAATTCCTAATTGTCCCATAACCTCTATCACCTGAACAATAAAATGTGTACCCCTATCACTATCAATAGGATCAACCAATACATATTTGAGTATTATTCACTCCAATATAATTTAACAATCCTTTGAGCACCTTCCTTTACACAAAGAAAGGCTTCAAAACATCCAGTAAGATAATTCACTATTATAATTTCATATATCAATGGTCACACCACCCACATTCCAATGTAATCTACTAAATTCATTAAAAAGGCCAAATCTCCACATATTTATCACATACACAATGTATTCATTTCCGTACCAATTTATAACTATCGTATACATACCCCTACACACATATATATATAATAAAATCAATGAGTGCTTACATTCCCCAATGGGTTCCCCATACACTCATTCAAGCACATTCCACATAACAGCTGTATTAAGAATTTTCACTCCATCTTTAGTCATCCATTTCCCATTCACTTACACACCTCTCATCCATCATTTGTTGTTCTTTTTCATCAATAAATACCTGATTTACATCAAAAGTCAATACAAGCACTAAAACCATAACTACATCTTCCCCAAAAGCCGCTTCTTTAGCTGCTTTATCTGCCAATTTATTCCTCAGTATTAATTTTAAAGTCCCTTTCTTATGTGCTTCTACATAAATAACAGCAAGTTTAGCAGGACCTTCAGCTGCTTCCAAAACCGCTATTATAAAATTCACCTGTTTCAATTCCTTCCCTTCACCAGATATCAAGACTATCCCAACAGCAAGATACCATAAGCATACTTTAAATCAGCATAAATATTCCCTACCGCATTTATTAATATGTACAATGCTTGTAATAAAACAAAAATATCACATGGCTGCGATGACCATTCAGACAGTAACTTTCCAGCTTCCAAAATCTCCATAATAACTCCATTCACAACTACATAACCATTCAATCTCTTCCCATTCTCAACCCCTAACAGAAATACAACTAAATTTAAATTCCCATTAGTCAGGAGAACCAAACTCTCTTGAGACAACAAAATAATCCCATATTTCAAAAACATAGCATACAGATTTGTACTGATATAAACTACTCACCACCAATGCCCTACCAAAGGTTAATTTTCTACTCTCGTCCACTGAAGGTGCAATCGCAGCTTCAGCTTATATACACAAGGCTAACCTTGCACCACAAGATCCATCAATTATGACAAAAATACTACAGATCTCTTCTTCATAGCCCACATGCAAACCAACACTCCCTTGGCTATACCATCTGCCACTACTACAGACAAGTGCAAACTCTCTTCCAAATAACTTCCTATAATTTCTCAGCCATAAATACTCAACTCTCCCCACTTCAGAGGAATCACACCACACCTATATCACAAATTAGCTAAACTATTTCCACAAGCTTCAAAGAAATGCAAAGCTTAATCTAAATTCACAAGTCTAAACCACAAGTCTATACAAACTAACTCACAGATAACTTCCTAGCTAGCCAGATCAAAAATCCATCTTCACCCTCTACCAGTAAGTAACTCTCCCCTCAAGGGAACATCCCTTATCTGGACAACACTAAACTAAAATAACATAGTCAACTACTCCCCACTATTCAATATCCAGGCTATCCCAAAAATCCGCTTAACTTCTCAGCATTCAAAATCAAAATCAGTCAAAATGCACAACATAAATACATAACAAAAACTTCTAAAAGCAAAAGAAAATCACCTAATAGAGGTACTCCGGTTCTCTACTCTGAAAAAATATTCGTTTTAAACTTTCAATATCACTCCTCTATTATATAGATTTATTCAACCACCTCAAACATAATACAATAAAATCAAAACTCCAAGCAGAACAGGAAATATCTGCATAACTGCCATATGCAGGCCAGAAACAATCACCCAATTGCCCCCCCTTCCTCTCAAACTCAGCAAAGGAAAAAAAAATGTATAAAAGGGAAAACAAACCGCACCTCCCCCCCCCCCCTTCCTCTCCTGTTCAGAACAAGAAGAAAGGGGACATATGGGGAGGAAAAATATTACTCCTATCTCCATTTAACATCGTAAATACCTTCTTCTAATCCCACTTCTCCAGAGAATCTCTCTCCCCTCTTTCTTGCTCATTCGAACATTTGATATTACCTTCATAACAACAACAAACCCTTGCCACTCACTATTCCATTATACAAAGGATACCTCCAGATAGGTTCAACACACACTCATATTTATTCTACAACCAGACCTTTCAGTGTACTACAACACACACATACCTTCTCCCTGCCAATTAGTCAGCATAAATACTTCAGAGAACTTTATCATTCTCAATATTATTATTTTACAAGACAATGAGCTCTATTGCCTAAATAACTCTCATTACACACAGACACCTTCACACATGCATACCATTTAACAACATTTACAAACCAAGAATGAAACCTGGGAAAGTTCTATCCCGGACATCTTATAGCTTATTCCTCAAGCAGTGGAAAACTTTAGGATGTGGTTTTCAATCAAAAACTTGATTTCGGGCCCTAACCACCACCTGCCCTCCACAGCTTCAAGCTCAAGCCAAGAAGGTCACTTACTTCGCCGGCACACACATATCACTATCACAGCACATTAATCAAAGACAAATTATTCGCACTCAACCTTAGGTAAACAATAAACCCTTCTCATTCACAAATGAGAAAAATCTTATCTCTCAATAAGAGGAATAGGGGCAACATCAACTATCGGGTCAATTTTCCTTCCCCGTTCCCCAAGTATAAAACTTAAGCTCACGTCCTAGAAGAGACAATACATCCCTCCCAAGCAGATTAATACCTGCTTCTAGAACAAATATCACATGCAAATATATAACACGCTTTCCACAACTCAATTCCATATACCTCAACAATCACACAAATAGAGGTGCTAGTTGTTACCATATCTATGAGAAACATATAAACCTCCACTTCTGGTCCCACTAATAAATTTATCAAGGGCTCTTTCAAAAACTTTTAACACCACTGATCATCTTCTTCTTCTCCCATATAAAGGCACTATTCCACTCTCTGAACAGAACAGGTTCTAACATAATACCACTCCTTACCACACACAAAGCACTTTCTGCTTTCAAATCCACCAACTCCTGGACATTTCTACAGGAGCAATCCTCTCCCCAATTCCAGGATGCTGTTGCCTCATTGCAACCAAAGTTTCACAAAGCCTAGTCCTCTTAACACAGACATCAGCATTTGACTTCTCTACCAAGTCTTCATTCACATAAACTTTTTTGAACTTCCTTCAACAGAGCAATAATATCAGAAGCAACTCAGTCCTTATTCTTCTTCCCATGCCATCATCCACACACTAAGTTGTCATTAAGGACTCATAAGCCATGGCCAGGGTACTTATTTAAAGTGTCCTTAATACATTCCAGAAACACAGACGGTGTTTCCCGCAGCTGTTCTTACCACAAAGGCTTTTGTTAATTTTGTCTCTTGAGGTACAGCTGTTTTAACTCCCTGAAGACTAACCCACTTCAGGTGTTCCATTTGCTCCCGGTCAGCAACATTATTCCAACCAGGACCAGCTAATGGAAACCTAACATCGGCAGCAACGGGCTAAGCAGCCCCCACTTGGGTTTCATCCCAAAACACCATAGCTGCCGACCTCTCCTCTGGAGAGAACAAGTCACCCAATATACTGCAACTCTACCAAAGTATACAGCTTGGGTCCCAGGAACAGATCCAATGACTCAAACAACTCGATCAGATCTGCCTGTAAAGACGGCATGTAACCACATCAACACTCTGTTGAGATCTCTACTTCGCTGTTCCCAGCAGCAACTGCAATTCCAGCCACAGCTCCCTGCTCCATTTACATTATAAGGAGGAGGGGGAAGTAGGCATGTGGCATATGCTAAAGGATCCTTTCCATACAAAACCCTAAAACCTCCCAGAGGAAAAAGGATCAGACCCCTGAACATAAAACCAAGATTCCACATATAACAATTGAGCTTCAACTTCATTTTCATCAAAACCTCCTTCAAAGCATTTATCCAGCATTTATCCAATATAGGTCTAACTCCCCAAACTTACTCCACCTATAATTAGGCTGTATCATCACAAACATCAGCCAAACCTTGTACAATAATTAATCATAGTCACCTTATCTAACATCTTTGTATAAGCTTTCAACCAATCTTCTGACCACTGTATTAACAATTTCCCTAATGGAGATATGGGGGATTGGAGGGTACTTCAGTCTCAGCAGCACTTTCCCCAGTAAAAGCCCCATAGTGTCCCTAGCCTGCAGTTTACTAAGTATACACACAAATCATACAGGCCATACACACACAAACATACACAAATCCAGACCACCAAAAAGAGAAAACATATACTCACTCCTAGTGCACTGTAGTCTTCAGGAACGTTCCTCTCTGTCCAGGCATTCACGTCTCTGCCTCAGGGTACATAGAAAAGCAATTCCAACTAGAAAGGAAATAACCCCTTTTCACTGAAATCAGTGTGTGCACACGTAAGGATTTCCTTACTAGACAGAAAGTTTCAAGTCCCTGTTCGGGCGCCAATTGTGAGAATATCCAAGACAGCATTACCGTTTGCAAAAGGAAAAACCTTTATTGTATAAAAACAGGAAACAGAGACATGAAAGCATAGACAGATTAAATATATATCTTTGCAAAGGGCCTTTCCTCCTCAAATGAGGGAAAGACGAACACGGAAGCAATTAACACGGTTTATATACATCAGAAGTCATGTGACTAATGTCCTTTGGGAATCAGTTTCAGATTTATACAACATATTGTAATACAGGTTCCACCCTGGAAATTCCCCAATTCTCAACAGGAATATTCCACAAAAACATCACTTACGTACTTCCCCTTCTGGAACAAACAGACAGGCCCCAAACAACCCCATTTCAGTACTTTTCCCAGAACATCAATTTCCGTCAAAACAACTCCATAATACATATTTCCCATAAGGTAATCATTTCAGAAAAGCCTTATTGTGTTCCCTTTTGTCCAGTTATATAATCAGGTCATACAAGGTAAAATAAGACACTTAAAATGGCGTAACTCAGGTTACACTTTTACAGGAATAATCCTCATATTTCTCTCAACAAGTATCTCTTCTACAGTGACCAAAATGGGAAAAAAACCAGATCAAAGTACATCCAAACCAATGATTACAATGTCATCCCCTGCTACACAAAAGTCAATGGAAGGTCTATCTAAGACTGACAAAGCAGCCATGATCCCTACTATGCAAGCGATGCAGTCAACTCTAACGATGATACAAGAGACAATGTTGATGATGCAGGAAAAGATGTCCTGCAACCACCTGGAATTGAAAACTGATATTAAAACAATTGACCAAAAAATGAGTGAGATCCAGCAGTCGATACAAACAAACGAACAGAAAATAAATAAGATGGAATCCAAAATCGAACAACAAGAAAAAAATCTGGACTCTGTAGATCAAAAGTTAATGGCGCAAAATAGGGAGCTTGAGGATTCGATCACGCAATTAGAGATGGATAGAGCCTCTTTTTATTTACGCTTCCAAAACATCGCTGAGGATAAAGAGGAGGACTTAGGTCAGGTCATGGCGGAATTGCTAGCTGAAGTATTGCAACAAGACACAAATGAGATTATTAGAGAGTTGGATAAAGTGTATAGGGTGCAAACCAATTATGCCAGGCGAAATAAGCTACCCAGGGAAGTGCATATAAGGTTCGCCCGAAAAAAAGTTAAGGATATCTTTTACAACATGGTGAGGGATGAACCAGTAAGCTATAAGGGGAAGGAGGTGATTGTGCTAAAGCAAGTCCCAAGAAGGGTGAGAGAACTAAGAAGAGACTATAGGTTTCTAGCTATACAATTGAATAAAAGGAACATACCCTTCAGGTGGACGCTGCCAGAAGGCATGTTAGTAACATGGCAAGGGAAGAAATTTAAAATAGGAAGCCTTGTAGAAGCCCAGGACTTCCTAGATCAAATGAGAGGATCAGAGGAAGATCAAGACCAAAGTAGTAAAGGAGAGCTAGAAGCGATCAGTACAGAAGAGGACCTCACCCAGCAAAAACAATCTAAAGAAAGGACCCCGGAAAAGAAAGAGACAGCAGGGAAGGGAAATAAAGAAGCAGCGAAGACACAAAGACCACAGAGAGCTACACAAGCGACTAAGATCTAAAATAACACAGATGTCAGTGTTCCAATACTGACATAGAAGCAATGAGGAAAAAAGTTTGACATTTCACCTAGAAAAGCTTTCGGTGAATTCAGTCTCCTGGGAGATGTATGGGAAGGGTGACATTCCTGTGTGCTGAAGAGACAGATAAGAGAGAGTGATCTGGAAGACAGCCAATGGGGAGCAGTGAATGGGGAAGGAATAGGAGGGGTTTGGGATAGAGGGGCCAGTACTGTCTGCATGGTTGTCGGGCACGGCTGCATCGCTCAATAAAGAGAATATTTCCTAAAGTTTGATGCTTGGAAATTAACTTTATTTTGAGGATGAAACCGGTTCTGGTTCTTTGCCAGAAGTCTGGACACAGTGGAGAGAGAGCCTGGAAACCATGGCTGAAAGCCAACTCTCCACTGAAAGTTTACTTCAGGCATCTGCACTAGAAGCAAACGTGGATGCAAAGGGGTCTCAACCCCTCCCTCCTCCAGCAAAGCTGCCAGCCGAGAAGAAGAAAAATGAACCTTTGTGGGCTTTGCCAAAGTCGGCAGAAATGGAATTCCCTTTTCCAGGCGGGAAAGGTAAGAGCAAGTCTCTAAGTGAATTAGCAAGGGTGGATTGGATGTGGGACTGGCAGCAGGCCAGACAGCCGAAAGCTTCAAAGCAGCCACTCAAAAGCTCCATAGATAAGTTGAAGGAAGAGTTTGACCATGCTGTCTGACTGGGGGAGGAGCCGTCCTGCAGGCCCAAGGAGAGGGGGAGGCCAGCCCAGCCCACTGAACCATAGACCGGAGCTCAGTCCTCCCCCCTCCCACACCAGGAGAGATAGCCCTGGCAGGCATCCATGGATTCCCCCTCCCCCAGCAAGCCCACCAGCCTGCATAGGGCATCACCCCCCCGCCCCCGAAGGAGAGATGATGAAGAATTCCAACGACATTATGGGCAGGCTCAGAGAGGCCCGCAATGGGAGGAGGGGCCACTGAGGGCGGAGCCACCCCGGTTTAGAGGGAAATTTGATGGGAATCCAGACCAGCTAGCGCAATTCCTCGATGCGGCTGAGATTTACATCGAGCGCTACGCACACCTTTACCCGTTCCCCAGGGCCCTAGTCAGTGCCATCGCAGAAGGCCTGGAGGGAGAGGCAAGGAGCTGGTCAGGGGGCTTGTACAAAAACAGGGCCGCCCAACAACAAGATGCAGATGGCTTCTTACAACTGCTGCGAGCCCGTTTTGAAGAAACAGGGGAAGACCCCTATGTAGAAGATGAGCTTAGAAACCTAATGCAGAGGGGAAAGCCCATCCAAGAGCACATCCCGCAAACTCACCGACACAGAGAGACGATGGGCAGCGTGGGAAAAGGAAGCGTTCGCAGTGAGGTGGGCGCTGTTAACGTGGCGACATCTGCTGGAAGGAAGCCAAACACCGTTTGAAGTTTGGACTGACCATAAAAATTTGGAGGCCCTCAAAACTCCAAGGAAGTTATCACCCAGACAGGTCCGGTGGGCCCAATACTTCAATTGTTTCAACTTCGAGCTGAAGCACATCCCAGGGGGGGAAAACTTTCTGGCCGACGCCCTCTCCCGAATGCCTCAATACAACAGTGAATGAGAGCAGGTGGTGAATGCCATCATCCCCTCTACCCAAGGAGCGGGCCAGGTAACTACCAGATGGCAGCATCGTGATCAGCAGGGCCAACCAGCGAGTGACCTAACAACAAAGCTCAAGGCAGAAACATTGATGGACCCCTGGTTCCGAGACAATCAACATCTCTTGACAAAAAGGGATGACCTAGCCTGGAAAGGAACAAAACTTTACATCCCAGAGACGCTACGCACCCTGGTCCTTAAGAGGAGCCACGACGTTAAGCCAGCGGGACATTTTGGGTTGCTAAAGACTCTGCATTTAGCACGGAGACAGTTTTGGTGGCCACACATGAGAAAAGACGTAGACAGTTATGTAAAAAGTTGTACCATCTGTGCCACGATGAAAACCCGACCAGGAAGACCCCCTGGACTGCTGCAGCCAGTAGCTGAACCGTCAAGGCCATGGGAGGAGATTGCTATGGACTTCATAGTCGAACTACCCAGGAGCGGCGGAAACACGGTGATCTGGACTGTAATAGACTTATTTTCCAAACAGGCACATTTCATACCCTGTAGTGGGCTACCCTCAGCCCGCCAATTGGCAAAGCTGTTTGTGAAACACATCTACCGCCTGCATGGAGTACCCAGAAGAATCATCTCCGACCGAGGTGTCCAGTTCACAGCGAAATTTTGGAGGGAATTCCTATGATCCATAGGATCATCCCAAGGTCTCAGCTCAGCATTTCACCCGAGCACCAATGGGGGGGCGGAGAGACTGAATGCTATGATAGAGCAGTATTTGAGGTGCTACGTAGACTACCAACAGTCAAACTGGGAGGACCTCCTATCTTTTGCTGAGGTCGCGTACAACAATGCTGTCCACAGTAGTACAGGACTAGCCCCATTCAAGGTAGTGAGCAGTATGGATTTTGTCCCCATGCCAGAGTATCCCAGGGAACCCCCTTCTTCAGTCAGCTTGAACGATTGGATGGCGATGTTAAGAGAATCCTGGGAGAACGTCAAGAAGGCATTAGACAAGGCGTCACAGGCTTATAAGAAGCAAGCAGATAAGCACCGAGCCCCTCAAAGACCGTTCCGAGTAGGAGAGAAGGTCTACCTCTCCACCAAGTATTTGAGACTCAAGCTTTCGACTAGGAAATTGGGCCCAAAATTCATAGGACCATTTCCTATAGTAAAAATAATCAACCCGGTCACGGTACAATTGCAGTTGCCCCGCTTATTAGGAAAGATACACCCCGTTTTTCACAGTAGTCTTCTGAAGCCTGTGGTGGGGTCAACTTTAAGGCCGGTGCCACGTGATCCCCCAGGGCCCTTGATCATTGGGGGCCAAACTCACTATGAAGTACAGCGAATTCTCGATTCGAGGTGGCACAGAGGCCGCCTCCAATACTTAGTTAAGTGGAAGGGTTACCCTTTATCAGAAGCTTCCTGGGTGAAGAGCACCAACATCCAAGCTGACCGGCTCATAGCTAAGTTCCATGCAGATCACCCGGGCAAGGCGGGAGGGGGTGGAACACCTCCTCAGATGGGGTGACAGCACTAACCCTGTTGTTTCTCTTGCACAGGCCTCGCTGAGAGAATGAAGGGAGAGGGGCCAGATGTCAGTGTTCCAATGCTGACATAGAAGCAATGAGGAAAAAAGTTTGACATTTCACCTAGAAAAGCTTTCGGTGAATTCAGTCTCCTGGGAGATGTATGGGAGGGGTGACATTCCTGTGTGCTGAAGAGACAGATAAGAGAGAGTGATCTGGAAGACAGCCAATGGGGAGCAGTGAATGGGGAAGGAATAGGAGGGGTTTTGGATAGAGGGGCCAGTACTGTCTGCATGGTTGTTGGGCACGGCTGCATCGCTCAATAAAGAGAATATTTACTAAAGTTTGATGCTTGGAAATTAACTTTATTTTGAGGATGAAACCGAAACTTTGACAACAAGGATACAAAGGATGGACAATTGGAAATTGTTATCAATCAATGCAAATGGATTAAATGACTGTAAAAAGAGGAAAATGTTTTTTACTAAATTAGTGAAACAGAAGGCGGATATTGTGTGCCTGCAAGAGGTGCACATTAAAAAAGAAGATAAATTTTTTTTGGAATATAAAAAACTTGGGAATCTCTATACTTCCTTAGCAGAAAAGAAAAAGAGAGGGGTGGCCTTGTACATCAAAAAAGAAATTAAAGCAGAATTGAAATATACAGATTCCAAAGGTAGGGTTCTAGCAGTAGAAATTAAGAGAGGCAATTCCTTGATATTAATAACAGCTATCTATGCCCCGAACAAAAATTTGAATGAGTTTTACAATAAAATACGAGAAATATTAAGTAAAATGGAAAACGATAAAATTTGTATAATTGGAGACTTTAGTGGAGTGGTGGACCAGAATATAGATCACAAGAGACCTAAAAATCAAAAGAAAAAAAAGAAAGAACTTACCAAAATATAAGATGGATATTAAATTTGAAATTTCTACAGGATAAACAGAATATTGAGAAAATAAAGCGAGAACTGAAAGTCTTTTCTGAAGAAAATAAAAAGGAATTGACTGATTGTGGAATAATTTGGGATGCAATGAAAGCTTACTTAAGAGGATTGGCTATAGCATACGGTGCATATAAAAATAAAGAAAAAAGAGAGACACAAAAAAAATTGTTGGAAGAATTGGGGAGAGCAGAAAAAGAGGTACAGCAGAACCCAGATAACGAGATAGCGAAAGAAAATTGGATGACTATACGGCACAGGATGAATATAATGGACCAGGAGAAGCTGGCATATGAAATTAAACGTAAACATTACCATTCTGAAAATGCAAACAAGCCAGGCAGATGGCTATCTTATAGAATCAAAAAAGAAAAAGAAAAAGGAATTATCCACCAATTAGAAAATCAAGAAGGCAATATAATAAACAATGAAGAAGAGAAATTGGAGATCATTCATGATTATTACACCACCTTGTATGAAGAAGAAGATATCACTAGAGAAAAAGTAGAACAATATCTATTGGAGAGTGAATTACCACTGATTGGAGAGGAAGAAAGAGAGATATTAAACAAAGAAATTACAATAACAGAGTTAAAGATCACAGTATCTAAATTGAAGAGAAATAAATCACCAGGCCCGGACGGATTCCCAGGAGAATTATATTTATTTATTTATTTATTTATTAAATTTATATACCGCCCTTCTCCTGACGGACTCAGGGCGGTGAACAGCCAGCTAAAAACCAATACAAAAAAGTTAAAATCGTACTAAAAACAAAATATAAGTTAGGCTGAGAATTTAAAACAGAATAAAACTCTAAAAATTTTAAAAAGTAGAAGGGATCAGGCAAGTCCAGCAAGTTGGAAGAGATAAGTCTTCAGAGCCCGACGAAAAGTCCGGAGGTCGGCAATTGTTCTCAGTTCTGGAGGAAGATCGTTCCAGAGGGTGGGGGCTACCACAGAGAACGCTCTCCCCCTGGGGGTCGCCAGCCGACATTGTCTGGCTGACGGCACCCTGAGGAGGCCCTCTCTGTGGGAGCGAACCGGCCGGTGGGAGGCAATTGGTGGCAGAAGGCGGTCCCGTAAGTACCCTGGTCCTAAGCCATGGAGCGCTTTAAAGGTGATTACCAACACCTTGAAACGCACCCGGAAGTCACCCGGCAGCCAATGCAGCTCACGCAGGAGAGGTGTCACGTGGGAGCGCCCCGTCGCTCCCATAATCCCCCGCGCGGCCGCATTCTGTACCAGCTGGAGCCTCCGGGTGCATCCCAAGGGGAGCCCCATGTAGAGAGCATTGCAGTAGTCCAAGCGAGACGTGACGAGCGCCTGAGTGACTGTGCGTAGGGAGTCCCGATCTAGAAAGGGGCGCAACTGGCGTATCAGGTAAATTTAGATTTGCAGGATATTCTCTTACCAAAACTGTTAGACATCTACAATGAGGCCCTGATAAATTCCAGAATTCCAGAATCATGGAGAGAGGCGTATATTACCCTCCTTCCAAAAGAAGGAACAGATGTGAAGTTAATTAAGAATTATAGACCAATCTCCCTCCTCAATACTGACTATAAAATTTACATGAGTATTCTGGCAGAAAGGCTAAAGGTAATTCTGAATAAGATAATTCACAGCGATCAAAATGGATTCTTGCCAGGGAGACAGATTCAAAACAACACAAGGATAATTTTAGATGTGTTAGAGTATTATGAGGAACACCCTGACAAAGAGATGACGCTGGTTTTTTTAGATGCCCAAAAGGCATTTGACAATTTGAATTGGGAATTTATGAAGCATCAAATTAATAAAATGGGATTCGGACAAAATTTTGAAAATACAATAACTGCAATATATGAAAGGCAAAGGGCCAACATAATAGTGAATGGAGAATTAACGAAAACGTTTCCAATTAAAAAAGGGGTCAGACAGGGATGTCCCTTATCACCACTCCTATTCATTCTAGCATTAGAGGTGCTGTTAAAAAGGATTAGAGAAAATGATCAAATTAAAGGATTGAAAATCAGAAAGGAAATATATAAAACGCAAGCATTTGCGGACGATGTGGTTTTAATTATGGAGGAGCCTATAGAAACAGGTGCCCAAATTTTGGAGGAAATTAATAAGTATGGAGAGGTGGCAGGGCTTAAAATAAATAAAACTAAAATGAAAATGTTGACTAAAAATATGACAAAAGATCAAAATAAATTATTGGAGGAATCAACGGGGATACAAATTGTAAAAAAAGTAAAATACTTAGGAGTATGGATCTCAATAAAATGTTCGGCCATTAAAGAAGATAATTATGTACCCTTGGTTAAAAACATTAAACAAGATCTAGAAAAATGGGAGAAGCTCCAGATTTCCTTTTTGGGGAGGATTGCAGCAGTTAAAATGTGTATTTTACCAAAGTTGCTATATTTATTCCAAACTGCACCAGTCAAATTAGACAGGAAATTTTTTAGGGAACTAAATTTGATTATTAGGAAATTTATATGGGGAGGGAAGAAACCCAGGATTGCAATTAGGAATTTACAAGACAAAAAAGACAAGGGGGGTTTAGGATTACCAATTTGGGAAATTTATCAAAAAGCAGCAAATCTGGTGTGGATAAAAGAATGGGCAAAATTGAGAAATAAAAGAATTTTGATATTAGAGGGACATGACCTCCAGAAGGGATGGCATGCTTATCTCTGGGAAACGGGAAAGGGAACAAGATCACACTTCCACAAACATAAAATAAGAGATACGCTCATGGCAACTTGGGGAGAAATAAGGCGGAAACATTACACCCAAATTCCCAGATGGCTGTCCACAATGGAGGCAATAATATATCCAAATGTATTGGACCTGGGTAAAACAGCAAATTATAAAGTGATATTGTCAGCCCTGAATGAAATGCAACTTGAGAGGCAGGATGGAGCAGGAAATTTAAAAACAATGGAAGAATTGAAAGAGCAGGGCACTCATATAGATTGGTGGACCTACACACAGATTAAATCACGATACAAAAAGGACAAAGAAGAATTTGGCATAGAATTAGGAACCAATGGGCTTGATAAAGTGTGGATGGGCACAGACAATAAAATTTTGGCCAAATTGTATAGTTTTTTGGTAGATTACGACTTGATGAAGTAGTAAAGGATCCAATGACGGCATGGGCTAAAAATTTCGGACAACCAATTAATCTAAATGAATGGGATCAAATCTGGAATAATAATATCAAAATGACTAAGGCAACAACCTATAAGGAAAATCAATATAAAATGATTTATAGATGGCACTTAGCCCCGGCAAGGATCGCTAAAATTTATCCAAATACGATTCCAAATTGTTGGAAATGTGGACATCAGCAAGGCACATATTACCATTGCTGGTGGACCTGCCCACAAGCCAAAGAATTCTGGAAGAGGATATGCAAATGGGTGACAGAAATAACAGGAGATACTATGGAATTGGAACCAAAAATATTTCTCCTGGGAATCCTAAAAACAGAATATACAAGAAAGAAGAAATACCTTATCATTCACATAATAACTGCAGCAAGAATCTCTTTTGCCCAATTTTGGAAGGAGAAAAAGATTCCATCCGAAGAGCATGTAATTAGGAAAATTCTCAAATGCGCCGAAATGAATAAATTGTCATTAGAAATCAATGACAGAGAGGAAACTGAATATTACAGTATTTGGGAAAGGTGGTATGAGTGGTTGAAAAAAAGAAAGGTGAAGTGAAAATCGAGAGGTTAAATATACATGGAAAAACTAGAATTATAGCATATAGATATGAGTTATTTTATTAGCAGCGGGAAAGAAAAGGTAAATGAAGATGAAATTTGATGTAAATAAATGTACCATTAGAAATGAAAGTTTATAAAAGCATAAACTCTATAGGTGGTATGTTTGAAAACATGATAAAAAATTTATGAGTGAATACCATGTAAATAATAATGATACATTAATGTAAATACCATGAAAGTACACTTGTTTATGTATAATAATATCATGAGACCGGAAATGACAGAAATGTATTATAATTTTTAATCAATAAAGATTTTTGGGGGGGAAAAAAGGAAAACACATACAAAATACTGTATAGATGGCACCTCCCTCCGGCTAGATTATTGAAGATGTTCCCGGGAACATCCCCGGTTTGTTGTAAATGTAAGGCTGCTATGGGAACTTATTTTCATATTTGATGGACCTGTCCCTGAGCAGGAGAATATTGGGATAGAATCCAAAAATGGATTTTTGAAATCATAGGGTGTAGGATAAAATTGAACCCGGAAACGTTTTTATTAGGCATGAAACCAGATAATTTAAATAAATTTAATTGGTATCTTGCTCTCCACATCATTATTGCAGCCAGGATCTCATTTGCTCAAGAATGGAAATCCAAAAATATACAATTGGAGGCTATGTTAATCACAAAGATCATGAACTGCGCAGAAGCAGACAAACTTACTGGTCTCTTGTGAGATAGACAAGAATTAGGGCTGTATATGAGTTGGGACTAGTGGTATGCTTGGCTACAAAAAAGAAACCTTAAGAAGAATGTAAAATAATAATCTCAATATGATTGTGGGTAAATATTTATAGGAATATTGTATGGTAGTTGGGAATTCTAGCTTCTGGACATGTCTTCTATTTTGATGATTTTGCCTTAATGGAGGTTTGTGCTATTATCAGGTGAAAGCTGATGTTCTAAACTCTATATGTATTATGTTACTCTCTGCATTCCTATCTATATTGCTATATTTTTTCTTTTGTATTTTTAAAATAATTTTCAATAAAAAATTTTTTTTTAAAAAAAGAAGCAGTTAACATTCCATTCCGGGGCACCCAAAAGTTATTGAAGCGGCAGGACGAAACTGGTTCATACCTCTGCTTCCTGTGCACACTGGTCTCCCCCTCCCCCCCCTTTTACAACAGACCCTCTTACCACCACCACCCATCCCCCATCTCTCTCCAGGTTGTGGCAGGCTGCAGAACAAGCAATGAGGAGGGCAGTCTGACATTGAGTGCATGTAGTATTGACTAGAGCAGGGGTGTCAAACATGTGGCCCGCGGGCTGAATTCGGCCTGCGATAGGCTGCAGAGTTGGCTTGTGGGTTCCGGAGATGGTGAGGGACCGGTCCCTGCCACCCTGGTCCCAGCCATGCCCACCCAGTTGGCCACGACAACCAGGCCATGCCCCCCCGGCCCCCCCAAGGGCAAACTAAATCCTGATGCAGCCAGCAACAGGATCAAATTTGACACCCCTGGACTAGAGAATGCTGATAAAATAACTGGTCTTGCGATTTTATGTAGTCAAAAGCAATGTCATGTCTGTTAATAACTGTGAGCTTTTTAACAAGGTCTTATTGTTTTAAACATATCTCAGTAGGTTTTCTTTTTTCCACCCATAATAATGCTTCAAAATTTGATAGTTCTTTTAAATAACTAACCCTATTCTTCCTCCTGACACCCCTTGTATTTGGCCCAGAAAAGAGTTGAGAATATTTCAAAGCTTGGTGTGTGTGTTTATGTGTGCAAAAGCAAATGACATGGGCCTTCAGGATCACCCAACTATGAGAATTTTAAGCATACGATGGGCTATTTAGAACTGGGAGAGGACCTAGTATTAGTGCATATAATATACATGCCAAAAGTGTTAGATTATCTTGCTGGAATCTGTAAAGAGGCTGCAAGAGATTCCTGGTTGATCCACTAGAGAACTCTGGTCTGCAAGTGTAGACAACACTCAGCTGCTCCATATTTCATGGTATATTTGGGCATAAAGCAATTTCTTTTATTTAAAATATCAAATAGGAGATTCTATTCGCAAAGGAACAGAACCAGCCATCTGCAGACTGGACATAAAAACTAGGGAGGTATGTTGTCTCCCTGGAGCAAAAAACAAGGATGTGGCTGAGAACCTAACCAAAATAATTAGGCCCACAGATTACTACCCTTTTCTACTACTACATGTAGGGATGAATGGCACAAAAAAGGACTTGAAAAAAACAATATTGAGTGATTACAAGCAGCTTGGCAAGAAAGTCAAGGACTTAGGTGCACAAGTAGTTTTTTCATCTGTACTGCCAACAAAAGGACAACACCAAGTAAGAGAACAAAGAATTCTAGAAGTGAACCACTGGCTAAATGGTTGGTGTCGCCAAAAAAACCTTTGGATTCCTGGACCATGGTCTGTACTATCTCCATGATGGACTTTTGGCAAGGGATGGGCTGCACCTCAAAAAGACTGGGAAGAATGTTTTTGGAAAACGACTGGCTCAATTTATCAGGAGGGCTTTAAACTAAAATTGAGGGGTGAGGGTGACCAATCTTTAGGATCTCCAGGACCTAATTCCAAGCAAAAACCCCTAGAAAGCAAGTCAAATAATGAAGTAAGGAGGGATGGGAAGGAAGACAAACTCAAACACCAAATAGAGTCAGACATAAAAATCTCAAGTGCCTATATACAAATGCACAAACTCTGGGGAACAAACAGGGTGAACTTGAACTATTAATACATGTAGGTAGATATGATATAGTTGGAATAACAGAAACTTGGTGGGATGTAACCCATGACTGGAACATACTGATAGACGGATACAAACTGTTCAAGAAAAACAAAAAAAAAACCAAAACAAAACCCAGACCCCATGAAAGAGGAGGTGGAGTTGCACTGTATGTAAAGGACCACTATATCGCTACAGAAATGCTTGAAACCAAAGACGAAAACCTCCTAGAATGCATATGGGTCAATATAAAAGAAAAAAAGAATGACATGGCCATAGGTGTACACTATAGGCCACCCAATCAGTCAGAAAAAATAGATGTCCTTTTTGCTAATCAACGAACAAATATATGTAGGAGACACACTACAATAGTAATGAGGGACTTCAATTACCCTGACATCAATTGGAAAACTAATTCTGCACCAAGTGGGAAATCAAATAAGGTCCCAACCAACCTAGCTGACAACTTCGTTGTCCAAAAGGTAGAGGAGGAAACTAGAGGGACAGCCATACTGGACTTAATTCTTACAGAGAAGAAGTGATAGAGGGAGTTGAAACTGCAGGAACCTTGGGTGAAAGTGACCATGTCATACTAGAATTCAACATAACACAAACACAAGCAATAGAACATAATGATACCAGAGTCTTAGATTTTAAAAGATCTGATTTTAATAAACACAGAGAGAATTTGGGAAAGATTCCTTGGATGAAAATCCTAAAGGGGAAAACAACTCAAGAACCTTGGGAAACTCTGAAAAACATGATCATAAAAGCCCATATCAGCACAATACCACTGAGAAAGAGAAACAAGAAATCCAAAAAGAAACCAGCATGGCTGAACAAAGATCTCTCTGACAAATTGAAAGACAAAAAGGACAAGTACAAAAAATGGAACAAGGAACACATAACTAAGGCAGAGTATCAGCAGATAGCCAGAATCTGCAAAGATGAAGTCAGGAAAGCAAAGGCTCAGAATGTACAAAGACTTGCAACAAAAGTCAAAGATAATAAAAAGAAGTTTCTTACAACATATAAATAACAAGGAAAAAATCAAGGAAACAGTCGGTCCACTAAAGAGATAAGACGGCAAGGAAGTAACAGGCAACAGAGAGAGAGCAGACCTGCTTAACTCATTCTTTGCATTGGTCTTCACGCAAAAAGAAACTATAGCCCAACCTACCAAAAACATAACTGTAAAAGACAGACTAGAAATAAAAGTTAAAATAAGCAAAAAAATAGCAAGAGAACACATGTCTGATGTTGATGAATAGAAAATCACCAGGACCTGATGGATTACATCCCAGAGTTCTAAAGGAGCTGGCAGATGTCATCTCAGAACCACTGTACCACATCTTTCAAAAATCCTGGAGCACTGGGGAACTACCAGAGGACTGGAAAAGAGCTGATGTGGTTCCCATCTTCAAAAAAGGGGAAAAAAACAGACCCAAAAAACTACAGACCAATCAGCCTAACATTGGACATCGGTCAGAACTCTGACAGCCATCCTATGAATGCTTGTTGAGAGATGGCGGCGCATGTATATGCAGCGGCTTGATGCTCCAGAGACCAGTATTTTTAAATTAATTTATTGTTTGTGTATTTTTTAGTGAGTGCTCTGCACGTTCAGCACAAGTAGTTTACAGCCGACAAGAGTTATTAATCATTGGCAGAGAAGGCATAGAAGGCTGCATTTTTGAACCAGGAGTCTCAAGTTACGACATTCCAGCTGAGCTGGTTAGAATGACGCTGTGGATTACTTTCCCTGCTAGAGAGCAAAGGAGGAGACGAAGAAAACACAGGCAGAAACAAGGCTGTAGAGCAGGACTACCTGTAAGGTTAGGAAAAAATCCTTACAAGCCTGCACTGCCAAGTCTTTTTGTTTCAAATGTTAGATCTCTCTCTAATAAGATTGAGGAGCTGGCACTTACTATTTCTCTGCAGAAAAACATTCGGGACTGCTGTGTTATGGTCTTTATAGAGACGTGGCTTGACCCTACTGTTATGTTGTTACTGTTTTGAGCGGGAATTTCAAACTAGGGGTTGTTTCTGATTGGTTAATGACCAGCAGCCAAAGTGTATATAGAGTGTTGCTGCCTGCATACTTTGCTGAAGTCTCACCATGTAATAAAGAGCTGTTGTCACTATCCTGCCTGTGCTGCTCGTTATTGCCCAGCCACTTCATTTGGCGACGAAGGTGGGATAGCACACAGGAGGATCAAAAAGAGCTGACGATAAAACACGGTGCCCACCGGGACCGTAGACTTCAGCCATCGCCGCGTACATTCCGCCTACGCCGTTTGATCCAGCCTGAGAAAAATGGGGCTCCTACATGATTCGTTTTGAATGCTCGCTCGAAGCCAGTGACATGCAAGGGCTATCTGTGAACTGCAAACGAGCCCTGTTCCTGAGTCACTGCGGGCCGGATGTATTCGAAATGGCCGAATCGTTGTGTGAGCCGACCGCAGTGCAAACGGTTCCTTGGGACACGCTCCAAGCAAACCTAAGGGCACACTACGCCCCTGCACCGTCCATGTTCGTCCAGCGCTATCAGCTGAGGCAGCGAGCGCAGAAAGAGGGGGAACTGGTAACCGCATATGTGGCAGCGCTTCGAAGAGCCACGACACACTGTGACTACCGCGACCTGGATGATGCGCTGCTGGAACAGTTAATATGCGGCGTTCGAGACACCCGGCTTCAGAGGCGGCTGCTCTCAAAGCCTGGATTGACTCTTGCTGGTGCCCTAGACGAGGCCAGGGCACACGAGGCATCAACAAAGGCGTCAGAGGCTTTACAGCGTCCTCAGCCTGAGAAGAGTGGTCCTAAAGCGGTTCCAGTTCACCACGAGGAGGCTCGAACCAGCTCGGAAGAAGAATCAGACAAAGATGTCTTCCGAACCGAAAAAAGAAAAGACGAGCCCAGCTGCCGCCGGGAGAGCTGCCTGAGTTGCGGCGGCCAACACGAAAGACAAGCCTGCAAATATCGCGATGCCATTTGCAGGCGCTGCGAGAAGAGAGGTCACTTAGCCTGAGTATGCCGAGCGCAGCTTCCGTGTTCTTCTAAACCACATGACCAAGGCAACCAACCAGAGCTGCCGCTGCCTTCAAAATGACCAATCCAGAACAAGGGCGCCAAAAAGCGGCACGAAATTCAAACTTACAGCACGAGAGTCGGCCAAGCCAACACGTCAATCGAAGAAAAAGTCTTCACTACCGTCAAGATCAATGGACAACCCTGCAGCATGGAGATCGACACCGGATCTGCACTCTCCATCATGTCGTGGGCTACGTTAAAGTCCCTGCTTCCGAACTACAGAAAGAGCCAGCTATCGAGACAACGAGTCCACCTGCTGGACTACCAGGGGAACTGAGTTCCAGTCGAAGGCGTCGACACCTTCACCATCTCCTACGGCAACTTTGAGGAGAGACTACTGCTAACCATCGTTAGAGATCCGCTACCAAGCCTTCTGGGTCTACGCTGGTTCCGAGCCCTTGGCATGGGCTTTACGGGGGTCCACAGCCTCAGCGGAGCGTCACTCAAAGAACAATTCCTGCACGAGTTCCGAGACGTGTTCGAGGACAGCCTTGGCAAGTACGTGGGGACCCCGATTTCATTTAATTTGGACCCAGGGGTAGCCCCAATTAGGCTCAAGGCAAGGAGAGTCCCCTTCGCTTTAAAACCCAAGATCGATGCCGAGTTAGATAAGCTAATTAGCCAGGGCATCTTAGTACCGGTAGACCATGCCAAATGGGAAACCCCAATAGTGACCCTGATTAAGGCAGATGGGTCTATCAGGATTTGCGCCGATTACAAATGTTCTATCAACAAGGTGTTACAGCAAAGCGCATATCCTGTCCCAGTAGTTCACCACCTTCTGCATTCCCTTGGCCCAGGGAAAATATTCGCCAAATTGGACCTTGCGCAAGCTTATCAGCAGCTGCCGGTAGACGACGCCACGGCAGAAGCGCAAACTATTGTGACACACAGAGGGGCTTTTAAATGCACTTGGTTGCAATTCGGGGTCAGCATCGCCCCGGGATTGTTTCAAAGCACAATGGAGCGCCTGTTACAAGGCCTCCCCGGAGTTGTCCCGTATTTTGACGACGTGCTAATTAGTGGCCAAAACGAAAAGCAACTGGCAGAAAGAATCAGGTTAACCCTTTTGAGGTTCCATGAGGCTGGCCTGAAACTCAAAAAGGTCAAAATGCAAAATTGGGGTTCCCTCAGTTGAGTTTTTAGGGTATAAGATTGACAGATTGGGGATCCACCCCACAGAAAGCAAGGCGAAAGCCATCAAGAGAGCTCCCACACCCAAAACCAAGACCGAGCTGCAGGCCTTCCTAGGCCTTCTAAATTTCTACACCATGTTTTTAAAAGATAAGGCAACGGTAGCCGAGCCACTTCATAGACTCTTAGGCAAGAACACCCCGTGGGTTTGGGGCAAAGCAGAAGCTGCAGCATTTAACGCTGTTAAGAGACTCCTTTCCGAGGACAGCTTTCTAATTCAATATAGCTCTGAACTGCCGTTAGTCTTGGTTTGTGACACCTCTCCGTTTGGCGTCGGCGCCGTGCTCAGCCATAGACTACCAAATGGCCTAGAGGAGCCCATTGCGTACTACTCCCAGACTCTGTCATGCGCAGAGCGCAACTATAGCCAACTTGACAGGGAAGCCTTAGCTGCTATTGCCGGTGTAAAAAAAATTCCACGAGTAATTGTTTGGTCGATCATTTGATTTAGTTACCGACCACCAACCGTTACTGGGCCTCCTTGCCGGTGACAGGCCCACCCCTGCCGCACTTTCTCCACGAATGACTAGTTGGTCCATTTTTTTGGCTGCATACTCTTACAAACTAATTCACCGACCTGGAAAAGCCATGGGCCATGCAGACACCCTTAGCAGATGCCCTCTGCCTGACATTTTAGACAACCCGACTCCCGAGGCCCCGATCCTTTTGCTGGATGCTGTGCCCCCAAGGGCCTCTATCTTCGGCCGAGGTGGCCAAGGCTTCTAAACGAGACGCTACTATCCGAACTGTGATGGGCTGGGTTTTGCGAGGCTGGCCTACACAAACTGACTCTGTTGTATTCAAACTGTTTTGTACTAAACGCAATGAATTATCTATGTTGGGGGGTTGTTTACTGTGGGGAGATCGTGTTGTTGTACCTGAAAGCCTAAGACATAGAATGCTAGAGATGTTGCATGTGGGTCACCCGGGCATGGTTAGGATGAAGGGTCTTGCCCGAAGTTACGTATGGTGGCCACATTTAGACCAAGACATTGCTGAGTGGGTGGGGAAGTGTAGACCCTGCCAGGAGTCCCGTCCAGATCCCCCGGTTGCCCCTGCTAGGGAATGGGAGAAACCTAAGGGCCCATGGGGACGACTCCATATAGATTTCGCTGGGCCGTTCCATGGCCAGTCTTTCTTAATAGTGGTCGATGCATTCTCCAAGTGGTTGGAGGTTTTTCTCATGCCATCGACCACTTCAGAGGTGGTCATTAGAATCCTCCGCCGCCTCTTTGCCACGCACGGTCTGCCCGACACATTGGTGTCAGACAACGGGCCACAATTCACCTCGGTCCAATTCAAAAGCTACTTTGCCGAACTGGGCATTCGGCATGCCCTGTCGGCCCCTTTCCATCCGGCCTCAAATGGTCAGGTTGAACGATTCGTTCGGACCACCAAGGAGGCCTTGTCCCGATTAGATTCTGGCGACTGGCAGGCCAAGATAGACCAATTCCTGGCTGTGCAACACGCCATTCCCTGCACGGCCACTGGCCACAGTCTGGCCGAACTCTTGATGGGCCGCAAACTCAGATGTGTCCTCGACCGGTTGCATCCTAATTATTCGGCCGATACCTTCAAGAGGGAAGAGGGAGGTCTCAGGCAATTCCCAATTGGCACAACGGTCTATGCGAGAAATTATGCAACCGGTCCCTTATGGGTTGAGGGCATTGTAACAGGGATGTCAGGGCCAAAATTGTATATGATCGATATCGGCCAAGGTAGAATTTGGAGGCGACACATCGACCAGTTAAGAAAAAGACTGGTCGGTGAAAATTCAGACCTCGAGTACAAACCAATCCCTAACTTCCAGAGTCCTTCCAATACAGCTACCTCAACCCCGAGTAAGCTGGAATACTTATCTGGCAAGCCAGAGTTCCAGCGCTGCCCCAGTGAGCCACTCCTCCCAGCCGGGGAAAGTCACACCTCCGAAGGGTTCCAGGAGGTTCCATTGGCGGAGCCAGGAGAGACGGGAGGTCCCTCTGACCGGCTCAACGCCCCACCTGCAACTGAACTGCGCAGGTCGACTAGGACTAAGACACGCCCAGGTCACCTGCGCGACTACATTTGTAAATATGTAAATAATTGTGATAAAATGCATTCTGGGAGGGGAGGGGTGTTATGTTGTTACTGTTTTTAGCGGGAATTTCAAACTAGGGGTTGTTTCTGATTGGTTAATGACCAGCAGCCAAAGTGAATATAAAGTGTGCTGCTGCCTGCATACTTTGCTGAACTCTCACCATGTAATAAAGAGCTATTGTCACTATCCTACCTGTGCTGCTCGTTATTGCCCAGCCACTTCACCTACCATTCCAGGGGAGGAAATTGAATTACAAGGATGCTCAGTTTATCAAGCGGATAGAACCATTGTCTCTGGGAAGAGCAGAGGAGGGGGACTTTGTGTTTACATAAATAACAACTGGAGCACAAATGTTAAAATAATGGATACTGTTAGATACTGAAAGACTGAAAGGTTTCCCCTCTGGTCTGTTGTTTGAGCGGGAAAAATACTCAACGTGATTCGTTGAACTCCCTGACAGCTCCCTATATGTCAGAGAGGCAAGCTGCTGGATTGTACACAGTTGCTGAATAAAGAGCTGTTGTCTTAGCCTGTCTCCAGTCTCTTCAATCACCCAACTCAACACTGGCGACAAAGGTGGGATTCTGAAGAAGAACTGAGGCAAAAAGAGCTGACAACTATACATCCAGCCAGGCGGGCGGAAAGAACGGTGGCCATCTTGCACGCCAAATTCGAAGTGAAAACTCAGCGGCAAACATGTCTGTATTCCACCCGCCTACGCCTTTCGATCCGTCAAAGGAGAAATGGGATACTTATATGACCCGATTTGCGTGCTTCATGGAAGCCAACAATCTCCTCAGGTTATCGGATAACCGAAAAAGGGCACTCTTCCTTAGCCATTGTGGTCACGATGTTTTTGACACAGGAGAATCCCTGTCCAAACCAACTCTGGTGCAGTCCATACCATGGCAAGTGCTTCAGAATGCCCTGAAGACCCACTACGTCCCGGCGCCATACAAAATTGTGAGACGCTATGAATTCAGGTCCCGATTACAGAAGGATAGAGTGTCCATCAACCAATACATAGGTGCTTTGAAAAGCCGCTGCTCATTGTGAGTTTAGAGACTTAGATGATATTTTGTTAGACCAGCTCATTCATGTGTGCAAGACCTCTGCCTGCAATGTAGGCTTCTAGCAAAACGAACCTGACTCTGCAGGTTGCATTAGATGAACCAAGGGCCACAGAGTCATCTAACAAAGAGGCTGAATCGCTCCAGAAGCTCACTACAGCCGCACAAGCAAGTAAGCCTATGGCCACCATGCATAAGGGCCATTACGAAGACGAGAACTCCGAAGGCTGCGAGGACGAGGTCTACCACACAGAAAGGAAAAAACCCACAGAGCGAGAAAGCAAGTGGCAACCATGTGCCAGCTGTGGGGGTCAGCACCCAAGAGTTTCCTGCTGCTACAGAGATGCCATTTGCTGACGATGTGATCGAAAAGGGTACCTAGCGAGAGTATGCAGGGCGAACCTGCCTGCCAATCACCAAGCCACCCTGGAGGCCGTCCTACCCGAGGCCCCAAAAACAATTAAACGGCATGGTTGGAAATCTAGGCGTGAAAACACCAATTCAGGGGTGCCTGAAACCAACCAGACCAGAATCGGGCAAGCAAGCACCCCCTGCTGGAAGAAACGACACATGAAAGTACAGATTGAGGGGTCCCCCTGTGAGTTGGAGATCAACACTGGGTCATCAGTGACCATCATCTCCTGGCAAGCCCTGAAAAAAGCAGTCCCGAGAATCAAAAAGTATCAGCTGGATCGCCAACAGCTACAACTCAGGGACTACCAAGGGAATCGCATCCTTGTGTTAGGCTGTGGAACCTTCAAAGTAAAATTCAATAACTTCCACGGGGACTTGCCTTTGACTGTCGTCAGCAGAGACCTTCCAACCCTGCTCGGGTTAAACTGGTTCGAATCCCTCAGGCTGGGGGTAACCAGCATCAACGCAATCACCAGCAATTGTGCAGACAACCTGATTCGAGAGTTCCAGGACGTCTTTAGCCCAGAGCTTGGCAAGTATGTGGGCACCCCGATATCCTTTAACCTAAACCCCAATATCGCGCCTATACACATGAAGCCCAGGAGGGTTCCCCTCACGTTAAAACCTAAGATCGACCTAGAATTGGACAAACTAATCAGTCAGGGCGTACTGGAACCGGTCTATCATGTGAAATGGGAGACCCCCATAGTGACTCCTGTTAAGGGGGACGGGTCAGTGTGCATCTGCGCTGATTATAAGTGTACCTTAAATAAGGCACTTCAGCAGAGCGCCTACCCGGTGGCAATTGTCCAACAATTATTGCATTCCCTGGGACCAGGAAGTATATTCACAAAACTCGACCTCGCGCAGGCTTACCAACAACTGCCGGTAGATGGCGCTGTGGCAGAGGCCCAAACTATTGTAACGCATGGGGGGCGTTCAAGTGTCACCGTTTACAGTTTGGGGTTAGTGTTGCCCTGGGAATTTTTCAGAGTGTAATGGAACGGCTGTTGCAAAAAATTCCTGGGATAGTGCCATACTTCGACGATGTACTAATAACAGCCAGCAATGAACAACAACTTTGTTCCCACCTAAGGGAAGTGCTAACTAAATTTCACGCTGCCGGCCTCCAGGTAAAAAGCAGCAAATGCCAAGTCAGAGTCCGTGAGGTTGAATTCCTACGCTACAGGATAGACAGGAAAGGAATACACCCCACTCATAGTAAGGTACGGGCTATCCAGGAGGCACCCACCCCAAAGAACTGGACTGAACTGCAAGCTTTTCTGGGTCTGCTGAACTTTTACAGCGTGTTTCGGAAGAATAAGGCTACGGTTGCAAAACCTCTCCACAAACTGTTAGCAAAAAAGAGCCTTTGGGTCTGGGGGGAAAAGGAAGCGGCCGCTTTTAAGGCAGTGAAACGTCTACTCTCAGCTGACAGTTTTTTAATCCAGTACAATGACACCCTGCCTTTGGTATTGGTTTGCGACACCTCCCCTTTCGGCGTGGGGGCAGTTCTCAGCCACTGCCTCCCAAGCAGTGCTGAAGCCCCGGTTGCCTACTATTCTCGGACTCTGTCCAGAGCAGAGCGGAACTATAGCCAGCTGGGTAGGGAAGCACTAGCTCGGTAGCCAGGGTCAAACGGTTCCACGAGTATTTGTTTGGGAGGGATTTTGAATTGGTGACAGATCATAAGCCATTATTGGGCCTATTGGCGGGCGACCGCCCCACACCGACTGCTTTGTCTCCCTGTTTCATGAGGTGGACCATATTCCTGTCTGCCTACAGCTATAAACTCCTCCACAAACCTGGAAAGACTGTGGGGCATGCAGATGCCCTCAGCAGGTGCCCCCTGCCAGACTTGTTGGACAATCCAACCCCGGGCATTCCCGTCCTCCTCATTTTTTAAATTTTTTTTAAAAAGTTTTTTCAGTTTTATTTCTTATACACATAATATAAAATGTACATTTTCATATACATAATTAATCATACATATACATGTTTTCCTTAAAGAAAGCATTAAAATAAGGCGTTTTAATTACATTCAGAGTTGTTCTTCTACCCTTTCTTCCCTCATTTTGCAACAAACCTTCTTCTTCTCCTTTCTTTCCCTTCCCTCCCTCCTCTCCTCTTCTACTTTCTCCTTCCTCCTCTCCTACCTCATCCTACTTCCCCTTCCTTTCCCCCACTCCTCTCTTCTTTTCCCGCTACTCACCTTCTCTCCTACTCCTATCCCCTACCCTTCCTTCTTCTCCTTTTCCCTTTCTTCCATTCCTCTCCCTCCCTCTCCTCTTCCTACCCTCTACTCCTCTCTCCTTTCTATCTTCTTTTCTGTGGAATATTCTCCTTGTTTGGTATCCAAGCAACTCCTGTATTCTAATCATATATACTTTCTTTCAGTTTCTTTTCAGATTTATTCTATCAGTATTGTCATCATAATTGTACATTTATTCTTATAATCTTCTTTCTTTCCCCCCCTCCCATCCCCCTTTTTCATTTATTCTGATGTCATCTGGGTTTCTATTTTTTTATCCTCTCCCTTGTTTAACTTTATATTATCTAAATTATTTATCTATCCTCTTATCTTCATATTTCTCTTCTAACCATATATAAAATCTTCCCCATGTCTTGAAATACACTGATTCCTCTTTATCTCTTATTCTTAAAGTTAATCTATTCATTTCTGCACAGTCTAAAATCTTTTTTATTACTTTACCTTCTGATGGAATTTTTTCTGTCTTCCAATTTTGTGCAAATACAATTCTTGCTGCTGTTATTATATGTATAATTAGATACACATCTTTACTATAGCTCTCTGGCAGAATACCCAATAAAAAAAAATCTGGTTTTAATTCTATAGATTTATGTAATATTTCTTCCAACCATTTCTGAATTCTAGACCAATAATTTTTTGCTTCTAAACATGACCACCACATATGATAGTATGATCCCGGCAAATGCAAACATTTCCAGCATTTGGCTGATTTATCCTTAAACATCTTTACTAAACTTTCTGGTGGCATATGCCACCTGTAAAACATTTTATACAGATTTTCTTTATATGCAGTTGCCATTGTCAATTTATAATTCCTTCCCCATAGTTGTTGCCATTTCTCTAAATCTATTGCATATCCAAAATTTTTCGCCGATGTTATCGTTGTCTCTTTTACCTCTTCATCTTCCAATCTAATTTGCAACAAATAATTATACAGTCTTTTAATCATTTTTTCATCCTTTCCAGTCATTATCTGATCGAACTCTGATTCCCCCAAATTAAAACCATATTGTTTCAAGTCTTTATCATATTTTTTTTGCATTTTTTTTATTTTTTTCCAAACATACAAATTACATCCTTTCGGAACAGAACTTTGATCCGGTCATCACTTTGTTCAATTTTTAACAAAATCTTTTAACAAAATTTTATCTATTCTATTTTGCCATAGCACTTATTTCTAAATCTTAAATCACATATACAACTAATACCATCTTTTAAAAAAATTAACACATATTTACTTAATCAAAACAATAACCCTTCTATTAACCCACCTTAATTCTTAATTCAATTAATAACTCATAATACAACAATTCTTACCCTAAATCCTCACTATTAACAATACAATTCAAACATCTTTATGTTTCATTATGCTCATTAAATCTTTATTCCATTATTACTTTATCAAATTTAAATCTTATCTTTTTAATTTTAGAAATATAGCAATTTAACATTTAAACATAGTTCTTAGTTCAAATAATGCTCTTTAACACAATTTCCCAATTATCCTAAATATTATTTCAGTTTTCTTTTCTTTTTCACTTAGGTAATAAATGTTCAAATTATCACAATTGTTATACATATTTAAACCAATTATTATAGCTATCAATTTTCTAATTTAACCTTTTCTTTTATCCTTCCACTATTAATCCCAATGTACAAAATACATCTTTATTCCACTGTTAATCCCAGTGTAATCATCTTTGTCTTTCTCACTGCTAATCTCAGTGTAATCATTTTTGTTCACTGTTAATCCCAGTGTAATGATCTTTATTTTTCTCACTGCTAATCCCAGTGTAATCATTTTAGTTACTGTTAATCCCAGTGTAATTATCTTTATTTTTCTCACTATTACTCCCAACATAATCATCTTTTACTTTTGTAGTTATATTATTAAAAATATTCAAATTATAACAATCGTTATAAGTATTTAAACAATATCCCAGTTGTAATAACCATCAATTTCCTCAAGTAGTATTTTAACATCTTAACAAAAAATTGGTTCATTATATCCATTGCTATATTTCTTTTAATGTAATCTACTTTCCATATATCTTAGCTTCAATCCCTGTTTCATTTCTAAATATTTATAACATAATTCTTCTCATATTTATTTATCTCAATATGGTCATTTTATAAATCCAGGTCCTGGACTTCTTTAAATTTCTTAATATTTTCCAACCTTTTATTCTTTTATCATTCAGTATTAATCTCCATATAATCATCATTATATCATTATTAATCTCAGTATAATCATCATTGTGTTATTGTTAATCTCAATATAATCTCTAGAGACCTCCTTTTTATTAGTAGTATTCACATGTTCAATTATTTGTTCATATTTAATCACAATATCTTTATCTTCTTTATTTTCCACTTCTATGTCTCATTTCTACATCTTTATTTTCTTGTCCACACGTGTATACTCCATTTCGATTTTTATATCCTCAAATTTTGTCCTCTGTGCAACATTATAGTTATTTCTTTTATTTCCATTCTCCAAATCAAATAATTGCTCCAATTATATAAAAGTTCCATTGTATTCCCTTCTATTACTTTTTTTACTCCTCCAAAAGGCAAGCCTCTTGTAGACAAGAAAATCCTCCTCCACAAGTTCCCACGGTTATTATCTGTGAATTTTCCAAAACAAAGAACCAAGTTACAATGTTCCTTTTTACTCCAGATGGTGTCTCTCTGCAATCTACAGTTTCCAATTGCTTAATAAGTATCCATTTTGTTTCCATTACATCATGGTCTTACTTGACTTCTCTTTTTCCTTTCAATTTAAAAATATCAAATCATATTTAAAGTCCAGTCCAAATTTAAATAGCTCTTCTCACTTCTTTTTTCTTTTTTCCCCCTTTTATTTATACATCCCTTTTTTTCTTCTTAAAGCTTATTATCCATTCTTTTTATTTTTCTTGCCATTTAAAAAAGAAAGGGGGAAAAAGGGATCTCTTTATTTCTTTCCAATCCTTTGACCATGTATAATTGTTTAAAGTTTCCAATTGGTTTATTCAGAAATCATTTTTCATTTGGGTTTTTGTCTTTTCCAAATTATGTTTCAAAATCCTCTTTGCCCCCATGCTCCTTAGCCACTATTACACATTAGGGGTCTTATAGTTGTAAGATGTTTCTCTTGTTGTTATTCAAGCCTGAGTTGGCTGTCACTCACCCGGCTTAAAAAAAACCTCAGTCTCAGGTTGCTCGCCAGGCTTGGAACAAACCACGCTGTAAGCAGATGTCTTGAACAGGATCCAGGTTTATTTCGTCCTCTCAGCCTGCCGTAGTCAATGCTGAGTTCAGAGTAACGATAACACAAAGTCGGTGTTGGGCTTTACTGCAACCCAACGCCCTCAAATAGTCACGCCAACACTGCTGCCCAATCAGCGGTTACCGGGCTTCCACGTCACTCACATGCATTAATGAGCGGAATCAGAACCCCGCCCTATTGCGGCCGCGGAGTGACCGGCCGCCTACCAGATCCTCATCACCCCCACCACCATACATGTGTTTCCCCCCCCCTTCAGCTCAAATGTGCCACGTCTTGTCAGGTACGTTCTTGTATATATTCAGAAGCTCCGAGGTGTCGAGTGGGGCATCTCGACAGGCGGCTCCCCCTACCAGGAGTCCCCCTGCAAGACAAAAGGGAAAACGGTTATATCCAGCCTTGGCATTGTTGTTTACCCATTGGGTCCCGGTTTATGTGGGTTCCTTCTGTGGTACCGACGATGTAACCTGTCTGCACTTAGGTCCCCTAGTGACACCCAAGATGCTTCCTTGAACGGGTAACCTTTCCATTTTACTAGATACTTTAATTGACCCCTCTGTAATTTGGAATCCAGAATGTCATCTATTTCATACTAAACTGCCCTCTACTGGCCCGGGACATTCTGGAGAGTCCCGTACCATGTCTGCCGGTTTGAGTAAGCTACTGTGGAACACCAGGTGAATTTTACCCAGTAAGGGTGACAGTTTTAGTTCAACTGTTACTGGGTTTATAACTTTTTTGATAGGCAACGGCCCTAAATACTGGGGGCCCAGCTTTTTGCTGGGTACCTTTAGTTTGATGTATTTAGTGGATACATACACTAGGTCCCCAACCCTGAATGGTTTCTGGTCTTTCCTTTTCTTATCGGCATACATTTTGTTTTCTTCAGATGTTTTTTCCAACGCTGCCTTAATATTGGGCCATAGCTGTCCAATTCATTTTCCCCACTCAGTTGGGGTCACCTGCTCTAGCTTTGCTACATCGAGTTCAGGGATAGCGGAGAAATCTCAGCCATAGACAACCTGGAAAGGTGTGACACCGATGCTACGATGCACCACATTGTTATACGCAACCTCAGCAAAGTGTAGGAGCTCTGACCAATCGGACTGTTGGTAGGAAACATAACATCATAGGTACCTTTCTACCATAGCATTGGCCCTTTCTGCAGCCCCGTTGGTGCTTGGGTGGAATGCTGAACTCAGGCCTTGAGAGGACCCTATCAAAGTGACAAACTCGCGCCAAAAGCGGGCAGTGAACTGAACCCCCCTATTGGATATGATCCGGTGAGGGGCCCCATGCAACCTGTACACATGCTTTATAAACAGGCGTGCCAGTTTCCTGGCAGAAGGTAAACCCCGACAAGGGATGAAGTGTGCCTGCTTGGAGAAGAGATCGACTATTGTCCATATAACGGTGTGTCCTTTACTCTCCGGTAGCTCGACGATGAAATCCATCCCTATCTCGTCCCAAGGCCTGCTGGGGTTTGCAATGCTTTGGAGCAAGCCGGGTGGTTTCCCTGTCCTTGTTTTCATCGTTATACATGTTTTACAGCTCTTTACGTACCGTTCTACATCCCTGCGTAATCGGGGTCACCAGAATTGACGCCGGGTGAGATGCAAGGTTTTGAGAAACCCAAAGTGGCCTGCCACTTTGGCGTCATGACACTTATGCAACACGGTTATTCGTAATTTTGTTGGTATGTACAATTTCGTTCCTACCCACACTAACCCATCACATAGTGTGACAAGTGTTTTATGCTCTGACACCCACGGATCTTGGCCACCTCCCGCCGTAACTCGTCCTCCCATGTAGACTCATTGTGTGCTCATGCGGCTTGTTGAGGGTTTGGTATTATAGCCCGTACAACATCTTCCCATTTGCTGTTCAACTGCAGCATTCTTGACAATGCCTCTGCCAGAAAATTCCTCCCCCCAGGAACATATTTCAGGTCGAAATTAAACCGCTGAAAATATTGTGCCCAGCGGACCTGTTTCGGGGACAGCTTTCTGGGGGTTTGGAGGTCCTCCAAGTTTTTATGGTCTGTCCAGACCTCGAACCGAGTGCTACTACCTTCCAACAAATGCCGCAAGGTGAGCAATGCCCACCTTACAGCATACACCTCCTTTTCCCAAACAGCCCAACCCCGTTCAGCTGGTGTTAGTTTATGGGACGTGTACGCACAGGGCAGTAATCGTCCCTCCTTTGTTCGCTGTAATAGCACAGCCCCCACGGCCACGTCGCTAGCATCCACCTGCACTATAAACGGCAGCGCTGGATCTGGGTGCTTTAGGACTGGCTCCCGAGAGAACAACTCATTTAGTCATTCGAACGCTTGTTGGCATTCTGGTGTCCAGGGCAACAGTTATCCTGGTCGTACTCTACTACCTATCACATTTTTTGTTTTTAACAAGTCGGTCAAGGGCAGGGCTACCTGGGCAAAGGAAGGAATAAACTGCCGATAGAAATTGGCAAAGCCTAAAAAGCTTTGTAGCTGCTTTCGTGTCTTAGGGGCCTGCCACTCCAACACCGCTGATACCATTTTGGGGTCCATTTCCACCCCGTTACCCGAAATACGATATCCAAGATAATCTAGACTTGTGCAATGAAATTCACACTTTGACGACTTTACATATAATTTGGCATGCAGCAGTTTGGTGAGGACCTGTCTCACCAGCTGTATGTGCTCCTCCATGTTGTCGGAATATATTAAAATGTCATCTAGGTAGACGAGTACTCCCCTATACAGGTGTTCATGCAGTACCTCGTTTATAACCTGCATGAACACAGCCAGTGCACCCTGAAGCCCGAAGGGCATAACACGGAACTTAAAACTACCTAGAGGGCAATTAAAGGTGGTTTTCCATTCGTCTCCTGCACGTATCCGCACCCTGTAATACGCCTCCTGTAAATCGAGCTTCGTGAACACCTTGCCAGTCGACAGGGTCGCTAGCAGATCTTTCATCAGGGGAAGGGGGTAGAGATGTTCTACGCAGATGGCGTTCAAACCCCGGAAATCCTCACACAAACGCAAGCCCCCATCTTTCTTCTCGTGAAACAGTACCGGCGCAGCCATGCGCACCCGGCTGGGCTCAATGAACCCCCTGGCTAGGTTTTTATCGATGTACCGCTGCAACTCCTCTAATTCGGGTTAGGTCATTGCGTACATGCGGGGTTTTGGCAGTTTGGCCCCTGGCACTAGTTCTATGGCACAATCGGTTGTTCTGTGGGGGGGGAACATCTCACACTCTTTTTCAGCAAAGACAGCCACCAAATCTTGATACACAGCCGGATACTCGGCCTGTGTTGGAGTCTGTCCGTTCTCTTTGGTACTGCTGCACTGTTGTATCTGCTGTTGGCCCTCAGGAACCGGTTCAGGCCCAATAATCAAACGTAGCTTTCGGAAGCTCCCTTCCCACCAAATAACGGGGCGTCACTTATCCAACCACGCCAATCCCAAGATAAGCGATTCAACCATGCGCTCAACCACTATGAAATGGATCTGTTCCCTGTGGGCTCCTATCTCTAGCTGGACCGGCTCTGTCACGAGTTCTGCTGGTGCCCCCCCTAAGAGTGACCCATCCATTTGTTTGAACCGGAAAGGAGACCGTAAGGCGCTAACGCGGAGACCCAATGCCTCCGCTATTGTTTTGCACATGAGACAACAAGTACACCCAGAGTCTATCAGGGCCCCCATTGACACTTTGATAGACGTGCGCATGTTGTGGAGCACCATGCGCATGGGGTATCACAAATGGCCGTATCGGGTTACTTACCATTGGGTCCTCTGGCGTGTTGTCTTTGCTGTCTGACGGTATGTCATCGACCCCTGCGGGGGTTTGCAGTTCGGGTAGTGTGGAGCAAAAGCTACTGGAGGGCGTAGGCATAGGCATCTTTGGTCACTCTGTTGTGGAACGAGCCCTTTCCCGAACCCTAGTCCCGGTTGATGAGGCCCTCGCAGAGGTGGCTTGCAAGGGAGGTATAGGACAGTCGACAGCCCGATGCCCCACCTGGCCACAACGAAAACAACGGAAGGCAGGGCCCCTTCCGCCAGTCACCATGGGCTTGCCAGGGAGAAGAGCTCCAGTCCCAGCTTCTTTCAGGGTTCCCGGTTTGGCCGCTGTAAACCGTGACGGTTGGTTAGGTCGGGGCCGGAACTCTCTCAGCCCCACTTCCAGCTCGACTGCTGCTTTGAACCACTCCGCTAGTTTTGGCGGTAAGCCACGGTAAATGCATGCTTGCTGCACCTCCCTATCCAACCCGGAACGAAACTGATGCACGAGTAGCCGTTCCGGCCAGGTGCGCAGCCTCCCCGCCAACGTGCAGAACTCTTTCACGTATTCTTTGACTGCCCGTCCTCTCAGTCGCAGAGCGAGTAATTCTCCTTCGGTCACTTGGACCCTAGCACTATCCTCAAAGCGTACTCTCAGCGCCTCAAGGAACAAACCAACGTCGGCCAGCTCTTTGGCGTGTTCGCTGTGCAGGTCAGCAACCCAATTGGCTGCCTCTCCCTGCAAGACTGCAGTTATGGCAATGACCATAGTCCACGGCGATGGATAAAGCCGCCCATACAAGTCCATATGACTGAGTATCTGGCTTAGGAAGATGGAAACCCTATCAGCACTCCCGTCAAATGTGGCTTGTATCGGAGGAGGGCCCCACAGTTGCTGTTGTTGGTGCGGCCAGACCCCAGACGTCCACAGGGGTGGAGGACCAGCGCCCCTCCCACCGGGCATTATTCCATCCGCTGCCCGCCGAGGTTGGTTTGCGTGGCCCTGGCCACTGCCTTGAGTAGTCCCTTGACCCCCCTGCTATTGCCCGTCCCGCATGCCACGGGCTGCACCAGCAACGGAAGAGGGGTGGAGCCCTGGGAAGCCCTGCTCCATTGCTCGCTCCCTGCCAGATGCCTTCCCCACTTGTAACTTGGGGCTTGCCAGCTGGAAACGCATTTCAGGGCCTGGTTTCCCCTGCCAAGTGTCACCTGCGTCTCCTCCAGCAGCCCAAGGCTGCCACGAAACTGCGTCCCGGAAGCTGGCTTCCCCAAACTTCTCCCTCAAAACATCCAGGGTGGATGCTCCCAGGCTCCCAGTGGAGTAACTCCAATCCCCTTCCTCATCGTCCATCCACTTCCATTCCCTCCAGCCTTGGAAGCTGGGGCCCAGGGGGTAAGGGGTTAAAGGTTTCTGAGTCCCAACCAGGGCGTGGCTATGCCACCAGTCTCCAGAAGCATCCTCCCCCCCGCTTGCTGCCGCCCGGTCTTGCTCCGGCTGCTCACCACCCCCCTCCTCTGGCAGGAGGGGTTTCTCCTTCGGCCGGACAGAAGGCAGTTCTTCAGCGCTTTGCGCCTCCCAGGTATCCAAGACAGGGGTGGCCTCCGCCTCCGCTTCTCCAGCCCCCAACGGCTCGTCCGTTGTGCCCTCAGCCATCACCTCCTCTGACTGTAAGGCACACAACGGCAAGTGGGAAACGCCAACTTTCTCTCAGGTTGCTCGCCAGGCTTGGAACAAACCACGCTGTAAGCAGACGTCTTGAACAGGATCCAGGTTTATTTCGTCCTCTCAGCCTGCCGTAGTCAACGCTGAGTTCAGAGTAACGATAACACAAAGTCAGCGTTGGGCTTTACTGCAACCCAACGCCCTCAAATAGTCGCGCCAACGCTGCCGCCCAATCAGCGGTTACCGGGCTTCCACGTCACTCACATGCATTAATGAGCGGTATCAGAACCCTGCCCTATCGTGGCTGCGGAGTGACCGGCCACCTACCAGATCCTCATCACCCCCACCACCGTGCATGTGTTTCCCCCCCCCTTCAGCTCGAATGTGCCACGCCTTGTCAGGTACGTTCTTGTATATATTCGGAAGCCCCGAGGTGTCGAGTGGGGCGTCTCAACACTCAGTTCCATTTCTTTCTTAGAAATGTAATTTTGTCCTCTGCCTGAAGATGGCGGCTCGTGGGTGATTCTCCGGTGCCAAGTGGGGTAATTTTTGGCCCTCATGGACTCAATGGGAGCCAAATTCCATCTTTTTGGCCCTGGCCCAGCAAGATGAGTGGGTGGTCGGCCCCGCTGGGAGCTTTTTAGCTCTCAAAAACAGCGCAGCTTGCTGATAAGAGCTGAGGAGCACCGCAGCAGGATCGATTGAGGTCAGGGCGGTGCCGGCTTGCTCGGTGTCTTTTTGCAGCGACGCCCAGAGCATCAAAGGGGGTGCGGCAGCGATGGTGGCTTGCTGCGGCACGATTGACCCCCCCTGAAGGCTCGCAGCTACTGACAGCGGCTGCGGCGATGGTCGCGGTGGCGGCGGTGGTGGCGAGTGAAATGGCGGCTACTGAGGTGACACTGAGTGGAACGGCGCCACCCTAGACAAACTTTTTAACTGTGGAGGGGAGGGCAGGGGCTGCAGAGTCACCAACTTGGACCTGCCCGGTTGGTCTCCCTTTTGAAGATCTGGGAAGCAGGGAAAGCTGGAAGACCAGTGAAAAACAAACGACACAGGAATGGGCTGGATGAGCTGGTTTGCCGCCCTTACTTCTCCCCCCCCCCCACCGCTTGGTTCGGGCATTATTGGGGTTGTTGCCATCTGGACTGGATCAGTCTACAGCGAACTGTCCCCTTTGGTTCTATCTGTCTCCCTGACATTTGCCACAGTGGACCCCCGGTTCCGGCTCCACTCTATCATCCGTACCATCTATATATACCAAACTGCTATACCTTGCTGTGAGGGGAGCTTTTCAGCCTGGGCGCAGGCACTGAGGGAGCCGATTCCTGCTGCTGTTACCAGAGAGGACATTCCATCTATTGTATTCCAGTCATCGTGAGCGGGTGGCTAGGTTTCATCATTTCTCTGGTTGAAACGGCTTGAGACTCCTCTCCACCGCTGTGAGAGGGCTGTGGAACCCGGTTTGACCCGTGGTGAAATGGCGGACATTCTCCCCAGGACCTTTCTTTGGGCTATCACTATTGGATCCCTGGCCTTTTTCCATCTGCCCCAGGCCAATCTGAGATGTATTCACCGGCCGAACTCTTCACATTGCAAGACTCCCCCCTCTCGCAAGCCTGGCCCTCCACATTATCGAAGGCCTACCTCAATGACGGGTTTTGGAACCCAGAGAGGTGGCATACAGCGAAGAGGGGGTTGAGGGGTTTTTTACGTAAATTTTTTGTTAAACTTTTAAGGGGTTCCGGGACAGGGGAGGGTAGGATTGGAACTAGAGCTGTGGGTTTGAGGGATAACCCACTTAGGGGAGTGTCGGGCCTGGCCATGACGTGCGGCAGGGGGGTGGGGGATCTGGGGATAATGGGGGGGGGGTCGAGCTTGTCAGATTGCACTTTTACCATCGGTACTGTGAGTGGGAGGGGTAGATATGGCGGGAGCAGGGGGCCATATCATGTTAAGGGAGCGGGCACCCGCTGTCTTCGAGTGGTGGTGCGCTCCGGCCCTCAAGGCTCCACTCGTTCCCCAGGTTGCACAGACCTTCAGGGCCCAGGCCTGTGACTGATGTTGTGCAACGCCAGGTCTGTTGTAAATAAAGCCCCCCTCATCCATGATCTTATTCAGGAGGGGGGAGCGGACCTGATGGGTATTACGGAGACCTGGTTGGGCCCAGAGGGAGGGGTCCCTCTGGTAGAAATGTGCCACCAGGCTTCCTTGCATTCCATCAGCCAAGGTCACAGGGGAGGGGCGGGGGAGTAGCAGTTGTTATTAGAGAAGGCCTTAGGCCGAAGGAGGCCACTGTCCCTCAGACAGCCGGCTGTGAGTCTCTCCTTGTGAAGTGGGGTCATAGGGTTCAGATGGGTTTCCTGATCACGTACCTGGCTCCCTGCCACGTGGCAGCAGCCCTGCCCGAGCTTCTCAGCGTTATCGCCGTGGTGGCGGTTGATACCCCCAGACTTATGGTCATGGGGGATTTCAACCTGCCATCCGTGGGTGAGGCGTCTGAGGTGGCTCGGGAGTTCATGGCTTCCATGACGGCTATGGACCTGACCCAGCTAATTCATGGCCCTGTGCACGCGGGGGGGAAACACGCTGGACCTGGTTTTTGTCTCTGGACAGTGGATGAGTGTTCTTGAGATAAGAGATATAGTCATCGAGCCCTTGTCATGGTCGGATCACTCTCTCCTTCGCCTTGACCTTTGAACGGCTGTACCCCGCCACAGGGAGGCGGAACCGTTAAGATGGTACCGCCCCAGGTGCCTGATGGAACCTGACAGGTTCCAGATGGAGCTTGGGCCAATCCCCGAGGTTCTGGCTCACGCCTCGACCTAGTGGCCGCCTGGGATAGGGCGGCTGCTGGAGCTCTGGATCGAGTCGTGCCTTTGCGGCCTCTGACCCGGCGCCGATCTCACCTGGCTCCTTGGTTCACCAAGGAGCTCAGGGAGATGAAGCGCCGGAAAAGACGCCTAGAGAGTAGTTGGAGGGCCAGTTGTGCTGAATCTGACCGGACACTGGTAAGATCTCATATTAAGGATTACCTAGTGGCGATAAAAGCAGCAAAATGTGCTCATTTTGCTGCTCTTATTGCGTCATCAGATAACTGTCTGGCTGCCCTGTTTAGGGTGACGCGCTCTCTGCTCCACCAGGAAGCGCAGGAGGACCCCTTGGAGGGAAGAGCCAAAGATTCTGTTCAGTATCTGTATGACAAAATCACTCAGATTCGGGAAGATCTGGACTCTGACTGGGTAGATCCAGCGGGGATGACAGAGGCAGGTCCTGAGAATGTTATCTGGGTTGAGTTTGATCCTGTGACCCCTGAGGACGTGGACAGGACTCTGGGTAGACTGAACACGACCACATGTTTGTTGGACCCGTGCCCCTCCTGGTTAGTGCTGGCTTCCCGGGAGGTGACGCGAGGCTGGCTCCAGGGGATTATAAATGCTTCATTGGGTGAGGGTGTCTTCCCCGCCGCCTTGAAAGAGGCAGTGGTGAGACCTCTCCTCAAGAAGCCTTCCTTGGACCCAGCAGTATTGGCTTATTATCGTCCAGTTTCCAACCTTCGCTTTGTTGCGAAGGTTGTTGAGAGTGTGGTCGCACGACAGCTCCCCCAGTACCTGGAGGAAATGACTATCTAGATCCGTTCCAGTCGGGCTTCAGGCCTGGGTACAGCATGGAAACGGCATCGGTCGTGTTGGTTGATGATCTCTGGAGGGCTCGGGACAGGGGGTGCTCCTCTGTCCTGGTCCTGTTAGATCTCTCAGCGGCTTTTGATACCATCGACCATGGTATCATGCTGCACCGGTTGGTAGAGCTGAGGGTGGGAGGCACCGTATTACGGTGGTTCTCCTCCTTTCTCTCCGACTGGTCACAGTCTGTGTTGACAGAGGGGCAGAGGTCGACCCCGAGGCCCCTTATATGTGGGGTGCCACAAGGATCGGTCCTCTCGCCCCTTCTGTTCAACATTTATGTAAAGCTGCTGGGCGAGATCATCCGTGGTTTTGGGGTGGAGTACCACCAGTACGCTGATGACACCCAGCTGTACATCTCCACCCCAGACCACCCCAATGATGCCCTTGAAGTGATGTCCCAGTGCCTGGAGGCTGGACGGATCTGGATGGGGAGGAACAGGCTCAGGCTCAACCCCTCCAAGACCGAGTGGCTGTGGTTTCCGATGTCCCGATATAGTCAGCTGCTGCCCTCGCTGACTATTGGGGGTGAATCATTGGCCCCCACGGAAAGGGCTTGCAACTTGGGCATCCTCCTGGATTCACGGCTGTCTTTAGAAGAGCACCTGACGGCCGTGACCGGAAGGATTTTTCATCAGGTCTGCCTGATTCGCCAGTTGCGTCCCTTTCTAGATCGGGACTCTTTACACACAGTCACTCACGCCCTCGTCACCTCCCATCTGGACTATTGTAACACTCTCTACATGGGGCTCCCCTTGAGGAGCACTTGGAGGCTCCAACTGGTGCAGAGTGCAGCTGCATGGGTGGTTATGGGAGCGACATGGCGCTCCCATGTAACACCTCTCCTGCATGAGCTGCACTGGCTTCCGGTGGTCTTCCGAGTGCACTTCAAGGTTTTGGTTATCACCTTTAAAGCGCTCCATGGCTTAGGACCTGGTTATTTATGGGACCGCCTACTACCACCAATAGCCTCCCACCGGCCAGTACGCTCCCATAGAGAGGGGCTCCTCTGGGTGCCGTCGGCCAAACTATGTCAGCTGGCGACCCCCAGGGGGAGACTCTTCTCTGTGGGAGCACCTACCATCTGGAACGAGCTCCCCCCGGAGATACAGAGGATCCCAGACCTGCGCACCTTCCGTCGCGCACTCAAGACTCACTTATTCCATCAAGCCGGCCTGACCTAAGTCTTTTCCCCATTTTAAATGGGAATTTTAATTTGTTTTAAATTATTGGGATTTTAAATTTTTCAGCCAAATTATTTAATTTCGTTTTAGTCTATTTTAAAATTTGTATTTATATGTTTTATTTTATGGCTGTACACCGCCCTGAGTCATTCGGGAGTAGGGCGGTATATAAATTCAATAAAATCAAAATCAAAATCAAATCAATCTTCTCTCCAGCTCTATATTTAGCCCAGTTGTCCCAGGTTCGTGGCAGCCGCCATGGCTGCCGCCACCCACTGCCGACTCACAGAGAGTTCCCTCTGACCTCCGAGGAACTTGCCTGTTTCTCTTGGTTGTCTGAGGCACCTCTCTTTCTTCCCTGTCCCTGCAGGACAGTTCTGGTCTGAACATCCATCGGCAGCGGTTTGGCAGCTGGGGTTTTCACAGCACTCATCAGAGCCCACTATTTCCCCAACTGTCTCACCGCGACACCAAAGTCAAGTCTTTATCATATTTTGATTGTATCTGCAGCCGTGTATACCAGTCATTCTCAATCCCTTGTTTTTCTAAGTCTTGTTTCTGTTTTAATTCTCCCTTCTCTGTTAAAATGTCTTTATATCTTATAATCTTGTCCGTGTTAATCATATCTGGGTGTGTCAACGCTTCTATTGTTGAAAGCCACATTGGTATTTCCATATAATGTTTTTCTTTTACTCTTTCCCATACTACCAACAAACCATTCCTTACACAGTGTCTCTGGAAGTATCCATGGATCCTATTTTTTCCATACCATAAGAAAGCATGCCATCCTAGTTGTAAGTCATGTCCTTCCAAAGTCAATAGTCTTGTATTTCTCAATAAATTCCATTCTTTAATCCAAGTTAACATCGCCGCTTGGTGATACAATTCCCAATTTGGTAGACCAAATTCTCCTCTAATTCTGGCTCTTGAAGCAATTTAAGGTTAATTCTCACCTTTTTTCCTTGCCATATATACTTCCACATCATTTTATTCAAATTTTCCAAGTATTTTTTCTCCAACTTTATCGGAATTGTTTGAAAGAAAAACAACAATCTTGGCAATACATTCATTTTGATTAACGCTATTCTCCCCATTAAAGATAATTGTAAATTTTTCCATTTTTCCAAATCTGTTTCAGTTTGGTTTCTTAATTTATAATAGTTATCTTCCTTCACTGTAATACATCTTAAGGTTCATTGGATACCCAAATATTTCACTTTCTTCACTATTTGAATATCTAACTTCTCCATTAATTGCTTCTTTTGTTTTTCTCTCATATTTTTAAGTATAATTTTTGTTTTATCTTTATTTATTTTCAATCCAGCTACTTTTCCATATTCCTCTATTTGCTCAATTATCACCCGCAAATGCTTGTAGCTTATACTCTTCTTTTTTAATTCTCATCCCTTTTATTTCTTTGTCTTGTCTTATTTTCCTGTTTAAAGTTTCTAGGGTCAGAATAAATAATAGTGGAGATAACAGACATCCTTGTCTAGTTCCTTTTCTTATATCTACTTTCTCTGTCATTTCACCATTTATTATTAATTTAGCTGATTGATCTTTATATATAGTCTTAACCATATTGATAAATCTGTCCCCAAAATCCATCTTGTGTAATTGTAAAATCATAAATTGCCAATTCACATTATCAAATGCTTGCTGCGCATCTAAAAATAACAATACCATTTGTTTCTCTGGATGTGCCTCATAATATTCCAATGTATCCAAAATAATTCTTATATTGTCTTTAATTTGTCTTTTAGGCAAAAAACCATTTTGGTCTGGGTGTATAAATTCATTTAACAGCCTCTTCAATCTTTCCGCCATAACTGATGCAAATATTTTATAATCTGCATTTACTAGTGAAATTGGTCTATAATTCTTTATTTGTTGTAAATCTGTTTCTTCTTTTGGTATAAGAGTTATATACACCTCCATCCATGAGTTCAGTGCCTTGGCTTCTATTAATAAATCATTAAATACTTGTAACAATATATTACTTAGTACATCTTGCAATTTTTTATATACTTCTGCTGGTAGCCCATCTGGTCCCGGGGTTTTTCCATTCTTCTGCCTTTTAATTCCCTCCATCAATTCCATCATTGATATTCTTTCTTCTAATGCTTTTTTAAATTGTTCTGGTATTTTAGGGGTCATTGCTTTTTCCAAATATTGTTCTGTCTTTTCTTCTGGCATCTGCTCTTGTTGATATAGTTTCTTATAATATTTCTCAATTATTTTTTTTTTCTTTTTCTCATTTCGGTAACATATCTTTCCCTCTTGTTCTAATAATTGCGTTATCAGTTTCCTTTCCTTTTCCTTCTTCATGCTGTATGCCAGCCACCTTCCTGGTTTATTTGCATTTTCAAAAAAGTTTTGCTTTGATGCTTTTATTTTCCTTGTCAGATCTTCATTTTCTATTAAATTCAATTTGTTTCCCCAATTCCATTAGGTTTTTAATTTTTTTGTCTTGTGGATTTTTTTGCAATTCCTTCTCTAACTTCTTATATTACTCTTCCAATTTTTTTGAGCTTCTCTATTCTGTATATTTCTTTTTCCTGTGTAAGTCATTGACAAACCCCTTATATATGTTTTGCTAGTGTCCCATACATTTTGCAATGATGTATCTTCTTTTCTATTTTCTTTGAAGAAAAAGGTCAATTCTTTTTCCATATATTGTATAGTCTCTCATTTAATAGGCTTTGATTTAATGTCCATCTCATTCTTTTTCTTTGTCCTTTCCATGTCATCATTATTGGATTGTGATCTGCCCATATATTTGCTTCTATATCAATCTTGTCTATCTTGGATATTAAGTCTATGGACATCCACATCATATCTATTCTTGACCATGGCATATGCCTGTTTGAGTAAAATGTATATTGTTTTTCCTTTAAATTCCTTTTCCTCCAAGCATCCTGTAAACTTAATTTGTCTACCATTGTATAAAGTGTTTTCGGGAGTGTATTTCTTGGTTTTTTATTCACTTTTGTAGATTTATAATCTAACTCATTATGAACAATCGCATTAAAGTCTCCAATTATGCAAATATCTTCATCTTCATATTCTAATATTTTTCAGTGTAATTTTGCATAAAATTCTTCTTGATTTTCATTTGGAGCATATATACCCACAAGTAATATTTTTTTATAGTTCATTACAATTTCTACCATTAATACTCTTCCTTCCTCAACCTCATATATTTGTTTGGATTGTACTGTCCGCTTGATGTAAAATGCTACTCCTCTTTTGTTTTGACAAGCCAAAGTTGTATACAATGTCCCTAATTTTATTCACTCCAAAAGTTTTTTATGTTGCTTTCTAATATGCACTTCTTGTAAGCATATAATTTCTAATTTTAGCTTCTCTAACTTATTGAATATTTTCTTTCTCTTTATTGCCGAGTTTAATCCATTTATATTCAAAGATATTATTTTAATTTCTTCTTCCATTTCTTATTTATTTATTTGTTTTGTTAATCTTGTTGTTCTTATCTTCCTTTGTTCTTTAAGTTCTTTTGCCCTCACTCCTTCTCTTAACACTCTCTCATCTTGTTCTTTAATTGTCTCTCTTGGCTGTTCTTTCTTCTCCTCCTGTTGTTCATCCCCTTTTTCTTTCCTCAATTTTCCTTCCTCCTGGACATCTATGTGTTGTTTATAAAATAACTCTGCTTTTTCTACTGAGTCTAATCTGTATCTTTGTTCTTGCCAGTTCACCAATATTCCTTCTGGAATCAACCATCTAAAATTTATTCCTCTCTTTATCAAACATTTCGTGAGAAATTGATATTCTTTTCTCAGATCTCCCACTCTTCTTGGAATTTGTTTCAGTGCCACTACTTATCTCCCTTTGTGCTTTATCATTGTGTTTCTCATCAATTGCAATATCTCTGTTCTCAGTGTTTTCTTGGTGAATCTGACATGAATTTCTCTAAGTAGATTATGTCTCATCGCGTATCTTGTGTGCACTCTGTATATCTCATTGATTCCACTTAATATCCCTTCCTTACTTTCTTCCATTGCTTCTGCTAGTATTTCTGCAATTTTCTCTGCTACATTTTCTTCCTTTTCTTCTTCAATATTTTGAAATCTTAAATAAAAATCAGCTTTATCCATTTCCAGGGCTATAATTGTTTTTCCCTGATTTTTATCAGTAATTGTAAGTCTATAGTCCATCTCTTCAACATTTTTCTCCATTGCTTCTGCTTTTTCTTCCATTTGCTGCAATCATTGTTCATTTTTCCCTATCATTTCTTTAACTTCTTTCAATTCTCCTTCCATTTTTACCATATTTCCTTCCATTTTTTCCATTCTTCCATCTACTTTGTCTAATCTTGTCTTAAGATCTTCATATATAGTCTGTAGCATATTTTTTAATTCCATGTTGACTTTCTCTTGCTGTTGTAAGGAAATGGTCATTGCCTAACTAGTTGGCCAGGTAATATATATGCCAACATTATATGTTTACAGTATGAATATGTAGAATATAGCTTTAAGAGTATTGCTGAGTCATTCTGCATCCTGATTGGATGAGCTCTGTAGCAATTGCATTTAAGGAGAGTTTGATTGTGGTCTGTGTGGACATTACACCATATTGTTACCTGCTGCTATGTTGTAGATATCGTTGGTCTCTTTACATGGTCAATTTGATCATGGTTTATTTATTACTGTGTTTATGAACTGTTTATATTGTTCCTGAATGATGCATGTATTGTTCCTGAATGATGCATGTATTGTTCCTGAATGATGCATGTCTTGTTCTACAAACCGGTAAGAAGTTTTGTATCTCTGGATTGGTTATACATGGCTAAGACTTGGATTGGTAAAAGGACTATGCTTTTGCTTTGCTCTATAAGTAAACTACTTTAAAAACCAGTTGTGAAGTTTCCGAAAGATGCCCTAATTAATTCATGAGCCATGAGCCAAACTTCAAAAGAAGTACAGTCATTTATTAGGAGCACCATTTCGGCAATATTCGGATGCAGTTAGAACTAATCCCACGTAGATTTACATTCTCCTATGACCCTGTCTCTCCCCTCCTCCCTGGCCATGTCATAAATCACATTCTCCAATTAACCACTTTGGCTGGCTGTGAAATTCAACACCCTCCCTCTGATTGCAGTTAGAAAGCATGTATGGAATGTAACTTCAGTTAGTCAATCAGCTCTATCAGTTCTCCCTCCCTCCTGCTCATGGCAACTTGAAAGCTTTGCAAGTTGACACCAGTTTGTATGCAGTTTATTCACAACTACTCTCAGCACCATTTCTGTACTCTATGCTCTGCTTCATAACCATTCCTGGTTAACTCACAACTATATCCTTAACAGCTGTGATGCAATTTCTGTTGTCTTTTGTCCTGTAGTACCAGGCGTTGGTGATATTAATGGTGATGATAGATGTTGTTTTTTTTTCTTCATCTTGTTTTTTTTTCAAATTTTACTACCCAATTTTATAATCCAAATACTCGATTTCTTTAAATTCAAAATGCCCAATCAGACTCTTCAGGTTCTTGATACCCTAATCCACATAGATTTGATCCATAAACCATACAAAAAGCCAAGAACAATCGAACAGTGCAAAAGGGCAAAAATAGAAAAAAAAATAAAAAGAAAGGGGAAAAAAGGAAGGAAGGAAGGAAGGAAGGAAGGAAGGAAGGAAGGAAGGAAGGAAGGAAGGAAGGAAAGAAAGAAAGAAAGAAAGAAAGAAAGAAAGAAAGAAAGAAAGAAAGAAAGAAAGAAAGAAAGAAAAAGAAAAGATAAAACCAGATCAGTGCAAAAATAAAAATTCTGTTGAGCCGAGCGACACGCTCGACAACATTACCTGCACGGGGTGGGGGTGGGGGTGGGGGTGCACTGGTGATGGGAGCACTAAGGAATAGGCTGCCGTGTGCGGGGTGGGGAAGGCGGGGCGACGGTGTTAGGGCTTCAACACACCAACTGCTGTATTCGCTGACACCCTCGCTGCAGAGACGCCAACATGAGGAGAGGCTGGGAAAACGCTGAGATGCCGAGCCCAGGATCCGGAAAGACGAGGGAGGGTGTGGCTTTAAATACAGGGCGGGGCGGCACAGTAATGAGCTATTTGCTATAAAACAGCTGCACGCCTATGGAATGTAGCGCTAATTTCACATTGTTTAACAAGTGCAGCACGTGCCTGGAGCCAGCCGGATAATAAACCAGCATAGCACTGACCTGTGCGCGTGTGTTTCTTGGTGTTGCCGTGCTTAGCCTAGGATGGCTGAGAGGAAATTAGCGCTACCCTCATCAAACCCTGTCACGTGGCTCTGGGATGGCGGAGGGCGGCGAGGATGCGCTTGAGATCACTGTGTTGGCGGAAGAGAATGCGGCTCAGGATGAGCCACAGGAAGAAATCCCTGAGGTAGCCATCCAGCTAGCAGTCCACCCAAAAGAACGGAGCCCAAGCTGGAGCTCCGCCCAGATGAGTGACCCAAACAGGGCGCAGGGTGTGGCTTCCAGGGTGGCGTCTAGAGAGTGGTGGCAGAGCCCCATGTTGGCTGTCCCGGGAGGGCCTCCCACCTCCCCCCCTTTCGGTGAGCGGTTCCTGAAGTGGAGAGAACGGCGATGGGTGGAAGAGGATGACGGAGAATGGAGTTACTCCACTGGAATAGGCCAATCCACGATGGAATTACTTCGAGAACGGTTCAGGGAAGCCAGCTTCAGGGATGCGCAATCCTGGCAGCCATGGCTGGCAGGTGCGGAGACTGGGGGGGGGGGTGGCACAAACAGCCCGCAGGAACAGGAACTAGGTTCTGCTTGGCTAGCCCCAAGTTACGGGTGGGCACTCATGCAGGTGCTACCGAGCCGCCTGAGCCCCAGGCTCTGCGTGCAGCTGAGGGGCAGCCTCAGTCCGGGTCTGGAGCAGGCCGTCAGACGTTGGGGGAGGGCCTCCCCCAGGTGGTCCCAGCCAGGCCCCAGGCATGGGTGCAGGGGTGTGAGGACCGCAGCCAGTGTGGGGCCCGTCTCCCCTACAAGCCTCTTTTGATGGCAACCCGGACCGGGTGGCCCTGTTCTTAAGTCAGGTCATAGGTTATTTTGACCTTTATGGTCATCTCTACCCATCCCAGTGGTCTATGATGGTGGCTGTCACTACCACGTTGACGGGGGAGGCCATGGACTGGGTAGCGGATCTCCATACCGACCATGCTCGGGAACTCACTGACGTTGGGTTGTTTCTGGAGGGGCTCCAGGGGAGGTTTGAGGATGAAACCCAGACCCAGGTAGCGGAGGGGGACCTTGTGGCTGTTAAACAACGGGGCCGCCCCACGAGAGAGTATGTAAAGGAGTTTAAGCAATTAGCAGGGAGAGTGCAGGGGTGGCCCGAACACATGCTGGTCCACCATTTTCACCTGGGCCTAGATAGAGACCTTAGACAGGCATGTGTGTATAGGGGATTGCCGCCTCGGCTGTGAGACTGGTGTCAAGCGGCCATCAATTTGGACGTCGGTCTGAGGGAATTCCGGACGAAAGGGGCTGCAGGGCCGCCTACCAGTCGGAGACAGGCCGAGAGGCCGCTGCCCAGCACAGGGGGACGGGAACAGGACGCACGGTCAACAGACCCCACCCGCCGGCCGCTGTTGCGGTGTTTTCGGTGTAATCAGGTGGGTCATAGAGCCTTGGAGTGCCCACTACCTCCAGTCCAGCCCATCAAACCAACGACCCCAGCAGCAGGCGGGAAGAACAGAGAACGGGCGACACCAGAAAAGACTAAAGGGATCTCGCAGCCTAGACAAACCACAGATGGGACATCCCCGCAGGAACCCACCACCCATCCTGGGGTCGTTCCGGTGGTGGTGCCGGAGAGTGATGATGACGAGGACCTTGATGATCCTATGGTAAGTGGCCCCATACACCCTTTCCTTATCCCAATCTCCTTGACATCCCTACGGGGATCGGGGCCCTTACGGCATGAAGCGCTAGTGGACTCGGGGTGCACCCGCTGCTTGATGCGGCGTTCCTTGGCTGCCCAATTAAAGGTGCGAGTGCGGCCCTTGCAAACCCCCATAACCTTCGAACAGATGGATGGAACCATCCTAGGTGGGGCGCCGGCGACGTACGTAACCGAGCCCACACGAATGACCATTGGGCCCCACCATGAAACACTGCGCTTTATAGTGATAGATACCATGATCGAACCTGTCATCCTGGGTTTAGCATGGTTGGATAGATGGAAACCTACCATTTGGTGGGAAGGGGGTTTCCGGAAGCTACGTCTCGACCCTGGCCCAAAACCGAAACACATGCCTGACAGCTCGTTGAGGGCAGGTGGAGCGGGGTCCCTCAATTTAGATGCCACTGGCATACCACGGGTATATGCTGACCTGTCGGCGGTGTTCGATGAGACGGAGTGTGATATCCTACCGCCACATCGACCCACTGATTGCGCTATCAAACGAATCCCAAACGTCAAACTCCCAAAGCCACGCATGTACGCCATGACGCCGCGGGAGGTGGAAGAGTTGCGGGCGTACATTGATAAAAATCTGGCAAGAGGGTTCATTCAGCCAAGCCGTTCGCACCTGGCCGCCCCCGTCCTCTTCAGGGAGAAGAAGGATGGTGGACTTCATCTGTGTGTGGACTATCGTGGTTTGAATGCCGTCAGTGTGGAACCTCTTTATCCTCTTCCTTTGATGAAAGATCTCCTTGCAGCCTTGGCGACTGGAACGTATTTTACCAAGTTGGATTTGAGGGAAGCATATTACCAAGTTCGGGTCAAGAAAGGGGACGAATGGAAAACCACTTTTAACTGCCCCCTAGGGAGCTACAAATTCTGTGTGATGCCCTTTGGCTTACAGCGCGCACCTGCTGTCTTCATGCAGCTAAGTAATGAGGTGCTGCATGAGTTTCTTTACCATGGCGTTCTGGTTTATCTGGATGATATCCTGATTTACACGAAAACCATGAAGGAACATGTTACACTAGTTCGGCGGGTGTTACAGAAGCTACTAGATGCTCAACTTTATGTGAAAGCCTCTAAATGCGAGTTCCACCACACACAGTTAGAATACCTCGGGTATCGCATTTCGAAGGACGGGGTGGAGATGGACCCCAAAAAAGTGGCTACCGTTCTGGAATGGCAAGCACCCACAACCCGATGCCAGTTGCAAAGCTTCCTCGGCTTCGCTAATTTTTATCACAGTTTTATACCCACATTTGCACACATCGCTCTACCACTAACAAACTTGCTGCGCACCAAAGGGGAGGCACCACCACCGCCATTTGTTGTACAGGTGGATGCAAGCGACGTGGCCGTGGGAGCTGTTTTGTTGCAAATGGATGCCCAGGGCCACCTCAGGCCATGTGCTTACACATCAAAAAAGTTCAACCCCACAGAGAGGGGTTGGGCCATTTGGGAGAAGGAGGCCTTCGCTGTTCGCTGGGCCCTGCTCATGTGGCAACATTTACTAGAGGGGGTACAGATCCCGTTTGAGGTATGGACCGACCATCGGAATCTAATAGCATTGCAGACACCCCGCCGCCTGTCCTCCAAACAGGTGCGGTGGGCTCAGTATTTTCAGGGGTTCCGCTTTACTCTGAAGCATGTACCAGGGGGAAAGAACTTCCTAGTGGATGCATTGTCACGCATGCCGCAATTCCAGAGTCAGAGAGACGAGGTGGTTCAAGCTATGGTGCCAGGAAGACAGCCCGACACACAGACAACAGCTCTCATGGCGCAAAGCACAAACGAGTGGAGGAATCGACTACAAAGGGAGGAGACAACAGATGACTGGTTGCAAAACAACCGACACATCCTTACCAAAAGGGATGGTCTCTTCTGGAAGGGGGAGCGAATATACGTCCCTTTGGGGGCTCGGACGGGCATATTACACCGATGCCATGACTGCAGGGCTGCTGGACACTTTGGTTTCCTGAAGACGTATCATCTGGTCCGACGGCAGTTCTGGTGGCCGCATATGCAGCAGGACGTGGAAGAGTATACCCGTGGCTGTTCCATCTGTGCGAAAACGAAAGCGCGACCTGGCAAACCGCTTGGCCTCTTACACCCAGTCGCTACACCTACCCAGCCATGGGAAGACATAGGAATGGACTTTATCGTAGAATTACCAGAAAGCAATGGGAATACCGTGATCTGGACTATTGTTGATTTGTTCTCGAAGCAAGCCCATTTCATTCCCTGTCATGGCCTACCATCAGCTCAACGCCTGACAAAACTATTCATCCAACATGTCTATAGGTTACACGGTGTACCCCGTCATATTATTTCTGATAGGGGGGTGCAATTCACGGCTCAATTCTGGCGCAACTTTATACGGGCTATAGTGTTGTGGAATGAAGGGACCAAACAACATTCCTGGGTCAGCCAGAGAGAGTTTATTTCCGGAGGTTCAAAGCCAAATTCGTACCTGAAACTTTGAACAAAGAAAACAGCTCTGATAGACAGTTTATATATGTTTCCAAGACAAAGGATTCGGTGAGATCATGCATTTTCCATATATGGTTAACATGAGCTCATACATTTTCTATATATGGCTAACATACATTTGTTATATGATAATTGACATTTCCTAATTACTAAACCATTAGTAAACCATTGTTTTTGGTTTATAAGATTATCTTAGTTTAGACAACCCTTCTTAAGTGCTTGTAGTTGCTAATGGGAAATATACTGCTATCCTTGGGTCATAAGTGACTTTTTGTAACATACATATGTTTGTGTCTTTGACAGTGATGCCCATCAAATGTTTTCCATATGGCTTGTTCTTCCTTGGTAGCTAGCTGAGATTTCCTCATCAGAAGATATATGTACCAATAATGGCTTTTAGCTGATTTTTAATATAATCTCCAAGCCCTTTTCTTCCTTATAATAATGTGAATAGAGAGTGTCCTTTAACTGACCCTTTCTCCCTTAGAATAAAAGTGAACAAAGAGTGTCCTGTAGAGTTCATGTAACTGATTCTGTATGATTCCTACTTTATTCACTTTTATTCCCATTTACCTTATTCCCATTATTATTTTATTCACTTTTATTTACTTTATTCCCCCCTTTGAAAGTTTTTCTATTCAGAAACTTTCACCATTCCTTACATGTTCAACTCTTTAGTAAATATCATTCCATTCTTTTGGATAAACAAAGCTAACATATAATATCTAACAAAATATGACTAATCAAGGCATGAGATAGGTATTTCTTGATCTTCATTCTCTTTATCTTTGGAGGTACTCCCTCCATTCTTTCCCAGACTCCATTTCTACATATGTGTCTGTTTCAGAAACTTTTTCTTCAAGAAAGCGCTCTGTCAAAATGAACGCCTTCTCATTCTGTATCTCTTTCACTGCTCTGATGGATAGCTGCTTCAGCACAGGGATTGCACAAGGAATAAAAGCTGGGCCTGCCACAGCCATATCAACAAGAATAACATTTGTTTAGTCCAGCTGGATCCAGGCAACCAAGAAAACCACATGTCCGTTGTTTGTAACCTCTGACCTATCTTGGATGCCCTACCTGCAATTCCTTGGCAATTCCTCTGACCACACCTGATTTATTCATATAGAAGCAACAATCTTCTCCCACAAATAAACACACACCTACTCTCTCTGTGGTTAGGAGGTCTAAGGCACGTTGATTTTGTAGTACCACTGCTGCCAATGAATCTATCTGTCTTGGACTTCTATCAGGGTTCCAGCAATTTGATTCAGGCTTTCTTGGAGCTCCTCTGATAATTGCCAAAACTGTATTACTGAGTGTGTTACCCCTCCTATACCTGTCCCCACAGCAGTTCCTATTTCCATGATTACTAATAGTGGGACTAGGGTTGGTACCTGTTTCTGAACATGTCTCATGAGAGGAACAGGGATGGTATGTTCTCCACTAACAACACCTATTTTAGGAAAAAGGTGTACTAGTGTGCATGTTCCAGTCCAATTTGTTGGCAAACATAAATACGCATCATTTCTGCAGAAGAAGAAAACTCCCTTTTCCCTTAAGCACACATCTATATTCATGGAGAAAGCATGGGTCCGATGGTTCTTTTCATTAGTCCAGATCCCCTAAAGTCCCTGTCACAAACATTCCAGCCAGCGGCTATAATGGAACTTCTAGTGACGGGTCCTTTTGCTTATCTCTGAGGATTGGACCTTCAAAAAGATACCAGGAGGTAGTATTCCCAGGGGGAAAGAAGACATAGAAATCTGTGCTGGACCCAATGGAGAGCCAGATAGGGAAGCGAGGGGGCTGGAACAGACTGGGGCCCCTTTCCTTGGATATATTCCAGGACTCCTCTGATCCCCCCCATCTTGTGATGATGGCAGTTGGTGGTAGTGAGAAAGTGACCTTATGGTGAAATGATGGTGTGCAGAAGGAAAAAGATTTTTGGTTAGTTTGACATCCTTAAGGTTCATTCTAGGACCAAGTACACTTCTGATGGACATTGCTCTTTTGTCAGGGATCCTACAGGCCTACAAGGTTTCTGAAGGTTTCGACCCGATTCCAGTATCCCTGATATGCAATCTCTTCTTTTTAATTGTTGTACAGGTCCGTTCTCTCTTTGTTCTTGTATTCCCCCCTTTACTGGGTTTGTCAAACTCTTAACCTTAGGTCTAGGGATTGATTTAGCACTAAGGTACCCACTCCATCTTCTGATGTTGTTGGTGGGAGTAGACTTGACCCAAAGTGTCCCCATTCAGTGTCCTGATGCTGCTAGGTCCCCTGGGATTCTTGACATCTTCAAATCCTTCCGCAGGGACAAGGGGGATTTCTTGGACACTGATGCAACATTGGGAACTACTGTTCAAGATAGTATCACTCACTAGACCTTTAGCTAATAGTACCCAAAGCCTTAAATAAATCATAATGACACACCCACAAGGCCTTAAGAGTGCAAGACCCATAGTTTACAAATTCACTACATCAGGAAGACGGTTAGGGGCATGCATAACTTGGGATAGGGCAATATCAGTGTAAAACAATACCAACAGAAGGGCTAAAGTAGCTGTTACCCAGAGTCCCCACACCCAATCTTCCTCAAGCATAAGTGTCTTTTAAAAATTGCTCACTGGATTCTATCACAGTTAATGGGTTTACATTACAAATTACAGTTAAGGATGAAATTCACTATGCCTAAAATTACTAAGCTTAGGCTAGATATGCTAACATTCCTTAATACTTGGCCATATTTCTAATACATCTTACAAAAGGAATATTGTTTTTCTCTGTTCCAAGCTTCAGCCGTGCGCGGGGAACCAGCTTCCGGGGTGGTTCAGCAAGGCTGACGATCACCACCATGCGTTGAGAGTCCATTGCCGGTAGGACTCAGCAGGGTGTATTCTTCTTTAACTTCAGCACCAATGGTTTTTCAGTTTTTGTTACCTGGTATGTGACTGGATCACTCTGGTCTGCAGGCTTCAGTCTCGTCCAGTGGATCCAAGATCTTCCTTCTAAGGTCTTAAAAACACAATTACAAAACCAACACATCTGGGAGAGCGCGCAATGGAATCTGATCAGTTGTAGTCCTCTTCAGTTGGGGAAACAGCATAGGCAACCACTCAGTCCTAAGAAAGAAAAATACAAAAATAGTCCAGATGATGAAGAACGCTATTCCCACTGGTTACTGCCTACCAGTCCTTTGGGTTCTTTGGATTGCCAACTTCAGTGGATCTCCTTGGTGAGATTCCACCTTCCACTCCTTTGGGGCTGGCACGGGCCCTTTCACTTGGGGTTTGACTTCCTTCCAGCTCCGGATCAACACCCAATCATCGTGGTGGAATGTGTGGACTGGAAACTCCAAAGGTGGTGTTTGGGCTAATAGTCCTTGTTTCCTAAGAACTTTAAAATATCTGGACAGTTTATACACATATTGTTTCAATACTTTGTCTCTGGTTTCCAGGGAATCAATGCATATGCTTTCTGGAGTGAAAGCTACTTCAAACAACAATTCATATGATGATATTCCAATATTCTTTCTAGGTTGGGTCTAACTAAACTCTTGACACTTGACACTGTTGCTGTAGCATTATTGCAGGGAAAAGCTTCAACCCACCCTGTGAGGTGGTCCACTATGAACCAATAAATATTTTACTCTCCCCACTTTTGGTAATTCTGTAAAACCCACTTGAATACATTGAAACAGTCTTAAAGCTGGTGGTCTCCCACCCATCTGTTGTTTCCTGACAGCTTGTTTTTTCACCTTTTTGCAAATCAAACATTTGTTTATAATTAACTTTGCTAACGGATATATCCCAATACAACCATAGCATTTTAAAAGTTCATTCACAATAGCTTGAATTCCCCAATGACTCCACCCATATTTTTCCAAATGTATGCACTATCCCCAAATGCATACTTCGAATCTGCCTATTTTTCCTTCCAAGATGCAAAAAGCCTTTTTTTTAAAAAAAAATTTGATTTTCGTGCCGCCCCTCCCCAGAGACTCAGGGTTACAATGCATTAAGCAATAGCTTTCACACTTCCGCACATTCATACAAAGTCAGCTTATTGCCCCCACAAACTGGGTCCTCAATTCACCCACCCCAGAAAGGATGGAAGGCTGAGTCAACCCCGAGCCCGGTGAGATTCGAACCCACTAATTACAGACAGCTGGAGTTAAATTACATTACGAGCTATCCAGGCTCCCTATCAATAGAGCTTGATTTTGTGCATACAATTCACAGGTTTGAGCAGACCAATTTCGAGGCAAACCCCTTGCTTCCAGGATCTTTTTAGTGTGTCCCTTTATAATAGCATATCTGTTTTTCCGTACTCCCTCCTCCACCCTAGAGGAACCGTCTATAAAAATTGCTTCTCCTTTCTCCAGGGGGTGTTCCTCCAAATCAGGTCTTATTTTTGTTTGTAAATCTATTACTTTAGCACCATAATGTTTTCATCCATACTGATCCATTGATCTGGTGTTGGCTAAGAACTGTGCTGGATTCAAATTGTGATCTATAGTTAAAATCAAGTCTGTCTGCTGCATTTAAATTGCTTCATATTTTAGATGGGGTGCTCACAATAAGGGCTTCCCCAAAAGTCAATTTCCTACTTTCTTGGACTAATATTGGGAAGCAGCAATTGCTTGAATACATACTGGCCATCCCCTTATTACTGGGTCCATTATTTTTGACAGGAATGCCACGGGTTTCTTTTGTCCTGCCCAGTCCTGAGCCAACATCCCTTGTGCAATTCCATTTTCTGTGTTTTCAAAGATTAGGTCCCACTACTAAATTTATAATTCAAAACCAAGTATTTGACCTTATTTTAAAATATTGACAATTCTAATCTATAAAAGATTAATGAGAAGTACTATCAGAAAAATACCAGAAATGGAACCATTGTTAGAAATGTATCATCCCATTGTATTAAAACATCCATATGAAGATTTGATTTAAAAACAAGTTAGTATTCTTGTTACAGCCACATGTTTTCCAGGCTGCAAACAGAATTCCATTTGGGAATAACTATAGTTCACATCATAATGCCTCAAAGACATCACAGAATGAAATATTGTGGCAGGGTAGGGACAAAGCAATTGCTTAGAAAAGACAACAGCTTCCAAATTCTGGAGCTTAGTCTCAATCTCTTTAAACCTAAAATCAAGCCTGCAATTTCCTTCACCGACTTTGACCAAACATAATTCCAAGGAGTGTTCAGCTACCTATGTTTTTCTTGCCAAACTTTTCAGAGAACTGAACAGTATTTCTCCAAAACTGAACCAAACTTCACTAACTCTGGAGTATGATTCACAAAAAGCAAACAAAACTTAACAAAAAAGTGGTAAAGAATAAGCACAAAAACAGATAAGAACAAAAGAATATTCAGACATATTTGGTACATAAAGGATATCTGTATCCTCCTTCAACCAAAGAACAAATCTGATCCCCTCTCTTCCCAATGTCCATGTAAAACAGCCTCTGTACTATTTGTATTTATTAATAGTTTAGGGATAACAGAGCTGCAGTTCATTGTAATGCCATTCAAGATGGAACAATTAGACCAGAACTTAAATAATCCAATGCAAAATCATTTACAGAGGGTTCCTCCAGACATGATTCATTGGAAGGGTTATTCTGAATTAAACTTATTCTTCCAATGTAGCATTCATGACATAAAAATCTGGGTTTTTACTTTCTCAGAGAGTACAAGTTTTGCTTTAGGTTATTTATAGTCACTTTCACAAACTCCCAAGAAACTAGAACCTCAATTCCAAGTCTTGCATAGAAATAATGGTTTATATGGTGAATGCAAATATTCCTCCTCCAAAGAGCCCAGAGTGGCTTCAGAACAGCTCTTTAAATAAATCCTATCAAGTAATAGAAATACTATTAAAGTGTGCATTTTTGGAGGCTTATTTGCATGGTGAATCTTTAGAAAAATCCTAAACTATTCAGGTAATTTTTTAAAAGTATATTTATATTGATAGTTCTCTCACTCCCTTCTACTATTGTAACCCATCTCTGTAACAATTTCTAAAATGGCAATAACTTATGCTACTAACAAACAGACACTGCCATATGATGGAGCACCTAAGCATTCAAAATGCAGACAGGCATAAAGGCATTTTTTTTTATGCAGGTAAGAAGAACAGCTTCAAAAATAAAACAATTTAAATGAAGTATTTTGGATCAATGCTCTGAAATATATTTGGATCAAACTTTTAGTGTCAATCTCTGCCTTTAGTAAAATGCAAGTCAGATTCAGAAAATCTTTCAAAATCATTTCTTTTATATAGGTTTAATTAAATATTTTAAACCTCAAAAATTTCCAGAAAAACAATAAAATCAAAATTGTATTCAGAGCAGAAAAGAAAACACCTCTGTACAGCCTCTACATGCAGATGAAAGAGACCAAAGGAGGCAAGGCTGCACAAGCAAGCCCACTTCCCCCCTCCTTTCTCAGACCGGTCAAGAGAAAGGAAAAAAAATGTTTAAAGCACACAGACAAGCCTCACTACGCCCCCCCTCTTTCACTCAGCATTTTTTTTTTAACAGAACAACACGATCTCTCCAGCCGCAACAACACACAGACATTATCCACCAATTTCTGCTTACTTCACAACAGCAACAACAACAAAACCTTGCAACTTACTGTTTATATGAAAGGGAATCAAAGTACATTCACCCCAACTTTTACCCTCAACGCACTCACATTTGATTAGAGGATTTCCTCCTCCATCCATCTCTTTCCACTTTTTCTTTCCTAGGACAATCTGTAGCTTCAAGCAGTGGGGAAACTCAGGAAGCAGTTTTAATCACAGATGTGATTTTGGGCCCTAACCACTGCCCGTTTCCCACAGCTTCAAGCCAAGATGTTTACTTAATTCACAGGCTGACCAGACATCTCACAATCAATTCAATCCCATTCAATTCTACACACTATCATTATAGATGCACATCAATAAAATAATTTTTAACAGGAATCACATCAAATTAATCAATTCAAATTATCTGAGTTCCCATTTAGACAGGCTTTACCTTTACCTGCTAAACCCCGGGTGGGAAAAACAGTAAACTATTTATTTATTTATTTATTTATTTATTTATTTATTTATTTATTTATTTTATTCTTAGTTCTTTCAGAGTTCTCTGGCTTTTTAAGAATGGTAATTTATCAGAATGTTTATAACACTGCAGTAGTTCTTTTTCTCTTACCACACATAAGATCACACACATTTTTTTTAAACTTTTATTGCATAAGGTTTTCTTTCTCCCCTTTTAGATTTCATCAAACAGACCCTTAAAATTGGCTAACATGCATTGTAACGGTGTCCTCGGGACACTATTACGTCCACCCCTCCTAAAAATACACTATGACCGATTCAATACACCAGACAATCACAGCTGTATTTGAGACCTGCGGCCGTTTAACCAACCCACACAATCCTAACAGGAGGTTTTAAGACGACGCTTTGCCTCCTGGGGGGGTGATCAGGCCCCACTTTTGTTCACCGCAAAGTCGATGAGCTATCCCTTTTTACTTATACTTGCCTGTTCCCGAGGAGAGACTCGAACTCCCTAACTTATACTTGTCTTGGACTTTTGTTGAGATCTCTGTCTGGCTGGCCTTTGAGGATCCCTGACTAGTCTGCTCTCCAGTGGGTTTTACGGCATTTCCTCACTGAAAGATTCTGTAGACTTCAAGGGAGTCTTTGTGGCCGGCCAGTGAACTTTCTTTGGGGAGGTGTCGGTTCCCACTGGGGCAGCCCGTCAGGCAGAACAAAGGTCTTTGTTCTTAGTCCCATCTGCCGGTGCCATAAATGTTGTGGAATGAAGGGACCAAACAACATTCCTGGGTCAGCCAGAGAGAGTTTATTTCCGGAGGTTCAAAGCCAAATTCGTACCTGAAACTTTGAACAAAGAAAACAGCTCTGATAGACAGTTTATATATGTTTCCAAGACAAAGGATTCGGTGAGATCATGCATTTTCCATATATGGTTAACATGAGCTCATACATTTTCTATATATGGCTAACATACATTTGTTATATGATAATTGACATTTCCTAATTACTAAACCATTAGTAAACCATTGTTTTTGGTTTATAAGATTATCTTAGTTTAGACAACCCTTCTTAAGTGCTTGTAGTTGCTAATGGGAAATATACTGCTATCCTTGGGTCATAAGTGACTTTTTGTAACATACATATGTTTGTGTCTTTGACAGTGATGCCCATCAAATGTTTTCCATATGGCTTGTTCTTCCTTGGTAGCTAGCTGAGATTTCCTCATCAGAAGATATATGTACCAATAATGGCTTTTAGCTGATTTTTAATATAATCTCCAAGCCCTTTTCTTCCTTATAATAATGTGAATAGAGAGTGTCCTTTAACTGACCCTTTCTCCCTTAGAATAAAAGTGAACAAAGAGTGTCCTGTAGAGTTCATGTAACTGATTCTGTATGATTCCTACTTTATTCACTTTTATTCCCATTTACCTTATTCCCATTATTATTTTATTCACTTTTATTTACTTTAATAGGGTCATCTCAAGGACTTAGCTCTGCTTACCATCCCAGCACAAATGGAGCAGCGGAGCGGGCAAACGCGATGATAGAGCATTATCTCCGCTGCTACGTGTCCTATCAACAACACGATTGGGCAACGTTATTACCCTTCGCTGAAGTGGCCTATAATAACACAGTTCACAGTAGCACTGGATTCACCCACTTTCGTGTAACAACAGGGCGGGAATTTGTAGCCATTCCAGAGCTAGACCAGGCACCAGGGACGGCGGTGATGCCAGCAGAATGGGCAGAAAAGCTCACAGCCGTATAGCCGCAAGTGAGAGACGCACTAGAGAGGACGGCAAAGGACTACAAAACACAAGCCGACAAAAAGAGGATGGCCCCTTGCCGTCCATTACAGATAGGGGATATGGTATATCTATCTGATCTGTCCCCCCCCTTCAGAGACCCACAAAAACACAGCCAGCCGAGGGTTAATAATCACTTGGCAAACTCCGCAGTTCTTATCTCAACCTTGGCAGCGATATGCACACCGTCTGCCAAGGACTTTATTGGTTTACACAAACAAGAAAATCTCCTACGTAGCTTTGCCGTTCATCTAGCTTCCAAGCCTACGAGGTTGCTCCGTTTGTTTAGCTTTGTTCGTCACGAACTTCGTAACCCACCGTACTGTCTTATATACATATGCTTCTGGGTGTGGTCCAGTGAGTCATTGATCCCATGACTCCAATCCAATGACTCAGGATTTCCTCATACGCCTCAGCTGCAGTACCCTTTTCTCTCGCCTTCTTTGGCGTGCGTCCAGGAATGACGTCTCTCCCTCACTCTCATCTGAGACACCTGTTTCCCCACTACTTGGCTCTCTTTCAGCTGGCACCTGAGCCGGTGCCAGAGGGGGAGGGCTGGGAGATCTGGCTGGCTCCTCTTCCTCCTGCTCAGAGCTGCCTTCCTCCAAAGGGATAGGCTCAGAGGACGGGGCCACAACACTATCAACCAAGTACCTTAAATTGAACGTACCCTGTCGTAAACTAGGGCCTAAATACCTAGGGCCCTTCCCAATTACTAAGCTCATAAATCCCGTAACGGTAGCGCTCAAGCTGCCGCCATTACTGGGGAAAGTCCACCCCGTATTTCATATAAGTCTCCTGAAGCTCGTTCCCCCTGGCCCAGACCCGCATACCCATCCTGGCCCAACCACAGGAGACCATTATGAAGTGGAGGAAATCTTAGACTCCAAAATGAAAGGGGGTAAAGTGTGGTACTTGATTCGGTGGAAGGGGTATCCCCATGAGGAGGCATCCTGGGTGTCTGCCCCAAACGTAAACGCTAAACGACTAGTCAAACAGTTTCATAAGACGCATCCCCAGAAGCCGCGATAGGCTACTAATCTTGTGGTTTTCCCTTACAGAAGGACTCGTGGTGAAGGAGGAGCCGCCTGTTGAGCCAAGCAACACGCTCGACAACGTTACCTGCACCGTGGGGGGGGTGCACTGGTGATGGGAGCACTAAGGAATAGGCGGCCATGTGCGGGGTGGGGAAGGCGGGGCGACGGTGTTAGGGCTTCAACACACCGACTGCTGTATTCGCTGACACCCTCGCTGCAGAGACGCCAACATGAGGAGAGGCTGGGAAAACGCTGAGACGCCGAGCCCAGGATCCGGAAAGACGAGGGAGGGTGTGGCTTTAAATACAGGGCGGGGCGGCACAGTAACGAGCTATTTGCTATAAAACAGCTGCACGCCTATGGAATGTAGCGCTAATTTCACATCGTTTAACGAGTGCAGCACGTTCCTGGAGCCAGCTGGATAATAAACCAGCATAGCACCAACCTGTGCACGTGTGTTTCTTGGTGTTGCTGTGCTTAGAGCTAGGACGGCTGAGAAATTCACTAGTCCAAAACCCAGGTGCTTGCCCAAAATATCCAACTAAGCAATAAAAACATGAAAAAAGTATATCTCCCAAAAAAGAAATTAAAAAATAGAAAAAACAAAAACCCTGCCAATGAACTCATTTAAGTCCAGGAAGAGGGAATTTCTACAAGAAAAAAAGAAAAGGAAAAGGCACAAAAAGAGAAAACCCAGAAAGAAAAAATAATATTTCAAAATACCACTATTCCAAAATCTTCCAAAATTTATAACTCCACCAAGCAAAAGGAAAAAACAAACAACTTTCTTTCTTTTTTTCCCTTCTATATCTTCCCCCTTCTGTTACAAAGTCACAAGACCACTTCTTATCAAAATCTTCTTGCCAGTTTCCAAAACATCCCAAGGTCACTCCCTTCTCATCTTTTCCTTTGTCCAATATATGTCTTTAATTTCCTCTGCAATCCAAAATAGTCTTTAAAAAGAAAAAAAAATAACAGTTTCCTTTTCTTCTTTCAGCTTTAAACCCCCAGCTTCAAAACTCCAAACTCAAATTTTCAAATTACAGTTCTTTAGCCAAAAAATGCCCCTTTTCCCAATCTGCTTTCAATTTGTTAAGTTACTTTTTCAGCTTTTGCTAATTAGCTTTTATTAATGGCTTCCGCTTCTTCGACGCTGTTCCAGAGGTGGGGAGGTAGCCTTTTTCCACTCCCTCCCCTCTTCTCTTTGCCAATTTTCTCAAGTAAAATAGTTTTAAAAGTTCAGAAGTTAAATATATAAAGGAATCTTGTTTCCAAGACCACAGTTTCTCACCCAGATGATCACCTTGTTCTTTTTTCCTTCTCTTCTTGCGTGTGGCCGCCCAGTTTTTGACAGATCCTAATGACTGTCTTCCCTTGCTGCTGGGTCAGAGGCTGATGCCAGCACTTCAGGGAACTTGCAACTTCCCTGTTTGTGCCTGCCTGCACCTCCGTTCTTCACTGTCCCTACAGGACAGCTATGATCCCTGGGGATCCCCTAAAGCAGCTGAGATATCAGCATTTTCCAGGAGCCCCAGAATTTGCTGTACCCCCGCTGGTGCTGGCCACAGCCCCTCCCATCCTCCTCATTGACTGTCTTGATTTGGGACTGGTGACTTCTGCTGAAGTGGCAAAGCACTCAGCTAAAAATGCCACTTTCAAGACTCTTCTGAACTGGGTGTGGAGGGGATGGCCGAAAGGCCCAGTTGGAGCTGAGTTTAAGCCATTTGTGACTAAACAGCATGAAAGCCTTAGCCAGAAGCTATGTATGGTGGCCCAACATGGACCAGGAAATACAGGACTGGGTTGCGAGGTGCACACCATGCCAAGAGTCATGACCGGCACCCCGTAGGGCCCCCTTGCAGGAGTGGGAACAGCCGAGAGCCCCTTGGTCTAGGATCCACATCAATTTCGCTGGCCCATTCCATGGCCAAACATTCCTTGTGGTAGTGGACATCTACTCCAAATGGCTGGAGATAATACTAATGGGCACGACAATTGTGGACACAGTAATAAAAGTGCTAAGGAAATTTTTTCCAACGCACGGCCTGCCCGATGTCCTCATATCGGACAATGGAGCAGGGGATTCGCCATGCCCTCATGGCGACTTTCCATCCGGCCAGTAATGGTCAAGTTGAAAGGATGGTAAGGTCAGCCAAGGAAGCTTTGGGCAGGTTGGCACTGGGGGATTGGCAAGCCAGGGTTGACAAATTCCTCCTGTACCAACACATTATCCCCAGCGTGGTCACAGGGAGAAGCCCGGCCGAGCTTCTAATGGGCCGCTGGCTCAGATCGGTTCTATTTTATTTATTTATTTATTTATTTATTTATTGGTTCAATTTATATGCCGCCCTTGTCCGGAGACTCAGGGCGGCTTACAATGAGTTAAGCAATAGCCTTCATACTTTTGTATATACCTGCTTAGTAGGGCTTTTGCCCCCCCCCCCCCAAGCGATGTTCTTTTTTATACAAAGTCAGCTTATTGCCCCCACAATCCGGGTCCTCATTTTACCTACCTCAGAAGGATAGAAGGCTGAGTCAACCTTGAGCCTGGTGAGATTTGAACTCACAGTAATTGCAGGCAGCTGGCAGCTAAGTGCTACTTTAACAGCACTTTAGTCCGCTTTAGTCCGCTGCTCCACCAAGGCTCCTAGACCGGGTTCACCCTAACTATGCAGCCAAAACAATTCAAGAAGCAAAAGCATCGGGGACCTGGTACACACCAAAAACTTTGCTGAAGGAACCCTATGTCTACCAGGCAAAATAGAAAAGATAACTGGCCCCTGGTCATATATACTGTAGTTAGACTAAACGACGGGCATCAATGGAGGCGGCACATAGACCAACTACATAGCTGCCTCAGCCCAAGTACTGACACCCCGGAATCAGACCAAACAGAGCTAAACTCTAACCCCTCCTTGACAGACTCAAGCCCGATGGAGCCAGAGTATGCTGGGAATCCAGCGATGCTCCTGCTGTGAACCGGTTCCAGTAGAATCCGAGGCCCCACCCAGAAAGTTCCAGGACCTTCCATGGATGGACCAGGAGGCAGCAGTAGGCACAACCTCTCAGGCCACTGCCGCCGCACCAACTGAGCTGTGCCAGTCTGATAGGACCTGTAAATGCCCCGCCTACCTGTGTGACTATGTATGCAGAGTGGATTGCTCCAACTAAGAGGGGAAGGGTGTTAGATACTGAGAGACTGAAAGGTTTTCCCTCTGGTCTGTTGTTTGAGTGGGAAAAATACTCAACGTGATTGCTTGAAATCCCTGACAGTTCCCTATATAAGGGCAAGCTGTCAGAGAGGCAAGCTGCTGGATTGTACTTAGTTGCTGAATAAAGAGCTGTTGTCTGAGCCTCTCTCCAGTCTCTTCAATCACTGTCAGCCTCCGCCTTTCCCTGCTTTGGCTGTCATAGTAATGGAGGGAGGGGGGTTTAGGTAGCTGGGCTATGAATGAATCTAAGAAACGAAACCAATTCCTAAGCTGTTATCAGGCCAACGGACACTGCATTCCTGGATGCTGACACGGCCAGACGTGTGCTCCCACCTGACCTCTGGGAGACCTTTGGATTGGATGATTTATGGTGGACAGTGGGAGGGGATGCTTTCTATATGTAACTTTCATGCTTTTTGCCTCAGAATCCTGCTTTCCATGGTTGCGTTCATTTCATATCCAGTAAAAGTACCATACTTTAATCTATGATGAAGTCTGGGTTTTCCTTTCCTGGATACTGAAGGAAGCATAGCTGACATTAAGCAGGATTCTCACACTCAGCCATCCCGGACAACACCGAGGGGGCTGAAATCCACAGAATGTCTGATCAAGAAAGTGATTTAGATCAGATGGGGGCATATGGCTCAGCGATGTCTTCATACCAGCCAGGAGAAGAGACCGCGGTGTGGATGTAGATTTTACAGCTGAGAGAGGAGCCAGATGAAGCCCAATGGTCGAAGGGAGTTGGGAGGTTGCCAGACCTGGGGAAGACCCCCCATGGAGTAACCAGCTCCAGACCCCGAAAAGGAGAGGCAGTGTGGCTGCAAGAGCAAAAGGAAAGCCTCATGATGGCACAAGCACTACAACTCATCCATGATGTTGAAGAAAGCCGAAAAAACTGTGGGTTTTATACAACCCCTGAAGGGAAGGGAAGAGAATACTCCAAAGTAAATCCAGAGGAAGGGGCTTGTGGGGGAGAGGAAGAGGGAGCTGGCGAAGATACATCCCAGGCTTTGGGTAGTCAAGTGAGGGATGCAGCAGTCCAGGGACCCCCAGCCTTGCAGGCCCCACCCTGCAGACGCAAGAAACCAAAAATCCCCCCCCCACCTGGAAAATATGGAGGAGACCCGAAAACCCTGGGGCTTTTATTAACCCAAGTGTGGAATCACATGCAAGACTGGGGGGAGGACTACCTGTCGGATGCAGCCCGAGTGAGATGTGTCACTAGTGCCTTAGAGGGAGTGGCAGCTGAATGGATGGTGGTCCTCCACAATAACAATTCCCCCCTGCTGCGAAATTACAACCAGTTCATGAGAGCTTTTAGGAGGCATTTTGAGGACCACCTAGCTGAGCGGAAGGCGAGACTCTGAATGAAGAGTATCCAGCAGGGCCGGAGATCGGTAGCGGAATACACCCAAGAGTTTCGGGAGCTGGCACCATACATGACAGGGTGGTCAGAAATGGCTCTGCTGGAGAGTTTCAAAGACGGACTGAATGAGGAAATCTACCAAGACTGTAGAGCACGGGGGTCCCCGAAGATCTGCACAGTTGGTACATAGCAGCTGAGGATGCGGAAATCGAGATAGCCCGAAGTCGACTCTGAAGACGGCATGCTGGGGACCCTTCATCCTCCTACTACCGCAAGGAAGCCCCAAAGATGGCTGGTGGGAGGGCGGAGTCCAAACCCAAGCCGAAACCCTTCATGTGTTTCAAGTGTGGCATGGAAGGTCACCGGGCTGCTGAGTGCTCCTCCAAGCCAGTGCCAAAACCTACCAGCAGAGGGCCTAAGAAGACGGACAAACCATCCACAAAAGTTCGTGAAACCGCACTGGAAGGGGAAGTCGTTGAGTTCACTCCCCGGGCCAAGGGTGAGTTGGGAACTCCGACCAACGCAGACGACAGCGAGACCGACTCCGACTCCGATGATCTGGTGAGTCACACTGAGGGCCCCATGCTCATCCCTGTAGAACTAAGGGTGCCATCCACAGGGGCCCACACACAGTTGCCAGCCTTATTAGACTCTGGGTGCATCAGATGCATTATCAGCCCAAAAGTAGTAGAGGAGATGGGCCTGAGACTGAAAGCATTGAAAAGGCCTATTGCGTTTTGTCAGCTAGATGGATCGATGGCAGGGGGGGGCCAACCAGTTTCATAACGGAACCCATTGAAATGAAATTAGGGGACCACGTAGAGACTCTCAGTTTTATTGTGGCCCCTAGCATGGAACGACCCCTTATACTTGGCCTGCCCTGGTTACGTAAATGGAACCCGCGAGTTAACTGGAAAATGGGGGTTTTGCGCATTCGCGCTAGAAACCCGCCACTAGAGAGGGAAGAACCCCCCCCCCTTGAGGGTGGTGAGGAGCACGAAGAAGCAGAGATGGCAATAGACCACATTGAAGGGGAGGAGAAAATTCCAAAGGAGTATTGGGATCTCCGTGAAGTCTTTAGTGAGAAGGCCTCGGATGTGCTACCCCCGCACAGGGCTATGGACTGTACCATTGAGATACTCCCTGGAGTAAAGCTCCCTAAGCCAAAAATTTACCCAATGACCCCCCGTGAGCTGGGGGAACTATGAAATTTCATTGACAAAAACCTAGAACGGGGTTTTATCCAACCAGCTAGACCACGGGTGGCCGCACCAGTTCTGTTCTGGGAAAAGAAAGATGGTTCCTTTCGTCTAGTAGTTGATTATAGGAACTTAAACGCTATTTGTGTGGAAAATGTCTACCCCTTACCCCTCATGAAGGACATGCTAGCGCACCTAGGGAAGGGAAAAGTTTTCACCAAACTAGACTTACGGGAAGCTTACTACAGAGTGCGAATTAAGGAGGTGGATGAATGGAAAACTGCATTTAACTGCCCGCTGGGATGTTTCCAGTTCCGAGTACTCCCTTTTGGTCTACAAGGGGCTCCTGCGGTATTCATGCAATTGATCAATGAAGTTTTGCATGAGCATTTGTACAAGGGGGTGCTGGTTTATTTGGATGACATTCTCATCTACTCTGAGAATATGGCCGACCACGTGAAATTAGTGCGCACCGTCCTGAAGAAACTCAGGGCTGCTGAACTGTATGCAAAACTTTCTAAGTGCGAATTCCACCAAACCAAAATTGACTATCTTGGATATCGCATCTCCCAGGGGGGAATAGAAATGGACCCTGCGAAGGTTCGGGCGGTGTTAGAATGGACGGCGCCATGCACCCGCAAGCAATTACAAAGTTTCTTGGGGTTTACTAACTTTTATCGACAGTTCATCCCCTCATTCACCAAAATCGCACTGCCAATAACTAATCTCTTGAAAACCAAAGGTGAAGGAAAACCAAAACCCTCCAAACCTCTTGAATGGACTATGGACTGCCAGACAGCATTCAAAAAGTTGAAACGGCTTTTTGCTGCCGAACCAGTCCTCAAACACCCAGACATGGATGAACCTTTTGTGGTACAGGCAGATGCCAGTGACGTTGCAGTAGGAGCCGTACTTCTGCAAAAGAATGCAGAAGGGAAACTACAGCCTTGTGCCTACACGTCCCAGAAACTGTCCGAAACTGAAAGGAGATGGGCTATATGGGAGAAAGAAGCTTTCGCTTTACGCTGGGCACTTCTAACCTGGAGACAATTTCTCGAAGGAGCTAAGCATCCTTTTGAAGTATGGACTGATCATAAAAATCTCGAGGCTTTAAAAACCCCACGTAAATTGTCGCCAAAACAAGTTTGCTGGGCCCAACACTTCAACCGTTTTAACTTCACCTTGCGCTACCTCCCTGGTGGGAAGAACTTCATGGCAGATGCTCTGTCCAGATTGCCTCAATACAACAGCACCAGGGTGGAGGTGGTTCGTCCAATTGTCCCTTCAGCCCAATTGGCGGCACCAGTGACTACTAGAGCACAGTCGAAGAGTGACCCAAGCCTCTTGGGCGATTTGCTCCAGAAACTACAAGAGACTTTGAAAACCGACGAGTGGTTCCAAGCCCACTCAAATTAATGTACACTTTGTGATGGACTAGCTTGGATTGGAGCTAAATTGTATGTTCCAGCCAGCCTACGAGTAACAATTCTGCAGCACGCTCATGACTCCAAAGTGGCGGGGCACTTTGGATTTGTCAAAACCTTACATCTTGTCAAAAGACAGTTCTGGTGGCCTGCACTCAAAAAGGACACAGAGGCATATGTAGTGAGCTGTCCAGTGTGTGCCTCAGCTAAGAGACCCCCAGGGAAGTCACCTGGTCTACTCCAAAGTGTAGCCAGACCCACTGCCCCTTGGAAGGAAATATCCATGGATTTCATTGTAGACCTTCCAGAAAGTGGGGGGTGCACAGTTATATGGGTAGTGACTGATTTGTTTTCCAAACAGGTGCACTTTATCCCATGTTCTAAGATCCCATCAGCAAAAACCCTGGCTAAAATGTTCATTCAACATGTGTATAGGCTACATGGAGCTCAGAAACGTATAATTTCAGACAGGGGAGTACAATTCACCTCCAATTTTTGGAAAGAGTTCCTGATGCTGATAGGCTCCGCCCAAGGGTTAAGCTCCGCCCATCACCCCCAGACCAATGGGGCCTGTGAAAGAACCAATGACGTATTAGAACAGTATCTGAGGTGTTATATAAATTACCAGCAAGATAACTGGGTAGATTTGCTGCCATTTGCAGAGGTGGCATATAATAATTCCATACATAGCAGCACAGGGTTCACTCCGTTCAAGGTGGCTTCTGGCCAGGAATTTGTGCCAATCCCAGAGCTACCTCAAGATAACCCACAAAACCCTTCTCTGATTGAGTGGATCGAACAGTTACGAGGGACTTGGGCAGTAACTCGAAAAGCTTTAGATGATGCTCACCAAGCTCATAAAACCCAAGCCAACAAAAAGAGGTGCCCTGCGCATGTTTATAAAGTGGGGGACATGGTTTATCTTTCTACCAAATATTTGCAAACTCCTCAAAAATCAAAAAAGCTTGGGCCTAAGTATGTGGGGCCTTTCCCCATTACTCGGATCATTAACCCAGTAACAGTTGAATTATATTTACCCAAGAACTTGCGACGGATTCATCCAGTGTTTCATGTTAGCTTACTGAAACTGGAACATTCGTCCCCTCTACGTCCAGCCAAAGAACCTCCTCCCGGTCCCATCCTCATTGAAGGAGAACAACATTTTGAAGTTAAGGAAATTTTGGACTCTAGAAAACATCATGGTAAAGTGCAGTATCTGGTGGCATGGAAACACTTCCCGTTATCACAAGCTGAATGGGTGAATAAACGTGATGTTCGGGCACCTAAAAAAGTGCAGTTGTTTCACACCAAATACCCTGATAAACCTTAAGTAATGATAGTTATTAATTCTTGTGATATTACCTCTTTTTTTTCTCTGTTTCAGGACTAGAGGTCATCTCTTCTGAACGGGGGCCGAATGTCAGCCTCCGCCTTTCCCTGCTTTGGCTGTCATAGTAATGGAGGGAGGGGGGTTTAGGTAGCTGGGCTATGAATGAATCTAAGAAACGAAACCAATTCCTAAGCTGTTATCAGGCCAACGGACACTGCATTCCTGGATGCTGACACGGCCAGACGTGTGCTCCCACCTGACCTCTGGGAGACCTTTGGATTGGATGATTTATGGTGGACAGTGGGAGGGGATGCTTTCTATATGTAACTTTCGCGCTTTTTGCCTCAGAATCCTGCTTTCCATGGTTGCGTTCATTTCATATCTAGTAAAAGTACCATACTTTAATCTATGATGAAGTCTGGGTTTTCCTTTCCTGGATACTGAAGGAAGCATAGCCGACAATCACACAACTCAACAGATACTCACTGTTCTCCTGATTTTGAGTACTTGGCAGTGAAATGCCACCCCTTTTATCTGCCTTGTGAGTTTAGCATTGTAATAACAACTGCAGTATATATACCTCCTGATGCTAACACAACCACAGCCATGAGTCACCTGTTAACTGCTATTAGCAAACAGCAACAGGCCTACCCGGATGGAGTGCTGGTGGTTGCAGGTGATTTCAATCAAGCCAATTTAAAGACTGTCCTCCCTAAGTGCTATAATTACGTAGACTGTCCCACTAGAGGGAAAAATACCTTGGATCAGGTATATAGTAACATCATGCATGGATACAGGACTATGCCTTTACCCCACCTGGGACAGTCAGATCATATATCTGTGTTCTTGATCCCATCATATAGACCTCTTGTCAACAGAATTAGACCATTGATTAGAGAAATACAAGTGTGGCCAGTGGGTGCATCGGAGCAACTTCAAGATTGCTTTGGGAGCACTGATTGGGCAATGTTTGAGGAGGACAATATTGATATTTACACTTCAACAGTACTGTTTTATATTAAAAGCTGCATTGATGTTGTCACTACCACCAGACAAGTGTATTTACCTGTATTGAATCATTTGGAACAACAGGGAACATATTGCGAGGCTGTTATTTGTGGAGTATAGCTCTGCCTTAAATACCATTCTACCCAACAGGTTGTTTCTTAAAATGCCCAATTTGAGTATAAATCAGAGGATTTGTTTGTGGATAAAGGATTTTCTGATAGATAGGCCACAGTCAGTAAGGATGGGATCTCAGCATTCTTCTACTCTGAAACTAAGCACAGGAGCCCCCCAGGGTTGTGTGCTAAGCCCTTTCCTTTATTCCTTGTATACACATGACTGCGCCCCATTGTATAACACCAACACAATTATGAAATTTGCGGATGACACGACAGTGGTGAGGCTCATTAATAAGAACAATGAGTCTGCTTATAGAAAGGAAGTACAAGGGTTGACATTGTGGTGTAAAGAAAATAATCTTACACTTAACACCAAAAAAACTAAAGAACTTATAATTGACTTCAGGAGGAAGACAGATGTACATTTACCATTGTACATAAATGGTGAGGAGGTGGAGAGGTTTGGTAGTTTTAAATTTCTGGGCATTTGTATCTCGAAGGACCTCTCATGGACTATGAATGTTAACATGCTTGTGAAGAAGGCACACAAGAGGCTGTACTTCCTGAGAATGCTCAGGAAGATAAATCTATCTCAGCATCTACTTCTGTCCTACTATCGCAGCACCATTGAGAGTGTCCTGACATACGGCATTCTTGCATGATATGGGAGAAGCTCTGTAGAGGACAAAAAAGCTCTACAGAGAATCATTAAAACTGCCCAGAATATCATCAGGCTCCAGCTATCAGGCCTGGATGACATCTTCGAATCTCGCTGTTTGAGGAAGTTGCATAACATTCTCAGAGACTCTTCCCATCCTGCTTACAATCTTTTTGGACTGTTGCCTTCTGGCAGAAGATACAAAACAATTAAAACTCAGACCACACGTTTTCTAAATAATTTTTATCCCAGAGCTATAATTGCACTCAACAATGAACTAAAGGGCCACCATCAGTGAGCTGTTGGACAGCATTACTTGGAAAAGGGGAAAATACATTATAGAAATGAAGAAAAGAAGAGAATAATTCAAAATTATTATGAAAAGCTTTATTATCAAGAGAAGATATCTGAAGAGAAGATAATACAATTTTTAGAAAAATCAGACCTACCTAAAATACCCGAACAATACAAAGGGATGTTAGAAGGCCCTCCTCGTGTTAGAAGGCCCTCCTCATGCGAGATCTTATTGAAGAGGAGGACACAGACCTGGACTGCATCACGGAGACCTAGTTAGGGCCGGAGGGAGGTGTTCCTCTCTCTGATTTATGTCCCCCAGGCTTTCGTATGCTTCACCAGCCGCGACTCCAGGGTATGGGCGGGGGGGGGGGGGTGGCGGTAGTTATTAGGGAGAGTCTCAGCCCCAGGGAGGTCACTGTTCCTCAGATAGGCGGGTATGAATCGCTCCTTTTGAAGTGGGACCCTGGAGTTCAGTCAGGTCTGTTGGTTACATACCTATCTCCCAGCTGTATAGCCTCAGCCCTGCCCGCACTAGATGTCTTGGCTGAGTTGGTGGTTGAACTCCCCAGCCTTTTGGTTGTGGGAGATTTCAACCTGCCATCGGTTGGGGAGAGATCTGAGCTAATGCGGGAGTTCATGACCTCCGTGACAGCCATGGACCTAACTAAGGTTGTACAGGGCCCAACTCATAAAGGAGGACACACACTCGACCTGATTTTTCTCTCTGGACAGTGGATAAATGATCAGGGTAAGGGGGATTTATCCATCTACCCCCTGTCATGGACTGATCATTCCCTTCTCAGGCTGGACTTTCTCTCTGCCAGACCCCGCCGCTGGGAGGCGGAACCATTGAGATGGTTCCGCCCCAGGCGCCTGATGGACCCTGAAAAGTTCCTGATGGAGCTTGGGTCATTTCCCGCCTCCTTAACCCATGATTTATCCGAGGCCCTGGTGGCGGCCTGGGAACAGGCTGCGGTGGGGGCCTTGGATCGAATTGCGCCTTTGCGGCCTCTGACCCAACGCAGATCCCGGGTGGCTCTATGGTTTACTGTTGAGCTTAGGGAAATGAAGCGTTGGAAAAGACGCCTAGAGGGCGGTTGGAGATCCTCCCAGTCAGAATCTGACCGAACACAGTTAAGAACTCATATTAGGTCTTATCTTGTGGCAATGGAAGCGGCAAAACACCATTATTTCGCTGCTCTCATCGCATCTGCAGAAAACCGCCCAGCAGCCCTGTTTAGAGTGACCCGCTCTCTTTTCAACCAGGGAGCGAGGGAGGACCCCTTGCAGGGCAGAGCTGAGGATTTTGTACAGTTTCTGCAAGATAAAATTGCTCAGATCCGGACTGGGTTGGACTCTGACTGGGCAGAGTCTATCAAGGAGACAAGGGCTTGTCTTGAAGGTAACATCTGGGTTGGGTTTGAGCCTCTTTCGATGGATGAAGTGGACAGGATTGAGGGTCGGCTCGGTGCCTCCACGTGTTTATTGGACCCTTGTCCCTCCTGGCTTGTTTCTGCAGCCAGAGAGGTGACTGGAGGCTGGATCCAGGCTGTTGTCAATGCTTCTTTAAAGGAAGGGGTCTTCCCCACCGCACTTAAAGAGGTGGTGGTTCGACCCCTCCTTAAGAAGCCTACCCTGGATCCAGACTCCCTAACAACTATTGTCCAGTCTCCAACCTTCACTTTATAGCGAAGGTTGTCGAGTCCGTGGTGGCACAGCAACTCCTTCAATTCCTGGAGGAAACGGACTACCTGGACCCATACCAATCAGGGTTCAGGCGCGGTCACAGCACAGAAATGGCATTGGTCGCCCTGGTGAATGATCTCTGGCGGGCCCGGGATGGGGGCTGTTCCTCCATCCTGGTCCTACTTGACCTCTCAGCGGCTTTTGATACCATCGACCATGGTATCCTACTGCAGCAACTCAGGGGGGCTGGGGATAGGAGGCACTGATTTACGGTGGTTCTCCTCCTACCTCTCAGATCGCTCACAGTTTGTTTGGGTGGGGGGACAGAGATCCTCCCCAAGGACCCTCACATGTGGGGTGCCTCAGTGGTCGGTTCTCTCCCCCCTGCTCTTTAACATCTATATGAAGCTGCTGCGTGAGATCATTCGTGGTTTTGGGGTGAGGTATCATCAATATGCTGATGCTACTCAGCTTTATATCTCCACCCCAGACCACCCTGGGGATGCCCTTTCCGTGATGTCCCACTGCCTGGGAGCGGTGCGGGCCTGGAAGGGAAGAAACAGACTCAGACTCAACCCATACAAGACCGAGTGGCTGTGGATGCCAGCATCTCGGGATCTAGTGATTCTGTCACGTGTGATAGGAGGGGAGGTACTTACTCCCTCTGAAAGGGTTTGCAATCTGAGTGTCCTGGATTCACGGCTGTCTTTAGAAGATCACTTGACAGCCATAACCAGGGGGGCTTTCACACAGGTACGTCTGGTGTGCCAGTTGAGCCCTTTCCTAGACCGGGATGCCCTCGCCATGGTCACTCATGCCCTTGTTACTTCTCGGTTGGAGGCTTCAGCTAGTCCAGAATGCGGCCGCGTGGGCTGTTACGGAAGCTTCTCGTTACTCCCGTGTAACACCTCTCCTGCACGAGCTGCACTGGTTGCCGGTGGTCCTCCGGGTTTGTTTCAAGGTGCTGGTGCTCACCTATAAAGCCCTACATGGCTTATGCCCAGGGTACTTGCAGGACCATCTTCTGCCATCCTCCCATCATTCCGTGTGCTCTCACAGAGTGGGCCTCCTCAGGGTGCTGTCAGTCAAACAATGTCGGCTGGCGGCCCCCAGGGGGAGAGCGCTCTCTGTGGGAGCGCTGACCCTCTGGAATGGTTTGCCCACTGGGCTTAGGACAACCCCCAACCTCCTCTCCTTCCGCTGCGAACTGATGACATGGCTTTTTCATCAAATGGACTGACCCGTCGAGGGGGGGGGGGTTTACATTGTAATAATTTTAATTAATTTTAATTGGATTTAAATTTATATTTAATTCATATTGTTGAATTTTTATCTTGTAAGCCGCCCTGAGTCCTTCAGGAGAAGAGCGGCATATAAATTGCAATAAAATAAAATAATAAATAAATAAATAGAAGAGAGAATAACAATGATGGAGCTAACAGAAGTGATTAAAAAACAAAAAAGGTCCGGATGGACTACCAGCAGAACTATACAGGTGAAACTCGAAAAATTAGAATATTGTGCAAAAATTCATTTATTTCAGTAATGCAACTTAAAAGGTGAAACTAATATATGACATAGACTCATTACATGCAAAGCGAGATAGTTCAAGCCTTGATTTGTCATAATTTTGAGGATTATGGCTTACAGCTCATAAAAACCCCAAATTCACAATCTCAGAAAATTAGAATATTACATGAAATCAATAAAACAAGGATTGTACATAGAACAATATCGGACCTCTGAAAAGTATAAGCATGCATATGTACTCAGTACTTGGTTTGGGCCCCTTTTGCATCAATTGCTGCCTCAGTGCGGCGTGGCATGGATGCTATCAGCCTGTGGCACTGCTGAGGTGTTATGGAAGACCAGGATGCTTCAATAGCGGCCTTCAGCTCTTCTGCATTGTTCGGTCTCATGTCTCTCATCTTTCTCTTGGCAATGCCCCATAGATTCTCTATGGGGTTCAGGTCAGGCGAGTTTGCTGGCCAGTCAAGCACAGTAATCCCATGGTCATTGAACCAGGTTTTGGTACTTTTGGCAGTGTGGGCAGGTGCCAAGTCCTGCTGGAAAATGAAGTCAGCATCCCCATAAAGCTTGTCTGCGGAAGGAAGCATGAAGTGCTCCAAAAACTCCTGGTAGACGGCTGCGTTGACCCTGGACTTAACGAAGCACAGTGGACCAACACCAGCAGATGACATGGCTCCCCAAATCAACACAGACTGTGGAAACTTCACACTGAACTTCAAGCATCTTGCAGTGTGTGCCTCTCCATTCTTCCTCCAGACTCTGGGTCCTTGGTTTCCAAATGAGATGCAAAAGTTGCTCTCATTAGAAAAGAGGACTTTGGACCACTGAGCAACAGACCAGTTCTTTTTGTCTTTAGCCCAGGTAAGATGCTTCTGATGTTGTTTGTTGTTCAGGAGCGGCTTGACAAGAGGAATATGACATTTGAAGCCCATGTCCAGGATCCCCCTGTGTGTGGTGGCTCTTGATGCACTGACTCCAGCCTCAGTCCACTCCTTGTGAAAGTCCCCAACACTTTTGAATGGCCTTTTCCTGACAATCCTCTCCAAGCTGTGGTCATCCCTGCTGCTTGTGCACCTTTTTCTTCCACACTTTTCCCTCCCACATAACTTCCTATTAATGTGCTTTGATACAGCACTTTGGGAACATCCAACTTCTTTTGCAATTACCTTTTGAGGCTTTCCCTCCTTATGGAGGATGTCAATGATGGTTTTCTGCACAACTGTCAGGTCAGCAGTCTTTCCCATGATTGTGATTCCTACTGAACCAGACTGAGAGACCATTTAAAGGCCCAGGAACCCTTTGCAGGTGTTATGGCTTAATTAGCTGATTAGAGTGGGACACTTTGAGCCTAGAATATTGAACCTTTTCACAATATTCTAATTTTCTGAGATTGTGAATTTGGGGTTTTCATGAGCTGTAAACCATAATCCTCAAAATTATGACAAATCAAGGCTTGAACTATCTCGCTTTGCATGTAATGAGTCTATCTCATATATTAGTTTCACCTTTTAAGTTGCATTACTGAAATAAATGAACTTTTGCACGATATTCTAATTTTTCGAGTTTCACCTGTATTTGCTTCAATAATGGTGATGTTCTGCCCCAGCTACAGGTCCCAAGAAGTGTAGCACACACACACAGCTCCAAAAACTCCATTTAATACAAACAGACCCCTTTCAAAATGCAGGCTTTAACCACAAATGTCCTTATCAGCCTGCTATGAATTACAGAGATTAAACAAAGTCCGACAAGGGTTGGCAATCAGCCCAGAAACCAAGCTGTAACAAAAAACTCACTCTCAAAATGCTCTGTGTAGGACCAAACATTGTTTCCAGCAACATTTGCTATCTGTGTGCGAACTTAAATAGGCTAAGGGAGTGGCCAATTAACCCCAAGCCTTACTCTCAAGGAGACCTCCTCCTGAGTAGCCACTCCTGCCTTTTGGCAGCCCTGTGTGCTTGAGCATTGAGAAGAGGCTCCTCCACTTCACTCTCTTCACTTGAAGGAGCCTCTGGAGGTTCTGAAGGCCCTGGCTGAGTCTCTGCCTCTGGCACCACATCCTCTTCAGCCTCCTCGCTGTCTGACTCGAGCGCCAGCTGCACAGGCTGCTGGTGCGACACCACACCAGCCTCCTCGTCGTCGGGATCAGCCACAATCCACGCAGGCTGCTGGCGGGCCACAACAGGCAAATAGACTAAAGAGACTTAAATGAATACATTCATATGGCCCAAAATGGGTTTCTACCTAAAAGGCAAATTAGAAACGATATGAGGATAATTTTGAATACGTTGGAGTATTATGAGACACATCCAGGAAAAAAATGGCGATGATATTTCTAGATGCACAAAAAGCCTTTGACAATGTGAATTGGCAGTTTATGATAAAGCAACTACAGATAATGGACTTTGGGGAGAGATTTATGAATACTATAAAAACAATATATGATAAACAATCGCTAAGATAATGATGAATGGAGAGATGACAATAAAAGTTAAGATAACAAAAGCAACAAGGCAAGGATGTCCATAATCCACATTGTTATTTGTATTGAGTCTAGAAGTGCTAAATAGAAATATAAGATGAAATGAAGAAATAAAAGGGATGAAAATTAAAAAAGAGGAATATAAACTACAAGCCTTTGCGGATGATTTAGTATTTGTTTTGGTGGAACCCCAAAAAGCAGGACCCAAATTATTAGAACAAATAGAGGAATATGGAGAGGTAGCAGGTTTAAAAATAAATAAAGAAAAAACAAGCCTGGTAGCTCAGCAGACTAAAAGCATTGTGATTAACACCAGCTGTCTGCAATTACTGTAAGTTTGAATCTCACCAGGCTCAAGGTTGACTCAGCCTTCCATCCTTTCTAAGGTAGGTAAATTGAGGACCCAGTTTGTGGAGGCAATAAGCTGACTTTGTATAAAAATATACAAAAAGTATGAAGGCTATTGCTTAACACACTGTAAGACGCCCTGGGTCTCTGGAGAAGGGTGGCATATAAATCAAATTAATATATATATATATGTGTGTGTGTGTGTGTTATTAATATATATATATATATATATGTATGTATGTATGTAAAAATATTACAGAAAAACAAAAAAGAGAATTAAGGGAGAAATTAGATATACAAATTGTGAAAAAAGTGAGATACTTAGGAATACAACTAACTTCAAGATGTGTAACAATAAATGAGGATAATTCTTACAATTTAAAAAGACAAATTGAGAAGGACTTGGAAAAATGGAGAACTGCAACTATCACTTATGGGAAAGATAGCAATAATCAAGATGACTATATTACCGAGATTATTGTTCTTATTCCAGACAATTCCTATAAAAATTGAAAAGACTTATTTTCAACACCTCAATAAGATAATGAGAAAGTTTATATGGCATGGAAAAAAGGCAAGAATTAATATAAAGATGCTACAAGATGCAAGAATAAGGGGATGATTTGGACTGCCGGAATTGGGAATTATATTACCAGGCAGCAGTATTTTTTTTTTTATTGAAAAAGTTTTACAATACAATTTTTCCATTCCCCCCCCATTTTCCCCCCTCCCAGCCACCCCCCCTTCCCTTCCCTCCCCTCCCCTCCCTTCCCACCCTTGGCTTATTTGCTAACCTAAAACTTATCAAATATTTTAAAACACCCCCAATCCCCCTCCCCCCCTTGACTTCCGCTACAAATTTAAAAAAAAACAAAAACCCTTACTTATATTAAACTAAAGAAGATACAGTGAAACATTTAGTAGTATAATAAAAAAACCTAATAATAATAAAAATATTTACCTCAATTACCAATATTACCTCAAATAGTCAATTATCCATCAGTAATACGCTTTTAATCTTTAAACCCCACTACAAAATATTAACATTTCTATCAATCCGGCTAAATGTAATATATAACATAATTATTTACGTAAATCAGACCCCCTTAGTATATACTAATAAAATATATAACAATCATATCTAATAGTTTTCTATCTTAATAATCCAAAAAAACCACAACAATTATATCAAGTAGATTTTCTATCTCAGTAACCAAATTTTCATCTTCTCTTCATCTTCATCTTGATTGAAGTTAAACAACTATTCCAGCTGCCCCCATCAGCAACAAACATCTCTTCACATATAAATCCCCCCGAGTGACTTTATATAAAATCCAACCACAAAGGTATCTTGTAGACCTCTAGGTAGATCAATCAAATCTGGCTCCTGATGTCTCCGTTAAAAGAAAAACAGATGCAGCTCATACAAGCTGCACTCCCAGATGTTCCTTTAAAACTCTTTCAAATCCTGCCAACCTTTCCACCTCCTTCCTTCGGGTTTCCCAGATATTTTCATCTTCATTTTCATCATCTAGATAATTAGTTCCCATAAATTATAATAGGGTAATCACAGATCCTCTGCATATATTGCAGTGATCTGTTAAACTTTCTCAAGATGTCAAATCCAAATCAGGATGAGTTTTGTAACAAGTTTTTAATCCATTATCATATAAAAATTAGATATAACGATGATTATCTTTCAAGACTATTTCAAATAATCCTTTCTGTAATAGATTCTATCTATTCAGAATGAATCCATTATCATATAAAAGTTAAAAATCAGAAATATCCTTTAGATTTTCACAAAGCGTTTCCTTCATCAAACGCAGTTTCCGCTGCAGTTCAGATTCAGTGGTTTTCAGTTTATTTCCTCCATTAAGTTGTACTTTCTGTTGCTTATTCTCTTCATGCTTTTCCACTTGTGGAATACTGGGCCTCTGCTGTTTCAGTAATATTTGTTTTTCATCTCGAATTATATGTTTATCTTTATCTTTCGACAGTTCAAGGCCCGGTACCACTTCTCTTGAATCTCTGGGATACTTTATTTTCTAATCTAGATATTCCATGATATGATCATCTAGAAAACCACCTAATACTCCTTTTTCTTCCAACACACTTTGATTATTTTGATTTTGTAATTCCATCTGCATACATTGTTCCTCAGGCTCTCTTTCAAACTCTTTATCCTTCTTGTCTTCTTCCATAGTTGATAACATAGAAGAGGATGAAAATATGGGGGCTCCCTTAAGAATGTTATTATAAAAATGTTCAGCTTTTTCAACAGTGTTTAAACAATATCTCACATCTTGATAACTCAAAATTACACCAACTGGTACTTCCCATCTAAATGGTATCTTTCTTCTGTTCAATTCCTTCACCAGAAATCCAAAATCTTTTCTGTATCTTAAAATCCTAGATGGCAACTCTTTAAACACCTTAACTTGTAAACCTTCTACCTTTAGAGTGGCTGAGTAAGACTTTTGTAGAATATCATTTCTTAATCTTCTATCAGTAAAATAGACAACAACATCTCTAGGCAAATTCCTTTGTCTAGCCACACGTGAGTTGACCCTGTAGACTTTTTCAATACAACCAAGAATTTGATCATCTTCCAAGTTTAATAATACTGCTAGTGCCTTAGCACAAAGTGTTCTTAGATTTTCTCTATTATTCTCTCTTATACCTCTTAATCTTAAAGCAGATTCCATAGCTTTAAATTGAAGCATCATCACATCATTCTCAATATTCTGATTTTTGGCATTAGCTTCAACAAATTTTTCTTGTATGTCTTTCATCTTAGAATCAAACTTAATACTGATTTCAGCCACTTTCTTCCCCATTTCCACCACCGCACTTGAAAGATCAGAAACTACTTTAGTAATGGTTTGATTCAATTGATCATATTTTCCCTGTACCAGCTCCTCAAGATTCTTCTGTGAGCTTTTTATCTTCTCAACACTTCCTAAAGACCTAGTTATAAAATCTTTTAAGTCCTCATTTGCAGTTCCCTGCAAGTGCATTTGAGTCATTTCTGCTTTTTCCTTTGCCTGACTTGTAAGGGAGCCCCCCCTTGATTTTTGTTTAGGAGTCATACTTCTAAAAAAAGTTTTAACTTTTTTCAAAAAGACAGAGAAGTTCTGTTTAAATCAATTTTGTTTCTTTTCCCTACTAGAATGTTTCTTTTAAAGTACTTCGGCGCTGGCTAAGCTCTGACTTTCACTTTCCACTCTCCATTTTCTCAAGCATTTTCCGAGCAAAGCCAGTCGCCATTTTCAAGACAATTTCTCCAGTCTCTCTCTTTTTTTTTCTTCTAAAAAATTAATAAAAAACAATACTTGCATTTTTCCTTTCCCTTTTTCCTTTCCCTTTTTGATTAGTCCATGTTTCACCAGCTTGTTTAAGTTTCAGTCAATCTTGTGGTGTTGCTCACGACATCTGGCTCCGCTGCTGCAAGCAGCAGAGATCCCTCGCTGCGCGGAGCTTCTCTGGGGGTGTATAGGGAGCCATCACCCTGAGCCCTCTCCAGGACAAGAAAAAAGTCCTGGGGGCAATTCAGGACCACACCCCCAGTAGCTCTACCCGCTCTTCCAATCGAAGAGCGGGGTTTTCGAGCCGCCTGCCAGCTGTGAGGTGGCTCTTTTACGTGCGGCGAGGCCGGCGGTCATGGAGCGACCGCCGACAACGACGGAGGCGCCACCGGAAGTCACCAGGCAGCAGTATTGACTTGGATGAAAGAATGGCTCGAATTAAGAAATACAAGATTACTAACTTTGGAAGGACATGATTTGCAATTGGGATGGCATGCATTTTTATGGTATGGTAGAAGTAAGATACATACATATTTTCATAGACATTATGTAAGAAATGCATTGTTATTAGTGTGGGAGAAAGTTAGAGATAAATACTATGTGAAAATTCCAATATGGTTATCAACAATGGAAGCATTGATACACCCAAATATGGTTAATTTTAGAAATATTTTTAGATATAAAGACTTACAGACAAGGGGGAATTGAAAGGGAAACAAGAAATGGAAGAACAAGGGATTGTGATGGACTGGTATACGCATATGCAAATACAAGCAAGATATCAAAAAGATGCAAAATTATATGGTTTTTATTTAGAAATGACAGATTTGGATAAGATACCCATGGGAACAGAGGATAAAATAATTTTAAAAATGTATAGCTTTCTGCTTAGTATGGAATTAGAGGAAGAACAAGTACAGGAAACAATGATTGCTTGGGCAAAAAATTGTGGATATTCAATTGAACTCGATAGATGGCAACAGTTATAGGAAAGGAACTATAAACTAACAATGTCCACTGCATATAAAGAGAATCAATATAAAATGTTTTATAGATGGCATATGCCTCTGGAAAAATTGGCAAAAATGTTTAAAGACAAATCAGCTAAATGTTGGAAATGCCATCAAATACCAGGATCTTATTATCATATGTGGTGGACATGCTCAGAAGCTAGAGACTATTGGAGTAGAATCAAGACATGGTTAGAAGAAATGATCCAACAACACATTGATTTAAAACCTGAGTTGTTCCTATTGGATATACTACCAGAGAAAATTAGTAAAGAAAATATATACTTGATTATACATATAATAACTGCAGCGAGGATAGTATTTGCACAAAGATGGAAAGCAGAGAAAATAATTATTATTTTAATTACATAACTAGTAATTAAAAAAATCTTAGATTGTGCAGAAATGAACAGATTAACTTTGATGATTAAAGAGAGAGAGGATATGGATTATTATAAGATATGGGGGAAATTTTATGATTTGTTAGAAAAGAGATATAGATAAAGATTGTGTGTCGAGCCCGACATCAGCTCGACATATTCGCCAGAGGGAGAGGCATCCAAGGCCATCCAGTGAATCCACAGAAAGGGAGTGGTGATGTTTACTAGACACTCAGGTTAGCGGTGGTGACGGGTTCGACAGGTTCTGGTGGTGGTGGTTGCTAACATTTGCGCATAGGCTGCGGGTCAGGGTTGCCTGTGAAGAATTGTCATCTGCAACGTTTGAACACGGAAGTGATAAAGTGGCACAAACCGCAACCTCTGCTGTCAGCTTGAGAAAGAATAAGGAACAGCTGTGAAAGAAAATTGCATGTGGGTGGGGCGTGGGCACGGTTGGTGTGCTGCTTAAAAAAGCACTGACGAAACTCAACATTCAGCACTGACTTTGTTACTGGTTTCTTGCGTGGCGGTGGAGAGTCATGGCTGAAGGAGTTGACATGACTGTGTTGGGGGAAGTAGTAGGAAGTAGGAAGAAGGTGAAATGACAGAGGAGGGGGTGCAGACAGAGGAGATAGTTACAAAGGAATGTGAGGAACGGGTGGTGCGACCGAAGGAGAAGACGCTCCAACCCGCAGACCCCTTGGCGGAGGGTCAAGGGGAGAAGGAGAAAGGGGTATTGCAGGCTGCATCGGGTCACTGGTGGCATAGCTCTGCGTTGTCAGGTCAAGGGGAAACACAATCTAGAACCCCACCTCCCACATCAGAGACTATGTTTCAGGGTTGGAGGGAACAACGATGGATGGAAGGGGAGGATCAGGAGTGGGGTTATGCCACGGATCCTGGAACTGCTAGCATGGACTCTCTCAGGGAAAGGTTTGGCAAAGCCAGCTTCTGAGACGCCCCCTCTTGGCAACCATGGGCGATAGGACTGGACCCCTTGAGTACGTGGAGAGAGCGAGGGGGCCCAGAGTCTGACACTCGCTTTCGCCTCACTAGTCCAAAACTGAAAAGAGAACAAGTCTCTCAAAATTAGTAAAGCAACCTCCAGGTGGAGGGGTTTCTGCTTCCACGGGTGGGGATAGTAGTTATGGACCAGGACAATGTCCAGCAGTTGGGCATGATACGCTCTCCGGTAGATCACTGCCTGGACATAAACAGGGGGAGTCTTCTCGGGGCTTGGGTAGGATAGCGGAGAGTGGCAGAGCTGCTGGACACCTACCTGTATGGCCTGCGGGAGTGTGGCCACCTCAACAACCCCACTTCTGGGGCCCACCTCCCATCCAGGCCTCATTTGACAGAAGCCCATACAGGGTGGCACTGTTCTTAAGCCACGTTATCAGTCACTTTGACGTATATGGTTGGTTCTACCCTTCCCAGTGGTCCATGGTGGTGGCTGTGACCACAGTATTAACTGGAGAAGTGGCAGATTGGGTGGCCGATTTGCACAGTGAGCATGCCAGGGAACTCACTAACGTAGGTATGTTTTTGGAAAGTCTGAGGGGCAGGTTTGAAGATGAAACCAGAACGCTGGCAGCGGAGGGACAGATAGTGACTATGAAGCAACGGGGTCAACCTGCAAAGGATTATATTAAAGAGTTCAAAAAGGCAGCTGGCCAATTGTGGGCGTGGCCAGAACGATTGCTTGTTCATCATTTTCACCTGGGGCTTGACAGGGAACTACGACAGGCGTGTCTTTACAGAGGTCTACCCCCTCGCTTGTCCAAATGGTTCAAAGCAACGGTGGAGTTAAATGTTGGCCTGCGAGAGTTCAGGCCCCAGGAGGAGAACAGAGTACCTTATCAGCCCAGGCCGTTAGACAAGCTACCAACAAAATTACTTAGCATCCAGCCTAACCCGTTGGTGAGACTGGAGGGACCGGGACGACGCCCTGTCTTCTGGTGTTTCCGGTCCAACCAGGCTGGACACCAGGAGGCTGACTGTCCTATGACACCACCAAGGATGGCAGGACCACGAGGCTCAACAATTGGAGAAAACCCTCGAGACCGAGGTTGGTCTAGATCAACAGTGGAAAAAACACGACTGGCCGCTCACGTCATAGCCAGGAAGACCGGTACCTTTAGGAACGATGGCGGAAAGTCCCTTGCCACAGGGGGAGACCATTTACCAGAAGAACCAGAGGGGAGTGATGAGGATGATCCAAACAACCCAATGGTAAGCAAACCCGTGCAGCCATTCATCATTCCGGTAGTAATCCAAAATACACACATGGGAGTGAGTAGTAACCAGGGGGCTTTGATAGATTCTGGGTGTACACGGTGTTTAATATGGCATTCTGTTGTGGAAGAACTGTCTATCCGGGTTGTAGCCTTAAACATGCCCATCCGGTTCGAACAAATGGACGGTTTAGCCTGGAGGAATGATAAACTGTATATACCAGAGATGGTCAGGATGAAAGTATTAAAGGAGTGTCATGATGTCAAACCCGCCGGTCACTTTGGTTTTCTTAAAACATTACACCTCACCCGGCAGCTGTTTTGGTGGCCTCGCATGCGCAGATGTTGAAGACTACGTCAAATCCTGCAAGACGTGTGACACGTGTAAGCCACGACCAGAAAAACCATTGAGGCTATTACAGTCCATTGCTAATCCCGGGAAGCCATGGGAGGAGATAGCTATGGACTTTATTGTTGACCTCCCGGAAAGCAATGGACAAACAGTCATATGGACTGTAATAGACCTTTTCTCAAAGCAAGCCCACTTCGTACCCTGTAAAGGGCTCCCGTCATCACAAGCTCTCAGTTCAGCTTTCCATCCAAGTACAAACGGTGAGGTTGAACGAGCTAACGCCATGATTGAACAATACTTGAGGAGTTATGTCTCCTATCAACAATCAGATTGGGCTGATCTGATACCATTTGCTGAAGTGGCATATAATAATGCCGTACATAGGAGTACAGGTTTAACCCCTTTTTTTATTATTATTATTATTTATTTATTTCAATACAACAAAATAAGTAATCACATATAGATTGCGATGGGAACTTTACACAATATATTCACTTCAATCAAAGTTTACATATAACAGATAAAATCTACATTATCCTTAACCTTTTATAGTTTTGTTATTCAACCAGGCATACCATTTGTCGCAACATTGGAAGTATATGGAGTCCTTTTGATCTCTCAAGATTTTTGTCAGCCTGTCGGCTTCCGTGTATTCCATAATCTTCCACAAAATCAAATCTTCAGTTGGCAGATCTTTCCCCTTCCAATGTTGAGCAAAGCATATTCTTTCTGTGGTAGTGATATAGATACACAAACACCATATATTCGTGCCTAAGTTATCTGGCCTAATGTTTAATAAATAGTGTTCTGGATTCAGTTTTAATTTATGTCCTGTAATTTCAAATATCCATCTCTGTATAGTTTTCCAAAATTCAGTTGCCTTAGGACAGGTCCACCATAGATGAAAATAAGTACCTATCTCCCCGCACTTCCAACAATTTGGAGAGAGACCTGGGTACATTTTAGATAGTCGAACAGGAGGAAGATGCCATCTAGACACCATCTTATACAAATTTTCTTTGTAGGAGGTTGCCAACAAGAGTTTCATATGTTTTGTCCATATTTCTTCCCATTTTGACATATCAATTGGATAACCAATATTTCTCCCCCAGGCAATCATTGAATCTTTGACTATCTCATCCCCAATCCAATAGTCTATTAAAAGTTTATAAATCTTTGATAACATTCTATCCTCCTTTCCTAGTATAATATTGTCCATGTCATGCTGAGTCAAATTTATGCCACCTTGTTCTCTGTCTTTTTTGTATTTGGAACTGATCTGGGCATAAGCCCACCAGTCCAATTTCATTCCCTGAAGCTCTAACTCAATTCTTGTTTTCAAATGGCCTTGGGAGTCCAACAACTCCCGATAGGAGAGATGTTTTTCTTTATTATAAAGTGACCTATAAGTTATAGTTTCAAGTGGAACCAACCAAGTAGGGGTCGAGGAATAGAATTTGCCCTTAATTTTTCTCCAGGTTTCAATTAGAATATTTCTTGCATAGTGTCCTGCAAAACTCCTGTACTTTTTAACTTTATCTTGCCAAAGAAAGTGGTGCCAACCTTGTTGTAACCCCGCGCCTTCCAAGATCAGCAGCCTCCTTCTTCTCAGCAGTATCCATTCCCTAATCCAAACTAAATTTGCAGCCTGATAATAGTATTCCCATTTTGGAAGGCCAAATCCCCCTCTTTCTTTCAACTCTTGAAGCATTTTAAGTTTGATTCTAGGCTTTTTATTTTGCCAGATAAATTTAAGGACGCATTGATTTAATTTTTTAAAAAAATTATTATCCAATCTAACTGGTGCTGTGTAAAATAAATATATCCATTTTGGGAGGACATAGGTTTTTATAATTGCTATCCTACCTAATAGGGATGTCTGCAGGTTCTTCCACTTCTCTAAATCCTGCCCTGTTCGATGAAGTAAATTCAGATAATTGTCTTCTTTGATTGTTAAACATTTGGCTGTTAAAGTAATACCTAAATATCTTAATTTATTGACAATTTGAAATCCCAAGTTCGCTTCTAATTCTTTCCCCTGCTTTATTGTTAAATTTTTAATAATGACCTTAGTTTTTTCCTTATTTACTATTAATCCCGCCACCTTTCCATATTTTTCTACCTCATAAATCAAATTCGGTCCCGATACAGTGGGGTCTTCTAATATAAATACTAAGTCATCGGCATATGCTTGCACCTTATAGTGTTGATTTTGGATATGCAATCCTTTTATCCCCGGGTTACATCCCTCAATAATAATAATAATAATAATAATAATAATAATAATAATAATAATAATAATAATAATAATAATTTCCCTCAATAGAGGTTCTAGTGATAGAATGAGTAATCTCAATACTGATTTGTCCAGAAACCTCTCCGTTGATTAAGATTTTAGCAGACTGCTTCGAATAAATTGTACAGATTGCTCGAACAAACCTTTCCACAAATTGCATATGTTGTAATAGACCCACTAAAAAACTCCAGCTCACTCGATCAAAGGCCTTATGCGCATCATGAAGACCATAGCCATTTGTTTATCAATATGAGTTTCGTAATATTCCAAGGCATTCATAACTATTCTCACATTATCTCTGATCTGCCTACATGGTAGAAAACCATTTTGATCTTCATGTATAAATTGGCTTAAAAAAACTTTTAACCTCTCTGCTAAGACTGCTGCAAATAGTTTATAATCTGCATTAAGGAGCAAAATGGGTCTGTAATTCTGAATCTGAGATAAATCACTACTATCCTTCGGCAGGAGAATTATTAATGCTTCTGCCCAAGAGTTCGGGATCTGTCCCTCCCGAATTACCCCGTTAAATAAGTCTGTCATATAAGGACCTATGACTTCCCAAAGTGCCTTATAATATTCAATCGGGAGGCCATCTGTACCGGGGGTCTTTCCTGTCTTTTGTTTGCCCATAACCTTTTCGATTTCCCCTTCAGTAATTTCCCTATCCAATATTTCCCTAGATATATCTGATATTTTGGGTAAGTCAAATTCCTCTAAATATTTCTTTATTTCCTGCTCAGACTTGTCCTCGTTACTATATAAATCAGTGTAAAATTCCTGCGCTATTCTTTTCTTCCCTTCTTCCCCTGTAATCCAATTACCATTCCCATCTCTCAAATTATGAATTCTGCTCTTTTCTTTTTCTTTATTTAATCGATATGTAAGCCACCTCCCCTGTTTATTTGCATTTTCAAAATGTTGTTGTTTCATCCACCTAATTTTTTTCTCCAAATCCTGTTAATCTAGTAAATTAATTTGGTGTCGTGCTAATTTCACATTCATTTTGAATTCTTTATTATTTGGGTCCTGTTGTAACATGGCCTCACTTCTTGCCAGGTCTTCCGATAATTTATTTCGCTTAGCCCTTTCCTTCTTCCGTTTCCCAGCTGTATAATTTATCACTAAACCCCGAAACACTGCCTTGGCTGTTTCCCATACATTTAAAAAATTAACATCCTCCTTATTATTTTCCTGGAAAAAAAACCCCATCTCCTTCTTTAAGTAGCTTAAGAATTGTTCGTCTTTAAAGATCCTCACATCCAATCTCCACCTGGGCCTTGTTTTCAAACCTCCCCATGTTATCCAAAGTGGATTATGATCTGCCCACTCATTCACACCTATCTCTACTTTCTGTGTTCCCTGTCTCAGTTCCCCTGACATCCAAGCCGCATCTATCCGCGACCAAGATGAGTGCCTGGCGGAGAAATATGTATATTGTTTATCTTCCAGGTTTTTTTCCCTCCAAATATCTCTGAGTCCAAATTCCTCTTGTATTTGATGGCAAATAGAAGGCAACCTTTTCTTTACTGTACTCTTTTTCCCTTCCTGCTTCCTCTTTCCAGATATATAATCTTTGTCTTTATCATCTATGGCGTTAAAGTCTCCCACTACACAGATATGTGAATAATCATATTCTGCCAATCTAGTGTAAAGATTCTGAAAAAAGACTTTCTGATTCCCATTAGGTGCATAAATACATACCAATAAACATTTTGTACTACATATTTCTACTTCGATCATCAAAAATCTCCCTTCTTCATCTGCAAAGATAAACCTCGACTTTATATGCTTTTGTACGTAAATTACTACTCCTCTTTTTTTGTTTCTGCTAGGGATGTATATAATTGACCCAATTTAGTGTAATTCAATAAATAGAGATGATCTCTTTTCACATGTACCTCTTGGAGGCATATTATATTCAGACGTGCTTTTATTAATTTGTTGAAAATCCTTTTCCTTTTATTTGGGCTATTCAATCCATTGATATTAACTGACAATAGACGGATTTCCTCCCCCACCCCTTCTTCCTTATTACCCTTATTTGCCTTCTGCTTGGAGTTTATTTTTTGTTTGTCTTGTTTCTCTCTGGGTCAATCCCTCAGCATCTCTCTCTACCTGTGTCTGTGTTTGTCCTTTCCCTTTCTTTCTTTCACCTGACTGCTCTAATTCCCCTCTCTCTTCCTCCTCTAATGCTTCTTCCCCACTCTTACTCTCTGACTCTTCTCCCACCTCTGATTCTGAGAGGTTCAGATGTCTTATAAGAAAATCTCTAGCATCTCTGAAGTTATCGATTCTCACTCTTTTATCTGCCAGATAAATAGTGACCCTTCTGGTAATAGCCACCTGTATAATACTTTATGCTTTCTCAGTTGAGCCATTAAGAAGTGATAGTTTCGCTGTATTTCCCGAACCCGTCTGGGAAATTGCTTCAGAAATATCAATTGTTTATCTTTGTATGTTACTGTTTTATCTCTAGACTTCGCAATCACTTCTTCCCTAAGAGCTTTCTTAGATAATCTGACATGGTCCTCTGTCGGAAGTCTCTGTCTCCTAGCATAGCTCATATGTACCTGGAAGACATCATCTATGTCCCTCAGTACCTCTTCCTTTGTTATCTCCAAGATCCCAGCCAAAATGTCTGCCACTATATCTCTTAAGGGCTCCCCCCCCGTTCTTCCACCACATTTTGTATCCTCAGGTAGAAAGCTGATCTTTCCATTTTTCCAGAAAAATAATTTCCTCTTCGAGGGCCCTGTTCACCAAAAACTGTTCTCTTTCATTTCCATCTTGTCTTTCCTCACATCGTCCCACCCTCCTTTCAATATCTTGTATTTTACTCTCCTGTTGTGTCAGCACCCCCTGAACACCTTCCAGACTCTCATTCAACATTTTAATATCATTTCTGACAGCTCCCAGCTCCCCTTTAATGTCTGATGTTAAGTCCTCTAAGTTTTTAGAAATAACTTCTTGATTTTTGGTCATCACCTCGTACATTGCCTGCAGCATGTTCTGTAAACTTGATAACAATGGGGGTTTCCCTGCAGCAACTATATCATCCAATGAACTAGCAGGTGAAGGTGATGAGGTGGGTGTAGCCGAAGCAACGACCATTGGGAGCGTCAAAACTTTTTCCCCCGCTTTTGTGGTTACCACTGTTGTTGCACTTGACATCTTGATTGGAGAGATTTTCCCAATCAGTTCCAGACTGAATTAATCAGATTTTAAGTTAATCAATTAGTCAATTTAGCAAATAATTTATATTACGGATCCTTCACTTCAGATTAATTCATTAAAGATGATGATCAATAAGTAATTCATTCAAAAATAAAAAGGGAAAATCAAATACAAAGTTCTTCTCTCCAGGGATTGCTGTATGTGAGCTGAGTCTAGAGTTCACCACTAGATGGAGATAGAGTATTGTTCCACACGTACACCCTCTAATAATCACGTTGAAAGGGGGGGGGTAGGAAGGAGAGGATAATATCGCTCTAACGAGATGTAGATCTGTTCATTCAATCTCTAATCTTAATTCATCAGCCAAAAAGAGAGGAGATTAATCACCCATCAAACTTTCCACCAGTCAAATCCCAATCTTTCTCCAAATATTTCTTTCAGACAACACAGTTCAAAATCGGCTCAGAGAACAAGATATAACACACAAGCAGCCACTTCCCTGTCTTAGCTCCGACCAAAAGAAAGGGCACTTTTCATTTTTCCTCACCACCTCAGCATGCACAGTAGGGAGATCAGAGGAGTCAAAAGTCCGTCTCAGATTATTCTATTTTGATTGAAGGGGGACTCCTTGCCCATCCGCGATCAGGTTTCCCTTCCAATATGGGCAGTCATCGTTTCGGAGCCGCCATTACTGGCGCTTTCTCCCCAACCTGGGACAGGAGAGATTTGCCTTCGCGTGCCAGATTGCCACTCCTGACGTGCTCCCTGCTCCTCTCCACTTACGGCAGCCTCTCCGGGGCCGCTGCCAGCAAAAAAACCCCGCCCAGGCTGGAAAGTTTACAAAATCAGGACGGGAGCTAACTCCCTGCCTGTCTTGCTGGCACGATGACATCACCGGAAACCCAGGTTTAACCCCTTTCCATGTAGTAACGGGTAAAGATTTCCCAGCCATCCCAGAACTGGATACTCATCCTACAGGGGGCATGTCTCCGGCTGCCTGGGCCAATAAAATTCGAGGGAGTTGGCCAAACATAAAGCAAGCATTAAAGAAAGCCGAAGAGGAATATAAATGTCAGGCAGACAAGGGGAGGGCAGAACCCAAACCTCTCAACGTGGGGGACCGTGTGTTTCTGTCTACCAAATACATCAAACTAAGAATCCCGTGTAAAAAACTAGGTCCAAAATACCTCGGACCTTTTTTGGTGACTAAAGTAATGAATCCTGTAACCGTTAGACTAAAACTCCCTTCTTTACTAGGGAAAATACATCCAGTGTTTCACGTCAGTTTACTGAAACCAGTGGAACATACTACCTCTACCACCCGACCAGGTCCGGTTACACAAGTTGAATATGAACTGGAGGACATCTTAGACTCCAAAATAAAATGGGGGAGGCTTAAATATTTAGTGAAGTGGAAAGGTTATCCATATGAAGAATCATCATGGGTGTATGTGCAAGACGTTAAAGCACCTTGTTTACTATGACGATTTCATAGAAAATACCCACATAAACCAAAACAAACCCCTTAAGTACTGTTACTAATGTCTTTTTATTTCTTACAGGAAGGCACCTGGTAGGGGGGTCTGCCTGTTGAGCCTGACATCAGCTTGACATATTCGTCGGAGGGAGAGGCATCCAAGACCATCGAGCAAATCCACAGAAAGGGAGTGGGGATGTTTACTAGACACTCAGGTTAGCGGTGGTGATGGGTTTGACAGGTTCTGGTGGTGGTGGTTGCTAACACTTGTGCATAGGCTGCGGGTCAGGGTCGCCTGTGAAGAATCGTCATCTGCAACGCTCGAACGCGTAAGTGATAAAGTGGCGCAAACCGCGACCTCTGCTGTCGGCTCGAGAAGGAATAAGGAACAGCTGTGAAAGAAAATTGCATGTGGGTGGGGCATAGGCACAGTCGGTGTGCTGCTTAAAAAAGTGCTGATGAAACTCAACATTCAGCGCTGACTTTGTTACTTCCATACTTGGCTTTTCCTTGATACCTAGCTGTTGCAGATTAAAGATTGCTTGCCTAAACCCTGTTTTCCCATTTGATGATTCATCAGAAGAGCCGCCCAGGCGTGGATCAGAAGAGCCGAGATTGTGATAATTAAATAAAGAGAATGTTATATTAAATGTATTGTAATTTGGGGGAAATATTGCAAAAGAAAAATGGAAATTATCAAGGAAAAAATGAAGATAGGAGTAATTAAAAAAAAGAAGTCATGGAAGAAACACTGAGAAGACACACAGAAGGATTGATGTATTATGTGTTTGTTTGTTTTTAAAAAATAAAAAAAAACTTTTTAAAAAATGAACTAAAGGGCCACCATCAGTGAGCTGCTGGACAGCGTTACTTGATCTGTAGTGTGGATGTTTGGGTGGTTTAGGGGCAGGGAATTTGTGGTGGGTGGGGGGGTGTTTGGGGATTGTTATGTGTGTTGGACCTGGTCTTTGGGTATTAAGTGAATTTTGTTGTATGGGTATACTGTGTATATATGTACAAATGACAATAAAGTTATTAAATTAAATCAATACCAAGGAAGATACTGGAAAAGATAATTTTAAAAAACAGATCTGCCAACATCTAGAAACAAGTAAAGTAATAACTAGCAGTTAGCATGGGTTTGTTAAAAACAGATTATGCCAAACCAATCTTATTTCATTCTTCAACATAGTGACTAAATTAGTAGACCAGCTAAATACTGTGGACATAATATACTTCGACCACAGCCTACTTCTTAGTAAGCTAGAAAAAAGTGGGATAGATAGCATCACCACCAGATGGATTCACAACTGGCTGACAAACCATACTCAACAAGTAGCCCTTAATGGGTCTAAGTCTACAAGGAAGGAAGTAACCAGTGGGGTACCACAAGGTTCTGTCTTAGGCCCAGTACTCTTCAATATCTTCATAAACGACTTAGATGAGGGAATAGAAGGGGAACTTACCAAATTTGCAGATGATACTAAACTGGCAGGAGTAGCTAACACTAGAAGATAGGCTCAAGATCCAGATGGATCTTGAAAGACTTGAACACTGGGCCCTATCTAACAAAATGAAATTCAATGTAGAGAAAAGTAAAGTATTACACTTAGGTAAGAAAAACCAAACGTACACATATAGACTGGGGGAAACCAGTCTTAAAAGCATTAACTGTGAGGGATCTTGGAATCTTAGTGGACAACCAATTAAATATGAGCCAACAGCAGCAGCCAAAAAAGCCAACGCAATCCTAAATTGCATTAACAGAGGGATACAATCAAGAAGAAGTGAGGTACTAATACCACTCTATAAAGCCTTAGTAAGATCACATCTGGAACAGGGGTCCCCAACCTTTTGGACCTCAGGGACCACCAAGTTCATAATTTTAAATTTCGCGAACCACTAAAACAAACCCAGTGCACCACTTGCTGAAGCACCTGGACTCCCAGTGACAGGATGGGGTTCTTCAGGCACTCTCCCTCCTCTCTCTTTCTCTTTCTCTCTCTCTCTCTCTCTCTCCCACTCTTTCTCTCTCGTTCTCTCTTTCTCTCTCCCCCACTCTGTTTCTCTCTCATTCTGATTCTCTCACTCTGATTCTCTCTCTGATTCTCTCTCTGATTCCCTGATTCTCTCTCTTTCATTCTGTCTCTTTCTCTGTCTCTCATTCTCTCTCATTCTCTCTCACTCTCTCTCTGATTCTGTCTCTTTCTCTCTCTCTCTCTTTCTCTGTCTCTTTCTCTCTCTCATTCTGATTCTCTCTCTCTCTTTCATTCTCTCTCTGATTCTCTCTCTCTCTCATCTCATGGGCCAGCCAGTGTTTTGGGGCTGAGAGGAAGTCAAGCATCTCCCTGAGAGACTGAGGTGCACGGAGCACCAACAAAGGCCGGAAGAAGTGCGGGAGCGAAGCACTACTTCCTTCTCTTCTGCGCATGCCCAAGATGGCGATCTCCTGGTGATCTGCGATCTTGGGGGGGGGGGAAGATTATGGCTTCGGGGGGCCTTTGGAGGGCCGAATTTCATCGGTGCTGCCATGGCCCGGACGGAGGAGCAACTGTGTGTTTCCCTGAGGGGTCTCTGGCTTTATGAGACCCCTCAGAGGCCCGTGGCGATCAATAAGAAGGCAGGACGGTGAGAGCATCCTGAAGGAAGAGAGGGCGGTGACCGGCATTTTCCTCAGCGGAGGCGGCTATGCCTGGACGATGGCGGGGTACCGTGATGGTTAGCGGCAGCACAGCACCCTCGTTGGGATCCTCGCCAGCCCTAAATCACCCTGGACGTGTATAGGGGTGGAAGCTGGGCAAGGTGAGGACGAGGAGTCTGGCAGCGGCAACGGCGGAGCTGGAGCGTTGAAAGGGCGGCTGCCGAGACAAGGAGGAAGCCACTGGAATTTTGGTGTGGTTGGGAGCACTGGAGATGCTGAACGACAGCAGCTCGCAGAACTATTGAACCTCCTGGGCGATGGGGGGGGGGGTGTCGTTTGGCCCTCGGTTGTCCCAGAGACCCCCATGAAGATTTATGGAGGTTGGGCGAAGGGAGCAGTATGGACTTTAAAAAGACCTGGGGGGGGGCGTTTGGAGAGAGCCGGACCATGACTGAAGGTTTTTTCCATATGGCACTTTATTGCCTCAGCTCTTCTCCTCCCATTCCCCATTTCCCCAAAGCCTGTTTAAGGCGTTTTTGGAGACAGCCTAGGGGCTGTGCCATGCTGCTCCTGCTGGTTGGACAATATCTCCTGGTCAAATTTCATCCTGATCTCCCTGGACATAAGGTGTTTATGATCTCTGCGGGCTGAATTCTGAACTTTGTTTCCGGACCCTGAGAACTGACTTGTCTCCTCTTTCTCCCTTAATTGATGGGAGAGTTACACCTGGGGTTGCAAGTCGTGATGGAGTTGATCCACTGCTGTTGTCTCAAATCCGGTTTCTTGGACAATCTAGGCTGGTCAGCTGCTGTGAGAGAGGGCTGGACCACCCGCACCGGATCAAAACAACGTTTACTCCCACCCTTGCCGTGAGAGGGCAATGGGGCCTCAGGATTGTCATCGAAATCCAGCATCATGCTCCTTCGAACTTTTTATAACATCGAAGTTGACCCCCTGACTAGTGGCCATGGATCATTACCTCCCTTTGATGGCAGATGTACTTGGCAAATGAACTCCATGCTCTGCGAGACTCCCCCCTCTCGCAGGTTTGGCCCTCCACTTTATCGAGGGCCTATCTTGATGACGGGTTTTGGCACCCCGAGAGATGGCATGCAGCAAAGAGGGGGTTGAGGGTTTTTTTAACAAAATTTTTAAGGAAAATTTTAAAAGATTCTGGGATGGGGGTGGATTATGTGGGTCTGGGGGAGAGCCCACAGGGGAGGGCACCTGGGCCACCCAGGAAGTGCGGCATGGGAGGTACAGATGGTGGGTCCAAGGAGGGGGTTAGAGCCGATCCTGTGGATGGCTATTACGTTGAGACTGTAGGTGGGAGGGGCAGATATGGCGGGAGCAGGGGGCCACATCAGGTTGTGGGAGTCCGCCCCCGCTACTTACAAGCGGTGGCACGCTCCGGCCCCCAATGCTCTTCCAGTTCCCTTGGTTGCACAGATCCTCAGACCCAGGGCCTTCGGCTGATGCTGTGCAATGCCAGGTCTGTGGTAAATAAAGCCCCCCTCATTTGTGATTTTATTCAGGAGGGTATTACGGAGACCTGGTTGGGTCAGGAGGGGGGGGTCCCCCTTGTTGATATGTGCCCACCTGGTTTTCGTGCATTTCATCATCCAAGGTCACAGGGGAGGGGCGGGGGGGTGGCGGTTGTTATAAACGAGGGTCTTATGCCGAGGGAGGCCACTGTTCCTCAGACGGCTGGCTGTGAGTCCCTCCTTGTGAAGTGGGGTCATAGGGTGCAGTTGGGCCTGCTAGTCACATACCTGGCTCCCTGCCACATGGCAGCCGCCCTGCCTGAGCTGCTCGACGTTATTGCCGCGGTGGCGATTGATACCCCCAGGCTTATGGTCATGGGGGATTTTAACTTGCCATCAATTGGTGAGACGTCTGACACGGCTCGGGAGTTCATGGCTTCCATGACGGCTATGGACCTGACCCAGTTAATTTATGGCCCTACTCACATGGGGGGAAACACGCTAGACCTGGTTTTTGTCTCTGGCCAGTGGTTGAGTGATCTTGAGATAGGGGATGTAGCAATTGAACCCTTGTCATGGTCAGATCACTCCCTCCTTCGCTTAGACTTTTGAACCGCCGCACCTCACTGCAGGGAGGCGGAACCGGTGAAATGGTTCTGCCCCAGGCACCTGATGGATCCGGATAGGTTCCAGACAGAGCTTGGGCCATTTCCTGAGGCTCTGGCACACGGCTCGGCCGAAGACTTCATGGCCACCTGGGATGAGGCGGCCGCCGGGGCTTTGAACTGAGTCGTGCCTTTGTGGCCTCTGACTTGGCACCGATCTCACCTGGCTCCTTGGTATACTGAGGAGCTGAGGGAGATGAAGCACCAGAAAAGATGCCTAGAGAGCAGTTGGAGGGCCAGTCGTTCTGAATCTGACCGGACACTGGTAAGAGCTCATATTAAGACTTACCTAGTGGTGATAAAAGCAGAGAAGAGGAGTTACTTTTCCGCTCTTTTTGCATCATCAGATAATTGCCCAGCTGCCCTGTTTAGGGTGACCCGCTCCTTGCTGCAACAGGGGGCGCGGGAGGACCCCTTGGAGGGTAGAGCTGAGGACTTTGTTCAATATCTGTATGACTAAACTGCCCAGATTTGGGAACAACTGGACTCTAACCCCGAATGGGTAGATCCAGGGGAGGTGACTGGGGCAGGTCTTGAGACTATTATATGGGAAGAATTTGACTTTGTGACTCCAGAAAACGTGGACAGGATACTGAGCAGTCTGAGCGCAGCCACATGTTTATTGGATCCGTGTCCCTCCTGGTTGGTGCTGGCCTCCCGGGAGGTGACACAAGGCTGGCTCCAGGGGATTATAAATGCTTCTTTGAGTGAGGGTGTCTTCCCCGCCACTTTGAAGGAGGCGGTGGTGAGGCCACACCTCAAGAAGCCTTCCCTGGACCCGGCAATGTTGGTAAATTATCATCCTGTCTCCAACCTTCGCTTCGCTGCAAAGGTTGTTGAGAGTGTGGTTGCGCGACAGCTGCCTCAGTACCTGGATGAATCGACCTATCTAGATCCATTCACGTCTGGGTACAGCACGGAGACGGCATTGGTCACGTTGGTTGATGATCTCTGGAGGGCTCGGGACAGAGGCTGTTCCTCTGTCCTGGTCCTATTAGACCTCTCAGCGGCTTTTGATACCATCGACCATGGTATCATGCTGCGCCGGTTGGAGGGGCTGGGAGTGGGGGGCACCGTGTTACGGTGGTTCTCCTCCTTTCTCTCCGACTGGTCGCAGTCTGTGTTGACAGGAGGGCAGAGGTCAACCCCGAGGCCCCTTGTATGTGGGGTGCCACAAGGGTTGGTCCTCTCGCCCCTCCTGTTCAACATTTATGTGAAGCCGCTGGGTGAAATCATCTGTGGTTTTGGGGTGAAGTATCATCAGTATGCTGATGATACTCAGCTGTACATCTCCACCCCAGACCACCCCAACGATGCCCTCGAAGTGATGTCCCGGTGCCTGGAGGCCGTACGGATCTGGATGGGGAGGAACAGACTCAGGCTCAACCATTCCAAGACAGAGTGGCTGTGGTTTCCGACATCTCGATATAGTCAGTTAACGCCATCTCTGACTATTGGGGGCGAGTCACTGTCCCCCACAGATAGGGCTCGCAACTTGGGTGTCCTCCTGGACTCACGGCTGTCTTTAGAAGGGCATATGACGGCCGTGGCTGGGAGGAGTTTTTATCAGGTTCGCTTGATTCGCCAGTTGCGTCCCTTTCTGGATCGGGATTTGTTACGCACAGTGACTCATGCCCTCGTCACCTCACGCCTGGACTACGGTAATGCTCTCTACATGGGGCTCCTCTTGAGGAGCACCCGGAGGCTCCAACTGGTCCAGAATGTGGCCGCGCGGGTGGTGATGGGAGCGACGTGGCGCTCCCATGTGACTCCACTCCTGCGCGAGCTGCACTGGCTCCCAGTGGTCTTCCGGGTGGGCTTCAAGGTTCTGGTTACTATCTTCAAAGCGCTCCATAGCTTAGGACCAGGGTATCTTCGGGACCGCCTTCTGCCACCAATAGCCTCTCACTGACCAGTCCGTTCCCACAGAGAGGGGCTCCTCAGGGTGCCGTCAGCCAAACAGTGTCGACTGGTGGCCCCCAGGGGGAGAGCCTTCTCTGTGGGGGCACCTGCCATCTGGAACAAGCTCCCCCCTGAGATAAGGAGGATACAGGACCTACGTACCTTCCGCCGCGACCTAAAAACGTTCCTATTTCATCAGGCTGGCCTAGCTTAAACCTCCCTTTATAATGGGTTTTATACTGGGTTTTTAAATGTCTTTTATAATTGGATTTTAATTTGCTTCAGCCTAATTATTTAATTTATTTTAATTTTTAACTTTTGTATGACATTGTATTTTAATCGGCTGTTCACTGCCCTGAGTCCCTTCGGGGAGTAGGGCGGTATACAAATTTGAATAAACTAAACTAAACTAAAACTACTTGAACTTGCGCGGCATCAGCATTTGCCTCGGTATATTTGCGTCAGCCAGTGACGCAAAGCAGCCCTCATCTCCTGCCGCTTGAGACTTGGAATGATAAATGGAGACTGGTCCGGGGAGCAGCCGGATTTTGCTCTCCATTGCGGGTGCCAGATCGCCCCCCTGCAAGCTCTCATCTCTTGAGGAGCCTGACCAAAGTTTCCCGCGCTGCTTCAAGGAGTGCTCCTTGAGAGATGAGAGCTTGCAGGGGACCGATCTGGTGTCCGCAATGGAGAGCAAAATCTAGCTTCTTCTCTCTGCTGTAGTGCAACATCAGGATTCCACCTTGGTATATTTGCAGCGCAAGACAGCCCTCATTTCTTGCCGCTTGGAACTCGGAGTGGTAAACAGCATCTGTGTCAGTGTTCCAATGCTGACATAGAAGCAATGAGGAAAAAGTTTGACATTTCACCTAGAAAAGCTTTTCGGTGAATTCAGTCTCCTGGGAGATGAATGGGAGGGGTGACATTCCTGTGTGCTGAAGAGACAGATAAGAGAGAGTGATCTGGAAGACAGCCAATGGGGAGCAGTGAATGAGAAAGGAATAGGAGGGGTTTTGGATAGAGGGGCCAGTACTGTCTGCATGGTTGTCGGGCACGGCTGCATCGCTCAATAAAGAGAATATTTCCTAAAGTTTGATGCTTGGAAATTAACTTTATTTCAGAGGATGAAACCAAAACCTTGACAGACAGACAGTACTGATTTTTTTTTCCTTTCCCTCTCCGAGCCAATCTGGCCGGCCTCCAGAGCTCTGGTTCTTTGCCAGAAGTCTGGACACAGTGGAGAGAGAGCCCGGAAACCATGGCTGAAAGCCAACTCTCCACTGAAAGTTTACTTCAGGCATCTGCACTAGAAGCAAACGTGGATGCAAAGGGGGCTCAACCCCTCCCTCCTCCAGCAAAGCTGCCAGCCGAGAAGAAGAAAAATGAACCTTTGTGGGCTTTGCCAAAGTCGGCAGAAATGGAATTTCCTTTTCCAGGCGGGAAAGGTAAGAGCAAGCCTCTAAGTGAATTAGCAAGGGTGGATTGGATGTGGGACTGGCAGCAGGCCAGACAGCTGAAAGCTTCAAAGTAGCCACTCAAAAGCCCCATGGATAAGTTGAAGGAAGAGTTTGACCATGCTGTCCGACTGGGGGAGGAGCCGTCCTGCAGGCCCAAGGAGAGGGGGAGGCCAGCCCAGCCCACTGAACTGAGTCACCATAGACAGGAGCACAGTCCTCCCCCCCTCCCACACCAGAAGGAGAGATAGCCCGGGCAGGCATCCATGGATTCCCCCTCCCCCCAGCAAGCCCACCAGCCTGCGTAGGGCATCACCCCCCTGCCCCCGAAGGAGAGATGATGAAGAATTCCAACGACATTTTGGGCAGGCTCAGAGAGGCCCGCAATGGGAGGAGGGGCCACCGAGGGCGGAGCCACCCTGGTTTAGAGGGAAATTTGATGGGAATCCAGACCAGCTAGCGCAATTCCTCGATGCGGCTGAGATTTACATCGAGCGCTACGCACACCTTTACCCGTTCCCCAGGGCCCTAGTCAGTGCCATTGCAAAAGGCCTGGAGGGAGAGGCAAGGAGCTGGTCAGGGGCCCTGTACAAAAACAGGGCTGCCCAACAGCAAGATGCAGATGGTTTTTTACAACTGCTGCGAGCCCATTTTGAAGAAACAGGGGAGGACCCCTATGTAGAAGATGAGCTTAGAAACCTAATGCAGAGGGGGAAGCCCATCCAAGAGCACATCTGTGAGTTCAGGAAAGTTGTTGGGACTTTACCTTCTTTGCCGGAATGACTGCTTGTGTACTTCTTTAGAACGAGCTTAGATAAACAAATCGCCCAAGTGACCGCTTATCGTGATATTCCGAACCGACTCACTGACTGGTTCCGGATAGCGACACAAGTCGAGAGAGGGCTAAGGGCCAACGACATGCTAAAGCAACCACAGGCAAAGGAGAAAGCCCAGCTGGACCAGGAACCGTCTACCAGACCAGAAACTACAGCATCACGGGCCACCCAGAGGCCATCCACCCCACGGAGTCCACTGAGGTGCTACAGATGTGGGGGAGTTGGGCATTTGGCAGCGGCGTGTGGAACCCCGGGGCCAAAACCAGAGCCCCCGGCCGAGGCACGACCGGAAAGAGGACCCAGGCACACCGTCAAGGCACCATTAAGACTTTCCCTGACTGCAGAAGTTTTTGCCCATCTGACTGAAAATAGGGGGAGCTCAGACGATGCGAATCGACCCCCCCGAACTGTATGATGGTGATGACGATGGTGAAAATAACCCAATGGTGAGCGCACCCATCCACCCTTTTCTTTTCCCCATATGCCTTACAGCCCCAAAAACAGGTACCCAAGGGAATTTCCAAGCCCTAGTAGATTCGGGTTGCACGAGGTGCCTGATTAACCTACCCACAGTCCTAAAACTGGGGATCCGGGCAAAAATGCTCAGCCACCCAATCCGTTTTCAGCAAGTTGATGGATCCCTACTAGGGGGGGCGGACACCACACACTTGACCGAGCCAGTGAAGCTGGAGCTAGCGGATCACTGGGAAATGATTCGGTTCATAATAGCCCCCAAGATGACCAACCCAGTCATACTGGGACTCTCCTGGCTGGATAAGTGGGGCCCCACCATCTGGTGGCAAGAAGGGACCTGCAGACTGAGGATAGCAAGGGGGCCTCACCCCCTGCTGCCCCAGCCAGAGAGGATGCCTCCCACACAGAGGCCCCAGCCCCTCCCACCAGGAGGACAAAAAATGCCCTCAACCCCAGCACCCCTGATCAAGAGTACAGCTAAACAACTGACGGCCTCATCCGACAGCCCCCATGACACAAAGCAGATCCCAAAAGAATATCAAGACCTTGCAGAAGTATTTAGTGAGACCGAGTGTAATGTTCTACCACCCCACCGTGAGACCGATTGCGCCATCGAAATCATCCCTGGAGCGAAACTACCTAAACCTAAGTTGTATGCTATGACACCCCAGGAAATGCAAGAAATACATAGACACTAACCTATAAAGGGGTTTCATTGAGCCAGCCAAACCCCGAATAGCGGCACCAGTCTTCTTCAGAGAGAAGAAAGATGGCTCCATGCGTTTAGTAGTTGACTTTCAAGGTGTCAACAGAGTCTGTGTACGCAATTTATATCCCCTTCCTCTCATGAAAGACATTTTAGCCCACCTGGCCAGAGGAAAGGTTTTCACCAAACTAGACCTCCGCGAAGCCTACTACCGGATACGCATCAGGGAAGGAGACGAGTGGAAGACAGCATTCAACTGCCCCTTAGGAAGCTTCCAATTTAAGGTAATGCCTTTTGGACTACAGGGAGCGCCGGCGGTATTCATGCAACTTATAAATGAGGTGCTTCACGACCACCTTTACAAGGGGGTCCTGTCTACCTGGATGACATTCTCATTTACACGGAAACCATAGACGAACACATACCCCTCGTCCGCAAAGTGCTTGAGAAACTGCTGAAGGCGGACCTTTATGTCAAACTATCGAAATGCGAGTTCCACCAGGCACGGTTGGATTACTTGGGCTACCGAGTGTCAAATGAGGGAATAGAAATGGACCCAGCCAAAGTACAATCGGTCCTTGACTGGCGCCCCCCACGCACCCGAAGACAACTGCAAAGCTTCTTGGGGTTCGCGAACTTCTACAGACAATTTATCCCCTCTTTTGCGAGAATTACCAAACCTCTAACGGACCTCTTAAAACCCCGCCCGGGACAACCTCTACAGTGGGACCCAGCCTGCCAACATGCATTTGAGACACTAAAAGAAATGTTTGCAAAAGAACCGATCTTAAAGCACCCCAACCCCGAACAACCCTTCGTCATCCAAGCCAATGCCAGCGACGTGGCAGTGGGGGTGGTCCTACTCCAAAAAAACAGCCAAGGGAATGTACAACCCTGTGCCTACACATCCCACAAACTCACTGACACAGAGAGACGATGGGCAGCGTGGGAAAAGGAAGCGTTCGCAGTGAGGTGGGCGCTGTTAACGTGGCGACATCTGCTGGAAGGAAGCCAAACACCGTTTGAAGTTTGGACTGACCATAAAAATTTGGAGGCCCTCAAAACTCCAAGGAAGTTATCACCCAGACAGGTCCGGTGGGCCCAATACTTCAATCGTTTCAACTTCGAGCTGAAGCACATCCCAAGGGGGAAAAACTTTCTGGCCGACGCCCTCTCCCAAATGCCTCAATACAACAGTGAACGAGAGCAGGTGGTGAATGCCATCATCCCCTCTACCCAAGGAGCGGGCCAGGTAACTACCAGACGGCAGCATCGTGATCAGCAGGGCCAACCAGCGAGTGACCTAACGACAAAGCTCAAGGCAGAAACATTGACAGACCCCTGGTTCCGAGACAATCAACTTCTCTTGACAAAAAGGGATGACCTAGCCTGGAAAGGAACAAAACTTTACATCCCAGAGACGCTACGCACCCTGGTCCTTAAGAGGAGCCACGACGTTAAGCCAGCGGGACATTTTGGGTTGCTAAAGACTCTGCATTTAGCACGGAGACAGTTTTGGTGGCCACACATGAGAAAAGACGTAGACAGTTATGTAAAAAGTTGTACCATCTGTGCCACAATGAAAACCCAACTAGGAAGACCCCCCCGGACTTCTGCAGCCAGTAGCTGAACCGTCAAGGCCATGGGAGGAGATTGCTATGGACTTCATAGTTGAACTACCCAAGACCGGCGGAAACACAGTGATCTGGACTGTAATAGACTTATTTTCCAAACAGGCACATTTCATACCCTGTAGCGGGCTACCCTCAGCCCACCATTTGGCAAAGCTGTTTGTGAAACACATCTACCGCTTGCATGGAGTACCCAGAAGAATCATCTCCGACCGAGGTGTCCAGTTCACAGCAAAATTTTGGAGGGAATTCCTACGATCCATAGATTCATCCCAAGGTCTCAGCTCAGCATTTCACCCGAGCACCAATGGGGGGGCGGAGAGACTGAATGCTATGATAGAGCAGTATTTGAGGTGCTACGTAGACTACCAACAGTCGAACTGGGCGGACCTCCTATCTTTTGCTGAGGTCGCGTACAGCAATGCTGTCCACAGTAGTACAGGACTAGCCCCATTCAAGGTAGTGAGCGGTATGGATTTTGTCCCCATGCCAGAGTATCCCAGGGAACCCCCTTTTTCAGTCAGCTTGAACGATTGGATGGCGATGTTAAGAGAATCCTGGGAGAACGTCAAGAAGGCATTAGACAAGGCGGCACAGGCTTATAAGAAGCAAGCAGATAAGCACCAAGCCCCTCAAAGACCGTTCTGAGTAGGAGAGAAGGTCTACCTCTCCACCAAGTATTTGAGACTCAAGCTTCCGACTAGGAAATTGGGCCCAAAATTCATAGGACCATTTCCTATAGTAAAAATAATCAACCCGGTCACGGTACAATTGCAGTTGCCCCGCTTACTAGGAAAGATACACCCCGTTTTTCACAGTAGTCTTCTGAAGCCTGTGGTGGGGTCAACTTTAAGGCCGGTGCCACGTGATCCCCCAGGGCCCTTGATCATTGGGGGCCAAACTCACTATGAAGTACAGCGAATTCTCGATTCGAGGTGGCACAGAGGCCGCCTCCAATACTTAGTTAAGTGTAAGGGTTACCCTTTGTCAGAAGCTTCCTGGGTGAAGAGCACCAACATCCAAGCTGACCGGCTCATAGCTAAGTTCCATGCAGATCATCCGGGCAAGGCGGGAGGGGGTGGAACACCTCCTCAGATGGGGTGACAGCACTAACCCTGTTGTTTCTCTTGCACAGGCCTCGCTGAGAGAATGAAGGGAGAGGGGCCGGATGTCAGTGTTCCAATGCTGACATAGAAGCAATGAGGAAAAAGTTTGACATTTCACCTAGAAAAGCTTTTCGGTGAATTCAGTCTCCTGGGAGATGTATGGGAGGGGTGACATTCCTGTGTGCTGAAGAGACAGATAAGAGAGAGTGATCTGGAAGACAGCCAATGGGGAGCAGTGAATGAGAAAGGAATAGGAGGGGTTTTGGATAGAGGGGCCAGTACTGTCTGCATGGTTGTCGGGCACGGCTGCATCGCTCAATAAAGAGAATATTTCCTAAAGTTTGATGTTTGGAAATTAACAAGAGCCTGTGTAGCATAGGGGGCTAATGCCTCCTACTAAAAGGCAGCAATTAACACCAGCTGCCTGTAATTTCTCTGAGTTCAATCCTAGCCAGGCTCAAGGTCGACTCAGCCTTCCATCCTTTCTAAGGTGGGTAAATTGAGGACCCAGTTTGTGGGGGCAATAAGCTGACTTTGTATAAATATACAAAAGTATGAAGGCTATTGCTTAACGCATTGTAAGCCGCCCTGAGTCTCCGGAGAAGGGCGGCATATAAATCAAATTAAAAAAAAAAAAACTTTATTTCAGAGGATGAAACCGAAACCTTGACAATCTGGTCCGGGGAGCAGCCAGATTTTGCTCTCCATTGCGGACACCAGATAGGCTCCCTGCAAGCTCTTGTTTCATGAGGAGCCCGACCAAAGTTTCCCACGCCACTTTAGGGAGTGCTCCTTGAGTGGCAGGAGATGAGGTCTGCCTTGCGCCACTGGCTGGCGCAAATATACCAAAGCAGAATGCTGTTGCCGCGCAAAAGAAAGTAGTGCTTCACTCCCACAGCTTCCAGCCATCGCAACCGCTGCTTCTGCCCGCTTGTGCCGCCCCCTCCCCCACCACCACAACAGCACCAATATTTCATTCCGGACGGTGAGGGCTGTGCTCCTTTTTCCGTATTGCACCACCTGCAAAGTTGCACATTGCACGTGCCACCCCAGGGCAGAGATTTCCAGCCCCGCCATGGCCAGTCCCATATTCCAGAACTGTAGCAGTCTTGCTCACAGGACTGGCTGGTTGGCCATCTTGGAGCAGCTCTTCCACCCAGGTCCACTGGCCTGCTGGGGAGCAGGCAGGTCCCCAGCAGGCCGGTGCACACAGGTAGAGGAGCTGCTTCGGGATGACCAACTGGCCAGTCCTATGACTACTACAATCCCACCCAGAGGCCTTGCAGTTGGAGAGATGTAGGCCTGAAAGGCGGCTGAACCTCCCACCTGTGGCAGCCATTCGGCTGAGTGCGGCGAGCTCTTGGTCTTACCTTCCAGTTCCAATTTGTGTGGCTCGCACCACTCTAGTCAAGGTGAGGTTTGCGCTCGGCCTTAAGAGTGGGTGCTGGCTTATGGGTGGTGTGATGTGGGCAGTGCAGCTGTGTGTTCTTTTTTATACACTATAAAAAAGATGTTGAGACTCTAGAAAAAGTGCAGAGAAGAGCAACTGGGATGATTAGGGGACTGGAGATTAAAACATATGAAGAACGGTTACAGGAACTGGGCATGGCTAGTCTAGTGAAGAGAAGGACTGGGGAGACATGATGGCAGTGTTCCAATATTTGAGGGGCTGCCACAGAAAGGAAGGTGTCAAGCTATTTTCCAAGGCACCTGATAGCTAGACAAGGAATAATGGATGGAAACTGATCAAGGAGAGATTCAACCTAGAAATAAGGAGACATTTTCTGACAGTGAGAACAATCAACCAATGGAACAGTTTGACTTCAGAAGTTGTGGGAGCTTCATCCCTGGAGGCTTTCAAAAAGAGATTGGACTGCCATTTGTCAGAAATGGTGTAGGGACTCCTGCTTGGGCGGGGGGTGGGGTTGGACTAGAAGACCTACAAGGTCCCTTCCAACTCTGTTAATCTGTAAATTAAATACTGCTGCCTCATCTCTTCTTGCTGCTTGGGATACTTCCCATCCAGCCATAAAACCCATCAAGGACTGCATGAGGAGAAAGGTAAAATTCATCTTTGCTTCACACCAACTATGTTGGCCTCCCTTATGTGGAGTTAACATTAAGCAAAGATGTTTTGTTTGTCTCCTTTTAAAATTTCATGTTTCCAAATCCTACTATAATTTTGTCTTTATCTCCCTCCATGACAAACATGGTGTGTCTCTCAGTTTTCAATTTTCCCCCCATTATCTTTCTGCTACATTTGTAAATAGGCAGGATAGGTTTTGTGCAAGCATCATTCCCCTATAAAAAAATATTCATTCTCTTTCATTTCATTTCATCTCTTCTCCAGACCAATTTATACCCTGACTTGAGTGGGAGATGAAAATACAGCCTATTGATCTATTGGATTCAATAAGGCCTGTTTGGATGTTAGCAGGCCCCAGGATAGAGACATGAACCAAAGTCTTCAGCTAGGATGGTTTCGTAATATGAAATAACTATTTGTAATTTGCTAAGCAGTTGCAATTTGTGTAATACGTTGTTGCAAAGTAGATAGTTTCATAAGTATATTTGGAACTAGAAGGATGAAACCATGAGAAATAAGGAACTGAAAGTAACGGATGGAGGTTGAAATGTTGAAATCATGAAATGTGGCAAGAAAATGACCATCTGTATGTATCCAATAGAAGAAAGGTATAAAAAGTGGAGCTCAACATCAGCTCAGGGCCACTGGCCTATAGCTGTCCTTGCTGGACCTGCTATGTCATTGCACCTCATTGCAATGGGTTATTAATGTAAGTTGTATTACTACAGTATGTTTATTTATGTTCCAAATTGCTAGTGAAATAAACCTCTGAATTTTAAAGTAAGAATTATTGTCTTGTGTTGCTGCCTCCTATTTTTTATTGGATTTTTCCATGACAGTTTTGGTGCGTTGGCCAGGAAGGGACGCTGGAAGAGACCTGCTGTCCAACTAGGATTCCTGACCGATTCCTGACTTTGGACCAGTAGTGGGCTGCTGCATGGTTGCAAGGGTTCAAGCGAACCCTTAGCTCTGATCGCTGGCTGGGCCCGCCCACCTGCCCCTGTTCTATGCTATCCATTTATAACTTACTTTCTGGCTCGTTGGCTGACCCAGCTGTGTTCCACGCTGCCCATGCTGTTCTCACCGGACCTGCCTGAGCTAATTAGGAGTCTGTTTGAAGCTCTGTTTCTCCCCCAAATGGGTGTGTGAGAGTGAAGCAAGCGCGTGTGTGTGCACACTCACAACCAGCAAACCCTTTGTTAAAGAAAGTGCAGCCCACCTCTGCTTTGGACCCCAAGGTAACCAGCCCGCTCCCTCTGAGCACTCACAATCTACTTTGGATCAGATGTAAGCCAGTGGTGGTTTTCAGCTGGTTTGCACTGGTTCACGCGAACCAGTAGCGGTAATTTGGCCTGGGTCGCTGAACTGGTAGCAACTGCTGGCTGGCCATGCCCCCGAATTGGTCACCTGGTCCCCGCTCGCTCGCCCCGCCCGCCCACTCCATGCTTGCTCGCCCCGCCTGCATGACACTCACTCAACACTCACTCACCTGCTCAATGTTTGCCCCGCCCATCCGAGCCCTATATATGCCTTTACTTCGCTACATGGCCCAGATACTCGCCTTGTGTCATCAGTCACTCCTCATGTGACCTGACCTCCCCAGTGGAACTCACTTCCGCATGCAGTCTGCTCTGCGGCTTGCTGACTTTGCCTTCCACGGTGCCTGCACCCCAATGGAGCTGCCTCCTCCTGTCTACAGGTAAGCACTAACCTACTCCACCATCCCCGGGCTTGCGTAGGTCACGAAGCCACCTCGGCTCCATCCCAGGTGGGCCTAGGCTAACAAACTAACCCACCGTCCCCCACAGCCTCCAGCTTACCTTCAGGAGCCAAATCCCGAGTGGCTGGTCTGGTCGCCTGCCTGACTGGAAGTGGAAGGCATCCCACGGCTGTATCCATCTCATTGGCGAGCAACTGAATCTACCTGCCTGGTAAGTGGCTGTTTAATTTTCTTTATGCTTTAAAAAAATGATTGTAATAATGTTCTTTTTAGGAAATGTATTTTTTTTAGGAAATGTTATAGTTTTTAGGAAATGTTATAGTTTTTAGGAAATATTGTTTTTAGGAAATATTGTTTTTAGGAAATGTTATTGTTTTTAGGAAATGTTATTGTTTTTAGGAAATGTATTTTTTTGGAAATAGAGTCACATAACGTTTAGGAAATTTTAGCTTTTATATTTTGAAATTTCTGCAAGCTTTGTGAAATTTTGTGTGTTTCTGTAGTGATTCACACTTACTACAGAAACACACAAAATCTCACAAAGCTTGCATAAATATGAACATATAAAAGCAAGCTATTGAGTCACATAAAACGTGGTTGCGTTTTATTCAATAGCTGCTTTCATATGTGCAGCTTTGTGAGATTTTGTGTGTAAGTGTGATAACTGGTTTTTGAGGTTGTGTAATTTTTGTGAGGTGGTTGCTTCTTGCAGCAACCACATTTTATGTGACTCAATAGCTGCTTTCATATGTTCAGCTTTGTGTAGCTTTGCACAAAGAACTATCCCAAGAACTATGCAATTCCTGTCGGTATTAAAAAAGCTAAAGATATTGTCAGAACAATTGCTGTAAGTTCAGCAAAAATGGAAAGGGGTTTTTCAAAAATGAACCTCATATGTTCAGAACATAGAAGTCGCCTGTTTCCAACATAACCAACCTGATGACCATTAGTGATTGGCCTACCTCTAAAAGAATGGGACCCTATTCCCACCATCAAAAAATGGTTAAGAGCACACCATCACACAGCTGATGATCCGAGAGTCAAGATTAAGAAAAGTGCAACTAAGGAGGCCGCCAATGAAAGAACGATGTGGAAACATCTTAAAGTTAAAGACAACTTTAACTTGTTGTCTGAGTAGCCTGAGTAGCGTAGGGGGCTAATTCCTCCTACTAAAGGCAGCAATTAACATCCAGCTGCCTGTAATTCTGTGAGTTCAATCCCAGGCAGGCTCAAGGTCGACTCAGCCTTCCATCCTTTCTAAGGTGGGTAAATTGAGGACCCAGTTTGTTGGGGGCAAGAAGCTGACTTTGTATAAAATATAAATATACAAAAGTATGAAGGCTATTGCTTAACGCATTGTAAGCCGCCCTGAGTCTCCGGAGAAGGGCGGCATATAAATCAATTTTTTTTTAAAAAAAAACTAACACAAGTAAGTACTTGTGTAGCTCATTTATTGTTTTATTCTTACGTAAGTGCATAAAATTAAAAACTTCCTTTTTGTATCTCTTCTTTTTGCAGCTCATTCATTAGGGCAAGAAAGTCAGTGACGTTGAAGACACACACTTTCATAGTTCTTCTGTAAGTACTTGTGTGTAGCTCTTTTATTGTTTTGTGTATTTGTTTTATTCTTATGTAAGTAGTAAGTGCATGAAATTAAAAACTTCCTTTTTGTCTCTTATCACTGCGAGATTCCCCCCTCTCGCAGGCCTGGCCCTCTTCGTTATCGAGGGCCTACCTTAATGACGGGCTTTGGGACCCCGAGAGGTGGCATGTGGCAAAGAGGGGGCTGAGGGGTTTTTTATATAAATTTTTATCTAAACTTTTAAGGGGTTCCGGGAGGGGGGTGGAGGGGATAGTGGGTAGGGGGGACAACCCACCAAGGGGAGGGTTGGGTCGAGCCGTAAAGAGTGGTGGGGGGAGTGTGGGACCCGGGGTCGTGGAGGGGATTAGAGCGGATCCGGATGGTATATTGAACATCGTTACTGTAGGTGGGAGAGGTAGATATGGCGGGAGCAGGGGGCCATATCGTGTCAGGGGAACACGTACCTGCTGTTTACGAGCGGTGGCGTGTTCCGGCCCCCAAGGCTCCTCCCGCTCCCTAGGTTGCACAGACCCTCAGGGCCCGGGCCTTCGGCTGATGTTGTGCAATGCCAGGTCTGCAGTAAATAAAGCCCCCCTCATCTGTGAGCTTGTTCAGGAGGGGGGTGCAGACCTGGCAGGTGTTACGGAGACCTGGTTGGGCCACGAGGGGGGGTGCCCCTCGTTGAAATGTGCCCGCCGAGTTTCCAAGCATTTCATCAGCCAAGGTCACAGGGGAGGGTCGGGGGGGTTGCGGTTATTATTAGAGAAGGTCTGAAACCGAGGGAGGCCACTGTTCCTCAGACGGCCGGTTGTGAATCCCTCCTTGTGAAATGGGGTCATGGGGTTCAGATGGGTTTGCTGATCACGTACCTGGCTCCCTGCCACGTGGCAGCAGCCCTGCCCGAGCTTCTCGGCGTCATCGCCGCGGTGGCGGTTGATACTCCCAGGCTTATGGTCATGGGGGATTTCAACCTGCCATCCGTGGGGGAGATGTCTGAGGTGGCTCGGGAGTTCATGGCTTCCATGACGGCTATGGACCTGACCCAGTTAATTCATGGCCCTACCCACACGGGGGGAAACACACTGGACCTGGTTTTTGTCTCTGGACAGTGGTTGAGAGATCTTGATATAGGGGACATAGTCATCGAACCCTTGTCATGGTCAGATCACTCTCTCCTTCGTTTTGACTTTCGAACCGCAATACCCCGCCGCAGGGAGGTGGAGCCGGTAAGATGGTTCCGCCCAAGGCGCCTCATGGAACCTGATAGGTTCCAGATGGAGCTTAGGCCATTCCCTGAGGCTCTGGCACACGCCTCGGCCGGAGACCTGGTGGCCGCCTGGGATAGGGCGGCCGCCAGAGCTCTGGATCGGGTCGTGCCTTTGCGGCCTCTGACCCGGCGTCGATCTCACTTGGCTCCTTGGTTCACTGAGGAGCTGAGGGAGTTGAAGCGCCGGAAAAGACGCCTAGAGAGTAGTTGGAGGGCCAGTCTTGCTGAATCTGACCGGACACTGGTGAGATCCCATATTAGGACTTACCTAGTGGCGATAAAAGCAGCAAAATGTAGCTATTTTGCTGCTCTTATTGTGTCATCAGATAATCGCCCGGCTGCCCTGTTTAGGGTGACCCGCTCCCTGCTCCACCAGGAAGCGCGGGAGGACCCCTTGGAGGGTAGAGCCGAGGATTTTGTTCAATATCTGCATGACAAAATCACTCAGATTCGGGAAGATTTGGACTCCGACTGGGTGGTCTCAGGGGAAGGGACCGGGGCAGGTCTTGAGAATTTTATCTGGACTGAGTTTGATCCTGTGACCCCTGAGGATGTGGACAGGATACTGGGTGGACTGAATGCGACCATGTGTTTATTGGACCCGTGTCCTTCCTGGTTAGTGCTGGCTTCCCGGGAAGTGACACGAGGCTGGCTCCAGGGGATTATAAAGGCTTCATTGGGGGAGGGTGTCTTTCCTGCCGCCTTGAAAGAGGCGGTAGTGAGGCCTCTCCTCAAGAAGCCTTCCCTGGACCCAGCAATGTTGGTAAATTATCGTCCGGTCTCCAACCTTCGCTTTGTGGCGAAGGTTGTTGAGAGCGTGGTTGCGAAACAGTTTCCCCAGCACCTGGATGAAGCGACGTATCTAGATCCGTTCCAGTCGGGTTTCAGGCCCGGGTACAGCACGGAAACGGCATTGGTCGTGTTGGTTGATGATCTCTGGAGGGCTCAGGACAGGGGGTGCTCCTCTGTCCTGGTCCTGTTAGACCTCTCAGCGGCTTTTGATACCATCGACCATGGTATCATGCTGCACCGGTTGGTAGAGATGGGGGTGGGAGGCACTGTGTTGCGGTGGTTCTCCTCCTATCTCTCCGACCGGTCGCAGTCTGTGTTGGCAGGGGGGCAGAGGTCGACCCCGAGGCCCCTTATATGTGGGGTGCCACAAGGATCGGTCCTCTCGCCCCTCCTGTTCAACATCTATGTGAAGCCGCTGGGTGAGATCATCCGTGGTTTTGGGGTGAAGTACCATCAGTACGCTGATGACACTCAGCTGTACATCTCCACCCCAGACCACCCCAACGATGCCCTTGAAGTGATGTCCCGGTGCCTGGAGGCCGTGCGGATCTGGATGGGGAGGAACAGGCTCAGGCTCAACCCATCCAAGACCGAGTGGCTGTGGTTTCCGACGTCCCGATATGGTCAGTTGGCGCCATCACTGACTATTGGGGGCGAATCACTGGCCCCCACGGAGAGGGTTCGTAACTTGGGCGTCCTCCTGGATTCACGGCTGTCCTTGGAAGGGCATCTGACGGCCGTGGCCGGGAGGATTTTCTATCAGGTTCGCCTGATCCGCCAGTTACGTCCCTTTCTGGATCGGGACTCCTTGCTCACGGTCACTCACGCCCTTGTCACTTCCCGTCTAGACTACTGTAATGCTCTCTACATGGGGCTCCCCTTGAGGAGCACCCGGAGGCTCCAACTGGCGCAGAGTGCGGCCGCGCGGGTGGTGATGGGAGCGACATGGCGTTCCCATGTGACACCTCTCCTGCGCGAGCTGCACTGGCTCCTGGTGGTCTTCCGGGTGCGCTTCAAGGTTCTGGTTACTACCTTTAAAGCGCTCCATGGCTTAGGACCTGGGTACTTGCAGGACCGCCTACTACCACCAATAGCCTCCCACCGGCCAGTACGCTCTCATAGAGAGGGGCTCCTCCGGGTGCCGTCAGCCAAACAATGTCGGCTGGCAGCCCCCAGGGGGAGAGCTTTCTCTGTGGGGGCACCTACTATCTGGAATGAGCTCCCCCCAGAGATACGGAGGATCCCGGATCTGCCCACCTTCCGCCGCGCTCTTAAGACTTTTCTATTTTGCCAGGCGGGCCTGGCCTAACCACTCCCCGTTTTTAGTGTCAAATTTTAAAATTTTTAAATTATATTGGGGTGTTTTAATTCTGTCCGGGCCAAATTCATTTAATCTGTTTTTAGTTGGTTTTTAAATTTTGTATGTATATATTTTTTATTGTTGGCTGTACACCGCCCTGAGTCCTTCGGGAGTAGGGCGGTATATAAATCCAATAAATCTAATCTAATCTAATCTTGTATCTCTTCTTTTTGCAGCTCATTCATTAGGGCATGCCCACCCAGTCACATGACCATCAAGCCACACCCATCTGGTCACATGACCATCAAGCCACACCCACCAAACAAGCCACGCCCACAGAACCAATAGTAAAAAATTTTGAATACCACCACTGATGTAAGCTATAACTCCCCTTTGGGACAAAGGGTAGTTAGATAGGGAAATTGATGTGATTTCGTTAGTTAGTTAAGTCTCTCCCACTAATTTGGCAGCAAGGGAAGGGTCACAACCAGACTTGTGTGAAGTGTCATGCCTCACTGGCAAAACAGTCAGGTCTGGTCTCGTGGCTGGGACCCGGTGAGGAGCTGATGGTCCTGGGGGTTGATCACCTCCTTGTATTGGGTGCGGGTCACGCTGTTGGTCAGTGTCATGCCCCTTGTGTATGCTTATTGCATTTTGCTTGTGTTGAAGGCTATACTCATACTGTGTTCAGCATGGAACTTCATTCCCCGTCATTGGCAATGTGTGGTAAGGTTGGAAAGTTTATGCATTTTAATAGATATGTGTACTTTTTGTGATTGTGTGTTTTTAATTGTTGTTGCTGTTACCATTGCCTTTATTGTTGGATTTTTCACAGACACCGTATGTGTTTGAATGGGTTCTGTGAAGTGTTTCTTGAATCACTTCTGATGTTGTCTTTGTTGGAGGGGCTTTAAGCACAGCCACTGCACAGAGTTCTATATTTCTGTGTGCGGCCTGGACTGAAGTCTCTCCGGTGCACTTATTCTCCTTGCTCCCCCACCTGGCGATTTCTGACCTTTGGTTCAGTTACTTGAACTAGTTGATTGGATTCTGGCCATTGGAAGAGGCTTTTTTCTTTACGAGCTGGGATCGCTTGTTGTTCGCCCTGCCTCGCACCCTTTGCTATGTCCCTGGCTATTATGTATTGATTTTGTGATTGTGAATGTTGCTGTTGCTATCATTGTGTAGATTGTCGCATTGATCATGCCGAATGTGTTTATTTCAATGGCTACTGTGACGAGATTTCTGAATATGTGCTCCTTGATTACTTTGCTACTGCTTCAACTTTTCATCCTGATGAAGGCTATGTCTTTTTTTAAAATCAAGTTTTATTGATTTTTTTCTTTCACACACACACATATTTTATGAACAGAGTATTGACCATATCATATCTTATACAATTTATCATATCCAATTTCATTTTACATAGTTACAATTTTTGCCAAAATATTATTTTTCCATACTTTTTTATCTTATCTTAATACTTCTATACTTATTATATAAACAGCATCACCATCCGCCCTCAAATCCTAGTTTCTTAACATTATTTCAATTAGTTATCTTATCTTATCCATTGTTAATCATATATATTCCCTTTTAACTTTCATATTAATTCGTTCTTCATCCTAATAAATTTGCACATTCTCAGGGTTGCCTTTCTACCATCATTTCCCTTGTTTTACAACAATTCTTCTTCTCCTCTCCTCTCTTTCTCTTCCCTCCCTTTTTCTATCCCTTTCTATTTTCCTCTTTCATCCTCTCCTACTCCTTCTCTACTTCCCCTTCCTTCCCGCCTCCTCTATTCCTTCCTCCCTTTCTAACCTTCTCTCCTACTCTTATTTCCCCTCCCTTTCTTCCTCTCCTTTTCCCTTTCTTCTATTCCTCTCTCTCCTTCCTCTCTTCTCCTCCTTCCATTCTCTTTCCGTTGTTGTATTCATTTTCAATTCAATAATTTTCCACAATGGTATCTGGGCCACCCCGATTCCCCCCCCACACACACTTATTAAGTATATTTTTCAAAGTCCCCATCACATTTTTAAATTATTAACAATGTATTTCAACTCATTCCATTTTTACATTGAAAACTTTTAACTTAATTAACCTTCTACCTCTTATTTTATTTAGTTCCTAATTTCTTATTCCAACATCCATTAGTTATTTTCCTCATTTACTAGCCTTTCAATTTTATATCTTAATTTCAGTTATTTTCACATTTAAACCAATCTTCATTTCATATTGCACCTGCTAATCTATTTTACAATAAACAATATATTTCTTCTTTTTTACTTCTTACATACATCATTTACTAGCATTTTAATTTTATATCTTAATTTCCATTATTTTCATATTTAAACCAATCTACATTTCATATTAACCTGCTGATCCATTTTACAATAAACAATATACTACTTCTTGTTTACTTCTTACAAACAATTTCTATTATTAATACATTTCCCTTAAATCAACTAATAAATGCTTTATTTCCCTTCCTTCTCTCCATTATTCTTCCCCTTTTACCCATTTTCTTTTGGTCTCTCCAAAATTCCACTTCTTAATATTTTTCACCCTTTCTCCCTTTCTCTTATTTTCTTCTTTTTCTTTTTATATTTATTGTATCTTTTCCCCTGAATCCTTTTTCTCATTTTTAAAATTGTTACCCTTTCAATTCTCCCCCTCAGTCTTTTCCCATTTCCTTCTCTTCCTTTCTTTTTTGGGTGATATCCCCCCCCCCCCCATCCACATTTTGTTTTTCATTGTCAATCCCAGTATAATCTTCAATTATTTTCCTTTCGACATTATGTTCTTGCTTCACATTTATATTCTTGTTTCTTTTTTTGTATTCTAACCAGATTTCCACTTCTTTATCACCCTTAAACACTTCACACACTTTTTAAAACATTTCCATTAATTCCTCATATTCCCAATGTTCCATATTGTCAATTAAAAAAAAATTAATTTATATGTAATTAAAATTCAAGTCCATATAGTGTCTCTCTTTTTTTTAAATTTCCAAATAGTATCCAATTCAAATATTTATCTAAACCATTCCAGTTTACAGCTTTATTCTTTTTCTCTTTCAAGGCCAGGATCCAGCTGTTTAAACAAGTACTCCTTCAATGTTTAAAGCGTTCGTTTTGGTGGTGCTTTCTTCTCTCTCCAGTTCACAAATCCCCAGGCAACACAATATCACTTTTAAATCCGCATCAAAAATACTTTGTCTTCAATTTGTTTTCCTTTTATTGTTAAAAAATGCTTTCTCTCAGTTTTCTTTTTCTTGTATTATTTCTAATTTCTCCAAATTCAATTTTAAGTCCAGGTAGAAAGTTTTCTTTTTTGGGCTTTAGTCTTTTAATTTCCTCTTTGTTCTTTTCCCTCCAATTAACATTCCAAAGTGCCAATTAGCTGCTCATTTCATGCTGGGACCTCTTTCAAGCTTTTTCCAAAGAATTTCTTTTTACCTTTAAATTGGCCAAATCGCTCCTCCAGTAACAATACTCCATTCAAACATCGCTCCTGCACAAATCTTAGTCCGTTTGCCCCAACTTAGAGCAGTCATTATAATGTCTGTCAGCCCCGCTGCTGGATCAAAGATCTGCCTCTGACCCTTCGAGGAAGGGTCTTGCCTGTTCCTCTTGGTCTTCCGAGGCGCCTCTCTTTCTTCACCATCCCTCCAAGACAGTTCCAATCCAAAAACCCCCCGACAGCAGTTTGTCTGGCTGGATTTTTGCAAAGCTCATCAGAGCTTCACTATTTTCCAGCCAGTATCATTGCGATGCTTCCGGTTCCTCCTGGTGAAGGCTATGTCTCAATGTAATTAGACCATGTCTCTGTCAGAGTCCTTTTTCCTTGTTCTAATCATCTATCATCTTTCTACAGAATTCACATATTGCTTATAGCTCACATTGGTATCTGTATGGTGTTGTGTTTTGTTATGTCTGTTTTGGATGCTGCATTCTCCACATGCACCTTTTGACTTTTTGTATGTAACCTGGAATATTGATTCCTTCGTCTCAACTTGTTTACTTTTTTATACTATGCTCAATCTTTTATATTGGTTTATTTTTTCCTTCCTTATTGTCATTTAGCATTATTTATTTTACTGTCTGATATAATCGAAGGAAGCTTAGCCTTGCTGCTAGGGTTAGACTGCAAATCCCTGTGGGAACAGAGGAAAACCTCTCAGACCAGCAAGGAGTAATTGACAGCCATTACAAGCTGTCAGAAGCCATGGTAACCAGACCGGAAAGTTAAAAGAAGAAGAGCATTGAGCAGTGTGTTTGCTCTAGGTAAGATTTTTCTGAACTCTGTTTTAAAAGATTTGGCTATCCCTCAAAACTGGATCTAATTGAAACTGAGACTAAAGAATAGGAGGTGGGATTGTAAACTTTCCACCTCCGGATTTGGCAGCGAAGAAACCTTTAGTCATTAACCAAAAGGACAGAGAAGAAATTATTATTTTGTCACAAGGAAATATGGAAGAGATAGAAAGAAGAGACTAAGGCACTATTTGAGATGAAGTTCTGTTGTCCCCTTTTTATTAAATTTGGAAACTTTTGACTGTAAAATGGAAAAACTTTAAGCATTAAAATTAAGGAATGACGGGACAAAAATAGAGGGAACAGAACAAGTGCACCATCTACTGGTACCTGCTGACAGAGAAAGCATTTAAGAAGTGAAAGGACTTCTGAATAGACATGACCTTGGAATGTGGATTACAGTAAATGAAATAAGAACAACCTTCTGACACCTGCAATTTGTTCAGTCTGGAAGGCTGGAGCAGAGAGTGGAAGAACTATGACAGTGCAAAATTAGTTGCTTTCAGGCTCTAACATAATAAATAAGCAAGCAGGCTGCAGTTGGGAACATTTTGACTAGAACGCCTTTGGAGTTTTTCTCTTTTTCCTTTCTTTTCTTTCTTTTCTTTCTTTCTTTTCTTTCTTTCTTTTTCTTTTTTTGTTTCTCCCTGCCCTCCTCTGAGACCTTTCAAACCCAGAAGTTTGGAAACTACAAAGACTTGCCAAATTGGGCTGGAATATAAAGTACTTTGGTGGAATACAATTAATCTTTGATATTATAACTGTAGAAGGAGAAGAAAAGAAGAGACTATAATAGTTTTACAAGAACTCTTGGGATATTCTGTGAAAGATTGTTGGGGACATATGTGGGCCTAAGTGGATTACAAATAAACTTTGATAGCCTGCCTACTAAAGAGGAAGAGAAGAAAAATCAAAGACAACTTGGGAAAGAGATGTTGGTTTGTCCTATAAATCCATAAAATCTTGTAGAGACATATCCTGGACTTTGTGGACTTTAAGAAAGTAATTAGTACCCATATTCATATTCTATTTCTATATAACATTGTGATAAAAAAAGAAGAGAAGAAGGGTGAAAAACCATACTTAAAAGTACTTTTGAACTGATATATTACAGGCTAGCTGGACAGAAGTGGTAAAAAGATTGATAGAGGAAGCTAGTAGCAAGAGTGTGGTTATAAAAAGGTTGCTGAAGTTGGGAGGCAACTGGGAGGGAATGGTGGAATAGTTGGGAGCGTGTTGTGAAGGTATTGTATATCCTATGGATTAATATTGAAAGATGAAGAAAACTACTTTGGCTCCCTCTTCAGCAATGTCATCGGCTGCCCCAAGTCCAGCAAGCCAGAGATCCTTGGATAATTTTTTGTTGCAGGAAAGAAACACAATGCAGGTGGAAACAAAAGCGATGTTTCAACCAATACAGGAGTCAATGACTAAACTACATGAAAGAATACAAAAAATGGATGATAAAGTAGAAAATATCCAACAAATAATGATAAAGAACGAAGAAAGAATTTAAAAAGTAGAGGAAAAATCAGAACAAACTGAGAAAAAGATGGTGGAAATGGACCAGAGATTGACCCAGGTGGACAAGAGCCTGGAGGCCTTGATAATATCCTTGGAGATGGACAAGGCTGAATACTTCCTAAGATTTCAAAATATAGAAGAAGAGAAGGGGGAAGACCTCCCCAATAAAATGGCAGAGTTGTTGGCTGAAATCCTGGCAGTGAGTAAGCAGGAGGCATTATCTGAGATGGATGAAATTTTTCGGGTCCACACAGGCTATGCAAAGAGGAATAAACTCCCTAGAGTAAGGCAGCACAAATTCTGATATTAGATGGTACCTCAAATATTAGGGACTTAACATTTTGGCCCTGGGTAACTTTCCTCTCCCGAGCCATAAAAGGTTGCTGGCTTGACCAAGGTATTTGACGAAGGTCCTTATCTGTAAAGGGTGTCTTGACCCAAAACAAATGCATCCTGTGATTTACTGTTTATTACACCCCAAATGTCATGTATATGCCCAGATAACAACTGATGCTTCCTTTATTGCCCTAGAGGCGTCTTCCTGTCCCTAATCTTCTTATATTTTGTCTTAAGACACTTCCCAGATAACATGAATGTGTCAGGGGGTGTTTATTATTTCCTTTTCTCTTTGATCTGTGCAAATTGATGAAGGTTAGTTACTACGTGTTAGAAGTAAAGTTCTCTGATATGTATATGTAGTTGAAATGATATAAATACTAGTCCCGAGGAACTCTTCGGGGTTCAGACTTTTGTTTGCCTTAGGGCGGTTTGAACCGTGCACAATAAACTCTTTCCTGCATTGAAGAGCTTGGCCTGGTCTCTATCTTTTTGCTGCAACAGCTGGCGACTCTGGTGGGACCAAGCACGAGGAGATATTTCGCTGAGGACCGTTCGACCCCTCGGGACCATCGGGAGGTCGCTCCCGAACATTCTCCAGGCGCCACGGGGGTATCTCTCTGGGAGACGGCAGCGGCAGCCCTGTGGGACCGACGGTGCTCAGATCGAGTCCAAGAACCCTGCAGTGCGGGAAAGGTGGTCTGAACAAATTCCTGGCCAGGAAGGGGAGGAGTAGAAACGTCTCAGGCAAGTATATAGTAAAAGTATTGTACCTGTCTCACTTGTAGACAGAAGAAGGGATCTGATCCATCCCTTGGACTCGGGGCAGTGACCCTAACGAAGTCCGTGTCAGGTTGTGTGGGTTGGGTAAGCCGCCGCAGTTCTCATCAGTCACCGTGAGTTCCGGGGCTCTGAGTCGACAGCAGTGTGACAGGATGGGGGGGACTCAAAGCATGCCCAACACTCCGTTGGCATGCATGTTAAAAGGTTTTGATAATTATTTCAGCAATCCCTCATACCCGAAAGGGTCAAAAGACCAATTAAAATTTCTATGTAGAAATGTGTGGCCACAAATGGGGACTGGCTGGCCCCCTCAAGGATCTTTTAGGGAAGGATTAGTGGATAAACTGTGGGGGGTGATAGTAGTAAATCAGGATAAATATCCTGACCAATTTCCCTATATCGATCAATGGGCGAGAGCTTTAACGGAGAAAGCTGATGATTTGTTGCAATGCCAAGTGGAGATGGTTAGGTTGTGCGTATCTAGGACAAGCAGGAAAAGTAGGGGGTTGCGGTGTAAGCAAGGAAGGATACCGGGAGATGAAAAGGAGGAATATACCACCCATCGAAAGGTATTAGCAGAAGAGCCAGAGGATTTGGTTAGACCGCCCCCTTACGCCCCAGCGTGGCCGCCCGCACAACAGCAGCAGCCCGGGGCTCAGCAACAGCAGGGGGCTGTTGGGGGAAGTGGAGGGGGAAATCAGAGGCGTATGAGTGATCCTGGGGCGAAGCCTAAAGTTAAGAAGAGTCATTCGCCTAGAGATAGTAGTAAGAGTGAGGGAGAAGATGATGATGATGACTTGGGGGCCGCGGGAGGAGAAGACCAGGGGGGCATGAAAACTCGTGCGGCTACAGCTAAGTTGAAGTCTGCTAAGCAGGATTTTGTGGCACCTCTACGTCAAGTGGATCAAATAATAATGAATCAACAGGGACAGGAGGGATACAGGCCCCTTTTTCAGTACGTGCCATTTACCACTACTGATCTTTTAAACTGGAAACAGCATTATGGGCCATTAACTACCAAGCCTACGGAGATGGCAGATCTGTTTCAAACTATTATGCAGACACATAATCCAACGTGGCAGGATATACAACAGTTATTGAGTACGTTGCTGTCACCAGAAGAGAGAGAGAGGTGGAAGGCGGCTGTTAGAAAGTGTGTGAGAGCGAGTCTTCCCAATGAGGACAATATTCAACCAGAGGTAGCACGAAGATCCCCGGAGGCAGATCCGGGATGGAATCCCAGAGAACCAGATGATATGACTAAATTGAAGCAATACCAGAATCTGGTAGTTCAAGCTCTCAGACAGGCAGGAAAACCCCCATTGAACATGTCAAAACCGTCTCTGGTCATTCAAAAAGCAGATGAGAGTCCGGAGAGTTTCCTCCAGAGACTAATTGAGGCATATGAGTTGTATACTCAAGTGAATCCTAGAGAAGGTGATAATGTGAGGATGTTGAATGAAAGATTTATTGCACAGAGCTATGAGGATATCAGGAGAAAGTTGCAAAAGTTAGAAGGTGCGTTGGGAAAGAACACGAGTGAATTGTTGGAGATCGCAAGGAAGGTATATGCAAATAGGGATAAGGTGGAGAAGAAAGAGCAGGAAGCACGAATGAATAAGAAGGCTGAGTTGTTGGCAGTAGCATTGCAAAGTGGGATGCAAGGGGGTGCGTCTCAGAGTTTTCCCCTGGGTCCTAACCAATGTGCCTACTGTAAAGGGGAAGGACATTGGCAGAGAGAATGCCCGAGGCGGATGGCGAGAGGTAGAGGGATGAGAAGACCGGATTTTGGGTCAGGAATGCGGGGACAGTTCTCTGGGAGAAGGGGAGAAAGAGGACAGAGAGGAGGTTTGAGTAGAGGATTTGGACAGATGAGATCAGGTCGAGGGTTTGGTAGAGGATTTAGAGAGGGCGTGAGACAGCAAGAAGCAGAAAGTATCGGATTGGCAGATATAAATTGGTCGGATTGACGGGGACCAGGCTTGGAAGACCCCCCGCCTGAGCCGTTGGTTACATTAAAAATAGGGGGTCAGCAAACCACGTTCTTGGTAGATACAGGAGCAGGGAGGTCCGTGGTCAATAAGCAGATTGCGGCCCCGGGAGCCCATAAAATTCAAGTCCAGGGAGTATCAGGGCAAGTCTTGGGGCGACAAGTCTTAAAACCAGTGATATGTGATTTCAAGGGAGCTGAAATACAGCATGAATTCTTGTATATTCCTGAATGTCCCATTCCATTGTTAGGTAGGGATCTGCTTAGCAAATTAGGGGAAACCATTTCATTCGATGAGGGTCGCCAAAGAGTGACCATAAGACACTCTCCGGAGGAGACTTGGAGGTTGATGGTAGGGAGGCAGGTTGAAGAGAGGGAAAACGATGAGAGGTGGAAGTTGTTTGAAGTGCCGGGATTATGGGCTGAGGATAACCCGCCAGGTTTTGCAGCTCACCACCCCCCGGTGGTGGTGGAACTAAAACCTGGAGCGATGCCTGTGAGTATAAGGCAGCGTCCCGTTTCTTGGGAAGCGATTTGCGCTATTTATGAAAGCATTCAGAGATATTTGGAAGCGGGGGTTTTAATACCTATTCAGTCCCCCTGGAATACTCCAATAATCCCAATTAAAAAGTCAGATGGGTCTTATAGGCCGGCCCAGGATCTAAGAATTGTGAACGACCGGACGGTCACCTTACACCCAGCTGTGTCCAATCCATACACCCTGCTGAGTTTAATTCCACCGCGGGCTGAATGGTTTTCTGTTATTGATTTAAAGGATGCCCTCTTTACGATTCCCATTCACCCCGTAAGTCAGCCATTGTTTGCTTTTGAGTGGGAAAATCCTCATACTGGAACAAAAATGCAATATACCTGGACTCGGCTGCCTCAGGGATTTAAGAACTCCCCCACATTGTTTGGGACAGCGTTAGCAAAAGACTTACAGTATTATGTGCCTCGACAACCTGGAGATACTATATTACAGTATGTAGATGATGTTTTGATCACAGGATTGACAGAGGATTTATGTTGGGACAATACTAAGATGTTGTTAGAGTTGTTATTAGAATGTGGTTATCGAGTATCACGAAAGAAAGCTCAATTGGTGCAGAGGAAGGTTCGATATCTGGGATATGATATTGAGAAGGGTAGGCGAGCTTTAGGACCAGAGCGGAAAAGGGCGGTCCTGATGCTGGCAGAACCCCGGACAAAAAGACAATTGAGGAGCTTTTTAGGATTAGCTGGTTTTTGCCGTATCTGGATCCCCAATTTTGCTTTGATGGCAGCACCCTTGTATGCAGCCACCAGAGGAGCTAATGTTGAACCCCTTGAGTGGGGAGGGGAGCAGAAGAAGGCTTTTAAGGACATCAAACTGGCACTGACTCGGGCCCCAGCTTTGGCTCTACCTAATTTAAGGAAACCTTTTAACCTGTATGTGGACACTAGTAGAAATATTGCTTTGGGAGTCCTCACTCAGCCTTTGGGAAGTTGGCAACAACCTGTAGCTTACTTGTCAAAACAGTTAGATGGCATGGCCAAGGGCTGGCCTCATTGTTTGAAGGTATTGGCTGCAATTGCAGAATTAATTCAAGATTGTAATAAACTCACTTTTTCTTGTCCTATTATTGTGCATTCCCCTCATGCGGTTCAGTCTATATTGGATACTAAGGGACACTTATGGATTAGTGGACAAAGGTTGGCAAAACATCAGGCTATTATGATTGAAAATCCACAGGTACGTCTGGTAGTATCTAACCGGTTAAATCCCGCAACTTTGTTGCCCACGGAAATTGTCTCTGAGCATGATTGTTTACAAGTATTGGAGAAAGTTTATTCCACACGACCCGATTTAACAGATATTCCGTTGCCCAATGCACAACTTAATTGGTATACGGGGTATACGGATGGGTCGAGTTATGTTATAAATGGGAGACGGGTAGCAGGTTACGCTATTGTGGATGATGAAAAAGTGGTGGAAAGCGGTCCATTAGGGGGTGGACATAGCGCTCAGGTAGCTGAACTATGGGCATTGATACGGGCTTTAGAAAGGGCCAAGGGAAAAACACTGAACGTTTGGACGGATAGCAAATATGCCTTTCTTACATTGCATGCACATGGAGCTGTATATAAAGAAAGAGGGTTTAGAGATTCAGCAGGGAAATATATTTTGCATGGACATCTCATCAGTCATTTAATTGAGGCTGTTAACGGTCCCAAGGCAGTGGCAGTTATGCACTGTAAGGGACATCAAAGGGGTGAGGACAAGGTGGCATTGGGGAATAGAGCAGCCGACGTAGAGGCTAGGGAAGCAGCAAAACGGGATGAGCCCTTGCCGGACTTATCTATTTGTGTCGCCATGGACTTGCCCTCCGAGCTGAAACCAACATATTCACAGCAGGAAAGTGTAAAAGCAGTGACTGATCTGAAAGCCCAAATTAAAGATGGGTGGTATGTGTTACCAGATGGAAGGATTTTTGTACCGTCTTCCATAGCAGGGACATTGGCTCAGTCAGCCCATGAAACTACACATATGGGAAAAACAGCTCTGGAGCAAGCCCTAGGCAGGGACTATTACATCAATGGATTGGTGGGGATTGTAACAGGAACGGTTGCAAGATGCGTTACTTGTGCAAAGGTTAATCCAAGACAAGGACCGCTGCTGCCCCCTGGTGCCATACCACGATCATACATCCCCATGGAATATGTTATGATAGATTTTACTGATATGCCTAGATGTGGTTTGTTCAAGGCTATGTTAGTTATAGTAGATATGTATACGGGGTGGCCGGAAGCCTTTCCAACTAAGACTAAGCAAGCTCGGGAAGTAGCCCGAGTGTTACTAAAGGAGATTATCCCCAGGTTTGGAATCCCCAGTCGTATATCTTCAGACAATGGGCCTGAGTTTATTCATCATATTAATCAGGCAGTAGCCACCGCTGTAGGGATAAAATGGAGGTTTCACAGTGCGTTCCATCCTGAGTCGTCTGGACAGGTAGAGAGATTGAACCGCACCCTAAAAGAAAGGATAACTAAGATTTGTATAGATAGTCATTTAAAATGGCCAGATGATTTACCACTGGCTTTATATGCGATCAGAAATTCGCCTAGAGGCCAACATAAATTATCCCCATATGAGTTAATGTTTGGCCATCCGCCAGGACTGCTGCGGAGGAATTTGGCCGGATGGCCTGACTTGGGACATAAAGGGGGGGTTTGGAATATGGAAATGGTACAGGAACTTAATAAGCAAGTTGAGAAAATCCAACGATATGTGATGGAACAAGTACCCCCTAGACTAGTCACTCATTGTCATCCATTTAAACCTGGGGACCAAGTGTGGGTAAAGCACTGGAAGAAAGAGCCGCTAGAAGGAAGATGAAAAGGACCTTTCATTGTTATTATGACTTCTCCACTTGCTATTAAGATTGCAGAATCAAAATCATGGATCCATTGGACGCAAGTCAAGGCAGCAGCGGATACAAGCTGGAAAGTGTCCATGGACAAACAACATCCAACAAAGTTGACATTCAAACGTGCTTAAAGCAAGCTTTTCTATTCCCCACAATAGGTTACTCTGCTGTGTATCTGCTGTGGGGATCCGCTGCAAGCCAACTAACAGAAGATATGCAACCCTGATTTGTTCCAGAATCCAGGTTCCGATAGGAAATTGAAGACTGCTGCGGACCTATGTGGGAAGAACCGTGGGTGTGGGCACTGTGGGTGATTGTGGGATTAGCTCTACTGATTATTGTGTTTTACAGATATAAGCAGGAAACTTTGGGGCAAACCAAAGACATTTGAATTTGCAGTCGCTCTACTCTCTAACCCATCGGGCGGATTAGCGCGAATCCCTCGCAGATAAAAGGAGTTCAGATGCACTGGAAGCTGCCTGTCGGTCCACCGGAACAGAACAAGGGACTCTCCTTCAATGTGCTGGTTTTGTAACTGTGGGTGTGAGTGTTGTTGTTGTTCCCACTGTATAGACTATGTTTTATGTATAGGCTGTACGATAGAGTGTGACATTCAAATTATCGAAGATGTGTTAGTACACTACCTGGTGATAGATGCAGAGGGGTTCTATTATACCCTTAAGCCTAGCCCCACAATCGAAGTTATATCAAGGGAACGCTGGTATAGGGAACAAAGGGACCGGGAGGATGCCAAGAATGAAGATTGTTGGATTTGGGTGGATGTGGATGAGTATGTGGATGGTAGGAGTACAGAGTGATTTTGGAATTCCAGCAATGCCGTCTACAAGTCAGGAGGACTGTAGTCCCTGTATCCACACAACATTACAGGGAATAAGGGTCTCAAAAACTTTGGTCTATCATACTCAAAAACCGGAGGGGTGTCAGGAACATGTCCCTACAACATGCCAGGTAAATGACACCATATACCACATGTGTAAGTTAAATAACAAGGTACAATGTTATAACCCGGCAGAGGCCAAACAGATAACTACATATGAGATGGCTGTTGTGGCCCCGTCCTCTGAGCCTATCCCATTGGAGGAAGGAAGCTCTGAGCAGGAGGAAGAGGAGCCAGCCAGATCTCCCAGCCCCCCCCTCTGGCACCGTCTCAGGTGCCAGCTGAAAGAGAGCCAAGTAGTGGGGAAACAGGTGTCTCAGATGAGAGTGAGGGAGAGACGTCATTCCTGGACGCACGCCAAAGAAGGCGAGAGAAAAGATTACTGCAGCTGCGGCGTATGAGGAAATAGACCTGAGTCACTGATTGGAGTCACAGGATCAGTGAGTCACTGGACCACACCCAGAGCCTCTCTATATAAGACAGAACGGTGGGTCAAGAAGTTTGTGACGAACAAAGCAAAACAAACATAGCAACCTCGTAGTCTTGGAAGCTAGATGAACGGCAAAGCTACGTAGGTGATTTTCTTGTTTGTGTAAACTAATAAAGTCCTTGGCAGACGGTGTGCATATCGCTGCCAAGGTTGAGATAAGAACTGTGAAGTGGGCCAAGTGATTCTTAACCCTCGGCTGGCTGTGTTTTTGTGGGTCTCTGAAGGGGGGGTACAGATCAATGGCAATATACACAACAGTATGCGGGAGGGAGGAATTAGTGAATAGAACAGAATTTAGGACGTTAGGTAATCAAGTAGAACTGTCATTTGATGCTTGTTTTGCTATTAATCGCAATTGTGAGGTGTGGAAGCCGACGTGTGGAACTTTAGAATGGGAAAGGAGTTATATGTTAGAAAAGAAGCATATGTGTCGAAAACAGGGGGAATGTAATGATAGGGATACATATAGTTACTGCCCGTACTGGTCTTGTGCGGTCATATGGTCTGGAGATCCACCAGGAGGTACACAGAAATGTAGACTGGAAAATGGGGTAGCGAGTAGCGATTGTCAACAGAATAAATGTAATCCTATAAAAATCATCTGCACCCCCACACGAACATGGAGGGAGGAGTATGGACTAGGAATATATGCCAAAGGCAGAGATCCCCTGGTGACCCTTAGATGGCAGGTTACCAAGATCACGAGGGCAACCAAAGATACGAAAGGACTGTTTTGGTCGTATTATCTGGAAATGGAAAAATTAAATATACCTGAAATTCCTAGCCATGTAACAAATACCTTTGTCAAATTGGCAGAAGACATAGCCCATATTCTGAATGTATCAAATTGTTTTGTATGCGGAGGTACTAACATGGGAGAAAAATGGCCATGGGAAGCCCAGGAGTTAAATTATTCCACAGTATTAGAGATGGATTGGCAAGGTAACGTATCATACAATAAAGGAAAAGATGGAGACTGGACACTCACCACAAGTTTAGTAGGAAATGTATGTTTCCAAAGGAAGGCTCAACCTGGATGCAAACAGGTAGGAAACCTCATATGCACAGGAAAATGGGAGAGTAAGATATGGTGGTCAGGAAGTAATGCCACAGAGGGTATTGACGAAACAGCTCTGTTCGAAGTAAACGGATTAACCTTTCTCAAGGATCCGGACAACCAAACCCTTGGATGGCTGGCTCCTGACGGGCTATATTGGATCTGTGGTAAGATGGCATATGGGTATCTACCTAAGAATTGGTGTGGAGCCTGTGTCCTGGGGATCATCAGACCAGGATTCTTTTTACTTCCCCTTAAAACACGACAGGTTTTAGGCGTGCCAGTATATGATGAGGTGGGGAATCAACGAAGGAAACGACATGTGGATACATCTGCTATAAGTAAAGTTAGAGTAGGAGGCAATCACCGTTGGGACAACGAAGAATGGCCTGCAGAACGAATTATAGAAGTTTATGGACCTGCTACATGGGCGGAAGATGGCATGTTTGGCTATCGCACCCCTGTGTACATGCTGAATCGTCTAATTCGTTTACAGGCAGTAGTTGAGATTATCACCAATGAAACTGTAAAAGGGCTTACTCAATTAGCCAGGGAGAGTGTTAAATCGAGGACATATATTATGCAGAATAGACTAGCTCTGGACTACCTATTGGCCAAAGAAGGGAGGGTATGTGGAAAGTTTAATTTGACTAATTGTTGTATAGAGATAGATGACAGTGGAAGGATTATTAAGGAAATCACAGACAAAATGGTCAAAATAGCTCATGTACCCGTCCAAACCTGGAAGGGTCCGCATTGGGGAGATATGTTTTCAGGTTGGTGGCCAAAACTACCAGGTCTTCAAGCCATCATGGGCCTTGTTGGATTAATAGCTGCAGGGTGTATTTTTCTCCCATGTATATTGCTTCTTTTTGTTAAAACTATCTCTCGAAGTCTATCCTTGCTGGTGGAGCGAAAGACAACTGCTCAGGTAACGGCTTTGTGGGAATATGAACGGCTCCAGCCAGGAGAGGAACCTGAGTGTGTGACTCTTCTGGATAAATCAGATGAGTCACAAAAGGGGGATATAAGGCAGCACAAATTCTGATATTGGATTGTACCTCAAATATTAGGGACTTAACACTTTGGCCCTGGGTAACTTTCCTCTCCCGAGCCATAAAAGGTTGCTGGCTTGACCAAGGTATTTGACGAAGGTCCTTATCTGTAAAGGGTGTCTTGACCCAAAACAAATGCACCCTGTGATTTACTGTTTATTACACCCCAAATGTCATGTATATGCCCAGATAACAACTGATGCTTCCTTTATTGCCCTAGAGGCATCTTCCTGTCCCTAATCTTCTTATATTTTGTCTTAAGACACTTCCCAGATAACATGAATGTGTCAGGGGGTGTTTATTATTTCCTTTTCTCTTTGATCTGTGCAAATTGATGAAGGTTAGTTTCTACATGTTAGAAGTAAAGTTCTCTGATATGTATATGTAGTTGAAATGATAGATGTCAGCTTCTCAGTGCTGACATAGTAAAGAGGGGGTTAAATTCCTGTGAGATTATTTAGAGAGAGTGCCGTAGAGTGATTTAGATAATGACCAATAGGATAAGGAAGCAAGCCAGGAAAGGGAGGGATGATGGAGCAGAGGTCATTTCCTGGCTGCATATGAGTCCGTGAAGACGTTGTTCTAACAAATAAAAGTTTTTTTTCTTTATTATCAAAATGTGAGAGGCATCTAATTTCGTTCAGACAACTCTAGCGTGACAGACAGCCAGGAAAATGTGTGTTTTCTAAAACAAAAAGAAATGCTCTCTTCAAAGACTTTTCTTCTAAAAATATTTATGCCTTCCTAATCTGCTCCGTTGGCAGACCTTCAGATGTCACCGCGGCAACCTTATCTGAGGCCATGAAGAAAACTATCTCCACCGGAGGTTTGCCTCAGAAAAGGAAAAAATTATGATGCCTTTTTGCTGGACTCCAATCAAGTGGCAGGTAAGGGGGGAAGGTTCTATGGCTCTCCAAACGGCAGCATAGCCCCCCCCCCACACACACACCAAAAAAAAAAAAAAAGATGAGACAAGAAAGCTCCAAAATTCACGCAGGGCTTCCCTCCCTGCTCAGCAAGCAACCCAGCCCAGCCACGGCATCACTCCCCTGCACCCAAATGGGAGATGATGAAGAAGCCCAAAGGCACCGTGGGCAGGCTCACAGACCCCCCGCAATTGGAGGAGAGGCCACTGAGGGTGAAACCACCCCGATTCAGAGGGAAATTTGATGGGGATCCGGACCTGCTAGCTCAATTTCTCGATGCAGCTGAGATTTACATCGAGCGCTACACACACCTTTACCCTTTCCCCAGGGCCCTGGTCAGTGCCATCGCAGAAGGTCTGGAGGGAGAAGCAAGGAGCTGGTCAGCGGCCCAGTACAAATACAGGGCCCCCCAACTGCAAGATGCAGATGGTTTCTTACAACTGCTGCGAGCCCGTTTCGAAGAAACAGGGGACAATCCCTATGTAGAAGATGAGCTCAGGCACCTAATGCAGAGGGGGAAGCCTGTCCAAGAACATATCCGTGAGTTCAGGAAAGTTGTTGGGACTTTACCTCCTTTGCCTGAACGACTGCTAGTATACTTCTTTAGAACAAGCTTAGATAAGCAAATCGCCCAAGTGACTGCTTATCGAGATATTCCGAACCGACTGTCTGACTGGTTCCGGATAGCGACGCAAGTTGAGAGAGGGCTACGTGCCAACAACATGCTAAAACAACCACAGGCAAAGGAGAAAACCCAGCTGGACCAGGAACCGTCTATCAGACCAGAAACTACAGCATCACGGGCCACCCAGAGGCCATCCACCCCACGGAGTCCACTGAGGTGCTACAGGTGTGGGGGAGTTGGGCATTTGGCAGCAGCGTGTGGAACCCCAGGGCCAAAAACAGGGCCCCTGGCCAAGGTACGACTGGAACGAGGACCCGGGCACACCACCAAGGCACCATTAAGACTTTCCCCGACTGCAGAAGTTTTTGCCCATCTGACTGAAAATAGGGGGAGCTCCGACGATGCAAATCGACCCCCCGAACTGTATGAGGGCGATGACGATGGTGAAAACGACCCAATGGTGAGCGCACCCATCCACCCTTTTCTTTTCCCCATATGCCTAACAGCCCCAAAAACAGGTACCCAAGGCATTTTTCAAGCCTTAGTAGATTCGGGTTGCACGAGGTGCCTGATTAACCTACCCACAGTCCTAAAACTGGGGATCTGGGCTAAAAGGCTCAGCCACCCAATCCGTTTTCAGGAAGTTGATGGATCCCTACTAGGGGGGGCAGATGCCACACATTTGACCGAGCCGGTGAAGCTGGAGCTAGCGGATCACTGGGAAATGATTCGGTTCATAATAGCCCCCAAGATGACCAACCCAGTCATACTGGGAGTCTCCTGGCTGGACAAGTGGGGCCCCACCATCTGGTGGCAAGAAGGGACCTGCAGACTGAGGATAGCAAGGGGACCCCATCCCCTGCCACCACAACCGGAGAAAACGGCCCCTCCTGCCACCCAGGGGGTCCAACCCCTCCCTCTAGAGGGACAAAAGATGCCTCCAACACAGGTGCCCAACCCGCCCTGTAAAGGGACAACAGAGCAACTGGCGGCCACCTCCAGCACCTCCCACGGCCAGAACCAGATCCCAAAAGAGTACCAAGACTTGGCAGAAGTATTTAGCGAGACCGAGTGTGACGTACTACCACCCCATCGTGACGCCGATTGTGCTATCGAAATCATCCCTGGTTCGAAACTACCAAAACCTAAATTGTACACCATGACACCCCGTGAAATGCAAGAGCTGCGACAGTACATAGACAAGAACCTACAAAGGGGTTTTATCGAACCAGCCAAACCACGGGTAGCGGCACCAGTTTTCTTCAGGGAGAAGAAAGACGGCTCCATGTGTCTGGTGGTCGATTTTCGCGGGATAAACTGTGTCTCCGTGCACAACTTATACCCCCTCCCCCTCATGAAAGACATGCTAGCTCACTTGGCCAAAGGGAAGGTTTTTACCAAACTAGACCTTCGTGAAGCCTACTACCGCATACGCATCAAGGAAGGAGAGGAGTGGAAGACAGCATTTAACTGCCCCCTAGGAAGTTTTCAATTTAAAGTGATGCCTTTCGAACTAAAGGGAGCACCGGCGGTGTTCATGCAACTGATAAATGAAGTTTTACATGATCACCTTTATAAGGGGGTCCTCGTCTACCTGGACGACATCCTCATTTACACAGAAACCATAGACGAACACATACCCCTCGTCCGCCAGGTGCTCGAAAAACTGCTGAAAGCGAACCTCTATGTCAAACTGTCGAAATGCGAGTTCCATCAGTCACGGCTAGACTACTTAGGCTACCGAGTGTCCAATGAGGGGATAGAAATGGACCCAGCCAAAATACAATCGGTCCTTGACTGGCGACCCCCACGCACCCGCAGACAACTGCAAAGCTTCTTGGGGTTTGCAAACTTCTACAGACAATTTATCCCCTCTTTTGCAAAAATTGCCAAACCTCTAACTGACCTCTTAAAAACAGGGAGTCCAGCAACAAAACCTCGCCCAGGACAGCCTCTACAGTGGAGCCCGGCCTGCCTACAAGCCTTCGAAACACTAAAAGAAATGTTTGCAAAAGAACCAGTCTTGAAACATCCTGACCCCAACCAGTCTTTCGTCATCCAAACAGATGCCAGCGACGTGGCAGTGGGAGCGGTTCTACTCCAAAAGAACAGCCAAGGGAACCTTCAGCCCTGTGCTTACACTTCCCGCAAATTCACCGACACAGAGAGACGCTGGGCAGCATGGGAAAAGGAAGCGTTTGCAGTGAGCTGGGCGCTGTTGACCTGGCGACATCTGCTAGAAGGAAACCAGACACCGTTCGAGGTTTGGACTGACCATAAAAATCTGGAGGCCCTTAGGACCCCGCGGAAATTATCACCCAGACAAGTCCGATGGGCCCAATACTTCAATCGGTTCAACTTCGAGCTGAAACACATCCCAGGGGGGAAGAATTTTCTGGCCAATGCCCTCTCCCGAATGCCCCAGTACAACAGTGAATGGGAGCAGGTGGTGAATGCCATCATCCCCTCGCCTCAAGGAGTGGGTCAAGTAACCACCAGACGCCAGCATCGCGACCAGCAGGGCCAACCAGCGGGTGACCTGACGACACGGCTCAAAACAGAGACATTGGCGGACCCCTGGTTCCGAGACAATCAGCGTCTTTTGACAAGGCGGAACGCCGTATCATGGAAAGGGACGAAACTTTACGTCCCAGAAACTCTACGCACCCTAGTCCTCAAAAGGAGCCACGATGTTAGACCAGCAGGCCATTTCGGTTTTCTAAAGACTCTGCACTTAGTACGAAGACAATTTTGGTGGCCTCACATGAGGAAAGACATGGACAGCTATGTGAAGAGCTGCACCATCTGTGCCACGATGAAAACCCGACCAGGAAAACCTCCTGGGTTACTGCAGCCAGTAGCTGAACCGACAAGACCATGGGAGGAGATTGCAATGAACTTTATAGTAGAGCTGCCGAAGAGTGGCGGAAACACAGTGATCTGGACCGTAATAGACTTATTCTCCAAACAGGCACATTTCATACCCTGTAGTGGGCTACCCTCAGCCCGCCAATTGGCCAAGCTCTTTGTGAAACACATCTACCGCTTGCATGGAGTACCCAGAAGAATCATCTCCGACCGAGGTGTCCAGTTCACAGCGAAATTTTGGAGGGAATTCCTACGATCCATAGGATCATCCCAAGGTCTCAGCTCAGCATTTCACCCGAGCACCAATGGCGGGGCGGAGAGACTGAATGCCATGATAGAGCAGTACTTGAGGTGCTATGTAGACTACCAACAGTCGAACTGGGCGGACCTCCTATCTTTTGCAGAGGTCGCGTACAACAATGCTGTCCACAGTAGTACAGGACTAACCCCTTTCAAGGTAGTGAGCGGTATGGATTTTGTCCCCATGCCAGAATATCCCAGGGAACCCCCTTCTTCAGTCAGTTTGAATGATTGGATGGTGATGCTAAGAGAATCCTGGGAGAACGTCAAAAAGGCCTTAGACAAGGCGGCACAGGCTTATAAGAAGCAAGCAGATAAGCACCGAGCCCCTCAAAGACCGTTCCGAGTAGGAGAGAAGGTCTACCTCTCCACCAAGTACTTGAGACTCAAACTCCCAAATAGGAAATTGGGCCCGAAATTTATAGGACCATTTCCTATAGTAAAAATAATCAACCCGGTCATGGTACAATTGCAGTTGCCCCGGTTACTAGGAAAGATACACCCCGTTTTTCACAGTAGTCTTCTGAAGCCTGTGGTGGGGTCAACTTTAAGGCCGGTGCCACGTGATCCCCCAGGGCCCTTGAACATTGGGGGCCAAACTCATTATGAAGTACAGCGAATTCTCGATTCGAGGTGGCACAGAGGCCGCCTCCAATACTTAATTAAGTGGAAGGGTTACCCATCATCAGAAGCATCATGGGTGAAGAGCACGGACATTCAAGCTGACCGCCTTATAGCTAAATTCCATGCAGATCACCCAGACAGGCCGGGAGGGGGTGGGACACAGTCCCAGACGGGGAAATGGTATTAGACCTGTTGTTTTATCTTGTGCAAGTTTTGCTGAAGAATGAAGGGAGAGGGGTCGGATGTCAGCTTCTCAGTGCTGACATAGTAAAGAGGGGGTTAAATTCCTGTGAGATTATTTAGAGAGAGTGCCGTAGAGTGATTTAGATAATGACCAATAGGATAAGGAAGCAAGCCAGGAAAGGGAGGGATGATGGAGCAGAGGTCATTTCCTGGCTGCATATGAGTCCGTGAAGACGTTGTTCTAACAAATAAAAGGTTTTTTTTCTTTATTATCAAAATGTGAGAGGCATCTAATTTCGTTCAGACAACTCTAGCGTGACAATATAAATACTAGTCCCGAGGAACTCTTCGGTGTTCAGACTTTTGTTTGCCTTAGGGCGGTTTGAACCGTGCACAATAAACTCTTTCCTGCATTGAAGGGCTTGGCCTGGTCTCTATCTTTTTGCTGCAACAAGAGAAGTACACATTAGGTTCTTGAAAAAGATGACGAGAATGGAAATACTTCAAAAAGCTAAAGGAAAGCCAATAGTGCATAAAGAGAGAGAAATAATTATTCTAAAACAGATACTGAGAAGAGTGCGAGATATAAGAAGAGAAGACCAATTTTTGGTAAGAAAATTGATTAAATATGACTTCAGAAGGCTGATACCTGAAGGTTTATTGGTGACTTGGCATGAGCAAAGATTCAGGTTAGATTCTATAGACAAGGCAATTGAGTTCAATGAACAACACCTCACCATGGAGGAAGAGAACAAGAAAAGAGAGCAATCAGATGATAAGAGACAAGAAGTATTGGTCAGAGAAGAACCACTACAGTTAAAAGAGAGTGAAATAGAGCAAAAAGAAAAGGCAGAACGGGAAGGAATTAGAGCAAAAGAACAGAGAGAAACAAGAACCACTAGAACAATTAGAACAATTACAAGTAAAAGATGGAAGAAGAAATTACTTTAATGTCAGTTAATGTTAATGGACCGAACTCCCCAATAAAAAGAGAAAACTTTTTTTAACAAATTTAAAAAAAAATTGAATTTAGATTTGATCTGTCTCCAGGAAGTACATACTAAAAATGACCGTTATAAAGTTTTGGAGAACCCTAAAATAGGGAAACTATATGCTTCATTAGCACAGCAGAAAAAAAGAGGGGTGGCCCTCTTCATTAAAGAATCAATAGAATAAAAACAAATTTACAAAGATGAAGAAAGAGAGGAGAATTCTGATGGTAGAAGTAATGATAAATTCTAAATGGACACTATTAACAGTAATATATGTGCCAAATACCAAGCAAGAAGTCTTTTATGAACAACTACATAAGAAAATTATAGAAATGGAGTACGATAACATTAGTATTGTGGGAGATTTTAATGCAATTGTCGATGTAAAATTAGACTATAAAAGTAGTAAAACAAATCAAAAAGCTAGGAGAACCTTATCAAAGACCTTTTTTAAAATGATGGAGGAAATAGGAATCAAAGATGCATGGAGAGAATCAAAACTGGAGAAAAAACAATACACTTTTTATTCAAATATGCATACATCATGGTTGACAATTGACATGATGTGGATGTCAGCGGAATTGCAAGAGAATATACAAGAAGTAGAAGTGGAATCAAGCATATGGGCAGACCATAATTCAATAAAAACTAAATGGAAAGGACAAATAAGAAAACCAAGATGGACATTAAAGCAGTCAGCACTGAAAGATAAAGAGTTTATACAAAAAATGGAGAAGGAAATGGATTTTAAAAAAAGAATAAAAATGGAGAAACATCCCTGCAAAATGTATGGGATACGGCCAAAGCATACTTTAGGGGATTAGTAATCTCCTATATAGGAAGAAAAAATAAGGAGAAGAAGAAAAGACAAAAGGAAGAAGAAGAATATAAAAGACTCAAATTGGAACTACAGAGAGACCCACAAAAATTAAATGGCAAAAACCAAATGGAATTAGTTAAACATGAATTAAACATCTTAGAGAAAGAGGAATTGGCAATAAAAATTAAAGCAGCCAAACAGAACTTTTTCGAAAATGCAAACAAGCCGGGGAGATGGCTGGCATTCAGACTTAAAAAAGAGAAAGAGAGACTTCCGGTGGCGCCTTCCTCGTCGGCGGCGGGCTCCTCCATGCCCGCCGGCGTCTCGCCGCGTTAGAGCCGCCTCACAGCTGGCAGGCGGCTCGAACAACCTGCTCCTCAGTGGGAGGAGCAGGCAGAGCTTCTGGGGGTGAGGCTGGGCCCCCTGAGTCGCCCCAGGATCGTCTCGTTTGTCCTGGGGAGGGCTCAGAAGGATGGCCCCCTCCATACCTCCAGAGAAGCTCCGCGACGAGACTGTCCTCCGCTAAGCAATTAGCGGAGCCAGACGCTGGAAGCAACACCACAGCGTTTATGGAGCAAGCTGAAAAAGAAAGAAGCAAGTATGGATTTTTTTTATTGAATTTTTATTGATTTTTCGGAAGAGCAATGAGAGGAGGGGGGAAGGAGAGGAAGAGAAGTGAAAGTTACTAAGAAAGTTTTTTTAAAATGGCGACTGGTCTTAATTGAAAAAATGCCAGAGTGATTGAAAACGGAAGCTTTGAAATGAATACCTTGTTATGGGAGAGTCATTTAAAGTAAGAAGAAATTTTTTTTTTCTTTCCCTTTTTTGGATATTTTTCTTTAAAACAAGGATTAAAGTAAAGTATGGCAAAGTGAAGTAAACTATAGTAAAGCCATTTAAATTAAAAAAAAAAGATGACTAAAGGAAGGGGGGGCTCCCCCTTGAGCCAGCTGAAGAATAAAGCTGAGATGATGCAATTGTCTGGATTGGCAGAAGGGGACTTAAAAGAACTTATAACAACTCCTTTATTGAGTGTAGTTGACAAAATTAAAAACTCACAGAAGAACCTTGTGGATCTGATTGCTGGAAAGCATGACCAATTAAGCCAAACTATTGTTAAAGTAATTTCAGACCTTTCAAATGTGGTGATTGAAATGGAGGAGAAAGTAACTGAAATTAGCAGTAAAATTGGCTCCCAGATTCAAGAAATACAAGAAAGGTTTGTGAAAACCGAGATTTGTAATCAGACTATACAGAATGATATTATCATGCTTCAAATTAAAACTATGGCCTCAGCTATCAGAGTAAGAGGTATTAAAGAAAACCAGAGAGATTTAAAAGCAACTATTGCAAAGGTTTTTGCTGAACTACTAGAGCTTGAGGATGAGATAATTCTTGGTTGTATAGAGAAAGTTTACAGAGTCAACTCACGAGTAGCCAAACAAAGGAATTTATCCAGAGATGTTGTTGTTTACTTTACTGATAAAAGGCTGAGAGATGACATTTTCCAAAGGTCCTATTCTGCCAGAACGCAAGTAGAAGGTGAACAAATTAATATCTTTAAAGAGTTACCATCGAAGGTTTTAAAGAAAAGGAAAGAATTTGCTTTTTTAACTAAAGAACTGAAGAAAAGTAATATCCCATTTAGATGGGATTTACCAGTTGGCATAATTTTTAGATATCATGGCGTGAGATATTGTTTTAATACTATTGAAAAAGCGGAACATTTTTATAAAAATATTTTTAAAGGAGCTTCGGAAGATCTCAAGAATAAGAAACAAGAAAGAGAGTTTGTAAACAGTAAGCAGAAGAATGAATCAAAGAATGTTAAAAGTACAAGGAGTGCAATCTGGTTTCTCGGAGGATCTCACTATGGATCTTTCAGATGGGAAAATAGACCATACTAGTGAACCTAGACTAGGAGCACCGGACCTTGAACTGCTGGAGCAAGATTCAAAAAATATTATAATTCAAGATGATCAGCAGCAGAGGTCCAACGCTCCGCAAGAAAAGGATGGTGATATCGAGCAGCAGGAACCAGATTCTAACGAGGAAATTCGAGAGGTAACTAATGAGTGTCGTAAAATCCTTCATCAGATGCAGCTGTTATCAGAAAGCTTGGACAATCTTGAAAACTGGTTATAAAATTCCTAAAGTTTATATGGATTTGGATTTATGGATTATAAAGTCTTCATCCTGATTTGGAGTCTTTTTTTTTATTCTGAATTGGATTTAATATCTTGAGCAAGTTTAACAGAGGGCTGCAATGGTAGCAGCGTTCTGTGATTATCCTATCATAGTTCTTCTTTTGGGACTTATCATCCAAGAGGAAATGAGAATATCTAACAACCAGAAGGAGTGAAAGGGTGGCAGGATTTGAAACAGCTTTATAAGAACATTTGGGAATGCAGCTGCCAGGATTTTTTTTCTTCTTTTTTTTTTTTATTTTTTTTTTGGCATAAAGGTTTGGCGGAGCTGCATTGGGTTTTTTTTTTTTGTAATAGAATACGTTAGTTTGAATGTTTCTACCTAGAGGAGTGAATATCTTCGTGGTTGGATGCTACCTATATAGTAGCAGTGTTTTGTGATTACCCTATCATAGTTTTTTTTTGGAATTTATCATCCAAGAGGAAAGAATGGAAATGAAAATATCTTACAACCAAGACTGAATGACAAAGGGTGGCAGGATTTGAAACAGTTTTTATAAGAACATCTTGGAATGCAGTCTCTAGGATTTTTTTTTCTCTTTTTTCTTGATTTTTTTTGTTCCTAAGGTTTGGTGGAGCTGCATTGAGTTTTTTCTTGTTGAAATAGAATACGTTTGTTTGAATGAGTCTACCTAGAGGAGTGAATATCTCCTTGGTTGGATGTTATCTATATAAAGTCACACGGGGGGTTTATGTGGAATGTTTTGTTTTACTGATGGGGGCAGATAGAAGATGAAGAGTATTGGAATTGGATACAGGTGAAGAAAGAAGATCTAACTTCAATCAGGAAGAAGAGAAGATTGTAATTCGAGTTATGGAAAACTATAATAATATATGTATAATTATATTATATTGTATACTTTATCTTTTTTTTTCTTTGAAGGGGGGTTTTTTGGGTTTTTGAATTAGGGGGAGCAGTTTGGATTAAAATATGTGGCATTATTTAATATGAATAAGTAAGTTATATAATTTTGGAGTGATTGAGTATGGTATATGATTAGTATTGATAGTAATGTTTCTTTTATTTTTCTTTTTTTTCTGTCTTTAAATTGGGTTAAATATCATAATGGCTATTTCTTCTGGTGTTTTTCTTAATATAATATTGTTAAGCTTAGACAAATATCTATGCTTATGGGTTTTTCTTTGTATTATTTTATTTTATTTTAATTTTTCTTTTTTTAATTCTTTTCTTTCTTTCCTTCCTCTTCCTCTTAGCTTAGAACTGAATATATAATAGTATTTGCTTTTCTTGTTGTTATAAATTCTCGTTGTTTTTCTTTCTTAAGAAATGTGTAGCGGAAGTCAGGGGTGGGTGGGAGAGGGAGGGGGTGGGGTTGGGGGGAGGTTGGGGGAGGTTGGGGGGCATGAGAGGGTGGGGGAGGGGGGAGGGGTGAAAAAAAGGGGGAAAAATTGTATTGTAAAAAATTTTTTTTCTATTGATTGATGGTGAAAATTACTTTTTATTGTAAAACTTTTTCAATAAAAAAAAAAGAAAGAAAAGAAATTGATATATAAACTGTGAGACGAGATGGGTACAATTCAACACAAAAATGAAGACAAGAAAAAAATGAAAGAATTTTATGAAAAACTATACAGCAAAGAAAACTTACTAGAAGACAAAATTAAACAATATTTGGAAGAAGCCAACTTACCAAAAGTGTCAGAAGAAGTGAAAACAATGTTGAAGGAAAGAATAACAATGATGGAGTTAACAGAAGCAATTAAGAGTCAAAAGAATGACAAAACACCAGGACCAGATGGCTTACTGGAAGAATTCTATAAATACTTACAACACACCTTAGGTCCAGTTATACTTGAAGTCTACAACGAAGCACTGTTTGAAGCAAAGATTCCCAAAACATGGATGGAGGCAATTATAACACTGATACCTAAAGAAGACTACAAATAAAAAAAACTATAGACCGATATCACTGTTAAATGTAGACTATAAAATTTATGCCTCAATAATTGCAAGTAGATTGAAAAGATTTTTGAATGACGTCATACATGTAGATCAGAACTGTTGTGGCCCGTCAGCGGCCTGTGCAGATTGTAGCTGATTCCGACAACGAGGACACTGGTGCGGTGCTGCGCCAGCAACCTGTGCAGCTGGTGCTCAAGTTGGACAGTAAGGAGGCTGGAGAAGATGTGGTGCCAGAGGCAGGGACTCAGCCAGGGTCTTCAGAACCTCCAGAAGCTCCTTTAAGTGAAGAGGACGAAGAGGAGGAGCCTCTTCTCAATGCACGGGCGCGCAGAGCTGCCAAAAGGCAGGAGTGGCTCCTCAGGAGGAGGTCTCCTCATGAGTAAGGCTTGGAGCTAATTGGCCACTCCCTTAGCCTATTTAAGGAGGAACGCTGCTTGCAGCAAGCTGTAGGGAACAACTTTAGTTCAATCTCCTTCGAGTCTGGATTCTCTGCAAAATTGTTTCTGGGCTTTCTGCCAACTCTAGTAAGACTGTGACTACCTTATCTTAGAATTCTGTTAGGCTGTTAAGACAGTTTATTAACAGCCTTTGGTTGATAAAGACTAAGTTATTTGAGTAAAATAAGCTTTTTATAGAGTTTGTGTGTGCTGCGTTCTTTGGGGTCCATAGCTGGGGCAGAACAAGAACGGATTTTTACCCAAGAGGCAAATTAAAAACAATATGTGAATGATCCTGAATACATTGGAATACTACAGGATGCGCTCTGGAAAGCAGATGACATTGATTTTTCTTGATGCACAGAAAGCTTTTGACAATTTGAGTTGGCAGTTTATGTTCTTATATCAGAGTTTAGGCAGCATAACTAGTATTATGAGATAAACCCAGGAGCAAAACACAGCACACAGCACACAGAGCCTTTAGATAATCAATAGTGGTTTATATACAGCTAAATATTTACACACATATACGTGGTTAAATACCTTATTATACACCTACTGACACAAGGAGAGCAATGAGATACACGAGGAGAGAGAACATGAGGAGAAGGGAGACACCCTCTAATGGCTTCCCTTATATAGACAGCTTCTTACCCAGCTTCTTAAAGTAGCAGTAACCCTGCTGCCTCATTCCCATTGCATCAGCTTACAGTTGCCTCCACTTACAACCTTCCATCATCTTACAGCTATTAAATCTACATACCCTGACAATTAAAACAGATGGACTTCAGAGAGAAATTTATTAGTATGATTAAAACATTATACCATAAACAAACAGCAAAGGTGATTATAAATGGTGACTGAGAACTATGGTATAACGAAAGGTACAAGGCAAGGCTGCCCTCTATCCCCATTGTTATTTATATTAACCTTAGTGGTGTTAGCTAGAAACATTAGACAAGATAGTGAAATAAAAGGCATGAGAATAAAGGAGGAGGAGTATAAGCTATAGGCATTTGCTGATGACTTGGTGTTCATTCTAGAAGATCCACAGGAAACAGGACCTAAATTAATTACAAAAATAGAAGAATATGGTGCAGTTGCAGGACTAAAAATAAAGAGAAAATGAAAATATTGGTGAAAAATGTTACAGATAAACAGAAGAGAGAATTTACAAGAATGATGAACATGCAGATTGTAAAGAAAGTTAAATATTTAGGAGTCCAATTAACAGCAAGATGTGTATCTCTCAAAGATGATAACTGCGATAAACTGAAAGCATAAATTAATGGCCAGCTGTCGAGGCAAGCTGTGTGGAACGGATGGCAAGCTGTGTGGAACGGATCTCCGTTTAAGAGAGTTGAATACACAGCTTTTTCCATCCGATCGGCGGATTCTTCGGAGTCCCAGATTCCTTGGAGGGGAATCGGAAGAAAGGGGCACCCTGTGGTGCAGCTCTCAGCGGTAGTTGAGAGTGTGGATGGCAGGAAAGCCTCGGAGAAGTCGAACGGGGGAAGAAAGATGGCCCATAATGGTGGCCGTGAAGAAACAACAGCAGGCAGCTGGACAACATTAGCAGTGGAATAGTGGGACAAAAGAGAGACAGATCTGGGCGAAAGTGATCTCGGCAGCCCTTTGTGAGTGACCCAGGGTGAAGATCTTCTCAGGGGATTGCAAAGAGGGAAGAGACAGAAGGAGGCCCAAGGAAGGAGGGAATCTCCTCCAAAGTAAAGCAACAAATGGCAAGTGGGGGCAAAAAAAAGAGACCATTTTAACGCGGTAGATATCACTGGTGGAGTGAGGGAAAAGAGAAGCGGGGGAATTTGCCATTATTGCTGATTCAATACACAGAAAGTAGACAATTTAGTTTGTGAGTGAAAGTGCTGATTAATCGGAGAACACAGACATTTTGAAAAAAGACTGACTGTCAACTAGGATAATAGGGAGTAAGAGAGACACCTACTGGTGGAGGAAAAAACTGGAGATAATTAAGTAAGAAGAGGCAATCTAAAGAAAACTAAGACCTATTTTGGATGGTCTGCTAATAACTGACTTATAAATCGAGGAAACTTAAGGAGTAAATTTGGATGTGAAAAAATTTAATGAAATAGTCGTAATGGAAAACTCTTAAGAGGAAATCATCTTTTTTTTTTTTATTGAAAAAGTTTTACAATACAAGAATTTTTTTTCATTTTCACCCCCCCTCCCCTATCCCCCCTCCCCAAACCCTCCCATCCTCCCTCAACTCCAACCGCTTCCCTCCCCGCCCCCACCTGACTTCCACTACAAGTTTAAGAAAAAAAACAAAATTTAGAACAAGGGAAAAAGAAAAAGATTATTAAATATTCAAATTCTAAATTAAACAAATTTCAAAAGAGGAAGAGAAAGAGAAGGAAGGAAAGGAAGAAAAAGAAAGGTAAAAGAAAACAAACATTAATATATTTCTAAAATAAACAATATTATAGTAAATAAAAAAAACCCTTAATAACCATTATAATTCTATCCTGACTACACCCCTTAACTAAAAAAAACCCCCACAAACATAAAACATAAGAAATATATATGCATATATAATTATAATCATACAATTATGTCATTAAGAAAATTATCTTTTGTTTAATTCATTTCTCAGTCTCTATAATCCAACTTTCAATCTTCTCTTCAACTTGATTGAAGTCAAACATATTTCCTCACATAGATCCTGCTTCAATAATCTTCATCTTGCCGCTGCCCCCATCAGCAAAGTAAAACATTTCTCCACACAACCCCCCGAGTGACTTTATATAAATAATATCCAACCACGAAGGTATTCACACCTCTAGGAAGATTCATTCAAACTAACTTATGCTATACCTAAAAATAGGCCTTCGCAGCCTTAACCAAACCTTGAAGAAAAAAAAAAGAGAAGAAAAAACCAACTAGAAGCTGCATTCCCAGATGTTCCTTTAAAATTCTTTCAAATCCTGCCACCCTTTGCCATTCAGTCCTTCGGGTTATAAAATATTTTCAATTACATAGTCTTCTCCTAGATGAGTTCCACAAAAAATATATAATTGGGTAACCACTGATCGCTGCTAATTTTGCAGCAATCTATCAACACTCAAGATATCATGTCCAATCCAGGATAAACTACATAGTAAAATTTTTGTAATCCATTTTAATATATAAGTTTAGTGTTCTTAGAAAATTTTTTATAATCCATTTTTTCCAAATCTTTCAATGCTTTCTAATTCAGTATCAAATGATTCACGATGCTCCTTAAATTTATCATCTGTGGTTTCCAGTCGGATTTCCTCATTAACTTCTAGTTCCTGTCGATTAGCATCACCCCCCTTTTCTTGAAGAGTACTGGACCTCTGCTGCTGGTCATTTCAAAGTAAAACTTTATTTTTTAAATCTTCCTCCAGCAGTTCAAGGTCCTGTGATCCCCCTCCAAGGTCACTGAGGTGTTCAATTTTCTCATCAGAAAAATCCATAGTAGAATCCTCTGGACAACCACCAAATTCTCCTTTTAGTTTTAACACACTTTGATTTTCTTCTTTCTGTTCACATTTTGTAGACTCTGTTTTGGATGTTTTATTCTTAAGATATTCCGGTGCTCCCTTAAAAATATTTTGATAAAAATATTCTGCTTTCTCTATAGTATTCAGACAATGTCTCACACCATGATATCTAAAAATTATACCAACTGGAAAATCCCATCTGAATGGGATATTACTTCTCTTTAGTTCCTTGACCAAGAAATCAAAATCTTTCCTATCCTTTAAAACCTTCGATGGTAGCTCTTTAAAGATCCTGATTTGTGTACCTGCTACCTGCACTCTCTCAGAATAAGACTTTTGTAAAATATCATCTCTCAGTCTTTTATCAGTAAAATAAACAACGACATCTCTAGGCAGATTCCTTTGTTTAGCCAAACGCGAATTAACTCTGTAAACTTTCTCTATAGAACCCAAAATTAGTTCATCTTGTATCTTTAATAATTCTGCAAAGGCCTTTGCACAGGTTATTCTTAAGTTTTCTCTGTTGTCTTCTTTTATACCTCTTAGCCTAATTGCAGGTTCCATAGCCTTAATTTGAAGCATAATAACATCATTCTGAATGTTATGGTTTTTGGCCTCTGCTTCCAGAAGTTTCGTTTGTAATTCTTGTATCTGAGCTTCAAATTTACTACTAATCTCAATCACTTTCTTCCCCGTTGCAGCCACCGCAGTTGAAAGATCTGAAGCTACTTGAGCAATAATTTGACTTAGTTGGTCATATTTTCCAGAAACCAATTCTTCAAAATCCTTCTGTGATCCTTTTATCTTATCTATCACACTCTCTAAGGACCTTGTAATTAACTCTTTTAAATCCAGTTCTGTAAGTCTCTGCAAATGAGTCATTTCAACTTTATTCATCTGACTCAAGGGGGAGCCCCCCCTTCCTTTAAGTTTAGGCATCTTTGCTTTTAAAAAGGACCAAAAAAATTCCTTCTTACTTCAATAGAGAGGAAAAAAAAAAGGAAAAAAAACCAGAAGAAATCTATTTGACTCAACCTTGTTCCTTTAAATTCTTTTTCTGTAACAAAATATTTCTTTCAAAGTCTTTCAAGACTGGACTCCGCTCCCATTTCCGCTCTCACTTTTCTTCAAACAAAGCCAGTCGCCATCTTAAAGGACTTTCACTTCTCTTCCTCTCCTTCCCCCTTCCCCTCCTTCCTCCTCCAGAAAATCAGTAGAAAAAAATCCATACTTGCTTTAACTTATCTTCTTTCTTTTCTGGCTTGCTCCAATTATCACTTCAATTGTGGTGTTGCTCCCAGCATCTGGCTCCGCTAATTAGCGGAGGACCCTCTCGGCGCGGAGCATACCCCGGGGGTATGGAGGGAGCCGTCCCTCTGAGCCTTCCCCAGGACAAAGGAAAAATTCCTGGGGCGACTCAGGGGGGCCCAGCCTCACCCCCAGAAGCTCTCCCTGCTCCTCCCGTCAAGGAGCAGGTCTTTCGAGCCGCCTGCCTGTTGCACGGCGGCTCTAACGCGCCGAGAAGCCGGCAGGCATGAAAAGCCTGCCGCCAATGAGGAAGGCGCCACCGGAAGTCAGGAAATCATCTTTTTGATTATTATTGTTTTTTTCTATGCAACCTTTGGACTATTATTTTATTAGCTTCACCACCTACTGCATTAATTATTGATGCTATTAAGTGATTTAATTATAGATTTTGTTATTAATTAATTGTTGATCAAGGGGAAGGTTTGTAGACTATAGTTGGGGCAGGAAAGATCAAGAAAGGAGGTTAAAGGAAAAATAAGAGATACTCAAAAACATAAGATAGTGAAAGCTGCAAAGATAAACATTGAAAATTAACTAGTTGAGAGAGTGATAGTTGAAGGGTGCTGGAGGAACCTAAGAGAAATATAAGGAAGTGGGGAAGTCAATTTAAAGCAGTATTAAAGATGACAAGCATCCCCAATTTGACTAGAATTGGTGCAGGAAGGAGGCAAGGAGCTCAAACTACAACAATGGAACTAAGTCCAGCAGGGCAAAGATCCATTGAAGGAATGTTACAGATAGCTCGAACTCATTCAAAGATCTACAACAGATGTTACAAACAATGCAGGAGGTCATGTTAAAGAATCATGAGGACCTGAAACGAGAGATAGGAGAAGTAAGGAGTGACATGGGAGAAATGAAAGAAAAGATGAGATCAATGGATGACAAATTTGAATGCTTCCAGCAACAAATTTTTAAAGATGAACAAAAATTACAGGAGATGGAAGATAGAATGGGAAGGGAAGAAAAAAAAAGTGGAGGAGATGGAAGAAAGATTAATTCAAGCCAATAGAGACCTCGAAAAGACAGTAATCCAATTGGAAATAGATAAGGCTGTCCATTTTTTACAGTTTCAGAATGTGAGGGAACAAAAGAATGAGGACCTTCCGGAGATGATGGCAGATCTATTGGCAGGAGCATTAGGAATTGGGAAAGAAGAAATGATTAATGAAATGGATGAAATCTATAGAATCCACACGAATTATGTGCGTAGGTATAATCTACCTAGAGAAGTGCATATTAGATTTGTCAAAAAATCAACCCGTGATGAGATTCTTCATAGGACCAGAGAGGATCCACTAGAGTTACAAGGAAGACAGCTTGTGGTGCTCAAACAAGTCCCAAGAAGGGTAAGAGACTTAAGATGACCCTACCAAATGCTTACAGCAAAACTAACAAGGAAAAACATAAATTTTCGGTGGCTGACTCCAGAAGGAATTATGGTATCTTGGGGAGAAAGAAGGTTGAGATTGGACACAGTTGACAAAGTAGAAGAGTTTTACAGACAAAATTTTGGTAGTGAGGTTGAATTGGAGGAAAGAGAAAGAAGGGAAGACGGAGAACTAGGAGGACAGTCACCAAATAGGGGGGAACCCCAAATTAAGGAAAAAGAGAATGGGAAAGGAGAGAATGTGGACAATGGGAAAGACAATGATGGTGGATGTAAAGAATACAAAGAAGTCAGATAAACAAAGGCAACAAGACCTAAGTATAAGTAGAGGTCTTCAAGAAGAATTAGCAATTCTATCATTAAATGTTAATGGGTTAAATTCTCCAGGGAAAAGGAAAAACTTCTTTAGTAAATTGTATAAGACAAATGTGGATATAATAGTGCTGCAAGAGATGCACATAAAAAAGCAACATAAGTTCCTATTAAAATGCTCTAAGTTAGGAAAGATGTTCATATCTTCATCACAACAGAAGAAAGGGGGAATTGTAATGTATGTAAAAGAGGGTATTTTGGCTAAACAAATGTATAAAGATGAAGAGGGCAGAATATTGATAATGGAATTAACTTTGGATGGAAAAAAATTGATGTTAGTTGGAATATATGTGCCAAATGAGGGCCAAAAACTATTTTATAAGAAACTGCATAATATGATTAGAGACTTAGAATGTGATAATTTGTGTATAATTGGTGATTTCAACGTGATTGTAGATAGAGAAATAGACTATAGAAATTACAGACTAAAGAAAGGTGTTAGAAGGGTATTACCTAATTCATTTTTCAAGATGGTGGAAGAACTGAGCATAAAGGATTGCTGGAAGGAAAGAAATGGGGATAAGAAACAATATATTTATTATTCAGATAGACATCAATCTTGGTCTCAAATTGATATGGTTTGGGCATCGACAGATTTGAATCTGGGAATTGAGGAAGTTAATATTTTCATAAATTCATGGGCAGATCACAATCCCATTAAAATTAAGTGGAAAGGGCAAAAAAAAAAATAAATAAGGAGGTGGACCCTTAAAAACGCAAACTTGAATCAAAATGAATTTAAATTAAAGATGGATGATCAAATGAGTTTCTTTTTTCAAAGTAATAAAAAAGAGGATACGAATAACCAGAACCTGTGGGATACAGCAAAAGCCTTTATGAGGGGTATCGCAATATCATACATGACCAAAGACAACAAACAAAAAAGACAACGGCAAAAAAATTTAGAGGAAGATCTTAGCAAATTGGAAAAAGAGCTGCAGAAAGAACCCATAAAACAGGAATTGAAACAACAAACACAATTAAACACAAATTAAATATCATTGAAAAGGAAAATATGGGATTCCGGTGGCACCGCAGGCGTTGGAAGACGCTCTTTTGGGAGCGCCAGCCCTGCGATAGTGTTAAAGCCACTAGAACAGCGCAAATCAGCTGTCCAGCGGCTTGGATACTTTCCCCTCGGGAAAAGAGGGGAAGGTGAGCAGCCGGGTAAGAGGGTAGAACTCCCCTAGACCCCCAGGAGCAATTCTGGGGCTCGAAGGGTGAGAGCTCCCCAGAAACCCGACAGAGCTCCGCATCAGGGACATTTCTGCTGCAAGCAGAACAAGACGCCACGACCACCCCTGCAAACAACTTTTCAATATACATCGGATTCAGAAGCAGGCAGAGCAAAGACAGGAGTGACTCTAATTGCAAGTACTTAACTTTAACTCTGAACAAGTATTACTTCCTTCTGTGAATGAACTTATGAACTTGATGAACTTAGAAACCGCCAGATACAGTACAGATGGGAGGTTCCAGCCGGATTAGTGGTGAATTATTCAGGAGAAAGATATCATCTTAATACAGTCTGGAAGGCAAGAGATTTTTATACTAAAGGCTGGATACCCACCATCTCCAGGAGCCAGAAGAAGAAAAGAAGCAGGGGAGGCCAGAAAGGAAGGCATGCAAGCACAAGCCCAAGGAGGTGCCTTGAGTACCCAAGAAGAATTACTCCAAATCTTGGCTGCTGTTCAAGCTTTGGAATTATTTGAAAAAATGGAAGGAGCTAAGGAACAAAGACAAACTTGAGCGGTAACTAAACAGAAAGAACAAGAATTAAAGATGCAACAAACTCAGATAATAACTCAAGAAAGTACAAACACAAATACAGAAGCTGTGGGAGGGGCAAGACTGAAGACGAAATTCCAGGAGGATTTCCAGTCGGTGCTCCGCAAGCTTCAGGGGCCTAAAGATGTTGATTCGATGAATAAAGACGCATAGGCAGGAATGATGGTTTCATGGGAAGGCCCCTTGGTGAGAGGGCGCCTTGGTGAGAAGGCACACTGGTGAAAGGTACCTTGGTGAAGGCACCCTGACTCCATCCAGAAGGCTCCCTTTTATTGTCATTTTACAACTCTCATAACAAAACATTAATCAACATTTACTTTGTACTGATTGGCTTAACAGAGCTGATGGACAGCTCATGATTTCCAGGTGGACAGCCCATGGATTTTATCACTGCAGATAATGAAATCTGGTACGTGACAAATCTCATGTCCTGAGATAGGATTACTGTGAATGATTGCCTGCATTCCTCAGATTGGTTTTTGCCAACACTGAAAATGCAACAATTCCCACAAAAGATGACAACTAGATTTTTAACCTGGAACGTTAATGGTTTAAATTCACCACAAAAAAGGAAGAAAATATTTCACTATTTGAAACAATTTAAAAATTATGTAATTTGCTTGCAAGAAACACATATTAGAACAAATGACCAAAAATATTTGATAAATGCAAGATTGGGAACACATTTTGTGGCATCTGCTCCAGAGAAGAAAAATGGCATAGTTATATATTTAAGGAGAGACTTAATGGCTAAACTAATTGAAGCAGATCCTCAAGGAAGATATATAGCAATTGAACTATTAATAGAAGGAAAGAAAATACTTTTAACTGGAGTATATGCACCCAATCAACAACAAGAAAATTTTTACAAGTTGCTGCATACTAAATTAATACAATGGGATTATAAATCGTGCATATTGTTGGGTGATTGGAATGGAGTATTGGACACTAGAAAGGACAAGAAGGGGCTTTTGCAAAACATTCAAACACGAGCAAGATTCCCTAAACCCTTTTTTTGATATGATGGATGATATGGAGTTGAGAGATATTTGGCGTGAACGGAATGTTAAAGAACAAGACTTTACATTTTTTTCGGATAGGCACCAATCATTTTCTAGAACTGACTTTATATTAATTGCAAATGATTTCCTTTCTAGGGTGAAGAAGACGAAGATATGTCCAAGAACCTTAACAGATCATAATCCAGTGTGGATGGAATTGGAACATGGAGAGGGGTCCAGGAGGTCTTGGTGACTAAATGAAAATTTATTTAGATATGAGGGAAATGTGACAGAATGTAAAAAATCAATGAAGGAATTTTTTGTTTTAAATATGCATAAGGGAACACCCATGGAAATGGTTTGGGATGCAAGCAAAGCATATATGAGAGGTGTTTTAATAAATTTGAATAATGCATACAGACGTAGACAGGGGAAAAAACAAAGGGAACTAGAAGAGGAGATAAAAAAGAAAGAGCAGGTGCTAATACTCAACCCAGATGATAAGAAGATAAAAGAAGCATACCTTACTGCGAGGGCAGTTTAACATGTTGATGTCAGATCAGGTCGCAACTAACTTGGTATATGCTAAACACAATACTTTTTGCAATGCAAATAAACCTGGTAGATGGTTAGCATATATGTTAAGGAAAAAACAAAAGTCTCATACTATAGAGAAAATAGAGTATAAAGGTAAAGAGGTGTACCAACAGAATATGATTAAAAAGGCCTTTTTAGAATTTTATATGAGATTGTATGCTGGTGATAAAATACAAGGTATAGATATAGATATCTGGAGAAGGAGAATATCCCCATAGTTACAGATGAGCAAAGGGAAAGATTGAATCAACCAATAACCCCGGAGGAAATTCTCCTGGCAATTAAGTAGTTAAAAGTTGGTAAGGCCCCTGGCACAGATGGAGTGACAGCGGTTTACTATAAAAATTTACAACTAGAAATGGTAGAACCTCTTAGGGAACTATTTAGTAAAATACAATTGGGAGGAGGGGTACCATCATCTTGGAGAACAGCTTTTATTTCTTTGATTCCGAAAGAAGATCAAGACCATAGTCAGCCAAAAAACTATAGGCCTATATCATTACTTGGACCGTGTCATGCCTTTGCGGCCTCTGACCCGGCGCCGAACTCACTTATCTCCTTGGTTTACCGAGGAGCTGAGGGAGATGAAGCGCCAGAAAAGACGCCTAGAGAGCGGTTGGAGGGCCAGTCGCTCTGAATCTGACTTGACACTAGTAAGAGCTCATATTAAGACTTACATAGTGGCGATAAAAGCGGCGAAATCTAATTATTTCGCCACTCTTATCGCATCATCAGTGTCGCAATCTGTGTTGACAGGGGGGCAGCGGTCGACCCCGGGGCGCCTAGTGTGTGGGGTGCCACAAGGGTCGGTTCTCTCGCCCCTTCTGTTCAACATTTATGTAAAGCCGCTGGGCGAGATCATCCGTGGTTTTGGGGTGGAATTCCATCAGTACGCTCATGATACTCAGCTGTACATCTCCACCCCAGACCACCCCAACGATGCCGTGGAAGTGATGTCCCAGTGCCTTGAAGCCGTGCGGGTCTGGATGAGGAGAAACAGACTTCGACTCAACCCCTCCAAGACCGAGTGGCTGTGGCTGCCGGCGTCCCGATATAGCCAGCTGACTCCATCATTGGTTATTGGGAGCGAATCATTGGCCCCCATGGAAAGGGTGCGCAACTTGGGCGTCCTCCTGGACCCATGGCTGTCTTTAGAGGATCATACGACGGCTGTGGCCAGCCGGGCTTTTTATCAGGTTCGCCTGATACGCCAGTTGAGGCCCTTTCTAGATCGGGACTCCCTACGCACAGTCACTCAGGCGCTCGTCACGTCTCGCTTGGACTACTGTAATGCTCTCTACATGGGGCTCCCCTTGGGGTGCACCCGGAGGCTCCAACTGGTGCAGAATGCGGCCGCGCGGGGGATTATGGGAGCGACGGGGCACTCCCATGTGACACCTCTCCTGCGTGAGCTGCATTGGTTGCCAGTGGACTTCCGGGTGCGTTTCAAGGTGTTGGTAATCAACTTTAATGCGCTCCATGGCCTAGGACCAGGGTACTTACGGGACCGCCTTCTGCCATGAATTGCCTCCCACCGGCCGGTTCGCTCCCACAGAGAGGGCCTCCTCAGGGTGCCGTCAGCCAGACAATGCCGGCTGGCGACCCCCAGGGGGAGAGCCTTCTCTGTGGTAGCCCCCACCCTCTGGAACGACCTTCCTCCAGAACTGAGAACGATCGCCGACCTCCGGACTTTTCGTCGGGCTTTGAAAACTCATCTCTTCCAACTTGCCGGTCTAGCCTGATCCCTTCAAATTTTAAATTTTTTTTAGAGTTTTTAGATTTGTTCTATTTTAATACCGATTGTTTTAAATTTCTCAGCCAAATTTATACTTGTTTTTAGAATCTTTTTAACTTTTCTATATTGGTTTTTATTCGGCTGTTCACCGCCCTGAGTCCGTAAGGAGAAGGGCGGTATATAAGTCTAATTAATAATAATAATAATAATAATAATAATAATAATAATAATTACTTAATACAGATTATAAGATGTTTGCTAAAATACTAGCAAATAGGTTAATGTCAGTTATGCAACAAATGATTCACAATGACCAATCTGGTTTTATACATGGGAGACAAATGAAAAGTAATGTAAGGCAAATTGTTAATATATTGGAGTATTTGGGAAAGAACAACCAAGTCCCTGCGGTGCATATATTTTTGGATGCAGAAAAAGCATTTGATCGTTTGAATTGGCAGTTTTTATTGAAAATGGTACAAAAGATGCAGTTTGGAGAGTACTTTACACAATGTATCAAGGCAATATATCAGGAAAAAACAGCACAAATAATAATTAATGGTAGTTTAACAGAAATTTTTAAAATCGAAAAAGGAACAAGACAGGTGTGTCCCCTGTCTCCATTATTGTTTATTTTAACTCTGGAATTACTGCTGAACAAAATACGTGACTCAGATAATATACAGGGGATCAAGATTAGGCATTATGACTACAGATTATGAGCATTTGCAGACAACTTGGTTGTAACCTTAGTTTAGTTTAGTTTAGTTTAGTTTATTAGATTTATATACCGCCCTTCTCCTGACGGACTCAGGGCGGTGAACAGCCAAACATTAAAACATTAAAATACAAGCAATATAAAAGTTAAAAATAATCTAAAAACATAATTAAATCAAATTTTGGCTTCCCCAAATTTAAAACCCCTCCTAAAATTCACCCATTAAAATCTACGTTAAGCCAGCCCGGCTTGCTGGAATAGAAAAGTCTTTAATGCCTTGCGGAAAGTGCGGAGGTCTGGGATTAATCGAATCCCTGGGGGTAACTCGTTCCAGAGGGCGGGAGCCCCCACAGAGAAGGCTCTCCCCCTGGGGGTTGCCAGTCGACATTTCCTGACCGATGGCACCCTGAGGAGGCCCTCTCTATGAGAGCGTATTGGCTGGTGGGAGGTTATCGGTGGCAGAAGGTGGTCTCGTAAGTACCCGGGTCCTAAGCCATGGAGCGCTTTAAAGATGAGAACCAAGACCTTGAAGCGCACCCGGAAGACCACTGGGAGCCAGTGCAGCTCATGCAGGAGAGGTGTCACATGGGAGCGCCAAGTTGCCCCCATAATCACCCGCGTGGCCGCATTCTGGACCAGTTGGAGCCTCCGGGTGGTCCTCAAGGGGAGCCCCATGTAGAGAGCATTACAGTAGTCCAGGCGAGAAGTGACCAGGGCATGAGTGACTGTGCATAAGGAGTCCCGATCCAGAAAGGGACGCAACTGGCGTATCAGGCGAACCTGATAAAAAGCCCCCCTGGCCACGGCCGTCATATGCTCTTCTAAAGACAGCCGTGGATCCAGGAGGACGCCCAAGTTACGAACCCTCTCTGTGGGGGGCAGAGACTCGCCCCCAATAGCCAGCGAAGGCACCAGCTGGCTATATTGGGACGCCGGGATCCACAGCCACTCGGTCTTGGAAGGGTTGAGCTTGAGTCTGTTCCTCCCCATCCAGACCCTTAACCCAGTGGTGGGATTCTGCCGGTTCTAGGGGGTTTGGCCAAACCCTTTGTTAAATTGCTGGCTCACCCTGCCCCTTGCCCCGCCCCTTCGCACTACTATTTATTGCCAATATATAGTGGTGGGCGAGGGGTGGGCGAGCCAGCAATTTAACAAACGGTTCGGTGTTTTTTTGTAATTTTATTGGCCTCGCAGCACACCGAACCATTTGTTAAATTGCTGGCTCGCCCGCCCCTCGCCTCCCACCCACGCAGCGCCAGCCTACCCTAGCCAGGGGTAGGCAATTGTATAAGGTGACCAGACGTCCCGCTTTTGGCGGGACAGTCCCGATTTTTAACAATTTGTCCTGCATCCCGCAGCATTTTAAAAAAGTCCCGATTTTTGCCGGTTCCTTACCCCGCCCACTCCCAATCTATTGCTGCCTCCTGAGTCCCTCAGCATAGGTTAATTACCTATGTTGATTAGATCGGCCTCCGACTCTCAGCTGATTTGCTCTCAGCTGTTTTGCACAGGGGTCTTTTGCTAGCTGCAAAGAGTCCTGGAGCAGATTTTTTTTTCTCCTTGTGCAATTCAAGCTGAAAACGAAAGCGAAAGTAAAGCAGGTTGTTGGCTTTGCTGTTTGCTTGCAACGTTGGAAAGGCAGATTTCTTTTCTTTTTCCTCATCAAAAAAGGTAGGTGCAAACAATGGGAAATTTATGGCAAATGGCAAAAGAGGAGAGTTCAAGATTTTAAAGCACAAAAGAAAAAAAGCTCTTAAATAGTTAAATACTAGGGAATTGTAATAATTGAGATATTATTAATTGTATATTATGTTGAAAGCAGAAATGGTTAAATTGTGGAAGAATATATGGGGGAAATTATTTGGTTTATTATTATTGGTAAATATAATTAATTGATTTGTAAGAAATTGGATTGCATGGAAATAATTGGAATATTCATGCTCATATTGATTAATATACAAAAAAGATAGTTATATAACTAATTGATTTATATTAAAATGTTGAATTTGTATTAAACAACTGTATTACATAATTACATAATTAACCAATATGAGGATGGATATAAAAATAGATGACAATGGAAAGGGGTATAATATAGAATAGAAGGGAAAAATTGAATTTGATTAAGATTAGAGATGAGGATGAAGGGTAATATTGGTTTTTTTAAAAAATAGTTGAGGAATAAATATGGCAAAAAGAAAATTGTAAATTTAATTGAAATGACTAAACACTGTTTAAATTTGTGAACCAGCCAAATACTCTGTTCGAAGAAAATACATTGTATGTTTGTATGTTTGTGTTTCTAATTGCTAATTGCTATTTATTCATATTTGTTCTCTTTTATTCTTTAAAGTTTAACAATTCATTCTTAATATCTTTATATTTGTTTGGGGTTGGCTTTCTTCCCTTTCATCTTTTTTATTGTACAGCAATCTTTCTCCTCAAACCTACCACCTCTCTCTTTTCTTTCTTTCTTACTTTCTCTTTCCTCCCCTCTTATTCTCCTCCCTACTTCCTCTTCCTTTCTCCTTCTCCTCCTCTCTTCCTCCCTCTCTTACCCTCACTCCTACTCTAATTTCCCTTCCCTTCCTTCATCCCTCTCTATTGCTGTATCCTTTTATGCATATGGACTACTCAGAGGGCTGAAAAAGTTATTTTTGACTGGTCCTCGCACTTTTGACCAGTCCTCACATTTTATGTTTTTGCCCTATCTTGTCACCATGGTGAAGAGAAACATTCTTGTTAAGAATGCTACAATGGGCATAAATGATGACCAGTCATAAGTGCGAAGACTGGTCAAAAGTGCAAGGACCTGTCAGAAATCACTTTTTTCAGCCCTCTGGGTAGTCCTTTTGTGCATATGGACTACTCAGAGGGCTGAAAAAGTTATTTTTCACTGGTCCTCGCACTTTTGACCAGTACTCAAACTTACGACTGTCCTCACATTTTACGTTTTTTGCCCTATCTTGTCACCATGATGAAGAGAAGCAGTTGTGAAATGAGTGACATGGTTGTTAAGAATGGTGCATAAATGTGAGGATGGTCATAAGTGTGAGGACCAGTCAAAAATGCGAGGACCAGTCAGAAATGACTTTTTCAGCCCTCTGAGTAGTCCCTATGCACATAGCCACGCCCACCCGGTCACATGACCAACTAGCCACGCCTACACAGTCACATGACCAGCTAGCCACACCCACCAGGTCACATGACCAGCTAGCCACACCCACCCAGTCATATGATCACCAAGCCACACCCCCAACTAAGCCACGCCCACAGAACCGGTTGTTAAAAAAATTGAATCCCACCACTGCCTTAACCCAACCAGTGAAATCAGCTATAGGTTTAATGGATATAATTAATCAATATCGTCAAGTATCTGGGTTTAAAATAAATATTGGGAAAACAAAGATGATAACTAAAAACATGACTACAAATCAAAAAGAAGAATTAGAAAGAGTAACAGGATGTGAGATAGTAAAAAAGGTTAAATATTTAGGAGTTTATATTACAACTTCAAATGGGAAATTATATAAGCATAATTATGAACTGTTATGGCATAAAATACAGACCGAGATGGATAATTGGCAAAAATTACAATTGTCTTTGTTGGGAAGAACAGCAGTAGTAAAAATGAATGTTTTGCCTAAGTTTTTATTTCTTTTTCAAATGATACTAAGGTAGAACCGGATATATGACCTTTGGATAACTTTATATATTCATTATATTCTAACTTTATATATTCATTATATTATAAAAGATATTCTAAAAGCAACCATATTCTGAAGACAAGAAATACGTGCAGCTGCAAAGAATACAAAGCCAACATGTAATTTCCTTTAACACTCTAAAGAGGCCCCCTAACTTGTCAGAAGAAAGGAACGATCCTAAAGACATATAGCTAGAGGTGGTTAGGTCATGGATACCCATATGGGCTAAAACTTGTCCTTCAACAAGAAGATAATTTGAACTTATGCTCCAGTGATTTACAGAAGAATTATGATTGTTTGGCAAAGATGATGTAGAACTGTAATAATTAAAGAAATGTCAATGTATGGAAAGTTACTGTGATGGCAAGAATCCTTTGTTCTAAACTGTATAAAAGGCGTTGTGTAAAGATGGACTCTTCATTCAGAACTTTCAGATACAACTCTGATTCTGAATCTATTTTGCAAAATAAACCTGACTCTAGCTGCTCTTTGGGATGTCTCTTATATCCTTTCTTCCATAACAATACCAATACTCAAAAAGGATGTGGATTTGGAAGAATGGCAGAAGGGTATTAATAATTTTGTTTGGGCAGGGAAGAGACCGAGAATAAAATTAAAAATAATGCAAGATATACATGAAAGAGGAGGTCTGAAAATGCCCAATCTAAAATTACATTATGAAGCAGCTGTTTTATCAGCAATTAGTGACTGGATTAATTTAAGAGATGAAAGAATACTGAATATTGAGGGATATGATTTGGTATACGATTGGCATGCTTACCTAGTGTATGATAAGAAGGTGGATAGGACTTTTAAAAGTCATATACTAAGGAATGCTTTATTGCATGTCTGGAAAAAATATCAATATCAATTACATGATAAGATACCTATATGGGCAGTACCCAGACATGCGATAGAGAATATAAGTATAGAACAAAAACAGGATGTAACTACTTATAAAGAGATTCTTAATATAGAGAGAGGCATATTACAGTTAAAGCCCTTGAATGTATTAAAAGAAGAAAGGGTAATTCAAACTTGGTTTCAGTATGGACAGTTACAAGCTAGATGGAAAAAAGACCAGAAAATTGGTATTACACAAAATGAGGAAAACTTGGTAAAACAAATTAGAGACCAGAGTCAAATGCATATAAAAAGGTTGTATAATAGATTGATAGAAATAGACTCAGAAACAGAGTTGGTTAAAGATTGTATGATAAAATGGGCACAAAATTTTGAAGAACCAATAATGATGGAAATATGGGAAAATGTATCGGTCAGAAATGTAAAATTTACACAAGCTCAAAACTTGAGAGAAAATTTCTATAAAATGTTCTATAGATGGTATCTAGAACTCAAAAAGTTAGCTTGCATGTATCCAAATTTACAATCTAAATGTTGGAGATGTGATTGCGATGATGCTACGTATTTTCATGTATGGTGGACTTGTAAAAAAGTTAAAGCATTTTGGATAAAAGTATGGTGGATTCTTCAAAATATCCTTAAAAAGAGGATAAAGTTCACTCCACAGTTGTTTTTGTTGGGTATAATTACAGATTGTACGGTGATAGAGACTAATTTGATTTTGAATTTAATAACTGCAGCAAGACTGTTGGTGGCGCAGTACTGGAAGAAGGAAGATTTGCCTACTATTCAAGAATGGACATTAAAAGTAGCAAATTTAACAGATATGACTAAAATTTCAGCATACTTGAAGGACCATTCAAATGAGAAATATATGTTGGAATGGAGAAGATGGATTGACTATATTCAAAGCAAATATCGGACTAAAAAACTTCAAATAGCTTATGAGTGAATAAAGAGATGTTATAAAGTATTAAACTTAGCTTAGTAAAAGGGGAGTTAAAGTACAAGAGGGAGATAGGAGGCTATAGTCAGTTAGATTATGTTAGATTATGATTGTTAAATGCTATACCCTGTATTTTGCTCTGGGAAGTAGAGAGGGGGGGTGGGAGTGGGGAGGGTTGTGGGGAGAGCAGGGAGGGGGATGGGGATACATTTGTAAAACTTATTAAAACTTTTCAATAAAAAAAAAGAAAAGGAAAATATGGCACAACAAATTAAAAGCATTAAACAAAATTTCTTTGAGAATGCAAATAAGCCAGGAAGATGGCTGGCTTATAGACTAAGAAAATGGAAAGAATCAGATTAGTAAATTACATAACAAAGGAGAGTTAATTTATCAAAATGAGGCGAAGAGGAAGGTGGCATATGAGTTTTTAAAAAACCTATATGAGAATAAGGAGAAGATAGAAGAAGGTAAGAAGTGCAATACCTACAAAAAATAGAATTGCCCAGAATCTCGGAGGAAGGTAAAAATTTATTAAATATTGAGATAACAGCATGGGACATAGCTGAGGCAATCAGAAAGCAAAAAAGTAACAAAGCGCCAGGCCCCAATGGCCTACCTTCAGAAAACTATAAAAATCACCAGGAATTATTAAGCCCACTGTTATTAGAGGTTTATAATGATGTACTTAACAAAGCTAGGATACCTGAATCGTGGAAAGAAGCAACAATTACATTGATTCCCAAGGAAAATTCCGATTTGATTTATATTAAAAATTACAGGCCGATATCCCTACTAAATTTGGATTATAAAATCAGACAGGCAGACAGATTAAAAAAAAAATTTTTTTTATTGAAAAAGTTTTACAATACAATTTTTTGATACCCCTTTCCCCCCCCCCCAATCCCAGACCCCAACAACCACCCCCTCCCTTTCCCCCCCCTATCCCTCCCCCTTTCCCCCACTGACTTCCACTATTAAACAATCATATATAACAATCAACATCAAACAACTTTTTGGGTGAGATCCAGCTAAAAATGTAACAAATTTAACCTTAAGTAATAAAGAATTAATCTAGACTTATAACATCTGTTTCCCCCCTTACCAAATATATAACAACATAAGTCATTTATAAAAACTCATGGCAATCTAACAAATATAACAATTATCTTTAAAAAGAGTAATAAAATAACTTTGAGCATCATAAATTTTAGATTAAAATATCGTATAAATGTTTAACATTAACTATAATTCCCAATATTCAATCTTAGTAGTATTTTTTAACCAATCATGTATAACTATCAGCATCAAACAAAATAAGAAGAAAAGCATTGGGTGAAGTAACAAATTTGACCTTAAATAGTAAAAAAATTTAAGCTAAACTTATAACATCTTTTAGACCCCTAATCAAATACATAATAACATAAATCATTTATAAAAACTCATGACAATCTAACAAATATAAATTCTAGCATGAAATATATATAAATGCAAAAAAATATATTAAATTCAAACAGTACATCATAAATTTCTCTTTAAAATTAAATCTAAATGTTAATATAAAAATATAACATAATAAAAATATAAATTCAATTATGTAACAATATAATTAATAGACATTATTATGAATCAAATGCTAATTGAAACTTCTTGCTTTGATATTTATTCTGCATATATTCTACCCATTTCTTCCACTCCTTAACAAAAACTTCATGGGTCCTATCTTTTAGGTATGCGGAAATCTTAGCCATTTCTGCAAAATTAGACATCTTCAATATCCATTCCTCTATAGTAGGTACACTATCCTTCTTCCAATATTGACCAATCAGTAATCTGGCTGCAGTAATCATGTATAAAATTAATCTCGTTTCAGTTGATGAACAACCCTTAACTATTCCCAACAAAAAAAACTGAGGAGAAAATTCAAGCTTCTTCTTCAAAATGTTCTGCATTACCCACCAAAGTTTAATCCAAAATGCTTTCAATTTTCTGCACGTCCACCAAATATGAAAATATGTTGCATCCAAACAATCACACCTCCAACATTTAGGTTGAACATTTGGATACATACATGATAATTTTTTAGGATCTAAATTTTTTAGGATCTATAAAACATCTTATAAAAATTTTCCCTCAAGTTCTGTGCTTGTGTAAATTTAACATTCTGGACCCAAATCTTTTCCCATGTTTCCAACATTACTGGTTCTACAAAATTTTGTGCCCATTTAATCATACAATCTTTAACTAATTCACGCTCTGAATCTCTTTCTAACAATAAATTATACACTCGCTTAATATGCATCGGCCCTTTACATTTTATCTGAATCACCAAATCTTCTTCATGTAGCATTAATCCAATTTTCTGATCTTCTCTCCATCTCGCTTGAAGTTGAAGGTACTGCAACCAAGTTAAATTTGTCCCTTCTTCCAACAGAATATTCAAAGGTTTCAAACTCCATCTGCCCCCATCATTAAAGAGCATCTCTTTATATGAACCCCCCCCGAGTGACTTTATATTTGGCATAATCTGCCCAAGATCCAACCACAAAGGTATTTTGTAATCCAATTGAAGCTGGTGCTTCTTCCAAACTCTCATCAAAGCATATCTTAAAATGTGACTGTTGAATACTCTATCTCTCTTGTCTTCATAGAATAAATATGCGTGCCAACCAAATTGCAAGTCGTGGCCTTCTATATTCAAAATTTCTGTTTTTGTTGTTCCAAACCAATCACCCACTTGTGTCAACACTGCTGCCTCATAGTATAGACGTAGGTTTGGAACTTTAAGGCCACCTCTTTCACGAACATCTTGCATAATCTTAAGTTTGACTCTTGGTTTTTTCCCATTCCAAATAAATTTATTTAAACCTGCTTGCCATTCCATCAAAATTTTATCACTTTTAAGCACCGGAATCATTTGAAACAAAAACAGGAATCTAGGTAGAACGTTCATCTTAATAGCTGCTATTCTGCCAAGTAAAGATAGTTGCAGTTTCTTCCAAATTTCAAGATCCTTTTGAATCTTATGCCACAATTCTTCATAATTGTTTTGAAAGAGTTTCATATTAGAGGCTGCAACCTGAACTCCTAGATATTTCACCTTTGTAGCTATTTCAAAACCTGCCAACCTCTCCAGTTCACTCCTTTGTGGTTCCAACATATTTTTAATTATCATCTTAGTCTTTTTCTGGTTCAGGCTAAAACCTGAAACCAGACCATATTCCTCTATAATGTTTTTCATCTGTATGATTGATTCCAAAGGTCGTGTTAGGGTAACAACCAGATCATCTGCGAATGCTTTTGTTCTATAATCTTTTTGCCTTACAACTATTCCATTCAGATTGTCCGAGTCCCGTAGAGCATTCAGCAACACTTCTAGAGTTAAAATAAACAACAATGGGGATAATGGGCAACCTTGTCTAGTTCCTTTCTGTATATTAAAGTTAGTAGTTAAACTCCCATTAATAATAATTTGTGCTGTCTGTTCTTGATAAATTGCTGAAATCGCTTGTATAAACTGATCCCCAAAATCCATTTTATGCAAAGTCTTTTTTAGAAAATCCCAGTTGACTCGATCAAAGGCCTTTTCCGCATCCAAAAACACCAGCACCGCAGAAGTCTGTTTATTTTTATCAAGATATTCCAATAAGTCTATGAGTTGCCTGACATTGTCCTTCATATATCTACCTTCTATAAAACCTGCTTGATCTTCATGAATCACGTCTTGAATAACTGGCATCAGTCTGTTGGCTAATACTTTTGCATAAATTTTATAATCCGTATTCAGGAGAGATATTGGTCTAAAATTTTCTGGTTTTGTAGATCCTTCTTCCTTGGGTATCAATGAAATAAAAGCCGTCTTCCATGAGGGGGGTATTTTGCCCCCCTGCTGAATATTACAAAACAAGTCCTTAAGATGCTCAACCAATTCCGATTGTAAAGTCTTATAATATACTGCTGTCAGACCATCCGTCCCAGGAGCTTTGGATAATTTCAGTTGTTTTATGGCAAATAGAATCTCTTCACATGTTATAGGTCGATTCAATCTATCACTTTGGATACTTGAGATTTTTGTAACCCTCTTCTTCTCAAAAAAGTCATCAATGAGATCCTTTTTAATATTATCAGCATGGTACAATTTAGAATAATAATCTAAAAAAGCTTGATGTATTGAGTTCTGTTGGAAAACTTGTTTCCCTTTATACTCAATAGTATTTATAACACGAGAACTTTGTTGCTTTCTCAAAGTATAAGCCAGCCATCTACCAGGTTTATTGGCATTACAAAAAGTATTATGTTTGGCATATTGCAAATTAATTGCTTTCTGATCAGCCATCAATACTTGAAATTGATCTTTCAAGAGTTTTATAGTTAGCTGTAATTTCTCATCAGTCGGATTTTTAATAAGCAGTTGTTCTTTCTCCTTTATTTCTGACTCCAATTCTATTCTAGACTTCTGTCGTGTTAATCTATATTTAGAATTCATATAAATCAGTACACCTCTCATATAAGCCTTACTTGCATCCCATACAGTCTCGATAGGTGTACCCTTATTCAAATTAATATAAAAAAATTCATTAACATGTTTTTTAAGATCCATAATGTTCTTTTCATATCTAAATAAATTCTCGTTCATTCGCCAAGATCTTCTCTCCCTCTTGCCAAAATCCATCTCCATCCATACCAAACTATGATCCGTTAAAGTTCTGGGAAATATTTTTGTCTTAACCACTTTAGTCAGTAAATCAGAAGTAACCAGCATAAAATCAATTCTCGAAAAAGATTTATGTCTATCAGAGAAAAAGGTAAAGTCCAATTCCTTCGGATGATGAATTCTCCATACATCCTTCAATTCCAATTCTTCTTTCAATGCAAAGAACGTCTGTGGTAGTTTGTTCCCCTTCTTGGCCAACGTCTTCTTATCAAGATTTGTATCAATCACTCCATTCCAATCACCCATAATAAAAAAAGACTTATAATTCCACTGCAATATTTTAGTGTTCAATAATTTATAAAAAATTTCCTGCTGCTGATTTGGGGCATAAATCCCAATAAGAAGCATCGAAACATTCTGTATATTTATTTCAACTGCGATATATCTTCCTTCATCATCCGTTTCTATCAATTTAGCTGGTATTCTTTTAGAAATGTACAAAACTAATCCATTCCTTTTCACAGAGCTAGAGGATATAAAATGTGACCCAAATTTTGAAATTGTCAGAAATTTTTGGTCCTGGGTTCTAATATGAGTTTCATGCAAACAAACAACATCATTTTTATATTGCTTCAAATAATGAAATATTTTCCTTCTTTTCTGTGGTGAATTCAAACCATTCACGTTCCATGATAAAAATCTAAGTGTCATTTTGGGGATGACTGAAGCCCTTTGAGCATTTGCCTAAGACTCTGTTCCACAGCAGATGTCTTTGGTCTCGCTCCTCCCACTGCTTCAGAGTATTGTTTCTTGCCATTTACACCATTCTCTTCCTGTGGTATCCTGGACCTCTGTTGTTTCTCTAGTCTTTGCTTCTCTGCTGCACGAGTTATATGTTGATCTTTCGGTTCTTGCAACAACAAACCAAGGTCCGGCTCCACCTCTCTTGTAGCTCTAGACTGCTTTGGTTTAGTCTCTAAAACTTCTGTAAAGAAATCCTCTGAGAGACCTCCTACTGCTCCTAGAGTTTCCTCCCTTGCTGTTTCTCTAGTTGTCTGTGGTTCTTTTTGCTGAATCAATTCTTGAGTCCCCTCTTCAAGATCCTTCTCTTTAGAAATTTCTTCAATAGATAAAAGTGTAGATGAACGTGGGGGTGTTGAAATTTTTTTAAGAACATTGTTGTAAAAATATTCTGCTTTTTCCACGGAGTTGATACGATATCTTACGTCCTCATGTCTCAGGATAATGCCAACAGGAGCATCCCATCTAAATGGAATCTGACGCTTTTTCAATTCATTTACCAAAAAACCAAAATCTTTCCGGCCTCTTAACATCTTAGGTGGCAGCTCTTTAAAAACACCAATTTGACTCCCCTCATATTGAACAGAGGTGTGGTAAGAACTTTGCAAGATATCATTTCTCAATCTTCTATCAGTAAAATAAATCACTACGTCTCTTGGCAAATTCCTTTGTCTCGCCACACGCGAATTAACTCTGTAAAGCTTGTCAATTCTATTAGCAATCACATCTGGTTCAATTTTTAAAATCTTAGCCAATATATCCACACAAGCTGCCCTCAAATTTTCTCTGTTGTTTTCTCTTAGACCTCTCAGTCTTATAGCGAACTCCATATTCCGAAATTGCATCATCGTGATCTCATCTTCTAGCCTTTGATTTTTAACCTCCACTTTAAAGATCTGTTCATTTACTGCCTTTTCGTTAGCTTCCACTTCAAGATTTAGATCATCCACTTTTTTCTCCACCACCAACAAAGCATCAGTAAAAGCAGTTGCTACAGTGGCCACATTCTGACTTAGCCTATCAGTTTTTTCCTCAACCAACTCCATCATTTCCTTTTGATTTTTTTCCATCCTTTCATCCATTTTACTCATTTTTCCAGAAAGCTCTCCCAGGGATTTATGTATATCAAGTATAAAAGCTTTCAAATCCTCAGTCCCACTGTCCTGTGACTGTCTCTGAGCTGGCGCTGATAGCATGGCTGACTTTTCCTTTGTCTGATGTGTGGGGGAATCTCCCCCCACTTTCTTTGAAGCCATGCCAGAACAGGATTTAAGTCTTTGGAAAAAAGAAAATCTTCCTCCTTTTCCTGTCTTCCCCAGTTTTACAGAAAAGGAATCAGATCACTTGTACTTTTCAGTTAAAAATCTTGCAGATACATTTAGTTTCAGTTACAGGCAGGCAAACTGATAATTTACACTTTCACTTTTCCTTTTCACTTGCCCCGCTTTAGTCAGCCACCATTTTCAGTCACTTTCACACAGAGACAGCTCAATTTCATCATTAAAAAAAGTCCCTTAAATATAATTAAAATTTTAAAGAAATAGTCCAGATCTCACCAAATCCTTTATATATTGAAAAAGTATGAATTGTTGCAAGTGGAGTTACTCTCGTCGTCTCGCTCCGTTAATACAGAGGCCCCTCGCCGCTCGGAGTTCCAGTAGCCTGGGGAGGGAGCCCACACACAGAACGCTTACCAGTGCGAGGGAAAAGCCCTGGCAGCAATTCTGGGGGCTCAACCTGAAGCCACCCACTCTATCTTCCCTTCCGATCTGAAGGGAAGATTTCCAAGCCGCTTTGCCGATCGCAAAGCGGCTCTACAAGCGGCGGGGGCGGCGGCCATGCAAACAAGCCACCCAGCAACGATGAGGACGCCACCGGAAGTCCCTGATTAAAAATTTTCTTAAAAAGATCAAAATGGCTTTCTTCTCAGAAGGCATATAGGGAACAACATTAGGATCATTGCTGTTTTAATTTTATGTGAGCCGCCCCGAGTCCCACGGGAGAAAGGCAGCATATAAATTTTAATAATAAATAAATAAATAAATAAATAATCTTGGATACGATAGAATATTATGAAGTCCACAATGAAAAATAGATGGCGTTGATATATATCGACGCGCAAAAAGCATTCGACAATGTTAAATGGGACTTCATATTAGAACAATTAAAATATATGGATTTTGGGGGGAAATTTATAAAGATGTTTAAAACAATCTACTCTAGACAAGAAGCCAGAGTGGTGATAAATGGGGAAACGACAAAGAACTTTTTAATCCAAAAAGGCACAAGGCAAGGTTGTCCGCTATCACCACTGCTCTTTATTTTATCACTAGAGGCTTTAATTAGAACAATTCTAGAGGACAAACAAATCAAAGGTTTAAAAGTAAGAAAAGAAAGTTTTAAGGTACAGGCATTCGTGGACGACCTTGTATTCATTATTGAAGAGCCTATACAATTTGGTTTTAGGCTGATGGAAGTGTTGGAGGACTATGGGTAAGTAGCAGGCCTAAAAATAAACAAGGATAAAACAAAAATGATAGTTAAAAATATGACTGAAGAGCAAAAAAAAAAAAGAATTGGAGGGAAAGATAAATATTCAGATTATGAAAAAAATAAGATATTTGGGAATTCAATTGACATCGAGATGCATCACACTTAAAGAAGATAATTATGACAAATTAATGATGCAAATTAGGTCTGATTTGGAAAAATGGGGGAAATTACAGTTATCTCTAATGGGCAGGAAATCCACCATCAAAATGAATGTCCTTCCGAAAATGTTTTTATTTCAATGCATACCAACTCAGCTCAAAAAAAGTTTTTTTTATAAATTTGGACAGACTCATTTCAAAATTCATATGGCAAGGGAAATGACAGAGAATTAGATTTAAACTATTACAAGATGCTAGAGAAAGAGGAGGATTTGGCCTACCAGATTGGACAAAGTATTATCAGGCAGCGGCGTTGGTCTGGCTAAGTGAGTGGATGCATCTCAAAAATACAAGACTATTGGCACTAGAAGGTCACGACTTACAGACAAGGTGGCACGCTATTCTATGGGAGGAAAAACATACAGTCCATCAGTACTTCCGGAGGCACTATATTAGGAGAGCACTATTGGATATTTGGAAAAAAACAAAAAGAAATAATTATATGGAAATTCCTAATTGGGTGTCAACATTAGAAATATATACACATCCAAATTTGACAAAATGAGGGGGAGTTGTCACCTATAAAGATATTTTGAATGAGAGAGGAGAATTAAAAGCAAGAAATACTTTAAAGGAAGAAGGAATCGAATTGGAATGGTGGGCGTATCTCCAAATTCAATCTAAATTTAGCAAAGACAAAAAGGAATGGGACATAAAGCAAGAATCATCAGAATTAGATAAAATTTTATTTAGCAGGGAAGGCAAGACCATAAGCAAACTATATCGATATTTATTAGAACAAGATATGATTGAGGAACAGGTGAAAGAAATGATGATAATTTGGTGTAAATATTTTGGGCACAATATTGATTTGGACAATTAGCAAAGTTTATGGGGAAAAAATTAAAAATTACACTAGCAAACTCCTATAAGGAAAACCTCTATAAGATGTCCTATAGGTGGCACCTCCCCCCCCCCCCCAAAAGATTAGCATAATTGAATAAGGGGAAATCCTCAATATGCTGGAAGTGTGGAGAGACCATTGAGAATTACTACCACATATGGTGGGAATGCCCAAAGGCGCAAAAATATTGGAATTTAATAAAGAATTGGCTGGAAGAAATTTTGTCAACAAATATAGAAGTCAAACCGGACTTTTTCTTATTGGGAATTATAGAAAGAAAATATAAGAAAGATACAAATTATCTATTACTGCATATACTCACAGAGGCATGGATAGCCTTCACTCAAAAATGGAAAGAGAAAGATATTCCAACTGAAGAGGAAATATTACTGAAAAACTTTAACTGCACAGAAATGGACATACTTACTTTGGAACTCAAAGATAAAAGCGAAACTAAGTACTACTGTTATGGAAGAAAGGATATAAGAGACATCCCATAGGGTCAGATAGAGTCAGGTTTATTTGCGCAAAGATTCAGAATCAGATTTGTATCTGAGAGTTCTGAATGAAGAGACAGAGATGACATGACTGTTCTTATACTTTTCTAAACAAAGGATTCTGCTAACACAGCAACTTTCCATATATGGTTAACATACATTTGTTATATTTAATTGACATTTCCTTATTACTAAAGCTTGCCAAACAATTATAATTCTTACTGAAGCATGAATTCTTCCAGGTGGTTATCCTTGGCCTTAACCTTTACGCTGTTTGTCATTTGAATGCTCCCTATCCTCTGACAAGCCAGGGGGCCCCTTAGAGTATCAAAGGATTTTAAGATGAGCTTGTACTTTCTCTAACCGGATGCATATCCTGCTTTCAAAATATAGTTGCTTTTAGAATATAGTGAATAGAAAGTTATCCAGTAGTCATCTAGCTGATCCCACTTCAGCTACATTACTACAAAATCTGGGAACAATTTTATGATTGGATAGACAACAAGAAGGTAGCCAAGACAAGTGTAAAGTGTTAGAATAAAAATATAGATGTTGTTATAGAGGGAAAAATTATCAATATTATATCATGTTTAAATAATGAACAAAGTTTAAGAACTATATGTTTATATGAGTACTAATATTATTGCAAAGTGACGGAAGATGTTTGGAACCAGTGACGTCATATCTATGTCCAATGTTTTTTAATTTTGTACTATTAATAAAAAACTTTTTTAAAAAAGAAAGAAAGCACAAATTAAAACGGACTTGGAAAACTGGAAAAACTTACAATTGTCCCTATTGGGTAGTATAGCTACAATTAAGATTAATATCCTGCCAAGATTATTGTACCTGTTTCAGACAATCCCAATAAAGCTGGGGAAAAATATTTTGAAAAATTAAATAAGATGATATTAAAATTTGTATGGCAAGGTAAAAAAGCGAGAATACAATAAAAAATGCTACAAGATGTTAAGAGTAGAGGAGGTTTTGGTCTTCCAGATTGGAAGCTATACTACCAAGCATTGGCACTTAAATGGGTGAAGGAGTGGATTAATTTGAGGAATACAAGATTACTGACACTGGAGGGTCATGGGATAAAATATTAAGAATCTTCTTTTTCTTTAATTTTTAGTGTTAACCTATCCATTTCTGCACATTCCATTTTTTTTGTATTATTATATTCTCATCTGTGGGGGTTTGTTCATTTTTCCAATATTGTGCATATACTATCCTGGTTGGTGTTAAAATGTGCAAAATTAAATATGTATTACCCTTATTATACTTTTCTGGCAGCATGCCCAGCAGGAATATCTCAGGTTTCAAGTTTATGTGTTGTTTTATCATAGCTTCTAGCCATATGCATATTTTCTTCCAATATTTTTTTGCTTTGAGGCACGTCCACCACATGTGATAATATGAACCTGGTGTTTGGTTACATTTCCAACATTTGACAGATTTATCTTTGTACATATTCGCTATTCTTGCAGGTGACAAGTGCCATCTATAAAACATTTTTTAGAGATTTTCTTTATACGCTGTTGACATTGTAAGCTTGTAGTTTCTATTCCATAATTTCTGCCATTTGTCTAATTCGATTGTATAGCCAAAATTCTTAGCCAAAATTATCATAGTTTCTTTTACTTGTTCTTCTTCCAGTTTAATGGTTACTAAATAATTATATATCCTCTTAATTAATTTTTCATCTGCTCCCATTAGCATCTGATCTAGCTCATTTGGTTCCTTATAAAACCCATACACCTTTCCATCTTCTTCATATCTGGATTGTATCTGTAATTGTGGCCACCATAATAAGTCAATCCCTGATCTGTTTAGTTCTTTTTTGTAAAAAGGTTCTCCCGTTTCATTTAGTATGTACTTATATCTTATGATTTTTTCCATATTTATGACATTTGGGTGTATCACCACCTCCATTGTAGATAACCAAACTGGTATTTTCAGATAATGTTGCTCTTTGACTTTGGTCCATAGTAATGCTTTCCTAATGTAGTGCCTCTGGAAGTATCTATGTATCTCACCCTTCTTGTACCATAGAAAGGCATGCCATCCCAATTGCAAATCAAAGCTTGTAAGCAACAGGACCGAGAGTCCTTGGCTGAATTTATGGAACGTCTTATTTTAGCATTAGAACAACACTCAAGCATACAGGACCCTCGCACCAATGCTAAGGAAGGTATGGTTTTGTTTTTTGTGGACGGGGTACTTCCCAAAATTTTGGAGGCCATTCGAACCAACGTTATTGGCTGGGAAGCAAAAACTTTGTTTGAAATTGCAACAATAGCCGATCGTTATGCCACCTCCCTCAAGCAAAAATGGGCAGACAAAGAGATCAGGCTGATGGCTGTACAGCTGCATGCCCTTGAGAACCTGCCTGCTCTGCCCCCTCACCCTAGACACCTCCTAACCCCCCTTGGCTTTCGCTCCCCAGCAACAAACCTTCCACTGCTTTACATTGTGGCTTGGAGGGACATTTTAAATCCTCATGCCCCTATCTGTCTTCTTCCTCTTTGCAGCACCCTGGGAGTGGACCTGCTTTCCCAACTTCCCCTCCTTCTCCTCCAATCCCCTTGGATGCCCACTACATGACCTAGGCAAGCCCCTTCCTGCTTCCCCGCTCTACCCTTTTGCCCGCCATGACTACCAGTCCATGACCCCTTTTCCACTACCTATCCTCTTATTCCTCTCAATTCTGTTAACCCTGAAGTTATTCTCTCTGTTGATGGCCTTCCCACCAAATTGCTTGTTGACACTGAAGCTACTCACTCCACCCTGCAACCCCCTGATTTCCCTCATATATGGCCTTCTCAGGAAATCATTAATCCAATCAGAGTTACTAATGTTTCTATCCCTAACCCTGTTAGTGAATCTACTGTCTCTTCCTTGGGGCCTATCTCTATGGATCATGCCTTTTTGCTTAGCCCTTGCTCCCCATTGATCTCTTGGGTTGTGATCAGGGGTGAAATGCTCCCGGTTCGGACTGGATCGGCTGATCCAGTAGCGATGGCGGCGGGTGGTTTGGAGAACCAGTAGCAAAAATCCCTGTCCCTCTCCCCCCCCCATGCCCACCCAATTGCCCGGTCGCCCGCTTGCTGCTTCTTTCCAGCTCGCTTGCTTTTCCTGCCACTCAGCACTTCCGCTACTCGCTTTTCCCACCACTCGGCACTGCTGGCCAACCCACCTCATCCCCAGCCTATATAAGTTCCCCTTTCTACGTGACCCAGCTACTTCACCCAGAAGTTCGCCGATGCCTGCCCGCTTGGACCTTGCCTCGCCTCGCTCAGACCTCGCCTCGCTGACTGCCACTCACTCAAAAAGGTAAGCATTGCCAGTTGTGGCCTAGCGTGCTGCCCCCCCCCCACCATCCCTGGGCTTGTGTAGTTCGCACAGCTGCCGGGGATCATTTGCGGGCCTCATGCTGCCCCCCTGGTCCCTGGGCTTGCCTGCCTGGCCTGGCTAAGCCACCTAACTAACCACCCACCTTCTTCCCAGCCTCCAGCTTGCTTACCTTTGCTCTTCAGACCGAATCCCGAGCCACTGGTTGCAACGCCTGCCTTGCTTCACTTGCTGCAATCCCTGCAATCAATTGCATCAGCTAGCAACTGAATCTGCCTGCCTGCAATCAATCTCATTGGTGAGCAACTGAATCTGCCTGCCTTGTGCCATCAATTGGGTAAGTAACTTGGGGGGGGGGGTTGGGGGGAGCTTTTAAAAACATAGTTAATTGGGGGCTTTTTTAGGAGGGTTTTTTTTTTAGACTGAGCCATTTAAAGTTTAGGAAGTTTTAAATTTAGCTGCCTTTATCTAAAAATAAGAGCCTGAGTAGCGTAGGGGGCTAATGCATCCTACTAAAGGCAGCAATTAAGATCCAGCTGCCTGCAATTTCTGCGAGTTCAATCCTAGCCAGGCTCAAGGTCGACTCAGCCTTTCTTGAGGACCCAGTTTGTGGGGGCAATAAGCTGACTTTGTATAAATATACAAAAGTATGAAGGCTATTGCTTAACGCACTGTAAGCCGCCCTGAGTCTCCGGAGAAGGGCGGCATATAAATCAAATTTATGTATATATATATATATATATATATATATATATATATATATTCTGAGGTTTTCGCAGGTGTTTGTTTGTAGGTCTTTGGTTATTCGGGTCTTCTCCCGCGTAAAATTGGAAGTGTCTTGGCGACGTTTCGACGAAGTCTCATTCGTCATCTTCAGGCTGGTGTTCTCAGCTTCGTGCTTCCAGGAGCAATGTGAGATCGCAGCTGTCTCTTCCTTTTAACTGCTAGTGGGGGTGGGAGCTTGGCTGTGTTCTGATTGGGTGGAGGTGTGTTCTGATTGGTTAGGGGCTTGGCTGTGCTCTGATTGGATGGTTGTGCTCTGATTGGCTGGGGGTGTGTTCTGTTTGGGTGGGGGCTTGGTTGTGCTCGGCTTAGTCTGAGTTGCAGGGGGATTTGAGCTGGTGAGCTGCGTTGTTGTTGTTTGGCTTCGTGTTTGTGGCCGTGAGAGCTCTTCATGGTGGGTGTCAGTCTGATTCATGTATGGATTGGAGGGGTTTAAAGTGGCTAATGATGCAGCTGCGGTCTGGCTTCTGGTCCTTGGTCATGCCTCATTATCAGTGTGGGTTTGAGTCTGCTTTCTGTGTGGATGTGTGGTGGTGACATCCTGTGTGGCTCTCGTGAGTGTGGGTCTGGTGTCATTCGTCATGTTAGGGACTCATTTGTCAATAAGGGCGGGTTTCCAAATGGCTGGTAGTCAGGAGGTATCGTCTCGTTTGTTCATGCTGTGTGGGCGTTTTTCTATCTCGATGGCTTCTCTGATTATTCTGTTGTTAAAGTGTTCAGTTTTGGCAATAGTTCTGGTCGTTTTAAAGTCAATTTCATGCCCTGTGGCTTTAAGGTGTTGGACCAGGGAAGAAGTTTGTTCCTCTTTTCTGACTGAGTTCTTGTGTTCTTCAGAATTGCTCCTGGAAGCACGAAGCCGAGAACACCAGCCTGAAGATGATGAATGAGACTTCGTCAAAACGTCGCCAAAACACCTCCAATTTTACGCGGGAGAAGACCCGAATAACCAAAGACCTACATATATATATATAGTAAAATAATAAAATAAAATATTTGTGCAGCTTTCTGAGATTTGGTGTGTTTCTGTAGTGTTTCACTCTAACTACACAAACACACACAATCTCACAAACCTGTATGTGGCATTTTGTGTGGAAAAAGTGTGAAAGTTGGTTTTTGAGCTTTTTGTGGCAGTGTGAGGTTCCTGCTTGTTGCAGGGGCCATTTTGGGTGAAGTGCAGCTGCTTTTACATTGTGTATGAGTCAGTTGTGTTGTGTTGTGTTGTTTTGTGTGTGTGTGTGTAAAGTGTGAAAGTTGGTTTTTGAGCTTTTTGAACTTTTTGTGTGCTTTTACATTGTGTGTCATCAGCTAACAAAGCTCCTTTTTTTTCTTTTTGCAGTAGCTGCCACCTTTAACAGGAAGGATGAAAAGACAACAGATTTTGATGGGTTTTTTGGCCAAGAAACCAAAACTTGAACAACAACCAGCAGAAGTGGAACCAAAACCATCCCCAGCGCCACAAGCACCACCACCTGAAACTGGAGAAAGCAGCAAATCGACTTCCAGTGGTGACATTGTGGCAGTGTAGAGGAAAGAGGACCGTCTCCGTCCTTTAACTCTGATTTTTTCATGATTGGGGACCCTTCGGGGCATGGAGAGCCTGGAGAGCCATGTGAAATAAAGGGAAAGCCTGGGGGTAGCGAGGTGAAAGGCAATCACCCAGTGCAACAAAAGTAAACCCCTTAAACTTGGCGTGAAAGCATCTGCTATTGCGAGATGGCAGACCTGAGGCCATGTTCTGAATCTGACCCCTGAGCCTGTCTTATCAGAGGGAGAAGACTCCGAAAGTGAAGGAGAGGAGTTGGCAAGGCCTCCCTCTCCAGGACCCTCCTCTCTGGCAATGCATCAGGTGTCCTCCGAAGGCCAAGAGATAGGCCAGGAGCCAGGCACTTTGGAGCAGCTGCAGTTGGACAGCGATGGAGAGGAGTCTTGGCTGGATCTCCAACAGCATCAGAAAGATAAGCGCATGCAGCAGAGAAAGAGGCGTGCCAGAGATTAAGCTGAGTCAATGGACCACACCCCACAGGGGATAAAAGGGGGTGTGGTGGCCAGTCAGGCCTTGTAACAGACAAAACTGAAAAGCTAGCAAGTCATACTGCGTTTCTGGAAATTTGTTATATGCCCTCCTTGGATTTATTTTGGACTGGACTTGACAATTCTTTGGTTTTGTGGACTTATTTTGATGTATCGGACGGAGGAGAAAAAACTCCCTTTGTGAGTAAAGTTTTTTTGGCAGGCAGCTACTGGGTTGCTGCCAATTCTGTTATCTCAAAGGAATTCCTGACTGCTGGTTTTATTAACTCCTGGCTGACTGTTTGTGTGCGTGTGTGAGACGGGGACAGAACAGGCCATGACTAGTCACAGACGATGTGGAAGCAAAGATATATTTAACAGACTGTGTCATTGAAGTGAGTAAAAATATCCCAAAACTAATAGAAGAGATGAGCCTAAAGAAAGAGTAAGTCCGTGATTTTTGGTGAAAGAAGGAAGCTCAAATAACTAAAGATTGAGAGAAGGGAGACAAAGAACTTTGTGGCAAGAGCTTTAGGAGGAGAGGAGTAGCAAGAAAGTGGCTGGGAGAGGATTGGAAGGTGTAATTTGAAACCCAGAATGAAGAAAGAGTGAAAATAGAGGAAAGAGAAAAGGGAGGTGGTACAGCAAAGACGAGAGATGGCAGAGTGAGCAAGACGAGACAATGGGCGACAGACAGCTAGCAGGAGGAGAAAAATTGGTGGTCCAGGAAAGCAGCTAGAGAAGTGAAAAAATCGAAGGAAAGCAAATTGAGACGGAGAAAGAGCAGTACATAGCAGAAGGTTGGAGAAGGTGGAGAGAGACCAGAACACAGCGACAAGAGAGACAGGTGTGAGTGAAGAGATAGAAAGAAGAAGCAATGTATTGGAGGAACAGAGAGAATACAAACAGTGACGTGGAAGGAGCAGTAGGCAACAGAAGGTCGGAGAAAGTAAAAGAGACAGAGAGAGGACGGGACGCGGCGGCAAGAGTGACAGGAGTGGATTGGCGGCAGACGGAGGAAGATTGGAGAAGGAAACTGCCTCCTTAGAGAGACTGTGAGCTGAGTAGGACGAAAAAAAGAAAGTGAACTGTGTTGGAGAAGGAGAAGAGAAGTTCAGGAGTGGAAGAGAAAGGAGGGACAATGGATATAGAAGAGAAAGAAAAACGAAGAAACAGAGGCTCAGAGAGAAAGTGTGAAATTAATAGGCTGCTAGCTAAATAATGAAATATTAAAGGGATTAAATGTATAGGCTATATATAGATACTTAATATACAGATAAGAGTTATATTAATAATTGATTTAGAGTTATAAGTATATTTTATTTACAATTAACTGACTGATAGTTTTTTATATTTATATATTAATTAGAGTATTGTGAAAATAATACTTATAGATATTTATATAAACATATAGTGGTAATGAATAATTAGAGGCTAAGAGGATTAAGTTAGGGGATTAAGAGGGGATTAAGGTATAAAGGTATAAGGAAGAGTTAAGAGAACAAACAGCATTGTATTCAAGGTACTGCCAAGATTGGTTATAAAGGGAATTGAGTAGATTTGAATTAAATTGAGAATTAATTAAAAGAGTACTGTAAACTTGAGTAATATGACAAGCACTACAACAACAACATTGAGAACAGGAAAGAAAACAACATCAAGCCCATCACTGACACCCTCATCCCCATCAGGTCAGAGAACAATAGAAGGAATGCTGGGGACAGAAAAACAGTGCATAATATCAAACATGCAAACTATGCAGACAACATTATTGGCCAGTCAGGAAAAGATGATGAAGATGCAGGAAACAATGTCTAAAAATCATATAGAATTGAAAGGAGATATGAATAAATTGGACAATAGGATAGAGATGATACAACAAACAACTGAGAAAAATGAAGAAAGAATAAAGACAGTGGAAGTGAGGTCGGAACAAATGGAAAAAAAAGTGGACATAGTAGACAAAAAATTGATGGCAATGAACAAGGGACTCAAAGAATCAATTATCCACCTGGAAATGGAGAGAGCTGTATTCTATCTAAGATTCCAGAATGTAATGGAAGAAAAGGAAGAAGACTTGGGCACTATTATGGCAGGGCTGATAGCGGGAGCGTTATAAAGGGATAAGCAAGAAATATTATTGGAGATTGATGACGTGTACCGAATTCACACAAACTACGCTAGGCACAATAGACTGCCATGAGAAGTTCATATGAGATTTGCAAGGAAGAAAGCCAGAGACATAATTTATAAGAGTACGAGAAATGACCTAATGATTTATAAAGATAAAGAAATACAAACACTGGGGGGGGGGGGTCCTTTCAGATCAGGGAATTAGCCTGTCTGATGGCATTGGTGGGGAATGTGGGGAGGGGGGCCCGGGTGGGGCGTGGGAGGGCGAGGGTCGTCCTATCACCATGGCGGTTGGGAAATATACTGGTGGAGTGAACAGAGGGCGGAAGGACAACAGAGGGACGCGTCCCCGCTGCCTGCAGCGAGTTCAGTGTTCCGGCCCTCATGGTTCTGCTTGTGTCTCTGGGGGGTTAGGAGTGCGGAACCCAGGACTCCAACTGGTGTATGTTAACGCCAGGTCCATTGTTAACAAGGCTCCCCTCGTGCGAGTTCTGATAGACGAGGGGGGTGCAGACCTGGCTTGTATCACGGAGACCTGGTTGGGCCCGGAGGGAGGGGTCCCTCTCTCTGATCTATGCCCACCCAGTTTTTGTGTTCTACACCAGTCTCGACTCCACGGGAGGGGTGGTGGTGTGGCGGTTGTTATTAGGGAAGGTCTTAGACCTAGGGAGGTCACTGTCCCTCAGATAGGCGGGTTTGAATCACTTCTGTTGAAATGGGACCCTGGAGTACAGTCGGCTCTGTTGATCATGTACCTGTCTCCCAGCTGCATGTCTTCAGTCCTGCCCTCACTGCTCGAAGTCATAGCCAAACTGACGGTTGAGCTCCCCAACCTGATGGTTATGGGAGACTTTAACGTCCCGTCAGCCGGTGAGACATCCGAGTCGGTTCGGGAGTTCATGGCCTCCATGACGGCCATGGACCTGACTCAAGTTGTACAGGGCCCAACTCACAGGGGTGGACACACACTTGACCTGATTTTTATCTCTGGGCAGTGGATAAATGCTCAGGGTAGGGGTGAATTTTCCACCCAACCCCTGTCATGGACCGACGATTCCCTCCTTAAGCTAGACTTTCCATCCGCCAACCCATGCCGCTGGGAGGCAGAACCAACTTGTTGGTTCCGCCCCAGGCGCCTGATGGACCATGACAGGTTCCTGACAGAGCTTGGGACATTTCCCACTGACCTTTCCTGCGATTCACCTGAGGCCTTGGTGGATGCCTAGGAACGGGCTGCCACCAGGGTGCTGGATCGAATCGCCCCTTTGCGGCCTCTCCGCCAACAGGGATCCCAGTTTACTCCATGGTTTTACATGGAGCTGCGGGAGATGAAGTGTTGGAAGAGATGCCTAGAGGGCCGTTGCAGATCTTCCAATTCCGAATCTGATTGAACACAGCTAAGAACCCATATTAGGTCCTATCTTGTGGCTATGGAAGTGGTGAAATTGGATTATTTTGCTGGTCTCATTGCGTCTGCAGAAAATCGCCCAGCAGCCTTGTTTCGCGTGACCCGCTGTCTCCTCAATCAGGGAGCGAGGGAGGACCCTTTACAAGGCAGTGCTGAGGATTTTGTGCAATTTCTGCAAGACAAAGTCGCTCAGATCCAGATGGGGATAGACTTTGACTGGGCAGAGTCTGACGAGGAAATGGGAGCAAGTCTTGAAGGTGACATATGGGTTGAGTTTGACCCTGTTTTCATAGATGAAGTGGACAGGATTTTGGGTAGATTGGGATCCTCCACATGTTTGTTGGACCCATGTCCCTCCTGGCTTGTTGTGGCAACCAGAGAGGGGACTAGAGACTGGACCCAGGTGATTACCAATGCTTCTTTGAGGGATGGGGTCTTCCCCGCTTTACTTAAGGAGGCGGTGGTGCGTCCCCTCCTCAAGAAGCCAACGCTGGATCCGGCCTCCTTAAACAATTTTCGTCCCATCTCCAACCTTCGCCTTGTAGCGAAGGTTGTTGAGGCCATGGTGTCTTACCAACTTCCACAATTCCTGGAGGAAACTGATTACCTAGACCCATACCAATTGGGTTTCAGGCGCGGCCACAGCACGGAAACAGCATTGGTCGCCCTGGTGAATGATCTTTGGCAGGCCCGGGATGAGGGTTGTTCCTCCATTCTGGTGCTACTTGACCTCTCATTGAACATGGTATCTTACTGCGATGGCTCCGGGGGTTGGGAGTGGGGGGCACTGTTTTACAGTGGTTCTCCTCCTACCTCTCGGGCCGTACACAGTTTGTTTGGGTGGGGGGGTCAGACATCCTCCCCGAGACACCTCACCTGTGGGGTGCCACAGGGGTTGGTTCTCTCCCTCCTGCTTTTCAACATCTACATGAAGCCGCTGGGTGAGATCATTCGTAGTTTTGGGGTGAGGTATCATCAATACGCTGATGATACCCAACTGTACATCTCCACCCCGGATCAACCCAGGGATGCCCTTTCCGTGATGTCGAAGTGCCTGGAGGTGGTACAGGTCTGGATGGGCAGAAACAGGCTCCGACTCAAGCCCTCCAAGACTGAGTGGCTGTGGATTCCGGCATCTCCTGATCTAGCTACCCTGTCACTTATGATGGGAGGGGAGTTGTTGACTCCCTCCGAAAGGGCTCGCAATCTTGGCATCCTCCTTGATTGATTTATTTATTTATTTATTTATTTATTTATTTATTTATTTATTTATTTATTAGATTTCTATACCGCCCTTCTCCTAGCGGACTCAGGGCGTTGAACAGCCAATTAAAAACCAATACAAAAAAGTTAAAAACATACTAAAACCAATATAAATTAGGCTGAGAGTATAAAACCGAATAAAACTCTAAACAATTTAAAATTTGAAAATATTTAAAAAATAGAAGGGATCAGGCAAGTCCGGCAAGTTGAAAGAGATGAGTCTTCAGAGCCTGACGAAAAGTCCGGAGGTCAGCAATTGTTCTCAGTTCTGGAGGAAGATCGTTCCAGAGGGTGGGGGCTACCACAGAGAACGCTCTCCCCCTGGGGGTCGCCAGCCGGCATTGTCTGGCTGACGGCACCCTGAGGAGGTCCTCTCTGTGGGAGCGAACCGGCCGGTGGGAGGCAATTGGTGGCAGAAGGCGGTCCCGTAAGTACCCTGGTCCTAAGCCATGGAGCGCTTTAAAGGTGATTACCAACACCTTGAAACGCACCCGGAAGTCAACCGGCAACCAATGCAGCTCACGCAGGAGAGGTGTCACGTGGGAGCGCCCCGTCGCTCCCATAATCCCCCGCGCGGCCGCATTCTGCACCAGCTGGAGCCTCCGGGTGCATCCCAAGGGGAGCCCCATGTAGAGAGCATTGCAGTAGTCCAAGCGAGACGTGACGAGCGCCTGAGTGACTGTGCGTAGGGAGTCCCGATCTAGAAAGGGCTGCAACTGGTGTATCAGGCGAACCTGATAGAAAGCCCCCCTGGCCACAGCTGTTGTATGATCCTCTAAAGACAGCCGTGGGTCCAGGAGGACGCCCAAGTTGCGCACCCTTTCCGTGGGGGCCAATGATTCGCTCCCAATAACCAACGATGGAGTCAGCTGGCTATATCGGGATGCCGGCAGCCACAGCCACTCGGTCTTGGAGGGGTTGAGTTGAAGCCTGTTTCTCCCCATCCAGACCCGCACAGCTTCAAGGCACTGGGACATCACTTCCACGGCATCGTTGGGGTGGTCTGGGGTGGAGATGTACAGCTGAGTGTCATCAGCGTACTGATGGAATTCCACCCCAAAACCAAGGATGATCTCGCCCAGCGGCTTTACATAAATGTTGAACAGAAGGGGCGAGAGGACCGACCCTTGTGGCACCCCACACACTAGGCGCCTTGGGGTCGACCGCTGCCCCCCTGTCAACACAGATTGCGACCGGTCAGAGAGGTAGGAGGAGAACCACCGTAAAACGGTGCCCCCCACCCCCAATCCCTCCAACCGGCGCAACACGATACCATGGTCGATGGTATCAAAAGCCGCTGAGAGATCTAACAGCACCAGGATAGAGGAGTACCCCCTACCCTGGGCCCTCCAGAGATCATCCACCAACGCGACCAATGCCGTTTTGGTGCTGTAACCAGACCTGAAGCCGGACTGGAGCGGGTCTAAATAGACAGCTTCATCCAGGTACCGGGGGAGCTGCCACGCCACCACACTCTCAACAACCTTCGCTAAAAAGGGAAGGTTGGAGACTGGACGGTAATTTGCCAAAACAGCTGGGTCCAGGGAGGGCTTCTTGAGGAGGGGCCTCACCACCGCCTCCTTCAAAGCGGTCGGTAGGGCACCCTCACTCAGAGAAGCGTTTATGATCTCCTGGAGCCAGCCTCGTGTAACCTCCCGGGAGGCCAGCACCAACCAGGAGGGACACGGGTCCAATAAACATGTGGTAGCGTTCAGTCTTCCCAGGATCCTGTCCACGTCCTCGGGAGCCACAGGATCGAACTCAGCCCAGATAACACTCTCAAGGCCGGGCTCAGTCACCTCGCCCGAACTAACCCAGTCAGCGGCCAAATCATCCTGAATCTGAGTTATTTTATCATCCAGATATTGAACAAAGTCCTCAGCACGTCCCTGCAAGGGATCCTCCCGTGCTCCCAGATGAAGGAGGGAGCGGGTCACCCTAAACAGGGCAGCTGGGCGATTATCTCATGACGCGATAAGAGCGGCGAAATAATTAGATTTCGCCGCTTTTATTGCCACTAAGTAAGTCTTAATATGAGCTCTTACTAGTGTCAAGTCAGATTCGGAGCGACTGGCCCTCCAACCGCTCTCTAGGCGTCTTTTCCGGCGCTTCATCTCCCTCAGCTCCTCGGTGAACCAAGGAGATAAGTGAGTTCGGCGCCGGGTCAGAGGCCGCAAAGGCACGACACGGTCCAAGGCCCCACCGGCCGCCCTGTCCCAGGCAGCCACCAGGTCCTCAGCCGAGTCGCATGTCAGTGTCTCAGGAAATGGCCCAAGCTCCGTCTGGAACCTATCAGGATCCATCAGGCGCCTGCGGTGGAACCAGTCGGAGGAGCGAGTGGTCAGTCCATGACAAGGGTTCCATACCTATGTCCCCAGTATCAAGACCACTCAACCACTGACCAGAGACAAAAACTAGGTCCAGGGTGTGTCCACCAACGTGAGTCGGGCCCTGAATTACCTGGGTCAGGTCCATGGCCGTCATGGAAGCCATGAACTCCCGAGCCATCTCAGATGTTTCACCGATAGATGGCAGGTTGAAATCCCCCATGACTATAAGCCTGGGGGTAACAACCGCCACCTCAGCTATAACATTGAGAAGCTCGGGTAGGGTCATTGCCACGTGGCAGGGAGCCAGGTACGTGACTAACAGACCCATCTGCCCACCAGGACCCCACCTCACATAGATGGGCTCACACCCGGCTATCTGAGGTACAGTGGCCTCCCTCGGACCCAGACCCAGACCTTCCTTAATAATGACCGCTACTCCCCCACCCCTGCCCTGGGCTCTCGGCTGGTGGAATGCAAGGAAACCCAGTGGGCACATCTCCACGAGGGGAACCCCCCCCTCGTGGCCCAGCCAGGTCTCGGTAATACCAGCCAGGTCCGCACCCCCCTCTTGAAGAAGTTCACATATGAGGGGGGCCTTATTTACAACGGACCTCACATTGCACAACAACAGCCGGAGCCTTGGGTCCTGAGACTCTAGACAACCCGGGGAACAGGAATAGCTCAGGGGACCGGGGCAAGCAATCGCTCGAAGACAGTGAGTGCGTGCCCCCACCACACGATATGGTCCCCTGCTCTCGCCATATCTGCCCCTCCCACATAGCATAGATATCACACCACCCTCAACAGAGGGCTCAATAGGAGCCCTCTTACCTCCAGAAACTAAACCCCCCGTGGCATCACAGACTTCCGGGCCTGTCCCTTTCCCCCCCGGGTTTCCCCCCAAACCCGCACCCTCCCCCACCCCAGAACCCCCTAAAACACCCCTTAAAAAAGCATTTAAAAAACCCCTCAATCCCCATTTCACGACATGCCACCTCTCGGGGTCCCAAAACCCATCATTAAGGTAGGCCCTCGATAACGTGGAGGGCCAAACCCGCGAGAGGGGGGAATCTCGCAGGGCAAGAAGCGTAGACCTAGGGAGCATCCAGACAGATATGGGCAAGAAAAATGGGGGCATGGCATAGGTCCATAGTCATAGTTCAAGATGTCCTGAAGCAGGACCAGGTCAATCAGGAGAAAACGCCACTACCCTCTCACGGTAGCGACCAGGAGTCTCTGCATTCTGTCCCTGAGGGGGGTGTCCAGGCCACCCTCTCACGGTGGCCCAACCAGAAACAGGCGCGTTAGAGAGTCCAAGGCCACTCTCTCACCGTGGCCCGGCAGATTCATCCTGTAGGTGTGGCACCCCCTCAGGGTAGGTGATAACAGAACCGGCTCCACAAGTCCTCCCGTGAGCTGGCCTGTCTTCCAATGGCCAGCCAGTGGAGTGATGGAATACTGATGGAAAAGCCAAATACTGATGGAAAAGCCAAAAGTCCAAAGCACCGCTCCGGAAGTAGCGGGCAAATAATAAAGGAGTGGGCATAGTTTGAGGGCCAGCAGAGGACAAGCGGGATGGGGGGGGGAACCCTCACCAGCCTCCAATGGGTCCATAAGCCCGCTGGCCGCTGGGGCCCCGCTGGAATCATCGGCCCCCATTCTCACCGCTGCCGCCACTCGCTGGCCGCCATCTCCTTGCCGCTCACCGCCGCGCCGCCATCTCTCGCAGCGTTTTCTTTCCTCAGCTGGTTTTGAACAGATGGAAGCGGGAGCCTCAGGAGACATGCTGAGGGCTGCGCAACGGCTGCCAAGCGCCCTCTAACCGCCGCCGGCGCTCGCCACTCGCCGCTCGATCCTCGCTGCTCCCGGCCACGCCGCCATCTTTCGCAGCGCCGCCCAGCTGTTTATGGGCGGCGGGAGCCTCTGGAGACATGCCGAGGGCTTCGCAACGGCTGCCCTCTCACTGCCGCCGCCGCTCGCCGCTCGTCTTCGCCGCCCCCCCACTGTGCCGCCATCTTCCGCAGCGCCTCTCAGCTGTTTTAGGCGGCGAAAGCGGCGGAAGCGGCGGGGGTCTTTAGAAACACGCTGGCGGGCTACAAGCCCACCAGCGTGATGGCAATGTATTCCGCTGGCTGGGCGGGGGGTTGCCGATGGTCTGCAACCCCCACGGACCCTCTAAAAGCCAGCCAAGAAGCCCATCTTCATAAGGAGCCCTGGATGCGGTCGCCATCTTGGGCATGCGCGTTAATTTAAATCACGGCTGTCCTTGGTGGATCATCTAATGGCTGTGACAAGGGGGGCTTTTGTACAGGTCCACCTAGTGCACCAGTTGCAGCCTTTCCTAGACAGGGATGCCCTTCGCAGTCACTCAAGCTCTCATTGTCTTTCAGTTGGATTACTGCAATGCGTGAAATGCTGACAAATGCTCTCTACATGGGGCTGCCCTTGGGGTGCACCTGGAGGCTCCAGCTGGTCCAGAATGCAGCCACGCGGGTTGTTACGGGAGCTTCCCGTTACTCCCGGGCAACACCTCTCCTGCTTGAGCTGCACTGGCTGCCAGTGGCCTTCTGGATCCACTTCAAGGTGCTGGTACTTACCTATAAAGCCCTTCATGGCATGGGCCTGAGGTACTTGCAAGGACCACCTCCTACCGGCCTCCCACTGCCCTGTGCGTTCTGATAGAACTGCCCTCCTCCAGGTGCCGTTGGCCAGACAATGTCGGCTGGTGACTCCCAGGATAAGGGCATTCTCTGTGCCTGCACCAACCCTCTGGAATGGGTTACCCACCGAGCTCCGGACGGCTCCCAATCTCCGCACTTTCCATCCTGGCCTGAAGACATGGCTTTTTCATCAAATTCCCTGACCGATTATGGGGTTTTTAATCTTGGGGATTTTAAATCGGATTGGATTTTAGAATTTTATTGTGATTGTTTTTACTGTGTGAGCCGCCCCGAGTCCTAGAGGAGAAGGGCGGCATATAAATTTTAATAATAAATAATAAATAAATAATAAACACTAAAACAAGTCCCGAAGAAAGTAAGAGAGCAGAGAAGAGACCATAGGCTTCTTGCTGCACAGCTGATTAAAAGAAATATACTATTTAGATGGTTAATCCCAGAAGGGATGTTGGTATCATGGCAGGAGAGAAAGATCAAGATAGACAATCTAGACAAGGCACAAGAACTCTATGATCAGCTGGAGGAGGTGGAAGAAGAGAGCAGCAGCAAAGAGGAATTAGAATCTAGAAGTCAGGAAGACCAGCAAAGGAAGCTAAAAGAAATAGAACTAGAGATAGAAAGCAAGGAAGAAAAGGGACAAAGGGAAGGAGAAGGAGCGGGTTTGAGAATACGACCACAAAGAGATGTTAGAATCAATAGAAGACAGAAACCAATATATAACTAGAACAATGGAAGAAGAAATTAGGCTAATATCGATTAATGTTAATGGATTAAATGCCCCTGCTAAAAGAAAACAAATACTAACAAAATTAGCAAAACAAGGTATAGATATAGTGTGCCTACAAGAGGTACATATAAAAGAGCAGCATAGAAAATGTTTGGAATTCCCGAAATTAGGAACACTATACACAGCATTAGCGGAACAAAAACAGAGGGGAATAGCGGTATATATCAGGGAGGGAATAAAGGCTAAATTAAAATATCAAGATATAGATGGAAGAGTTTTAATGATAGAACTACAAATTGGGCTGAAATCATGGCTGTTGGTGACAATTTACTCCCCAAATGAGAATCAGAAAGAATTTTACAGCAAATTACACAAAAAATTTACAGAAATGGAACAGGGAAATATTTTCATGGTAGGACACTACAATGCGGTGGTGGACAAAAAAAGGACTATGTTAGCAGTATAAAAAATAAAAAGAAACAAAAAATACTACCAGGATCATTCTTTGATATGGTACATGAACTCAATTTATTTGATCAGTGGAAGGAATTGAATCCAAAAAAAAAAAAAGGGAATACACTTTTTTCTCGAACCCACATAAATCCTGGTCCTGATTAGATATGGCATGGATGAATGGAGATGTAGGAAAGGATATAGAAACAATAGAAATAATGCCAAATATGTGGGCTGACCACAACCCCTTAAAAATAATTTGGAAAGGACAGAAAAAGGTTAGGAGAAGGTGGATACTGATTCCCCAAATTTTAAAAGAAAAAGAATTTATTTTAAAGATTAAAAAAGAAATGGAATTATTTTTTACAGAAAATACAAAGCAACCAACATCATTACAAATTATATGGGATACAGCTAAAGCGTACCTAAGGGGTATAGCGATAGCTTATATAGCAAAAAAAAAAAAAAAAAAAAAGAGGAGAAAAAGCAAATGCAAAATACACTGCAGAAGGAGATTTAAAAATTAGAATCTAAATTACAAAGGGAGCCCCAGGATGAAAAAATTGAAGGGAAAATGGTTCTGGCTAAACGTAAACTAAATATAGTGGAGCAAGAGGAAAGGGCAAGGGAATTGAAAGTGGCAAAACAAACTTTTTTTTTGAGCATGCAAACAAGCCCGGGAGGTGGCTAGCCTATAAATTAGGGAAAAAAGATTGATTCAGGAATTACAGGATGAAAACAGAGAGTTACATTACAAAATGGAAAAAAAGAAAAAATAATCCAGAATTACTTTGAGGTGCTATATAAAAAAGAAGAAATAGACAAGGAGAACATAATACAATACTTAAAGGTTAATGGTTTGCCGGAACTAAAAGAAGAGCAGAGGGAAATATTAAATAAAGAGATAACAGCCACAGAATTAAGAACAGCAGTGCAAAAACAAAAAAGTAATAAAACCCTGGGGCCAGACAGACTTCCAGGGGAGGTATATAAGAGTTTGTATGAGGATTTTGAAATGATGCTAATGGAAGTGTATAATGATATATTGGAGAAGGCCAAATTACCAGATTCCTGGACTGAAGCTTATATATCCCTTATTCTAAAAGAAGGTACAGACCCCAAACAAATAAAAAATTACAGGCCAATCTCGCTGTTGAACACAGATTACAAAAGTTTTACTACTATAATTGCAGAAAGGTTGAAATTAATATTAAATGAAATAATACATTCGGACCAAAATGGTTTTCTACCTACAAGGCAAATTAGGAACAATATAAGAACGGTGTTAAATGTCTTAGAGTACTATGAAGCACATCCTGAAAAACAGGTGGCACTAATATTTTTAGACGCCCAGAAAGCATTTGGTAATCTTAATTGGCAGTTTTTGTTCCAACAGATCAAAGATATGAGATTTGGAGGGAAGTTCGAGAAAACAATAAAGACGATATACATGACACAAAAAGCTAGAGTGATAATTAATGGGGATAACACAGAGAAATTCACAATAAACAAAGGAGTAAAACAGGGATGCCCAATGTCACCTCTGCTTTTCATCTTGAGATTAGAAGTGCTGCTAACCCAAATTAGATACAATGGAGAGATAAAAGGACTAAAGGTAAAAAAAGAAGAATATAAGACACAGGCATTTGTGGATGACCTAGTGTTCTTCATAGAAGAGCTGCTAGAGACAGGAAACACCTTAATGAATGAAATGGAAAAATTTGGGACAGTGGCAGGACTGAAAATTAATAGAGAAAAGACTAAAATTTAACTGAAAAAGAAAAGAAAGAATTAGAAAAAGATTTGGGATTGCAAATTGAAAAAAAGATTAAATATTTAGGAATTTGGCTCACTGTAAGGTGTTCTTCAATAAAGATGATAATTATAAAAAACTGATACAACAAATGAAAAAAGATTTAGAGATTTGGGGAAAATTACAGTTATCACTACTAGGAAGGATAGCAATGATTACAATGAATATATTGCCAAAATTATTATATCTATTCCAGACAGTCCCTATAAAATTGGAAAGGAGATTCTTTGAAGAATTAAATAAAATAATAAAAAAAATTATTTGGCTGGGTAAGAAAGCACGGATAAATACAAAAATGTTACAAGTTGTAGAAGCAGAGGTGGCTTTGGACTCCCAAAATGGGAACTTTATTATCAAGCTGCGGGGCTATTATGGATCAGAGACTGGATAAACTTAGACAATAAAAGGGTTTTAACGATTGAAGGATATGACCTACAGGCAGGTTGGCATGCCTTCCTACGGGATAAACGTAATAAGGCACACTCATATTTTTACTGACATCAAATAAGAGAAGCATTGACATGGACATGGGGAAAGGTTAAAAGGAAACATCATATGAAATTGCCAAACTGGGTTTCACCAATGGAGGCAACAATTTATCCAAACACATTAGATAAAAAAAAGATGATAAGATATAAAGAACTATTAGATAGCCAGGGGAAGCTTAAATCAAATGAAGAATTAAAAGAACAGGGTATAATTATAGACTGGTGGCCATATCTACAGACACAATCAACATATAGAAAAGATATGGAAGAATATGGAATTCAAGGGGTACCACAACAATTGGATAGAATATTGACAGGCAAGGAAGAAAAATTTATAACAAAAGCATATAAATATCTATTAGAGGTAGAAATGCAAGAAGAAATAGTGAAAGGTCCAATGATAGCAAGGGCACAAAATGTAGGCCGTAATATAAATTTAGAGGAATGGGAAAAACTATAGAACAAAAACTGTAAATTAATATTGTCGACCGCATATAAAGAAAATCAGTACAAAATGTTTTATAGGTGGCATTTAACACCAGTGAGATTGGCTAAAATGTACGCAAATATGAAACCAGACTGCTGGAAGTGTAAATATAAGGACAGAACATTTTATCACATGTGGTGGCAATGCCCCAAAGCAAAGAAATATTGGGAGCAGATAAGGAGATGGTTAAAGGAGATAACAGGAGAACAAACTGAATTTAAACCTGAATTATTTTTATTAGGAATAATTAATCAAAGGATAAAGAAGCAACACCAACATATCATTTTACATATAGTAAAAGCAGCACAAATTGTTTATGCCCAATGTTGGAAACTGGAAAATATACCAGCCAATGAGAGGATTATTCATAATATATTAGTATGTGCTGAGATGTTTAAGCTCACGTTAGAAATAAAAGGCAAGGAAGAAACAGAATTTTACGATGTTGATAACTGTAAGAGACACATGACACAGTACTGTTAAAAATGCTTATTGTTACGTAAATTGGAAAAATGGAAAAAAAAATTAAAAAAAAAAGATTACCCACAGGAGGGAACAAAAGGAGAATTTAGAACTAGAACAAAGGTGAAATTTCCTGACTTTGTAAACAATTAACCAGTGGAACAGCTTGACTTCAGAAATTGTGGGTGTCGTAACACTGGAGGTTTCTGAGAAGAGATTGGACAGCCATTTGTCCAAAATGGTATAGGTCCCTTTAACACTGTTATTCTATTATTCTAGAAGACTAACATTTAAGAATAGAAACTTCAGTTTAAATTTTCTTTTTAAAAATATCTTAATTTCAGGAATTTTGAAAATAAACTTCAAGAACTCAACATTTTGGGGAAAAAATCCTTTTAATGAGGTGGCCAGGTGGCCCAACTGAGAGGCAGCCCAGCTGAGAGGTGGCCAGGGGTGGGATCCTACCAGTTTAACAACTGGTTCGCTGAGTGCGTGTGCCAGACGCATGCTATGCGCGTGTGCACAATTTGGAGAACCTTTTGTGTTAAGGATATTGTTGTTGTGTAACAACTAGCAGAGTAAAGTGCACAGAGAAACGTTGCTGAGAGTAATGAGATAGAGATACATACAAACTGGTGTTATCAAAAGTTTTCTTTATAATGGGTCCTCTAAACAGTCCAAGTCTTTACCGGTTAACTCCAAACAAACTCTTACCAAACAAACAGTAGTTGGTTTACAAACTCCAGATGGTAGCAGATCCACCCACACATGCACGTGATGATAGCAGCTTATCATTTACTGAATACATTACAGTACCCTTCTTAAATACATTGTTAAATTACAATTAATTATAGCATGACTCAGCATTACAGCATGATGCAGCATTAAAACTTAAAGTCACAGAATACATATATTGCCTGGACAACTGTTAGGCCCAAATCATATCCTAACACGCTCCCCTTTGGACAGGCCAATATATACAGTTTAAATACAATATATACAGTTTAGATCCTTAATCCATAGCTTTCACAACTTGCTTTATGTTTGACAGCACCTTGAGCTTTGGTAAAGTTATCCGCGATATTGTCTTCCGACATGCAATATTCCAGTTTAACCATATTGCTTTGGATACTTTGGCGAACATTCAGATACCGAATGTCAGTATGCTTGGATCTAGTTTTAACTGCTAAATTAGTTGCCATGTTTATAGCAGCTTGGTTGTCCTCATGTATTACAATTGGATAATCCATTTTTAAACCAATATCCATCATTAGTTGTTTGTAATATATCAGATCAGTACATACCAGTGATAGACATGAAAATTCTGCCTCCATTGTAGATAGACTAATATGTTTTTGACGAATTGATTTCCAGCCAATCAAACAATTGCCTAACATTATAGCTATACCCGATGTAGACTTTCTAGTGGTCACATCAGTAGCGAAACTGGCATCAGCATATGCGCTCAGTACTAAATCTTGGTTAGGTTCTAGATACAATGCATAATGCATCGTCATTTTCAGATATCTTAGTATACGCTTTGCGGCCTGCCAATGCCTATCAGTTGGCTCTGCATTATATCTTGCTAATTGATTTACGCTAAATGATATATCCGGTCTCGACCAATTGCTGATATAGGATAGACTACCTATAAGAGACTGGTAGATCTCCTTACTAAAGTTAGGGCTTTGGATTTCCTCATGGTTAAAATCCTGTGCCATAGGTGTCTTGGCCGGCTTACATAGCTCCATGTCATAACGCTTCAACATCTGGCTAATTTTGCTAGATTGAGATATTTTATAACCTCTAGCTGTTTGACTAATATCTAGACCCAAATAATGCCTGATATTTCCTAGATTTCTGATCTTAAATTTAGTCTGTAACTGGTGAACGATATCTATGGCTTCCTTGTCAGTTTTAGTTATTATAGCTATGTCATCTGTAAACAATAACAAAAATGAAACTAACCCATTACTTTCTCTTTTAAAGAGACATTTATCCGCTATACCTTCATGAAAACCAATCCTATTTAGTTCTTTAACTATGCATTGGTTCCACTCAAACCCTGATTGTTTCAAACCATAAAGGCTTTTCTTGAGCTTCCAACAATCAGTTTGGTTTTGTGTTTCAACTCCTAAAGGCTTCCTCATATAGATGGTGTGTCTTAATGGAGCATGCAAGTATGCCGTCTCCACATCTATATGGTTAATACTATATTTGTTCTTAGCCGCCCATACCAGCATTGTTCTTAAAGTACTAGCACGTAAACTAGGAGCAAAAACCTCATCGAAATCTTTTTCGGTCTGAGAAAAACCTTGAGCTGCATTGCTGCTGGTGAGTAAAACAGCTGAGGTGCGGCAATCCACTCTGCCATGCCGATCAGCTGGGCTGCGGAAACGGAAATATAGGTGAGTATAATGAGGGGCGGGCAGGCAGGCCCACTTCAAAGTCGGAGGGAACCGGTTCACTCAAGGCTGAAATTCGGAGCTAACAATTCACCCAAAGAGCTGAGGTGGTGCAGTGGTTAGAGTGCTGTACTGCAGCTACTTCAGCTGACTGCTAGTTCAGCAGATCAGCGGATCAAATCTCACCGGCTCAAGGTTGACTCAGCCTTCCATCCTTCCGAGGTGGGTAAAATGAGGACCCAGATTGTTGGGGGCAATATGCTATTTAGTATAATGTCGATTGTTGTAAGCCACCCAGAGTCCTCGATGAGTGGGCGGTATAGAAATATTATTATTATTATTATTATTATTATTATTAATAATAATAATAATAATAATAATCTGGTCCGAACTGGTAAAATCCCACCAGTGGAGGTGGCCTAGTGGCCCAGCTAAGAGGCAGCCCGGCGACCCATTTGAGAGACACAGAGACAGCTCGGAAGCCCAGCTGAGACACGGAGAGGCAGCCCAGCAACCCAACCGGGTAGCTGAGTGGAGGCAGTGTGGTGCAAATAGACACCACAGAGCATTGGTGGAGCCGAGCTAGGTGGCAGCAGACCAGCGGCTATGAGCAGCACAGCAGACCAGCTGAGCAGCAGCGGTGCAGAGCTAAGTGGCAGAGGAGCGGATTGCCCAGAGAAGTGACTGAGAGCAGCGCAGCAGACCAGTAGATCTATGTACATTAGTGGCCAGAATTATGGAAACCTTTTGGGAAAGGGGCATTGGTCTTACCTGATACGCTCCTTCTCGTTTGGTGGAGATAGCATCCAGGAATGGGTTAACTTTGTCTCCTCACTGATTGGACTGAGTCTGTTTTGAGCTCTGAGGATACGCCTCCTCTACCCACGGTCCCCAGCTTTTGGCGAAGGTGAAGCAACAGACTCAATGCGTCGTAATCAATGGTTCAACCCCATGTACCCAGGACCAGACAGTCTCCAGGGCGGGGCTGGATGCTATCTCCACCAAACGAGAAGGAGCATATCAGGTAAGACCAACGCCCCTTCTCCATTATAGGTGGAGATAGCATCCAGGAATGGGACGTACCAAAGCTGGCTGTCCTTATGAGTGGGCTGCAATCTGGTCCTGAGTCCCTAGTTCCACATGCACTCTCTGGAGAACACATCTGTTGAAGGCCGCCTCGGCTGAAGGGAAGGTGTCTATCTTATAGTGCTTGATGAATGGTGACGGGGAGGACCACGTCGCTACTCAACAGACCACTTCAATCGAAGCCTGTGTTGCCCACGCTACTGTGGTGGCTACGCTCCTGGTGGAATGGGCCATCACTCTAGAAGGCAATGGAAGAGCCTGGACCTCGTAGGCCTTGGCAATACACGCCCGAATTCACTGACCTACTGTCGATGATGTGACCTTCTTGCCAAGTGTAGCGGGCTGGAAGGACACAAATAGTGATTCCGATCTCCGAAAGGAGGAAGCCCTTTTAAGGTAAATGCGGAGAGCCCTCCTTACATCTAATGTGTGCCACTTCTTCTCTAGTACGTGGACAGGTTCTGGGTAGAAATTCAGTAGCACCAACTCCTGGGCCCTATGGAACTAGGAGTTCACTTTGGGGATGAAGGAAGGGTCTATCCTCAAAACTACTCGGGATGGAAAATACAGAGGTCCTTCCTCACAGAGAGGGCTGCCAGTTCCAAGAGCCATCTGGCCGATGTAACAGCCACCAGGAATGCCAACTTAAAGGTAAGAAACCGCAGACCTGCCAATCTTAATGGTTCGAAGGGCCCCCCGGTGAGAGAGTGCAAGTCCTTGGCCAGATCCCAGGTAGGGTAACTGTGCACCACTGGTGGTTTTAAGTTGGTTGTGCCCCTTATGAAACTGCACACCGTAGGATGTTGAGAGAGAGACTGTAGTTTCCCTCAAGTCAATACTGAGGACAGTGCCGCTACTTGTCACCTGATGGTATTGGGGGATAGCCCTTTATCAAGCCCATCTTGTAGGAACTCCAGGATCTGGGCAATCAATATGTCCATGGGGTCTGCCCCTGCCTTGTCACACCAGCCACAAAAGGCCTTCCACATGGCATTATAGATGCAGTTGGTGGATGACTTCCTAGAGGCCTGTATTGTTTGAATGACCCTGGAGGAAAACTTGTCTCTTCTCAGAAGACTCCGCTCAATCGCCAAGCGGTCAAATGTAACCACTGAGGGTCTGGGTGGATTACAGCACCCTGGCTGAGGTAGATCTTGTTCTGAGATATTCTCCATGGCTGGCCTACCAACAGGTTGACTAGGTTGGCAAACCACGGTCTTCTGGGACAGTGAGGTGCTAGAAAAAGGACCTCCACCCTCTCTGACAACTTCTTCCTGATCACCATTGGAATAAGTGGAAGAGGAGGGAAGGCATACAGCAATCCTGGAGGCCACTGACTGCAGAGGGCATCGACCCCCTCTGCCCCTGAGTCACAAACCGTGTGAAAAACCTGGGCGGCTGGCTGTTGGCTGGAGTGGCAAACAAGCCCATGACCGGGAGGCTGAATCATTCCGCAATTTCCCGGAACAGAGAGGGGTGTAGGCGCCACTCTGCTTGGTCAATGAAAGCCCTGCTGAGCCAGTCTGCCTGCACGTTGTCGACTCCAGAGATATGTTCTGCTCTGATGGAGAGAAGGTGACTCTCCACCCAAAGGCCCATCTGCTCGGCTACCTGCATCAGGAACCTGGACCTGGTTCCCCCCTGGCGGTTGATGTGTGCCTTGGTGGCCACGTTGTCCATCAAAGGTAGGTAAATTGAGGACCCAGTTTGTGGGGGCAATAAGCTGACTTTGTATAATATACAAAAGTATGAAGGCTATTGCTTAACACATTGTAAGTCACCCTGAGTCTTCGGAGAAGGGCGGCATATAAATAAAATAAAAAAAAAAAGCCAGAATATGCTTGCTGGAAACTGTCTCCCGGAACTGCTTGAGGGCAAGATGGATTGCCCTCAGTTCCAGCCAGTTTATGTTGTGTCTCCAATCCTCCTGAGTCCACCACCCTTGAGCCATCAAGGACTGTAGGTGAGCCCCCCATCCGAAGAAGCTGGTGTCCATCGTGATGCTCAGGTGGACGGGTTCTTTGAAGCGATAGCCCCTGGTGATGGCTAGGGACCTCCACCACCTGAAGGACCGGATCACCTTTGGGGAACACGAACCTTGGCTGGTGAGTTGCTCCTGCCAGACCTCTAATAAGGCAGGAGAAACCACTGCAAGCTCCTGGTGTGCAGTTGGGCCCATGGGACAATGGAAATACATGAGACCATCTTGCCCAGGAGCTGCAATAGAAGGACCAATGGCACAGTCCATTCTCTCTGGACTTGAGCTATCAATTCTCTGAGACTGACCTGCCTCTCCTGGGACAGATGTACCTGGCACCCCACCGTGTCTATAATGGCTCCCAAATAGAGCAGACAGTTTGTTGGGACCAGGTGATTCTTGTCCCAATTTATGGAGAACCTGAGGTGCTGGAGTACCTGGGTGGTGACCTGCAGATCCTCCCTCGCCTGGCGGCCAGAGGAGGACTGGATCAGAATGTCATCCAGGTTACACTCTATCTGCACGGGAAGATCCCGAAGGTATGCCGTCACTGCCAACAGTTTCGTAAATGTCCTTGGCGCCAATGACAGGCTGAAGGGCAGGGCCTTGTACTGAAAGTGTTGGCCAGCATAGAGGAATTGGAGATACTGACAATAGGCCTTCAAGATGGGAACGTGTAGATACGCCTCTGTCAGATCGATGGACGTGAGGACGTCGCCTTCTCGAACGCCCTCTAGGATCGATTGAAGGGACTGCATCTTGAATTGCCGGTATCTTAAATAGTGGTTCAGCCTCTTCAAGAATCGCCCTCCACGCCCCCCGCCCCCCGAGGTCTTGGGGATTACAAAAAGAATAGAATAGAACCCCTGCCCCTTTTGGTCCTCTGAAACTTGTTGGATTGCCTGAATGTCCACCAAGTGCTGTACTGCTGTCTCCATGAGGACCCTCTTTGATGCATCTCTCGAGATGGGGCAACGAATGAAAAATCTTGGAGGCATGGAGAGGAACTCAAGAGAGAGGTCCGACCCTACCGTCCTTAGAACCCATGAATCCAACGTGATCTCCTCCCATCAATCTGCAAAGAGGGCCAGACGCCCCCTGATGGGAGGGTTGGATTGGCAGTCACTTTGGGCATTGAAAGGACCTACTTCCGCTGCCACAAAATGGCCACTCGGTCTGGAATTGTTTGCTCCTGGCCGACCTATCCTGTTGTTGTTGTTGCCTCGGAAAATACTGCCTCTGGGTTCTCTGGAACCCCGAGCCGGAGTCCACCGAATGAAAGGTGGGGTGGTGAAAATAAGGCGAGGAGCGAACCTCGCCTCGCCTGGAAAGGGATGGTAGAACCTTCCTTTTGTCCTTGGACTCCACTAAGATAGGGTCCAAAACCTCTCCAAACAACGTCTCTCCTCTGAATGGGGCCAAGGCTAGCTTCTATTTATGCCTGGTGTTAGGATATGATTTGGGCCTAACAGTTGTCCAGGCAATATATGTGTTCTGTGATTTTAAGTTTTAATGCTACATCATGCTGTAATGCTGAGTCATGCTATAATTGTAATTTAACAATGTATTTAAGAAAGGTACTGTAAGGTATTCAGTTGGATGATAAGCTGCTATCATCACGTGCATGTGTGGGTGGATCTGCTACCATCCGGGGTTTGTGAACCAACTACTGTTTGTTTGGTAAGAGTTTGTTTGGAGTTAACCGGTAAAGACTTGGACTGTTTAGAAGACTACGAGATTGTTTATTTCCCATTATAAAGAAAACTTTTGATAACACCAGTTTGTATGTATCTCTATCTCATTGCTCTCAGCAACGTTTCTCTGTGCACTTTACTCTGCTAGTTGTTACACAACAACAATATCCTTAACATTGGTTATGGGCCCAGGGCCAACCAGGACCAACCGGAACTAACTAGGATTTTTTCAGAGTTACACTGAGAGCTAGTTTGAGTTTGTGAGTAGTACAAACTGTGTTTGTTATAAACAATCTAAGTGAAGATGGCACTAGAACAAGCAGCAAATTTTTCCATGATAACCCGGCTGGACGGAACAAGCTATGTATCCTGGTCTACAAAATGTAGTCTACTTTTGCGTAGAGAAGGACTGTGGGACATAGTTAATAATCCACCGGATGTAACAGCATGGGATCCTGCTGATGAAGAAGATGCCAAGAAATTAGCCAAGTTTAACAGAGACAATGAACGAGCTCTTTGTATTATTGGACTGACACTGGGTGACCAGCAGCTTCTCCATATCCATGGTGAAGAGTCTGCTGCTAGGTGTTGGACCAAGTTGAAGAGACTATATGTTCGTGACTCTGTGGGTGCTCATATATATCTCACACGAAAATTATTTAGACAACATCTTCTTAAAGGGGGAGATATGATGGCTCATTTGAAATCCATGACCAGAAGTTTCCAGGAGCTGCATGAAAAGGAACTTGTTTTCTCTGAACTACAACAAGTTTACATAATTCTTTCTTCTTTGGACGATAGTTATGATAACTTTGTTTCTTCGTTAGAGGTTTTGTCCAGAGATGAACTGACATTGGCTGGCATAACTGGTAGGTTGTTGGAAGAATCCAAAAGAAGACAAGAAAGGGATCAGTTGAGAGTGCAACAACCAAAAGAAGATAAAATGTACTCAACTGCTTATTTTGTAAAACGTTGTTTTGCTTGTGGGGCTAAAGGGCATATAGCTAAGTATTGTAAAAATAAGAAAATGCCTGTTAGGGTATCCAGATGTCAACATTAGGAGGCACCTACAAAGTCCCACAGGTTTGTGTGTGTGTTTCTCCTTCTGGTAAAATGAGGGGTGGGTGGTGGTGGGTGAGCAATAGATGCAATCATGTCTTCTCCATGGAATTCAAGAGCTGCTTTTCTCCATATTAGCAAAAACATCAATATTTTACCCCATTATGTTCATGTTGAGATTAATCATAAAAGGCCTGAAATGCAAGCAATACATTCCCTGGAGAAGACATTCTAACAACTAGAATTTAACTGATCATAAAATATCCCTGGTTGTTGTGCCTCTATTGGCACCTTCATTTTCACAGATAAATAAGGCCTGCCCTATCCAGTTGGATTGAAGTTGGCAATAGTAGCATTTTATCCATCTACAAAGTGGAATAAAAATTACTCTAGCAATTATAGGCCAAAGAGACTAGCAGATATTGTGGCTAAAATTTATGCCATGATCCTCTTAGTTAAACTTGAGAAAAAATCATTCTTGCAGAAGGTTTTAGGTAGAGTTAAATGCCACATAGATTTTGTAAGAAATAATGCATAAATTAATAATCTAATATTTGCAACCAACTTATCTTGAAATATCTAATCTATTATCAGTGAGGTAGAACAAGCTTTGCTGCTTTCTAGATGTTAGTGCAGATTTGACTCAATAAACAGAAAATTGAGGTTTGGACTCAATGGAGCCCTGAGAAGAAGGATCTATGCTTCCCAAGGGGGAAGGGAAAGATGCATATTTGAACCCTTGTTATTCAGTATGGATATGAATGACTTCCTAGGACTAATGCAGGATCAAAAAACAGATCATAAATAAATATTATTTCGTTTTTTGAATAAACTGACTAAATTAGTGGACCAATGAAATGCTGTGCATGTAGTATACAGTACTTGGATTTCAGAAAGGCTTTGACAAAGTAAACCACAACCTATTTCTTGGGAAGCTGAAAATATGTGGGATAGACAGCATCACCCCCAGATGGAGTCAGCCTGTGGTCCTCAATGGAACTACGTCTGCATGGAGGGAAACAAGCAGTGGGGGACCCCAAGGTTCCATTTTAGGCCCAGTTCTCTTCAACGCCTTCATGAATGATTTGGATGAGGGGAAAAATGGGGAAATCAACAAATTTGCACATGACACTAAAGTGGCAGGAATAGCCAACATCAAAATAGGCTCAAGATCCAGATAGATCTAGATAGACTTGAATCCTGGGCTTATTTAACTAAATGAAATTCATTGGAGAGAAAAATAATGTTTTACACTTAGGCTAGAAAAACCAAATGTACACTTACAGATGAGGTGAAACCAGACTCCATAGCATCAAGTGTTAGAGGGATCTTGGAATCCTAAGTTATCATCTTAGGACTTAAAAGTTATCATCATTTTAAGAACCATATAATTAGAGGCCTTAATCGATATTTGGCTGGAAATTAAAAAAAAAATGTTATAAGAAAGTTCCCGGGTGGTTTTCCACTGTGGAGGCGGTCATGCACCCAAACACCATATCCTTTCCAAAAATTATACAATACCGAGACATATTAGACTCAGACGGGTTATTAAAAACACGCCAGGAACTCAGAGATGGGGGAATAGAATTAGATTGGTGGCCCTACCTTCAAATACAAAATAGACACAGAAAAGATAGGGATGAAGGAGGAGTTGAGTTAAACCCAAATAGATTAGACAAAATTATGGAAACAAAAGAAGGGAAGACGATATCTAAAATATATAAATATTTATTAGAATTGGAATTGAGTAAGAATTTAATTAAAGGGCAGATGATTGCCTGGAACAAAAACATAGGCGGAAATATCCAATTAGAAGAGTGGGAAAGAATTTGGGAAAATAATATTAAAATGACAAAATCGGTAAGTTATAAAGAAAACCAATATAAGATATGGTATAGATGGCACTTACCCCCGTCGAGGCTAGCACAAATGTATCCCAACTTAGACTCAAAATGCTGGAAGTGCAAACAGGCTAGAGGAACTTTTTACCATATGTGGTGGCTATTCCCCAAAACTAAGGCATATTGATAGAAAATTAGAATGTGGATAATACAAATAGTAGGAGAAGAAATTGAAATAGACCCCAAGATATTTTTATTAGGAATTTACAAACAAAACATTAGAAAAGAAAAGATATACTTAATACACCACATAATTACAGCGGCGAGAATAGCGAATGCACAAGTATGGAAAAAGGAATATTTGCCAAACAATCAGCAAGTAATACAAAAGATATATTTGTGTGCGGAATCAGATCAATTAACGCAGAAATTAAAAAATGAGGAAAGCTCAAAATATTCTAGGGTATGGAATAGATGGTACGATTGGATCAAACAAAGACAAAATGGATAATGATACTTTTAATTGAATATGAAAGCTAATTTGAATGAGCAATATATGTTATTATACTCTTAGTGAATTGTAAATTAAGAATGGAAATTGGAAAGGTATTTGTATGTTAACCTTATATAAGTACCCATGATGACTTCACCGACAAAAGGCATGTGGATGAAAATGGAACAAGCAATGAATGGTATAATGTATGTATATATATATGTGTGTATTTGTTTTTGTATACATTTGAAAGTTAAATAAAGTTTGTTTTTTACAAAAAAAGAAAGAAATTCATTGTAGAGAAAAGTAATGTTTTACACTTAGGTTAGAAAAACCAAATGTCTACTTACAGATGAGGTGAAACCTGGCTCCATAGCAGTAACTGTGAGAGGGATCTTGGAGTCCTAGTGGACAATCACTTAAATATGAGCCAGCAATATGTGGCTGTAGAAAATCAGAGGCCAGGCATTTGCTCTGATCAAAGATGTCTCTCCCGCTCTTGCAGAGAGCTTTATTTTTTATACAGTTTTACACAGGCAGATAAAAGGCAGGACAGCAATAGCATTTTAATTGGAAAATCCTCCTCCCTGCTCCCCCACTCGGAAGGTCGGATAACACAGACCAGAGCCAGAATAAGATCATCCAGGAAGAAGATCCATGACACCAGAAACGGAAGCAGTTTGCTGCATTCTGCCCGAATTAATTCTTCCATCCCTACATGTGGCAGCAGCCAAAAAAGCTAATTCAGTCCTAGGCTGCATTAACAGAGAGATAAAATCAAGATCACATGAAATATTGGTATGGCTTTATAATGCCTTGGCAAGACCACACTTGGAATAGTGCATCCAGTTTTGGCCACCATATTATAAAAAAGATGGAGAGACTCTGGAAAGAGTGCAGAAAAGAGGAACTAAGATGATTAAGGGCCTGGAGACTAAAACTTATGAGGAACAGCTGCAAGAACTGGGTATATCTAGTGTAGTGAAAAGGACTGGGGTGAAATAATAGCAATGGACTAAAAAAAATTTTGGAAAAGTTTTTCAGTTTTATTTCTTATACACATAATATAAAATGTACATTTTCTTATACATAATTAATTTTACATATACATGTTTTCCTTAAAGAAAGCATTAAAATAAGGCATTTTAATTGCATTCGGAGTTTCTCTTCTACCCTTTCTTCCCTCAGCCCTTCTTCTTCTCCTCTTTACCTTCCTTCCCTCCTCTCCTACTTTCTCTTCCCTCCTTTCCTACCTCATCCTACTTTCCCTTCCTTTCCCCCACTCCTCTCTTCTTTCCCCCCTATTCACCTTCTCTCCTACTCCTATCCCTTCACCTTCCTTCCTCTCCTTTTCCCTTTCTTCCATTCCTCTCCCTCCCTCTCCTCTTCCTACCCTCTACTCCTCTCTCCTTTCTTCCTTCTTTGCTGTGGAATATTCTCCTTCTTTGGTATCTGAACAACTCCTGTATTCTAATAGTATATACTTTCTTTCAATTTCTTTTCAGATTTATTCTATCAGTATTTATCATCATAATTGTACTCTTATTCTTACTATCTTCTTTCTTTCCCCCCTCCCATCCCCCTTTTTCATTTACTCTGGTGTCATCTGGGTTTCTATTTCTTTTTTATCCTCTCCCTCTTTCAACATTCTATTAACTAAATCATTTGTCTATCCTCTTACCTTCATATTTTTTTTCTAACGGTATATAAAATCTTCCCCGTGTCTTGAAATACACTGATTCCTCTTATCTCTTATTCTTAATCTATTCATTTCTGCACAGTCGAAAATCTTCACCTTCTGACGGAATTTTTTCTGTCTTCCAATTTTTGTGCAAACACAATTCTTGCTGTTGTTATTATATGTATAGTTAAATACACATCTTCTTTACTATATCTCTTTGGGAGAATACCCAATAAAAAAACCTCTGGTTTTAATTCTATAGATTTATGTAATATTTCTTCCAACCATTTCTGTATTGTAAAACAATAATTTTTTGCTTCTAAACATGACCACATATGATAGTATGATCCCGGCAAATGCAAACATTTCCAACATTTGGCTGATTTATCCATAAACATCTTTGCTAATCTTTCTGCTGGCGTATGCCACCTATAAAACATTTTATATAGATTTTCTTTATATATAGTTGCCATTGTCAATTTATCATTCCTTTCCCATAGTTGTTGCCATTTCTCTAATTCTATTGCATATCCAAAATTTTTCTCCAATGTTATCATTGTCTCTTTTACCTCATCATCTTCCAATCTAATTTGCAACAAATAATTATACAGTCTTTTAATCATTTTTTCATCCTTTCTAATCATTATCTGATCCAACTCTGATTTCCCCAAATTAAAACCATATTGTTTCAAGTCTTTATCATATCTTGATTGTATCTGCAGCCATGTATACCAGTCAGTCTCAATCCCTTGTTTTTTTAAGTCTTGTTTCTGTTTTAATTCTCCCTTCTCTGTTAAAATGTCTTTATATCTTACAATCTTCTCCATCTTAATCATATTTGCATGTGTCAATGCTTCTATTTGTTGAAAGCCACATTGGTACTTCCATATAATGTTTTTCTTTCACTCTTTCCCATACTACCAACAAGCCATTCCTTACACAATGTCTCTGGAAATATCCGTGAATCCGATTTTTTCCATACCATAAGAAAGCATGCCATCCTAGTTGTAGGTCATGTCCATCCAAAGTCAATAGTTTTGTATTTCTCAATACGATCCATTCTTTAATCCATGTTAACATCGCCATTTGATGATACAATTCCCAATTTGATAGGCCAAATCCTCCTTTAAACCTGGAGTCTTGAAGCAATTTAAGGTTAATTCTCACTTTTTTCCCTTGCCATATGTATTTCCCTCAATTTATTCACACTTTCAAAGTATTTTTTCTCCAACTTTATTGGAATTGTTTGAAAAAGAAACAACAGTCTTGGCAATACATTCATTTTGATTAATGCTATTCTCCCCATTAAAGATAATTGTAAATTTTTCCATTTTTCCAAATCTGTTTCAATTTGATTTCTTAATTTATAATATAACCGGATGTGAATTTCTCTTTTGCAATGTACCAAAGTTTGAGGGGCTTCCCCAAAGAAGAAGAGGTCAGCCAATTTTCCAAAGTACTAGAAAGCAAGACAAGAAACAATGGATGGAAACTAATCAAGGAGAGAAAAATCCGAAAACGAAGAAGAAATTTCCTAATGGTGAGGAATGGAACGTCTCCCCTTCAGAAATTGTGGGTGGTCCATCACTGGAGGCTTTTAAGAAGAGGCTGGACAGCTACTTGTCTGGAATAGTAGAGATAGATACAGATTAACAGAGTTGGAAGGGATCTTGTAGGTCATTTAGTCCAAGCAGACCCTACACCATTTCTGGCAGATGACGGTCCAGTCTCTCCTTGAAAGCTTCCAGTGATGAAGCTCCCACAACTTCTGAAGGCAATTTCTGTTCCATGGGTTGATTGTTCTCACTGTCAGAAAATTTCTCCACATTTCCAGGTTGAATCTCTCCTTATTCAGTCTCCATCCATTATTCCTCGTCTGGCCTCCAGGTGCTTTCGAAAACAGCTTGACACTTTCTTCTCTGTGGCAGCCCCTCAAATATTGGAAGACTGCTATTATGTCTCCCCTGGTCCTTCTCTTCACTGCTCCTCCCTTCTCCCTTCTCCCTTCTCCCCTGGTCCTCCCAACCACCCACCCCCATCCACCCCCTGCATTATTCTTACCTTTTATTTGGCCCCATTCCCAATCTATTGCTGCCTCCTGAGTCCCAGCTGATGGCTAGAGGGAAAAAAATGTTTAAACTCTTGCCATGGGGCTTCAAAGGGCCACCCTACAGCTGATCAGTGTTAAAAGAAAACAAATGAGTAGACCGGTGTCTGCAAAAATAAATGGATAGACCCACTGGTGGGAAAGTAGTTAAGCCAGTGGTTCCCAAAGTGGGGGATACCATGCCTTAGTAGGGCGATAAGTGGCAAGGGGGGGCAGCAGGGGGGCACTACGGGCAAAAGGGGGCAGCAGAGGGGCTCTAAGTGGCAAGGAGGGTGGCCCCCACCCTCTGGCCTGTACCTCACAGCAGTTACCTCCTTGCAAGCAAACAACAAGAAAAAACAACTCCTTTCAGCTTCAGCATAGGCTAATTAGCCTGTTGATTAGATCGCCTCCCAGCTCTCAGCTGATTTGCTCTCAGCTGTTTTGCGCAGGGCTCAGCTGCTTGCCACAAAGAGCTAAATTGCTGGAGCAGATTTTTTTTTCTGCTTATGCAAATCAAGCTGAAAACGAAATTGAACGTAAAGCAGGGTGTTGACTGTTACGTTGGAAAATTAGGCAGAGGCAGATTTCTTTTCTTTTTCCTCACCAAAAAAGGTAGGTGTGAACAACAGGAAATTTAGGGCAAAAGAGGAGAGTTCAAGATTTTAAAACATAAAAGAAAAAAAGCTCTATTTAACTAGGGAATTGTAATAATTGAGATGCTATTAATTGTATAATGTGTTGAAAGCAGAAATAGTTAAGTTGTGGTTTGGAGAATATATGGGGGAAATTATTTGGTTTATTATTATTGATAAATATAATTAATTGATTTGTAAGAAATTGGATTGCATGGAAATAATTGGAATATTCATGTTCATATTGATTAATATACAAAAAAGATAGTTATTTAATTAATTGATTTATATTAAAATGTTGAATTTGTATTAAACAACTGTAATATTACATAATTAACCAATGTGAGGATGGATATAAAAATAGATGCCAATGGGAAGGGGTATAATATAGAATAGAAGGGAAAAATTGAATTTTATTAAGATTAGAGATGAGGCTGAAGTGTAATATTGGTTTTTTAAAAAAATAGATGAGGAATAAATATGGCAAAAAGGAAATATAGAAATTGTAAATTTAATTGAAATGACTAAACACTGTTTAAATTTGTGAACCGGCCAAATACTCTGTTCAAAGAAAATACATTGAATGTTTGTATGTGTGTTTCTAATTATTGCTATTTATTCATATTTGTTCTCTTTTATTCTTTAAAGTTTAACAATTCATTCTTTATCTTAATATCTTTATATTTGTTTGGGGTTGCCTTTCTTCCCTTTCATCCTTTTTATTGTACAGCAATCTTTCTCCTCAAACCTATCACCTCTCTCTTTTCTTTCCTTCTTACTTTCTCTTCCTCCCCCTCTTCTTCTCCTCCCTACTTCCTCTTCATTTCTCCTTCTCCTCCTCTCTTCCTCCCTCTCTTATCCTCACTCCTACTCTAATTTTTCTTCCCTTCCTTCCTCCCTTCTCTTCCTTCCCTCTCTCTCCTTCCTTCTTCCATCTCTCTTTTCCTTCCTTCATCCCTCTCTATTGCTGTATCCTTTTGTGCATATGGATTACTCAGAGGGCTGAAAAAGTTATTTTTGACTGGTCCTCGCACTTTTGACAAGTCCTCGAACTTACGACTGTCCTCACATTTTACGTTTTTCGCCCTATCCTGTCACCATGGTGAAGAGAAGCAGTTGTGAAATGAGTGACATGGTTGTTAAGAATGCTGCACGGGCATGAATGTGAGGATGGTCATAAGTGTGAGGACCAGTCAAAAGTGCGAGGACCTGTCAGAAATGACTTTTTTCAGCCCTCTGAGTACTCCCTATAGACATAGCATTGGCCACCCTGTCACATGACCAGCTAGCCACGCCTACCCTGTCACATGACCAGCTAGCCACGCCTACCCGGTCACATGACCAGCTAGCCATGCCCACAAAATAAGCCACGCCCACAGAAGCGATAGTAAAAAAATTTAGAACCCGTCCCTGCTCCAGTCCCCTAATCCTTTTGGTTGCTCTCCTCTGCACTTTTTCTAGAGTCCCAACATCTTTTTTATAGTGTGGTGACCAAAACTGAATGAAGGATTCTAGGTGTTACTAAGGCTTTATAGGGTGGTATTAGTTCCTCTCTTGATCTTGATTGTATCCCTCTGTTAATGCGATTTAGGATTGCATTGGCTTTTTTGGCTGTCGCTGCACACTCTTAACTCATATTTAATTGGTTGTCCATGAAGACTCCAGGATCCTCTCACAGTTACAGCTATTATGCCTGGTTTACTGCTTGAACAGGGGGTTGGACTAGAGGACCTCCAAGGTCCCTTCCCACCCTTTTATTTTGTTATAAATTCTGTTATAGGTACACATGTTTAGCCTGCTAAATTCCTATTGGAATACACTGATTTATACAGATAATGTGATATTCTCATAATTACACACTGGATTATATAGACTAGGATTGTTTCACGGAGAAACCACCAGCAGAACCAACCCAATCTCAGCCTCTGAGGAGGATCTTGCGTGGGTAAAAGGACTCCAGCTGCTGCCCTCACATCAGATTTGGGAATTTACACAATTTCTGCTTTGTCTGAATTCAGAAAATATGGGCATTGGCATAAAATTTAATCTATGGAAACTGAGAGACTCTGAAAATTGTGGCTGTTGGAACAGACAAAACTTCAATGAAAGACCAAACTTGGATTATGCAACTGACAAATCTTATTAGGCTTTGAGGTCTGCCTGTTTCTTGTATAACTGGAGAAAGAAGTTAAAAAAATTCCTCCAGAAAGAATCTGGGATAGAGAAGCAAGAAAAGATGCAGCAATCCTCGAAAATTATAATAGGCCCTTTATTGGAATAGAATACTCCAGTTGGCATTTGCAAGTGTTAATCTAATTGTGATAAATTGTAGGGGTGATACAGTAATATGATTTACATTTTTATTGTTTTTTAATTTGCTTATTATTTTCCATTATTATGATACAATCTTGCTAATATTCTGTCTTTAATATTTTAAACAATGTCTGATTAACAAACTATTCTAATACATTCATGAGAACCAGGTTGGATTTATTAAAATCTAATATTTTGGACTTGATCTGATCCCAAATGTAAAACAGCATTCTTCATTACTTTTTCAGATCAATTTTAAACCTGCTTCAGAGGCTCTAAGTGATAAAAGGAAATTCCCCTTTTTCTACCGGATGCTCCCCAAAGAAGGGATCCAGTACCCAGCAATTGTCCAAGTGCTCCTCCATTTCAGATGGACCCTGATTGGCCTCTTTGCTTCAGACACAGAGAAGGGAGAGAATTTCATGAGGATTTTTACTCCTGTGCTTGTCAGGAGTGGAATTTGTGTAGTTATATCAGAACTGTTCTCAACAACTGGATACACAGCAGCCCTCAGGGATTCCCTCTCTAAGTGGAGAAAAGTCAACGTCTTTGTTCACTTCATGGAATTTGATTCCATTTGGGACATAATTCTTCCTTTCCATTTAACATTTATGTGTCTCCCAGGACCCATTGAAGGGAAAGTCTGGATCCTCACAAATTTTGCAGCCTATCAAATGAACAATCGTAGACTTCTCAAATACATCCATAGTATTTTGAACTTTGGTTATCTGCCAAAAAAAAGGCCAAGAGATTCTGCCTTTGAACCCCATATTTTTGTGGAAGAAAAGTTTCAAGATTATTATTTCCGCTGTTCTCTTTCAAAGAACGTCTTTTCTGTCAAAGGCCGCAGAAGATGCACCCAGAAAGCCCCACTGGAGACCCAGGAGAAAAGGAACAGAGGAAGGTTCCCAAATCACTATCAATTTTACAGTCTCATGAAGACTCTGTCCCAGGCCTTGAATGCCGCTTATTCCTCCAGATGGAGGAGGGGAAGGAAGGAGGGAGAAAAGAGTTTGGGGGCTCAAAGGCTGCAGCCGTGGCAGGTATGGGGGTCCCGATATGGATCCATCAATCTGAGATCCTTTGGAGGAGGAATCCAGAGGAGAAGGAGGGGAACCAACTCAACAGATCTGCCCAATTCAATTACTCAGGGAATAATGGTTCCAAAGAGTAGATACCATGGCATTTCTTTTTATTTTATTAAATTTTATTCAACATTTATATCTTTAACATCCTTGTTACATTTTTACAGCTTTCCGATACCAGCATCTGTAATAATATCTATAGATATTCTTGGTAATTATCTTTGTTTTGTTTTTATTTATTTTCAGGCCTGCCACTATTCCCAATTTCTCTATTTCTAGTAGGAGTTTTTCTCCTGCTTCCAAAGGGTCCTCTAATATAAATGCCATGTCATCTGCAAAGGCCCCTGTTTTGTATTCTTCTCTTTTAGTTTTTAACCCTTTTATTTCCTTATTTCCCCTTACCTGTGCCAATAATATTTCCCATGAAAGGATGAATAAGAGGGGGGACAATGGATAGCCTTGTCTAAGCCCTTTGTTTATATTGACTTTTTCTGTAAGATCTCCTCTGATCTTAATTCTTCTGTTTGCTTAGAATAAATTGTCTTCATCATTTCTATAAAGTTTTCCCCAAATTTCATCCCGATGAATTGATTAATTAAAAACTGCCAATTCAAGTTGTTGAATGCCTTTTGTGCATCTATCATTATTACTGCCAATTGTTTTTCTGGATGAGCCTCATAGTATTCTAGAATATTCATGATAAGCCTTGTATTGTTCTTAATTTCTCGTTTGGGTAAAAACCCATTTTGATCCAAGTGAATTATTTTATTTAATATCTTTTTTAGTCTTTCATTTAACAGTGAGATTGGCCTATAGTTTTGAATGAACTGATTGTCTGTAGTTTCCTTTGCAATTAATGCTATATATGCCTCCATCCATGAATTTGGCATTTTGGCTTTCTCTAATACCTTGTTATATATATCCAACATAATTTCTTCCAAAACTTCGTAAAACTTTTTATATACTTCCGCCGGAATTCCATCTGTCCCTGGTGTTTTGTTATTTTTCTGTTTTTTAATTGCCTTTCTTAACTCAGTTAATGTAATTTCCCCATTCAACATTTCCCTATCTTCATCTGTTATACTTGGCAAGTTCCTCTCTTGTAGGTAATTTATAATATTTTCTTCTTTAATGTTTCCTTGACTATACAGTATTTGAAAATAATTTTGAATAATATTCCCCCCCCCCTCAATTCTATGGAGCAAATTTCCTTGCTCGCCTCGTAAATATTATACCAATTTTTTAGCTTTTTCTTTTTTCAATTTGTGGGCGAGCCAACTCCCTGGTTTATTTGCTAATTCAAAATAGTTTTGTTTTGCCAATTTTATATTCCTTATCATTTCTTCCTGTTCTAGTATATTAATTTTATGTTTCATTAACTCCATTTCCGTTCTGATTTCCCTGTTTTGGGGATCTTTCTGAAGTGATAATTCTAATTTTTTCAGCTTCTCCAATGTTGACATTCGTTGTTCCTTCTTCTCTTTTTTTCTCCTCGTCATATATGGAACAGTTATCCCCCTTATTCATCACCTTCAAGTTTCATAGGAAGGATTAAAAAGGGTTAAAAACTATTTCAATATCATTTTGAAGACAGTTTTTATCCACTTATTATCCAGGCCTCAGGTTTCTAATCACATCACACAATTGTTTGTGAGTCTTTTACTGAAATCCAGTGATATCACCAGAGTTCCCATAATCTATTTAGGAAGTGCAATGATGTGTGAGAATGACTTTTGGGATGAGGGGAAGAGAGGCTGCCTAGGGAAAGATCAGAGAAGAGGGGAGAATCGTGCAGCTGCATAATGGGAGAGAAGGAAACTCAGAAAGGATCCTGGCTAACTTTTCAGGCTGAGAAAAGAGTTGGTGGGAAATTTGTTCTTTCAGATTTGCAAAATTTTGTTAATGTTGCATTACAATCAAGTAGAATTAGCACATCTGGAGGTGTTTTCCATCAGGATGACCAGGGAGAAGATTAGCCTGACAACTTTCTTCTTGATCAACCCATGCTTTCTGGGAATCAACCTGTAGTTTTCAAAGAGTTTATGAATCATCTTTTTTTTCCTGTTCATTTTATTTTCATCTGTTCTAGAATGTTCCCTATATTTGACCAATTGTATCAATTATATACTTTTTCTATAGTTTGTCAGTATATCAATTGACAATTTTTTCTCAAACTTTCTTGTTCACTTATGAAGATGATGACAGTTTTGTATCCTAATTAAGCATATTTGGAGATGAAACAATTGTAGAACAAAGATTCATTGTGGGGTAAGAAACAAAGTTCTCTGTTTTTCAAATTCCTGGATGTTCCCATTCTAGTTTCATCCCTTTCTGGAGAAGAATGAATTTTGGAATATTTCTCAAAGAAAACTGTATTTGGACAAAAATGGAGAGATAACAGCAGATCTGGCCATTGAGGGTTCTTTGGTTCTCCCCAAGGAGGATGTCATGGAAGAGATTCTGGCGTATTTTGAAAGACAGAGACTTACTATCAACCAAGATGCTCTTGCACAGCTAAAGTTGCTCAATAAGGTGAGAGAAATTTTGCTGTCTTTTTTCTGTTTTCCAAAGCCTGAGGTCCCATTTCAAGTGGGCAAAGCCTAGAGTCTCCAGGGTGCTTGGCCTCCCATGCCAGGTGGTGTCATCTCATGGAAGTTCTTCAACAGATGGGACCTAAGTGGAGTTGCTTTGCCATGTTTTCTGGAAACCTTTCAAGATCTTAATGGTCAGAGGTTTCTTTCTTCATCACAGTTTAATTTTATATTAAAATTAAAAAACCTAATAGCATAAAATTTCCTAAACCTTTTACAGTAAACTTTATTATCAGTTTAAATAAGAATATATCATCGTATTTAAATCTTTTTTCAATTCCATCCCTTTAGATTACATTAAATAGAAAATTACTTTATTGTAATGTTAAATTCTGAAAGCAAAAGGGAGAAACTACATGAAGAATCTGCCAGTTGTTATACCTCCTGCATCTGTTTAGAAGTAGTCGGAGATTTCATATTTACCTCAGTGAAGACCAGAGGCTCCTTGTCTCCATCCATTTCTGCCTCCATTTTCCATGGACAGAGAGTCCTAACACCTTTTCTTTGGCATTCCTTTTCTTCTGCTCAGTCCCTGCCTCAGTCCAAATGTGTGGAAAGTTGCCATCCTGGATTTGTCAAGAGGGCTCGAGAAGGAGAGCCAGTTTGCTGCTATGACTGCATTCCTTGTCCGGAGGGGACCTTCTCCACTCAGGAAGGTGGGTCACATGGAGGAAAATGGAAGTCTTTGTGGAACTGGATCCATCCAGAACCTTTTCATGAAAGTGCAAGTTAAAAGACAGATCGAAGCTCACCTGGGTTTTTATTTTTAACCTGCACAATTTCTTATCTAAACGGAAGTAAATCAAAAAGACTCGGAAGGAGGGGCTGGGAAAGAGATGGGAGGAGTGGGTGGCAGACTGGGCAAGCTTTACTAACAGCAGAGGAAATATCTCTTCTGCTTTTTAGTTTGGATATGTGCTGCTAAGTTTACCTTTCTAGGAACATCTGAGATCTTTGAAACTAGATTAATTGTTTCAGGTCCACCTTCTAAAAGATCTTGCAATTCATTGCTTATTGGCCTCCCTTGAGGATCACTGAGAACTGGACCATAATTTGTTGCTGTGGATAGTTATGGGGGAACTCATTAAACAAATAGTCTGCCATATAGATCAATCAATCAATCAATCAGAATAGAGTAGAAGGAACTTTGGAGGTCTTCTAATCCAGCCCCCTGTTCAAGCAGGAGACCCTATACCATTTCAGACAAGTGACTGTTCAGTCTCTTCTTAAAAACCTCCAAGGTTGAAGCAGCCACAACTTCTGGAGGCCAGCTGTTCCACTGGCTAATTCCTCTCACTGATAGGAAGTTTCTCCTTAATTCCAGGTTGCTTCCAGATGTTACAAGATACTGTAGGCATCCTCCAAGTCCAGGATATTAACTGCCATGGGGCAGGACTCAAGATGTTTGCCTAAAAAGATTATATGATTCATTATTAACCTCTAATAGTGTAGGTTGCTATGAAGATTCTATACATTACACTGGAAATAATAAACACCCTAGAATTTCGCTCAATTTAATATGTCTGGCTACATTTTTTAAAAAAATCTTTCTTATACTCTTTTTAATGAAATAGTTAAGAAATACTTCTTGGAAAATGCCTCTGGTATCAGCTGTTATCCAAAGAAGGTTTTTCTTGCAAGAGAAAAGGACGGAATATTAAGGAAATATTCCTTTTTTGCTTTCTCAGATAGGGAAAAATGCACCAAATGTCCAGATGATAAATACCCAAATGAGGATCGAGTTCACTGTATCCCCAAAGTTATAATCTTCCTGTTTTATGAAGAACCTCTGGGCATCATCCTGGTCTCTTTTGCTCTACTCTTGTTCCTAAACTCAGGCTTTATTTTAATCACCTTCATTACATACAGAGAAACTCCCCTTGTCAAAGCCAACAACCGAGACCTCTCCTGCCCAGCAGGGGGGCCCTGGATCACAGCCTGAGCTGCCTCTTCCCGGGCTTTGGGTCTCTCTTCTAAGCAAGCCCCAGGGCAATTAGCCTCACACACACACACAGACCGGCAGGCCATCCATACCTTTCACAGGCTCTTCGACTCTCACAAGCCTCTCTCAGTCGTTGTAAAGCCTGGGTCAACAGGAGGTCTTCCTTCTGCTCTTCCTGCCAGGCAGCGTCTCCATGTTGGCGTCTGGCAGTTGTTACTCCAGGGAGGATCTCCTCCGGCGCTGGCAACCTCCCCACGCCCAGCGACCATTTGGCTCTCACCGGCTTTTCCTCAAGCTGTAAATCAGCCATCCACTCCGAAGCCTCCCAGCTGGGGCATAAATGGGAGGTAGTGGATCCAGCAGCCCCCCCGTCCTCCTGGTCGCTGCCTTGGTCAGGCATTCTTTGCTCAGCCCCCACGGACTTGGGGTTCTGCTGGAAGACAAGGAGGCAGTGGGGACCAGCAGGGCCTTTGCCCAAAATCTGCCCTGCCTTAACAGTGACAATGGTTAAGGGAGCAGGCTAGGAAGCAAGAGATCCTGAGTTCAAGTCCTGCCTTAGCCCTGAAAGCCTGTTTCCTGACCTCGGGACAGAGACTCTCTTTCAGACAAGCCCACCTCACAGGGTGATTGTTGTGGGGAAAAGAGGAGGAAGAAGAAAAGTTGGACATGTTCACCTCCTTTAGTCATCTGTAAAAATAATAAAACACTGGGGGAAAATATAACTAAAATAAAAACTGTCTTTCCTGCTTCTGTTTGCATGGAATCTGTCCTAGCCTTGTGCAGATATAGGAGTTTCTCTTCTCACAAGGAGGAAGAGTTGGGTTTTCTTAAATCATCCCTTCCAATTTCACTCATTCTGTTTTTTGCAGCCTTTGGGGGCCCCAGTGGAGGCATTGGAACCCCTCCCAGCCCTGGGACACAGCAGGTTTCTCTGTTTCTTTGGGAAAGATTCCTTCCCCAATCAGAGTCTGCTGGAGTCCCATCATCCACTTCCCTCCCTGACTGGGATCAGCTGAATTCCTCCACTCAGACAAAGGAAAAAGGGAGTTTGCACAGAAGCTCTGAAGAACCTCCATTCTTCAACAGAGGATCTAATTCACTCTGCAAAGCCAAATTCCCCCTCAGTTCCTGGATACCTCTAGACATCGCTTGGCTGAGCTCACAGCAGGGCCAGGGAGGCTGAGAAATTGGGACAGAAGGGACCACAAACCTTTCCAGCTACAAGAGACACTTGGACACAGACTGTGGTCTGACAGAAGTCCCTATAGTGGTCTTTATGTGGCAGTGGGAAGGGTTATGGGATCAATCTCACAACACTCACCCTATAGGGCTGCCCCATCTTTTGTCACTGGTGGCAGATGGAAGATTTTGAATCCCATTCCTGACACCAATTTCTCTGGAATCAAATATAGAATCTAAAAAACTCCAATAATCCAGGCTCACTGCAGTTATTATTTATTCAGTGTCCATTGGAGGAATTTCCCTCCAGATAATAGTAAGAGGAAATGTTACAGACAGAAGGATGCACTCATATTTATACATTCCAGGAAAGGAGGAGAAAATGATAATCATACATATGCATATTTCATTTAATAGATGATGTGAGCATGAATATTCAGAATTAGCAAGACTCAAGTTACCTCCCCAGCCTTGTATTGTTGCTACCCTCAAGAAAAAGTTATTGTGTAAACAAAAAGAAACATCTCAGGTGCCAAAGCAGTTTGGGTGAAATGTACTGAGAAATGAGGGCATCAACGTTGCTCCATACATTCCTTCTATATTTCTGTCTTGCTAACATGCTCCCATTTCTCCAAGAAATTGGTCTCCTCACAAACTTCCACACACCATTTATTTCTTTCAAGAAAAATAGTTCGCCCACTCATGCATGCAGAACGGCTTGGACCATTTTCTATGTTTGGACTGTGGAAAATATTAAAAGTTAAAATTTCTCAGTCTCACATTTATACATTTCTTCTGGCTCCTCCTTCATAAAGAATTCAAAAATTTCCAAATTTGAAACATATAGATATGATTTTCTTTGATTCCTGCATACTATCTAAATGGAAAGAATATCTCCTTTCAAACAAAAGAATTTTTAACAATTCTTCCAGTATCATAATGGTGTTATATCTCATGTATTTACATTTGTTCTGGCTGTCAGCTGCTCCTTTGTGTTGAGGTCTGGCCTCAGGAGGATAATGTAGCACTTGGGGATGAAGATGCAGCCCAGCAGACCAGCACTGGAGGCCAGGATGGAGAAGACCTGCACAGCCACCATGTATTTCCCTTTGGTGCTCAGGTAGGTGGGCACAAAAGTCACCCAGACACTGCAGAAGACCAGCATGCTGAAGGTGATCAGCTTGGCTTCGTTGAAGGCCCCAGGAAGGTTCCTGGCCAGGAAAGCCACCGTGAAGCAGATGGCAGCCAGGAAGCCCATGTAGCTGAGGGTGACATAGAACATGACAACGGCCCCTTCGTTGCATTGCAGGATGATCTCTCCAGGCTGGGAGTGGAGGTCAGAGTCAGGAAAGGGGGGAGAAACTCCCATCCAGGTGGAGCAGATGATAACTTGCACAGCAGAAGAAGAAAGGATGATGGAGTTGGCCAAGCTCTTCCCCAACCATCTCTTCACTCGGTTTCCTGGTTTTGTGGCCAGGAAAGCCAGCACCACTGTGATGGTTTTGGCCAAGAGAGAAGAAATGGCAACTGAGAAGATGATGCTGAAAACCGTTTGTCGGAGAAGGCAGGTGGCTTTCCTTGGTTGACCAATGAAGAGAAGAGGAGATAAGAAGCAAAGCAGGAGGGAGACCAGGAGGATGTAGGAGAGGTCCCGGTTGTTGGCTTTGACAAGGGGCGTTTCTCGGTATTTAAGGAAGATGATTAAAGCAAGGCCTGTGGTTAGGAAGAAGAAGAGGGAAAAAGAGACCAGGATGATGCCCAGATGTTCCTCATAAGACAGGAAGGTTATGAGTTTGGGGATACATTGGACTCTGGCTTCATTTGGGTATTTATCATCTGGACACTTGGTGCATTTTTCCGTATCTGAGAAAGCAAAAAAGCAATATTTATTTAATAGTCTATCCTTTTCTCTTGCAAGAAAAACCCTCTTTGGATAACTTCTGATACCACAGACATTTTCCAAGAAGTATTTCTTAATTATTTCATTAAAAAGAGCATAAGAAGGATATATTTTTTTCTTAAAAAATGTAGCTAGTTATACGAAGTTGAGGGAAGTCCTAGGATGTTAATTATTTCCTGTGTAATGTGTAGAATCTTCAGAAGAATCTATATTATTAAAGATTAATATTGAATCATATAATCTTTTTAGGCAAACATCTTGAGTCCTGCCACATGGCAGTTAATATCCTGGACTTGGAAAATACCTACAGTATACTGTAATATCTGGAAGCAACCTGGAATTAAGGAGAAACTTCCTATCAGTGAGAGGAATTAGCCAGTGGAACAGCTGGCCTCCAGAAGTTGTGTGTGCTTCAACCTTGGAGGTTTTTAAGAAGAGATTGGACAGTCACTTGTCTGAAATGGTATAGGGTCTCCTGCTTGAATAGGGGGCTGGACTAGAAGACCTCCAAAGTTCCTTCTACTCTATTCTGATTGATTGATTGATCTATATGGCAGACAATTTGTGCAATGAGTTCCCCCATAACTGTCCACAGCATGAGATTATGGCCCAGTGACACCTTCTCAGTGATCCTCAAGGGAGGCCAATAAACAATGAATTGCAAGGACTTTCAGAAGGTGGACCTGAAACAATTCATCAAGTTTCAAAGATCTCAGATGCTCCTAGAAAGGTAAACTTAGCAGCAGATATCCAAACTAAAAAGAAGAAAAGATATTTCTTCTGCTGTTAGTAAAGCTTGCCCAGTCTGCCACCCCATCCTCCCATCTCTTCCCAGCCCCTCCTTCCAAGTCTTTTTGATTTACTTCCGTTCAGATAAGAAATTGTGCAGGTTAAAAATAAAAAACCAGGTGAGCTTGGATCTGTCTTTTAACTTGCACTTTCATGAAAAGATTCTGGATGGATCCAGTTCCACAAAGCCTCCCATTTTCCTCCGTGTGACCCACCTTCCTGAGTGGAAAAGGTCCCCTCCGGACAAGGAACGCAGTCGTAGCAGCAAACTGGCTCTCCTTCTCGAGCCCTCTTGACAAATCCAGGATGACAACTTTCCACACATTTGGACTGAGGCAGGGACTAAGCAGAAGAAAAGGGAGGCCAAAGAAAATATGTTAGGATTTCCATCCATGGAAAATGGTGGGAGAAATAGACATTAGACAAGTAGATTCTGGGCTTCATAGAGGTAAATATGAAGTCTTCGACTCCTTCCAAACATGTGTGACCATGGCAGTTTTTTTCTTTAGTTCCTCCCTTTTGCTTCTGGCATTTAACACTGCAATAAAGGACTATTCTATTTAATGTACTCTAGACTGATGGAATTGAAAAAAGATTTATATATGATGATATGTTTTTATTAAAACTGATAATAAAGTTTACTGTAAAAGATTTAGGAAATTTTATTCTATTAGGTTTTTTAATATGAAATTAAACTGTAATGAAGAAAGAAACCTCTGACCAGTAAGATCTTGAAAGGTTTCCATAAAACATGGCAAAGCCACTCCACTTAGGTCCCGTCTGTTGAAGAACTTCCATTAGATGACACCATCTGGCATGGGAGGCCAAGCACCCTGGAGACTCTAGGCTTTGCCCACTTGAAATGGGACCTCAGGCTTTGGAAAACAGAGAAAAGACACCAACATTTCTCTCACCTTATTGAGCAACTTTAGCTGTGAAAAAGCAGCTTGGTTGATAGTAAGTCTCTGCCTTTCAAAATACGCCAGAATCTCTTCCATGACATCTTCCTTTGGGAGAACCAATGAACTATCAATGGTCAGATCTGCTGTCATCTCTCCATTTTGGTCCAAGTACAGTTTTCTGTCAGAAATATTCCAAAATTCATTCTTCTCCAGAAAGGGGTGAAACTAGAATGGGAACATCCAGGAATTTGAAAAACAGAAAACTTTGTTTCTTATCCTACATTGAATCTTTCTTCTACAATTGTCTCATCTCAAAATATGCTTAATTAGGATACAAATACTGCCATCATCTTCATAAGTGAACAAGAAAGTTTGAGAAAAATTTGTCAATCATTTACTGACAAAATATAGAAAAAGTATATAATTGATACAATTGGTCAAATATAGGGAACATTCTAGAGCAGATGAAAATAAAATGAACAGAGGGAAAAAAAGATGATTCATAAACTCTTTGAAAACAAGAGGTTGATTCCCAGAAAGCATGGGTTGATTAAGAAGAAAGTTGTCAGGCTAATCTTCTCCCTGGTCATCCTGATGGAAAACACCTCCAGATGTGCTAATTCTATTTGATTGTAATGCAACATTAACGAAATGTTGCAGATCTGAAAGAACAAATATCCCACCAACTCTTTTCTCAGCCTGAAAAGTTAGCCAGGATCCTTTCTGAGTTTCCTTCTCTCCCATTATGCAGCTGCACGATTCTCCCCTCTTCTCTGATCTTTCCCTAGGCAGCCTCTCTTCCCCTCATCCCAAAAGTCATTCTCACACATCATTGCACTTCCTAAATAGATTATGGGAACTCTGGTGATATCACTGGATTTCAGTCAAGGACTCACAAACAATTGTGTGATGTGATTAGAAAGCTGAGGCCTGGATAATAAGTGGATAAAAACTCTCTTCAAAATGATACTGAGATAGTTTTAATCCTTTTTAATCTTTCCTATGAAACTTGAAGGTGATGAATAACAATTTGCCATTGGTGATTTTCTAGGTTGTCATTAATGTGGTAATTAATACGATCTTAGAATAAGCTAATTTGATGTGATTTAAAGAATATAAAGTCTTTCAACTTACAAGCCTTTTTTGAAACTTCATTTAAAAAGTTTGATAAAATAACAATGGTTTTAAATCAATTTAAAGGCAATAATCAGAAGCAAGCAACAGTTGTTGAATCCGATGGATTGGATGGATGGACTGGAATTTAATTTGCTGCTGGCATCCCTGAAGGAGGAGTCTGCTGTGAAGGCAGGCTGCTTGGAGATGGCTGGAGTGGCCATGGACCCTGAAGACTCAAAATGGACAGAACAGAAGACTGAAGAAATGGATTCTTTCAAGAAGATTGGGGGAGATTGGGGAATGGACTTGTCATATTTAACTGGAAAAAAAGTCTTAAGAGTCATTGTGTTTCAATTTACAGGAGGTCCTATGACTTTGGGGAATGGAAAGCAGTTGTTGGGAAAAATCCTAATTAAAATTTTAAGGAAATGTATTATTATTAAGAACCAAAGAAAGATGTTTAACCCTGGACAGATTCTGAATGGATCAGAGATGATGATTGTGGTGGTCTGTGGTAGATAAGAAGCTCCTGTAAATTTTCTGTGAGTTAAATACAATAGCAGATAACAGACCATTTTGAAGTTTTTAAATTTAATTTTATTGTTGGATTGCCTGTTAAATACGTTTTTTTATATACAGCAGATAGATGACAAGTCAAGTAGTTGCAAATAGATGTGTAGTTTATAACTGTCAGCCTATTTTGTAAAGGGGAGAAACTATTATTGCTGTATTGTATTCAACTGGGTGGACAATAGGCATGTTTTTGTCTGTTTTAATGCACAATTAAAAAAATATTTTGTTTAGTTTTGTTTTGTTTTTGTAATAGTTTTATTTTTTGATTATATTTTACCTTTTTGAACAAAATAATATCAAGTTTCCAGAAACAATATTTATGATTAGGACACAGAGAAGGGTGCATGAGTAAAAAGCAATAGAAAAAATCTGAGTTTTAGCAACTAGGACTTGACTAAAAATAGAGTCTCCTATAAGCACATGAATGGGGGACTGGAAGAAAGATGAGGGATACCAAACTTTTTACGCATGTTTGTGAAAGTGATCTCAAAATTGTTGTTAATGGGAAACAGAATCTGAGTCAGCAGGGAGATGTTCGTGGAAAAAAGGCAAATGCAGCCATAAGAATCTCAGGAAGTGAACATTGTGGTTTGGGGAGACCCCAACTCAAGGACCAGGTCCTCTTGCAGGCACCACACTTGGAGGAGAATTTGCAAAAAATCTATGTGAACTTCAGGGAAGGAGAAATAAGCCAAGGAAGAGATCAAAGGAGCTGCTCTTCGCCTTGAGGAAAGAGAACAAGGAGAAGAGCTGAAGATCAGGAGGAGTCTGGGAGCCCCTTTTTCTAACTGACACAATCTCTCAATTGGAGAAGGGAGGATGCAGCCCTCTTCCAATCACTGACACAGGTTACACACAACTGTAAGAACTGCTCACTATTATTCCAGAGTGTCAGACACGGAAAAATGAATTCAGTTACAAGAGAGGAGATTTTAGTTGAATAAAACAAAAAATATGATAAAAGGATGAACTAGTTTTAGAGCTGAGCCAGTAAAGCAGAGAAGTCCAGTCTCCTCTTCATGGATTGTCTGAGTGCAAAGACTGGGCAGCCATCAGTCAGAGAAGCTTTAACTGGGATCCCTGCAGAGAGGAGGGGTTGGGCTAGATGGTCTCAGGGTCTCCTCCAAATTGATAAAGGTCCTCATGCCACAAAGGTAACTATTGTACTGTTGTGTTCTAGCCTTCACCTAGTGGCCGGGGGCAGATAAGCCTAACTGTATGGTCTGAAGCCAGACTCCCTTTTCTCTCAGCCTTTGGAGGAGACGGAAGCAGCCGGTTTGACCGAGACACATGGTCATCCGGAGGCCTCCGTCCCTCACAGGAAGCATCGCTGGAGGGGTTCCAGCTGCTTCTTTGTTGGCTGTTAGTTAATGCTGCCTATCTCCTATTTCTATTTGATTCTCACTCTCTGCATTTCCTCAGTTTCTCCGTGCCCTTTTCTCCCAATGAAACACCCAGATCCACCCCAGGCTCCCTTTCACTGGAGGAGAATTGGGGGGTTTAGCTGCCTGTTGAGCTGCACACAGACCCACCTGCAGTGGGGAAGGAACAAAGGGGAAATTCCACCATGCTCATCACAAACCCACAAATACAGGAATTCATTTCAAAAAAGAATACAGCATTTTCAAATGAGCAGAGTTTAATATAAAAATGCCATGGTATCTACTCTTTGGAACCACTATTCCGTGAGTAATTGAATTGGCCAGATCTGTTGAGATGGTTCCCCTCCTTCTCCTCTGGATTCCCCCTCCAAAGGATCTAAGATTAATGGATCCATATTGGGACCCCCATACCTGCCACGGCTGTAGCCTTGGAGACCCCAAACTCTTTTCTCCCTCCTTCCTTCTCCTCCTCAATCTGGAGGAAAAAGCGGCATTCAAGGCCTGGGCCAGAGTCTGAATGATACTGTATTCATGGTAGTCATTTGAGATCCGGATCCCATCCCATTTCCACTGGGATACCAGTGGGGCTTCCTGGGTGCATCTTCTGCGGCTTTTGACAGAAAAGACATTCTTTGAAAGAGAACAGTGGAAATAATGATCTTGAAACTTTTCTTCCACAAAGTAATAGGGTTCAAGGGCATCCATTGGCCTTTCTTTTCCCAGATAACCAAAGTTCAAAATACTATGGATGTATTTGAGAAGTCTGCGCCTGTTTATTTTATACCCTACAAAACTTGTGAGGATCCAGACTTTCCCTTCAATGGGTCCTGGCAAACGCATCAATGTTAAATGGAAAGGAAGGATTCTCTCCCAAATGGAAACATTTTCTATGAAGTGAACAAAGACGTTGACTTGTCTCCACTTAGAGAGGGAATCCCTGAGAGATGCTGTTGTGTGCCCAGTTGTTGGGAACAGTTGTGATATAACAACACAAATTCCATTCTTGACAAGCATAGGAGAAAAAATCCTCATGAAATTCTCTCCATTTTCTGTGTCTGAAGCAAAGAGGCCAATCAGGGTCCATCTGAAATGGAGGAGCAGGTGGACAATTGCTGGGTACTGGAATCCTTCTTTGGGGAGAATATGGTGGAAAAAGGGGAATTGACTTTTATCACTCAGAGCCTCTGAAACAATGTCATGACTGATCTGAAAAAGCAATGAAGGATGCTGTGTTATATTTGGGATCAGATCAAGTCCAAAATATTAGATTTTAATAAATCCAACCTGATTCTCCTGAATGTATTAGAATAGTTTGTTAATCAGACATTGTTTAAAATATTTTTTAAAGTTTTTTATTTTAAGCATAGTTAAAAAGACATACATAGACATACAACATATAACATATACAAAAATCTTAGTTTCTTTTTCAGCTACTTAACAATGATCCATTTCTAAAGCAGAAAAAGGAAAACAACAGATTCAAAAATATGCTGAGGCGGTGGCTGGAGAACCTAAGAAGCAAGATGATCAGAATCAATTGGATCTAGCATCACTTCCTTTTCCTTTAAGTCAATTGGAAGGAGTGTCATCTGACCTGTCAAAATTGGAGGAGCCAAGAGAAAAACAAGAGCAACATGTGACAAGATCAACTTTTAAACAACAACAACAACACCTGGATACAAAAACAGAAGCTGTGGGAGGGGGGGGAGGCAAGACCGAAGATAAAGGTTAAAGAAGATCTTCAGGATATGCTCTATAGACTTCAGTCGGGCAAAAATGCCAGTTAAACTTCTGTCTTGGAATGTCAATGGTTTGAATTCACCACAAAAGAGAAAGAAAATATATCATTATTTGAAACAATTTAATAATGACATTATATGTTTACAAGAGACACATATCAGATCAACAGATCAGAAATACTTAATTAATTCAAAATTAGGGACTCACTTTGTGGCATCATCTCCGGAAAAAAGGAATGGAATAGTTGTATACATAAAAAAGAATTTGACAGCAAATTTAATAGAGGCAGATGACCAAGGAAGATATATAGCAATTGAATTAAAGACTCAAAATGGAATAATGCTTTTGATTGGGATTTATGCACCGAACCAGCAACAAGAAAATTTTTATAAACTTCTACATACCAAAATATCTCAATGGGATTACAAATCAATTATTTTAATGGGAGATTGGAATGGGGTAATTGATATTTTTAAGGATAAGAAGACCACGTCTAAAGTTGCCTTGCGTGCCAAATTACCTAAACCCTTTTTTGAAATCATGGATGATCTAGAATTGAGGGATGTTTGGAGGGAATGGAATCCAGATGAAAAAGATTTTACTTTTTTTCCCGATAGACATCAATCTTTTTCTAGGATTGATTTTATATTGCTAACAAGTGATTTTCTTTCTAGGGTGAAGAAAGTCAAGATATTTCCAAGGATTTTAGCTGATCATAGTCTGGTTTGGTTGGAATTAGAACAGGAGAAAAGAGAAAGGAGGCCTTGGAGGTTGAATGAAAATTTATTTAGATATGAAGAAAATGTGAATGAACTTAAAAAATATATGAAGGAGTTTTTTGTTAATAATATGTATAAAGGTACCTCCATGGAAATGGTGTGGGATGCAAGTAAGGCTTATATGAGGGGAGTGTTGATATATATGAATAACAAATATAGACAAAAACAGATAAAGAAACAGAAAGATATTGAGGAAGAAATAAAGAAAAAGGAACAATTGTTAATTGATAATCCAGGAGATAAGAGAGTAAAAGAAGCAATAAGTATATTAAGACAGCAATTTAATATGTTAATGACTGATCAAGTTGCAACTACTTTGCAATATGCTAAACATAATACATTTTGCAATGCTAACAAGCCAGATAGATGGTTAGCTTATGTGTTAAGGAAAAAGCAAAGATTACGTACTATTAGTAAAATGGAATATAAAGATAAAGAAGTTTATCAACAAAATTTGATTAAAAAAGTTTTTTCAGAATACTACACGAAATTATATGCAGGAGATTTGATACAAGGTAAAGATATTGACAGATATCTTAGAGAGGTTGATATTCAGGAATTAACTCTGGAGCAAAGGGAAGATTTGAATCAACCAATAAATTCTGAAGAGATTATGTTAGCAATTAAGCAGTTAAAAGTAGGCAAAGCACCGGGAACTGATGGACTAACAGCTATTTATTACAAGAATTTGCAGTTGGAAATGGTAGAACCACTTAGGATGCTCTTTAACAAGATTCAATCTGGGGGAGTAACTCCACCCTCATGGAGGACAGCTTTTATATCATTGATTCCTAAAGAAGATCAAAATTGTGTTAAACCTGAAAGTTTTAGACCAATTTCACTTTTAAATACTGATTATAAGATTTTTGCTAAAGTATTGGCAAACAGATTAATGCCAATCATGCAACAAATAATTCATAATGATCAATCAGGGTTTATAAAAGGGAGATATATGAAATATAATTTGAGACAAATAATAAACCTTGTAGAATATTTGGAGAAAAATAATCAGATTTCTGCAGCTTTTTTCTTTTTGGATGCAGAGAAAGCTTTTGATAGACTGAATTGGCAATTTTTGATTAAAGTAATAGATAAAATGCTATTTGGGGAGCAATTCATGAGTTCAATTAAAGCAATATATAGAGAACAAACTGCACAAATAATTATTAATGGGAGTTTAACGGATTGTTTTAAAATAGAGAAGGGAACACGGCAGGGTTGTCCATTATCTCCCTTATTGTTTGTCTTATCCCTGGAAATTTTGTTGAAAAAGATATGTGAATCTGAAGAACTTAAAGAAATAGTGATTCGACAACAAGACTATAGATTGAGAGCGTTTGCGGATGACTTAGTGGTTACATTAACACAACTTATAGATAGAGTCTCATATATGTTGGAAATGATAGAACAATATAGTAAAGTCTCTGGATTTAAAATAAATCAATACAAGACTAAGATAATGACTAAAAATATGTCTTGATCAAAGGGAAGAATTACAACAAATATCGGGATTTGAAATAGTTAAAAGGTCAAATATTTGGGTGTGATTGTTGCTGGATCAAATACAAAGCTATTTAAAAATAACTATGAAGTCTTATGGCGAAAAGTGCAGAAAGAAATGGAGAATTGGAAAAAGTTACAATTATCTTTGTTAGGTAGAATAGCGGCAATTAAAATGAACGTATTACCTAAATTTTTATTTTTGTTCCAAATGATACCGGTGTTGAAGAAGGATGCACAACTGAGGGAATGGCAGAAAGGTCTTAATACTTTGATATGGTCAGGTAAAAAACCTAGAGTTAAATTAAAAATCATACAGGATGCTCGGGAGAGAGGTGGTTTGAAAATGCCAAATTTAAGACTGTATTATGAAGCATCTGTGTTAGTTCAGATTAGTGATTGGTTCAATTTAACCGAGGAAAGAATCTTAAATGTAGAAGGATATGATTTACTGTATGGATGGCATGCTTATTTATTGTATGAAAAGAAGTAGATAAAACTTTTAAAAACCATATGCTTAGAAATGCTTTGTTGCGAGTTTGGAAGAAATATCAATATAAATTGGATTATAAAATACCCATTTGGGCAAATCCTAGACATGCAATAGAAAATATAAGTGTAGAACAAAAGATGGAGGTGATCACATATAAAGAACTTTTATTTAATGAAAGGGGTAAACTACAACTTAAACCCTTAGAGGTTTTGAAGAAGGAAGGGATAATTTATACTTGGTTTCAATATGGTCAGCTTCAAGCAAGATGGAGGGAGGATCAAAAAACAGGTCTTATGGAAAATGAAGAAAATTTGGTAAAGCAAATTAGGGACCAGGGTATTATGCACATTAAAAGATTATATAATGTATTATTAGAGATAGATTCTGAAACAGAGTTGGTTAAAGATTGTATGATTAAATGGGCTAGAAATTTTCAAGAACCAATAATGATGGAAACATGGGAAAAGATTTGGGTTAGAAATGTTAAATTTACTCAAGCACAAAATTTGAGAGAAAACTTTTATAAGATGGTTTATAGATGGCATTTAGATCCAAAAAAGCTCTCATGTATGTATCCTAATATACAAGCCAAATGCTGGCAGTGTGATTGTGAAGATGCAACGTATTTTCATATTTGGTGGACTTGTAAGAAGATTAAAGCATTCTGGATAAAGATTTGGTGGGTAATGCAAAATATTTTGAAAAAAAGGTTGAAATTTACACCACAATTGTTTTTATTGGGCATTACAAATGATTGTACAGTAGTAGAGATGAAATTGCTTTTAAATTTAATAACAGCAGCCAGACTGTTGGTGGCGCAATATTGGAAGAAAGACTCTTTGCCCACTGTAGAAGAATGGATTGTAAAAGTAATGAACTTAGCTGAGATGGCCAAAATCTCAGCATATTTGAAAGATCATACGCAAGAAAAATTCATTTTGGAGTGGAGGGAATGGATTGACTACATTCGGAATAAATATCATATAAGAAGACATCAAATCGCGTATGAATGAAGAAGAACTATACAAATGTATTTTTTATTATATTGGAGTTAAGATTTTAGATGGTGTTTGTAAACTAGAAATTTGATAGATTAATGTTGATGATTAATGTATTTTTTTACTTTTTTTTAAAAAAAACCCTGTATTTTACTCTGGGAAGTCGGGGGGGAGGGGAGGGGGGTTGAAGGGGGGGAGGGGTGGGGGTATATATTTTTTTAAAAAAAATATTTGTACTTTTATAAAACTTTTCAATAAAAAAAAACAATGATCCATTTCTTACTAAATATTAAATATTTACAGATATTATAATGTTAACTTATTCAGCCTTTTTCTCCTATTATATTTCAATTCTACTAACATATTAATTGATTTATCACATTATCTTCCTTCCCTTCTTCATTCCTTTAATTTATTGCCTTACTTTTCAACCATTCATACCAATTATTTCATACTTTGTAATATTTGGTGTCCTCTTTCCCCTAAATTTCTTCAGTTAGTTTATCTAGTTCTGCGCATTCCAAAATCTTTTTGATTATATCCTTACCTGGTGGTACTTCTTCTTTCTTCCAGTATTGCGCATATATAATCCGTGCTGCAGTCAATATATGTAGTATCAGATACTGTGTTTCTTTGGTATAATTTTCTATTGACATCCCTAATAAAAACTGTTCGGTTTTCCCCTCTATTGAATGCTTAATTATTTCTTCAATCCACTTTTTAGTTTTCTTCCAGAAGTTTTTCGCCACCGGGCATGTCCACCATTGATGATAAAAAGTTCCATAACTAATCTTACACTTCCAGCATTTTGGCTAGTTGCTGGGAAACATTTTCGCTATTCTTGCTGGTGGAAGGTGCCATCTGTGAAGCATTTTCATCTGGTTTTCCTTGTATGCAGCTGAGATTGTTAATTTCATATTTGTTTTCCTCATCTTCTTCCACTTCTCCAATACTATCAGGTAATTAAAATTTTGGGCCCATTTGATCATCATCTCTTTCACTGTTTCCCTTTCCATTTTATACTGAAGTAGAAATTTGTATATTTTACTAATTAATTTTTGTTCATTTTTTAACAGAATTTTATCAAGGTCAGATTGTTCTACTCTAATTTGATCATTTTTTCCTCTCCTCAATATATTTTGATCTTATTTATAGGTATGACCATCATTGCATTTCCCTACCTAAGTCCTGTTCCAATTCATGTTTTGTTTTTAGAGTTCCCCCCTCATTGATAATATCTCTATATCTGATAATTTTGGACCAGTCAACCAAATTTGGATGTGTTAATATTTCTTCTGGGGAAATCCAGAAGATTATATAGTGATGTTTCTTAATTTTGTTCCATATTGTTAAAAGTGAGTTTCTAATTACATGTCTTTTAAAATATCCATGAGTGCTCTGTCCCCCCACTCCCACATAGAAAGGCGTGCCACCCTACATGAAGATCATGTCCCTCTAATATTAGGAGTCTTTTATTTTCTAATTCCATCCACTCCTTTACCGAGAGAAAGCCAGCTGCTTGGTAATAGGTCTCCCAGTCCGGGGAAGCTATTCCTCCTCTGTCTCTTGTGTTCTGTAGTACTTTTAATCTAATTCTGGCTTTCTTCCCCTGCCAAATAAATTTTGTGGTCATTCTATTTTATACATCAAAAAAAAATTTTCCCCATTCTAATCAGTGTAACTGGAAGAGGAATAAGATTTTGGGTAAAATACTCATTTTTATTGCCGCTACTCTTCCTGTCCAAGAAATTTGCAACTTTGTCCAACTTTCTAAGTCCTTCTCAATTTGCCAAACCAATTTATCATAATTTTCTTTTTTGATTGATGAGCTTCTTGCGGTTAGCCAAATTCCCAAATATTTTATTTTTTTAGTGGTTTGTATATCTATAATCTTTTCTAATTTTATCTCCTGTTCTTTTGTAAAGTTTTTAGCTAATATTTTGGATTTATTTTTATTTATTTTTAAACCCGCCACTGCACCAAATTCCTCTACTTTCCTGATCAATTTAGGGCCTGATTCTAGTGGATCTTCAATTATAAAAACAATATCGTCTGCGTAGGCTTGAATTTTATATTCCTCATTCTTGATTCTCAAACCTTTGATCTCTTGATCTTCCCTAATTCAATTTAAGAGTGGTTCCAGCGATAAAATAAAGAGAAGTGGGGAAAGATGGCAACCTTGTCTTACTCCCTTTGTTATCTCAAATCCCTCTGTTGTGTCTTGATTGAACATTACTTTTGCTGTTTGTTTCGAGTATATTTTTTCAACCATTTTTCCAAATTTTTGTCTAAATTCCATTTCCTTTATCAAATTTGTCATAAATTTCCAATTCAGATTATTGAAAGCTTTTTGCGCATCAAGGAAAACCAGTGAAATTTTTTTATAATATTCTTGCTGATTTGAATTTGGAGCATATATCACAACTAGTAAAAATTGTTTCAATTCAGTATCTAATTTGACCATCAAAATTCTGCCTTCATCATCCGCATATTTTAATTCTGATTTTATTCTTTCTTTTATACACCTGGTTCTCCTAATGTGTTAGAATAGTTTGTTAATCAGACATTGTTTAAAATATTAAAGACAGATTATTAGCAAGATTGTATCATAATATTGGAAAATAATAAGCAAATTAAAAAACAATAAAAATGTAAATAATATTACTGTATCACCCCTACAATTTATCACAATTAGATTAACACGTGAAAATGCCAACTGGAGTATTCTATTCCAATAAAGGACCTGTTATAATTTTCGAGGATAGCTGCATCTTTTTTTGCTTCTCTATCCCAGATTCTTTCTGGAGGAAATTTTTTAACTTTTTTCTCCCGTTATACAAGAAACAGGCAGACCTCAAAGCCTAATAAGATTTGTCAGTTGCATAATCCAAGTTTGGTCTTTCATTGAAGTTTTCTCTGTTCCAACAGCCACAATTTTCACAGTCTGTCAGTTTCCATAGATTAAATTTGATGCCAATGCCCATATTTTCTGAATTTAGACAAAGCAGAAGTTGTGGAAATTCCCAAATCAGCTCTGAGGGCAGCAGCTGGAGTCCTTTTACCCACCCCAAGATCCTCCTCAGAGGCTGAGATTGGGTTGGTTCTGCTGGTGGTTTCTCTCTGGAGCCCCAAATATCAGACTGATGGAAGAACATGGGGGAAAACTGGGCCTCAGATACTTTAATAATTGGGGCTGAGGAAGCTGGAGAGCTGTGAGGTTTTCATTTAAGCACCACTTTCACTCCTGCCCTTTCTCTAACTGAGCTCCTTGGATGATGAGGGAGCCAAGATTCAGGCTCAGCGAGAACAACCCCAGGTAAGGAAAGGTGTTACTTGTTCTATTGGCTGACCATCTATGGCTAGGATGTCATTTCCCAAAGACCATAACTTTTGAACTTGCTTTATAAATTATCAGATAATTATTAAGACAAAACAATCCAAGTCTATACAATCCAATCTGCAAGTATGAGAATATCACATTATCTGTATAAATCAGTTTATTCCAATAGGAATTTAGCAGGCTAAACATGTGTACCTATAACAGAACTTATAACAAAATAAAAGGGTTGGAAGGGACCTTGGAGGTCCTCTAGTTCAGCCCCCTGTTCAAGCAGTAAACCAGGCATAATAGCAGTAACTGTGAGAGGATCCTGGAGTTTAGTGGACAAACGATTAAATATGAGTCAAGAGTGTGCAGCGGCAGCCAAGAAAGCCAGTGAAATCCTAAATTGCATTAACAGAGGGATACAATCCAGATCAGGAGAGGAACTAATACCACCCTATAAAGCCTTAGTAACACCTAGAATCCTGCATCCAGTTTTGGTCACCACACTATAAAAAAGATGTTGAGACTCTAGAAAAAGTACAGAGAAGAGCAACCAAGAGGATTAGGGGACTGGAGGCTAAAACATACAATGAATGGTTTCAGGAACTGGGCATGGCAGGTCTAGTGAAGAGGAGGACCAGGGGAGACATGATAGCAATCTTCCAATATTTGAGGGGCTGCCACATAGAGGAGAGAGGAGGGGATCAAGCTGTTTTGCAAGACACTTGAAGGCCACACAAGGAATAATGGAAGGAAACTGAACAAGGAGAGATTCGACCTGGAAATAAAGAGATAAACTTGCCTTCACAAGTTGTGGGAGCTTCATCACTGGAAGCTTTCAAGAAGGGACTGGACCGCAATCTGTCAGAAATGGTGTAGGGTCTGCTTGGACTAGATGACCTCCAAGGTCCCTTCCAACTCTCTTAATCTGTATCTATCTATACTATCCCAGACAAGTGGCTTTCCAGTCTCTTCTTAAAAGCCTCCAGTGATGGACCAGCCAGAATCTCTGAAGGGGAGACGTTCCATTCCTCACCATTAGGAACTTTCTCCTTAGTTCTAGGTTGTTTCTCTCCTTGATTAGTTTCCCTCCTTTGTTTCTTGTCTTATTTATTTATTGGTTCGATTTATATGCCACCCTTATCCGGAGACTCAGGGCAGCTTACAATGCATTAAGCAGTAGCCTTCATACTTTTGTATATAACTGCTTAGTAGGGCTTTTGCCCCCTCTCCCCCCCTCCCTTTTGCCAGCGGTGTTCTTTTTTATACCATGTCAGCTTAGTGCCCCCACAATCCGGGTCCTCATTTTACCTACCTCGGAAGGACGGAAGGCTGAGTCTGGTGAGATTTAAACTTGCAGGCAGCTGGCAGTTAAGTGCTACTTTTAACTGCACTTTAGTCCCCTGCGGTACCAAGGCTCCTTCTAGTACTTTGGAAAATAGGTGGACCTCCTCTTCTCTGTGGCAGCCCCTCAAATATTGGTACATTGCTATAATGTCACCCCTCTTCCTTTTCACTAGACTAGACAAACTGAATTCCTGCAACTGTTCCTCATGCACTTCAGTCTGCAGGCCCTTAATGTTGAGGAAGAGGTTTTCTGTGAACGAATGGACTGTGGCCCGATATGCACAGAAATGCACTAGCACAGAAATCGACTGAGACTTGAGAAGCTACTTTAATAAAAACACATAAAAACAAAACCTACAAGTAGGACACCAACAGCGCAAAAGATTCTCTTCTCAGCAAAGCCCATTGCTCTAGTCTTCTTCCCAAGCATGGGAGGCTCCCTTTGTTAGTCTTCTCAGGAGCAAGGCGGTGAGTCAGCTCTTGGTAGTGACTTCAGCTCTGGAGGTTCATATCTGAGAGTCCCTGATGAGAGTCTGCGTGAGAGTCAGTTCGAGGTGGCTGAAATTCTGTTGCTACTTATATACTGACCAACTGACCGTTGGAAAATGCGGGGAAACTCAAAGCCAGGAAGCTGTGCTCTAATTGACTCATTCAAAATGTTCAAACCAATCAATCAATTAGTTGCAGAAACATGCTGAGAGGTTGTTCCTCTCACACTTAATCATCTTTTCTGCCCTCTTTCCAGAGTCTCTACATCTTTTTTATAATATGGAGACTAAAACTGGATGCACTATTCCAAGAGTGGCCCTGCCAAGGCATTATGAAGCAGCACCAATACTTCATGTGATCTTGATTTTATCCCTCTGTTAATGCAGCCTAGAATTGCAATAGCATTTTGAGCTGCTTCTGGCTCATGTTTCAGTGATTGTCCACTCGGACTCCAAGATCCCTCTCACGGTTACACTTATTGAGCCAGGTTTCAGCTCATCTGTAAGTGGACATTTGGTTCCTCTAGCCTAAGCATAAAACCTTACTTTTCTCTACAATGAATTTCATTTTGTTAGTTATGCCCAGAGTTCAAGTCTACCTAGATCCATCTGGATCTTCAGCCTATCTTCTGGGGTGTTCGCTAGTTCTGCCACTTTGATGACTTCCCCATTTCTCCCCTCATCCAAATCATTCATGAAGGTGTTGAAGAGAATTGGGCCTAAAATGGAACCTTGGGGTCCCCCACTGCTTGTTTCCCTCCATGCAGACGTAGTTCCATTGAGGACCACAGGCTGAGCCCATCTGGGGGTGATGCTGTCTATCCCACATATTTTCAGCTTCCCGAGAAATAGGTTATGGTTTACTTTATCAAAGCCTTTTTGAAATCCAAGTACTGTATACTACATGCACAGCATTTCATTAGTCAACTAATTTAGTAATTTTTGTTAAAAAATGAAATAACATTTATTTATGATCTATTTTTTGATCCTGCATTAGTCCTAGTAAGTCATTCATATCTACACTGAATAATAAGGGTTCAAATACACAGTTTTCCCTTCCCCCTTGGTAAGCATAGATCCTTCTTCTCATGGCTCCATTGAGCCCAAACCTCCCTGTCAAACAAGGGCTTGGATCAGGGCCAACAGGCTGAGCTCCATTTTGAGGGCCATCCATTTTCTCCATCATATTTCTCTGTTTATTGAGTCAAATGCTGCACTAACATCTAGAAAGCAGCAAACCTTTTTTAACCTCACTGATATACAATAGATGAGATATTTCAAGACAAACTTGTTGCCAATATTAGATTATAAATAGGCATTATTTCTTACAAAATCTATATAGCATTTAATTCTCCCTAAAACCTTCTGCAAGGAATGAATTTTTCTCAAGTTAACTAAGAGGATCATGGTATAAATTTTAGCCACAATACCTGCTAGGCTATTTGATCTGTAATTGCTAGAGTAATTTTTAATCCACTTTTTAGATAGATAAAATGCTACTATTGCCAACTTCAATCCCACCGTATATGGCAGGCCTTATTTATCTGTGAAAATGAAGGTGCCAATAGATGCCCAACAACCAGGGATATTTTTTGATCAGTTAAAAAGTTGTTAGAATGTCTTCTCCAGGGAATGTATTGCTTGCATTTCAGGCCTTTTATGATTAATCTCAACATGAACATAATGGGGTAAAATATTGACATTTTTGCTAATATGGAGAAAAGCAGCTCTTGAATTCCATGGAGAAGACATGATTGCATCTATTGCTCACCCACCACCACCCACCCCTCACTTTACCAGAAGGAGAAACACACACACAAACCTGTGGGACTTTGTAGGTGCCTCCTAATGTTGACATTTGGATAGAGATCTCCCTCTTAGCTGCATCAAGAAGAGCCAGAAGGTTCTCCTTCCTTCCACAGCTGTAGTTGGGGACATTGGCTTCTCCAGTGGAGAGAATGTCCAGCAAGGCATCTGAAGTGTGGAAAGTGCTCATATAGTTGTTATGGATGTTGTAGCCAAGTGTGAGATTGTGCAAGAGATGGGAATTCTTGTTGGCCAGTTGAATGTTGAAAATGTATAGTAAGCAATAATAAAAATCGTAGGAAGTCCTATTGGAAAAAAAAAGTTATTATAATCAACAGCCACAGCTAATACTTTGTTACATATAATATATATCATCCTCCACAAGCCTACTGAGCCTTAAAGCAACATTGATCTAAAAGCAATAATCAGTTACACAAATATGGAAATGGGCTGAGGTACGGCAACTACAACTGATTCTACCACTACTTTAAATAAAACATATTATCCAAGTGACAAATTAAGGATTGAACAGAGAGACAAAAATAATCTGCAGGCCTTTCAACTTTTTTCAGACCTCTTTTTGAGTCTCTTTCACAAAATCAGACCGAAGAGCGAAGCCATGGAAATCAAAATCATTCAGGAAATTAGATATATTCCCCAATATAGGAATAAACGAAAAACAAAAAACAGAAAAGGAGAGGGTTAGAATGGAGGGAGTGCAACTCCATCACTCTGAATGACTTACGGATCACGGAAAACAAACTGAAGAGAAGGAGCCATGTTGAAAACCAACTTTATATGCAATATTTCATTTCCACTGATGACTATACCAATGAGATGGTCTCCTTGGCTGTAAAAGCTCTGTGGTTGTTTTCCATCCTGGTTCTCCGAACTCAGCGGGCATTTCATTCTCAGCTTCCCAGAGACTGGATGGGACAAAAGCAGCATCAGAGGCAGAAGCAGGAGGTCCATCATTCATGGGGTGAATCAATGAATCCCTTTCCTGTTTCTAAAGAAGAATTGGAAGAATTCAAAGGACTCTCATAAGGTGGAATATGATCCAGTTGCTTTCCTTCTTCAGACACAGAGAAACATTCTGCTTCACCTGGAAAGGAAGGAGACGAACATTCAAGAGCACAGACTCTGCCTGTCCCCAAACTCCATATTTCTCTGCTCAAAGTCTCTCCTGAAGGATTTGGCCGAAGAGTAGAGCTGAGACTTTTATCATAATTCTCCCTCTCAGGAGGGATCCCTGGATAATTCAAGTAGCCTTGGACTTGGAGATTGTTGGGAAATTCTCTGGAGGGAAATGAAAGGGAAATAATCTCCATGTGATTCAAAATAACAGGGCCAGAGATGGAATTAAATCGATCATCTAGAATTGAGAGGTTTGGGAACTCTATGCTTGAAAATGGCCCCGGAGGGAATACACGGCACCTGTGGCTAAAGAAATAAATAAATCTGATATTTATTTGCATAGTGATGAAAGACAAAACTCGGAGGGGCAGTTAATGCCAGAGCATGTCACAGATCTGAAATAGCTGCCAGCTGAGTTGGAACCAAAATTTACTTTATTTTGAAAGCTAATGCTCAAGGGCATCGCAGAAAAGGGCTGATTCAATAGTGTGGCCAGACTCCCAGAACAAAATCAATGTTAGTGAAAAACTAGTTTTTCTAATTTTGCAGAGTTTTAAAAAAATCAGAAAGCGAGGGAGAGGGAGAGAGGGGAGACATTAGAAAAAAAAACCAAGTGAAAAGAGATGGAGAAATCAAGGCTGGGGAGGGGGAGGGGACGAAAGGGAAAGGGAGCTCAGGACCCTCGTGATCTTCAAAATCCAACTTCCATCTTCAGAGACATGGGAATGAGGAAGGCCATGTCCCATGTTCCCCTGCCACCCTTTCCCATGCAAAGGCCAGGCAAGGGGGCTCTTGCAGGGTTGCCAGACAGGACTCTGCCCAGCTGAGTGGGGAGCCCCTCTTGGGAGAAGGAAGCTGGGGAGCCTGGTGGTGGGGAAGGGAAGCAGATCTGCAAAATCTCCAGGTTCCATTTTTTGAGTCTTGGAAATGGGGGAGACCATATCCCATGTTGCTCAGCCACCTCTTTCCATGCATGGGGCACTCAAGGGAAAGCAAAGCCCAGACCCATGGAGAAAGCCCAGGATGGCCAGGAAGGAGGAGGGGATCTGGGGCATTCCTGGGAAGAGACTAACCTGGTCTATGGGTCCCAGGGTTGAATATTGGGGAGGAGGGACGCAGCCCCTGGGGATTCTCCAGCTTTGCTTGGGCTCTGTGTCTTTCCAGGAGAGGCTCTGGTGGGGAGAATTTTGCTCTTTATTTGACACACACACACTCTTTTGGCTTGGCTTCTTCAACCTCTTCTCTATCTGTAATGGTTGCCTCTCCTTCCAATTTAAGAAAGTAAAAACTCTTGAAATGTGATAGTTGAAAAAGATCCTTTTATTAAGCAGAAGTGATAGCAACCCAGTTAAAGAAAGCGCTGAATACCCTTAGGCAAGACAAGTAGGATTAAAGCAGTAGAAGCCCCTCCCTTTAAGTCAGAATGCAGACTTTAGCCAATACACAAGTGTGAAGATGTTTCCTTTTCTAGTTTCCCTGAGAACCTGAACAACCCACACGGCTATCACAAACATTCCTCCATGTTAAGAGGATCTCAGGGCTCTTTGGCACCAGGATATACAGCAGGTTGTAAAGTATCTGTTGACACAGGCAATGCTAGTAAATCAAATCCAAGTCTCCCCCTTCTCCCAACTGATTGGCAGTTCACTTTTAGGCAGTTCACTTTTAATGTTACATTCAGTTTTAAAATACTTAGTTCCATACAGTATATTCTTGCCAGTGCAGTCCTCTGTCAGCCTGACCCTTGACCAAAAAAAATAGATAATAGTTTAGTGACTTATGCTGAGATTTGCTTTGGCTCCAAGATGACAAATTTTTCAGGACCTGCTTTGCAAATCCCACAATAAAGTGATTTATGGATTTCATTCCTATATTCAGATCTGCCCAACTGTACACAGAAGTTTATTACCCACATATACAAGCTAGAGATATGTGTATGCCCTAAAGTTTGTGACATTGTTTCTGTGATTTGCCATATATGTTAACCACCCCTATGCTTATGACTCTGGGCAGTGTATGGTATAACAAAATGAAACAAACCCAGAAATATCAAACCCATCTGATAGGTGGTTTAAATTGATTGGTTCACACTACAGGTGGGAAATTCAAGAGATCTCAGTGGCTGAGCTGTTAGGCAACTCTCTTTAAAAGAGGGAGCTCACTCACCTCTTGTACCAGTTTACCAAATAAACGAGCTGTTGTCTTAGCTGAGAGTCCTGCCTCTTCACTCGACCCACACTTAACACTTTCCACACTCCGTGCATGGATCTGGTTTCCTCCTGAGGGGATCCTTTGATGGGAAGGGAGGGATCTCCTCTTCCTGAGACTCTTTCCACCCTTCAAGGGTTGAAATTTCTTCTCCTCTTGGCTCTCTGGCTGCTTTTCCTCCGGCCTTTTGAGGTCCTCATTGAGATGGAGGGGATTCTCCTCCCGGGTTACGTCCAGTTCCTTGCAAGATTTGGCTCATCCACTCCTAGACACAAATAAAGAAATTCCCATTAAAATACAAGAACAAGAGATCCGTCTACCTACTTTGTGTGTCTTCTTTCACCACCACCAATATATTTTTCCCTCTGCTTATAATTGGAGGACCCTGAGGTTGTTTTCCTTCTGACTCCATCCCAGACAATTCAAGGCCTCCTTGCTGGGCCTTTCCTGTCGGCCACAAGAGAAACTGATGTGTCTCCATTCCTAAGTGGGTCCCAATTCCGTCAGACTCAGAGAATGAGGGAGAAGCAGGAAAGACCGGACTAAAGAGGAAAAAGTCACCTCTAAGAAACCATAAACTGTTTTTCCATCTCCTGCAGAGGGAGTGAAATGCGGCCTGAAGGAGCTTTTCCTCCAGGAGCCCCTCCTGCTTCTAGAAAGCCCCTTCCTCCCTGAGCTGGTGTCCTCCTCCTTGTTTCTGTCCCTCCACAAGGGGAGACTTTGCTTCTTGGAGCACCCACAACTTTCCTTTCCTCTCTTTGGGAAGACAAAGGGGTCCCGGGAAGAGAGACCAGGGTCCTTCTCCAGGCGCCTGAAGGTCCCAGCGCTTTGGATGGGGGACAAAACCTTCAGCTGAACCTGTCAGGAGTGAAGGGGGCTCCTGAGTGGTTTTCTCCTTTTGGTTCTGGGACTTTATCACTTCTGAGGATGAATGTGGGGGGGGGGGCACCAGCCCAGACCCCCCCCTTCCTGGGCCTGATCTGGGGGCCCTTCTGGAGCCACAACTCCTGCCTGAGGATCAGGGGGCAGCCGTAGTTAGGAGGGGCCAAGGCAGAGTTTGGGGCTTTGCCCCTGTTGCTCCCTTTCCTGGGCCACCTGGCTCCCTTCACGGCCACTCACGCCCTGCTCGCCCCCAGGATGGACTACTGCAGAGCTCTCTCTGTGGGGCTGCCCTTGGAGAGCATCCGGGGACTCTGACTGAGGCAGAAGGCAGCTGCCAGGACAGTTGTGTCTCTGCTGAAACAGCGGTGGACAAAGAACAAAGGGACCTCCACTTACAACGGTTCTTTTAGTGACGGTTCAAAGTTACGATGACACTAAAAAAGGACTTATGTCCATTTTTCACACTTACAATTATTGCAGTGTCCCCATGGTCACGGGATTAAAACTCAGATGCCTGGTAACTGTCTCAGATTCATGACGGTCGTAGTGTCAAGGACTCATGTGATGGCCTTTGGGGCCTTCTGGCAAGCAAAGTCAGTGGGAAGCCAGATTCACTTAATGACCATGTTGCTAACTGAACAACTGCATGATTCACTTAACAACGGTGGGAAGAAAGGTTGTAAAATGGGGCAAAACTCACTTAACGACTGCCTTATTTAGCAACATAAAATTCTGGGCTCCATTGTGGTCGTAAGATGAGGACCGTCTATAGACTTATTTGGAAGCCTCCTTCCCAAATGCTGAAGTGACATTCAACACAAAGACACACAATTGCGCACAAAGGGCCAGAGTGCAACTGTGACAGAAGGGGATGAATGGGGGCAAGTGGGAAGTCCTGGGAGTTTGCTGCCTTCGGACGGAGCCCTTCCTCCCCTGGGACGAGCCCAAAATTAGATCCCCCAGGGAGACACACACACACACACACACACACACACACACACACACACGTACACAGAGTGTGGCTGCTGGGGGGGGGCAGGCTGTGCAGGTTCCCTCTTGCCTGGGAGGGGTCCCCTCCCCGACAGCCTCTTCACCTGGAAGCCAAGAAAAGGGGGAGTCAAAGGCAGCAGCCAAGAAGGGCTGAATTCGAACTCTCTGCTGCCATTTTGCCAGCTCTGAGCCAGCCGGGAGAAGGCAAACAATCCGGGCAAAGCGAAGGGGAAGAGAGATTTCTTCTTTCCCAGGAAAGACCAGCAGGGAGGCATGGAAGACGCAGGAAAACGGATCAGCTCTTATCCCCTCTTGGGAATCCTCCCCCTGCGCCTCCTCCTCCTCTTCCGGGCTGAGGAAGAAGCTTCTGCTGGGGAAAGGTCTCCCCTCCCCCGTCCCAAATCCAGCTCTGGTCTCCAGGGACAGGATGACCGGAGCTGCTCCGGGATCCCCAGGGGCCCCATCTGAGCTTCTGGGGTCTTCCTGCTTCAGCCACAAAGGATGGTGGAGGCAGACGCCGTTTTCCCAGGGCCCCTCCGGGTAACACAACTCTTGAAGTGGGGATGTTGTAGACCAAAACTTGTGTGGTTCCTTCCTGCGGGTTGCTTGTCCGGAGGCCTGGCCAGAGCTTCCCAAGGGGCCCATTTCCCAGAAGGACAGAGGAGCTTTTCCCCACCTCTGCCGCCCTGCAAAGCCCCTTTTCCATGGGGCTGACATGGAGCCTCCTGGACCTGCCAAGAGGAAAGTGGCTTCTGGAGACCAGGAATTCCCTCGGCCTCTTCCAGGAGCTCTTTACCCCCTCCAGACAGGGAGAAGCTTCCCTTGTCACGTGAGATCCTTTCCTCTCTCCAACCGATCCCACGGATCTGGGATCTTGTTAGGAAAAGACCTCCAGAGTAAAGAGTATTTTGGGGGTGCAATCCAATGGGGTGCAGCTGCCCCTCTTCCCCCCAAATAACCAGCATCCCCCCCAACACAGTCCTGGCTAGGCTGTTTCCTCCTTCGGCTCTGCAAAGGGGGATTTTCTCCTTTCTCTTGATCTGAAAGGGTTCGGGGCAGCCAGCAGCACATTCTGGGGCCTCTGCCCACCTGCTCCAGGCACAGAATCCGCCTCCGTCCCTTTGGGCCAGCACCAGCGGTTCTTCCAGGGTCTCTGTTGAGAAGGGCATCCAAAGTGCCTGGGATCTCTGGTCCCTCCAGGCTGGCTCTTCAGGACCAAGCAAGCATCCCTCTCTGGGGTCCCAAGTGGGTCCCCTAAGTGGATGGAGGGAGTCTGTCCAGGGCTCCCTTCCTTGGAGTTGGGCAGAAACGGCCCTTCCCCACCTTCTCCCTCCCTTTTGGCCTCCCACCTGCGGAGGGGAGGGGGATCCAGCCAGGCTGAGTCTTGGACAGGATTAGCCCATCAACCTCACAGTCCATATGAGGGGCCATAAGGAGTCAGGCAAGCAGACTGATTGACAGATGTAACAGTAGGGGGGGCTTAGATCCCACTCCCTCCCAGAAGGATCCCCCAACCTCCCCCCACTCTGAGTCTTCAAAAGGTTTGACCCACCCAACTTTCTGTTGGAGTGCCATAAGGGGCCCAGATAGACACACAGACACAGACACAGACATAGAGGGAGGGGAAGGCTTGTATCTCTCTCCCTCCCAGGAGGGGTCCCAAAACACCCCCCTCCAGGCAGGGAACCTCCAGCAATGCTGCCAGCAGCTCCTTTCCTTCAGGGAAATCCTGGATTGTCCGGGAGGAGGGAGGGAAGGGGGGGTTGACAGTGGCTGCCCATCCTTTGCTTGGCAATGCTGGGGAGACCCACTAAAGGCAGGAGGGAATCCTTCCTGGAGTTCCCAAAGAGCATAAGTTCACTCAATTTATTATTTACTGTTTATAAAATATATTTATATGTATATGAAATCTTAATCTGTTCACCGCCCTGAGTCCTTTGGGAGAAGGGTGGTATAGAAATTCAATAAATAAATAAATAAATAAATAAATAAATAAATAAATCCAAACTTTCCTGGCAGGGAGAGGAAAAGAAGCCTAAAAGGAGAGAGATTCCTGCATTGACTGTGATTGTGGCTGGGAAGAGATAGGAAACCCCCCTCCTTATAAGACCCCCCCACTGCAGCCTTCCCTCTGGTGGGACCCCTTTCCTGGGGATGCTCCTCCCAGCCCCTCCCTCCCTGCCAGGCCCCCTTGCAGCCTCTTGGCCTCAGAGGGGCAGCTGGGGGGTGTCTGGGTGCAAAGGGCAGAGGGGACCCCTGTGTCTTTCAGGTGGGGTAGAGAGAGAAGCAGAGATGGGCAAAAGGCAGTGGCGCATGCTCAGTTCCCTTCTGAGGCTCGCCAGCTGCCAGGACTTCGCCGCCTGCAGAGGGAGCCCCCTGGTGGTCCCTGCCAGCCATGACAGCTCCCCTTGCAAGAGACAAGCCTTTGTCTCTTTTGTGCCGCCATCCAAGCAGGGTTGAGATCTGACAGGTGGGGGGAGTGGATGACGGGACTGAGTGGATGAGGGGACACACAGGAGAGAGAGGCCCAACACCAACTGACAGCCTGTAGTCCGCGTACACAGGACACCTCATCTACGCCGGTCTGATTGAGGCGCAGGGCAAGGGTTAAGGCCAGAGAGGTGTTGAGTCCTAGAGCGGAAAGGAGTTCCAGCTTCCTTGCGAAAGATCCTCCCATGTGGAATTCTCCCCCCTCCATCCAGGAGCGACTGCGGGCAACGTTCTCTCGCGCATGCTCCATTTGTCCTCTGAAGCCGCCGAGGCCGCTTCTCCCGGGTGTTCTGCGCCTCTCAGAGGCTTCCTCTAAGCTGGGGAGTGGAGGGGAGGAGAGGTAACCCAGCTCAACTCTGCCCCCCCTGCAAGGAGGTGGGGCCAGGGGAACCTGGCCCCTCCTCTTTCCCTGTGTTGAACTGTTCGGATGGGCGCCGCCAGGGGGTTTTCAGGAGGCTGTTGGGGGGGGAGCTACAAGTGGCCTTTCTGGGTCCCCCCTTTGGCAGAGCAGGGGGGGATGGAGTGACTCTTCGTGGACGCTGCTAAAAGGGCCTGGGGAAAGGAGTGAGGGGTTGGAGGGAGAAGTCTGGTATTAAGAGGGAATTATGGGTTTTGTGGTCCAGGATATCTGTTGGAGGGTGGAGTTTTGGGGTTGTTCTAGTGTCTCTTTCTCTTTTCCCTCTGACACACAAACTACCACAAGTCTCAGAGTAGAATATTGATAACTAAGGAGCCCAGCAAAGTGACATCTCTCTTCCACATCTGGTGGAGCCCCAAAGGTCCCATTCCCAGCCAGTTCCCATTGGAAGAGGGAGAAAGATCTTACCCCATCACATCTGGAAGGCCCAGGACCCCCAACCCTTCTACACAATAAAGAGGGGCTTGAGGGTGTGTGTGTGAAGGGAGTCAAGAAGAAATTTGCACCCCTTGGAAGAAAGCTGAGCTCTCATTTGGGAAGATGGAAAAAGGGGATCTTTTGGGGGGTGACCCTGACAGGCAGAAAGAGGGCTCCCTTTGCCCTCAGCTCTTCTTTTCCCCAGGGAAGCCCCCTTTGGTGGGAAGGGATCAAGGCAGCCCTGATCTTCAGTGGGGAGGGAAGTCCAGAGTCTGAAATTGTTCAGTGAAACTTTTTGCTTGAAGCCAAGTTCTCCAGCAGAAAAGTTTTCCATTCTGGGCCTTCGGGGAGAAGAGAGAAGCTGCCCCCGACTCCCTGGGTCTCTGCCCAAAGTCTCTCCTAGAAGATTCGGCTAAAGAGCAGAGGGAAAACTCGGAGGATAATAATTCTCCCTCTCAGGAGGGATCCCTGGATAATTCAACGACTTCTTGAACTCCGAGATTGTTGAGCGTTTCTCTGGAGGGAAGTGAGAGGGAAATAATCCCCATGTGGTTCATAATGATAGAGCAGAGATGGAATTAAGTCTGTCATCTAGAATTGAGAGCTTTGGGATCTACAGCCTTGAAATTGGCCCCAGAGGGAATACACGGCACCTGTGGCTGAAGATAAAAAGAAATGTGACATTTGTTGGCATAGCAATTAGAGAGAAAACCTCGGGGGACAGTTAATGCCCGAGCATGTCACGGATCTCAGTTGGCTGCTTGTTGAGTTGGAGCCAAACTTTACTTTACTTTGAAAGCTGATGCTCAATGACAAAAGGGCTGATGCAATAGTGTGGCCTGACTCCAAGAACTAAATGAAAAAATAGTGAAAAACTATTTATCAGAACTTTGCATAGTTGGAAAAAAACCCCACATACACAGACAAACAGAGGGAGGGAGAAGTGAGAGAAAAGCAAGTGAAAAGAGATGGAGAAATAAAGGAAGCAACTCATCCATTGAAGGGAGGGAAGGAGGGAGGGAGGGATATGGAAAGCTGTTATGCAAAATCCCCTTCAAACTTCCATTCTCTGAGACCAGGGAATGAGGAAGCCCATATCCCATGTTCCCCTGCCTCCCTTTCCCATGCCCAGGCCAGGCCAGGCAAGGGGGCTCTTGCAGGGATGCCAGAGGAGACTCTGCCTGGATGAATGGGGAGCCCCTCTTGGGAGGAGGAAGCTGGGGAGCCTTGTGTTGGGGAAGGAAAGCAGAGCAAAATCTCCCTCCAGGTTCCATCTTCTAGTCCTGAAACGGGGGAGACCATATCCCATGTTCCACTGCCACTTCTTTCCATGCTTCGGGGGTGGGGGGCTTCCCACACTGGGAAGAGATGAACCTGGTTTATGGGTCCCAGGGTTGGATGTTGGGGGGACGCAGCCCCCGGGGGTTTCTCCAGCTTCGCTTGGGCTCCGTGTCTTTCCAGGAGAGGCTCCTGTGGGGCAGAAGCCATGCGGGGCTGAGTCTCCCAAGGGGGATCTGGGGTTGCACTGGAGGAAAAGGCAGCCGGACTCAGCCTGGAATAGAATAGAATTTTTTTTTTTATTGGCCAAGTGTGATTGGAGACCGAAGGAATTTGTCTTTGGTGCAGAAGCTCTCAGAGTACATAAAAGAAAAGTGGGGACAGGGGGAGGGGGAGGGGGAGGGGAGGGGAAGGGGCTGGGGGAACTTAATAAACTAAGAAAGGTCAAAATATAAAGAATCTTAGTGCATTATATGAACCTGGAAATGACAAGAAAAAATAAAAATAAAAACTTCCGTCCACTTTATAATTTTCTGCCTATTTATTCAACAATATTCTCCACAAGTTGTCACTTTCCTGCTTCTTAATGAGCTGTTATCCAAAATTTAATATTGCTAGAAAAAGATGGGAAATGAAATTTCACTTCAGGCACAAGCGATTTTAAAGTCAGCTGCAATGAGGATTGATATATGGGATTCTGATATAAAACAGAATTTCGAACAGGCCCCACTCTTAACATTGGGCAGAGTTGAAGGGCACTGATGGCCTCCTTGGCATTAGAAGACAGGCAAGAGGAGAGTTCAATGGCATTGATTTCAAGTGGTCCCAAACTCCATAACTCTGGGTGAGCTTCCCAGCAATCTCTGGAGACAAGAGGCCACGTTGAAGGACAGCAGAAGTCAATTGTCCTGTTATTGAACTATCCTCCCCAGCATCACTTCCTACATCTTCATAGTGGATTGAGGATTCTTCCTTCCCTTGCGGCCCTTTATTCATTTTTTTCATTGTGGCTGAGGACTTTTGGGATGCTTCGGTTGCAGCGCTTCTTCCATAGCCTCTTGGAAAGTTATCCTGGGCTTAGCAAGTAGTCGGCTTTGCAGGGTGAGATCCCTCAGTCCCAAGACCAACCGATCTCTCATTGCCTCGTCCAGGTTGGAGAATTCACAAGCGGTGGCTATTTCGCGTAAATTTGCCACAACTTCGCTTATTGATTCTCCCTCCCTTTGGTCTCTCCTGTAGAACTCGTGCCGTCTCAGAAGGGATGAGGCTTGGGGTGCGTAGTGTGCTTTCAGGATGCCCTGGAGTGTCGGCCAGGTCATAGTTCTCAGTTCTGCCGGACAGGCTAAAGCTTTCTCAATTTTAAAAACAGCGGCTCCACAGTGCGAGAGGAATGGTGTCCTTTTCCTCTGTTCCGACAGGCCCAGCAAGTCGTTTGCTTCCAGGAACATGTGGAATCTCTCCATGTACAATTCTTAGTCTTCTCCCGCCGGGTTGAACCGTGTAGGTGGAATTATTGAAGACATCTTGCGCTGGCTGTTATATTGTCGATGGCCGTTGATTGCCACGTGGAGGTTTCAGCAGCCTAGTGTCCTATTGTCCTTCTGAGATCCCACCTTCGTCGCCAGTGGTGAGTAGTGGTTGCAGACAGAGGAGGCAGGACACGTTCGGCAGTTTAAACAGCTTCATTCGGCTCCAGTACAGCAATGGCAATGCAAGCTGCAGCAGCCCCTTTTAAACGGAGCTGTCCGCGGCTTCAGCCACTGACGCGCCTTTAATTTTCCCGCTCCAGCTACTCGCTCCTGATTGGTTCCTGCGCTCGTCTATTCAATACTTAACAAGTTCCTTTATTAGAGAAGTCATATTGGCACATCTAGGAAAACCCGAATCTGAATTCCTGCGTTTTCCCAACCCCTATACTAAACTCAATCCCTGCCCCTGTCCACTGTCAAGCCCTCACATGTACCAATCAGGGTCCTGATCCCCAAGTCACCCCGAGTTCAGGAGCGCTTGCCCAGGTGTTAGCAAGTGTCCTTGGTCCCACAGGAAAGGAATGTGGTTGTGACTATTCTCTGGCTTCACCCCCTTTCTCCCTCCCGATTCCCATCGCAGGCCTCTCCGCTGTGGTAGCCCTGAAGATTCAAAATGGATCCAGGGCTGATAGCCTGGATGATGCCACAGGACCCCTCTCGTCTTTCTGGTGCAGAACTAGTTCATCCTTCTGGTGCATCCTGGAGAAGCTCAGGAGCACAAACGAAACAGAGCCGGTCCGAACCGGGAGCATTTCACCCCTGCAGTAAAGTCAGTGGGCGAAACGGCGTTTGTTTCATGACTGCAGGATTCACTCAACAACCCCAGTGATTCGCTTAACAACTGGGGCAATAAACATTCACTTAGCAACCTAGCTTAGCCATGGCATTTCTGGTCCCAATTCAGGTCGTAAGTCGAGGACTACCTGGAGGATGCAGCAGCAGGCTGATTTGGAAAAGCTTAAGCAGGGCTGGATTTAAGCAGGGTTGGGAGACCACCAGGAAATGCCAGGGGTAGGTTGAGGAGAAGGCAGTAGCCAGCCTATCTTGCAACCTATCAAGAAAAGGAGGGGCTTTAGTGACTTTATTTTATTTATTTTTATTTTATTTCAACTTATATACCGCCCTTCTCCCTGGGGGGACTCAGGGCGGTGAACAGCCAAATTAAAACACATATAGTACAAATATTAGAAATAAATTAAAATTAAATTAAATCATCGGTGTTTCAGTATTAAAATCTCAAATCTACAAGTTAAAATACCCAATTTAAAACCCAAAAATCAATAATATCAAAATTTTAAAAACCCCATTAAAACCAATCAAGCTAGGCTGGCTTGTTGAAATAAGTAAGTCTTAAGGGCCTTTCGGAAAGCGCGGAGGTCCGGGATCAAACGAATTTCAGGAGGCAGCTCGTTCCACAGGGCGGGTGCCCCCACAGAGAAGGCTCTCCCCCTGGGGGCCGCCAGCCGACATTGCTTGGCTGATGGCACCCTGAGGAGTCCCTCTCTGTGCGAGCGTATTGGCCGGTGGGAGGTTAGCGGTAGCAGCAGGCGGCCTCGCTGTTACCCCGGCCCTATGCCATGGAGCGCTTTAAAGGTGAGAACCAACACCTGGAAGCCCACCCGGAAGACCACTGGGAGCCAGTGCAGCTCGCGCAGGAGTGGTGTCACGTGGCAGCGCCCTGTCGCTCCCATAATCACCTGCGCGGCCGCATTCTGGACCAGTTGGAGCCTCCGGGTGCACCCCAAGGGGAGCCCCATGTAGAGAGCAGACTCTTGCTAACACTATCTTGCAACCTGTCAAGAAAAGGTGGGGCTTTAGTGACTTTGAACCAATCAGTAAGTGACTCTGAGTTCTAGTCCTGCCTTAGGCGAAGGTAGCTGGGGGCTTTGAGCCAATCACCTGGAGGCCCCGATTTCAATTCCCAGGGCCCAGCTAGGACTTCAGGGCCAGACTCTATGCTGCCCCCCACAGGCAGTGAGTCTCAGCTGAACCTGGCAAAAGGGAGGGGCTCTCTGTGTCCAGGAGTTTCTCTCCTTTGCTCTCAGATGGGGCTGCTCTACCCCAGAAAGACCCGGGGGGGAGAGACTTGTGGTTCTGATGGAAGACGAGGTGGCAGTGGTGACCAGCAGGGCCTTTGCCCAAAATCCGCCCTGCCTTAACATTGACAATGGTTAAGGCAGCAGGCTAGGAAGCAAGAGATCCTGAGTTCAAGTCCTGCCTTAGCCCTGAAAGCTTGTTTGCTGACCTCGGGACAGAGACTCTCTTTCAGACAAGCCCACCTCACAGGGTGATTGTTGTGGGGAAAAGAGTAGGAAGAAGAAAAGTTGGACATGTTCACCTCCTTTAGTTATTTGTGAAAATAATAAAACACTGGGGAAAAATATAACTAAAATAAAAATGTCTTTCCTGCTTCTGTTTGCATGGAATCTGTCCTAGCCTTGTGCAGATATAGGAGTTTCTCTTCTCACAAGGAGGAAGAGGGTTTTTTAAAATCATCCCTTCCAATTTCACTCACTCTGTTTTTTGCAGCCTTTGGGGGCACCAGTGGGGGCATCGGACCCCCTCCCAGCCCTGAGACACAGCAGGTTTCTCTGTTTCTTTGGGAAAGATTCCTTCCCCAATCAGAGTCTCCTGGAGCCCCATCATCCACTTCCCTCCCTGACTGGGATCAGCTGAATTCCTCCATTCATACAAGGGGAAAAAGGGAGTTTGCACAGAGCCTCTGGGTCAGTCTCCATTCTTCCACACAGAGGGTCCCTCTCACTCTGCAAAGCCAAATTCCCCCTCAGTTCCTGGATACTCCAGACATCGCTCGGCTGAGCTCACAGGAGGGGCAGGGAGGCTGAGAAATTGACACTTACAACTGTCCTCACATTTTACATTTTGCGCCCTATCTTGTCACTGTGGTGAAGGGAAGCACCCCAATTGTGAAATGAGTGGCACAGTTGTTAAGAATGCTCAACGGGCATAAATGTGTGGACAGTCGTAAGTACGAGGAATGGTCAAAATTGCAAGGACCGATCATAAATCACTTTTTTCAGCCCTCTGAGTACTCCCTCTGCACATAGCCATGCCCACCCAGTCACATGACCACCAAGCCACGCCCCCAAATAAGCCACACCCCCAAATAAGCCACACCCCCAAATAAGCCACGCCCACAGAACCGGTTGTTAAAAAATCTGAATCCCACCACTGGTTAAAGATGCTGTGTGATCCTAATCACATGGAAAGTAATCAAACCAGGCTCTTAGTGCCAATAAAGGATTAAAGATAAAACTCCTTTCAATACTCAGGAAAGAAAAACCCCGACTCCCTTTTCATAGAGAAAGGGGCTTTTACTGAGTATGGACTGAATGCAACCAGAGAAAAGCAAAAGGCATGAAAATTACACATAGAAAACATCCCTAAAACCCCTCCCCCAACCGTCCAGCCAGGATGATCCAATCCACATTCCCCCCAGGGTTCATGTGGGGTGCAGCGCCCGATGGTGCCATCCTCCTGCTCTGCCACGACGGTTGACCTTGAGTAGTTCTCAGCTTCAAAGAAAACTTTCTCTTCTCTCCTCCACCAGCTCCCTTCCCCCCTCCCAGGCATTGCAACAGCCCCCCCTCCCCCCGTTACAATGGCAGCCGAGCAAGCCAGCAATGAAAAAGCGGAGGCTGACACTCCCGAAAAAACCCTTGTGGACAGTTTCCCTTTCCTAAGAAGACAAGAAACGGCTGTTCCCACCACTGGAATTTCCCAACCTCTGAGAAGTTGGCTACACAATTGGGAAGAGCCAGAAGACTAGGAAAGCCATCTTCTCTCAGATGATTGACAGCTGACTGACAGTTGAGCTGGAGGGATGACATCATCCAGCCAGTACAATCCCAAGGAGATGAGAGGCCTCCCTTGGGATCCTATCCAAGCTCCCCTCCTCCACCTTTTCTACTCACCCCAAGGCCAGCCCAAGGCCTCTGGGAAACTACGGACAGGCCCCCAAAGCTCCTAATTTCTCCCCTTTTGGCCCAGAGGGCCTGGCTCTTTTGTGGTAGACTGCCTCTTCCTATGGAAGCTCAGCTAAGCTAGAGGACTGAGCAAGACTCACTGATGCAGCTCTTGCTCAGCCTCCAGTTCTATTCCCTTTGTGTTGAGATGCTGGGGGGGGGGGGGGGGTTGTGTGCGTGTGCGTGTTGTTGTTGTGGCAACATCCCTCTGTCAGCTCCCTCTGTTTTTGCTGCTCAGGTCCAGACCTTTTTTTCTGGGGGCCAAAGTCTCGTTTGATGGTTTTTAAGGGCAGAGAAAGGGGAGAAATTCTCTGCCTGGGTTTTTAAATGCAGACACCGTTTCTAATAGCCTAATGGAGCTGAGCCCCAAATCACAGGACCCTCTTTTAGGTGGGATCCAGTGGGGGGAGGGGATCCAGTTGTATCCAGAGAGCAAAAAGATCCCATTTTGCCTTTTTACCCAAGAGGCCTGGATCTTCCCAGGTAGACAGTCTGTTAAGGATTGGGCCCCTATAGCTGTCTTAAGGGCTGCTAAAGTGAATCTAGCCTTTAGATGAGCCTCACTCTTAACTCCAAGTCTTTTGGGGGGAAATGTCACATTTCTTCAGCCACAGGTGCCGGGTACTCTCTCTGGGGCCAGTTTGAAGCATGAGCTCCCAAACGTCTCAATTCTGGATGACCAATTTAATTCAATCTCTGCTCCTATTATTTTGAATCGCATGAAGATTATTTCCCTTTCATTTCCCTCCAGAGAATTTCCCAACAACCTTTGAATCCAAGAACTACTTGAATTATCCAGAGATCCCTCCTGAGAGGGAGAATTATGGTAAAAGTTTCAGCTCTGTTCTTTGGCAGAATCCTCCAGGGGAGACTTTGGGCAGAGAAATAGGGAGTTTGGGGACAGGCAGAGTCTGTGCTCTTGAATGTACGTCTCTCTTCTTTCCAGATGAAGCTGAGTGTTTCTCTATGTTTGAAGAAGGAAAGCAAAGGGATCATATTCCAACTTGTGAGAGTCCTTTCAAGTCTTCTACTTCTTCTTTAGAAACAGGAAAGGGATTGATTGATTCACCCCATGAATGATGGACCTCCTGCTTGTGCTTCTGATGCTGCTGGTGTCCCATCCAGTCTCTGGGAAGCTGAGAATGAAATGCCCGCTGAGTTTGGGGCACCAGGATGGAAAACCTCCACAGAGCTTTTACAGCCCAGGAGACCATCTCATTGGTATAGTCACCAGTGGAATGGAAATATTGCATACAAAGTTGCTTTTCAACGTGGCTCCTTCTCTTCAGCTTGTTTTCCGTGATCCGTAAGTCATTCAGGGTGATGGAGTTGCACTCCCTCCATTCAAACACTCTCCTTCTTTTCTATTTTTTCCCCATTTATTCCTATATTGGGAAATATATCTAATTTCCTGAATGATTTTGATTTCCATGGCTTCTCTCTTTGGTCTGATTTTGTGAAAGAGACTCAAAAAAGGTCTGAAAAAAAGCTGAAAGGGCTGCAGATTATTTTCCTCCCTCAATTCAATCCTTAATTTATCACTTGAATAATGAATTTTTTTTATTTTTTTTAAAATTTGATTTATATACCGCCCTTCTCCGGAGACTCAGGGCAGCTTACAATGTGTTAAGCAATAGCCTTCATACTTTTGTATATTTATATTTATACAAAGTCAGCTTATTGCCCCCAACAAACTGGGTCCTCAATTTACCCACCTTATAAAGGATGGAAGGCTGAGTCGACCTTGAGCCTGCCTGGAATTGAACTCACAAGTAATTGCAGCAGCTGGATCTTAAATGCTGCCTTTGTAGGAGGCATTACTCCCCTACGCTACTCAGGCTCTTATTTAAAGTAGTGGTGGAATCAGTTGTAGCTGCTTTACTTCAGCCCATTCCCATATTTGTGTAACTGATTATTGCTTTTGGATCAATGTTGGTTTAAGGCTCAGTAGGCTTCTGGAGGATTATATATATTATATATAACAAAAATATTTCTTGTGGCTGTTGATTATAATAACTTTTTTTTTTCAATAGGACTTCTTATGAATTTTTTTTTGCTTACAATACATTTTCAACATTCAACTGGCCAACAAGAATTCCCATCTCTTGCACAATCTCACACTTGGCTACAATATCCATAACAACTATGTGAGCACTTTCCACACTTCAAATGCCTTGCTGGACATTCTCTCCACTGGAGAAGCCAATGTCCCCAACTACGGCTGTGGAAGGAAGGAGAACCTCCTGGCTCTCCTTGATGCAGCTGACAGGGCCATCTCCATCCAGATGTCAACATTAGGAGGCACCTACAAAGTCCCACAGGTCTGTGTGTGTGTTTCTCCTTCTGGTAAAATGAGGGGTGGGTGGTGGTGGGTGAGCAATAGATGCAATCATGTCTTCTCCATGGAATTCAAGAGCTGCTTTTCTCCATATTAGCAAAAACATCAATATTTTACCCCATTATGTTCATGTTGAGATTAATCATAAAAGGCCTGAAATGCAAGCAATACATTCCCTGGAGAAGACATTCTAACAACTAGAATTTAACTGATCATAAAATATCCCTGGTTGTTGTGCCTCTATTGGCACCTTCATTTTCACAGATAAATAAGGCCTGCCCTATCCAGTTGGATTGAAGTTGGCAATAGTAGCATTTTATCCATCTACAAAGTGGAATAAAAATTACTCTAGCAATTATAGGCCAAAGAGACTAGCAGATATTGTGGCTAAAATTTATGCCATGATCCTCTTAGTTAAACTTGAGAAAAAATCATTCTTGCAGAAGGTTTTAGGTAGAGTTAAATGCCACATAGATTTTGTAAGAAATAATGCATAAATTAATAATCTAATATTTGCAACCAACTTATCTTGAAATATCTAATCTATTATCAGTGAGGTAGAACAAGCTTTGCTGCTTTCTAGATGTTAGTGCAGATTTGACTCAATAAACAGAAAATTGAGGTTTGGACTCAATGGAGCCCTGAGAAGAAGGATCTATGCTTCCCAAGAGGGAAGGGAAAAATGCATATTTGAACCCTTGTTATTCAGTATGGATATGAATGACTTACTAGGACTAATGCAGGATCAAAAAACGGATCATAAATAAATGTTATTTCATTTTTTGACTAAAATTACTAAATTAGTGGACCAATGAAAGGCAGCGCATGTAGTATACAGTACTTGGATTTCAGAAAGGCTTTGACAAAGAAACCACAACCTATTTCTCGGGAAGCTGAAAATATGTGGGAGAGACAGCATCACCCCCAGATGGAGTCAGCCTGTGGTCCTCAATGGAACTATGTCTGCATGGAGGGAAACAAGCAATGGGGGACCCCAAGGTTCCATTTTAGGCCCAGTTCTCTTCAACATCTTCATGAATGATTTGGATGAGGGGAGAAAAGGGGAAATCATCAAATTTGAAGACAACACTAAAGTGGCAGGAATAGCCAACACCCCAGAAGATAGGCTGAAGATCCAGATAGATCTAGATAGACTTGAATCCTGGGCCTATTTAACTAAATGAAATTCATTGTAGAGAAATGTAATGTTTTACACTTAGGCTAGAAAAACCAAATGTACACTTACAGATGAGGTGAACCTGGCTCCATAGCAGTAACTGTGAGAGGGATCTTGGAATCCTAAATTATCATCTTAGGACTTAAAAGTTATCATCATTTTAAGAACCATATAATTAGAGGCCTTAATCGATATTTGGCTGGAAATTAAAAAAAAAATGTTATAAGAAAGTTCCCGGGTGGTTTTCCACTGTGGAGGCGGTCATGCACCCAAACACCATATCCTTTCCAAAAATTATACAATACCGAGACATATTAGACTCAGACGGGATATTAAAAACACGCCAGGAACTCAGAGATGGGGGAATAGAATTAGATTGGTGGCCCTACCTTCAAATACAAAATAGACACAGAAAAGATAGGGATGAAGGAGGAGTTGAGTTAAACCCAAATAGATTAGACAAAATTATGGAAACGAAAGAAGGGAAGACGATATCTAAAATATATAAATATTTATTAGAATTGGAATTGAGTAAGAATTTAATTAAAGGGCAGATGATTGCCTGGAACAAAAACATAGGCGGAAATATCCAATTAGAAGAGTGGGAAAGAATTTGGGAAAATAATATTAAAATGACAAAATCGGTAAGTTATAAAGAAAACCAATATAAGATATGATATAGATGGCACTTACCCCCGTCGAGGCTAGCACAAATGTATCCCAACTTAGACTCAAAATGCTGGAAGTGCAAACAGGCTAGAGGAACTTTTTACCATATGTGGTGGCTATGCCCCAAAACTAAGGCATACTGGGAGAAAATTAGAATGTGGATAATACAAATAGTAGGAGAAGAAATTGAATTAGACCCCAAGATATTTTTATTAGGAATTTACAAACAAAACATTAGAAAAGAAAAGATATACTTAATACACCACATAATTACAGCGGCAAGAATAGCGAATGCACAAGTATGGAAGAAGGAATATTTGCCAAACGATCAGTATGTAATACAAAAGATATATTTGTGTGCGGAATCGGATCAATTAACACAGAAATTAAAAAATGAGGAAAGCTCAAAATATTCTAGGGTATGGGATAGATGGTACGATTGGATCAAACAAAGACAAAATGGATAATGATACTTTTAATTGAATATGAAAGCTAATTTGAATGAGCAATATATGTTATTATACTCTTAGTGAATTGTAAATTAAGAATGGAAATTGGAAAGGTATTTGTATGATAACCTTATATAAGTACCCATAATGACTTCACCGACAAAAGGCATGGGGATGAAAATGGGACAAGCAATGAATGGTATAATGTATGTATATATATGTGTATATGTATAGTAATCACATATAGATACTTAAGAGAGTAGAAACGAATTTCATCATTGACTACGATTTATGGACATGGATATTTTAATATGGTTTTTATCTGTTTTTGTATACATTTGAAAGTTAAATAAAGTTTGTTTTTTACAAAAAAAAAAGAAATTCATTATAGAGAAAAGTAATGTTTTACACTTAGGCTAGAAAAACCAAATGTAAACTTACAGATGAGGTGAAATCAGGCACCATAGAGTAACTGTGAGAGGGATTTTGGAGTCCTAGTGGACAATCACTTAAATATGAGCCGGCAATATGTGGCTGTAGAAAATCAGAGGCCAGGCATTTGCTCTGATCAAAGATGTCTCTCCCGCTCTTGCAGAGAGCTTTATTTTTTATACAGTTTTACACAGGCAGATAAAAGGCAGGACAGCAATAGCATTTTAATTGGAAAATCCTCCTCCCTGCTCCCCCACTCGGAAGGTCGGATAACACAGACCAGAGCCAGAATAAGATCATCCAGGAAGAAGATACATGACACCAGAAACGGAAGCAGTTTGCTGCATTCTGCCCGAATTAATTCTTCCATCCCTACATGTGGCAGCAGCCAAAAAAGCTAATTCAGTCCTAGGCTGCATTAACAGAGAGATAAAATCAAGATCACATGAAATATTGGTATGGCTTTATAATGCCTTGGCAAGACAACACTTGGAATAGTGCATCCAGTTTTGGCTGCCATATTATAAAAAAGATGGAGAGACTCTGGAAAGAGAGCAGAAAAGAGGAACTAAGATGATTAAGGGCCTGGAGACTAAAACTTATGAGGAACAGCTGCAAGAACTGGGTATACCTAGTGTAGTGAAAAGGACTGGGGTGAAATAATAGCAATGGACTAAAAAAAATTTTGGAAAAGTTTTTCAGTTTTATTTCTTATACACATAATATAAAATGTACATTTTCTTATACATAATTAATTTTACATATACATGTTTTCCTTAAAGAAAGCATTAAAATAAGGCATTTTAATTACATTTGGAGTTGCTCTTCTACCCTTTCTTCCCTCAACCCTTCTTCTTCTCCTCTTTACCTTCCGTCCCTCCTCTCCTACTTTCTCTTCCCTCCTCTCCTACCTTATCCTACTTCCCCTTCCTTTCCCCCACTCCTCTCTTCTTTCCCCCCTATTCACCTTCTCTCCTACTCCTATCCCTTCACCTTCCTTCCTCTCCTTTTCCCTTTCTTTCATTCCTCTCCCTCCCTCTCCTCTTCCTACCCTCTACTCCTCTCTCCTTTCTATCTTCTTTGCTGTGGAATATTCTCCTTCTTTGGTATCTGAACAACTCCTGTATTCTAATAGTATATACTTTCCTTCAATTTCTTTTCAGATTTATTCTATCAGTATTTATCATCATAATTGTACTCTTATTCTTACTATCTTCTTTCTTTCCCCCCTCCCATCCCCCTTTTTAATTTACTCTGGTGTCATCTCGGTTTCTATTTCTTTTTCATCCTCTCCCTCGTTCAACTTTCTATTAACTAAATCATTTGTCTATCCTCTTACCTTCATATTTTTTTTCTAACGGTATATAAAATCTTCCCCGTGTCTTGAAATACACTGATTCCTCTTTATCTCTTATTCTTAATCTATTCATTTCTGCACAGTCGAAAATCTTTTTTATTACTTCACCTTCTGAAGGAATTTTTTCTGTCTTCCAATTTTCTGCAAACACAATTCTTGCTGTTGTTATTATATGTATAGTTAAATACACATCTTCTTTACTATATCTCTCTGGGAGAATACCCAATAATAAAACCTCTGGTTTTAATTCTATAGATTTATGTAATATTTCTTCCAACCATTTCTGTATTCTAAACCAATAATTTTTTGCTTCTAAACATGACCACCACATATGATAGTGTGATCCCGGCAATTGCAAACATTTCCAACATTTGGCTGATTTATCCATAAACAACTTTGCTAATCTTTCTGCTGGCATATGCCACCTATAAAACATTTTATATAGATTTTCTTTGTATGCAGTTGCCATTCTCAATTTATAATTCCTTTCCCATAGTTGTTGCCATTTCTCTAATTCTATTGCATATCCAAAATTTTTCTCCAATGTTATCATTGTCTCTTTTACCTCATCATCTTCCAATCTAATTTGCAACAAATAATTATACAGTCTTTTAATCATTTTTTCATCCTTTCCAATCATTATCTGATCCAACTCTGATTTCCCCAAATTAAAACCATATTGTTTCAAGTCTTTATCATATCTTGATTGTATCTGCAGCCGTGTATACCAGTCAGTCTCAATCCCTTGTTTTTCTAAGTCTTGTTTCTGTTTTAATTCTCCCTTCTCTGTTAAAATGTCTTTATATCTTACAATCTTCTCCATCTTAATCATATTTGCATGTGTCAATGCTTCTGTTGTTGAAAGCCACATTGGTACTTCCATGTAATGTTTTTCTTTCACTCTTTCCCATACTACCAACAAGCCATTCCTTACACAATGTCTCTGGAAATATCCGTGAATCCGATTTTTTCCATACCATAAGAAAGCATGCCATCCTAGTTGTAGGTCATGTCCATCCAAAGTCAATAGTTTTGTATTTCTCAATACGATCCATTCTTTAATCCATGTTGGTAGACCAAATCCTCCTCTAAACCTGGAGTCTTGAAGCAATTTAAGGTTAATTCTCACTTTTTTCCCTTGCCATATGTATTTCCATCAATTTATTCACACTTTCAAAGTATTTTTTCTCCAACTTTATCAGAATTGTTTGAAAAAGAAACAACAATCTTGGCAATACATTCATTTTGATTAACGCTATTCTCCCCATTAAAGATAATTGTAAATTTTTCCATTTTTCCAAATCTGTTTCAATTTGATTTCTTAATTTATAATATAACCGGATGTGAATTTCTCTTTTGTAATGTACCAAAATTTGAGGGGTTTCCACAAAGAAGAAGAGGTCAACCAATTTTCCAAAGTACTAGAAAGTAAAACAAGAAACAAAGGAGGGAAACTAATCAAGGAGAGAAACAACCTAGAATTAAGGAGAAATTTCCTAATGGTGAGGAATGGAACATCTCCCCTTCAGAGATTGTGGGTGGTCCATCACTGGAGGCTTTTAGAAAGAGACTGGACAGCCACTTGTCTGGAATAGTATAGACAGATACAGATTAACAGAGTTGGAAGGGACCTTGTAGGTCATTTAGTCCAAGCAGATCCTACACCATTTCTGGCAGATGGCAGTCCAGTCTCTCCTTGAAAGCTTCCAGTGATGAAGCTCCCACAACTTCTGAAGGCAATTTCTGTTCCATGGGTTGATTGTTCTCACTGTCAAAAAATTTCTCCTCATTTCCAGGTTGAATCTCTCCTTATTCAGTCTCCATCCATTATTCCTCGTCTGGCCTCCAGGTGCTTTCGAAAACAGCTTGGCCCTTTCTTCTCTGTGGCAGCCCCTCAAATATTGGAAGACTGCTATCATGTCTCCCCTGGTCCTTCTCTTTACTGCTCCTCCCTTCTCCCTTCTCCCTTCTCCCTTCGTCCTCCCGACCACCCACCCCCATCCACCCCCCGCATTATTCTTACCTTTTATTTGGCCCCACTCCCAATCTATTGCTGCCTCCTGAGTCCCAGCTGATGGCTAGAGGGAAAAAAATGTTTAAACTCTTGCCATGGGGCTTCAAAGGGCCGCCCTACAGCTGATCAGTGTTAAAAGAAAACAAATGAGTAGACCGGTGTCTGCAAAAATAAATGGGTAGACCCAGTGGTGGGATTCTACTTCGGTAGAACCGTAGTAAAGTAGTTAAGCCAGTGGTTCACAAAGTGGCGGATACCATGCCTTAGTAGGGCGATAAGTGGCAAGGGGGGCAGCAGGGGGGCGCTACGGGCAAAAGGGGGCAGCAGAGGGGCGCTAAGTGGCAAGGAGGGTGGCCCCCACCCTTTGGCCTGTGCCTCACAGCAGTTACCTCCTTGCAAGCAAACAACAAGAAAAAACAACTCCTTTCAGCTTCAGCATAGGCTAATTAGCCTGTTGATTAGATCGCCTCCCAGCTCTCAGCTGATTTGCTCTCAGCTGTTTTGCGCAGGGCTCAGCTGCTTGCCACAAAGAGCTAAATTGCTGGAGCAGATTTTTTTTTCTGCTTATGCAAATCAAGCTGAAAACAAAATTGAAAGTAAAAGCAGGGTGTTGGCTGTTACGTTGGAAAATTAGGCAGAGGCAGATTTCTTTTCTTTTTCCTCACCAAAAAAGGTAAGTGTGAACAACAGGAAATTTAGGGCAAAAGAGGAGAGTTCAAGATTTTAAAACATAAAAGAAAAAAAGCTCTATTTAACTAGGGAATTGTAATAATTGAGATGCTATTAATTGTATATTGTGTTGAAAGCAGAAATAGTTAAGTTGTGGTTTGGAGAATATATGGGGGAAATTATTTGGTTTTTTATTATTATTGATAAAATTAATTGATTTGTAAGAAATTGGATTGCATGGAAATAATTGGAATATTCATGTTCATATTGATTAATATACAAAAAAGATAGTTATATAATTAATTGATTTATATTAAAATGTTGAATTTGTATTAAATAACTGTAATATTACATAATTAACCAATGTGAGGATGGATATAAAAATAGATGCCAATGGGAATGGGTATAATATAGAATAAAAGGGAAAATTGAATTTGATTAAGATTAGAGATGAGGATGATGGGTAATATTGGTTTTTTTTAAAAATAGATGAGGAATAAATATGGCAAAAAGGAAATATAGAAATTGTAAATTTAATTGAAATGACTAAACACTGTTTAAATTTGTGAACCGGCCAAATACTCTGTTCAAAGAAAATACATTGTATGTTTGTATGTGTGTTTCTAATTATTGCTATTTATTCATATTTGTTCTCTTTTATTCTTTAAAGTTTAACAATTCATTCTTTATCTTAATATCTTTATATTTGTTTGGGGTTGGCTTTCTTCCCTTTCATCTTTTTTATTGTACAGCAATCTTTCTCCTCAAACCTATCACCTCTCTCTTTTCTTTCCTTCTTACTTTCTCTTCCTCCCTCTCTTCTTCTCCTCCCTACTTCCTCTTCGTTTCTCCTTCTCCTCCTCTCTTCCTCCCTCTCTTATCCTCACTCCTACTCTAATTTCCCTTCCCTTCCTTCCTCCCTTCTCTTCTTTCCCTCTCTCTCCTTCCTTCTTCCATCTCTCTTTTCCTTCCTTCGTCCCTCTCTATTGCTGTATTCTTTTATGCATATGGATTACTCAGAGGGCTAAAAAAGTTATTTTTGACTGGTCCTCGCACTTTTGACCAGTCCTCGAACTTACGACTGTCCTCACAGTTTACATTTTTCGCCCTATCTTGTCACCATGGTGAAGAGAAGCAGTTGTGAAATGAGTGACACGGTTGTTAAGAATGCTGCACGGGCATGAATGTGAGGATGGTCATAAGTGCGAGGACCTGTCAGAAATGACTTTTTTCAGCCCTCTGAGTACTCCCTATAGACATAGCCATGCCTTCCCGGTCACATGACCTCTAAGCCAGGCCCACAAAATAAGCCACGCCCATAGAACCGATAGTAAAAAAATTTAGAACCCGTCCCTGCTCCAGTCCCCCGATCCTCTTGGTTGCTCTTCTCTGCACTTTTTCTAGAGTCTCAACATCTTTTTTATAGTGTGGTGACCAAAACTGGATGCAGGATTCTAGGTGTTACTAAGGCTTTATAGGGTGGTATTAGTTCCTCTCCTGATCTGGATTGTATCCCTCTGTTAATGCAATTTAGGATTTCACTGGCTTTTTTGGCTGCCGCTGCACTCTTGACTCATATTTAATTGGTTGTCCACTAAGACTCCAGGAACCTCTCACAGTTTCTGCTATTATGCCTGGTTTACTGCTTGAACAGGGGGTTGGACTAGAGGACCTCCAAGGTCCCTTCCCACCCTTTTATTTTGTTATAAGTTCTGTTATAGGTACACATGTTTAGCCTGCTAAATTCCTCTTGGAATACACTATTTATACAGATAATGTGGAATTATCATACTTGCACATTGGATTATATAGACTAGGATTGTTTCAGGGAGAAACCACCAGCAGAGCCAACCCAATCTCAGCCTCTGAGGAGGATCTTGGGGTGGGTAAAAGGACTCCAGCTGCTGTTCTCAGAGCTGATTTGGGAATTTACACAATTTCTGCTTTGTCTAAATTCAGAAAATATGGGCATTGGCATAAAATTTAATCATGGAAACTGAGAGACTCTGAAAACTGTGGCTGTTGGAACAGACAAAACTTCAATGAAAGACCAAACTTGGATTATGCAACTGACAAATCTTATTAGGCTTTGAGGTCTGCCTGTTTCTTGTATAACTGGAGAAAGAAGTTAAAAAATTTCCTCCAGAAAGAATCTGGGATAGAGAAGCAAAAAAAGATGCAGCAATCCTCAAAAATTATAATAGGCCCTTTATTGGAATAGAATACTCCAGTTGGCATTTGCACGTGTTAATCTAATTGTGATCAATTGTAGGGGTGATACAGTAATATGATTTACATTTTTATTGTTTTTAATTTGCTTATGATTTTCCATTATTATGATACAATCTTGCTAATATTCTGTCTTTAATATTTTAAACAATGTCTGATTAACAAACTATTCTAATACATTCAGGAGAACCAGATTGGATTTATTAAAATCTAATATTTTGGACTTGATCTGATCCCAAATATAAGACAGAATTCTTCATTGCTTTTTCAGATCAGTCATGACATTGTTTCAAAGGCTCTGAGTGATAAAAGGAAATTCCCCCTTTTCCACCAAATTCTCCCCAAAGAAGGGATCCAGTACCCAGCAATTGTCCAGCTGCTCCTCCATTTCAGATGGACCCTGATTGGCCTCTTTGCTTCAGACACAGAGAAGGGAGAGAATTTCATGAGGATTTTTCCTCCTATGCTTGTCAGGAGTGGAATTTGTGTGGTTATATCACAACTGTTCTCAACAACTGGATACACAACAGCCCTCAGGGATTCCCTCTCTAAATGGAGACAAGTCAACGTCTTTGTTCACTTCATGGAAAGTGATTCCCATTGGGAGAGAATTCTTCCTTTCCATTTAACATTTATGCGTCTGCCTGGACCCATTGAAGGGAAAGTCTGGATCATCACAAATTTTGCAGGGTATCCAATGTACAATCGTAGACTTCTCAAATACATCCATAGTATTTGGAACTTTGGTTATCGGTTAAAAGAAAGGCCAAAGGATTCTGCCTTTGAACCCCATTTCTTTGTGGAAGGAAATTTTCAAGATCATTATTTCCGCTGTTCTCTTTCAAAGAAAGTCTTTTCTGTCAAAGGCCGCAGAAGATGCACCCAGAAAGCCCCACTGGAGACCCAGAAGAAAAGGAACAGAATAAAGATGCCAAATGACTACCACTATTACAGTATCATGAAGACTCTGGCCCAGGCCTTGAATGCCGCTTATTCCTCCAGATGGAGGAGGGGAAGGAAGGAGGGAGAAAAGATTTTGGGGACTCAAAGTCTGCAGCCGTGGGAGGTATGGGGGTCCCGATATGGATCCATTAATCATAGATCCTTTGGAGGAAGAATCCAGAGGTGAAGGAGGGGAACCAACTCAACAGATCTGGCCAATTCAATTACTCAGGGAATAATGGTTCCAAAGAGTAGATACCACGTCATTTTGTTTTTGTTTATTGTTTTTGGTTTTTTTTAATTAATTTTTATTCAACATTTATATCTTTAACATCCTTGTTACATTTTTACAGCTTTCCGATACCGGCATCTGTAATAATATCTATAGATATTCTTTGCAATTATCTTTGTTTTGTTTTTATTTATTTTCAGGCTTGCTACTATTCCCAATTTCTCTATTTCTAGTAGGAGTTTTTCTCCTGTTTCCAAAGGGTCCTCTAATATAAATGCCATGTCATCTGCAAAGGCCCCTGTTTAGTATTCTTCTCTTTTAATTCTTAACCCTTTTATTTCCTTATTTCCCCTTACCTGTGCCAATAATATTTCCAATGAAAAGATGAATAAGAGGGGGGACAATGGACAGCCTTGTCTAAGCCCTTTGTTTATATCGACTTTTTCTGTAAGATCTCCACTGACCATAACTTTTGCTGTTTGGTTAGAATAAATTGTCTTCATCATTTCTATAAAGTTATAATCGATTAATTAAAAACCACCAATTCAAGTTGTCGAACGCCTTTTGTGCATCTATCATTATTACTTCCAGTTGTTTTTCTGGATGAGCCTCATAGTATTCTAGAAAATTCATGATAATCCTTGTATTGTTTTTAATTTGTCGTTTGAGTAAAAACCCATTTTGATCCCAATTATTTTTTATTTAATATCTTTTTTAGTTTTTCTGTTATTGTTGCCAGGATTTTATAGTCGGCATTTAACAGTGAGATTGGCCTATAGTTTTGAATGAATTGATTGTCTGTACTTTCCTTTGGAATTAATGCTATATATGCCTCCATCCATGAATTTGGCATTTTGACTTTCTCTAATACTTGTTATATATATCCAACATAATTTCTTCCAAAACTTCCTGAAATTTTTTATATACTTCCACCGGAATTCCATCTGTCCCTGGTGTTTTGTTATTTTTCTGTTTTTTAATTGCCTCTCTTAACTCTGTTAATGTCATTTCCCCATTCAACATTTCCCTGCCTTCATCTGTTATACTTGGCAAGTTCCTCTCCTGTAGGTAATTTATAATATTTTCTTCTTTAATGTTTCCTTGACTATACAGTATTTGAAAATAATTTTGAATAATATTCCCCACCCCCCCTCAATTCTATGGAGCAAATTTCCTTGCTCGCCTCGTAAATATTATACCAATTTTTTAGCTTTTTCTTTTTTCAATTTGTGGGCGAGCCAACTCCCTGGTTTATTTGCCAATTCAAAATAGTTTTGTTTTTCCAATTTTATATTCCTTATCATTTCTTCCTGTTCTAGTATATTAATTTTATGTTTCATTAACTCCATTTCCTTTCTGATTTTTCTGAATCTTTCTGAGGTGATAATTCTAATTTTTTCAACTTCTCCAATGTTGACATTCATTGTTCCTTCTTCTCTTTGTTTCTCCTCACCATATACGCAACAGTTATCCCCCTTATTCATCACCTTCAAGTTTCATAGGAAAGATTAAAAAGGGTTAGAAACTATTTCAGTATCATTTTGAAGACAGTTTTTATCCATTTATTATCCAGGCCTCAGGTTTCTAATCACATCACACAATTGTTTGTGAGTCTTTTACTGAAATCCAGTGATATCACCAGAGTCCCCATAATCTATTTGGGAAGTGTAATGATGTGTGAGAATGACTTTTGGGATGAGGGGAAGAGAAGCTACCCAGGGAAGGATCAGAGAAGAGGGGAGAATCGTGCAGCTGCATAATGGGAGAGAAGGAAACTCAGAAAGGATCCTGGCTAACTTTTCAGGCTGAGAAAAGAGTTGGTGGGAAATTTGTTCTTTCAGATTTGCAAAATTTTGTTAATGTCACATTACAATCAAGTAGAATTAGCACATCTGGAGGCGTTTTCCATCAGGATGACCAGGGAGAAGATTAGCCTGACAACTTTCTTCTTGATCAACCCATGCTTTCTGGGAATCAACCTCTTGTTTTCAAAGAGTTTATGAATCATCTTTTTTTTCTCTGTTCATTTTATTTTCATCTGCTCTAGAATGTTCCCTATAATTGATCAATTGTATCAATTATATACTTTTTCTATATTTTGTCAGTAAATTATTGACAAATTTTTCTCAAACTTTCTTGTTCACTTATGAAGATAATGACAGTTTTGTATCCTAATTAAGCATATTTGGAGATGAGATAATTGTAGAAGAAAGATTCAACGTGGGATAAGAAACAAAGTTCTCTGTTTTTCAAGTTCCTGGATGTTCCCATTCTAGTTTCATCCCTTTCTGGAGAAGAATGAATTTTGGAATATTTCCCACTTTAAACTGTACTTGGACAAAAATGGAGAGATAACAGCAGATCTGAGCATTGGCAGCTTCTTGGTTCTCCCCAAGGAGGATATCAAGAGAGAGATTCTGGCGTATTTTAAAAGACAGAGATTTTCTATCAAACAAGATGCTCTTTCAAAGCTAAAGTTGCTCAATAAGGTGAGAGAAATGTTGGTGCCTTTTCTCTATTTTCCAAAGCCTGAGGTCCCATTTCAAGCGGGCAAAGCCTAGAATCTACAGGGTGGTTGGCCTCCCATGCCAGGTGGTGTCATCTAATGGAAGTTCTTCAACAAGCAGGACCTAATTGGAGTTGCTTTGCCATGCTTTATGGAAACCTTTCAAGATCTTACTGGTCAGAGATTTCTTTTTCATCACAATTTAATTTCATATTAAAAAACCAAATAGAATAAAATTTCCTAAACTTTGACAGTAAATTTTATTATTAGTTTTAATAAGAATATATCATCATATTTAAATGTTTTTTTCAATTCCACCCCTTTAGACTACATTAAATAGAAACCTACTTTATTGTAATGTTAAATTCTGAAAGCAAAAGGGAGGAACTAAAGGAAGAACCTGCCAGTTGTTATACCTCCTGCATCTGTTTAGAAGTAGTCAGAGATTTCACACTTACCTCAGGGAAGACCAGAGGCTACTTGTCTCTATACATTTCTCTCTCCATTTTCCATGGACGGAGAGTCCTAACACCTTTTCTTTGGGCTTCCTTTTCTTCTGCTCAGTCTCTGCCTCAGTCCAAATGTGTGGAAAGTTGTCATCCTGGATTTGTCAAGAGGGCTCGAGAAGGAGAGCCAGTTTGCTGCTACGACTGCCTTCCTTGTCCGGAGGGGACCTTCTCCACTCAGGAAGGTGGGTCACACAGAGGAAAATGGGAGGCTTTGTGGAACTGGATCCATCCAGAACCTTTTCATGAAAGTGCAAGTTAAAAGACAGATCGAAGCTCACCTGTTTTTTTATTTTTAGCCTGCACAATTTCTTATCTAAACGGAAGTAAATCAAAAAGACTTGGAAGGAGGGGCCTGGAAGAGATGGGAGGAGGGGGTGGCAGACTGGGCAAGCTTTACTAACAGCTTTACTATCTCTTCTGTTTTTTAGTTTGGATATGTGCTGCTAAGTTTACCTTTCTAGGAATATCTGAGATCTTTGAAACTAGATGAATTGTTTCAGGTCCACCTTCTGAAAGACCTTGCAATTCATTGTTTATTGGCCTCCCTTGAGGATCACTGAGAAGGTGTCACTGGGCCATAATCTCATGCTGTGGATAGTTATGGGGGGAACTCATTACACAAATTGTCTGCCATATAGATCAATCAATCAATCAATCAATCACTCAATGAATCAATCAATCAGAATAGAGTAGAAGGAACTTTGGAGGTTTTCAAATCAGGAGACCCTATACCATTTCAGACAAGTGACTGTCCGGTCTCTTCTTAAAAACCTCCAATGTTGAAGCACCCACAACTTCTGGAGGCCAGCTGTTCCACTGGCTAATTCCTGTCACTGATAGGAAGTTTCTCCTTAATTCCAGGTTGCTTCCAGATGTTACAAGATACTGTAGGCATCCTCCAAGTCCAGGATATTAACTGCCATGGGGCAGGACTCGGGATGTTTGCCTAAAAAGATTATATGATTCATTATTAACCTCTAATAATATAGGTTCCTATGAAGATTCTACACATTACACAGGAAATAATTAACATCCCAGAACTTTCCTCAACTTCATATACCTAGCTACATTTTTAATTAAAAAAATATCCTTCTTATGCTCTTTTTAATGAAATAGTTAATAAATACTTCTTGGAAAATGTCTGTGGTATCAGCTGTTATCCAAAGGTTTTTCTTGCAAGAGAAAAGGACAGAATATTAAGGAAATATTGCTTTTTTGCTTTCTCAGATACGGAAAAATGCACCAAATGTCCAGATGATAAATACCCAAATGAGGACAGAGTCCAATGTATCCCCAAAGTTATAACCTTCCTGTCTTATGAAGAACATCTGGGCATCATCCTGGTTTCTTTTGCCCTACTCTTGTTCTTAATCACAGGCCTTGTTCTAATCATCTTCCTTAAATACCGAGAAACTCCCCTTGTCAAAGCCAACAACCGGGACCTCTCCTACATCCTCCTGGTCTCCCTCCTGCTTTGCTTCTTGTCTCCTTCTCTCTTCATTGGTCAACCAAGAAAAGCCACCTGCCTTCTCCGACAAACAGTTTTCAGCCTCATCTTCTCAGTTGCCGTTTCTTCTCTCTTGGCCAAAACCATCACCGTGGTGCTGGCTTTCCTGGCCACAAAACCAGGAAACCGAGTGAAGAGATGGTTGGGGAAGAGCTTGGCCAACTCCATCATCCTTTCTTCTTCTGCAGTCGAAGTTATCATCTGCTCCACCTGGCTGGGAGTTTCTCCCCCCTTCCCTGACTCTGACCTCCACTCCCAGCCTGGAGAGATCATCCTGCAATGCAATGAAGGGGCCGTTGTCATGTTCTACGTCACCCTCAGCTACATGGGCTTCCTGGCTGCCATCTGCTTCACGGTGGCTTTCCTGGCCAGGAACCTGCCTGGGGCCTTCAACGAAGCCAAGCTGATCACCTTCAGCATGCTGGTCTTCTGCTGTGTCTGGGTGACTTTTGTGCCCACCTACCTGAGCACCAAAGGGAAATCCATGGTGGCTGTGCAGGTCTTCTCCATCCTGGCCTCCAGTGCTGGTCTGCTGGTCTGCATCTTCATCCCCAAGTGCTACATTATCCTTCTGAGGCCAGACCTCAACACAAAGGAGCAGCTGACAGCCAGAATCAATGTGAAAACATGAGACATAATCTATTAGAATATTTAAAGAATGGTAAAAGTTCCTTTATTTGAAAGAAGGCAGTAATTATTCCCACTTAAATAGTTTGTTTTGAAATGGGAAATGGTTGAATGACTGGAATTATTGCATTATTCGTCCCAATAAAACTAGCTAAAGAAAGTCATTCATAGGAATTGTTTAATATTTTGCAGCTCTCAAGAATCAGACAGCTTATAATTTGAGCAAATATTCCTACTGTCAGTGGCTGAAAATATAGATATGTAGAAAGAGAAAGTAGGAATTCTTCCCATTTAGATAGTATGCAGGAGTCAAAGAAAGTAGGAATTCTTCCCATTTAGATAGTATGCAGGAGTCAAAGAAAATCATATGTATATATTTCAAATTTGGAAATTATTGAATTCTTCACTAAGAAGGAGCCAGAAGAAATGTATAAATGTGAGACTGAGGAATTTCAACTTTTAACATTTTCCACAGTCCAAACATAAAAAATGGTCCAAGCCGTTCTGCATGCATGAGTGGGCCAACTATTTTTCTTGAAAGAAATAAAGGATGTGTGGAAGTTTGTGAGGAGACAAATTTCTTGGGGAAATGGGAGCATGTTAGCAAAACAGAAATATAGAAGGAATGTATGGAGCAATGTTGATGCCCTCATTTCTCAGTACATTTCACCCAAACTGCTGTGGCAACATAAGTGAGACATTTCTTTTTGTTTATGTTATGTCCTTATAAGGACATCCGCCTGGGATTGGCTGAAGATCCTTTCGGCGGGAGTTTTGAATCCCTGTCAGTGGGCGGTGCGTCTGCCGGAGCAAATATAAGGAGAGCTCCGGCAGCGCACAGGCAGTTCAGTTCTCGTTAATAAACGTTTCTTGAACTCAGCTGGTCACTCTTCTTTCCTGCGCCGATCTAACACTGGCGACGAAGGACTAGAGAAGAATCCCCGCGTGGCACGATCGCCTTAACGAGCTGAAGTCACTCGACGCGGCCTGAGAGATGGCAACGCCGCAAGCGCCGTTCGCCTCGTTGGCTCCTTTCAACCCCAGCCGGGAGAAATGGAGCTCCTATATGATCCGTTTCCGCCAGTTCCTCCGGGGAAACGGCTACACCAACATCGACGATGAGAGGAAGAGGGCTCTCTTCCTCGCTCACTGCGGCACCGACGTTTTGGAGCTCGCCGTCAACCTCGTCGCACCCAGAGACATTGAAGTCATGTCCTGGGTGGATCTGCAGACTGCCCTGCAAGACCACTATGCACCAACGGGCACCCCCATTTCAAATTGCTTCACTTTCCGCCAACGGAACCAGAAGGAAGGCGAATCCCTCAAAGACTTTGTTGCGGCATTGCGCCAAATCGCAGCAAACTGCGAATTTGAAAACGTTGACAATGCTTTACGCGATGGGATCGTCTTCGGGATGAGAGATGCCAACCTCCAAAAGAAGTTCCTGAGCAGAAAAAGACTGTCCCTGAAGGACGTTCTTGAGGAGGCTACGGCTGCTGAAACTTCAGAGGCCGCCGCCGCTGCCATGCTCCAGTCCCGAGGGATCCATAAGATCCACAAACCGTCATCTGAATCGTCCGATGACTCTGCCACGCCAACCAACTCGGAGGGGGAGTCGACCGTTTTGAAAGTTTCCCGCCCATCTAGGCGGGAAATTCAAAAAGATGGCCGCCGCGCCGCTCAATGCGGCAGTTGCAAGGGACACCATCCGCGCCAATCCTGCTGCTGGCGTGAGGCAACCTGCAGACGCTGCCTCAAGAAGGGGCACATTGCCGAGGCATGCAGAGCCTCTGATCCGGTTCCGGAATCGATCAAGCCCCGCACTCAAGAAAATCGCCGCGATTCCCAGAGGTCATCCAAACGGTCCTCAACTCAACAAAACTGCGACGACCGCAACAACTCTCATGGCGGCGCTGTGAACCAAACCACAATCGGCCTCACCAGCAACAACAGTGCCACAAAATTCCATGTGACACTGTTGGCAGAAGGCTTGCCGTGCACCATGGAAGTCGATTCCGGCTCCGTCTATTCTATTATTGACTGGCACCAGGTGAAGCGGCTGAAGCCGGCACTCCGCAAGCGCCACCTTGAACCCCTTCACTCCAAGCTGGTGGATTTTGGCGGGAATCCCATCGGCGTCCTCGGGAGAAGCAGCCTTCACATCGCCTTCAAGCAGTTCCAAGGCCAGCTCCCAATAACAGTCGTGGAGCACAGCCGCCCGACCCTGCTCGGCGTGGAGTGGTTCCAGCCGTTGGGGCTTTCCATTGGAGGCATCCACCAGATTAGCTCAGGCGAACTCGACTCACTCATCGGAGAGTTCCAAGAAGTCTTCGATGGTAAGTTAGGGACCTTTACAGAGAAACCCATCTCTTTCAATCTGGACAAGGGGGTTACCCCTATTCGGCTTAAGCCCCGCCGGGTTCCATTTGCCTTGCGGGCTAAAGTAGATGCTCAGCTAGATAAGCTGATCGCCCAAGGCATCCTGGAACCCATCGATCATGCTTCATGGGAGACTCCCATTGTGACCCCCATGAAGCAGGATGGATCTGTGCGCATCTGCGCCGACTACAAAGTGACCATCAATAAGGCGTTACCGCAGAGCGCATACCCTGTGCCAGTGGTGCAACACTTGCTGCACTCACTCGGCAAGGGCCAAATTTTTGCAAAACTGGACCTGGCCCAGGCTTACCAGCAACTGCCAGTTGATCGGGAAACGGCGGAGGCTCAGACAATTGTCACCCATAGAGGCGCGTTTAAATGCAACCGCCTCCAGTTTGGGGTCAGTGCAGCCCCAGGCATTTTCCAATCCATGATGGAGCGCCTTCTCCAAGGCGTTCCAGGGGTGGTGCCTTACTTCGATGATGTACTGATCTCTGGAGACTCAAAGGCTCAACTCTTTGACCGGCTGAGACTCGTTCTCCAGCGGTTTAGAGAGAAGGGCCTAAGGGTCCGGAGGGATAAGTGCATCATCGGGGTACAGGAAGTCAAGTTCCTGGGCTATCTCATAGATAGTTCTGGCATCCACCCCACCAAATCAAAAGTTAAAGCTATCCATGAAGCTCCCAGCCCCAAAAACAAAGCGGAGCTTCAGGCTTTCCTTGGATTGCTTAACTTCTACGCAATTTTCCTCCAGCGGAAAGCCACGGTTGCTGAGCCGCTCCACCGCTTGCTGCCCAAGGCGGCTCCCTGGAGGTGGGGACGCGAGGAAGAGTCTGCATTCAGAGCCGTTAAGGAGCTTCTGACCTCTGACAGCATGCTCATTCAATACAATGAGACGCTGCCCATCAGACTGACTTGTGACGCTTCACCCTACGGAGTCGGCGCTGTACTCAGCCACGAACTGCCTACCGGCTGTACAGCCCCCATCGCCTATTTCTCCAAGACGATGTCCAGTGCGGAGCGCAATTATAGCCAACTGGACAAAGAGGCATTGGCTATTGTTGCAGGGGTGAAGCGCTTCCACGAATACCTCTATGGATGGCGTTTCACCATTGTCACCGACCACAAGCCGCTTTTGGGCCTCCTCGCAGGCGACAAACAGACCCCAGCCTTCATGTCCCCACGCATGATGCGTTGGGCCATCTTCCTCGCCGGCTACTCCTACAGCCTCGTCCATCAGCCCGGCAAAGCCATCGCGAACGCCGACGCGCTCAGCAGATGCCCGTCCGCCGACGCCGTGGAAGATCCAGCCCCCACGCTCGAACTGCTGCACATTGACAACGACAGCAACTGTCCAGTAACATCTGCCGACGTCGCGACGCACACGCGGGCTGACCCCATCCTTCGCCAAGTCCACTCTTGGGTCTTAAGAGGCTGGCCGGCCCGAATTGACAGCGACGACTTCAGCCCTTTCAGCCGCAAGCAAGGGGAGCTGTCCACCATGCGCGGCTGTTTACTATGGGGAGATCGGGTGCTGATTCCCGGCGCGCTGCAACGACGGACTCTTGCCGCTCTGCATAAAGGACACCTGGGCATTGTCCGGATGAAAGCCCTGGCACGGAGCTACGTCTGGTGGCCGACACTGGACAAAGACATTGAACATTGGGTCGCCAGGTGTAGCCCGTGCCAAGAAGTCAGACCTGCACCACCTCAGTCTGACCCGACGCCCTGGGAAACCCCCAGCTCCCCCTGGTCGCGCATTCACATAGACTTTGCTGGCCCCATTCACGGGCACCATCTCCTCATCGTGGTGGATGCCTACTCAAAATGGCTGGAAGTCGTCCCCATGGCATCAACCACGACAGAAGCCACGATCCGGGCACTCCGGCGCCTTTTCGCAACCCATGGACTTCCAGACGTTTTAGTCTCCGACAACGGACCTCAACTTACGTCCGTGCCCATGGAGACTTTTCTGTTGTGGCCCCGTCCTCTGAGCCTATCCCTTTGGAGGAAGGAAGCTCTGAGCAGGAGGAAGAGGAGCCAGCCAGATCTCCCAGCCCTCCCCCTCTGGCACCGGCTCAGGTGCCAGCTGAAAGAGAGCCAAGTAGTGGGGAAACAGGTGCCTCAGATGAGAGTGAGGGAGAGACGTCATTCCTGGACGCACGCCAAAGAAGGCGAGAGAAAAGGGTACTGCAGCTGAGACGTATGAGGAAATGCTGAGTCATTGGATTGGAGTCATGGGATCAATGACTCACTGGACCACACCCAGAAGCATATGTATATAAGACAGTACGGTGGGTTACGAAGTTCGTGACGAACAAAGCTAAACAAACGGAGCAACCTCGTAGTCTTGGAAGCTAGATGAACGGCAAAGCTACGTAGGAGATTTGCTTGTTTGTGTAAACCAATAAAGTCCTTGGCAGACGGTGTGCATATCGCTGCCAAGGTTGAGATAAGAACTGCGGAGTGTGCCAAGTGATTATTGACCCTCGGCTGGCTGTGTTTTTGTGGGTCTCTGAAGGGGGGGGACAGATCATTTTCTTGCAGGGTTGGGCATCCGCCATGCCCTCTCTGCCCCTTACAGACCGGCCGGAAATGGACAGGCTGAGAGGATGGTGAGGCTCACCAAGGAGTCGCTCGCCAAGATGGGACCGGGGGATTGGCAGGAGCGCATTGACACATTCCTGCTCACACAGCACATCACACCCCACTCTGCCACCCGGAAATGCCCTGCCGAATTGTTAATGGGCAGGCGGCTCCGGTCACCCCTGGACAGACTGCACCCGCAATATACTTCAGAGGTTCCCGCATCAGCCAGCCGTCAACTTCGCCAGTTTTTCGTCGGCGATGCCGTGTTCGCTTTAAATTTCCACGGCTCGCCTAAATGGCTTAAAGCTACAGTACACAGCACAACCGGTCCCAAATCCTACCGCGTTGCGCTGGAAGATGGACAGATCGTGAGACGTCATCTCGACCAGCTCCGCAAAAGGTGGAGGGAAGTGAGTGAAAACCATCCCGACGAGGTAGGCCTAAACCACCCCGACGAGGTAGGCCTAAAACACCCCGACAAGGTAGGCCTAAACCACCCCGACCAGGTAGGCCTAAACCTCCCCAACGGAGCAGGCCAAAACCACCCTGGCGAGGTAGGACTACCCCACCCAGACGAGGGAGGCCGCCAACATGAGGGAAGAACAAGCACCCTTGCGCCGAGCTTAACGCCAAACCCGGCCAGCCAAGACATTCCGGAAAACTATCAAGAACAAGTAGACCGGGGACAACCCAGCAGGGGAAGCCAACATCAACCCTGCGAAGTAGGCAACCGGCAGCCCAGAGACGGGGACCTCCAGCCAACACCACAGGAGGCCCTACAACAACCCGCCGACCGCGCAGAAGACCAACCCTGCGAGGAGGGCCACCACCACCCCGGCAGGGTAGGCCAACACCAACCCAGCATGGGCGAGCAGCCCAGAGCACAGCTGAACTCGAAACCACCACCCCCAGGCCAGCCGCGCAGAGAGGGCCTACACCACCCCTGCAAGGTAGGCCTACACCACCCCGACAGAGCCGACCCATCACCAATGTCATCCGCCTGTCACCCCGGGGGTAAGCCGGACTCAACCAGGGGACCCCGGGGCTTAACCCAACCACCACCGCCGAAGTCGCACCCTGACCCAGACCGGCGCGACCCTATCCCAGCGGGGAACCGAGAGAGACCCAGGGACCTACCGAGGCTCAGGAGTTCTGGACCGGTCGACAGCAGGGATCCACACCGGCGACTCCAGGATCCGTGCAGGAACGAGGCAGACCAGCATCCACCGCAGGCGGAGATCCGCGACCTGGCCGGAGGTTCGGAAATGGAGCCCGCGTCCTCTACGGCCAGATCCAGTCCGGCACCAGAGCGGAAGCCCCGAGCAGAGCAGACACCCTCCGTCCACGAGAGTGCCCATCCGAACTGTGAACTGCGCAGGTCTACGCGGGCACGTAGACGTCCTGTTTATCTCAGTGATTATTTCCCTGATAGACTGACTAAGAACTAGGGGGGAGGAGTGTTATGTCCTTATAAGGACATCCGCCTGGGATTGGCTGAAGATCCTTTCGGCGGGAGTTTTGAATCCCTGTCAGTGGGCGGTGCGTCTGCCGGAGCAAATATAAGGAGAGCTCCGGCAGCGCACAGGCAGTTCAGTTCTCGTTAATAAACGTTGTTTCTTGAACTCAGCTGGTCACTCTTCTTTCCTGCGCCAATCTAACAGTTTATACAATAACTCTTTCTTGGGGTAGCAACAATACAAGATTGGGGAGATAACCTGACTCTCACTAATTCTAAATATTCATGCTTACATCATCTATTAAATGAAATATGCATATGTATGATTATCATTTCTCCTCCTTTCCTGGAATGTATAAATATGAGTGCATCTTTTTGTCTGTAAGATTTCCTCCCACTATTTTATGGGGGGAAATTCCTCCAATGGACGCTAAATAAATAATAACTGCAGAGAGCCTGGATTATTGGAGTTTTGGGGTGCTGTGTTTCTTTCCGCAGAAACTGGTGTCAGGAGTGGGATTCACAATCTTTCACTGCCACCAGGGACAACAGATGGGGCAGCCCTATAGGCAGTGGTGGGATTCTGCCGGTTCTAGGCGGTTCAGCCGAACCATTTGTTAAATTGCTGGCTTGCCCCGCCCCTTGCCCCGCCCCTCCACACCACTATTTATTGGCCTCGCTCGCTGTGTTTCAAAGTGTGCCTTAGTGACACACGGAGTTCGGCAGAACCGTCAGTGGAAATTTGGCACGTTTTTCCGAACCATTAGTGACCTTTGGCTGGCCACGGTTCCCACTCGCTCGCCCCGCCTGCCTGATGCTCGCCCGCTCCGCCCAGCCACTGCTTTCAGCCTCTGCCCCCATCCTTCTGCTCACTGCTGCTGTCAAAGGGGAGGCCGAGGGCCCGGGTGGCCGGGGGAGGGAGAGCTGGTGGAAGGGGGGTCCCAGCAGCAGGTGGTGGACCGATGCGCGGGGGAGGGAGGGGAGCGCGTGGGAGATCCTAGCTGCAGTTTACTCGTGAGCAACCTTGACTGGGAGAGGCAGGGAGAAAGGCCAATGGCGCTCACCAGTAAACTGAGGCTCCTAAGGGGGGGGTCGAGCCTCCCCGCCCACAACAGCTTCACATCTGGCAGCCACTTCCTGCGCCTCCCGTCCCAAGCTCTTCCCGCTGCTGCTCAGCCTCCTCGATGCACGGAGGTGGCGGGTTCCTTCTCTCCCTGCGAGCTGCTGGCTGCCTCTAATCTGCAGTTGACTCATGAGTAAGTTTAGTCCTGAGCATGGAGCTGACGAGTAAACTGCAGATGACAGGAAGGCGGCAGATCTCTGGCTTCCTCGCTCTGCTTCTCGCCCGGCAGAGCGAAGACTGGCAGCTCCCAGTCGTCTCTCAGCTGTTGAGTGCAGGGAAAAACCTTGCAAAGGAAAGGAAAACTTCTCCTGAGAGCGAGAAGTGAATTGCCTCGCACTCCCTGCATTCAATGGCTGAGAGAGGACCCAGAGCTGCCACTCTCTGGGAAAATGTGCCTCTCACAGTGGGGAGCCATTTGGGGGGGAGGGGGGGCAGGGGATGGGGGGGAGCTCTGCTTTGCTCCCCTCTCCCTGCGGGTCAGTGGCGTTGCAGGCAGCCGCTGCGCTGGGACTGATGGGGGCAGCTCAGCCCTCTCCCGCCTTCCTCCAGCTGGGCGGGGGGAAAAGGAGGGGGGCTTCACACACACAAGAGAATTCCCTCCTTTGGCACTGGAGCCAAAGCCAAAAGAAAGTGGTGGGGAGAAAAAGAGGGAGGGGAGGAACAGGGGAGGGGCCATTTTTTCATTGTTTTAACTCCGTAGCAACATCCTTCCCAGCTTCTGCTTTCTCCGCTCAGCTGCAGAGCTTCCTTTTTTTTTCCTTTAAGGTCCGTCCCCTTCTTCCCAGGAGAGAGAAGAGGGGGGCAGGGAGAGAAAGAGGAGGCAGCGGGGGAGGGTGGGGGGTGGGAGCGGGGGTCTTCTGAGTCCTGGCTGGATGCTGCTTCTTTGGGTCCCCTCAATGTTTCAGTACCAGAAAGCGGCTGAAAAATGCCTCCTGTTTCCATTTTCTGTCCTCGCCTCCTTCCTCTTTTTCTTTGGGTTTCCCTCCCACCCTGAAAGGAGCTTCCAGCCAAAGAAGTGGGGGGGGGGGGGAGTCTTAATGTCTGGTTAAAATGGGGAGTTCTTCCATTTAAAGAAGAAAAGCAGAGCTCAGAGTGTTGAGATGATTTTTTGCTCCTATATTCTGTTGTTTAGGTATACATTCTGTTAATGTAGAAATTTTACTTGCAGCCTATTAAACAAGGGAGCTAGCTGTCTGCCTGCAATCATGTGTATCTCTTAGGAGTAATTCCCACTGAAAGAGAGGAGCCTTACGGCCAAGGAAACATGCATAGGCTTTACCTTGAGAGAGAGGGTATTCGTTAGTATGAGGTGTATTAGAGAGAGAAATGAGAACTTCTAGAAAGAGACAGACAGAAAGAAAGAGGGAAGGAGAGAGAGAGAGAAGAGAAAGAAAGAGGAAGGAAGGGAGAGAGAAAAAACGGCTATTATTTTTAATTGTATTTATTTATCATGTATTAATATTTTACACTGTCCCTACATCTAGAGTGATTTCACTGCCTTCCTTTTGCCCAGGGCTACCACTTATTTTTCAGGGATTTATATGCATTCAATGACTCTAGTCCAGAGCATAAATATGTGTGTGTTTATTTGTACATCAGGTTGCATAAGTCCATCTTAACATGCTATTCCTGGTATGTGATGTTTTGTATACATACAGAGAAAGAAGCACTCTTGGGATCTTTCTCCTCAGGCCTTTGAGGTCCCAAGGGAGCTGGATAGGACTCTCCTTCAGGACACGTCCAGTTCCTTGCAGTGACATCAGATTTGGCTCTGAATCTTTCTCTTCAACTCCCTGATAAAAATAAAGAAAAGCCCATTAAAATGCAAGAATGAGAGATCCGTCTATGTAACTGGTGTGTTTGTGGCATTGGGTTCCTGCACGGGGGAGAGGGTTGGACTAGATGACCATGAAGGTGCCTTTCACAGCTTACATTCTACGATTCTCTGAATGCCTGCAATACAGGTAGTCCTTGACTTATGACCATTCGTTTAGCAACGGTTGAAAGTTAATGCAAAGCTGAGAAAGGCAACTTAGAAGCCAGATCCTCACACTGTCCCTGTTTAGGCCTGGAGACTGAACCACAGGAAGAACGGCTGCAGGTTTTGGGTCTGGCTAGTCCAAAGAGAAGAAGATTTAGGGGTGACATGATAGCAGCATTTCAATATCTGGGAGGCTGCCACAAAGAAGACGGGTCAAAAGATTCTCCAGAGCTCCAGAGGGCAGGACAAGGAACCATGGATGGAAACTGAGCAAAGAGAGAAGCAGCCTGGAATTAAGGAGAAATGTTCTAATAGGGAGGACAATTGACCCGTGGAACTGCTTGCCTCCAGAAGTTGTGGCTGCTTCATCCCTGGAGGTTTTTGACAGCCACTTGTCTAAGATCCTTTAGGTTCTCCTGCTTGAGTAGGGGGTGGACTAGAAGACCTCCGAGGTCCCTTCCAGCTTCTATTCTGTTCTGTTCTGTTCTGTTTTATTCTGTTCTGTTCTGTTCTGTTCTGTTCTAGAGGCGGAGGCCACAGACACAGCCGGTTCCCCATTTTCTGGGCTGCTCTCTCATCAGCCCCCAGGAAGATAATAGGGCTTTCAGCCCCCCCAAGTGCTGTTCTTTTTTATACAAAGTCAGCTTATTGCCCCCCACAATCCGGGTCCTCATTTTACCTACCTCAGAAGGATGGAAGGCTGAGTCAACCTTGAGCCTGGTAAGATTTGAACTTGCAGTAATTGCACGCAGCTGGTGTTACTTAATAGCACATTAGTCTGCTGGGCCACCAGGTTCACATTTCAGACAAGTGACTGTCCAGTCTCTTCTTAAAAACCTCCAATGTTAAAGCACCCTCAACTTCTGGAGGCCAGCTGTTCCACTGGCTAATTGCTCTCACTGATAGGAAGTTTCTCCTTAATTCCAGGTTGCTTCCAGATGTTACTATATACTGTAGGTATGCTCCAAGTCCAGGATATTAACTGCCATGGGACAGGACTCAGGATGTTTGCCTAAAAGGATTATATGATTCATTATGTACCTCTAATAATGTAGGTTCCTATGAAGATTCTACACATTACACAGAAAATAATTAACATCCTAGGACTTTCATCAAATTCGTATAACTAGCTACATTTTTTAATAATAAAAAAAATCACTTTTATGCTCTTTTTAATGAAATAGTTAATAAATACTTCTTGGAAAATATCTGTGATATCAGATGTTATCCAAAGAAGGTTTTTCTTGCAAGAGAAAAGGACAGAATATTAAAGATATATTGCTTTTTGCTTTCTCAGATGCGGAAAAATCCACCAAGTGTCCAGATGATAAATACCCAAATGAGGACAGAGGCCAATGTATACCCAAAGTCATAACCTTCCTGTCTTATGAAGAACATCTGGGCATCATCCTGGTTTCTTTTGTCCTACTCTTGTTCTTAATCACAGGCCTTGTTCTAATCATCTTCATTAAATACCAAGAAACTCCCCTTGTCAAAGCCAACAACAGGGACCTCTCCTACATCCTCCTGGTCTCCCTCCTGCTTTGCTTCTTGTCTCCTTCTCTCTTCATTGGTCAACCAAGAAAAGCCACCTGCCTTCTCCGACAAACAGTTTTCAGCCTCATCTTCTCAGTTGCCGTTTCTTCTCTCTTGGCCAAAACCATCACCGTGGTGCTGGCTTTCCTGGCCACAAAACCAGGAAACCGAGTGAAGAGATGGTTGGGGAAGAGCTTGGCCAACTCCATCATCCTTTCTTCTTCTGCAGTCGAAGTTATCATCTGCTCCATCTGGCTGGGAGTTTCTCCCCCCTTCGCTGACTCTGACCTCCACTCCCAGCCTGGAGAGATCATCCTGCAATGCAACGAAGGGGCCGTTGTCATGTTCTATGTCACCCTCAGCTACATGGGCTTCCTGGCTGCCATCTGCTTCACGGTGGCTTTCCTGGCCAGGAACCTGCCTGGGGCCTTCAACGAAGCCAAGCTGATCACCTTCAGCATGCTGGTCTTCTGCAGTGTCTGGGTGACTTTTGTGCCCACCTACCTGAGCACCAAAGGGAAATCCATGGTGGCTGTGCAGGTCTTCTCCATCCTGGCCTCCAGTGCTGGTCTGCTGGGCTGCACCTTCATCCCCAAGTGCTACATTATCCTCCTGAGGCCAGACCTCAACACAAAGGAGCAGCCAGAACAAATGTAAAACATGAGATATAACACAAATATGATATTGTAAGAATTATTAAAGTTTATTTTATTTGTGGGGGGTTTTTTGAAAGGAGATATTGGAAGAATTGCTAGAAGTTTTTTTTTTTATTTGAGAGATATTCTTTCCATTTAGATAGTATGCAGGAGTCAAAGAAAATCATTTCTATATGGTTCAAATTTGGAAATTATTGAATTCTTCACAAAGGAGCAGCTTAAAGGCAGAAGAAATGTGTAAATGCAAGACTGAGGAATTTCAACTTTTAACATTTTCCATAGTCCAAACATAGAAAGTGATCCAAGCTCTTCTCCATGCATACATATTTTTCTTGAAAAAACAAAGGGTGTGCGGAAGTTTGTGAGGAGACCAATTTCTTGGAGAAATGGGAGCATGTTAGCAAGAGAGAAATATAGAAGGAATGTATGGAGCAATGTTGATACCCTCATTTCTCAGTACATTTCACCGAAACTACTGTGGCAACTGAGACGTTTCTTTTTGTTTACACAGTAACTCTTTCTTGGGGGTAGCAAAAATACAAGGCTGGGAAGGTAACTTGAGTCTTGCTAATTCTGAATATTCATGCTCACGTCATCTATTAAATGAAATATGCATATGTATGATTGTCATTTTCTCCTCCTTTCCTGGAATGTATAAATATGAGTGCATCCTTTTGTCTGTAAAATTTCCTCCCACTATTTTCTGGGGAGAAATTTCTCCAGTGGACACTGAATAAATAACAACTGCAGTGAGTCTGAATTATTGGTTTTTTTAGATCCTGTGTTTGATTCCACAGAAACTGGTGTCAGGAGTGGGATTCACAATCTTCCATCTCCCACCAGGGACAACAGGTGGGGCAGCCCTATAGGGTGAGTGTTTTGAGATTGAGCCCATAACCCTTCCCACTGCCACATAAAGGCACCATAGGAGCTTCTGCCAGACCACAGTCTGTGTCCAAGTGTCTCTTGTGGCTGAAAAGTTTTGTGGTCCCTTCCATCCCAGTTTCTCAGCCACCCTGGTCCTGCTGTGAGCTCAGCCGAGCGATGTCTGGAGGTATCCAGGAACTGAGGGGGAATTTGGCTTTGCAGAGTGAGAGGGACCCTCTGTGTGGAAGAATGGAGACTGACCCGGAGGCTCTGTGCAAACTTCTTTTTTCCTGTTGTCTGAATGGAGGAATTCAGCTGATCCCAGACAGGGAGGGAAGTGGATGATGGGGTTCAAGCAGACTCTGATTGGGGAAGGAATCTTTCCCAAAGAAAAAGAGAAACCTGCTGTGTCCCTGGGCTGAGAGGGGGTCCAATGCCCGCACTGGAGCCCCCAAAGGCTCCAAAAAAGGGGAGTGAGTGAAATTGGAAGGGATGATGAAAAAAAAACCTCTTCCTCCTTGTGAGAAGAGAAACTCCTATATCTGCACAAGGCTGTGACAGATTCCATGCATACAGAAGCAGGAAAGCCGGTTTTTATTTTTGTTAGATTTTTTTTTCCCCAGTGTTTTTTTATTTTTTCAAATAACTAAAGGAGGTGAACATGTGCAACTTTTCTTCTTCCTCCTCTTTTCCCCACAACAATCACCCTGTGAGGTGGGCTTGTCTGAAAGAGAGTGTCTGTCCCGAGGTCAGCAAACAGGCTTTCAGGGCTAAGGCAGGACTTGAACTCAGGATCTCTTGCTTCCTAGCCTGATGCCTTAACCATTGTCAATGTTAAGGCAGGGCGGATTTTGGGCAAAGGCCCTGCTGGTCACCACTGCCGCCTCATCTTCCAGCAGAACCCCAAGTTGTCATTCCGCCCCCCCCCCCCGGGTCTTTCTGGGGTAGAGCAGCCCCACCCGAGAGCAAAGGAGAGAAACTCCTGGACACAGAGAGCCCCCCCCCCAACCCCTCAGTTTCTGGAGGTGGGTCCTTGCAATAGTCCTTGTCATTAAGTGAGTATTTCCTACATCGGCTGGTCACTCTGCAGGTCCCACAGGAATTAAAGCCCGCCTGCCCTTGGTGTGGTGGGATCAGCCCCATGAATTGGACGGCTGCATCCAGGCGGTTTTCTTGAGAGCAGGAGAGGTCGGCCACTGCCTTTTTCTCTCTCTCTCCTTTTCTATTTTTTTTCTTAGCTTATAATATAAAGTGCAGGACAAAATGGGAGGAAAAATGGGGGAGGGAGAAGGGAGAAAAAGCTTCCGACTCCCTTCTCAACGGAATCCTGGTATCTCCTGGTGGTCTCCCAACTCTGTTTAAATCCAAGCCTGCTTCAGCTTTTCCAGATCAATCCGCTGCTGCATCCTTAAGATAGTCCTTGACTTATGACCAGTACTGCAATTGCTAAGCTGGGTGGTCATTAAGTGAGTTGCTCTCAGTTTTGCAATGTTTCTGCCATGGTTATTAAGCAAATCTCTGCATTGTTTAGTGAATCACATGGTCATTAAGCAAGTTCAGTTTTGACCTTTGATGTTGCTTGTCGTATTTCCATGCCCGTTGCCAGGAACATGTGACCATGGGGATGCTGCTTTCAGTCATATGTGTGAGGACCCGTCATAAACCCCTTTTTTCAGGGCCATCAGAACCTGGGACTTTCCTGGCTGTAAGCAGAAGACGACTACGGGGTCCTTGATTAGGGATGGTGTGAAATTGAATCCCTGTGTTTCTTCAGCCACCTTCTCACCATCTCCTCTTAAACTGAATAATCCCTGATCCTTCCTCCTATTTCTCTTCTAACTCCTCTTCAGCTGGGCCTGGAGAGGAAAACCTGGATTCCCTGGCTCTCTAATGCTAGACTCCAGATACAAGGGACAGTCTTTCAATTTGGACTGCACCCCCAAACAAGGGGAACAACCTGTGGCTTCCCAGCTCTCCAGACAACTGACAGCTGTCCGTTCAGATGGATGAGCTCTGGTTGACCCGATTCAGGGCTTGCTTGTAAGAGCCCTTTAAGAGTCGGCCCATCCGTGGATAAGCCCCGCCCCCAGGTGAAGGCTATTATGTTGGGGTTATTATTCAGATCTCAGGTCCAGGCCAATCAGAGCCTTGGCTTGTGACGTCAGAGGCTCCTCCTGAGCTCATTGGCTGGAGCTCACCATGGCAACCTCCAACATCCTTGGGGAGTCTGGACCACATCATGGAGACTCTGCTCAGCATCCCTGGAAAGTGGCTGGATTGGATGGCAGCACTGGGGGCATCGCAGGGCCTCCCTCGCCTGGGCTCCTCAGGAGGGAGAGACCCTCCCCTTTAAGGCAGAAATAAGGGGGGGGGAGAGATGAGTGAAATGGGGTCCAACCAAAGACGACAGACGTGCTGATACCTGCCGTGTCTGCAGCCTCCATCTCTGTCACCAAACTCCTCATCCACCATCTCGAAGGTCCTTGTCTCGGGAAAGGGGCTGGGGCCGGGCGGCTGGGGGGCAGCGATAGGAACTAGGGAAAAATTGGCTACTGGATGCCCCAGTTAGAGAGGCATTGAGACCCCAAAGCTGGAAACTGAGCTGAGGAAATTAACCTAAAAAGGGAATCTGTTGGTCGGATGTAGTTATTTCACAAACAGACTCAGCCTGGTGATTGACTTATTTATATATTTTTATTTTCTATTGCTTAGATTTTCATCCATCTTTATTGTTTCTCTAAATAGGTCAAGACATGAACATACTGAAGACATCTTCACCCTCACAACAAGCTTGTGAGGTAGGCTACAGCTGAGAGGGTGGGACTGGCCCAAGGTGACCCTCCAGCTTTCGTTCCTTGGATGGGACTGGTGAGTACTTGGAGGGGGGGCTCTTTCCTAATCCGAATGGTCACCTCCTCCTTTCCCTGTGATCAGAAGCCCCCTAGCAGTGCCAGAGATGGCCGAATTGATCGATCGCTGATTCTGACTCCTTTGGAGACTTTTGATAGATGAGACGCCTCGAATTGGAGCCAGAATCAAGTGGGAAGTCAGGACAGTTTGAAGGGAGACCAGTTGTGATGGATTCTGTCAGTGTTTCTCAAACTGGGTCCCTTGAAGGCATCTGTAGACTTAAAGCTGGTTAGCAAAATGTCCCCTGAACTGAGAGAGGAAGTGACTGTGTCTCTCCATTTTTCAAACAGGTCAGCACCAGGGAAGAAAAGGTCCTTTAGGGAAGATCCTTGGGGTATTTCTCAGGGAGCAGTGATGGCCTCCATCTCCAGATGAACCAGCTGAGAGATTCCTTTGACTTTCAGATCCAGGAATTCAAGAAAGACAAACAACGGATGGAAGAGCAGCACAGTTGTCTCAAGCAGACTGTGGATCAACTTCAGACCACAACAGAAGACCTGCAGAAAACTCTGCTGGAGAACAAAGGAAGGTTGGACCATGCCAACATGAAGATCCATCAGTTAGAGGTAGAGAACAAATCTTTGGTGAAACACACTGAAGAACTCCAGAAAAATGTCTGAGGTTACTAGCCAAGTGACCTTCCTCAGACTTGAGAAGGCTTCCTTAAACCTCTGAGAAACTCCTCAAAAAGGTCTGGAACCTTCTTAAGAACTTAAGAAACACCTCTAGACTCTGCGGCATGAACTGGCTTAGAGCTACAAAAGTTACACCTTGTGGAGAAAAGCCAACTGAGGCAGAAAGTCACCCCTCTTCAGAATGTGAGGGGACATGAGAAGAAGCACCTCAACAATTGGCATCAGCAGCAGACCTGTGTTTACCAGGCCTCCCTTCCCTTCACTTGCCACCCAGTGTGCCAGGGGAGTCACGTGAGCCCCACCCTTACCAGTCACTGCAGGACTGTCAACTGAGCTGAACGACTCCCAGCCACCCGTTCTGTAGCTAGGCATTGTGCTTTCCTGCTAAGGATCCTGCAGATCCTGGCTTTTCTCACCCGTGAATGCATCTTGCTAGGGAGGATCACGTCTGTCAAGATCCTTCTGGATAATTGAGCTGATGTTCTAATAATTCCCACAAGCTTGGTGCCATCTGCAGACCTGATGAGTTCCCTTTCCGTCCCCTCACCTAGATCATTGAGGAAGAGGTGGAAGAGTTCTGGGCCCAAGGCAGGACCTGGAGGAACCCCACCGAATGCTTCCCCCCATGTAGATGTAGCTCCATGAAGGACCACTCACTGGGTCCGGTTGCTCAGCCACCTCAGGAATTTTGTGCCTATTTGGGATTGTATCCCGATTCTATCTCTCTCGGTGTTCTTTTCATATTTTGGTTTTTCTTTGTGCCTAAAAAGAGATTCAAAGAAGGAATTAAGCATTTCTGCATTCCCTATTTAGGTCATTCACACGTGGAATCCTTCCCAGTCTCTCTAGAAACTAGAAACAGATTAATAGAGTTGGAAGGGACCTTGGAGGTCATCTGTCCAACCCCCCTCCCCCCAACCTGGAGACCCTACATCATTTCTGGCAGATGGCAGTCCAGTCTCTCCTTGAAAGCTTCCAGTGATGAAGCTCCCACAACTTCTAAAGGCAATTTCTGTTCCATGGGTTGATTGTTCTCACTGTCAGAAAATTTCTCCTTATTTCCAGATTGAATCTCTCCTTGTTCAGTTTCCGTCCATTATTCTTTGTCTTCAGGTGCCTTGGAAAACAGCCTGACCCCCTCCTCTCTGTGGCAGCCCCTCAAATATTGAAAGAATCCTTTCATGTCTCCCCTGGTCCTTCTCTTCACTAGATCAGCCATGCCCAGTTCCTGCAACCGTTCATTGTATGTTTTAGCCTCCAGTCCCTTCATCATCCTGGTTGCTCTTCTCTGCACTCTTTCTAGAGTCTCAACATCTTTTTTATAGTGTGGTGACCAAAACTGGATGCAGGATTCTAGGTGTGGTCTTATTAAGGCTTTATAGGGTGGTATTAGTATCTCTCTTGATCTTGATTGTATCCCTCTGTTAATGTGATTTAGGATTGCATTGGCTTTTTTTTTTTTTTGCTGCTGGCTCATATTTAATTGGTTGTCCATTAAGACTCCAAGATCCTCTCACAGTTCCTGCTATTAAGCCTGGTTTCCCCCAGTCTCTATGTGTACTTTCAGTTTTTCTTTCCCAAATGTCAGACTTTACTTTTCTCTTCTTTGGATTCCATTGTGTTCGATCTCTCTTAGCCTGTTGAAGTCGGCTCTCTTAAAGACTCAACTCTCAGCCTGCTGGAGCAGAGCTTGGCCTAGAAGACCTCCAAGGTCCCTTCCACCTCTCTTGGACTCTTCCTGTTGGTTAGGTTCCCTGGGCTTGATTCAGTATGTTTGGGGGGCTCCCCAGAGGCTCAGAGCCAGAGGGGCTGAATGGGACGTTTGCCAGTTTCTTTATGGGCTGAGAGTTGGGTCTGGTGTGGTGTGGATGTGCTGGTCTGACCGGGGGGAGAGGCCATCTATGGGGTGTATGGGGTGTATGCATGAGGTGTGGGGGAGCAAAAGTGCAGGTAGATGTTAGGCATGGCCTCCTCCTTCTCTTGCTTCCCCCTGAGAGGCTCTGGAGCAGCAGGACCTTCTGCCTGCCTCCGAGACCTTCCACCCAGCCCTCTCCTCCCGTTCTGCCACAACTGGTGAGGCCCCTCCTCAAGAAGCCCTCCTTGGACCCAGCTATTTTGGCTAATTATCGTCCAGTCTCCAACCTTCCCTTTTTGGCGAAGGTTGTTGAGAGTGTGGTTGCGTGGCAGCTCCCTCGGTACCTGGATGAAGCTGTCTATTTAGACCCGCTCCAGTCCGGCTTCAGGTCTGGATACAGCACCGAAACGGCATTGGTCGCGTTGGTGGATGATCTCTGGAGGGCCCGGGGTAGGGGGTATTCCTCTATCCTGGTGCTGTTAGACCTCTCAGCGGCTTTTGATACCATCGACCATGGTATCATGTTGCGCCGGTTGGAGGGACTGGGGGTGGGGGGCACCGTTTTACGGTGGTTCTCCTCCTACCTCTCCGACCGGTCGCAATCAGTGTTGACAGGGGGGCAGCGGTCGACCCCGAGGCGCCTAATGTGTGGGGTGCCGCAAGGGTCGGTCCTCTCGCCCCTCCTGTTCAACATTTATGTGAAGCCGCTGGGTGAGATCATCCGTGGTTTTGGGGTGGAGTTCCATCAGTACGCTGATGATACTCAGCTGTACATCTCCACCCCAGACCACCCCAACGATGCCGTGGAAGTGATGTCCCAGTGCCTTGAGGCCGTGCGGGTCTGGATGGGGAGAAACAGGCTTCGACTCAACCCCTCCAAGACCGAGTGGCTGTGGCTGCCGGCGTCCCGATATAGCCAGCTGACACCATCGCTGGTCATTGGGGGCGAATCACTGGCCCCCACGGAAAGGGTGCGCAACTTGGGCGTCCTCCTGGACCCACGGCTGTCCTTGGAGGATCATACGACAGCTGTGGCCAGGGGGGCTTTCTATCAGGTTCGCCTGATACGCCAGTTGCGGCCCTTTCTAGATCGGGACTCCCTACGCACAGTCACTCAGGCACTCGTCACCTCTCGCCTGGACTACTGCAATGCTCTCTACATGGGGCTCCCCTTGGGGTGCACCCGGAGGCTCCAACTGGTACAGAATGCGGCCGCGCGGGGGATTATGGGAGCATCCGGGCGCTCCCACGTTACACCTCTCCTGCGCGAGCTGCATTGGTTGCCGGTGGAGTTCCGGGTGCGTTTCAAGGTGTTGGTAATGACCTTTAAAGCGCTCCATGGCTTAGGACCAGGGTACTTACGGGACCGCCTTCTGCCGCCAATTGCCTCCCACCGGCCGGTTCGCTCCCACAGAGTGGGCCTCCTCAGGGTGCCGTCAGCCAGACAATGCCGGCTGGCGACCCCCAGGGGGAGAGCCTTCTCTGTGGCAGCCCCTACCCTCTGGAACGATCTTCCTCCAGAGTTGAGAATTATCTCCGACCTCCGAACGTTTCGTCGGGCCCTGAAGACGCATCTTTTTCAACTTGCCGGTTTAGCCTGATCCCTGCTGCACTGTTAAAAAAATTTTTTTTTCAAATTTTAAATATTTTTAATGTTTGTAGCGTCGCTGCATTTTAATATTGATTTGGTTTTAATTTCAGCCTATTGTATATGTGTTTTAATTTTTTAACTTTTGTGTATTGAATTTTTATTTTGGCTGTTCACCGCCCTGAGTCCGTAAGGAGAAGGGCGGTATACAAATCTAATAAATAAATAAATAAATAAATAAATAAATAAAAATAAACTAAAGTAGCAAATCCTTTTGCATTACAACTCCTTTGTATTTAATGATTTTGGGCCTCACAGTTTAAGGAGTTGATATTACAATATAGTTAGGCCACGTGTAACTGACATTGGATGCCAAATTGTGATTTTAATATAGAGTTTATCTGTTTATTACTTCATTCTAAAATTTTTAACTGGACATTCCTTGAGTGTTTTTATTTATTGTGATCTCTGGTCTTTGATTGTAATAAACTTGATTTGATTTGATGCAATTCAATTTAACAGGAAGGGTACCTAAGAAGGCATACAATATAGTTGACTATTCCCCATGTAATGAATACTTTCCTCAGATAAAGGAACAATTCTTGTGTCTAAAAGAAATACATCATCACTTTGAGGTTGCAGTTATCATATTTCAAAAATAGGACAGAACCAACCATTAATTGCTGGACAGGGGCCTGTTCATTCATTGCTGTTAAGTCTCTGTTAGTTGCTGATAATGAATTAGAACAGCCTGCCCAAATCTGATGGCCTCCAGATGTGAATGAATGACATCTCCTGATTCATGCTTGGCCTCAAGTCCACCTTCCTCTGAGAAGTGGGATCCAGATGTGTTTGGCAACATTGGTGCTGCTCCCTTTGTAGACCTGAGACCGAACCTTTGATGTTGTGTCTGCTGCTGCAGTCCCAGGAGATCTAAAATAACAGCAGAGCTCAACATTGTGAGCAGATCCTTGGACTTTCATTTGCATGAGTAGCTCCCAGTAATTGCCCAGGCCCCTCTCCTCTTGAAGGGCATCTCAGCTCTCTGGATCTCGATGGAGAGAGCACAGAAATGGCCTCTCTGCCTTTTGATCTCCAACCTTGGAAGGAGAAATTTGTGGGCCTGATTCCTCAAGGAAATCCTGCTCTTACTTGCAGCTTCTGAAGAGTTACTTAAAGATGTCAACTGGGCTTTGGCTGTTATAACTATGGGTATCCTTTCCTCAAACTCTTGCGTAAACCTTTACATCTTGCATATATGAAGGATTTGTGAACTCTTCTCTTCCTCCCTTCTTCCTCTTCCTTTCTCCTTCTCCTCTCTCTTCCTCCCTCTCTTACCCTCACTCCTACTCTAATTTCTCTTCCCTTCCTTCACCCCTCTCTATTGCTGTATCCTTTTATGCATATGGACTATTCAGATGACTGAAAAAGTTATTTTTGACTGGTCCTCACACTTTTGACCAATCCTCAATTTTACAACTATCCTCACATTTTACTTTTTTGCCCTATCTTGTCACCATGGTGAAGAGAAGCAGTTGTGAAATAAGTAACATGGTTAATAAGAATGCTTCCCAGGCATAAATGTGAGGATGGTCATAAGTGTGAGGACCAGTCAAAAGTGCGAGGACCTGTCAGAAATGACTTTTTTCAGCCCTCTTGAGTAGTCCCTATACACATAGCCATGGCCACCCGGTCACATGTTCAGCTAGCCACACCTACTCAGTCACATGACATCCAAGCCACACCCACAAAATAAGCCACGCCCACAGAACCGGTAGTAAAAAACTTTAGAACCCACCCCAGCTCTGTGTGTGTGTGTGTGTTTTTATTCTATACTTACCTTCTTTTCTTCTTTCTACTCCAGCTTAATTCAAGAAATTTAAAACTAATAATTAATACATTTCAGTTGCCAGAGTTGACAAACACTGGATTAAACAGCCTAGGAAGCCCACAATTTGGTTCCTTTGGGTTTACTTCCTCATGTCTTGCCTGAATCCAGTCCGCAAATCGCACACGAGTGGATGGCCTCCAGGAGCCCCTTCTCCCTTCCATCATCCGGCAGGTGCGTCGGCTACAACTCCAAGAAGGCCCAGGGCTGGGTGGCCCTTAGGTCAGAAGCATCCAGGATGATGCATTCAAAGCTCTGCTGGGAATTCTGGGAGTTGTAGTTGAACCTATCTGAAATTGCCAACTGAGGAAAGCCCTCCCAGGGACAGATTAAGATTCCTCCTGGATCCCCTCCTGGAGATGTTCTCCATGTTTGCACCCAGGAGCTCTTTCCCCTCTCCCACTTCCTGACTCCCTCCTCAGTTCCAGGAAAGAGGAAGAATCCCCTGCAATGAGACATCCTGAGTGGCAGCCTCCCACTTGTGTGTCTTCTCCTGCCTTTGCTGCTCTGGACAAGCCACTCAGAAGAACCCTCCAACCCTCCACCAAAGGCCAAGAGTGAAGAGGTGGCTCAAGAGTTCTTAGCCTCCATCTTGAAAGAAAGTCACCCAACCAGCCCTGTCCCAAAGGAAGGGAGGGAGGGAGGGAGGGAGGGGTCCACGGGGTGCGGGTGATGGGGAGGTCCTTCCCTGATGACCTGCCAGCTTCTCAGCTCAGGGTCCAGCCAGGTGGGCGCAGGGCCAATGGTCACCTGTCACTGACCACCATGCCAGTTCCTGCTGCCCACAGCAGGCAGGAAAAGAGACACAAGGAAGGGACAATTTCCCAAAAGGTGTGTTTCATCCTCCTAAAGAAACCCATCCCAGCTCCAGAGAGGCTCCAGGCCCCTCACAAAGCCCTTCCAATGCCTTTGGACAATGGAGCCAAGACTTGGGTGATTCTTCCTTCGAGACCTTGAGCCAAGGAAGCCTCTGGGACTGTCACACCCAACACTCGGGCTGCTTCTCCCTTTGGCAGACTCTGACCTGGCGCTGGAGGGAAGAGCACAGACCACCCCCCCATCTTGCAGGTGGTCTAGGAGGAATCCCACCTGCCACCCACCCCCAGCTCCACTCTTCTTTCACCCCCTTTGCTCCCCCTGCCCGGTAGCTGCTGGCTGAGAGTTGAATGGAGGGAGGGGCGAGGGGAGCTGTGCCCAAGCCCAGACCCCCCTTTCCCCCTTTGTCCTTCTGCCTTTGTGGGCGGCGGCTTTCCTGAGGCCTGGGGGCTCCTGAACCTTCTCCCTCCCCAGCCTGATCTCAGGGTCAGGTGTATAAGTTGCAGGTGAGGGGAGGTGATTGAGACAACTGGGCCCTTCTTCACTCCCACAACTGTAGCCAGCAACATCTGGAGAAGGAGGGGCTTCCTCTGCTTTGGGGGAGGAGAGAAAAGATGCAGCTGCCCAGACTGGTGGGGGGGGGGGGGGCAGAAATCCTCCTTTTGTTTGAGTTCAGATGGACCCGGTTCCTCCCCTCCAGACCTTCCGGCTCTGGGGATCTGCAGAGGCCCCTCCACCCTCCCTTCCTCCCTCAAACCTCTCAGACTGGCCTTCCCGCTGGATCCCTTCCTCTTCAACTGTGACAGGGACCTCGATCTGGTCAGGGATGATTGACAGCTCCTGGGTATTTTGTTTTGTTTTGTTTTTATTTTATTTTTCTAACACAATATACAATACACGACATACAACACTTATAAACAAACTCTCTTTATAGCTACTGCATGGTGGTTTTCTTTGTTATTCACAATTTCTCCTTCTTTCTCTTTCTGTTATTCCGATCTACTTCTTGTCCTCAACATTTTGATTGCAATGGATACAATGTATTTCTCTCCTTCATTTCAATTTCCTATTTTTTATCCTTAACATATCCTTTCTCTATTCTTTAACATTTCTATCTTTCCTGCCTATTTTTCTTCTTCGTTTTTCCTCCCCTCCAACCACTTAGACCATTTGTGCCAAGTCTTCTAGTATTCTGTGTCCTCTTTTTCTTTACGTTCTTTGGTCAGTTTATCCCTCTCGGCACATTCCAAGATTGAGACTTTTCTACGAGGGATATTTACAGAAAAATTTACGAAGGAGATAAAATATTTAATATTACTCATCTTACCAGCCACTCATATAGTCTCTGCCCAGAATTGGAAGAAAGAAAATGTACCAACAGAAGAGTTGACAGCTCCTGGGTATTTTGGGTTGGTTTTGAGGTCCACTGTCTGGGTGGGGTTTGCTCTTCTGTTTAAGAGTTGTGTAAGGGAACATCACAAATATGCTGAGGACACCTGGGGGCAGGTGATGGGACAGGAAAACTGCAGGTAAGGAAAAGACCGGAGGGAGCGGGAAAGGGGGGGGGGCAGAGAGAGAGAGACCAAGGAATGGCCAGAAGGCTTGGGGTCCCTTCTGAAGAGGGAAACCTTCTCCCTGGTTTGACCTCTGAAGCTTTGAGCAGGTCAGGCTGATTCCTCTTCAGTCATTTGCAGTTACAGAGTCACCCAAAGGGAAAGGAAGGGGAAGGGGTTTCTCTCCTCTCCCCCTCCTCTTTCCAGGCAGTGACCCAGATGGAATGCAAATCCCTCCTTCATTGGGATCGGCTGGACAGGAGGCCACCCAGAAGTGACACCTTCTCTTCATTTATGGATGAGACTGAGGTGGACTCCCATCTCATGCACAACATCCCTGGGCGGGTCAGTGCAGAAGAATAAAATATAAAACCCAAGAAAAGGTTTCCCTGGCTATGGGGGAGCAGCTCCCCGCTTCTCATCCAGCGCCACCCTAACCCCAACCTCTTCCTAGGGCAGAAATCCTCATCTGTGAAATGAAACGTTTGTACGTGTGTGTGTTTGTGTGTGTCTGTCCTGGTCAGATGCTTCCAGCCCCAGAGGAGGAATGGGGGGGGGGTCTGAATTGGAGGGAGGAAACATTTATCTCGGACTTTTGAGATGGGAGGGGCCAGAACCAATGGAATTCTCCCTGCTTCAGCGTCATTGGTCTCCGGGCAGAGTTCTTTGTGGCTTCACCTGAAGGAGGAGGGAGTTCATAGCAGAGAGAGAAGTGGAGAAATGGTGGTGGTGGGGGGGAATCTGTTCGGTATTGGGGGGGGAAGCAGCCCAAGGGGGCTCATGGCAGCCCTAGATGGGGCCCTACACTTGCTTTGCTCTCTTCACGAGTCTCGGCCAGGGATTCCCGCTTCCCCACTTCTTATTCCCCCCCTCCCAGTGACATCCACAACAGCGATTCCTGAACCCAAAACCCACCTCTTATTTGCGGTGAGTCCGAAAACCGCACAGCGCTGAGGGTACAAGCGGCCCTCCGGCAGCCCCTTTGCCAGGAAGGGAGCACAGGGTTGGGGGAGGGGCACTCCTAATCAGAGAGAGAGAGAGGGAGGGAGGGAGGGAGGAAGGGAGGGGGAGAGAGAGAGAGAGAGAGAGAGAGAGAGAGGGAGGGAGGGAGGGAGGGAGGGAGGGAGGGAGGGAGGGGGGGAGAGAGAGAAGGCGCCCAAGGACTCCGCAGCCAGCCTTCTCAGAGACCCCCAAGTCCTCGCTGGCTGTGGGGCTGCGCCTCCCCTTAAGCCCCACTCCACGCCTGATGGGGGGGAGGGAGGGCAAAAGGAAGCCCACCCTCCCCTCCAGGGCTGGCATGAGCCCCCCTTGACTGAAAATATCCCCCTCCCCCTTTCTCCGCTTCTCTCTCTGCGCTGAATTCTCCTCTCCAACAGGTGAAGTCAAGGGAGACTCTGCCCGGAGACCGATGATGCTGCAGAAGGGAGAATTCCCATTGGCCCTTGCGCTTTTCTGGGCACGTCCTAGGCAGAACTCTTCTTCTTTGAAATGAAACGTGTACGTGTGTGCGTGTGCGGGTACGTGTACGTGTCCTGGCCAGATGCTTCCAGGCCCAGAGGAGGGATGGGGGGGGGGGGACTGAACTGGGTGGGGGGAGGAAGCGTCGATCTCGGACTTTGGAGGTGGGAAGCGCCAGAACCAGCGGCAGCACCAATGGGAATTCTCCCTGCTTCAGCGTCATCGGTTTCCAGGCAGAGTCCTTTGTGGCTTCACCTGAACCCCTCCCTCTTCCTTCACCCCCCTCCCTCCCCCTTTCTCCGCTTCCCACTCTGCATCGAACTCGCTTCCATCAGGTGAAGTCAAGGGAGACTCTGTCTGCCCGGAGACCGATGACGCCACAGAAGGGAGAGTTCCCATTGGTCCTTACGCTTTTCTGGGCGCTCCCTATTCCGAAGTTCCTGGAAAATGCTTCCTCCCCTCAATCCAGCCCCTCCCCCCCCCCCGATTCCTCCTGTGGGGCTGCGGGGCCCGTAGAGCTCGCTTGCTCCTTTCCTTCGGCCACGGGCTCCAGAGCCGGCCGGGCCTTCCTCGGTTCCTGGGAAAAGGCCGGCATTTCTCTGCCCCTCCGGCGTTTCTCCGGCCTCGCCTCGCCTGAAGCCCCATTCTGGGCTCTGAGCCTTTCTGCGCCTCCTTCGCTTGGCCGGGAATCCCCCTGCCTGAGCCCCAGGGATCCCCGGATCTTCAGACTTCGGTTTTTCAGCCTTATTTATTCCACTCCTTTCCTTCCTTTCCTTTCCTTTCCTTTCCTTTCCTTTCCTTTCCTTTCCTTTCCTTTCCTTTCCTTTCCTTTCCTTTCCTTTCTGTCCTTCTTCTATCTTTCTTTCCTTTCCTCTCCTCTCCTCTCCTCTCCTTTCTGTCCTTCTTCTATGTTCCTTTCCTCTCCTTTCTCCTTCTCTTTCTTCCCTTCCCTTTCCTCTCCCTCTCCCTTTCTTTCCTTTTCTCTTTCCTTTTCCCCTTTATTCCACCCTTCTCCTTCCCCTTTCTTTCCTTTTCCCATTTCTTTACTACCTTTATTTTCTATTTTAGGCCATGATAATCTGAATAGAAAATATGAAAAAGGAGACTTTTGTTTTAAGAGCGTTTCTTGTTCCACAGCTGGATTATGCAAATTTCCCTGTGGGAGAAACAGGCAAAATGTCTTCCTGACGCACAGAAAAAAAGGGGGGGGGGTTCCCTTCACATTTGGGGTTGGGGGGGGCGGAGAATCGGAAGGAGCCGGTTCAAAGGTTTTTCTCCCGTAAAGCGAAGCTGCGCCTTTCCCGAGAGAGCCCAGAGAAAGGGGGGGGGGGGGAGTGGCTGAAGGGGGGGGGGGAGGGTCCGGCTGGGCTAGGAGGGATCCCAGCAGATCCTCTCGGCCTCTTCCTGATTTAGCTTCCCTTCGGATTGGGGGGGGGGGGCGCTGACCCCCAAGTCCTCGCTGGCTGAGGGACTTCCCTCCCCCCCTTTGTCACCCAGTGCAGAAACTCTTCCTTTGGCAGAATCTCCATCTGTGAAATGAAACACGTGTGGGGGGGGGGGGTGCGTGCGTGGGGGGGGGGGCACATTTGAGATGGGTGGGGCCAGAACGAGGGGCAGCACCAATGGGAATTCTCCGTGCTTGAGCGTCATCGGTCTCCGGGCAGAGTCCTTTGGGGCTTCACCTGACGGAGGAGGGAGAGGAGCGGAGAAAGGGGGAGGGGGGATCTTGGCCTGAAGAACCAACTGGGGCTTCCTCTCTGCGCGGAACTCCCTCCTCCAGTGGGCGAAATCAGGTGAGACTCTGCCCGGAGACCGATGACGCTGCAGAAGGGAGAATTCCCATTGGTCCTCCTTCTTTCTGAACCCTCCCAATTCTGGGCTCGGCGGCTTTTCTGCACTTCCTTCGTTTGGCGGAGAGAGGGAACCGGCGGGGAATCCCACTGCCTGAGCCAAAGGGACCTTGAGACGGGCTGGTTTCTCGGAGTGTGTGTGTGTGGGGGGGGGGGGGGCAGGCAAGGGAGGCCAGGAGCGTGCAGAAGAAATCAAAATCTCTCCTTCAATCCCCTGAACTAAAGATGGTCTTGCGCAATGATGGTGTTGGGGTCTCTTGGAGGGAATGGGGAGCTCTGCAGGGGCCACAGAGACCCCCCAAAGAATGGGGCTCCAACCCCTGGCCTTTTTTCCTCCTTCCTTCCTTCCTTCTCCCCATTGGTTTGGGGGACCAAAAAGCCTTTGGAATCCGATCTTTCATCCATTCTGTACCGAACAGCCTCTCTCCTTCCCAGCTGCCCCGTCTGCCTCCAGCGTCCCACCTCCCAAAAGGAATCTCCCAGGAAATGAAGGGAAGCCAGGCAGTTTTATGAAAGGAGTGGGCCAGAGGATCCAGGACAGAAAGCAGCAGGAGGGGAGATGATGGACTGAGGGGGACCTGAGTGATCCACTTGATCCCATTAGCCTTGGACAGAGAGAGATTCAAAGGTGTCTGCAAGATACTCCTGCAGTCTTCACAGTTCAAGGATAGGAAGCCACTGAAGCATCCCTTCCCTTCATTTTGTCTTCCATCCCTCCTCCTCCTCCTCCTCCTCCCTCCCTCTCCCCCTCCCTTTCTCTTCCCTTCCCCCTCCTTAAGATATTTAGCACGTTAAAGACCTTCTATGTGCTGAGCTTCTTGGGAACCCTGGAGGTCCTTCCCTCCATTTTCCACCTCCGTTTTTTTCCTTCTTTTACGCCAGAGACTTTGCCTGAAGCCTCTCAGAATCTCCCTTTTCGCTCCTCTTCAAAGGTCCCCAGTTGCTGAGGGGTCTCTGAGGGAGCACCCCCAGCATCTCCCCACTGCTGGATCAATGATTAGGACATATCACAAAATGCCAGGAAACCTTTCCTGGGCTGACTTTCTCTGGTGCTGCTTACAGGGGGCTCCCTCTGGGGGGCTCTGCCCAGCCCTTCAAGGGAAGGAAGGCCTCGCATTGGGAGCCCCCTCCTTGTTGGAGGGGCTGAGGAAGATCCCCGTAAGGAAACAGATCTGAAGGGTCACAAGGCATCTACATACACCTAACTTTTAAAATGAAATTTAACATCAGCCGAGATCCCAGTCCCTCCTTCCTTGCCCAGAATGTCTTCTCCTCCACCTTTGGCCTTTTGCCTTTTCTATGGAGAGGGGGAGGGCAGCAGGAAGCCCTGAGATGCCCTCACCCACCCCGGATTTTCTGAAAAAGCTTCTGGAGGCCATAGAAGCCTTCATGGAAACCCCCTTTCATGAAGACTGGCGCTCTGCTTTGCAGCACCCGAACTCTTGGCTGCATCTTTGCTTTTGGGGTTTAGTTTTATCATCCAAATCGGACTTACTGTCAAGTGATGAAAATTATATGGTTTTCATAAAGTTTGGGAAATAAGCTGTGAACAGCCACAGTGAATAGAATAGAATAGAATAGAATAGAACAGAACAGAACAGAACAGAACAGAACAGAACAGAACATTATTGAATTTTATTGGCCAAGTGTCATTGGACACACGAGGAATTTGTCTTGGTGTATACGCTCTCGGAGTACATAAAAGAAAAGATACATTCATCAAGGATCATGATGTGCAACACTTAATGATAGTCATAGGGAAACAGTCAATATAAATCTTAAGGATACCAGCAACAAGATTACAGTCATACAATCATAAGTGGGAGGAGATGGGCGAGAGGAACGATGAGAAGATTAATGGAGTTGAGGGAATGATTTGTTTAGTAGAGTGATGGCGTTTGGGGAAAAAATTGTTCTTGTGTCTAGTTGTTCTGGTGTGCAGTGCTCTATAGCGTCGTTTTGAGGGTAGGAGTTGAATCAGTTTCTGTCCAGGATGCGAGGGGTCTGTCAATATTTTCACAACCAGCTTCTGTTTGTCTCTTAAGCAGAGTCTTTCCTGAGGATTTCCAGTTTTATCAATTCTGTTGTCATCCCTCCCTCCTTCCCTCCTTCAGAGGCTTTGTGTCTGACTCACATTTATGACGGTCACAGTATCTGGGGCTCACGTGATCCAGTAAAGTCAATGAGGAAGCCAGGTTCCCTTCACATCCCGTGTGACTAACTTAACAACCTCAGTGATTCACTTAACAACGGTGCCAAAAAGGCAAAATTCACTTAAGAACTGTCTCGCTTAGCCACAGAAAATTTGGCCTCCATTAGGTGGAGCAGCCATTTTAGATTATTTATGTTGGGTATTAGGGAAGTGCCCAACAGGCTACATGGACAATGCACAGCTGACTCGGTAGCTCTTCAATCAATCTCCGGAATTTAAAATGTTAGATAGGCACTAGTCTAACGAAAGATTCCACGATCAGTCCAGTGTGATATTGCAATCTCACATGTGTCAGTTCTACAACAACAGAACTATTCACAACAGATACTTATTCCAAGCAAGTCCCATTGACTCTATGGGAAGGTGCCTCTTCCCAGGGAATGAAGAAAGGACGGGGTGCTTAGGCTGAGTGCTTAAGGTTGCAGACCCCTGAGCTCCCCATCCCATTGCTTCACCTTGCAGCCAGCCCTGCAGGCCTGAGCCCCCCTCCCACCTGGGCAGCAGTGGCCTCTCTACCCCAGTTGTATCACCTTGCCCTGCAGCCGGCCTGAACGCCCCCTCGGACTGCCTCGGACTGCATTTTTATTTAATGAGTTTAATTAAGAATGCTGCAATGGGCATCAATGATGACAGGTCAAAGGTGGGAGGACTTGTCAGAAATCACATTTTTCAGACCTCTGGGTAGTCCCTATGTGCATATGAATAGAATAGAATAGAATAGAATAGAATAGAATAGAATAGAATAGAATAGAATAGAATAGAATAGAATAGAATAGAATAGAATAGAATAGAATAGAATAGAATAGAATAGAATAGAATAGAATAGAATAGAATAGAATAGAATAGAATAGAATAGAAAATATGGGATAGGATAGGATAGGATAGGATAGGATAGGATAGGATAGGATAGGATAGGATAGGATAGGATAGGATAGGATAGGATAGGATAGGATAGGATAGGATAGGATAGGATAGGATAGGATAGGATAGGAATAATAGAAAAGAAAATACAGAATAGGAGAGGAGAGGATAACTTTATTGTCACTTTAAATGTACACTAATCAGCATACATTGAAATGGAATTTTGCTGCATAGAGCTCTCAAAGGGCTGCCACCTCCAATATACACTCCATACACCTCCAATGTACACAATCATGACAAAATAAATAAATAAATAAATAAAATTTTGTATATATCCACAGACATACCTATATTATATGACACAGAGAAAAATCACAGCCTCCTTCGGGTGTCCATGGACATGGTGAGAAAAAGGCATCCTGAGTTTGCCAGGCGGAGGGCATCGGGAGTAAAGCCCCAACACAATTGGGGAGTCCTGTGGGAAATCCTTGGAAACCCCCTCCCAGAGGGGAGACAGGGTGGGTGGGTGGGGTCCACCCTGGCATCTCCCCACAGCTGGATGGAAGATGATGACATCACAGCAGGTGTCATAAGACCTTGGCCGGGCTGTCCTGGCTCATTCTCAGCTGCCAAGCCTCAGCTGACATGGCAGGGAACTTTTTATACAGGTTTAATAAAAAGGTCCAGCGCAGAAATAAAGGTAAGATACAACCGGTGATGGGATTCAGAAAACTTAGCAAATGGTTCTGTGCCCTAATGGCCATTTTAAGTATAAAAAATGTACCTTAAGTCTTATTTTGGGGGAATGTCTTACTTTAGAGCAGGTGGGGGGCGGGGCCTGTGGATAATTCAGCCCCTGGTGCCCAGATGCCCTCGCTTCTGTCTCTGTACATTGGTCTCATTCCATGGACGGTACAGATTATGATGATCTTATGATCCGTGTTGAGGTTAGAGCGATTAGCAGACTTAAGAGGATGAGAATGAGGAGGGCATCTATTCTATACAGTTTCTCCTGGGAGCATCAGCCAGTCAGGGCAACAGTGCAGTGTTGAGAAAATGAGTAAAAGTCGTAAAAGCAGGAAAAGTCTGGCTCTAAGAGGCTCATGATCATCTGAAGAGTAAAAACCCCACACAGCCTATAATTCCCTGAGTAACGGCCGAATCAGAAACCTCCAGCTGGCAGGACCCAACTTTCCTTCCCAATAGAAATGGACCTTCTGTGCAGCCCAGACCCCTCTGGAAGAGCCCGGCCTCGGCTCCTGCCTGCCCCTCCAGCCAGAAGGACCTTGGGGGGAATGCGGAGGGGGGAGGGGGACATCCGTTTGGGAAGGGCCAGGCGGGGCCGGGCAAGGGAGGCCAGAAGGCGTGGCCAAGTCAAGGCAAAGTCAATAACTTTGTGTTTTTAAAGAAGTCTATTTTTTTCCCAGTGGTTCCAGTGGAGCAGACTTCATGGGCCGGAAATCTGCCCCCGCTATATGACGGTCCTCCCCCTCAGCGGGCTTCTACCCCCTGCCCCCCCAAGGTAAGCAATTGAAATCTTCTGGGGCAGGGGTGGTTCTAAATTTTTTTACGACCGGTTCTGTGGGCGTGGCTTATTTTGTGGGTGTAGTTTGGTGGGGGTTAATGGGAATGGGTGGGCGTGGCTAACTTTTTTTTAACTTTTAAAAGCATTTTTTCTACAACCTTAAGAGGTTGCAGAAAAAAATTGCTTTGAAAAGCCTCTGATGATCAGGCAACTCAGCTGGGATCACCAGAGGCTTTTAAAGGCCTTTTTCCCCCTACAACCTCTTCGGCCAAAGAGCTTGTAGAAAAAATGCTTTTCTGCTAGTCTTCCATTGTGGCCTGGTAAACACAGGTCTGCTGCTGATGCCGATTGTTGAGGTGCTTCTTCTCATTTTCCCTCACATTCTGAAGAGGGCTGATTTTCTGCTTCGGTTGGATGGAATGGCTTTTCTCCACAAAGTGAAATTTTGGTCCCTCTCAGCCAGTTCATGCTGAAGACTCTAGAGGTGCTTCTTAAGTTCTTAAGAAGGTTCCAGACCTCTTTGAGGAGTTTCTCAGAGGTTCTAAGGCAGCCTTCTCAACTCTGAGGAAGGCCACTTGGCTAGTAACCTCAGACATTTCTTTCTGGAGTTCTTCAGTGTGTTTCACAAAAGATTTGTTCTCTACCTCTAACTGGTGGATCATTGTGTTGGCATGGTCCAACCTCCCTTTGTTCTCCAGCAGAGTTTTCTGCAGGTCTTCTGTTGTGGTCTGAAGTTGATCCACTGTCTGCTTGAGACAACTGTGCTGCTCTTCCATCCGTTGTTTGTCTTTCTTGAATTCCTGGATCTGAAAGTCAAAGGAATCTCTCAGCTGGTTCATCTGGAGATGGAGGCCATCACTGCTCGCTGAGAAATACCCCAAGGATCTTCCCTAAAGGACCTTTTCTTCCCTGGTGCTGACCTGTTTGAAAAATGGAGAGACAGTCACTTCCTCTATCAGTTTAGGAGACATTTTGGTAACCGGTCTTCAGTCCACAGATGCCTTCAGGGGGCCCAGTTTGAGAAACACTGAGACAATCCATCACAACTGGTCTCCCTTCAAACTGTCCTGACTTCCCACTTGATTCTGGCTCCAATTTGAGGAATTTCATCTATCAAAAGTCTCCAAAGGAGTCAGAATCAGCGATCGATCAATTCGGCCATCTCTGGCACTGCTAGGGGGCTTCTGATCACAGGGAAAGGAGGAGGTGACCATTCGGATTAGGAAAGAGCCCCCCCTCCAAGTACTCACCAGTCCCATCCAAGGAACGAAAGCCTGGAGGGTCACCTTGGGCCAGTCCCACCCTCTCAGCCGTAGCCTACCTCACAAGCTTGTTGTGAGGGTGAAGGTGTCTTCAATATATTCATTCCTTGAGCTATTTAGAAAAAGAATAAAGGTGGATAAAAATCTAAGCAATAAAAAATGAAAATATATAAATAAGTCAATCACTAGGCAGAGTCTGTTTGGGAAATAACTACATCTGTCAATGAAATCCCTTTTTAGGTTAATTTCCCCAGGTCAGTTTCCAGCTTTGGGGTCTCAATGTCTCTCCAACTGGGACATCCAGAAGCCAATTTTTTCCCTAGTTCCTATCGCTGCCCCCCAGCCGCCCGGCCCCAGCCCCTTTCCCGAGACAAGGACCTTCGAGATGGTGGATGAGGAGTTTGGTGACAGGTATGGAGGCTGCAGACACGGCAGGTATCAGCACGTCTGTCGTGTTTGGTTGGACCCCATTTCACTCATCTCCCCCCCTTAATTCTGCCTTAAAGGGGAGGGTCTCTCCCTCCTGAGGAGCCCAGGCGAGGGAGGCCCTGCGATGCCCCCAGTGCTGCCATCCAATCCAGCCACTTTCCAGGGATGCTGAGCAGAGCCTCCATGATGTGGTCCAGACTCCCCAAGGATGCTGGAGGTTGCCATGGTGAGCTCCAGCCAATGAGCTCAGGAGGAGCCTCTGACGTCACAAGCCAAGGCTCTGATTGGCCTGGACCTGAGATCTGAATAATAACCCCCAACATAATAGCCTTCACCTGGGGGCGGGGCTTATCCACGGATGGGCCGACTCTTAAAGGGCTCTTACAAGCAAGCCCTGAATCGGGTCAACCAGAGCTCATCCATCTGAACGGACAGCTGTCAGTTGTCTGGAGAGCTGGGAAGCCACAGGTTGTTCCCCTTGTTTGGGGGTGCAGTCCAAATTAAAAGGTGGTCCCTTGTATCTGGAGTCTAGCATTAGAGAGCCAGGGAATCCAGGTTTTCCTCTCCAGGCCCAGCTGAAGAGGAGTTAGAAGGGAAAAAGGAGGAAGGATCAGGGATTATTCAGTTTAAGAAGAGATGGTGAGAAGGTGGCTGAAGAAACACAGGGATTCAATTTCACACCGTCCCTAATCAAGGACCCCATAGTCGTCTTCTGCTTACAACCAGGAAAGTCCCAGGTTCTGATGGCCCTGAAAAAAGGGATTTATGACGGGTCCTCACACATATGACTCAAAGCAGCATCCCCATGGTCACATGTTCCTGACAACGGGCATGGAAATACAACAAACAACATCAAAACTTGCCTAATGACCATGTGATTCACTAAACAATGTGGCGATTTGCTTAATAACCATGGCAAAAACATTGCAAAATTGAGAGCAACTCACTTAACGACCACTCAGCTTAGCAACTGCAATATTGGTCATAAGTCAAGGACTATCTTAAGGATGCAGCAGTGGACTGATCTGGAAAAGCTGAAGCAGGCTTAGATTTAAACAGGGTTGGGAGACCACCAGGAGATGCCAGGGTTCGGTTGAGAAGGGAGTCGGAAGCCAAGGCCTTTTCTTTCTTTTTCTCCCTTCTCCCTCCCCCATTTTTCCTCCCCTTTTCTTCTACATTTTATATAATAAATAAGAAAAAAATGAAAAAGCAGAGAGAGAGAAAAAGGCAGTGGCCGACCTCTCCTGCTCTCAAGAAAACCGCCTGGATGCAGCCGTCCAATTCATGGGGCTGATCCCACCACAACAAGGGCAGGGAGGCTTTCATTCCTGTGGGACCTGCAGAGTGACCAGCCGGTCGGAAATACTCACTTAATGACAAGGACTATTGCAAGGGGTTGGGGGGGGCTCTCTGTGTCCAGGAGTTTCTCTCCTTGGCTCTCGGATGGGGCTGCTCTACCCCAGAAAGACCTGGGGGGGGGGGGACTTGGGGTTCTGCTGGAAGACGAGGCGGCAGTGGGGATCAGCACAGCCTTTGCCCAAAATCCGCCCTGCCTTAACATTGACAATGGTTAAGGTAGCAGGCTAGGAAGCAAGAGATCCTGAGTTCAAGTCCTGCCTTAGCCCTGAAGGCCTGTTTGCTGACCTCGGGACAGACACTCTCTGTCAGACAAGCCCACCTCACAGGGTGATTGTTGTGGGGAAAAGAGGAGGAAGAAGAAAAGTTGCACATGTTCACCTCCTTTAGTTATTTGAAAAAAATAATAAAACACTGGAGAAAATTCTAACAAAAATAAAAACTGACTTTTCTGCTTCTGTTTGCATGGAAATCTGTCACAGCCTGTGCAGATACAAGAATTTCTCTTCTCACAAGGAGGGAGAGGTTTTGTTTTTTTAAAATATCATCCCTTCCAATTTCACTCACCCCCTTTTTTGCAGCCTTTGGGGGGCGTCAGTGGGGGCATTGGACCCCCTCCCAGCCCAGGGACACAGTAGGTTTCTCTGTTTCTTTGGGAAAGATTCCTTCCCCAATCAGAGTCTGCTGGAGCCCCATCATCCACTTCCCTCCCTGACTGGGATCAGCTGAATTCCTCCATTCAGACAAGAGGAAAAAGGGAGTTTGCACAGAGCCTCTGGGTCAGTCTCCATTCTTCCACGCAGAGGGTCCCTCTCACTCTGCAAAGCCAAATTCCCCCTCAGTTCCTGGATACCTCCAGACATCGCTTGGCTGAGCTCACAGGAGGGCCAGGGAGGCTGAGAAACTGGGATGGAAGGGACCACAAACCTTTCCAGCCACAAGAGACACTTGAACACAGACTGTGGTCTGACAGAAGCTCCTATGGCGGCCTTTATGTGGCAGTGGGAAGGGTTATGCGCTCAATCTCACAACACTCACCCTGTAGGGCTGCCCCATCTAATGTCCCTGGTGTCAGATGGAAGATTGGGAATCCCACTCCTGACACCAGTTTCTGTGGAATCAAACACAGGAGCCAAAAAACTAATAATCCAGGCTCACTGCATTTGTTATTTATTCAGTGTCCATTGGAGGAATTTCTTCCCGGAAAATAATGGGAGGAAATCTTACAGACAAAAGAATGTACTTATATTTATACATTCCAGGAAAAGAGGAGAAAATGACAATTGTACATATGCATATTTCATTTAATAGATGATGTAGGCATGAATATTCAGAACTAGCAAGACTCAAGTTACCTCCCCAGCATTGTGTTGCTACCCTCAAGAAAGACTTATTGTGTAAACAAAAACATCTCAGTTGCGTTCCCATAGCAGTTTGAGTGAAATGTACTGAGAAATGAGGGCATCAATGTTGCTCAATACATTCCTTCTATATTTCTGTCTTGCTAACATGCTCCCATTTCTCCAAGAAATTTATCTCCTCACAATCTTCCATGCATCCTTTATTTATTCCAAGAAAAATAGTTGGCCCACTCATGCATGGAGAAGAGCTTGGACCATCTTCTATGTCTGGACTGTGGAAAATATTAAAAGTTGAAATTCCTCAGTCTCACATTTACACATTACTTCTGGCTGTTAGCTGCTCCTTTGTGAAGAATTCAGTGATTTCCAAATTTGAAACATATAGATATGATTTTCTTTGACTCCTGCATACTATCTAAATGGAAAGAAAAAAACCCCAAACTTTTAACAATTCTTCCAATAACACAATGGTGTTATATCTCATGTTTTTACATTTGTTCTGGCTGTGAGCTGCTCCTTTGTGTTGAGGTCTGGCCTCAGAAGGATAATGTAACACTTGGGGATGAAGATGCAGCCCAGCAGACCAGCACTAGAGGCCAGGATGGAGAAGACCTGCACAGCCACCATGGATTTCCCTTTGGTGCTCAGGTAGGTGGGCACAAAAGTCACCCAGACACTGCAGAAGACCAGCATGCTGAAGGTGATCAGCTTGGCTTCGTTGAAGGCCCCAGGCAAGTTCCTCGCCAGGAAAGCCACCGTGAAGCAGATGGCAGCCAGGAAGCCCATGTAGCTGAGGGTGACGTAGAACATGACAACGGCCCCTTCGTTGCATTGCAGGATGATCTCTCCAGGCTGGGAGTGGAGGTCAGAGTCAGGGAAGGGGGGAGAAACTCCCAGCCAGGTGGAGCAGATGATAATTTGGACAGCAGAACAAGAGAGGATGATGGAGTTGGCCAAGCTCTTCCTCAACCATCTCTTCACTCGGTTTCCTGGTTTTGTGGCCAGGAAGGCCAGCACCACCGTGATGGTTTTGGCCAAGAGAGAAGAAATGGCAACTGAGAAGATGATGCTGAAAACTGTTTGTCGGAGAAGGCAGGTGGCTTTCCTTGGTTGACCAATGAAGAGAGAAGGAGACAAGAAGCAAAGCAGGAGGGAGACCAGGAGGATGTAGGAGAGGTCCCTGTTGTTGGCTTTGACAAGGGGAGTTTCTCGGTATTTAATAAAGATGACTAGAACAAGCCCTGTGATTAAGAACAAGAGTAGGGCAAAAGAAACCAGGATGATGCCCAGATATTCTTCATAAGACAGAAAGGTTATGACTTTGGGTATACATTGGATTCTGTCCTCATTTGGGAATTTATCATCTGGACATTTGGTGCATTTTTCCATATCTGAGAAAGCAAAAAAGCAATATATCTTTAATATTCTGTCCTTTTCTCTTGCAAGAAAAACCTTCTTTGTATAATGGCTGATACCACAAACATTTTCCAAGAAATATTTCTTAACTATGTCATTAAAAAGAGCATAAGAAGGATATTTTTTTTCTTATAAAATGTAGCTAGGTATACGAAGTTGAGGGAAGTCCTAGGATGTTAATTATTTCCTGTGTAATGTGTAGAATCTTCATAGGAACCTATATTATTAGAGATTAATATTGAATCATATAATCTTTTTAGGCAAATATCTTGAGTCCTTCCACATGGCAGTTAATATCCTGGACCTGGAGGATACCTACAGTATCTTGTAACATCTGGAAGCAACCTGGAATTAAGGAGAAACTTCCTATCAGCGAGAGGAATTAGCCAGTGGAACAGCTGGCCTCCAGAAATTGTGGCTGCTTCAACATTGGAGGTTTTTAAGAAGAGACTGGACAGTCACTTGTCTGAAATGGTATAGGGTCTCCTGTTTGAATAGGGGGCTGGACTAGAAGACCTCCAAAGTTCCTTCTACTCTATTATGATTGATTGATTGATTGATTGATTGATCTATATGGCAGAATATTTGTGTAATGAGTTTCCCCATAACTATCCACAGCACCAGATTATGGCCCAGTGACACCTTCTCAGTGATCCTCAAGGGAGGCCAATAAACAATGAATTGCAAGGTCTTTTAGAAGGTGGACCTGGAACAATTCATCTAGTCTCAAAGATCTCAGATGTTCCTAGAAAGGAGAACTTAGCAGCACATATCCAAACTAAAAAGCAGAAGAGATGTTTCCTCTGCTCTTAGTAAAGCTTGCCCAGTCTGCCACCCCCTCCTCCCATCTCTCTCCTAGCCCCTCCTTCCAAGTCTTTTTGATTTACTTCCGTTTAGATAAGAAATTGTGCAGGTTAAAAATAAAAAACCAGGTGAGCTTCGATCTGTCTTTTAACTTCCACTTTCATGAAAAGTTTCTGGATGGATCCAGTTCCACAAAGCCTCCCATTTTCCTCCGTGTGACCCACCTTCCTGAGTGGAGAAGGTCCCCTCCGGACAAGGAATGCAGTCGTAGCAGCAAACTGGCTCTCCTTCTCGAGCCCTCTTGACAAATCCAGGATGACAACTTTCCACACATTTGGACTGAGGCAGGGACTGAGCAGAAGAAAAGGAAGGCCAAAGAAAAGGTGTTAGGACTCTCCGTCCATGGAAAATGGAGGGAGAAATGGATGGAGACGAGTAGCCTCTGGTCTTCACTGAGGTAAATATGAAACCTCCGACTACTTCTAAACAGATGCAGGAGATAAAACAACTGGCAGATTCTTCCTTTAGTTCCTCCCTTTTGCTTTCAGAATTTAACATTACAATAAAGTAGGTTTCTACTTAATGTAGTCTAAAGGGATGGCATTGAAAAAAAAACATTTAAATATGATGATATATTCTTATTAAAACTGATAATAAAGTTTACTGTAAAAGATTTAGGAAGCATTTAGTCCATTAGATTTTTTAATGTAAAGTAAAACTGTGATGAAGAAAGAAACCAGTAAGATCTTGAAAGGTTTCCAGAAAACATGGCAAAGCCACTCCACTTAGGTCCCGTCTGTTGAAGAACTTCCATGAGATGACACCACCTGGCATGAGAGGCCAACCACCCTGGAGACTCCAGGCTTTGCCCACTTTAAATGGTACCTTTGGAAAACAGAGAAAAGACACCAAAATTTCTCCCACCTTATTGAGCAACTTCAGCTGTGAAAGAGCATCTTGCTTGATAGTAAGTCTCTGTCTTTTAAAATATGCCAGAAACTCTCTCCTGGGGTCCTCCTTGGGGAGAACCAAGAAGCCGCATACAACCAGATCTGCTGTTATCTCTCCATTTTGGTCCAAGTACAGTTTTCTTTGAGAAATATTCCAAAATTCATTCTTCTCCAGAAAGGGATGAAACTAGAATGGGAACATCCAGAAATTTGAAAAACAGAGAACTTTGTTTCTTATCCCACATTGAATCTTTCTTCTACAATTGTCTCACCTCCAAATATGGTTAAATAGGATACAAATACTGCCATTATCTTCATAAGTGAATGAAAAGGTTTGAGAAAGATTTGTCCATCGTATACTGACAAAGCATAGAGAAAATATAATTGACACAATTGGTCAATTATAAGAAACATTCTAGAGCAGATGACAAATAAAATGAGCAGAGAAAAAAAAGATGATTCATAAACTCTTTGAAAACCAGAGGTTGATTCCCAGAAAGCATGGGTTGATCAAGAAGAAAGTTGTCAGGCTAATCTTCTCCCTGGTCATCCTGATGGAAAACACCTCCAGATGGAGAGTGGCTGGCTCTTGAGAATTGGATCCGTGAAGAGGGAGCCGGGTTTAGAGAGGGGAGAGGCACTACCGATCAGTGCTTAGTTCTTCATCAACCGATTGGAAAATACATATCAAATCGACCTGCATCATTCTACGCCTGCTTTAGAAATCTCAAGGCAGCCTTTGAGACGGTTCCCAGGACTAAGCTATGGGAGAAGCTGGAAGCTGCCTCAATTGACCCCAGGCTTCTTCATCTGTTACCTGCCCTACATACTAAAACATCCCTCAAGGTGAGGTGTGAGATGCAGGGGCCCCTCTCCAAGTCAGTTAAAACTCAAAAGGGGGTTAAACGGGGGCATTTTCGCCCCCCTGCTTTTCAACTTTTACATAGCTGGCATGGTAAAATGGCTAAACAAACCAAATCACCCCCCCCCCCCAAATAGGTGACCGAAGCATCGCCCTCCTGCTCTATGCAGATGCCCCTGTGATCCTCTCCAGGACACCAGAAGGCCTTCAAAGAGCCTTGCGAGCCCTTCTCCAGGACTGCAGTTACAATCAACTGGGCATCAATGATGAGGAAACAAAGACCAAAAAGGCCAAAACTTTATTCATGGTATCTAAATGGCCAGAAAATGGAGCAGGGAAGCACCTTCGAATCCCTGGGGGTGGCCATTCAGGCCAAGGGTTCAAGAAACAGGCAGCTGCCCTGGGCCAAAGATCAGCCAGCACCATTCTTAATTGTTTCCGCCCAAAGGGAGGCTACGATGTCCCTGCTGCTCTTAAGCTTTTTGTGCCCAAGTCTCTAGCACAGCTCCTTGATGGGACGTTGCTCGGACCGTCAGCTTCATGTTTTACGTCATTAGAAGTAGTTCAATCCAAATTCTTCTCTGATCCTTCCCTAGGCAGCCTCTCTTCTCTTCATCCCAAAAGTCATTCTCACACATCATTGCACTTCCTAAATAGATTATGGGAACTCTGATGATGTCACTGGATTTCATTAACAATTGTGTGATGTGATTAGAAAACTGAGGGGTGGATGGTCGCAGCTACTTCCAAAATTAATCAGTTTAGTGATCCAAGAGGTTTGTGATTGTGAGTTTATCTGCTCTAGTAAGCATAATTTGGGGAGTCTATCAGTTTCCATTTCATTGACTTTGTGCCAGTGGTTATATGCTTTGATCTTGGATAGTGGATGAATTGTATACATTCCCAATTCAGCTCTAACTGCTGCAGCAGATGTCCTCAGATCTACACCCAGAATACAGCTCAGGTGCTGGGACTGTGTTTGTTCTAGTATTGTGGTTGAGTAGAAATCCCAAACTTCTGCTCTATACAAGAGCATAGGGGTAACCTTTATATACTTCAATTAATGGGCCAGGGATTGGAGGTTAGGGATAACTTTTTGCTATTGGACATCAATTTTTTAATGTTAACATTAATACGGTCAAGTTGATAAATCCCCTTCACGCAAGATTTGATCTAAGATGTAGATCCTAGAGTAAGCTAATTTGATGCCATTTAATTTAAATATTATAAAAAGTTTTTCTACTTAAAAACCTTATTTGAAACTTCATTTTAAAAGTTTAATAAAATAACAATGGTTTTAAATCAACTTAAAGGCGATAATCAGAAGCAAGCAACAATTGTTGAATCGGATGGATTGAATGGATGGATGGACTGGAACAGAATTTGCTGCTGGCATCCCCGAAGAAGGAGAATTCTGCTTTGAAGGCAGGCTGCTTGGAGATGGCTGGAGAGGCCATGGACCCTCAAGACTCAAAGTGGACAGAACGGATGACTGAAGAAATGGATCCTTTCAAGAAGATTGAGGGAGATTCGGGAATGGACTTGTCATATTTAACTGGAAAACAAATCTTAAGAGTCATCGTGTTTCAATTTACAGGAGGTCCTGTGACTTTGGGGAATGAAAAGTAGTTGCTGGGAAAGATCCTAATTAAAGTTTTAAGGAAATGTATTATTATTAAGAATCAAACAAAGATATTGAATCATGAACAGATTCAGGATAGATCAGAGATAATGATTATGGTGGTCTGTGGCACATAATAAGCCCCTGCAAATTGTTTGAGAGTTAAATATAATAGCAGATAACAGACAGTTTTGAAGTTTTGAATTTTTTTTTTTTTGATTGCCTGTTAACTACATTTTTAATATACAGCAGACAAATAACAAGTCAAGTGGTTGCAAATATCTCGGTAGAAGTTTATAATTGTGGGCCTATTTTGCAAGGGGGAGAAATGTACATCTGTCAGTATTCAGCTGGGGAACAATACATGTCTATGTGGTTTTATCTGTTTTTAATGCACAATTTTTTTAAAAAATGTTTCATCTAATTTTGTTTTGTCTTTGGAAGAATTTTATTTTTTGAAGTTTGTATTTTACCTTTTTTGAATAAAATAAAATTTAATGAGAGGAATATCAAGTTTCCAGAAACAATATTTATCATCAGCACACACAGAAGGGGGCATATGTAAAAAGCAGTAGAAAAATATCTGATTTTTAGCAACTAGGACTTGACTAACTAAATAGAGTCTCATCTAAGAACATGAATGATGGACTGGAAGAAAGATAAGTGACACCAAACTTCATATGTAGTTGTGATCATTTGTGAAAATGATCTCAAAATTGTAGTTACCATATTTTTCGGAATATAGGACACAATGGAGTTTAAGATGCACCTACCTTTTTTGGTGAGGAAAAAAAGAAAAAAAAATCTCCTTCTGCCTCTGAGCAATTTTGCATCATTGCAGCAAACAGCAAACAGCCTGCTTTACTTTCATTTTCAGCATAGCTTGATTAGCACAAGGGGAAAAAATCAACTCCAGCAATTTACCTCTTTGCAGCAAGCAGCAGAGCCCTGCACAAAACAGCTGAGAGCAAATCAGCTGAGAGTCAGGCCAATCCAATCAACTTGTGCTAAATAGGATGTGCTGAAGCTGAAAGGAGCTGTATTTTCTTGCTGTTTGCTTGCAAGGAGGCAGAGGCCAAAAGGTGGGGGCCAGTCAGGTGTTTAAGATGCACCTAATTTTTCACCCCCTTTTAGGGGGGGAAAAGGTGTGTCTTATACTCTGAAACTGGAAACAGAATCTGAGTCAGGAGGGAGCTGTTCATGGAAAGAAGGCAAATGCAGCCATAAGAATCTCAGGAAGTGAATATTCTGGTTTGGGGAGACCCCAACTCAAGGACCAGGTCCCCTTGCAGGCCCCACACTTGGAGGAGAATTTGTACTAAATCTACGTGAACTTCAGGGAAGGAGAAATAAGCCAAGGAAGAGATCAAAGGAGCTGCTCTTAGCCTTGAGGAAAGAGAAGAAGGAGAAGAGCTGAAGATCAGGAGGAGTCTGGGAGCCCCTTTTCCAACTGACACAATCTCTCAGTTGGAGAAGGGAGGATGCAGCCCTCTTCCAATCACTGACACAGGTTACACACGAGTGTAAGATCTGCCCACTATTATTCCAGAGTGTCAGACATTCAGTTGCAAGAGAGGAGAATTTAGCTGAATGAAAGAAAAAAATATGATAAAAAGATGAGCTGTTTTAGAGCTGAGCCAGTGAAGCAGAGAAGTTCAGTCTCCTCTTCATGGATTATCTGAGTGCAAAGACTGATCACCCATCAGTCAGAGAAACTTTAACTGGGATTCCTGCAGAGAGGAGGGGTTGGGCTAGATGGTCTCAGGGTCTCCTCCAAATTTATAAAGGTTGTCATGCCACAACATGTATCTATTGTGCTGTTGTTGCTCTAGCCCCACCTAGTGGCCAAGGGCAGATGAGCCTAACTGTATGGTCTGAAGCCAGACTCCCTTTTCTCTCAGCCTTTGGAGGAGACGGAAGCAGCCGGTTTGACCGAGACACATGGTCACCTGGAGGCCTCTGTCCCTCACACGGAGCATCACTGGAGAGGTTTCTGCTGCTTCTTTGTTGGCTGTTAGTTAATGCTGCCTATCTCCTATTTATATTTGATTCTCACTCTTTGCATTTCCTCAGTTTCTCCGTGCTCTTTTCTCCCAATGAAACACCCAGATCCACCCCAGGCTCCCTTTCACTGGAGGAGAAGAGGGGGGTGTTAGCTGCCTGTTGAGCTGCACACAGACCCACCTGCAGTGGGGATGGAACAAGGGGGAAATTCCACCATGCTCATCACAAACCCACAAATACAGGAATTCATTTTAAAAAACAATACAGCATTTTCAAATGAGCAAAGTTTAATATAAAAATCCCATGGTATCTACTCTTTGGAACCATTATTCCCTGAGTAATTGAACTGGACAGATCTGTTTGTTTGTTTGTTTATTTATTTATTTATTTATTTATTTATTTATTTATTTATTATTTCAATTTATATACCGCCTTTCTCCCCAGGGGGGACTCAGGGCAGTGATCAGCCAAATTAAAACACATATAGTACAAAATTTTTTAAAAAAACACTAAAACAGATGAAGCCTGTTCCTCCCCATCATTGGCCTCAAGGCACTGGGACATCACTTCGAGGGCATCATTGGGTGATCCAGGGTGGAGATGTACAGCTGAGTGTCGTCAGCGTACAGTTGGCAACGCACCCCAAAACCACGGATGATCTCACCCAGTGGCTTCACATAAATATTGAACAGGAGTGGCGAGAGGACTGACCCTTGCGGCACCCGTCAAATGAGGCACCTCGAGGTCGACCTCTGCCCCCCTGCCAACACAGACTGCGACCGGTCGGAGACATAGGAGGAGAACCACCGCAACACGGTGCCTCCCACCCCCAAGCCCTCCAACCAACACAGCATGATACCATTGTTGAGATGGTTCCCCTCCTTCTCCTCTGGATTCCCCCTCCAAAGGATCTATGATTAATGGATCCATATCGGGACCCTCATACCTGCCACGGCTGCAGCCTTTGAGTCCCCAAACTCTTTTCTCCCTCCTTCCTTCTTCTCGATCTGGAGGAATAGGCGACATTCAAGGCCTGGGCCAGAGTCTTCATCATACTGTATATATGGGGTTGATTTGGGAACATTTTTCTGTTCCTTTTCTCCTGGGTCTTCAGTGGGGCTTTCTGGGTGCATCTTCTGTGGCCTTTGACAGAAAAGACGTTCTTTGAAAGGGAACACAGAAAATAATAATCTTGAAACTTTTCTTCCACAAAGAAATTGGGTTCAAAGGCAGAATCTTTTGGCCTTTCTTTTGGCAGATAGCCAAAGTTCCAAATACTATGGATGTATTTGAGAAGTCTGAGTTTCTTCATTTGATACCCTGCAAAATTTGTGAGGATCCAGACTTTCCCTTCAATGTGTCCTGGCAGACGCATAAATATTAAATGGAAAGGAAGAATTCTATCCCAAATGAGAGCTAGTTCCATGAAATGAACAAAGACGTTGACTTGTCTCCACTTAGAGAGGGAATCCCTGAGGGCTGCTGTGTATCCAGTTGTTGAGAACAGTTGTGATATATCAACACAAATTCCACTCCTGACAAGCACAGGAGGAAAAATCCTCATGAAAGACTCTCCATTTTCTGTGTCTGAAGCAAAGAGGCCAATCAGGGTCCATCAGAAATGGAGGAGCAGTTGGACAATTGCTGGGTACTGGATCCCTTCTTTGGGGAACATCTGGTGAAAAAAAGGGAATTTCCTTTTATCACTCAGAGCCTCTGAAGTAGTTTCAAGTTTGATCTGAAAAAGCAATGAAGAATCCTAAAATATTTGGGGTCAGGTCAAGTCCAAAATATTAGATTTTAATAAATCCAACCTGGTTCTCGTGAACATATTAGAATAGTTTGTTAATTAGCAAGACAGTATCATAATAATGGAAAATAATAATCAAATTAAAAAACAATAAAAATGTAAATCATATTACTGTATCACCCCTACAATTTATCACAATTAGATTAATACATGCAAATGCCAACTGGAGTATTCTATTCCAATAAAGGGCCTATGATAATTTTTGAGGATTGCTGCATATATTTTTTTTGCTTTTATATCCCAGATTCTTTCTGGAGTAAGTTTTGTAATTTCTTTCTCCAGTTATACAAGAAACAGGCAGACCTCAAAGCCTAATAAGATTTGTCAGTTGCATAATCCAAGTTTGGTCTTTAATTGAAGTTTTGTCTGTTCCAACAGCCACAATTTTCAGAGTCTTGTCAGTTTTCATACGTTAGATTTTATGCCAATATTTTCTGAATTTATACAAAGCAGAAATTGTGTAAATTCCCAAATCAGCTCTGAGGGCAGCAGCTGGAGTCCTTTTACCCACCCCAAGATCCTCCTCAGAGGCTGAGATTGGGTTGGTTCTGCTGGTGGTTTCTCTCTGGAACCCCAAACATCAGATTGATGGAAGAACATGGGGGAAAACTGGGCCTCGTATTCTTTAATCATTGGGGCTGAGGAAGCTGGAGAGCTGTGAGGTTTTCATTTAAACACCACTTTCCCTCCTGCCCTTTCTCTGACTGAGCTCCTTGGATGATGAGGGAGCCAAGATAAAGGCTCAGAGAAAACAACCCCAGGTAAGGAAAGGGGTTACTTGCTCTAATGGCTGACCATCTATGGCTATGATGTCATTTCACAAAGACCATAACTTTTGAACTTGCTTTATAAATTATCAGATAATTATTAAGACAAAACAATCCAAGTCTATACAATCCAATGTGTAAGTATGAGAATATCACCTTATCTGTATAAATAGTTTATGCCAATAGGAATTTAGCAGGCTAAACATGTGCACCTATAACAGAACTTAAAACAAAATAAAAGGGTTGGAAGGGACGTTGGAGGTCCTCTAGTCCCACCCCCTGTTCAAGCAGTAAACCAGGAATAATAGCAGTAACTATGAGAGGATCCTGGAATCTTAGTGGACAAACAATTAAATATGAGTCAAGAGTGTGCAGCGGCAGCCAAAAAAGCCAATGCAATCCTAAATCACATTAACAGAGGGATACAATCAAGATCAAGATCACCCTATAAAGACTGCCATATGTCAGAAATGGTGCAGGGTCTGCTTGGACTAGATGACCTACAAGGTCTCTTCCAACTCTGTTAATCTGTATCTATCTCTACTATTCCAGACAAGTGGCTGTCCAGCCTCTTCTTCAAAGCCTCCAGTGATGGACCAGCCACAATTTCTGAAGAGGAGACGTTCCATTCCTCACCATTAGGAAATTTCAACTTAGTTCTAGGTTGTTTCTCTCCTTGATTAGTTTCCCTCCATTGTTTCTTGTCTTGCCTTCTAGTACTTTGGAAAAGTATTAAAAGTATTGCTATTATGTCACTCCTCATCCTTTTCACTAGACTAGACATACTGAATTCCTGCAACTGTTCCTCATATGGTTTTGTCTCCAGGCCCTTAATCATCTTTTCTGCCCTCTTTCCAGAGTCTCTCCATCTTTTTTATCATATGGTAGCCAAAACTGGATGCACTATTCCAAGTGTTGTCTTGCCAAGGCATTATAAAGCAGTACCAATAATTCATGTGATCTTGATTTTATCCTTCTGTTAATGCAACTTAGGACTGAATTAGCTTGTTTAGCTGCTTTTGGCTCATGTTTAAGTGATTATCCACTCAGATTCCAAGATCCTCTCACAGTTACACTTATTGATCCAGGTTTCACCTTATCCATAAGTGGACATTTGGTTTTTCTAACCTAAGTATAAGCCCTTACTTTTCTCTACATTAAATTTCATTTTGTTAGATAGGCCCAGGGTTGAAGTCTACCTAGATCCATCTGGATCTTCAGCCTATCTTCTGGGATGTTGGCGATTCCTGTCACTTTAGTGTTGTCTTCAAATTTGATGATTTCCCCATTTCTCCCCTCATCCAAATCATTCATGAAGATGTTGAAAAATACTGGGCATAAAATGGAACCTTTTTTTTCAGTTAAATAGTTGGTAGAATGTCTTCTCCAGGGAATGTATTGCTTGTATTTCAGGCCTTTTATGATTAATCTCAATATAAACATAATGGGATAAAATATTGACATTTTTGCTAATGGAGAGAAGCAACTCTTGAATTCCATGGAGGAGACATGATTGCATCTATTGCTCACCTACCACCATCCACCCCTCATTTTACCAGAAGGAGAAACAAACACACAAACCTGTGGGACTTTGTAGGTGCCTCCTAATGTTGACATCTGGATGGAGATCTCCCTGTTAGTTGCATCAAAAAGAGCCAGGAGGTTCTCCTTCCTTCCACAGCTGTAGTTGGGGACATTGGCTTCTCCAGTGGAGAGAATGTCCAGCAAGGCATCTGAAGTGTGGAAAGTGCTCCAATAGTTGTCATGGATATTGTAGCCAAATGTGAGATTGTGCAAGAGATGGGAATTCTTGTTGGCCAGTTGAATGTTGAAAATGTATTGTAAGCAATAAAAACATTCGTAAGAAGTCCTATTGAAAAAAAAGTTATTATAATCAACAGGCACAACAAATACTTTTGTTATATATAATATATATATAATTCTCCACAAGCCTACTGAGCCTTAAACCAACATTGATCCAAAAGCAATGATCAGTTACACAAATATGGAAATGGGCTGAGGTACGGCAACTACAACTGATTCCACCACTACTTTAAATAAAACTCATTATCCAAGTGATAAATTAAGGATTGAACTGAAGAAGGAAAATAATCTGCAGGCCTTTCAGCCTTTTTTCAGACCCCTTTTTGAGTCTCTTTCATAAAATCAGACAGAAGAGCGAAGCCATGGAAATAAAAATCATTCAGCAAATTAGACATATTCCCCAATATAGGAATAAATGAAAAATAAAAAACTGAAAAAAGGAGAGTGTTAGAATGGAGGGAGTGCAACTCCATTACCCTGAATGACTTACGGATCATGGAAAACAAACTGAAGAGAAGGAGCCACGTTGAAAAGCAACTTTGTATGCAGTATTTCCTTCCCACTGGTGACTATACTGATTAGATGGTCTCCTGGGCTGTAAAAGCTCTGTGGAGGTTTTCCATCCTGGTTCTCCAAACTCAGCGGGCATTTCATTCTCAGCTTCCCAGAGACTGGATGGGACAAAAGGAGCATCAGAGGCAGAAACAGGTCCATAATTCATGGCATGAATCAATGAATCCCTTTTCTGTTTCTAAAGAAATAGAAAAATCAAAGGACTCTCAAAAGGTGGAACATCCAGTTGCTTTTTCTCATCACAGAGAAACACTCGGCTTCATCTGGAAAGGAGGAAGACGTACATTCAAGAGCACAGATTCTGCCTGTCCCAAAACTCCCTATTTCTCTGCCCAAAGTCTCCCCTGGAGGATTCGGCCAAAGAGCAGAGCTGAAACTTTTTCCATAATTCTCCCTCTCAGGAGGGATCCCTGGATAATAAATAGTTCTTGGATTCAAAGGTTGTTGGGAAATTCTCTGGAGGGAAATGAAAGGAAATAATCTCCATGTGATTCATAATAACAGGGGCAGAGATGGAATTAAATCCATCATCTAGAATTGAGAGGTTTGGGAGCTCCATGCTTGGAAGTGGCTCTGGAGGGAACACAGGGCACCTGTGGCTGAAGAAAGAAAGAAATCTGATATTTGTTTGCATAGTGATGAAAGATGATGCAATAGTGTGGCCAGACTCCAAGAAGTTAAAACAAAATGCAGAGTTAAAAAAAATGAGGGGAGGGGAACGTTAGAAAAAAAAAAACAAGTGAAAAGAGATGGAGAAATCAAGGCTGCATCTCACCCCATGTGGGGAGGGGAGGGGAGGGGGTGCCATCTGCAATCCTCTTGTTGCAGATGGAAAGCTAATCTTCAAAATCCAACTTCCATCTTCAGAGACCTAGGAATGCAGAAGCCCATGTCCCATGTTCCCCTGCCGCCCTTTCCAATGCAGAGGCCAGGCAAGGGGGCTCTTGCAGGGATGCCAGACAGGACTCTGCCCGGCTGAGTGGGGAGCCCCTCTTGGGGGAAGGAAGGTGGAGAGCCTCGTGGTGGGGAAGGGAAGCAGATCTGCAAAATCTCACTCCAGGTTCCATCTTCTGAGTCCTGGGAAGGGGGGAGACCATATCCCATGTTGCTCAGCCACCTCTTTCCATGCATGGGGCACTCAGGGGAAAGCAAAGCCCAGACCCACGGAGAAAGCCCAGGATGGCCAGGAAAGAGGAGGGGATCTGGGACATTCCTGAGAAGAGACTAACATGGTTTATGGGTCCCAGGGTTGAATGTTGGGGGGATGCAGCCCCTGGGGATTCTCCAGCTTTGCTTGGGCTCCATGTCTTTCCAGGAGTGGCTCCTGTGGGGGAGAAGCCATGCAGGGCTGGGTTTTCCGAGGGGGAACCGGAGTTGGCCTGGGGACAGCCAGCCTCAACCTTGAGGGGATCCTCTGTGACTCTGAGGAAGATGTGGGTCCCCTGTGGCCCCTTCAGAGCCCCCAGCTGAGGAGACTCTCTTCATTGCAGCCTTTTCTGGGGAAGGGGCTTAAGCCCTCTGCAATTCTGGGAGCTTTTGCCTCTTTCTCATCCCCCCCCCAAAACTTTGAATTTTGCTCTTTATTTGACACCCCCCCCCTTTCGGCTTGGCTTCTTCAGCCTCTTCTCCATCTGTAATGATTGCCTCTCCTTCCAACTTAAGAAAGTAAAGACTCTTGAAACATGGTAGTTCTAAAGGATCCTTTTATTAAGCAGAAGTGATAGCAACCCAGTTAAAGCAAGAGCTGAATACCCTTAGGCAAAACAAGTAGGATTAAAGCAGTAGAGGCCCCTCCCTTTAAGTCAGAATGCAGATTTTAGCCAAGTGTGAAGATGTTTTCTTTACTAGTTTCCCTGAGAACCTGAACAAACATGTATTCACACTGTTATCCTTTAAAGTGAAACAACCCACATGGCTATCATCAACATTCCTCCACATAAGAGATCTCAGGGCTCTTTGGCACCAGGATATAGGTTGTAAAATATCTGTTCAGAGATAATATCAGAGATATTTTGAGCCATTTTTTTCTCTTTAAATAACACTGGAGCTATGATTTTTGGTCGGGCTGGCTTGATGAAACTCCTTTCTAGGTTTTTCTCAATAAATGTTCTCAGCTCCTCCAACTACCTCGGTGACATGCTGTACATCTTGAGTTTAGGGAGTTTAGCACTGGGTAAGATTTCTATCACACAGTCGGTGGTGCGGTGGGGAGGGAGCTCGTCTGAGGCTTTTCCGCTAAAAATTTCAGCCAAATCCTTGTACTCTATCAGTACGCCCTCAGTTGGCATGGCATGACCAGAGCTGGCTTTTTCTCAGTTCTCTGCCCCCTCAGTTCCTTTATGTGGACTCTCAGCAAAAGTCACGTGCATCTGAAATTTTATGATGCTTTGTTTCCAATTGATTTTGGAGTTCCATTTTTTCAGCCATTCCATGCCAGGAGCCACTATAAATGTAAGCTTTTCCTCGTGGCTTCCGATGCCTATACGTAGAGCTCGGTGACTAGAGAGGCTGGCTCCCCTCCTGCTATTGACCCATCTAGTTGGCAGAAAGCAATGGGGGTTTTTCAGCTTTCTTACGTGAATCCCCAACTTCCCTACTAGGGTTGGGCTGATCAAACAACGGGTGAACCCTGAGTCCACTAGAGTGGAGATATTTATCTCCCTGTCCTGGTTTGGGATGAATAGTCTTAAGGGAGGGTAAGCAGTTTAATTGGTTTGCTTATAAATGGTTCATCATCTGGATTGCTTCTGAATGAGTGTGATTCCCCCTGCTGAGATGCCAGGGTCTCCTCCCCAAAGAGGGTGTGTGTGGAAAGTCTCTCTGTTCCTCAAGGCAGTCTCCTTCCCATACCAATCAGGTTTGGCAGGGTTCCCCCCCCCCCCCCGGTGGGTGGTTTTGGGCAGGTGTTTGCGAACGACACTCTGCAGCTCGGTGCCCCTCTTTTCCAATCTTGGAACAGGCTGAGGATTTCAGAGAGACTGTGGTTTGTGGTTTGTGGGGCTCTTGCTTCCATTGGGCTGGGGGTTTCCTCCATACTCGCCACACTCGGTACTGATTTCTGGCCATATTGATCTCAGTTTCTTCGATGGTGAAATACCACTCATGTAGGTGATTTGGTGCACCTCAGGCCACGGAGGCATTGTATAGATCCTCACTCAGCCCATCCTTCACACAACATACCAAAATATCTTCTGGCCACTTCACACGACACGCGAGACCCAGGAATTCTTCAGTATACTCTGCTCCTGGCCGTCACCCCTGCCTCACCACCGTAATGCGGTCGCATGCTTTGCGATCTGCTCGTGGGTCCTCAAACCATCGTCACGGGGCCACCATGAAATGGTCAAAATTCTGCAGTTCTGGTGCGTCGGTGTTATGCAGGGTTACCATCCATCTGGCAGTGACACTCTCTAGGACTAGGGTCACAACTCGCACTCGGTTTGGAAATCCCACCCATATTCTTGCATGTAGGTGAGCACGTGTGCCACAAAGAATCCTAATTGCTGCGGATTCCCATCAAACTTCACCCCAAGGGAGGGAGATTCTCTTTCCAGTTGTGGAACTCAGGGCTGGTGGGGAACGGGCGCCGGTGTGCCTGCTGCCTGGGGGGGGTGGTTTCCTGGGTCTTCTCGCGCTGCTACTGCTGCGCCCTCTGCTCGATAGGCTGGCTCCAGAAAGGGGGTGCCTCCCGTGGTTGTTGCTTCTCATCCCCCACCAAAGCTTTGAAACAACCCACATGGCTGTCATAAACATTCCTCCATGTTAAGAGGATCTCAGGGCTCTTTGGCGCCAGGATACATGTTGTAAAATATCTGTTGACACAGGCAATGCTAGTGAATCAGATCCAAGTCTCCCCCTTCTCCCAATTGATTGGCAGTATCACTTTAGGGATTTCTGCCTCCATCCTCCAATGCAGCACGCAGGAAGAGTCCTTGGTGGGAGGAAGGGACCCCAGAGACCCCTTGGGCTCCTCTTTCCAGGACAAGCTTAACATTGGGGCCCTTTCCCCCAATTCCTGCAATGCACAAGGGGCAGAACTCCTGGCTGACCCACAAGTACGACCATCTGGGATCGGTAAAGAGAGGTTTTACAGGAGTTATTGGAGGAAGTCCAGATTGTTCTTCCTGCAACACTGAGAAAATGCACTGTTTTAACAAGAGAAACTTACTGGCATCGATTAAAGACATTAATCACCTTTATTGTGGCCCATGAAGAATCTTTTTCTCTTCCCAGCTTTTTCCCCAAAGTTTGGTCAGAAGAGAGGTCAAGGAGCAGCTGAGGTCTCCTTAGTGTTACCTGCTCCCATCCTCCAATTCCTCTGCCTTTCAGATGGGGATGGGCAACCAGAGTTTGACAGGCGTCCCCCAAGGTCTCTGCCACCAGATGTGGTTGCAAAGAGGGAAGGTAAAAACGTAACCCAGACTTGGGGTGCTTAAAAGAGGAGGAAGGAGGGAAGAGAAAATACAGGGAATGGAGGCTTAACTGTCTTTATATCTTTGAACTGGGAATACTGCAGGAGTTTCTTGCAGGCACTGGAGATAATCTTTGGATCTCTCTGTCGAGTGTCAAAGGGATCAAGTGGATCTCTCAGCTCCCTCTCAACCCACCATAGCCCTTCCCTCTCCTCTCTATCCTGGGTCCTCTAGTTCTAGCCCATTTCTTTTCTTTTGGCTTCCCTCAATTTCCCTTTGAGATTGATTTTGAGGTGGGAGATTTGGGGCAGCCGGGAAGGAGAGATGCTGTCCAGCAGAAGAATTGGAGGGAAGATCAGATTTCAAAATCTTTTTGGTCCAGAGCTGGAAAATCTCTTTCCCTGAAAGTGCCCAACAGATGGAAAGAGGTCCAGGGGTGGGGGGCATTCCTTGGGGAGGCGTCTGTGGCCCCTGCAGAGCTCCCCATTCCCTCCAATAGACCCCAACACCCTCTGTGGCCCTTTGGAATTTTCTCCCCCCAGAACCCAGACTGGCCCCTGAAGTAACAATTGCACAAGACCATCCTTAGTTCAGGGGGTTGAATGAGAGATTTTGATTTCTTCTGCACACTAAGAATATTCCAGAAGTTCCTTCTGAGCTAACTTGCTTGTCTTTCACTTCTACTTGAAATTGGGGGATGGGAGAAGAGAGAACCTCAAGTTCATTGAAATAAGCATCAGCTCCTCCATAGTTTCCCAGGCATTTGGGAGGGGGCCATAACAAGAAACCCCATGCAGCCAGCTGGGCTCCCCCAGTTGAGGTGCCCTGGAAACAGGCAGGAGGTCCTGAGTACGGACTGGTCTGGAAATTGGCCGCCCTTTGGGTCTCTCGGTTGTCGTCCTTAAGCAGATCCTGGCAGTTTAAGGGAGATTGGTGGTCATCTTGCATAGGATGGACCCCCACTCTTCCCAATCTCTTGCTTTTTTAGGCTGGGTGTTTAGTTACCTGAATTAATACTCCTTATTCAGAATGGAATACAACAGAAGAGAATAGAAGGATGGGATGGGATGGGATGGGATGGGATGGGAAGGGAAGGGAAGGGAAGGGAAGGGATGGGATGGGATAGAATAGAATAGAATAGAATAGAATAGAATAGAATAGAATAGAATAGAATAGAATAGAATAGAATAGAATAGAATAGAATAGAATAGAATAGAATAGAATAGAATAGAATAGAATAGGACCTTGGAGGTTTTCAAGACCAACCCCCTGTTCAAGCTGGAGATGCTAAAAGATTTCAGAGAAAGGCTTGTCTAAACTCTTCTTGAAAACCTCCCTCAATGGAGCAGCCACAACTTCTGGGATTCAAACTTTTCCCCTGTTTATTAGTTCTCAGTGTCAGGAAATCTCTCCTGACTTCTAGGTTGCATTTCTCTTCACCGCTTCTCTCTGTTGGTTGCTTCTCTTCCTGCCTTCAGGGACTCCGGAGGATGAATGGAGCCCCTCTTCTCATGAGGGCCACCCAAGTATTGGCCGATGCTGTCCCATCCCCTGCAGCCCTTCTCTTCCTTGGACCGGACATTCCCCTTCCCTTCATCCATCACCACCTGCTTCAGCCTCCGGACCCTCCACCCTCTTTCTCTGCCCACTGAGGGAGTCGCCCTTAGCGGTGGAGGCTGAGGGGTTTTGGGGTTCGGGGAGCTGACAGAGGACCCCCCCCCCCAAAGCTGCTCAGACTTTAAAGCCTCTTTTCAATTCAGGATCCCACTTTGTTCTTTCGGGGGCAAAGGAAGACTTGCCAGAAGGGCTTCTGGAAGGGGCAAAGGTTCCTTCCGAGGGATTGAGAGACGGGCAGCTCCGGGACTCTCGCACCCAACACTCGGCCAGTGTCGCCTCTCTGAACTGCCTGCAGCCCCCGGTGGACCCAGCGCCCTTCCGCCCCATCCCGGCACAGCGCAACCTGGAAGGGCGAGAAATCCAAGGGGCTTTCAGTTCTGGAGCCTGGAGCGGCCGATCCACCGTCTACCCCTCAGGCACGAGTGAGGCTCCCCCTCCATGTAAAGGTCCCACGTGGGCTCAAGCCCCCCTTAGGCAGCCTGCTCGCCCACCCGCAGTGGGTGCCCCAGTCCCTCTCCCCGCCGGGGCCACAGCAGACCTGGCCTTGAAGGGAAGAGGCGCAGATCACCTGCGGTCCCCACTCCAATCCTGCAGCAGGCCTGGGAGAAAGGCAGTCCAGCCCCTCTGGCCCCCCCTTCCCTCTTCAGCTCTTCTCTCGCCCGCTGCGCTCCTTCTCCCCCGCAGCTGCTGGCCACTTTTTTCCCTAGTTCCTATCGCTGCCCCCCAGCCGCCCGGCCCCAGCCCCTTTCCCGAGACCAGGACCTTCGAGATGGTGGATGAGGAGTTTGGTGACAGGTATGGAGGCTGCAGACACGGCAGGTATCAGCACGTCTGTCGTGTTTGGTTGGACCCCATTTCACTCATCTCCCCCCCCCCTTAATTCTGCCTTAAAGGGGAGTGTTATATTCATAACTGTGCGTGGATATCAACTGAGGCGAGACTAGCTCAACACAACTAGATTTATTGTAACATCACAAGTAACCAGAATGCTTCAGAAAACACTTACCACAGAGCCTGCTATTTATACATCGGCTGTCAGAAGAAGCTAACCAATAATAAACACTTGTGCTTCCCTCCAAGAGAGCTTTCATTTCCATAGCCAATCAGAAACGCCCCCTGGTTGCTGGCAGCAATGGGGCAGAGGGCGCTACACTCCTTCCCCCTCAGATGGTGCATGCATAGTCCGACAAGTACTCTGGGCACCCGCGTATTCTATTGGAACGTCGCAGTTCCGGGGCGGAAGTTTCGATGTGTGGCGGGGTCGATGTTGCCAGCCCTGGATTCCCGGGTTCCTTAGGCATCGGTGGCCTGGCCTCGCTCGAAACCTCCAGTGGCGGATGAATGACTGGATCCACAGGTAAGTCAGCCGGTGGGGCCGCCCGAGAGGAGGGAGTGCGGCCCGTGTCCCTGGCTTGGAAGTTGTTTTCGGACTCCGGCACCGCAATTAGTCCAGGTTCTGACCCGACTGGGGCTGGAGGGGAAACGAAGCGTCGCTCCGGAGCTGATCAATGTGTCGGCGCCAACTTCGACCATCCTCGAGCAAGATCCTATAAGAAAAGGGCCCTGTTATTTTGGAAATTTGGCCTGGCAACCAATGAGGTTCCCCCCCATAATTTCGGGCATATATTCGGTCCCCAAGGTTGAATGTCCTGATCCTACTGGTAGAGTCCAGGGGGATATCTGATGCATAGTTTGGGTCTAGCCTGTCCAGGGTTGTTCTGAGGCGGCGGCCCATGAGAAGCTTGGCCGGACTGCGGTTGGTTGTTGGACAGGGAGTGGTATGTTGTGCCAGGAGATATTTTGTGATCTTCTCCCCCCAGTTGGCCAGCCCCAGTCTGGACAGGACATCCTTGGCTGATCTAATTGCCCTCTCAGCCCATCCATTCCTGGCTGGATGAAACGGGGCCACTGGTGCAGGGCGGATGCCCAGTTCGGCCAGGAACACCTGGAAAACTGCAGAGGTGAATTGTGGGCCATTGTCTGAAACAATCAGGTCAGGCAGGCCATGGGTAAGGAACCATGCGCGAAGGATGCGGACAACAGCCTCTGCTGAGGTGGAGGACATGCGAGCTAACTCTACCCACTTAGAGTAAGCGTCAACAGCTATTAATATGGTCTGTCCCTGAAAGGGCCCTGCCAGGTCGATATGAACTTGAGACCAAGGGCTCCTAGAAGTTTCCCACTCCCTGGAGGGGGCTTCTGGGGGAGCCGGGCGGGACTGTTGGCAGCTCTGGGATCCTCCCACCCACTCAGAGAGGGGAGCAAAGCAGAGCAGAGCAGAGCTTGCTGAGCTCCCCCCCATCCCCTGCCCCACCTGCCACCCCACATTGCACCCCAAGCGAGAGGCGCCTTTTACTGGAGAGTGGCAGCTCTGGGTCACCTCTCAGCCATTGAGGGCAGGGAGTGCGAGTCAATTAGCTTCTTGCACTCAGGAGGAGTTTTCCTTTCCTTTGCAAGGTTTTTCCCTGCACTCAACGGCTGAGAGACGACCGGGAGCTGCCAGTCTGCACTCTGCCAGGCGAGCAGCATTGTGAGGAAGCCAGAGACCTGCTGGCTTCCTGTCATCTGAAGTTTATTCATCAGCACCATGCTCAGGAGTAAACTTCCTCAGGAGTAAACTGCAGCTAGGATCTCCCGTGCGCTCGCCTCCCTCCCCGCATGTATCAGTCCACCACCTGCTGCTGGGATTCCCATTCCACTAGCTCTCCCTCTCCAGCCACCCTGCCCTCAGCCTCCCCTTTGCCAGCAGTGCTGAGCAGAAGGATGGTGGCAGACTCTGCAAGCAGTGGCTAGGTGGGGCGGGCGAGCATAGGGCTGGCAGGGTGAGCTAACGGGAACCGGTTTGGGGCTGTGGCCAAATTTCCACTGAGGGTTCTCCCGAACTCGGTGTGTCACTAAGGCAAGATTTGCAACACAGTGAGGGAGGCAAATAAATAGAGGGGTGGAGGGGCGGGGCAAGGGGTGGGGCGAGCCAGCAATTTAACAAATGGTTTGGCTGAACCATGTAGAACCGGCAGAATCCCACCACTGCCTATAGGGCTGCCCCATCTGTTGTCCCTGGTGGTAGATCGAAGATTGTGAATCCCACTCCTGACACCAGTTTCTGCGGAAAGAAACACAGCACCCAAAAACCTCCAATAATCCAGGCTCACTGCAGTTATTATTTATTTAGCGTCCATTGGAGGAACTTCTCCCCATAAAATACTGGGAGGAAATTTTTACAGACAGAAGGATGCACTTACATTTATACATTTCAGGAAAGGAGGAGAAAATGATATATGCATATTTCATTTAATAGATGATGTAACCATGAATATTCAGAATTAGTGACACTCAGGTTATCTCCCCAACCTTGTATTGTTGCTACCCTCAAGAAAGAGTTATTGTGTAAACAAAAAGAAATGTCTCACTTATGTTGCCACAGCAGTTTGGGTGAAATGTACTGAGAAATGAGGGCATCAACGTTGCTCCATACATTCCTTCTGTATTTCTGTCTTGCTAACATGCTCCCATTTCTCCAAAAAAATTGTCTCCTCACAAACTTCCGCACACCCTTTATTTCTTTCAAGAAAAATAGTTGTCCCACTCATGCATGGAGAACAGCTTGGACCATTTTTTATGTTTGGACTGTGGAAAATGTTAAAAGTTGAAATTCCTCAGTCTCACATTTACACATTTCTTCTGGCTTTTCCTTAGTGAAGAATTCAAAAATTTCCAAATTCGAAGCATATACATATGATTTTCTTTGACTCCTGCATACTATCTAAATGGGAAGAATATCTCCTTTCAAAAAAAGAAACTTTTAACAATTCTTCCAATATCATAATGGTGTTATATCTCATGTTTTTACATTTGTTCTGGCTGTGAGCTGCTCCTTTGTGTTGAGGTCTGGCCTCAGAAGGATAATGTAGCACTTGGGGATGAAAATGCAGCCCAGCAGACCAGCACTGGAGGCCAGGATGGAGAAGACCTGCACAGCCACCATGGATTTCCCTTTGGTGCTCAGGTAGGTGGGCACAAAAGTCACCCAGACACTGCAGAAGACCAGCATGCTGAAGGTGATCAGCTTGGCTTCGTTGAAGGCCCCAGGCAGGTTCCTGGCCAGGAAAGCCACCGTGAAGCAGATGGCAGCCAGGAAGCCCATGTAGCTGAGGGTGACGTAGAACATGACAACGGCCCCTTCGTTGCATTGCAGGATGATCTCTCCAGGCTGGGAGTGGAGGTCAGAGTCAGGGAAGGGGGGAGAAACTCCCAGCCAGGTGGAGCAGATGATAACTTGCACGGCAGAAGAAGAAAGGATGATGGAGTTGGCCAAGCTCTTCCCCAACCATCTCTTCACTCGGTTTCCTGGTTTTGTGGCCAGGAAAGCCAGCACCACCATGATGGTTTTGGCCAAGAGAGAAGAAATGGCAACTGAGAAGATGATGCTAAAAACCATTTGTCGGAGAAGGCAGGTGGCTTTCCTTGGTTGACCAATGAAGAGAGAAGGAGACAAGAAGCAAAGCAGGAGGGAGACCAGGAGGATGTAGGAGAGGTCCTGGTTGTTGGCTTTGACAAGGGGAGTTTCTCTGTATTTAATAAAGATGATTAGAACAAGGCCTGAGTTTAGGAAGAAGAGAAGGGCAAAAGAGACTAGGATGCTGCCCAGAAGTTCTTCATAAGACAGGAAGGTTATAACTTTGGGGATACATTGGACTCTGGCCTCATTTGGGTATTTATCATCTGGACATTTGGTGCATTTTTCCGTATCTGAGAAAGCAAAAAAGCAATATGTCTTTAATATTCTGTTCTTTTCTCTCGCAAGAAAAACTTTTGGATAATAGCTGATACCACAAGAAGTATTTTTTAAAGATTTCATTAAAAAGAATATAAGAAAGATTTTTTTAAAAAATGTAGCCAGATATATTTAATTGAGCGAAATTCTAGAGTGTTAATTATTTCCAGTGTAATGTGTAGAATCTTCATAGGAACCTATACAATTAGAGGTTAATAATGAATCATATAATCTTTTTAGGCAAACATCTTGAATCCTGCCACATGGCAGTTAATATCCTGGACTTGGAGGATACCTTCAGTATCCTGTAACACCTGGAAGCAACCTGGAATTAAGGAGAAACTTCCTATCAGTGAGAGGAATTAGCCAGTGGAACAGCTGGCCTCCAGAAGTTGTGGGTGCTTCAACATTGGAAGTTTTTAAGAAGAGACTGGACAGTCACTTGTCTGAAATGGTATAGGGTCTCCTGTTTGAGCAGGGGGCTGGACTAGAAGACCTCCAAAGTTCCTTCTATTCTATTCTGATTGATTGATAGATTGATTGATCTATATGGCAGACTATTTGTGTAATGAGTTTCCCCGTAACTATCCACAGCACCAGATTATGGCCCAGTGACACCTTCTCAGTGATCCTCAAGGGAGGCCAATAAACAATGAATTGCAAGGTCTTTCAGAAGGTGGACCTGAAACAATTCATCTAGTTTCAAAGATCTCAGATGTTCCTAGAAAGGTAAACTTAGCAGCACATATCCAAACTAAAAAGCAGGAGAGATATTTCCTCTGCTGTTAGTAAAGCTTGCCCAATCTTCCACCCCCTCCTCCCATCTCTTCCCAGCCCCTCCTTCCAAGTCTTTTTGATTTACTTCCGTTTAGATAAGAAATTGTGCAGGTTAAAAATAAAAAACCAGGTGAGCTTCGATCTCTCTTTTAACTTCCACTTTCATGAAAAGTTTCTGGATGGATCCAGTTCCACAAAGCCTCCCATTTTCCTCCGTGTGACCCACCTTCCTGAGTGGAGAAGGTCCCCTCCGGACAAGGAACGCAGACGTAGCAGCAAACTGGCTCTCCTTCTCGAGCCCTCTTGACAAATCCAGGATGACAACTTTCCACACATTTGGACTGAGGCAGGGACTGAGCAGAAGAAAAGGAATGCCAAAGAAAAGATGTTAGGACTCTCCGTCCATGGAAATTGGAGGGAGAAATGGATGGAGACAAGGAGCCTCTGGTCTTCACTGAGGTAAGTGTGAAATCTCTGACTACTTCTAAACAGATGCAGGAGGTAAAACAACTCGCAGATTCTTCCTTTAGTTCCTCCCTTTTGCAATTTAACATTACAATAAAGTACTTTTCTATTTAATGTAGTCTAGAGGGATGGAATTGAAGAAAGTTTTAAATATGATGATATATTCTTATTAAAATTGATAATAAAGTTTACAGTAAAAGATTTAGAAAATTTTATTCTATTAGGTTTTCTAATATGAAATTAAACTGTGATGAAGAAAGAAACTTCTGACCAGTAAGATCTTGAAAGGTTTCCATAAAACATGGCAAAGCCACTCTACTTAGGTCCCATCTGTTGAAGAGCTTCCATGAGATGACACCACCTGGCATGGGAGGCCAACCACCCTGGAGTCTCTAGGTTTTGCCCACTTGAAATGGGACCTCAGGCTTTGGAAAACAGAAAAATCACACCAAAATTTCTCTCACCTTATTGAGCAACTTTAGCTGTGAAAGAGCATCTTGGTTGATAGAAACTCTCTGTCTTTCAAAATATGCAAGAATCTCTTCCCTGATACCCCCCTTGGGGAGAACCAACAAGCTGTCAATTCTCAGATCTGCTGTCATCTCTCCATTTTGGTCCAAGTACAGTTTCCTGTCAGAAATATTCCAAAATTCATTCTTCTCCAGAAAGGGGTGAAACTAGAAGGGGAACATCCAGGAATTTGAAAAACCGAGAACTTTGTTTCTTATCCTACATTGAATCTTTCTTCTACAATTGTCTCATCTCCAAATATGCTTAATTAAGATACAAATACTGCCGTCATCTTCATAAGTGAACAAGAAAGTTTGAGAAAAAATTGTCAATTGATATACTGACAAAATATTTAAAAAATATATAATTGATACAATTGGTCAAATATAGGGAACATTCTAGAGCAGATGAAAATAAAATGAGCAGAGAAAAAAAAGGTGATTCATGAACTCTTTGAAAAAACGACAGGTGATTTCCAGAAAGCATGGGTTGATCAAGAAGAAACAACATTTTGCAGATCTGAAAGAACAAATCTCCCACCAACTCTTTTCTCAGCCTGAAAAGTTAGCCAGGATCCTTTCTGAGTTTCTTTCTCTCCCATTATGTAGCTGCAGGATTCTCCCCTCTTTGCTGATCCTTCCCTGGGCAGCTTCTCTTCCCCTCATCCCAAAAGTCATTCTCACACATCATTACGCTTCCTAAAGAGATTATGGGAACTCTGGTGATATAACTGGATTTCAGTAAAGGACTCGCAAACAATTTTGTAATGTGATTAGAAACCTGAGGCCTGGATAATAAGTGGATAAAAACTGTCTTCAAAATTTTACTGAAATAGTTTTTAACCCTTTTTAATCTTTCCTGTGAAACTTGAAGGTGATGAATAGGGGGGAGAACTGTTGCGCATTTGGTGAGGAGAAACAAAGAGAAGAAGGAACAATGAATGTCAACACTGGAGAAGCTGAAAAAATTAGAAATATCACTTCAGAAAGATCCCCAAAACAGGGAAATCAGAAAGGAAATGGAGTTTCCTTTTAATTTTATGAAACATAAAATTAATATACTAGAACAGGAAGAAATGATAAGGAATATAAAATTGGCAAAACAAAACTATTTTGAATCGGCAAATAAACCAGGGAGATGGCTCGCCCACAAATTGAAAAAAGAAAAAGCTAAAAAATTGGTACAATATTTACGAGACGAGCAAGGAAATTTGCTCCATAGAATTGAGGGGAAAAAATATTATTCAAAATTATTTTCAAATACTGTATAGTCAAGAAAACATTAAAGAAGAAAATATTATAAATTACCTACAGGAGAGGAACTTGCCAAGTATAACAGATGAAGATAGGGAAATGTTGAATGGGGAAATTACATTAACAGAGTTAAGAGAGGCAATTAAAAAACAGAAAAATAACAAAACACCAGGGACAGATGGAATTCCAGTGGAAGTATATAAAATATTTCAGGAAGTTTTGGAAGAAATTATGTTGGAGATATATATATAAAGGTATTAGAGAAAGCCAAAATGCCAAATTCATGGATGGAGGCATATATAGCATTAATTCCAAAGGAAAGTACAGACAATCAATTCATTCAAAACTATAGGCCAATCTCACTGTTAAATGCCTACCTATAAAATCCTGGCAACAATAATAGCAGAAAGACTAAAAAAGATATTAAATAAAGTAATTCATTTGGATCAAAATGGGTTTTTACCCAAACGAGAAATTAAGAACAATACAAGGATTATCATGAATATTCTAGAATATTATGAGGCTCAACCAGAAAAACAATTGGCAGTAATAATGATAGATGCACAAAAGGCATTCGGCAACTGGAATTGGCGGTTTTTAATTAATCAATTCATTGGGATGAAATTTGAGGGAGAAGTTTATAGAAATGATGAAGACAATTTATTCTAAGCAAACAGAAGAATTAAGGTCAGTGGAGATCATACAGAAAAAGTCGATATAAACAAAGGGCTTAGACAAGGCTGTCCATTGTCCCCCCTCTTATTCATCCTTTCATGGGAAATATTATTGGCACAGGTAAGGGGAAATAAGGAAATAAAAGGGTTAAAAATTAAAAGAGAAGAATACAAAACTGGGGCCTCTGCAGATGACATGGCATTTATATTAGAGGACCCTTTGGAAACAGGAGAGAAACTCCTACTAGAAAAAGAGAAATTGGGAATTGTAGCAAGCCTGAAAATAAATAAAAACAAAACAAAGATAATTACCAAGAATATCTATAGATATTATTACAGATGCCGCTACTGGAAAGCTGTAAAAATGTAATAAGGTTGTTAAAGATATAAATGTTGAATAAAAATTAAGTTTAATTGGTGACGTTGGTGACGTCAGCGTGATAGGAACCGAGGGGACAGCGCTCCGCTCCCTAGGTCCCAATTTTCGGTCTGAAAGCTGATTTTTTTGGCTCTATTGACCACGAAGAGGTTAATAGATTAAAGGGAAAATCCTGAGGACCTCGGAGGTATCAAAAATTGCCCCGAAGGTTCAAGGAAAGTCTCTTAATTCAGCCCGGAAAAAACCCAACCTCCTGTCGGTTGGCCAGAACGCTGACAGTTGCTTAAGAAAAAGGAAAGTGAAGATCGAACAAACGGCATAAATAAGAATAGCTAATTACTCTTATTCTGAAAAACTTTGAAAGATACAGCAATTAAAACAACTGATGCATATCTAAAAAGAAACTTCAAACTGATCGGCAAAGCAGAATTGTTAAGAAGAAACGGAGTGAAAGTATAGCGGAGTGAGTTAACAAGGCTAATTGAAGTGTGTGGGGGTGAAACTGACAGGCAACGGAACTGAGGCGATTTCAAAGAAGCGATTTCAAAGAAAAGAGGTGTGGATTGGAAATAAAACACATTTAATAGACAAAGATTATTCATCTGGGGAAAGGAATAAGATCCAAATATTGGACTTATTTTAGAAAACAAACGGAAGTGGTAAGGAGACAATAAAGAAGAGCTGAAGAAGAAACAGTAACTACGTTCAGGAGTGACTGTGAGGGATTTAAAAACTTTGTAACAGTGACAAAGCTTCAGTGAATAGATACTGTAACTATATTAGAGTATTAACTTGCAAATAAATAAAAAACACAGACGCTCTGGAAGAGGTGTTTAAAATATTTTTAGAAGGCAAATTGAAGGATTTTGGAAAAAACAAGATAGACAATTGTAAAGACACAAAGCCAAGTGAGGATTGCAACGACTTCAATTCTGGAACCTAATACAACCAAAGAAATTTATTTCATTATTTGAGAGACTTAATTTATTTGAAATTTTTTTAAAATAATATTTTAAGTACTTTTATCTATTTGTTTGTTTTAAAAAATAATCTATTATTTGTTTATTCAGGTAATACTTAATGTTTTAATATAGAATATAATATATATTATAGCCCAATTAGCATAAGGTTTAGGATTACTTGAGTTTAAATGTAAAATATATAATTTCTAATATAAGTAAGAAAAATTGGAATATATATTAATATTATATAAGTTTTGAATAGATATAATAATACAACACAGCATATCTGTTTTTTTCCCTATTTCCTATTATAATAGTATTTTAGGTGTCACAATTTAATATTAATTTAAAAATTGATATTTTGTTAAAATAATGAATTGAAAAATTGATTATTAATATTGACATATATTGACTTGAATAAGAATAAATATATTAAAATTGATAAAATTTAATAGAGATATAACTAAAGATTTAATAGAACTTAATAGAATTAATAATATATTTAAATAGAATATTTAATTTAAAAACTGAAATATGACTTGCTGAGATATCATATTTTATCCCTGCTCCTCACTTAAATTTAATCATTCCCTCATATAATGATATTATAGATTGATTTACAGAAATTAGACTGTATGTGAAAGCTAAAAAGTGATATTGACTCCTGTAATTATCAGAAGGAAACTCTTACTATATACTACAGACAGCGCATGAAAATTTGAGAACTGCTAAATTAGAAAATTAAGATGACAACTACTGGCTCATCAATAATGACAAAACCAGGTAAAAAGGCCACAGCCAACCAAACAATGTCTACTACGTCATCAGGACAACAGAAAACAATAGACACAATGTTACTTCCAGAAAATGAGAAATCTCCCCAATCAATTAACATCAAAAACATTCACTCAATATTAGCAATGATACAAGAGAGTATGAATAAAACACAGGAATCAATTGCTGATAATCATCAAGAAAGTAGAAAAAACCATGAGGATTTGAAAATGGACATAGGTGAAATTAAGGATAATCTAAAAAGAATGGATAATAAGATGGAGAAAATTCAACAAAATATTGCCAAAAATGAACAACGGATCCAAAATATTGAAGATAAAATGGGCAAAGTAGAAAAAAGGATGGAAGAGTTAGAATGTGACCAAACAACAATAAACAAAGAACTGGAAAATTCAATCTCATTTTTAGAAATAGAACAGGCATTATTTTACTTAAGATTTCAAAATGTAGTGGAAAACAGAGAGGAAGATTTGAGAGATATAATGGTGGGAATTCTGGCGGAAGTGACATTAAGGAATAAAGAAGAAATTAATAAGGAAATTGATGAAGTCTATAGAATATTCACGAACTACGCCCGAAGAAACAAGTTACCAAAAGAAATTCACATTAGATTTGCGAGGAAGTTGGTGAAAGAAGAAATATACAAAAAAATGTGAGAAAAACCAGTTATATATAAGGGAAAAGAAATAATTACATTAAAACAAATACCAAGAAGAATAAGAGAAACGAGGAAAAATTATAATTTTTTGACAACAGAATTACACAAACATAAAATAATGTTCCGGTGGTTAATACCAGAAGGAATGCTTGTTACATGGCAAGATAAAAAATATAAACTTGATACACTAGAGAAGGCACAATAATTTTTTGATAGGAATTTTCTTCCTGAGCAAGAACAAGAATTTGAAACACAACAAGAAATTGCACATCAGGAGGACAAATCAGGAAAAATACAGCAAGAAGGAAGGAAAAGAGGGGAGAAAGAAAAAATGGAAAGAGAAGGAGCAAGGGATAAAATACAAACTACAGAAAAAAACACTAGGAAAATAAGAACATCAAGAAAATAGAAATTTGAAATGGAGAAAGAATTAAAATTGATATCAATTAACATAAATGGACTAAACATTACATCAAAGAGATCACGTATCTTTAGAAATTTACAAAAATTGAAGATAGATATTATAACATTACAAGAAGTTCATATTAAAAAACAACAGCGCAGTTTATTAGAAAACAAACGATTAGGAAAACTTTATACGGCACTAACAGAACAAAAAAAGAAAGGTATAGCAATGTACATCAGGAATCATATACAATCAAAGCAATTATTCGCTGATGAGGAGGGTAGGACGTTGATGGTTGAAATTGAAACAGAAAAGAAAAAGATATTACTAGTATCACTTTATGCACCAAATGGAACCCAAATTGATTACTTTAAAAAGATATACAACAAAATTAAGGAACTGGAATATCAAAATATATGCATAATTGGAGATTTTAATGCAATTGTAAACATAGAAAAGGACTATAGAAGTTGTAAACATAATAAATCCAGGAAAAAAACACTTCCAGAAACATTTTATGATATAGTAGAAGAATTTCAATTACAAGATGCCTGGAGGGAACTCAATTATAATAAACAACAATACACATTCTATTCAAATCCACATCAATCGTGGTCCAGAATTGACATGGCTTGGATGACGGCAGAGCTTATAACAGACATTAAACAAATAGAAATTACAACTAACACATGGGCTGATCATAGTCCCATTGAAATAACATGGAAGGGACACCAAAAGCATAAAAGATGGATGATGGATAGAGATATTATAAATGACAAACAATATGTAGATATGATTCAAAAAGAATTGAAAATATTTCAACAAATTAATGTTAAAGAGGACACCAGTCTCCAAAATCTATGGGACACAACCAAGGCATATATCAGAGGCTTAACAATTGCCTATACTGCACAAAAAAATAAAAACAAACGACAAATAAAACAAAATTTACAGACAATATTACATCAATATGAATTAGATCTACAAAAACAGCCACACAACCAAGAAATTAAGGAGAAAATAAATTTAACAAGGCATAAATTAAATTTGATCACAACAACAGAAATAGCAAGAAAAATAAAAATTGCTAAACAAAACCAATTTGAACATGCAAACAAAACCAGATGGTGGTTAGCATATAAATTGAAAATAGAAAAACAGAGAAATATTATAATACAATTAAAAGATGTAGATGGTTGTTTATACCAGAATATTGAAGACAAAAAACGAATTGCAAAAGAATTCTTCAAAAACTTATACGCAAAGGAAGAGATTAGAGAAGAAAATATCATAAAATATTTAAATAAAATAAAGATTCAAGAATTAGAAGAAGAACATATAGAATTATTGAACAGACCAATCTCAATGTTAGAATTAATAGAAGCGAGGAAGAAACAAAAAAATAACAAGACACCGGGAACAGATGGTATACCAGCAGAGTTTTATAAGACATTCCAACAACCATTAGACGATATATTAATACAAGTTTTCAATGATGCAATAATGAAAGCTGAAATTCTGTAGTCATGGAACGAGACAATAATTACACTAATACCAAAACAAGATTCAGATCCCACAGAAATTAAAAATTATAGACCAATTTCCCTTCTCAACGTAGATTATAAACTATTCACATCAATTATAACACAGAGATTGAAAAACCTAATCAAATACTATATACATCCTGATCAAAACGGTTTTATTCCTGGAAGACAAATTCATAATAATACAAGAACAATTATTGACACTCTAGAATTCTATGAGCAAAGATCGGAAAACCAGTTAGCTCTAATTTTCCTAGACGCGCAAAAAGCATTTGATAATCTCAACTGGACATTTCTGATAGCACAATTAGAAAAGATGAAATTTGGAGAAAAATTTATAAAAATGATTAAAAAGATCTACAACAACCAAACAGCAAAAATACAAATTAATGGAGATACAACTGAACAATTTGATATAAAGAAAGGAGTGAGACAAGGATGCCCATTATCTCCTATATTGTTTATATTAACATTGGAAATATTACTGGAAGAAATCAGGAAAGACACGGAAATAACTGGACTAAAAATAAAAAATCAAGAATATAAACTGCAAGCCTTTGCAGATGATATAGTACTCATCTTAGATAAACCTATACAATCTGGACCAAAAGTAATGATAAAATACAACAATATGGAGAAGTAGCGGGATTGAAAATTAATAAAGAAAAAACTAAAATTTTAACAAAGAATCTTAACAAGTATCAAGAAGAAGAATTGGAAAATATATTAGAGATACAAACAGCAAAGAAAGTTAAATATTTAGGAGTATGGATTACAAACAAAATATCAACATTGAAGGAAGACCATTATATTAAATTGGCTAAACAAATAGAAAAGGATTTGGAAAGATGGGTAAAACTCCAACTGTCTCTTTTAGGCAAAATTGCTACCATTAAAATGAATATTCTGCCAAGAGTGTTATACTTATTTAGGGTGATACCAGTAAACCCAGGAACAACATATTTTAAGGATTTAGACAGAATGATATTAAAATTTATTTGGCAGGGGAAAAAAGCAAGAATCAAATTAAAACATCTACAAGACAAAAGAGAGAGAGGAGGAATGGGACTTCCTGATTGGCAGAGTTATTACAAAGCCTCAGCGTTAACATGGATAAAAGATTGGATCGAACTCAAAAACATGAGGACATTAATATTGGAAGGTTTTGATTTGACAAGGGGATGGCATGCTTATCTTTGGGGAGACAAAATTACAAAACAAGAACAATTCCGCAGACATATTGTAAGAGACAATTTGCTTAAAATATGGAATGAAATCAGGAAATATCATTATGATAGGATTCCTAGGTGGACTTCCATAATGGAAGCACATATTTATCCAAATACAATAGATACAAATAAATTAAAAACATATCAAGACATCTTAAATGAAGAAGGAAAACTAAAAACAAGAGAAGAATTGAGAATGCAAAATGTGGAAATAGAGTGGTGGTCATATTTGCAATTAAAATCCAGATATAAATCTGATATGGAAAAAACTGGAATTCAAATAGAACCAAATCAGTTGGATAAAATTTTATTAGGCCCCAATGAGAAATTAATAACCAAAATTTATAATTTTCTATTGGAATATAAACTAGCAGAGGAAGCAGTTAAAGAGAATATGATCACATGGGCAACAAATTTTGGGTATGCAATAGAATTAAATAAGTGGGAAAAATTGTGGAAAAGTATCAATAAATTAACATTATCTGTACCATACAAAGAGAATGCTTATAAATTATTCTACAGGTGGCATCTACCACCAGCACGAATTTCTAAAATGTTTCCAAGTACATCTCCACTCTGTTGGAAATGTAAAGAGCATAAAGGGACATACTATCATATATGGTGGTCATGTCCCAAAGCTAAAAAATTCTGGATCAATATAAAAACACAACTGGAACAAATAATAACTCAAAAGGTTCCATTAAAACCAGAAACTTACTTATTAGGAATACCAACAAACAAATATGAAAAAGAAATAATATATTTAATAACACACATTTTGACTGCAGCAAGAATAATATATGCACAAAACTGGAAACAAGAAGAGGTACCAACTCAAGAAAAATTAATATCCAAAATTATGGAATACACGGAGATGGATAGACTCACCAAGGAGATCCAAGGAAAGGAAGAATCTGAATATTATCTGGTCTGGCAAAAGTGGTATAAATGGTTAGAGGAAAGTAAAAAAAAGAGAGAGAGAGAGAGAGAGAGAGAGAGAGAGAGAGAAGAAGAAGAAAGAAAGAAAAATTAAAGAAAAGATATCAATAGAGTAAAATAAATTTTTACATCAAATAAAATTTAAAGAAAAGACACCAGATATCAATAAAATAATATCATTATATAAGGTGAGAGATATAATGTATACTGAAGAATATAAGATATAGATATTGTAAAAATTCAGATATTATAAGTAGATGTCATTAAGATGATGCCTGTTGTATATTGTTTTACTTGTATTTGTAAATGTATTTTGCAGTTTCTTAAATTAATAAAAATTTAAAAAAAATTAAGTTTAAAAAAAACAGAAAACAAAAACAAAATGCCATGGTATCTACTCTTTGGAACCATTATTCCCTGAGTAATTGAATTGGGCAGATCTGTTGAGTTAGTTCCCCTCCTTCTCCTCTGGATTCCTCCTCCAAACGATCTAAGACTAATGGATCCATATCGGGACCCCCAGACCTGCCACGGCTGCAGCCTTTGAGTCCCCAAAATCTTTTCTTCCTCCTTCCTTCCCCTCCTCCGTCTGGAGGAATAAGCGGCATTCAAGGCCTGGGCCAGAGTCTTCATCAGACTGTAACATTCATAGCGATTTGGGGCCCGGATCCTGTTCCTTTTCTTCTGGGTCTCCAGTGGGGCTTTCTGGGTGCATCTTCTGCGGCCTTTGACAGAAAAGACATTCTTTAAAAGAGAACAGCGGAAATAAGGATCTTGAAACTTTTCTTCCACAAAGAAATGTGGTTCAAAGGCAGAATCGTTTGGCCTATTTTTTAACAGATAAGCAAATCTCCAAATACTATGGACGTATTTGAGAAGTCTACGCTTGTTCATTTTATACCAAGCAAAAGTTGTGAGGATCCAGACTTTCCCTTCAATGGGTCCTGAGAGACGCATAAATGTTAAATGGAAAGGAAGGATTCTGCCCCAAATGATCTCATATTCCATGAAGTGAACAAAGACGTTGACTTGTCTCCACTTAGAGAGGGAATCCCTGAGGGCTGTTGTGTATCCAGTTGTTGAGAACAGTTGTGATATAACCACACAAATTCCACTCCTGACAAGCACAGGAGGAAAAATCCTCATGAAATTCTCTCCATTTTCTGTGTCTGAAGCAAAGAGGCCAATCAGGGTCCATCTGAAATGGAGGAGCAGCTGGACAATTGCTGGATACTGGATCCCTTCTTTGGGGAGAATTTGGTGGAAAAAGGGGAATTTCCTTTTATCACTCAGAGCCTCTGAACCAGTTTCAAGATTGATCTAAAAAAGAATGAAGAATGCTATGTTATATTTGGGATCAGATCAAGTCCAAAATGTTAGATTTTAATACATCCAACCTGATTCTCGTGAATGTATTAAGATAGTTTGTTAATCAGACATTGTTTAAAATATTAAATGCAGAACATTAGCAAGATTGTATCATAATAATGGAAAATAATAAGCAAACTAAAAAACAATAAAAATGTAAATCATATTACTGTATCATCCCTACAATTTACCACAATTAGATTAACACGTGAAAATGCCAGCTGGAGTATTCTATTCCAATAAAGGGCCTATTATAATTTTCGAGGATTGCTGCATCTTTTTTTGCTTCTCTATCCCAGATTCTTTCTGGAGGAAATTTTTTAACTTCTTTCTATAGTTAGGCAAGAAACAGGCAGACCTCAAAGCTTAATAAGATTTGTCAGTTGCATAATCCAAGTTTGGTCTTTCGTTGAAGTTTTGTCTGTTCCAAAAGCCACAATTTTCAGAGTCTGTCAGTTTCCATAGATTACATTTTATGCCAATAATGTCCATATTTTCTGAATTTAGGCAAAGCAGAAGTTGTGGAAATTCCCAAATCAGCTCTGAGGGCAGCAGCTGGAGTCCTTTTACCCACCCCAAGATCCTCCTCAGAGGCTGAGATTGGGTTGGTTCTGCTGGTGGTTTCTCTCTGGAGCCCCAAACATCAGATTGATGTAAGAACATGGGGGAAAACTGGGCCTCAGATACTTTAATCATTGGGGCTGAGGAAGCTGGAGAGCTGTGAGGTTTTCATTTCAGCACCACTTTCCCTCCTGCCCTTTCTCTAACTGAGCTCCTTGGATGATGAGGGAGCCAAGATTCAGGCTCAGAGAAAACAACCCCAGGTAAGGAAAGGCGTTACTTGCTCTAATGGCTGATCATCTATGGCTATGATGTCATTTCCCAAAGACCATAACTTTTGAACTTGCTTTATAAATTATCAGATAATTATGAAGACAAAACAATCCAAGTCTATACAAGTATGTAAATTTGATAATATCACGTTATCTGTATAAATAGTGTATTCCAATAGGAATTTAGCAGGCTAAACATGTGCACCTATAACAGAACCTATAACAAAATAAAAGGGTTGGAAGGGACCTTGGAGGTCCTCTAGTCCAACCCCCTGTTCAAGCAGTAAACCAGGCATAATAGCAGGAACTGTGAGAGGATCCTGGAGTCTTAGTGGAAAACCAATTAAATATGAGTCAAGAGTGTGCAGCGGCAGCCAAGAAAGCCAATGCAATCCTAATTCACATTAAGAGAGGGATACAATCAAGATCAAGAGAGGAACTAATACCACCCTATAAAGCCTTAGTAACACGTAGAATATTGCATCCAGTTTTGGTCACCACAGTATAAAAAAGATGTTGAGACTCTAGAAAAAGTGCAGAGAAGAGCAACCAAGAGGATTAGGGGACTAGAGCAGGGGTGGGCTCTAATTTTTTTTACTATCGGTTCTGTGGGTGTGGCTTATTTTGTGAGCGTGGCTTGAAGGTCATGTGACTGGGTGGGCGTGGCTAGCTGGTCATGTGACCGGGTGGCCATGGCTATGTATATAGGGACTACTCAAAGGGCTGAAAAAAGTCATTTCTGACAGGTCCATGCACTTTTGACCGGTCCTCGCACTTATGACTGGTCATCATTTATGCGATTGTAGCATTCTTAATAACCATGTCACTCATTTCACAACTGCTTCTCTTCACCATGGTGACAAGATAGGGCAAAAAACGTAAAATGTGAGGACAGTCGTAAGTTCGAGGACTGGTCAAAAGTGTGAGGACCAGTCAAAAATAACTTTTTCAGCCCTCTGAGTAATCCATATGCACAAAAGGATACAGCAAAAGAGAGGGATGAAGGAAGGAAAAGAGAGATGGAAGAAGGAAGGAGAGAGAGGGAAGGAAGAGAAGGAAGGAAGGAAAGGGAAATTAGAGTAGTAGTGAGGGTAAGAGAGGGAGGAAGAGAAGGAGAAAGGAAGAGGAAGTAAGGAGGAGAAAAAGAGTGGGGAGAGAAAGTAAGAAGGAGAGAAAAGAGAGAGGTGATAGGTTTGACGAGTAAGATTTCTGTACAATAAAAAAGATGAAATGGAAGAAAGGCAATCCCAAACAAATACAAAGATATTAAGATAAAGAATGAATTATTAAACTTTAAACTACGCTGTGTAGCGTAGAGGGCTAATGCCTCCTACTAAAGGCAGCAATTAACACCAGCTGCCTGTAATTTCTCTGAGTTCAATCCTAGCCAGGCTCAAGGTCGACTCAGCCTTCCATCCTATCTAAGGTGGGTAAATTGAGGACCCAGTTTGTGGGGACAATAAGCTGACTTTGTATAAATATACAAAGGTATGAAGGCTATTGCTTAACACATTGTAAGCCGCCCTGAGTCTCCGGAGAAGGGCGGCATATAAATCAAATAAAAATAAAAATAAAATAAATAAAAGAATAAAAGAGAACAAATATGAATAAATAGCAATAATTAGAAACACACATACAAACATACAATGTATTTTCTTTGAACAGAGTATTTGGCCGGTTCACAAATTTAAACAGTATTTAGTCATTTCAATTAAATTTACAATTTCTATATTTCCTTTTTGTTATATTTATTCCTCATCTATTTTTTTAAAAAAAACAATATTACCCTTCATCCTCATTCTAATCTTAATCAAATTCAATGTTTCCCTTCTATTCTATATTATACCCCTTCCCATTGGCATCTATTTTTATATCCATCCTCACATTGGTTAATTATGTAATACAGTTGTTTAATACAAATTCAACATTTTAATATAAATCAATTAGTTATATAACTATCTTTTTTGTATATTAATCAATATGAACATGTTATGGAATGAAGTGACCAAGCGACATTCCTGGGTCAGTCAGAGAGAGAGTTTATTTGCGCAAGACTCAAAAGCCATGTTTGCCAATCTTGGCTCTGAGTAAAGTCTCCATGCTTGTATGACACATTATATACTTTTCTAAACAAAGGATTCTGCTAACACAGCAACTTTCCATATATGGTTAACATACATTTGTTATTTTTAATTGACATTTCCTAATTAGTAAAGTTTTACATTATCTTTATCCAACACTCATAATTCTTCTTGTATTTTGGCTGAAGTACAATTTCTTCTTGTTGAAGGACAAGTTTTAGCCCATATGGATGTCCATGACCTAACCACCTTTAACCATCTGTCTTCTGAGAAGTTAGGGATGCTCCTTTCTTCTGACAAGCTATGGGGGCCTCTTTAGAGTGTCAAAGGAAATTACATGTTGGCTTTGTATTCTCTGCAGCTGCACATATTTCTTGTCTTCAGAATATGGTTGCTTTTAGAATGTCTTTTAGAATATAGTGAATAACTTATCCAGTAACTATCCAAACGGTCCCACTTTATCTGCTTCTACATTAAACAGAGCCTGGTAGCTCAGCAGACTAATGCAGCCTAAAGCATTAATTAACATTCAGCTGCCTGCAATTACTGTAAGTTCAAATCTCACCAGGCTCAAGGTTGACTCAGCCTTCCATCCTTTCTAAGGTAGGTCAATTGAGGACCCAGTTTGTGGGGGCAATAAGCTGACTTTGTATAAATATACAAAAGTATGAAGGCTATTGCTTAACACATTGTAAGCCACCCTGAGTCTCCGGAGAAGGGAGGCATATAAATCAAATTTTTTAAAAATCCAATTATTTCCATGCAATCCAATTTCTTAGAAATCAATTAATTATATTTACCAATAATAATAAACCAAATGATTTCCCCCATATATTCCTCCACAACTTAATCATTTCTGCTTTCAACACAATATACAAATAATAGTATCTCAATTATTACAATTCCCTAGTTAAATAGAGCTTTTTTTCTTTTGTGTTTTAAAATCTTGAACTCTCCTCTTTTGCCCTAAATTTCCCATTGTTCACACCTAACTTTTTTTGGTGAGGAAAAAGAAAAGAAATCTGCCTGCCTAATTTTTCAAAACAGCCAACACCCTGCTTTACTTTCAATTTCGTTTTCAGCTTGATTTGCATAAGGAGAAAAAAAAATCTGCTCTAGCAATTTAGCTCTTTGCAGCAAGCAGCTGAGCCCTGTGCAAAACAGCTGAGAGGAAATCAGCTGAGGGGAGGCTGATCTAATTTGATAAATTTGATAAATAAATAATCAACAGGCTAATTAGCCTATGCTGAAGTTGAAAGGAGTTGTTTTTTCTTGCTGTTTGCTTGCAAGGAGGTAACTGTTTTGAGGCACAGGCCAAACGGCCACCCTCCTTGCCACTTAGTGCTCCCGCCACCCCCTTTTGCCTCTAGCGCCTCCCTGCCACCCTCCTTGCCTCTTACCACCCCCCAAGGCATGGTACCGACCACTTTGGGACCCACTGGCTTAACTACTTAACTACGGTTCTACCGAAGTAGAATCCCACAGCTGGGTGTACCCATTTATTTTTGCAGACACCGGTCTACTCATTTGTTTTCTTTTAACACTGATCAGCTGTAGGGTGGCCCTTTGAAGCCCCATGGCAAGAGTTTAAACATTTTTTTCCCTCTAGCCATCAGCTGGGACTCAGGAGGCAGCAATAGATTGGGAGTGGGGCCAAATAAAAGGTAAGAATAACGTGGTGGGCGGGCGGGAGGGAGAACCAGTTTGGTCACACAGAAACCGGGTCGAACCAGGACGAAGCCACCACTGGACTGGAGGCTAAAACATATGATGAACGGTTGCAGGAACTGGGCATTGCTTGTCTAGTGAAGAGAAGGACCAGGGGAGACATGATAGCAGTCTTGCAATATTTGGGGGGCTGCCACAGAGAGGAAGGGGTCAAGCTGTTTTCCAAAGCACCTGGAGGCCAGACAAGGAATAATGGATGGAAACTGAACAAGGAAAGATTCAACCTGAAAATTAGGAGAAATTTTCTGACAGTGAGAACAATCAACCCATGGAACAGAAATTGCCTTCAGAAGTTGTGGGAGCTTCATCACTAGAAGCTTTCAAGGAGAGACTGGACTGCCATCTGCCAGAAATGGTGTAGGGTCTGCTTGGACTAGATGACCTACAAGGTCCCTTCCAACTCTGTTAATCTGTATCTATCTATACTATTCCAGACAAGTGGCTGTCCAGTCTCTTCTTCAAAGCCTCCAGTGATGGACCACCCACAATTTCTGAAGGGGAGACATTCCATTCCTCACCATTAGGAAATTTCTCCTTAGTTCTAGGTTGTTTCTCTCCTTGATTAGTTTCCCTCCTTCGTTTCTTGTCTTGCTTTCTAGTACTTTGGAAAATTGGTTGACCTCTTCTTCTTTGGGGAAGCCCCTCAAACTTTGGTACAAAGTTTGTACCAAAAGAGAATTCATGTCCAGTTATTTTATAAATTAAGAAATCAAATTGAAACAGATTTAGAAAAATGGAAAAATTTACAATTATCTTTAATGGGGAGAACAGTGTCAATCACAAGGAATGTATTGCCAAGATTGTTGTTTTTTTTTCAAACTATTCTGATAAAGTTGGAGAAAAAATACTTTGAAAGTTTGAATAAAATGATGTAAATACATATGGCCAGGGAAAAAAGTGAGAATTAACCTTAAATTGCTTCAAGATTCCAGGTTTAGAGGAGGATTTGGTCTACCAAAGTGGGAATTGTATCATCAAGATGTGATGTTAACATGGATTAAAGGATGGATCTTATTGAGAAATACAAAACTATTGACTTTGGAAGGATATGACCTACAACTAGGATGGCATGCTTTCTTTTTTTTCTTTTTTTTATTGAAAATTTTTAAAAAGTTTTACATATATTTCCCCTTCCTCCCCACCCGTTCCCCCCATGCCCTCCCTAACCCAGCCCCCACTTCCCAAAGCAAAATACAGGGTATCACATTTAACAATCATAAACTAATTTAAATCAATAATCTATAGTCTCTATCACCCTCTGAACCTTTAACTCCCTTTAACTAATCTAACATTAAGTACTTTATAAAACTCTCTTAACCTATTCCTTATTCAAAAGCTATTTGTAATTTTTTAGTCTTATATTTGCCTTGAGTATATTCTATCCATCTTTTCCATTCCAACCGAAACTTTTCATTTGAATTATCTTTTAGATATGCTGAAATTTTCGCCATTTCTGCTAAGTTCATTACTTTTAATGTCCATTCATCAGTAGATGGTAGGTCTTCCTTCTTCCAATACTGCGCCACCAGAAGTCTCGCTGCAGTTATTAAATTCAAAATCAACTTAGTTTCTATTACCGTGCAGTTTTGTACACTACCTAACAAAAACAACTGTGGAGTAAATTTTATCCTTTTTTTCAGAACATTCTGTATAATTCACCATATTTTTATCCAAAATGCTTTAACTTTTTTACATGTCCACCAGTTATGAAAATAAGTAGCATCAACACAATCACATCTCCAACATTTAGATTGCAAGTTCGGATACATACAAACTAATTTTTTTGGATCCATATGCCATCTATAAAACATTTTATAAAAATTCTCTCGTAAATTTTGTGCTTCTGTAAATTTGACATTTCTAACCCAGATCGTTTCCCAAGTTTCCATCATTACTGGTTCTTCAAAATTTTGTACCCATTTTATCATGCAGTCTTTAACTAATTTTGTCTCTGAATCAAATTCTATCAGTATGTTATACAGTCTTTTTATATGCATTGGCCTCTGATCTCTGATCTGTTGTATCAGAAGCTCTTCACTTTGTGCAAAACCAATTTTTTGATCTTTTTTCCACCTCTTCTGCAACTGCACATACTGGAACCATGTTTGAATTGCCCTTTCCTCTCTTAATATATTCAAAGACTTTAACTGTAATACATTCTTTTCTATAATCAATAGTTCTTTATAAGTAATTCTATCCTGTCTTTGCTCTAAGCTTATATTCTCTATTGCATGTCTGGGAACTGTCCACAAAGGGCGGCTTACAGTGCATTAAGCAATAGCCTTCATACTTTTGTATATTTATACAAAGTCAGCTTATTGCTCCCACAAACTGGGTCCTCAATATCTTATCTTATCATTTAATTTGTATTGATATTTTTTAATTTGTATATTTTTAATTTGTATTGATATTTGTGTTGATATTTTTTCCAGACACGCAAAAAAGCATTCCTTAATATATGGCTTTTAAAACCTTTTTATCATAAATCAAATAAGCATGCCAGCCATATATCAAATCATAACCTCAATATTCAATATCCTTTCTTCTGTTAGGTTAATCCAGTCACTGATAACCGATAAGACAGCTGCTTCAAAATACAATTTTGGCATTTTCAAGCCTCCTCTTTCATGTGTATCTTACATTATTTTTAATTTGACTCTTGGTTTCTTTCCAACCCAAATAAACTTATTAATACCTTTCTGCCATTCTTCCAGATTTGCATCTTTTTAAAATATTGGTATCATTTGAAACAGAAATAAAAACTTTGGCAAAACATTCATTTTAACTGCTGCTATCTTTCCCAGCAATGACAATTGTAATTTTTTCCACTTATCTAACTCTGCCTGTATTTTATGCCATAGCACTTCATAATTGTATTTGTATAGCTTCCCATTTGATGTTGCAATATAAACTCCTAAGTATTTAACCTTCTTCACTATCTCACAACCAGTTACTCTCTCCAACTCTTCTCTTTCTTTTTTAGTCATATTTTTGGTTAACAGCTTTGTTTTCCCTACATTTATTTTAAAACCTGAAACTTGACCATATTGCCTAACTATTTCCATTAAACTTACAGCTGATTTTACTGGTTGGGTTAAAGTTACGACCACGTCATCTGCAAATGCTCGTACTCTATAATCTTGTTGTCTAATCTTAATACCATGTAAATTATCTGCCCCCCCCCCCCCCCCGTATTTTATTCAACACTTCCAGGGTCAAAACAAACAACAATGATGACAGAGGACATCCCTGTCTTGTTCCTTTTTCAATTTTAAATGTTTCAGTTAAGTTTCTATTCACTGTTATTTGTGCTGTTTGTTTCTGATATATTGCTTGAATTGATTTAATAAAATACTCCCCTAATTGCATCTTTTGAACTACCTTCTCTAAGAACTGCCAGTTCAATCGATCAAACGCCTTCTCTGCATCCAAAAACATGAACACTGCAGGGACCTGGTTGTTCTTTCCCAAATATTCCAGTACATTTATTATTTGCCTTACATTGCCTTTCATTTGTCTACCTTGTATAAACCCAGTTTGATCATTGTTAATCACACATTGCATAACTGACATTAACCTATTTGCTAAAATTTTTGCAAAAATCTTATAATCTATATTAAGTAAAGATATAGGTCTATAATTCTTTGGCTGAGTATGATCCTGATCTTCTTTCGGAATCAAAGATATAAAGGCTGTTCTCCAAGATGGTGGTACCTCTCCTCCCATTTGTATTTTAACAAACAACTCCTTAAGCGGTTCCACCATTTCTAGTTGGAGATTTTTATAATATGCCAATGTCAAACCATCTTTGTTTGATGGTTTGATGTTCCAGGAGCCTTTCTACTTTTCAGTTGTTTAATTGCAAGGAGAATTTCCTCCGTAGTTATCATTGAATTCAGTCTTTCTCTTTGTTCATCAGTAATTATAGGAATATTCTCCTTCTGCAAGAATCTTTCTATATCACTACCCTGTATTTTATCACCAACATAGACCTTCGTGTAAAAATCTAAAAAGGCTTTTTTAATCATGCTCTGTTGGTATACTTCTTTACTTTTATATTGTATTTTTTCTACATGATTTTTGTTTCTTCCTTAACGTATATGCTAACCATCTGCCTGGTTTATTTGCATTGCAAAAAGTATTATGCTTAGCATATTGCAAATTCGTTGCCACCTGGTCTGACATCAACATATTGAACTGCCCTCTCAATATTGTAATAGCCTCTTTTATATTCTTGTCATCTGATTTCCCTATTAGTGCCTGTTCCTTCTTTTTTTATTTCTTCCTCCAATTCCCTCCATTTCCCCCCTGTTTTCGCCTGTATACATTGTTTAAATTTATTAACACTCCCCTCATATATGCTTTACTTGCATCCCAAACCATTTCCATAGATGTACCCTTATGCATATTTAGTTCAAAAAACTCCTTCAACAATTTTTTACATTCATTCACATTTGCCTCATATTGAAACAGATTCTCATTCAGCCTCCAAGACCTCCTGGATTTTTCTCCAACCTCTAGTTCCATCCATACCGGGTTGTGGTCTGATAATGTTCTTGGGCAAATCTTGGTTTTCTTAACCCTAGAAAGAAAATCATTAGTAATTAAAATAAAATCAATTCTAGAAAAAAGATGGTAGCAGTTCCACCCAACACACGATGATAGGCTACCATTGTGCTATCATCGTGTGTTGGGTGGATCTGCTATCATCATGATTTGTGAACCAGAGTGGGCTTGTTATTCTAACCAACTACTGTTTGTGTGGTAAGAAGCTTTTTGTATTACTGGACTGATTTAACTGGCAAAGACTTGGACTGTTTAAAAGACTATGAGATTGTTTATTTTCCACTATAAAGAAAACTTTTGATAAACCAGTTTGCACGTATCTCTTATTTCATTGCTCTCAGCAATATTTCTTTGTGCACTATACTCTGCTGCTTGCTAACACAACAACAATATCCTTAACAGTGTCTGTCAGAAAAAAAAGTAAAATCTTGTTCATCAAAATTTCTTTCGCGCCATATATCTCTCAGTTCCATATCATCCACCATGTCAAAAAAGGATTGGGGGAGTTTAGCCCATGTATGCGAGTTTGGCCCAATTTTCTTCTTATCCTTCTTGGTATCGAATACCCCATTCCAATCACCCATCATTATACATGATGTATAATCCATTTGTACTAACTTTGTGTGCAAAAATTTATAAAATTTCTCTTGTTGTTGATTTGGTGCATATATTCCCATTAAAAGGACTTTCTTCCCTTCTATTAATAATTCAATTGCTATATACCTTCCTTGTATGTCTGCTTCAATTAATTTGGCCATTAAGTCATTTCTGATATATATAACTATTCCATTTTTCTTCTCCGGTGCAGCTGCTACAAAATGTGTCCCCAATCTAGCATTTATCAGATATTTTTGATCATTTGTCCTTATATGAGTCTCTTGCAAATAAATTACATCATTTTTAAGTTGTTTCAAATAATGAAATATCTTCCTCCTCTTTTGTGGTGAGTTTAATCCATTGACGTTCCAGGTCAAAAATTTAGTTGCCATTTTTAGCTCCTGAAAGCTTCTGGAGAACCTTCTGAAAATCTTGATGGAATTTTTTCTTAGGTCTAGCTCCTCCCACAGCTTCTGTATTAATAGATGCCATTTCTTGTGTTATCATCTGTTGTTTCTTTAGTTCTTCTTTACGTTTAGTTGCCGCCCGTGTCTGTCTTTGGTCTTTGGGTTCTTCCATTTTTTTGAATAAATCCATTAATTGTACATCCTCTGTGATTTGCAACCATTGTTCTTGCGTAGTCAATGCACCCCCTTGAGCTTGAGCCTGCGTTGTTTCTTCTTCCCCCTTTCTAGCCTCTTCAGCATCTCTCCTTCTTCTAGCCTGTGGAGATGGGGGCTTTCCAGCCTGCAACACAGTAGTATAAAAATCTCTTGCTTTCCCAACTGAATTAAGACGATATCTCTCACCTAGATAATTCACCACTAGTCCAGCTGGTGCCTCCTATCTGTACTGTAATTGACGTTTTCTGAGCTCATCCACTAAAAAAGCATAGTCCTTCCTGGATCTCTGCATTTTCGGGGGAATCTCCTTCATTATTGTGACCTCCTGTCCTGCCACATGAAGTTTCTTTTGGTAAGATGCCTGTAAAACTTCATTCCTCATTCTCCTTGTTACAAAATAAATCACAATGTCTCTACGCAGCTGTCTCTGTCTTGCAATCCATGAGTACGCACGAAATATTTTGTCCAATTGCCAGGCACACTCACCTTTTGCTTCTCCAGTGAGATGCACAAGGGATTCTGCAAAAATCTCTCTAAGATTCTCTTGATTATTTTCTTTCAATCCTCTCACTCTCACTGCCCATTCCATTGCTCTGTATTGTTCCATTACAAGTTCAGCTTCTCTTTCTCCATTTTTTTCTGAGCTTCCTTCAGCTTAACATCCACCTCCAAGTTATGCTGATCAATTTCATTCACCCTCTCCTCTAGTCTTGTAGCAAAACCCCACACTCCTTTAAAGGCTTCCACTATGTCTTCCCTTATTTCATCATTGTTGGTTTGAATTGTCTCTTTAATACCCTGCAGTTCTTCATGCACCTCTTTTAATTTTCCTTCTAAACGAATTGTAATTTTTTCTTCCAAATTATCAGACAATTTCTTCAGTGCCCTCTCCAAAACTTCCAAAGTTAAATCTTGTGATTGTGTGGGTGCTGGTGTGTGTGTGTGTGTGTGTGTGCCAAAGACTGAAGTTTTGAAGTCTGAGCTGGGGATGATCCAGCACTCTTAACCACCCCAGGCTTTACTTGTCTAACTGCCATTTCCAGGGTTCACTTTCCCCCAGCCTCACCCCAACAAAGCCAGCAAAGTTCTTATTTTCAATCCTTAATGGTTATTGCAATTCATCAGCAAATTAGTCCTATTTCTTTAAGCTTGCAAGCCTCAACTCCATTCAACAAAGTCTTAAAATGTTAACAGCCTTAACAAGTGTTAACGAGCGTTAACAATCACCTTCTACTTTTAAGTTTCATTTTCACAGTCTGAAACCAGCCAGCACCATCTTTATTAACTTTCTCTCGCTTCTTGAAGGAAGTAATAGTTTTGGAATTAAAGTAGTAATACTTGCAGTTATTGCCAGTTCTCCTGTCTTTGCTCTGCCTGCGTCCAGTCAAAACATTGGATTCATTAGGTTTGCAGGGGTGGTCGTGGTGCCTTGTTCTATCAATGACAGAATCTTGCCCAGGTCCAGAGCTTCTTTAGGCGTTTGGGGAGCTCTCGTCTTCCGCACCACAGGATTAATCCTGGGGAGTTTTGGGGAGCTCTACCCACACCTATTTACTCACTTTTCCTCTTTGCCCGAGGGGAAAGTTCCGAGCTGCTGGAACAGCTGATTTTTGCTGTTCCGGCGGCTTTTACAGATCCCAGGGGTCGGAGCTCCCAAAAGAGCTGCTGCAGCGCCGGTGGTGCCACCAGAAGTCCCTGACAGCATGCTTTCTTATGGTATGGAAAAAATCGGATTCATGGATATTTCCAGAGACATTGTGTAAGGAATGGCTTGTTGGTAGTATGGGAAAGAGTGAAAGAAAAACATTATATGGAAATACCAATGTGGCTTTCAACAATAGAAGTGTTGACATGATGCAGATGGGCCCAAGGGCCCTAATTTGATATCAATTATACAAAGATTGACCTTCACTTGTTTCCATCTCTGTCGCAAGATTGGGAAAGTACTAACGTCTCGCTAAATGTACTTGTATGCTTACTGACCTATGTATCATATTATTCTGTAACATAAGATGTGACACATGAGAGGTTCCGAAACTAACCGATGGTGTAAGGTATGGTAGGACATACTGGCCCTAACCTTATATGGAATAAGTAGCATAAAATAACTTCTTCTTTTTATATCCTGTGTTGATGTACTGTATCTCGATACGTGTAAAGGAAATGTATGCATCAGCGAAGATGTCATTGCAAAACCTATAAAGGATAGACTCTGGGCGTAGCCCAGGATTCAGATTTTGCCAAGTTATTACTCTGAACCATTGCTATCAATAAACCTGTGTTCTCCACCCTTGTGCTCCTGTCTCCTGATTTTGGGAAGCGGGTTTTCCCACCACAGACACATCCAAATATGATTAAGATGGACAAGATTGTAAGATATAAAGATATTTTAACAGAGAAGGGAGAATGAAAACAGAAACAAGACTTAGAAAAACAAAGGATTGAGAAAGGATTGACTGGTATACATGGCTGCAGATACAATCAAGATATGATAAAGACTTGAAACAATATGGTTTTAATTTGGGGGAATCAGAATTGGATCAGATAATGATTGGAAAGGATGAAAAAATGATTAAAAGACTGTAAAATTATTTGTTGCAAATTAGATTGGAAGATGATGAGGTAAAAGAGTCAACGATAACATGGACGAAAAATTTTGGATATGCAATAGAATTAGAGAAACGGCAACAACTATGAGAAGGGAATTATAAATTGACAATGGCAAATGCATATAAAGAAAATCTTTATATGCAGTTTATATAAGAATTCAAGACTAGGGACTCATTTTGTGGCGTCAGCTCCAGAGAAGAATGGAATTGTTATTTATATAAAGAAAGGATTAATGGCCAATTTAATTGAGGCAGATGTGTATGGAAGATACATAGCAATAGAATTATTAACTCAAAATGGGAAGATGCTTTTAATTGGAATATATGCCCCAAATCAACAACAAGATAATTTTTATAGGCATTTACATTCTAAAATAATACAATGGGACTATAAATCATTTATTTTAATGGGTGATTGGAATGGAGTAATAGATACGTTGAAAGATAAGAAGAGTACATCTAAAGTTTCTATATGTGCAAAATTACCTAAATCCTTTTTTGACATAATGGAAGACCTAGAACTGAGGGATATTTGGAGAGAGCGGAATGTGGATGAAAGAGATTTTACTTTTTTTTTCAGATAGACATCAATCTTTTTCCAGGATCAATTTTATATTAATTACAAATGATTTCCTCCCTAGGGTAAAGAAGATGAAGATATCTCCTAGGATTTTAGCTGATCACAGTCTGGTTTGGTTGGAATTGGAACAGGAGAGAGGGGAAAGGAGGTCCTGGAGATTGAATGAAAATTTATTTAGATATGAAGAAAATGTGAACGAGCTTAAAAAACTAATGAAAGAATTTTTTGTTAATAATATGGATAAGGGTACCTCTATGGAAATGGTATGGGACGCAAGTAAGGCCTATATGAGGGGAGTTCTAATATATATGAATAATAGATATAAATTAAAGCAAACAAAGATGCGGAAAGAGATTGAGGAGGAAATAAAAAAGAAAGAAGGAGATATAAAAGTAAAGGAAACAATAAATATATTGCGAGGGCAATTTAATATGTTAATGGCTGATCAGATGGCAACTACTTTGCAATATGTAAGACATAATATTTTTTGTAATGCCAACAAACCAGGTAGATGGCTGGCTTATATACTAAGGAAGAAACAAAAATCACGAGTTATTAGCAAGATAGAATTTAGAGGTAAAGAAGTTTACCAACAAAATATGATTAAAAAAGCTTTTCTAGAGTATTATACAAAATTATATGCAGGAGACTCAATACAAGGTTTAGATATTGATAGATATTTAAAGAAGGATAGTAGTTTTGAATTAACAATGGAACAAAGGGAAGGTTTGAACCAACCTATAACCTCTGAAGAGATCAGTGTAGCAATTAAGCAATTAAAATTAGGCAAAACACCAGGAACAGATGGATTGACAGCTGTTTACTATAAGAATTTACAGCTTGAAATGGTTGAACCACTTAGACTATTATTTTGTAGGATTCAATCGGGGGGGGGGGGGGGGGTGTCCCACCTTCTTGAAGAACAGCTTTTGTCTCATTGATTCCAAAAGATGACCAGAATTGTGTTAAACCAGAAAATTTCAGACCAATTTCCCTTTTGAATACTGATTATAAAAATTTTGCTAAGGTATTGGCAAATAGATTAATGCCAGTTATGCAACAATTAATACATAATGATCTATCAGGATTTATAAAAGGCAGACAAATGAAATATAATGTGAGACAAGTTATAGATTTACTGGAATATTTGGAAAGAAATAACCAAATCTCTACAGCGTTTTTCTTTTTGGATGCAGAGAAGGCATTTGATTGATTGAATTGGCAATTTTTGTTTAAAATAATAGAGAAGATGCAATTTGGAGAGCAGTTTGTGCAATCAATTAGAGCAATATATCAAGAACAATCAGCACAAATAATTGTTAATGGAGGCCTAACAGATCGTTTTAAGATTGAGAAAGGAACAAGGCAGGGCTGTCCTTTATCGCCATTGCTATTTATCTTATCCTTAGAAGTTTTGTTGAATAAGATACGTGAATCTGATAAATTGAAAGGAATAGTAATTAGACAACAGGATTATAGACTGAGAGCTTTTGCAGATGATTTGGTTGTTACTTTAACTCAACTTATAAAAACAGTTCCATATATGTTGGATAAACTAGAACAATATGGCAAGGTTTCTGGATTTAAAGTAAATCAATATAAAACTAAGATTATAGTCAAAAATATGACTGTACTTCAAAGAGAAGAGTTAGGCAGAATAACGGGGTTCGAAATAGTTAAAAAGATTAAATATTTAGGAATACATGTTGCAGCTTCAAATACAAAGTTATTTAAAAATAACTATGAAGTTCTTTGACAAAAAGTGCAAAGGGATATGGAAAATTGGAAAAAACTGCAATTATCTCTACTGGGAAGAATAGCAGCAATAAAAATGAATGTATTACCTACGTTTTTATTTTTGTTTCAAATGATACCAGTGCTTAAGAAAGATGGGAATTTAAAGGAATGGCAGAAAGGAGTTAATACTTTTATTTGGTCTGGGAAAAAACCTAGAGTAAAATTAAAAATTATACAGGATGTTCGTGAGAGAGGGGGTCTGAAAATGCCTAATTTAAGATTGTATTATGAAGCATCTGTGTTGGTTTAACTTAACTGAAGAAAGAATATTAAATGTAGAAGGATATGATTTGTTATACGGATGGCATGCTTATCTATTGTATGAGAAAAAGTTGGATAAGATTTTTAAAAGTCATATATTAAGGAATGCTTTGTTAAGGGTTTGGAAAAAGTGTCAATATAAGTTAAACTATAAGTTACCTATATGGGCAAATCCTAGACATGCAATAGAAAATATAAGTATAGAACAAAAAATGGAGGTGATTTCTTACAAGGAGCTTTTGTTTAATGACAGGGATAATTTACAACTGAAATCTTTAGAGGTATTGAAGGATGAAGGGATAATTTATACCTGGTTTCAGTATGGTCAACTTCAAGCTAGATGGAGGGAAGATCAAAAAATTGGTTTCATGCAAAGTGAGGAAAATTTGGTAAAACAGATTAGGGACCAGAGTCAAATGCATATTAAGAGGTTGTATAATGTTTTATTGGAAATAGATTCGGAAACGGAACTGGTTAAAGATTGTATGGTTAAATGGGCACAAAATTTTCAGGAACCAATAATGATGGAAATATGGGAAAAGATTTGGGTTAGAAATGTTAAATTTATGCAAGCACAAAATATAAGGGAAAATTTTTATAAAATGTTCTATAGATGGCATTTAGATCCCAAGAAATTGTCATGTATGTATCCAAATATGCAACCCAAATGTTGGAGATGTGATTGTGATGATGCAACTTATTACCATATATGGTGGACTTGTAAGAAGATCAAAGCATTTTGGATAAAAGTTTGGTGGGTAATTCAAAATATTTTGAAAAAAAGATTGAAATTTAGTTTAGTTTAGTTTAGTTTATTAGATTTATATACCGCCCTTCTCCTGACGGACTCAGGGCGATGAACAGCCAAACATTAAAACATTAAAATACAAGCAATATAAAAGTTAAAAATAATCTAAAAATGTAATTAAATCAAATTTTGGCTTCCCCAAATTTAAAATCCCTCCTAAAATTCACCCATTAAAATCTACGTTAAGCCAGCCCGGCTTCCTGGAATAGAAAAGTCTTTAATGCCTTGTGGAAAGTGCGGAGGTCTGGGATTAATCGAATCCCTGGGGGTAACTCGTTCCAGAGGGCGGGAGCCCCCACAGAGAAGGCTCTCCCCCTGGGGGTCGCCAGTCGACATTGCCTGACCGACAGCACCCTGAGGAGGCCCTCTCTATGAGAGTGTATTGGCCGGTGGAAGGTTATCGGTGGCAGAAGGTGGTCTCTTAAGTACCCGGGCCCTAAGCCATGGAGCGCTTTAAAGATGAGAACCAAGACCTTGAAGCGCACCCGGAAGACCACTGGGAGCCAGTGCAGCTCGCACCGGAGAGGTGTCACATGGGAGCGCCAAGTCGCCCCCATAATCACCCGCGTGGCCGCATTCTGGACCAGTTGGAGCCTCCGGGTGGTCCTCAAGGGGAGCCCCATGTAGAGAGCATTACAGTAGTCCAGGCGAGAAGTGACCAGGGCATGAGTGACTGTGCATAAGGAGTCCCGATCCAGAAAGGGACGCAACTGGCGTATCAGGTGAACCTGATAAAAAGCCCCCCTGGCCACGGCCGTCATATGCTCTTCTAAAGACAGCCGTGGATCCAGGAGGACCCCCAAGTTACGAACCCTCTCTGTGGGGGGCAAAGACTCGCCCCCAATAGCCAGCGAAGGCACCAACTGGCTATATCGGGACGCCGGCATCCACAGCCACTCGGTCTTGGAAGGATTGAGTCGGAGCCTGTTCCTCCCCATCCAGACCCGTACGGCCTCCAGACACTGGGACATCACTTCGAGGGCATCATTGGGGTGATCCGGGGTGGAGATGTACAGCTGAGTATCATCAGCGTACAGATGACACTGCACCCCGAAACCACGGATGATCTCACCCAGCGGCTTCACATAAATGTTGAACAGGAGCGGCGAGAGGACCGACCCTTGCGGCACCCCGCAAGCAAGGCGCCTCGAGGTCGGACCTCTGCCCCCCTGCCAACACAGACTGCAACCGGTCGGAGAGATAGGAGGAGAACCACCGCAACACGGTGCCTCCGACCCCCAATCCCTCCAGCCGGTGCAGCAAGATACCATGGTCGATGGTATCAAAAGCCGCTGAGAGGTCTAATAGGACCAGAACAGAGGAGCAACCCCTGTCCCGAGCCCTCCAGAGATCATCAACCAACGCGACCAATGCCGTCTCCGTGCTGTACCCAGGCCTGAAGCCGGACTGGAATGGATCTAGATAGAAATTTACTCCACAATTGTTCTTATTGGGTATAATAACTGATTGTACAGTATTAGAGATCAAATTGATTTCAAATTTTATATCAGCAGCTAGACTGTTGGTAGCGCAATATTGGAAGAAAGACTCTGTGCCTACTATAGAAGAATGGACATTGAAAGTAGCAAATTTAGCTGAAATGGCGAAAATCTCAGCATACTTGAAGGATCATATGCAAGAGAGATACATCTTGGAGTGGAAAAAATGGATAGACTATGTTCAAAACAAGTACCAGACAAGAAGATACCAAATTGCGTATGCATGAGTGCAAAGATATTTTGTTATCTATAAGAGAGTTAAGGTTTTTTGGGGGGGGGGGGATTTGTTAGTTTATGGATGGTTAGGTTAATTTAGTTCATGATTGTTCTTTTTTTCTTATACCCTATATTTTGCTCTGGGAAGTCGGGGAGGGGGGAGGGAGGAGGAAGGGAAAGGGGGGTGGGTCAGGGGGGGGTGGGAAGGGGAGTGGGGGGGGAAATGTTATTTTTTGTTTGTAAAACTTTTCAATAAAAAAAAAAGAATTATAAATTGACAAAGGGCAACTGCATATAAAGAAAATCACCAGGCAAAGGGCCTGGTGGTTCAGCAGACTAAAGCATTGTGATTAACATCAGCTGTCTGCAATTACTGTAAGTTTGAATCTCACCAGGCTCAAGGCTGACTCAGCCTTCAATCAGTTCTAAGGTAGGTAAATTGAGGACCCAGTTTGTGTGGGCAATAAGCTGACTTTGTATAAATATACAGAAGTATGAAGGCTATTGCTTAACGCATTGTAAGCCGCCCTGAGTCTCCGGAGAAGGGCGGCATATAAATCAAAGTTTTAAAAAAATCTATATAAAATGGTTTATAGGTGGCATATGCCAGCAGAAAGATTAGCAAAGATGTTTATGGATAAATCAGCCAAACATTGGAAATGTTTGCATATGCCAGGATCATACTATCATATGTGGTGGTTATGTTTAGAAGCAAAAAATTATTGGTTTAGAATACAGAAATCGTTGGAAGAAATATTACATGAATCTATAGAATTAAAACCAGAGGTTTTTTAATTGGGTATTCTCTCAGAGAGATATAGTAAAGAAGATGTGCATTTAACTATACATATAATAACAGCAGCAAGAATTGTGTTTGCACAAAATTGGAAGACAGAAAAAATTCCGTCAGAAAGTGACGTAATAAAAAACATTTTTGACTGTGTGGAAATGAATAGATGAAGAATACAAGATAAAGAGGAATCAGTATTTCAGGATTTTATGTACGGTTAGAAAAGAAATATGAAGATAAGAGGATAGATAAATGATTTAGATAATAGAAAGTTGAACAAGGAAGAGGATAAAAAAGAAACCCAGATGACACCAGAGTAAATGAAAAGGGGGGATGGGAGGGGAGAAAAGAAAGAAGATAATAAGAATAAGTGTACAATTATGACGATAAATACTGATAGAATAAATCTGAAAAGAAATTGAAAGAAAGTATATACTATTGGAATAGAGGAGTTGTTCGGATACCAAAGAAGGAGAATATTCCACAGCAAAGAAGATAGAAAGGAGAGAGGAGTAGAAGGTAGGAAGAGGAGAGGGAGGGAGAGGAATGGAAGAAAGGGGAAAGGAGAGGAAGGAAGGGTAGGGGATAGGAGTAGGAGAGAAGGTGAGTAGGAGGGAAAGAAGAGAGGAGTGAGGAAAAGGAAGGGGAAGTAGGATGAGGTAGGGGAGGAAGGAAGAGAAAGTAGGAGAGAATGGAGGGAGGGAAGGGAAAGAGGAGAAGAAGAAGAAGGGTTGAGGGAAGAAAGGGTAGAAGAGCAACTCCGAATGTAATTAAAATGCCTTATTTTAACGCTTTCTTTAAGGAAAACATGTGTACGTAGGATTAATTATGTATAAAAATGTACATTTTATATTATTATAAGAAATAAAACTGAAAAACTTTCCCAATTTTTTTTTTGTAACTACACTAGATATACCCAATTCCTGCAACTGTTCCTTATAAGTTTTAGTCTCCAGGCCCTTAATCATCTTAGTTCCTCTTTTCTGCCCTCTTTCCAGAGTCTCTACATCTTTTTTATAATATGTGATCTGTCCCCCCCCTTCAGAGACCCACAAAAACACAGCCAGCCGAGGGTTAATAATCACTTGGCACACTCCGCAGTTCTTATCTCAACCTTGGCAGAGATATGCACACCGTCTGCCAAGGACTTTATTGGTTTACACAAACAAGCAAATCTCCTACGTAGCTTTGCCGTTCATCTAGCTTCCAAGACTACGAGGTTGCTCCGTTTGTTTAGCTTTGTTCGTCACGAACTTCGTAACCCACCGTACTGTCTTATATACATATGCTTCTGGGTGTGGTCCAGTGAGTCATTGATCCCATGACTCCAATCCAATGACTCAGCATTTCCTCATACGTCTCAGCTGCAGTACCCTTTTCTCTCGCCTTCTTTGGCGTGCGTCCAGGAATGACGTCTCTCCCTCACTCTCATCTGAGGCACCTGTTTCCCCACTACTTGGCTCTCTTTCAGCTGGCACTTGAGCCGGTGCCAGAGGGGGAGGGCTGGGAGATCTGGCTGGCTCCTCTTCCTCCTGCTCAGAGCTGCCTTCCTCCAAAGGGATAGGCTCAGAGGACGGGGCCACAACAATATGGTGGCCAAAACTGGATGCACTATTACAAGTGTTGTCTTGCCAAGGCATTATAAACCCATACCAATACTTAATATGATCTTGATTTTATCCTTCTGTTAACGCAGCCTAGGACTGAATTAGCTTTTTTGGCTGCTGCCACATGTAGGGATGGAAGAATTAATTCGGGCAGAATGCAGCAAACTGCTTCCGTTTCTGGTGTCATGTATCTTCTTCTTGGATGATCTTCTTCTGGCTCTGGTCTGTGTTATCTGACCTTCCTTCTGAGTGGGGGAACAGGGACAAGGATTTTCCAATTAAAACGCTGTTGCTGTCCTGCCTTTTATCTGCCTGTGTAAAACTGTATAAAAAATAAAGCTCTCTGCAAGAGCGGGAGAGACATCTTTGATCAGAGCAAATGCCTGGCCTCTGATTTTCTACAGCCACATATTGCTGGCTCATATTTAAGTGATTGTCCACTAGGACTCCAAGATCCCTCTCACAGTTACTGCTATGGAGCCAGGTTTCACCTAATCTGTAAGTGTACATTTGGTTTCTCTAGCCTAAGTGTAAAACATTACTTTTCTCTACAATGAATTCATTTAGTTAAATAGGCCCAGGATTCAAGTCTATCTAGATCTATGTGGATCTTGAGCCTATTTTGATGTTGGCTATTCCTGCCACTTTAGTGTCATGTGCAAATTTGATGATTTCCCCATTTCTCCCCTCATCCAAATCATTCATGAAGGTGTTGAAGAGAACTGGGCCTAAAATGGAACTTAGGGGTCCCCCACTGCTTGTTTCCCTCCATGCAGACGTAGTTCCATTGAGGACCACAGGCTGAGCCCATCGGGGGGTGATGCTGTCTGTCTCACATATTTTCAGCTTCCCAAGAAATAGGTTGTGGTTTCTTTGTCAAAGCCTTTCTGAAATCCACGTACCGTATACTACATGCACTGCATTTCACTGGTCCACTAATTTAGTCATTTTAGTCAAAAAACAAAATAACATTTATTTATGATCTGTTTTTTGATCCTGCATTAGTCCTCGTAAGTCATTCATATCTATACTGAATAACAAGGGGTCAAATATGCATCTTTCCCTTCCCCCTTGGTAAGCATAGATCCTTCTTCTCATGGCCCCATTGAGACCAAACCTCAATTTTCTATTTATTGAGTCAAATGCTACAGTAACATCTAGAAAGCAGCAAACCTTCTTCTACCTCACTGATATAGATTAGATATTTCAAGACAAACTTGTTGCCAATATTATTTCTTACAAAATCTATATAGCATTTAACTCTACCTAAAACCTTCTACAAGAAATGAATTTTTCTCAAGTTTAACTAAGAGGATCGTGGCATAAATTTTAGCCACAATATCTGCTAGTCTATTTGGTCTATGATTGCTAGAGTAATTTTTATTCCATATTTTAGATAGATAAAATGCTACTATTGCCAACTTCAATCCAAGTGGATAGGGCAGGCCTTATTTATCTGTGAAAATGAAGATGCCAATAGATACCCAACAACCAGGGATATTTTTTGATCAGTTAAATAGTTAATCTCAACATGAACATAATGCAGTAAAATATTGATGTTTTTGCTAATATGGAGAAAAGCATCTCTTGAATTCCATGGAGAAGACATGATTGCATCTATTGCTCACCCACCACTCACTTTACCAGAAGGAGAAAAACACACACAGACCTGAGGGACTTTGTAGGTGCCTCCTAATGTTGACATCTGGATGGAGATCTCCCTCTTGGCTCCATCAAGAAGAGCCAGGAGGTTCTCCTTCCTTCCACATCTGTAGTTGGGGACATTGGCTTCTCCAGTGGAGAGAATGTCCAGCAAGGCACCTGAAGTGTGGAAAGTGCTCAAATAGTTGTTATGGATGCTGTAGCCAAGTGTGAGATTGTGGAAGAGATGGGAATTCTTGTTGACCAGTTGAATGTTGAAAATGAATAGTAAGCAATAATAAAAACTGTAAAAATTCCTATTGAAAAAAAAGTTATTATAATCAACAGCCACAACAAATACTTTTGTTATATATAATATATATAATCCTCCACAAGCCTACTGAGCCTTAAACCAACATTGATCCAAAAGCAATGATCAGTTACACAAGTATGGAAATGGGCTGAGGTACAGCAACTACAACTGATTCTACCACTACTTTAAATAAAATTCATTATCCAAATGATAAATTAAGTACTGAATTGAGGGAGGAAAATAATCTGCAGGCCTTTCAGCATTTTTTCAGACCACTTTTTGAGTCTCTTTCACAAAATCAGACAGAAGAGAGAAGCCATGGAAATCAAAATCATTCAGGAAATTAGATATATTCCCCAATATAGGAATAAGTGGAAAATAAATAGAAAAGAAGAAGAGTGTTAGAATGGAGGGAGTGCAACTCCATCTCCCTAAATGACTTACGGATCATGGAAAACAAGCTGAAGAGAAGGAGCCATGTTGAAAAGCAACTTTGTATGCAGTATTTCTCTTCCATTGGTGACTATACTGATTAGATGGTCTCCTGGGCTGTAAAAGCTCTGTGGTTGTTTTCCATCCTGGTTCTCCAAATTCAGTGGGCATTTCATTCTCAGCTTCCCAGAGACTGGATGGGACAAAAGCAGCATCAGAGGAATAAGCAGGAGATCCATCATTCATGGGGTGAATCAATCAATCCCTTTCCTGTTTCTAAAAAAGAATTAGAAGAATCAAAGGACTCTCACAAGGTGGAACATCCAGTTGCTTTTTCTCAACACAGAGACACACTCAGCTTCACCTGGAAAGGAGAGAGACGTAGATTCAAGAGCACAGACTCTGCCTGTCCCAAAACTACCTATTTCTCTGCCCAAAGTCTCCCCTGGAGGATTCGGCCAAAGAGCAGAGCTGAAACTTTTATCATAATTCTCCCTCTCAGGAGGGATCCCTGGATAATTCAAGTAGTTCTTGGACTTGGAGATTGTTGGAAAATTCTCTGGAGGGAAATGAAAGGGAAATAATCCTCATGTCACTCATAATAACAGGGCAGAGGTGGAATTAAATCATTCTTCTAGAATTGAGAGGTTTGGGAGCTCAATGCTTGAAAGTGGCCCCTTGGCCCCACTATGTATGCATAGTGATGAAAGACAAAACTCGGAGGGGCAGTTAATTGCAGAGCATGTCACAGGTCTGAAATAGCTGCCAGCTGAGTTGGAACCAAAATTTACTTTATTTTGAAAGCTAATGCTCAAGGGCATCGCACAAAAGGGCTGATGCAATAGTGTGGCCAGACTCCAAGAACAAAATCAACCTTAGTGAAAAACTAGTTTTTAGAACTTTGCAGAGTTAAAAAAATGAAAAAAGCCAAGTGAAAAGAGTTGGAGAAATCAAGGCTGCCTCTCACCCCATGTGGAGAGGGGAGGGAGGGAAGGGGAGCTCAGGACCCTCGTTTTGCAGATGGAAAGCTGATCTTCAAAATCCAACTTCCATCTTCAGAGACCTGGGAATGCAGAACCCATATCCCATGTTCCCCTGCCACCCTTTCCCATGCAGAGGCCAGGCAAGGGGGCTCTTGCAGAGATGCCAGACAGGCCTCTGCCCGGCTGAGTAGGGAGCCACTCTTCAGAGAAGGAAGTTGGGAAGCCTCATGTTCAGGGGTGAAATGCTTCTGGTTCAGACCAGATTGCCTGATCAGTAGCAAAAATCCCTGCTCCTCCCCCCCCCCAAGGCCAAGCTCAGCTGCACAATCATCAGAGGCTTTTTTTAAAAAACATTTTTTCTACAACTTCTTCTGCCGAAAAAATGCTTTTAAAAGTAAAAAAAAAAAATCGCGCGGCTCAGCTGGGATCTCAGAGGCTTTTCAAAGCATTTTTTTACTGCAACCTCTTCTAGGGAAGATGTGGTTTAAAAAATGCTTTGAAATCTTCCGATTTGGTGCTGCGGCAATTCAGTCAGGGAAATGGTGGGGGTCTGATGAGCCCCACGAAAACCCAACTGTCGAACCGCCGCCAACAGGTCTGTGGACCAAACTTGTCCTGAAGGGACAGGGGAAAGAGAGGAACACCTTGGACGGCCAAGAGGAGCAGGCAAGCTCTTCGGAGGCTGGAGGAAACCCTCTGAGCCAGCGGCAGGGGTGTGGTAGCCATGGCGGCTGCCTTGAAGCCGGGGCAAATTGGAGAAGCATCGTGCGGGAGGAAGACAGAAAAGAGTGAAGTGTTTGGAAGCCAGGTGAGTGACCCCAACCCAGGAGGGAATAACAGCAGAACATGGATTTTCACAAATAATCCCCTGGCCTTAAACAGCAGCTATGGATTTGTGGGGGAAGAAGACTCAGTAAAATAATTACTAGGAGGAAAGGACCCATTAAGGAGTTTAATGTATTCGAACTGATTTGGAACCATCTGCTTAACCAAACCAATTAGAAAATTGAGAAACCTTTTTTAAACTGAAATAGATGACTCTTGGAGAAAGAAGATAGGAACCTGATATTTTTAAAGCTAAAAGAATAGAGGCAAATGGACAATTACATAAATTACAAAATGAAAGTGACTAAGTGAAAGTGTGAATTGTGGATTGCCTTCGGTTTGAAAGAGATACAAGATGTTTTGCTATTTAAATTGGATTACTTCAAAAATAGCTAAGGGTTTTTGACCTTGGAGATTAGAAGTGTTACTTGGGGATTTAACATCTTTGGGAAGTTAAAGAAGAGAGACAAAAGCACGGTTATATAATAGCTATAAAACAGGGCTTGCAGTGACTAAGCGGAATGTGGATTGCAGAGTCCCTTCTTCTATTTGGAAAAGAAACACTTTGAATTCTGATCTATTTTGGATTGTTTTGAAATCAACTATAGACTTTTGGATTTTGGATCTAGGAGACTCTATTCTGTCCTTGGGTGATTCTACAAAGAAGGAAGAAATATACTTGATTTATTAAAATTGAAATTAACTGGCTTAGCAACAAAAGGTGTGGTGCAGGAACAAAAGAACCAAAGTTAAACATTTATGGACAGATAGGGAAAGGAAGAAACAAAGCAGATAAAATTAAAATGTAATGCTTAAAAGTTAAATGTATAAATGATTTTTAGACAAAAACAGGAGGGCTCTTGAAGTAACAAAGAAAGGTAATAGAAGAAGGTAATATAAAAATAGAGGATTGATGTATAGGTGGTCAAAAATGATGTCTTTGTTAAAATATAAGAGTATATATTAATATGAGACAGATCTAAGAAAATTAATTGTCTGATGTATTATGTTTTAACTCCAAAGTTGTAAACAAATTTGAGAAGGGTAAATATAACTGATTAATGTATTATTGGATGAAAATATAAGATACACAGATCTAAGCAACGAATTGTGATTGAATTCAATATATGTTGGAAATGATTAATATTATGAAATGTGCAGAGAATCAATCTGGAAGAGTATATTGGGAAATAGCTAAATAATAGATAAATATATGGTAAGGGAAAAGCTAAAATAAAAGGCGCTGGGTACCAGCAAACTAAGAGTTGGAGTTTTGGAGGAGAAAATGCTAGAAATTAGCCAAATAATAGTTGGAGGCTTGGAGGAGATTATGCTGGAAATCAGCCAAAATAATAATATGCTGGAAAACAGCCAAACAATAATAGGAAATATGGATGACGATATGAATTTTGGGATAAATCTGTGTAAAATGAAATGTTAAATAGACGATAAATGTGAGAAAAATAAAGTTAAAGTGATAAAGTCCAAGATTTAAAGATTTGATGAAATGGGCCTAGAGATTAAGAAATATGGATAGAATTTTGTTTTATAAATTGAAACAAAAATAGAATTGTATTCAATTTGAAAATAAGATTTGTGGTGATAAAATTGTAAGGTAAATAATTAAATTAAGAGGTTAGAATATTGTTTTAAGATTAATGTTTTGATATCGAGCTTAAAAGATAAAAGTGAACTAAGTTTAGTTGGAAATTAAACTTGTGGTAATATAATACAATGGTTTAGATTAAGATGTTAGAACTTAGGTTAAAAATTTTATGTTTTGATTTTCAATTATAAAATGATGTAATGGGAAATTGTGAATGAAGCTGGTTAAAGAAATGTAAGTGATTATACCTATCTATGACCGGATCGAGACTTCATTCTTGAAAGATATAGTTTATGTTTATGTTTGAAAAAAAAATAAAAAATATTTTGCAAAAAAAAATGCTTTGAAAAGGCTCTGACAATCAGGCAACTCAGCTGGGCAACTCAGCAAAAATACTTTGAAAAAGTCAGAGCTTTTTCAAAGCATTTTTTTAACCACCTCTTCCCCAGAAGGGGTTGCAGAAAAAAATGCTTTAAAGGTCTCTTTATCTCAGCTGAGTTGCCCGATGGTCAGAAAGACTTTTCAAAGCATTTTTTAAAACGATCAAGCAACTCAGCTGGGATCCTCAGAGAGACTTTTAAAGTTTTTTTTTCTGCAACCTCTTCAGCGGAAGAGATGGTTAAAAAATGCTGTGAAAAGGCTCTGACAATCCCAGCTGTGCTCCTGATCGGCAGAGGCTTTTCAAAGCATTTTTTTTGCATTTGCAGAAAAAATGCTTTGAAAAGTTAAAATTAAAAAAAAAAAAGTTGGCCACGCCCACCCAGTCACATTACCCCCCAAGCCACGCCCACAGGACCGATAGTAACAAATTTTACATTTCACCCCTGTTCGTGTTGCAGATAGAAAGCTGATCTGCAAAATCCAACTTCCATGTTCTGAGTCTTGGGAAGGGGGGAGACAATATCCCATGTTGCTCAGCCACCTTTTTCCATGCATGGGGCAGTCGGGGGGAAAGCCTAGCCCAGACCCAGGGAGAAGGCCCAGGATGGCCAGGGAGGAGGAGAGGTTCTGGGGCATTTCTGGAAAGAGACTAACCTGGTTTATGGGTCCCAGGGTTGAATGTTGGGGAGATAATGCAGCCCCTGGGGTTTTTCCAGAGTCATTTGGCTCCGTGTCTCTCCAGGAGAGGCTCCTATGGGGAGAAGACATGAAGGGCTGGGTTTTCCAAGGGGGATCTGTGGTTGTCCTGGGGGAAAAGACAGCCAGCCTCACCCTGGAGGGGACCCTCCATGACTCTAAGGAATATGGGGGTCCCCTGTGGCCCCTCCAGAGACCCCAGCTGGCAGCCTCTTCATTGCAGCCTTTTCTGGGGAAGGGGCTTAAGCCCCCCTCCCTCTGCAATTCTGGGAGCTTTTGTCTCTTTCTCATTCCCCCCCCCCAAAAGCTTTGAATTTTGCTCTTTATTTGACCCCCCCCCCTTTGGCTTGGCTTCTTCAGCCTCTTCTCCATCAGGCTTAGGGCAAGGAAGCTCCCAGGCAACCGTCTCTTTCCCCTCTTTGATTGGCTACAGGGTTGTCATGACGAAGAGGGCGGGAATAGGAGCAATTAGAGAGCAAGAGAGGCGGGATTTTTTATCTTCCCTGAGAACTGGAGGATTTGGATGCGAAATCTGCTTTCTTTTTGGAAACCTTTAGATTATTATGGAAAAGTAAAGAGGTTCGATTTTAATGCTTTTTTTATTTGAACAGAGGAAGTCTGAAGTCAGCACTTTTTTTATTTTCTCTCCCCCTCTCATTTCCCTTTCCCCTTCTCTCCTCCCGCCCCCACTGTCTCTTCCTTTTTCATTTTGTATTTTTGTATTTTATTCTATAAATAATAAAATGTTTAAAGAGAAAAAGAAAGAACTGGAGGATATGAATGTGAAATCTGCTTTCTTTTAGGAAATCTTGTTCAAATGCAGGCCAGAATCAGAAGGAGGGAAGGGTCACAGAAAACAAACTTAGACTTTGATAGAAGAAAAATCAAAAGTGAACACCAAGAAAAAGATAAATTATCTGAGGAAAAAGTTGTTTAGCTCTCTAGAGTGAGATCCATGAGATGTATATCAATTAAAGCAAAGAATGATAAAGGTCAGCCTTAAGCAAATCTATTGGAGACGCAGAGCAGAGAGATCGGAAGAGGAAGTGAAATTGGACGTTAAAGAAAATAGTGTCATCAAACAGCTTATAGAAAATAGCTAAAATATAATTATTGCTTTTTGCACTGGTTGAAAGGATGTAGAATTTAGAATGTGTCTTCATTTTAATTTAGAAAGTGTAAGCTTTCCTATTTGTGAAATAAAAATCTCACCCCAGCCATTGAAGGGAGAGCTAAATTCCCAAATCAAATTCAAGGTTCTAGTGCATTGTGAGCATGGAGTCTGGCATGTCATTCACCTGAGATGGGTGGCTGGATAAATCATTTAAAATAAAGAGATTTCTGGGACTAGAGCAGAAAGCCTCCAATCTCAAACTGCCTGCTCAGCCCAGACAGACCTCACCTTGGTCTGAACTAATTCAGTTGTGTTTATATGAATGGGCTTCTCCTTTTCATATCCTGGCTTACGGTGGTTAGAAGGCGTCATTAGTCCGTTCCGGAGCAAAATCGAGAGGAGGCTGTTTTTGCGTGTGCCGGAGCACGGCTGAAATGCTTCTATTGACACGCTCACAAAATGTGTGTCACAGAGGTGACCTGCCCATTCTCAGAGTGGCTGGCATGGCAAGTTGGGTCAACTGTAAAACACTCATTTATCCACAACCAAATAGCTGAAGTTCTTCTTACCTTGATGCCCTTTCTATTCTGATCCATTTTACATCCCCATTTTCAGTTGAGGTAAACACACCACACACTCTTCCAAGCAAAGACCTCGGCTGCAGCCATCTTCCCAGTTTTGGTAACCATGACTATGGCTATGACCGGTGTGGCCAGCCTAGTGAAAAGGACTAGGGGTGACATGACAGCAGGGGACCTGCCAGTACCTAATATGGCTTCCAAAGCTGACGTCAGGTCCCTAGCGTGAAACTGCCATTCAAGTGGGGAGGGGACCCCGGATCCTTTTACTCACTTATGGCTCTCATCCTGTTTTCCTACGTATCCTGCAATTCCCTAGTTTATAGCTTTTACCCTGTCGCCTGTTCTGCCCTGTGCTTGGATTTATCTTGGGGGATGGGCATGTTGTCGTTCTCCAGCAGCCTGCAGAGCTGGCAGCAGAGTTGGACAGGGATGAGGCTGAGGAAGAACAGGGGCCAGTCCTGGAGGCTGGGGGAGGCCCGGATGAGGGCTCTGCATCAGAGGCAGAGATGGGGCCAGGGACATCGGGCAGTGATATGTGGACTCCAGAGCCTCCAGAGGCCGACAGTAGAGAGGCAGAGGAATAGGAGGAGCCTGTTCCTAGTGCACGCATGAGAAGAGCTGCCAGAAGGCAAGAGCAGCTAAAGCAGAGAGGACGACTCGGGAGTAGGGCCAAGAGATGATTGGCCCCTCCCAGAAGGCTTAAAAGGCCAGCAACGGCTCTTTGTCAGAAAAAATTGATAGACTTGTTCTTGTCTTGCTGCATTTATCTTGCTGCTTTTGAGCTTTTGCCAAGAGAATCCTTTGGCAGTTTGCTTACTTATACCAAGGTTGGTGATTAGACTGAAAAATTTGTGTTATGAACAGTTTGTTTTATTTTAGTGTAAATGACTGAGAATGACTTTAGTGTAACACTGAGAATGAGTTAATTCTCAGCTGTTCTAATAAAGTCTGTTTGTTTTTGAACTGTTTGTGTCAACTACTACCTACTTGGGCCTGGGACACAACAGTACAGGGGTGTGTGGGGGCATTTGTTCTCTTTCAGGTTGGAAGCCTCACAGAAGAAACGCATGGGAAGGAGTCCTCATCTCTTTCTCAAGGTCTTTGTACTTGTGGATTGGCTCATTCAGCATCCAACTGAGAGGAGGGGTTTCGAACCACTTTATCCAAAGGGAATTGCCTGGGGGGAACTCAGAGCCTGCTTTGCTTTTGTCCTGCAATCCCTTCCTTTCAACCAAAGGCTCCTTTTGAAAGGCTGCTGCCTCAAGAGTCCTTGATACTTTCTTGATTTGGGGACTAGAGGCAGGACCAATCTTGGAGGGGCTGCCACAAAGAAGAGGGGGTCAACCTATTTTCCAAAGCAACCAGAAAGCAAGAGAAGAAACAATGGATGGAAGGTAAGCAATGAGAGGAAGAACCTAGAACTAAGGAGAAATTTCCTAATGGTGAGGAATGGAAGGTCTCGCCTTCCCAAGTTGTGGGTGCTCCATCACTGGAGGCTTTGAAGAAGAAACTGGACCACCAGTTGTCTGGAATAGTACAGGGTCTCCTGCCTGAGCTAGAAGGCCTCCAAGGTTCCTCCCATCCCCTTTATTCTGTTATAACTTCTGTTACAGGGACACAAGTTCAGCCTGCGAAGACTTCTTGGAACACATGGATTGACTCTGATGATATGATATTATCACACTTAAACACTGGATTGCATGCCCTGTGAAGAAGACTTGGATTCTTTTGTCATAATAATTATCTGATAATTAAGAAATCAAGTTCAAAAGTGATGGTCCTTGGAAAACAACATCATGGCCATAAATGCCTATTTGAGGGTAATCTAGTAGAGCAAGTCACACCTTTCCTTACCTGGGGTTGTTTTCTCTGAGCCTGAATCTTGGCTCCCTCATCATCCAAAGAGCTCAGTTAGAGAAAGGGCAGGAGGGAAAGTGGTGCTTACATGAAAACCTCACAGCTCTCCAGCTTCCTCAGCCCCAATGATTAAAGTATCTGAGGCCCAGTTTTCCCCCATGTTCTTCCATCCATCGGATGTTTGGGGCTCCAGAGAGAAACCACCAGCAGAACCAACCCAATCTCAGCCTCTGAGGAGGATCTTGGGGTGGGTAAAAGGACTCCAGTTGCTGCCCTCAGAGCTGATTTGGGAATTTACACAATTTCTGCTTTGTCTGAATTCAGAAAATATGGACATTATTGGCATAATATTTAAAGCTAAAAAGAATCCCCCACAAAGAATCTGGGATATAGTAGCAAAAAGAGATGCCACAATCCTCAAGAATTATAACAGGACCTTTGTTGGAATAGAATTCTTCTCTTGGCATTTCCACCTGTTAGTCTAATTGGGGTAAATTGTAGGGTGATATAGTAATATGATTTACGTATTTTTTTATTTGTTTGCTATTTTCCATTATTATGATACAATCTTGCTAATATTCCGTCTTTAATACTTTAAACAATGTCTGATAAGCAAACTATTCTAATCCATTCATGAGAACCAGGTTGGATGTATTAAAAGCAAATATTTTGCCTTTGGTCTGACCTCAAACAGAGCACAGCTTCCTTCATTGCTTGTTGAGATCAGTTATGAACTTTCTTCAGAGGCTTTGAGTGATAAAAGCAAATTCCCCCTTTTCCACCAGATGCTCCAGAGGAGGAATCTGCAGTTTTGAATTGAGGGGGGGGGGGGGAGGAAACGTTTCTCTATGATGGTGGTGATGGTGAACCTAACAGCACATGTGTCACAGGTGGCATGCTGAGCCATATCGGTGGGCACATGAGTGTTGCCGTAGCTTAGCTATGGCGCGTATGCGCGAGCCAGCCAGCTGATTTTGGGGCTTCTGGGCCCATCAGAAGTTAGGGAACGGGCTGTTTCTGGCCTCCAGAGGGCCTCCGGGAGGGTGTGGAAGGCTGTGTTAGCCCTCCCCAGGCTCCAGAGGTTGTCCAGGGGCAAAAAAAATGGGTCCATGGGCCCGCGGCTCCTCTGCCACTCTCCTCGACGGAGTCCCGAGGTGGGCCGGGAGGGAAGGGGCACAGGAAGCCCCCCCGCTCCAGCCCTGCGGCAAAGCTGGGAAGAAGCCCAAGTGGGTGCCCTCCCGCTCTGCTCCTGGCTCAGCCCCAGGGGAAGGGAGGCCAGGGAGGCGGGAGTGGGGCCATCGGAGGCGGTGCTGGCCGAGTGGGGGCCGAGGGAGCAGGGCAGGCGAGGGGCGCCAGGCGGGAGGGGCGCCAGGGGGCGGCAGCAGAAAGCAGCTTCGTCTGTGGGAAGCCGTCAGTTGTGCCTGGAGACCATGGGGGGAGTCAAAGGCTGACGAGGGACTTGGTGCCAATCACTGGAGTTTTAATCCCACCTTCCACCAAAAGCCAAATGGGGGACTTTGAGTTCTGCTCCTATTTTAGGCATGACAGCCAGCTGGCTCTGAGTTCTAATCCTCCCTTAGGCATGGAAACTCCCCAGGGGACTTTGGGCCAATCACCAGGAGGCTCCTGCCTTCCAGTCCCGCCTTAGTACTTTTTGATTGGGGGTGTGAAACTTGGAACTATTTTCTCATATGAATGTTCTCATATGAATGTTCTCATATGAATGACTTATTGCTTTGCCCAACATGGTGTTTCCCCACAACTGAACCTTCCTCCATCACCTCAGACAGTGTTGGACACTGAGACCTCCCTCCATCTGGGACTCCCCAATTCCGATACCCCAGATATTCTGATACCAGAACTGGGGAGTCCTAGATGGAGGGATGGCCGAGTATCCAGCACTGTCTGGTGTGATGGAGGAAAGTTCAGTTGTGGGGAAAGACCCATTGCCTGTTGGGCAAAGTCTCTGCATTTTGCTTTTGGGGGAACTAGAGGCCTCTCTGTGCTCATCCTGAATCTTGGACTGACCTTCTGACCCATCAGAGCTTTCTTGTCTCCTGAAAATGGAATTTCAAAGGGATTTGATTCACAATTAGGAGCCATTCTGAAAAATAAAAATTGGTATCTAAATGAACAGCAATCTCTGTGGTTGGAGAGCAGAGCAGCTTCCAAGAAACCCAGCTGTTCATCCCCTTCCTGGGCCTGGATGAAGATGCAGCATTGAACCCTCATGCCACCGTCTGTGATGCCCTTAGACAGGATCCCCTCAACATCCTCCTGGGAGAGTCTCCAGATCCCCTTTCTCTGGGCATCTTCTCCAGCCCTTCCTAGACAACCCAATCTTGGAAGAGGAGAAGAGAAAAGGCTTTAGATAGAAACTGTAGAGTGGACCATTAAAGGACCTGAACATTGTTAGATATTTCTCTTTTATTTCTTGAATAAGGAAAGAAAAAATACGGAGCTAGACAAAGTGAGCCCCAGTAAAATCCCAGACGGCTGTTGTGATCCACTCTTTTTCTAGAGTAGGTCTCATCAGGACATCAAGAAGGAGCCATTTAAGACTTGTGCAGATCTGCCTCCCCAGTGGAGAGCAGGTGAAATCCTGCACTTCACATCCTTTGGGTATTTCATGGGTTCTCTCAGAGATTGTCACACATGACCGGATCTTCTTTCCCACAGCTCCCATCTTGCCATTTTTCCTCCTCAGGCTTTTCCCTCACACGGAGACACTTTTAGGCTCTGTCAAACCTGCTCAAATTATTTTTATAAGGCATCAAGTTCATTGGCTGTTCCTGAACATCAAATTCCTCTGAATGACCTTCCCAGAGTTCTCTTTATCGAGCTGAAAGGGAAGGGGGTTAAAGAAATATAGACATATATTTTTCTTGGATTCCTGCATACTATCTAAGTAAAAGGATTAATATTTTCTTTCAAATAAAATAAAATCTAATAATTCTTCCACTATCATAATGGTGTTGTATCTCATATTTTTACATTTATTCTGCCCGTAAGATGTTCCTTTGTGTTGAGGTTTGGTCTCACAAGGATAATGTAGCATTTGGGGATGAAGATGCAGCCCAGCAGACCAGCACTGGAGGCCAGGATGGAGAAGACCTGCACAGCCACCATGTATTTCCCTTTGGTGCTCAGGTAGGAGGGCACAAAAGTCACCCAGACACTGCAGAAGACCAGCATGCTGAAGGTGATCAGCTTGGCTTCGTTGAAGGCCCCAGGCAGATTCCTGGCCAGGAAAGCCACCGTGAAGCAGATGGCAGCCAGGAAGCCCATGTAGCTGAGGGTGACGTAGAACATGACAACGGCCCCTTCGTTGCATTGCAGGATGATCTCTCCAGGCTGGGAGTGGAGGTCAGAGTCAGGGAAGGGGGGAGAAACTCCCAGCCAGGTGGAGCAGATGATAACTTGCACAGCAGAAGAAGAAAGGATGATGGAGTTGGCCAAGCTCTTCCCCAACCATCTCTTCACCCGGTTTCCTGGTTTTGTAGCCAGGAAGGCCAGCACCACCGTGATGGTTTTGGCCAAGAGAGAAGAAACGGCAACTGAGAAGATGATGCTGAAAACTGTTTGTCAGAGAAGGCAGGTGGCTTTCCTTGGTTGACCAATGAAGAGAGAAGGAGACAAGAAGCAAAGCAGGAGGGAGACCAGGAGAATGTAGGAGAGGTCCCGGTTGTTGGCTTTGACAAGGGGAGTTTCTAAGTATTGAATGAAGGTGACTAAAACAAGGCCTGTGGTTAGGAACAAGAGGAGGGCAAAAGAGACCAGGATGATTCCCAGATGTTCTTCATAAGACAGGAAAGTTATAACTTTGGGGATACATTGGACTCTGTTCTCGTTTGGATATTTATCATCTGGACACTTGGTGCATTTTTCCGTATCTGAGAAAGTCAGAAATCAATATCTTTAATATTCGGGGGGGGGGGGGGGTTGCATTTCAAGAAATAACATTTTTGAAGAATGGGAATGCCTGATTCCTGGAACATTTTCCAAGATGTGTTGCTTAATCATTCCACGGGAAAAAAATGATAATATAATTTTCTAATACATATACCCAAGCTATATGAAATTGGAGGATTTCTAGTGCATAAATTAGAATGAACAAACATTGAATAAAGAAAAAAAAGAGTTGAGTTTCAATAGATACTTTAATTTGCACTTTCATCAAAATGCTCTGGATAAATCCATTTCCACCAGGCCTTTCTTTCCTCAGTGTGACCCACCTTCCTGAGTGGAGAAGGTCCCCTCCGGACAAGGAACGCAGTCGTAGCAGCAAACTGGCTCTCCTTCTCGAGCCTTCTTGACAAATCCAGGATGACAACTTTCCACACATTTGGACTGAGGCAGGGACTGAGCAGAAGAAAAGGAATGCCAAAGAAAAGGTGTTAGGACTCTCCGTCCATGGAAAATGGGGGAAGAAATGGACATTAGATAAGTAGATTGTGGGCTTCAGTTAAGTGGATAGGAAATCTCTGACTCCTTCCAAACAGGTTTAGGGGATGTGACCCTGGCAGGTTCTTTCTTTAGTTCCTCCTTTTTGCTTCTGGCATTTAACATTGCAATAAAGGACTTTCCTACTCAATAAAATCCAGAAGGATGGAATTGAGAAAAGATTCAAGCATTAAATGACAAACAATCAGTTCCTTACGGCTGAATTAAAATGCTCATCACCTATAATAATAAAATCCTTTATGTCATTGTACATCATGTATACTATGAAATTGGTTTAGCCTCTGCTGTTGCAATCCATAACAAAAATACAAGACAACATAAATAAATAAGCTGAAGAGCCAGCGCTGTCTGAAGGCTTCTCTTTGGTCATGTGGCCGGCATGACTGAACGCCAAAGGCGCACGGAATGCTGTTCCCTTCCCACCAAAGGTGATCCCTATTTTTCTACTGGCATTTTTTACATGCTTTCCACCTGCTAGGTTGGCAGAAGCTGGGACAAATAACAGGAGCTCACTCCATTAAGCGGCACTAGGGATTCAAACTGCTGAACTGCCAACCTTCTGTTAGACAAGTTCAGTGTCTTAGCCACTGAGCCACCGCGTCTCTATACAACATAAATAGTATAGGGAATAATCCTTATACAAGTGATTGGGAACAAACTAGTCATACCTTGTCATAAGTACGTGGAGGGATTGTGATTGTGTTTAGGAGTCTGACAGCCAAGGGATAGAAGCTGTTTTTAAACCTTTTTGGCCAGCTGACTATGATTTGGTGTCTTCTGCCCGATGGTAGAAGCGACAACAGACCCTGGCCAGGGTGTAAGTATCTTCCTAAGTATCTATCCATGGCTAGGATGATTACTCATATTAAATTTTTGAATACATCCATTGTCAAATATTTATTAAATTGTTATTTTATTAGATTTATTTAAGTAAAATAAAACGTCATTAAGGAGGAAACTTCTGAGCAATAGGATCTGGAAAGGATTTTTCTGGACTACAGAAAGCCTTGCAAAGCTGCTCCCCTTTGACACTAGTTCAAAACAGTCTCCCCGTTAAGAGACAAAGCAAAAATTCCTCATAAATTATAGCTGATGATGTAACGTAGTTGGGTAATGAAACGCCTGGAAGAAAACATGGAAGCTGAGAGAGCACCAAGGAGCCCTCATGTCAGCCCTGAGCTACCAATATTCTCCTTTATTAAGACTGAAGGTTTCTGCAGAGTTCCTAGAACTATAGTGAGATTGAGGGGAGATCATGAGGTGTCCCTGAAAAGGGTTAAATTGCAAATCTCTGGTTGCAACAGAGGGGATATGAGTGTGAGTCCTGGGTCAAGAGATGTTTTTAAGGCCCATCCAGTTATCCAAGAAAACGTCCTTTGTGTTGAAGAACTCCAACTGGCATGGAAAGACAGGCCCACATTTAATATTAGTTAAATTTGGAGACTCCTTTTCAAGCAGAGGGACTGACGATAGCTAACACTCAAGATCAACAAGGCCAATCATTTTCAGATGAAGAACCCTCTTAATTAGCAAAGGCCAAATCTAAGTAGCATTTCCTGTCAAAATCTGTCTCCTTACTTCTGATATCAGGAAGACCTTTTCTTTGAACTAAAATTGTGTTTCAGGCTTCTGGGTCAAGGGATTGTCTCACTGGTCACTCTCATTTTACGTGAACCTCCTTCCTAGGGGCAGAAGGTCAATTGCTCCCCCCAGTTGGGTGAGACACAGATATGGCTAACTTTGATCAGGTCTGGATTACTCAAAAACATCACAGACCATGGACCTGCCCTTCCAGGGAACCATTTCCCAATGGCCTTTCCCTAAGCAGGACAAGAGGAAGCGTCTCTCCCAATGGGACCCCCAGGAGCTCCATCCAGCCATGATCCGATTTCATCCCATTCAGTCCAAACCTCAATTCAGGGTCTCTTCAACAGAATCCCCTTCTGCTTTGCTCTTTCAGGACAAGGAACAAGCGAACCTGAGGCTCTTAACAACACAACCTCCAGCACTTGAGGGTTTCTCATCCCAGGTTGGACATGGCTGAACCAGCTACAAAGAGTCTCCAGTATTACAGCAGCTGAAGAACAGCTTGGTCAATAGTACTGAAGGCTCCCAAGTGGTCTAGAGAAAGAAAACTATAAAGTTTCTACTCCCCATGTTCAATTCTCAGTGAAGGTCATTGACCCTGGAAACTGGGCTTAGTTCACATGAAATGGGTCCCAAATCTTTGGAAAAAACAGGAATCACACCAAAATTTCTCCCACCTTGTTGAGGAACTTTAACTGTGAAAGAGTTCTTTGGTAGATAGTAAGTCTCTGTCTTTCCAAAGTCCCCATTGGCTGTTGAATGGGATCCTTCTTGGGGAGAATCAAGGAGCTCCCGATTCCCAGATCTGCTGCTAGATCTCCATTTTGATCCAAGGACAGTTTCTTATCAGAAATATTGCAATACCTTTCCTTCTTCTGCAGGAAAGGATGGAACTAGCAGGGGAACATCGAGAAAATTTAAAATCTGAAATCTTCTTTTTCTCATCCCGTTTAGTTTTTCTACATTTGATTTTTTTCTTCTACAGTTGTCTGACGTCAAAATATGCTTATTTAGAAAAATAGGTGTTACTGCTATCCTCATGAATAAAAATCAAAGACATTTCAGCAAAGTTTCTCCACCATATATTGGTAAAATATATATTAACAAAATATAATGGATGCAAGTGTTAAGTTCTAGGGGACATTCTAGAGCAGGTGACAAAGAAAATAAATCCTAGGAAAAAAGAGATTATTCATAAACACTTAGAAAACATCAGGATGATTATGAGAAACGGTTCATTTAGTGACCGTTTAGAGTTCCATCAGCACTGGAAACAGTGACTTAGGATAGTTTTTCCCAGGATCCTGGCAACATCCCCAGGGGCTCCAGGGGATCACAGCTGAATTCTTGGCACCCTCTTATGATGGTTGCAGCCTTTTAGGATCACCTGATCTCCTTTTGATCAAAAGGGAAGCCAGATCCACTTAACAACCATGTAACTGACTTAACAACTGCAGTGATTCACTTAACAAGAAAGGGAAGAAAGTCATAAAATAGGGCAAAACTCACTCAAAGACCGTCTTGCTTAGCAACAGAAATGCTGAGCTCAGTTGCGGTCGTAAATCCAATCCTGCCTCTTCCAATAACTGGAAGAAGTTGCCCAGAAGCTCCAGATCTCCTCAATGTTGCTCCAGAGGGTGGGGGGAGGGGGGGGAATGGGGCAATGAACTGAGTCAGAAGGGAGGAGATTCTGGCCGAAGGAGGGGAAAAAGACCCTGAAAGGAGGAGCCATTTCAGAGCTGAGCCCCCAAAGCAGAGAAGTCCAGCCTCCCCTTCACTGAGGAGGCAAAGACTTGAGCAGCCGTCAGTCACGGAAGCTTCGACTGGGACTCCTGCAGAGAGGAGGGGTTGGGCTAGATGGTCTCAGGGTGTCCTTCCAAGTTATAAAGGTAACATTCCACTATGCTAATCAGAAAACCATGAAAACAATAATATATTTAAAAATTCAATACATCCAGTGGTGGGATTCAGCCAGTTCGCACCACTTCGGGAGAACCGGTTGTTAACTTTCTGAGCAGTCTGGCAAACTGGCTGTTGGAAGAACTCATTAGGGCAGAGAACCGGTTGTTAAATTAGTTGAATCCCACCACTGCATACATCCTTTTAAAATTAGCAGTGTTTAGAACCAAAATTTATCTGACATGGTGTCTGGTGCTTAGAAGGTTACGTGTCAAGCAATTAGATTGGCCAAATGTGTTAACCTTCTGAAGAACAATGTGGTTGAGAAGGTTCCCCTCCTTCTCCTCTGGGTTCCTTCTCCAAAGGATCTAAGATTAATGGATCCATATAGGGATCCCATACCTTCCAGGGCTGCAGCCTTGGAGCCCCCAACCTCTCTTTGCCCTCCTTCCTTCCCCACCTCGATCTGGAGGAATAGGCAGCGTTCAAGGCATGGACCAGAGTCTGAATGATACTGTACCAATGGGGGTAATTTGGGATCCAGATCATGTCCTTTTTCTCCTGGGTCCCCAGTGGGGCTTTCTGGGTGCATCTTCTGCGGCCTTTGACAGAAAAGACGTTCTTTGAAAGAGAACAGCGGAAATAAGGATCTTGAAACTTTCTTTCCACAAAGAAATGGGGTTCAAAGGCAGAATCTCTTGGCCTTTCATTTGGCAGAAAAACGAAGCTCCAAATACTATGGACGTATTTGAAAAGTCTGTGCTTTCTCAGTTCATATGCTCCCAAAGCAGTATTGATCCAGACTTTCCCTTCAATGGGTCCTGGCAAACGCATAAGCGTTAAATGGAAAGGAAGAATTCTGTCTGTAATGGGAACATGTTCTAGAAAGTTAACAAAGACGTTGACTTGCCTCCACTTAGAGAGGGAATCCCTGAGGGATGCTGTATATCCAGTTGTTGAGAACAGTTGCAATATAACCACACAAATTCCATTCCTGACAAGCATAGGAGTCAAAATCCTCCTGAAATTCTCTCCGTTTTCTGTGTCTGAAGCAAAGAGGCCAATCAGGGTCCATCTGAAGTAGAGGAGCAGTTGGACAACTGCTGGGTAGTGGAATCCGTTTTTGGGGAACAGCTGATAGAAAAAGGGGAACTGACTTTTATCACTTAGAGCCTCTGAAGCAGTTCCAGGATTTACCTAAAAAAGCAATGAAGAATGTTGTGTTATATTGGGGTCAGATAAAGTCCAAAACTTTATTTTTTAATAAATTCAACTTGGTTTTGATGAACAAATTAAATAGATTGATCTTGATTAGCCATTATGCGAGGTCAAGAAACAAAATATTAAATACAAAACATTAACAACACTGCACATGAAAATTGAATAAAAGAAACAAATAAAATAAATAAGAATAAGAATAAAAACATAAAACATATTTCTGTATCACTCCTACAATTTATTATAATCAGATCGATATATGCAAGATATCAAATGAATGTTTCGTTCCAATAAAGGGCCATAAATGTTTAATTCTGACTGCACAGAAAATGTGTTGCTTTAACACGTATCCCCATAAACCTATGTCTAATGTGCAGTCCAAGACTCTGATCTCTCTCTTTCTTAGGCAGTTGTCTTTCAATATTTCAGATTCTTGGTGAAGCAATCTTCTGATTTTTCAAAAATTATTATTTTTATTTATTATTTATTTCTGTCTCATCTAGTGATACAAAGAGACAAGGAGACTTATAAATAAGATAAGACTTACAAAGAGATAAGGAGATGGCTAATATAGTTTCTCAGATGCATAATCCAAGAGGGCTTTATTTTCAGTTCTGCATCTTCTAACCCAGAGAACTTGGGGACTCTGTCAGGTTCCAGAGGCTTAATTGTACACTGAGAATTTCAGCCATGTGGCAAAGGAAGGAGACCCTCTGTGAATTCCCTGGGACACAATCACCTCTTTTTGCGAAATAAATGAGGAGATGGTGTAATATGTCATGTACTATTGTTCATCTGAGATTGCAGTTACTCCTTTTAAAAACTGCTAAGGACCAGGTGGTTTTTATCAGCTGCCCTGATACATAAAATCATAAAACTCAAAGAGGGTGAACGTTCTTTTCCAGTGACTATATTTCCCCTGATTTTAGAGAAAACAGAAATTGTATAAATTGTATAAATTACTGAAAAAGTGGGTGGGTATATTGGTCACTTATTTTTTTGTGAACTTTCAGCTTATTTCTACATTTTGAGTTGTTTGTTTATTATTCTCACTTTAACAGATGCAAAGAAACGAGTGAGATGGGCAAATTTTCATTTTTCATTTAGTTGCGTAATAAGTCTGCACACTAATAGTATAATAGAATACATAGATATTCTCCTAAGAAAGCCAAAACCTCACTTTGACTTTCTTAAATGTTCAGGTTTGAGGTTCATTAACATTTTGGATTGACCGAGAGCGCTGTAGTTGTTCAATAACAAAATTAATCCTCCAGAATACAACCTGCCTAATAATTGTGCACAGAGTGCAGGTACCACTTTGGTGGGAAATGTGGCGTGTTTGGTGCAGATGGCTGGGCCCTGCCAGTGCTGGACTTGCTCAGATGGGACACCCAACTGTGAGGCAACATTGGTGGCTAGAGAAGCCCAGATGATGCCACAGGACACCTGTCAGCTTTCTGGTGCGGAGCTGATTCATCCCCTGTGGTGAACCCTGGAGAAGCTCGTGAGCACAAACTGAAAGGACTCACACTCTTCAGCAGCAAAACAAACACTATGTACTAACATTGTAGACTCGGCTAATTATACCTTTACCAACTGCTAAACAAATAAATAATTTAGCACTTTAGGTATGTACATGAGAGTCGTTCCTTAGTCCTGTTAAGTCATTTCTATCTAGACTGAAGAACAAGGGTTGCAATATCCACCCTTCTGTGTTACCTGTTGGGAACTATTGATCCTTCTTCTCGTGGCTCCATTGAGCCCAAACCTCCCCCTCAAACAAGGGCTTGGATCAGGGCCAACAGGCTGAGCTCCATTTCAAGGGCAATCAACTTCCTCCATCATATTTCTCTGTTCTCTGGGTCAAATGTTGCAGTAACATCTATAAAGTCAGGAAACTGTAGTTTACCCGACTGATATATTGTGCAATTCGATATTCTTAAATTAGAAAACAAATCTGTTGCCAATATTAGAGTATTAATTTATTTATTGATGAATTATTATACAACGATGAAACTTTTTACTCTACTTAAAACCTTCTTGTTCTTCTGCTGGGACTGCACTAACACCCACCACTCACTTTATCAGAGAGAGAAAAACACACACAAACCTGTGAGACTTTGTAGGTATCTGCTAATGATGACGCCTGGATGGAGATGCCCCTGTTAGCTGCATCAAGAAGAGCCAGGAGGTTCTCCTTCCTTCCACAGCCGTAGTTGGGGACATTGGCTTCCCCAGTGGAGAGCATGTCCAGCAAGGCATCTGAAGTGCGGAAAGTGTTCAGATAGTTGTCATGGAGGTTGTAGCCCAGTGTGAGGTTGTGCAAGAGATGGGAATTCTTGTTGACGGTTTGAATGGTGAAAATTAATCGTAGGGTTTTTGAAAAACCATAAAAAAACTTACTGTAAAAAATATGCATGTTATCATTAGTAACAAGTAACTTTTAAAAGAATTTATTCCTTTTTACCTCCACAAGCCTACTGAGTCTTAAACCAATATTGATCCAAAACCAATAATCAGTTATAGAAATCTGGGAATGGGCTGGGCAGAGGCAACAACAACTGTTTCAATCCCTCCTTTACACAAAATGAATTCAAGTGATGAATTGAGGAGTGAACAGGGAGTGGAAAATAAGCTGGATTTCCTTCAGGTTTTTTTAACCCCATCTTTGGATTTCAGTCCCTTCCACAAAATAAGACAAGAGAGGGAAGCCATGGAAATCAAAATCATTCAGGCAGGTCATGAGGTATAAAAGTGAAATAAGGAGAAAAGAAGGAGAGTGTTAGAATTAGAAAAAGGAGGAAATGCAACTCCATCACCCTGGATGACTTACGAATGAGACTGAAGAGAAGGAGCCCTGTGGAAAGGCCACATTATATCTGGTACTACTTTTTCCGTTATGACTATACCAAGGAGATGGTCTCCTGGCCTGTAATAGCTCCATGGTTGTTTTCCATCCTGGTGCTCCAAACTCAGCGGGCATTTCCTTCCAAGCTTCCCAGAGACCGGCTGGGACACCAGCAGCATCAGAAGCAGAAGAAGAGGTCCATCATTCATGGGGTGAATCAATCCGCTTCCTGTTTCTAACACCAAGAACAGGAAAGGTTGGGAAACTGCAAAGACTCTGAGAAGAGCCCGGGGCTTTCCTGACCTAAACAGAGAAGGACTCAGGTTCATCTGGACAGGAGGGAGAGGAACAACCAAGAGCAGAGCCTCTATGTGTCCCAAAATGTGTTTCCAGAGAAGTTGTCCCAAGGAATTTATCCTTTTCTCATACAAGAGCCTTTGCTTGTGGCTTCAATCTGATGTTTACATCTAAGTCAGAAACAGGGGAAATAGCATCACAGGTCTCAAAGGTCCAGATGGTTATGGTTACAGGGAGAAGCAACTTCTCCTCTTGGGATCCTAAACTTTTTAGGGCTCCATGTGCCGAGGAGAGGCTGGAGAAAAGCAGGTTAGTGAAAAATTAGAGATACACCCCTGGGGACCCTGTTCTGTTGTGGTCCAGAAAGTGATGCTGGGGAAGACAGTTCAATAACAAGACAATTGACTTCTGCTGTCCTTCAACGTGGCCTCTTGTCTCCAGAGATTGCTGGGAAGCTCACCCAGTTATGGAGTTTGGGGCCACTTGAAATCAATGCCATTGAACTCTCCTCTTGCCTGTCTTCTCATGCCAAGGAGGCCATCAGTGCCCTTCAACTCTGCCCAAAGTTAAGAGGGGGGCCTCTTCGAAATTCTGTTTTATATCAGAATCCCATATATCCATCCTCATTGCAGCTGACTTTAAAATTGCTCATTTCCCATCTTTTTCTAGCAATATTAAATTTTGGATAACAGCTCATTAAGAAGCAGGAAAGTGACAACTTGTGGAGAATATTGTTGAATAGATAGGCAGAAAATTATAAAGTGGACGGAAGTTTTTATTTTTATTTTTTCTTGTCATTTCCAGATTCATATAATGCACTAAGATTCTTTATATTTTGACCTTTCTTAGTTTATTAAATAAAGAATGGACTGTAAGGTCTGCAGCTGAGATAGATCTATCATCTATCTATCTATCTATCTATCTATCTATCTATCTATCTATCTATCTATCTATCATCTATCTATCTATCTATCTATCTATCTATCTATCTATCTATCTATCTATCTATCTATCTATCTATCTATCATCCACCATCTGTCTCTCTCATCTAATCGCTCATATCTATCTATCTATCTATCTATCTATCTATCTATCTATCTATCTATCTATCTATCTATCCATCCATCCATCCATCCATCCATCCATCCATCCATCCATCATTAAATTTATTGGCCACCCATCTTATCACAGGGTAGCTCTACAAAGATGGTGGGGAGGCCCACAGTGTGGTGGTTGGTGCAGCCTGATTTCTAGAGACATGATTTTTGGAGATCTGGTGGGGCTTCCTCTGTTGTGGGGATGTACTTGGGGGGGGGGGGAGGGACCCCTTTGACCTTCCCATCTCTGAGGCTGAGACTTTCTATCCCCAAAATCCTCCGAGGGGTTTGAAGGGGCTGTTGGAACTCCTTCCTTCCTGCTTTCTTTGGATCGATTGTTCAGGGATTCTGTGTCTTCACTGGGGGTGAGAGGACATTAATATGGACCTCTTGGCCTAGAAGGGGGAACTGGGGGGCTGAGTGAGGAGGGGAACTGAAGGGACAGGCAGGTCCATCCTGACAGGGAAGAACAGAGGGGGCTCCGGGTTCAAGCTGTGGCTTTTCGATGCCAGGTGGATGTGCCATTAGGCTCTGTTCTCCTCCAGGATGTCCCCAGCCATGTCTTACCAAAGCCGGGTTCTGCCCAGAGAGGAGGAAGCCCCTTCTCGGTCAGGAATGATCCACCCCAATGTCCGAGGTTGTCCCAGGGGAGGCCCCGGAGGAGGGGAGGAGGGGGGCTGTTGTCATCCAGAGTTTCTTATGGGCTTTGAGGAGGCTCCACGTGGACCTCTGGTTTGTCTCAGGGGGGCTGCGAGGACCCCGGCCTGGTCAAGTGTGTGGTATGAACGTGGTCCTTGCAAGGCGAAAAGCGTCCCCGATACAGGTAGTCCTTGACTTACGACCACAATTGAGACCAACATTTCTACTGTTAAGTGAGACAATTGTGAGTTTTGCCCCATTTTATGACCTTTCTTGCCACAGTCGTTAAGTGAATCACTGCAGTTCTTAAATTAGTAGCCCGGTTGTTAAGTGAATCTGGCTTCCCCATTGACTTTGCTCGTGAGACGGTCGCAAAAGGGGATCACGTGACCCTGGGACACAGCCATAACGGTCATAAACATGAATCAGTGGCCAAACATCTGGATTCTGATCACGTGACCCTGGGGATGCTGCACTGGTCGTAACTGTGGAAAATGGTCATAACTCACATTTTTCAGTGCTGTTGTAACTTTGGTCACTAAATGAACTGTCGTAAATCGAGGACTCCCTGTGTATCCTCTTGTTCAGCTTCTCTCCAATGAATTAAGATCCTTCGGAGTTCCCATAATCCACCGACTCTCGGCCAACAGGTTCAGCCTCAGGAAACAAACCATGGTTAAAAGTTGCAAATGTGAACGTGGCCATTGGGGAAGGGACCGGGTTACGTGGGCTGCGTGGATCTCACCAGAGTCAGTTGGGTGTGGTGGTTGTTAAATCCCAGGGGACCCTGACCCTGCAGGCCAGGTGGGGCTGGTGGGGTCTAGTGGGGAAATGCAGTCAGCTGCCAATTTTCCCCTGGGGCAGCCAGGTGCTTCTTCCTCCTGCTCTAGGAAATGGGGTACACCATAGAGGGGGGGGTCTGTCTGGCCTTGCGGGGAAGGGCTGAGGTGAGGGAAATGGGGTGGCGGGATCCAGGTCTGGTTTGCCAGCTTTGGATCTGGCAGGTGGGTGTTGTTCCCCCAGGGGTCAGAGGTTGTGTGAAGATGAACCAGCTTGGTCCTGGCCAGAATAGCCGGCTGAGGCAGGAGCAGAGTTTCTTGGGAGATTAAACTGGGCTTTCAAGGCCTCTTGGGGGATCAGGGTTGGATCTGGCCCTTCTCAGCCAAGCCCAGCACTGCCCTGACCCCTTCCGTCCCCTTTGCAGGACCCCACAGCGGAGCCCTTTCAGGAGTGACGTCTGAATGTCTGACCAGGTGGTTGATTAACTGAGCTGCGTGGCCAAACGCCTTTAACCATCATGGAAGGGTGTGGCCTCCTTAACCTGGATTGGGAAGGAACCCTCTTTCCTGGGCTGACTTGAGTGGGCCAAGTTCACAGCTCATGTGAAGGGCATCCAGATGCTTCCAGGCTTTCCATGACAGCTGGGTGCACCTGAGCTGGGCATTGCCCACAGTCAGCCCTGAATCTTGTCTGGGGGTGCAAAGGAGTTGGGTTCTAGAGGGAACCAATCTCAAAGCGGCTTCCTTCTCCCTTCCATCCCCAAAGGAGCCTCTGAGGACAGGGGTCTCGTCCTTGGTCACCCCTGAAGCCCCTGAAAATATTGACTGAGATTTTGAAATAGGTGGACTCCATTTCACCCATTTGGGTGCCTGGGAACCTTCCCCCATCCTGTGTCCATGTGTGAAGCAGGTCATCACCCTAACCTGGCATCTGATTGATGCATTTTGCCATGGCCCATTATGCCAACGTAGCAGTTCTCCTTCATGAACCTGGATTAAGGGTGTTGTATGAACTCCCCTAGATTCACCAGCAACCAGCTATGCGATGATGGCCAATGCAGACAGGCCAGACTGCAGACAGCATGAAAAACTTTTTATAGGTTCTGCTTTTGGCTTCAGGGTTTTCCACAACCCACTGTAATACATTGTTTAAAACATTGTCTGAACCCATTCCAGGTCTGGCATTCGGGCAATAGAGTTGGGCTAATGGAAGAGAGACAGAAATGAATCTCTGTGGATGGAGGGGGTCTGTGATTTCCCACAATGTCTGGACAAAGCTTGACAGAGGCTTGCAGAGATCTCTCCATGGGTGTTCAGAGCAGGGATGAAATCTACTTACCTTCCCTACCGGTTCGGAAGCGAGCACTCTGCGCATGCATGCATCACATGCATGTTTGGTCCCTCTGTGCATGGGCAAAGCCTTCTGCACATACACAGAGGGTCAAAAACAGGTTGCTTCCTGGTTTAAACCAGGAAGTAATGACATCCGGGTGGGTGGGCAGAGCCTCGTGCTGCCGCCATTACTGCATCTCCGAACCACACGCCGCCACCGCTACCATTTCGGCCGAACCGGTCCGAACCAGTAGCATTTCATCCCTGGTTCAGAAGATTAACTGGTGACTTTGATGCTCTTTCTCCTGCTTGGAGCCTCACAGATGCTTCTGGATGCTGGTTTCTAGAATTCCCAGTTAGGCCAGGCCTAAGAATACTGGAGTTGCTGGGTCTTTATGAAGCCCAATTTAAAAGGGGAATGTGGTTATTACCCTCCCTGGGTTGGCTTCAGCTCTCTCTCCTGCCAAGCCTTGGGAGAAATAATGGGCGCTATTTGCTTTAAAGAGTCTTTTTCCAAGTCCGAGTTCCAGGTTTCCCATAATCCTCAGCCACAGCTATGCAGTTAGTGTTATGTTGTTGCTATTTTGAGTGGGAGATTCAAACTCAGGGGGTGTTTGTGATTGGTTGGCAGCCAGCACTGAAGTGTATATAAGGAGTGCTGCTGCCTGTGTACTTTGCTGAAGTCTCACCATGTAATGAAGAACTGTTGCCACTATCCTGCCTGTGCTGCTCGTTATTTCCCAGCCACTTCATTTGGCGACGAAGGTGGGATAGCACACAGGAGGATAACAAAAAGAGCTGACGATAAAAACACGGTGCCCACTGGGACCATAGACTTCAGCCATGGCCACATACGTTCCGCCTACGCCATTCGACCCAGCCCGAGAGAAGTGGGGCTCCTATATGATTCATTTCGAGTGTTCCCTCAAGGCCAACGACATGCAAGTGCTATCGGCGAACCGCAAACAAGCCCTGTTCCTCAGCCACTGCGGGCCGGATGTGTTTGAAATGGCCGAATCGCTCTGTGAGCCGACCCCAGTGCAAATGGTTCCCTGGGACACCCTTCAGGAGAACCTCAAGGCAAACTATGCTCCCGCTCCCTCCAAGTTCGTCCAGCACTATCAATTGAGACAGCGGGTGCAGAAGGAGGGAGAACTGGTAATGATGTATGTGGCAGCGCTTCAAAGAGCTGCAACACACTGCGATTATCACGACCAGGATGATGCACTGCTTGAACAGTTGATATGTGTTGTTCGAGACACCAGGCTCCAGAGACGGCTGCTCGCGAAGCCTGGATTGACCCTCGCCGGTGCCCTAGACGAGGCCAGGGCACATGAGGCATCCATGAAGGCATCAGAAGCACTACAGCATCCTCAGCCCAAGAAGAGTGGTCCTAAAGCGGTTCCAGTACACCGCGAGGAGGCTCGGACCAGCTCGGAAGAAGAATCTGATGAAGACGTTTTCCGAACCGAGAAAAGGAAAGGCGAGCCCAGCCATCACCGGTAGAGCTGCCTGAGTTGCGGTGGCCAACATGAGAGACAATCCTGCAAGTATCGTGACGTTATTTGCAGGCGTTGCGAGAAGGAAGGTCACTTAGCCCGAGTGTGCCGAGCTCAGCTTCCGCGTTTTCCCAAGCCATAAGATCAAACCAGCCAGTCAGAGCCGCCACATTCGAAGCGGCCAATCCAAGACAACGGCGCCAAAAAGCGGCGCGAAATTCAAACATACAGCATGAGAGTTGGCCAAGCCAGCACAACCATGGAAGAGAAAGTCTTCACCACCGTTAAGATCAGTGGAAAACCTTGCAGTATGGTGATCGACACTGGGTCGGCACTCTCCATTATGTCGTGGGCTACACTAAAGTCGCTGCTGCCAAACTACAAAAAGAGACAACTGTCAAGGCAACGAGTCCGTCTGCTAGACTACCAGGGGAACTGAGTTCCAGTCGAAGGCATCGACACATTCACCATCTCCTATGGCGATTTCGAGGAGAAACTGCCCCTGACCATCGTTAGCAAGCCGCTACCAAGACTTCTGGGTCTACGCTGGTTCCGAGCCCTGGGCATGGGCTTTACGGGAGTCCACAGCCTCAGCAGAGCATCCCTCAATGAGCACTTCCTGCACAAGTTCCCAGATGTATTCGAGGACAACCTTGGCAAGTATGTAGGGACCCCGATCTCATTTAATTTGGACCCAGGGGTAGCACCAATCAGGCTCAAGGCAAGGCGAGTGCCTTTCGCCTTAAAACCCAAAATCGATGCCGAGTTAGACAAGCTAATTAGGCAAGGCATCCTAATACCGGTAGACCACGCAAAATGGAAAACTCCAATAGTGACCCTGATTAAAGCAGACGGGTCAATTAGGATATGCGCTGACTATAAATGTTCAATTAACAAGGCATTACAACAAAGTGCATATCCCGTTCCAGTTGTTCACCATCTACTCCATTCCCTCGGTCCAGGGAAAATATTCGCCAAATTAGACCTTGCGCAAGCTTACCAGCAACTGCCGGTAGACAACGCCAAGGCAGAAGCGCAAACCATTGTGACACACAGAGGGGCATTCAAATGTACCCGATTGCAGTTTGGGGTCAGCATCGCCCCGGGGTTGTTTCAAAGCACCATGGAACGCCTGTTACAAGGCCTCCCCGGAGTCGTCCCTTATTTTGACGACGTGCTAATCAGTGGTCAAAATGAAAAGCAATTGGCAGAACGAATCAGGTTAACCCTCTCAAGATTCAGAGAGGCCGGCCTCAAACTAAAATGGTCAAAATGTAAAATTGGGGTTCCGTCAGTCGAATTCTTAGGTTACAAAATTGATGGGTCAGGGATCCACCCCACGGAAAGCAAGGTGAGAGCCATCAGAAATGCTCCCACGCCCAAATCCAAGACAGAGCTGCAGGCTTTTCTAGGCCTCCTTAATTTCTATACTATGTTCCTCAAGGATAAGGCGACAGTTGCAGAGCCACTACACAGATTCTTACGCAAGAATACCCCTTGGGTTTGGGGCAAAGCAGAAGCGGCTGCATTTAACGCCGTAAAGAGACTCCTTTCCGAGGACAGCTTCCTAATACAGTACAACTCTGAACTGCCACTAGTCTTAGTCTGTGACGCCTCTTTGTTTGGCGTCGGCGCCATGCTTAGCCATAGACTGCCGAATGGCCTAGAGGCGCCCATTGCGTACTACTCCCGGACTCTGTCATGCGCAGAACGCAATTATAGCCAGCTTGACAGAGAGGCTTTGGCAGCCATTGCTGGCGTAAAAAAATTCCATGAATATTTATTTGGACGGTCATTTGACTTAGTGACTGACCACCAGCCGCTACTGGGCCTTCTAGCTGGCAACAGGCCCACCCCTGCCGCGCTTTCTCCGCGGATGACAAGGTGGTCAATTTTTTTGGTCAATTTTTTTTCGTACAGACTAATTCACCGGCCTGGCAAGGCCATGGGCCATGCGGATGCCCTTAACAGATGCCCCCTGCCTGACATTTTAGACAACCTGACCACCGAAGCCCCAATTCTATTGCTAGATGCTGTGTCCCCAGGGCCTCTGTCTTCAGCCGAGGTGGCCAAGGCCTCTAAACAAGACTCTATTCTTCAAACTGTACTGGGCTGGGTTTTGCGGGGTTGGCCCACAAAGGTTGACAGCACTGTGTTCCAGCCATTTTATACTAAACGTTATTTATTTATTTATTTATTTATTTATTTATTTATTTATTTAAATTTATATACCGCTCTTCTCCCTGGGAGGGGGACTCAGGGCGGTGAACAACCAAATTAAAACACATATAATACAAATATTAAAAGGATTTAAAATTAGATTAAATCGATTGGTGTTCCAAAATAAAAGTGTCAAACCCCGTTAAAATACCCAATTTAAAACCCCAGAGATTAATAGTACCAAAAATTTTAAAACCCCATTAAAATCAATCAAGCAAGGCCGGCTTGTTGGAATAAATAAGTCTTAAGGGCCTTTCGGAAAGCGCGGAGGTCCGGGATCAAACGAATTTCAGGAGGCAGCTCATTCCATAGGGTGGGTGCCCCCACAGAGAAGGCTCTCCCCCTGGGGGCCGCCAGCCGACATTGCTTGGCTGATGGCACCCTGAGAAGGCCCTCTCTGTGTGAGCGTACTGGCCAGTGGGAGGTTATCGGTAGCAGCAGGCGGTCCCGCAAATACTCCGGTCCCATGCCATGGAGCGCTTTAAAGGTCAAAACTAACACCTTGAAGCGCACCCGGAAGACCACCGGAAGCCAGTGCAGCTCGCACAGGAGAGGTGTCACATGGGAGTGCCCTGTCGCTCCCATAATCACCCACACGGCCACATTCTGGACCAGTTGGAGCCTCTGGGTGCACCCCAAGGGGAGCCCCATGTAGAGAGCATTACAGTAGTCCAGTAGAGGTAATGAACTGTCTATGTTGGGGGGCTGCTTATTGTGGGGGGATCGTGTGGTTGTACCTGATAGTCTGAGACACAGGGTCCTGGAAATGTTGCACGAGGGCCACCTGGGCATGGTTAGGATGAAGGGTCTTGCCCGAAGCTACGTGTGGTGGCCACACATGGACCAGGACATTTTTGAGTGAGTGGGGAAATGCAGGCCCTGCCAGGAGTCCCGTCCAGACCCTCCGGTTGCCCCCGCTAGGGAATGGGAAAAACCTAAGGGGCCGTGGGGAAGACTCCACATAGACTTTGCTGGGCCTTTTTATGGCCAGTCCTTTTTAATTATTGTCGATGCATTCTCCAAATGGTTGGAGTCAGTCTCATGCCATCGACCACTTCAGAGGTGGTCATTAAAGTCCTCCATCGCCTCTTTGCTACACATGGCCTACCAGACACTCTGGTATCCGACAATGGGCCGCAGTTTACCTCTGTCCAGTTCGAAAGCTACCTTGCAGAACTGGGCATCCGACATGCCCTTTCTGCCTCCTTCCATCCGGACTCGAACGGTCGGGGTGAACGATTCGTTCGGACCACCAAGGAGGCTTTGTCCTGCTTGGACTCTGGCAATTGGCAAGCCAAGCTAGACCAGTTCTATACAACACGCCATCCCATGCACCGCCACAGGGCGCAGTCCGGCCGAGCTATTGATGGGCCGCAAACTTAGATGTGTCCTCGACCGATTACATCCTAACTATTTGGCCGATACCTTCAAGGGGGAGGAGGGAGGACTACGACAATTTCAAATTGGCACAACTGTTTTTGCAAGAAATTATGCAACTGGTCCCTTATGGGTAGAGGGAATAGTCACCGGAATGTCAGGCCCCAAATCTTATACGATAGACATTGGCCAGGGTAAGATTTGGAGGCGACACATCGACCAATTACGGAAGCGAATGGTCGGTGAAAACTCAGAACTCAAGTCAAAGCCAAATCCTAACTACCCGAGTCCTTTTGACACAGCTACCTCAACCCCGAGTGAGCCGGAATACTTATCTGGCAAACCAGAGCTCCAGCGCTGCCCCAGCGAGCCGCTCCTCCCAGCCGGGAGAAACCACACCTCCAAAGGGTTCCAGGAGGTTCCATTGGCGGAGCCAGGAGAGACAGGAGGTCCCTCTGACCGATTCGATGCCCCGCCTGCAACTGAACTGCGCAGGTCGACCAGAATTAGGACACGCCCAGGTCACCTGCGCGACTTCATTTGTAAATATGTAAATAATTGAGATAAAATGCATTCTGGGAGGGGAGGGGTGTTATGTTGTTGCTATTTTGAGCGGGAGATTCAAACTCAGGGGATGTTTGTGATTGGTTGGCAGCCAGCACTGAAGTGTATATAAGGAGTGCTGCTGCCTGTGTACTTTGCTGAAGTCTCACCATGTAATAAAGAGCTGCTACCATTACCTTGCCTGTGCTGCTCATTATTCCCCAGCCACTTCAGTTAGCAGAGACAGTTAGATTTTTTTAGCTTTGCAAAGTTCGAAAAACTGGTTTTTCATTAAAGTTGATTTTGTCTTGGACTCTGGCCACACTATTGCATCAGCCCTTTTTGTGCGGTGCCCTTGAGCATTAGCTTTCAAAATAAAGTAAATGTTGGTTCCAACTCAGCTGGCAGCTATTCCAGATCTGTGGCAGGCTCTGGCATTAACTGGCCCCTGGGATTTTCTCTTTATTCACTATGCAAACAAATATCAGATTTATTTGTTTCTTCAGCCACAGGTGCTGTGTATTTCCCCTGGGGCCACTTTCAAGCATGGAGACCCTAAACCTCTCAATTCTAGATGACAGATTTAATTCCACATCTGTCCCTGTTATTATGAGTCACATGGGGATTATTTCCCTTTCATTTCCCTCCAGAGACTTTCCCAACAATCTCTGACTGCAAGAACTAGCTGAATTATCCAGGGATCCCTCCTGAGTGGGAGAATTATGATAAAAGTTTCAGTTCTGCTCTTTGGCCGAATCCTCCAGGGGAGACTTTGGGCAGAGAAATATGGAGTTTTGGGACAGGCAGAGTCTGTGCTCTTGAATCTACGTCTCCCTCTTTTCCAGATGAAGCTGAGTGTTTCTTTGTGTTTGAAGAAGGAAAGCAACTGGATCATATTCCACCTTATGAGAGTCCTTTGAATTCTTCTCATTCTTCTTTAGAAACAGGAAAGGGATTTACTGATTCACACCATGAATTATGGACCTCCTGCTTCTGATGCTGCTTTTGTCCCATCCAGTCTCTGGGAAGCTGAGAATGAAATGTCCGCTGAGTTCGGAGAACCAGGATGGAAAACCACCACAGAGCTTTTACAGCCCAGGAGATCATCTCATTGGTATAGTCCTCACTGGAAGTGAAATATTGCACATAAAGTTGCCTTTCAACGTGGCTCCTTCTCCTCAGTTTGTTTTCCGTGATTTGTAAGTCATTCAGGGTGATGGAGTTGCACTCCCTCCATTTTAACACTTTCCTTCTTTTCTGTTTTTTATTTTTCATTTATTCCTATATTGGGGAATATGTCTAATTTGCTGAATGATTTTGATTTCCCTGGCTTCTCTCTTTGGTCCGATTTTGTGAAAGAGACTCACATCTAAAAATGGGTCTGAAAAAAAGTTGAAAGGACTCCAGATTATTTTCCTCTCTCAATCCAATCCTTAATTTATCACTTGAATAATCAATTTTATTCAAAGTAGTGCTCAAATCAGTTGTAGTTGCAGTACCTCAGCCTATTTCCATATTTGTGTAACTGATCATTGCTTTTGGATCAATGTTGCCTTAAGGCTCAGTAGGCTTCTGGAGGATTATATATTAAAAGAAGTATTTGTTGTTGCTGTTGATTATAACAACATGTTTTAACAATAGGAACGTTTATGGTTTTTTATATGGCTTACGATTAATTTCCGCCATTCAAACGGTCAACAAGAATTCCCAGCTCCTGCACAATCTCACACTTGGCTACAACATCCATGACAACCATTTGAGCACTTTCCGCACTTCAGATGCCTTGCTGGACATTCTCTCCACTGGAGAAGCCAATGTCCCCAACTACGGCTGTGGAAGGAAGGAGAACCTCCTGACTCTTCTTGATGCAGCTGACAGGGACATCTCCATCCAGATGTCAACATTAGGAGGCACCTACAAAGTCCCACAGGCTTGTATTTCTCCTTCTGGTAAAATGAGGGGTGGGTGGTGGTGGGTGAGCCATAGATGCAGTCATGTCTTCTCCATGGAATTCAAGGGCTGCTTTTCTCCATATTCTCAATATTTTACCTTATTATGTTCATGTTGAGATTAATCATAAAAGGCCTGAAATGCAAGCAATACATTCCCTGGAGAAGACACTCTACCAACTATTTAACTGATCAAAAAATATCCCTGGTTGTTGGGGCCTCTATTGGCATCTTCATTTTCACAGATAAATAATGCCTGCCGTATCCAGTCAGATTGAAGTTGGCAATAGTAGCATTTTATCCATCTAAAAAGTGGAAAAAAATTACTCTAGAAATTATAGACCAAATAGACTAGCAGATATCGTGGCTAACATTTATGCCATGATCCTCTTAGTTAAACTTGAGAAAAAATGTATTCTTTGCAGCAGAACCAGAAGGTTTTAGGTAGAGTGAAAAGCTATATAGATTTTATAAGAAAAAATGCATAAGTTAATAATCTAATATTGGCAACAAGTTTGTCTTGAAATATCTAATCTATATCAGTGAGCTAGGACAAGGTTTGCTGCTTTCTAGATGTTAGTGCAGCATTTGACTCAATAAACAGAAAATTGAGGTTTGGGCTCAAAGGAGCCATGAGAAGAAGGATCTATGCTTACCAAGGAGGAAGGGAAAAATGCATATTTGAAGCCTTGTTATTCAGTGTAAATATGAATGACTTACTAGGACTAATGCAGGATCAAAAAACTGATCATAAATAAATGTTATTTTCTTTTTTGACTAAAATTACTAAATTAGTGGGCCAGTGAAATGCTGTGCATGTAGTATAAAGTACTTGGATTTCAGAAAGGATTTGACAAAGTAAACCACAACCTATTTCTCAGGAAGCTAAAAATATGTGGGATAGACAGCATCACCCCCAGATGGAGTCATCCAGGGGTCCTCAACGGAACTACATCTGCATGGAGGGAAACAAGCAGTGGGGGACCCCAAGGTTCCATTTTAGGCCCAGTTCTCTTCAACATTTTCATGAATGATTTGGATGAGGGGAGAAATGGGGAAATCAACAAATTTGCACATGACACTAAAGTGGCAGGAATAGCCAACATTAAAATAGGCTCAAGATCCAGATAGATCTAGATAGACTTGAGTCCTGGTCTTATTTAATTAAATGAAATTCATTGTAAATGTTTTACACTTAGGCTAGAAAAACCAAATGTCCACTTACAAATTAGGTGTAAGTGGTGTTAGCAGTAACTGTGAGAGAGATCTTGGAGTCCTAGTGGACAATCACTTAAATATGAGCCAGCAATATGTGGCTGTAGAAAATCAGAGGCTGGGCATTTCCTCTGATCAAAGATGTCTCTCCCGCTCTCGCAGAGAGCTTTATTTTTTATACAGTTTTACACAGGCAGATAAAAGGCAGGACAGCAACAGCGTTCTAATTGGAAAATCCTCCTCCCTGTTCCCCCACTCAGAAGGAAGTTCGGATAACACAGACCAGAGCCAGAATGAGATCATCCAGGAAGAAGATACATGACACCAGAAACAGAAGCAGTTTGCTGCATTCTGCCCGAATTAATTCTTCCATCCCTACATGTGGCAGCAGCCAAAAAAGCTAATTCAGTCCTATGTTGCGTTAACAGAGGGATAAAATCAAGATCATATTAAGTATTGGTAGAGCTTTATAATGCCTTAGCAAGACCACACTTGGAATAGTGCCTCCAGTTTTGGCCGCCATATTATAAAAAAGATGGAGAGACTCTGGAAAGAGGGCAGAAAAGAGGAACTAAGATGATTAAGGGCCTGGAGACTAAAACTTATGAGGAACAGTTGCAAGAATTGGGTATATCTAGTGTAGTGAAAAGGACTGGGGTGAAATAATAGCAATGTAGCAAAAAAAAAATTTGGAAAAGTTTTTCAGTTTTATTTCTTATACACAAAATATAAAATGTACATATTCTTATACATAATTAATCCTACATATACATGTTTTCCTTAAAGAAAGTATTAAAATAAGGCATTTTAATTACATTTGGAATTGCTCTTCTACCCTTTCTTCCCTCAACCCTTCTTCTTCGTCTCCTCTTCCCTTCCCTCCCTCCATTCTCTCCTACTTTCTCCTTCCTCCTCTCCTACCTCATCCTACTTCCCCTTCCTTTCCCCCACTCCTCTCTTCTTTCCCTCCTACTCACCTTCTCTCCTACTCCTATCCCCTCCCCTTCCTTCCTCTCCTTTTCCCTTTCTTCCATTCCTCTCCCTCCTTCTACTCCTCTCTCCTTTCTATCTTCTTTGCTGTGGAATATTCTTCTTCTTTGGTATCCGAACAACTCCTGTATTCTAATAGTATATACTTTCTTTCAATTTCTTTTCAGATTTATTCTATCCATATTATCATCATAAATGTACACTTATTCTTATTATCTTCTTTCTTTTCCCCCCTCCCATCCCCCTTTTTCATTTACTCTGGCGTCATCTGGGTTTCTATTTCTATTTTATCCTCTCCCTCATTCAACTTTCTATTATTTAAATCATTTATCTATCCTCTTATCTTCATATTTCTTTTCTAACCGTATATAAAATCTTCCCTGTGTTTTGAAATACACTGATTCCTCTTTATCTCTTATTCTTAATCTATTAATTTTCGCAGTCTAAAATCTTTTTTATTACTTCACCTTCTGACGGAATTTTTTCTGTCCTCCACTTTTGTGCAAACATAATTCTTGCTGCTGTTATTATATGTATAGTTAAATACACATCTTCTTTATATATCTCTCTGGGAGAATACCCAATAAAAAGAACTCTGGTTTTAATTCTATAGATTTATATAATATTTCTTCCTACAATTTCTGTATTCTAAACCAATAATTTTTTGCTTCTAAACATGACCACCACATATGATAGTATGATCCCGGCAAATACAAAAATTTCCAACGTTTGGCTGATTTATTCTTAAACATCTTTGCTAATCTTTCTGCTGTCATATGCCACCTATAAAACATTTTATGTAGATTTTCTTTATATGCAGTTGCCATTGTCAATTTATCATTCCTTTCCCATAGTTGTTGCCATTTCTCTAATTCTACTGTGTAACCAAAATTTTTCGCCCATTATCATTGTCTCTTTTACCTAATCATCTTCCAATCTAATTTGCAACGAATAATTACACAGTCTTTTAATCATTTTTTCATCCTTTCCAATCATTATCTGATCCAACTCTGATCCCCCCAAATTAAAACCATATTGTTTCATATCTTGATTGTATCTGCAGCCGTGTATACCAGTCAGTCTCAATCCCTTGTTTTTCTAAGTCTTGTTTCTGTTTTAATTCTCCCTTCTCTGTTAAAATGTCTTTATATCTTACAATCTTGTCCATGTTAATCATATTTGGATGTGTCAATGCTTCTATTGTTGAAAGCCACATTGGTACTTCCATATAATGTTTTTCTTTCACTCTTTCCCATACTACCAACAAGCCATTCCTTCCACAATGTCTCTGGAAATATCCGTGAATCCGATTTTTTCCATACCATAAGAAAGCATGCCATCCTAGTTGTAGGTCATGTCCATCCAAAGTCAATAGTTTTGTATTTCTCAGTAAGATCCATTCTTTAATCCATGTTGATAGACCAAATCCTCCTCTAAACCTGGAGTCTTGAAGCAATTTAAGGTTAATTCTCACTTTTTTCCCTTGCCGTATGTATTTCCATCAATTTATTCACACTTTCAAAGTATTTTTTCTCCAACTTTATCGGAATTGTTTGAAAAAGAAACAACAATCTTGGCAATACATTCATTTTGATTAACGCTATTCTCCCCATTAAAGATAATTGTAAATTTTTCCATTTTTCCAAATCTGTTTCAATTTGATTTCTTAAATTGTACTATAACCGGACATGAATTTCTCTTTTCCAATGTACCAAAGTTTGAGGGGCTGCCAGAAAGAAGAAGAGGTCAACCAATTTTCCAAAGTACTAGAAAGCAAGACAAGAAACAAAGGAGGGAAACTAATCAAGGAGAGAAACAACCTAGAACTAAGGAGAAATTTCCTAATGTTGAAAAATGGAACGTCTACCCTTCAGCAATTGTGGGTGGTCCATCACTGGAGGCTTTTAAGAAGAGGCTGGACAGCCACTTGTCTGGAATAGTATAGATAGATACAGATTAAGAGAGTTGGAAGGGACCTTGTAGGTCATCTAGTCCAAGCCGACCCTACATCATTTCTGGCAGATGACGGTCCAGTCTCTTCTTGAAAGCTTCCAGTGATGAAGCTCCCACAACTTCTGAAGGCAACTTTATCTCTTTATTTCCAGGTTGAATCTCTCCTTGTTCAGTTTCCATCCATTATTCCTTGCTTGGCCTCCAGGTGCTTTGGAAAATAGCTTGACCCCCTCCTCTCTGTGGCAGCCCCTTAAATATTGGAAGACTGCTATCATATGTCCCCTGGTCCTTCTCTTCACTAGACCAGCCATGCCCAGTTCCTGCAACCGTTCATCATATGTTTTAGCCTCCAGTCCAGTGGTGGGTTCCTCCCGGTTCGGCCCAGTTCCCACGAGCCGGTAGTGGTGACGATATGACATCACCGAACCGTGTCTCCCCCCCCCCCGCCTCCACCCTCACGTTATTCTTATCTTCTATTTGGCCCCATTCCCAATCTATTGCTACCTCCTGAGTCCCAGCTGATGGCTAGAGGGAAAAAAAAAGTCTTGCCATGGGGCTTCAAAGGGCCACCCGACAGCTGATCAGTGTTAAAAGAAAACAAATGAGTAGACCCGTGTCTGCAAAAATAAATGGGTAGACCCAGTGGTGGGATTCTAGTTCGGTAGAATCGTAGTTAAGTAGTTAAGCCAATGGTTCCCAAAGTGTGTGGTACCATGCCTTAGGGGGGCAGTAAGAGGCAAAAAGGGGGGAGGGAGGTGCTAAGTAGCAAGGAGGATGGCCTCCACCCTTTGGCCTGTGCCTCACAGCAGTTACCTCCTTGCAAACAAACAGCTAGAAAAAAACTCCTTTCAGCTTCAGCATAGGCTAATTAGCCCGTTGATTAGATCAGCCTCCTGACTGTCAGCTGATTTTCTCTCAACTGGTTTGCGCAGGGCTTAGCTGCTTGCTGCAAAGAGCTGGAGCAGATTTTTTTTCTTCTTATGCAAATCAAGCTGAAAACTAAATTGAAAGTAAAGCAGGGTGTTGGCTGTTACGTTGGAAAATTAGGCAGCGGCAGATTTCTTTTCTTTTTCCTCACCAAAAAAGGTAGGTGCAAACAACGGGAAATTTAGGGCAAAAGAGGAAAGTTCAAGATTTTAAAACACAAAAGAAAAAAAGCTCTATTTAACTAGGGAATTGTAATAATTGAGATACTATTAATTGTATCTTGTGTTGAAAGCAGAAATGATTAAGTTGTGGTTTGGAGGAATATATGGGGGAAATTATTTGGTTTATTATTATTGGTAAATATTTTTTTTTTATTGAAAAAGTTTTACAGATACAAATTTTTCCACTCCCCCCCCTCTTCCCCTCCCGAACCCCCCCCCCCAACCCTCACCTCCCCCCCATGACTTCCCAGGGTGAAATCCAAATCATACCATATCATAATACAGTACACCCCAACTATTCTGCCCCCTGTCTATACTATAAATTTCTACATAACATTCAGCTAAAAGCTATCTAATACTTCCTTGTTTGATATTTCTCCTGCACATAGTCTATCCATTTCTTCCATTCCCACATAAAAGTTTCTTGAGTCCGGTCTTTTAAATATGCTGATATCTTCGCCATTTCTGCAAAACTGGCCACCTTCAAAGTCCATTCTTCAATATAAATATAAAGTCCATTCTTCAATATAAATATAATTAATTGATTTGTAAGAAATTGGATTGCATGGAAATAATTGGAATATTCATGTTCATATTGATTAATATACAAAAAAGATAGTTATATAACTAATTGATTTATATTAAAATGTTGAATTTGTATTAAACAACTGTAATATTACATAATTAACCAATGTGAGGATGGATATAAAAATAGATGCCAATGGGAAGGGGTATAATATAGAATAGAAGGGAAAAATTGAATTTCATTAAGATTAGAGATGAAATATAGAAATTGTAAATTTAATTGAAATGACTAAACATTGTTTAAATTTGTGAACCGGCCAAATACTCTATTCAAAGAACATACATTGTATGTTTGTATTTGTGTTTGTAATTATTGCTATTTATTCATATTTGTTCTCTTTTATTCTTTAAAGTTTAACAATTCATTCTTTATCTTATTATCTTTATATTTCTTTGGGGTTGCCTTTCTTCCCTTTCATCTTTTTTATTGTACAGCAATCTTTCTCCTCAAACCTACCACCTCTCTCTTTTCTTTCCTTCTGACTTTCTCTCCCCCCTCTTCTTCTCCTCCCTACTTCCTCTTCCTTTCTCCTTCTCCTCCTCTCTTCCTCCCTCTCTTACCCTCACTCCTACTCTAATTTCCCTTCCCTTCCTTCCTCCCTTCTCTTCCTTTCCTCTCTCTCCTTCCTTCATCCCTCTCTATCGCTGTATCCTTTTGTGCATGTGGACTACTCAGAGGGCTGAAAAAAATATTTTTGACTGGTCCTCGCACTTTTGACCAGTCATCAAACTTACGACTGTCCTCACATTTTATGTTTTTTTGCTCCGGTCCCCTAGTCCTCTTGGTTGCTCTTCTCTGCACTTTTTCTAGAGTCTCAACATCTTTTTTATAGTGTGGTGACCAAAACTGGATGCAGAATTCTAGGTGTTACTAGGGCTTTTTAGGGTGGTATTAGTTTCTTTCTTGATCTTGATTGTCTCCCTCTGTTAATGCGATTTAGGATTGCATTGGCTTTCTTGGCTGCCGCTGCACACTCTTCACTCATATTTAATGGGTTGTCCACTAAGACGCCAGGATCCTCTCCCAGTTTCTGCTATTATGCCTGGTTTACTGCTTGAACAGGGGGTTGGACTAGAGGACCTCCAAGGTCCCTTCCAACCCTTTTATTTTGTTATAAGTTCTTTTATAGGTACACATTTAGCCTGCTAAATTCCTCTTGGAATGCACTATTTACAGAGATAATGTGATATTCTCATACTTACACATTGGATTGTATAGACTTGGATTGTTTTGTCTTAATAATTATCTGATAATTTATAAAGCAAGCTCAAAAGTTATGGTCTTTGTGAAATGACATCGTAGCCATAGATGGTCAGCCATTAGAGCAAGTAACACCTGTCCTTACCTGGGGTTGTTTTCTCTGAGCCTGAATCTTGGCTCCCTCATCATCCAAGGAGCTCAGTTAGAGGAAGGGCAGGAGTGAAAGTGGTGCTGAAATGAGAACCTCACAGCTCTCCAGCTTCCTCAGCCCCAGTTATTAAAGTATAGAAGGCCCAGTTTTTCCCCATTTTCTCCATCAATCTGATGTTTGGGGCTCCAGAGAGAAACCACCAGCAGAACCAACCCAATCTCAGTCTCTGAGGAGGATCTTGAGGTGGGTAAAAGGACTCCAGCTGCTGCCCTCAGAGCTGATTTGGGAATTTCCACAATTTCTGCTTTGCCTAAATTCAGAAAATATGGGCATTGGCATAAAATTTAATCTATGGAAACTGAGAGACTCTGAAAATTGTGGCTGTTGGAAGAGACAAAACTTCAATGAGAGACAAAACTTGGATTATGCAACTGACAAATCTTATTAGGCTTTGAGGTCTGCCAGTTTCTTGTATAACTGGAAAAGAAGTTAACAAATTTCCTCCAGAAAGAATCTGGGATATAGAAGCAAAAAAAGATGCAGCAAACCTTGAAAATTATAATAGGCCCTTTATTGGAATAGAATATTCCAGTTGGCATTTGCACCTGTTAATCTAATTGTGGTAAATTGTAGGGGTGATACAGAAATACGATTTACATTTTTATTCTTTTTTAATTTGCTTATTATTTTCCATTATTATGATACAATCTTGCTAATATTCTGTCTTTAATTTTTTAAACAATGTCTGATTAAAAAAATATTGTAATACATTCATGAGAATCAGGTTGGATTTATTAAAATCTAATATTTTGGACTTGATCTGATCCCAAATATAACAGCATTCTTTATTGCTTTTTCAGATCAAACTTGAAACTGCTTCAGAGGCTCTGAGTGATAAAAGGAAATTCCCCTTTTTCCACCAAATTCTCCCCAAAGAAGGGATCCAGTACCCAGCAATTGTCCAACTGCTCCTCCATTTCAGATGGACCCTGATTGGCCTCTTTGCTTCAGACACAGAGAATGGAGAGAATTTCATGAGGATTTTTCCTCCTGTGCTTGTTAGGAGTGGAATTTGTGCGGTTATATCACAACTGTTCTCAACAACTGGATACACAACAGCCCTCAGGGATTCCCTCTCTAAGTGGAGACAAGTCAACGTCTTTGTTCACTTCATGGAAATTGAGTCCATTTGGCCCAGAATTCTTCCTTTCCATTTAACATTTATGCGTCTCCCAGGACCCATTGAAGGGAAAGTCTGGATCCTCACAAATTTTGCAGGTTATCCTATGACCAATCGTAGACTTCTCAAATACATCCATAGTATTTGGAACTTTGGTTACCTGACAAAAAAAAGGCCAAAAGATTCTGCCCTTGAACCCCATTTCTTTGTGGAAGAAAAGTTTCAAGATTATTATTTCCGCTGTTCTCTTTCAAAGAATGTCTTTTCTGTCAAAGGCCGCAGAAGATGCACCCAGAAAGCCCCATTGAAAACCCAATGGAAATGGAATAGGAACAGGATTCCAAATTTTTATCAACATTACAGTTTTATGAAGACTCTGGCCCAGGCCTTGAATGCCGCTTATTCCTCCAGATGGAGGAGGGGAAGGAAGGAGGGAGAAAAGATTTTGGGGACTCAAAGGCTGCAGCCATGGGAGGTATGGGGGTCCCGATATGTATCGATTAATCTGAAATCCTTTGGAGGAGGAATCCAGAGGAGAAGGAGGGGAACCAACTCAACAGATCTGCCCAATTCAATCACTCAGGGAATAATGGTTCCAAAGAGTAGATACCATGGCATTTTGTTTTTGTTTTTTTTTAAATTAATTTTTATTCAACATTTATATCTTTAACATCCTTGTTACATTTTTACAGCTTTCCGATACCGGCATCTGTAATAATATCTATAGATATTCTTCGCAATTATCTTTGTTTTGTTTTTATTTATTTTCAGGCCTGCTACTATTCCCAAATTCTCTACTTCTAGTAGGAGCTTTTCTCCTGTTTCCAAAGGGTCCTCTAATATGAATGCCATGTCATCTGCAAAGGCCCATGTTTTGTATTCTTCTCTTTTAATTTTTAGCCCTTTTATTTCCTTATTTCCCCTTATCTGTGCCAATAATATTTCCCATGAAAGGATGAATAAGAGATGGGACAATGGACAGCCTTGTCTAAGCCCTTTGTTTATATCGACTTTTTCTGTAAGATCTCCACTGATCATAATTTTTCTGTTTGCTTAGAATAAATTGTCTTCATCATTTCTATAAATTTTTCACCAAATTTCATACCAATGAATTGATTAATTAAAAACTGCCAATTCAAGTTGTCGAACACCTTTTGTGCATCTATCATTATTACTGCCAATTGTTTTTCTAGATAAACCTCATAGTATTCTAGAATATTCATGATAATCCTTGTATTGTTCTTAAATTGTCATTTGGGTAAAAACTCCTTTTGATCTAAATGAATTATTTTATTTAATATCTTTTTTAGTCTTTCTGCTATTGTTGCCAGGATTTTATAGTTGGCATTTAACAGTGAGATTGGCCTATAGTTTTGAATGAATTGATTGTACTTTCCTTTGGAATTAATGCTATATATGCCTCCATCCATGCATTTGGCATTTTGGCTTTCTCTAATACCTTGTTATATATATCCAACATAATTTCTTCCAAAACTTCCTGAAATATTTTATATACTTCCACCGGAATTCCATCTGTCCCTGGTGTTTTGTTATTTTTCTGTTTTTTAATTGCCTCTCTTAACTCTGTTAATGTAATTTCCCCATTTAACATTTCCCTATCTTCATCTGTTATACTTGGCAAGTTCCTCTCCTGTAGGTAATTTATAATATTTTCTTCTTTAATGTTTTCTTGACTATACAGTATTTGAAAATAATTTTGAATAATATTTTTCCCCCCTCAATTCTATGGAGGAAATTTCCTTGCTTGTCTCGTAAATATTGTACCAATTTTTTAGCTTTTTCTTTTTTCAATTTGTGGGCGAGCCATCTCTCTGATTTATTTGCTGATTCAAAATAGTTTTGTTTTGCCAATTATATATTCCTTATCATTTCTTCCTATTCTAGTATATTAATTTCATGTTTCGTTAACTCCATTTCCTTTCTGATTTCCCTATTTTGGGGATCTTTCTGAAGTGATCATTCTAATTTTTTCTGCTTCTCCAATGTTGACATTCCTTGTTCCTTCTTCCCTTTGTTTCTCCTCACCATATACGCAACAGTTATCCCCCTTATTCATCACCTTCAAGTTTCATAGGAAAGATTAAAAAGGGTTAGAAACTATTTGTGTATAATTTTGAAAACAGTTTTTATCCACTTATTATCCAGGCCTCAGATTTCAAATCACATCACACAATTGTTTGTGAGTCCTTTACTGAAATCCAGTGATATCACCAGAGTCTCCATAATCTCTTTAGGAAATGTAATGATGTGTGAGAGTGACTTTTGGGATGAAGGGAAGAGAGGCTGCCTAGGGAAGGATCACAGAAGAGGGGGAAATCCTGCAGCTGCATGATGGGAGAGAAAGAAACTCAGAAAGGATCCTGGATAAGTTTTCAGGCTGAGAAAAGAGTTGGTGGGAGATTTGTTCTTTCAGATATGCAACATTTTGATAGTTTCGCATTAAAATTAAATAAAATTAGCAAATCTGGAGGTATTTTCCATCAGGATGACCAGGAAGAAGATTAGCCTGACAACTTTCTTCTTGATCAATCCCTCCTTTCTGGGAATCAACCTGTTGTTTTCAAAGAGTTTATGAATCATCTTTTTTCTTTTCCTCTGTTCATTTTATTTGTCATCACACATAATTGTGTCAATTATATTTTCTCTATATTTTTTCAGTATATGATTGACAATTTTTTCTCAAACTTCCTTGTTCACTTATGAAGATGATGACACTATTTGTATCCTAATTAAGCCTATTTGGAGATGAGACAATTGTAGAAGAAAGATTTGATGTGGGATAAGAAACAAAGTTCTCTGTTTTTCAAATTCCTGGATGTTCCCATTCTAGTTTCATCCCTTTCTGGAGAAGAATGAATTTTGGAATATTTCTCACAGGAAACTGTATTTGGACCAAAATGGAGAGATAACAGAAGATCTGAGTATTTACAGCTTGTTGGTTCTCCACAAGGACAATACCAGGAGAGAGATTCTGGCGTATTTTGAAAGACAGAGACTTTCTATCAAACAAGATGCTCTTTCAAAGCTAAAGTCGCTCAATAAGGTGGGAGAAATGTTGGTGTCTTTTCTCTGTTTTCCAAAGGTCCCATTTCAAGTGGGCAAAGCCTGGAGTCTCCAGGGTGGTTGGCCTCCCATGCCAGGTGGTGTCATCTAATGGAAGCTCTTCAACAGACGGGACCTAAGTGGAGTGGCTTTGCCATGTTTTCTGGAAATCTTTCAAGATCTTACTGGTCAGAGGTTTCTTTCTTCATCACAGTTTAATTTCATATTAAAAAACCTAATAGAATAAAATTTCCTGAATCTTTTACTGTATTATCAGTTTTAATAAGAATATATCTTCATATTTAAATCTTTTTTTAAATCCAACCCTCTATTACTTTATTGTAATATTAAACTGCAAACTCAAAAGGGAGAAACTACATGAAGAATCTGCCAGTTGTTATACCTCCTGCATCTGTTTAGAAATAGTCAGAGGTTTCATATTTACTTCAGTGAAGATCAGAGGCTCCTTGTCTCCATCCATTTCTCCGTCCATTTTCCATGGACGGAGAGTCCTAACACCTTTTCTTTGGCCTTCCTTTTCTTCTGCTCAGTCCCTGCCTCAGTCCAAATGTGTGGAAAGTTGTCATCCTGGATTTGTCAAGAGGGCTCGAGAAGGAGAGCCAGTTTGCTGCTATGACTGCCTTCCTTGTCCGGAGGGGACCTTCTCCACTCAGGAAGGTGGGTCACACTGAGGAAAATGGGAGGCTTTGTGGAACTGGATCCACCCAGAACCTTTTCATGAAAGTGCAAGTTAAAAGACAGATCCAAGCTCACATGGGTTTTTATTTTTAACCTGCACAATTTCTTATCTAAACGGAAGTAAATCAAAAAGACTTGGAAGGAGGGGCTGGGAAGAGGTGGGAGGAGGGGGTGGCAGACTGGGCAAGCTTTACTAAGAGCAGAGGAAAGATCTCTTCTGATTTTTAGTTTGGATATGTGCTGCTAAGTTTACCCTTCTAGGAACATCTGAGATCTTTGAAACTAGATGAATTGTTTCAGGTCCACCTTCTGAAAGACGTTGCAATTCATTGTTTATTGGCCTCCCTTGAGGATCACTGAGAAGGTGTCACTGGGCCATAATCTGGTGCTGTGGATAGTTATGGGGGAACTCATTAAACAAATAATCTGCCATATAGATCAATCAATCAGAATAGAGTAGAAGGAACTTTGGAGGTCTTCTAGTCCAGCCCCCTATTCAAGCAGGAGACCCTATACTATTTCAGACAAGTGACTGTCAAGTCTTTTCTTAAAAACCACCAAGGTTGAAGAACCCACAACTTCTGGAGGCCAGCTGTTCTACTGGCTAATTCCTGTCATTGATAGGAAGTTTCTCCTTAATTCTAGGTTGCTTCCAGATGTTACAGGATATTGTAGGTATCCTCCAAGTCCAGGATATTAACTGCCATGTGGCAGGACTCAAGATATTTGCCTAAAAAGATTATATGATTCAATATTAATCTCTAATAATATAGGTTCCTATGAAGATTCTACACATTACACAGGAAATAATTAACATCCTAGGACTTCCCTCAACTTCGTATACCTAGCTACATTTTATAAGAAAAAAAATATCCTTCTTATGCTCTTTTTAATGAAATTGTTAAGAAATACTTCTTGGAAAATGTCTGTGGTATCAGCCATTATCCAAAGAAGGTTTTTCTTGCAAGAGAAAAGGACCGAATATTAAAGATATATTGCTTTTTTGCTTTCTCAGATATGGAAAAATGCACTAAATGTCCAGATGATAAATACTCAAATGAGGACAGAATCCAATGTATACCCAAAGTCATAACCTTCCTGTCTTATGAAGAATATCTGGGCATTATCCTGGTCTCTTTTGCCCTACTCTTGTTCTTAATCACAGGCCTTGTTCTAATCATCTTTATTAAATACAGAGAAACTCCCCTTGTCAAAGCCAACAACAGGGATCTCTCCTACATCCTCCTGGTCTCCCTCCTGCTTTGCTTCTTATCTCCTTTTCACTTCATTGGTCAACCAAGGAAAGCCACCTGCCTTCTCCGACAAACGGTCTTCAGCATCATCTTCTCAGTGGCCATTTCTTCTCTCTTGGCCAAAACCATCATGGTGGTGCTGGCTTTCCTGGCCACAAAACCAGGAAACCGAGCAAAGAGATGGTTGGGGAAGAGCTTGGCCAACTCCATCATCCTCTCTTCTTCTGCTGTGCAAGTTATCATCTGCTCCACCTGGCTGGGAGTTTCTGCCCCCTTCCCTGACTCTGACCTCCACTCCCAGCCTGGAGAGGTCATCTTGCAATGCAACGAAGGGGCCGTTGTCATGTTCTACGTCACCCTCAGCTACATGGGCTTCCTGGCTGCCATCTGCTTCACGGTGGCTTTCCTGGCCAGGAACCTGCCTGGGGCCTTCAACGAAGCCAAGCTGATCACCTTCAGCATGCTGGTCTTCTGCAGTGTCTGGGTGACTTTTGTGCCCACCTACCTGAGCACCAAAGGGAAATCCATGGTGGCTGTGCAGGTCTTCTCCATCCTGGCCTCCAGTGCTGGTCTGCTGGTCTGCATCTTCATCCCCAAGTGCTACATTATTCTTCTGAGGCCAGACCTCAACACAAAGGAGCAGCTCACAGCCAGAACAAATGTAAAAACATGAGATATAACACCATTATGATATTGAAGTAATTATTAAAGTTTCTTTTATTTGAAAGGAGATATTCTTTCCATTTAGATAGTATGCAGGAGTCAAAGAAAATCATATCTATATGTTTCAAATTTGGAATTTTTTTTATTCTCCACTAAGGAGGAGCCAGAAGAAATGTGGAAATGTGAGACTGAGGAATTTCAACTGTTAACATTTTCCACAGTCCAAACATAAATAATGATCAAAGATGTTTTGAATGCATGAGTGGGCCAACTATTTTTCTTGAAATAAATAAAGGGTGTGTGGAAGATTGTGAGGAGACAAATTTCTTGGAGAAATGGGAGCATGTTAGCAAGACAGAAATATAGAAGGAATATATGGAGCAACATTGATGCCCTCATTTCTCAGTACATTTCATTGAAACTGCTGTGGCAACGCAACTGAGATGTTTTTGTTTACACAATACCATTTTCTTGAGGGTAGCAACAATACAAGGCTGGGAAGGTAACTTGAGTCTCCCTAATTCTGAATATTCATGCTGACATCATGTATTAAGTGAAATATGCATATGTATGATTATCTTTTTCTCCTCCTTTCCTGGAATGTATAAATATGAGTGCATCCGTTTGTCTGTAAACATTTCCTCCCACTATTTTATGGGGGGAAATTCCTCCAATAGACGCTAAATAAATAATAACTGCAGTGAACCTGGATTATTCGAGTTTTTGGGTCCTGTGTTTCTTTCTGCAGAAACTGGTGTCAGGAGTGGGATTCACAATCTTCCATCTGCCACCAGGGACAACAGATGGGGCAGCCCTATAGGCAGTGGTGGGATTCTGCCGGTTCTAGGCGGTTCAGCCGAACCATTTGTTAAATTACTGGCTCGCCCCGCCCCTTGCCCCCCCCCTCCGCACCACTATTTATTGGCCTTGCTCGTTGTGTTGCAAAGCTTCCCTTAGTGACACACCGAGTTCAGAGAACCATCAGTGGAAATTTGGCACGTTTTTCCAACCATTAGTGACCTTTGGCTGGCCAGGCCCCCGAACCAGTTCCCTAATGCCCACCCAACTCGCCTGATGCTCGCCCGCCCCGCCCAGCCACTGCTTGCAGACTCCGCCCCATCCTTCTGCTCACCGCTGCTGGCAAAGGGAAGGCGGAGGGCCTGGGTGGCCGGGGGAGGGAGAGCTGGTGGAAGGGGGATCCCAGCAGCAGGTGGTGGACCGATGCTCATGGGGAGGGAGGGGAGCGCACGGGAGTTTCTTCATGAGCAACCTTGACTGGGAGAGGCAGGGAGAAAGGCCAATGGCGCTCACGAGTAAACTGAGGCTGCTAAGGGGGGGTCGAGCCTCTCCGCCCACAACATCTCCACCTGAGGGCATCGCTGGCAGCCGTTTCCTGCCCCTCCCGTCCCGAGCTCTTCCCGCTGCTGCTCAGCCTTATCGATGCACGGAGGTGGCGGGTTCTTTCTCTGCCTGCGAGCTGCTGGCTGCCTCTATTCAGAGAGACTAGAGAGCAAGTTTACTCCTGAGCAACTTTAGTCCGGAGCATGGTGCTGACGAGTAAACTGCAGATGACAGGAAGTGGGCAGATCTCTGGCTTCCTCGCTCTGCTGCTCGCCTGGCAGAGCGCAGACTGGCAGCTCCCGGTCGTCTCTCAGCCGTTGAGTGCAGGGAAAAACCTTGCAAAGGAAAGGAAAACTCCTCCTGAGTGGGAGAAGTCAATTGCCTCCCACTCCCTGCACTCAGTGGCTGAGAGAGGACCCAGAGCTGCCACTCTCCGGTAAAACACGCCTCTCGCAGTGGGGCGCCATTTGGGGGGGGGGGCAGGTGGGGCAGGGGATGGGGGGGGCTCTGCTTTGCTCCCCTCTCCCTGCCGGTCAGTGGCGTTGCAGGCAGCCGCTGCGCTGGGACTGCAACAGCAGCCCTCTCCTGCCTTTCTCCAGCTGGGTGGGGGGAAAAGGAGGGGGGCTTCACACACACAAGAGAATTCCCTCCTTTGGCACCGGAGCCAAAGCCAAAAGAAAGTGGTGAAGAGAAAAAGAGGGAGGGGAGGAACAGGGGAAGGGCCATTGTTTCATCGTTTTAACTCCGTAGCAACATCCTTCCCAGCTTCTGCTTTCTCCGCTCAGCAGCAGAGCTTCCTTTCTTTTTCTTTAAGGTCCGTCTCCTTCTTCCCAGGAGAGAGAAGAGGGGGGCAGGGAGAGAAAGAGGAGGCAGCGGGGGAGGGTGGGGGGTGGGAGTGGGGGTCTTCTGAGTCCCGGCTGGATGCTGCTTCCTTGGGTCCCCTCAACGTTTCAGTCCCAGAAAGCGGCTGAAAAATGCCTCCTGTTTCCATTTTCTGTCCTCGCCTCCTTCCTCTTTTTATTTGGTTTTCCCTCCCCCCCTGAAAGGAGCTTCCAGCCAAAGAAGGGGGGGGGAGTTTTAATGTCTGGTTAAAATGGGGAGTTCTTCCATTTAAAGAAGAAAAGCAGAGCTCAGACTATTGCGATGATTTTTTGCTTCTATACTCTTTTGTTTAGGTGTAAATTTTGTTAATGTAGAAATTTTACTTACAGCCTATTAAACAATGGAGCTAGCTGTCTGCCTGCAATCATGTGTATCTATTAGGAGTAATTCCCACTGAAACAGAGGAGCTTTACTGCCAAGTCAACATGCATAGGCTTTACCTTGAGAGATAGGTATCAATTAGTATGAGGTGTATTAGAGAGAGAAATGAGAAGTTCTATAACAACAGATACTTTATGCCAAGACCAGGTGTGTGTGTGTGAGTGAGTGAGTGAGTGAGTGAGTGAGAGTGACAGACAGACAGACAGACAGAAAGAAAGAAAGAAAGAGGGAAGGAGAGAGAGATAGAAGAGAAAGAAAGGAAGGAAGGGAGAGAGAGAAAAAACCTGTGCTAATTATTTTTAACTGTTCCATTATTTATCATGTATTAATATTTTACACTGTCCCTACACCTAGAGTGATTTTACTGCCTTCCTTTTGCCCAGGGCTACCACATATTTTTCAGGGATTTATATGCATTCAATGACTCTAGTCCAGAGCATAAATATGTGTGTTGCATAAGATGGACTTATACAACATCAGGCTGCATAAATCCATCTTAATATGCTATTCCTACTATGTAATGCTTTATATACATACAAAGAGAGAAGCACTCTTGGGATCTTTGACTTTCAGGCTGGCTGTCAAACATCAGTCATCATACTAATGACTGTTTTGAACAATAGGCAGCTTGTATTACACGAATGGCTATTTTATACCTGAAATTATGACTGAAATATTTCTGCACCAATGTCCCCTGAACTGAGAGAGGAAGTGACTGTGTCTCTCCATTTTTCAAACAGGTCAGCACCAGCGAAGAAAAGGTCCTTTAGGGAAGATCCTTGGGGTATCTCTCAGTGAGCAGTGATGGCCTCCATCTCCAGATGAACCAGCTGAGAGATTCCTTTGACTTTCGGATCCAGGAATTCAAGAAAGACAAACAACGGATAGAAGAGAAGTACAGTTGTCTCAAGAAGCTCTGAGAAACTCCTCAAAGAGGTCTGGAACCTTCTTAAGAACTTAAGAAGCGGCTCTAGAGTCTTCAGCATGAACTGGCTGAGAGGGACCAAAGTTCCACTTTGTGGAGGAAAGCCACTCCAGCCAACTGAGGCAGAAAGTCAGCCCTCTTCAGAATGTGAGGGGAAATGAGAAGAAGCACCTCAACAATCGGCAGCAGACCTGTGTTTACCAGGCCACAATGGAAGACCAGCAGAAAACTCTGGAGGACAAGAGAGAAGGAGTGAACCAGGTGGCCATCCAAGAATTAGAGCTGCAGAACAGGCGTTTGGAGAAAGACAGCGAAGATCTCCACAGAGAGGTCACCAGCCAAGTTGGCTTCTTCAGACATGATGTTGACACTCCTGAGTGACCAACACATGGAATAACTTTGCTTGAATAGAGGAATGGAGGCCTTTTACTCATTTGAGAAAGGAAAGAGACTCTTCCCCTCCCTTCCCTTGACTTGCCACCTAGTGTGCCAGGGGAGTCATGGGAGCCCCACCCTTACCAGGTGAAGCCCCTCCCTTACCCCCACCTTACCAGTCACTGCAGGACTGTCAACTGAGCTCAAAACCTCCCAGCCACCCAGCATCAGGGCCTGACAGCACTGAGGAATCCCAGGGCTCCGTGCCAAGGAGGGTGGAGGTGATGGCCGTGGCAGTGGTGAGGTGAGGTTGGTAACGGTGAGTCTCCATGCTCAGCTCCAACCTTCAGATTGCTATATGAGGCTGAGGGGCAGCAGTGATGAGGGTGAGGGTTCTACTATTGGGAGAGCAGAGAGTCTGGCCAGAGCTGGATCTGGGAGCCAGAACCGAGCACCCGAACGAACGTGGTCTGACCATTGAGACATAAAGCGGTACCAGAACGTCTCGCCATCTTGGATCTACCCCTCTTTTATTGCTGCCTAAGGCTGCCTTGGCCTCTTTTCTCAGCTGCAGCAGAGTTCTGGCAGATCCTTAAGTGCTTTGCCAGGAGATCCTTCCACAGGGACCACTGCTGAGCCAGGTGCCCCCCGTTCTGTAGCTAGGCATTGGGCTTTCCTGCTAAGGATCCTGCAGATCCTGGCTTTTCTCACCCGTGAATGCATCTTGCTAGGGAGGGTCCAACATTCAACTCTGTCAAGATCCTTCTGGATAATTGAGCTGATGTTCTAATAATTCCAACAATCTTGGTGCCATCTGCAAACCTGATGAGTTCCCTCTCTGTCCCCTCACCTAGATCATTGAGGAAGAGGTGGAAGAGTTCTGGGCCCAAGGCAGGACCTGGAGGAACCCCACCGAATGCTTCCCCCCATGTAGATGTAGCTCCATGAAGGACCACTCACTGGGTCCGGTTGCTCAGCCACCTCAGGAATTTTGTGCCTATTTGGAATTGTATCCCGATTCTATCTCTCTCGGTGTTCTTTTCATATTTTGGGGGTTTTTTTCTTTGTGCCTAAAAAGAGATTCAAAGAAGGAATTAAGCATTTCTGCATTTACCGTTCAGGTCATTCACACGTGGAATCCTTCCCAGTCTCTCTAGAAACTAGAAACAGATTAAAAGAGTTGGAAGGGACCTTGGAGGTCATCTGGTCCAACCCCCTTCCCCCCAAGCTGGAGACCCTACACCATTTCTGGCAGATGGCAGTCCAGTCTCTCCTTGAAAGCTTCCAGTGATGAAGCTCCCACAACTTCTGAAGGCAACTTCTGTTCCATGGGTTGATTGCTCTCACTGTCAGAAAATTTCTCCTCATTTCCAGGTTGAATCTCTCCTTATTCAGTTTCCATCCATTATTCCTTGTCTTCAGGTGCCTTGGACAACAGCCTGACCCCCTCCTCTCTGTGGCCCCTCAAATATTGAAAGAATCCTTTCATGTCTCCCCTGGTCCTTCTCTTCACTAGACCAGCCATGCCCAGTTCCTGAAACCGTTCATTGACTGTTTTAGCCTCCAGTCCCCTAATCCTCTTGGTTGCTCTTCTCTGCACTTTTTCTAGAGTCTCAACATCTTTTTTATAGTGTGGTGACCAAAACTGGATGCAGGATTCTAGGTGTGGTCTTATTAAGGCTTTATAGGGTGGTATTAGTATCTCTCTTGATCTTGATTGTATCCCTCTGTTAATGCAATTTAGGATTGCATTGGCTTTTTTTTTTTTTTGCTGCTGGCTCATATTTAATTGGTTGTCCATTAAGACTCCAAGATCCTCTCACAGTTCCTGCTATTAAGCCTGGTTTCCCCCAGTCTCTATGTGTACTTTCAGTTTTTCTTTCCCAAATGTCAGACTTTACTTTTCTCTTCTTTGGATTCCATTGTGTTCGATCTCTCTTAGCCTGTTGAAGTCGGCTCTCTTAAAGACTCAACTCTCAGCCTGCTGGAGCAGAGCTTGGCCTAGAAGACCTCCAAGGTCCCTTCCACCTCTCTTGGACTCTTCCTGTTGGTTAGGTTCCCTGGGCTTGATTCAGTATGTTTGGGGGGCTCCCCAGAGGCTCAGAGCCAGAGGGGCTGAATGGGAGGTTTGCCAGTTTCTTTATGGGCTGAGAGTTGGGTCTGGTGTGGTGTGGATGTGCTGGTCTGACCGGTGGGAGAGGCCATCTATGGGGTGGTATGGGGTGTATGCATGAGGTGTGGGGAGCTAAAGTGCCGGTAGATGTTATGCATGGTCTCCCCTTCAGCTTTTGGCTGCTCTTCTCTCTCCTCCTCTCCTGTGGGCGGTTCAGCCCCCGACTGCTCAGCCTATTCAGCTGCTCGGTTCTGGCTCACAGATCCGGCTCTGTTCAGACTGACTTGGCACACGAGGTAGCAAGTCCCCCCCCACCTCCCTCCCTCCCTCCCCCAATCCTCCCTCCTCTCCTGGACAAACAGTTGGACACATATTCCTTCGATGCTCTTTCTATGGAGATATTTTAAACCCAATAACCAATAGGCATCCTGGCCATTCCGACACTGCTTAGCTCCAGTGGCTGCTTAAGGAGGAACAGACTGTGGTTACAGCAAAGGTGGCTAGATTCTCTGCACAACCGAGCCTGTGTAGCGCAGGGGGCTAATGCCTCCTACTAAAGGCAGCAATTAACACCAGCTGCCTGTAATTTCTGTGAGTTCAATCCTAGCCAGGCTCAAGGTCGACTCAGCCTTCCATCCTTTCTAAGGTGGGTAAATTGAGGACCCAGTTTGTGGGGGCAATAAGCTGACTTTGTATAAACATACAAAAGTATGAAGGCTATTGCTTAACGCATTGGAAGCCGCCCTGAGTCTCCGGAGAAGGGCGGCATATAAATCAAATAAAAAATAAAAAATAAAAATAAATAAAAAGAAGCGCTGGGAATTCATGGGAAACATGTGAATAATCCACCGTAGCTATTTCACACAACTAAAGTAGCAAATCCTTTTGCATTACAACTCCTTTGCATTTAATGACTATGAGCCTCACAGTTTAAGGAGTGATATTATAATATTGTTAGGGCATGTGTAACTGACATTGAATGCCAAATTGTGATTTTAATATAGAGTTTATCTGTTGTTTATTATTTCATTCCAGAATTTTTAACTCGATATTCCTTGTGTGTTTTTATTTGTTCTGGTCTCTGGTCTTTGATTGTAATAAACTTGATTTGATTTGATGCAGTTCGATTTACCAAGAAGGGTACCTAAGAAGACATATGGTAAAGTTGACTGTTCCCTTCCCTCAGATGAAGGAACAATTCCTGTGTCTTAAAGAAATGCACCATCACTTTGAGGTTGCAGTTATCATATTTCAAAAATAAGACAGAACCGACCATTAATTGCTGGACAGGGACCTGTTCATTCATTGCTGTTCAGTCTCTGTTAGTGGTTGATAATGAATTAGAACAGCCTGCCCAAATCTATTAGCCTCCAGATGTGAATTAATGCCATCTCCTGATTCATGCTTGGCAACAAGTCCACCTTCCTCCGAGAAAGACCCAGATGTGTTTGCCAACATTGGTGCTGCTCCCTTTGTAGACCCGAGACCGAACCTTTGATGTTGTGTCTGCTGCTGCAGCCCCAGGAGACGTAAAATAACAGCAGAGCTCAACATTATGAGCAGATCCTTGGACTTTCACTTGGACCGGAAGCTCCCAGGAATTGCCCAGGCCCCTCTCCTCTTGAAGGGCATCTCAGCTCTCTGGATCTTGATGGAGAGAGCACAGAAATGGCCTCTCTGCCTTTTGATCTCCAACCTTGGAAGGAGAAATTTGTGGGCCTGATTCCTCAAGGAAATCCTGCTCTTACTTGCAGCTTCTGAAGAGTTACTTCAAGATGTCAACTGGGCTTTGGCTGTTATAACTATGGGTATCCTTTCCTCAAACTCTTGCGTAAACCTTTACATCTTGCATATATGAAGGATTTGTGAACTCTTCTCTTCCTCCCTTCTTCCTCTTCCTTTCTCCTTCTCCTCCTCTCTTCCTCCGTCTCTTACCCTCACTCCTACTCTAATTTCCCTTCCCTTCCTTCATCCCTCTCTATTGCTGTATCCTTTTGGGCATATGGACTACTCAGAGGGCTGAAAAAGTTTGATCTGTCCCCCCCCTTCAGAGACCCACAAAAACACAGCCAGCCGAGGGTTAATAATCACTTGGCACACTCCGCAGTTCTTATCTCAACCTTGGCAGCGATATGCACACCGTCTGCCAAGGACTTTATTGGTTTACACAAACAAGAAAATCTCCTACGTAGCTTTGCCGTTCATCTAGCTTCCAAGACTACGAGGTTGCTCCGTTTGTTTAGCTTTGTTCGTCACGAACTTCGTGACCCACCGTACTGTCTTATATACATATGCTTCTGGGTGTGGTCCAGTGAGTCATTGATCCCGTGACTCCAATCCAATGACTCAGGATTTTCTCATACGTCGCAGCTGCAGTACCCTTTTCTCTCGCCTTCTTTGGCGTGCGTCCAGGAATGACGTCTCTCCCTCACTCTCATCTGAGACACCTGTTTCCCCACTACTTGGCTCTCTTTCAGCTGGCACCTGAGCCGGTGCCAGAGGGGGAGGGCTGGGAGATCTGGCTGGCTCCTCTTCCTCCTGCTCAGAGCTGCCTTCCTCCAAAGGGATAGGCTCAGAGGACGGGGCCACAACAAAGTTATTTTTGACTGGTCCTCACACTTTTGACCAGTCCTCAAACTTACGACTGTCCTCACATTTTACATTTTTGCCCTATCTTGTCACCATGGTGAAGAGAAGCAGTTGTGAAATAAGTGACATGGTTATTAAGAATGCTGCAGGCATAAATGTGAGGATGTTCATAAGTGTGAGGACCAGTCAAAAGTGGGAGGATCTGTCAGAAACGACTTTTTTCAGCCCTCTGAGTAGTTCCTATACACATAGCCATGGCCACACGGTCAAATGACCAGCTAGCCATCCCTACCCAGCCACATGACCTCCAAGCCACACCCACAAAATAAGCCATGCCCACAGTACCAGTAGTAAAAAAATTAGAACCCATCCCTGCTCTGAGTGTGTGTGTGTGTGTGTGTGTGTGTGTGTGTGTGTGTGTGTGTGTGTGTCTTGTGGCACAATGGTCTTTTTTCTATACTTATCTTCTTTTCTTCTTTCTACTCCAGCTTAATTCAAGAAATTTCAAACTAATAATTAATACATTTCAGTTGCCAGAGTTGACAAACACTGGATTAAACAGCCTAGGAAGCCCACAATTTGGTTCCTTTGGGTTTACGTCCTCATGTCTTGCCTGAATCCAGTCCGCAAATTGCACCCGAGTGGATGGCCTCCAGGAGCCCCTTCTCCCTTCCATCATCCGGCAGGTGCGTCGGCTACAATTCCAAGAAGGCCCAGGGCTGGGTGGCCCAAGATCAGAAGCATCCAGGATGATGCATTCAAAGCTCTGCTGGGGATTCTGGGAGTTGTAGTTGAACCTATCTGAAATTGCCAAGCTGAGGAAAGCCCTCCCAGGGACAGATTAAGACGCCTCCTGGATCCCCTCCTGGAGATGTTCTCCATGTTTGCACCCAGGAGCTCTTTCCCCTCTCCCACTTCCTGACTCCCTCCTCAGTTCCAGGAAAGAGGAAGAATCCCCTGCAATGAGACATCCTGAGTGGCAGCCTCCCACTTGTGTGTCTTCTCCTGCCTTTGCTGCTCTGGACAAGCCACTCAGAAGAACCCTCCAACCCTCCACCAAAGGCCAACAGTGAAGAGGTGGCTCAAGAGTTCTTAGCCTCCATCTTGAAAGGAAGTCAGCTATCCAGCCCTGTCCCAAAGGAAGGGAGGGAGGGAGGGGTCCATGGGGTGTGGGTGATGGGGAGGTCCTTCCCTGATGACCTGCCAGCTTCTCAGCTCAGGGTCCAGCCAGGTGGGCGCAGGGCCAATGGTCACCTGTCACTGACCACCATGCCAGTTCCTGCTGCCCACAGCAGGCAGGAAAAGAGACACAAGGAAGGGACAATTTCCCAAAAGGTGTGTTTCATCCTCCTAAAGAAACCCATCCCAGCTCCAGAGAGGCTCCAGGCCCCTCACAAAGCCCTTCCAATGCCTTTGGACAATGGAGCCAAGACTATCTGGCAGCTGCTGGCTGAGAGTTGAATGGAGGGAGGGGCGAGGGGAGCTGTGCCCAAGCCCATACCCCCCCTTTCTCCTTCTGCCTTTGTGGGCGGCGGCTGTCCTGAGGCCTGGGGGCTCCTGAACCTTCTCCCTCCCCAGCCTGATCTCAGGGTCAGGTGTATAAGTTGCAGGTGAGGGGAGGTGATTGAGACAACTGGGCCCTTCTTCACTCCCACAACTGTAGCCAGCAACATCTGGAGAAGGAGGGGCTTCCTCTGCTTTGGGGGAGGAGAGAAAAGATGCAGCTGCCCAGACTGGGGTGGGGGGGCAGAAATCCTCCTTTTGTTTGAGTTCAGATGGACCCGGTTCCTCCCCTCCAGACCTTCCGGCTCTGGGGATCTGCAGAGGCCCCTCCACCCTCCCTTCCTCCCTCAAACCTCTCAGACTGGCCTTCCCACTGGATCCCTTCCTCTTCAACTGTGGCAGGGACCTTGATCTGGCCAGGGATGATTGACAGCTCCTGGGTATTTTGTTTTGTTTTGTTTTTATTTTATTTTTCTAACATAATATACAATACACGACATACAACATTTATAAAAAAAACTCTCTTTATAGCTACTGCACGATGGTTTTCTTTGTTATTCACAATTTCTCCTTCTTTCTCTTTCCGTTATTCCGATCTACTTCTTGTCCCCGACATTTTGATTTCAATGGATACAATCTATTTCTCTCATTCATTTCAATTTCCTATTTTTTATCTTTAACATATCCTTTCTTTATTCTTTAACATTTCTGTCTTTCCTGCCTATTTTTCTTCTTCGTTTTTCCTCCCCTCCAACCACTTAGACCATTTGTGCCAAGTCTTCCAGTATTCTGTGTCCTCTTTTTCTTTAAGTTCTTTGGTCAGTTTATCCCTCTCGGCACATTCCAAGATTGAGACTTTTCTACGAGGGATATTTACAGAAAAAATTACCAAGGAGATAAAATATTTAATATTACTCATCTTACCAGCCGCTCGTATAATCTATGCCCAGAATTGGAAGAAAGAAAATGTACCAACAGAAGAAGAGTTGACAGCTCCAGGGTATTTTGGGTTGGTTTTGAGCTCCACTGTCTGGGTGGGGTTTGCTCTTCTGCGTAAGAGTTGTGTAAGGGAACATCACAAATATGCTGAGGACACCTGGGGGCAGGTGATGGGGGAGGAAAACTGCAGGTAAGGAAAAGACCGGAGGGAGCGGGAAAGGGGGTGGGGCAGAGAGAGAGAGACCAAGGAGTGGCCAGAAGGCTTGGGGTCCCTTCTGAAGAGGGAAACCTTCTCCCTGGTTTGACCTCTGAAGCTTTGAGCAGGTCAGGCTGAGTCCTCTTCAGTCATTTGCAGTTACAGAGTCACCCAAAGGGAAAGGAAGGGGAAGGGGTTTCTCTCCTCTCCCCCTCCTCTTTCCAGGCAGTGACCCAGACTGAATGCAGATTCCTCCTTCCTTGGGACTGGAGACCACCCAGAAGTGACACCTTCTCTTCATTTATGGATGAGACTGAGGTGGACTCCCATCTCATGCACAACATCCCTGGGCGGGTCAGTGCAGAAGAATAAAATATAAAACCCAAGAGAAGGTTTCCCTGGCTATGGGGGAGCGGCTCCCCTCTTCTCATCCAGCGCCACCCTAACCCCAACCTCTTCCTAGGGCAGAAATCCTCATCTGTGAAGGGAAGTTTGTGTGTCTCCGTCCTGGGCAGATGCTTCCAGCCCCGGAGGAGGAATTGGTGGTTCTGAATTGGGGAGAGGAAACTTCGATCTCGGATTTTGGAGGTGGGAAGGGCCAGAACCAGCGGCCGTACCAATGGGAATTCTCCCTGCTTGAGCGTCATCGGTCTCCAGGCAGAGTCCTTTGTGGCTTCACCTGAACCCTTCCCCCTTCCTTCATCCCCCTCCCTCCCCCTTTCTCCGCTTCCCACTCTGCATCAAACTCGCTTCCATCAGGTGAAGTCAAGGGAGACTCTGTCTGCCCGGAGACCGATGACGCCACAGAAGGGAGAGTTCCCATTGGTCCTTACGCTTTTCTGGGCGCTCCCTATTCCGAAGTTCCTGGAAAATGCTTCCTCCCCCCAATCCAGCCCCTCCCCCCCCCCGATTCCTCCTGTGGGGCTGCGGGGCCCGTAGAGCTCGCTTGCTCCTTTCCTTCGGCCACGGGCTCCAGAGCCGGCCGGGCCTTCCTCGGTTCCTGGGAAAAGGCCGGCCTTTCTCTGCCCCTCCGGCGTTTCTCGGGCATCGCCTCGCCTGAAACCCCATTCTGGGCTCTGAGCCTTTCTGCGCCTCCTTCGCTTGGCCGGGAATCCCCCTGCCTGAGCCCCAGGGATCCCCGGATCTTCAGACTTTGGTTTTTCAGCCTTATTTATTCCTTTCCTTTCCTTTCCTTTCCTTTCCTTTCCTTTCCTTTCCTTTCCTTTCCTTTCCCTTTCCTTCCCTTCCATCTCCTCTCCTCCTTTCTGTCCTTCTTCTATCTTCCTTTCCTTTCCTTTCCTTTCCTTTCCTTTCCTTTCCTTTCCTTTCCTTTCCTTTCCTTTCCTTTCCTTTCCTTCCCTTCCCTTCCATCTCCTCTCCTCCTTTCTGTCCTTCTTCTATCTTCCTTTCCTTTCCTTTCCTTTCCTTTCCTTTCCTTTCCTTTCCTTTCCTTTCCTTTCCTTTCCTTTCCCTTTCTGTCCTTCTTCTTTCTTCCTTTCCTTTCCTTTCCTTTCCTTTCCTTTCCTTTCCTTTCCTTTCATTTCCCTTTCTGTCCTTCTTCTTTCTTCCTTTCCTTTCCTCTCCTCTCCTTTCCTCTCCTCTCCTTTCTGTCCTTCTTCTCTCTTCCTTTCCTTTCCTTTCCTTTCCTTTCCTTTCCTTTCCTTTCCTTTCCTTTCCTTTCCTTTCTTTCCTTTCCTTTCCTTTCCTTTCCTTTCCCTTTCTGTCCTTCTTCTATCTTTCTTTCCTTTCCTTTCCTTTCCCTTTCTGTCCTTCTTCTTTCTTCCTTTCCTTTCCTTTCCTTTCCTCTCCTCTCCTCTCCTCTCCTTTCTGTCCTTCTTCTATGTTCCTTTCCTCTCCTTTCTCCTTCTCTTTCTTTCCTTTCCTTTCCTTCCCTTTCCCTCTCCCTTTCTTTCCTTTTCTCTTTCCTTTTCCTCTTTATTCCACCCTTCTCCTTCCCCTTTCTTTCCTTTTCCCATTTCTTTACTACCTTTATTTTCTATTTTAGGCCATGATAATCTGAATAGAAAATAAGAAAAAGGAGCCTTTTGTTTCTTGTTCCACAGCTGGATTATGCAAATTTCTCTGTGGGGAGACGGGCAAAATGTCTTCCTGACCCACAGAAAAAAAGGGGGGGGTTCCCTTCACATTTGGTGTTGGGGGGGGCGGAGAATCGGAAGGAGCCGGTTCAAAGCTTTTTCTCCCGTAAAGCGAAGCTGCGCCTTTCCCGAGAGAGCCGAGCGGAAGATTCCCCAGAGAAGCGGGGGGAGGCTGAAGGGGGGGGGGATCCGGCTGGGCTAGGAGGGATCCCAGCAGATCCTCTCGGCCTCTTCCTGATTTAGCTTCCCTTCGGATTGGGCGGGGGGGGGACTGTGACCCTCAAGTCCTCACTGGCTGAAGGGCTTCCCTCCCCCCCCCCTTTGTCACCCAGTGCAGAAACTCTTCCTTTGGCAGAATCTTTGGGTGAAATCAGGTGAGACTCTGCCCAGAGACCGATTATGCTACAGAAGGGAGAATTCCCATTGGTCCTCCTTCTTTCTGGACCCTCCCAATTCGGCGGCCTTTCTGCGCTTCCTTCGCTTGGCTGACAGAGGGAACCGGCGAGGAATCCCACTGCCTGAGCCAAAGGGGCCTTGAGACGGGCTGGTTTCTCGGAGTAGGAGGGGGGGGGCCCTCAGGAGGGGAGGGGAGGGGAGGGGCTAGGCGGGGCCAGGCAAGGGAGGCCAGGAGTGTGCAGAAGAAATCAAAATCTCTCCTGCGACCCCCTGAACTAAGGATGGTCTTGTGTAATTGTTACTTCAGGGGCCAATCGGGGTTCCTGGGGGAGGGAATTCCAAAGGCCACAGAGGGTGTTGGGGTCTCTTGGAGGGAATGGGGAGCTCTGCAGGGGCCACAGAGACCCCCCAAAGAATGGGGCTCCAACCCCTGGCCTTTTTTCCTCCTTCCTTCCTTCCTTCTCCCCATTGGTTTGGGGGACCAAAAAGCCTTTGGAATCCGATCTTTCATACATTCTGTACCGAAGAGCCTCTCTCCTTCCCAGCTGCCCCGTCTGCCTCCAGCGTCCCACCTCCCAAAAGGAATCTCCCAGGAAATGAAGGGAAGCCAGGCGGTTTTGTGAAAGGAGTGGGCCAGAGGATCCTGGCTGACTTTCTCTGGAGCTGCTTCAAGGGGGCTCCCTCTGGGGGTTTGCCCAGTCCTTCAAGGGAAGGAAGGCCTCGCATTGGGAGCCCCCTCCTTGTTGGAGGGGCTGAGGAAGATCCCCGTAAGGAAACAGATCTGAAGGGTCACAAGGCATCTACATACACCTAACTTTTAAAATGAAATGTAACATTAGCAGAGATCCCAGTCCCTCCTTCCTTGCCCAGAATGTCTTCTCCTCCACCTTTGGCCTTTTGCCTTTTCTATGGAGAGGGGGAGGGCAGCAGGAAGCCTAGAGAAAGCCCTGAGATGCCCTCACCCACCCCGGATTTTCTAAAAAAGCTTCTGGAGGCCATAGAAGCCTTCATGGAAACCCCCTTTCATGAAGACTGGCGCTCTGCTTTGCAGCACCCGAACTCTTGACTGCATCTTTGCTTTCGGGGTTTAGTTTTATCATCCAAATCGGACTTACTGTCAAGTGATGAAAATTATATCGCTTTCGTAAAGTTTGGGAAATAAGCTGTGAACAGCCACAGTGAATAGAATGGAACGGAACGGAACGGAACGGAACGGAACGGAACAGAACAGAACAGAACAGAACAGAATAGAAAAGAGTAGAGTAGAGTAGAGTAGAGTAGAGTAGAGTAGAGTAGAGTAGAGTAGAGTAGAGTAGAATAGAAAAAATTTGGGATAGGATAGGATAGTTTAGGATAGAATAGGAATAATAGAAAATACAGAATAGGATAGGACAGGATAACTTTATTGTCACTTTAAATGTACACTAATCAGCATACATTAAAATGGAATTTTGTTGCATAGAGTTCTCAAAGGGCTGCCACCTCCAATATACGCTACTTAATCATGACAAAATAAATAAATAAATAAATAAATAAATAAATAAATAAATAAAATTTTGTATATATCCACAGACATACCTATATTATATGACACAGAGAAAAATCACAGCCTCCTTCGGGTGTCCATGGACATGGTGAGAAAAAGGCATCCTGAGTTTGCCAGGCGGAGGGCATCGGGAGTAAAGCCCCAACACAATTGGGGAGTCCTGTGGGAAATCCTTGGAAACCCCCTCCCAGAGGGGAGACAGGGTGGGTGGGTGGGGTCCACCCTGGCATCTCCCCACAGCTGGATGGAAGATGATGACATCACAGCAGGTGTCATAAGACCTTGGCCGGGCTGTCCTGGCTCATTCTCAACTGCCAAGCCTCAGCTGACATGGCAGGGAACTTTTTATACAGGTTTAATAAAAAGGTCCAGCGCAGAAATAAAGGTAAGATACAACCGGTGATGGGATTTAGAAAACTTAGCAAATGGTTCTGTGCCCTAATGGCCATTTTAAGTATAAAAAATGTACCTTAAGTCTTATTTTGGGGGAATGTCTTACTTTAGAGCAGGTGGGGGGCGGGGCCTGTGGATAATTCAGCCCCTGGTGCCCAGATGCCCTCGCTTCTGTCTCTGTACATTGGTCTCATTCCATGGACGGTACAGATTATGATGATCTTATGATCCGTGTTGAGGTTATAGCGATTAGCAGACTTAAGAGGATGAGAATGAGGAGGGCATCTATTCTATACAGTTTCTCCTGGGAGCATCAGCCAGTCAGGGCAACAGTGCAGTGTTGAGAAAATGAGTCAAAGTCGTAAAAGCAGGAAAAGTCTGGCTCTAAGAGGCTCATGATCATCTGAAGAGTAAAAACCCCACACAGCCTGTAATTCCCTGAGTAACGGCCGAATCAGAAACCTCCAGCTGGCAGGACCCAACTTCCCTTCCCCATAGAAATGGACCTTCTCTGCAGCCCAGACCCCTCTGGAAGAGCCCGGCCTCGGCTCCTGCCTGCCCCTCCAGCCAGAAGGACCTTGGGGGGAATGCGGAGGGGGGAGGGGGACATCCGTTTGGGAAGGGCCAGGCGGGGCCGGGCAAGGGAGGCCAGGAGGCGTGGCCAAGTCAAGGCCAAGTCAATAACTTTGTGTTTTTAAAGAAGTCTATTTTTTTCCCAGTGGTTCCAGTGGAGCAGACTTCATGGGCCGGAAATCTGCCCCCGCTATATGACGGTCCTCCCCCTCAGCGGGCTTCTACCCCCTGCCCCCCCAAGGTAAGCAATCGAAATCTTCTGGGGCAGGGGTGGTTCTAAATTTTTTTACGACCGGTTCTGTGGGCGTGGCTTATTTTGTGGGCGTGGCTTGGTGGGGGTTAATGTGACTGGGTGGGCGTGGCTAACTTTTTTTTTTAACTTTTGAAAGCATTTTTTCTACAACCTTAAGAGGTTGCAGAAAAAAATTGCTTGAAAAGCCTCTGATGATCAGGCAACTCAGCTGGGATCACCAGAGGCTTTTAAAGATCTTTTTCCCCCTACAACCTCTTTGGCCGAAGAGGTTGTAGAAAAAATGCTTTTCAAAGCCTCTGACGATATATATTTATATTTCACGGCTGTTATTTTAACTTTTCCAGACTCCTGCAACATCTGGGGGGCGACCGCTGAGGAATCCGAGGGAGAAGAGTGGCACGTAAGTCTACATTTTATCTAAAGAATATAAAAGATAACAATTATATTTTAAATGAACCCTTTGTTGAAACACCTTTGGATTTTATGAGAGCATCTAGTCTTTTGGCCTTAGAGCCGATCTTGCCATAGAAATCTTGGCCCACTCTTCCTTCAAAAGGGCTCCAAAATTTGAACATGGGGCGCTATCTAACAAAGTGAAATTCAATGGTGAAAGAAGTCACGTTCTACCTTTAGCCAAGAAAAACAAAATGCACAGGGACAGTATATGTGGCGCCTCTCTCAACCATAGTAACTGTCAGAGGGATCTTGGAGTCCTAGTGGACAAGCATTTCAATAGGAGCCAGGCGTGTGCAGCAGCTGCCAAAAAAGCCAACCCACTTCTAGGCTGCATCAACAGAGGGATGGAATCAAGGCCACGTGAAGTGTTAATGCCACTTTTTAAGGCCTTGGTAAGGCCACACTTGGAATCCTGCATTCAGTTTTGGTCGCCACGATGTAAAAATGATATGGAGAGTCTAGAAAGAGTGCAGAGAAGAGCAACAAAGAGGATTAGGGGACTGGAGGCTAAAACACATGAAGAACGGTTGCAGGAACTGAGTATGGCTAGTTTAATGAAAAGAAGGACTAGGGGAGACATGATAGAAGTCTTCCAATATCTCAGTGGCTGCCACAAAGAAGAGGGAGTCAAGCTATTCTCCAAAGCCCCTGAAGGCAGGACAAGAAACAATGGGTGGAAACTGATCAAGGAGAGAAGCAACTTAGAACTAAGGAGAAATTTCCTGACAGGGAGAACAATCAATCAACGGAACCACTTGTCTCCAGAAGTTGTGGGTGCTCCAACAGCGGAAGTTTCTAAGATGTTAGATAACCATTTCTCTGAAGTGGTGGAGGGTTTCCTGCCTGGACAGGGGGTTGGACTAGAAGACCTCTAAGGTTCCTTCCAACTCTGTTGTTCTTCTTGTTGTTGTTGTTGCTGCTGTTGTTGTTATAATTATAATTATATAAAATTGTCAGACTTGGGAGGGGGTTTTCTGCTGTGCCCAGCTCTCTTCCGGTCCCCTTCTAAATCTCTGAATTAGATTCAGAGCCCGGATCATTCATTTGATCTTCTTGTAGTGAAGCCACTGTTGTGTGTGTGTTCTGGGGCAATCTCTGCAGGGCGGAAGGCCTGCAAACGCCAATCTGTTTTATAATCTCACCTTTTTGCTTTCAGCCCTTTGTTCTTTGCAATTCACCTGTTGCTGCATTTCTACAACGTCCTGGGCTTTTCCTAAGGTTTGTTTTTCTTTACTCTGCCTGTTTGGTTGTTTCTCTATCTTTGCCTGTGTTCTGGTGTGTTGTAAATGTTTCTTTTCTTCACCTGTCTTAAGGTTTGAATTACCTTGGTTTTCTTCCTTTGGATGGTTGCTTTATAGCCTTTTTCCTATTCTGATGTGCTTAGAGTTCTTATTGGTTTGTTTGTATTTGGTTGCAGTTTGTTATCGATTTGGTTTCTAGTTCAGCTTTTAATGGTAACTTTGTCCCAATAGGGGTTCTTAAGATAACAAGATCTCGGAGTATTTCCCTTCCTACAATGCAATGAAGGGCCTTGTTGGGCATTGATAGAGGCAGCAGAGAAGGATTCCTTCAGTGAAAGGAGAGTTTCAACCATGAAGGTCTAGCAGTCGGGGGAAAAGTTCTGCAAAAAAAATTACAGTATCCAATTTTCTAATTTTCTAATCCAAGTTGCCCCTCCCCCATGGAATTGACAGGGAGATATGACTTGCTGTGCCAACCACTCCCAAATGCAATCCCTCCATGAGTCCATTTAACTGATTGCAAAATAAACGAGACAAGAAAGAAAAATTTACAATGAATTGCCAGCTCCCCCATTGTCTTTCTAGCTGTCTTCTGGGGATTGAAAAGAGTCTTTAGCCCCCTCTTTCATGTCTGCTGGGTGGCATTAGGCTTGGCTTGGTAGTGTGGCTGGTCAGTCAGGCTTGGGAGGGCCTGCTCCACTCTGGTTCCTGTAATGGCTTTCTAGCGGATGGCGGATCCAAATCCCATTCCTGGCTCCAATGGATGGAGGGTCTCCTCCTGGGGCAGCATCTGGATCAGTGTGATCTGCCTCCACAGGTTGCAGAGTCTCTGTGCAGGGCTGAAAGACATGAGAACAGGGGCCCTCCCCACTTTGTGGCTGATCCTCCTTCAGGAAAGGCATTGTTGGAGGATGGGAAATGGGGAGGTAGAGTGGGGGTGACTAGATAGTTTGCAGGCAGAGTTTGGGGGAAAAACATCAGTTCTGCGGTAATTGAACAGATAACTGCTCCACTGCTCCCCACAGTAAGTAAGGGCACCTCCTTCCACCAGCTTTCCCGCCACAGTTTTCAGACGCGGGAGAGTCTGGGAGGACCTCTGCTTGCTTCCAGAGGTAAGGGCCCCTCCTTTCACAGGGCTTTGCTCAGTGACCTCCCAGCTGGTTGCCCAAGTTCAACCCTCTCAGTCACTTTTCCACTCCATTTTCACCCCGTCTCTCCCTCTTCCCTCACAGAAGGTCCTGTGCTCTGGCCTGGCCTCCCATACTTTCCAGGCTCTGTTGGTAGGGCGTCTCTTTCTGTGGCTAGGAAAGGCCCCGAGGAAGCAAGATCCAGATGTGATTGGGAGAAGGGTCCCCTCACTCACACACACAGACACACACACCTTTCCCACGCTTTTCTGGGCTCTAAAGTTAAAATAAAGAGGTACTCCCCTTCTTTCTTTGAACTTGAGCTTGCTGTTCCTAGAACATGTATTCTATTGGCTGTTGTCAGCTCCCATGGAGCCCTGTGCTAATCTGCAGAGTTTGTCTGAGATATGTTTGGTTGAAGCTTGGGCTGATGCAATGTCCTTAGGAGATTTTGCAATGCAGTGAGCTCTGCGGTTAGATAATCCTATTATGTCCTGGAGGGTCATGTCTTAATCCCAAAACCCTGGAGGTGAAGGTCTTTTTTCTTGTAGATAGGATGGCCCAGCCTCTCTTTATGGGCACCAAATATCTGCTGGGAGCAGGGATTTCTATTTCTCTTTTATGGGAAATATAGTATTCTGCCTTTTTAATATTTCATTCTTCTGGGAGGGAGTGGCTTCCCACAATGGTGATAGCATTGTTTCTGATTGTTTCAGTAGAAATGGCAACACTGAATTTATGCACACACACAAACCTAAAGGTATTTTAAAAATATTTTTCAATTGAAGAAAACGTTTGATGATTCTAGTAAAAATAATCAAGGGACTAATTTCTCTCCGGTTCTCGTATTTACAGCAAAACTCTGAAGGAGGAGCTCCCAAAGAAATCTCCCCAGCGTCATACCACCGATGCAGAACGCTGCAGGCAGCTGGAGGAGAGCCACAGGAGGTGAGAAAGTGCCAGGTATTTTTAGGGAGTTTTAATTTTAAGGAGGTTGGATGGTTGGGGTGAAAAGCTGAGGGGGCTAATTTCGCTCTTGTCTTCGTCTCTTACAGGATTGAAACTTTGGAACAACAGCTGGAATTCGAGAGACAGGAGTACAAGAGCCTCCTCTGCAGAGTTCTGCAGCACGCTGGGGAGAAAAGGGAGCTCCTCGCGGAGATTAAAACTCTCCAAGATCAGCTGGAGAGGTGAGAAATATTGAGAAGGGAATCCTTCCTTCCTTGCTTCCGTCTGTCTGTCTGTCTGTCTGTGTCTGTCTGTCTGTCTGTCTGTCTGTCTGTCTATCTATCTATCTATCTATCTATCTATCTATCTATCTATCTATCATCTATCATGAGAGGACTAATTTCTGCTTTTCTTAATTTACAGGAATTCAAAAATGTTTACAGATATGGTGGAGGAGCGAGTTCAATTAAAAAAGGAAATCAAAGACCTTAAAGTCCAAAACTGGAAGTTGAGCGAGGAGAAGGCGACCATCCTGCGGAATTTCAGGGAGAGGCTGAGGAGGTGAGAAGCAGGGAGACAGCAGCCCTGGCTGAGGGAGGGAGAGGACCAGGATCCCCTGAAGCAGCTTGGTTGAAGCACGATTCCAGGGTGAAGAACCTGCCCTATAAGGGATGGAGGGAGAGAGGGAAATTCGAACGGGGAGGCCACATTTGACCACTTACGGCAAAATCTCCCTTTCTCCTTCTTCCAGAGGCAGAGACTGAAGGGGCTGGAAGATCAGGAGGAGGCCTTGGAAAAGCTCCCGAGCATCCCAAGATGGAGAGGAACATCTGCCGGGAGCTTCAAGGACAGTGAGCCTCCTCCTCCCCTCCCCCTCTTCCTCCCCCTCCCCTCCCCCCTCCCCTTCCTCCCCCTTCCTCCCCCCACTCCCCTTCCTCCTTCTCCTCTCTCCCCATCCCCCTCCTCCTCCTCCCCTTCCCCTCCGTCACCCCTTCCTCACCATCCTCTGCCTCCCTGAAAACATCCAGCCCTCCCTGAAAAAAGCAGGACAAGAGAGTAACATCGTCTCCTCGCTCAACTTCCCTAGATTGTGATTGATTGTGATTGTTTTATTTTTATTTTAATTATCAGTTATTGTTATCTTCCAGTTATATTTCAGTTATTATCAGTTGTTATATTACATACATATTACATATTACATATATTACATATTTTATAGTTATAATCATTAATATAAATTATTATTGTTATCATCATCATTATTGTCATTGTTGTTATTTCAACAGTCGTGGATATGACCAGGCTTGACAAGTGTGCAGTAGGAGGCCCCAAAGACTGGGATGGCTGTCCTGACCCTTCCCTGTCCCCACGGTAGAGCCCCTCATGTGGACATCTGGATGGAGATGCCCATCCTGTCAGCCGCATCCAGAGGAGCCAAAGGAAGTTGTCCTTCCTCCCACAACCCTCCCTGGGAACAGGGGCTCCTCCAGTAGAGAGCACGTCCAGCAAGGCCTCTGAAGGGCCAAGTGGATTCTGATAGTTGTCAGGGAGGTTGTGGCCAAGTGTGAGATTGTGCAGGCACTGGGGATCCTTACCCACCATTTGTATGGCAAATATACACCATGCTATATTAAAGTCACTGATAGAGAAGCTCCTTTACGAAAATTGCTCATGTTATTCTTATATCATCCTGAATAGAAAGAATAAAAATCCTCTTTTTCCCCTCAATTTAATCTTCTTTGTCTCCACAAGTTGACTGAGTCTCAAGCCAACACGATCCAAAACCAGAGGCACCTGATAGTTACCCATCACCTTGACATTTTAATGAGAGCGGAGAAGGTGGGAGGGAGCTAGTTCTCCACCAGAGTTAAGAGTCACAAACAAACCATTATTTGTAGAAGGACTAATATTTCTCTGGCCACAAAAGGGGATTCAGAATAATTCAGTCACTAAAACAGAACGATCATAAAAGGAAGAGGATTCTTTTAATGTGAGAAACATTTACCGAGTCTTTAAAAAAACTTACTTTGTTTCTATAAGGATCAGGAATTGGGTATGCATGAGAGCTTATAAAAATATGGAGCTGGTCTTTGCAGGGGCCACTACAACCTTGCCACATCTCTGGCACCACATCTTCTCCAGCCTCCTCACTGTCCGACTCCAGAGCCAGCCACACAGCACCACACCAGCCTCCTCGCTGTCTGAATCAGCTACTAGCTGCACAGGCCGCGAACGGGCCACAACAGCTGGACGACTATGGGCCAGTCACTCTCAGCACAAAATTTCAAGCTCAGGGAACAAGCTAGCGGGTCAGTTCTGGTTTGTCAGTCAATTCCTCTTGCAACCAATGAGCAATCAACTCAGGGGTGCAATTCAGCGGGTTCTGACAGGTTCTGGAGAACCGGTAGCGGAAATATTGAATAGTTCGGACAATCGGCAAATGCCACCTTTGGCTGGCCCCAGAGTGGGGTGGGAATGGGGATTTTGCAGTATCTTTTCCCCAGGAGTGGGGAGGAAATGGAGATTTTGCAGTATCCTCTCCCTGCCACGACCACCAAGCCACGCAAACGAAGCCACTGCACACCTACCAAGCTTCGCCCACAGAACCGGTAGTAAAAAATTTGAATTCGACCACTGAATCAACTGGGTACGAAAAAGAAAGAAAGAAAGAAAGAAAGAAAGAAAGAAAGAAAGAAAGAAAGAAAGAAAGAAAGAAAGAAAGAGGGAGGGAGGGAGGGAGATTCTGGCACAATTGGGGTTGAAATCAGAAGGGGCAGACTCGTCCAGAAGGGGATCCTGACCCACAGAAAGAAAGAAAGAAAGAAGGGAGGAAGGGAGGAAGGGAGGGAGAAAGGAAGGAAGGAAGGAAGGAAGAAAGGAAGGAAGAGGGAGATTCTGCCACAAAGTCCAGACGTTCTGAGAGAGAGAGAGAGAGAGAGAGAGCCACGTTTGAAGGAAGGAAATCGCGCCTTTCCCGAGGGAGCCAGCGGAGGATTCCCCCGGGAAGAGGGTGGGGGGAGGGGGAGAGTCCTTGGGGGCTTCACCTGAAGGAGGAGGGAGTTCGCCGCAGACAGAGAAGCGGGGAAATGGGGAGGGGGGATCCATTCGGCATTGGGGGGGGGCTGCAACTCAAGGGGGGGGGGGCTCATGGCAGCCCTAGACGGGACCCTCCCCTTCCTTTGCTCTCTTCACGACTCCGAGCCAGGGATTCCCGCTTCCCCCTCCTTCTCCCCCCCTCCCCCGATATTCCCAACAGCGATGCCTGAACCCAAAACCGGGCTGTGATTTGCGGTCGGTCCGAAAACCCCACAGGTTGGGGGAGGGGCACTCCCATCGACCAAGCGTGTGTGTGTGTGTGTGTGTGTGTGTGTGTGTGTGTGTGGACCCTTCCCTTCCCTTCCTTCCCTTCCTTCTCTTCTCTTCTTTCCTTTTCCCCTTTACTCCATCCTTCTCCTTTCTCTTTCCCTTTTCTTTATTACCTTTATTTTCTATTTTATGCCATGATAATCTTAATAAAAATGATAATAATAATAAAAAGATCCATTTATTTTAGGAGCGCTTCTTGTTGCACAGCCTCAATATGCAAATTCCTGGGGCGAAAAAACCTCACCCCAATTCCACTCTCCATCTGCACTTTTATACTGGCAAAACTTCTTCCTGACCCCCAGAAAGAGGGAGGGGGGGGGCGGTTCCTTCCCATTTGGGGTTGAGGGGCGGAGAATCGGAAGGAGCCGCTTCCTACAGTCATTCCGAGCAAGAGAGACGCCAGTTTCAAGGAAGGAAATCGTAAAGCGAAGCTGCGCCTTTCCCGAGAGAGCCGAGCGGAGGATTTCCCCGGGAAAGGAGGGTGAGCCTGCAGATCCCCTCCGCCTCTTCCTGATTGAGCTTCCCTTCGGATTGGGGGGTGTCTGGGACCCCCAAGTCCTGGCCGGCTGCGGGGCTTCCCCTCCCCCCTTGGCATCCAGTGCAGGAACTCTTCCTTGGCAGCATCTGCCTCTGGGGAATGAAATGGGCGTCTGTGTCAGATGCTTCCAGCCAGGGGTGGAATGGAGATTTGGAGCAGTTTGGAGAACCGGCAGATTCCACCTCTGCCTGGCCCCAGAGTGGGGAGGGAATGGGGATGTTGCAGTATCCTTCCCTTGCCACGCCCACAGAACGGGGGGGGGGGATTTGAACTTCACCACTGCTTCCAGCCCCAGAGGAGGAATCCCCGGTTCTGCATTTGGGGGGAGGAAGCGTTGATCTTGGACTTTGGGGGGAGGAAGGGCCGGAAGAAGCGGCAGCACCAATGGGAATCCTCCCTGCTTGAGCGTCATCGGTCTCCGGGCAGAGTCCTTGGGGGCTTCACCTGAAGGAGGAGAGCCAGTTCTGCGGGGAGGAGAGAGAAGCGGAGAAAGTGGGAGGGGGGATCTTGGCCTGAGGAACCGAGCGGAACTCTCTCCTGCATTGGGTGAAGTCAAGGGAAAGTCTGCCCGGAGACCGATGACGCTCAAAAAGGGAGAATTCCCATTGGACCCCCTGTTCTTTCTGGATCCTCCCAATTCCGAAGTTGGAGGCAGCCCCATTCTGGGCCAGGCAGCCTTTCTGCGATCCCTTCGCTTTGCGGAGAGAGGGAACCGGCGGGAAGTTCCACTGCCTGAGCCAAAAGGATCGACGGGATCTTGAGACAGATCGTTTTCTCTCTTTTTTTTTTCAAAATCTTTATTGATTAAAAATTATAATACATTTCTGTCATTTCCGGTCTCATGATATTATTATACATAAACAAGTATACTTTCATGGTATTTACATTAATGCATTATTATTATTTACATTATTTACATTCCCATTCATTGCTTTCATCCACATGCCTTTTGTCGGTGAAGTCCTCATGGGTACATTATATAAGGTTATCATACAAATACCTTTCCAATTTTCATTCTTAATTTACAATTCACTAAGAGTATAATAACATATATTACTCATTCAAATTAACTATCATATTCAATTAAAAGTATCATTATCCATTTTGTCTTTGTTTGATCCAATCGTACCATCTATCCCATACCCTAGAATATTTTGAGCTTTCCTCATTTTTTAATTTCTGCGTTAATTGATCCGATTCCGCACACAAATATATCTTTTGTATTACTTGCTGATCGTTTGGCAAATATTCCTTTTTCCATACTTGTGCATTCGCTATTCTCGCCGCTGTAATTATGTGGTGTATTAAGTATATCTTTTCTTTTCTAATGTTTTGTTTGTAAATTCCTAATAAAAATATCTTGGGGTCTAGTTCAATTTCTTCTCCTACTATTTGTATTATCCACATTCTAATTTTCTCCCAATATGCCTTAGTTTTGGGGCATAGCCACCACATATGGTAAAAAGTTCCTCTAGCCTGTTTGCATTTCCAGCATTTTGAGTCTAAGTTGGGATACATTTGTGCTAGCCTCGACGGGGGTAAGTGCCATCTATACCATATCTTATATTGGTTTTCTTTATAACTTACCGATTTTGTCATTTTAATATTATTTTCCCAAATTCTTTCCCACTCTTCTAATTGGATATTTCCACCTATGTTTTTGTTCCAGGCAATCATCTGCCCTTTAATTAAATTCTTACTCAATTCCAATTCTAATAAGTATTTATATATTTTAGATATCGTCTTCCCTTCTTTGGTTTCCATAATTTTGTCTAATCTATTTGGGTTTAACTCAACTCCTCCTTCATCCCTATCTTTTCTGTGTCTATTTTGTATTTGAAGATAGGGCCACCAATCTAATTCTATTCCCCCATCAAGACAGATCGTTTTCTCAAGGGGGGGGGGGGCGAGGGGGGCTCCACTTTTAAAAGTCTATGGGAACCTGCAGAGCAATAATAGCCTGCCCTCTCGTGGCCACTTGGAGTGTGGCAGGCCTTAAGTTTCAGATAAATAACATTAATGGGGGTTCAGAAGGGGGAAACGGGAGATGGAGTTGGGCTCTGAACCCTCTTATCTCACTGGAGGCAAAACGGGGTGCAAAGCCCATCAAGGTAAATGAACCCCTTTGCTTTAAGTCTTATGGCATTGAAATGGCCTGCCACCTGCTGGCCATCTGGAATATGGCAGGTGGTGTAAAGAGACAGATGTAATAAAAATAGCTGTAAGCATAGCATGGCTAATTATGAGAAATGCTCCGTGATATTCTTTCCTGATGCTCCATCAAGCTCTGGTGTTTGTTGAGACCCTGTGAAGCTAAGAGAGTGAGCAGAAGAGAGCTCAAAAACACAGGCGGTGACAATTACGGGGAGAAGCAACTTCTCCATTTGGGATCCTGAACTTCTTTTTGGGGTCCATGTGGAGAGGAGAGGCTGGAGAGAAGCAGGGGAGTGAAAGTCACGGATACACCCCTTGGGACTCTGTTCTATTGCAGTTGTGGTCCTTCCTGCCAGGACACTTTAATGCCAGCCTTCCGAGTAATTCATCTGCCAAAAGCAGAACTCCGAGGCAGGTAGCTTCCTCAAAGAACATGTTTATTGGATACATCCTTTCGGCACAGCCAGTGAAAACCAACTCTAAATGTTCCTGGGGATTTTTGCCTAATTAAAGGAACAAATGGTTCCCTCCCCAGATGCCACCGGTCACATTGTCCAATGTAAGCAGCTGGCAGGCTGCTTGGTCACTCCTCCCCTCCTTCAACTGCCACCTGTTAGGATGACCTTGGTTCCCACAAGAAAACTTTTTGTTTTGACTGCAGTCAGTGGATCTACTTCCCCTTCCCTTCCCCCTTTCAGAGTTCGTGGCAACTATGAGGCAGCAAAAGACACTTCAGCCAGGCTCGCTTCAGAGTTGACACGCAGCTTCTGAGATCTGCAAGTGGGCATCGCACACCATCTAGAGGCTACCATGTGAGGGCAAATCATGCATTGCAAAGTCTGCTTGCAGCTGGGAGACACTTCTAATTAATCTACCGGATCCGCTGCATGGATTGCCCCCGTGACATGTAGGACAGATGGGGAGGAAGCTAACCACCAAAACTGCAAGAACACCAAGGGAGCAGTCAGACGATGAGACCTGAACTCAATGGTCGTCTCACTTTGCAACGAATGGGAACATGCATTCAATTCCGCAGCTACTAAGATTGTTGGTGGAGGAGGTACAAAAATAGCCAGGGAAATGATTGAAGCCTGGGAAGCGGGCCCTTTGTCAGTCAGCAGGAGTGCTGATTTACCACCAGTGTATCAGGTACTTAGGAACTAAGGAATCAGCAGCCAACGACTTAATAGTTGGCCATCAACACCCGAATCAACCAATGAAAAGCCACGTGCAACCAGGCACCACATAAATACTATGAATAGAAGAGCCCAGAGCAGACATTCTGGTAGAGAGATGAGTCAACCCTCGGAAGGAAACGCGGAAGGAAACGCGGAAACTCTGATCCTGGTGACCGACCCAGATTGGATCCTGCAATCTGAAATCTTTTAGGGATGGGAAATAGGACCCTAAGTAGAATACTGTGCTGTAGAAGAGTCCAGGATCAGCTCAAGTCCATGAAACTTTACTCCTTTGTCACTTTTACTCTTTCTAATATACCCCATAAATGGTTGAAGCATCCTTTCCTGAAAGGAGAAACTGCTGATGGTTACACCAGAAATACAATAACTGAATTGCTAAACACAGAGACACAAAACACACAGTTAAGTTTCATATTTCTTAATTTAAGAAAAAGTTTCATGTCAAAAAAGCCAGGAGGCCAATTTCTCTCTGTCCTTCATAATTTACAGGAAGACCATGGAAATTTCAAGGCTGTGGTCAGAAAAAGAGGGGCTCCAGCTGAAGAGCAAGGAGCTTACGGTGAACAATGTCCAACTCACTGCAGAAAAGGAGGAGCTCTGCAAAGGTTTGGAAGAGAAACTGAGCAAGGGAGCAATTTAAAATGAAGATTAACAACAAGAGAGATCCAAGCCCATCCTCCCTTGCCCAGAATATCTTCTCCTCCACCGTTGGCCCTTTGCCTTGTTTTTTGGGTGGGGGGCGGGGGGGTGGAAAGGATGGAGGGCAGCAGGAAGTCTCCCTTCCAGAGGAAGCCCAGAGATGTCCTCACCCACCCCAAAACCTATCTTCCGATTTCCCGAAGGAAAAAGTTCATGCTGGGACTTTCCCTTCCAAGAATTATTATAACATGGCAGGCAGCTTTCTCAGCACAGGTCCTAAGACGTTGGCTGGGCTGTCCTGGCTCATTCCCAACTGCTCCATTTCAAAGGTGGCTGGAAATTTCTTCTTCAGAATCAATAAGAGACTCCAGCACAGAAACTCCTATTTCTTCTCCGTGGGTGGGAGGTCGAAGGGGCGACGCAGGTGGAAGCTGCCTTTGGGATGAGCTGCCCCTGGACATATGCAAGATCACTGACCTCCGAGTTTTCCGCTGGGCTCTTAAGACCCTGCTCTTCCGGCAGGCAGGGCTGGCTTCCTAATTGAGTTTTAATTTTTGGAGCTCTTCAATTTCTGGGTTTTTAGCTCATTTTGGCCTTAAATTTAATATTTTTAATAATTTTTAAATTTAAATTGTGATATTTGTATTGTGTTTTTACCTGACTGTACACCGCCCTGAATCCTTCGTCAGACTTCAGTCCGGGATTGGGAAGATCCAGATCCACAGAAGGGAAGATGGCGGGATTCACCCATTGCTCTTCCTAGTCCATTAGTGGGGAGGGTTGTGTCTTGATCGCAGGGAGGGGGAGCCCCCTAGCTGGTGGAATTCGAACCCGGAATCTCTCCGTTCCTAGGCTGCTTCTCAGACCACTGGGCTGCCTCAGGCTACCTCTGTGCAGGGAGAGTGAGCAGCCCCCTCTGTCGTCCCCCCCAAAGCTCCAGGCAGGGCGCCATGGCTTCCTGGGAGGCCTGACTCTGCCCGGATAGGAAAGCACCCAGGAGCAACCGTCGAGTCGGACCTGAGCGTCTTCAAGCGCAGCGCAGAATCGGACAGAAATGCCTTGAGTGGCACAGAGACGGCCTGGACTCCCCACGGGGGAAGATGGGGACCCAGGAGAGCCAAAGGGGATGCGGAAGACCTACTCTCACTCCGGAGGGAGCCGCAGAGGGCAGCCAAGGGAGCTCAGCCCTGGGGGTGAGAAAGGAGGGAGGGACGTTTCTGCAGCCCCCCCTCAACAAGGGCCCCATCCCCTCAGGGGAAGACCAGGCGGAGCTGCTCGGCTGATGTCATGGCTTTTCTGGGCACTTCGGTTGCACCCAAGAAGGAACCTCACACCTTGCAAAGACCCCAATTCCCCCTTCCCCCCACAGCCTTGCTCGGTGGATCTTTGGAAGCCAGTTAAGAAGGGAGGGGCTGCTCCTCCCCTCCCCCTACTTTTTGTCTCCTTCCTATTTCTCTTTCTTTTGTCCTTTTCATTTTCTGCACTCTCGTCCTATCGGCCGGAGCCCCTTCCCCACCCCCCACCCCCCTTGGCTCCCCAGGAGCCCACCCAGGCTGGCTGAGAGCCCCTCCGGGAAGCACAGCAGGCAAGGAAGCAGCAGAGGAGCGGCCGCCTGCATCGCCTTCCTCCCAGCCCAGCTGCGGGGACGGAGGGCTAAGTGGGCGACTCTGCGCCTCTCCCCTCCCAGCCCTGTCGGAGCTCAGAGACTGCAGGAGCTCCGCCAAAGCGGGCTGCCTGGGGGACAGGAGTGGGGAGGCCTCCATGTTATGCGATGGATTTCGCCCAATTATTCACAAGACAATCTGTTTCTTTAAGCAGTATTTTATTGCAGGCCTGGAGGCTTCCTAGGCCCTGGGTATCATAGGTCACTGACCTTGATCTCCTCTCTCCTAGGTGTACATCTGGAACAACCTGGGAAGCACGTGGTGGGAGTTGATATACCTGGGAGGAGTGGCCAGAAGGTAAGGTGTGGCAAGGGGATGAATGGGGGTGTGGATGTTAAGTTAACCCTTACATTGCTGGGTACCTGGGGTATAGACACAGTTAGGCATTTACCCTGACACTCCGGGACGCTGGAGCCTAAGCGGGGCTTTTAAGTGGCAGCTTCACCCGATGCCTCCCCGCAAGAGGTGGACACCTGGGCAGGCGAGGAGGAGGAGAGCGACAGAGAAGTTATTCTCCGGGGCAGCAGATCCCTCAACGCCAGGCTCCGGAAACCTCCGCAGAGGTTGCAGACCCACGGGCTGGAGAGGAGGGGATTAGATCCGGCTGTCGGAGGGGTCATCACCCAATGAAGGGATGGAAGTGGGAGGATGCAGGATCCCTTAGGAAGCCCTCTTTCCCAGGGGAGGGGCAGCTGCGGGAAAGAGGTGCTGACGGGGTCTCTCAGCGAGAGAGATTTAAGGGACGCCCCCACCCACCACCTGGCTTGGTGAACAAGGGTTCTCATGAAGTTGAGATGATTGTATAACTCTTGGAGGATGGGTCCTACAGCTTCCATCTTACCTCTTTTCCTACTGTCTCTTTCTACACATCTATATTTTCAGCCACTGACAGAAGGAATATTTGCTCAAATTATAAGCTGTTTAGTTCTTGGGAGCTGCAAAATATTTAAAAATTCCTATGAATGACTTTCACAGATTTCTCTTTAGCTAGAATTATTGGGATGAATAATGCAACAATTCCAGTCTTTCAACCATTTCCCATTTCAAAACAAACTATGTAAGTGGGGATAATTACTGCCTTCTTTCAAATAAAAGGAACTTTTACCATTCTTTAAATATTCCAATAGATTACGTCTCATGTTTTCACATTGATTCTGGCTGTGAGCTGCTCCTTTGTGTTGAGGTCTGGCCTCAGAAGGATAATGTAGCACTTGGGGATGAAGATGCAGCCCAGCAGACCAGCACTGGAGGCCAGGATGGAGAAGACCTGCACAGCCACCATGGATTTCCCTTTGGTGCTCAGGTAGGTGGGCACAAAAGTCACCCAGACACTGCAGAAGACCAGCATGCTGAAGGTGATCATCTTGGCTTCGTTGAAGGCCCCAGGCAGGTTCCTGGCCAGGAAAGCCACCGTGAAGCAGACGGCAGCCAGGAAGCCCATGTAGCTGAGGGTGACGTAGAACATGACAACGGCCCCTTCGTTGCATTGCAGGATGATCTCTCCAGGCTGGGAGTGGAGGTCAGAGTCAGGGAAGGGGGGAGAAACTCCCAGCCAGGTGGAGCAGATGATAACTTGCACAGCAGAAGAAGAAAGGATGATGGAGTTGGCCAAGCTCTTCCCCAACCATCTCTTCACTTGGTTTCCTGGTTTTGTGGCCAGAAAGGCCAGCACCACCGTGATCGTTTTGGCCAAGAGAGAAGAAACGGCAACTGAGAAGATGAGGCTGAAAACCGTCTGTCGGAGAAGGCAGGTGGCTTTCCTTTGTTGACCAATGAAGAGAAGAGAAGAGAAGAAGCAAAGCAGGAGGGAGACCAAGAGGATGTAGGAGAGGTCCCGGTTGTTGGCTTTGACAAGGGGAGTTTCTAAGTATTGAATGAAGATGATTAAAACAAGGCCTGTGGTTAGGAACAAGAGTAGGGCAAAAGAGACCAGGATGATGCCCAGAAGTTCTTCATAAGACAGGAAGGTTATGATTTTTGGGATACATTGGACTCTGGCCTCATTTGGGTATTTATCATCTGGACACTTTGTGCATTTTTTTGTATCTGAGAAAGCCAAAAAATAATATTTATTTAATATCTTAAATAAGTAAGATTCAACAAAGAATCTTACAAGAAATGCCTTCTTTGGATAACAGCTGATACCAGCGGCATTTTCCAAGAACTATTTATTAAAGATTTCATTAAAAAGAGTATAAGAAGGATTTTTTTAAAAATGTAGCTAGATATATTAAATTGAGCGAAATTCTACAGTGGAAGCAACCTGGAATTAAGGAGAAACTTCCTATCAGTGAGAGAAATTAGCCAGTGGAACAGCTGGCCTCCAGAAGGTGTGGGTGCTTCAACATTGGAGGTTTTTAAGAAGAGACTGAACAGTCACTTGTCTGAAATGGTATAGGGTCCCCTGCTTGATTAGGAGGTAGGATTAAAAGACCTCAAAGGTCCTTTCCTGTTCTGATTATTGATTGATTGATCTACATGACTGGCAGACTATTTGTGTAATGAGTTTCCTCCATAACTATCCACAGCACCAGATTATGGCCCAGTGACACCTTCTCAGTGATCCTCAAGGGAGGCCAATAAACAATGAATTGCAAGGTCTCTCAGAAGGTGGACCTGAAACAATTCATCTAGTCTCAAAGATCTCAGATGTTCCTAGAAAGGTAAACATAGCAGCACATATCCAAACTAAAAAGCAGAAGAGATGTTTCCTCAGCTGTTAGTAAAGCTTTCCCAGTCGGCCACCCACTCCTCCCATCTCTCTCCTAGCCCCTCCTTCCAAGTCTTTTTGATTTACTTTCTTTTAGATAAGAAATTATGCAGGTTAAAAAAAAATACAGGTGAGCTTCGATCTGTCTTTTAACTTGCACTTTCATGAAAAGGTTCTGGATGGATCCAGTTCCACAAAGCCTCCCATTTCCCTCAGTGTGACCCACCTTCCTGAGTGGAGAAGGTCCCCTCCGGACAAGGAAGGCAGTCGTAGCAGCAAACTGGCTCTCCTTCTCGAGCCCTCTTGACAAATCCAGGATGACAACTTTCCACACATTTGGACTGAGGCAGGGACTGAGCAGAAGAAAAGGAATGCCAAAGAAAAGGTGTTAGGACTCTCATCCAAGAAAAATGGGAGAAGAAATAGACATTAGACATGGAGATGAGACCCTGGCAGGTTTTTTCTTTAGTTCCTCCCTTTTGCTTTCAGAATTTAAGACTGCAATAAAGGACTTTTCTATTTAATGTAGTCAAGAGGGATGGAATTGAAAAAAAATTTAAATATGATATATTATTAAAACTGATAATAAAGTTTACTGTAAAAGATTTAGGAAATTTTATTCTATTAGATTTTTTTTAGTATGAAATTAAACTGTGATGAAGAAAGAAACCTCTGACGAGTAGATTTTCCTAAAACAAGGCAAAGCCACTCCACTTAGGTCCCATGTGTTGAAGAACTTCCATGAGATGACACCACCTGGCATGGGAGGCCAACCACTCTGGAGACTCTAGGCTTTGCCCACTTGAAATGGGACCTCAGGCTTTGGAAAACAGAGATAAGACACCAAAATTTCTCTTACCTTATTGAGCAACTTTAGCCGTAAAAGAGTATCTTGGTTGATAGAAAGTTTCTGTCTCTCAAAATACGCCAGAATCACTCTCCTGACATCTCCCTTGGGGAGAACCAAGAAACTCCCAATCCCCAGATCTGCTGTTATCTCTCCATTTTGGTCAAAGTACAGTTTCTTGTCAGAAATATTCCAAAATTCATTCTTCTCCAGAAATGGATGAAACTAGAATGGGAACATCCAGGAATTTGAAAAATAGAGAGCTTTGTTTCTTATCCCACATTAAATCTTTCTTATACAATTGTCTCATCTCCAAATATGCTTAATTAGGATACAAATACTGTCATCATCTTCATAAGTGAACAAGAAAGTTTGAGAAAAATTTGTCAATCATTTACTGACAAAATATAGAAAAAGTATATAATTGATACAATTGGTCAAATATAGGGAACATTCTAGAGCAGATGAAAATAAAATGAACAGAGGAAAAGAAAGATGATTCATAAACTCTTTGAAAACAAGAGGTTGATTCCCAGAAAGCATGGGTTGATCAAGAAGAAAGTTGTCAGGCTAATCTTCTCCCTGGTCATCCTGATGGAAAACACCTCCAGAAGTGCTAATTCTACTTGATTGAAATGCGACATTAACAACATTTTGCAAATCTGAAAGAACAAATCTCCCACCAACTCTTTTCTCAGCCTGAAAAGTTAGCCAGGATCCTTTCTGAGTTGCTTTCTCTCCCATTATGCAGCTGCAGGATTCTCCCCTCTTCTCTGATCCTTCCCTAGGCAGCCTCTCTTCCCCTCATCCCAAAAGTCATTCTCACACATCATTACACTTCTTAGAGAGATTATGGGAACTCTGGTGATATCACTGGATTTCAGTAAAGGACTCACAAACAATTATGTGATGTGATTAGAAACCTGAAGCCTGGATAATAAGTGGATAAAAACTGTCTTCAAAATGATACTGAAATAGTTTTTAACCCTTTTTAATGTTTCCTATGAAACTTGAAGGTGATGAATAAGGGGGATAACTGTTACGTATATGGTGAGGAGAAACAAAGAGAAGAAGGAAGAACGAATGTCAACATTGGAGAAACTGAAAAAATTAGAATTATCACGTCAGAAAGATCCCCAAAACAAGAAAATCAGAAAGGGAATGGAGTTAATGAAACATAAAATTAATATACTAGAACAGAAAGAAATGATAAGGAATATGAAATTGGCAAAACAAAACTATTTTGAATCGGCAAATAAACCAGGGAGATGGCTCACCCACAAATTGAAAAAAGAAAAAGCTAAAAAATTGGTATAATATTTACGAGACAAGCAAGGAAATTTGCTCCATAGAATTGAGGGGGGGGGGGAATATTATTCAAAATTATTTTCAAATACTGTATAGTCAAGAAAACATTAAAGAAGAAAATATTATAAATTACCTACAGGAGAGGAACTTGCCAAGTATAACAGATGAAGATAGGGAAATGTTTAATGGGGAAATTACATTAACAGAATTAAGAGAGGCAATTAAAAAACAGAAAAATAACAAAACACCAGGGACAAATGGAATTCTGGTGGAAGTATATAAAAATTTCAGGAAGTTTTGGAAGAAATTATGTTGGATATATATAACAAGGTATTAGAGAAAGCCAAAATGCCAAATTCATGGATGGAGGCATATATAGCATTAATTCCAAAGGAAAGTACAGACAATCAATTCATTCAAAACTATAGGCCAATCTCACTGTTAAATGCCAACTAAAAAATCCTGGCAACTATAGCAGAAAGATAAAAAAGATATTAAATAAAATAATTCATTTGGATCAAAACGGGTTTTTACCCAAATGACAAATTAAGAACAATGCAAGGATTATCCTGAATATTCTAGAATACTATGAGGCTCATCCAGAAAAACAATTGGCAGTAATAATGATAGATGCACAAAAGGCGTTTGACAACTTGAATTGGCAGTTTTTAATTAATCAATTCATCGGGATGAAATTTGGGGAAAAATTTATAGAAATGATTAAGACAATTTATTCTAAGCAAACAGAAAAAATTATGGTCAGTGGAGATCTTACAGAAAAAGTCGATATAAACAAAGAGCTTAGACAAGGCTGTCCATTGTTCCCCCTCTTATTCATCCTTTCATGGGAAATATTATTGGCACAGGTAAGGGGAAATAAGGAAATAAAAGGGTTAAGAATTAAAAGAGGAGAATACAAAACAGGGGCCTTTGCAGATGACATGGCATTTATATTAGAGGACCCTTTGGAAACAGGAGAAAAACTCCTACTAGAAATAGAGAAATTGGGAATAGTAGCAGGGCTGAAAATGAATAAAAACAAAACAAAGATAATTACCTAGAATATCTATAGATATTATTACAGATGCCGGTATCGGAAAGCTGTAAAAATGTAACAAGGATGTTAAAGATATAAATGTTGAATAAAAATTAATTTAAAAAACAAAACAAAAACAAAATGCCACGGTATCTACTCTTTGGAACCATTATTCCCTGAGTAATTGAATTGGACAGATCTGTTGAGATGGTTCCACTCCTTCTCCTCTGGATTCCTCCTCCAAACGATCTAAGACTAATGGATCCATATCGGGACCCCCATACCTGCCACGGCTGCAGCCTTGGAGACCCCAAACTCTTTTCTCCCTCCTTCCTTCCCCTCCTCCATCTGGAGGAATAAGCGGCATTCAAGGCCTGGGACAGAGTCTGAATGATACTGTAATATTCATAGTAATTTGTGAATCTTCTTCTGTCCCAATTCCATTGGTTCTCAAGTGGGGCTTCCTGGGTGCATCTTCTGCGGCCTTTGACAGAAAAGACGTTCTTTGAAAGAGAACAGCGGAAATAATAATCTTGAAACTTTTCTTCCACAAAGAAATGGGGTTCAAAGGCAGAATCCTTTGTCCTTTTTTTTGGCAGATAACCAAAGTTCAAAGTACTATGGATGTATTTGAGGAGTCTACGCTTGTTCATTGTATATGCTGCAAACGTTGTGAGGATCCAGACTTTCCCTTCAATGGGTCCTGGGAGACGCATAAATGTTAAATGGAAAGGAAGAATTCTCTCCCAAATTGAATCATATTCCATAAAGTGAACAAAGACGTTGACTTTTCTCCACTTAGAGAGGGAATCCCTGAGGGATGCTGTGCATCCAGTTGTTGAGAACAGTTGTGATATAACCACACAAATTCCACTTCTGACAAGCACAGGAGGAAAAATCCTCATGAAATTCTCTTCATTTTCTGTGTCTGAAGCAAAGAGGCCAATTAGGGTCCATCTGAAATGGAGGAGCAGGGGGACAACTGCTGGGTACTGGAATCCTTCTTTGGGATTCATCCGGTGGAAAAAGGGGAATTTCCTTTTATCACTCAGAGCCTCTGAAACAATGTTATGACTGATCTGAAAAACCAATGAAGAAAGCTGTGTTATATTTGGGATCAGATAAAGTCCAAAATATTAGATTTTAATAAATCCAACCTGGTTCTCATGAATGTATTAGAATAGTTTGTTAATTAGACATTGTTTAAAATATTAAAGACAGAATATTAGCAAACTTGTATCATAATCATGGAAAATAATAAGCAAATTAAAAAACAATAAAAATGTAAATCATATTACTGTATCACCCCTACAATTTATCACAATTAGATTAACACATGCAAATGCCAACTGGAGTATTCTATTCCAATAAAGAGCCTATTATAATTTTCAAAGATTGCTGCATCTTTTCTTGCTTCTCTATCCCAGATTCTTTCTGAAGGAAATTTTTTAACTTCTTTCTCCAGTTATACAAGAAACAGGCAGACCTCAAAGCCTAGTAAGATTTGTCAGTTGCATAATCCAAGTTTGGTCTTTCATTGAAGTTTTCTCTGTTCCAACAGCCACAATTTTCAGAGTCTCTCAGTTTCCACAGATTAAATTTTATGCCAATAATACCCATATTTTCTGAATTTAGACAAAGCAGAAGTTGTGGAAATTCCCAAATCAGCTCTGAGGGCAGCAGCTGGAGTCCTTTTACCCACCCCAAGATCCTCCTCAGAGGCTGAGATTGGGTTGGTTCTGCTGGTGGTTTCTCTCTGGAGCCCCAAACATCAGATTGATGTAAGAACATGGGGGAAAACTGGGCCTCGTATTCTTTAATCATTGGGGCTGAGGAAGCTGGAGAGCTGTGAGGTTTTCATTTCAGCACCACTTTCCCTCCTGCCCTTTCTCTAACTGAGCTCCTTGGATGATGAGGGAGCCAAGATTCAGGCTCAGAGAAAACAACCCCAGGTAAGGAAAGGTGTTACTTGCTCTACTGGCTGATCATCTATGGCTATGATGTCATTTCACAGAGACCATAACTTTTGAACTTGCTTTATAAATTATCAGATAATTATTAAGACAAAAACAATCCAAGTCTATACAATCCAATGTGTAAGTATGAGAATATCACATTATCTGTATAAATAGTGTACGCCAATAGGAATTTAGCAGGCTAAACATGTGTACCTATAACAGAACTTATAACAAAATAAAAGGGTTGGAAGGGACCTTGGAGGTCCTCTAGTCTGACCCCCTGTTCAAGCAGTAAACCAGGCATAATAGCAGTAACTGTGAGAGGATCCTGGAATCTTAGTGGACAACCAATTAAATATGAGTCAAGAGTGTGCAGCAGCAGCCAAGAAAACCAATGCAATCCTAAATCGCATTAACAGAGGGATACAATCAAGATCAAGAGAAGTACTAATACCACCCTATAAAGCCTTAGTAACACCTAGAATCCTGTATCCAGTTTTGGTCACCACACTATAAAAAAGATGTTGAGAGTCTAGAAAAAGTGCAGAGAAGAGCAACCAAGAGGATCAGGGGACTGGAGGTTAAAATATACAGTGAACAGTTGCAGGAACTGGGCATGGCTAGTCTAGTGAAGAGAAGGACCAGGGGAGACATGATAGCCGTCTTCCAATATTTGAGGGGCTGCCACAGAGAGGAGGGGGTCAAGCTATTTTCCAAACCACCTGAAGGCTGGACAAGGAATAATGGATGGAAAATGAACAAGGAGAGATTCAACCTGGAAATAAGGATAGTGAGAACAATCAACCCATGGAACAGAAGTTGCCTTCAGAAGTTGTGGGAGCTTCATCACTGGAAGCTTTCAAGAAGAGACTGGACCGTCATCTGTCCGAAATGGTGTAGGGTCTGCTTGGACTAGATGACCTAAAAGGCCCCTTCCAACTCTGTTAATCTGTATCTATCTCTACTATTCCAGACAAGTGGCTGTCCAGTCTCTTCTTAAAAGCCTCCAGTGATCAATTTCTGAAGGGTAGATGTTCTATTCCTCACCATTAGGAAATTTCTCCTTAGTTTTGGGTTGTTTCTCTCCTTGATTAGTTTCCCTCCATTGTTTCTTGTCTTGCTTTCTAGTACTTTGGAACATTGGTTGACCTCTTCTTCTCTGTGGCAGCCCCTCAAATTTTGGTACATTGCTATTATTTCACTTCAGTCCTTTTCACTACACTAGATATACCCAATTCGTGCAACTGTTCCTCATATGTTTTAGTCTCCAGGCCTTTAATTATCTTTTCTGCACTCTTTCCAGAGTCTCTACCTCTTTTTTATAATATAGTGGCCAAAACTGGATGTACTATTCCAAGTGTGGTCTTGCCAAGGCATTATAAAGCGGTACCAATACTTCATATGATCTTGATTTTATTCCTCTGGTAATGCAGCCTAGGACTGAATTAGCTTCTTTGGCTGCTACCACAGATTGCTGGCTCATATTTAAGTGATTGTCCACCAGGACTCCAAGATCCCTCTCACAATTACTGCTATGGAACCAGATTTCACCTAATCTGTAAGTGTACATTTGGTTTTTCTAGCCTAACTGTACAACATTACTTTTCTCTACAATGAATTTCATTTAGTTAAATAAGCCCAGGATTCAAGTCTATCTAGATCTATCTGGATCTTCAGCCTATCTTCTGGGGTGTTGGCTATTCCTGCCACTTTAGTGTTGTCTTCAAATTTGATGATTTCCCCATTTCTCCCCTCATCCAAATCATTCATGAAGATGTTGAAGAGAACTGGGCCTAAAATGGAACCTTGGGGTCCCCCACTGCTTGTTTCCCTCCATGCAGACGTAGTTCCATTGAGGACCCCAGGCTGAGCCCATCTGGGGTTGATGCTGTCTATCCCACATATTTTCAGCTTAACTGAGAAATAGGTTGTGGTTTCTTTGTCAAAGCCTTTCTGAAACCCAAGTACTGTATATTACATGCACTGCATTTCACTGGTCCACTAATTTAGTCATTTTTTTCAAAAAATGAAATAACATTAATGATCTGGGTTTTTTTTTATCTTTCATTACTCTTAGTAACTCATTCATATTTACACTGAACAAGAAGGGTTTAAATATGCACTCCTTCCATTCCTCCTTGGTAAGCATAGATCCTTCTTCTCATGGCTCCATTGAGCCCAAACCTCCCTCTCAAACAAGGGCTTGGATCAGGGCCAACAGGCTGAGCTCCATTTTGAGGGCAATCAATTTTCTCCATCATATTTCTCTGTTTATTGAGTCAAATGCTGCACTAACATCTAATTTTACTTCGCTGATATAGATTATATATTTCAAGACAAAATTGTTGCCAGAATTAGATTGTTAACTTGTGCATTATTCCTTATAAAATCTATATAGCTTTTCACTCTACCTAAAACCTTCTGGTTCTTCTGCAAGGAATGAATTTTTCTCAAGTTTAACTAAGAGGATCATGGCATAAATTTTAGCCACAATATCTGCTAGTCTATTTGGACTATATTTGCTAAAGTCCTTTTCATTCCACTTTTTAGATGGATAAAATGTTACTATTGCCAACTTCAATCCGAGTGGATATGGCAGGAATTATTTATCTGTGAAAATGAAGATGCCAATAGAAGCCCCAACAACCAGGGATATTTTTTGATCCATTAAATAGTTGTAGAATGTCTTCTCCAGGGAATGTATCTTTGATCCATTAAATAGTTGTTAGAATATTTTCTCCGGGGAATTTATTGCTTGCACTTCAGGCCTTTTATGGTTAATCTCAACATGAACATAATGGGGTAAAATACTGAGAATATGAAGAAAAGCAGCTCTTGAATTCCATGGAGAAGAAATGATTGCATCTATTGCTAACCCACCACCACCCACCACTCACTTTACCAGAGGGAGAAAAACACACACAAACCTGTGGGACTTTGTAGGTGCCTCCTAATGTTGATATCTGGATGGAGATGTCCCTATGACCTCCATCAAGAAGAGCCAGAAGGTTTTCCTTTCTTCCACAGCTGTAGTTGGGGACATTGGCTTCTCCAGTGGAGAGCATGTCCAGCAAGGCCTCTGAAGTGTGGAAAGTGCTCAAATAGTTGTTGTGGATGTTGTAGCCCAGTGTGAGGTTGTGCAGGAGCTGGGAATTCTTGTTGATGGTTTGAATGTTGAAAATGAATCGTAAGCCATATGAAAAACCATAAGCATTCCTATTGTTAAAACATATTATTATAATCAAAAGCAACAATAAATACTGTTTTTAATATATAATCCTTCAGAAGCCTACTGAGCCTTAAGACGACATTGATCCAAAACCAGTGATCAGTTACACAAATGTGGAAATGGGCTGAGGTACGGCAACTACAACTGATTCCACCACTACTTTAAATTAATTATTCAAGTGATAAATTAAGGATTGGACTGAGAGAGGAAAATAATCTTGAGTCCTTTCAACTTTTTTTCAGACCCCTTTTTAGATGTGAGTCTCTTTCACAAAATCAGACCAAAGAGAGAAGCCATGGAAATCAAAATCATTCAGGAAATTAGATATATTCCCCAATATAGGAATAAATGAAAAATAAAAAAGAGAAAAGAAGGAGAGGGTTAGAATGGATGGAGTGCAACTCTATCACCCTGAATGTCTTACGGATCACGGAAAACAAACTGAAGAGAAGGAGCCATGTTGAAAAGCAACTTTATATGCAATATTTCATCTGCAGTGATGACTAGACCAATGAGATGGTCTCCTGGTCTGTAAAAGCTCTGTGGAGGTTTTCCATCCTGGTGCCCCAAACTCAGCGGGCATTTCTTTCTCAGCTTCCCAGAGACTGGATGGGACAAAAGCAGCATCAGAGGAATAAGCAGGAGATCCATCATTCATGGCGTGAATCAATGAATCCCTTTCCTGTTTCTAAAGAATTAGAAGAATCAAAGGACTCTCACAAAGTGGAACTTTTATCATAATTCTCCCTCTCAGGAGGGATCCTTGGATAATTCAACTAGTTCTTGGATTCAAAGGTCGTTGAGAAATTCTCTGGAGGGAAATTAAATCGGTCATCTAGATTTGAGAGGTTTGGGAGCTCCATGCCTGAAAGTGGCCCCCAAGGGAATACACGGCACCTGTGGCTGAAGAAAGAAAGAAATCTGATATTTTTTTGCATGGTGATGAAAGAGAAAATCCCAGGGACCAGTTAATGCTGGAGCATGCTACAGATATGAAATAGCTGCCACCTGAGTTGGAACCAAAATTTACTTTATTTTGAAAGCTAATGCTCTAGGGCACTATACAAAACGGCTGATGCAATAGTGTGGCCAGACTTCTAGAACAAAATCGACTTTAGTAAAAAAAACTAACTAGAAAAAAAACAAATGAAAAGAGATGAAGAGATTAAACATTAATGAAAAACTTGTTATCAGAACTTTGCATAGTTGAAAAAACACACAGAGAGACAGAAACACAGAGTGGTTAAAAAAAACAATAGATGGAGAAAATAGATGGAGAAATCAAGGCTGCCTCTCACCCCATGTGGGGAGGGAGGAAGGGAGGGAAGGGGAGTTCAGGACTCTTGTGTTAGAGATGGAAAGCTGATCTGCAAAATCCAACTTCCATCTTCAGAGTTCTGGGAATGCAGAAGCCCATGTCCCATGTTCCCCTGACACCCTTTCCCAAGCACAGGCCAGGCAAGGAGCTTGGGAGCTTCCCTGCCCTCAGCCTGATGGAGAAGAGGCTGAAGAAGCCAAGCCAAAAAAGGGGGGGGGGTCAAATAAAGAGCAAAATTCAGAGCTTTGTGGGGGATGAGAAAGAGGCAAAAGCTCCCAGAATGGCAGAGGGAGGGGGGCTTAAGCCCCTTCCCCAGAAAAGGCTGCAATGAAGAGGGTCTCCTCAACTGGGGGCTCTGGAGGGGCCACAGGGGACCCCCATCTTCCTCAAAGTCATGGAGGGTCCCCTCCAGGGTGAGGCTGGCTGCCTTCTCCTCCTGGGCAACCCCAGATCCCCCTTGGGAGACTCAGCCCCGCATGGCTTCTCCCCCACAGGAGCCTCTCCTGGAAAGACACGGAGCCCAAGCGAGGCTGGAGAAACCCCGGGGGCTGCATCCCCCCAACATTCAACGGTGGGACCCATAAATCAGGTTAGTCTCTTCCCAGGAATACCCCAGATCCCCTCCTCCTTTCTGGCCATCCTGGGCTTTCTCTGTGGGTCTGGGCTTTGCTTCCCCCTGGGTGCCCCATGCATGGAAAGAGGTGGCTGAGCAACATGGGGTATGGTCTCCCCTGTTTCCAGGATGCAGAAGATGGGAGCTGGAGTGGGATTGTGGAGATCTGCTTCCCTTCCCCACCACGAGACTCCCCAGCTTCCTCCTCCCAAGAGGGGCTCCCCACTCATCCCTGCAAGAGCCCTTTTGCCTGCCCTGTGCATGGAAAAGAGTTGCAGAGGAACATGGGATATGGGCTTCTGCATTCCCAGGTCTCTGAAGATGGAAGTGGGATTTTGAAGACCAGCTTTCCATCTGCAACACGAGGATCCTGAGCTCCCCTCCCCTCCCCTCCTTCCCTCCTGAGCTCCCCTCCAAACATAGGCTTAGAGGCAGCCTTGATTTCTCCATCTCTTTTCACTTGGTTTTTTTCCTAATGTCTCTCCCTCCCTCCCTCCTTCTCTCTCTCTCTCTCTCTCATTTTTTTTAATTCTACAAAGTTCTAAAAACTAGTTTTTCATTAAAATTGATTTTGTTCTAGGAATCTGGCCACATTATTGCATCAGCCCTTTTCTGCGATGCCCTTGAGCATTAGCTTTCAAAATAAAGTAAATTTTGGTTCCAACTCAGCTGGCAGCTATTTCAGATCTGTTCAGCATCAGACATGCTCTGGGATTAATTGACCCCTGGAGTTTTGTCTTTCATCACTATGCAAAAAAATGTCAGATTTATTTGTTATTTCAGCCATAAGTGCCATGTGAAGCTTCCCTGCATGGAGCTCCCAAACCTCTCAATTCTAGATGACAGATTTAATTCCATCTCTGCCCAAGTTATTATGAGTCACATGGAGATTATTTCCCTTTCATTTCCCCCCAGAGAATTTCCCAACAATCTCCGAGTCCAAGAACTAGTTGAATTATCCAGGGATCCTTCCTGAGAGGGAGAATTATGGTAAAAGTTTCAGCTCTGCTGTTTGGCCAAATCCTCCAGGGGAGACTTTGGGCAGAGAAATAGGGAGTTTGGGGACAGGCAGAGTCTGTGCTCTTGAATGTACGTCTCTCTCCTTTCCAGGTGAAGCTGAGTGTTTCTCTCTGTTTGAATCAGAAAAGCAACTGGATCATATTCCAACTTGTGAGAGTCCTTTGAATTCTTCTAATTCTTCTTTAGAAACAGGAAAGAGATTGATTGATTCACCCCTTGAATGATGGACCTCCTGCTTCTGCTTCTGATGCTGCTTTTGTCTCATCCAGTCTCTGGGAAGCTGGGAATGAAATGCCTGCTGAGTTTGGAGAACCAGGATGGAAAACCACCACAGAGCTTTTACAGCCCAGGAGACCATCTCATTGGTCTAGTCATCACTGGAAATGAAATATTGCATATAAAGTTGCTTTTCAACGTGGCTCCTTCTCTTCAGTTTGTTTTCCATGATCCGTAAGTCATTCAGGATGATGGAGTTGCACTCCCGCCATTCTAACACTTTCTTTCTTTTCTGTTTTTTATTTTACATTCATTTCTATATTGGGGAATATGTCTAATTTCCTGAATGATTTTAATTTCCATGGGTTCTCTCTTTGGTCTGATTTTGTGAAAGAGACTCAAAAGGGGTCTGAAAAAAAGCTGAAAGGGCTGCAGATTATTTTCCTCCCTCAGTTCAATCCTTAATTTATCACTTGGATAATGAGTTTTTTTTAAAATAGTGGTGGAATCAGGTGTAGTTGCCGGACCTCAGGCCATTTCATATTTGTGTAACTCATCATTGCTTTTGGATCAATGTTGGTTTAAGGCTCAGTAGGCTTGTGGAGGATTATATATATTATATGTAACAAAAGTATTTGCTGTGGCTGTTGATTATAACTTTTTTTTTTCAATAGGACTTCTTACAATTTTTATTATTGCTTACTATACATTTTCAACATTCAACTGGTCAACAAGAATTCCCATCTCTTGCACAATCTCACACTTGGCTACAACATCCATAACAACTATATGAGCACTTTCTACACTTCAGATGCCTTGCTGGACATTCTCTCCACTGGAGAAGCCAATGTCCCCAACTACAGCTGTGGAAGGAAGGAGAACCTTCTGGCTCTTCTTGATGGAGGTCATAGGGACATCTCCATCCAGATATCAACATTAGGAGGCATCTACAAAGTCCCTCAGGTTTGTGTGTGTTTTTCTCCCTCTGGTAAAGTGAGGGGTGGGTGGTGGTGGGTGAGCAATAGATGCAATCATGTCTTCCCCATGGAATTCAAGAGCTGTTTTTCTCCATAATAGCAAAAATCTCAATATTTTACCCCATTATGTTCATGTTGAGATTAATCAGAAAAGGCCTGAAATGCAAGCAATACATTCCCTGGAGAAGATACTCTAACAACTGTTTAACTGATCAAAAAATATCCCTGGTTGTTGGGGCCTCTATTGGCATCTTCATTTTATTTATTTATGTATTTATTGTTTAGATTTGTATACCGCCCTTCTCCTTGCGGACTCAGGGCGGTGGACAGCCAAATAAAAACAGTACACAAAAGTTAAAAATTTCTTTAAAAAGCATATAACTTTGGCTAAAATTAAAACCATTAAATATTAAAATACCCAACCATATAATACAAATCTTAAAAATTCAGCGGGGTCAGGCTAGACCAGCAAGCTGAAAGAGATGGGTTTTCAGGGCCCGACGAAAAGTTTTCACATATAAATGATGCCTGCCATACCTGGTCGGATTGAAGTTGGCAATAGTAGCATTTTATCCATCTAAAAAGTGGAATAAAAATTACTCTAGCAATTATAGACCAAATAGACTAACAGATATTGGGGTAAAATTTATGCCATGACCCTCTTAGTTAAACTTGAGAAAAAATCATTTTTCTCAAGGAATTGAGGAATGGAACATCTACCCTTCAGAATTTGATCACTGGAGGCTTTTAAGAAGGGGCTGGACAGCCACTTGTCTGGAATAGTATAGATAGATACAGATTAACAGAGTTGGAAGGGACCTTGTAGGTCATCTAGTCCAAGCAGACCCTACACCATTTCTGACAGATGACGGTCCAGTCTCTTCTTGAAAGCTTCCAGGGATGAAGCTCCCACAACTTCTGAAGGCCACTTTATCTCTTTATTTCCAGGGTGAATCTCTCCTTGTTCAGTTTCCATCCATTATTTCTTCTCCAGCCTTTGTTCGGCCTTTGGGTGCTTTGGAAAATAGCTTGACCCCTTCCTCTCTGTGGCAGCCCCTCAAACATTGGAAGACTGTTATTCTACCTTCCATGGTCCTTCTATTCACTAGACCAGCCATGCCCAGTTCCTTCAACCGTTCATTGTATGTTTTAGCCTCCAGTCCCCTAATCCTCTGGGTTGCTCTTCTCTGCACTTTTCGTAGTCTCAAATTCTTTTTTATAGTGTGGGGATGGATGCAGTATTCTAGGTGTGGTCTTACTAAGGCTTTATAGGGTGGTATTAGTTCCTCTCTTGATCTTGATTGTATCCCTCTGTTAATGTGATTTAGGATTGCATTGGCTTTTTTGGCTGCCACTGCACACTCTTGACTCATATTTAAGTGCTTGTCCACTAAGACTCCAGGATCCTCTCATAGTTACTGCTATTATTCCTGGTTTACAGCTTGAACAGGGGATCAGACTAGAGGACCTCCAAGGTCCCTTCCCACCCTTTTATTTTGTTATAAGTTCTGTTATAGGTACACATTTTTAGCCTGCTAAATTCCTATTGGAAAACACTGATTTACACAGATAATGTGATGTTATCATACTTACACATTAGATTGTATAGACTTGGATTGTTTTGTCTTAATAATTATGTGATAATTTATAAAGCAAGTTCAAAAGTTATGATCTTTGTGAAATGACATCACAGCCATAGATGATCAGTCAATAGAGCAAATAACACCTTTCCTTACCTGGGGTTGTTTTCTCTGAGCCTGAATCTTGGCTCCCTCATCATCCAAGGAGCTCAGTTAGAGAAAGGGCAGGAGGGAAAGTGGTGCTTAAATGAAAACCTCACAGCTCTCCAGCTTCCTCAGCCCCAATTATTAAAGAATACGAGGCCCAGTTTTCCCCCATCTTCTTCCATCAATCTGATGTTTGGGGCTCCAGAGAGAAACCACCAGCAGAACCAACCCAATCTCAGCCTCTGAGGAGGATCTTGGGGTGGGTAAAAGGACTCCAGCTGCTGCCCTCAGAGCTGATTTAGGAATTTCCACAATTTCTGCTTTGTCTAAATTCAGAAAATATGGGCATTGGCATAAAATTTAATCTATGGAAACTGAGAGACTCTGAAAATTGTGGCTGTTGGAACAGACAAAACTTCAGTGAAAGACCAAACTTGGATTATGCAACTGACAAATCTTATTAGGCTTTGAGGTCTGCCTGTTTCTTGTATAACTGGAGAAAGAAGTTAAAAAATTTCCTCCAGAAAGAATCTGGGATAGAGAAGCAAAAAAAGATGCAGCAATCCTCCAAAATTATAATAAGCCCTTTATTGGAATAGAATACTCCAGTTGGCATTTGCACGTGTTAATCTAATTGTGATCAATTGTAGGGGTGATGCAGCAATATGATTTACATTTTTACTGTTTTTTAATTTGCTTCTTATTTTCCATTATTTTGATACAATCTTGCTAATATTCTGTCTTTAATATTTTAAACAATGTCTGATTAACAAACTATTCTAATACATTCATGAGAACCAGGTTGGATTTTTTAAAATTTAATATTTTGGACTTGATCTGATCCCAAATGTAACACAGCATTCTTCATTGCTTTTTCAGATCAATTTTAAAACTGCTTCAGAGGCTCTGAGTGATAAAAGTAAATTCCCCTTTTTCCATCCAATGAATCACAAAGAAGGATTCCAATACCCAGCAATTGTCCAACTGCTCCTCCATTTCAGATGGACCCTGATAGGCCTCTTTGCTTCAGACACAGAGAAAGGAGAGATTTTCATGAGGATTTTTCCTCCTATGCTTGTCAGGAGTGGAATTTGTGTTGTTATATCACAACTGTTCTCAACAATTGGATACACAACAGCCCTCAGGGATTCCCTCTCTAAGTGGAGACAAGTCAACGTCTTTGTTCACTTCACAGAAAGTATTTTCATTTGGGATAGAATTCTTCCTTTCCATTTAACATTTATGCGTCTGTCAGGACCCATTGAAGGGAAAGTCTGGATCCTCACAAATTTTCTAGGTTATGCAATAAACAAACGCAGACTTCTCAGATACATCCATAGTATTTTGCGCTTTAGTTATCTGGGAAAAGAAAGGCCAAGGGATTCTGCCTTTGAACCCCATTTCTTTGTGGAAGAAAAGTTTCAAGATTATTATTTCCGCTGTTCTCTTTCAAAGAACGTCTTTTCTGTCAAAGGCCGCAGAAGATGCACCCAGAAAGCCCCACTGGAGACCCAGGAGAAAAGGAACAGGATCCGGGCCATAAATCACTATCTATTTTACAGTCTGATGAAGACTCTGGCCCAGGCCTTGAATGCCGCTTATTCCTCCAGATGGAGGAGGGGAAGGAAGGAGGGAGAAAAGATCTTGGGGTCTCCAAGGCTGCAGCCGTGGCAGGTATGGGGGTCCCGATATGGATCCATTAATCTGAGATTCTTTGGAGGAGGAGTCCAGAGGAGAAAGAGGGGAACCAACTCAACAGATCTGCTCAATTCAATCACTCAGGGAATAATGGTTCCAAAGAGTAGATACCATGGCATTTTACGATTACACACTGCTCATTTGAAAAAGCTGTGTTCTTTTTTAAATGAATTCCTGCATTTGTGGGTTTGTGATGAGCATGGTGGAATTTCCCCTTTGTTCCGTCCCCATTGCAGGTGGGTCTGTGTGCAGCTCAACAGGCAGCTAAACCCCCATCTTCTCCTCCAGTGAAAGGGAGCCTGGGGTGGATCTGGGTGTTTCATAGGGAGAAAAGGGCAGGGAGAAACTGAGGAAATGCAAAGAGTGAAAATCAAATATAAATAGGTGATAGGCAGCATTAACTATCAGCCAACAAAGAAGCAGCTGGAACCTCTCCAGTGATGCTCCGTGTGAGGGACGGAGGCCTCCGGATGACCAAGTGTCTCAGTCAAACCGGCTGCTTCCGTCTCCTCCAAAGGCTGAGAGAAAAGGGAGTCTGGCTTCAGACCATACAGTTAGGCTTATCTGCCCCCGGCCACTAGGTGGGGCTAGAGCAACAACAGCCCAATAGATACATATTGTGGCATGACAACCTTTATAAATTTGGAGGAGACCCTGAGACCATCTAGCCCAACCCCTTCTCTCTGCAGGAATCCCAGTTAAAGCTTCTCTGACTGATGGCTGCTCAGTCTTTGCACTCAGATAATCCATGAAGAGGAGACTGAACTTCTCTGCTTCACTGGCTCAGCTCTAAAACAGCTCATCCTTTTATCATATTCTTTTCTCTCCTTCAGCTAAAATCTCCTCTCTTGTAACTGAATTCATTTTTCCACATCTGACACTCTGGAATAATAGTGAGTAGATCTTACTGTTATGTATATAGTTTTGGTGGGAAAGTTTGAACTTAATAGCCCTCTGCTGATTGGATGACCACCACAGCTGCAGGGTATATAAGGACAACTGTTTCCCCAGGTTAATTGCTGGATTCTCACTCTTATAAAAAGAACTGTTGTCACTCACTGCCTGGCTTGCTGTGTCCTCATTCACCCAATCTAACATTGGCGACGAAGGTGGGATTTTGAGGCCAGAAGCCACGGAAAGAGCTGAAGCCATGAGCTGAAAAGGAAGCTGAAACCCCAAATCCAGCCAGGCAAGTGAGCGAAGTACCTGAAGAATCAACCGACAATGTCTGCCTACATACTGCCAGCGCCTTTCAACCCAATGGAAGAAAAGTGGGGATCCTACATGTCCCGCTTTGAATGTTTCCAGCAATCTACAGGGGCTGCCAGACGTGCGAAAGCAAGTCCTGTTCCTGAGACATTGTGGACCCAAGGTGTTTGATATGGCCGAAGCCCTATCGGAATTGAACTTGGTCCACACCATCTCGTGGCAAATGCTTCAGCCACTGCTTAAGGACCACTATGCCCCAACACTATCAAAATATGTCCAGCGGTACGAGTTCTGGCAATGAATGCAGCAGGATGGGGAATTGATCAGTGAGTACGTCGCTGCCTTGCGCAAGGCCGCAAACCAGTGTGAGTATCAGGATCTAGATGAGATGCTCCTAGAGCAACTAATCTGCGGAGTGAGAGATATTCGCTTGCAGAGGAGGTTGCTCGCAAAGTCGAATCTAACTTTGCATATCGCACTGGACGAGGCAAGGGCTCAAGAATCCTCCACCAAGGCAGCCGAGAGACTACAGGGGACAACACAGGTCAGGACAGCACAGAGGTCAGCCCCAGTTCACCAGGAAACCATATACACGAAGAGCGAGGGGGAGTTGGATGAAGAGGTCTGCCGAACCGAACAGTACCGACAGGACCAGCGAGTCCACCGAGACGCCTGTGCGAGCTGTGGGGGGACCCCATCAGTGACAGACCTGCAGGTTCCGAGATGCCATTTGCTGACAATGCGATCGGAAGGGCCACATCGCCAGAGTCTGCAGATCCAAGCAGAAGCCCAGTTACAAGCTGCGGAGCAACGCCAGCCAATCAGAGACGGCAGAGCGGAAGAAGACCAATAAGAATGGCGGACACTGGAAGGGTGTGAAATCCAAGGACCTCGAAGCCTGCACCATTCGAATCTGCCGGACCTGCATGTCCCCCGGAGAGGAGACCTACACAATGGTTGAAATCGAGGAGCATGAATGCCTGATGGAGATTGACACCAGAACTCCCATAACCACTAATGTCTTGGGATAGGCTAAGGAAGGCTGTCCCCAGCATCCAGAAATGACATCTCCAGCACCAGCAGCTCGGATTGCGTGATTACCAGGGGAACTGCATCCCCATGGAAGGAATCAGTGAGTTCCAGGTGGAGTATGGGGAATTCCAGGACAAGCTTCCCCTCACTGTGGTCAGTGGAAAGCTCCCAAACCTCCTGGGCATGGACTGGTTCAGGGCCCTGGGCATGGGATTCACCGGAGTCCGCAATGTGCGAAGCACCCTGAAAGATGACCTGATGCAGGAGTTCCAGGACATGTTCGATGAGCGGCTTGGCAAGTATGTGGGGACCCCTATCTCATTCAGCCTAGACCCCAATATTGCCCCTATCCAGTTGAAGCCCAGGAGGGTGCTCTTGCCCTAAAGCCAAAGATTGACATTAAACTGGACAAATTGATTAAACAAGGGGTGCTAGTGCCAGTCGATCATGCCCGGTGGGAGACCTCAATAGTGACCCCGGTTAAACCTGATGGGTCTGTGCACATCTGCGCTGATTACAAATGTACAATCAATAAGGGTCTCCAGCAGAGCGCTTATCCAGTTCCAATTGTACACCATCTGTTGCACTCCCTAAGGCCCGGCAAGATCTTTGCAAAACTCGATCTTGCGCAGGCATATCAGCAGTTGCCGGTAGATGATGCTACCACAGAAGCACAAACTTCTTACGCATAGAGGTGCCTTCAAGTGTATCTGGCTCCAATTCAGAGTCAGCATAGCCCCTGGACTGTTCCAGAGCACCATGGAGCGATTACTACAGGGGATTCCAGGGGTGGTCCTGTATTTTGATGATGTGCTCATCACCGCTGAGAATGAACTACAGCTAGGGGGAAGACTTAGACAAGTTCTAGAGAAGTTCAGAAGTGCGGGACTCAGGGTCAAATGCAACAAATGCATGATCACAGTCCCTTCTGTGGAATTCTTGGGGCATCGGGTAGACGGAACCGGCATCCACCCCACTGAGAGCAAGATTAGGGCAATCCAAGAGGCCCCCACCCCCAAAGACAAGGCGGGACTACAAGCATTCCTGGAACTGTTGAATTTCTGTGCGATTTTCCTAAAGGACAAGGCAACAAGCACAGACTGTTGGCCAAGAAATCCACATGGGTATGGGGGAAGGCGGAGGCCACCGCGTTTGCTGCCATAAAGAAACTACTGTTGGCTGAGAGTTTTCTAATCTAATACAACTCTATGCTTCACCTTTTTCTAGTCTGTGATGCATCCCCATTTGGCGTGGGGGCTGTCTTGAGCCATAGACTACTGAACGGTCTAGAGGTACCCATTGCCCACTACTCCAGGACTCTTTCAAGTGACAAACGGAACTACAGTCAACTTGACAAGGAGGCCCTTGCAGCCGTCTCAGGAGTCAAGAAGTTCCACAAGTACTTGTTCGGCAGAGACTTCGACCTCATCATGGACCATCGCCCCCTTCTGGGGCTCCTAGCAGGGGATCACCCCACCCCGGCAACCCTGTCTCCCAGGATGACACACTGGGCCATCTTCCTGGCAGCATACTCCTATCGCCTGTACATCAACCAGGGGTGAGCATGGGCAATGCCGACACACTCAGCCGTTGCCCATTACCGGACAGGATAGAAGACCCCACACCTGGAATCCCCGTCCTGCTGATTGACGTCTTGGACTCGGGACCCATCACTTCAGCAGAGGTGGCGAGGGCTTCAACCAAAGACCACGTGCTTAGGAAGGTCACAAGTTGGGTCACGAGGGCGTGGCCGGAAAAGACTGAGGGCAGGGAATTCAAACATTTCGCTAACAAAAGAGGTGAACTGACAATGCAAGGGGGTTGTCTATTGTGGGGCGATCGGGTCATTGTTCCCTTGTGCCTAAGGGAAAAAGTGTTGAATCTGTTGCATGAGGGGCACCCCGGGATTGTTAGGAGGTACATTTGGTGGCCCGAAATGGACAAGGACATCACTGAGTGGGTGGGGAAGTGCCAGCCCTGCAAAGAGTCTAGGCTAGACCCACTACGGCACTGGTATGGGAATGGGAGCGGCCCCAGGGTCCCTGGTCCAGGATCCACATAGATTTCGCTGGCCCATTCCATGGGCAGGTATTTATGGTCATCGTGGATGCATTCTCAAAGTGGCTGGAGATTAAATTTATGAAAGCCACTACTACCAACGCATTCATAAGGGAGTTAAGGCAATTGTTTGCCACCCAGACACCTTAGTTTCAGACAATGGTCCCTAGTTCATGGCCACACAGTTTGAGGGATACTTGGTGGAGTTAGGGATCAGACACATACTCTGGTCAACCTGAGGGACTACATATGCTAATGTCCACCCCAAGTGACTTCTGGGAGGGGAGGAGTGTTATGTATATAGTTTTGGTGGGAAAATTTGAACTTAATAGGCCTCAGCTGATTGGTTGACCACCACAGCTGCAGGGTATATAAGGAGAGCTGTTTCCCCAGGTTAGTTGCTGGATTCTCAAAGAGCTGTTGTCACTCACTACCTGGGTTGCTGTGTCCTCATTCACCCAACCTAATACTTACACTTATGTGTAACCTGTGTCAATGATTGGAAGAGGGCTGCATCCTCCCTTCTCCAACCGAGAGATTGTGTCAGTTGGAAAAGGGGGTCCCAGACTCCTCCTGATCTTCAGCTCTTCTCCTTGTTCTCTTTCCTCAAGGCTAAGAGCAGCTCCTTTGATCTCCTCTTTGGCTTCATTGTCCTAGTTGCTGAAAATCAGATATTTTTCTACTGCTTTTTACTTATGCACGCTTCTCTGTGTGCTAATGATAAATATTGTTTCTGGAAACTTGATATTTCTCTTATTAAATTTTATTTTATTCAAAAAGGTAAAATACAAGTTTAGGAAAATAAAACTATTACAAAGACAAACGAAAAGTAGACAAAACATTTTTCAAAAATTGTGCATTAAAAACAGACAAAAACATGCAGTCTGGCTTCAGACCTGGATACAGCACGGAAATGGCATTGGTCGCGTTGGTTGATGATCTCTGGAGGGCTCGGGACAGGGGTTGCTCCTCTGTTCTAGTCCTATTAGACCTCTCAGTGGCTTTTGATACCATCGACCTTGGTATCATGTTGCACCAGCTGGAGGGATTGGGGGTGGGAGGCACCATGTTGCGGTGGTTCTCCTCCTATCTCTCCGGCCGGTCGCAGTCTGTGTTGGCAGGGGGGCAGAGGTCGACCTCGAGGTGCCTTGTCTGTGGGGTGCTGTAAGGGTGGTCCTGTTCAACATTTATGTGAAGCCGCTGGGTGAGATCATCTGTTGATTTGGGGTGCGGTGTCATCTGTACGCTGATGATACTCAGCTGTATATCTCCACCCCAAACCACCCCGATGATGCCCTTGAAGTGATGTGCCAGTGTCTGGAGGCCGTGCGGGTCTGGATGGGGAGGAACAGGCTTCCACTCAACCCTTCCAAGACCGAGTGGCTGTGGATGCCGGCATTCTAATATAGCCAGCTGGTTCCATTGCTGGCTATTGGGGGTAGTTATTGACCCCCACAGAGGGGGCTCGTAACTTGGGCGTCCTCCTGGACACATGGCTGTCTTTAGAAGAGCCTATGACGGCCGTGGCCAGGAGGGCTTTTTATCAGGTCTGCCTGATATGCCAGTTGGGCCCCTTTCTGGATCGGGATTCCTTATGCACAGTCACTCATACTCTCATCACTTCTTGCCTGGACTACTGTAACGCTCTTTACATGGGGCTCCCCTTGAGGAGCACCCGGAGGCTGCAACTTGTCCAGAATGCAGCTGCACGGGTGATTATGGGAGCGACATGGCGTTCCCACATAACACCTCTCCTGTGCGAGCTGCACTGGCTCCCGGTGGTCTTCCGGTTGCGCTTCAAGGTGTTGGTTCTCACCTTTAAAGCGCTCCATGGCTTAGGGCCAGGGTATTTACAAGACCACCTTCTGCTACAGATTACCTCCCACCAGCCAATTCGCTCTCACAGAGAGGGCATCCTCAGGGTGCCATCAATCAAGCAATATCGGCTGGTGGCCCCCAGGGGGAGAGCCTTCCCTGTGGGAGCACCTGTCCTCTGGAACGAGTTACCTCCCAGAATATGTCTAATCCCGGATATCTGCACCTTCCGTAAGGCCCTGAAGACGTTTTTATTTCAACAAGCCGGCCTAGCCTAAATGGTTTTTTTATGGGTTAGTTTTTAATTTGTATAGCCCTGGGGTTTTAAATTGGGAGGCCGATTAATTTAATTTATTTTTAGTTATTTTAACTTTTATATTGTATGCTATTTTAAATTTCGGCTGTTCACCACCCTGAGTCCCTTGGGGGAGAAGAGCGGTATATAAATTTGAAAAATAAATAAATAATCTAAATAAATATTGTACCCCCAGTTGAATACAATACAGCAATAATGGTTTCTCCCCCTTGCAAAATAGGCCCACAATTATAAACTACACATCTATTTGCAACTACCTGACTTGACATCTATGTGCTGTATATAAAAAACGTAGTTAACAGGCAATTCAACAAGAAAGTTAAATTTCAAAACTTCAAAATAGTCTGTTATCTGCTACTGTATTTAACTCACAGAAAATTTACAGGAGCTTCTTATCTACCACAGACCACCACAATCATTACCTCTGATCCATCCAGAATCTGTCCAGGGTTGAATACCTTTGTTTGATTCTTAATAATAATAATACATTTCCTTAAAAACTTTAATTAGGATCTTTCTCAGCAACTGCTTTCCATTCCCCAAAGTCACAGGACTGCCTGTAAATTGAAACACGATAACTCTTAAGACTTGTTTTCCAGTTAAGTATGACAAGTCCCTTCCCCAATCTCCCTCAATCTTCTTGAAAGGATCCATTTTTCAGTCTTCCGTTCTGTCCACTTTGAGTCTCCAGGGTCCATGGCCTCTCCAGCCATCTCCAAGCAGCCTGCCTTCAAAGCAGACTCCTCCTTCAGGGATGCCAGCAGCAAATTCAGTTCCAGTCCATCCATCCATTCATTTATCCATCCAATTCATCCGATTCAGCAATTGTTGCTTGCTTCTGATTATCTCCTTTAAATTGATTTAAAACCATTGTTATTTTATCAAACTTTTAAAATGAAATTTCAAATAAGGTTTTTAAGTAGAAAAACTTTTTATAATATTTAAATTAAATGGCATCAAATTAGCTTACTCTAGGATCTACATCTTAGATCAAATCTTGCGTTAAGGGGATTTATCAACCTGACTGTATTAATGATAACATAGAAAAATGGATGTCCAATAGCAAAAAGTTATCCCTAACCTCCAATCCCTGGCCCATTAATTGAAGTATATAAAGGTTACCCCTATGCTCTTGTATGGAGCAGAAGTTTGGGATTTCTACTCAACCACAGTTCTAGAACAAACACAGTCCCAGCACCTGAGCTGTATTGTGGGTGTAGATCTGAGGACATCTGCTGAAGCAGTTAGAGCTGAACTGGGAATGTATACAATTCATCCACTATCCAAGATCAAAGCATATAACCACTGGCACAAAGTCAAAGAAATGGAGACTGATCAAATTATGCTTACTAGAGCAGATAAAGTCACAGTCACAAACCTCTTGGATCACTAAACTGATTAATTTTGGAAGTAGCTCTGGTCTTCCTGTCTCTTGTGTAACAGGAGAACAATTCAAAAAAACAGCTGCCCAAAGAATTAAGGATGTAGAAGCACAAAATGACATGGCTATTCTTAATAAGGTGGGTAAGTTGAAATGGCTGAGCAAATACAAACCTACTTTTCAACTAGACAACTATTTAAAGTTACAACTGCCAAAACATCTTAGGGAGAGATTTATGCGAGTGAGATTCAAACAGCTGGACACAATGGTCAGATATGGGAGATTCCACTCTAGACTTATAATGGGCGTCTCTGCATTTGCAGAGTGTCAGAGGCAGAAGGCCTGGCTCACATCCTGTTTGATTGCTGCCTGCATAAGAGGGTGAGAGGCAGGTGCCTTGGTCCATATACCAAACGAAGGACCCATATCCAGACGACTCACCTTATCTGCAGCCAGAATTTGAAAACAACATTTAATACAGCTCAGTACTTGAGCAAAATGGCTCGGTTGAGATCAGCATATATGGGGCTGATTGGGGTAGACTGAAGGGGTGATATTGAAATAAAAAATTTATCATATTTTGTTTATCCATACATTATTGTATTCCATTCCAATCTCATTTTAAATTGTTTTTATCCTATTTTGGTAATAGTTTGTGTTTGCAAACTGCACTTTGATTTGGCCCATGAACTGATCAATCAAGTAAACAAACATAACCTTCAGGTGTCATAGGAAAAAATTAGTAAGATTAAAAATTATTTGAGTATCACTTTGAAGACAGTTTTTATCCCCTTAGTTATCATACTATCCACTCCTCAGTTTTCTAATCACATCACACAATTGTTTGCGAGTCCTTGACTGAAATCCAGTGACATCACCAGAGTTCCCATAATCTATTTAGGAAGTGTAATGATGTGTGAGAGTGACTTTTGGGATGAGGGGAAGAGAGGCTGCCTAGGGAAGGATCAGCGAAGAGGGGAGAATCCTGCAGCTGCATAATGGGAGAGAAATAAACTCAGAAAGGATCCTGGCTAACTTTTCAGGCTGAGAAAAGAGTTGGTGGGAGATTTGTTCTTTCTGATCTGCAAAATGTTGTTAATGTCGCATTACAATCAAGTAGAATTAGCAGGTCTGGAGGTGTTTTCCATCAGGATGATCAGGGAGAAGATTAGCTGACAACTTTCTTCTTGATCAACCCATGCTTTCTGGGAATCAACATCTTATTTTCAAAGAGTTTATGAATCACCTTTTTTCCCCTCTGTTCCCCTTTGTCATCGGCTCTAGAAAGTTCCCTATAATTGATCAATTGTGTCAATGATATTTTCTCTATGCTTTGTCAGTATATGATGGACAAATCTTTCTCAAACCTTTTCATTCACTTATGAAGATAATGGCAGTATTTGTATCCTATTTAACCATATTTGGAGGTGAGACAATTGTAGAAGAAAGTTTCAATGTGGGATAAGAAACAAAGTTCTCTGTTTTTCAAATTCCTGGATGTTCCCATTCTAGTTTCATCCCTTTCTGGAGAAGAATGAATTTTGGAATATTTCTGAGAGGAAACTGTACTTGGACCAAAATGGAGAGATAATGGCAGATCTCGGCATTGACAGCTTCTTGGTTCTCCCCAAGGAGGATCCCAGGCTAGAGAGACTGGCGTATTTTGAAAGACAGAGACTTTCTATCGTCCAAGATGCTCTTTCACAGCTAAAGTTGCTCAATAAGGTGGGAGAAATTTTGGTGTCTTTTCTCTGTTTTCCAAAGGTCCCATTTCAAGTGGGCAAAGCCTAGAGTCCCCAGGGTGGTTGGCCTCCCATGCCAGGTGGTGTCATCTCATGGAAGCTCTTCAACAGATGGGACCTAAGTGGAGTGGCTTTGCCATGTTTTATGGAAACGTTTCAAGATCTTACTGGTCAGAGGTTTCCTTCTTCATCATAATTTTTCTCTACATTAAAAAAATCTAATGGTATAAAAGCTTCCTAAAATTTTTACAGTAAACTTTGTTCTCAGTTTTAATAAGAATATATCATCATACTTTAAAAAAAATCAATTCCATCTCTCTAGACTTTATTAAATAGAAAATTACTTTATTGTAATGTTAAATTCTGAAAGCAAAAGGAACTAAATGAAGAATCTGCCGGTTGTTTTACCTCCTGCATCTGTTTAGGAGTAGTCAGAGGTTTCATATTTACCTCAATGAAGACCGGAGGCTACTTGTCTCCATCCATTTCTCCCTCCATTTTCTATGGATGGAGAGTCCTAACACCTTTTCTTTGGCCTTCCTTTTCTTCTGCTCAGTCCCTGCCTCAGTCCAAATGTGTGGAAAGTTGTCCTCCTGGATTTGTCAAGAGGGCTCGAGAAGGAGAGCCAGTTTGCTGCTACGACTGCGTTCCTTGTCCGGAGGGGACCTTCTCCACTCAGGAAGGTGGGTCACACGGAGGAAAATGGGAGGCTTTGTGGAACTGGATCCAAATTAAAAAACAGATTGAACCTCATATGGTTTTTTATTTTTAACCTGCACAATTTCTTATCTAAGCGGAAGTAAATCAAAAATACTTGGAAGGAGGGGCTGGGAAAGAGATGGGAGGAGGGGGTGGCAGACTGGACAAGCTTTACTAACAGTGGAGGAAATATCTCTTCTGCTTTTTAGTTTGGATATGTGCTGCTAAGTTTACCCTTCTAGGAACATCTGAGATCTTTGAAACTAGATGAATTGTTTCAGGTCCACCTTCTGAAAGACCTTGCAATTCAGTGTTTATTGGCCTCCCTTGAGGATCACTGAGAAGGTGTCACTGGGCCATAATCTGGTGCTGTGGATATGGGGGGAACTCATTACACAAATTGTCTGCCATATAGATCAATCATTCAATCAATCAATCAGAATAGAGTAGAAGGAACTTCGGAGGTCTTCTAGTCCATCCCTGTGCTCAAACAAGAGACCCTATACCATTTCAGACAACTGACTGTTCAGTCTCTTCTTAAAAACCTCCAATGTTGAAGCACCCACAACTTCTGGAGGCCAGCTGTTCCACTGGCTAATTCCTCTCACTGATAGGAAGTTTCTCCTTAATTCCAGGTTGCTTCCAGATGTTACAGGATATTGTAGGTATCCTCCAAGTCCAAGATATTAACTGCCATGTGGCAGGACTCAGGATGTTTGCCTAAAAAGATTATATGATTCATTATTTATCTCTAATAATGTAGGTTCCTATGAAGATTCTACACATTACAATGGAAATAATTAACACCCTAGAATTTCGCTCAATTTAATATACCTGGCTACATTTTTTAAAAAAATCTTTCTTATACTCTTTTTAATGAAATCGATAATAAATACTTCTTGGGAAATACTGATGGTATCAGCTGTGAAATGCCAAAGAAGGCATTTCTTGTAAGATAAAAGGAAAAAAATATTAAGGAAAGTTGCTTTTTTGTTTTCTCAGATACAAAAAAATGCACCAAGTGCCCAGATGATAAATATCCAAATGAGGCCAGAAACCAATGTATCCCCAAAGTTATAAGCTTCCTGTCTTATGAGGAACATCTGGGCATCATCCTGGTCTCTTTTGCCCTCCTCTTGTTCTCAATCACATGCTTTGTTTTTATCATCTTCATTAAATACCGAGAAACTCCCATTGTCAAAGCCAACAACCGGGACCTCTCCTACATCCTCCTGGTCTCCCTCCTGCTTTGCTTCTTGTCTTCTTCTCTCTTCATTGGTCAACCAAGGAAAGCCACCTGCCTTCTCCGACAAACGATCTTCAGCCTCATCTTCTCAGTTGCTGTTTCTTCTCTCTTAGCCAAAACCATCACGGTGGTACTGGCTTTCCTGGCCACAAAACCAGGAAACCGAGCGAAGAGATGGTTGGGGAAGAGCTTGGCCAACTCCATCATCTTCTCTTGTTCTGGAGGTCAAATTATCATCTGCTCCACCTGGCTGGGAGTTTCTCCCCCCTTCCCTGACTCTGACCTCCACTCCCAGCCTGGAGAGATCATCCTGCAATGCAACGAAGGGGCCGTCGTCATGTTCTACGTCACCCTCAGCTACATGGGCTTCCTGGCTGCCATCTGCTTCACGGTGGCTTTCCTGGCCAGGAACCTGCCTGGGGCCTTCAACGAAGCCAAGCTGATCACCTTCAGCATGCTGGTCTTCTGCTGTGTCTGGGTGACTTTTGTGCCCACCTACCTGAGCACCAAAGGGAAATCCATGGTGGCTGTGCAGGTCTTCTCCATCCTGGCCTCCAGTGCTGGTCTGCTGGGCTGCATCTTCATCCCCAAGTGCTACATTATCCTTCTGAGGCCAGACCTCAACACAAAGGAGCAGCTCACAGCCAGAACAAATGTAAAAACATGAGACGTAATCTATTCGAATATTTAAAGAATGATAAAAGTTCCTTTTATTTGAAAGAAGGCAGTAATTTTTCCCACTTAAATAGTTTGCTTTGAAATGGGAAATGGTTGAATGAGTGGAATTATTGCATTATTCATCCCAATAAATCTAATTAAAGAGAAATCTGTGAAAGTCATTCATAGGAATTTTTAAATGTTTGCAGCTCCCCAGAAACAGACAGTTTATAATTTGAGCAAATATTCCTACTGTCAGTGGCTGAAAATATAGATGTGTAGGTGGGGGCGTCCCTGAAGTCTCTCTTGCTGAGAGACCCCGTCACTACCTTTTTCTTGCAGCTGCCCCTCCCCTGGGAAAGAGGGCTTTCTAAGGGATCCTGCATCCTCCCCCTTCTGTCCCTTTATTGGGTGATAAGGACCCTCCGACAGCCGGATCTAATCCCCTCTCCCAACCTGTGGGTCTGCAACCTCTGCAGAGGTTTCCCAGAGCCCGGCGGTGAGGGATCCGCTGCCCGGGAGAATAACTTCTCTGTCGCTCTCCTCCTCCTCGCCTGCCCAGCTGTCTGCCTCTTGCGGGGATGCATCGGGTGAAGCTGCCAATCAGAAGCTCCGCTTAGGCTCCAGCGTCCTGGAGACCTCCCCGCCCCGGTATCCCAGGCAGCCCTCTTTGGTGGAGCTCCTGCAGCCTCTGAGCTCCGACAGGGCTGGGAGGGGAGAGGCGCAGAGCCGCCCAATTAGCCCTCCGTCCCCGCAGCTGGGCTGGGAGGAAGGCGATGCAGGCAGCCGCTCCTCCGCTGCTTCCTCGCCCGCTGCGCTTCCTGAAGGGGCTCTCAGCCAGCCTGGGAGGACTCCTGGTGGCCAAGGGGGGCGGGGGGCAGGGGGCGGGAAGGAGGCTCTGGCCGATAGGACGAGGGCGCAGAAAACAAAAATGTCAAGAAAAAGAAATAAGGAGACAAAAAGGAGGGGGACGGGAGGAGCAGCCCCCCCCTTCTTAACTGGCTTCCAAAGATCCGCTGAGCAAGGCTGTGGAGGGAGGGGGAATTGGGGTCTTTGCAAGGCATGAGGTTCCTTCTTGGGTGCAACCGAAGCCAAAGTGGCCCAGAAAAACCGTGACGTCAGCCAAGCAGCTCCGCCTGGTCTTCCCCCGAGGGGATGGGGCCCTTCTTGAGGGGGTTTTTTGCGGAAATGCCCCTCCCTTGGCTGCCCTCTGCAGCTCCCTCCGGAGTGAGAGTCGGCCTCCCGCGTCCCCTGCGGCTCTCCTGGGCCCCCATCTTCATCCGCAGGGAGTCCAGGCCGTCTCTGCCACTCAAGGCATTTCTGTCCGATTCTTTTGCACTGCGCTTGAAGGCGGTCAGGTCCAACTTGGCGGTTGCTCCTGGGCGCTTCCCTACCCGGGCAGAGCCCGACGTTCCGGGAAACTATGGCACCCTGCCTGGAGCTTGTGGGGCCACTCACTCTCCCTGCATGGAGGCTGCCTGAGGCGGCCCAGTGGTCCAAGCAGCAGCCTAGGAATGGAGAGATTCCGGGTTTGAATCCCACCAACTGGGGGGGCTCTGGGCCAATGGCTGATCCCAGAGGTTAACCGTCCACCTTTGCCCCCCTGCAATCAGGACACAACCCTCCCCACTAATGGACTAGCAAGAGCAATGGGTGAATCCCGCCGTCTTCCCTTCTCTGGATCTGGATCTTCCCAATCCCGGACTGAAGGTTTCCCTCTGGGAGGGGAAGAAGAAGGGCGGAAGGCGCCACCCAGGCGGGGCTTCCTTTGCCACAATGCAGGTGAGGAGCCACACCAGCAACACACACACACACACACACACACACACACCCCGAGCTTCACGCCCTTGCCCTGTGTTGCCCAATCCCCCCCCCCCCCCAAGCTGTTCTTGGGAGAGGAGCCACAGTAGGCAGCCTCCACCTGCATTGCCCCTTCGACCCATGGAGGAGACGCCGTGCTCTGCCGCCAATCAACTACACACACACACACCATTTTCTCAGCTTCCATATTTGGCGACTAGGAAAACGTGCAACACTGCTCACTCCGGTGCTTCCGTGGTGCCTGGAGGCTGCGAAAGGCTGGATGGGGAGAAGGAACCCTCCCAACCCTAACAAAGACACCTAACAAAGGCCCACCTGCACCTGGAGAGGCGGCGTCTTCTCCCTCTTCCCCCAGGGAGACGAAACCTCACCTTCCCCAGATGTTGCTGTCCACAGTCGGTCTGAAGCCCGGGCGACTCGGCCGCCCCTTCCTCGCTCTCTGCACTAGAGGGAGCTGCACACAAGGGGGGCTGGGAAGGGGCAGCTCAAGGGTCCCAGAAGGAAACCTTCAAGCAGAGTTTGGGAAGATGAATAATAACAGAATAACTGAGTTGGGAGGGACCTTGGAAGTCATCTAGTCCAACCCCACCCACCCCCCACTCAAGCAGGAGACCCTGCACCACTTCCGGCAGAAGGCAGTCCAGTCTCTCCTTGAAAGCTTCCAGGGATGAAGCTCCCACAACTTCCGAAGGCAACTTCTGTTCCATGGGTTGATTGTTCTCCCTGTCAGAAAATTCCTCCTTGTTTCCAGGTTGAATCTCTCCTTGTTCAGTTTCCATCCATTATTCCTTGTCTGGCCTTCAGATTCCTTGGAAAACAGCTTGACCCCCTCCTCTCTGTGGCAGCCCCTCAAATATTGGAAGAATCCTTTCATGTCTCCCCTGGTCCTGCTCTTCACTAGACCAGCCATGCCCGGTTCCTGCAACTGTTCTTTAAGTCAGGTTGAAACTCTGCTTGTTCAGTTTCCATCCATTATTCCTTGTCTAGAATATGAGGAGGATGGAGAAGAGAAGAGAAGAGAAGAGAAGAGAAGAGAAGAGAAGAGAAGAGAAGAGAAGAGAAGAAAGGGGGATTCGAATAGTTCTCTTACTCAGCCCCTCGCCCCTTATTTCTACTTCTGTGCCCTGTTTACGGAGGTCTTCGTGGTTTAATGACATTGTTAAAGCTTTTTTTTAAAGGCAGGAATCGTTGAGAAAATACGGGGGGAGGGCAATGGATTGGCGGCGGTGGGCGGCGTGTCCTCCGCAGAGGAGAGGTCGGAGGGGCGACCGCAGGGGCGGGGGGGGGGTTGGGCGGGGTGGGACCAGGGCTTGAAGGTCGGGGGAGGGGGGCGGGGCCGGCCAGGGGAAGGCGGAGGGGCGTTTGGGCCAGGCGAGGGGGGAGCAGGGAGGCGGCGCCGCCGAAGGAGCTTTTGGGGTCCGGGGGAGAGGAAGGGGCCGCGGCAGGAGGAAGCAGCGGCTGCGGAGTTGAAGGGGCCGAAGAACCGCGGAGATTCTCCCGCAGCGGCTTCGACGGCTCGGCCGGCAGCGCACCTGGAGCATCTCCGGTGCTAAGCAGGGATGCTGAAGGTCTCACCTGGATGGGCGACCAGGACGGGCGCTGCGGAGGAGCTAAAGAGCCGGGAAGGGCTTCCCTCCCTCTTTCTTCCCCCGAAGAAGCAGCCGGAGAGGCTCCCCTGCCCACAAGCGCAGCTCCTCCTCTCTCTTCGCTCTGCCCGACGGTCCCCAAACCTTCCCCGGCTCCTCTGGCCCTTCACCCCCTCCCCTCCCCTCCGGCCCGAGGCTCCTCCGCCACCCCCGCCGAAATACTCCGCGGCCAGCTCCACGGCCATTCAACCGGCTCCGCCGCCCCAGGAGCCTCTTCCTTCCTCCAAGCGGCTCTCCCGCTGGATCGCCTTCTCTGCCCCTGGGGCTGCGACCTCCGGCTTCCCGGGGCTGAGCGAGGCTCCCGGGATTTGGGGCTGGTCTGGTTTTGCTCCGCTGCGGAAGGGCTGCGTAAGAAGAGACGCCACAAATGGCTCCGGAGACTTCGGGGCAGCTGATGGGGAGGAAAAGAGCCTGGAAGGAAAGGAGAGAAAGGAGGGGGGACTGTGGGGGGGGGAGAGAAAGGAGGGGGGAATGGGGGGGGGGGAGAGAAATGAATGAATGGCCAGAAGCTTCTCATTGACTTGAGCTCTGAAGGTTTGAGTGGGTCAGGTGGAGACTCCGCCAGTTCAGCCAGTTCAACCCAGCCAGCCAGCAGCCAAGGCAGAGTCCCTGGGACAGGGGGAGCTGAAGGGCCACCACGAAGGGCTGCTCTGCGCATGCCCAGCTTCCTTCTCGCCCTTCAGCTCGGCTGACAGAGGCCCCGAAGGCCCGCTGGAGTCCAAAGAGCGGGCGGAGGGGAGGTGGCTGGGGTGGCTGGAGCACTCTGGGGCTGCGGAGGGAGCCTCAGTGAGGCTGGACGCTTTTGGCCAATGGGGAGGAAGAGCGCCCCCTGTGGGAAGGGCGAGGCAGCGATCTGGCTAGGCTAGCGGGTGTTGTGTGTGTGTGTGTGGCGGAGCTGTCCTAATAGGGGCGAGTTTGAGAACGGGGGGGGCAGAGCGAAGGGGAAGGAGGAGCTGGGATTTTGAGGGAGGGGCTGCTTTTCTTGGGGGAAACAGGCTTCCCTGCTGGCTGGCTGGCTTTTTCGCAGCGATCGCTGTGGTTGCCCATCCAGAGGAGACCCTCAGCATCCCTGCTTAGCAGCAGAGACCATCCAGGCAGCTGCGCCTCCCTGCTCCCCTCTTGCCTTGCCCCATTGCCCGAGGGTGGGATGTTGGATTCTAAAATTTTCTTAGCGTGGAGAAGAAATCAAAATCTGTCTTTTAGAAGTTTAGAGCTCTTTCTGAGCTAACCTGCTTGCCTTTCGCTTCTCCTTGAAGTTGGGCTGGGAGGGGAAGATGAGAGAACCTGAGATCCTGGACAGAAGCATCAACTCCTCTCCATTCTCTCCCAGGCATTTGGGAGGGGGCCTCAACCAGAGCGCCCATGCAGCCAGGCTGGGCTCCCCCAGTTGAGGTGCCCTGGAAACAGGCGGGAGGTCCTGAGTCCAGACTGGGATGGAAGCCCCGAAGTTGCCTTTGACCTGGGAGCCTCTGGATCGAGCTTGGCTCTGGGTCCTCTGGAAATTGGCCGCCCCCTTTGGGTCTCTCGATTGTCCTCAGTTAAGGGGGCTGGGTATCATCCTACTTCGGATGTAAGTTTCTTAGGCTTTGCATTTGCATTTTGGTTTCATTTGCTTGAATTAATAATAAAGCTTAAAATCTCTTTATTCACCGGAGAATATGATAGGAGAGGAGAGGAGGAGGAAGAAGAAAGGAGAATGGAAAAGAAAGGAATGAGGTGGGGTGAAGAGAAGAGAAGAGGAGAGGAGAGGAGAGGAGAGGAGAGGAGAGGAGAGGAGAGGAGAGGAGAAGAGAAGAGAAGAGAAGAGAAGAGGACCTTGGAGGTTTTCAAGACCAACCTCCTGTTCAAGCTGGAGATGCCAAAAGATTTCAGAGAAAGGCTTGTCCAATCTCTTCTTGTTAACCTCCCTCAATGGAGCAGCCACAACTTCTGGGATGCAAACTTTTCCCCTGATTATTATTCTCAGTGTCAGGAAATCTCTCCTGACTTCTAGGTTGCATTTCTCTTCACTGCTTCTCTCCGTTGGTTGCTTCTCTTCCTGCCTTCAGGGGCTCCGGAGGATGAATGGAGCCCCTCTTCTCTCCTCTTCTCCGTGAGAGCCACCCAAGTATTGGGCGATGCTGTCCCACCCCCTGCAGCCCTTCTCTTCCTTAGACCGGACATTCTCTGTCCTTTCATCCATCACCCCCTGCTTCAGCCTCCAGACCTTCCATCCTCATGCTCTGCCCACGGAGGCCGAGGAATTTTTGGGTTGGGGGAAGTGGCGCAGACCTCCTTTCCCTGCCCCCCCCCAATCCTGCAGCTGGCCTGGGAGGAAGTCCGTCCAACACCCCCCCCCCCCCGTCTCTCGTCCACTATGCTCTTTCTGCCCCACAGCTGCTGGCTGAGAAGCGAATGGAGGAGGGGCGAGGGGAGCTGTGCCCAAGGCCAGAGCCCCCCCCCCTTTCCCCTCTGCCTTTGTCAACAGTAGTTGTGCTGAGGGCTGGGGGCTCCTGAACCTTCCCCCCCAGCCCGATCTCAGGGTCGGGTTAATTGGGAAGTTGTGATTGGGACAATTTAGCCCTTCTTCAGTCCCACAACTGTAGACAGCAACATCTGGAGAAGGAGGGGCTTCCTCTGCCTTGGGGGAGGAGAGAAAAGATGCAGCTGCCCAGATTCAGGTGGGCAAACCCTTCTGCTCGAATTGATGCAGACCAGGATCCTCCCCACCAGACCTTCCGGCTCTGGGGATTTGCAGAGGCCCCTTCAGTCCCAGGAGACCCTCCATTCCTCAGTCAAACTTCTCAGACTGGCCATCCCGCTGGATCCCTTCCTCTTCAACTGCAGCAGGGACATCGATCTGACCAGGGATGATTGACAGCTCCTGGGTATTTTGGGCCGGTTTTGAGGTAACCTGGCTGGCTGGAGTTTGCTCTGCTGCGTAAGGGAACGTCACAGGGGTGGGTTCTAAATTTTTTACTACTGGTTCTGTGGGCGTGGCTTATTTTGTGGGTGTGGTTTGGAAGTCATTTGACTGGGTGGGTGTGGCTAGCTGGTCATGTGACCGGGTGGCCATGGCTATGTGTATAGGGACTACCCAGAGGGCTGAAAAAAGTCATTTCTGACAGATCCTCCCACTTTTGACTGGTCCTCACACTTATGACAATCCTCAAATTTATGCCCATGCAGCATTCCTAACAACCATGTCACTCATTTCACAACTGCTTCTCTTCACCATGGTGACAAGATAGGGCAAACACGTAAAATGTGAGGACAGTCGTAAGTTTGAGGACTGGTCAAAAGTGCGAGGACCAGTCAAAAATAACTTTTTCAGCCCTCTGAGTAGTCCATTATGCATAAAAGGATACAGCAATAAAGAGGGATGAGGGAAGGGAAATTAGAGTAGGAGTGAGGGTAAGAGAGGGAGGAAGAGAGGAGGAGAAGGAGAAAGGAAGAGGAAGTAGGGGGGGAGAAGAAGGGGGGAAGAGAAAGTGAGAAGGAAAGAAAAGAGAGAGGTAGTAGGTTTGAGGAGAAAGATTGCTGTACAATAAAAAAGATGAAAGGGAAGAAAGGAAACCCCAAACAAATATAAATATATTAAGATAAAGAATGAATTGTTAAACTTTAAAGAATAAAAGAGAACAAATATGAATAAATAGCAATAATTAGAAACACACATACAAACATACAATGTATTTTCTTTGAACAGAGTATTTGGCCGGTTCACAAATTTAAACCGTGTTTAGTCATTTCAATTAAATTTACAATTTCTATATTTCCTTTTTGCCATATTTATTCCTCATCTATTTTTTTTTAAAAAAACAATATTACCTTTCATCCTCATCTCTAATCTTAATCAAATTCAATTTTTCCCTTCTATTCTATACTATACTCCTTCCCATTGGCATCTGTTTTTATATCCATCCTCACATTGGTTAATTATGTAATATTACAGTTGTTTAATACAAATTCCACATTTTAATATAAATCAATTAGTTATATAACTATCTTTTTGTATATTAATCAATATGAACATGAATATTCCAATTATTTCCATGCAATCCAATTTCTTACAAATCAATTAATTATATTTACCAATAATATTAAACCAAATAATTTCCCCCATATATTCCTCCAAACCACAACTTAACCATTTCTGCTTTCAACACAATATACACATAATAGTATCTCAATTATTACAATTCCCTAGTTAAATAGAGCTTTTTTTCTTTTGTGTTTTAAAATCTTGAACTCTCCTCTTTTGCCCCAGATTTCCCATTGTTTGCAGTTTTGCACCTACCTTTCACTGGTTGCAGGTCTAAAGGGGGAGATTTACACCCCGCCCCCCCCCCGGCCTCGCTGCCTCCCTTGCAGAGTCTGCGGGGAGACGGAGAGAGGGTCCCCCTGCAGCCCCCTCGGGGTCCCACATGGGTTCAGACCCCCCGAGGCCTCCCGGCTGCCCCTCTCCCCCGGGGCTTCTCCCGCTCTCAGGAGGGAAGAGGCGCAGGGAGATCCCGCCCGCCACCCCTGCAGCCCGTCTGGGAACAAGACTGTCCAGCCGCTCCGAGCGGCTCCCTGGCGAGGCTCCCGGCCAGCCCCGAGGAGGCTTCTGTGGGGACAAGGCGGGAGGGCAGGCGGCTCAGGCAGACTGGGGGTGGCCCTGCCCGAGCTGGGTGCGAGGGAGGCGGCAGGACAGGGGCTTGAGTGACAGCTGTCTGTTCGGGTGACGGGGGAGGGGAGAATGAACCTTTTGTTTTGGGGGGGAGGGGGGCAAGGAGTGCCCTGGGAGGGGGCAGAGATCCAAACTTTTAAAATCAGCTTTCAAATAAAAGCCAACTGGGCGACTTTGAGACAATCCTTAGAATATTGTGAGTTCGAGTCCTGCCTTAGGCATGAAAGCCAGCTGGGTGAGTTTGAGCCAAGGTTTAGGAGGCTCTGAGTTCTAATCCTCCCTTAGGCGTGAAAGTTTCCTGAGTGACTGGGATGATCCCTAGGAGATTCCTGAATTCTAATCCCACTTTAGTACTTTTTGATTGGGGCTGTGAAACGTGGAAAATATTTTCTCAGATTAATTTGTGATGGCAGAATTGGGGATTCTTAGAGTGTGAGATGGCCGAGTGCCCAATATTGTGTGGGGTGATGGAGGAAAGTGAAATTGTGGGAAAAGACCAGTTCCATGTTGGGCAAAGCCATAAATCTCTCTGCCTTCTGCTTGTGGGAGAACCAGAGGGATTTGTGTGGTCCCTGTGAATCTTGGACTGATCTTGGTCTGATCCATCAGAGCTTTTCTTACCTCCTTAAAATGGAATTTGCAATTTATTCGCAATTAGGAGCCATTCTGAGAACTAAACATTGATTCCCAAATGACCAGCAATCTGTGTGGATGGAGAGCAGAACAGCTTCATGGGGGCCTCTCCCTAGAAACCTGGAAATTCCCCCGCCCTCTATTCACCCCCTTCTTGGACCTGGATGAATATTATGCAGCATTGAAGGTTTGTGACCTGGTCAGTGATGCGGCTGCCTTTAGACAGGATCCCCTCAACCTCCTCCTGGGAGAGTCTCCAGGCCCCCTTTCTCTGGGCATCTTCTCCAGCCCTTCACAGACAAGAAATGCTTTATGTACAAATTGTAAAGTGGAAAATTAAACAGCCTGAAAACTGCTATTTTATTTCTCTGGTTGATGAAAGAAAAAATATACAGTGGAAATTTATTTATACACTTCAGTTTTTTTATTTGTACCAAACAAATAAAAACAACCCAAACTGAAATGCCAGACAGCTGAATTCTTTCTGCAAAGGAGGATTTTATGAGGAAATCAAGACAGAACAATATAAGAGAGATGAAGATTTCCCTCCTCAGCTGAGACCCGGTCAAACATGGCATTTCACATCATTCCAGCATTCTCACGGAGAGGATCAGGCAACCAGGCTGTTCGCACAGCTTCCTCCTGGCCTCTTTTCCTGCTCTCTCTCTCACACACACACACTTTTAGCTGTTGGAAGAAGTGTCCAAATTATTTTTTATAAGGTGTCCTAGCTGTTGCTGAACAGCAAATTTCTCTGAATGACTTCTACACCGTTCTCTTTAGCAAAATTTATTGCTGAAAAGATACAAGAATTACAGCCATTTCTCATTTGGAAAGATGTAGATATTATTTTTTTTGACTCCTGAATACTATTTAAGAGGAAATAATGTGTACTTTCAAATGAAAGAACATTTTACAATCCCTTTAAATATTAGGGTGTTACGTCTCATGTTTTTACTTTTGTTCTGGCTGTGAGCTGCTCCTTTGTGTTGAGGTCTGGCCTCAGAAGGATAATGTAGCACTTGGGGATGAAGATGCAGCTCAGCAGACCAGCACTGGAGGCCAGGATGGAGAAGACCTGCACAGCCACCATATATTTCCCTTTGGTGCTCAGGTAGGTGGGCACAAAAGTCACCCAGACACTGCAGAAGACCAGCATGCTGAAGGTGATCAGCTTGGCTTCGTTGAAGGCCCCAGGCAGGTTCCTGGCCAGGAAAGCCACCGTGAAGCAGATGGCAGCCTGGAAGCCCATGTAGCTGAGGGTGACATAGAACATGACAACGGCCCCTTCGTTGCATTGCAGGATGATCTCTCCAGGCTGGGAGTGGAGGTCAGAGTCAGGGAAGGGGGGAGAAACTCCCAGCCAGATGGAGCAGATGATAACTTCGATGGCAGAAGAAGAAAGGATGATGGAGTTGGCCAAGCTCTTCCCCAACCATCTCTTCACTCGGTTTCCTGGTTTTGTGGCCAGGAAAGCCAACACCACTGTGATGGTTTTGGCCAAGAGAGAAGAAACAGCAACTGAGAAGATGAGGCTGAAAACCGCTTGTCGAAGAAGGCAGGTGGCTTTCCTTGGTTGACCAATGAAGAGAAGAGGAGACAAGAAGCAAAGCAGGAGGGAGACCAGGAGGATGTAGGAGTGGTCCCGGTTGTTGGCTTTGACAAGGGGAGTTTCTCGGTATTTAATGAAGATGATTAAAACAAGGCCTGTGGTCAGAAACAAGAATAGGGCAAAAGAGACCAGGATGATGCTCAGAAGTTCTTCATAAGACAGGAAGGTTATAACTTTGGGGATACACTGAACTCTGTCCTCATTTGGGTATTTATCATCTGGGCACTTGGTGCATTTTTCTGTATCTGAGAAAAGGAAAAAGCAATATTTCCTCAATATTCTGTCCTTTACATTTCAAGAAGTCCTCTTTTTTTGACTGATTCCAGCAATATTTTCCAAGATGTGTTCTTTAACCATTCCACAGAAAATAATAATATAATTTTCTAATACATTTATAGCTAAGATATATGAAATTGGAGGATTTCTTGTTTATTCACTTTGAATAAACACAAAAGAGTTGAGCTTCAAGGCATGATTTAATTTGCACTTTCATTAAGTGCAAATTAAGCACATTTCATTAAAATGCTCTGGATAAATCCATTTCCACCAGGCCTTCCTTTCCTCTTGTGTCACCCACCTTCCTGAGTGGAAAAGGTCCCCTCCGGACAAGGAACGCAGTCGTAGCAGCAAACTGGCTCTCCTTCTCGAGCCCTCTTGACAAATCCAGGATGACAACTTTCCACACATTTGGACTGAGGCAGAGACTGAGCAGAAGAAAAGGAAGCCCAAAGAAAAGGTGTTAGGACTCTCCGTCCATGGAAAATGGGAGGAGAAATGGACATTAGCCACGTAGCCTCTATGCGTCACTGAGGTAAATATGAAATCACTGACTCCTTCCAAACAGGTGTAGGAGATGTGATCCTGGCAGGTTCTTCCTTTAATTCCTCCCTTTTGCTTCTGGCACAACATGTTGGAATAATAAAGGACTTTTCTACTTAATAAAGTCTGGAAGGATGGTATTGAGAAAAGATTGAAGCATAGTGACAAACTTAAAGGTTCCTCCTCATGACTGTATTTAAATGCATTCCTCCACTCTTCATCTATCTATCCATGGTGATGATGATCAAATTAATTTTTTAAATACAATCATTGTCAAAGATTTATTAAATTATTTTATTTAATAAAGATTTATTTAAGTAGAGTAAAACGTTATTAAAAAGGAAACTTCTGACCAGGGTCTGGAAAGGTTTCTTCTGGACTAGTTCACTACTTCAAAACAGTCTCCCCGTTAAGAGACAAAGCAAAAATTCCTCATAAATTATAGCTGATGATGTTACCTAGTTGGGTAATGAAACGCCTGCCAAAAAACAAGGAAGCTCAGAGAGCACCAAGGAGCCCTCATGTCAGCCCTGAGCTACAAATATTCTCCTTTATTAAGACTGAAGGTTTTTGCATAGTTCCTAGAACTGCAGTGAGATTGAGGGGAGATCATGAGAAGGTGTCCCTGAAAAAGATTAAGTTGCAAACCTTTGGCTGCAACAGATGGGACATGAGTGTGAGTCCTGGGACAGGAGGAGATATTTCTAAGGCCCATCCAGTTATCCAAGAAAAAGTCCTTTGTGTTGAAGAACTCCAATTAGGAGACTCCAACTGGCATGGAAAGACAGGCCCACATTTAATAGTAGTTAAATTGGGAGACTCCTTTTCAAGCAGAGGGACTGAAGGTGGCTAACACTCAAGATAGACAAGGCCAATCATTTTCAGATGAAGAGCCCTCTTAATTATTAAAGGCCAAATCTAAGTAACATTTCCTGTCACAATCTGTCTCCTTACTTCTGATATTGGGAAGACCTTTTCTTTGAACTAAAGTTGTGTTTCAGGTTTCTGGTCAAGGGATTCTCTCACTGGTCACTCTCATTTTACGTGAACTGAAAGCCTTGGACCTCCTTCCTAGAGGCAGAAAGCCAATTGCTCCCCCCACCCAGTTGGGTGAGAGACAGGTATGCTACCTTTGACCAGGTCTGGACTACTTTAAAACATCACAGACCATGGACCTTCCCTTCCAGGGAACCATTTCCCAATGGCCTTTCCCTAAGCAGAACAAGAGGAAGCTTCTCTCCCAATGGGACCCCCAGGAGCTCCATCTGGCCATGAAGGGGCTGTTGCGCCGGTTGGAGGGATTGGGGGTGGGGGGCACCGTCCTTCGGTGGTTCTCCTCCTACCTCTCCGACCGGTCGCAATCTGTGTTGACGGGGGCAGCGGTCGACCCCGAGGCGCCTAGTGTGTGGGGTGCCACAAGGGTCGGTCCTCTCGCCCCTTCTGTTCAACATTTATGTAAAGCCGCTGGGTGAGATCATCCGTGGTTTTGGGGTGGAATTCCATCAGTACGCTGATGACACTCAGCTGTACATTTCCACCCCAGACCACCCCAATGATGCCGTGGAGGTGATGTCCCAGTGCCTTGAAGCTGTGCGGGTCTGGATGGGGAGAAACAGGCTTCGACTCAACCCCTCCAAGACCGAGTGGCTGTGGCTACCGGCGTCCCGATATAGCCAACTGACTCCATCGTTGGTTATTGGGGGCGAATCATTGGCCCCCACGGAAAGGGTGCACAACTTGGGCGTCCTCCTGGATTCACGGCTGTCTTTAGAGGATCATACGACAGCCGTGGCCAGGGGGGCTTTTTATCAGGTTCGCCTGATACGCCAGTTGCGGCCCTTTCTAGATCGGGACTCCCTACGCACAGTCACTCAGGCGCTCGTCACGTCTCGCCTGGACTACTGTAATGCTCTCTACATGGGGCTCCCCTTGGGATGCACCCGGAGGCTTCAGCTGGTGCAGAATGCGGCCGCGCGGGGGATTATGGGAGCGACAGGGCGCTCCCACGTGACACCCCTCCTGCGTGAGCTGCATTGGCTGCCGGTTGATTTCCGGGTGCGTTTCAAGGTGTTGGTAATGACCTTTAAAGCGCTCCATGGCTTAGGACCAGGGTACTTACGGGACCGCCTTCTGCCACCAATTGCCTCCCACCGACCGGTTCGCTCCCACAGAGAGGGCCTCCTCAGGGTACCGTCAGCCAGACAATGCCGGCTGGCGACCCCCAGGGGGAGAGCCTTCTCTGTGGTAGCCCCCACCCTCTGGAACGATCTGCCTCCAGAACTGAGGACTATTGCTGACCTCCGGACTTTTCGTCGGGCTCTAAAGACGCACTTTTTTCAACTCGCTGGACTTGCCTGATCCCTTCTTTTCTAAATATTTTTACACATTTTTTAAATTTTAAACTTTTTAGAGTTTTTAGTCGGTTCTTATGCCTTCAGCCTTAATTTATATGGATTTTAGGATGGTTTTAATTGTTTATGTACTGGTTTTAATTGGCTGTACACCGCCCTGGGTCCGCCAGGAGAAGGGCGGTATAGAAATTCAATAAATAAATAAATAAATAAATAATGATCCAATTTCATCCCATTCAGTCCAAACCTCAATTCAGGGTCTCTTCAACAGAATCCCCTTCTGCTTTGCTCTTTCAGGACAAGGAACAAGCGAACCTGAGGCTCTTAACAACACAACCTCCAGCACTTGAGGGTTTCTCATCCCAGGTTGGACATGGCTGAACCAGCTACAAAGAGTCTCCAGTATTACAGCAGCTGAAGAACAGCTTGGTCAATAGCACTGAAGCCTCCCAAGTGGTCTAGAGAAAGAAAACTATGAAGTTTCTACTCCCCATGTTCAATTCTCAGTAAAGGTCATGGACCCTGGAAACTAGGCTTAGTCCACATGAAATGGGTCCCAAATCTTTGGAAAAAAAGAAGAAAGACACCAAAATTTCTCCCACCTGGTTGAGGAACTTTAGCTGTGAAAGAGCTCTTCGGTAGATAGTAAGTCTCTGTCTTTCCAAAGTCCCCATTCGAACTTCGATGGGATCCCCCTTGGGGAGAATCAAGGAACTCACAATTGCCAGATCTGCTGCTACATCTCCATTTTGATCCAAATAGAGTTCCCTCTCAGAAATATTGCAATACTCATTCTTCTGCAGGAAAGGATGGAACTAGAAGGGGAACATCCAGGAAGTTTAAAATCTGAAAGCTTTTTTTAAAAATCCCATTTAGTCTTTACACATTTGAATCTTTTTTCTACAGTTGCCTAACATCAAAATATACATTTTGATGTATATTTTTGATGTATGATGTATATACATTACTAGCCCCCACGGAAAGGGTCCGCAACTTGGGCGTCCTCCTGGACACACAGCTGTCTTTAGAAGAGCATACGATGGCCGTGGCCAGGGGGGCTTTTTATCAGGTTCGCCTGATATGCCAGTTGTGCCCCTTTCTAGATCGGGACTCCTTACCCACAGTCACTCAAGCACTTGTCACGTCTCGCCTGGACTACTGTAATGCTCTCTACATGGGGCTCCCCTTGGGGTGCACCCGGAGGCTCCAACTGGTGCAGAATGCGGCCGCGTGGGGGATTATGGGAGCGATGGGGCGCTTCCACGTCACACCTCTCCTGCGCGAGCTGCATTGGCTTCCGGTGAGCTTCCGGCTGCGCTTCAAGGTGTTGGTGATCACCTTTAAAGCGCTCCATGGCTTAGGGCCAGGGTACTTACGGGACCGCCTTCTGCCACCAATTGCCTCCCATTGGCTGGTTTGCTTCCACAGAGAGGGCCTCCTCAGGGTGCCGTCAGCCAGACAATGTCGGCTGGCGATCCCCAGGGGGAGAGCCTTCTCTGTGGTGGCACCTACCTGCTGGAACGATCTGCCCCCAGAGATACGAACGATCCCAGACCTTCGGACTTTTCGTCGGGCCCTAAAAACTTACTTTTTTCAGTTAGCTGGGCTGGCTTGATTTTATATTGATTTTAAAGTTTGATACTGATTTTAATTGAAATGTTTTAAATTATGGGCCAAATTTATTTAATTACTTTTAAAATTATTTTAACTTTTGGGTACAAATGTTTTTACTCTGGCTGTTCACCGCCCCGAGTCCGAAAGGAGAAGGGCGGTATATAAATCTAATAAAAGATAAAGATAAAATATACATTTAGAAAAATAGGTGTTACTACCTTCATAAATAAAACAAAAGTTCAGCAAATGGCTCAACCCTATATTGGCAAAATATATATTAACAAAATATACTGGATGCAATTGGTAAATTATAGGGGACATTCTAGAGCAGGTCACAAATAAAATGAATCATAGGAAAAAAGATTATTCATAAACGCCTGGAAAACATCAGGTTGATTATGAGAAAGTGTTCATTTAGTGACCATTTCAAAGTTACAACAGCACTGAAAAAAGTGACTTAGGATAGTTTTTCGCAGGATCCTGGCAGCATCCCCAGGGTCCCCAGGGGATCAACATCTGAATTCTGGGCATCCTCTTATGATGGTTGTAGCATTTTAGGGTCGCCTGATCTCCTTTTGCGACTTCTGACCAGCAAAATCAACAGGGAAGGCAGATTCACTTAACAACCATGTTACTGACTTAACAACTGTGATGATTCACTTAAGAAGAAAAGAGAAGAAAGTCATAAAATAGGGCAAAACTTATTTAATGACCGTCTTGCTTAACAACAGAAATGCTGAGCTCAGTTGTGGTCGTGAGTCCCATACTGCCTCTTCCAATAACTGGAAGAAGCTGCCCAGAAGCTCCAGATCTCCTCCATGTTGTTCTGGAGGGGGTGGGGGTGGGGGGGATGGGACAATGAGCTCCGTCAGAAGGGAGGAGATTCTGGCCGAAGGAGAAGAAAAAGACCCTGAAAAGAGGAGCCATTTCAGAGCTGAGCCCCCAGAGCAGAGAAGTCCAGCCTCCCCTTCACTGAGGAGGCAAAGACTGAGCAGCCGTCAGTCACAGAAGCTTTGGCTGGGACTCCTGCAGAGAGGAGGGGTTGGGCTAGATGGTCTCAGGGTGTCCTTCCAAGTTATAAAGGTAACATTCCACTATGCTAATCACAAACCCTTAAAGACAATAATATATTTAAAAATGCATGCATCCTTTTAAAATTAACTGTGATTAGAACCAAACTCTATCTGTCGTGGGGCCTGGTGCTTAGAAGATGATGTCTCCAGCAATCAGATTGGGAGATCTCTGGAGGACCTTTGGATTGGATGATTTCCATTGGACAGTGGGAGGGGATGCTTTCTATCTGTAATTTTCGCACTTTTGTCTCAGATTCTGCTTTTCCTTGGTTGCAATCACTTCATTTTCCAGTAAAAGTGCCTTTCTCTATAAACAACGGAGTTTGGGTCATTCTTTCTTGGACTTCAAAGGAAGCATACCTGACAATTACGTTTTCATCAGTACCTTTTAAAATTTTATCTAAATTAGTCAAATTATTGTAAAAACTTTCTGTCTCAAAATCTTTATCATATCTAGGATGTATTTGCAAATAGGAAAACCAATTCATCTTTATACTTTGTTCTTCTAATTCTTGCATAGATTTAAGTTCACTCTTTTCATTAAATAATTTACTATATCTAACAATTTGTTCCTTTCTAAATGTTATTGAATATGAGACTGCTTCAGTAGTTGATAACCAGACTGGAATTTTTAAATAATGTTGTCTTTTGATCTTCTCCCAGTTTAATAGCAAGGCCTCACTTATAAAATGTTGCCTAAAATACTCCTGTGTTTTTGTTCCTTGTACCATAAAAAAGTGTGCCACCCCAACAACAAATCATGTCCTTCTAGAGTCAATAATTTATTTATTTATTATTCATATTTCTATGCTGCCCACTCTCCGAGGACTCTGGGTGTCTTACACCAAAGACAGTATACTAAATAGCATATTGCCGCCAACAATCTGGATTCCACCTTCGAAGGATGGAAGGCTGAGTCAACCTTGAGCCGGTGAGATTTGATCCGCTGATCTGCTGAACTAGCAGTCAGCTGAAGTAGTTGCAGTACTGCACTCTAACCACTGCGCCACCTCGGCTCATCATAACCTAGTATTTCTTAACATTATCCATTCCTTAATCCACATCAGACTTGTTGCTTGATAATATAATTTCCAATTAGGCAGGCCAAATCCTCCTTGTATTCTAGCATCTTGCAACAATTTTTTATAATTATTATTATTGTTTTTTTATTATTTATATTTATATACCGCCCTTCTCCCAAAGGACTCAGGGCAGTGAACAGCCAACAGATAAAACACAAGGTATACAAAATTTAAAACAGTATTAAAATCCGATTAAATTAATTTGGCCCACAATTAAAACACCCCAATATTAAAACCCATAATTAAACAATTTAAAATTAAAACAATTTAACAGAGTTAGGCCAGCCCGGCTTGATGAAATAAAAACGTCTTTAGGGCACAGTGAAAGGTGCGCAGATCCAGGATCCGCCGTATCTCTGGGGGCAGCTCATTCCAGAGGGTAGGTGCCCCCACAGAGAAGGCTCTCCCCCTGGGGGCCGCCAGTCAGCATTGCTTTGCCGACGGCACCCTGAGGAGCCCCTCTCTGTGGGAGCGTACTGGTCGGTGGGAGGCTATCAGCGGCAGAAGGCGGTCTCATAAATACCCAGGTCCTAAGCCATGGAGTGCTCTAAAGGTGGTAAACAATACCTTGAAGTGCACCTGGAAGACCACCGGGAGCCAGTGCAACTCATGCAGGAGAGGTGTTACATGGGAGCGCTGAGTCGCCCCCATCACCACCTGCGTGGCCGCATTCTGGACCAGTTGGAGCCTCCGGGTGCTCCTCAAGGGGAGCCCCATGTAGAGAGCATTACAGTAGTCCAAGCAGGATGTGACGAGAGCATGAGTGACCGAACATAAGGCATCCCTAGGAGCCTGAGTGGCGCAGCAAACTAATGCAGACTAATGCTACTGTTAAAGGTAGTATTTAGCTTCCAGCTGCCTGCAATTACTGCGAGTTCAATTCTCACCAGGCTCAAGGTTGACTCAGCCTTCCATCCTTTCTAAGGTAGGTAAAATGAGGAGCCGGTTTGTGGGGGCAATAAGCTGACTTTGTATAAAATATACAAAAGTATGAAGGCTATTGCTTAACGCATTGTAAGCCGCCCTGAGTCTCCGGAGAAGGACAGCATATAAATTTTTTTTAAAAAAATCCCGATCCAGAAAGGGACAATATTAATTATATCCTCGCTTTTTTAACCTGCCAAATGTATATCAACACTATTTTATTTAAATCTTCAAAATACTCTTTCCCCAACCTAATTGGGATTGTCTGGAACAAATATAGGATCCTGGGTAATATATTCATCTTAATCATTGATATTCTCCCTATTAGTGATAGTTGTAAATTTTCCCACTTTGCCAAGTTTGTCACTATCTGTTGTTTGAGTTTATTATAATTGTTCTCTTTGAGCGTACTACATCTTGCTGTCAAGTATATCCCCAAGTACTTAACTTTATTTGTGACCTGCATCTTTAATCCTTCCGCCAGTTCTTCTTTTTGTTTTATTGACATATTTTTGTCAAAATCTTCGTTTTGTCCTTATTTACTTTCAAACCTGCTACTTTTCCATATTCTCCTATCTTGTCTATTTTGTAATTGAAGATGGTTTTATGTATGTTTGTTTAAAAATATTTTTTTTTAAAAAAAAATAGAACTGCAGAAAATACAATGGCTACCAACCTGCCTCCCGTTGGGGACCTGTATACTGCAGGAGTCAAAAAGAGAGCTGGGAAAATATTTACAGACCCCTCACATCCTGGACATAAATTGTTTCAACTCCTACACTCAAAACTACACTATAGAGCCCTGCACACCAGAACAAGTAGACACAAGGACAGGTTTTTCCCAAACGCCATCACTCTGCTAAACAAATCATTCCCTCAACACTGTCGAACTATTTATTAAGTCTGCACTACTATTCATCTTCTCATCGTTTCTATCACCCATCTCCTCCCACTTATGACTGTATGACTGTAATTTTGTTGCTGGTATCCTTACAATTTATATTGATATTGATTGTTTCCTGATTGCTTATTTGTACCCTATAGAATAGAATTGTTTATTGCCATGTGTGATTGGACACACAAGGAATTTGTCTTGGTGCATATGCTCTCAGGGTACATAAAAGATACATTCACCAAGAATCATAAGGTACAACACTTAATTATAGTCATTAAGTGTTGTACCTTATGATTCTTGACGAATGTATCTTTTCTTTTACGTACACTGAGAGCGTATGCACCAAGACAAATTTCTTGTGTGTCCAATCACACATGGCCAATAAACAATTCGATTCTATTCAAATCCACCAAGTGGAGCCAGATCAAAGCATTCCAGAGTTTTTATGCCCTTCCTCCCGTCACTCGAACAATGTCCTGCTTCCCCATTGGCTGGAGACTAGCAAGCTCTCGACCTATCCGGAGCTCCTGTTCAACTCCTGGCCTTATTGACCCCAGCAACCCGCTGTCTCCATCACTTGGTGTGATTGTGCACCACTAACTTTCCTTTGTTCTTTTGCATAAATTGTTTATTTTTGAAATATGTCCCTTAAGCTCTTGCTCAGAAAGCCCCCCCCCCTTCTTTCTAGACTTTTCTGAACCACTTTGTTCACTCTAAGAATGATACCATTTTAGCTAGTTTTTCAAAAAGTTCCTTAACTTTCTAGTTCCTTATTTTCTTTATTTATCACGCAGAAGTGGAAGCTGTAATGAAACATTATTTTAGAAGCAATTCTTCATATCCCACAATATCGGAACCCCATACCTGCCACGGCTGCAGCCTTGGAGCCCACAATCTCCCTTCGCCTTCCTTCCTTCCCCTCCTCCATCTGGAGGAATAGGCGGCGTTCAAGGCCTGGGCCAGAGTCTGAATGAGACTGTACACAATGGGATAATTTGTGATCTTTATTCTGTTCCTTTTCTCCTGGGTCTCCAGTGGGGCTTCCTGGGTGCATCTTCTGCGGCCTTTGACAGAAAAGACGTTCTTTGTAAGAGAACAGTGGAAATAATGATCTTGAAACTCTTTTTCCACAAAGAAATGGGGTTCAAAGGCAGAATCCATTGGCCTTTCTTTTGCCAGATAACCAAAGTTCCAAATACTATGGATGTATTTGTAAAGTCTGTGCTTGGTCAAAATTAATCTTCCCAAAGCTGTACAGATCCAGATTTTCCCTTCAATGGATCCTGGCAAACGCATAAGTGTTAAATGGAAAGGAAGAATTCTCCCCAAAATGGGAACATTTTCTATGAAGTGAACAAAAATGTTGACTTTTCTCCACTTAGAGAGGGAATCCCTGAGGGAAGCTGTATATCCGGTTGTTGAGAACAGTTGTGATATAACCACACAAATTCCATTCCTGACAAGCAGAGGAATAAAAATCCTCATGAAATTCTCTCCCTTCTCTGTATCTGAAGCAAAGAGGCCAATCAGGGTCCATCTGAAATGGAGGAGCACTTGGACAATTCTTGGGTACTGGAATCCTTCTTTGGGGAGAATACGGTGGAAAAAGGGGAATTTCCTTTTATCACTTAGAGCCTCTGAAACAAGGTTATTACTGATCTGAAAAAGCAATGAAGAAAGTTGTGTTATATTGGAGGTCAGATAAAGTCCAAAACTTTATTTTTTAATAAATTCAATTTGGGATTGATGAACAAATTAAATAGATCATTGTTGATTAGCAATTATGCCATATCAAGAAACTGAATATTAAGCACAGTGTCAACGCCACTGTATATAAAAACGGAGCATAAGAAACAAATTAAATAAAAAAGAATAAGAATAAAAAATATCATAACTTATTGCAATCAGAGCCACGTGTCTATGGAGATTCTCAGTCATCCAGGTTCTTCAGCTCTAGATGAGAAGCAAAAGGTCTTCAAAGAAAAACCAGAAAGTCGACTTCCGGTGGCGTCCTCGTCGTCGCTGGGTGGCTTGTTTGCATGGCCGCCGCCTTCGCCATTTGTAGAGCCGCTTTGCGATCGGCAAAGCGGCTTGGAAATCTTCCCTTCAGATCGGAAGAGAAGATAGAGCGGGTGGCTTCAGGTTGAGCCCCCAGAACTGCTGCCAGGGTTCCTTCCTTGCCCTGGTAAGCGTTCTGTGTGAGGGCTCCCTTCCCAGGCTACCGGAGCTCCGAGCGGCGAGGGACCTCTGTTTTGAATGGAGCGAGATGACGAGAGCAACTCCACTTACAATAATTCACAGTCTTTCAAAATTTAAAGGATTTGGTGAGATCTGGACTATTTTTAAAAATTTAATTATATTTAAGGGATTTTTTCTTTAAAAGAAGAAACTGAGCTGTCTCTGAGTGAAAGTGTCTGGAAAATGGTGGCTGGCTAAAGCGGAGCAAGTGAAAGGGAAAAGGGAAAGTGTTAATTATCAGTTTGCCTGCCAGTAATTGAAACTAATGTATCTGCAAGATTTTTAACTGAAAAATACAAGTGATTTGATTCCTTTTCTGTAAAACTGGGGAAGACAGGAAAAGGAGGAAGATTTTCTTTTTTCCAGAGACTTAAATCCTGTTCTGGCATGGCTTCAAAAAAAGCGGGGGGAGATTCAGACAAAGGAAAAGTCAGCCAAGTTACCAGCGCCAGCTCAGAGTCAGACACAGGACAGTGGGACTGAGGATTTGAAAGTTTTCATACTTAATATACATAAGTCCCTAGGAGAGCTTTCTGGAAAAATGAGTAAAATGGATGAAAGGATGGAAAAAAATCAAAAGGAAATGATGGAGTTGGTTGAGGAAAAAACTGACAAGTTAAGTCAGAATGTGGCCACTGTAGCTACTGCTTTTACTGATGCTTTGTTGGTGGTAGAGAAAAAAGTGGATGATTTAAATCTTGAAGTGGAATCTAATAAGAAGGAAGTAAATGAAAAAATCTTTAAAGTTGAGGTCAAAAATCAAAGGCTAGAAGATGAAATCACGATGATGCAATTTCGGAATATGGAGTTCGCTATAAGACTGAGAGGTTTAAGAGAAAACAGCAGAGAGAATCTGAGGGCAGCTTGTGTGGATATATTGGCTAAGATTTTAAAAATTGAATCAGATGTGATTGCTAATAGAGTTGACAAGATTTACAGAGTTAATTCGCGTGTGGCGAGACAAAGGAATTTGCCAAGAGATGTAGTGATTTATTTCACTGACAGAAGATTGAGAAATGACATTTTGCAAAGTTCTTTCCACACCTCTGTTCAACATGAGGGTAGCCAAATTGGTGTTTTTAAAGAGCTGCCACCTAAGAGACGGGAAAGATTTTGGTTTTTTGGTAAATGAATTGAAAAAGCGCCAGATTCCATTCAGATGGGATGCTCCAGTTGGCATTATCCTGAGACATGAGGATGTAAGATATCGTATCAACTCGGTGGAAAAAGCAGAATATTTTTACAACAACGTTCTTAAAAAAATTTCAACACCCCCACGTTCATCTACACTTTTATCTGTAGAAGAAATTTCTAAAGAGAAGGATCTTGAAGAGGGGACTCAAGAATTGATTCAGCAAAAAGAACCACAGGCAATTCGAGAAACAGTAAGGGAGGAAACTCTAGGAGCAGTAGGTGGTCTCTCGGAGGATTTTTTTACAGATTTTTTAGAGTCTAAACCAAAGCAGTCTAGAGCCACAAGAGAGGTGGAGCCGGACCTCGATTTGTTGTTGCAAGAACCGAAAGATCAACGTATAACTCGTGCAGCAGAGAAGCAAAGACTAGAGAAACAAAATCAACAGAGGTCCAGGATGCCACAAGAAGAGAATGGTGCAAATGGGAAGAAACAGTACTCTGAAGCAGTGGGAGGAGCGAGACCAAAGACATCTGCTGTGGAACAGAGTCTTAGGCAAATGCTCGAATCGCTTCAGTCATCCCCAAAATGACAGTTAGATTTTTATCATGGAACGTGAATGGTCTGAATTCACCACAGAAAAGAAGGAAAATATTTCATTATTTGAAGCAATATAAAAATGATGTTGTTTGTTTGCAAGAAACTCATATTAGAACCCAGGACCAAATTTTTTTGACAAATTCAAAACTTGGGTCACATTTTATATCTTCTAGCTCTGTGAAAAGGAATGGATTAGTTTTGTACATTTCTAAAAGAATACCAGCTAAATTGATAGAAACGGATGATGAAGGAAGATATATCGCAGTTGAAATAAATATACAGAATGTTTCGATGCTTCTTATTGGGATTTATGCCCCAAATCAACAGCAGGAATTTTTTTATAAATTACTGAACATTAAAATATTGCAGTGGAATTATAAGTCTTTTTTGATTATGGGCGACTGGAATGGAGTGATTGATACAAATCTTGATAAGAAGACTTTGGCCAAGAAGGGGAATAAATTACCACAGATGTTCTTTGCATTGAAAGAAGAATTGGAACTGAAGGATGTATGGAGAATTCATCATCCGAAGGAATTGGACTTTACTTTTTTTTCTGATAGACATAAATCCTTTTCTAGGATTGATTTCATGCTGGTTACTTCTGATTTACTGACCAAAGTGGTTAAGACTAAAATATTTCCTAGAACTTTAACGGATCATAGTTCGGTATGGATGGAGATGGATTTTGGTAAGAGGGAGAGATCTTGGAGAATGAATGAGAATTTATTTAGATATGAAAAGAATATTATGGATCTTAAAAAACACGTTAATGAATTTTTTCATATTAACTTGAACAAGGGTACACCTATTGAGACTGTTTGGGATGCAAGTAAGGCTTATATGAGAGGTGTACTGATTTATATGAATTCTAAATATAGGTCAACACGACAAAAGTCTAGAATAGAATTGGAGTCAGAAATAAAGGAAAAAGAACAACTGCTTATTAAAAATCCGACTGATGAGAAACTACAGCTAACTATAAAACTTTTGAAAGATCAATTTCAAATATTGATGGCTGATCAGACGGCAATTAATTTGCAATATGCCAAACATAATACTTTTTGTAATGCTAATAAACCTGGTAGATGGCTGGCTTATACCTTGAGAAAGCAACAAAGTTCTCGTATTATAAACACTATTGAGTATAAAGGGAAACAAGTTTTCCAACAGAACTTAATACATCAAGCTTTTTTAGATTATTATTCTAAATTATACCATGCTGATAATATTAAAAACGACTTTATTGATGAATATCTTGAGAAGAAGAGGGTTACAAAAATTTCAAGTATACAAAGTGATAGACTGAATCAACCTATAACATGTGAAGAGATTCTATTTGCAATAAAACAACTGAAATTATCCAAAGCTCCTGGGACGGACGGTTTGACAGCAGTATATTATAAGACTTTACAATCGGAATTGGTTGAGCATCTTAAGGACTTGTTCTGTAATATTCAGCAGGGGGGCAAAATACCCCCCTCATGGAAGACGGCTTTTATTTCATTGATACCGAAGGAAGAGGGATCTACAAAACCAGAAAATTTTAGACCAATATCTCTCCTGAATACGGATTATAAAATTTATGCAAAAGTATTAGCCAACAGACTGATGCCAGTTATTCAAGATGTGATTCATGAGGATCAAGCAGGTTTTACAGAAGGTAGATATATGAAGGACAACGTCAGGCAACTCATAGACTTATTGGAATATCTTGAAAAAAAGAAACAGATCTCTGCGGTGCTGGTGTTTTTGGATGCGGAAAAGGCCTTTGATCAAGTCAACTGGGATTTTCTAAAAAAGACTTTGCATAAAATGGATTTCGGGGACCAGTTTATACAAGCGATTTCAGCAATTTATCAAGAACAGACTGCACAAATTATTATTAATGGGAGTTTAACTACTAATTTTAATATATAGAAAGGAACTAGACAAGGTTGTCCGCTATCCCCATTGTTGTTTATCTTAACTTTAGAAGTGTTGTTGAATGCTCTACGGGACTCCGACAATTTGAATGGAATAGTTGTAAGGCAAAAAGATTACAGAACAAAAGCATTCGCAGATGATCTGGTTGTTACCCTAACACAACCTTTGGAATCAATCATCCAGATGAAAAACATTATAGAGGAATATGGTCTGGTTTCAGGTTTTAGTCTGAACCAGAAAAAGACTAAGATGATAGTTAAAAATATGTTGGAACCACAAAGGAGTGAACTGGAAAGGTTGGCAGGCTTTGAAATAGCTACAAAGGTGAAATATCTAGGAGTTCAGGTTGCAGCTTCTAATATAAAACTCTTTCAAAATAATTATGAGGAATTGTGGCATAAGATTCAAAAGGATCTTGAAACTTGGAAGAAACTGCAACTATCTTTACTTGGCAGAATAGCAGCTATTAAGATGAACGTTCTACCTAGATTTCTGTTTTTGTTTTAAATGATTCCGATGCTTAAAAGTGATAAAACCTTGATGGAATGGCAAGCAGGTGTAAATAAATTTATTTGGAATGGGAAAAAACCAAGAGTTAAACTTAAAATCATGCAAGATGTTCGTGAAAGAGGTGGCCTCAAAGTTCCAAACCTACATTTATACTATGAGGCAGCAGTGTTGACACAAGTAGGTGTCTGGTTTGGAACAACGAAAACAGAAATTTTGAATATAGAAGGCCATGATCTGGAATTTGGTTGGCATGCATATTTATTCTATGAAGATAAGTTGGACAGAGTATTCAACAGTCACATTTTGAGACATGCTTTGATGAGAGTTTGGAAGAGGCACCAGCTTCAATTGGATTACAAAATATCTTTGTGGTTGGATCTTGGGCAGATTATGCCAAATATAAAGTCACTCGGGGGGATTTTATATAAAGAGATGCTTTTTAATGATGGGGGCAGATGGATTTTGAAACCTTTGAATATGCTGTTGGAAGAAGGGACGAATTTAACTTGGTTGCAGTACCTTCAACTTCAAGCGAGATGGAGAGAAGATCAGAAAATTGGACTAATGTCGCATGAAGAAGATTTGGTGACTCAGATAAAATGTAAAGGGCCGATGCATATTAAGCGAGTGTATAATTTATTGTTAGAAAGAGATTCAGAGGGTGAATTAGTTAAAGATTGTATGATAAAATGGGCACAAAATTTTGCAGAACCAGTAATGTTGGAAACATGGGAAAAGATTTGGGTCCAGAATGTTAAGTTTACACAAGCGCTGAATGTGAGGGAAAACTTTTATAAGATGTTTTACAGATGGCATTTAGATCCAAAAAAATTATCATGTATGTATCCAAATGTTCAACCTAAATGTTGGAGGTGTGATTGTTTGGATGCAACATATTTTCATATTTGGTGGACTTGCAGAAAATTGAAAACATTTTGGATTAAACTTTGGTGGGTTATGCAGAACATTTTGAAGAAGAAGCTTGAATTTTCTCCTCAGTTTTTTTTGCTGGGGATAGTTAAGGATTGTTCACTGGCTGAAACGAGATTGATCTTATATATGATTACTGCAGCTAGACTACTGATTGGTCAATACTGGAAAAAAGATAGTGTACCTACCATAGAGGAATGGATATTGAAGATGTCTAATTATGCAGAAATGGCTAAGATTTCTGCATACCTAAAAGACAGGACCCATGCAGTTTTTGCTAAGGAGTGGAAGAAATGGGTAGAGTATATGCAGAATAAATATCAAAGTAAGAAGTTTCAATTAGCATTTGACTCATAATTATGTCTATTAATTATTTTATTATATATTTGATATATTTTTATTATGTTATATATTTATATTAACATTTAGATACATTATAATGTCAAAAATAAGTTTATATATTTGATAGATTAACCTTATTTTATCTAATTTTTAAGAAAAGAAATTTATGATGTATTGTTTGAATTTTATATACTTTTTAAAATAACATTACTAAGATTGAATATTGAGAATTATATTTAATGTTAAACATTTATATGAATTTTTTTTCTAAAATTTATGATGCTCAAAATTAGTTTTTTTATATATATTTGTCATATTTGTCATATTTGTTAGATTGCCATGGGTTTTTACAAATGATTTATGGTTATTATATATTTGATTAGGGGGGTAAAAGATGTTAGAAGTCTAGATTAATTTTTTATTACTTAAGGTTAAACTTGTTATATTTTTAGCTGGATCTCACTTAATTTTTTTTTCTTTTGTTGTTTGATGTTGATTGATACATATGATTGGTTAATAGTGGAAGTCAGGGGGGAAGGGGGGAGGGATAGAGGGGCAAAGGGAGTGGGTGGTAGTTGGGTGGGGGGTTGGGGGGGAAGGGGTATAAAAATTGTATTGTAAAACTTTTTCAATAAAAAAGAAAAGAAAAACCAGAAAGTCTAGTTGCCTCTTGAAAAAGCACCTTTGGGACAATCAGATCCAGATGTCAAGTGAGCCTTTCCTTCCAATAAAAGGCCGTATTAGATCTTTAATCCTGACTGAACAGCGAATGTGTTGCTTTAACCCAAGTTTCCCAATAGGTTGTTTGTCTAATGTGCAGTCCAAGACTCTCATCTCTCTCTTTCTTATGCAGTCGACATTCAATATTCCAGATTCTTGGTGAAGCAATATTTGTTTATTTATTTATCTACCACTTTGATTATTTTTTGACCTTTTCTCTAGTTACACAAGAGAGAGGGAGACCAGAGCTCCTAATATAATTTGTCAGTTGCATAGTCCTAGAGAGCTTTATTTGAAATTCTGCATCTTCTAACCCAGAGAACTTGGGGACTCTGTCAGGCTCCAGAGATTTAATTGTACACTCAGAAATTCAGCCCTGTGGGAAAGGAAGGAGACCCCCTGTGAGTTCTGTGGTTCCACATATCAGGACACAGTAAAAAGCATCTGGTCTTCAGCAGTTCTTAAAAGTAGGTAAATGAACCTCAGGTGAACAACAACACAGGAGATATAACACCTGTCCTCCTTTATTTTACAGAAAGAGAGCCAAAATGGAGGAGCCAGGTGTGAAAGGGTAAGGACATTCTATGGCAAAGAAGATTATTCAGAAGTGGAAAACATTCAAGGCAGCTGCCAATCTTCCCAGGAGGGACCATTCCAGAAAGTTCACCCAAGGTCAGACCGTGCAATGCTCAGAGACATGGCGGAGAACCCAAGAGTTCCACCTCAGACTCCACAGGCCTCAGTGAGCCTCTTAACTGTTCCAGTTCCTGACAGCAGAATCGGAAAAAGACTGAAGAAGTTGGATTTGTTTGGAAGGGTTACCAGGAGGAAACTTCTCTCTAAAAAGAACACCACACACAGCATATCAGCACCATGACACACCAACCGCCAAGGACGGAGATGGCGGGGAGAGAATTTGGGCTTCTTCTGTAGCCACGGGACCTGGGCACCCTGCGATCATTGACTCGGCCATGGACTCCTCTGTGTACCAAAACATCCCAGAGTCCAATGTGAGACCATCTGATTGACAGCTGAAGCTTGGTGGACTTTGGGTCATGCAAAAGGCTGATGACCCCAAGCAAGAGGCTGAAAAAGGAAAGGATCCAGGCGTTGCAATGGCCCAGTCAGTGCCAGACCCCAACCCGATTGAAATGTGGTGGTGGGGCCTCCAGAGAGCTGGGCAGAAACAACCCCCCCCCCAAACCTCAGTGAACTGTTGTAAAGAAGAGGGGGACAAAATTCCTCCCACAGTCATACAGAAAATGATTACTTCAAGTTGTTGCTGCTAAAGGTGATTCTACCAGCTATTGTATCATAAAGTGCATTTAGTTTTTCAAACATGGCTTCTCCATTTTGGCTTTCTTTTTGTGAAAGAAATGATCACATGATGTAATATGTCCTATTTTGTTGTTCATCTGAGGTTGTATTTACTTCCTTTTAGGTTACTCCTGAGGGAGTAACTTGAACTCTGTTGAGGCAATTGAAAAGTTCATGTGGATGTGTAATAGTTGCATATTAGGAAGTCATGGAAGTTGCCAAAGCAATGTGTTCCTCTCCCTTCTTATCCAACATAAATAGGAATTACCTTGGGGGTTTGTGTTGCCATTTCAAAGTGAGGCGCTTCCATTCCTCTCCCATCACTGGTTGGCCACGCCCCTCTTATTTCATTCTGTGGACTCCATCCCGAAGCGGCAGGAAGCGGAGGCTGCCTTAGGTGCAAATGTGGCGCAAAGGCAGGTACAGGGCAGCTTCGCTCCTGCACTCTCCTCCCCTCCTTCTTCTCTTGTGACCCCCTGGCTGGCTGTGGCTGAGCTGGGAGCATGCACACGCATGGGGAGACCCTCCTTAAGCGAGCCTTTGCTTGCCCCGCACCCACCTTTCCTGAGCTTTGGTGGTGGGGCCAGCACGGAGCCCTGAGGGAGTCCGTTATTCAGGTGTCTTTGCTTACTGATTTTGTCACCCATGATGACTTGAAAGGTCCTTGCTGAAAGCATGTTATTTATTAGGCGGCCCATAGTCCTACAGGGGACAGCGTGGAGGAATTTCTTTAATAGGCCCTCCCTCCATACTGTGTCGTGTGCTGCTGTGAGATCCACAAATACAACAGATGTTTTCAATTTATTCTGATAGCTGCTTTCAATATGGCTTGTAAGACTAAGGATCTGATCAACGCAGCTCCAATAAGATCTAAACCCAGCCTGTTCAATCGGTATTTGTTTGTTAATTTTCTGTCCGATTCTGTTAAGTATCAACCTTTCAAGTAGTTTATAACAGACACTTAACAGAGCAATGGGGCGATAGTTTTCTGGCTTATTGCTTTCTTTTCTGGGTTTTAGTATGGCGATTACATTGGTTCTTTTAAATTCTGGAAGGAGCCTCCTGGAAGTTAGGATATGGGGTACTCTAGTTAAGTTGACATCTCTATTTAACATATATGTCCGATATACCACCCACGCTATCAACAAAGTTCTCTTATGCTGATGACCTGGCATTAGCATATAGCCACAAGGACATCGAAGCTACAGAAGGCGTACTTACAGCCGACCTTACAATTTTGAGCACATACTTCCACCAATGGAGGTTAATCCCAAGTGTAAGTAAAACAGTTACATCATATTTTCACCTTAACCACAAATTGGTAAAAAAAGAACTCAATGTATAGTAAAACAACAAACTGCTCCGATATGAGGCAACACCAAAATACCTTGGAGTCACCTTAGACAGGACTCTGTCTCTTAAAAAGCATATTCCAAGTATGGCTGCCAAGATTAATAGCGGAAATAATATCCTACAAAAACTATGCGGAACAACTTGGGGAGCTTCAGCCCCAACTCTCCGATGTGCAGCCCTCGGGCTTTGCTACTCTGCAGCGGAATCCTGGGCCCCTGTATGGATAAACAGCTCACATACAGGACTCATTGATGTTCAACTTAACCATAGGATGAGGCTAATTACTGGGTGTATAAAATCTACACCTAGTTACTGGTTACCAGTTCTTAGTCACATACTTCCCCCGCACTTACGACGACAAGAAGCTCTCCTTCGGGAGTATAGTAAGATCTTGTTAAACTCCTCCCTTCCATGGATACATTCCTGATCTCTTAAGATGCTGATTAAAGTCAAGAAACCCACCACTCTTGACAGCGCTTAAGTTGATGGCCGATCATCAGAACATCACACAAAAGTGGATGGAAGCGTGGAGTAGCTATTCTCCCCACGATACCTCTGAGCATATTAATCCTAATAGTATACCTCCAGGATTTAACCTACCCCGACACATATGGGTGACATATAACAGAATTAGAATGACTCATGGGGTGTATGCTGACTCCTTGTATAAATGGGGAAAGACCCCTTCAGCACAATGTGATTGCGGGGCCCCTCGACAGACTATCCAACATACAGTGAGGGAAAGCTCTAAGAGAAGGTATCCAGGAGATTCTAGGGACTTCCTCTGCATAACAACGGCAGCTACTGACTGGATCTCCAAACTCAACATTAAACTCTGAAATGTTATTTCTGTTTTCCTTTTAGGTTTTCTTACTGTTTTTAAAATTGTTTTAATTGTTTTAACCTGTAAAAATAAAGTGATTTAATATTGTGTGTGACCAGCCATAAGCTAAATAAATAAACCAGGGATTGGGGAGACACGATACGTGCATCTTATGTGTCTTGCAGCTCTGTCACATGTCTCACTCTTGTCTGCAGGCAAACACTTTGTAGGGTAAAAAATAACCTTGTGAATTCAATCAAACTTCTCAACCTCACCGAGAAGCCTTGAGGTGACCGGCAGAAGAGAAGGGCTGTCTCCTGGGCTGGCCATGCCCACCCCGTCACTAGGGCTTATTTTTGGGAGAGGGCGTATATTTACCCCCACCCCAAAAATCAGGCTTGGCGTTATTTTCAGGACATGTCCTATTTTTGGGAAACACGGAAGCAGTTTAAAAGCATGTGACAACACTAGTAGATAAATAGGTACCGCTTTGGTGGGAAATGTAGCATTTTTGGTACAGATGTCAGGCCCCTAACAATGCTGGACTTGCTTGGATGTGACACCCAACTGTGAGGCAACATCGATGGCGAGAGAAGGCCCAGATGATGCCACAGGAGACCTCTCGGCTTTCTGGTGTGGAGCTGGTTCACCCCCTGTGGTGAACCCTGGAGAAGCTCATGGGCTCAAACTGAATGGACTAGCACTCTCTGGCAGCGAAACAAATACTATGTACTAACATTGTAGACTCCTGGCTAATTATACCTTTGCCATATGCTAAATAAGTAAATATTTTAGCTCTTTAGCCATATACATGAGAATCCTTCCTTAGTCCTGGTAAGCCATTAATATCCAGATGGAAAAACAAGGGTTCAGATATTCATTCTTCCGTGTTACCCCTTGGTAAGTATCGATCCTTTTTCTCGTGGCTCCATTGAGCCCCAACTTCCTTCTCAAACAGGGGCTTGGATCAGGGCCAACAGGCTAGTTACATTTTAATCGGCTCTTTGTGTCAAATGCTGCAGTAACATCTATAAAAGCTGGAAAACTGTGGTTTATCTGACTGACATATTGTGTAATTAGATACTTCAAAACAAATCTGTTGACGATATTAGATTATTAATTGATTGATTATTATACAACGTTACTCTACTTAACTTTACTCTACTTAAAATCCTGTTCAATGACCTTATTGCTTTTCAGGCCTTGTATGAGAAATTTGAACAAGAACATAAGAGAAAAAACATAACTGACATGTTTGCTAATATGGAGAAAAGCAACTCTTGAATTCCATGGAGAAGACATGGTTGCATCTATTGCTCCCCTTCCACTCACTTTTCCAGATAGAGAAAAACACACACAAACCTGTGGGACTTTGTAACGTGCTGCTAATGTTGATGCCTGAATGGAGATGTCCCTGTCAGCTGCATCAAGAAGAGCCAGGAGGTTCTCCTTCCTTCCACAGCCGTAGTTGGGGACATTGGCTTCTCCAGTGGAGAGAATATCCAGCAAGGCATCTGAAGTGCATAAAGGACTCAAATAGTTGTCATGGAGGTTGTAGCCCAGTGTGAGGTTGTGCAGGAGCTGGGAGTTCTTGTTGACCCCTTGAATGTTGAAAATGAATAGTAGGGTATATATAAAACTAGAAGAAAACGTACTGTAGAAAAATGTTCAAGTTATTATCAACAGTAACAACAAACTTTTAAAAAGAATTTATTCTTTTTTGCCTCCACAAGCCTACTGAATCAATACTAAGCCAATATTGATCGAAAACCAATAATCGGTTATAGAAATTTGGGAATGAGCTGGGCAGAGGCAACTACCACTGTTTCAATCCCTCCTTTAAACAAAATGAATTCAAGTGAAGAATTCAGGAGTGAACGGGGAAAAGAAGATAAACTGCATTGTCTTCAGGTTTTTTAACCCCATCTTTGGATTTGAGTCTCTTCTACAAACTAAAAAAGGAGGCAAGTTATAGAAATCAAAATCATTCAGGAAATTAGACAAGTCCTAGAATACAAAAGTAAGTGAAATAAGACAAAAAAGAAGGAGAGTGTTAGGACTGCAAATGGAGGGGATGCAGCTCCATAACCATGAATGACTTACACATGAGAAGTTATAGAAGGAGCACTGTGGAAAGGCAACATTATACGTGATACTTGTGTTTCAGTTGTAACTATACCAATGAGATGGTCTCCTGGCCTGTAAAAGCTCCATGATTGTTTTCCATCCTGGTTCTCCAAACTCAGCGGGCATTTCCTTCTAAGCTTCCCAGAGACTGGATGGGACAAAAGCAGCATCAGAGGCAGAAGTAGGAGGTCCATAATTCATGGAGCTTTATTAATCCTCTTCCTGTTTCTAACATTCACAGCAGGAACAATTGGGAGAATTCAAAGCACTCTCAGAAGATGGAAATGGCAGCGACTTTCCTGATATAAACAGAGAAACACTCAGCTTCACCTGTAAAGGAGAGAGAGGTACAATCAAGAGCACAGATCCTGTCTGCTCCAAAACTTGTTTCCACAGAGCTTGACTGAACAAATTTATCCTTTTCTGATACAAGATCCTTTGCATATGGCTTCAGTCTGCTCTCTCTATCACAGGTATGGAGATCTCAAAGGCCCAGATAATCATTATTAATTACAGGGAGAAGCAACTTCTCCTCTTGGGATCCTGAACTTCTTCTGGGCTCCATGAGTGCAGAGGGGAGGCTGGAGAAAAAGTTGTTTGTGAAAAGCCACAACTATATTCCTGGGGTCAATTCCTGTAGTGGTTGTGGTCCTTCCTGTCAGGACATGTCAGGAAAGGGATGCTGGAGGAAGATAGTTCAATAACAAGGGAATTGACCTCTGCTGTCCTTCAACCGGGTCTCTTGTCTCCAGAGTCTGCTGGAGAAGATCACCCAGAAGTATGAGGACCCAGTTTGTGGGGGAAATAAGCTGACTTTGTATAAATATATACAAAAGTATGAAGGTTATTGCTTAACACATTGTAAGCCGCCCTGAATCTCCGGAGAAGGGCGGCATATAAATCAAATTTAAAAAACGAAGTATGGAGTTTGGTGCCACTCTAGGTTGATGCCACTTAACTCTGGTGCTGCCTTTCTTCTAAGGCCAAGGAGGCAATCAGTCCCCTTGGATTCTGCCTAAGGTGAAGAGTGGGGCCTGTTTGGGCTTTTCTTTTATATCAGAACTTCATAAATTGGAGCTGATTTTAAAAAGTGGGACCCCTATGATGTTCCCATCTCTGAGGCTGTGGGGTGAAGCCCCCTTCCCTAAAAAGCCTCCGAGTGCTTTGAAGCTGCTCTTGGGGCCCCTGAGTCCCTGGTTCATTGCGATCCATTGTTGACAGATTGTGTCTCTTCTCTGGATGAGGAAGAGGGAGACGTCCCCCTTTGCCCAGGAGGGAGAACTGGGGAGGGGGCTGATCTGAAGGAAGAGGAGGGTCCCCATCCCAGGTTCTCCTCTCAGGGCCTGGCTAGGGGGTCCTGGGGGGCTCTGGGTGGAAGCCAGGCGGAGGCCTGGGAAGGGGTTCCTCTCCTCCCGGAGGGTCTCCCTGGAGCCTGGAGGGGCCCAGAGGGGAGGGAGCCAGAGACAGGGCCCAGGAGAGGTCCAGGGGAGGGGGGCAAGGGAGGTGGGGCCGCTTTCCTCTCAGGGAGGCCGGGGGACTTTTCCCCACACTGGGCGGAGGAGAGTCTCGGCTGAAGAGGAGCCTCGCAGGAGGAAGAGCCTCTCCGGCTTCTCTCCCATGGTCTCCATCCAGGCTCCCCCCCTTCCTCCCCCCCCTGGATCCAGAGGCTTCGGGGGCCCCAAAGAGCTTCCTGGGCTGATTGGCCAGCAGGTCCCCCCTGAGGAGAGAAGCCCGGATGGAGGCTCTGAGGGGGGAAGGGAGGCCTGGCCCTTCCTCTCCCCTCGGCTCCCCCGGCTCTGCCTCGGCCTCTGCCCAATGGAGTCAGGTGGTGTGTTTATATCTTCTGCTGATGGAGGAGGAAAAGAAATATTTATATTTATATATTTAAAAAGAGGGAAAAATCCTTCATTCTCTAGTTGCCACCCAGTGTCCCATATCCCCCTCCTGCCCCTGTGAAATCAGGGAAAAGGGGACGAGGATTTGGGCCTCCCCCCCTTGAGGGCCCTTCAGTAGAGGTCATCTGTCTGAGTGTCCAGTGCAGGGCCTCCCAGAGCAGGTGGCTCGACCTCAGCAAAGGCCTCTGGACATCAACTCCCAGAATCCCCTGTCCAGCACTTGGGGTCCTCCGTCCTCTTTCCACGCTTTTCCTCACACTGCCTGTAAGGGGCAAACTAAGTCTGGCCTTTCAGCCCCAGCTGGCCCCCACAGACAGCGAGTAGGGCAGCTAAAGTGGGCAAAGACCCTGCAGCCTCCTCCATTTTGTGGCCTCTTTTTTCCTGAGGCGATTCTCCCTCCCTCCATTTTGAGGGGAAAAAAAAGCTGAGGGGAGATTTTCTCTCCTCTCCAGCCAGGAATCGGGAAGGTTTCCCAAAGGGGGGGAGGAGGTTGGGGCAGAGGGAAGATTAGCAGCCCCTCCAGGTTCTTTGGGGGGAGCCCAGGGCTGGAGGTGCCCCCAGAGGTCATCCAGCTGGACCCCAGCCCAAGCAGGAGCCCCTCCACCCTCCTGGAGGTGCCTATGGGCCCTTTGAGGGTGGCCTGTGTGTGTGTGTGGATGAGGCTGAGCCCTCGTCCGGTTCCTGCCTTTGGGCCTGAGGGCTTCTGTGGCCCCCACAGCCCTCCTCTCCACTCCCCTCCACCTGGACTCAGGGCCTCCTGTGGCCTCCTTGGGCCCCCCTCAGGTCAGGCAGGGGACGATGGGCCTTTGCAGGCGGAATGGAGGGCTTCTTCCCACAGAAGCCGCTTCTGGATCCAAGGCTCTGGGCATCACCTGCAGGGCTTGGAGGGAGCCATGGCTGAGCGAAGGGGGGCTGGAGGGACGGGAGAACCACATCAGAGTTTGGCCTCCAGGGAAAAGAGCTGGGATGGTGGGAGAGGGACGGAAACCAGGTTTGATGGATGGATGGATGGATGGAGGATGGATGTCAGGGATATCCCACAATCTCTGGGTAAAGCTTGATGGAGACTTTCGGAGATCTCTCCATGGGTCTCCAGAGGATCCACCGGTCACTTTGATGCTTCTCCTTCTGATTTTGGGCTTCATCTGAGCAGGATTTCCTAAAAGAAATCAGATTTTGTTGATGGAAAGAGTTTGGGGTTCGAATGGATCATGGCCCAATACGCAGACAAACGCATTACTGTTATGTCCTTATAAGGACATCTGCCGGGGATTGGTTAGAAAATCCTCTGGTGGGAAGTTTGAATCGCTGTGTAGTGGGTGGTGCGGCTGCCGGAGCGAATATAAGGAGAGCTCCGGCAGCGCAGCGCCAGTCTTGTTCCTGTTTAATAAAACTTGTTCAAGGACTCCGCTGGTCACGTCTTCTTTCCTGCGCCGATCTTACACTGGCGATGAAGGACTAGAGAAGAGAACCCAACCGCAAGGCACGATCACCATCGAGAGCTGAAGTCACTCGCCGCCGAATCCAGAGAATGGCAACGCCGCAAGCTCCATTCGCATCGCTCGCTCCATTCAACCCCGGCCGGGAGAAATGGAGCTCCTAAATGATCCGTTTTCGCCAGTTCCTGCGTGGAAACGGATACAGCAATCTGGACGATGAGAGGAAGAGGGCACTCTTCCTACCCCATTGCGGAACAGATGTCCTGGAGCTGGCAGTCAAACTTGTTGCACCCAGGGACATCGAGGAGATGTCCTGGGTTGATCTCCAAGCCGCCCTGCAAGAGCATTACGCACCCACAGGCACCCCCATCGCCAACAGATTCACCTTCCAGCAGAGAAGTCAGCGAGAAGGTGAATCCATCAAGGAATTCATGGCCGCGCTGTGCCAAATCGCGGCGAACTGCAAGTTCGACAACGTGGACAACGCGCTGAGGGACCGCATCGTCTTCGGGATGCGGGATGCGGGATGTGGGCCTCCAAAAGAAGTTCCTGAGCAGGAAAAGAATCACATTCAAGGACGTACTCGAGGAGGCCACGGCTGCCGAAACATCTGAACAAGCGGTCGCAGAAATGCTGAAGGCAAGGGGGATCCATAAGATCCACCAGTCGGTCCCAGATACCTCAGATGACTCCACCACACCATCCGACTCCGATGGAGAAATGGCCATCCACAAAGTTTCCCGCCCGTCCAGGCGGGAAAACCCGCAAAATGGCCACCGGGGTGAACGTTGCGGCAGCTGCAGAGGCAAGCACCCCAGAACCTCCTGCAGATGGCGAGATGCGACCTGCCGACGCTGCCTGAAGAGGGGGCACATAGCTGAAGCATGCAGAGCCGCCGATCCAGCCCCCAAACCACCCAGGCCCAAGAACCGCGAAAATCGCTGAGACAATCAGAGGACATCCAAACGGTCCTCTTACCAACACAGACACGACGATTTCGAGGACTCGCGGAATGGAGTGGTGCACCAGACCACAATAGCCCACACCAGCGACAACAGCGCCACCAAATTCCACATGACGCTGTTGGCAGAGGGCTCACCCTGCAAAATGGAAGTAGACTCCGTCTCCGTCTACTCCATTATGGACTGGAACCAAATGAAGAAGCTCAAGCCGGCAGTCACCAAGAGCCAGCTCAAGCCCCTGCGCTCCAGACTGGTGGATTTTGGCGGGAATCCCATTGGCGTCCTGGGCAGAACCAACCTCAACATCGCCTTCAAGCAGTTCCAAGGAGAGCTCCCAATCACCATCGTGGAGCACAGCCGTCCGAACCTGCTCAGCGTGGAGTGGTTCCAGCCGTTAGGCTTTCCATAGGAGGCATCCACCAGATTAGGAGGGACGAACTCGACTCCCTCATCGAAGAGTTCCAAGAAGTCTTCGATGGTAAACTGGGAAAGTATGTAGGGAAGCCCATATCCTTTAATCTGGACAAGGGGGTCACCCCAATTCACCGGGTTCCATTTGCCTTGAGGCCCAAGGTAGACGCTCAGCTGGATAAGCTGATTGCCCAAGGTGTCCCGGAACCTATCGATCATGCTTCATGGGAGACTCCCATTATGACCCCAATGAAGCAGGATGGATCTGTGTGCATCTGCGCCAATTATAAGGTGACGATCAACAAGGCTTTGCCGCAGAGTGCATACCCAGTGCCAGTGGTGCAGCACCTCCTGCACTCACTAGGCAAGGGCACAATTTTTGCCAAACTGGACCTGGCCCAGGCTTACCAGCAACTGCCAGTAGACCAAAAAACAGCGGAGGCACAAACCATTGTCACACACAGGGGGGCATTCAAATGTAACCGTCTCCAATTTGGAGTCAGTGCCGCCCCAGGAATATTCCAATCCATGATGGAACGCCTTCTACAAGGCGTTCCAGGGATAGTGCCGTACTTTGATGATGTATTGATCTCCGGCGACTCAAAGGCACAACTCCTTGAGCGGCTGAGGCTTGTCCTGCAGCGGTTCAGAGAGAAGGGCTTGAGAGTCAGGAGGGACAAATGTATCATCGGGGTCCAGGAGGTCGAGTTCCTGGGCTATCTCATAGATAGTTCTGGCATCCACCCCACCAAATCAAAAGTTAATGCTATCCATGAAGCTCCCAGCCCCAAAAACAAAGCGGAGCTTCAGGCATTCCTTGGATTGCTTAACTTCTATGCAATATTCCTCCAGCAGAAAGCCACCATTGCTGAGCCGCTCCATCGCTTGCTAGGGAAAGCGGTTTCCTGGAAATGGGACCAAGAGGAGGAAGCAGCTTTCCGGGCCATCAAGGGACTATTGACGTCCAAAAGCGTCCTCATCCAATACAGTTAGACGCTGCCAATCAAGCTGACCTGCGACGCGTCGCCTTACGGGGTCGGGGCAGTGCTCAGCCACGAACTGCCCAACGGCTCGGAGGCCATCGCCTATTTTTCAAAAACCATGTCCAGCGCTGAACGCAACTACAGCCAGCTGGACAAAGAGGCTTTGGCAATCGTCGCAGGGGTGAAACGCTTCCATGAGTATGTCTATGGAAGAAGTTTCACCATTGTCACAGACCACAAACCGCTCCTGGGGCTACTGGCAGGCGACAAGCAAACACCAACATTCATGTCACCACGGATGACACAATGGGCCATCTTCCTCGCCGGCTACTCGTACAGGCTCATCCACCAACCAGGAAAGTCCATCGCGAACGCCGACGCGCTGAGCAGATGCCCATCCGCAGACGCAGTAGAAGACCCGGCCCCAACGCTCGAGTTGCTCCATATTGATAATGACAACAGCTGTCCAGTCACATCTGCAGACGTGGCAACCCACACGAAGAAGGACCCCACACTCCGCCAAGTGCAGTCCTGGATCCTCAGAGGGTGGCCAGCAGAGAAAACCCTGGAAGAATACAGCCCATTCATCAGGAAGCAGAAGGAGCTGTCCACTATGAAGGGCTGCCTGCTATGGGGAGACAGGGTGCTGATTCCCAGCACTCTGCAACGCAAGACGCTAGAGACATTGCACAACAGACACCCCAGCATCATCCGAATGAAAGCCCTGGCACGGAGCTATGTCTGGTGGCCATTACTGGACAAGGACATTGAACAATGGGTCGCCAGATGTGGCCCGTGCCAAGAAGTTCGTGCTGCGCCTCCCCAAGCTGAACCAACCCCATGGGAGACACCCAGCAGCCCCTGGTCTTGGATCCACATCGACTTTGTGGGTCCAATGCAGGGGCGCCACCTTCTCATTGTAGTCGATGCCTTCTCCAAATGGCTCGAGGTGGTACCCATGGCATCGACCACATCTGAAGCAACCATTCCCGTGCTCCGCCGGCTTTTCGCGACCCATGGACTACCGGACATTTTGGTTTCCACCAACGGTCCCCAACTTACGTCCGTACCCATGGAAGCGTTCCTGGCCGGGTTGGATATCCACCATGCCCTCTCCGCGCCCTACAGGCCGGCCGGGAATGGTCAAGCAGAACGCATGGTGAGGCTCACCAAGGAGGCACTCACCAAGATCGACACCTTTCTCCTCACCCAACACATCACCTTGCATGCCACCACGAAGAAATGCCCATCCAAGCTCCTGATGGGCAGGAGACTCTGGTCACCTCTGGAAAGACTACACCCCCAGTACGACTCAGAGGTGCCCGCAACCGCCAGCCGCCAGCTCCAATGTTTTGCCGTGGGAGATCCCGTCTTCGCGCTGAACTTCCCCGGCTCTCCTAAATGGCTCAAAGGCAAGATCAATAGCACAACCGGCCCGAAGTCCTACCGGGTGGAGCTGGAAGATGGACTGGTCTGCAGACGTCACATCGACTAGCTCCGCAGAAGATGGAGGGGATCGGATGGAAACCCACCCGACGAGGTAGGCCTGCAACACCCCAAAGAGGTAGGCCTGCCTCAACCCGACGAGGTAGGCCTGCCACCCCCCAACGAGGTAGGCCTACAACACCCCGTGGGAGAGGGACTACCACTCCCCGTCGAGGTAGGACCACCACCCGCCAGGGCCAGTACCGGCAATGAGACAGCACCAGTAGACCGGGGACAACGCCAGAGGGGGACCCCAAAGCATTCCGGGGAAGACAACCAGCGACACCCCAAAGCCAGGGACCAACACGCCGACGACTGCAGCCAGGGGGACTGGAACCCAGATGGCCACCATGATCAACAACACCCTGGCGAGGTCGAATGACACCGTTTTGGAAGCGAGAGCCACCACCAGAAGAACACGGTAGACTGGGGCCAACCGAGCAGGGGAGCCAAACAACAGCCCTGCGAGATCGGCACCTGTCACACCGGTGAGGAGGACCGCCACCAACCACACCAGGTGGGACATCCACAACACCCCAGCCGAACTACAGGCCAAACCTGCAGAGAGGGCCTCCGCCACCCTGGCGAGGGAGGCCTGCACCAGCCAGCCAGGGACGACCACAGCCAACAACAACACAGCAGTGAGAATCGTCGACTACCCAAGCAAAGCCAACCCAGCAGAGAGGGCCTATGCCACCCCTGCAAAGGAGGCCTGCACCATCCCAGCGAGGTCGACCAGACACCAACCCAGACCGACATCCACCCTGGGAATAGGACGGACCCAACCAGGGAACACCGGAACCGGGACCAGACCCAGACGCCGCCCCAGGACCTGTACCCATGACCGGACCCAGCCAACCCCGACCCAGTGAGTACCCGAAGGAGCCCCGGGGACTTACCAGGATTCAGGAGTTCTGGACCGGTTGACAGCGAGGGTCAGCGACGGCAGCTTCAAGATCCAAGAGGGAAAGAAGACTAGCATTGCCCGCAGGCGGAGGTCCGTGACCCAGCCGGAGGTACAGGAACCCAGCCCGCATCCTCGACGGCCGGATCCTGTTCGGTTCCAGGGAGGGAACCAGGAGACGCAGGAACTCCCTCCGACCAGGAGGGCTGCCAGACAACAGTGGTACTGTGCAGGTCTGGCCGGACTTGTAGACATCCAACGTACCTGCGCGATTACGTACTCGAAGGACAGACTAAGAACTAGTGGGGAGGAGTGTTATGTCCTTATAAGGACATCCGCTGGGGATTGGTTAGAAAATCCTCCGGCGGGAAGTTTGAATCGCTGTCTAGTGGGCGGTGCGGCTGCCGGAGCGAATATAAGGAGTCTCTTCCCAGGAATCCCCTCCTCCTTCCTGGCCATCCTTGGCTTTCTCCGTGGGTCTGGATTTTGCTTTCCCCTGGGTGCCAAAATGCATGGAAAGAGGTGGTTGAACAACATGGGATATGGTCTCCCCCATTCCCACACTCAGAAGATGGAACCTGGAGGGAGATTTTGCAGATCTGCTTCCCTTCCCCACCACGAGGCTCCCCAGCTTCCTTCTCCCAAGAGGGGCTCCCCACTCAGCCAGGCATCCCTGCAAGAGCCCCCTTGCCTGGCCTGTGCATGGGAAAGGGTGGCAGGGGAACATGGGATATGGGCTTCTGCATTCCCAGGTCTCTGAAGATGGAAGTTGGATTTTGCAGATCATCTTTACATCTGCAACACAAGGGTCCTGAGCTCCCCTTCCCTCCTTTCTCCCCTTCCCCCTCCACAGATGGGGTAAGAGGCAGCCTTGATTTCTCCATCTCTTTTCACTTGGTTTTTTTCTAATGTCTCTCTTTCTGTGTTCGTATGTGGGTGTGAATTTTTAAAAATTCTATAACTTTCTGGTAACTAGCTTTTCACTAAAGTTGATTTTGTTCTTAGAAACTGGCTGCACTATTGCATCAGCCCTTTTGTGGTGGTGCCCTTGAGCAATAACTTTCAAAATAAAGTAAATTTTGGCTGTGATTCAACAGGGAGCTAATTCAGATCTGTGACATGCTCTAGCATTAACTGGCCCCTGGGATTTTTCTCTTTAACCACAATGCCAACAAATGTCACATTTCTTTTTATTTTCAGCCACAAGTGCCATGTATTCCCTCTGGAGTCAGATTCATATTATTATGAATCACATGAGGATTTTTCCCCTTTCAATTCTCGCCAGAGAATTTTCCAACAATCTTTGTATCCAAGAATTAATTGAATTATCAAGGGATCCCTCCTGAGAGGGGGAATGATTATCCTCAAAGTTTCAGTTCTGCTGTTTGGCCAAATCCTCCAAGGGAGACTTTGGGCAGAGAAATATGGAGTTTTGGGACAGGCAGAGTCTGTGCTCTTGAATGTATGTCTCTCTCCTTTCCAGATGAAGCTGAGTGTTTCTCTGTGTTTGAATCAGGAAAGCAACTGGATCATATTCCAACTTGTAAGAATCCTTTGAATTCTTCTAAATCATCTTTAGAAACGGGAAGGAGATTGATTGATTCACTCCATGAATTATGGACCTCCTGCTTCTGCTTCTGATGCTGCTTTTGTCCCAGCCAGTCTCTGGGAAGCTGAGAATAAAATGTCCGCTGAGTTTGGAGCACCAGGATGGAAAAAATCCATGGAGCTATTACAGCCCAGGAGACCATCTCATTGGTATAGTCTTCAGTGGACATGAAAGATTGCGTATAAAGTTGCTTTTCAATGTGGCTCCTTCTCTTCAGTTTTTTTTCCGTGATCTGTAAGTAACTCAGGGTGATGGAGTTTCACTCCCTCCATTCTAACACTCTCCTTCTTTTCTGCTTTCTTTTTTTTTCATTTATTCCTATATTGGGGAATAGGTCTAATTTCCTGAATGATTTTGATTTCCATGGCTTCTCTCTTTGGTCTGATTTTGTGAAAGAGACTCAAATAAAAAAATGGGTCTGAAAATAAACAGACTGCAGATTATTTTTCTCTCTCTGTTCAATCCTTAATTTATCATTTGAATAATGAATTGTATTCAAAGAAGTTGTTAAACTAGTTGTAGTTGCCATACCTCAGCCAATTTCCATATTTGTTTAATTGATCATTGGTTTTGGATCAATGTTGGCTTAAGGCTCATTAGACTTCTGGAGGATTATATATTAAAAACAATATTGTTGCTTTTGATTATATATTTTTTTTACAATAGGAATTTTTTATAGTTTTAGAAATGGCTTACTATTCATTTTGGCTGTTCAAATGGTCAACAAGAATTCCCAGTTCCTGCACAATCTCACACTGGGCTACAACATCTATGACAACTATTGGAGCCCTTTCCGCACTTCAGATGTCTTGCTGGACATGCTCTCCACTGGAGAAGCCAATGTCCCCAACTACAGCTGTGGAAGGAAGGAGAACCTCCTGGCTCTTCTTGATGCAACTAAAAGGGAGATCTCCATCCAGATGTCAACATTAGCAGCACCTTACAAAGTGCCACAGGTTTGTGTGTGTTTTTCTCGGCCTGAGGGGTGAGGGGTGGGTGGAGGTGGGTGCGCAATAGATGCAATAATGTCTTCTCCATGGAATCCAAGAGCTGCTTTTCTCCGTATTAGCAAAAATGTCAATATTTTACCCCATTATGTTCATGTTGAGATTAATTGTAAAAGGTCTGAAATGCAAGCAATACATTCCTTGGAAAAGATATTCTAACAACTGTTTAACTGATCAAAAAATATCCCTGGTTGTTGAAGCCTCTGCTGATATCTTTATTTTCACAGATAAATGATGCCTGCTATATCCACTTGGATTGAAGTTGGCAATAGTAGCATTTTATCTATCTAAAAAGTGGAATAAAAATTACTCTAGCAATTATAGGCCAAACAGACTAGCAGATATTGTGGCTAAAATTTATGCCATGATCCTCTTAGTTAAACTTGAGAAAAATGCATTTCTTGCAGAAGGTTTTAGGTACAGTTAAATGCTATATAGCAGTGGTGGGATTCAGCCAGTTCGCAGCACTTCGGGAGAACCGGTTTTTAACTTCCTGAGCAGTTTGACAAACTGGTTGTTGGAAGAAAACGTTAGGGCAGAGAACCAGTCTTTAAATTACTTGAATTCCACCACTGCTATATACCTTTTGTAAGAAATAATGCATGTTAATAATCTAATATTGGCAACAAGTTGCTCTTTAAATATCTAATCTATATCAGTGAGGTAAAACAAGGTTTACTGCTTTCTAGATGTTAGTGCAGCATTTGACTCAATAAACAGAGAAATATGATGGAGAAAATTTTTTGCCCTCAAAATGGAGCTCAGACTGTTGGCCCTGATCCAAGCCCTTGTTTGAGAGGGAGGTTTGGGCTCAATGGAGCCATGAGAAGAAGGATCTATGCTTACCATGTGGGAAGGGAAAGATGCATATTTGAACCCTTGTTATTCAGTGTAAATATGAATGCCTTACTAGGACTAATGCAGGATCAAAAAACAGATCATAAATAAATGTTATTTCGTTTTTTGACTAAAATTACTAAATTAGTGGACCAGTGAAATGCTGTGCATGTAGTATACAGTACTTGGATTTCAGAAAGGATTTGTTAAAGAAACCGCAACCTATTTCTCGGGAAGCTGAAAATATGTGGGATAGACAGCATCACCCCCAGATGGGCTCAGCCTGGGGTCCTCAATGGAACTATGTCTGCATGGAGGGAAACAAGCAGTGGGGGACCCCAAGGTTCCATTTTAAGCCCAGTCCTCTTCAACATCTTCATGAATATACCAGTGTACCAATATATATTTTTTTGGAAAAAAAATATTTTTATTTTTCATCAACATATTTAAATGTACAGTCTTTTATCCATCCTTATGCATTATTCGGTCATCTTATTCTTTAACTTCCATTAGCTATTTAATGAATTGTTCGAGTCTGCTCTTTTACCATTTCTTTCCTTTGTTTTACTACCTTTCCTTTTTCTCTTCCCTTCTTTCACTTCTTTTATCTTTCTGCTTTCCTCATTCCTCCTCTTCTTTCCTTTTCTACTTCCTCTCCTCTTTCCACTCTCCTCTCTTCTTCCTCCCCTTCTTGCCCTCTCGCCTACTCTTCTTTCCCCTTCTTTCTTCCTCTCCTTTTCCCGTTCTTCTTTTCTTCTCTTCTCACCTCCCGGCTCCCCTTCTTCCGCTTCTCTACTGCTCCCTTCTTTTCCACTTCCTTGTTGTTTCCTTTTTCACTTCAATCTGAGATGGTATTCGAGCAGCCCCGATCTCTATTTACATACATCTTCATTTCAATTTTTTTTTTACCTTACAATTATGCCTCTTCTAATGTTCCTGTACATTATTAAGCAATCCACGTATCACCTGGGTATAACATTTGTGCCATCATCTTCAAAGTTTTCATAATTTCTTAACATATATATTTATCTTTCCTTTTTTCATTTAATTTTAATATACTACAACATATTCATCTCAGAATTATTGTCTTTACCATGTTTATTGTCTATACTTACTTTCTATCCCTTGATAAAATTTCCCCCAAATGTTGTAATTCTCCAATTCTGTTTTCCTTTTAATTGCCAATGTCAACTTATTCATTTCTGCACATTCCAATATTTTCTTAATTACCTCTCCCTTTGTAGGGATTTTTTCTGCTTTCCAATTTTGTGCAAATATCATTCCTGCAGCCGTTATAACATGTATTATCAAATATATATGTTCTTTACTCTGCTTCTCTGAAAGAATACCCAACAAGAACAATTCTGGTTTTAAATCACTATGTTGCTGTATCATTTTCTCTAGCCATATTCTAATTCTTGCCCAATCGTTTCTCGCTTCTGGACATGACCACCACATAGGATAGTATGATCCCGGTGCCTGATGGCATTTCCAACATTTAGCTGATTTATCTTTAAACATTTTTGCCAATCTCTCTGGTGGCATGTGCCATCTATAGAACGTTTTATACAAGTTCTCTTTGTATGCTGTGGCCATTGTTAATTTATCATTTCTTTCCCATAGTTGTTGCCATTTATCTAGCTCAATTGTATAGCCAAGAATTTTTTGCCCATGCTATCATTGTTCCTTTAACTTGTTCTTCTTCCAACTTCATTTCCAGTAAATAACTATACAATCATTTAATCATTTTTTCCTCCGTTGCTGTGAGTATCTCATCTAATGTTATCATTTCCAAATAAAAACCATATAATTTTGCATCTTTTTCATATCTTGTTTGTATTTGCAGCTGAGTATATCATTCCATTTCAATCCTTGTTCCTCTAATTCTTGTTTTGTTTTCAATTCCCCTGTTGCTGATAAAATGTCTTAATAATAATTATTATTAATAATAATGCATTCCTCACATAATGTCTTTGAAAATAGCTATGCATCTTATTCTTCCCATACCATAAAAAAACATGCTAATTCAGTTGTAAATCATACCTCTCCAAAGTTAATAGTCTTATATTTCTCAACATAATCCATTCTTTTATCCAAGATAATGCATCTGTTTGATAATATAATTCCCATTTTAGTAATCCAAACCCCTCTCTAAGTCTTGCATCCTGTAATTTTTTCATGCTAATTCTCACTTTTTTCCCTTGCGATATAAATTTCAGTATCATTTTATTCAAATTTTCGAAGTATTTCTTTTCCACTTTTATTGGTATTGTCTGAAATAAGAACAGCAGCCTAGGTAATATATTCATCTTAATTACTGTTATTCTTCCCATTAATGATAGCTGCAATTTTCCCCATTTTTCCCAAATGTGTTTCAATCTGACTTTTCAACTTATAATAATTATCTTCTTTAATCGTTGCACACTTAGCTGTTAATTGTATCCCCAAATACCTGACTTTTTTAGTAATCTGAATATCTAGTTTCTCCATTAATACTCTTTTCTGTTTCTCTGTTATATTTTTCACCAATATCTTTGTTTTATCTTTATTAATTTTCAATCCTGCCACTTCTCCATATCCCTCTATTTGTTCTATTAATTTGGGTCCTACTTCTAATGGTTCCTCTAGTATAAACACTAAGTTATCAGCAAACGTTTGTAATTGATACTCTTCTTTTTTAATTTGTGTCCCCTTTATCTCTTTATTTGGTTTATATTTCTAGTGAATATCTCTAGAGTCAACACAAGTAATAATGGGGATAGAGGACATCCTTGTCTCGTTCCTTTCATAATGTTAACTTTCTCCGTCATATCTCCATTTATAGTAAACAATCTTTCCAAATTGTTGACTATAAATTGTCTCAATCATCTTTATAAATCTTTCCCCCAAATCCATAGTCTGTAATTCTTTTGTCATGAATTTCCAATTCTGTCAAGTATTTGCAAGCCATCGGCATATGTGTCACGTAGACACCAGTGGAGGCAGAGAGTGCCTCCACCCCTGTGTGGAAAGGAGAGGCTTACCCTGAGTATAAAACCCCCTCCAACCTTTCCACCTTGCTTTCTCTCTTATGCATTTGTTCCTCATGAGACGTGATCTCTGATCAGGGTAGTCTGTGTGCCCCCTGCCCTATGATGAAGACAGAGACAGCCTTCGTATATAGTTAATAAGCTTTATTATATGTAATAAAAACATTTAAGGCATTGTTTCACCCATCTGCCTCTGGATTCTTCTATGCTCCTGGGTGATTCTACGATCCCAAATTCCACAAATTCACATTATCAAAAGCTTTTTGCGCATCTAGGAACATCAGTGCCATTTGTTTTTCTGGATGTTCTTCATAATATTCAAAAATATTCAAAATCATTCTCATATTGTCTCTAATTTGTCTCTTTGGTAAAAAGCCATTTTGGTCTACATATACAAACTCATTTAACAACCTCTTTAGTCTATCCGCCATTATTAATGCAAATATTTTGGAATCCACATTTAACAGAGATATCGGTCTGTAGTTTTTAATTTCTCCAATTTATTAAGAGTTCTTTTCCTTATTATCACTGAATTTAAGCCATTAATATTTATTGATATTGCTTTTATTTCTTCTTCCATTGTTTACTTATTGCTAGTTTTTGTTGATCTTATCTCTCTTTGATCCTTAGGCTTTTTTGCCCAGGCCCCTCTCTTATTGCCTTTTCTTCTTGCTCTTTTGTCATCTCTTTTTTTAATCTTCTTTTCCTTTCACTGCTTCATCTTGGGCTTTCGTTTCTTTTTCCTTTCTCAATCTTTGCTCTTCTTGGGGCGCCAAGTATTGATTATGAAATAATTCTCTATCTATCCAGTCTATGTCTTTGTGCTTGCCAGTAAACCATCATTCCCTCTGGTATTAACCATCTAAAATTTACTCCTTTTTATGTTAAAGATTTTGTCAAAAATTGGTACTCTCTCCTCAAATCTCTCACTCTTCTGGGTATCTGTTTCAACACCACAATCTCTTTGTCTTTGTCTTTTATTGGTGTATTTCTTGCTACCTGTAATATTTCTGATTTTATTGCTTTCTTGGTAAATTTTACATGCAGTTCCCTTGGCAGTTTGCTTCTCATTGATATCGAGTATGAACTCTATATAGCTCATCAATTCCATTTATTATCTTTTCCTTGATCTCCTCCATCACTTCCACCAATATCTCTGCCACCACTTCCACCAAGTTTTCTCCTTTTTCTTCTTCAATATTTTGGAATATTAGGTAGTACTCTGCTCTGTCCATTTTGAGAGAAATAATTGTTTTTTCCTGGTTTTTATCAGCAATTGTGAGTCTATCGTCCATTTCTTCCACTTTTTTTTTCTGTTAAGTCTGCTTTTTCCTCCACTTTCTGTATCCTTTCTTCATTCTTTCCCATCATTGCCTTCAAGCTTCTTTAAGCTCTCCTTCTACCTTTTCCATCCTTTCTTTAAAGTCATCATGGAAGACCTGTATCATATTTTTTAGTTCCAGTTGCACGGCCATAGTGTCCAATGTCCTCTGCACTGCAGGGCTTGAAGTTGGTGTTGTGGAGGGTAGCTGTGTTGTTGCCTTCTTCATCTTGTCCCGCCTTGTACACTGTAATCAACTGGGTTTGTAATCCAAATGTTATTTTAATTTGTAATCCAAATAACTACTCCACCCCATTGGATGGATTAGTTAAAAATGAAAATCAGTAAAAATCAAGAGACTCCATCACACCCCAAAAACACATCACCTACGACCAAAAGAAAGAAATAAGAAGAAAAAACAGGGTGGGGGGGAAGAAAAAGAGGGAAGGAAAAATAAAACCAAACACAAAACCCAAAAGCTTCTGGTTCTTCAGATTCTTCTTACCTTAATCCAATTTTTTTGTATCATCAAAATTCCAACACTCAAAAAGCCAACCAGCCAAAAAAGGGCAAAGAAGAAAAATTGATAAAGAACAAAAAAAAAAGTACAAAAATTAATCCATTCAATGAAAATAAATCAAGAAGAAAAAAGGAAAAAGGGAAAAGATCACTAAAAATGTTCCAATCGTAGTACAATCCTAAACCCACAAAGAGAGAACAATAATAATAACAATAATCAAGAAGTCAACAATGTACCAATATTTGAGGGACTGCCACAAAGGAGAAGGGGTCAACCTATTTTCCAAAGCACCAGAAAGCAAGACAAGAGACAATGGATGGAAACTAAATCAAGGAGAGAAACAACCTAGAACTAAGGAGAAATTTCCTAATGGTGAGGAATGGAACGTCTCCCCTTCAGAAATCGTGGGTGGTCCATCACTGGAGGCTTTTAAGAAGAGGCTGGACAGCCACTTGTCTGGAATAGTATAGGGTCTCCTGCTTGAGCAGAGGGTTGGACTAGAAGACCTCCAAGATCCCTTCCAACCCTTTTATTCTATTTTAAGTTCTGTTATAGGTACAAATGTTTGGCATGCTAAATACCTATTGGAGCACAGTTATTTATACTGATCATATGATTTATCATACTTAAACATTGGATTGTATACCCTGTGAAGAAGACTTGGGTTCTTTTGTCATAATAATTAACTGATAATAAATTTATTGGTTTGATTTATTGGTTCAAATCAAGTTCAAAAGTTATGATCTTTGTGAAATGACATCCTAGCCATAGATGGTCAGCCATTAGAGCAAGTAACACCTTTCCTTATCTGGGGTTGTTTTCTCTGAGCCTGAATCTTGGCTCCCTCATCATCCAAGGAGCTCAGTTAGAGAAAGGGCAGGAGTGAAAGTGGTGCTTAAATGAAAACCTCACAGCTCTCCAGCTTCCTCAGCCCCAATGATTAAAGTATCTGAGGCCAGTTTTCCCCCATGTTCTTCCATCCATCTGATGTTTGGGGCTCCAGAGAGAAACCACCAGCAGAACCAACCCAATCTCAGCCTCTGAGGAGGATCTTGGGGTGGGTAAAAGGACTCCAGCTGCTGCCCTCAGAGCTGATTTGGGAATTTACACCATTTCTGCTTTGTCTAAATTCAGAAAATATGGGCATTGGCATAAAATTTAATCTATGGAAACTGACAGACTCTGAAAATTGTGTCTGTTAGAACAGACAAAACTTCAATTGAAGACCAATTTTGGATTACACAACTGACAAATTGTATTAGGAACTGAGGTCTCCCTCTTTCTTGTATAACTGGAGAAGAAGCTAAAAAAGTTTTCTCCACAAAGAATCTGGAATATAGAAGCAGAAAAAATTTCAGCAATTCTGAAAAATTATAATAGGCCCCTTATTGGAATAGGACACTTCAGTTGGCATTTGCTCATGTTAATCTAATTGTGGCAAATTGTAAATTGTAATATGATTTACATTGTTTATTGATTTTTAATTTGCTTATTATTTTCCACTTTTATTATACAATCTTGCTGATATTCTGTCTTTAATATTTTAAACAATGTCTAATTAACGGACTATTCTAATACATTCTGAGAACTAGGTTGGATTTATTAAAATCTAATATTTTGGATTTGATTTGACCTCAAATGTAACACAGGATTCTTCATTGCTTTTTCAGATCAAACTTGAAACTGCTTCAGAGGCTCTGAGTGATAAAAGTAAATTCCCCTTTTTCTACCGGATGCTCCCCAAAGAAGGAATCCAGTACCCAGCAATTGTCCAACTGCTCCTCCATTTCAGATGGACCCTGATTGGCCTCTTTGCTTCAGACACAGAGGAGGGAGAGAATTTCATGAAAACTTTTACTCCTTTGCTTGTCAGGAATGGAATTTGTGTTGTTATAACACAACGATTCTCAACAACTGAACATGCAGCAACCCCCAGGGAGGCCCTCTCTCAGTGGAGACAAGTCAACGTCTTTGTTCACTTCATGGAATATGCATCCATTTGGGACAGAATCCTTCCTTTCCATGAAACACTTATGCGTTTGCCAGGAACCGTTGAAGGGAAAGTCTGGATCCTCACACATTTTGCACAGTACACACTAAACAAGCGCAGACTTCTCAAATACATCCATAGTATTTGGAACTTTGCTTACCTGACAAAAGTTAGGCCAAAAGATGATGCTTTTGAACCCCATTACTTTGTGGAAGAAAAGTTTCAAGATCTTTATTTTCTCTGTTCTCTTTCAAAGAACGTCTTTTCTGTCAAAGGGCGCAGAAGATGCACCCAGAAAGCCCCACTGGAGACCCAGGAGAAAAGGAACAGGAAAAGGATCACAAATCAGTATCAATATTACAGTATCATTCAGACTCTGGCCCAGGCCTTGAATGCCACATATTCCTCCAGATTGAGGTGGAGAAGGAAAGAGGGTGAAAAGTTGGGGTCTCCAAGGCTGCAGGCGTGGCAAGTATGGCGGTCCCGATATGGATCCATTAATCTTAGATCCTTTGGAGAAGGAATCCAGAGGAGAAGGAGGGGAACCATCTCAACAGATCTGGCCAATTCAATCACTCAGGGAATAATGGTTCCAAAGAGTAGATACCATGGCATTTTGATATTAAACTCTGCTGATTTGAAAATGCTGTATTCTTTTTTAAATACATTCCTGTATTTGTGGTTTCTGATTACTATGGTGGAATTTCCCCTTTGTTCCGCCCCCACTGCAGGTGGGTCTGTGTGCAGCTCAACAGGGAGCTAAACCCCGCTCTTCTCCTCCAGTGAAAGGGAGCCTGGGGTGGATCTGGGTGTTTCATTGGGAGAAAAGGGCACGGAGTAACTGAGGAAATGCAAAGAGTGAGAATCAAATATAAATACCCGTGGAATACGAATAATCCCAGATCTTTGCACTTTCCAATGTGCCCTGAAGACCTTTCTGTTTCAACAAGCAGGGCTAGCATAAACATCTAAATTCAATGCCAAGGTCTTAGTAGATACACCAAGTGACTCAATTTATTATTTACTGTTTATTTAAAAAATATATGTATATAAAATCTTAATCTGTTCACCACCCTGAGTCCTTTGGGAGAAGGGCGGTATAGAAATTCAATAAATAAATAAATAAATAAATAAGAAATAGGCAGCATTAACTAACAGCCAACAAAGAAGCAGCTGGAACCTCTCCAGCGATGCTCCGTGTGAGGGACGGAGGCCTCCGGATGACCATGTGTCTCGGTCAAACCGGCTGCTTCCATCTTCTCCAAAAGCTGACAGAAAATGGAGTCTGGCTTCACCCCCACACTGAATCCTCTTCATCAGAGGGCCCCCCAAGGGGCTAATGTTGCCCTGTAGGGGCACACAGGGGCACCCAGCAGGTCACGGAGAAACCCAGAGTTTCTTCTCTCTCTGATGAAGACGAGGCAGCCATTATGGCCACCGTGAATCAGGGGCAGCCAAAGAAACTAAGATTATGCTGGAGCAGTGAGAGTGGACAGTGATTTAGAGCTGAGTGAGGTGAATTTTATTTTTTGCTTAGCATTTCACCCGAAAAGAAAAACAATCTGGGAAAAGAGGCTCTCTGGAATGTTTTTAATCTGCGATTAAGGAGTGGCAGAGAGAAATTGCACCCTAACAGGAAATAAGCAAAAGCTATAAAATATGAAAAGACTCAATGAATAAATCTTACTGGCATGACTTTGATCAGGCATTTTAAAATGCTGAACATCTGACTGTTTATTGAATATTCTGTTTGAATCAACTTGAAATATACAACTGGCAGAATAGTTTTAAAGTGGATTTTTAATGTTGATTTTTAAGATGAAGATGCCATCTACTGGTGAATGGGTATATGCTATGTCATACTCCTAGAATAATAAAACAAAATTTGGAAAATTTTGATAAGAGAACAACATTGGACGTCTGCCGTATTATCTACTGTTCTATACTTATCTACTTTATGGTTACTAGAGGATCAACCTTGAAACCTGGAGGATATCTAATGGAATGACTTTCAATACTGGAACTAACTAGCAACTGCTCTAGAATGTTCCCTATAATTGACCAATTGTGTCAATTATATTTTCTCTATATTTTGTCAGTATATGATGGACAAACTTTTCTCAAACTTTTTCATTCACTTATGAAGATGATGGCAGTATTTGTATCTTAAGCATATTTGGAGATGAGATAATTGTAGAAGAAAGATTCAATGTGAAATAAAATAAATTCCTGGATGTTCCCATTCTAGATTCATCCCTTTCTGGAGAAGAATGAATTTTGGAATATTTCTAAGAGGAAACTGTACTTGGACCAAAATGGAGAGATAATGGAAGATATGGGTATTTGGGGCTCCTTGGTTCTCCCCAAGGAGGATGCCAGGAGAGAAATTCTGGCGTATTTTGAAAGACAGAGATTTACTATCAAACAAGGTGCTCTTTCACAGCTAAAGTTGCTCAATAAGGTGGGAGAAATTTTGGTGCCTTTTCTATGTTTTCCAAGGCCTGAGGTCCCATTTCAAGTGGGCAAAGCCTAGAGACTCCAGGGTGGTTAAAAAATCAAATGGAATAAAAGTTTCCTAAAATTTTACAGTAAACTTTATTCTCAATTTTAATATAAATATATCATCATCAGAGGTGGGTTCTACTTACCTTTACTACTGGTTCACTTCTGCGTGTGCGCAGATCGCTTCTGATGATGTTAGTGTCAGTGGGTGAGGCCTCCCACCAGTTATACTACCAGTTCTACCCACCACTGATCATCATACTTAAATCATCTTTTTTCAATTCCATCCCTCAAGACTTTATTAAATAGATCTTTATTAAATAGAAAAGTAAAATAGATAAAGAAAAGTTTTTTTAAAAGTAACATTACTTTATTGTAATGTTAAATTCCAAAAGCAAAAGTGAAGAACTAAATGAAGAATCTGCCAGTTGTTTGACCCCCTGCATCTGTTTAGAAGTAGTCAGATGTTTCATATTTACCCCAATGAAGACCAGAGGTTACTTGTCTTCCTCCATTTCTCCCTCCATTTTGCATGGATGTTTTGCATGAACATATTTTCTTTGGCATTCCTTTTCTTCTGCTCAGTCTCTGCCTCAGTCCAAATGTGTGGAAAGTTGTCATCCTGGATTTGTCAAGAGGGTGCGAGACGGAGAGCCAGTTTGCTGCTACGACTGCGTTCCTTGTCCAGAGGGGACCTTCTCCACTCAGGAAGGTGGGTCACACGGAGGAAAAATGGGAGGCTTTGTGGAAGAGATGGGAGGTGAGGGTGGCAGACTGGGCAAATTTTATTAACAGCAGAGGAAATACTTTAATTTTGATATATGCTGCTAAATTTACCTTTCTAGGAACACCTGAGTTCTTTGAAACTTGATGAATTGTTTTAGGTCCACCTTCTGAAAGACCTTGCAATCCACTGTATATTGGATCCTCCCCTTGAGGATCACTGAGAAGGTGTCGCTGATCCATAATGTGGTGCTGTGGATAGTTATGGGGAGAACTCATTGCACAAATATTCTGTCAGTCATGTAGATCAATCAATCAGTCAATCAGAAGAGAGCTAGAAGGAACCTTGGAGATCTTTTAGTCCTACCCCCAGCTCAAGCAGGAGACTCTATAGCATTTCCAAGGAGTGACTGTTTAATGAAATCATTAAGAAATAATTCTTGGAAAATGCCTATCGTATCAGCTGTTATCCAAAGAAGGTATTTTCTGTAAGATGAAAGGACAGAATATTAAAGAAAGTTGCTTTTTGGTTTCTCAGATATGGAAAAATGCACCAAGTGTCCAGATGATAAATATCCAAATGAGGCCAGAGACCAATGTATCCCCAAAGTCATAACCTTCCTGTCTTATGAAGAACTTCTGGGCATCATCCTGGTCTCTTTTGCTCTACTCTTGTTCTTAATCACAGGCCTTGTTTTAATCATCTTCATTAAATACCGAGAAACTCCCCTTGTCAAAGCCAACAACAGGGACCTCTCCTACATCCTCCTGGTCTCCCTCCTGCTTTGCTTCTTGTCTTCTTCTCTCTTCATTGGTCAACCAAGGAAAGCCACCTGCCTTCTCCGACAAACGGTTTTCAGCATCATCTTCTCAGTTGCCGTTTCTTCTCTCTTGGCCAAAACCATCACGGTGGTGCTGGCTTTCCTGGCCACAAAACCAGGAAACCGAGTGAAGAGATGGTTGGGGAAGAGCTTGGCCAACTCCATCATCCTTTCTTCTTCTGCTGTGCAAGTTATCATCTGCTCCACCTGGCTGGGAGTTTCTTCCCCCTTCCCTGACTCTGACCTCCACTCCCAGCCTGGAGAGATCATCCTGCAATGCAACGAAGGGGCCGTTGTCATGTTCTACGTCACCCTCAGCTACATGGGCTTCCTGGCTGCCATCTGCTTCACGGTGGCTTTCCTGGCCAGGAACCTGCCTGGGGCCTTCAACGAAGCCAAGCTGATCACCTTCAGCATGCTGGTCTTCTGCAGTGTCTGGGTGACTTTTGTGCCCACCTACCTGAGCACCAAAGGGAAATACATGGTGGCTGTGCAGGTCTTCTCCATCCTGGCCTCCAGTGCTGGTCTGCTGGGCTGCATCTTCATCCCCAAGTGCTACATTATCCTTCTGAGGCCAGACCTCAACACAAAGGAGCATCTTACGGGCAGAACAAATTTAAAAACATGAGATCTAACACCATTGTGATATTGGAAGAATTATTAAAGTTTATTTTATTTAAAAGGAGATATTCTTTCCATTTAGATCGTATGCAGGAGTCAAAGAAAATCATATCTATATGTTTCATAATTGGAAATTGTTGAATGACTGGAATTCTTGAAGCTCCCTTTCCTTTCAGCTCAATAAATCTTGCTAAAGAGAACTCTGCAGAAGTCATTTAGAGGAATTTGCTGTTCAGCAATAGCTACTGAATGTGACATCTTATAGAAATAATTGAGGCACTTGTTCCTACTGACAGCAGCTTAAAGTGTGTGAGAGAGAGAGAGAGAGGAGGAAAAGAGGTCAGGAGGAAGCTGTGGGAACCAAGCACCAGCTTGTTTGCTTGATCATCTCTGTGAGAATGCCAGAATGATGTGAAATGCACATGCACAAGAGGGAAATCTTCAAAGCCAGTGGAGCTTTTGTGTGGCTTTTGTGTGGCAGAGTGTGGCTGCCGTGCCCTGTTCCGACTTTCCCCGGGTGCAAAGGGAGTGGGGCAGGCAAGGGGCGGGCGCCACGGCTGTATGTTTGGGCAAGGCGAGATGGGGGCAGGGAGGCGCTTTACTGTCCATCCGTTCATCCATCCATCCATCCGTTCATCCATCCATCCATCCGTTCATCCATCCATCTGGGTGTGTCTGAGACTAGGTTGAGTCTCCAACTCCCCTCTAAATCAACAAAGAGAAGGTGGGATTTCTCTTTAACCTCCTGTCCAAGGGCCTCATCCAGACCCTCCTGGAGAATGAGGGAGTTGCATGAAGTCTGTGTGGACTGAGGGGAAGGGGAAGACGGATTGAAAGGGGAGGGGGAGGGGAAGAAACCCCGACACCTTTTCTTGTCTTTGGGTGATTTTGCAACCACAAACAGCTGAAGAAGAATCAGCCTGATCTGCTCAAAACTTCAGCGATCAAAGTAATCCGAAGGCTCTTCAGAAGGGGTGGCATGCAGCTGTCTGGGCTTCTGGGCATTGGTTGATTTCCCTCCCTCCCATCTTTTTGGTCCAGGGACTTTTCCTCCCTCCTCACCTGCCACCAGGTGTCCTCAGAGTATTTGTGACCTTCCCTTATGCATCTCTTACACGGCAGAGCAAACCCCACCCAGCCAGCTGACCTCAACAACCAAGCCAAACTGCCCAGGAGCTGTCAGTCATCCCCGGCCAGACCGAGGTCCCTGCCGCAGTTGGAGAGGAAGGGATCCAGCAGGACGGCCAGTCTGAGACATTTGAGGGAGGAAGAGAGGGTCTCCTGGGACTGAAGGGGCCTCTGCAAATCCCCAGATCTGCAGGGAGGAGGTCTGGTGGGGAGGAACCGGGTCCGCCTCAACTCGAACAAAAGGCAGATTTTGCCTCTCCCCCAAATGAGGGCAGCTTCCCTCTTTTCTATCCTCCCCCAAGGCAGAGGAAGCTTCTCCTTCTCCAGATGTTGCTGTCTACAGTTGTGGTCAGAAGAAGAGCCAAGTTGTCCCAGTCACCCCTCCCCCCACCTCCAACTTCCCAAAAAAGCTCAGTCTGCGGGGGTGGGGGTGGTTCAGGAGCCCCAGGCCTCAGCCCAGCCCCCGTTGACAAAGGCAGAGGGGGAAAGAGGGAAAGGGTGGGGTCTGGCCTTGGCCCCAGCTCCCCTCGCCCCTCCCTCCATTAGCTTCTCAGCCAGCAGCTGCCAGACAGAAGGAGCACAGCAAGGGGGGGGGAGGTTGGACCGGCTTCCTCCTAAGCTGGCTGCAGGATGGAGGGGGGGGGCAAGGGCAGCCTGCGCCTCTTCCCTCCTCCAACCCAAACACCCCTCGGCCTCAATGGGCAGAGAAGAGTGAGAAAGAGGGTGGGGGGTCCAGAGGGTCCGGAGGCTGAAGCAGGGGGTGAGGGATGAAGGGAAGGGGAATGTCCGGTCCAAGGAAGAGAAGGGCTGCAGGAGATGGGACAGCATCGGCCAATACTTGGGTGGCCCTCATGAGAAGAGGGGCTCCATTCATCCTCTGGAGCCCCTGAAGGCAGGAAGAGAAGCAACCAACGGAGAGAAGCGGTGAAGAGAAATGCAACCTAGAAGTCAGGAGAGATTTCCTGACACTGAGAACTAATAATCAGGGGGGAAAGTTTGAATCCCAGAAGTTGTGGCTGCTCCATTGAGGGAGGTTTTCAAGAAGAGATTGGACAAGCCTTTCTCAGAAATCTTTTAGCATCTCCAGCTTGAACAGGGGGTTGGTCTTGAAAACCTCCAAGGTCCTGTCCTATTCTATTCTATTCTATTCTATTCTATTCTATTCTATTCTATTCTATTCTATTCTATTCTATTCTATTCTATTCTATTCTATTCTATTCTATTCTATTCTATTCTATTCTATTCTATTCTATTCTATTCTATTCTTTTCCATTTTCCATTTTCCATTTTCCATTTTCCATTTTCCATTTTCCATTTTCCATTTTCCATTCTTCTACTCTCTTCCGTTGTATTCCATTCTGAATAAAGAGTATTAATTCAAGTAACAAACAAAAACGCAAACACCCAGCCTAAAAAAGCAAGAGATTGGGGAGAGTGGGGGTCCATCCTCTGCAAGATGAGCCCCAATCTCCCCTAAACTGCCAGGATCTGCTTAAGGACAGCAACCGACAGACCCGAAGAGGGCGGCCAATTTCCAGAGGACCCAGCGCCAAGCTCCATCCAGGGGCTCCCAGGTCAAAGGCAACTTCGGGGCTTCCATCCCAGTCTGGACTCAGGACTTCCCGCCTGTTTCCAGGGCACCTCAACTGGGGGAGCCCAGCTGGCTGCATGGGGGCTCTGGTTGAGGCCCCCTCCTAAATGCCTGGAAAACTATGGAGAAGAGCCGATGCTTATGTCCAGGATCTTGGGATTCTCCCACCCACCCCCAAACTTCAGAAAGTGAAAAATAAGCAGATTAGGTCAGAAAAAACTCTAAACTTCTGGAATCTTCTTAGTGTGCAAAAGAAATCAAAATCTCTCATTCAACCCCTGAACTAAGGATGGTCTTGCACAATTGTTACTTCAGGGGTCAATCTGCGTTCTGTGGAGAGGAAATTCCAAAGGGCCACAGAGGATGTTGGGGTCTATTGGAGGGAATGGGGAGCTCTGCAGGGGCCACAAAGTCTCCCCAAGGAATGCCCCCCTCCCCTGGACCCCTTTCCATCTGTTGGGCACTTTCAGGGAAAGAGGTTTTCCAGCTCTGGACCAAAAAGATTTTGAAATCTGATCTTCCCTCCAATTCTTCTACTGGACAGCATCTCTCCTTCCCGGCTGCCCCAAACCTCCCACCTCAAAATCAATCTCAAAGGGGAATTGAGGGAAGCCAGTTGGTTCCAGAATAGAGAGGAGGGGGAGGGGAGATGGTGGGTTGAGAGGGAGCTGAGTGATCCACTTGATCCCTTTGACCTTGGACAGAGAGATCCAAAGATTTTCTTCAGTGCCTGCAAGAAACTCCTGCAGTCTTCCCAGTTCAAGGATGTAAAGGCAGTTAAGCCTCCATTTCCCGTATTTTCTCTTCCCTCCTTCCTCCTCTTTCTCTCTCTCTCTTTCTCCCTCCCTCCCTCTCCCTCTCTTCCCCCCTCCCCAAGTCATTTAGCTCATCTTTCCAAGGTCTTTCACTCCCCATTTTTCCTTTTCCCTCCACAGACTTTGTCTGAGACTCTCCGGATGTCTCTTCCAGCTTCTGACTCTCCATCTTGAAAGACCCACAGTTGCTTGGGGGGAATCTCTGAAGGGACACCCCCCCCTCTCTCCACAGCTGGATGCAAGATTGTGACTTCACACAAAAGGTCCTGAAACCACTCCTGGGCTGATTGTGGACTGGGCTACATGGGGTCATCCATCAGGGCTCCCTCTGAGGGTCTGCCCAGCGTTTGAGGGGAAGCAAGACAGGAGGAGCCCCCACCTCATTGAAGGAGCTGAGGAAGATCCTGGGAAGGAAGCAGATCTGAAAAGGAGATCCAGCAGGTCACTGGACACCTACTAGACATTTAAAATTAAATTCAACAACCACAGAGATCCCAGTTCATCTTTCCTTGCCCACAATGACTTCTCCTCCACCTTTGGCCCTTTGCCTTTTTCAGCAGGAAGCCTCACTTCTGGAGAAAGCCCTGAGATGCCCTCACCCAGCCTGTGTTTTCTAAAAATGCTCCGGTAGCCCCAGAAGCCTTCCTGGAAATAAGCTTTGACAGAGACTGGCACTCTGCTTTTAAGCACCCCAAGTCTGGGTTACGTTTTGACTTTCCCTCTTTGCAACCACATCTGGTGGCAGAGACCTTGGGGGACGCCTGTCAAACTCTGGTTGCCCATCCCCATCTGAAAGGCAGAGGAATTGGAGGATGGAAGCAGGTAACACTAAGGAGACCTCAGCTGCTCCTTGACCTCTCTTCTGACCAAACTTTGGGGAAAAAGCTGGGAAGAGAAAACAATTCTTCATGGGCCACAATAAGGGTGATTAATGTCTTTAATTGATGCCAGTAAGTTTGTCTTGTTAAAACAGTGCATTTTCTCAGTGTTGAAGAAAGAACAATCTGGACTTCCTCCAATAACTCCTGTAAAACTTCTCTTTACCGATCCCAGATGGTCGTACTTGTGGGTCAGCCAGGAGTTCTGCCACTTGTGCATTGCAGGAATTGGGTGAAAGGGCCCCAATGTTAAGTTTGTTCTGGAAAGAGGAGCCCAGGGGGTCTCTGGGGTCCACTCCTCCCATCAAGGACTCTTCCTGCGTGCTGCATTGGAGGATGGAGGCAGAAGGCAGAAATCCCTAAAAGTGATATTGCCAATCAATTGGGAATTGGGAGAAGGGGGAGACTTGGATTCAATTTACTAGCATTGCCTGTGTCAACAGATATTTTACAACCTGTATCCTGGCGCCAAAGAGCCCTGAGATCCTCTTAATGTGGAGGAATGTTTATGATAGCCATGTGAGTTGTTTCACTTTAAAGGATAACGGTGGGAATGCATGTTTGTTTGGGTTCTCAGGGAAACTAGTAAAGAAAACATCTTCACACTTGTGTATTGGCTAAAATCTGCATTCTGGCTTAAAGGGAGGGGTCTCTACTGCTTTAATCCTACTTGTCTTGCTTAAGGGTATTCAGATCTTGCTTTAACTGGGTTGCTATCACTTCTGCTTAATAAAAGGATCCTTTTGAACTATCATGTTTCAAGAGTCTTTACTTTCTTAAGATGGAAGAGGCAATCATTACAGATGAAGAAGAGGCTGAAGAAGCCAAGCCAAAGGATGGGGGGGGGGGGTCAAATAAAGAGCAAAATTCAAAGCTTTGAGGGATGAGAAAGAGGCAAAAGCTCCCAGAATTGCAGAGGGAGGGGGGCTTAAGCCCCTTCTCCAAAAAAGGCTGCAATGAAGAGGATCTCCTCAGCTGGGGGCTCTGGAGGGGCCACAGGGGACCCACATCTTCCTCAGAGTCACAGAGGATCCCCTCAAGGTTGAGGCTGGCTGTCTTTTCCTCCCAGGCAATGTGGGATCCCCCTCGGAAGACCCAGCCCTGCATGGCTTCTCCCCCACAGGAGCCTCTCCTGGAAAGACACGGAACCCAAGCGAGGCTGGAGAAACCCCAGGGGCTGCATTGTCCCCCCAACATTCAATCCTGGGACCCATAAAACATGTTAGTCTCTTCCAAGGAATGCCCCAGATCCCCTCCTCCTTCCTGGCCGTCCTGGGCTTTCTCTGTGGGTTTTGGCTTTGCTTTCCCCTGGGTGCCCCATGCATGGAAAGAGGTGGCTGAACAACATGGGATATGGTCTCCCCCGTTTCCAGGACTCAGAAGATGAAACCTGGAGGGGGATTTTGCAGATCTGCTTCCCTTCCCCACTATGAGGCTCCCCAGCTTCCTTCTCCCAAGAGGGGCTCCCCACTCAGCAGAGTGGGGCAGAGTCCTGTCTGGCATCCCTGTAAGAACCCCCTTGCCTGGCCTGTGCATGGGAAAGAGTGGCAGGGGAACATGGGACATGGGCTTCTGCACTCCCAGGTCCCAAGTTGGATTTTGAAGATCAGCTTTCCATCTGCAACACGAGGGTCCTGAGCTCCCCTTCCCTCCCTCCCTCCCCAAAGGGGTGAGAAGCAGCCTTGATTTCTCCATCTCTTTTCATTTGGTTTTTTTCGAATGTCTCACTCTCTCTCTGATTTTTTTTAACTCTGCAGAGTTCTAAAAACTACTTTTTCACTAAGGTTGATTTTGTTCTAGGAGTCTGGCCACACTATTGCATCAGCCCTTTTCTGCGATGCCCTTGAGCATTAGCTTTCAAAATAAAGTAAATTTTGGTTCCAACTCAGCTGGCAGCTATTTCAGATCTGTGGGAGGCTCTGGCATTAACTGGCCCCCGGAGTTTTGACTTTCATCACTCTGCAAACAAATATCAGATTTATTTATTTCTTCAGCCACAGGTGCTGTGCGGGCCTCCAGGGGCCAGTTTGAAGCATAGTGCTCCCAAACGTCTCAATTCTAGATGACCGATTTAATTTCATCTCTGCCCCTGTTATTATGAGTCACATGGGGATTATTTCCCTTTCATTTCCCTCCAGAGAATTTCCCAACAATCTCCAAGTCCAAGAACTACTTGAATTATCCAGGGATCCCTCCTGACAGGTAGAATTATGATAAAAATTTCAGCTCTGCTCTTTGGCCAAATCCTCCAGGTGAGACTTTGGGCAGAGAAATATGGAGGTCTGGGACAGGCAGAGTCTGTGCTCTTGAATGTACGTCTCTCTCCTTTCCAGGTGATTCTGAGTGTTTCTCTGTGTTGAGAAAAAACAACTGGATGTTCCACCTTGTGAGAGTCCTTTGATTCTTCTAATTCTTCTTTAGAAACAGGAAAGGATTTCATTGATTCACCCCATGAATGATGGATCTCCTGCTTATTCCTCTGATGCTGCTTTTGTCCCATCCAGTCTCTGGGAAGCTGAGAGTGAAATGCCCGCTGAGTTCGGATAGCCAGGATGGAAAACTTCCACAGAGCTTTTATAGCCCAGGAGACCATCTCATTGGTATAGTCATCACTGGAAGTGAAATATTGCATATAAAGTTGCTTTTCAACGTGGCTCCTTCTCTTCAGTTTGTTTTCCATGATCCGTAAGTCATTCAGGGTGATGGAGTTGCACTCCCTCCATTCTAACCCTCTCCTTCTTTTCTGTTTTTTATTTTTCATTTATTCCTATATTGGGGAATATGTCTAATTTCCTGAATGATTTTGATTTCTGTGGCTTCTCTCTTTTCTCTGATTTTGTGAAAGAGACTCAAAAAGGGGTCTGAAAAAAAGCTGAAAAAGCTGCAGATTATTTTCCTTTCTCACTTCAATCCTTAATTTATCACTTGAATAATGAATTTAAAGTAGTGGTGGAATCAGTTATAGTTGCCATAGCCCATTTCCATATTTGTGTAACTAATCATTGGTTTTGGATCAATGTTGGCTTAAGGCTCAGTAGACTTGTGGAGGATTATATATTAAAAACAATATTGATTGTTGCTTTTGATTATAACAACATGTTTTAACAATAGGAATCTTTATGGTTTTTCATATGGCTTACGATTCATTTTCAACATTCAAATGGACAACAAGAATTCCCAGTTCCTTCATAATCTCACACTGGGCTACAACATCCATGACAACTATTTGAGCACTTTCCACACTTCAGTTGTCTTGCTGGACATTCTCTCCACTGGAGGAGCCAATGTCCCCAACTACAGCTGTGGAAGGAAGGAGAACCTCCTGGCTCTTCTTGATGCAGCTGACAGGGACATCTCCATCCAGATGTCAACATTAGGAGGCACCTACAAAGTCCCACAGGTGTGTGTGTGTTTTTCTCTCTCTGGTAAAGTGAGGGGTGGGTGGTGGTGGGTGAGCAATAGATGCAATCATGTCTTCTCCATGGAATTCAAGGGGTGCTTTTCTCCATATTAGCAAAAACGTTATACCCCGTTATGTTCATGTTGAGATTAATCATAAAAGGCCTGAAACACAAGCAATACATTCCCTGGAGAAGATATTCTACCAAGTATTTAACTGATAAAAAATATCCCTGGTTGTTGGGCATCTATTGGCATCTGTATTTTCACAGATAAATAAGGCCTGCCATATCCAGTTGGATTGAAGTTGGCAATAGTAGCATTTTACCTATCTAAAAAGTGGAATAAAAATTACTCTAGCAATTATAGGCCAAATAGATTAGCAGATATTGTGGCTAAAATTTATGTCATGATCTTCTTAGTTAAGCTTGAGAAAAACTCATTCCTTGCAGAAGAACCAGAAGGTTTTACGTAAAGTTAAAAGCTAAATAGATTTTATAAGGAATAATGCATAAATTAATAATCTAATGTTGGCAACAAATTTGTCTCGAAATATCTAATCTATATCAGCGAACTAAAACACGGTTTGCAGGTTTTATAGATGCTAGTGCAGCATTTGACTCAATAAAGAGAGAAATATGATGGAGAAAATTGCCCTCAAAATGAAGCTCAGATTATTGGGCCTGATCCAAGACCTTGTTTGAGAGGGAGGTTTGGGCTCAATGGAGGGATGAGAAGAAGGATTTATGCTTACCAAAGAGGAAGGGAAGGAGTGGATATTTAAACCCTTCTTATTCAGTGTAAATACGAATGACTTATTTATTTATTTATTTTATTGCGATTTATATGCCACCCTTCTCCTGAAGGACTCAGGGTGGCTTACAAGATAAAAATTCAACAATATGAATTAAAATTAAATTAAATTCCAATTAAAATTAATTAAAATTATTACAATGTAAAAACCCCTCTCAATGGGTCAGTCCATTTGATGAAAAAGCCACATCTTCAGTTCGCTGCAGAAGGAGAGGCCCAGTGGGCAAACCGTTCCAGAGGGTCGGCGCCCCTACAGAGAACGCTGGCTCCCCCTGGGGGCCGCTAGCCGACATTGTTTGACTGATGGCACCCTGAGGAGCCCCGCTCTGTGAGAGCGCACAGAACGATGGGAGGATGGCAGAAGATGGTCTTGCAAGTACCCTGGGCCTAAACCATGTAGGGCTTTATAGGTGAGCACCAGCACCTTGAAATGAACCCGGAGGACCACCGGCAGCCAGTGCAGCTTGCGCAGGAGAGGTGTTACATGGGAGTAACGAGAGGCTCCCGTAACAACCCATGTGGCCACACTCTGGACTAGCTGAAGCCTCTGGGTGCATCCCAAGGGCAGCCCCATGTAGAGGGTGTTACAGTAATCCAACTGAGAAGTACTAGGAGTACTTTATTACTAGGAGTAATGAAGGAGAAAAAAAACCCCATATCACTAAGAAATGTTATTTCATTTTTTTGACAAAAATGACTAAATTATTGGACCAATGAAAGGCAGCGCATGTAGTATACAGTACTTGGATTTCAGAAAGGCTTTGACAAAGAAACCACAACCTATTTCTCGGGAAGCTGAAAATATGTGGGATAGACAGCATCACCCCCAGATGGGCTCAGCCTGTGGTCCTCAATGGAACTACGTCTGCATGGAGGGAAACAAGCAGTGGGGGACCACAAGGTTCCATTTTAGGCCCAGTTCTCTTCAAATATAAATATACAAAAGTATGAAAGTTATTGCTTAACGCATTGTAAGCCGCCCTGAGTCTCCAGAGAAGGGTGGCATATAAATCAAATTTTAAAAAAAATCTTCATGAATGATTTGGATGAGGGGAGAAATGGGGAAATCAACAAACTTGAAGAGAACACTAAAGTGGCAGGAATAGCCAACACCCCAGAAGATAGGCTGAAGATCCAGATAGATCTAGATAGACTTGAATCCTGGGCCTATTTAACTAAATGAAATTTAATGTAGAGAAAAGTAATGTTTTACACTTAGGCTAGAAAAACCAAATGTCCACTTACAAATGAAGTGAAATCTGGTTCCATAGCAGTAACTGTGAGAGGGATCTTGGAGTCCTAGTGGACAATCACTTAAATATGAGCCAGCAATATGTGGCTGTAGAAAATCAGAGGCCAGGCATTTGCTCTGATCAAAGATGCCTCTCCCGCTCTCACAGAGAGCTTTATTTTTCATACAGTTTTACACAGGCAGATAAAAGGCAGGACAGCAACAGCGTTCTAATTGGAAAATCCTCCTCCCTGCTCCCCCACTCAGAAGGAAGGTCGGATAACAGAGACCAGAGCCAGAATGAGATCATCCAGGAAGAAGATCCATGACACCAGAAACGGAAGCAGTTTGCTGCATTCTGCCCAAATTAATTATTCCATCCCTACATGTGGCAGCAGCCAAAAAAGCTAATTCAGTCCTAGGCTGCATTAACAGAGGGATAAAATCAAGATGACATGAAGTATTGGTATGGCTATATAATGCCTTGGCAAGACCACACTTGGAATAGTGCATCCAGTTTTGGCCACTATATTATAAAAAAGATGTAGGGATCTGGAAAGAGAGCAGAAAAAAGGAACAAAGATGATTAAGGGCTTGGAGACTAAAACTTATGAGGAACAGTTGCAGGAATTCAGTATGTCTAGTCTACTGAAAAGGACTAAGGGTGACATCATAAAAATGTACCAATATTTGAGGGGCTGCCACAGAGAAGAGGAGGCCCTCCTATTTTCCAAAGTATTAGATAGCAAGACAAGAAACAAAGGAGGGAAACTAATCAAGGAGAGAAACAACCTAGAACTAAGGAGAAATTTCCTAATGGTGAGGAATGGAACATCTCCCCTTCAGAAATTGTGGGTGGTCCATCACTGGAGGCTTTTAAGAAGAGACTGGACAGCCACTTGTCTGGAATAGTATAGACAGATACAGATTAACAGAGGTGGAAGGGACCTTGGAGGTCATCTAGTCCAAGCAGACCCTACACCGTTTCTGACAGATGACGATCCACTCTCTTCTTGAAAGCTTCTAGTGATGAAGCTCCCACAATTTCTTTTTTTAAAATCAAGTTTTATTAATTTCTCCACACACACACACACACACACACACATATTTTATGAACAGAGCATTTGCCGTATCATATCTTATACAATTTGTCATATCCAAATACATTTTACTTAGTTACAATTTCTGCCAAAATATTATTTTTTTTTCAAATCATTTTTTATTTTTTAAAAAAGTAAAAAATAAAAAATAAATAAGACATCATTCATTCAATCAAGTTCAGACAGTACATCGGTCGGTTTGCATCCCTAGTGCCCCTTCCTTTTTTCATAATATTACTACATATCCAAAATTTAATCTTACATAAAATATATCAGTTGTATCATCATTTAAGTATTTCGACATTTCCTTACATATCACCATTTTTTGTTATCTACCCAGTGGTAAAATAAATCCCAAATCAAATAAAATTGTTTTTCTTCCTGCCCTCTTATTTCAAATGCCAGTTTACTCATTTCGGCACAGTCCAACATTTTCCTAATAATTTCTTCATCCAAAGGTATCATTTCTTCTTTCCAATTTTTAGCAAATACAATTCTAGCTGCTGTTAGAAGATTCACAATTAAATACTGCAATTCTTTGTTATATATTTCTGGTAAAATCCCTAATAAAAATATCTCTGGTTTAAAATCTATGTGTCTTTTGATCATTGTTTCCAACCACATGTGTATCTTACACCAATATCTCCTTGCTTCTAGGCATGTCCACCACATGTGGTAATAGGATCCGGGGGTCTGATGACAAATCGGAGCACTTCTCCGATTTATTCTGGAACATTCTAGTGATTCTCAATGGGGATAAGTGCCACCTGTAAAACATCTTATACAAATTTTCCTTATATGCTGTAGACATTGTCTTTTTATAATTATGAGAGCACAATTTTTGCCATTTTTCTAAATCAATCCCATAACCAAAATTCCCCCCCCCCATGCTACCATCGTTTCTTTAACTTGTTCTTCTTCCAATTTTAACTCTAGCAAAAACCCATACAACTTTTTAATAATATGATCATCAGCTCCCATTAAAATCTTATCCAAATTAGTCAAAGCATTGTAAAACCCTTCTTGCTTATAATCTTCTTGATACCTAGTAAATATTTGCATCTATGAAAACCAATCCATCTTAAATCCCTGATCCTCTAGTTCCTGTTTTAATTTGAGTTCACCCTTTTCATCCAATAATTCACTAATAGTTTGTTCCTTCCTAAATATTACGGGATAAGAAAAATACCTGTGGATACCCAAACAGGTATTTTCAAATAATAAAGTTTTTTAAACCTTCTCCCAATTCAACCCTAAAGCTTCTCGTATTTGATGTCTTCTAAAATACCCTTGTATTTTAGTTCCTTTATACCAAAGGAAAGCATGCCAACCCATCAACAAATCATGTCCCTCCAAATTTAATAGTCTACTACTCCTCAGAGTTAGCCATTCTTTTATCCACATTAAGCTTGCAGCTTGATAATAACATTCAAAATTGGGCAGACCAAAGCCCCCCCCCCTTGATTTAGCATCTTGTAACAGCTTTAACTTTATTCTCGCCTTTTTCCTTTGCCATATATATCGCATTATCTTTTATCTAAGTCTATAGATTTAGGGGACGTCTTGGCAAGATGGACAGGAAGCTTCTGTGTTCTAGAAACTCCTGCCAATATTTCCAGTCCCAGATGGTTCTTTTTGGACCCCACAGCCTAGTTTTAGTTGTGGTAGTGAAGAGCACATTCCAGTGATCTCAGGGGTATCGCAAACCCCCTGATTGATCCTGGGAAAGCTCTTTTTTTGCGTTTCAGCATTTTATGGCTGCCCAAGGCTGGGACAGCTTGAAAGCGAGAGGAAGGACAGTACATCGGATCGGTGAGGCTTCTCTGTTTAGCTTTATGCTGAGAACCTCCTGAGGCAAATAGTTTTTGAAAAAGTGTTTGTAAGAAGAGATAAGCCGCGACCATTGAGAAGAAAAAAGTTTTTTCCCCCTTTACTTTACTTGGTTACTTTGTAAGGAGGCTTAATTGCTTCACTTTCACTTTCACTTTCACTTTCACTGTTGACTGTGACTGATTGGACTTAAAGGAGAAGCTTGTAAAAGGTTTGATAACTTCTATTTTTCCCTTTTGAATGGGCTGATATGGACTGGAACTTTTTGGATTGATTGGAACAAATGATGAAAAGGAAATCTTGGCTTTAAAAAAAAACTTCTCTCGCTTTTGGGGGGAGGGGGTTATAATGAGAGAATTGTAAGGCTGACTGGGAAGAAAGGAAAGTGTACAGTGCCACCCATTGGGGATAGTTTTCTGTTTCCTTTCTTTCTTTTTTTTCTTGTTGATTTAAGGTGACAGTTTAAGAGATACATTGTAATAAAAATAAAGAGGTTTCCAGCTAGGCTGATAAGACCTGGGAAGAGTTGAAAGTGGCATGTCTGCATTGTTTAAACAGGTGTTTCAGCTGGATTTTTAATTAGAAACCTCAAAATAACAAAGACTTTTCTTCTCTTGAAACTGCTCTTGTTATAATTCAAACTTTCTGTTTAATATTGTGGACAGATTACATTGTCACTCTCTGTACTTTTTTTTTTGGACTTTAAAAAAAAGCCTATTCTCTCTCTTTGTACATTTTGTTTTTGTTGAGAAAAATCGGATATAAGTAGTATTGGACTAAGGAACCCAAGAGATTGAAGATTTTCTTTCTCTCTCTCTCTCTCTCTCTCTCTTTTTTCAAATGTTTGGAAATCTTTTTTCCTTACTTTTTAAAATTTCTATTTTTTGCTTTTTTTTTAATTCTTTCTCCCCCCCCCCATTCTTTTTTACTCAAAGGATTAAGGTGTGGAAAATCCTGAAGAGTTAGATTGTACACACACACACACACATACATACATTTTTTTCTCATGTTTTTTCCTCTCCAGTTTTTATAATTTTTACTCTAGCCTTTTTCTTCTTCTTCTTCTTTTCTCCCCCCCCCCTTTTTTTCCCCTTTTGGACTTGTTGTCTTGGATTTTTCCCTTTGTTTGGATTATAAAATGAGTAGGAAAGCTACGACAGTGGGGTCAGCTGCCACTATGCCTATACCATCACCTTCTGGCAGCCAAAGATCCATTCAAACCATGATACAGCAAGAGAAAGACAAAGACAAAGATAAAGACAAAGAAGTGTCTCTACAAGCAATTTTACAAAATGTGCAAATGACAACTAGCATAGTACAAAGAATGAAACAACAATTATCCAAGGTGGAGAATCAACTATCTAAGACAGATGAAAAAGTGCAAAGGATGGAGCAGCAGCTACTCAAAACAGATGAAAAGGTGGATAACATCCAACAAGCAATGGTGAAATATGATGAGATACTTTCTAAATTAGAGAAGAAAGAAGATCAAAAAGAAAAGAAACTGAAAGAAATTGAATATAGATTGGGGGAGGTTGAACTTGAAGCCAGCAGGATAGTCAGCTGGGAAATGGATAAAGCTGCATTTTACTTAAGATTTCAGAATGTGCAAGAAGAGAAAGGAGAAGACCTGGCAGATGTGATGACTGGATTACTGGCTGAAGCTTTAGAAATCCCCAAAGAGAAGGTGTTGGAGGGAGTTGATGAGATTTATCGAGTTTACACCAAATACGCTATATGCAATAAACTGCCAAGAGAGGTACACATAAGATTGACTAAAAAATCGATCAGAATGCAAATTTTACAAGCAGCAAGGGATAAAACCTTGAAATACAAAGAAAAAGAAGTTGTGGTCTTGAGACACAAGGGAACAGAGTTGACAAGGAAAATCAGAGTTGAGAAGAGAATACCAATTCTTGACAAAACATTTAATTCAGAAAGAAATTAATTTTAGATGGCTGACTCCCAGAAGGATTGGTAGTTACATGGCAATCTCAAAGATACAGGTTGAATACAATTGATAAAGCAAGAGCATTTTATGATCAATTCTTCCAAGGGAAAGGCACGGAAACTCAAGTTGAACCTCAACCAGTAGTCCCATTAAAACTTACTGAGGAAGAACTGATATTCCTTGAATCAACTGAAGGTACAGTTGGCGGAAACACTGAACCAAGAGAACAACGTGAGATAAGATCGACTAGAGCAATAAAACCTATATATAAAGTATGAAGATGGAAGAGAGAAAATTAATCTCAATAAATATATATGGACTCAATTCGGCTACCAAAAGAAAGACAGTATTCCACAAATTAGAGAAGTTAAAAGCAAATATAATATGTTTACAAGAAGTACATATTAAAAAACAGCATGAATACCTATTGACACAACCAAAATTGGGGAAAATGTTTTCATCACTACCCAAAACAAAAAAAGAGGACTTGTAATATATATTAAAAAAAACAATTTTGGAGGAATGTAAATACTCAAATGGAAGAATTGTGATGGTGGAAGTACTCAATAATAATAGAAAAATTCCCTTAGTAGCAATCTATGCTCCGAATGAAAACCAAAGTGACTTTTATAGAAGACTACACAATAAAGTAATTGAAATGGATTATGACAACATATGCATGATGGGAGATTTTAATGGAATTGTGGAGGAAAATTGGGACTACAAAATGAATAAAGCAACAAAGCACAGTAGGAAAATATTGCCAAAGTCCTTTTTTAAGATGGTGAAGGAAATGAATATGAAAGATATATGGAGAGAAAGAAATAAAGGAAAGAAAGAATATACATTTTATTCTAACAGACATTTATCGTGGTCTAGGCTAGACATGATATGGTCAACAATGGAACTTTTGTTGAATATAGAACATGTAGAAATAGAAACTAATCTATGGGTGGATCATAATCTAGTGATGATGACTTGGAAAGGACAAAAAAAAAGAGCTAGATGGACTCTAAATAATACAAAATTAAAAGAGCAAGAGTTTGTGCAGAAGATGGAAAGAGAATTAGCATTCTTTTTTAAAGAAAATAAGAAAGATGAGACATCTATACAAATCCTCTGGGATACAATGAAGGCATTTGCTAGAGGATTAATTATAGACTATACAAGAAAAAAAGAATGTTAAAAAAAGATTAACACTGAAAATATTGACTGATGATTACAAGAGATTTGAGAAAGAACTCCAGAATGATCCACATAAGAAGATTTGTCAAAATTAAAATGAATATAGTAAAACATAAAATGGATCTATTGGAGAAGGAAGAACTGGCTCAGAAGATAAGAAGTGCTAAACAGAATTATTTTGAAAATGCAAATAAACCAGGCAGATGGTTAGCACATAAATCGAAAAAGGAAAGAGAGTCGAGGAACATAACACACCTTATTGATGAACAAGGAGAAAGCAAATTTGGACATAAAGAGATGGGAAAGATTATACATGAGTTTTATAGAAAACTATATAAAAGAGAGACAATAGAAAAGGAAGAAATGTTTAAGTACATACAAGATGCAAAGTTACCTCAGATCAGTAAGGATATTGAGGAGATGTTGGAAAGAAACATAACGATGATGGAGCTAATAGAAGCAATTAAGAAACAAAAAAAATGGCAAAGCATCAGGACCTGATGGCCTACCAGCTGAATAGGAGCCTGTGTAGTGTAGAGGGCTAATGCCTCCTACTAAAGGCAGCAATTAACACCAGCTGCCTGTAATTTCTCTGAGTTCAATCCCAGGCAGGCTCAAGGTCGACTCAGCCTTCCATCCTTTCTAAGGTGGGTAAATTGAGGACCCAGTTTGTGGGGGCAATAAGCTGACTTTGTATAAATATACAAAAGTATGAAGGCTATTGCTTAACACATTGTAAGCCACCCTGAGTCTCCGGAGAAGGGCGGCATATAAATCAAATTTTAAAAAAATATATATTATAAGACACTACAAGAACCTCTAACCATCCCATTATTGGAGGTGATGAATGAAGTAATGATAAAGAAGGAAATACCCAAATCATGGACAGAGGCATATATTACTTTGATTCATAAAGAAGACCCACAACAAATCAAAAACTATAGGCCTATATCTTTGTTAAACTCGGTTTATAAATTTTTTGCTTCAATATTGGTGGAGAGACTTAAGAGATACTTAAATAATTTCATACATTCGGATCAAAATGGATTTCCCCAAAAAGACAAATTAGGGACAACATAAGAATAATCTTGGACACTTTAGAGTACTATGAAGCACATCCTGAAAAGCAGATGGCTTTGGATTTTTTAGATGCGCAAAAAGCCTTTGACAATGTTAACTGGCAGTTTATGACTCTTCAAATGGAAAGAATGGGCTTTGGGAGGAAATTTGTACAGGCCATCGAAACTATTTATTCGAAACAAATAACAAAAGTAATGATAAATGGAGAATTGACGGATGCGATTGAAATAGAAAAAGGCACGAGACAAGGATGTCCTTTATCCCCATTGTTGTTTATAATGGCATGAGAAGTTTTAAATAGGCGTGTTAGAGGAGAAAAAGAGATAAAGGGCATGAAGATTCGCAAGGAAGAATACAAGCTCCAAGCTTTTACAGATGATTTGGTCTTTATTATTGAAGAACCATTAACAACAATAAGTAAATTAATAAAAATTATTGGAGATTTTGGAAAAGTAGCTGCCCTGAAAATTAACAGAGATAAAACAAAAGTAATGACTAAAACTATGTTGAAAAAACAGAAAGAAGAGTTGATGGAGATATCGAAAATGCAGATTACAAATAAAGTGAAATATTTGGGAATACACTTAACATCAAGATGTAGTGCTTTGAAAGAAAACAATTACAACGAGCTTAAAGAACAGATAGGACAAGATTTGTTGAAATGGGGCAAATTGTCTTTGACTGGCAGGATTTCAACCATTAAGATGAATGTCTTGCCTAGAATCCTGTACTTATTTCAGACAATTCCAATTAAATTGAAACTCCCACAACTTCTGAAGGCAACTTTATCTCTTTATTTCCAGGTTGAATCTCTCCTTGTTCAGTTTTCATCCATTATTCCTTGTCTGGCCTTTGGGTGCTTTGAAAAAAAAAGCTTGACCCGTTCCTCTCTGTGGCAGCCCCTCAAATATTGGAAGATGCTATCATGTCTCCCCTGGTCCTTCTCTTCACAAGACCAGCCATGCCCAGTTCCTGCAACTGTTCATCATATGTTTTAGCCTCCAGTCCCCTAATCCTCTGGGTTGCTCTTCTCTGCACTTTTCGTAGTCTCAAATTCTTTTTTATAGTGTGGGGACGGATGCAGTATTCTAGGTGTGGTCTTACTAAGGCTTTATAGGGTGGTATTAGTACCTCTCTTGATCTTGATTGTATCCCTCTGTTAATGCAATTTAGGATGCATTGGCTTTTTTGGCTGCCTCTGCACACTCTTGACTCATATTTAATTGGTTGTCCACTAAGACTTCAGGATCCTCTCACAGTTTCTGCTATTATGCCTGGTTTCCTGCTTGAACAGGGGGTCGGACTAGAGGATCTCCAAGGTCCCTTCCCACCCTTTTATTTTGTTGTAAGTTCTGTTATAGGTACACATATTTAGCCTGTTAAATTCCTATTGGAATACACTGATTTATACAGATAATGTGATATTCTCATAGTTACACATTGGATTGTATAGACCTGAATTGTTTTGTCTTAATAATTATCTGATAATTTATAAAGCAAGTTCAAAAGTTATGGTCTTTGTGAAATGACATCCTAGCCATAGATGGTCAGCCATTAGAGCAAGTAACCCCTTTCCTTACCTGGGGTTGTTTTCTCTGAGCCTGAATCTTGGCTCCCTCATCATCCAAGGAGCTCAGTTAGAAAAAGGGCAGGAGGGAAAGTGGAGCTTAAATGAAAACCTCACAGCTCTCCAGCTTCCTCAGCCCCAGTTTTCTATCTATCTGAGGCCCAGTTTTCCCCCATGTTCTTCCATCAATCTGATGTTTGGGGCTCCAGAGAGAAACCACCAGCAGAACCAACCCAATCTCAGCCTCTGAGGAGGATCTTGGGGTGGGTAAAAGGACTCCGGCTGCTGCCCTCAGAGCTGATTTGGAAATTTACACCATTTCTGCTTTGTCTAAATTCAGAAAATGTGGGCATTGGCATAAAATTTAATCTATGGAAACTGACAGACTCTGAAAATTGTGGCTGTTGGAACAGAGAAAACTTCGATGAAAGACCAAACTTGGATTATGCAACTGACAAATCTTATTAGGCTTTGAGGTCTGCCTGTTTCTTGTATAACTGGAGAAAGAAGTTAAAAAATTTCCTCCAGAAAGAATCTGGGATAGAGAAGCAAAAAAAAGATGCAGCAATCCTTGAAAATTATAATAGGCCCTTTATTGGAATAGAATCCTCCAGTTGGCATTTGCACGTGTTAATCTAATTGTGGTAAATTGTACAGGTGATACAGTAATATGATTTACATTTTTATTGTTTTTAAATTTGCTTATTGTTTTCCATTATTATGTTACAATGTTGCTAATATTTTGTCTTTAATATTTTAAACAATGTCTGATTAACAAACTATTCTAATATATTCATGTGAAGCAGTTTGAATTTATTAAAATCTAATATTTTGGACTTGATCTGGCCCCAAATATAACACAGCATTCTTCATTGCTTTTTCAGATCAGTCATAAAATTGTTTCAGTGGCTCTGAGTGATAAAAGGAAATTCCCCTTTTTCCAGCGGATGGAGCCCAAAGAAGGGATCCAGTACCCAGCAATTGTCCACCTGCTCCTCCATTTCAGATGGACCCTGATTGGCCTCTTTGCTTCAGACACAGAAAATGGAGAAAATTTCATGAGGATTTTTCCTCCTGTGCTTGTCAGGAGTGGAATTTGTGTGGTTATATCACAACTGTTCTCAACAATTGGATACACAATAGCCCTCAGGGATTCCCTCTCTAAGTGGAGACAAGTCAACGTCTTTGTTCACTTCATGGAACTTGATTTCATTTGGGGGAGAATTCTTCCTTTCCATTTAACATTGATGCGTCTCCCAGGACCCATTGAAGGGAAAGTCTGGATCCTCACAAATTTTTCAGCGTATCAAATGTACAATCGTAGACTTCTCAAATACATCCATAGTATTTGGAACTTTGGTTATCTGGCAAAAAAAAAGGCCAAAAGATTCTGCCTTTGAACCCCATTTCTTTGTGGAAGAAAATTGCGTCCAGGAATGACGTCTCTCCCTCACTCTCATCTGAGACACCTGTTTCCCCACTACTTTGCTCTCTTTCAACTGGCACCTGAGACAGTGCCAGGGGGGGGGGGGGGGGCTGGGAGATCTGGCTGGCTCCTCTTCCTCATGCTCAGAGCTTCCTTCCTCCAATGGGATAGGCTCAGAGGACGGGGCCACAACAGCTCCTGTGTAATGTGTGTCAGTGATTGGAAGAGGGCTGCATCCTCCCTTCTCCAACCGAGAGATTGTGTCAGTTGGAAAAGGGGCTCCCAGACTCCTCCTGATCTTCAGCTCTTCTCCTTGTTCTCTTTCATCAAGGCTAAGAGCAGCTCCTTTGATCTCTTCCTTGGCTTATTTCCCCTTCACTGAAATTCATGTAGATTTTGTGCAAATTCTTCTCCAAGCATGATGCCTGCAAGGGGACCTGGTCCTTGAGTTGGGGTCTCCCCAAACCACAATGTTCACTTCCTGAGTTTCTTATGGTTGCATTTGCCTTCTTTCCATGAACATCTCCCTGCTGACTCAGATTCTGTTTTCAGTTACCGTATTTTTCGGATTATAAGACACACCTTTCCCCCCCCTAAATGGGGGTGAAAATTTAGGTGCTGCTTATATACCAAATGTAATCCTTCCCACCCACTGGCCCCCACCCTTTGGCCTTTGCCTCCTTGCAAGCAAACAGCAAGAAAATACAGCTCCTTTCAGCTTCAGCACAGCCTAATTAGCACAAATTGATTGGATCGGGCTCCCGACTGTCAGCTGATTTGCTCTCAGCTGTTTTCTGCATGGCTCTGCTGGTTGCTGCAAAGAGGTAAATTGCTGGAGCAGATTTTTCTTTCCTTGTGCTAATCAAGCTATGCTGAAAATGAAAATGAAAGTAAAGCAGGCTGTTTGCTGTTTGCTGCAATGAGGCAAAATTACTCAGAGGCAGAGGGAGATTTCTTTTTCTTCTTATCCTCACCAAAAAAGGTAGGTGCATCTTAAAAATAGATAAAACCACATACGCATATATTATTCCCCAGTTGAATACTGATCGATGTACATTTCTCTCCCTTGCAAAATAGGGCCACAATTATAAACTTCTACCGATATATTTGCAACCACTTGACTTGTTATCTGTCTGCTGTATATAAAAAATGTATTTAACAGGCAATCAAAAAATAAATAAATAAATTTCAAAATTTGAAAACTCTGTTATCTGCTATTATATTTAACTCTCAGACAATTTGCAGGGGCTTATTATGCATCACAAACCACACAATCGTTATCTCTGATCCATCCTGAATCTGTTCATGATTCAATATCTTTGTTTGATTCTTGATAATAATTTGTTTCCTTAAAACTTTAATTAGGATCTTTCCCAGCAACTGCTTTCCATTCCCCAAAGTTATAGGCCTGCCTGTAAATTGAAACACAATGACTCTTAAGATTTGTTTTCCAGTTAAATATGACAAGTCCATTCCCGAATCTCCCTCAATCTTCTTGAAAGAATCCATTTCTTCAGTCTTCCGTTCTGCCCACTTTGAGTCTTCAGGGTCCATGGTCTCTCCAGCCATCTCCAGGCAGCCTGCCTTCAAAGCAGAATTCTCCTTCTTCAGGGATGCCAGCAGCAAATTCAGTTCCAGTCCATCCATCCAATCCATCCGATTCAACAATTGTTGCTTGCTTCTGATTATCGCCTTTAAGTTGATTTAAAATCATTGTTATTTTATCAAAATTTTAAATGAAGTTTGAAATAAGGTTTTTAAGTAGAAAAACTTTATATTCTTTAAATTAAATCACATCAAATTAGCTTACTCTAGGATCTACATCTTAGATCAAATCTTGCATGAAGAGGATTTATCAACTTGAAAGTATTAATGACAATATAGAAAAATTGATGTTCAATAGCAAAAAGTTATCTCTAACCTTCAATCCCTGGCCCATTAATTGAAGTATATAAAGGTTGCCCCAGTGCTCTTGTATGGAGCAGAAGTTTGGGATTTATACTCAACCACAGTATACTGGTCCGCTAATGTGTGTGCACTACCACAGAGCCCTCATCAGAGCCTCCCCCAGACTCCAGGACTGGCCCATGTCCCTCCCCAACCTCCTCATTGTCCGAATTTGCTGCCAGCTCCACTGACTGCTGGTGAGACACAAGAGCTATACGGATTCTTCCTTCGGCTTCTCTCAATCCTGTCTCCAGGCACAGAAGCGCATTTGAGACCCAACGTGGCATCTGGATAATTGATCTGGTGAATTTGGATTGAACTACTTCTAATGATGTAAAACATGAAGCTGACGGTCCGAGCAACGTCCCATCAAGGAGCTGTGCTAGCGACTTGGGCACGAAAAGCTCAAGAGCAGCAGGGACATTGTAGCCTCCCTTTGTGCAGAAACAATTAAGAATGGTGCTGGCTGATCTTTGGCCCAGGGCAGCTGCCTGTTTCTTGAACCCTTGGCCTGAATGGCCACCCCCAGGGATTGGAAGGTGGCACCTGCTCTATTTTGTGGCCATTTAGATACCATGAATCAAGTTTTGGCCTTTTTGATCTTTGTTTTCTCATCATTGATGCCCAGTTGATTGTAATTGCCGTCCTGGAGAAGGGCTCGCAAGGCTCTTTTAAGGACAGCTGGTGTCCTGGAGAGGATCACAGGGGCATCTGCATAGAGCAGGAGGGCGATGCTTCGGTCACCTATTTTGGTGGGGGGGGGGGTGTGATTTGGTTTGTTTAGCCATTTTACCATGCCAGTTATGTAAGAGTTGAAAAGCAGGGGGGGCAAAATGCCCCCCTTTAACCCCCTTTTGAGTTTTAACTGACTTGGAGAGGGACCCCTGCATATGACACCTCACCTTGAGGGATGTTTTAGTATGTAGGGCAGGTAATAGATGAAGAAGCCGGGGTCAATTGAGGCAGCTTCCAGCTTTTCCCATAGCTTAGTCCTGGGAACTGTATGAAAGGCTGCCTTGAGATCTCTAAAGCAGGCGTAGAATGATGCAGCTCGATTTGATAATGGCCGAAATTGTATTTTATTTAACTATATTTGGAGATAAGACAATTGTAGAAGAAAGATTCAATGTGGGATAAGAAACAAAGTTTTCTGTTTTTCAAATTCCTGGATGTTCCCATTCTAGTTTCATCCCTTTCTGGAGAAGAATGAATTTTGGAATATTTCTGTGAGAAAACTGTACTTGGACCAAAATGGAGAGATAACGGCAGATCTGAGAATTGACAGCTTGCTGTTTCTCCCCAAGGAGGATCCCAGAGAAGAGATTCTGGCATATTTTCAAAGACAGAGATTTACTATCAGAGAAGGTGCTCTTTCATGGCTGAAGTCGCTCAATAAGGTGAGAAAAATTTTGGCGTCTTTTCTCTGTTTTCCAAAGCCTGAGGTCCCATTTCAAGTGGGGAAAACAGGGATGAAATGCTACCAGTTTGTTCTGGTTTGGGCAAACCAGTAGTAATAAAAACTACCAGTTCGGGCAAACTGATAGTAAAAAATACTTTTAAAAGGTAAAAAAAAAGCTGTGATCATTGGAACCTTTTTTTTTACTTTTTAAAGCATTTTTTACTACCTGTTCGCTCGAACCAAAAAAATGCTTTAAAAAAGTAAAAAAAAAAGTTCGCCAAGCCCACCCAGTCACATGACGCACCAAGCCACGCCCACAGAATCAGTCACAACAATTTTTACATTTCACCAGTGGGGCAAAGCCTAGAGTCTCCAGGGTGGTTGGCCTCCCATGCCAGGTGGTGTCATCTCATGGAAGCTTTTCAAGAGACGGGACCTAAGTGGAGTGGCTTTGCCATGTTTTATGGAAACCTTTCAAGATCTTACTGCTCAGAGCTTTCTTTCTTCATCATAGTTTTATTCTACATTTAAAAAAATCTAACGGAATAAAAGCTTCCTAAAATTTTTACAGTAAACTTTGTTCTCTCTTTTAATAAGAATATATCATCATACTTTTAAAAAAATCAATTCCATCTCTCTAGACTTTATTAAATAGAAAATTACTTTATTGTAATGTTAAATTGCAAACTGAAGAGGGAGGAACTACATGAAGAATCTGCCAGTTGTTTTACCTCCTGCATCTGTTTAGGAGTAGTCAGAGGCTTCATACTTACCTCAGTGAAGATCAGAATCTCCTTGTCTCCCTCCATTTCTCCCTCCATTTTCCATGGACAGAGAGTCCTAACACCTTTTCTTTGGCATTCCTTTTCTTCTGCTCAGTCCCTGCCTCAGTCCAAATGTGTGGAAAGTTGCCATCCTGGATTTGTCAAGAGGGCTCGAGAAGGAGAGCCAGTTTGCTGCTATGACTGCCTTCCTTGTCCGGAGGGGACCTTCTCCACTCAGGAAGGTGGGTCACACGGAGGAAAATGGGAGGCTTTGTGGAACTGGATCCAAATTAAAAAACACATTGAAGCTCACCTGGTTTTTTATTTTTAACCTGCACAATTTCTTATCTAAACGGAAGTAAATCAAAAAGACTTGGAAGGAGGGGCTGGGAAGAGATGGGAGGAGGGGGTGGCAGACTGGGAAAGCTTTACTAACAGCTGAGGAAATATCTCTTCTGCTTTTTACTTTGGATATGTGTTGCTAAATTTACCTTTCTAGGAACATCTCAGATCTTTGAAACTAGATGAATTGTTATACGTCCACCTTTTGAAAGGCCTTCAGAAGTTGTGGGAGCTTCATCACTGGAGGCTTTCGAGAAGACTGCCATTTGTCTGAAATGGTGTAGGGTTTCTGCTTAGGCAGGGAGGAGTGGACTAGATGATTTATAAGGTCCTCTCCAACTCTGTTAATCTGTAATCTGTATATTGGATCCTCCCCTTGAGGATCACTGAGAAGGTGTCCCTGGTCCATAATCTGGTGCTGTGGATAGTTATGGGGGGAACTCATTACACAAATAGTCTGCCAGTCATGTACATCAATCAATCAGAACAGAACAGAACTGGAAAGGAGCTCAGAGGTCTTTTAGTCCTACCCCCTGATCAAGCAGGAGAGCTTATGCCATTTCTAAGGAGTGACTGTTGAATGAAATTGTTAAGAAATATTTCTTGAAAAATGCCTGTGGTATCAGCTGTTATCCAAACAAGGTATTTTCTGTAAGATAAAAGGACAGAATATTAAAGGAATATTACTTTTTTTGCTTTCTCAGATACTGAAAAATGCACCAAGTGTCCAGATGATAAATACCCAAATAAGAAGAGTCTACTGTATCCCCAAAGTTATAACCTTCCTGTCTTATGAAGAACATCTGGGCATCATCCTGCTTTCTTTTGCTCTACTCTTGTTCCTAACCACAGGCCTTGTTTTAATCATCTTTATTAGATACCAAGAAACTCCCATTGTCAAAGCCAACAACCGGGACCTCTCCTACATCCTCCTGGTCTCCCTCCTGCTTTGCTTCTTGTCTCCTTCTCTCTTCATTGGTCAACCAAGGAAAGCCACCTGCCTTCTCCGACAAGCCGTTTTCAGCATCATTTTCTCAGTTGCCGTTTCTTCTCTCTTGGCCAAAACCATCACGGTGGTGCTGGCCTTCCTGGCCACAAAACCAGGAAACCGGGTGAAGAGATGGTTGGGGAAGAGCTTGGCCAACTCCATCATCCTTTCTTCTTCTGCTGTGCAAGTTATCATCTGCTCCATCTGGCTGGGAGTTTCTCCCCCCTTCCCTGACTCTGACCTCCACTCCCAGCCTGGAGAGATCATCCTGCAATGCAACGAAGGGGCCGTTGTCATGTTCTACGTCACCCTCAGCTACATGGGCTTCCTGGCTGCCATCTGCTTCACGGTGGCTTTCCTGGCCAGGAACCTGCCTGGGGCCTTCAACGAAGCCAAGCTGATCACCTTCAGCATGCTGGTCTTCTGCAGTGTCTGGGTGACTTTTGTGCCCACCTACCTGAGCACCAAAGGGAAATCCATGGTGGCTGTGCAGGTCTTCTCCATCCTGGCCTCCAGTGCTGGTCTGCTGGGCTGCATCTTCATCCCCAAGTGCTACATTATCCTTCTGAGGCCAGACCTCAACACAAAGGAGCAGCTCACAGCCAGAACAAATGTAAAAACATGAGATATAACACCATTATGATATTGGAAGAATTATTAAAGTTTCTTTTATTTGAAAGGAGATATTAAGTCTTTCTACTTAGATAGTATGCAGGAAAAGAAAATCATATCTATATGTTTCAAAATGGAAAAATTCTTGAATGACTGGAATTCTTCTAGCTCTCTTCCCTTTCAGCTCAATAAAGAGAACTCTGTAAGAGTCATTCAGAGAAATTTGCTGTTCAGCAACAGCTACTGAATGTGACACCTTATAAAAAATAATTTGGGTACCTGTTCCTACAGCTAAAAGTGTGTGTGAGAGAGAGTGAGGAGGAAAAGAGGCCAGGAGGAGGCTGTGGGAACCAAACACCCACCTGGATCCTGATCACCTCCGTAAGAATGCCGGAATGATGTGAAGTGCCATGTTTGACCAGATGTCAGCTGGGGAGGCAAATCTTCATCTCCCTTATATAATTCTTTCTTGATTTCCTGATAAAACCTCCTTTGCAGAAAGTGTTCAGCAGAAGAGCTTCTGGGATTTCAGTTTGGGATTGGATTGGGGTTTTTTTTTTGTATGTGCTTCACACCAAAATAAATAAATAAATAAATAAATAAATAAATAAATAAATAATGTAAATAAATTTCCACTGTGTTTTTTTTTCTTTCCTCAACCAGAGAATTAAAATAGCAGTTTTCAGGCCCTTTAATTTTCCACTCTACAATTTCTATGTAAAGCATTTTCTTTGCTCCTCTTCCAAACTTCTCTTGCCTGTGAAGGGCTGGAGAAGATGTCCAGAGAAAGGAGACCTTGAAACTCTCCCAGGAGGAAGTTGAGGGGATCCTGTCTAAAGGCAGCTGCATCATTGACCAAATCACAAACCTTCAATGCTGCATAATATTCATCCAGGTCCAAGAAGGGGGTGAATGGGAGGGGGGGGGACTTCCTGGTTTCTAGGGAGAGGCACCCATGGAAGCTGTTCTGCTCTCTAACCACACAGATTGCTGATCAGTTGCTAATAAACTTTTATGTCTTACAATGGCTCCTAATTGCAAACAGGATCCCTTTGCAAATTCCATTCTAACGAGATAAGAAGGTAAGAAAAGCTTTGATGGATCAGACCAAGATCAGTCTAAGATTCACAGTGACCACACAAATTCCTCTGGTTCTCTCACAAGCAGAAGGCAGAGAGACTTCTGGCTTTGCCCAACATGGAACAGACATTTTCCCACAATTTCACTTTCCTCCATCACACTACACAATATTGGACACTTGGCCATCTCACGCTCTAGGAATCCCCAATTCTGATATCCCAAGAACATTTTTCCTAGTTTCACACCCCCAATCAAAAAGTACTAAGGCAGGACTGGAACAGAGGTGGGTTTCAGCAGGTTCTGACCAGTTCTGGAGAACTGGTAGCGGAAATTTTGAGTAGTTCAGGGAACCGGTAAATAGCACCTCTGACTGGCCCCGACCCAATCTATTCTCTGCCTCCAGAGTCCCAGCGGAGGAAATGGGGATTTTGCAGTAACTTTCCCCTGCCACGCTGTTCTGTCGCCGTCCCACACACGCACACCAGCAGTCGTCCAAGAGTTAAAACCAAACCAGCCGACAAGAATTCCCTTTGATAACGGAATTGGCAGCAACCTAGTGACTGCCTGCCAAAAGTCTTTATTTACGAAAGGATGTTTTCTCTCCTCTTTCGTAACATCAAAATAAGACCACAACAGTTACAGAGTAATTAAGTCCAGTCCAAGAATCAATTCCAGCAAAGCATATAGCAAGAGTCTGGCAATGCAGAATGGCGTGGTAGCTTTCAGCTTTGTTCGTCACAAGGCTTGACTGGCCACCACACCCCCTTTTATACCCTGTGAGTGTGGTCCAGTAATCCCTGGCACACCTCTTCCTTTGTTGTGTGTGCTTATCTCTGCGCCGCTGTCGGGGGTCCAGCCAAGACTCGTCCCCGTCACTGTCCAGCTGTGGCTGCTCAAAAGTGCCTGGCTCCTGGCCTATCTCTTGGCCTTCGGAGGACATCGGAGGCATTGCCAGAGAGGAGGTTCCTGGAGAGGGAGGCCTTGCCAACTCCTTCCCTTTTGGAATCTTCTCCCTCCGATAAGACAGGCTCAGGGGCCGGAGCCACATCACACGCCCACAAAGCCAAGCCACTAGTAGCATTTTTGTTAATTCTTGCTCTCTTTCCTTGCCACACATATTTCCACATTAATTCCTTCAGCTCTTCAAAGTATTTTTTGTCCAGTTTTATTCCTATAGTTTGAAATACAAATAATATTTTTGGTAATACATTCATTTTTATTAATGCTATTCTTCCCATTAGTGGTAATTGCAAATTTCTCCAGGTCTGTTTCGATTTGTTTTTTCAGTTTGGGATAATTGTCTTCCTTGAGCGTTGCACATCTTGATGTCAGATGGATTCTCAAATATTTCACTTTCTTCACAATTTGGATGTCCAGTATCTCCGTCATCTCCTTCTTTTGATTTTCTCACATATTTTTAACTAATATTTTTGTCTTATCTTTGTTGATTTTGAGTCCTGCTACTTTCCCATATTCTTCTATTTGGTCTAATAGTTTTGGCGCTGTCTCTATTGGCTCTTCCATGATAAACCCCAAATCATCCGCAAATGCTTGTAATTTATATTCTTCTTTTTTGATTCTCATTCCTTTTATTTCCTTTTCCTGCCTCACTTTTCTATTTAAAACCTCTAATGTCAATATAAATAATAATGGAGATAAAGGGGATCCCCTTGTTCCTTTTCTGATATCTATTTTCTTTGTCATTTCACCTTTGCCCGCTTGGTCTCTCTATGTATAGTTTGGAACATATTTATGAATCTGTCTCCAAAATCCATCATTTTCAACTGTTTTATCATAAATGGCCACAATTCACGTTGTCAAACGCCTTTTGTGCATCTGAAAACAGCAGCGCTATTTGCTTCTCTGAGTGTAATTCATAATATTCTAATTCTGGGGAGCCAGGAGGGGCTCTGAGGGGAGAAGCTCCGGCCTTGGGACTCAGGGGCTCAGCCGGCCTGAGGGGGAGACAGGGAGGCCCTGAGGAAACTCCGGGGCTTAAACCAAGATGGACTTTATTCAAGGAGCCAAAAGAAGAAATTAAGTTCCACACACAGAACAGAACAGAGTCTGAAAAGGGATGAAAAAAGCCAAGAGGAGAATTCTAGCGACATCCATTTTCCTCCTTTCCCTCTTTCTACTAGAGGTTCCCGCCACAAAATGGAGGAGGCTGCGCTTTAGCTGTCCCTCTCGCTGCCTGTAGGGGGCAGTCTATACTCTGGCCTTTAAGCCACCCCTGGCCTCCGCAGGCAGTGAGAGGGACAGCTAAAGCTGGAAAAGACCCCACATCCTCCATTTTGTTGCCCTTTTTGGAGAGGATTCTTTTGCCCTCCGTAAAGAGGGGAGGAGTTAGAATAATGGACAAATGGAGTCGAAAGAGACCTTAGAGGTCATCTGTCCAACTGCCCAGTGAAGGGTTTACTAGAGCTTCTTTCTCAGCCTGAGCAACCTGAAGAGGTGTGGACTTCAACTCCCAGGATTCCAGTCAGCACTCAGGGTCCTTCCTCCACTGGGTCCTTCCATGATTTAGTGGTCCCTCTCACTGCCTGTAGGGGGCAGCCTATACTCTGGCCCTTAAGCCATACTTGGCCTCTGCAGGCAGCAAGGAGGACACCTAAAGCTGGCAAAGACCCCTGTGTTCCTTTAGGTACATTTTCACAAGGCCTTTTGGATATGAGTAATATTTAATCTTCTGTGGTGTTTCCCTCTCAGCTCCCCTTCATCATCTGGGCCTGGAGAGGAAAACCTGGACTCTCTGGAGCTTTCATTCCAGATCCAAGGGCGACATTTCAATCTGGGCTCCGCCCCCAGAGAAGGGGCAGAATTGGGGCTCTCCGACTTCTCCAGGCGGCCAAAGTTCCCCCTTCAGAGGGAGCCGCTCTGGCTGAAGCGAATTCAAAGCCCCTTCTGGATTGGCTCATCCATGGATAAGCCCCGCCCCCCAGGTGAAGGCAGCCATTTGGTTGCCATTTTGCCAACCTTATGTCCAGGCCAATCAGAGCCTTTGTTTGTGACGTCAGAGGTTCCTCCTGAGCTCATTGGCTGGAGCTCACCATGGCAACCTCCAGCATCCTTGGGGAGTCTGGACCACATCATGGAGGCTCTGCTCAGCATCCCTGGAAAGTGGCTGGATTGGAGGGCAGCACTGGGGGCATCGCAGGGCCTCCCTCGCCTGGGCTCCTCAGGAGGGAGAGACCCTCCCCTTTAAGGCAGAATTGGGGGGGGGGGAGATGAGTGAAATGGGGTCCAACCAAACACGACAGACGTGCTGATACCTGCCGTGTCTGCAGCCTCCATACCTGTCACCAAACTCCTCATCCACCATCTCGAAGGTCCTGGTCTCGGGAAAGGGGCTGGGGATGGCTGGCTGGCGGTGAAGTGCGCTAGGAAAAATCTGCAAGGTTTAAGGCCCAAAAATTGGCTTCAGGCTGTCCCAGTTGGATGGAGATTGTGACCCCAAAGCGAGAGGTTGACCTGCTTAATGATTTGGAGAAATTAACCTAAACTCTGATTCTGTTGGCCAGATAGTAGTTATTTCCCAAAAACACTTGGCTTGCAACTGAAGTATTCATTTATTTTCATTTTTTTTACTTAGGTTTTTTTACCGCCTTTATGATTTCTCTAAATAGCTCAAGGCAGTGAATGTATCTAAGATTCCTTCATCCCCACCAGAACAACCTTGTGAAGGCTGAGAGAGGGAGGGGCTCCAGGTCACCCATCTGGCTTTTGTGGCTGAGATGGGACTCGTAAGTACTTAGAGGGGGGATCTGTCTTAATTCCAATGGTCATCACTTTTTCCTATTATCAGAAATCATAGCAATACAAAGATGGCCAAATTGATGGAGAGCCGACTCCTTTGTAGGGTTTTCAGCAACGACATACCTTGAGTTGGACTCCGAATCAAATGGGAAGTTGGGAGAGTTTGAAGAGAGATCAGTATTGAGGGATTATGTTGGTGTTTCTTGAACTAGGCCCCTTTAAGGTATGGGGGGAGACTTCAACTCCCAGAATTCTCCAGCCAGCCAGCATGCAGAATTCTAGGAGTTGAAGACCATCCATGTGTTAAAGGGACCAAGACTGTGGTTTTTACACAAAGTTGTTATACTGTAATTTAAGGACTGCTTTAGGCTATTGTCATTTGATTGTATTAACCTAAATCTGTTCCCTATTTGTAGGTTAAGGTGGCAATGAAAAGGAAGTAGTCAATAGAAGCCTACAGCTGAAAGGGACCTTGTAAGTCAACTGCCTGCCTGTCTGCCTGATTGATTGACTGATTGATGGATTAATTCTATGTCATCAAGTTGAATGTTGATGCCAGCAGCCCATAGATGATTTTCCCCATCCTTCGGGTCTCCCAACCTTCCCCTACCTCCACTATAGCTGCTTACTAGTGATCCTTCCCTTCTTTTCTTTCCTTCACCCATGTCAGCATTACCGACCTCTCCAGGGAGCTTCGTCTGCATTGATTGACAGCATTAAAACTCTGTGGACTCTGAGTAGCCAAAGAGATGGATGGATGACCTGTCCCCAGTCTGGATTTTCAAGTCTCCTTAAAGTTCACCCATCCACACAGTAATCAAATCAGCTAAGCTTACCCCAAATTGTCCTCTCCTTCGCTTCCCTTCCGTCTTTCCCAGCATTAGGAATGTCTCCAGAGAGCTGGTTTCACTTGATGTGCCCTCAAATATGGTATTTTGATCCTGGTGGTTTTTAGTTGAGAACAGATCTGGGTAGATTATATCTTAAGGTTCCTTTGGCAGGAGACCCCTCTGCAGATTGTCCATTGGTTCTTCATTCCTCCTGCATCTCATTCTAGCAAAAGATGATGGAGTCCAAAAGTTTAGGAAAAAGCCAGAATGGAAAAGGCAGGTTAGCAAAATTGGCTGTGAACTGAGATAGGATGTGACTATGTCTCTCCATTTTTTCAAACAGGTCAGCAACAAGGAAGAAATGGTCAATATCCTTGGGTGATCTCTCAGCAACCACTGATGGCCCCAACCTCCAGGTTGATGAATGAGAGACTCCTTTGACTTTCAGTCCCAGAAATTCCAGAAAGGCAATCAATGGATGAAAGTGGATCAACTTAAGACCACAATGGAGGACCTGCAGAAAACCTGCAGAAAATCATGCCCACAGTTAGAGCTAGAGAACAAATCTTTGGTGAAATACATTGAAGAACTCAACAAAGAACTGCATGAGGTCACTACCCAACTGTCCATCTCAATGAAGAGAAGGCTGACTCTGAGAAAGACCTCGAAGAGGAGAGGAATCTTCTGCCAGAGGTTAAGAAGCACCTCCAGAGTCTTGCAGCATGAACTGGCTGAGATGGACCACAGTTACCATGTGGAGAAAAACCACTCCAGCCAACTGAGAAAGTCACCACACTTCAGAATATGAGAGAAAACAAGCAGAAGCACCTTGAAAACCTGCAGCAGCCGCATCTTGACCTCCCAGATCCAGCTCTGGCCAGACTCACCTGGCACACGTCCCACCCCCCACCCCCATCTTCACCCAGGTACACCAGATGGGAAACATGATGTAACTCTGCTTCATTGGAAGGGTTCATGAGAGAATCTTGCATGTCTGAAAGTACAAATCCCCCACCAACGCTTTTGAAAGCCTGAAAAGTGAGGGAGGGTCCTTTCTGAGGTTCTTTCTCTGCCAACTATGCACCTGGGGGCTCCCCCACCTTATCTGATGATTCCCTGTGCAGCATCTTCTCCTTCTATTCTTCTATATTGCCATTAATACAGGCAGGATAGTTGAAGAAATAGGATTTTTTCAGGATGCAACCTTTATATCGACTCTTAGACAAAGCTACTTTGATGTTGTTTTAAAAATATCACCCAGCTTTTAGAACAATATCTATGATTTCCTAATAGAGTATGTAAGTAAAATCCAGGAGAAAAATATATCTTTTTAGCAGGAGGACTTAAACAAGCTCTCCTATTTTATTTTATTTATTTATTTTATTTATTAGATCCCTTCTCCTGAGGGACTCGGGGCGTGTACAGCCATAATAAAACAATGAACCCTACAACATTTAAAACCCATTTAAAATAGAATTAAACAATTTTGGCCTTCTTAGTTAAAAACCCATAATTTAAAATACCCCATTTGAATTTTTAGTCTGCTTATATTTTATATAAGAACAAATAAATGGCAGCTACAATGTGAATCTTTCATTAAGATTTCATTTGCACTTTTTCTATCATTTCTTTTTTTCAAATCAATTTTTTATTTCATTCAAAACCTCCAAAGAATGGGGAAAAAATGACAAACAAGCCCCCAAAGCTAAATAAAACTAGATTAAAAAGTGGATAAAAAGAAAAAAGGGAAGAAAAGAACCAGTTCAGGTGAGGAAACCAGGAACAGGGGAAAAACCCCTGCTGAGTCTGGCTGCCATCTTGGGGAGAGTCGGAAAAACACTTTCCTTCCAGAGGTTCAGCAGCTGCCACCTCTGGATGCTCAGCCAGCAGTCCTGAGTCCTGCAGGTGATTTTCCATCAGATGTCCAGGAATTTGAACCCCTGGCACGGTCCTTCCTGACCTGGGCAACTGGAGAGCCCATCTGGGTTTCTGTCATGTGCGTTTTTCCCTATTGTTTATGGGAGAGGCATTCTTTGTCCGATTCCTCTCATGAGTCCTGTCCAGTATGGTTGAACCTCAGGTGTAGCCCTCATCTTCCTCTGAGCACACAAGCACCACAACCACGTCAATGTCCTGTCTCAGGGGGGGATTGTGGTTCTTCACACCATCAGCCAGACTGGATGTCAGCTCTTCCAAGGAAAGCAGCCTTTGGCAATTGACCGATGGTGAGGTTGTCAATGCCATGGTGTCCAAATGGGGCTCCAGTTGTCTTGGGATTTCACCCCAGCTGCCAGTTAGTCCTGGGCAAAACAAGCACCAATTTAATATTTTAATAATAAAATAATAAATAAGCAAGAAGCAATAAATAAATAAAACTTAGCATCCAAATTAATATTTAAAAGTACCAGGCTCCCACTCTCCTTTCTTTTTAGCTTCCAAGGCCAGCCATCCCCACCCAAAAACCCAAAGCAGGCAATGCACAGCAACCAAGGACACAGGTGACCTCAAGAGACCCCAAATCCTCTCCCTTCAGCTAGGACTCTTCCTTTGGACAAGTCCTTGGTCCACTCACTTCTTGCCGCCTCCAAGTTGTCCTCTGACTGCAGTCCCCTGGGGTTTTCTGCCTCTTGAATGGGATCCAGCTAAGAATTAAATAACAATAATATCATATTAATGGGAAAAACCTGGCTACTTAATTAGTTCAAACTCTTACCAACCATCACATTGTCATGCAAGGTAGAAAGTCAACAGGCTCCATTAAAATGCTGAGAGGTTTCTGAGGTTTCTGAGACACCAAAAAAAATAAAAATAAAAAATCAGACCAAAATAAATCTGAAAGAAGATCTGAAAGGAAGCACCAGCTGAAGATGAGGAGGTGGCCTCCATCACTTTGGAACCTCCATACCGGAATCCATCCCTTCCCACATCACCGTCATTGATGAAAGACGATGCCAGACGTTCAGCCCTGGTCAACAATGTGATGGTTGGCATCTCAGCTGTGGCCGCTGTTTGTCCTGGGGCAAAAGAAGCACAGATTGAATATTTTGATAATAATGAAACAGTAAGCAAGAAACAAAACAAAGCTGAGCAACCAAATTAAGATTAAAGGCTCCTAGTTTTCTTTCCTGTTGGCTTCCATAGTCCAACCACACCCACCCAAAACCCCAAAGCAAGAAATGCAAAACAAAAGGCATTAAGAATTAAATAACAACAACAATAATAACAGAATATCTTTAAAATAGAACAATAAAGAAAAACTGACAACCAGATTAGATCAAATACCTATCGCATTGTCGTGCAAAGTAGAACATCTGACATCCTTCTTCGTTCATCAATGATGGTGATGTTGGGGTTAATACGTTCCAGTATGTACGGTTCCACCGTGATGATGGCGGCCTCCACATCGTCACTTCGTTGCTCTGGTGACACTTGCAGGCAACGTTTTCTGGGGACTGAAGAAGAAAAAAGAATAAAATATCACTGACTGGTACATTCTTTTCTTAACAACGATAATCAACCTATTCTTAATGGGGGCCCCATTAGTGGAGATTTTAAAGAAAAGGTTGGGGGTTGGACTAGAAGACCTCCAAGGTCCCTTCCAGCCCTGAGGGACTCTATCCTTTTTCCTCTTACTCCCACCAACATTTTGGGAGGCTTTCGGTGCCCCAGGGCTACCCAGGTTGTGGTGATGCCCCTGATCAGGAGCAACTTACCTGCACAGGTGAAGGAAAACGCAGAGGCCAACCAATGCATAGACCCCAAGGACAAACAAGGTCACTTTCCAGGGGTCTCCAAGGACATTCTGGGGTCTGTCAAGGGATGGCCGCAGCAGTTCGAGGGAAATGGTGGGTATCAGAGGAGACTTTAGGCTGAGTTCATAGCTGGGATGAGACAAAGATCAGACACCAGGACACTGCATGAAAAAGGAGTTACAGGTAGTCCTTGACTTATGACCACAATGGAACCCAACATTTCTGTTAGGGGAGTTATTTGTTAAGTGAATTTTGCCCCATTTTACGACCTTCCTCACCACAGTCGTTAAGTGAATCACTGCAGTTGTTAAGGTTGTATCATGGTTGTTAAGTGAATCTGTCTTCCCCCTTGATTTTGCTTGTGGAAAGGTTGCAAGAGGGGATCCCGTGACTTTGGGACACAGTGACGGTCATAAGTCCGAACCATTTGCCAAGTGTCTGAATTTTGATCAAGCGATCATGGGATGCTAGAAAGGTCGAAAGTGTAAAAAATGGTCATAAGTCACCTTTTTTCAGTGACGTCGTTGTAACTTTGAATGGTCACTAAATGGATTCCTGTAAGTTGAGGACTTACCTGTACTGTATTCATTAGGGGAGACTAAGGGAGACCCCTGTATGACCCAGTACCTGCTTGGTATTTAACCCAGAAGGATTTCTAATTTCTGGATCAAAGGAGGGGGAATCCTTTGGATTCTGCGCAAGATTAGTAGGACCTTGCCAATCTCAGGGAAGAGATCCGCTGGGTCCTCAGCTGGGAGAACCCGAAGAAGGAGGAAGAGGGAAGCCAGCAGCTCAAAGAGAAGCTTGAAGGGAGGCGGAAGCCACCACAGCCTTCCATTCTCGGTTCGGTCAGGACGGGGATTTGGAGGCAGTTCCTTCTGCAGCCTTTTGGAATTTAGAGGCTTCTTTTGTTGTATTTGGTGATTTGTTTGAATTCGTTTGTCTGGCGAAGGCCAGCAAGGAGTCTGGAGAGTGCCGGCTTCCTTGGCTTTTTCACCTGGTTTAACCAAGGTCGTTCATGCTGGATGCTGGCTTCCTTGGGGCTTTCGTCCTGCCTGACCAATGAAATGAATCCGATGATCCCCCCGTCTTCAGTGAAGCTGATGTGGCTGGCGAGCTTCCTTTGGGAATTGACAGGCTGGATCCACCGTTTCCGCTTTCCGCAACAGCCGAAGTTCTTCAGCCTTCCGACTGACACACTGGCTCCTTTGAGGCTGAGACAGGCGTCTCCGGCTGCAGTTGGAGGGTTTAGACAGAGAGAAATAACAGACCCCCCAATCTCTCCTGTTTAGCAGAGACCCCCATTCAGAGCTATGGCTGCTGACATCCACCTGACAGCCACTTCCCCCGAAATCCCCCTGGAGTTTAGCCAAGACTGGAGGCCACCAGATCCAAAAAGATTCAAGATGCTCTGCCTGTTGAGATCCCCCATTCCTGAGAGGGGATCTTAGGGATCAACTGCTCTCTGGTTTCCCCTTTCATGGATCCCTTTGGATTCCCCATCTCTTCTCCTTCCTTTATTATATACCTTATATAGTCCTTTCTTGATTTCCTGATGAAACCTCCTTTGCAGAAAGAGTTCAGCAGAATGGTGTGTATTTCACACCAACAATCAATCAATCAATCAATAAACAAATAAACAAATGAAAAGTGTAAAGAAATTTCCACTGTATATTTTTTTCTTTCCTCAACCAGAGAAATAAAACAGCAGTTTTCAGGCTAAAATAGAAAATAAAGGTAGTAAAGAAAAGGGGGAAGGAGAAGGGTTGAATAAAGGGGTGGAGGGGGGGAGAGAAAAGAAAGCGGAAGGGAAGGGAAGGAAGGGAGCCTGGAGGGGGCTGGTGGTGCAGCAGACTAAAGCACTGTTATTAACATTCAGTTGCCTGCAATTACTGCAAGTTCAAATCTCACCAGGCTCAAGGTTGACTCAGCCTTCCATCCTTTCTAAGATGTGTAAATTGAGGACCCAGTTTGTGGGGGCAATAAGCTGACTTTGTATAAATATACAAAAGTATGAAGGCTATTGCTTAACGCATTGTAAGCCGCCCTGAATCTCCGGAGAAAGGTGGCATATAAATCAAATTTTAAAAGGGGGGGGGGAGGAAAGGAGAGGAGGGGAGGGGAATAGCTCAGAAACCAAAGTCTGAAGATCCGGGGATCCCTGGGGCTCAGGCAGGGGGATTCCCGGCCAAGCAAAGGAGGCGCAGAAAGGCTCAGAGCCCAGAATGGGGCTTCAGGCGAGGCGATGCCCGAGAAACGCCGGAGGGGCAGAGAAATGCCGGCCTTTTCCCAGGAACCGAGGAAGGCCCGGCCGGCTCTGGAGCCCGTGGCCGAAGGAAAGGAGCAAGCGAGCTCTACGGGCCCCGCAGCCCCACAGGCGGAATCAGTGGGGCTGGATTGAGGGGAGGAAGCATTTTCCTGGAACTTCAGAATAGGGAATGCCCAGAAAAGCTTCAAGACCAATGAGAATCCTCCCTTCTGCAGCATCATTGGTCTCCGGGCAGAGTCTCCCTTGAGTTCACCTGATGGAGGGGAGAGCTCTGTGCAGAGAGAGAAGCAGAGAAAGGGGGAGAAGAAAGGGGGAGGGATTCAGGTGAAGCCACAAAGGACTCTGCCCGGAGAACGATGACGCTGAAGCAAGGAGAATTCCCATTGGTGCAGCCGCTGGCTCTGGCCCCTCCCACTTCCAAAGTCTGAGATCCACGGTTCCTCCCCCCAATTCAGAACCGCCGATTCCGCCTCTAGGGCTGGAAGCATCTGGCCAGGGGGGCGCACACACACACACTTCCCTTCACAGATGACGGTTTCTGCCCCAGGAAGAAGTTGGGGTTAGGGTGGCGCCGGATGAGAAGAGGGGAGCCGCCCCCCATAGCCAGGGAAGACTTGGGGGTCATTTTGTTAACAAGAGTTGTGTTGCCCGGAGGGGCCCTGGGAAAACGGCGTCTGCCTCCACCATCCTTTGTGGCTGAAGCAGGAAGACCCCGGAAGCTCAGATGGGGCCCCTGGGGGTCCCGGAGCAGCTCCGGCCATCCTGTCCCTGGAGACCAGAGCTGGATTTGGGACGGGGGAGGGGAGACCTTTCCCCAGCAGAAGCTTCTTCCTCAGCCCAGAAGAGGAGAAGGAGCCGCAGGGGGAGGATTCCCAACAGGGGATAAGAGCTGATCCGTTTTCCTGCATCTTCCATGCCTCCCTGATGGTCTTTCCTGGGAAAGAAGAAATCTCTCTTCCCCTTTGCTTTGCCCGGATCCTTTCCCTTCTCCCGGCTGGCTCAGAGCTGGCAAAATGGCAGCAGAGAGTTCGAATTCAGCCCTTCTTGGCTGCTGCCTTTGACTCCCCCTTTTCTCGGCTTCCAGGGGAAGAGGCTGTCAGGGAGGGGACCCCTGCCAGGCAAGAGGGAACCTGCACAGCCACACTCTGTGTACGTGTGTGTGTGTGTGTGTGTGTCCCTGGGGGATCTAACTCGGGGCTCATCCCAGGGGAGGAAGGGCTCCGTCTGAAGGCAGCAAAGTCCCAGGACTTCCCACCTGCCCCCATTCATCCCCTTCGGTCACAGTCGCACTCTGGCCCTTTGTGCGCAATTGTGTGTCTTTGTGTCGAATGTCGCTTCACCATTTGGGAAGGAGGCTTCCAAATAAGTCTATAGACCAGGGATGGCGAACCTTTTCGGCACCAAGTGTCCAAACCGGAACACGCATGCATGTACATGTATGTGCGCACGCTGGAGCCCCGGAAACCCAAAGACCAGCTGGCTGGCGTGCACATGCCTTTTTTGGAGGGGTGTTTTTGGGACCGTTTTCAGGCCATTTCTCGGGGTGTTTTTCAGGACGTTTGGGGGGGGGGGGGTTGGGTGAAAAACAGCCTGAAAAACAGCCTGAAAATGGCCTGAAAAAGAACTCCAAAAATGGCCTGAGAAACAGCCTGTTTTGGGGCCGTTTTCTGGGCCATTTCAGGGCCGTTTTCCAGGGCTCCGGTGCCTGCAAAGAGCAGCTGGCTGGCGTGCCAGAAACCAGAAGAGCAGCTGGCGATGGTGTGCGACAGGTTCTCCATCACGGCTATAGACGGTCCTCGACTTCTGACCACAATGGAGCCCAGAATTTTATGTTACTAAATAAGGCAGTTGTTAAGTGAGTTTTGCCCCATTTTACAACCTTTCTTGCCACTGTTGTTAAGTGAACCACCGCAGTTCTTAAGTTAGCAGCCCGGTTGTTAAGCGAATCTGGCTTCCCACTGACTTTGCTTGCCAGAAGTCCCCAAAGGCCATCACCTGAGTCCTGGACACTACGACCGTCATAAATCTGAGACAGTTACCAGGCATCTGAGTTTTGATCCCGTGACCAGGGGGATACTGCAGTGATTGTAAGTGTGAAAAATGGTCAGATTTTAAAACGCAAAAGGAAAAAAGCTCTATTTAAGTAGGGAATTGTAATAATTGAGATACTATTAATTGTATATGATGTTGAAAGCAGAAATGGTTAAATTGTGGAAGAATATATGGGGCAAATTATTTGGTTTATTATTACTGATAAATATAATTAATTGATTTGTAAGAAATTGGATTGCATGGAAGTAATTGGAATATTCATGTTCATATTGATTAATATACAAAAAAGATAGTTATAAAACTAATTGATTTATATTAAAATGTTGAATTTGTATTAAACAACTGTAATATTACATAATTAACCAATGTGAGGATGGGTATAAAAATAGATGACAATGGGAAGGGGTCTAATATAGAATAGAAGGGAAAAATTGAATTTGATTAAGATTAGAGATGAGGATGAAGGGTAATATTGGTTTTTTAAAAAAATAAATGAGGAATAAATATGGCAAAAAGGAAATCCAGAAATTGTAAATTTAATTGAAATGACTAAACACGGTTTAAATTTGTGAACCGGCCAAATACTCTGTTCCAAGAAAATACCTTGTATGTTTGTAGGTGTGTTTCTAATTCTTGCTGTTTATTCATATTTGTTCTCTCTTATCCTTTAAAGGGAAATGCCACCTTCTCTTTCTTGATTTGTCTGTTTGTTTATCTAAGGCAGAGAGGGGGACCCTCAACGTAGCCTCGGACAAGCACGGAGGTATATTAAGGCGCCTCCCCGCCCCGCTCTCGCCTTGCCCAAACATCCCCCCGCCCCGCCCGCCCCTTGCCTGCCCCCCTCCCTTTGCACCCGGGAAAGGTTGGCACGAGGAACCCCGCAGCTCCGCCGCCTTTGCCCCGCGCTTCCCAACCCCCCCGCGGCTCTCTGGAGAGGAGCTGGAGCGCTCAGCCTTCGCCGCGGTCGCCCTTCCTCCTCCCACCGCCACGCATCCAACAGCCCCCCCCCCCTTTCTCCCTCCCCCCCTTCAGGTCTAGACCCCCAGGCTTCCTTTCCATGGGCTCCTCCACGCAGCAGCGCCTCCGTCTCTGAACAGCGGGGGAGGCTCTGCATCGGGAGGGTCTCCCGCAGCTCCCCCGCCAACAGAGGGGGGGGGGGCTGGGGGAGCTGAGCGCAGCCCTTGACAGAGTCCTGGGGGGGGGAGGGGGAGGGTCCCTGGGCTGCCCCTCCAGGGCTTCTGGGCAGGCAGCTGCAGGCAGGAGAAGCGCCCAAGGGGGGCGGGAGGGGCCAGGAAAGGCCCTTCAAAGGGGGGAGCTGGAGCCCCGCAGAGCCCGGCAAAGAGCCGCTTCCCTCCCTTCCCGGAGCCTCCAACGCTGCGGCCGCCGCTCCTCCTCGCCCCTCCGGCCTCTGCGGGGAGCCGGCGCCCGCCCGACGGCTGCAGCCTCGGAGGGGGAGAAGCCTTCCAGGGAGCCCGAGCCGCCCCTCCCGAGCCCGGCTTCCCCGCCTCGCCCGCCTGCCTGGAGTGAGGCTTCCCCCTGCAGCCCCCGGGCTCCCTCGGCGCTCCGGGTGGGAGGGAGCCGCTCCAGGCGTTCGCTCGCCCGCGGCTCTCCCACCGGCTCCCTGGCGAGGCTCCCGGCCAGCCCCCAAGAGGCACCTGCCGGGATGAGGTGGCCCGACCTGGGCGCGAGGGAGCGGGACAGGACGCTTGAGTGACAGCTGTCTGTTCGGGGAAGGGGGGAGGGGAGAAGGGAGGCGCAGCTGCAGGAGGAGCCTTTGGTGTGGGGGGGGGGGGGGGGAAGGGGAGAAGGGGGGCCAGGAGTGCCCGGGGAGGGTGCAGAGAAGCAAAGGCAGCCGGGGGACTTTTCTCCACTCACTAAAGTTTTCAAAGCAGCTTTGAAATAAAAGCCAAATCGGCGACTTTGAGACAATCATCCGGAGATTGGGAGTTCTAGCTCTGCCTTAGGCATGAAAGCCAGTTGGGCGAGTTTGGGCCAAGGGCCAGGAGGCTCTGAGTTCTAATCCTCCGATAGGCATGAAAATTTCCTGGGGGACTTTGGCCAATCGCCAGGAGACTCTTGAGTTCCAGTCCTGCCTTAGTGCTTTTTGATTGCGGGTGTGAAAGTTGGAAATGTTTTCTCAGATTAATGTGGGAGACCAGAATTGGGGATTCCTAGAGTGTGAGATGGCCGAGGGTCCAATATTGTGTGGGGTGATGGAGGAAAGTGAAATTGTGGGAAAAGACCAGTTCCATGTTGGGCAACGCCAGAAGTCTCTCTGCCTTCTGCTTGTGGGAGAACCAGAGGGATTTGTGTGGTCCCTGTGAATCTTGGACTGATCTTGGTCTGATCCATCAGAGCTTTTCTTACCTCCTTAAAATGGAATTTGCAAATTATTTGCAATTGGGAGCCATTCTGAGGCCTAAACATTGATTCCCAAATGACCAGCAATCTGTGTGGTGGGAGAGCAGAACAGCTTCCATGGGTTCCTCTCCCTAGAAACCAGGAAGTCCCTCCCCCCCCCCCCCCATTCACCCCCCTCTTGGACCTGGATGAATATTATGCAGCCTTGAAGGTTTGTGACCTGGTCAGTGATGCGGCTCCTTTAGACAGGATCCCCTCAACCTCCTCCTGGGAGGGTCTCCAGGTCCCCTTTCTCTGGGCATCTTCACAGACAAGACAAACTTGGAAGAGGAGCAGAGAAAATGCTCTAGGTAGAAATTATAAAGTGGAAAATTAAAGGGCCAGAAAACTACTATTTTAATTCTACAGTTGATGAAATAAAAAAAATACAGTGGCAATTTCTTAATACACTTTAATATTTATTTATTTATTATTTTGGTGTGAAGCACATACAACAAAAACCCCAATCCAATCCCAAACTGAAATCCCAGAAGCTCTTCTGCTGAACTCTTTCTGCAAAGGAGGTTTTATGAGGAAATCAACAAAGAATTATATAAGAGAGATGAAGATTTCCCTCCCCAGCTGAGAGCCGGTCAAACATGGAATTTCACATCATTCCGACATTCTCACGGAGAGGATCAGGCAACCAGGCTGGTGTTTGGTTCCCACAGCTTCCTCCTGGCCTCTTTTCCTCCTCACTCCCTCTCTCACACACACATTTAGCTGTACAAACAAGCGCACAAATTATTTTTTATAAGGTGTCACATTAAATAACTGTTGCTGAACAGCAAATTTCTCTGAATGATTCTTAGAGTTCTCTTTATTGAGCTGAAAGGGAAGAGAGCTAGAAGAATTCCAGTCATTCAACAATTTCTCATTTTGAAACATATAGATAGATTTTCATTTCCTGCATACCACCTAAATGGAAAGAATTAATATCTCCTTTCAAATAAAAGAACCATTAACAATTCTTCCAATATCATATTTGTGTTATATCTCATTTGTTTATATTAGTTCTGGCTGTGAGCTGCTCCTTTGTGTTGAGCTCTGGCCTCAGAAGGATAATGTAGCACTTGGGGATGAAGATGCAGCCCAGCAGACCAGCACTGGAGGCCAGGATGGAGAAGACCTGCACAGCCACCATGGATTTCCCTTTGGTGCTCAGGTAGGTGGGCACAAAAGTCACCCAGACACTGCAGAAGACCAGCATGCTGAAGGTGATCAGCTTGGCTTCGTTGAAGGCCCCAGGCAGGTTCCTGGCCAGGAAAGCCACCGTGAAGCAGATGGCAGCCAGGAAGCCCATGTAGCTGAGGGTGATGTAGAACATGACAACGGCCCCTTCGTTGCATTGCAGGATGATCTCTCCAGGCTGGGAGTGGAGGTCAGAATCAGGGAAGGGGGGAGAAACTCCCAGCCAGATGGAGCAGACGATAATTTGGACTCCAGAACAAGAGAAGATGATGGAGTTGGCCAAGCTCTTCCCCAACCATCTCTTCACTTGGTTTCCAGGTTTTGTGGCCAGAAAGGCCAGCACCACCGTGATCGTTTTGGCCAAGAGAGAAGAAACGGCAACTGAGAAGATGAGGCTGAAAACCGTCTGTCGGAGAAGGCAGGTGGCTTTCCTTGGTTGACCAATGAAGAGAAGAGAAGAGAAGAAGCAAAGCAGAAGGGAGACCAAGAGGATGTAGGAGAGGTCCCGGTTGTTGGCTTTGACAAGGGGAGTTTCTCAGTATTTAATGAAAATGATTAAAGCAAGGCCTGTGGTTAGGAAGAAGAGTAGGGCAAAAGAAACCAGGATGATGCCCAGAGGTTCTTCATAAGATAGGAAGGTTATAACTTTGGGGATACATTGGACTCTGTCCTCATTTGGGTATTTATCATCTGGGCAGTTGGTGCATTTTTTTGTATCTGAGAAAACAAGAAAGCAATATATTTTTAATATTCTGTCCTTTTCTCTTGCCAGAAAAACCTTCTTTAGATAACATCTGATACCACAGGTATTTTCCAAGAAGTATTTCTTAACTATTTCATTAAAAAGAGCATAAGAGGGATTTTTTATTATTAAAAAATGTAGCTAGGTATATGAAGTTGAGGGAAGTCCTAGGATGTTAATTATTTCCTTTGTAATGTGTAGAATCTTCATAGGAACCTACATTATTAGAGGTTAATAATGAATCATATAATCTTTTTAGGCAAACATCTTGAGTCCTGCCACATGTCAGTTAATATCCTGGACTTGGAGGATACCTACAGTATCTTGTAACATCTGGAAGCAACCTGGAATTAAGGAGAAACTTCTTATCAGTGAGAGGAATTAGCCAGTGGAACAGCTGGCCTCCAGAAGTTGTGGGTGCTTCAACATTGGAGGTTTTTAAGAAGAGGCTGGACAGTCACTTGTCTGAAATGGTTTAGGGTCTCCTGCTTGAATAGGGGGCTGGACTAGAAGACATCCAAAGTTCCTTCTTCTCTATTATGAATGTTACCTCCATAACTATCCACAGCACCAGATTATGGCCCAGTGACACCTCAGTGATCCTCAAGGGAGGTCAATAAAGAATGAATTGCAAGGTCTTTCAGAAGGTGGACCTGAAAGAATTCATCTAGTCTCAAAGATCTCAGATGTTCCTAGAAGGGTAAACTTAGCAGCACATATTCAAACAAAAAAGCAGAAGAGATGTTTCCTCAGCTGTTAGTAAAGCTTGCCCAGTCCATCCTTCCATCTCTTCCCAGCCCCTCCTTCCAAGTCTTTTTGATTTACTTCCCTTTAGATAAGAAATTGTGCAGGTTAAAAATAAAAAACCAGGTGAGCTTCAATCTGTTTTTTAATTTGGATCCAGTTCCACAAAGCCTCCCATTTTCCTCAGTGTGACCAACCTTCCTGAGTGGAGAAGGTCCCCTCCGGACAAGGAACGCAGTCGTAGCAGCAAACTGGCTCTCCTTCTCGAGCCCTCTTGACAAATCCAGGATGACAACTTTCCGCACACTTGGACTGAGGCAGGGACTGAGCAGAAGAAAAGGAAGGCCAAAGAAAAGGTGTTAGGACTCTCCGTCCATGGAAAATGGAGGGAGAAATGGATGGAGACAAGTAGCCTCTGGTCTTCACTGAGGTCAATATGAAGCCTCTGACTACTCCTAAACAGATGCAGGAGGTATAATAACTGGCAGGTTCGTCCTTTAGATTCTCCCTTTTGCTTTCAGAATTTAACATTAAAATAAAGTACTTTTCTATTTAATGTAGTCTAAAGGGATGGAATTGAAAAAAGATTTAAATATGATGATATATTCTTATTAAAACTGATAATAAATTTTACAGTAAAAGATTTAAGAAATTTTATTCTATTTGGTTTTTTAATATGAAATTAAACTGTGATGAAGAAAGAAACCTCTGACCAGTAAGATCTTGAAAGGTTTCCAGAAAACATGGCAAAGCAACTCCACTTAGGTCCCGTCTGTTGAAGAACTTCCATTAGATGACACCACCTGGCATGGGAGGCCAACCACCCTGGAGACTCTAGGCTTTGCCCACCTGAAATGGGACCTTTGGAAAACAGAAAAAAGACACCAACATTTATCTCACCTTATTGAGCAACTTTAGCCGTGAAAGAGCATCTTGTTTGATAGAAAGTCTCTGTCTTTGAAAATACGCCAGAAACTCTCTCTTGATATCCTCCTTTGGGAGAACCAAGAAGCTGCCAATGCTCAGATCTGCTGTTATCTCTCCATTTTGGTCCAAGTAAAGTTTCCTGTCAGTAATATTCCAAAATTCATTCGTCTCCAGAAAGGGATGAAACTAGAATGGGAACACCCAGGAATTTGAAAAACAGAGAACTTTGTTTCTTATCCCACATTGAATCTTTCTTCTACAATTGTCTCATCTCCAAATAGGCTTAGTTAGGATACAAATACTGCCGTCATCTTCATAAGTGAACAAGAAAGTTTGAGAAAAATTTGTCAGTAATTTACTGACAAAATATAGAAAAAGTATATAATTGATACAATTGGTCAAATATAGGGAACATTCTAGAGCAGATGAAAATAAAATGAACAGAAAAAAAAGATGATTCATTAACTCTTTGAAAACAAGAGGTTGATTCCCAGAAAGCATGGGTTGATCAAGAAGAAAGTTGCCAGGCTAATCTTCTCCCTGGTCATCCTGATGGAAAACACCTCCAGATGTGCTAATTCTACTTGATTCTAATGTGACATTAACAAAATTTTGCAAATCTGAAAGAACAAATCTCCCACCAACTCTTTTCTCAGCCTGAAAAGTTAGCCAGGATCCTTTCTGAATTTCTTTCTTTCCCATTATGCAGCTGCAGGATTCTCCCCTCTTCGCTGATCCTTCCCTAGCAGCCTCTCTTCCCCTCATCCCAAAAGTCATTCTCACACATCATTGCATTTCCTAAATAGATTATGGGAACTCTGTTGATATCACTGGATTTCAGTAAAGGACTCACAAACAATTATGTGATGTGATTAGAAACCTGAGGCCTAGATAATAAGAGGATAAAAACTGTCTTCAAAATGATACCGAAATAGTTTTTAACCCTTTTTAATCTTTCCTATGAAACTTGAAGGTGATGAATAAGGGGGATAACTGTTGCGTATATGGTGAGGAGAAACAAAGAGAAGAAGGAACAACGAATGTCAACACTGGAGAAGCTGAAAAAATTAGAATTATCACTTCAGAAAGATCCCCAAAACAGGGAAATCAGAAAGGAAATGGAGTTAATGAAACATAAAATTAATATACTAGAACAGGAAGAAATGATAAGGAATATAAAATTGGCAAAACAAAACTATTTTGAATTGGCAAATAAACCAGGGACATGGCTCGCCCACAAGTTGAAAAAAGAAAAAGCTAAAAAATTGGTACAATATTTACGAGACGAGCAAGGAAATTTGCTCCATAGAATTGAGGGGGAAAAATATTATTCAAAATTATTTTCCTGATAATGTTTCCTGAGCTTGACAGCTGAGAAAGGTTAGTTATTTCTGTGGTTTTACCTTTTGAACCCAATACTAAAAAGGGGGTCCTTCAGAGATCATCTAGACTGACCCCATATTATATCACTTTTATATCCAATTTCATTATTCTATCTTACATGGATGGAGGCATTAATTCCAAAGGAAAGTACAGGCAATCAATTCAATCAAAACTATAGGCCAGTCTCACTGTTAAATGCCAACTATAAAATCCTGGCAACAATAATAGCAGAAAGACTAAAAAAAGATATTAAATAAAATAATTCATTGGGATCAAAACGGGGTTTTACCCAAACGACAAATTAAGAACAATACAAGGATTATCATAAATATTCTAGAATACTATGAGGCTCATCCAGAAAAACAATTGGCAGTAATAATGATAGGTGCACAAAAGGCGTTCGACACCTTGAATTGGCGGTTTTTAATTAAACAATTAAAAATTTATAGAAATGAAGACAATTTATTCTAAGCAAACAGAAAAATGATGGTCAGTGGAGATCTTACAGAAAAAGTCGATATAAACAAAGGACTTAGACAAGGCTGTCCATTGTTCCCCCTCTTATTCATCCTTTCATGGGAAATATTATTGGGACAGGTAAGGGGAAATAAGGAAATAAAAGGGTTAAAAATTCAAAGAGAAGAATACAAAACAGGGGCCTTTGCAGATGACATGGCATTTATATTAGAGGACCCTTTGGAAACAGGAGAAAAACTCCTACTAGAAATAGAGAAATCGGGAATAGTAGCAGGCCTGAAAATAAATGAAAACAAAACAAAGATAATTACCAAGAATATCTATAGATATTATTACAGATGCCGGTATTGGAAAGCTGTAAAAATGTAACAAGGATGTTAAAGATATAAATGTTGAATAAAAATTAATTTAAACAAAAACAAAAAACATAAACAAAATTCCATGGTATCTACTCTTTGGATCCATTATTCCCTAAGTAATTGAATTGGGCAGATCTGTTGAGTTGGTTCCCCTCCTTCTCCTCTGGATTCCTCCTCTAAAGGATCTAAGATTGATGGATCCATATTGGGACCCCCATACCTGCCATGGCTGCAGCCTTGGAGACCCCAAAATTTTTTCTCCCTCCTTTCTTCCCCTCCTCCATCTGGAGGAATAAGCGGCATTCAAGGCCTGGGTCAGAGTCTTCATCAGACTGTAATATTCATAGTAATTTGGGAACCTTTTTCTATTCTTTTTCTCCTGGGTCTCCAGTGGGGCTTTCTGGGTGCATCTTCTGCGGCCTTTGACAGAAAAGACATTCTTTGAAAGAGAACAGCGGAAATAAGGATCTTGAAAATTTTCTTCCACAAAGAAATGGGGTTCAAAGGCAGAATCTTTTGGCCTTTTTTTTTGCCAGATAACCAAAGTTCCAAATACTATGGATGTATTTGAGAAGTCTACGATTGTACATTTGATACGCTGAAAAATTTGTGAGGATCCAGACTTTCCCTTCAATGGGTCCTGGGAGACGCATCAATGTTAAATGGAAAGGAAGAATTCTCCCCCAAATGAAATCAAGTTCCATGAAGTGAACAAAGACGTTGACTTGTCTCCACTTAGAGAGGGAATCCCTGAGGGCTATTGTGTATCCAATTGTTGAGAACAGTTGTGATATAACCACACAAATTCCACTCCTGACAAGCACAGGAGGAAAAATCCTCATGAAATTTTCTCCATTTTCTGTGTCTGAAGCAAAGAGGCCAATCAGGGTCCATCTGAAATGGAGGAGCAGTTGGAGAATTGCTGGGTACTGGATCCCTTCTTTGTGATTCATCCGGTGGAAAAAGGGGAATTGACTTTTATCACTCACAGCCTCTGAAACAATGGCATGACTGATCTGAAAAAGCCATGAAGAATGCTGTGTTACATTTGGGATCAGATCAAGTCCAAAATATTAGATTTTAATAAATCCAACCTGGTTCTCATGAATGTATTAGAATAGTTTGTTAATCAGACATTGTTTAAAATATTAAAGACAGAATATTAGCAAGATTGTATCATAATAACGGAAAATAGTAAGCAAATTAAAAAACAATAAAAATGTAAATCATATTACTGTATCACCCCTATCATTTATCACATTTAGATTAACACGTGCAAATACCAACTGGAGTATTCTATTCCAATAAAGGGCTTATTATAATTTTCGAGGATTCCTGCATCTTTTTTTGCTTCTGTATCCCAGATTCTTTCTGGAGGAAAATTTTTAACTTTTTTCTCCAGTTATACAAGAAACAGGCAGACCTTAGTTCCTAATAACATTTGTCAGTTGCATAATCCAAGTTTGGTCTTTCATTGAAGTTTTGTCTGTTCCAACAGCCACAATTTTCAGAGTCTGTCAGTTTCCATAGATTACATTTTATGCCAATGCCCATATTTTCTGAATTTAGACAAAGCAGAACTTGTGTAAATTCCCAAATCAGCTCCGAGGGCAGCAGCTGGGGTCCTTTTACCCACCCCAAGATCCTCCTCAGAGGCTGAGATTGGGTGGTTCTGCTGGTGGTTTCTCTCTGGAGCCCCAAACATCAGATTGATGGAAGAACATGGGGGAAAACTGGGCCTCCTATACTTTAATCATTGGGGCTGAGGAAGCTGGAGAGCTGTGAGGTTTTCATTTCAGCACCACTTTCCCTCCTGCCCTTTCTCTAACTGAGCTCCTTGGATGATGAGGGAGCCAAGATAAAGGCTCAGAGAAAACAACCCCAGGTAAGGAAAGGTGTTACTTGCTCTAATGGCTGACCATCTATGGCTAGGATGTCATTTCACAAAGACCAAAACTTTTGAACTTGATTTATAAATTATCAGATAATTATTAAGACAAAATAATCCAAGTCTATGCAATCCAATGTCTAAGTATGAGAATATCACATTATCTGTATAAATCAGTGTATTTCAATAGGAATTTAGCAGGCTAAATATGTGTACCTATAACAGAATTTATAACAAAATAAAAGGGTTGGAAGGGATCTTGGAGGTCCTCTAGTCTGACCCCCTGTTCAAGCAGTAAACCAGGCATAATAGCAGTAACTGTGAGAGGGATTCTGGAGTCTTGGTGGACAAACAATTAAATATGAGTCAAGAGTGTGCAGCGGCAGCCAAGAAAGCCAATGCAATCCCAAATAGCATTAACAGAGGGATACAATCAAGATCGAGAGAGGTACTAATACCACTCTATAAAGCCCTAGTAAGAATCCTAGAATCCTGCATCCAGTTTTGGTCACCACACTATAAAAAAGATGTTGAGACTCTAGAAAAAGTGCAGAGAAGAGCAACAAGGATGATGAAGGGACTGGAGGCTAAAACATACAATGAACGGTTGCAGGAACTGGGCATGGCTGGTCTAGTGAAGAGAAGGACCAGGGGAGATATGATAGCAGTCTTCCAATATTTGTGGGGCTGCCACAGATTATTAATTATTCCAGACAAGGAATAATGGATGGAAACTGAACAAGGAGAGATTCAACCTGGAAATAAAGAGATAAAGTTGCCTTCAGAAGTTGTGGGAGCTTCATCACTGGAAGCTTTCAAGAAGAGACTGGACCGTCATCTGTCAGAAATGGTGTAGGGTCTGCTTGGACTAGATGACCTCCAAGGTCCCTTCCAACTCTGTTAATCTGTATCTGTCTATACTATTCCAGAAAGTGGCTGTCCAGCCTCTTCTTAAAAGCCTCCAGTGATGGACCACCCACAATCTCTGAAGGGGAGACGTTCCATGCCTCACCATTACGAAATTTCTCCTTAGCTCTAGGTTGTTTCTCTCCTTGATTAGTTTCCATCCATTGTTTCTTGTCTTGCCTTCTAGTACTTTGGAAAATAGGTGGACCTCCTCTTCTCTGTGGCAGCCCCTCAAATATTGGCACATTTCTATGATGTCACCCCTCGTCCTTTTCACGTTTTAGTCTCCAGGCCCTTAATCATCTTTTCTGCACTCTTTCCAGAGTCTCTACATCTTCTTTATAATATGGAGACTAAAATTGGATGCACTATTCCAAGTGTGGTCTTGCCAAGGTATAAAGCAGTACCAATAATTCATGTGATCTTGATTTTATCCGTCTCTTAATGCAACCTAGAATTGCAGTGGCTTTTTTGGGTGCTGCCACAGATTGCTGGCTCATATTTAAGTGATTGTCCACTTTGACTCCAAGATCCCTTTCACTGTTACACTTATTGAGCCAAGTTTCACCTCTTCTGTAAGTGGACATTTGGTTTTTGTAGCCTAAGTATAAAATCTTACTTTTCTCTACATTAAATTTCATTTTGTTAGAAAGCCCCAGGGTTCAAGTCTACCTAGATCCATCTGGATCTTCAGCCTATCTTCTGGGGTGTTGGCGATTCCTGCCACTTTAGTGTCGTCTTCAAATTTGTTGATTTCCCCATTTCTCCCCTCATCCAAATCATTCATGAAGATGTTGAAGAGAACTGGGCCTAACATGGAACCTTGGGGTCCCCCACTGCTTGTTTCCCTCCATGCAGACGTAGTTCCATTGAGGACCACAGGCTGAGCCCATCTGGGGGTGATGCTATCTATCCCACATATTTTTACCTTACCAAGAGGTTGTGGAAGACTTTGTCAAAACCTTTCTGAAATCCAAGTACTGTATACTACATGTACAGCATTTCACTGGTCCACTAATTTAGTAATTTTTGTCAAAAAACGAAATAACATTTATTTATGATCTTTTTTTTGATCCTGCATTAGTCCTAGTAAATCATTTCATATCCATACTGAATAACAAGGGTTCAAATATGCATCTTTCCCTTCCCCCTTGGGAAGCATAGATCCTTCTTCTCATGGCTCCATTGAGGCCAAACCTCCCTCTCAAACAAGGGCTTGGATCAGGGCTAACAGTCTGAGCTCCATTTAGAGGGCCATCCATTTTCTCCATCATATTTCTCTGTTTATTGAGTCAATTGCTACACTAACATCTAGAGAGCCTGCAAACTTTGTTTTACCTCACTGACATAGATTAACTATTTCAAGACAAACTTGTTGCCAATATTAGATTATTAACTTACGCATTATTTCTTACAAAATCTATATAGCATTGAACTCTACCTAAAACCTTTTTCAAGGAATGAATTTTTCAAAAGTTTAACTAAGAGGATCATGGCATAAATGTTAGCCACAATATCTGCTAGTCTATTTCACCTATAATTGCTAGAGTAATTTTTATTCCATTTCTTAGATGGATAAAATGCTACTATTGCCAAATTCAATCTGACTGGATGGGGCAGGCCTTATTTATCTGTGAAAATGAAGGTGCCAATAGATGCCCAACAACCAGGGATATTTTTTGATCAGTTAAACAGTTGTTAGAATATCTTCTCCAGGAAATGTATTGCTTGCATTTCAGGCCTTTTATGATTAATCTCAACATGAACATAATGGGGTAAAATATTGACATTTTTGCTAATATGGAGAAAAGCAGCTCTTGAATTCCATGGAGAAGACATGATTGCATCTATTGCTCACCCACCACCACCCACCCCTCACTTTACCAGAGGGAGAAAAACACACACAAACCTGTGGGACTTTGTAGGTGCCTCCTAATGTTGACATCTGGATGGAGATCTCCCTATAAGCTGCATCAAGAAGAGCCAGGAGGTTCTCCTTCCTTCCACAGCTGTAGTTGGGGACATTGGCTTCTCCAGTGGAGAGAATGTCCAGCAAGGCATCTGAAGTGTGGAAAGTGCTCACATAGTTGTTATGGATGTTGTAGCCAAGTGTGAGGTTGTGCAAGAGATAGGAATTCTTGTTGGCCAGTTGAATGTTGAAAATGAATACAAAGCAAAAAAAAGAAGTCCTATTGAAAAAAAAGTTATTATAATCAACAGCCACAACAAATACTTTTGTTATATATAATATATATAATCCTCCACAAGCCTACTGAGCCTTAAACCAACATTGATCCAAAAGCAATGATCAGTTACACAAATATGGAAATGGGCTGAGGTATGGCAACTACAACTGATTCCACCACTACTTTAAATAAAATTCATTATCGAAATGATAAATTAAGGATTGAACAGAGAGAAGAAAATGATCTGCAGCCCTTTCAACCTTTTTTCAGACCCCTTTTTGAGTCTCTTTCACAAAATCAGAGAAAAGAGAGAAGCCATGGAAATCAAAATCATTCAGGAAATTAGATATATTCCCCAATATAGGAATAAATGAAAAATAAAAAAGAGAAAAGAAGGAGGGTGTTAGAATGGAGGGAGTGCAACTCCATCACCCTGAATGACTTACGGATCGTGGAAAACAAACTGAAGAGAAGGAGCCACCTTGAAAAGCAACTTTGTATGCAACCTTTCTGTTCCAGTGGTGAGTATACTGATTAGATGGTCTCCTGGTCTGTAGTAGCTCCATGGTTTCCCATCCTGGTGCCCCAAACTCAGCGGGCATTTCATTCTCAGCTTCCCAGAGACTAGATGGGACAAAAGCAACATCAGAAGCAGAAGCAGGAGGTCCATAATTCATGGGGTGGATCAATGAATCTCTTTCCTGTTTATAAAGAATTAGAAGAATCAAAGGACTCTCACAAGGTGGAACATCCAGTTGCTTTTTCTCAACACAGAGAAACACTCAGCTTCATCTGGAAAGGAGAGAGACGTACATTCAAGAGCACAGACTCTGCCTGTCCCAAAACTCCTTTTTTCTCTGCCCAAAGTCTCACCTGGAGGATTCGGCCAAACAGCAGAGATGAAACTTTTACCATAATTCTCCCTCTCAGGAGGGATCCCTGGATAATTCAAGTAGTTCTTGGACTTGGAGATTGTTGGGAAGTTCTCTGGAGGAAAGTGAGAGGGAAATAATCCTCATGTGATTCATAATAACAGGGGCAGAGATGGAATTAAATCGGTCATCTAGAATTGAGAGGTTTGGGAGCTCCATGCTTAAAAATGGCCCCAGAGGGAATACATGGCACCTGTGACTGAAGAAACAAATAAACCTGATATTTGTTTGCATAGTGATGAAAGAAAAAACTCTGGGGGCCAGTTAATCATGGAGCAATCCACAGATCTGAAATAGCTGCCAGCTGAGTTCGAACCAAAATTTACTTTATTTTGAAAGCTAATGAGCACCACACAAAAGGGCTGATGCAGTAGTGTGGCCAGACTCCTAGAACAAAACCAACTTTAGTAAAAAAAAAAACTAACTAGAAAAAATAAGTGAAAAGAGATGAAGAGATTAAACTTTAATGAAAAAGTAGTTATCAGAAATTTGCATAGTTGAAAAAACACACAGAGAAACAGAAACACAGAGAAGTTAGAAAAAAAAGTGAAAAGAGATGGAGAAATCAAGGCTGCCTCTCACCTCATATGGGGAGGGGAGGGAGGGAAGGGGAGCTCAGGACCCTCGTGTTGCAGATGGAAAGCTGATCTGCAAAATCCAACTTCCATCTTCAGAGATCTGGGAATGCAGAAGCCCATGTCCCATATTCCACTACCTCCCTTTCCCATGCAGAGGCCAGGCAAGGGGGCTCTTGCCGGGATGCCAGATAGGCCTCTGCCCGGCTGAGTGGGGAGCCCCTCTTGGGAGATGGAAGCTGGGGAACCTGGTGGTGGGGAAGGGAAGCAGATCTGCAAAATCTCCCTCCAGGTTCCATCTTCTGAGTCCTGGGAAGGGGGGGAGACCATATCCCATGTTGCTCAGCCACCTCTTTCCATGCATGGGGCACTCGGGGTGGTTGGGGGGGGAAAGAAAACCCAGACCCACAGAGAAAGCCCAGGATGGCCAGGAAGGAGGAGGGGATCTGGGGCATTCCTGGGAAGAGACTAACCTGGTTTATTGGTCCCAATGTTGAATGTTGGGGGGAAGCAGCCCCTGGGGTTTCTCCAGCCTCGCTTGGGCTCCGTGTCTTTCCAGGAGAGGCTCCTGTGGGGAGAAGCCATGCAGGGCTGGGTCTTCCAAGAGGGATCTGGGGTTGCCCTGGAGGAAAAGGCAGCCAACCTCACCCTGGAGGGGACCCTCCGTGACTCTGAGGAAGATGGGGGTCCCCTGTGGCCCCTCCCGAGCCCCCAGCTGAGGAGACCCTCTTCATTGCAGCCTTTTCTGGGGAAGGGGCTTAAGCCCCCCTCCCTCTGCAATTGTGGGAGCTTTTGCCTCTTTCTCTCCCCCCCCCAAAGCTCTGAATTTTGCACTTTATTTGACCCCCCCTTTTTTTTTGCTTGGCTTCTTCAGCCTCTTCTTCATCAGGCTGAGGGCAGAGAAGCTCCCAGGCAACCATCTCTTCCCCCTCTTTGATTGGCTACAGGGTTGTCATGACGAAGGGGGTGGGCCAGAAATAGAAGCACCCAGTAGAGAGAAAGAGAGGCGGGACTTCTGTCGTCCCTGAAAACTGGAGGATTTGAATGCGAAATCTGCTTTCTTTTACAAAACCATTTATATTAATATGGAAAAGTAAAAAGTTGAGATTCGATTTTAATGCTTAATTTTACTGCAACAGAGGAAGTCTGAAGTCAGCACTTTTTTTCTTTTCTCCCTCCCCCCACTTCTCTTTCCCCTCCCCCATTTCTTCCTCTTTGTTTTTCTTTTTTTCTATTTTTGTATTTTATTCTATTATCTAATAAAATGTTTTTTCTTAAAAAAAGAACTGGAGGATTTGAATGCGAAATCAATTTCTTCTGTTCAAATGCAGCTCAGAATCAGAAGGAGGGAAGGGTCAGAGAAAATGAAGGAATTTTTAAAAATTAATTTTAAAAAAACAAAGGAAAACTTAGACTTTGACAGAAGAAAAATAAACAGTGAACACCAAAAAAAGAGAGAAATGATCAAACTCTGTAGAAAAAGTTCTTTAGCTCTGTAGAGTTTGATCCGTGAGATGTACAGAAATTAAAAGCAAAGAATGATAAAAGTCAGCCTTAAGCAAATCTATTGGAGACGCAGAGCAGAGAGATCAGAAGATGAAGTGAAATTGGACATTAAAAGAAAATAGTATCATCAAACAGCTTATAGAAAATAGCTAAAATAGTTATAGTGTTAACATTACTTTCTGCGCTGGTTGAAAGGATATAGAATTTAGAATTTTTCTTTATTTTGATTAAAAAAAATGTGTAAGCTTTCCTATTTCTGAAATAAAAATCTCACCCCAGCCATTGAAGGGAGAGACAAAAAAACCCAAATCAAATTCAAGTTACTAGTGTTTGTGAGTATGGAGTCTGGGTCATTCTGGTCTTTGGTGGTTTGGCAACAATTGGTGGCAGAGGTGGGATTGCTCCAGGAGATCTCTGGGCGTTCCCAGTGCAAAGGAAAAGAGCCTCGGCTGTTGGGGGGGAGGGGGAGAATTTGATCCATGGAGATCTCATCCCTCCAGGCAATGGCCTCCTACCCTTGCCAGGTGTCCATTATTTGAGCAGACAGTCCGCTTTTTTCACATTATGTTCACTATTTTTTTTCACAAAATAGTGGACATTTTTTTTATTCAAAAGCTTTATGATGAAATGGTACGTAATCTAAAGCTGTACAGTCTAAGAGAATAAGGATAGGAGAATCGCGTTTTGTCTTTTTTTTCATAAGTTAGAATGAGACAAAGATCGAATATCCATTAAACTCGATTCTCTGAAAAAATTAATAATGAGATTAAAATAAAAATATATTATAAAATTATGTACAGTTCACATTTTTAAAATGTATTGTAGCTTGTGTTGACTGACCTAAAATGGCGTCGAGTGATGAGAGTGACAGCGGTGAGTTTTTGAATTCTTTAAAACGAAAGAGAGGAGTGTGCAAATACACCAAAGACTGGGAAGCTACTTTTGCTTGGATAACCAACAACGAAACCGACAGAACAAATACGACGGCCTACTGTAAATTGTGTCAGAAATTGTTCACAATTGAATATAATGGTATAAAAGCTGTCACACAGCATGCAAGCACAAAAAATCATTTAGATAAGGAGAAAATAGCTTCCAGCAATAAGCGAATCAATTCGTTTTTCATTGTTAAAGACTCCTCTTTCAGTGAGGAATTGACTGTAGCTGAAATGGCTGAAACTTACCATGGGATCAAACACCATATTTCTTTCCTGGCTCAAGATTGCGGTATTAAATTAATGAAGCACATTTTTAATGATTCAGAAATTGTAAAAAAGATGTCTTGTGGAAGAACCAAATCATCAGCTATTGTCAATGAAGTTTTGTATCCTTTTTCTATTGAGTTGGTTCTCAATGATCTTAAAACTGGATTTCCATTTTCTCTCTCCACTGATGCATCAAACAAGGGAAATCGCAAAAAGTATCCCGTTGTTGCACAATATTTTACTTGTGAAGAAGGACTGTGTGTGAAAATTTTAGACTTTTATGAGGATTCTTTCAAAGATTCTACATCAATAAAAAATCAGCTGTGTCGAGTTCTTAGTGATAACGAATTAGAAATAAATAATGTTTCAGCTTACTCAGCAGATAATGCATCAGTCAATTATGGAGTGAACAAATCTGTTTACCAAAAATTATTGCTGGAAAATGACAATATTGTAGCTGCTCATTGCAATAATCACATTTTACACAACAGTGCAAAAAATGCATTAAAGCAGTTATCTTTTGATATCGAAAATCTAGTGCTGAAGGTTTTTGCCGAATTTTCGAATTCTGCGAAGAAACGAGAAGAGTTGAAATCATTTTTTGAGTTTTGCAAGTCAGAATTCCATGAAGTTTTGCGCCATGTTGGTTAAGTTTGTTTAAAGTGATTGAAAAACTTCTTTTAAACTGGATACCTCTAAAATTGTATTTTATTTCTCTTGGATCTGATGAGTGCCATAAGGTTATCTGGAACCTTATTTCGGATCAGGAAAATGAACTCGCAAAGGACAATGAACCAACAATTTCAGAATTGTATTTATATTTCACGCACTTCTTCATGTCAATAATGCAAGACACCCTACTGAAGCTGGAAAGCAAGAAAATTCTTGCATGTGATCTTCTCATTATCATGTGTACGCTGCGTGATTCTTTGCAAAAAAAATACGATGAGCAGTTTTTTGGAATGAAAGTTTTATTTGCCTTACGTAAAAAAACATTTGCCTGAGAATGCCGTGCAAAAGTTCAAGAAAGAAGCCGTGTATCAATGTGTATCAAAGAGCCACTGCGTACCTAGAAAAGTGGTATAATTTCACCGATTCAGTATATGAGACGCTAAATTGTTTCAATCCAATTGATCACAATAATCCTCCAACTTCAGAAGAAATGACGAACATCTGGTTAGAAGAACTTCCACCCAACACTCTCTTCAATGAAATTTCTGCCTTAGAAGAAGTTTATGTTCATCTGCAGGGCGATTCATCCCTTGATAAGTGGACGAACTTTTTCAAGAAAGAGCCAGCTCCAAGTTTACTGAAACTGTTCCAGTATTGTGCATCAATTCCGGCATCAAATGCAAACGTTGAACGTATTTTCAGCGTCATGGGAAATTTGTGGACTGATGAACATAACTGACTGCTTGTACCATCAGTTCGAAGTGAACTTTGTATATTTTTTAATATTTCTCAATGTTGTATTGAAATTAAACAATTATTCCTTAAACACAAAGAATTGATCAAAGCTGCGCAGTCAAATAAAAAATACACACGACTCAGCCTGGTGATTGACTTATTGATATATTTTCATTTTTTATTGCTTAGATTTTTATCCACCTTGATTGTTTCTCTAAGTAGCTCAAGGCATGAATATACTGAAGATGCCTTCTCCCTCACAACAAGCTTGTGAGGTAGGCTACAGCTGAGAGGGAGGGACTGGCCCAAGGTGACCCTCCAGGCTTTGGTGCCTTGGATGGGACTGGTAAGTACTTGGAGGGGGGGCTCTTTCCTAATCCGAATGGTCACCTCCTCCTTTCCCTGTGATCAGAAGCCCCCTAGCAGTGCCAGAGATGGCCAAATTGATGGATCGCTGATTCTGGCTCCTTTGGAGAGTTTTGATAGATGAGATGCCTCAAATTGGAGCCAGAATCAAGTGGGAAGTCGGGACAGTTTGAAGGGAGACCAGTTGTGATGGATTCTGTCAGTGTTTCTCAAACTGGGCCCCTTGAAGGCAACTGCGGACTGAAGGCCGGTTAGCAAAATATCCCCTGAACTGAGAGAGGAAGTGACTGTGTCTCTCCATTTTTCAAACAGGTCAGCACCAGGGAAGAAAAGGTCCTTTAGGGAAGATCCTTCAGGTATCTCTCAGCGAGCAGTGATGGCCTCCATCTCCAGATGAACCATCTGAGAGCTTCCTTTGACTTTCAGATCCACAAATTCAAGAAAGACAAACAATGGATGGAAGAGCAGCACAGTTGTTTCAAGCAGACTGTGAATCAACTTCCGAGCACAACAGAAGACCTGCAGAAAACTCTGCTGGAGAACAAAGGAAGGTTGGACTATGCCAACACGATGATCCACCAGTTAGAGGTAGAGAACAAGTCTTTGGTGAAACACATTGAAGAACTCCAGAAAGAAATGTCTGAGGTTACTAGCCAAGTGGCTTTCCTCAGACTTGAGAAGGCTGCCTTAGAACTTTTGGGAAACTCCTCAAAGAGGTCTGGAACCTTCTTAAGAACTTAAGAAGCACCTCTAGAGTCTTCAGCATGAACTGGCTGAGAGGGACCAAAGTTCCATTTTGTGGAGAAAAGCCATTCCATCCAACCGAAGAAGAAAGCCACTCCTCTTCAGAATGTGAGGGAAAATGAGAAGAAGCACCTCAACAATCGGCATCAGCAGCAGACCTGTGTTTACCAGGCCACAATGGAAGACCAGCAGAAAACTTTGGAGGACAACAAAGAAGAGTGAATCAGGTCAGAATGGCCATCCAAGAATTAGAGCTGCAGAACAGGCATTTGGAGAAAGACAGTGAAGATCTCCACACAGAGGTCACCAGTCAAGTGGGCTTCTTCAGAAATGATGTTGGCACTCCTGAGTGACCATCACATGGGAGAACTTTGCTGACACTCTCTCCCCATAGCTGGAATGGAGGAATGGTGGCTTTTACCCATTTGAGAAAGAAAAGAGACTCTTTCCCTCTCTTCCCTTGACTTGCCACCCAGTGTGCCAGGGAAGTCATGGGAGCCCCACCCTTACCAAGTGAAGCTTGGTAATAACTATGGGTATCCTTTACGGAAACTCTTGCCTAAACCTTCCATATATCTTGCTTATATGAAGGATTTGTGAACTGTGTGTGTGTGTGTGTGTGTGTGTGTGTGTGTGTGTTTGTGTCTTGTGGCACAATGGTCTTTTTTCTATACTTATCTTCTTTTCTTCTTTCCACTCCAGTTTAATTCAAGAAATTTAAAACTAATAATTAATACATTTCAGTTGCCAGAGTTGACAAACACTGGATTAAACAGCCTAGGAAGCCCACAATTTGGTTCCTTTGGGTTTACGTCCTCATGTCTTGCCTGAATCCAGTCCGCAAATCGGACACAAGTGTTCCATCATCTGGCAGGTGCGTTGACTACAATTCCAAGAAGGCCCAGGGCTGGGTGGCCCATAGGACACAAGCATCCATGATGATGCACTCAAAGCTCTGCTGGGAATTCTGGGAGTTGTAGTTGAACCTATCTGAAATTGCCAAGCTGAGGAAAGCCCTCCCAGGGACAGATTAAGGCGCCTCCTGGATCCCCTCCTTAAAATGGACTCCATGTTTGCACCCAGGAGCTCTTTCCCCTCTCCCACTTCCTGTCTCCCTCCTCAGTTCCAGGAAAGAGGAAGAATCCCCTGCAATGAGACATCTGGAATGGTGGCCTCCCACTTGTGTGTCTTCTCCTGCCTTTGCTGCTCTGGACAAGCCACTCAGAAGAACCCCACAACCCTCCACAAAAGGCCAAGAGTGAAGAGGGGGCTCAAGAGTTCTTAGCCTCCATCTTGAAAGAAAGTCACCCAACCAGCCCTGTCCCAAAGGAAGGGAGGGAGGGAGGGAGGGAGGGGTCCATGGGGTGTGGGTGATGGGGAGGTCCTTCCCTGATGACTTGCCAGCTTCTCAGCTCAGGGTCCAGCCAGGTGGGCGCAGGGCCAATGGCTCACCGGACACTGACCACCATGCCAGTTCCTGCTATGCACAGCAGGCAGGAAGAGACACAAGGAAGGGACAATTTCCCAAAAGGCTTTTCATCCTCCTAAAGAAACCCATCCCAGCTCCAGAGAGGCTCCAGCCCAATCTCAGGGTCAGGTGTATAAGTTGCAGGTGAGGGGAGGTGATTGAGACAACTGGGCCCTTCTTCACTCCCACAACTGTAGCCAGCAACATCTGGAGAAGGAGGGGCTTCCTCTGCTTTGGGGGAGGAGAGAAAAGATGCAGCTGCCCAGACTGGGGTGGGGGGGCAGAAATCCTCCTTTTGTTTGAGTTCAGATGGACCCGGTTCCTCCCCTCCAGACCTTCCGGCTCTGGGGATCTGCAGAGGCCCCTCCACCCTCCCTTCCTCCCTCAAACCTCTCAGACTGGCCATCCCGGTGGATCCCTTCCTCTTCAACTGCGGCAGGGACCTTGATCTGGTTAGGGATGATTGACAGCTCCTGGGTATTTTGTTTTGTTTTGTTTTTATTTTATTTTTCTAACACAATATACAATACACGACATACAACATTTATTGCTTAGCACATTGTAAGCCGCCCTGAGTCTCCGGAGAAGGGCGGCATATAAATCAAATTAAAATAAATAAGAAATAAATAAATAAATAAATAAAACTCTCTTTATAGCTACTGCACGGTGGTTTTCTTTGTTATTCACAATTTCTCCTTCTTTCTCTTTCTGCTATTCCGATCTACTTCTTGTCCTCAACATTTTGATTTCAATGGATACAATGTATTTCTCTCATTCATTTCAATTTCCTATTTTTTATCTTTAACATATCCTTTCTTTATTCTTTAACATTTCTATCTTTCCTCCCTATTTTTCTTCTTCGTTTTTCCTCCCCTACAACCACTTAGACCATTTGTGCCAAGTCTTCTAGTATTCTGTGTCCTCTTTTTCTTTAAGTTCTTTGGTCAGTTTATCCCTCTCGGCACATTCCAAGATTGAGACTTTTCTACGAGGGATATTTACAGAAAAATTTACGAAGGAGATAAAATATTTAATATTACTCATCTTACCAGCCGCTCGTATAATCTATGCCCAGAATTGGAAGAAAGAAAATGTACCAACAGAAGAGTTGACAGCTCCTGGATATTTTGGGTTGGTTTTGAGGTCCACTGTCTGGGTGGGGTTTGCTCTTCTGTGTAAGAGTTGTGTAAGGGAACATCACAAATATGCTGAGGACACCTGGTGGCAGGTGATGGGACAGGAAAACTGCAGGTAAGGAAAAGACCGGAGGGAGCGGGAAAAGGGGGGGGGGCAGAGAGAGAGAGACCAAGGAATGGCCAGAAGGCTTGGGGTCCCTTCTGAAGAGGGAAACCTTCTCCCTGGTTTGACCTCTGAAGCTTTGAGCAGGTCAGGCTGATTCCTCTTCAGTCAGTTGCAGTTACAAACTCACCCAAAGGGAAAGGAAGGGGAAGGGGTTTCTCTCCTCTCCCCCTCCTCTTTCCAGGCAGTGACCCAGATGGAATGCAAATCCCTCCTTCATTGGGATCAGCTGGACAGGAGGCCACCCAGAAGTGACACCTTCTCTTCATTTATGGATGAGACTGAGGTGGACTCCCATCTCATGCACAACATCCCTGGGCGGGTCAGTGCAGAAGAATAAAATATAAAACCCAAGAAAAGGTTTCCCTGGCTATGGGGGAGCGGCTCCCCTCTTCTCATCCAGCGCCACCCTAACCCCAACCTCTTCCTAGGGCAGAAATCCTCATCTGTGAAATGAAACGTTTGTACGTGTGTGTGTTTGTGTGTGTCTGTCCTGGTCAGATGCTTCCAGCCCCAGAGGAGGAATGGGGGGGGGGGGGTCTGAATTGGAGGGAGGAAACATTTATCTCGGACTTTTGAGATGGGAGGGGCCAGAACCAATGGGAATTCTCCCTGCTTCAGCGTCATTGGTCTCCGGGCAGAGTTCTTTGTGGCTTCACCTGAAGGAGGAGGGAGTTCATAGCAGAGAGAGAAGTGGAGAAATGGTGGGGGGGGGGGAATCTGTTCGGTATTGGGGGGGGGGAAGCAGCCCAAGGGGGCTCATGGCAGCCCTAGATGGGGCCCTACACTTGCTTTGCTCTCTTCACGAGTCTCGGCCAGGGATTCCCGCTTCCCCACTTCTTATTCCCCCCCTCCCAGTGACATCCACAACAGCGATTCCTGAACCCAAAACCCACCTCTTATTTGCGGTGAGTCCGAAAACCGCACAGCGCTGAGGGTACAAGCGGCCCTCCGGCAGCCCCTTTGCCAGGAAGGGAGCAAAAGGCAGGAGCTTCTGGGAGGGCAGGGACCCAACAGGGCTGGGGGAGGGGCACTCCTAATCAGAGAGAGAGAGAGGGAGGGAGGGAGGGAGGAAGGGAGGGGGAGAGAGAGAAGGCGCCCAAGGACTCCCCAGCCAGCCTTCTCAGAGACCCCCAAGTCCTCGCTGGCTGTGGGGCTGCGCCTCCCCTTAAAGCCCCACTCCACGCCTGATGGGGGGGAGGGAGGGCAAAAGGAAGCCCACCCTCCCCTCCAGGGCTGGCATGAGCCCCCCTTGAACTGCAGCCCCCGAGACTGAAATTATCCCCCTCCCCCTTTCTCCGCTTCTCTCTCTGCGCTGAATTCTCCTCTCCAACAGGTGAAGTCAAGGGAGACTCTGCCCGGAGACCGATGATGCTGCAGAAGGGAGAATTCCCATTGGTCCTTGCGCTTTTCTGGGCACGTCCTAGGCAGAAATCTTTGAAATGAAACGTGTAGGTGTGTGCGTGTGCGGGTACGTGTACGTGTCCTGGCCAGATGCTTCCAGGCCCAGAGGAGGGATGGGGGAGGGACTGAACTGGGTGGGGGGAGGAAGCGTCGATCTCGGACTTTGGAGGTGGGAAGCGCCAGAACCAGCGGCCGTACCAATGGGAATTCTCCCTGCTTGAGCGTCATCGGTTTCCAGGCAGAGTCCTTTGTGGCTTCACCTGAACCCCTCCCCCTTTCTTCACCCCCCTCCCTCCCCCTTTCTTCACCCCCCTCCCTCCCCCTTTCTCCGCTTCCCACTCTGCTTCCATCAAACTCGCTTCCATCAGGTGAAGTCAAGGGAGACTCTGTCTGCCCGGAGACCGATGACGCCACAGAAGGGAGAATTCCCATTGGTCCTTACGCTTTTCTGGGCGCTCCCTATTCCGAAATTCCTGGAAAATGCTTCCTCCCCTCAATCCAGCCCCCCCCCCGACTCCTCCTGTGGGGCTGCGGGGCCCGTAGAGCTCGCTTGCTCCTTTCCTTCGGCCACGGGCTCCAGAGCCGGCCGGGCCTTCCTCGGTTCCTGGGAAAAGGCCGGCATTTCTCTGCCCCTCCGGCGTTTCTCGGGCATCGCCTCGCCTGAAGCCCCATTCTGGGCTCTGAGCCTTTCTGCGCCTCCTTCGCTTGGCCGGGAATCCCCCTGCCTGAGCCCCAGGGACCCCCGGATCTTGAGACTTTGGTTTTTCAGCCTTATTTATTCCACTCCTTTCCTTTCCCTTTCTGTCCTTCTTCTCTCTTCCTTTCCTTTCCTCTCCTTTCCTTTCCTTTCCCTTTCTGTCCTTCTCTCTTCCTTTCCTTTCCTTTCCTTTCCTTTCCTTTCCTTTCCTTTCCTTTCCTTTCCTTTCCTTTCCCTTTCTGTCCTTCTCTCTTCCTTTCCTTTCCTTTCCTTTCCTTTCCTTTCCTTTCCTTTCCTTTCCTTTCCTTTCCTTTCCTTTCCTTTCCTTTCCCTTTCTGTCCTTCTTCTCTCTTCCTTTCCTTTCCTTTCCTTTCCTTTCTGTCCTTCTTCTATCTTTCCTTCCTTTCCTTTCCTCTTCTTTCTCCTTCTCTTCCCTTCGTTTCCTTCCCTTTCCCTCTCCCTTTCTTTCCTTTTCTCTTTCCTTTTCCCCTTTATTCCACCCTTCTCCTTCCCCTTTCTTTCCTTTTCCCATTTCTTTGCTACCTTTATTTTCTATTTTAGGCCATGATAATCTGAATAGAAAATAAGAAAAAGGAGCCTTTTGTTTCTTGTTCCACAGCTGGATTATGCAAATTTCTCTGTGGGGAGACGGGCAAAATGTCTTCCTGACCCACAGAAAAAAAGGGGGGGTGGTTCCCTTCACATTTGGGGTTGGGGGGGGGGGCGGAGAATCGGAAGGAGCCGGTTCAAAGGTTTTTCTCCCGTAAAGCGAAGCTGCGCCTTTCCCGAGAGAGCCCAGAGAAGGGGGGGGGAGTGGCTGAAGGGGGCGGGGGGAGAGATCCCAGCAGATCCTCTCGGCCTCTTCCTGATTTAGCTTCCCTTCGGATTGGGGGGGGGGCGCTGACCCCCAAGTCCTCGCTGGCTGAGGGGCTTCCCCCCCCCTTTGTCACCCAGCGCAGAAACTCTTCCTTTGGCAGGATCTTCATCTGTGAAATGAAACACGTGTGTGTGTGTGGGGAGGGGTGCGTGCGTGGGGGGGGCACATTTGAGATGGGTGGGGCCAGAACGAGGGGCAGCACCAATTTATTTATTTATTTATTTATTTTATTAAATTTATATACCGCCCTTCTCCTAGTGGACTCAGGGCGGTGTACAGCCAAAAATAAAAAAGCACTCCAATACAAAATTTAAAATATTAATAAAAGAATTAAATAATTTTGGCCCAATAAATTTAAAAAATAGGCAATTAAAATTTAAAACCCATAAAACTTTAAGCTTAAAAAAGAGGGGGGGGTTACGCCAGCCCAGCTTGACAAAATAAAAAAGTTTTTAGGGCACGGCGGAAAGCCCGGAGATCAGGTATCGTACGGATCTCTGGGGGCAAATCGTTCCAGAGGGCTGGTGCTGCCACAGAGAAGGCTCTCCCCCTGGGTGTCGCCAGCCGACATTGTCTGGCTGATGGCACCCTGAGGAGTCCCTCTCTGTGGGAGCGAACTGGCCGGTGGGAGGCTATCGGTAGCAGAAGGCGGTCCCACAAGTACCCAGGCCCTATGCCATGGAGCGCTTTAAAGGTGGTCACCAACACCTTGAAGCGCACCCGGAAGACCACCGGAAGCCAATGCAGCTCACGCAGGAGAGGTGTCACATGGGAGCGCCCCCTTGCTCCCATAATCCCCCGCGCGGCCGCATTCTGCACCAGTTGGAGCCTCCGGGTGCACCTCAAGGGGAGCCCCATGTAGAGAGCATTGCAGTAGTCCAGGCGGGAAATGACGAGTGCCTGAGTGACTGTGCATAAGGAGTCCCGATCTAGATAGGGACTCAACTGGCGTATCAGGCGAGCCTGATAAAAAGCCCCCCTGGCCACGGCCGTCACATGCTCCTCCAAAGACAGCCGTGCATCCAGGAGGATGCCCAAGTTGCGAGCCCTATCCGTGGGGGCCAATGACTCGCCCCCAATGGTCAGTGATGGCCTGGGGTGGAGAAGTACAGCTGAGTATCATCAGCGTACTGATGGAACTTCACCCCAAAGCCACGGATGATCTCGCCCAGCGGCTTCACATAGATGTTGAACAGAAGGGGCGAAAGGACCGACCCTTGTGGCACTCCACAAGAGAGGCGCCTCGGGGTCGACCTCTGCCCCCCTGCCAACACCGTCTGCGACCGGTCAGAGAGATAGGAGGAGAACCACTGCAAAACGGTGCCCCCCACTCCCAACCCCTCCAGCCGGCGCAGCATGATACCATGGTACAATGGGAATTCTCCGTGCTTGAGCGTCATCGGTCTCCGGGCAGAGTCCTTTGGGGCTTCACCTGACGGAGGAGGGAGAGGAGCGGAGAAAGGGGGAGGGGGGATCTTGGCCTGAAGAACCAACTGGGGCTTCCTCTCTGCGCGGAACTCCCTCCTCCAGTGGGCGAAATCAGGTGAGACTCTGCCCGGAGACCGATGACGCTGCAGAAGGGAGAATTCCCATTGGTCCTCCTTCTTTCTGAACCCTCCCAATTCTGGACTCGGCGGCTTTTCTGCCCTTCCTTCGTTTGGCGGAGAGAGGGAACCGGCGGGGAATCCCACTGCCTGAGCCAAAGGGGCCTTGAGACGGGCTGGTTTCTCGGAGTGTGTGTGTGTGGGGGGGCAGGCTTGAGAGGCCAGGAGCGTGCAGAAGAAATCAAAATCTCTCCTTCAATCCCCTGAACTAAAGAGGGTCTTGCGCAATGATGGTGTTGGGGTCTCTTGGAGGGAATGGGGAGCTCTGCAGGGCGCCACAGAGACCCCCCAAAGAATGGGGCTCCAACCCCTGGCCTTTTTTCCTCCTTCCTTCCTTCCTTCCTTCCTTCCTTCCTTCTCCCCATTGGTTGGGCACTTTGGGGGCCCTTTTTGGACCAAAAAGCCTTTGGAATCCGATCTTTCATACATTCTGTACGGAACAGCCTCTCTCCTTCCCAGCTGCCCCATCTGCCTCCAGCGTCCCACCTCCCAAAAGGAATCTCCCAGGAAATGAAGGGAAGCCAGTCAGTTTTATGAAAGGAGTGGGCCAGAGGATCCTGGCTGACTTTCTCTGGAGTTGCTTCAAGGGGGCTCCCTCTGGGGTGTGACTAACTTAACAACCTCAGTGATTCACTTAACAACGGTGCCAAAAAGGCAAAATTCACTTAAGAACTCTTCTCGCATAGCAACAGAAAATTTGGCCTCCATTATTTATTTATTTATTTATTTAAATTAGATTTATATGCCGCCCTTCTCCGGAGACTCAGGGCAGCTTACAAGGCGTTAAGCAATAGCCTTCATACTTTTGTATATTTACAAAGTCAGCTTATTGCCCCCACAAACTGGGTCCTCAATTGACCTACCTTAGAAAGGATGGAAGGCTGAGTCAACCTTGAGCCTGGTGAGATTCGAACTTGCAATAATTGCAGACAGCTGAATGTTAATAACAGGCTTTTAGTCTGTTGAGCTATCCAGGCTCTCTATTTATTTAATTACATTTTTATACCACCCTTCCCTCGCAGGACTCAGGGCGGCTCTGTAGCTCTTAAATCAATCTCCTGAATTCAAAATGTTAGATAGGCACTAGTCTAACGAAAGATTCCACGATCAGTCCAGTGTGATATTGCAATCTCACATGTGTCAGTTCTACAACAACAGAACTATTCACAACAGATACTTATTCCAAGCAAGTCCCATTGACTCTATGGGAAGGTGCCTCTTCCCAGGGAATGAAGAAAGGACGGGGTGCTTAGGCTGAGTGCTTAAGGTTGCAGACCCCTGAGCTCCCCATCCCATTGCTTCACCTTGCAGCCAGCCCTGCAGGCCTGAGCCCCCCTCCCACCTGGGCAGCAGTGGCCTCTCTACCCCAGTTGTATCACCTTGCCCTGCAGCCGGCCTGAACGCCCCCTCGGACTGCCTCGGACTGCATTTTTATTTAATGAGTTTAATTAAGAATGCTGCAATGGGCATCAATGATGACAGGTCAAAAGTGGGAGGACCTGTCAGAAATCACTTTTTTCAACCTTCTGGGTAGTCCCTATGTGCATAAGGACTACTCAGAGGGCTGAAAAAGGTATTTTGGACCGGTGCTCACACTTTTGACCAATCCTTGCACTTACGACTGTCCTCACATTTTACGTTTTGCGCCCTATTTTCTCACCGTGGTGAAAAGAACTAGTTGTGAAATGACTGACACGGTTGTTAAGAATGCTGCAATGGGCAGAAATGTGAGGATGGTTATAAATGTGAGGACCAGTCAATAGTGCGAGGAATGACTTTTTTCAGCCCCCTGAGTAGTCCCCATGCACATATCCACGGCCACCCGGTCACATGACCAGCTAGCCATGCCTGTGCAGTCACATGACCAGCTAGCCACGCCCACCCACTCACATGATCAGCTAGCCACACCCCCAACTAAGCACCGCCCCAACTAAGCACCGCCCACAGAACCGGTTGTTAAAAAAATTGAATCCCACCACTGCTTACTACTAAATCCCCCCTTCTCATTCTTCCACAGCCAGAGACTCCATCACTCATTAGCCTCCATGCTGAAGGGGCTGGAACATCCCATGGGGAAAGAGAGGACCAGGAGGAGGACTTGAAGAACTTGGAAAAGCTCCCGAGGAATCCCAAAATGGATTGAAACATCTATTGTACTACAAATATCCCTAATTTTGTAAAATAAAGTTCCAAAAGAAGGAAGAAACTCACGAATGTCTGGCTCCTGACACTTTTAGTCCTAGGTGTATAAAGCTAGGTCTACTCTAAGGAGCTCCTGAAGGAAAATTCCCAGCTTGTGGGAAACAAGGCAGAACTCTTCAGGGAGCTGGAGGAGAAACGGAGGAGCTGAGAAATTTTCTGACAGTCCAAGAGAAACACAAGGGTCGATATTACAACACCGGAAGACAAGAGAGAAACTCTTGAAGACATGAAACCTCCGAGGCTGCCGTATAAACCGGAGAAGGAATGGCTGAAAGCTTCTGGGGAGAATCTCAAAGCCAAGACAGCCACAGAATGCAGGCCAAGGGTCCTGGGATGGCTTCTCTGGGAAACCTGAGAGAGGCTTCTTCTGGGCCATCCAGAGGCTCCCTGGCAGGATGGCTTCTGGCATCCCTGGTCAACCTCCGAAAGGAAGGACTGGAGCCTCCAGAGTGGGTGGCTGGATGGATCCATCATTCTTCTCCAAGAAAAAGGAGCAGAAACACCTCACTGAAATGGGCAGAAATGGAGGGAAGCATCTGTTCAAGCCATTCAAGATGGACAGAAGTCTACGGTAGAGTTCCACACTCCAAGCCTTGAGGTGATCTTCCTTCCGAGGAGATCCTTTGATGGGAAGTGAGGGATCTCCTCTTCCTTTTTCCTCCCATCGAGCACTGAAATGGCCTCTTGGCCGTTTGGCTGCTTCTCCTCAGGCCTTTGAGGTCCCAAGGGAGCTGGATAGGACTCTCCTTCAGGTCACGTCCAGTTCCTTGCAGTGACATCAGATTTGGCTCTGAATCTTTCTCTTCAACTCCCTGATAAAAATAAAGAAAAGCCCATTAAAATGCAAGAATGAGAGATCCGTCTATGTAACTGGTGTGTTTGTGGCATTGGGTTCCTGCACGGGGGAGAGGGTTGGACTAGATGACCATGAAGGTGCCTTTCACAGCTTACATTCTACGATTCTCTGAATGCCTGCAATACAGGTAGTCCTTGACTTATGACCATTCATTTAGCAACGGTTGAAAGTTAATGCAAAGCTGAGAAAGGCAACTTAGAAGCCAGATCCTCACACTGTCCCTGTTTAGGCCTGGAGACTGAACCACAGGAAGAACGGCTGCAGGTTTTGGGTCTGGCTAGTCCAAAGAGAAGAAGACTTAGGGGTGACGTGATAGCAGCATTTCAATATCTGGGAGGCTGCCACAAAGAAGACGGGTCAAAAGATTCTCCAGAGCTCCAGAGGGCAGGACAAGGAACCATGGATGGAAACTGAACAAAGAGAGAAGCAGCCTGGAATTAAGGAGAAACTTAATTAACAGGGAGGACAATTAACCTGTGGAACTGCTTGCCTCCAGAACTTGTGGCTGCTTCATCCCTGGAGGTTTCTAAGAAGAAACTAGGCAGCCCCTTGTCTGAGATCCTTTCGGTTCTCCTGCTTGAGCAGGGGGCTGGACTAGAAGACCTCCAAGGTCCCTTCCAGCTTCTATTCTATTCTATTCTATTCTATTCTATTCTATTCTATTCTATTCTATTCTATTCTATTCTATTCTATTCTATTCTATTCTATTCTATTCTATTCTATTCTATTGTAGAGGCGGAAGCCTCAGACACAGCCGGTCCCCCATTTTCTGGGCTGCTCCCTCATCAGCCCCTAGGAAGATCAAGACTGCTAAGACAGGACGACCCCTGAGAATTTCATGAGTTGGTACATTCTAATGGCTCTCTGCCCACCCAGAATCCCTCTGTCCAAGTGGTTCAGACCGAAGAAGCAGCAAAAACTCTCAGCTAATAAAAAAATAAACACCGTTGCCATGACTACATCTCCAGGCATCCACCTTGAGATTATCAAAGAGAATAGAATAGAATAGAAAATATGGACTAGACTAGACTAGAATAGAAAATACAGAATGGAACAGAACAGAACAGAACAGAACAGAACAACAGAATTGGAAGGAATAGAATGGAATAGAATAGAATAGGAATAATAGAAAAGAAAATAGGACAGGACAGGATAACTTTATTGTCCCTTTAAATGTACACTAGTCAGCATACATTAAAATTGAATTTTGTTACATAGAGCTCTCAAAGGGCTGCCACCTCTAATGTACACTACATAATTATGACTAAATAACTAACTAAATAAATAAATAACTAAATATTCTGTATATATCTACATACACACCTATATTATATGACACAGAGAAACATTACAGTCTTGTTCGGATGTGTCCATGTACATGGTGAGAAAAAGGCATCCTGAGTTTGCCAGGCGGAGGGCATCGGGAGTAAAGCCCCAAAAGAATCGGGGAGTCCTGTTGGAAATCCTCGGAAACCCCCTCCCAGAGGGGAGACAGGGTGGGTGGGTGGGGTCTCCAACAATGCTTCGATATTGATATCTAATTTATATTGTAAGCCACCCTGAATCTTCAGAGATGGGCAGCACATAAATTGAACAAATAAATATACAACCTCTTTGGCCACTTTGGCCATTAAGTGAGTCCGGCTTCTCCCATTGACTTGGATTGTCAGAGGCTGGCTGGGAAAGTTGGCTGGGAAACCTCTGGACCAAAAAGACTTTGGAATCCGATCTTTCCATAAATGATGGACCGGACCGTATCTCTCCTTCCCAGCTGCCCGGTCTGCCTCCAATGCCCCACCTCACCACATAAATCTCCAAGGAAATTAAGGGAAGCGAGTCAGTTTTATGGGAGGAGTGGGCTAGAGGATCCAGGAGGGAAAGGGGGGAAGGAGGGGAGAGGGTGGACTGAGAGGGAGATGAGTGATCCACTTGATCCCTTGAACCTTGGAGAGAGAGAGATTGACAGGTCCTCTCTTGGGTCTGCAGCCTTCATAGTTTATTTATTTTTACTTATTTCATTTATTTTGTATTCATTTTGTTCTATTTATTTGTCAAGCATGTATTAGATAACAGATATCAGTATAAACGTGATTATGAATGCAGGAAATGGATCCGAATAAATGGGGACAGGAGGACAGGGACGGAAGGCACGTGGGGGTGCTTATGCAGGTCCCTTACAGACCTCTTAGGAATGGGGCCAGGTCGACAGGAGACAGTCTGAGGGGAAAGTTTGGGGGGTTTGGGGAAGAAACCACAGAGTCAGGTAGTGCATTCCAGGCATTGACCACTCTGTAGCTGAAGTCCTATTTTCTGCAGTCGAGTTTGGAGCAGTTTACCTTGAGGTTGTATCTATTGTGTGCTCGTGTATCATTGCGGTTGAAGCTGAAATAGTCACTGACAGGTAGGAAGTTCCAGGTTGTCCAAGGGAACAATTTGAAGCCTGGTTGGCATCAGGGATTCTGTTGTGAGCCGAGGAGAGGAGGACTCTTCTCGTGAAATACCTCTGGACTCGCTCAATTGTATTAATGTCCGATATACAATGTGGGTTCCAGGCAGGTGAGCTGTATTCGAAAACTGGCCTAGGAAAGGTTTTGTATGCCCTAGTTTGCAGTACAATATTAATTAATATTATTAATATTGTAATATCATAATATTACAATATTAGCACTTTGTGGAACATTCTGTGGGCTCAGTTCTCCTGGGAGCCTTGGGGGGGCCTTCCCTCCATCTTTCCTCTTTTCCTTCCAGACCTCTCAGGGCCAGAACCAGCAGCAGCACCAATGAGAATTCTCCCTGCTTGAGCATCATCCGTCTCCGGGCAGAGTCCTTGGTGGCTTCACCTGAAGGAGGAGAGCCAGTTCTGCGGAGAGAGAGAAGCGGAGAAAGTGGGAGGGGGCATCTTGGCCTGAAGAACCGAGCGGAACTCTCTCCTGCATTGCGTGAAGTCAAGGGAAACTTTGCCCGGAGACGGATGATGCTCAAGGAGGGAGAATTCCCATTGAACAGGTCCCCCTGTTCTTTCTGGACACTCCCAATTCCAAAGTTTTAGGCAGCCCCATTCTGGGCTAGGCAGCCTTTCTGCGATCCTTTCACTTTGCGGAGAGAGGGAACCGGTGGGAAATTCCACTGCCTGAGCCAAAAGGGTCTGCTGCAGGGGTGAAATGCTCCCGGTTTGGACCGGATCGCCTGATCCGGTAGCGATGGAGGCGGGTGGTTCAGAGAACTGGTAGCAAAAATTCCTGCCCCCCCTCCACATGCCCAACTGAGCCGCGCGATCGTCAGAGGCTTTTTTTCTTTTAAATGCCTCTGATGATCCAAGCTGAGTTGCCTGATCGTCAGAGGCATTTAAAAGAAAAAAAGCCTCTGACGATCAGGCAACTCAGCTGGGATCGTCAGAGCCTTTTGAAAGGATTTTTTTACAACCACTTCGCCAAAGAGGTTGTAGAAAAAATGGTTTTAAAAGTTTTTTAAAAATTGCCACGCCCACCCAATCACATTGCCCCACCACCACCAAGCCACGCCCACAGAACCGGTAGTAACAAACTTTAGATTTCACCCCTGGTCTACGGGATTTTGAGACAGATCGTTTTCTCAGGGGGTGGGGGGGACCCTCAGGAGAGGAAGGGCCAGGCAGGGCCAGGCAAGGGAGGCCAGGAGGCGGGGCCAGGCCAAGGCAATTCTACTGGTTCGCCAAACTGCTCATCCAATTAACAAGCGGTTCTAGAGAACCAGGGAGAACTGGTCTATTTAATAACAAAAGTGTATTTGTTTTCCAGTGGTTCCAGAGTAGCAGCTCGTCCTGTGGCAACGGGAACAGATGGAGGTATGTCATATTTATTTCTTTAATTATTTGCCAACACGTACCCAATGGGACCCAAACCCTGGAAGTCAGAATGGCTCTTTTGGGTGAGGGGGCCTGGATTAACTGGGCTTGAGGGTTTTTCCTGGGCTCAGGCCCAACGTCCTCATGGTTTCCATTGCTTTTCAGCAGATAAATTCACGGACCAGCAACCTGCCCCCGATCAACCAAGGTCCTTCCCCTCAGCGGACCTTACCACCCACCCACCCCCAAGGTAAGCAATCTAAATCTTCTGGGGCAGGGGTGGGTTCTGTGGGCGTGGCTTATTTTGTGGGCGTGGCTTGGTGGGGGGATTAATGTGACTGGGTGGGCATGGCCAACTTTTTTTTTTTAACTTTTAAAAGCATTTTTTCTACAACCTTAAGAGGTTGCAGAAAAAAATGCTTTGAAAAGCCTCTGACGATCAGGCAACTCAGCTGGGATCGCCAGAGGCTTTTAAAGGCATTTTTTCCCCTCAAACCTCTTCGGCCGACGAGCTTGTAGAAAAAATGCTTTTCAAAGCCTCTGACGATATTTATATTTCACGGCTGTTATTTTAACTTTTCCAGACTCCTGCAACATCAGAGGGGCGACCGCTGAGGAATCCGAGGGAGAAGAGTGGCACGTAAGTCTACATTTTATCTAAAGAATATAAAATATAACATTTATTTTTTAAATGAATCCTTTGTTGAAACTCCTTTGAATTTTATGAGAGCATCCAGTCTTTTGGCCTTAGAGCCGATCTGCATGGCACATCCTGCCTTGGAAATCTTTGCCCACTCTTCCTTGCAAAAGGGCTCCAAAATTGTCAGATTGGGGAGGGGGAGCTTCTCCTGTGCCCAGCCCTCTTCCGGTCCCCTCCCCAGATTTCCACGTGGATTCGGGTCCAGGCTCTGCCAGGGCCATTCTGAAACTTCCATCTCCTTGTAGGGAAGCCCTTGTTGTGTTGACTTGGAGGCCTGGTTTGGGTCCTTGTGGCATCGAAAGGGGAAATTCCTCTTCATCTTCAGCATTTTAGCAGAAGCCGGAAGGTTTTGTGCCGAAATTGACTGATACTTGGAACTGTTTGTAATTCCCTCTCCTTGGCTGGAGCCCCAGTTCCAGCTGAAGAAGAGCAGCCCCAGAGCAGGATGCTGCCCCCCCTCTCCAATGCTTTCTTGTGAGCCTGGTGGCTTTGGGGGCTTATAAGATGTGGAGACCAAGGCTGTTGCTGTCAGAGGCAGCTGAAGAAATGCCAGAAACCCCCTACTCAACAGCTGAACTCGATGGGGGCTTGAGCAGAGTCTCCTTAACGGATTTTTCACATATTTAATGACTACTATTTTACATCAGTTTTTTCCCTTCAAAGATTTCAGTTTGTTTTTTGACTTGAATTGTACATCTTATATGTTATGTTAAAGGAGGAAACAACTTATAAACAACTCTTATCAACACATTAAACCTTAATATTTAAGTCACTAATCAAATCCCTTAAAACTACCCTGGAGGTGTATCTAAAGTCCCTCAAACTGTACCCATTGGCCATTTTTACGGAGCCTTTCTAAAAGACCCAATAAATGGTGAAAGGATTGTTGGTAGAAATAGCAACACTGAATTTATACACCGACACAAACATAAAGGTATTTTTAGTATTTTTCAATGGAAGAAAATGTTTGATGAGTCAAGTAAAAAACTTAAGGGTCTAATTTCTCCCTGGTTTTCCTATTTACAGCAACAGAAAGCCCAAGTCGTTCTCCCTGAGTGAGGAGCTCCTGCGTCAGAATGCCCAGCTTTCAGAGAAGAACGCAGAACTCTGCAGGGAGGTGGAGGAGAAACTGCGGAGGTGAGAAGCCCTGACTTTCTCTCCCAGGATTTCCTATTCAATTCTCCTTAGCTCCCTACCCTGGACACACATTACACAACCTTCTGCCTTGAATTACGTTGCCTGGATGGGTAGGAGACATCATGAGTCTCTTGACAGGGACTTTTCCTGCCAAATCCTCTGAATTTAGGAGGTCCTTGCTTTGATCTCCTCCTCTGCTGCTCACTGACCTCAGTTCTCGGCTCCCCCTCAGTTCTCACCAGTTCAGTCTTCTCCCCCTTCTGTCCCCATTAGAAAGTTTGGAAATTGTTTTGAATTGGTTGGTGCCTTTTCTGGTATGAAAGCCAAAAAAGAGAAGAAAAAAAGAGTTTTAAGATCTGAAGATTCCTTTGTGGTACTTGTAGATTATGTAATGCTAAATATTGAAAGTAAACATTCATTCATTTGCACTTAAATAATGTTTAGAAGAACTTAGCTGTGGTAAGAGAAATGGCAAAACTCAAGTAATGAAAAAGTAAGGCTAGGGAAAACAAAGAAAGTGCCAGGCATTTCAGTTAGTTTTCATTTCAAAAGGCTTTGATGGTTCAAGGGAAGAGCTGAGGGGGCTCATTTCCCTCTTGTCTTCCTATTTTACAGAATCCAGATGTTGGAGCTCCGAAACCTCCATCTCCACTGCAGAGTCCTGAAGGAAGCTGGGCAGAACCAGGAGCTCCTCAGGGAGAACGAAGAGCTGCGGGAACAACTGGAGAGGTAAGAAATACCGTCTTTCCCCGAAAATACGACCTTCCCCGCAAGCCATTGTTGTGGCTAAGCAAGTAAGTAAGAATCTCTGGCTGCTTCTCCGCATTGAGCTCTCCACGTCTCCTTCTTCCAGAGAGAAACAACGGAGGGAAGATCGGAAGATCTTGCAGGATCAAGAGATCTGAGGCAGATCTGAGGCAGCCTCCTCCTCAGCAAAGGGGACCCATTCTGTCTCCACTACATCCTGGCAACACTGAAAAGCCTCTGAGAACCAGGCAAAAAGTGCACCCTATTTTTTCCATGACTTTTGGAGGTTCTGTACAGGATCATGGACCCAACTTCCAGAGGTCTGTAGGCCCTAGGAGACCCTCCCTCATTTTTCTGCTGCTGGATAACTTGTAAGAAGGTGCAAAGAGGAAAGAACTGAAGGGCTGAAGAGGAAATGCTTTTGTAAACTCAATTTGATCCTTTGAAATTTATTTTGTAATGTAAATAGAGATCTGGATTTGGAATACCCCTTCAAGATCTTTTTTTAATTCCTTCAATTCTGCTATTGGTTCCTGCTTTTTAATGTGCCTCTGTGTTGATTTTAATTCTAAGAGGTTTGTGGTTTTCTTAGTTGTTAATTATTGGGGTGCAAACTGTCAGTATTTTAATTCTTCTTGTTCTCTTTAATGCTTTTGGCATGTGACCATAATAAATGTTGAGTTGAGTTGAGTTGAGTTGAGTTGAGTTGAGTTGAATTGAATTGAGATTGTCACTGTGTTTTTATATGTATCAGCAGAGCTATTATTTCTGGACTGTCAGACTTACTGTAGTCATATTCCTTATCAGCACCTATTATGCATGTCATGCATTCCTTTGTACTTTTTCTAGAAAGTTTCCTTTGTTCTCCAGCCAGCTAAGGTCAGGCTGGGGATTCTTTGCCAACATGTAATCTAATTTAGATAGTGAGATGTCTTTATTTTCTTACAATAAATATGAGTTTAATTAGACACTGTTTCTTTGGTTTTATTGATCAAAGTATGCAGAAGGATAAAAGCCATGATCCAACACAAAATGAGGGCAATTACCCCACACAAGGTAACAGGGCTGATTGCCGCTCTGACAGAGATGGTGGATGAGGAGTTTGGTGACAGGTATGGAGGCTGCAGACACGGCAGGTATCAGCACGTCTGTCGTGTTTGGTTGGACCCCATTTCACTCATCTCCCCCCCTTAATTCTGCCTTAAAGGGGAGGGTCTCTCCCTCCTGAGGAGCCCAGGCGAGGGAGGCCCTGCGATGCCCCCAGTGCTGCCATCCAATCCAGCCACTTTCCAGGGATGCTGAGCAGAGCCTCCATGATGTGGTCCAGACTCCCAAGGATGCTGGAGGTTGCCATGGTGAGCTCCAGCCAATGAGCTTAGGAGGAGCCTCTGACGTCACAAGCCAAGGCTCTGATTGGAGTGGACCTGAGATCTGAATAATAACCCCCAACATAATAGCCTTCACCTGGGGGCGGGGCTTATCCAGGGATGGGCCGACTCTTAAAGGGCTCTTACAAGCAAGCCCTGAATCGGGTCAACCAGAGCTCATCCATCTGAACGGACAGCTGTCAGTTGTCTGGAGAGCTGGGAAGCCACAGGTTGTTCCCCTTGTTTGGGGGTGCAGTCCAAATTGAAAGGTTGTCCCTTGTATCTGGAGTCTAGCATTAGAGAGCCAGGGAATCCAGGTTTTCCTCTCCAGGCCCAGCTGAAGAGGAGTTAGAAGAGAAATAGGAGGAAGGATCAGGGATTATTCAGTTTAAGAAGAGATGGTGAGAAGGTGGCTGAAGAAACACAAGGATTCAATTTCACACCGTCCCTAATCAGGGACCCCATAGTCGTCTTCTGCTTACAGCCAGGAAAGTCCCAGGTTCTGATGGCCCTGAAAAAAGGGATTTATGATGGGTCCTCGCACGTATGACTGAAAGCACATCCCCATGGTCACATGTTCCTGACAACGGGCATGGAAATACGACAAGCAACATCAAAACTGAACTTGCTTAATGACCATGTGATTCACTAGAAATGCAGAGATTTGCTTAATAACCAGGGAAGAAACATTGCAAAACTGAGAGCAACTCACTTAACAACCACCTGTCTTAGCAATTGCAATATTGGTCATAATCAAGGACTATCTTAAGGATGCAGCATCGGATTGATCTGGAAAAGCTGAAGCAGGCTTGGATTTAAACAGGGTTGGGAGACCACCAGGAGATGCCAGGGTTCGGTTGAGAAGGGAGTCGGAAGCCAAGGCCTTTTCTTTCTTTTTCTCCCTTCTCCCTCCCCCATTTTTTCCTCCCATTTTCTTCTGCATTTCTGCATTTTATATTATAAACTAAGAAAAATAATGAAAAAGCAGAGAGAGAGAGAGAAAAAAAGGCAGTGGCCGATCTCTCCTGCTCTCAAGAAAACCGCCTGGATGCAGCCGTCCAATTCATGGGGCTGATCCCACCACACCAAGGGCTTTAATTCCTGTGGGACTTGCAGAGTGATCAGCCAGTTGGAAATACTCACTTAATGACAAGGACTATTGCAAGGACCCACCTCCAGAACCCGAGGGGTTGGTGGGGGCTCTCTGTGTCCAGGAGTTTCTCTCCTTTGCTCTCGGATGGGGCTGCTCTACCCCAGAAAGACCCGGGGGGGACTTGGGGGACTTGGGGTCCTGATGGAAGACGAGGTGGCAGTGGGGACCAGCAGGGCCTTTGCCCAAAATTCGCTCTGCCTTAACACTCACAATGGTTAAGGCATCAGCCAACTTGCGAGAGATCCTGAGTTCAAGTCCTGCCTTAGCCCTGAAAGCCTGTTTGCTGACCTCGGGACAGACACTCTCTTTCAGACAAGCCCACCTCACAGGGTGATTATTGTGGGGAAAAGAGGAAGAGGAAGAAGAGTTGGACATATTCACCTCCTTTAGTTATTTGAAAAAAATAATAAAACACTGGAGAAAATTCTAACAAAAATAAAAACTGACTTTTTTGCTTCTGTTTGCCTGGAATCTGTCCTAGCCTTGTGCAGATACAGGAATTTCTCTTCTCACAAGGAGGAAGAATTTTTTTTTTAAATCATCCTTTCCAATTTCACTCACTCCTTTTTTTGCAGTTTTGGGGGCATCGGACCCCCTCCCAGCCCTGGGACACAGCGGGTTTCCTTGTTTCTTTGGGAAAGATTCCTTCCCCAATCAGAGTCTCCTGGAGCCCCATCATCCACTTCCCTCCCTGACTGGGATCAGCTGAATTCCTCCATTCAGACAAAGGAAAAGGGGAGTTTGAACCAAGCCTCCGGGTCAGTCTCCATTCTTCCACACAGAGGGTCCCTCTCACTCTGCAAAGCCAAATTCTCCCTCAGTTCCTGGATACCTCCAGACATCACTCGGCTGAGCTCACAGGAGGGCCAGGGAGGCTGAGAAATTGGGACGGAAGGGACCACAAACCTTTCCAGCCACAAGAAACACTTGGACACCAACTGTGGTCTGACAGAAGCTCCTATGGTGCCTGTATGTGGCAGTGGGAAGGGTTATGGGATCAATCTCACAGCACTCACCCTATAGGGCTGCCCCATCTGTTGTCCCTGGTGGGAGATGGAAGATTTTGAATCCCACTTCTGACACCAGTTTCTGTGGAATCAAACACAAGAACCAAAAAACCAATAATCCAGGCTCATTGCAGTTATGATTTATTCAGTGTCCATTGGAGGAATTTCTCCCCAGAAAATACGGGGAGGAAATTTTACAGACAAAAGGATACACTCATGTTTCTACATTCCAGGAAAGGAGGAGAAAATGATAATCATACATATGCATATTTCATTTAATAGATGATGTGAGCATGAATATTCAGAATTAGTGAGACTCAAGTTACCTCCCCAGTCTTGTATTATTGCTACCCTCAAGAAAGAGTTATTCTGTCAACAAATAGAAACCTCTCAGTTGCTTTGCCCAGTAGTTTGGGTGAAATGTACTGAGAAATGAGGGCATCAACGTTGCTCCATAGATTCCTTCTATATTTCTGTCTTGCTAACATGCTCCCATTTCTCCAAGAAATTTGTCTCCTCACAATCTTCCACACACCCTTTATTTATTTCAAGAAAAATAGTTGGCCCACTCATGCATGGAGAAGAGCTTGGACCATTTTCTATGTTTGGACTGTGGAAAATGTTAAAAGTTGAAATTCCTCAGTCTCACATTTATACAATTCTTCTGGCTCCTCCTTCATAAAGAATTCAAAAATTTCCAAATTTGAAACATATAGATATGATTTTCTTTGACTCCTGCATACTATCTAAATGGAAAGAATATCTCCTTTCAAACAAAAGAATTTTTTACAATTCTTCCAATATCACAATGGTGTTAAATCTCATGCTTTAACATTTGTTCTGGCTGTGAGCTGCTCCTTTGTGTTGAGGTCTGGCCTCAGAAGGATAATGTAGCACTTGGGGATGAAGATGCAGCCCAGCAGACCAGCACTGGAGGCCAGGATGGAGAAGACCTGCACAGCCACCATGGATTTCCCTTTGGTGCTCAGGTAGGTGGGCACAAAAGTCACCCAGACACTGCAGAAGACCAGCATGCTGAAGGTGATCAACTTGGCTTCATTGAAGGCCCCAGGCAGGTTCCTGGCCAGGAAAGCCACCGTGAAGCAGATGGCAGCCAGGAAGCCCATGTAGCTGAGGGTGACGTAGAACATGACAACGGCCCCTTCGTTGCATTGCAGGATGATCTCTCCAGGCTGGGAGTGGAGATCAGAGTCAGGGAAGGGGGGAGAAACTCCCAGCCAGGTGGAGCAGATGATAACTTGGACAGCAGAAGAAGAAAGGATGATGGAGTTGGCCAAGCTCTTCCCCAACCATCTCTTCACTCGGTTTCCTGGTTTTGTGGCCAGGAAAGCCAGCACCACCATGATGGTTTTGACCAAGAGAGAAGAAATGGCCACTGAGAAGATGATGCTGAAAACCATTTGTCGGAGAAGGCAGGTGGCTTTCCTTGGTTGACCAATGAAGAGAGAAGGAGACAAGAAGCAAAGCAGGAGGGAGACCAGGAGGATGTAGGAGAGGTCCCGGTTGTTGGCTTTGACAAGGGGAGTTTCTCGGTATTGAATGAAGAAGATCAAAACAAGGCCTGTGGTTAGGAACAAGAGGAGGGCAAAAAAGACCAGGATGATGCCCAGAAGTTCTTCATAAGACAGGAAAGTTATGACTTTGGGGATACATTGGACTCTGTTCTCGTTTGGATATTTATCATCTGGACACTTGGTGCATTTTTCCATATCTGAGAAAGCAAAAAAGCAATATAACTTTAATATTCTGTCCTTTTCTCTTGCAAGAAAAACCTTCTTTGGTTAACAGCTGATATCACGGGCATTTGTCAAGGAGTATTTATTAACAATTTCATTAAAAGGAGCATTTTTTTAAAAAAAATGTAGTTAGGTAAATGAAGTTGAGGGAAGTTCTAGGATGTTAATTATTTCCTGTGTAATGTGTAGAATCTTCATAGAAACCTACATCATTAGAGGTAAATATTGAATCATATAATCGTTTTAGGCAAACATCCTGAGTCCTGCCCCATGGCAGTTAATATCCTGGACTTGGAGGATACCTACAGTATCTTGTAACATCTGGAAGCAACCTGGAATGAAGGAGAAACTTCCTATCAGTGAGAGGAATTAGCCAGTGGAACAGCTGGCCTCCAGACGCTGTGGGTGCTTCAACATTGGAGGTTTTTAAGAAGAGGCTGGACAGTCACTTGTCTGAAATGGTATAGGGTCTCCTGCTTGAATAGGGGGCTGGACTAGAAGACCTCCAAAGTTCCTTCTACTCTATTCTGATTGATTGATTGATTGATCTATATGGCAGACAATTTGTGTAATGAGTTCCCCCATAACTATCCATAGCACCAGATTATGGCCCAGTGACACCTTCTCAGTGATCCTCAAGGGAGGCCAATAAACAATGAATTGCAAGGTCTTTCAGAAGGTGGACCTGAAACAATTCATCTAGTCTCAAAGATCTCAGATCTTTTTAGAAGGGTAAACATAGCAGCACATATCCAAACTAAAAAGCAGAAGAGATATTTCCTCTGCTATTAGTAAAGCTTGCCCAGTCTGCCACCCCCTCCTCCCATCTCTTTCCCAGCCCCTCCTTCCAAGTCCTTTTGATTTACTTCCATTTAGATAAGAAATTGTGCAGGTTAAAAATAAAAAAAACCATGTGAGCTTCGATCTCTCTTTTAACTTGCACTTTCATGAAAAGGTTCTGGAGGGATCCAGTTCCACAAAGCCTCCCATTTTCCTCCGTGTGACCCACCTTCCTGAGTGGAGAAGGTCCCCTCCGGACAAGGAACGCAGTCGTAGCAGCAAACTGGCTCTCCTTCTCGAGCCCTCTTGACAAATCCAGGATGACAACTTTCCACACATTTGGACTGAGGCAGGGACTGAGCAGAAGAAAAGGAATGCCAAAGAAAAGGTGTTAGGACTCTCCGTCCATGGAAAAAGGAGGGAGAAATGGAGGGAGACAAGTAGCCTCTGGTCTTCATTGGGGTAAATATGAAATCTCTGACTACTTCTAAATAGATGCAGGAGGTATAACAACTGGCAGGTTCTTCCTTTAGTTCCTCCCTTTTGCTTTCAGAATTGAACATTACAATAAAGTACTTTTCTATTTAATGTAGTCTAGAGGATGGAATTGAAAAAAGATTTAAATATGAAAGATATATTCTTATTAAAACTGATAATAAAGTTTACTGTAAAAGATATAGGAAATTTTATTCTATTAGGTTTTTTAATATGAAATTAAACTGTGATGAAGAAAGAAACCTCTGACCAGTAAGATCTCGAAAGGTTTCCAGAAAACATGGCAAAGCCACTCCACTTAGGTCCCGTCTGTTGAAGAGCTTCCATGAGATGACACCACCTGGCATGGGAGGCAACCACCATGGAGACTCCAGGCTTTGCCCACTTGAAATGGGACCTTTGGAAAACAGAGAAAAGACACCAACATTTCTCTCACCTTATTGAACAACTTTAGCCGTGAAAGAGCAACTTGGTTGATAGAAAGTCTCTGTCTTTCAAAATATGCCAGAATCTCACTCCTGACATCTCCCTTGGGGAGAACCAAGGAGGCCTGAATGCCCAGATCTGCTGTTATCTCTCCATTTTGAACTTTTGAACTTGCTTTATAAATTATCAGATAATTATTAAGACAAAACAATCCAAGTCTATACAATCCAATGTCTAAGTATGATAATATCACGTTATCTGTATAAATCCGTGTATTCCAAGAGGAATTTAGCAGGCTAAATATGTGTACCTATAACAGAACTTAAAACAAAATAAAAGGGTTAGAAGGAACCTTGGAGGTCCTCTAGTCCAACCCCCTGTTCAAGCAGTAAACCAGGCATAATAGCAGTAACTGTGAGAGGATCCTGGCGTCTTAGTGGACAACCAATTAAATGTGAGTCAAGAGTGCAGCGGCAGCCAAAAAAGCCAATGCAATCCTAATTCACATTAAGAGAGGGATACAATCAAGATCAAGAGAGGAACTAATACCACCCTATAAAGCCTTAGTAACACCTAGAATCCTGCATCCAGTTTTGGTCACCACATTATAAAAAGGATGTTGAGACTCTAGAAAAAGTGCAGAGAAGAGCAACCAAGAGGATCAGGGGACTGGAGCAGGGGTGCCTTCTAATTTTTTTAACTATCGGTTCTGTGGGCGTGGCTTATTTTGTAGGCGTGGCTTTCAGGTCGTGTGACCGGGTGGCCATGGCTATGTGTATAGGGACTACTCAGAGGGCTGAAAAAAAGTCATTTCTGACAGATCCTCACAGTTTTGACTGGTCCTCACACTTATGACCATACTCACATTTATGCCCGTGCAGCATTCTTAACAACCATGTCACTCATTTTACAACTGCTTCTCTTCACCATGGTGACAAGATAGGGCGAAAAACGTAAAATGTGAGGACAGTCGTAAATTCAAGGACTGGTCAAAAGTGCGAGGACCAGTCAAAAATAACTTTTTCAGCCCTCTGAGTAATCCATATGCACAAAAGGATACAGCAATAGAGAGGGATGAAAGAAGGAGAAGAGAGATGGAAGAAGGAAGGAGAGAGAGGAAAGGAAGAGAAGGGAGGAAGGAAGGGAAGGGAAATTAGAGTAGGAGTGAGGGGAAGAGAGGGAGGAAGAGAGGAGGAGAAGGAGAAACAAAGAGGAAGTAGGGAGGAGAAGAAGAGGGGGAAGAGAAAGTAAGAAGGAAAGAAAAGAGAGAGGTGGTAGGTGTGAGGAGAAAGATTGCTGTACAATAAAAAAGATGAAAGGGAAGAAAGGCAACCCCAAACAAATATAAAGATATTAAGATAAAGAACGAATTGTTAAACTTTAAAGAAAAAAAGAAAACAAATATGTTTGTTCCATGGCTTAGGAACTGGTTATTTACGGGACCGCCTGCTGCTGCCAACGGCCTCCCACCACTTCTCCGGGTGCCGTTGGTCAAACAATGTCAATTGGCGGCCCACAGGGCGAGAGCACCTACTATCTGTGGGGGCACCTACTATCTGGAAAGAGCTCCACCTTCCGCCGTGCTCTCACGACCTTTCTGAAATCCAAGTACTGTCTACTACAATCACTGCATTTCTTTGGTCCACTAATTTAGTCAGTTTAGTCAAAAAACGAAATAACATTTATTTATGATCTGTTTTTGATCCTGCATTAATCCTAGGAAGTCATTCATATCTATACTGAATAACAAGGGTTCAAATATGCATTTTTCCCTTCCCTCTTGGGAAGCATAGATCCTTCTTCTCATGGCTCCGTTGAGCCCAAACCTCAATTTTCTGTTTATTAAGTCAAATGCTGCACTAAAATCTAGAAAGCAGCAAAACTTGTTCTACCTCACTGATATAGATACAGATTAGATATTTCAAGACAAACTTGTTGCCAATATTAGATTATTAACTTATGCATTATTTCTTACAAAATCTATATAGCATTTAACTCTATCTAAAACCTCTGCAAGGAATGAATTTTTCTCAAATTTAACTAAGAGGATCATGGCATAAATTTTAGCCACAATATCTGCTAGTCTATTTGGCTTATAATTGCTAGAGTAATTTTTATTCCACTTTTTAGATGGATAAAATGCTACTATAGCCAACTTCAATCCGACTGGATAGGGCAGGCCTTATTTATCTGTGAAAATGAAGGTGCCAATAGATGCCCAACAACCAGGGATATTTTTTGATCAGTTAAAAAGTTGTTAGAATATCTTCTCCAGGGAATGTATTGCTTGCATTTCAGGCCTTTTATGATTAATCTCAACATGAACATAATGGGGTAAAATATTGATGTTTTTGCTAATATAGAGAAAAGCAGCCCTTGAATTCCATGGAGAAGACATGATTGCATCTATGGCTCACCCACCACCACCCACCCCTCACTTTACCAGAGGGAGAAAGACACACACAAACCTGTGGGACTTTGTAGGTGCCTCCTAATGTTGACATCTGGATGGAGATCTCCCTGTGAGCTGCATCAAGAAGAGCCAGGAGGTTCTCCTTCCTTCCACAGCCGTAGTTGGGGACATTGGCTTCTCCAGTGGAGAGAATGTCCAGCAAGGCATCTGAAGTGTGGAAAGTGCTCACATAGTTGTTATGGATGTTGTAGCCAAGTGTGAGATTGTGCAAGAGATGGGAATTCTTGTTGGCCAGTTGAGTGTTGAAAATGAATCGTAAGCAAAGAAAAACTGTGGAAAAAGTCCTATTGAAAAAAAAGTTATTATAATCAACAGCCACAACGAATACTTTTGTTATATATAATATATATAATCCTCCACAAGCCTACTGAGCCTTAAACCAACATTGATCCAAAAGCAATGATCAGTTACACAAATATGGTAATAGGCTGAGGTACAGCAACTACAACTGATTCCACCACTACTTTAAATAAAATTCATTATCCAAGTGATAAATTAAGGATTGAGCAGAGAGAGGAAAATAATCTGCAGACCTTTCAGCTTTTTTTCAGATGCCTTTTTGAGTCTCTTTCACAAAAAAAAAAAAAAGAGAGAAGCCATGGAAATCAAAATCATTCAGGAAATTAGATATATTCCCCAATATAGGAATAAATGGGAAAAAAATAGAAAAGAAGAGTGTTAGAATGGAGGGACTGCAACTCCATCACCCTGAATGACTTACGGATCATGGAAAACAAGCTGAAGAGAAGGAGCTACATTGAAAAGCAATTTTGTATGCAAGATTTCCTCTCCACTGGTGACTATACTGATTAGATGGTCTCCTGGGCTGTAAAAGCTCTGTGGAGGTTTTCCATCCTGGTGCCCCAAACTCAGCGGGCATTTCATTCTCAGCTTCCCAGAGACTGGATGGGACACCAGCAGCATCAGAAGCAGAAGCAGGAGGTCCATCATTCAAGGGGTGAATCAATGAATCCCTTTCCTGTTTCTAAAGAAGAAATAGAAGAATTCAAAGGACTCTCACAAGTTGGAATATGATCCAGTTGCTTTCCTGATTCAAACACAGAGAAACACTCAGCTTCATCTGGAAAGGAGAGAGACGTAGATTCAAGAGCACAGACTCTGCCTGTCCCCAAACTCCATATTTCTCTGCCCAAAGTCTCCCCTGGAGGATACGGCCAAACAGCAGAGCTGAGACTTTTATCATAATTCTCCCTCTCAGGAGGGATCCCTGGATAATTCAAGTAGTTCTTGGATTCAAAGGTTGTTGGGAAATTCTCTGGAGGGAAATGAAAGGGAAATAATCTTCATGTGATTCAAAATAATAGGAGCAGAGATTGAATTAAATCGGTCATCTAGAATTGAGACGTTTGGGAGCTCATGCTTCAAACTGGCCCCAGAGAGAGTACCCGGCACCTGTGGCTGAAGAAATGTGACATTTCCCCCCAAAAGACTTGGAGTTAAGAGTGAGGCTCATCTAAAGGCTAGATTCACTTTAGCAGCCCTTAAGACAGCTATAGGGACCCAATCCATAACAGACCGTCTACCTGGGAAGATCCAGGCCTCTTGGGTAAAAAGGCAAAATGGGATCTTTTGGCTCTCTGGATACAACTGGATCCCCCCCCCCCACTGGATCCCATCTAAAATAGGATCCTGTGATTTGGGGTTCAGCTCCATTAGGCTATTCGAAATGGTGTCTGCATTTAAAACTCAGGCAGAGAATTTCTCCCCTTTCTCTGCCCTTAAAAACCATCAAACGAGACTTTGGAAAAAAGAAAAAAAGGTCTGGACCTGAGCAGCAAAAACAGAGGGAGCTGACAGAGGGATGTTGCCACAACAACAACAACACGCACACACAAACCCCCCCAGCATCTCAACACAAAGGGAATCGAACTGGAGGCTGAGCAAGAGCTGCATCAGTGAGTCTTGCTCAGTCCTCTAGCTTAGCTGAGCTTCCATAGGAAGAGGCAGTCTACCACAAAAGAGCCAGGCCCTCTGGGCCAAAAGGGGAGAAATTAGGAGCTTTGGGGGCCTGTCCGTAGTTTCCCAGAGGCCTTGGGCTGGCCTTGGGGTGAGTAGAAAAGGTGGAGGAGGGGAGCTTGGATAGGATCCCAAGGGAGGTCTCTCATCTCCTTGGGATTCTACTGGCTGGATGATGTCATCCCTCCAGCTCAACTGTCAGCGAGCTGTCAATCATCGGAGAGAAGATGGCTTTCCTAGTCTTCTGGGCTCTTCGCAATTGTGTAGCCAACTTCTCAGAGGTTGGGAAATTCCAGGGGTGGGAACAGCCGTTTCTTGTCTTCTGAGGAAAGGGAAACTGTCCACAAGGGTTTTTTCGGGAGTGTCAGCCTCCGCTTTTTCATTGCTGGCTTGCTCGGCTGCCATTGTAACGGGGGGAGGGGGGGCTGTTGCAATGCCTGGGAGGGGGGAAGGGAGCTGGTGGAGGAGAGAAGGGAAAGTTTTCTTTGAAGCTGATAACTACTCAAGGTCAACCGTCGTGGCAGAGCAGGAGGATGGCACCATCGGGTGCTGCACCCCACATGAACCCTGGGGGGAATGTGGATTGGATAATCCTAGCTGGACGGTTGGGGGAGGGGTTTTAGGGATGTTTTCCATGTGTAATTTTCACGCCTTTTGCTTTTCTCTGGTTGCATTCAGTCCATACTCAGTAAAAGCCCCTTTCTCTATGAAAAGGGAGTCGGGGTTTTTCTTTCCTGAGTATTGAAAGGAGTTTTATCTTTAATCCTTTATTGGCACTAAGAGCCTGGTTTGATTACTTTCCATGTGATTAGGATCACACAGCATCTTTAACCAGTGGTGGGATTCAAATCTTTTAACAACCGGTTCTGTGGGCGTGGCTTATTTGGGGCGTGGCTTGGTGGTCATGTGACCGGGTGGGTGTAGCTAGCTGGTCCTGTGACTGGGTGGGCATGGCTATGTGCATAGGGACTACTCAGAGGGCTGAAAAAAGTGATTTCTGACCGGTCCTCGCACTATTGACCGGTCCTCGTACTTACGACTGTCCACACATTTATGCCCGTTGAGCATTCTTAACAACTGTGCCACTCATTTCACAATTGGGGTGCTTCCCTTCACCACAGTGACAAGATAGGGCGCAAAATGTAAAATGTGAGGACAGTTTAAGTGTCAATTTCTCAGCCTCCCTGGCCCTCCTGTGAGCTCAGCCGAGCGATGTCTGGAGTATCCAGGAACTGAGGGGGAATTTGGCTTTGCAGAGTGAGAGGGACCCTCTGTGTGGAAGAATGGAGACTGACCCAGAGGCTCTGTACAAATTCCCTTTTTCCTTTGTCTGAATTGAGGAATTCAGCTGATCCCAGGCAGGGAGGGAAGTGGATGATGGGGATCAAGCAGACTCTGATTGGGGAAGGAATCTTTCCCAAAGAAACAGAGAAACCTGCTGTGTCTCAGGGCTGGGAGGGGGTCCGATGCCCCCACTGGTGCCCCCAAAGGTTGCAAAAAACAGAGTCAGTGAAATTGGAAGGAATAATAAAAAACCCTCTTCCTCCTTGTGAGAAGAGAAACTCCTATATCTGCACAAGGCTAGGACAGATTCCAGGCAAACAGAACCAGGAAAGACAGTTTTTATTTTAGTTATATTTTTCCCCAATGTTTTATTATTTTTAAAAATAACTAAAGGAGATGAACATGTCCAACTCTTCTTCTTCCTCCTTTTTTGCCCATAACAATCACCCTGTGAGGTGGGCTTGTCTGAAAGAGAGTGTCTGTTCCAAGGTCAGCAAACAGGCTTTCAGGGCTAAGGCAGGACTTGAACTCAGGATCTCTTGCTTCCTAGCCTGCTGCCTTAACCGTGCCTTAACCATTGTCAATGTTAAGGCAGGGCGGATTTTGGGCAAAGGCCCTGCTGGTCCCCACTGCTGCCTCATCTTCCAGCAGAACCCCAAGTGTCCCACCGCCCCGGGTCTTTCTGGGGTAGAGCAGCCCCACCCGAGAGCAAAGGAGAGAAACTCCTGGACACAGAGAGCCCCTCCCCCCATCACAGCCCCTCCCTCTTGCCAGGGTTCAGCTGAGACTCACTGCCTGTGGGGGGCAGCATAGAGTCTGGCCCTGAAGTCCTAGCTGGGCCCTGGGAATGGAAATCGGGCCTCCACGTGATTGGTTCAAAGTCCCCAGCCACCTTCGCCTAAGGCGGGACTAGAACTCAGAATCACTTACTGATTGGTTCAAAGTCACTAAAGCCCCACCTTTTCTTGATAGGTTGCAAGATAGGTTGGCCACTGCCTTCTCCTCAACCTACCCCTGACATTTCCTGGTGGTCTCCCAACCCTGCTTAAATCCAGCCCTGCTTAAGCTTTTCCAAATCAGCCTGCTCCTGCATCCTCCAGGTAGTCCTCGACTTACGACCAGAATTGGGACCAGAAATGCCATTGCTAAGTTAGGTTGCTAAGTGAATGTTTATTGTCACAGTTGTTAAGCGAATCACTGGTGTTGTTGATTCTGGGGTAGTCATGAAACAAATGTTGTTTCCCCCACTGCCTTTACTGCAGGGGTGAAATGCTCCCGGTTCGGACCGGCTCCATTTAGTGTGTGCTCCTGAGCTTCTCCAGGGTGCCCCAGAAGGATGAACTAGCTCTGCACCAGAAAGACGAGAGGGGTCCTGTGGCATCATCCAGGCTATCAGCCCTGGATCCATTTTGAATCTTCAGGGCTGCCACAGTGGAGAGGCCTGCGATGGGAATCGGGAGGGAGAAAGGGGGTGAAGCCAGAGAATAGTCACAACCACATTCCTTTCCCGTGGGACCAAGGACACTTCCTAACACCTGGGCAAGCGTTCCTGAACTCGGGGTGACTTGGGGATCAGGACCCTGATTGGGACATGTGAGGGCTTGACAGTGGACAGGGGCAGTGATTGAGTTTAGTATAGGGGCTGGGAAAACGCAGGAATTCAGATTCAGGTTTTCCCAGATGTGCCAATATGACTTCTCTAATAAAGGAACTTGTTAAGTATTGAATAGACGAGCGCAGGAACCAATCAGGAGCGAGTAGCTGGACCAGGAAAATTAAAGGCGCGTCAGTGGCTGAAGCCGTGGACAGCTCCGTTTAAAAGGGGCTGTTGCGGCTCGCATTGCCATTGCTGTACTGGAGCCGAATGAAGCTATTTAAACTGCCGAACGTGTCCTGCCTCCTCTGTCTGCAACCACTACTCACCACTGGCAACGAAGGTGGGATCTCAGAAGGACAATAGGACACTAGGCTGCTGAAACCTCCACGTGGCAATCAACGGCCATCGAAAATACAACGGCCAGCGCAAGATGTCTTCAATAATTCCACCTACACTGTTCAACCCGGTGGGAGAAGACTAAGAATTGTACATGGAGTGATTCCACATGTTCCTGGAAGCCAACGACTTGCTGGGCCTCTTGGAACAGAGGAAAAGGACGCTATTCCTCTCGCACTGTGGAGCCGCTGTTTTTAAAATGGTGAAAGCTTTAGCCTGTCCTGCAGAACTGAGAACTATGACCTGGCCGACACTCCAGGGCATCCTGAAAGCCCACTACGCACCCCAAGCCTCATCCCTTCTGAGACGGCACGAGTTCTACAGGAGAGACCAAAGGGAGGGACAATCAATAAGCGAAGTTGTGGCAAATTTATGTGAAATAGCCACTGCTTGTGAATTCTCCAACCTGGACTAGGCAATGAGAGATAAGTTGGTCTTGGGACTGAGGGATCTCACCCTATAAAGCCGACTACTTGCTAAGCCCAGGATAACTTTCCAAGAGGCTATGGAAGAAGCGCTGCAACCGAAGCATCCCAAAAGTCCGCAGTCACAATGAAAAAAATGAATAAAGGGCCGCAAGGGAAGGAAGAATCCTCAATCCACTATGAGGACGTAGGAAGTGATGCTGGGGAAGATAGTTCAAGAACAAGACAATTGACTTCTGCTGTCCTTCAACGTGGCCTCTTGTCTCCAGAGATTGCAGGGAAGCTCACCCAGAGTTATGGAGTTTGGGGCCACTTGAAGTCAATGCCATTGAACTCTCGTCTTGCCTGTCTTCTAATGCCAAGGAGACCATCAGTGCCCTTCAACTCTGCCCAATGTTAAGAGTGGGGCCTGTTCGAAATTCCGTTTTATATCAGAATCCCATATATGGATCCTCATTGCAGCTGACTTTAAAATTGCTTGTGCCTGAAGTGAAATTTCATTTCCCATCTTTTTCTAGCAATATTAAATTTTGGATAACAGCTCATTAAGAAGCAGGAAAGTGACAACTTGTGGAGAATATTGTTGAATAGATAGGCAGAAAATTATAAAGTGGACGGAAGTTTTTATTTTTATTTTTTCTTGTCATTTCCAGGTTCATATAATGCACTAAGATTCTTTATATCTTGACCTTTCTTAGTTTATTACGTTCCCCCAGCCCTCTTCCCTCCCCCTCCACCTGTCCCCACTTTTCTTTTATGTACTCTGAGAGCTTCTGCACCAAAGACAAATTCCTTCTGTCTCCAATCACACTTGGCCAATAAAAAAAATTCTATTCTATTCCAGGCTGAGTCCGGCTGCCTTTTCCTCCAGTGCAACCCCAGATCCCCCTTGGGAGACCCAGCCCCGCATGGCTTCTGCCCCACAGGAGCCTCTCCTGGAAAGACACGGAGCTCAAGCGAAGTTGGAGAAACCCTCGGGGGCTGCGTCCCCCCAACATCCAACCCTGGGACCCATAAATCAGGTTCGTTTCTTCCCAGTGTGGGAAGCCCCCCCCCCCCCCCCGAAGCATAGAAAGAAGTGACAGTGGAACATGGGATATGGTTTCCCCCGTTTCCAGGACTCAGAAGACGGAACCTGGAGGGAGATTTTGCTCTGCTTTCCTTCCCCAACACGAGGCTCCCCAGCTTCCTCCTCCCAAGAGGGGTTCCCCACTCATCCAGGCAGAGTCTTGTCTGGCATCCCTGCAAGATCCCCCTTGCCTGGCCTGGGCATGGAAAAGGGAGGCAGGGGAACATGGGATATGGGCTTCCTCATTCCCTGGTCTCAGAGAATGGAAGTTTGAAGGGGATTTTGCATAACATCTTTCCATATCCCTCCCTCCCTCCCTTCCATGGGTGAGTTGCTTCCTTTATTTCTCCATCTCTTTTCAGTTGGTTTTCTCTCACTTCTCCCTCCGTCTGTTTTTCTGTGCATGTGGGGTATTTTTCCAACTATGCAAAGTTCTGATAAGTAGTTTTTCACTATTTTTTCATTTAGTTCTTGGAGTCAGGCCACACTATTGCATCAGCCCTTTTGTCATTGAGCATCAACTTTCAAAGTAAAGTAAAGTTTGGCTCCAACTCAACAAGCAGCCATTTGAGATCCGTGACATGCTCGGGCATTAACTGTCCCCCGAGGTTTTCTCTCTAATTGCTATGCCTACAAATGTCACATTTCTTTTTATCTTCAGCCACAGGTGCCGTGTATTCCCTCTGGGGCCAATTTGAAGGCTGTAGATCTCAAAGCTCTCAATTCTAGATGACAGACTTAATTCCATCTCTGCTCTATCATTATGAACCACATGGGGATTATTTCCCTCTCACTTCCCTCCAGAGAAACGCCCAACAATCTCAGAGTTCAAGAAGTCGTTGAATTATCCAGGGATCCCCCCTGAGAGGGAGAATTATTATCCTCTGAGTTTCCTCTCTGCTCTTTGGCCAAATCCTCCCAGGAGACTTTGGGCAGAGACTCAGGGAGTTGCGGGCAGCTTCTCTCTTCTCCCCCTGACCCCAAAGGCCCTGAATGAAAACTTTCCTGCTGGAGAACTTGGCTTCAGGCAAAAAGTTTCACTGAACAATTTCAGAATCTGGACTTCTCTCCCCACTGAAAATCAGGGCTGCCTGGATCCCTTCCCATCAAAGGGGGATACTTTGGGGAAAAGGAGAGCTGAGGGCAAAGGGAACCCTCTTTCTGCCTGCCAGGATCACCCCCAAAAGATCCCCCTTTTCCATCTTCCCAAATGAGAGCTCTGCTTTCTTCCAAGGGGTGCAAGTTTCTTCTTGAGTCCCCTGTATTGTCCCCCTTCACTGCCCCCCCCACCGCAAGCCCCTCTATATGGTGTAGAAGGGTTGGGGGTCTTGGGCCTTCCAGATGTGGTGGGGTAAGAACTTTCTCCCTCTTCCACTGGGAACTGGCTGGCAATGGGACCTTTGGGGCTCCCCCAGATGTGGGAGAGAGACATCACTTTGCTGGGCTGTTAGTTATCAATATTCTACTCTGCCATTTGTGATACTTTGTGTGTATGAGAGAAAGGGGGGAGGGGAAAGGAGAAAGAAACACTAGAATAACCCCAGAACTCCACCCACCAACAGATATCCTGGACCACAGAACCCATAATTCCCTCTTTCTACCAGACTTCTCCCCCTTTCCCCCCAGGGGAAAATCCACCACTCCTTTCCCACGGGGAGGGGCACCCAGGCTCTTTTAGCAGCAGCCACCAAGAGTCTCTCCCCCCCATGCCGTGGGATCGGTTGGAGAGAGGAAAGGATCTCGTGTGACAAGGGAAGCTTCTCCCTGTCTGGAGGGGGTAAAGAGCTCCTGGAAGAGGCCGAGGGAATTCCTGGTCTCCAGAAACCACTTTCCTCTTGGCAGGTCCAGGAGGCTCCATGTCAGCCCCATGGAAAAGGGGCTTTGCAGGGCGGCAGAGGTGGGGTAAAGCTCCCCCCTCATTCTGGGAAATGGGCCCCTTGGGAAGCTCTGGCCAAGCCTCAGGACAAGCAACCCGCAGGAAGGAACCACACAAGTTTTGGTCTACAACATCCCCACTTCAAGAGTTGTGTTACCCGGAGGGGCCCTGGGAAAACGGTGTCTGCCTCCACCATCCTGTGTGGCTGAAGCAGGGAGACCCCGGAAGCTCAGATGGGGCCCCTGGGGGTCCCGGAGCAGCTCCGGCCATCCTGTCCCTGGAGACCAGAGCTGGATTTGGGACGGGGGAGGGGAGACCTTTCCCCAGCAGAAGCTTCTTCCTCAGCCCGGAAGAGGAGGAGGAGCTGCAGGGGGAGGATTCCCAACTGGGAATAAGAGCTGATCGGTTTTCCTGCGTCTTCCATGTCTCCCTGATGGTCTTTCCTGGGAAAGAAGAAATCTCTCTTCCCCTTTTCTTGGCCCGGATCATTTCCCTTCTCCCGGCTGGCTCAGAGCTGGCAAAATGGCAGCAGAGAATTCGAATTCAGCCCTTCTTGGCTGCTGCCTTTGACTCCCCCTTTTCTCGGCTTCCAGGGGAAGAGGCTGTCAGGGAGGGGGACCCCTGCCAGGCAAGAGGGAACCTGCACAGCCACACTCTGTGTGTGTGTGTGTGTGTGTGTGTGCGTGTCCCCCTGGGGGATCTAACTCGGGGCTCATCCCAGGAGAGGAAGGGCTCCGTCTGAAGGCAGCAAAGTCCCAGGACTTCCCACCTGCCCCCGTTCATCCCCATCTGTCACAGTCGCACTCTGGCCCTTTGTGCGCGGTTGTGTGTCTTCGAATGTCACTTCACCATTTGCGAAGGAGGCTTCCAAATAAGTCCTCGACTTATGACCACAATGGAGCCCAGAGTTTTATGTTGCTAAATAAGGCAGTCATTAAGTGAGTTTTGTCCCATTTTATAACCTTTCTTGTCACCGTTGTTAAATGAATCACTGCAGTTGTTAAGTTAGCAACCCGGTCATTAAACAAATCTGGCTTCCCACTGACTTTGCTTGTCAGAAGGTCCCCAAAGGCCATCACCTGAGTCCGAGACACTACGACCGTCATAAATTTGAGACACCAAGCATCTGAGTTTTGATCCCGTGACCATGGGGATACTGCAATGATTGTAAGTGTGAAAAAGGTTCATAAGTCTTTTATTAGTGTCCCTGTAACTTTGAACCATCACTAAATGAAACATTGTAAGTCGAGGTCCCTTTGTTCTTTGTCCACCGCTGTTTCAGCAGAGACACAACTGTCCTTGCAGCTGCCTTCTGTTGTGGCTCCGTTGCCTGAGCCTGCGTCATCAGCAGGGGAGGACTCTGAGAGTGAGGGAGAGGAGTTGGCAAGGCCTCCTTCTCCAGGACCCTCCTCTCTGGCAATGCCTCCGGAGGACACCGAAGGGCAGGAGATAGGCCCAGAGCCAAGCTCATCCCCGCAGCCACAGGGGGACATTGATGAGGGGAGTGAGTTTTGGCTGGATCCTCGCCAACGTCGGAGAGACAGGAGAGCCCAGCAGATGAAAAGGTGTGGTCGTGATTAGATGATGGACCACACCCCACAGGCTATAAAAGAGAGGGATTGCAGCCTGTATCTTTGTGATGGACAAAACAAAGATTCATGGATCCCGGTTTCGAATCTGCCCTGCGTCTCAGCTCTGGACATTTTGGTGGTGTGCATTTGACTGAACTATTAATAAAGGCTTTGGCAAACAGCTGCGGGGATTGCGGCCAAGCTTTTTATCAGCTTACTTGGTTGTCTGCCAGTTCATTAGACTCTGACTGTCTGAGGGGGTGTATTCCTGGGAGCGGGGCCAGAACATCTTGTCCGTCACCCAAAAAAGTTAACCCATTGTTACCACGATGGATCCACAGCTGCAGCAAATTATCCAACAGTTGCAAGCTGACAACCAGCTCCTGCAGCAGCAGGTCGGGCAGTTGACTGCGCAACTGGCTGGGGGAAATGTGACTGCAGCTGTTCCTCCTCCCCCTCCTCCTCGTTGGAAAAGCCCTATCAGTGTGCCTGATAAATTCTCTGGGCAGCAGGAGATGTTCCCGGCCTTCATGGGACAATGCCAGCTGTTTATGGCACTGAGGCCGGAGGATTTTCTGGATGACCGGGCTCGGGTGGCGTTTGTTATCAACCTCCTCTCCGGCAATGCCGCCCGATGGGCCACGCCTCTGTTGCTGCAGAATAGCCCTTTGTTGGCAGACTATCAGGGCTTTTGGCAACATCTGAGGGTGATGTATGAGGACCCCCTGAAGACCCAGACGGTAGCCAAGCGCATCAAAGATCTCCGTCAAGGGAAGCGCCCCCTGCAGGAATATGTGGCTGAATTTCGGCTTCTGGGCCAGGACTCGGATTGGAATGATGCAGCGCTCAGGGACACTTTTCAGGATGGCCTCTCCGATGACCTGCAGGACGAGCTGGTTCGTGTGGAGGTGCCTTAGACCCTCGACACCCTTGTCATGCAGTGCTTGCGCATTGATGCCCGTTTCCAATGGCGCAAGACCCATCAGCCCATCCAAGAACCCCGTTTCTGCACCCCCGCGTCTTGCACCGACAGCGTCCCAGTTCACCCCGCGCTTTGTGGCACCCGCGGAGGAGCCCATGGAGCTGGGAGCGGGCCGACCTTGCTTGACAGCCCCGGAGTGGATGCAGAGACGCCAAGGGGGATTGTGCCTCTATTGCGGGGAGGCTGGACATTTTGCCGCTTCATGCCCCAAGAAGCGTAGTAGGACGCTCACAGCTGTTCCTGAATCTCGGTGGGACCAGCCGGGAAACGGGCAGGCCCGGCCTGGGGGAAACCTTAGGCCGGGCACATATCACTGCCTGATTCAGCGGAGGTGGACTCTTGGCCCCCTCGACACCTAATCCTGGACACCCGGGTGTTGTTGGCCGACCGGTCGGAGGGGCTTCAGGCACATGTGCTGGTGGACTCGGGGGCCACCACGAACTTTATGGGCCAGGCCTTTGTGGCCCATTTTGCGGTCCCCTTGGTTCCAGTGGACCCTCCGTTGAGAGTCGAGACGATCGATGGGCGGGAACTTGTTGTGGGACCCATTAAGTTCGCGACTCAGCCCTTGTGCCTCGCCATTGGGGCCCACGAGGAGGCGATCCATTTTTATGTGACGGCGGACCTGCATTTCCCGCTGGTCCTGGGGATAGCCTGGCTTCGGGCGCACGATCCGCAGGTGGCCTGGTCGAGGAACGCCATCTCCTTCCCAAGCCTGCAGTGTGTCGACTACATCCGCCACACCTGTGCCGGCCAGGACGTCTCCACCCCTGCCGTCTCTTTGCCTCCTGAGCTGACATCCTTCGCTGACGTGTTCAGTGAAAAGGAGGTGGACCGCTTACCCCCGCATCGACCCTATGACTGCCTGGTGGATCTGGTGCCAAACGCACCCCTGCCCACGGGATGTCTGTACTCCATGTCGGAGCCCGAATTGGCCACCCTATGGGACTTCCTGGACAAAAACTTGGCCCGAGGGTTCATCCGGCCTTCATCCTCCCCTCTCTCAGCCCCAGTCCTCTTTGTGAAGAAGAAGAAGGAGGACCTACGCCTTTGTTGTGACTACCGGCGGTTAAATGCCATCACCGTGCGGAATCGCTACCCCCTGCCGCTCATCCCAGAGCTGATGGAGAGGTTGCGGGATGCCTCGATTTTCACCAAGCTCGACCTCCGGGGAGCCTACAACCTGGTGCGGATGCGAGAGGGGGACGAGTGGAAGACGGCGTTTGGCACCCGACACGGACACTTTGAGTATACCGTCATGCCATTCGGGTTGACCAACGCCCCTGCAGTCTTCCAGCATCTGATGAACGACGTGTTCCGCGACATGTTGGATCGGTTCGTGGTCATTTATCTAGATGACATCCTGATCTACTCCTGGTCCCCAGAAAACCACGTCCAGCACGTCCGCCAGGTTCTGCAGTGCCTGCAGGAGCACCAACTCTATGCAAAGGTGTAGAAATGTCTCTTCTTCCAGACTTCCATAGAGTTCCTTGGGCACATCATGTCCCCGGAAAGCATCGCAATGGACCCGTGTAAGGTGGAGGCCTTGCTTAGTTGGGAACCCCCTCGTCGGGTGAAGGACATTCAGTGTCGGTTGGGGTTCGCCAACTACTATCGAACCTTCATCCCGGGCTTCGCCACCCTGACCTTGCCGATGACCCAGCTCCTTCAGAAGAAGGTTCCGTTTCAATGGGGTCCCCCACAGCAGCAGGCCTTCGCGGCCCTGAAGCAGGCCTTCTTTACGGAACCTGTCCTGAGGCACCCCAATCCACATCATCCGTTTGTGGTCAAAACGGATGCGTCCAATGTGGCGATTGGGGCGGTGCTGTTACAGGCCCCGGAAGATGGCGGCACTCTTTTTCCCTGCGCTTATTACTCCCGGAAACTCAATCCTTCCGAGCGCAACTACACCATCTGGGAGAAAGAGTTGCTGGCTATCAAGGCCGCGTTCGAGGCTTGGCGGCATCATCTCGAGGGGGCCCAACACCAGATGGAGGTGCAGACGGAACATCAGAACCTGGAGCACCTCATGACAGCCAGGAAGTTGAACCAGCGGCAGATCCAGTGGTCGTTGTTTTTCGCCCGGTTCAACTTCCACGTGACCTACATCCCGAGTGGCCACAACGTGCGGGCGGACGCCTTGTCCCGCAAGCCGGAGTACTTCTCTCCGAAGGACTCCCTGCCCCCGCGGACGGTGCTGCCAGCGGAATCCTTGGCCGCAGCCCAGGAACCCATGGACTTGCGGGCTCAGGTGCGGGAAGTGCAGTGCCAGGACACCTGGTCGCAACAGCAGCAGACGAAAATCGGCCCTGCCTCCCCTTGGACTTTGGAGGAGGGCTTGTTAAAACACCGAGGCCATCTGTACGTGCCCACGAGTCTGCTCCGAGCTATCGTTATGAATCAGTGCCATGACAACCCCGCGGCAGGACATTTTGGGTTCTTTAAGACGCTGAACTTGGTGACGTGGACTTTTTGGTGGCCTCGGGTACGGCACGACATGCACGCGTACAGGCCAAAGCTGCGTCAGGCCCACTGCCTGGACTTCTCCAGCCGCTGCCAACACCAGAGAGACACTGGGGAGCCATCTCTATGGACTTCCTGACGGACCTGCCACTGTCCGCCACGTTCACCACTATCCTCGTGGTGGTGGACATGCTCACAAAGATGGCACATTTCATTCTATGCCGTGGACTGCCATCAGCCCACTCCACAGCCTGATTGTTCCTGCAGCACGTTTTCCGCCTCCACAGCCTGCCGGACAGAGTGGTTTCCGACTGCGGGGCCCAGTTCACGGCCCGCTTCTGCAAAAGCCTGATGGCCGCGTTGGAGGTGCAGATGTGTCTGTCGTTGGCGCACCATCCGGAGACTGATGGGGGGATGGAGAAGGTCATCGGCATCCTGGAGCAGTACCTCTGCTGCTACGTCAATCAGCAGCAGGACAACTGGGCCGAGTACCTTCCCCTGGCGGAGTTCGCCTTCAACAACTCCCAACACACTTCCACCCAGATGACCCCATTCCATGCCAACATGGGATACCATCCACGGCTGTTCCCTCTGTCCCTCTTGGATTCCCCTGGTCCCGAGACTGGTCCCAACACACTTCCACCCAGATGACCCCATTCCATGCCAACATGGGATACCATCCACGGCTGTTCCCTCTGTCCCTCTTGGATTCCCCTGGTCTTGGAGCTGCAAGCGGTGCAACAGCTGGTGCATCGGCAGCTGATTCGGGCGAAGGAGGACTATAAACGGGTCACCGACCACTCTCGATGGGCCACGCCGCCGGCTGTAGGTTGGGGATCGGGTGTGGCTGTCCACGAAGCACCTCCCCACGGACCAGCCGGCGAAGAAGCTCGACCACCATTTCATCGGACACTTTCCCATGTGGCGATCATCAGCCCGGTGGCCTACTGGTTGACCCTGCCACAGTCGATGCGGCTCCACCCTGTGTTCCATCGGTCCCTTCTGGTCCCTGAGGCTCCGCCGTGCCGCCTCCAACACCCGATGACACCTGCTCCCCCGACCACAGTCGCCGAGGACGGCTCCACAACGTACGAGGTGGACAGCATTCAGGACTCCCATTGGCTGAAGGGCCGTTTCCAGTACCTGATTGCCTGGAAGGGGTACGGGCCCGAGGATTTCTCCTGGGTGGACGCTTCCTCCATTCATGCCCCTGACCTGGTAGGGGCCTTCCATGAACAATTCCCGTCCCGACCGCATTCGGACTGTCAGCGGCGGGGGAAGGGCCCTGCGGTGGGGGATAGTGTTGTGGCTTCGTTGCCTGAGCTGCGTCATCAGCAGGGGAGGACTCTGAGAGTGAGGGAGAGGAGTTGGCAAGGCCTCCTTCTCCAGGACCCTCCTCTCTGGCAATGCCTCCGGAGGACACCGAAGGGCAGGAGATAGGCCCAGAGCCAAGCTCATCCCCGCAGCCACAGGAGGACATTGATGAGGGGAGTGAGTTTTGGCTGGATCCTCGCCAGCATCGGAGAGACAGGAGAATCCAGCAGAGGAAAAGGCGTGGTTGTGATTAGATGGTGGACCACACCCCACAGGCTATAAAAGAGAGGGATTGCCGCCTGTATCTTTGTGATGGACAAAACAAAGATTCATGGATCCCGGTTTCGAATCTGCCCTGCATCTCAGCTCTGGACATTTTGGTGGTGTGTATTTGACTGAACTATTAATAAAGGCTTTGGCAAGCAGCTGCGGGGATTGCGGCCAAGCTTTTTATCAGCTTACTTGGTTGTCTGCCAGTTCATTAGACTCTGACTGTCTGAGGGGGTGTATTCCTGGGAGAACACCTTCTGCCTCAGTCGAAGTCCCTGGATGCTCTCCAAGGGCAGCCCCACAGAGAAAGAGCTCTGCAGTAGTCCATTCTGGGGCGTGAGTGGCCGTGAAGGGAGCCAGGTGGCCCAGGAAAGGGAGCGACTGGGGCAAAACCCAAAACTCTGCCTTGGCCCCTCCTAACTATGGCTGCCCCCTGATCCTCAGGCAGGAGTTGTGGCTCCAGAAGGGCCCCCAGGTCAGGCCCAGGAGGGGGGGGTCTGGGCTGGTGCCCCCCCCACATGCATCCTCAGAGATGACAAATCCCAGAACCAAGTCAGGAGCCTCCTTCACTCCTGCCAGGTTCAGCTGAAGGTTTTGTCCCTCATCCAAAGTGCTGGGACCTTCAGGTGCCTGGAGAAGGACCCTGGTCTCTCTTCCTGGGACCCCTTTGTCTTCCCAAAGAGAGGAAAGGAAAGTTGTGGGTGCTCCAAGAAGCAAAGTCTCCCCTTGTGGAGGGGCAGAAACAAGGACGAGGCCACCAGCTCAGGGAGGAAGGGGCTTTATAGAAGCAGGAGGGGCTCCTGGAGGAAAAGCTCCTTCAGGCCGCATTTCACTCCCTCTGCAGGAGATGGAAAAAGGGTTTATGGTTTCTTAGAGGTGACTTTTTCCTCTTTAGTCCGGTCTTTCCTGCTCCTCCCTCATTCTCTGAGTCTAACGGAATTGGGACCCACTTAGGAATGGAGACACATCAGTTTCTCTTGTGGCCGACAGGAAAGGCCCAACAAGGAGGCCTTGAATTGTCTGGGATGGAGTCAGAAGGAAAACAACCTCAGGGTCCTCCAATTATAAGCAGAGAGAAAAATATATTGGTGGTGGTGAAAGAAGACACACAAAATAGGTAGACGGATCTCTTGTCCTTGTATTTTAATGGGAGTTTCTTTATCTAGGAGTGGATGAGCCAAATCTTGCAAGGAACTGGACGTAACCAGGGAGGAGAGTCCCCTCCATCTCAATGAGGACCTCAAAATGCCGGAGGAAAAGCAGCCAGAGAGCTAAGAGGAGAAGCCATTTCAACCCTTGATGGGTGGAAAGAGTCTCAGGAAGAGGAGATCCCTCCCTTCCCATCAAAGGATCCCCTCAGGAGGAAACCAGATCCATGCACAGAGCGTGGAAAGTGTTAAGTGTGGGTCGAGTGAAGAGGCAGGACTCTCAGCTAAGACAACAGCTCGTTTATTTCGTAGACTGGTACAAGAAGGGAGTGAGCTCCCTATTTTAAAGGGAGCTGTCTGACAGCTCAGCCACTGAGATCTCTTGAATTTCCCACCTGTAGTGTGAACCAATCAATTTAAACCACCTGTCAAATACTTAAGAGTGATATTGCCCAATCAATTGGGAGAAGGGGGAGACTTGGACTTGATTTACTAGCATTGCCTGTGTCAACAAATATTTTACAACCTATATCCTGGTGCCAAAGAGCCCTGAGATCCTCTTAATGTAGAGAAATGTTTATGATAACTACGTAGGTTGTTTCACTTTAAAGGATAACGGTGGGAATGCATGTTTGTTTGGGTTCTCAGGGAAACTAATAAAGAAAACATCTTCACACTTGTGTATTGGCTAAAATCTGCATTCTGACTTAAAGGGTGGGGTCTCTACTACTTTAAACCTACTTGTCTTGCCAAAGCGTATTTAGATCTTGCTTTAACTGGTTTAATTGCTATCACTTCTGCTTAATAAAAGGATCCTTTTGAACTATCACGTTTCAAGAGTCTTTACTTTCTTAAGTTGGAAGGAGAGGCAATTATTACAGATGGAGAAGAGGATGAAGAAGCCAAGCCAAAGGGGGGGGGGGCAAATAAAGAGCAAAATTCAAAGCTTTGGGGGGGGGGATGAGAAAGAGGCAAAAGCTCCCAGAATTGCAGAGGGAGGGGGGCTTAACCCCTTCCCCAGAAAAGGCTGCAATGAAGGTCTCCTCAGCTGGGGGTTCTGGAGGGGCCACAGGGGACCCCCATCTTCCTCAGAGTCATGGAGGGTCCCCTCCAGGGGACCCTCCAGGGTGAGGCTGGTTGTCTTTTCCCCCAGAGCAACTCCGAATCCCCCTCGGAAGACCCAGCCCTGCTTGGCTTCTCCCCACAGGAGCCTCTCCTGGAAAGACACAGAGCCCAAGTGAGGCTGGAGAAACCCCAGGGGCTGCATCCTCCCAACATTCAACCCTGGGACCCATAAACCAGGTTACTCTCTTCCCAGGAATGCCCCAGATCCCCTCCTCCTCCCTGGCCATCCTGGGCTTTCTCCATGGGTCTGGGCTTTGCTCCCCCCACCCTGAGTGCCCCATATGTGGAAAGAGGTGGCTGAGCAACATGGGATATGGTCTCCCCCGTTTCCAGGACTCAGAAGATGGAACCTGGAGGGAGATTTTGCAGATCTGCTTCCCTTCCCCACCATGAGGCTCCCCAGCTTCCTTCTCCCAAGAGGGGCTCCCCACTCAGCCGGGCAGAGTCCTGTCTGGCATCCCTGCAAAAGGCCCCTTGCCTGGCCTCTGCATGGGAAAGGGTGGCAGGGGAACATAGGATATGGGCTTCTGCATTCCTAGGTCTCTGAAGATGGAAGTTGGATTTTGAAGATCAGCTTTCAATCTGCAACACGAGGGTCCTGAGCTCCCTTTCCCTCCCTCCCTCCCTCCCTCCCCACATGGGGTGAGAGCCATACTTGATTTCTCCATCTCTTTTCACTTGGTTTGTTTTAACGTCCCCCCTTTCTCTCCCTCCCTCTCTGATTTTATTTTTAACTCTGGAAACTTCGAAAAACTACTTTTTCACTAAGTTGATTTTGTTCTAGGAGACTATTGCATCAGCACTAGCTTTCAGAACATTAGCTTTCAAAATAAAGTAAATTTTGGTTTCAACTCAGCTGGCAGCTATTTCAGATCTGTGACATGGTCCAGCATAAACTGCCCCCCACCCCCCCATTCTTTCTTTCATCACTATGCAAACAAATATCATATATTTGTTATTTCAGCCTCAGGTGCCATATATTCCCTGCATGGAGCTCCCAAATCTATAAGTTCTAGATTATGGATTTAATTCCATCTCTGCTTCTGTCATTTTAAATCACATGGGGATTATTTCCCTTTCATTTCCCTCCAGAGAATTTCCCAACAATCTCTGACTGCAAGAACTAGCTGAATTATCCAGGGATCCCTCCTGAGAGGGAAAAATTGTGATAAAAGTTTCAGCTCTGCTGTTTGGCCGAATCCTCCAGGGGAGACTTTGGGCAGAGAAATAGGGAGTTTTGGGACAGGCAGAGTCTGTGCTCTTGAATGTCCATCTCTCTCCTTTCCAGGTGAAGCTGAGTGTGTCTCTGTGTTGAGAAAAAGCAACTGGATCATATTCCACCTTATGAGAGTCCTTTGAATTCTTCTAATTCTTCTTTAGAAACAGGAAAGGGATTCACTGATTCACGCCATGAATTATGGACCTCCTGCTTCTGCCTCTGATGCTGCTTTTGACCCATCCAGTCTCTGGGAAGCTGAGAATGAAATGCCCGCTGAGTTTGGAGAACCAGGATGGAAAACCATGGAGCTACTACAGACCAGGAGACCATATGATCAGTATAGTCACGAATGCAGAAGAAATATCGCATAGAAAGTTGCTTTTCAATGTGGCTCCTTCTCTTCAGTTTGTTTTTCAAGATCCGTAAGTCATTCAGGGTGATGGAGTTGCACTCCCTCCATTCTAACACTCTCCTTCTTTTCTCTTTTTTATTTTTTCATTTCTTCCTATATTGGGGAATATGTCTAATTTCCTGAATGTTTTTGATTTCCATGACTTCTCTCTTTGGTCTGATTTTGTGAAAGAGGCTCAAAAAGGGGTCTGAAAAAAAGCTGAAAGGGCTGCAGATTATTTTCTTCTCTCTGTTCAATCCTTAATTTATCATTTGGATAATGAGTTTTATTTAAAGTAGTGGTGGAATCAGTTGTGGTTGCTGTACCTCAGCCCATTTTCATATTTGTGTAACTGATCATTGCTTTTGGATCAATGTTGGTTTAAGGCTCAGTAGGCTTGTGCAGGATTATATATATTATATATAACAAAAGTATTTCTTGTGGCTGTTTATAATATTTTCTTTTTCAATAGGGTTTCTTACAATTTTTATTATTGCTTACTATTCATTTTCAACATTCAACTGGCCAACAAGAATTCCCATCTCTTGCACAATCTCACACTTGGCTACAACATCCATAACAACTGTATGAGCACTTTCCGCACTTCAGATGCCTTGCTGGACATTCTCTCCACTGGAGAAGCCAATGTCCCCAACTACAGGTGTGGAAGGAAGGAGAACATTCTGGCTCTTCTTGATGGAGCCAGGAGGGAGATCTCCATCCAGATGTCAACATTAGGAGACACCTACAAAGTCCCGCAGGTTTGTGTGTGTCTTTCTCCTTCTGGTAAAGTGAGGGATGGGTGGTGGTGGGTGAGCAATAGATGCAATCATGTCTTCTCCATGGAATTCAAGAGCTGCTTTTCTCCATATTAGCAAAAACATCAATATTTTACCCCATTATATTCATGTTGAGATTAATCATAAAAGGCCTGAAATGCAAGCAATACATTCCCTGGAGAAGATATTCTAACAACTATTTAACTGATCAAAAAATATCCCTGGTTGACTTCCAGTGGCGCCTTCCTCGTCGGCGGCGGGCTCCTCCATGCCCGCCGGCATCCCGCCGCGTTAGAGCCGCCTCACAGCTGGCAGGCGGCTCGAACAACCTGCTCCTCAGCGGGAGGAGCAGGCAGAGCTTCTGGGGGTGAGGCAGGGCCCCCTGAGTCGCCCCAGGATCGTTTCGCTTGTCCTGGGGAGGGCTCAGAAGGATGGCCCCCTCCATACCTCCAGAGAAGCTCCGCGACGGGACTGTCCTCCGCTAAGCAATTAGCGGAGCCAGACGCTGGAAGCAACACCACAGCGTCTATGGAGTAAGCTGAATAAGAAAGAAGCAAAGATGAAGCAAGTATGGATTTTTTAAACTGATTTTTTTACTGATTTTTTGGAAGAGCAACGAGAGGAGGGGGGAAGGAGAGGAAGAGAAGTGAAAGTTCCTAAGAAAGTTTTTTTTTTAAATGGCGACTGGTCTTAATTGAAAGAATGCCAGAGCGATTGAAAACGGAAGCTTTGAAATGAATGCCTTGCTATGGGAGAGTCACTTAAAGTAAGAAGAATTTTTTTTTTCTTCCCTTTTTTTTGGATATCTTTTTTAAAGTAAAGTATGGCAAAGTGAAGTAGTATACTAAAGCCATTTAAAGTAAAATAAAGATGACTAAAGGAAGGGGGGGCTCCCCCTTGAGCCAGTTAAAGAATAAAGCTGAGATGATGCAATTGTCTGGATTGGCAGAAGGGGACTTAAAAGAACTTATAACAACTCCCGTATTGAGTGTAGTTGACAAAATTAAAAACTCACAGAAGAATCTTGTGGATTTGATTGCTGGAAAGCATGACCAATTAAGTCAAAATATTGTTAAAGTAATTTCAGACCTTTCAAATGTGGTGATTGAAGTGGAGGAGAAAGTAATTGAAATTAGCAGTGAAATTGGCTCCCAGATTCAAGAAATACAAGAAAGGTTTGTGAAAGCTGAGATTAGTAATCAGACTATACAGAATGATATTATCATGCTTCAAATTAAAACCATGGCCTCTGCTATCAGAGTAAGAGGTATTAAAGAAAACCAGAGAGATTTAAAAGCAACTATTGCAAAGGTTCTTGCTGAACTACTAGAGCTTGAGGATGAGATAATTCTTGGTTGTATAGAGAAAGCTTACAGAGTCAACTCACGAGTAGCCAAACAAAGGAACTTATCCAGAGATGTTGTTGTCTACTTTACTGATAAAAGGTTGAGAGATGACATCTTACAAAGGTCCTACTCTGCCAGAGTGCAAGTAGAAGGTGAACAAATTAATATTTTTAAAGAATTACCATCGAAGGTTTTAAAGAAAAGGAAAGAATTTGCTTTCTTAACTAAAGAATTGAAGAAAAGTAACATCCCATTTAGATGGGACTTACCAGCCGGTATAATTTTTAGATATCACGGAGTGAGATATTGCTTGAATACTATTGAAAAAGCGGAACATTTTTATAAAAATATTTTTAAGGGAGCTTCGAAAGACCTTAAGAATAAGAAACAAGAAAGAGAGCTTGCAAAAGGTAAACAGAAGGATGAGACTCAAAGAATGAATCAAAGAATGTTAAAAGAACAAGGAGTGCAATCTGGTTTCTCGGAGGATCTTACTATGGACTTCTCAGATGGGAAAATAGACCACATCAGTGAACCTAATCTAGGAACACTGGACCTTGAACTGCTGGAGCAAGATTCAAGAAATACTACTATTCAAGATGATCAGCAGCAGAGGTCCAATGCTCCGCAAGAAAAGGATGGTGATATCGAACAGCAGGAACCAGATTCTAACGAGGAAATTCGAGAGGTAACTAATGAGTGTCGTAAAGTCCTTCATCAGATGCAGCTGTTATCAGAAAGCTTGGACAATCTTGGATACCGGTTATAAAATTCCTAAAGTTTATATGGATTTGGATTTATGGATTATAAAGTCTTCATCTTGACTTGGAGTTTCTTTTTTTATTCTGAATTGGATTTAACATCTTGAGCAAGTTTAACAGAGGGCTGCAATGGTAGCAGCGTTCTGTGATTATCTGATCATAGTTTTTTTTTTGGAACTAGCAGCGTTTTGTGATTATCCTATCATAGTTTTTTTTGGAACTTATAATCTAAGAGGAAGGAATGGAAATGAAAATATCTTACAACCAGAAGGAGTGAATAATAAAGGGTGGCAGGATTTGAAACAGTTGTTATAAGAACATCTGGGAATGCAGCTGCTAGGACTTTTTTTTCTTTTTGATTTTTTTGTCATTAAGGTTTGGCGGAGCTGCATTGGGGTTTTTTTTTTTATGCTGTAATAGAATACGTTAGTTTGAATGTTTCTACCTGGAGGAGTGAATATCTTCGTGGTTGGATGTTATCTATATAGTAGCAGTGTTTTGTGATTACCCTATCATGGTTTTTTTTGGAAATTATTATCTAAGAGGAAAGAATGGAAATGAAAACGTCTTACAACCAAGAGTGGATAACAAAGGGTGGCAGGATTTGAAACAGTTTTTACAAGAACATCTGGATGCAGTCTCAAGGATTTCTATTTCCCTTTTTTTCTTATTCTTTTGTTAAGGCTTGGTGGAGCTGCATTGGGTTTTTTTTTTGCTGAAATAGAACACGTTAGCTTGAATGATTCTACCTACAGGAGTGAACATCTTCTTGGTTGGATGTTATTCATATAAAGTCACACGGGGGGTTTATATGGAATGTTTTGTTTTACTGATGGGGGCAGACAGAAGATGAAGAGTATTGCAATTGGATATAGGTGAAGAAAGAAGAATTAATTTCAATCAGGAAGAAGAGAAGACTGTAATTCGAGTTATGGAAAATTATAACAATATATGTATGATTATATTATATTGCATGTTTTTTCCCTGAAGGGGGGATTTTTGTGTTCTTGAATTAGGGGGAGTAGTTCGGATTAAACTAGCTGGCATTATCTAATATGAATAAGTAAGGTATAGAACTTTGGAGTGATCGAGTATGGTATAGGATTAGTAATGTTAGTAATGTTTTTTTTTATTTTATCTTATTTTTTTTTTCTTTCTGTTTCTAAATTGGCTTAAATATCACAATGGCTATTTTTTCTGGTGCCTTCTTTTATTACAATATTGTTAATTTTAGACAGATATTCATGTTTATGGGTTTCTCTTTGCATTATTTCATTTTATTTTTTTCATCTTTTTTTTTAATTCTTTTCTTTCTCTCTTTTCTCTTCCTCTCAACTTAGATTGGAATAGAATTGAGCATATAATAGTATTTGTTTTTCTGGCTGTTAAAAATTTTCGTTGTTGTTTTTCTTTTTAAGAAATGTGTAGCGGTAGGCTTTTTAAGAAATGTGTAGCGGAAGTCAGGGGTGGGATGGGGAGGGAGGGGTTGGGGTTGGGGGGAGGTTGGAGGGGATGGGAGGGGGGGTGGGGGCAGGGGTGAAAAAAGGGGGAAAAATTTTTTATTGTAAAACTTTTTCAATAATAAAAAAAATATCCCTGGTTGTTGGGGCCTCTATTGGCATCTTCATTTTCACAGATAAATGATGCCTGCCATATGCAGTTGGATTGAAGTTGGCAATAGTAGCATTTTATTACCTAGAATGTGGAATAAAAATTACTATAGCAATTATAGGCCAAACAGACTAGCAGATATTGTGGCTAAAATTTATGCTCTTAGTTAAACTTGAGAAAAACGCATTCCTTGCAGAAGAAGCAGAATGTTTTAGGTAGAATTAAAAGCTGTATAGATTTTATAAGAAATAATGGATACGTTAATAATCTAATATTGGCAACAAATTTGTCCTGAAATATCTAATCTATATCAGTGAGGTAAAACAAGGTTTGCTGCTTTCTAGATGTTAGTGGAGCATTAGACTCAATAAACAGAGAAATATGATGGAGAAAATGGAGCTCAGCCTGTTGGCCCTGATCCAAGCCCTTGTTTGAGAGGGAGGTTTGGGCTCAATGGAGCCATGAGAAGAAGGATCTATGCTTACCAAGGGGGAAGGGAAAGATGCATATTTGAACCTTGTTCTTCAGTCTAGATATGAATGACTTACTGGGATTAACGCAGGGTCAAAAAGCAGATCATAAATAAATGTTATTTCATTCTTTGACAAAAATCACTAAATTAGTGGACCAGTGAAATGCAGTGCATGTAGTAGACAGTACTTGGATTTCAGAAAGGCTTTGACAAAGAAACCACAACCTATTTCTTGGTAAGCTGAAAATATGTGGGATAGACAGCATCACCTCCAGATGGGCTCAGCCTGGGGTCCTCAATGGAACTATCTCTGCATGGAGGGAAACAAGCAGTGGGGGACCCCAAGGTTCCATTTTAGGCCCAGTTCTCTTCAACATCTTCATGAATGATTTGGATGAGGGGAGAAATGGGGAAATCATCAAATTTGAAGGCAACACTAAAGTGGCAAGAATTGCCAACACTTCAGAAGATAGAGTTGAACCCTGGGGCTATCTAACAAAACTGTAATTCATTGTAGAGAAAAGTAAGGTTTTACACTTAGGCTAGAAAAACCAAATGTCCACTTACAGATGACGTGAAACCTGGCTCTATAGCAGTACCTGTGAGAGGGATCTTGGAGTCCTAGAGGACAATCACTTAAATATGAGCCAGCAGCAGTTAAAAAAGCTAATTCAGTCCTAGGTTGCATTAATAGAGGAATAAAATCAAGATCATATGAAGTATTGGTACCGCTTTATGATGCCTTGTCAAGACCACACTTAGAATAGTGCATCTAGTTTTGGCCACCATATTATAAAAAAAATGTAGAGACTCTGGAAAGAGTGCAGAAAAGATGATTAAGGGCCTGGAGATTAAAACGTATGAGGAACAGTTGCAGGAACTGGGTATATCTAGTGTAGTGAAAAGGAGTAAGGGTGAAATAATTGCAATGTACCAACATTTGAGCGGCTGCCACAGAGAAGAGGAGCTCCACCTATTTTCCAAAGTATTAGAAGGCAAGACAAGAAACAATGGATGGAAACTAATCAAGGAGAGAAACAACCTAGAACTAAGGAGAAATTTCCTAATGGTGAGGAATGGAACGTCTCCCCTTCAGAAATTGTGGGTGGTCCATCACTGGAGGCTTTTAAGAAGAGGCTGGACAGCCCCTTGTCTGGAATAGTATAGATAGATACAGATTAACAGAGTTGGAAGAGACCTTGTAGGTCATCTAGTCCAAGCAGACCCTACACCATTTCTGACAGATGATGGTCCGGTCTCTCCTTGAAAGCTTCCAGTGATGAAGCTCCCACCACTTCTGAAGGCAACTTTATCTCTTTATTTCCAGGTCGAATCTCTCCTTGTTCAGTTTCCATCCATTATTCCTTGTCCGGCCTTCAGGTGCTTTGGAAAACAGCTTGACCCCCTCCTCTCTGTGGCAGCCCCCAAATATTGCAAGACTGCTATCATGTCTCCCCTGGTCCTTCTCTTCACTAGACCAGCCATGCCCAGTTCCTGCAACCGTTAATTGTATGTTTTAGCCTCCAGTACCCTAATCCTCTTGGTTGCTCTTCTCTGCACTTTTTTAGAGTCTCAACATCTTTTTTATAATGTGGTGACCAAAACTGGATGCAGGATTCTAGATGTTACTAAGGCTTTATAGGGTGGTATTAGTTCCTCTCTTGACCTTAGTTGTATCCCTCTGTTAATGCTATTTGGGATTGCATTGGCTTTTTGGCTGCCGCTGCACTCTTGACTCATATTTAAGTGGTTGTCCACTAAGACTCCAGGATCCTCTCACAGTTACTGCTATTATGCTTGGTTTCCTGCTTGAACAGGGGGTTGGACTAGAGGACCTCCAAGGTCCCTTCCAACCCTTTTATTTTGTTATAAGTTCTGTTATAGGTACACATGTTTAGCCTGCTAAATCCCTATTGGAATACACTGATTTATACAGATAATGTGATATTATCATACTTACACATTGGATTGTATAGACTTGGATTGTTTTTGTCTTAATAATTATCTGATAATTTATAAACAAGTTCAAAAGTTATGGTCTTTGTGAAATGACATCGTAGCCATAGATGGTCAGCCAATAGAGCAAGTAAAAACTGTCCTTACCTGGGGTTGTTTTCTCTGAGCCTGAATCTTGGCTCCCTCATCATCCAAGGAGCTCAGTTAGAGAAAGGGCAGGAGTGAAAGTCGTGCTTAAATGAAAATCTCACAGCTCTCCAGCTTCCTCAGCCCCAATGATTAAAGTATGCAAGTATGCTTTGTCTAAATTCAGAAAATATGGGCATTGGCATAAAATGTAATCTATGGAAACTGACAGACTGAAAATTGTGGCTGTTGGAACAGACAAAACTTCAATGAAAGACCAAACTTGGATTATGCAACTGACAAATCTTATTAGGCTTTGAGGTCTGCCTGTTTGTTGTATAACTGGAGAGAGAAGTTAAAAAGTTTTCTCCAGAAAGAATGTGGGATAGAGAAGCAAAAAAAGATGCAGCAATCCTTGAAAATTATCATAGGCACTTTACTGGAATAGAATACTGCAGATGGCATTTGCACGTGTTAATCTAATTGTGATCAATTATAGGGGTGATAAAGTAATACGATTTACATTTTTATTGTTTTTTAATTTGTTTATTATTTTTCATTATTATGATATAATCTTGCTAATATTCTGTATTTAATATTTTAAATAATGTCTGATTAACAAACTATTCTAATATATTCACGTGAATCAGGTTGGATTTATTTAAATATAATATTTTGGACTTAATCTGACCCCAAATATAACACAGCATTCTTCAATGCTTTTTCAGATCAAACGTGAAACTGCTTCAGAGGCTCTGAGTGATAAAAGGAAATTCCCCTTTTTCCACCAGATGAATTCCAAAGAAGGATTCCAGTATCCAGCAATTGTCCAGCTGCTCCTCCATTTCAGATGGACCCTGATTGGCCTCTTTGCTTCAGGCACAGAAAATGGAGAGAATTTCATGAGGATTTTTCCTCCTGTGCTGGTCAGGAGTGGAATTTGTGTGGTTACATCACAACTGTTCTCAACAACTGGATACACAGCAGCCCTCAGGGATTCCCTCTCTAAGTGGAGACAAGTCAACGTCTTTGTTCACTTCATGGAAAATGAGTTAATTTGGGGGAGAATTCTTCCTTTCCATTTAACATTTATGCGTCTCCCAGGACCCATTGAAGGGAAAGTCTGGATCCTCACAAGTTTTACAGGGTATGAAATGTACAATCGTAGACTTCTCAAATACATCCATAGTATTTTGAACTTTGGTTATCTGACAAAAAAAAGGCCAAAAGATTCTGCCTTTGAACCCCATTTCTTTGTGGAAGAAAATTTTCAAGATTATTATTTATTATTATTATTATCATATTATTATATGAGCCTGTGTAGCGTAGAGGGCTAATGCCTCCTACTAAAGGCAGCAATTAACACCAGCTGCCTGTAATTTCTGTGAGTTCAATCCTCGCCAGGCTCAAGGTCGACTCAGCCTTCCATCCTTTCTAAGGTAGGTCAATTGAGGACCCAGTTTGTCGGGGGCAATAAGCTGACTTTGTATAAATATACACAAGTATGAAGGCTATTGCTTAACACATTGTAAGCCGCCCTGAGTCTCCGGAGAAGGGCGGCATATAAATCAAATAAAAATAAAAAATAAAATAAATAAATTATTTCCGCTGTTCTCTTTCAAAGAATGTCTTTTCTGTCAAAGGCCGCAGAAGATGCACCCAGGAAGCCCCACTGGAGACCCAGGAGAAAAGGAACCGAAGAAGGATCCCAAATCACTATCAATATTACAGTCTGATGAAGACTCTGTCCCAGGCCTTGAATGCCGCTTATTCCTCCAGATTGAGGAGGGGAAGGAAGGAGGGAGAAAAGATTTTGGGGTCTCCAAGGCTGCAGCCATGGCAGGTATGGGGGTCCCGATATGGATCCATTAATCTTAGATCCTTTGGAGGAGGAATCCAGAGGAGAAGGAGGGGAACCAACTCAACAGATCTGCCCAATTCAATCACTCAGGGAATAATGGTTCCAAAGAGTAGATACCATGGCATTTTTTGTTTTTGTTTTTGTTTTTAAATTAATTTTTATTCAACATTTATATCTTTAACATCCTTGTTACATTTTTACAGCTTTCCGATACCGGCATCAGTAATAATACCTATAGATATTCTTGGTAATTATCTTTGTTTTTTTAATTTATTTATTTTCAGGCCTGCTACTATTCCCGATTTCTCTATTACTAGTAGGAGTTTTTCTCCTGTTTCCAAAGGGTCCTCTAATATAAATGCCATGTCATCTGCAAAGGCCCCTGTTTTGTATTCTTCTCTTTTAATTCTTAACCCTTTTATTTCCTTATTTCCCCTTACCTGCGCCAATAATATTTCCAATGAAAAGATGAATAAGAGGGGGGACAATGGACAGCCTTGTCTAAGCCCTTTGTTTATATCGACTTTTTCTGTAAAATCTCCACTGACCATAATTTTTGCTGTTTGGTTAGAATAAATTGTCTTCATCATTTCTATAAATATTTTGCCAAATTTCATCCTGATTAATTGATTAATTAAAAATCGCCAATTCAAGTTGCCGAATGCCTTTTGTGCATCTATCATTATTACTGCCAATTGTTTTTCTGGATGAGCCTCATAGTATTCTAGAATATTCAGGATAATCCTTCTATTGTTCTTAATTTCTCATTTGGGTAAAAACTCATTTTGATCCAAATGAATTATTTTATTTAATATCTTTTTTTAGTCTTTCTGCTATTGTTGCCAGGATTTTATAGTCGGCATTTAACAGTGAGATTGGCCTATAGTTTTGAATGAATTGATTGTCTGTACTTTCCTTTGGAATTAATGCTATATATGCCTCCATCCATGAATTTGGCATTTTGGCTTTCTCTAATACCTTGTTACATATATCCAACATAATTTCTTCCAAAACTTCCTGAATTTTTTTATATACTTCCGCCGGAATTCCATCTGTCCCTGGTGTTTTGTTATTTTTCTGTTTTTTAATTGCCTCTCTTAGCTCTGTTAATGTAATTTCCCCATTCAACATTTCCCTATCTTCATCTGTTATACTTGGCAAGTTCCTACCCTGTAGGTAATTCATAATATTTTCTTCTTTAATGTTTTCTTGACTATACAGTATTTGAAAATAATTTTGAATAATATTCCCCCCCCCCAATTCTTTTTTTTTTATTGAAAAAGTTTTACAATAAAAAATTTTTCCCCCTTTTTTCACCCCTGCCCCCACCCCCCTCCCCTCCCATCTCCTCCAACCTCCCCCCAACCCCAACCCCTCCCTCCCCATCCCACCCCTGACTTCCGCTACACACTTCTTAAAAAGAAAAACAACAACGAAAATTTTTAACAGCCAGAAAAACAAATACTATTATATGCTCAATTCTATTCTAATCTAAGTTGAGAGGGAGAGAAAAGAGAGAAAGAAAAGAATTTAAAAAAAAAAAGGATGAAAAAAATAAAATGACATAATACAAAGAGAAACCCATAAACATGAATATCTGTCTAAAATTAACAGTATTGTAATAAAAGAAGGCACCAGAAAAAATAGCCATTATGATATTTAAGCCAATTTAAAAACAGAAAGAAAAAAATAAATAAGATAAAATAAAAAAAACATTACTAACATTACTAATCCTATACCATACTCGATCACTCCAAAGTTCTATACCTTACTTATTCATATTAGATAATGCCAGCTAGTTTAATCCGAACTACTCCCCCTAATTCAAAAACACAAAAATCCCCCCTTCAGGGAAAAGACATGCAATATAATATAATCATGCATATATTGTTATAATTTTCCATAACTCGAATTACAGTCTTCTCTTCTTCCTGATTGAAGTTAATTCTTCTTTCTTCACCTATATCCAATTGCGATACTCTTCATCTTCTGTCTGCCCCCATCAGTAAAACAAAACATTCCATATAAACCCCCCGTGTGACTTTATATGAATAACATCCAACCAAGAAAATGTTCACTCCTGTAGGTAGAATCATTCAAGCTAACGTGTTCTATTTCAGCAAAAAAAAAACCCAATGCAGCTCCACCAAGCCTTAACAAAAGAATAAAAAAAAAAAGGGAAATAGAAATCCTTGAGACTGCATCCAGATGTTCTTGTAAAAACTGTTTCAAATCCTGCCACCCTTTGTTATCCACTCTTGGTTGTAAGACGTTTTCATTTCCATTCTTTCCTCTTAGATAATAATTTCCAAAAAAAAACCATGATAGGGTAATCACAAAACACTACTACTATATAGATAACATCCAACCACGAAGATATTCACTCCTCCAGGTAGAAACATTCAAACTAACGTATTCTATTACAACATAAAAAAAAAACCCCAATGCAGCTCCGCCAAACCTTAATGACAAAAAAATCAAAAAGAAAAAAAAAGTCCTAGCAGCTGCATTCCCAGATGTTCTTATAACAACTGTTTCAAATCCTGCCACCCTTTATTATTCACTCTTTCTGGTTGTGAGATATTTTCATTTCCATTCCTTGCTCTTAGATTATAAATTCCAAAAAAAAACTATGATAGGATAATCACAGAACGCTGCTAGTTCCAAAAAAAAAACTATAATCAGATAATCACAGAACGCTGCTACCATTGCAGCCCTCTGTTAAACTTACTCAAGATGTTAAATCCAATTCAGAATAAAAAAAGAAACTCCAAATCAGGATGAAGACTTTATAATCCATAAATCCAAATCCATATAAACTTTAGGAATTTTATAACCGGTATCCAAGATTGTCCAAGCTTTCTGATAACAGCTGCATCTGATGAAGGACTTTACGACACTCATTAGTTACCTCTCGAATTTCCTCGTTAGAATCTGGTTCCTGCTGTTCGATATCTCCATCCTTTTCTTGCGGAGCATTGGACCTCTGCTGCTGATCATCTTGAATAGTAGTACTTCTTGAATCTTGCTCCAGCAGTTCAAGGTCCGGTGCTCCTAGACTAGGTTCACTGATGTGGTCTATTTTCCCATCTGAGAAGTCCATAGTAAGATCCTCCGAGAAACCAGATTGCACTCCTTGTTCTTTTAACATTCTTTGATTCATTCTTTGAGTCTCATCCTTCTGTTTACCTTTTATAAGCTCTCTTTCTTTTTTCTTATTCTTAAAGTCTTTCGAAGCTCCCTTAAAAATATTTTTATAAAAATGTTCCGCTTTTTCAATAGTATTCAAGCAATATCTCACTCCGTGATATCTAAAAATTATACCGGCTGGTAAGTCCCATCTAAATGGGATATTACTTTTCTTCAATTCTTTAGTTAAGAAAGCAAATTCTTTCCTTTTCTTTAAAACCTTCGATGGTAATTCTTTAAAAATATTAATTTGTTCACCTTCTACTTGCACTCTGGCAGAGTAGGACCTTTGTAAGATGTCATCTCTCAACCTTTTATCAGTAAAGTAGACAACAACATCTCTGGATAAGTTCCTTTGTTTAGCTACTCGTGAGTTGACTCTGTAAGCTTTCTCTATACAACCAAGAATTATCTCATCCTCAAGCTCTAATAGTTCAGCAAGAATCTTTGCAATAGTTGCTCTTAAATCTCTCTGGTTTTCTTTAATACCTCTTACTCTAATAGCAGAGGCCATGGTTTTAATTTGAAGCATGATATTATCATTCTGTATAGTCTGATTACTAATCTCAGCTTTCACAAACCTTTCTTGTATTTCTTGAATCTGGGAGCCAATTTCACTGCTAATTTCAGTTACTTTCTCCTCCATTTCAGTCACCACATTTGAAAGGTCTGAAATTACTTTAACAATAGTTTGACTTAATTGTTCATGCTTTCCAGCAATCAAATCCACAAGATTCTTCTGTGAGTTTTTAATTTTGTCAACTACACTCAATACGGGAGTTGTTATAAGTTCTTTTAAGTCCCCTTCTGCCAATCCAGACAATTGCATCATCTCAGCTTTATTCTTTAACTGGCTCAAGGGGGAGCCCCCCCTTCCTTTAGTCATCTTTATTTTACTTTAAATGGCTTTAGTATACTACTTCACTTTGCCATATTTTACTTTAAAAAAGATATCCAAAAAAAAGGGAAGAGAAAAAAAAAATTTCTTCTTACTTTGAGTGACTCTCCCATAGCAAGGCATTCATTTCAAAGCTTCCGTTTTCAATCACTCTGGCATTCTTTCAATTAAGACCAGTCGCCATTTAAAAAAAAAAAACTTTCTTAGGAACTTTCACTTCTCTTCCTCTCCTTCCCCCCTCCTCTCATTGCTCTTCCAAAAAATCAGTAAAAAAATCAGTTAAAAAAATCCATGCTTACTTTATCTTTGCTTCTTCTTATTCAACTTACTCCATAGACGCTGTGGTGTTGCTTCCAGCGTCTGGCTCCGCTAATTGCTTAGCGGAGGACAGTCCCGTCGCGGAGCTTCTCTGGAGGTATGGAGGGGGCCATCCTTCTGAGCCCTCCCCAGGACAAACGAAACGATCCTGGGGCGACTCAGGGGGCCCTGCCTCACCCCCAGAAGCTCTGCCTGCTCCTCCCGCTGAGGAGCAGGTTGTTCGAGCCGCCTGCCAGCTGTAAGGCGGCTCTAACGCGGCGGGATGCCGGCGGGCATGGAGGAGCCCGCCGACGACGAGGAAGGCGCCACCGGAAGTCGCCCCCCCCCCCCCCCCAATTCTATGGAGCAAATTTCCTTGCTCATCTTGTAAATATTGTACCAATCTTTTAGCTTTTTCTTTTTTCAATTTGTGGGCGAGCCATCTCCCTGGTTTATTTGCTGATTCAAAATAATTTTCTTTTGCCAATTTTATATTCCGTATCATTTCTTCCTGTTCTAGTGTATTAATTTTATGTTTCATTAAATCCATTTCCTTTCTGATTTCCTTGTTTTGGGGATCTTTCTGAAGTGATCATTCAAATTTTTTCAGCTTCTCCAATGTTGACATTCCTTGTTCCTTCTTCTCTTTGTTTCTCCTCACTATATACACAACAGTTCTCCCCCTTATTCATCACCTTCAAGATTCATAGGAAAGATTAAAAAGGGTTAGAAACTATTTCCGTATAATTTTGAAGACAGTTTTTATCCACTTATTATCCAGGCCTCAGGTTTCTAATCACATCACACAATTGTTTGTGAGTCCTTTACTGAAACCCAGTGATATCATCAGAGTTCCCATAATCTATTTAGGAAGTGTAATGATGTGTGAGAATGACTTTTGGGATGAAGGGAAGAGAGGCTGCCCAGGGAAGGATCAGAGAAGAGGGGAGAATCCTGCAGCTGCATAAAGGGAGAGAAAGAATCTCAGAAAGGATCCTGGCTAACTTTTCAGGCTGAGAAAAGAGTTGGTGGGAGATTTGTTCTTTCAGATCTGCAAAATGTTGTTAATGTTGCATTACAATCAAGTAGAATTAGCACATCTGGAGGTGTTTTCCATCAGGATGACCAGGGAAAACATTAGCCTGACAAATTTTTTCTTGATCTACCCATGCTTTCTGGGAATCAATCTCTTGTTCTCAAAGAGTTTATGAATCATCTTTTTTTTCTCTGTTCATTTTATTTTCATCTGCTCTAGAATGTTCCCTATATTTGACCAATTGTATCAATTATATACTTTTTCTATATTTTGTCAGTAAATGATTGACAAATGTTTCTCAAACTTTCTTGTTCACTTATCAAGATGATGGCAGTATTTATTTATTTATTTATTTATTTGTTTATTTATTGAATTTCTATACCGCCCTTCTCCCAAAGGACTCAGGGCGATGAACAGATTAAGATTTCATATACATATAATATTTTTTTTATAAACAGTAAATAATAAATTGAGTCAACTTGGTGTATTTACTAAGACCTTGGCATAGAATTTAGATGTTTATGCTAGCCCTGCTTGTTTAAACAGAAAGGTCTTCAGGGCACTTTGGAAAGTGTGAAGATCTGGGATTATTTGTATTCCAGGAGGTATTTTGTTCCAAAGAGTAGGTGCCCCCACAGAGAAGGCTCTCTCCCTTGGAACCACCAGACGACATTGTTTTAATGATGGTACTATGAGTAGGCCTACTCTGTGAGAACGTATTGGTTGGTGGGAGGTTATCGGTTGTAGCAGGTGATCTCGTAAATACTCAGGTCTTAAGCCATGGAGCACTTTAAAGGTAAGAACCAACACCTTGAAGCACACTCGGAAGGCCACCGGAAGCCAGTGCAGCTCACGTAGAAGAGGTGTTACATGCGAGCGCCATGTTGTTCCCATAATTACTCACACGGTCACATTCTGGACCAGTTGGAGCTTCTGGGTGCACTTCAAGGGGAGCCCCATGTAGAGAGTATTGCAGTAGTCAAGTCGGGAAATGACGAGGGCTTGAGTGACTGTGCGTAATGAGTCCCGGTCTAGAAAGGGACACAATTGGCAAATCAGGTGAACCTGATAGAAAGCTCCTCTGGCCACTGCTGTTATATAATCTTCTAAAGACAGTCGTGCATCCAGGAGGATGACTAAATTGCGAGCTTTCTCTGTGGAGGTCAATGACTCATCTCCAATAGTTAGTGATGGGACTAACTGGCTGTACCGGGATGCCGGCAGCCACAGCCACTCAGTCTTGGAAGGGTTGAGTCGAAGCCTGTTTCTCCTCATCCAGACCCTTGAAGTGATGTCCCGGCCTCAAGACACCGGGACATCATTTCAAGGGCACCATTGGGGTGGTTTGTGGTGGAGAATACAGAGAATACAGCATACAGATGACCCCAAAACCACGGATGATCTCCCCCAACGGTTTCACATAAATGTTGAACAGGAGAGGCGAGAGGACCGACCCCTGTGGCACCCCACAAGTAAGGGGCCTTGAGGTCGATCTCTGTCCACCTGTCAACACTGACTGTGACCTGTCAGAGAGGTAGGACGAGAACCACCGTAATACAATGCCTCCCACTCCCAGCCCCTCCAACCAGTGCAGCATGATACCATGATCAATGGTATCAAAAGCTGCTGAGAGATCTAATAGGACTAAGATAGAGGAACATCCCTTATCCCGAGCCCTCCAGAGATTATCAACCAATGTGACCAATGCTGTTTCTGTGCTGTATCCAGGCCTGAAGCCGGACTGGAACAAATCTAGATAGACAGCTTCATCCAGGTACTGTGGGAGCTGTCGTGCCACTACACTTTCGATAATCTTCGCTAAAAAGCGAAGGTTGGAGACTGGACGGTAGTTTGCTAAAACAGCTGGATCCAGAGAGGGCTTCTTAAGGAGGGGTCTTACCACTGCCTCTTTCAAGGCAGGAGGTAAGAATCCCTCGCTCAGAGAAGCGTTAATAAGTCTCTGGAGCCAGCTACGTGTAACCTCCGGGTAGCCAGCACTAGCCAGGAAGGGCACGGGTGCAATAAACATGTGGTCGCATTCTGCTTCCCCAGTAACCTGTCCACGTCCTCAGGAGTCACAGTATCAAACTCATCCCAGATAATGTCCTCAAGATCTGCCCTTGTCATTTCATCCGAATTAACCCATTTAGAGTCCAAGCCTTCTCGAATCTGAGCGATTTTATCGTACAGATATTGTGCAAAATCCTCAGCTCGTCCTTGCAGAGGGTCTTCCTGGGGTCTCAGCTGGAGTAGAGAGCAGGTAACCCTAAACAAGGCGGCTGGGTGATTATCTGCTGATGCAATAAGAGCGGAAAAATAGTTACATTTTGCCACTTTTATCGCCACTAAGTGGGTCTTAATGTAAGATCTCACTAGTGTTCGGTCGGATTCAGAATGGCTGGTCCTCCACCTGCTCTCTAGGCGTCTTTTCCGGCGTTTCATCCCCCTCAGCTCATCAGAGAACCAAGGAGCTGGGTAGGTTCGACGCCAAGTCAGAGGTCGCAAAGGCACGACCCGGTCTAAAGCACCAGCGGCCATCCTATCCCAGGATGCCACTAGGTCTTCAGCTGAGTCATGAGCCAAGGTCTCAGGAAATGGCCCAAGCTCCATCCGGAACCTATCAGGATCCATCAGGCACCTGGGGCGGAACCATTTAATTGATTCTGCCTCCCTGCGGTGGGTTGTAGTGGTCAGAAGGTCAAGCTTAAGGAGAGAATGGTCTAACCATGACAAGGATTCGATGACTATATCCCCTATATCTAGACCATTCAGCCACTGGTCAGAGATAAAGATCAAATCAAGAGTGTGTCCCCCCCATCTGAGAAGGGCCATGAACTAATTGGTCAGGTCCATGGCCGTCATGGAAGCCATAAACTCCCGAGCCCCTTCAGACGTTTCACCAATGGATGGCAGGTTGAAATCTCCCATAACCAGTAGCTTAGGAGTCTCAACTGCCACCTCGGCTATTACATTGAGGAGCTCAGGCAGAGCTGCTGATACGTGGCAGGGAGCCAGGTACGCAATCAACAGGTCCATCTGTAACCCATAACCCCACTTCACGAGGAGGGACTCACATCCGGTTGTCTGAGGGACAGTGACTTCCCTAGGGTCAAGATCTTCCTTTATAATGACCGCCACACCTTCTCCCCTGTCTCGAGTTCTTGGCTGATGGAATGCGCAGAAACCTGGTGGGCACATTTCTACGAGGGGGACCCCCCCCCCTTCATTGCCCAACCAGGTCTCTGTAATACCTGCCAGGTCGGCTATTAGTATTTGTATCCTAATTAACCATATCTGGAGATGAGACAATTGTAGAAGAAAGATTCAATGTGGGATAAGAAACAAAGTTCTCTATTTTTCAAATTCCTGGATGTTCCCATTCTAGTTTCATCCCTTTCTGGAGAAGAATGAATTTTGGAATATTTCTGACTGGAAACTGTACTTGGACCAAAATGGAGAGATAAAAGCAGATGTGGGGATCAAAATCTTCTTGGTTCTCCCCAAGGGAGATGTCACGACAGGGGTTCTGGCGTATTTTGAAAGACAGAGACTTATTATCAACCAAGATGCTCTTTCGTGGCTAAAGATGCTCAATAAGGTGGGAGAAATGTTGGTGTCTTTCCTCTGTTTTCCAAAGGTCCCATTTCAAGTGGGCAAAGCCTAGAGACTCCAGGGTGGTTGGCCTCCCATGCCAGGTGGTGTCATCTAATGGAAGTTCTTCAACAGACGGGACCTAAGTGGAGTGGCTTTGCCATGTTTTATGGAAACCTTTCAAGATCATACTGGTCAGAGGTTTCTTTCTTCATCACAGTTTAATTTCATATTAAAAAACCTAATTGAATAAAATTTCCTAAATCTTTTATAGTAAACTTAATTATTAATTTTAATAAGAATATATCATCATATTTAAATCTTTTTTTCAATTCCATCCCTTTAGATTACATTAAATAGAAATCTACTTTATTGTAATGTTAAATTCTGAAAGCAAAAGGGAGGAACTAAAGGAAGAATCTGCCAGTTGTTATACCTCCTGCATCTGTTCAGAAGTAGTCAGAGGTTTCATATTTACCTCAGTGAAGACCAGAGGCTCCTTGTCTCCATCCATTTCTCCCTCTATTTTCCATGGACGGAGAGTCCTAACACCTTTTCTTTGGCATTCCTTTTCTTCTGCTCAGTCTCTGCCTCAGTCCAAATGTGTGGAAAGTTGTCATCCTGGATTTGTCAAGAGGGCTCGAGAAGGAGAGCCAGTTTGCTGCTACGTCTGCGTTCCTTGTCCGAAGGGGACCTTCTCCACTCAGGAAGGTGGGTCACACTAAGGAAAATGGGAGGCTTTGTGGAACTGGATCCATCCAGAACTTTTTCATGAAAGTGCAAGTTAAAAGACAGAGCAAAGCTCACCTAGTTTTTTATTTTTAACCTGCACAATTTCTTATCTAAACGGAAGTAAATCAAAAGGACTTGGAAGGAGGGGCTGGGAATAGATGGGAGGAGGGGGTGGCAGACTGGGCAAGCTTTACTAACGGCAGAGGAAACATCTCTTCTGCTTTTTAGTTTGGATATGTGCTGCTAAGTTTACCGTTCTAGGAACATCTGAGATCTTTGAGACTAGATGAATTGTTTCCAATCCACCTTCTGAAAGACCTTACAATTCATTGTTTATTGGCCTCCCTTGAGGATCACGGAGAAGGTGTCACTGGGCCATAATCTGGTGCTGTGGATAGTTATGGGGGGAACTCATTACACAAATTGTCTGCCATATAGATCAATCAATCAATCAATCAGAATAGAGTAGAAGGAACTTTGGAAGTCTTCTAGTCCAGCCCCCTATTCAAGCAGGAGACCCTATACCATTTTAGACAAGTGACTGTCCAAAAACCTCCAATGTTGAAGCACCCACAAATTCTGGAGGCCAGCTGTTCCACTGGCTAATTCCTCTCACTGATAGGAAGTTTCTCCTTAATTCCAGGTTGCTTCTTGGTGTTACAAGATACTGTATGTATCCTCCAAGTCCAGGATATTAACTTACATGTGGCAGGACTCAAGATGTTTGCCTAAAAAGATTATATGATTCATTATTAACCTCTAATAATATAGGTTCCTATGAAGATTCTACACATTACAAGGGAAATAATTAACATCCTAGGACTTCCCTCAACTTCGTATAACTAGCTACATTTTTTAAGAAAAAAAAATCCTTCTTATACTCTTTTTTTTTTTTGAATGAAAAAAAAACTATTAACTATTTTTAATGAAATAGTTAAGAAATACTTCTTGGAAAATGTCTGTGGTATCAGCCATTATCCAAAGAAGGCTTTTCTTGTAAGAGAAAAGGACAGAGTATTAAAAATATATTGCTTTTTTGCTTTCTCAGATATGGAAAAATGCACCAAGTGCCCAGATGATAAATATCCAAATGAGGACAGAGTCCAATGTATATCCAAAGTCATAAACTTCCTGTCTTATGAAGAATATCTGGGCATCATCCTGGTCTCTTTTGCCCTATTCTTCTTCCTAACCACAGGCCTTGTTTTGATCTTCTTCATTCAATACAGAGAAACTCCCCTTGTCAAAGCCAACAACCGGGACCTCTCCTACAGCCTCCTGGTCTCCCTCCTGCTTTGCTTCTTATCTCCTCTTCTCTTCATTGGTCAACCAAAGAAAGCCACCTGCCTTCTCCGACAGACAGTCTTCAGCCTCATCTTCTCAGTTGCTGTTTCTTCTCTCTTGGCCAAAACCATCATGGTGGTGCTGGCCTTCCTGGCCACAAAACCAGGAAACCGAGTGAAGAGATGGTTGGGGAAGAGCTTGGCCAATGCCATCATCCTTTCTTCTTCTGCTGTGCAAGTTATCATCTGCTCCATGTGGCTGGGAGTTTCTCCCCCCTTCCCTGACTCTGACCTCCACTCCCAGCCTGGAGAGATCATCCTGCAATGCAACGAAGGGGCCGTTGTCATGTTCTACGTCACCCTCAGCTACATAGGCTTCCTTGCTGCCATCTGCTTCACGATGGCTTTCCTGGCCAGGAACTTGCCTGGAACCTTCAATGAAGCCAAGCTGATCACCTTCAGCATGCTGGTCTTCTGCAGTGTCTGGGTGACTTTTGTGCCCACCTACCTGAGCACCAAAGGGAAATCCATGGTGGCTATGCAGGTCTTCTCCATCCTGGCCTCCAGTGCTGGTCTGCTGGGCTGCATCTTCATCCCCAAGTGCTACATTATCCTTCTGAGGCCAGACCTCAACACAAAGGAGCAGCTCACAGCCAGAACAAATGTTAAAGCATGAGATTTAACACCATTGTGATATTGGAAGTATTGTTAACGGTTCTTTTATTAGAAAGGAGATATTCTTTCCATATAGATAATATGCAGGAGTCAAAGAAAATCATATCTATCTGTTCCAAATTTGGAAATTTTTGAATTCTTCACTAAGAAGGAGCCAGAAGAAATGTGTAAATGTGAGACTGAGGAATTTCAACTTTTAACATTTTCCACAGTCCAAACATAGAAAATGGTCCAAGCTCTTCTCCATGCATGAGTGGGCCAACTATTTTTCTTGAAAGAAATAAAAGGTGTGTGGAAGTTTGTGAGGAGATAAATTTCTTGGAGAAAGGGGAGCATGTTAGCAAGACAGAAATATAGAAGGAATCTATGGAGCAACGTTGATGCCCTCATTTCTCAGTACATTTCACCCAAACTGCTGTGGCAACTGAGACGTTTCTTTTTGTTTACACAATAACTCTTTCTTGAGGGTAGCAACAATACAAGGCTGGGGAGGTAACACGAGTCTCACTAATTCTGAATATTCATGCTGACATCATCTATTAAATGGAATATGCATATGTATGATTATCATTTTCTCCTCCTTTCCTGAAATGTATAAATATGAGTGTATCCTTTTGTCTGTAAAAATTTCCTCCCACTATGGGGGGAAATTCCTCCAATGGATGCTAAATAAATAATAACTGCAGTGAGCCTGGATTATTGGAGTTTTTGGCTCCTGTGTTTCTTTCCGCAGAAACTGGTGTCAGGAGTGGGATTCACAATCTTCCATCTGCCACCAGGGACAACAGATGGGGCAGCCCTATAGGCAGTGGTGGGATTCTGCCAGTTCTGGGTGGTTCAGCTGAACCATTTGTTAAATTGTTGGCTTGCCCCGCCCCTTGCCCCACCCCTCCGCACCACTATTTATTTGCCTCGCTGGCTGTGTTGCAAAGCTTCCCTTAGTGACACACCGAGTTTGGAAGAACCGTCAGTGGAAATTTATCACGTTTTTCCAAACCATTAGTGACCTTTGGCTGGCCACGGTTCCCCCTCGCTCGCCCCGCCTGCCTGATGCTCGCCCGCCCCGCCCAGCCACTGCTTGCAGCCTCTGCCCCCATCCTTCTGCTCACCGCTGCTGGCAAAGGGGAGGCCGAGGGCAGGGTGGCCGAGGGAGGGAGAGCTGGCGGAGGGGTGATACCAGCAACAGGTGGCGGACTGATGCACGGAGGGAGGGAGGGGAGCGCGTGGGAGATCCTAGCTGCAGTTTATTCGTGAGCAACATTGACTGGGAGAGGCAGGGAGAAAGGCCAATGGCGCTCACGAGTAAACTGAGGCTCCTAAGGGGGGGGGGGTCGAGCCTCCTTGCCCACAACATCTTCACATCTGGCAGCCACTTCCTGCACCTCCCGTCCCAAACTCTTCCCGCTGCTGCTCAGCCTCCTCGATTCACGGAGGCGACGGGTTGTTTCTCTGCCTGAGAGCTGTGGCTGCCTCTCATCTGCAGTTTACTCATGAGCAAGTTTACTGTGGAGCATGGTGCTGATGAGTAAAATGCAGATGACAGGAAGCGGGTAGATCTCTTGCTTCCTCGCTCTGCTGTCCGCTTGGCAGAGCGCAGACTGGCAGCTCCCGGTCGTCTCTCAGCTGTTGAGTGCAGGGAAAAACCTTGCAAAGGAAAGGAAAACTCCTCCTGAGTGCGAGAAGTGAATTGCCTCGCACTCCCTGCACTCAAGAGCTGAGAGAGGACCCAGAGCTGCCACTCTCCGGTAAAACGCGCCTCTCGCAGTGGGGCACCATTTGGGGTGGCAGGTGGGGCAGGGGATGGGGGGGGCTCTGCTTTGCTCCCCTCTCCCTGCCGGTCAGTGGCGTTGCAGGCAGCCGCTGCGCTGGGACTGCTCAGCCCTCCCCTGCCTTTCTCCAGCTGGGCGGGGGGAAAAGGAGGGGGGCTTCACACACACAAGAGAATTCCCTCCTTTGGCACCAGAGCCAAAGCCAAAAGAAAGTGGTGGGGAGAAAAAGAGGGAGGGCAGGAACAGGGGAAGGGCCATTTTTTCATTGTTTTAACTCCATAGCAACATCCTTCCCAGCTACCACTTTCTCCGCTCAGCAGCAGAGCTTTCTCTTTTTTTCTTTAAGCTCTGTCTCCTTCTTCCCGGGAGAGAGAAGAGGGGGGCAGGGAGAGAAAGAGGAGGCAGCGGGGGAGGGTGGGGGGTGGGAGCGGGGGTCTTCTGAGTCCCGGCTGGATGCTGCTTCTTTGGGTCCCCTCAATGTTTTAGTTCCAGAAAGCGGCTGAAAAATGCCTCCTGTTTCCATTTTCTGTCCTTGCCTCCTTCCTCTTTTTATTTGGGTTTCCCTCCCACCCTGAAAGGAGCTTCCAGCCAAAGAGGGTGGGGGGAGTCTTAATGTCTGGTTAAAATGTGGAGTTCTTCCATTTAAAGAAGAAAAGCAGAGCTCAGACTATTGAGATGATTTTTTGCTCCTATATTCTGTTGTTTAGGTATAAATTTTGCTAATGTAGAAATTTTACTTACAGCCTATTAAACAAGGGAGCTAGCTGTCTGCCTGCAATCATGTGTATCTCTTAGGAGTAATTCCCCCTGAAAGAGAGGAGCCTTACGGCCAAGGAAACATGCATAGGCTTTACCTTGAGAGAGAGGGTATCGATTAGTATGAGGTGTATTAGAGAGAGAAATGAGAACTTCTGTAACAACAGATACTTTCTGCCAAGACCAGGTGTGTGTGTGTGAGAGAGAGTGAATGAGTGAGTGAGACAGAAAGAGACAGACAGACAGAAAGAAAGAGGGAAGGAGAGAAAGATAGAAGAGAAAGAAAGAGGAAGGAAGGGAGGGAGAGAGAGAGAGAAAAAACTTGTGCTAATTATTTTTAATTGTTCCATTATTTATCATGTATTGATATTTTACACTGTCCCTACACCTAGAGTGATTTTACTGCCTTCCTTTTGCCCAGGGCTACCACATATTTTTCAGGGATTTATATGCATTCAATGACTCTAGTCCAGAGCATAAATATGTGTGTGTTTATTTGTACATCAGGTTGCATAAAGTCCATCTTAATATGCTATTCCTGGTATGTGATGCTTTGTATACATACAGAGAAAGAAGCACTCTGGGGATCTTTGACTTTTAGGCTGGCTGTCAAACATCAACCATCATACTAATGACTCTTTTGAACAATAGGCAGGTTGTATTACACGAATGGCTATTTTATACGTGAAATTATGACTGAAATATTTCTGCACCTCTATTGGTTCTCACTGTCAGGAAGTTTCTTTACACTAATTATACAACAAACAAGAAATGCTTATTGTCTGAAATCATGTTCGTTCCAGTTTTTTTCCCCTTCTGGGCTCAATGTGGGTTTAAAATGAGCACAGGACCACAACCAAGTAAACGTGTATAGTAACCGTACTAACAATCATTAGGTGGAGTAGCCATTTTAGATTATTTATGTTGGGTATTAGGGAAGTGCCCAACAGGCTACATGGACAATGCACAGCTGACTCTGTAGCTCTTAAATCAATCTCCTGAATTTAAAATGTTAGACAGGCACTAGTCTAAAGAAAGATTCCACGATCAGTCCAGTGTGATATTGCAATCTCACATGGGTCAGTTCTACAACAACAGAACTATTCACAACAGATATTTCTTCCAAGCAAGTCCCATTGACTCTATGGGAAGGTGCCTCTTCCCAGGGAATGAAGAAATGAGTGGGTGCTTAGTGTAAGGATCGCCTCTCCTTCCAACCGAAGAAAGAAAGAAAGAAAACTATTTTCTGGGGAGAAATTCCTCCAATGGACATGAATAAATCACAACTGCACTGAGCCTGGATTATTGGTGTTTTGGCTTCTGTGTTTGATTCCACAGAAACTGGTGTCAGAAGTAGGATTCCCATCTGCCACCAGGGACAACAGAAGGGGCAGCCCTATAGGGTGAGTGTTGGGAGATTGAGCCCATAACCCTTCCCACTGCCACATACAGGCAGCATTCAGGAGTGTGTGGGAGGCCACAGCCTGTGTCTAACTGTCAATCATTGCTGGGGGGGGGGGCGTTGTGGGTTTTTTCTGGTCCCTTCCTGTAAGGATCGCCTCTCCTTCCAGCCGAAGAAAGTACGGACTCTTGAAACGTAGTTGTTCAAAAGGATTCTTTTATTAAGCCGAAGTGAAAGCCATCCCGCTAAAGCACAATCTGAAACCCTTAGGCAAAGCAGTAGGATTAAGGTGGTAGAGACCCCTCCCTTTTGGCCAGAATGCAGATTTTGGCCAATCCACAAGTGTGAAGGTATTTTCTTTACTATTTCTTTTGAGACCCGGAACAACCACACATTCCCACCCGTACCCTTTAAAGTGAGACAACCCACATGGCTGTCATATAAATTCCGGCAAGCAAAGTTCCCTTCCCAGGCCCCTTGGCGCCAGGATATAGGTTGTAAAATATCTGATGACACAGGCCGTGCTCCCCCTTCTCCACTTGAAGGGCAGTATCACATTTTGGGGGGATCTGACATGGTACCCTCCTTAAAAAGCAAAAGAGTCCACCTGTAAAAAAAAACAAATATACACAAGATTTCAAGATTTCATGATAGCACATCAATAAGGTTTGTTCAGGTGTTGGGAGTGAAATTTTCTCAGCAAGATTGGAGCCCTATCATGGTGTTCAGCGACCCACTCATTGTGTGCTGATGGTAAATGTTTCCAAGCAACTAAATATTGGACTTTCCCTCTGTGTATCCTAGAGTCAAGGATTTCCTTGATTTCAAAGTATTGTTCCCCTTCAGCCATGATGGGCACAGGTGGTGTAGATGCAGGTGGTCTGAGGGATGAGATTACTTCTCGTTTGAGTAAACTGATATGGGATACTGGGTGGATCTGCCTGAGTGTCTTTGGAAGGAGCAGTTCAACTGCTACTGGACTGATGATTCTAGTGATGGGGAAAGGTCCAGTGAACTTTGGCCCTAGTTTCTTTGAAGGTTGTAATGATTTCAAGAATTTTGTAGATAAATATGCTCTGTCTCCAATATGAAAAGGTTTGGGTTCCATCCTTTTCTTGTCAGCTTGAATCTTAAAAGCTTCTCTAGCTTCCTGTAAGGCTAATCGTACCACTGGCCACGTGTTTTGCAAATTATCCATCCACTCCTTAAGTGAGGGGATGGTGGGTTCTTCTGTGGGCAGTTCAGGCATGGGACTGAAATCCTGGCCGGTTGCTACTCTAAAAGGGGTAAAACCAGTGCTTGAATGGACAGCATTATTAAACGCAACTTCAGCAAAAGGCAAAAGTTCAGTCCAGTTATCCTGTTGGAAATTCATGAAACATCTTAAATATTGTTCTAGCACCGAGTTCAAAATTTCAGAATTACCATTAGTACAAGGATGAAAGGATGTGCTCAACCTCTGCCCAGTACCAAGTAAGTCCAAAAACGTCCTCCAAAAGTTGGAGGTGAATTGAGCCCCTCTGTCGGAGATGATCCTTTGTGGAGCACCATGAAGTCAATAAATGCGTATTAGGAATAATTTGGCTAAACCTTTAGCAGTTGGGATCTTCTGGCAGGGTATAAAATGTGCCTGTTTTGAAAACAGGTCTGTCACAACCCAAATAACAGTATTTCCCTCACTGTTTGGCAATTCCACAATGAAATCCATAGCGATCTCTCTCCAAGGTGCTGAAGGTTCAGCTACCTTCTGCAATAGACCTGGGGATTTCCCCTGACATCTTTTTGCTGCTGCACAAATGGGGGAGGTAGCTACATAGCTTTCTATGTCCTTTCTAGTGATGGCCACCAAAATTGTCTTTTAATCAAGTACAAAGTTTTCACTAACCCAAAATGTCCAGCTAATTTGGAGTCATGGCACCATTCGATTAAGCATAGTCTTTGGCTGGCAGGGACATACAACTTCCCTCCCACCCAAGCCAAGTCGTCTTTCATCAGACAGCTGGATTTGTTGTTCAAAAACCATTCATCAGTGGCCAATGCTTGTTTAAAAGTTTGGGTGGTGTCATTGTCCGTCAATGTTTCTTTTTTAGCCTGGGATCTGGTGACCACTTTAGTGGCTAGTTGATTGTTTTGTACTATAGGTTTGATTACGTCTGGCTTTGCACTATTGTATTGCAGCTTTCTGGACAGTGCATCTGCCAGAAAGTTCCCCCCCTCCCGGGAGGTATTTTAGAGTAAAATCAAACCGTTTAAAGTATTGAGCCCATCGTACTTGTTTTGGGGAGAGTTTCCTTGGGGTCTTTAGGGCTTCTAGATTTTTGTGATCCATCCAGACTTCAAAAGGGGTTTTACTGCCTTCTAGGAAATGCCACCAGGTCAACAAAGACCAACAAACTGCATAAGCCTCTTTCTCCCAAATGGTCCACCTTTGCTCAGTCTCATTCAACTCTTTGAATGTGTAAGCGCAGGGTTGGAGTTGGTCTTGCTCATTCTTCTGAAGCAGGACTGCTCCTATTGCCACATCGCTGACATCTGCTTGTATGACAAATGGTTTCTCCGTGTCTGGGTGTTTCAGAATTGGTCCTGCCGAGAACTGCCGTTTAAGTTTTTCAAATGCTGCCTAGCACTCCATAGTCCAGTTCAATGGTTGCTTTGGTTTAGGGTTGTCCTCCCCCTTTGTTTTTAAGAGCCTGGTGATGGGGAGGGCAATCTGAGCGAACGCAGGGATAAACTGGCAATAAAAGTTGGCAAACCCCAAGAAGCTTTGTAACTGTTTCCGTGTGCGTGGAGGGTCCCAATCAAGTACAGCCGGCACTTTCAGAGGATCCATCTCCACCCCCTGGTGGGAAATGCAGTATCCCAAATAGTCAATCTTCTCTTGGTGGAATTCACATTTGGAAAGTTTGGCATAAAATTTGGCAGCACGGAGTTTGTTTAAAACTGCCCTGACTAGTTTCACATGTTCTGCTTTGGTCTCGGTATAGATTAAAATGTCATCCAAATAGACCAGAACCCCCTTATATAAATGCTGATGCAGCACTTCATTTATTAACTGCATAAACACTGCAGGAGCCCCTTGCAACCCAAAGGGGAGCACCTTGAACTGGTAGCAGCTGAGGGGGGTGTTAAATGCTGTTTTCCACTCATCCCCTCCCTTAATTCTGACACGGTAGTAAGCCTCCCTTAAGTCCAGCTTTGAAAAAAAATTCCCCTTAGCGAGATGTGCTAACGTATCTTTCATAAGGGGGAGAGGATCCATGTTCTGTACACTGATTGTATTTAAATTTCTAAAATCAACACACAAAGAGTACGGGAGCTGCAATTTTTGGTCGGGCTGGCTCAATGAAACCCCTTGCTAGGTTTTTCTCAATGAATGTTCTCAGTTCTTCCAGCTCCCTCGGTGACATGCTGTACTTCTTGGGTTTAGGGAGTTTCACACCAGGTAAGATTTCTATTGCACACTCAGTGGCACGGTGGGGGGGGGGGAGCTCATCTGAGGCTTTTTCGCTAAAAACCTCAGCTAAATCCTTGTACTTTATGGGTATGTTCTCATATGGGGTGGCGTGACCAGGCATGGCTGTTTCTCAGTTCTCTGCCCCCTCAATTCCTTTGTGTGGATACTCAGCAAGAGTCTCCTTCTTCTGAAATTTTATGATGCCTTGTTCCCAATTGATTTGTGGGTTCCATTTTTTTAGCCATGCAAGGCCCAGAACCAACGGCCATTCCATGCCAGGGGCCACTATAAAGGTAAGCTTTTCCTCGTGGCTACTGATGCCTATATGTAGAGGCTCGGTGGCTAGAGAAGCTGGCTCCCCTCCTGCTATTGACCCATCTAGTTGGCAGAAAGCAATGGGGGTTTTCAGCTTTCTTACGTTAATCTTTAACCTCCCTACTAAGGTTGGACTGATCGCCCCGCTCGATACTGGTTTCTGACCATATCGATCTCAGCTTCTTCAGAGCTGACATACCATTCGTGTAGGTCATTCGGTGCCCCTCGGGCCACACAGGCATTGTATAGATCATCACTCAGCCCGTCCTTGAAGCAACTCACCAAGATATCTTCCGGCCAGTGCACACGGCATGCGAGGTCCCGGAATTCTTTTTTTTTATATTAACAAATTTTTATTTCATAATCAACAAGCAAACATATAGGCATATAAACAAAACATAGTCAGTCATTAAAATATAGCTTCTAATACATCAAAGCTTGAAAAGGTTTTAAAACATTTTTCCCCTGCCTCCCCCCTCCTATCCCAACCCCCCCCCCCAGACTTCCCAGAGCAAATACAGGGTAAAACATTTAGTAAACACACAACCCCCCCCCACACACACACTATCTATTGATTTATCTCCCTCTTGCATTTTAACTCACCTTGTTCATATCTAAATATAACTGTTCTTGCTTGAAGATAGTTAGTCCCACTTCATTCTTGTCCATTCTTCAGCAATAAGCAGATCTTCTTTATTCCAGTCAAAACCTAGTAACAATTAGCCATCGCATCTCCAACCCTTACATATATTACCACAGTGAGAAAATACTTCAACTAGGCTCCAGTAAAATATATTGTAAAAAACCTTATACTTCCCATCCTATAAACTTATATTAAACATAAACTTATTCAACTTATTCTTTACCAATCCACTAGATAACATTAATGTAACTTAAAACAAAATATAAATTTTAATAATATCCTTCTTGGAACCCTTGAATTTGTATTGAGAGATCTATACTGACCTTAATTTTAACATCCACAATATTTTTCTTTTAGTCCATCAACTTTTATATTTTTTTAAAAAAAAAACACTGTTCAAAATGTACTTCCAAACACAAGTAAAAATTTAGCCAGTAACCTATAACAATTCAAACATAACATTACTTAAAATAACTTTCCAAAGTAAATCATGTCCCTAAATATAAGCAAATCATTCATTTTCACTCTAATATAACTTTTCAAAACAAAACAAATCATATCCCTTAATACAAGTATAGTAATACTTTTTCACCATTATTATCCTCCCCAAGAAGGAGGAGTATAATTCTTCCATCTCCATTTTTTCCTGGCTTTTTTACGAGCCTTCTTCTTTAGTCTTCTTCCTCCATCTTTTTTTATTTTTACAAACTCTTGAGTTTTTAGCTGTAATTTTTGAGTCTTGCCGTTTTGTACACTTCGCAAAATGATTCCTTTTAAGTCAGAATGCAGGTTTTAGCCAATACACAAGTGTGAAGATGTTTTCTTTACTATTTCCTTTGAGAACCCGAACAAACATGCATCCCCACTGTTATCCTTTAAAGTGAGACAACCCACATGGCTATCATAAAAATTCCTGCAGATAAAGGGAATCTCAGGCCTCCTTGGCGCCAGGATATAGGTTGTAAAATATCTGATGACACAGGCAATGCTAGTAAATCGAATCCAAGTCTCCCCTTCCTCCACTTGAATGGCAGTATCACTTTTAGGGATCTGACCCCCAACAAAAGAGGAGTTTCGTCCCACCTGACTCAGGTCTCCTGCCATTGTCCTCCCTCCCCCATGTCAGGCGCAACTTCCCCTTCACCAGATGTGGCTGCCCAGAGTTGGGGGAGGGAGGGGGCCCCAGCTGTTTCATCACTCCCCCCCACAACTCCCCAAGGAACAGAAGTGGGGTGAGCTCCGGGGCCTCAGGGCAAAGGCCGCAGAGAAAGGCCGAGGCAGAAAGGGGGCTTGGCAGTCCTGGGGAGGGGAAGGGGGCCCTTGGCTGCCTCTCCAGGGGCTTCTCCGCAGGCAGCTGCCAGCAGAAGTACTGCCACCCTTGGAATGCTGGGCAGGACACAGACCGGGGAAAGGATTAAGGGGGGGAGAAAGTTGGGGGGTCCTTTCAGATCCTGGGGAGAGGGGGGAGAATTGCAGCTGATGAGAAGCTCTTAGAGCCTCACCTGGATGCAGGCAAGGAAAGTGGAGAGGTTGAGACCTTCCCCCCAAGAGGAGATTCCCTTCCCTCCTGCCCTCTCCCCCTTCCCAGAGCCTCCAACTTTGCCCCCACCCCACCACTGCTGCTCTTGGTCTCTCCTGCTCCCTTCACAGAGCCAGGCACTGTTTCTCCCATGCCCTACGGCTGCAACCTTGGCCAGAGAGAAACTGGGCCTAGAGTCTGGGAGTGGCCAATCTGCTCCTCTCAAGACCAGATTTCCCGCTGCCCCCTCCACAGCATCTGCCCGCCTCACCCCTCTCCCTGGCAGCATCTGTGGGGCTTCCGAGAGAGGCTCCCCCTTGCAGCTGCCTCGGGGTCTCACCTGAGCTCCGAGCCCCAGAGGCTGCCCGGAGCTCCTCCCACTGTCAGGGTTCCAAGGAACACCCCTAATGAAATAAAGCCCTGAGGCCAGTGGTGGGATTCAGCCAGTTCACACCACTTCGGGAGAACCGGTTGTTAACTTTCTGAGCAGTTTGGTGAACTGGTTGTTGGAAGAAATCATTAGGGCAGAGAACCGGTTGTTAAATTATTTGATTCCCACCACTGGCTGAGGCCTGAAGTTCCTGAAAGTTCCAATTTATTAGAGATTCATGTTGGCACGTCTGGAAAAACCCGAACCTGAAAGCTTCCAGGTTTTCTCCACCCAGCTGACAGTTCACAGCCCTGCCCCACCCCCACAAGTTCATCACATTGTCCAATCAATTTTTCCCATTCCACCGGATACAATCTTCAGGCAGTCTCCATCAGACGCAGGCAAAAGTCCTTGAATACGGAATGTTGTTATGACTAACTTTCTACCCCTCCAACAACAACCCCTCCCCACTTCAGTTAAGAAGCAACAAAGAAAATAGTCTTCTAAAACTGACACCAGGTTAGTCTCTTCCCAGGAATGCCCCAGATCCCCTCCTCCTTCCTGGCCATCCTGGCCTTTCTCCGTGGGTCTGGGCTTTGCTTTCCCCCCTGAGTGCCCCATGCATGGAAAGAGGTGGCAGTGAACATGGGATATGGTCTTCCCCATTTCCAGAATTAAATAGATGGAACCAGGAGGGGGATTTTGCAGATCTGCTTCCCTTTCCCACTACCAGGCTCCCCAGCTTCCTTCTCCCTAGAGCGGCTCCCCACTCAGCCGGGCAGAGTCCTGTCTGGCATCCCTGCAAGAGCCCCCTTGCCTGGCCTCTGCATGGGAAAGGGTGGCAGGGGAACATGGGATATGGGCTTCTGCATTTCCGGGTCTCTGAAGATGGAAGTTGAATTTCAAAGATCACTTTCCATCTGCAACACGTCTCAGCTTTGTCTATCGTCCAGTCCGTGAGTGTCAAAAAGAACCAAGAAGCAATGTTGATTTGCAAAGTTTAATCAAGGTCTAAACAAGGTCTATGCAGCAGCACAGCCAGAAGAACATAATAAGCCAGATCACGGGGTTAAAGTCAGCGCTGCACGCAACCGTCATGCAGCGCTATTTATTCCGTTCCCAGCTCTTAACTACCATCCAGCACGCAATCCACACACCCCCATCAGCTGTTCAGCGGTTTCAATACTCCCGCCCATCAACGCTGTCGGAGCTCCATGAACATCATAGGTCAACGCTGGACCCAGCTGGTTGCCGCGCAGAGCTTCCCCCACCGTCCCAGGCAGCCAGGTGGGTATCGTTGATGCTTCGACTCCCCCAGCCCCCCATGGATGGTGCGTCCCAGTCAGGGCTCAATAACACGAGGGTCCTGAGCTCCCCTTCCCTCCCTCCCCTCCCCACATGGGGTGAGAAGCAGCCTTGATTTCTCCATCTCTTTTCACTTGGTTTTTCTAACCTCTCTCTCTCTCTCTCTCTCTCTCTCTCTCTCTCTCTCTCTCTCTCTCTCTCTGATTTATTTAACTCTGCAAAGTTCAAAAAACTAGTTGTTCACTAACGTTGATTTTGTTCTTGAAATCTGGCCACACTATTGCATCAGCCCTTTTGTGTGGTGCTCTTGAGTATTAGCTTTCAAAATAAAATAAATTTTGGCTCCAACTCAGCTGGCAGCTATTTCAGATCTGTGACATGCTCCAGCATTAACTGCCCCCCAGAGTTTTGTCTTTCATTACTATGCAAAAAAAATTATCAGATTTATTTCTTTCTTCAGCCACAGGTGCCGTGTATTTCCTCCATGGCCACTTTCAAGCATGGAGACCCCAAACCCTTCAATTCTAGATGACCGATTTAATTCCATCTCTGCCCCTGTTATTTTAAGTCATATGGGGATTATTTCACTTTCATTTCCCTCCAGAGAATTTCCCAACAACATTTGAATCCAAGAACTAGTTGAATTATCCAGGGATCCCTGCTGACAGGTAGAATTATGATAAAATTTTCAGCTCTGCTATTTGGCCGAATCCTCCAGGGGAGACTTTGGACAGAGAAATAGGGAGTTTAGAGACAGGCAGGGTCTGTGCTCTTGAATCTACGTCTCCCTCCTTTCCAGGTGAAGCTGAGTGTTTCTCTGTGTTTGAATCAGGAAAGACACTGGAGATTCCACCTTGTGAGACTCCTTTGATTCTTCTACTTCTTCTTTAGAAACAGGAAAGGGATTCATTGATTCACCCCATGAATTATGGGACTCCTGCTTCTGCTTCTGATGCTGCTTCTGTCCCATCCAGTCTCTGGGAAGCTGAGAATGAAATGCCCGCTGAGTTTGGAGGACCAGGATGGAAAACAACCACAGAGCTTTTACAGCCCAGGAGACCATCTCATTGGTTTAGTCATCACTGCAAATGAAAGATTGCATATAAAGTTGCTTTTCAATGTGGCTCCTCCTCTTCAGTTTGTTTTCCATGATCCGTAAGTCATTCAGGGTGATGGAGTTGCACTCCCTCCACTCTAACACTCTCCTTCTTTTCTCTTTTCTCTTTTTCATTTATTCCTATATTGGGGAATAGGTCTAATTTCCTGCATGATTTTGATTTCTATGGTTTCTCTGTTTGGTCTGATTTTGTGAAAGAGACTCAAATCCAAAAATGGATCTGAAAAAAAGCTGAAAGGGATGCAAATTATTTTCCTTTCTCACTTCAATCCTTAATTTATCACTTGAATAATGAATTTAAAGTAGTGGTGAAATCAGTTGTAGTTGCCATACCTCAACCAATTCCCATATTTGTGTAACTGATCTTTGCTTTTGGATCAATGTTGGCTTAAGGCTCTGTAGGCTTGTGGAGAATTATATATTAAAATCAGTATTTATCGTTGCTTTTGATTATGTTTTAACAATAGGAATCTTTATTGGTTTTCATATGGCTTACGATTCATTTTCAACATTCAAATGGTCAACAAGAATTCCCAGCTCCTGAACAATCTCACACTTGGCTACAAGATCCATGACAACTATTTGAGCACTTTCCACACTTCAGATGCCTTGCTGGACATGCTCTCCACTGGAGAAGCCAATGTCCCCAACTACAGCTGTGGAAGGAAGGAGAACCTTCTGGCTCTTCTTGATGCAGCTGACAGGGAGATCTCCATCCATATGTCAACATTAGCAGCATCTTACAAAGTCCCACAGGTTTGTGTGTGTTTTTCTCCCTCTGGTAAAGTGAGGGGTGGGTGGTGGTGGGTGAGCCATAGATGCAATCATGTCTTCTCCATGGAATTCAAGAGCTGCTTTTCTCCATATTAGCAAAAATGTCAATATTTTACCCCATTATGTTCATGTTGAGATTAGTCATTAGCCTGAAATGAGATTAGTCATTAGCCTGAAATGCAATCAATCCATTCCCTGGAGAAGACACTCCAACAACTATTTAACTGATCAAAAAGTATCCTTGGTTGTTGGGCATCTATTGGCATCTTCATTTTCACACATAAATGATGCCTGCCATATCCACTAGGATTGAAGTTGGCAATAGTAGCATTTTACCTATCTAAAAAATAGAATAAAAATTACTCTAGCAATTATAGGCCAAATAGACTAGCAGATATTGTGGTTAAATCTATGCCACGATCCTCTTAGTTAAACTTGAGAAAAAATGCATTCCTTGCAGAAGAAGCAGAAGGTTTTAGGTAGAGTTAAAAGCTATATAGATTTTATAAGGAATAATGCACAAGTTAACAATCTAATATTGGGAACAAATTTATCTTGAAATGTCTAATCTATATCAGTGAGGTAAAGTAAGGTTTGCAGGCTTTCTAGATGTTAGTGCAGCATTTGACTCAATAATCAGGGAAATGTGATAGAGAAAATTGATTGCCCTCAAAATGGAGCTCAGCCTGTTGGCCCTGATCCAAGCCCTTGTTTGAGAGGGAGGTTTGGGCTCAAAGGAGCCAAGAGAAGAAGGATCCATGCTTACCAAGGAGGAAGGGAAGGAGTGCATATTTAAACCTTCTTATTCAGTGTAACTATGAATGACTTACTAGGAGTAATGAAGGATAAAAAAAAACAGATCATTAATAAATCTTATTTTATTTTTTGACAGAAATGACTAAATAAGTAGACCAATGAAATGCAGTGTATGTAATATACAGTACTTGGATTTCAGAAAGGCTTTGACAAAGTAAACCACAACCTATTTCTTGGAAAACTGAAAATATGTGGGATAGACAGCATCACCCACAGATGGGCTCAGCCTGGGGTCCTCAATGGAACTACGTCTGCATGGAGGGAAACAAGCAGTGGGGGACCCCAAGGTTCCATTTTAGGCCCAGTTCTCCTCAACAGCTTCATGAATGATTTGGATGAGGGGAGAAATGGGGAAATCAACAAATTTGCACATGAGACTAAAGTGGCAGGAATAGCCAACATCAAAATAGACTCAAGATCCAGATAGATCTAGGTAGACTTGAATCCTGGGCCTATTTATCTAAATGAATTCATTGTAGAGAAAAGTAATGTTTTACACTTAGAAAAACCAAATGTCCACTTACAGATGAGGTGAAACCTGGCTCCATAGCAGTAACTGTGAAAGGGATCTCGGGGTCCGAATGGACAATCACCTAAATATGAGCCAGCAATGTGTGGCAGCAGCCAAAAAAGCTAATTCAGTCCTAAGTTGCATTAACAGAGGGATAAAATCAAGATCACATGAATTATTCATACTGCTTTAAAATGCCTTGTCAAGACCACACTTGGAATAGTGCATCCAGTTTTGGCCACCATATTATAAAAAAGATGTAGAAACTCTGGAAAGAGTGCAAAAAAGATGATTAAAAGCCTGGAGACTAAAACATATCAGGAATAGTTGCAGGAATTCAGTTTGTCTAGTCTATTAAAAAAGACGAGGGGTGACATCATAACAATGTACCAATATTTGGGGGGCTGCCAGAGAGAAGAGGAGGTCCACCTATTTTCCAAAGTACTAGAAGGCAAGACAAGAAACAATGGATGGAAACTAATCAAAGAGAGAAACAACCTAGAACTAAGGAAAAATTTCCTAATGGTGAGGAATGGAACGTCTCCCCTTCAGAAATTGTGGGTGGTCCATCACTGGAGGCTTTTAAGAAGAGGCTGGACAGCCACTTGTCTGGAATAGTGTAGATAGATACAGATTAACAGAGTTGGAAGGGACCTTGTAGGCCATTTAGTCCAAGCAGACCCTGCACCATTTCTGACAGATCGCGGTCCAGTCTCTTCTTGAAAGCTTCCAGTGATGAAGCTCCCACAACTTCTGAAGGAAATTTTATCTCTTTCTTTCCAGGTTGAATCTCTCCTTGTTCAGTTTCCAGCCATTATTCCTTCTCCGGCCTTTGTGAGCTTTGGAAAATAGCTTGACCCCCTCCTCTCTGTGGCAGCCCCTCAAATATTAGAAGACTGCTATCATGTCTCTCCTGGTCCTTCTCTTCACTAGACCAGCCATGCCCAGTTCCTGCAACTGTTCATTGTATGTTTTAGCCTCCAGTCCCCTAATCCTCTTGGTTGTGGTAACCAAAACTGGATGCGGTATTCTAGGTGTGGTCTTACTAAGGGTTTATAGGGTGGTATTAATTAATTAATTAATTAATTAATTAATTAATTATATTTCTATACTGCCTTTCTCCTGCAGGACTCAAGACGTTGTACAGTCAAGAAAAAATAAAAGATATACAAACATCATAAAATTGATAATTAAAATTATAACATAGTTTAGCCCAAATTAAATAAAACCCAGAATTAGATAATATTTTAATCATTCCCAGTTAACAAGTTTAGCCCCGCCTGATTGAACATCAGGGTCTTGAGGGCACAGCGGAAAGCACGGAGATTAGGGATGTTTCGTATATCAGGGGGAAGTTCATTCCAAAGGGTTGGAGCCCTTACAGAGAAGGCCCTCCCCTGGGAGTCGCCAGTCAGCACAATTTGACTGACGGTACCCTGAGTAGTCCCTCCCTGTGAGAACGAACTGGTCGGTGGGAGGCTATTGGTGGCAAAAGACGGTCTCGTAAGTACCCAGGTCCTAAGCCATGGACTGCTTTAAAGGTGATAACTAACACCTTGAATCGCACCCGGAAGACCACTGGGAGCCAGTGCAGCTCGTGTAGGAGAGGTGTTACATGGGCGCAACGAGATGCACCCATAACCACCCGTGCAGCTACATTCTGGACCAGTTGGAGCCTCCAGGTGCTTTTCAAGGGGAGCCCCATGTAGAGAGCATTGCAGTAGTCCATACGGGAGGTGACTAGGGCATGAGTGACTGTGCGCAAGGCATCCTGATCCAGAAAGGGACGCAACTGGTGGATCAGGCGAACCTGATAAAAGGCCCCCCTGGCCACGGCCGTCAAATGGTCTTCTAAAGATAGCTGTGAGTCCAGGAGGACACCCAAATTGCGGGCCCTCTCTGTGGGGAGCAAGGTCTCATCCCCAATTGTCAATGATGGTACCAGCTGACTATACCGGGACTCTGGAAGCCACAGCCATTCAGTCTTGGAGAGGTTGAGTCTGAGTTTGTTTCTCCCCATCCAGATCCGTACGGCCTCCAGGCAACGGGACATCACAGTAAGGGCATCGTTGGGGTGGTCTGGGGTGGAGATGTATAGCTGAGTGTCATCAGCATATTGATGAACATTCACCCCGAAACCACGGATGATCTCACCTAGCGGTTTTACATAAATGTTGAACAGAAGGGGTGAGAGGACTGACCCTTGCGGCACCCCACAAATAAGGTGCCTCGAGGTCGACCTCTGCCCCCCTGCCAACACAAACTGCGAACGGTCAGAGAGAAAGGAGGAGAACCACCAAAGCATGGTGCCCCCTATTCCTAACCCTTCCAGCCGGTGCAGTAGGATACCATGGTCGATGGTATCAAAAGCCACTGAGAGATCTAATAGGACCAGGATAGAGGAGCAACCCCTGTCCCGGGCCCTCCAGAGATCATCAACCAATGCGACCAATGCCATTTCTGTGCTGTATCGTGACCTGAAGCCCGACTGGATCGGATCCAGATAGATATCTTCATCCAGGTATCGGGGTAGTTGTCGCGCCACCACACTCTCAACAACCTTCGCAACGAAGCGAAGATTAGAGACTGGACGATAGTTTGATAATAAAGCTGGGTCCAGGGAAGGTTTCTTGAGGAGGGGCTTCACAACCGCCTCTTTCAAGGCGGCGGGAAAGAAACCCTCACTCAGAGAAGCATTTATAATTCCCTGGAGCCAGCCTCGTGTAACCTCCCGGGAGGCCAGTACCAACCAGGAGGGACATGGGTCCAATAAATATGTGGCAGCGTTAAGCTTTCCCAGAATCCTGTCCACATCCTCAGGAGCTACAGAGTCAAACTCTTCCCAGATAACGCTCTCAAGACCTACCCCCGTCTCCTCCCCTGGATCTACCCAATCAGAGTCCAGGCCATCCCGAATCTGAGTGACTGAGTGAGTATCATGCAGGAATTGCACAAAATCCTCAGCTCGTCCCTGTAAGGGATCTTCCTGCGTCCCCACCTGAAGTAGGGAGAGGGTCACCCTAAACAGCGCAGCTGGGCAGTTCTCTGCAGATGCAATAAGAGCGGAGAAGTAGCTAGACTTCACCGCTTTTATCGCCACTAGGTAGGTCTTAATATAAGATCTCACCTGTGTTCGGTCAGATTCAGATCGGCTTGTCCTCCAATCGCTCTCCAGGCATCTTTTCCGACACTTCATCTCTCTCAGCTCCTCAGAAAACCAAGGAGCTAGTCGAGATCGGCATCAGGTCAGAGGCCGCAAAGGCACGACATGGTCCAAGGCCCCAGTAGCCACCCTGTCCCAGGCGACTACTAGGTCCTCAGTTGAGTCGTGAGCCAGAGTCTCAGGAAATGGCCCAAGCTCCATCAGAAACCTCTCGGGGTCCATCAGGCGCCTGGGACAGAACCATTTGGTCGGTTCCGTCTCCCTGCAGTGAGTAGAAGTGACTTGAAAGTCCATGTGAAGGAGAGAATGATCAGACCATGACAAGGGCTTGATGTCTATATCCCCTGTTTTAAGATCATTCAGCCACTGGTCCGAGACAAAAATCAAGGTATTAGGTTTTTAAAATATTTTTTTATTAATATTAAATTTAAATATACATAAATCATAATGTATAATATATAACAATGTATACAATACAAACAATCAACAAGTGCTCCCCCACCCCTCGGGATCATTCCTGCTTCCAAAATCATAAAGCTTCTTCTGGTGGTGGTATCCCCCTTCCTCCAGAAAACACATATTATTATTATTATTATTATTATTTATTAGATTTGTATACCGCCCTTCTCCTTGCGGACTCAGGGCGGTGGACAGCCGAATAAAAAACAGTATACAAAAGTTAAAATTTCTTAAAAGACATATAACTATGGCTAAAATTAAAACCACTAAATAATTAAAATACCCAACCCTCTAATACAATCTTAAAAATTCAGCTGGGTCAGGCTAGACCAGCAAGCTGAAAAAGATGGGTTTTTAGGGCCCGACGAAAAGTCTGGAGGTCAGCAATTGTTCTCAGTTCTGGAGGCAGATCGTTCCAGAGGGTAGGGGCTGCCACAGAGAAAGCCCTCCCCCTGGGGGTCGCCAGCCGACATTGTCTAGCTGACGGCACCCTGAGGAGACCCACTCTGTGGGAGCGCACCGGCCGGTGGGAGGCTATTGGCGGCAGAAGGCGGTCCCGTAAGTACCCTGGTCCTAAGCCATGGAGCGCTTTAAAGGTGGTCACCAACACCTTGAAACGCACCCGGAAGTCCACCGGCAGCCAATGCAGCTCGCGCAGGAGAGGTGTCACATGGGAGCGTCCCGTCGCTCCCATAATCCCCCGCGCGGCCGCATTCTGCACCAGTTGGAGCCTCCGGGTGCACCCCAAGGGGAGCCCCATGTAGAGAGCATTGCAGTAGTCCAGGCGAGAGGTGACGAGTGCCTGAGTGACTGTGCGTAGGGAGTCCCGATCTAGAAAGGGCCGCAACTGGCGTATCAGGCGGACCTGATAAAAAGCTCCCCTGGCCACAGCTGTCGTGTGATCCTCCAAGGACAGCCGTGGATCCAGGAGGACGCCCAAGTTGCGCACCCTTTCCGTGGGGGCCAGAGATTCGCCCCCAATAACCAGCGATGGTGTCAGCTGGCTATATCGGGACGCCGGCAACCACAGCCACTCGGTCTTGGAGGGGTTGAGTCGAAGCCTGTTTCTCCCCATCCAGACCCGCACGGCTTCAAGGCACTGGGACATCACTTCCACGGCATCGTTGGGGTGGTCTGGGGTGGAAATGTACAGCTGCGTATCATCAGCGTACTGATGGAACTCCACCCCAAAACCACGGATGATCTCACCCAGCGGCTTTACATAAATGTTGAACAGAAGGGGCGAGAGGACCGACCCTTGCGGCACCCCACACACTAGGCGCCTCGGGGTCGACCGCTGCCCCCCTGTCAACACAGATTGCGACCGGTCGGAGAGGTAGGAGGAGAACCACCGTAAAACGGTGCCTCCCACCCCCAGTCCCTCCAACCGGCGCAACATGATACCATGGTCGATGGTATCAAAAGCCGCTGAGAGGTCTAATAACACCAGGATAGAGGAATATCCCCTACCCCGGGCCCGCCAGAGATCATCCACCAACGCGACCAATGCCGTTTCGGTGCTGTATCCAGACCTGAAGCCGGACTGGAGCGGGTCTAAATAGACAGCTTCATCCAGGTACCGAGGGAGCTGCCATGCAACCACACTCTCGACAACCTTCGCTAAAAAGGGAAGGTTGGAGACTGGACGGTAGTTTGCCAAAATAGCCGGGTCCAGGGAGGGCTTCTTGAGGAGGGGCCTCACCACCGCCTCCTTCAAGGCATCTGGTAGGGCACCCTCACTCAAAGAAGCATTTATAATCTCCTGGAGCCAGCCTCGTGTAACCTCCCGGGAAGCCAGCACCAACCAGGAGGGACACGGGTCCAATAAACATGTGGTTGCATTTAGTCTACCCAAGGTCCTGTCCACGTCCTCGGGAGCCACAGGATCGAACTCAGCCCAGATAACACTCTCAAGACCTGCCTCAGTCACCTCGCCCGAACTAACCCAGTCGGCGGCCAGGTCATCCCGAATCTGAGTTATTTTGTCATCCAGATATTGCACAAAATCCTCAGCACGACCCTGCAAGGGATCCTCCCGCGCTCCCGAATGAAGGAGGGAGCGGGTCACCCTAAACAGGGCGGCTGGGCGATTATCTGATGACGCGATAAGGGCGGCAAAATAATTAGATTTTGCCGCTTTTATCGCCACTAAGTAAGTCTTAATGTGAGCTCTTACTAGTGTCAAGTCAGATTCAGAGCGACTGGCCCTCCAACCGCTCTCTAGGCGTCTTCTCCGGCGTTTCATCTCCCTCAGCTCCTCGGTAAACCAAGGAGATAAGTGAGTTCGGCGCCGGGTCAGAGGCCGCAAAGGCACGACGCGGTCCAAGGCCCCACCGGCTGCCCTATTCCAGGCAGCCACCAGATCCTCAGCCGAGTCGTGTGTCAGTGTCTCAGGAAATGGCCCAAGCTCCGTCTGGAACCTATCAGGATCCATCAGGCGCCTGGGGCGGAACCACCTGGTCGGTTCCGCCTCCCTGCGGTGAGGTGCAGCGGTCTGAAAGTCGAGTCGAAGGAGCGAGTGGTCAGTCCATGACAAGGGCTCCACAACTATATCCCCAATATCTAGACCACTCAACCACTGACCAGAGACAAAAACTAGATCCAGGGTGTGTCCACCAACGTGGGTCGGGCCTTGAATTACCTGGGTCAGGTCCATGGCCGTCATGGAAGCCATGAACTCCCGAGCTAACTCAGATGTTTCACCGATGGATGGCAGGTTGAAATCCCCCATGACCATGAGCCCAGGGGTATCAACCGCCACCTCGGCTACAACATTGAGAAGCTCGGGCAGGGTCGTTGCCACGTGGCAGGGAGCCAGGTACGTGACTAACAGACCCCTCTGCCCACCACGACCCCACCTCACGAAGATGGACTCACACCCGGCTATCTGAGGTACAGTGGTCTCTCTCGGACTCAGACCTTCTTTAATAATGACCGCTACTCCCCCACCCCTCCCCTGAGCTCTCGGCTGGTGGAATGCAAGGAAACCTGGTGGGCACATCTCCACGAGGGGAACATATATTAGGAACCTTTTCCAGATTCCATTGAATTCATTTACTTTCATTATGCCACTCCTTACTTCGATATTACAGGTCAGTTTATCATTTATGGCAATATCCCATACTTCCTTATCCCATTCTTCCAAACAATAATCGCCTCGTATCTTCCAGTTCCTAGAAATCATTAACCTTGCTGCGGTCAACAAATTTGTTATCAACTCTTTAGTCTCTTTTTTACACTTTATATCTTGCAATAGTGAGAGTAATGCTACCTTTGGTGCCTCTTCTACCTTTATTCCTACAATTTCTTCAATCTCCTTAAACACCATCTTCCACAATTTTTGCACAAATTTACAATCCCACCACATATGTGAATATGTTCCTTTTTCCCCACAACCTCTCCAACAGTTATCTGAATAGTGCTGATTCATATTGCTTAATTTAACTGGAGTTAAGAACCACCTCCATACCATTTTGTAATACTTCTCTTTTATTCTTACTGACATATTTCTCAACACTCTTTGTTGCCAAATTCTTTCCCAACTCTGTTGCCCTATTTGTATCTTCAAATCAGTATCCCATACCATCTTTCCTAAATTTTCCCTCTCCTCTTCCTTCAACAATATTTTATAAATTCCACTCATTAAGCGTTTTATACCTTTATTTTCTTCCTTTACAGTTTCATTTTTTTCAATTAATTCCTGGAACCTCGTTAACTCTCTGCACTCTTCATTTTCTCTTATCCAGTTTTTAGTCCATTGTTCCACTTGGCTGTAATTTAACCAAGACAACCATTTTCCTCTGGCGAGTCGTATCTTGTCTGTAACTCCATCATTCACTACCACTAAGGCAGAATTCCGAGAATATAATTGGTCTATTACAGCTTTGAATTTGATTCCAAACCCCATTCTGTCTATTAACATCTTTAATGCTTGCCAGCTCACACAATCGAAGGCCTTAAAAATATCTAAGGCTAATATCCCCGCTTTAAGCTTTAGATTTTTAATCTCGTGAATTACATTTATCACTCTTCCAACCAAATTATGCATTTGTCGGCCCATTACAAATCCACATTGATCTTCCCTTATATACTTACCTATAGAATTATTCATTCTTCTTGCTAAAATAGTTGAAAAAATTTTTGCACCTTGATTTATTAATGATATAGGTCTGTACGAGTCAGGGAGCGTCGGATCCTTATCTGGTTGAGATATTAATATTATTAACGACTGCTCCCATGATTCTGGGATCTTTTCCCCTTCTAATATTGCATTATACAGTTTAATAATTTCGGTACTAATAATGTTTTAAATATTTGATAGAATTCTGTTCCTAATCCATCTACCCTTTCAAGGGGTAGATGGATTACTACCTTCAAACTTTCAATTACTTCTACAATTTCCCTTTGTGATACACTGCTTTCCATTAATTCTTTATGCTCCGTTTCCACACTCCTTTTTATATATTTCCCTAAGCTTCCATTCTATCCTTCTTAACCTCCTTACCCTTGTACAACTCTTGATAAAATTCCTGGAATATTTTTAACGTTCCTTTCATTGTACTACAATAATTCCCCAATTTATCTTTCACTATACCTATTGAATTTTTAGCTTTCTCCTTTTGTGTGAGCCTGGCAAGCATCTTAGAATTTTTATTGCTATTTTCAAAAAATTCTCTTTTCATGTATATTAAATTATTCTGAACTTCCTCTAATGTTTATTCTCTAATTCTTTTTTCTTAGCTTGTAATTCTATTAATTTCTGTTTATTTCTTGTATGCCAATATTCTTTTTCCAATTTCTTAATCTGTTCCTCTATTTTTCCCCTAATGCAGCTTCTTGCCTTTTAACACTACAAGCTTCCCTGATACATATTCCCCGTGTCACCACCTTCACAGTGTCCCACACCAATCTGTTGCTATTTCTCCTTTTTCATTAATTTCCCACAATTCTGATATCTCCCTTTGCATTTTCTCAACCACTTTCTCATTTTTAAGAATCCTTGTAGTCAGCTTCCATCTAACTGCTTCTCTATAGTCCTTTTTTACCATGAAGTCTAAATTAACCACCGCATGATCCATTACTTTAATTACTCCCACTTCCATTCTACTCAACTTAGTTGCCATATCCCTAGAAACGAAAACATAATCAATTCTAGAATAAGATTTATAAGTTGGGGAATAGTATGTGAAACCGGGCTCCCCACCTTTAAGAAAATGCCACCCATCCACATAATCTTTTTCTTTTACTAATTTATTTAAAACGGTGATACTATTCCTCTTTTCAGCACTTGTGGGATTGGTCCTGTCCAATCTATTATTCATAACCATATTAAAATCTCCACCTAAGATGACGTGTCCTTCTTTAAATTCTTCTATTACTTTAAACAATTCTAAAAAATATTCTCTAAGTCTCTCATTTGGGACATAAACATCAACCAACATATATGCTGTACTTTCAATTTGACCTTTAATCATAATAAATCTACCATGCCCATCTTTTTTGTACTCTCCATAGTAAATCTAGTTCGTTTAGAAATCAGTATGGCCACCCCATTATTTTTTTTGAAGTCCCCAGTGACTTTTCATAATGGAGTGACCACTTCAAACAAACTTCATTTATTCCATCCTTATCCTGTGAGTTTCCTGCAAAAGAAAAATGATGTCAGATCTTTCCTTGTTTAACAATTGTTCGATTCTCCTCCTGTTCACCATTGCCCCCAAAACCTTTGACATCGAGTGTTGTGATTCTTATAGTTTTATCCATATTCAGCACATACAAATTCTTTATGATCCCTTGTGCACTTTAACTTAAACTGACATATAAGAAAACACAAAACAAACTCAACTAAATAATCCTCTTGGACTACCCCCCTTTCCGACCCCCACCCCCAAATCTCCTCAAACACTTTTCCCCCCACTAAATCCCGGTAGCCTAATGCTCCAGCCATTCCCTTAAAGGGGGGGAGGGGAGATGAAGCCTTCTAGTATTAATATGCTACAGATTTATCATCTCAGTCTTGTCAGTTTCACTTCCCACTTGCTGTGGCTCCTCTTCCTCCGCCATTGGCACTTTGAAGAGCAGCATCATCCTGCAATTCCAGCCCCAGACTTTTAAGTAGCTCAATGCCTTGCTCCAAAGAGGTAATCCTATATTGTTTCCCATCATACATCAACCTCATAAATACTGGGTATCCCCATGCATACTTTATCTCCCTTCTCTTGAGCTCTTCGGTGATTGGCTTAATGCTGCGCCTCCACTTAATTGTTTGGTAACAAAGATTGTTGTAAACTTGAACTGTAGATCCTTGAAACTTCAACAAAGCTAACGACCTCAGCTTCATCATCAGCTGCTCTTTTTTATAATAATTAGAAAATTTTACCAAAACGTCTCTGGGACGAGCTCTGAAAGCGCCCACTCTGTGGACGCGCTCAGTGTCCTCTTCTCCCGTGGCCAGGTGAGGGAGTATTTCTTTGAACCAATGTGGGATCAATTTCCTCATGTCCTCTCCTGTCATCTCTGGTAAATTTCGAATTCATATTGATGGTCGTCTGCTTTGATCTTCCAGAGAAATCAGTCTTTTCTCATGCTCGTCAAACTCCAGAGAGTGCTTTTCCTCCATCTCCCTCATTTGTTTCCCTAGTTGGTCAGCTTCCACTCTAAGAAGCTTAATCTGATTATCATTATGACCAACATTTATAGCTAGTTGGTCCATACGCTTGTCTACTTTTTCTGATAACCATCCACTCTTCTGAAAATCGCCTCTTTAGAGCTAGTCAGCATTTCTCTGAGTTCATCCACTGTTGCTGCTGTGAGCCAGTTTTCGCCGCCATTATTGTTTCGCTCTCTGAGCTCTCTTGCTCCGATTCACCCAGAGATTGGGAGGAAGCAGAAGGTTTATTTGATTGATGCCCAGGATTTGAAGATTTATGCCATCGAAAAGACAAAAAGGTGTTAGCAAATATAAGTGGCAACGTATCCATCCTTCAAATCACACCACGGCACGATTAAAAAGACAATCTCTAGGGTGGTATTAGTACCTCTCTTGATCTGGATTATGTCCCTCTGTTAATGCAATTTAGGATTGTATTGGTTTTTTTGGCTGTCGCTACACACTCTTGACTCATATTTAATTGTTTGTCCACTAAGACTCCAGGATCCTCTCACAGTTCCTGCTATTATGCCTGGTTTCCTGCTTGAACAGGGGGTCAGACTAGAGGACCTCCAAGGTCCCTTCCAACCCTTTTATTTTGTTATAAATTCTGTTATAGGTACACATGTTCAGCCTGCTAAATTCCCACTGGAACACACTGAGTTATATAAATAATGTGATATTCTCATACTTAGACTTTGGATTGTATAGACTTGGATTGTTTTGTCTTAATAATTATCTGTTAATTTATAAAGCAAGTTCAAAAGTTATGGTCTTTGTGAAATGACATCCTAGCCATAGATGGTCAGCCATTAGAGCAAGTAACACCTTTCCTTACCTGGGGTTCTTTTCTCTGAGCCTGAATCTTGGCTCCCTCATCATCCAAGGAGCTCAGTCAGAGAAAGGGCAGGAGGGAAAGTGGTGCTGAAATGAAAACCTCACAGCTCTCCAGCTTCCTCAGCCCCAATGATTAAAGTATCTGAGGCCCAGTTTTCCCCCATGTTCTTCCATCAATCTGATGTTTGGGGCTCCAGAGAGAAACCACCAGCAGAACCAACCCAATCTCAGCCTCTGAGGAGGATCTTGGGGTGGGTAAAAGGACTCCAGCTGCTGCCCTCAGAACTGATTTGAGAATTTGCACAATTTCTCCTTTGTCTAAATTCAGAAAATATGGGCATTGGCATAAAATTTAATCTATGGAAACTGACAAGACTCTGAAAATTGTGGCTGTTGGAACAGAGAAAACTTCAATGAAAGACCAAATTTGGATTATGCAACTGACAAATCTTATTAGGCTTTGAGGTCTGCCTGTTTCTTGTATAACTGGAGAAAGAAGTTAAAAAATTTCCTCCAGAAAGAATCTGGGATATAGAAGTAAAAAAAGATGCAGCAATCCTCGAAAATTATAATAGGCCCTTTATTGGAATAGAATACTCCAGTTGGCATTTGCACGTGTTAATCTAATTGTGGTAAATTGTAGGGGTGATACAGTAATATGATTTACATTTTCATTATTTTTTAATTTGCTTATTATTTTCCACTTTTATTATACAATCTTGCTAATAGCCTGTCTTTAATATTTTAAACACTGTCTAATTAACAAATTATTCTAATACATTCATGAGAACTAGGTTGGATTTATTAAACTCTAATATTTTGGACTTGATCTCATCCCAAATATAACACAGCTTTCTTCATTGCTTTTTTAGATCAGTCTTAAAACTGCTTCAGAGGCTCTGAGTGATAAAAGGAAATTCCCCTTTTTCCACCATATTCTCCCCAAAGAAGGATTCCAGTACCCAGCAATTGTCGAAGTGCTCCTCTATTTCAGATGGACCCTGATTGGCCTCTTTGCTTCAGACACAGAGAAGGGAGAGAATTTCATGAGGATTTTTCCTCCTATGCTTGTCAGGAGTGGAATTTGTGTGGTTACATCACAACTGTTCTCAACAACTGGATACACAACAGCCCTCAGGGATTCCCTCTCTAAGTGGAGACAAGTCAATGTCTTTGTTCACTACATAGAACTTGAGTCCATTTGGGGGAGAATCCTTCCTTTCCATTTAACATTTATGCGTCTCCCAGGACCCATTGAAGGGAAAGTCTGGATCCTCACAAGTTTCATGGGGTATAAAATAAACAAGCATAGAAAGCGTAGACCTCTCAAATACATCCATAGTATTTTGAACTTTAATTATGTGGCAAAAGAAAGGCCAATCGATTCTGCCTATGAACCCCATTTCTTTGTGGAAAAAAAGTTTCAAGATCCTTATTTCCGCTGTTCTCTTTCAAAGAACGTCTTTTCTGTCAAAGGCCGCAGAAGATTCACCCAGAAAGCCCCACTGGAGACCCAGGAGAAAAGGAACAGGATCCGGGCCCCAAATCACTATAAATGTTACAATATCATGAAGACTCTGGCCCAGGCCTTGAATGCCGCTTATTCCTCCAGATCGAGGAGAAGAAAGGAGGGAGAAAAGATTTTGGGGACTCAAAGGCTGCAGCCGTGGCAGGTATGAGGTCCCAATATGGATCCATTAATCTTAGATCCTTTGGAGGGGGAATCCAGAGGAGAAGGAGGGGAACCATCTCAACAGATCTGCCCAATTCAATTACTCAGGGAATAATGGCTCCAAAGAGTAGATACCATGGCATTTTGATATTAAACTCTGCTCATTTGAAAATGCTGTATTTTTTCTTAAATGAATTCCTGTATTTGTGGGTTTGTGATGAGCATGGTGGAATTTCCCCTTTGTTCCATCCTCACTGCAGGTGGGTCTGTGTGCAGCTCAACAGGCAGCTAAACCCCCCAATTCCCCTCCAGTGAAAGGGAGCCTGGGGTGGATCTGGGTGTTTCATTGGGAGAAAAGGGCAGGGAGAAACTGAGGAAATGCAAAGAGTGAGAATGAAATAGAAATAGGTGATAGGCAGCATTAACTATCAGCCAACAAAGAAGCAGCCGGAACCTCTCCAGCGATGTTCCGTGTGAGGGATGGAGGCCTCCGGAGGACCATGTGTCTCGGTCAAACCGGCTGCTTCCGGCTCCTCCAAAGGCTGAGAGAAAAGGGAGTCTGGCTTCAGACCATACAGTTAGGCTTATCTGCCCCCGGCCACTAGGTGGGGCTAGAGCAACCACAGCACAAGAGATACATGTTGTGGCTTGACAACCTTTATAAATTTGGAGGAGACCCTGAGACCATCTAGCCCAACCCTTCCTCTCTGCAGGAATCCCAGTTAAAGCTTCTCTGGCTGATGGCTGCTCAGTCTTTGCATTCAGACAATCCATGAACTTCTCTGCTTCACTGGCTCAGCTCTAAAACAGCAAATTCTCCTCCGGGCTTGGTGCCTGCAAGGGGACCTGGTCCTTGAGTTGGGGTCTCCCCAAACTAGAGTGTTCACTTCCTGAGATTCTTATGGCTGCATTTGCCTTCTTTCCATGAACATCTTCCTGCTGACTCAGATTCTGTTTCCAATTACCATATTTTGCACCTTCCCCCCCACAAAAGGGGGTGAAAATTTAGGTGCATCTTATACATCAAATATAGCCCTGCCCACCCTCTGGCCCCCACACTTTGGCCTCTGTCTCCTTGCAAGCAAACAGCAAGAAAAAACAGCTCCTTTCAGCTTCAGCACATCCTATTTAGCACAAGTTGATTGGATTGGCCTCCCGACTCTCAGCTGATTTGCTCTCAGCTGTTTTGTGCAGGGCTCTGCTGGTTGCTCCAAAGAGGTAAATTGCTGGAGCAGATTTTTTCCCCTTGTGCTAATCAAACTATGCTGAAAATGAAAGTAAAGCAGGCTGTTTGCTGTTTGCTGCAAGGAGGCAAAATTGCTCAGAGGCAGAGGGAGATTTCTTTGTCTTCTTTTCCTCACCAAAAAAGGTAGGTGCGTCTTATATTCTGAAAAATACGGTAACTACGATTTTGAGATCATTTTCACAAACATACATTTGAAGTTTGGTGTCCCTCATCTTTCTTCCAGTCCATCATTCATGTTCTTATATGAGACTCTGTTGTTAGTCAAGTCCTAGATGCTAAAAATATATTTTTCTACTGCTTTTTACATATGCCCCCTTCTGTGTGTGCTGATGATAAATATTGTTTCTGGAAACTTGATAAACTCATTAAATTTTATTTTATTCAAAAAGGTAAAATACAAACTTCAAAAAATAAAACTATTGCAAAGACAAAACAAAATTAGATGAAACATTTTTTTAAAAAAATTGTGCATTAAAAACAGATAAAACCATATAGGCATATATTGTTCCCCAGTTGAATGCTGACAGATGAACATTTCTCCCCCTTGCAAAATAGGCCCACAATTATAAACTTCTACCAATATATCTGCAACCACTTGACTTGTCATCTGTCTGCTGTATATAAAAAATGTAGTTAACAGGCAATCAAAAAGAAAATTAAATTTCAAAACTTCAAAACTGTCTGTTATCTGCTATTATATTTAACTCTCAGACAATTTGCAGGGGCTTCTTATGAACCACAAACCACCACAATCATTATATCTGATCCATCCTGAATCTCTTCATGATCCAATATCTTTCTTTGATTCTTAATAATAATAATTCATTTCCTTAAAACTGTAATTAGGATCTTTCCCAGCAACTGCTTTCCATTCCCCAAAGTCACAGGACCTCCTGTAAATTGAAACACGATGACTCTTAAGATTTGTTTTCCAGTTAAGTATGACAAGTCCATTCCCCAATCTCCCCCAATCTTCTTGAAAGGATCCATTTCTTCGGTCATCCGTTCTGTCCACTTTGAGTCTCCAGGGTCCATGGCCTCTCCAGCCATCTCCAGGCAGCCTGCCTTCAAAGCAGAATTCTCCTTCTTCGGGGATGCCAGCAGCAAATTCAGTTCCAGTCCATCCATCCAATCCATCCGATTCAACAATTGTTGCTTGCTTCTGATTATCGTCTTTAAGTTGATTTAAAACCATTGTTATTTTATCAAACTTTTTAAATGAAATTTCAAATAAGGTTTTTAAGTAGAAAAACGTTATATTCTTTAAATTAAATGACATCAAATTACCTTAGTCTAGGATCTACATCTTAGATCAAATCTTGAGTGAAGGGGATTTATGAACTTGACAGTATTAATGATAACATAGAAAAATTGATGTCCAATAGCAAAAAGTTATCCCTAACCTCCAATCCCTGGCCCATTAATTTTTTTTTTGTTTTCCAATAAAAGTTTTTTATTTTCATAATCAAGCATACAAACATACAAACAAGTAAACATATAAACAATGCATATTCAATCCACAAAATATAACATCTAGTACATCTTTATGTCATCTTCTTATTCTCATTTTTACTTCTCTATTATTACTTCTACCTGTCTTTTGTTATATTAAAAATCACAAAACAAATTCCCCCCCACCCCCCATTACCCTCCCTCCCACCCCCCTCCTCCCGACTTCCCAGAACAAAAACAGGATATAACATCTAACAAACCTAAGCTAACATATACTACCTTATGGTAAATTCCAAAAGAAAAAATTTCCACACACTCTTTAACTCCCCTATTTGACTTTCTTCAACATTACATTTATAAATTCTCTCATAACATCAACTTAGAGGGGGAAACAAAAGGAAAAAGATTTTTTCCTTTAAAGCCTGTCCTTGAAACAACATTATTACAGTAAACTAAATATCCTCTTACATAAACATTTCTTCATGTAATTTAAAGCTATAATAAGTTTTAAAAAATTATCCAATTTTAATTAAACCTTACCCCTCAATACATATAAAACTTTTGAAAATTCTATTGTGTCATCTGAAACATTTAAAATTTCTTAACATATCAACCTTTAAAAAAATCTGTTATATCATTTTAAACATTAAAATCTCTTAAAATTCTATTGTGTCATCTGAAACATTTAAAATTTCTTAACATATAAACCTTTAAAAAAAAATTCTGTTATATCATTTTAAACATTAAAATCTCTTAATAGACCTTTAAATTCAGTAACATATCAGCCAAATATAACCCTAGAAGTTCTATATTAATTCCAAAGCTTTCAATAAAATATCATTTAGATTTTTAGTTGATCATTTTAGTAATGCACTATCTCTAAAAATTATCCCTTTTTAATTTGATCCCTTTGTATCAAACATCCAAAATCTACCAAATATAACCTTCAAGAAATACATCACACATTCTTCCTTTCTTTCTATATTTCTTCCAGTCTTTCTTTTTAAATAATACTTTCTTCTTGTTAGGCATGGCTTGTCCCCCTGCTTTTATTATCAAAAAATTTTGAGATTGAAGTTGCAACTGATGTCTCTTAAAAATCCAGTCCCCTTTCGAAATTGTTTCTTTCACTTTAAAACTCCCATCTCTATTTTTCTTTCTTGTAAAATCAGTCAGTTCATTCTCTAAAAGTTGACTCTGTCCATAAAAACAAGAATTTTCATAATATTTAACAGTCTGCAGTAATGAATTTTTAAAATATTCTCCAACTGGTTGTGTGAAGCCTCCACCATAACTTCTGTTTCCAAAATACTAGACTCCATTTCTCTGACTGCTTCTTCTTTGTTCTCCAAAATCATGTTTAACTGTATGATTTCTTCCTCTTTCACAGCCAGCAGATCCTTACGATGTTCCAACTTCCACTTTTGGATAGTATTTTTAACTGTATCCCTTATGTCCAAAATAAAAAGATCCAAATTGTCTTGCAAGTCCTTTAAAGTCACAATTCGTGTATTTGCTGACTCACCCCCTCTTTCCTTGGTAGCAGCCATACTTCAATTTTAGTTTTATATTTATTCAACTGTCAAGTCAAAGTCCAATTATTTTCCACTATCTTCAAAAATTTATATTGGTTGAAATCCCCATCATAATCTTCTCTTCCACTTCGCCTTTAAATCTACTTCTTGTTATATAGTCCAGTAGCTTTAACAATGTAGCAGGGGCTGACAAGCACTTTCACTAGTAAGTTTCATTTTTCTTAGCGCCATCTTCCCCTTCTCTTTTCATATGGAGTTAAAGCTTGTACTAGCCTACTTCAAATTCCGCTGTCCCGATTTCGCTCTGCCAGCATCCAGAATTCAATTTTCTTAAAATCTTTGAAAAATGTCTTCAAATCTTTATTCATATGCTGCTGGTGTGGTGGCGATGCCCCGTTCTGCCAAGCCAGGCAGACAAGTCCCTAATACGGAGCAATGAGAGGTTACCGGGGAGCTCTCACCCTCCAACCCCCAGGCTTAAAAAAGAAGAAAGCCTGGGGATTTTGGGGAGCTCTACCTAAGCCCCTCTGCTCTTCTCTCCCCCCTTTTCCCAGGGGGAGAGTTTTTGCCGCTAGACAGCCGATTTACGCTGTTCTAGCAGCTTTTACAGATTTCGGGGCTGGAGCTCCAAAAAAGAAGCTCCGTCGGCAAATTGCAGAGCCACTGGAAGTCCCCCTGGCCCATTAATTGAAGTATATAAAGGTTACCCCTATGCTCTTTATGGAGCAGAAGTCTGGGATTTCTACTCAACCACAGTTCTAGAACAAACACAGTCCCAGCACCTGAGCTGTATTCTGGGTGTAGATCTGGGACATCTGCTGCAGCAGTTAGAGCTGAATTGGGAATGTATACAATTCATCCACTATCCAAGATCAAAGCATATAACCACTGGCACAAAGTCAATGAAATGGAGACTGATAGACTCCCCAAGTTATGCTTACTAGAGCAGATAAAGTCACAGTCACAAACCTCTTGGATCACTAAACTGGTTAATTTTGGCAGTAGCTGTGGCCTTCCTGTCTCTTGTGTAACAGGAGAACAATTCAAAAAACATCTGCCCAAAGAATTAAGGATGCAGAAGCACAAAATGACATGGCTATTCTTAATAAGGTGGGTAATTTGAAATGGCTGAGGAAATACAAACCTACTTTTCAACTAGACAACTCTTTAAAGTTACAACTGCCAAAACATTTTAGGGAGAGATTTACGCGAGTGAGATTCAAACAGCTGGACACAATGGTCAGATATGGGAGATTCCACTCTAGACCTTATAATGGGCATCTCTGCATTTGCAGAGTGGCAGAGGCAGAAGGCCTGGCTCACATCCTGTTTGATTGCTGCCTGCATAAGAGGGGGAGAGGCAGATACCTTGGTCCATATATCATTCACTTATGATGGCAGTATTTGTATCCTAATTAAGCATATTTGGAGATTAGACAATTATAGAGGAAAGATTCAATGTGGGATAAGAAACAAAGTTTTCTGTTTTTCAAATTCCTGGATGTTCCCATTCTAGTTTCATCCCTTTCTGGAGAAGAATGAATTTTGGAATATTTGTGATGCAAAACTGTACTTGGACCAAAATGGAGAGATAACAGGAGATCTGGTCATCAGAATCTTCTTGGTTCTCCCTAAGGGGGATGTCGAGGAAGGGACTCTGGTGTATTCTCAAAGACAGAGACTTTTTCTCACAAAAGGTGTTCTTTCTTGGCTAAAGTCCCTCAATAAGGTGAGAGAAATTTTGCTGTCTTTCCTTCATTTTCCAAAGCCTGAGGTCCTATTTCGAGTGGGCAAACAGGGGTGAAATGCTACCGGTTCACTCTGGTTTAGGCAAACCGGTGGTAAAAAATACTTTTAAATGGTAAAAGAAGATTCCAAGAATCGTGCAGTACAGTTGTGATCATCAGAACCATTTTTTTTTTACTTTTTAAAGCATTTTTTTACAACTATTCGCCCAAACCGGTAGTAAAAAAATGCTTTAAAAAAGTAAAAAAAAAAGTTTGCCAAGCCCACCCAGTCACGTGACTCCCCCCCCAAGCCATGCCCACAGAGCCAGTCACAACAAATTTTACATTTCATCAGTGGGGCAAAGCCGGGAGTCTCCAGGGTGGTTGGCCTCCCATGCCAGGTGGTGTCATCTCGTGGAAGCTCTTCAAGAGACGGGACCTAAGTGGAGTGGCTTTGCCAGGTTTTATGGAAACCTTTCAAGATCTTACTGGTTAGAGGTTTCTTTCTCCATCATATTTTTACTCTACATTAAAAAAATCTAATGGAATAAAAGCTTCCTAAAATTTTTACAGTAAACTTTGGGGTCTCCAAGGCTGCAGCCGTCTTCTCAGTTTTAATAAGAATATATCATCATACTTTTTAAAAAAATCAATTCCATCTCTCTAGACTTTATTAAATAGAAAATTACTTTATTGTAATGTTAAATTCCGAAAGCAAAAGGAACTAAATGAAGAATCTGCCAGTTGTTTTACCTCCTGCATCTGTTTAGGAGTAGTCAGAGGTTTCATATTTACCCCAATGAAGACCAGAGTCTCCTTGTCTCCATCCATTTCTCCTCCATTTTCCATGGACGGAGAGTCCTAACATCTTTTCTTTGGCATTCCTTGTTTTTCTGCTTAGTCCCTGCCTCAATCCAAATGTGTGGAAAGTTGTCATCCTGGATTTGTCAAGAGGGCTCGAGAAGGAGAGCCAGTTTGCTGCTACGACTGCGTTCCTTGTCCAGAAGGGACCTTCTCCACTCAGGAAGGTGGGTCACACAGAGGAAAATGGGAGGCTTTGTGGAACTGGATCCAAATTAAAAAACAGATTGAATCTCACCTGGTTTTTTATTTTTAACCTACACAATTTTTTATCTAAATGGAAATAAATCAAAAAGACTTGGAAGGAGGGGCTGGGAAGAGATGGGAGGAGGGTGTGGCAGACTGAGCAAGCTTTACTAACAGCAGAGGAAACATCTCTTCTGCTATTTAGTTTGGATATGTGTTGCTAAATTTACCTTTCTAGGAACATCTCAGATCTTTGAAACTAGATGAATTGTTATACGTCCACCTTCTGAAAGGCCTTCAGAAGTTGTGGGAGCTTCATCACTGGAGGCTTTCGACAAGACTGCCATTTGTCTGAAATGGTGTAGGGTTTCTGCTTAGGCAGGGAGGAGTGGACTAAATGATTTATAAGGTCCTCTCCAACTCTGTTAATCTGTAATCTGTATATTGGATCCTCCCCTTGAGGATCACTGAGAAGGTGTCACTGGTCCATAATCTGGTGCTGTGGATAGTTATGGGGGGAACCCATTACACAAATAGTCTGCAAATGACTATGTAGATCTGTTCCACTGGTTAATTGTTAATCGTTCTCACTGTTAGGAAATTTCTCTGAATTCCAGGTCGCTTCCAGATGTTACAAGATACAATTCCCCTTTTTCCACCAGATGCTCCCCAAAGAAGAATTCCCGGACCCAGCAATTGTCCAACTGCTGCTCCATTTCAGATGGACCCTGATTGGCCTCTTTGCTTCGGACACAGAAGAGGGATAGAATTTCAATAGGACTTTCCTTCCTGTACTTGACAGGAATGGAATTTGTCTTGATGTATCGCAACAATGTTCACCATCTGAACAGACAGCCCCCCTCAGGGATGCCCTCTCTAAGTGGAGACAAGTCAATGTCTTTGTTCTCCTCATAGAACATGTTTCCCCTTGGACCAGAATTCTTCCTTTCCATTTAACACTTAGGTGTTTGCCAAGACCCATTGAAGGGAAAGTCCAGATCCTCATAAATTTTAAAGACTATACAATAAACAAGCGCAGTCTTCTCAAATCCATCCATAGTATTTGGAAGTTTGGTTATCTGTCAAAAAAAAAAAGGCCACAAGATTATACCATTGAATCCCATTATCTTTGTGGAACCCTTGTCTCCATCCATTTCTACCTCCATTTTCCATGGATGGAGAGTTTTAACATCTTTTCTTTGCCATTACCTTTTTTCTCTTTAGTCCCTGCCTGAGTCTAAATGGAGGAAAATTGTCATCATGCCAGTTTGCTGCTAGGACTGCGTTCCTTGTCCGGAGGGACCATCTTCACTCTAAGGGGTTGCGAAGACATGGGAGGAGGGGATGGCAGACTGGGCAAGCTTTACGAACAGCAGAGGAAATATCTCTCCTGCTTTTTAGTTTGGACTAGGAACACCTGAATTCTTTGAAACTTGATGAATTGTTTCAGGTCCACCTTCTGAAAGACCTTGCAATCCACTGTATATTGGATCCTCCCCATGAGGATCACTGAGAAGGTGTCCCTGGGCCATAATCTGGTGCTGTGGATAGTTATGGGGGGAACTCATTACACAAATAGTCTGCCAGTCATGTACGTCAATCAATCAGAATAGAGCTGGAAAGGAGCTTGGAAGTCTTTTAGTCCTACCCCCTGATCAAGCAGGAGACTTTATGCCATTTCAAAGGAGTGACTGTTGAATGAAATTGTTAAGAAATATTTCTTGAAAAATGCCTGTGGTATCAGCTGTTATCCAAAGATGGTATTTTCTATAAGATAAAAGGACAGAATATTAAAGAAATATTGCTTTTTTTGCTTTCTCAGATACCAAAAAATGCACCAAGTGTCCAGATGATAAGTACCCAAATAAGGACCGAGTTCAGTGTATCCCCAAAGTTATAACCTTCTTGTCTTATGAAGAACATCTGGGCATCATCCTGGTTTCTTTTGCCCTACTCTTGTTCTTAATCGCAGGCCTTGTTTTAATCATCTTTATTAAATACCAAGAAACTCCCATTGTCAAAGCCAACAACCGGGACCTCTCCTACATCCTCTTGGTCTCCCTCCTGCTTTGCTTCTTGTCTTCTCCTCTCTTCATTGGTCAACCAAGGAAAGCCACCTGCCTTCTCCGACAAACGGTTTTCAGTATCATCTTCTCAGTTGCTGTTTCTTCTCTCTTGGCCAAAACCATCACAGTGGTGCTGGCCTTCCTGGCCACAAAACCAGGAAACCGGGTGAAGAGATGGTTGGGGAAGAGCTTGGCCAACTCCATCATCCTTTCTTCTTCTGCTGTGCAAGTTATCATCTGCTCCACCTGGCTGGGAGTTTCTCCCCCCTTCCCTGACTCTGACCTCCACTCCCAGCCTGGAGAGATCATCCTGCAATGCAACGAAGGGGCCGTTGTCATGTTCTACGTCACCCTCAGCTACATGGGCTTCCTGGCTGCCATCTGCTTCACGGTGGCTTTCCTGGCCAGGAACCTGCCTGGGGCCTTCAACGAAGCCAAGCTGATCACCTTCAGCATGCTGGTCTTCTGCAGTGTCTGGGTGACTTTTGTGCCCACCTACCTGAGCACCAAAGGGAAATACATGGTGGCTGTGCAGGTCTTCTCCATCCTGGCCTCCAGTGCTGGGCTGCTGGGCTGCATCTTCATCCCCAAGTGCTACATTATCCTTCTGAGGCCAGAGCTCAACACAAAGGAGCAGCTCACAGCCAGAACAAATGTAAAAACATGAGATTTAACACCATTATGTTATTGGAAGAATTATTAAAGTTTCTTTTATTTGAAAGGAGATATTAATTCTTTCCATTTAGATAGTATGCAGGAGTCAAAGAAAATCATATCTATATGTTTCAAAATGGGAAATAGTTGAATGACTGGAATTCTTTTAGCTCTCTTCCCTTTCAGCTCAATAAAGAGAAATCTGTAAGAGTCATTCAGAGAAATTTGCTGTTCAGCAACAGCTACTGAATGTGACACCTTATAAAAAATAATTTGGGCACTTGTTCCTACAGCTAAAAGTGTGTGTGAGAGAGAGTGAGGAGGAAAAGAGGCCAGGAGGAGGCTGTGGGAACCAAACACCCACCTGGTTGCCTGATCACCTCCCTCAGAATGCCGGAATGATGTGAAGTGCCATGTTTGACCAGATGTCAGCTGGGGAGGGAAATCTTCATCTCTCTTATATAATTCTTTCTTGATTTCCTGATAAAACCTCCTTTGCAGAAAGTGTTCAGCAGAAGAGCTTCTGGGATTTCAGTTTGGGATTGTTTCTTTTTTGGTGTGTACTTCACACCAAAATAAATAAATAAATAAATAAATGAAAAGTGTAAATAAATTTCCTCTGTGTTTTTTTTTCCTCAACCGGAGAATTAAAATAGCAGTTTTCAGGCCCTTTAATTTTCCACTCTACAATTTCTACGTAAAGCATTTTCATTGCTCCTCTTCCAAGCTTCTCTTGCCTGTGAAGGGCTGGAGAAGATGTCCAGGGAAAGGAGACCTTGAGACTGGGGAGCCAGGAGGAAGTTGAGGGGATCCTGTCTAAAGGCAGCTGCATCATTGACCAAGTCACAAACCTTCAATGCTGCATAATATTCATCCAGGTCCAAGAAGGGGGTGAATGGGAGGTGGGGGGGGGACTTCCTGGTTTCTAGGGAGAGGCACCCATGGAAGCTGTTCTGCTCTCTAACCACACAGATTGCTGATCAGTTGCTAATAAATTTTTATGTCTTACAATGGCTCCTAATTGCAAACAGGATCCCTTTGCAAATTCCATTCTAATGAGATAAGAAGATAAGAAAAGCTTTGATGGATCAGACCAAGATCAGTCTAAGATTCACAGTGACCACACAAATTCCTCTGGTTCTCTCACAAGCAGAAGGCAGAGAGACTTCTGGCTTTGCCCAACATGGAACAGATATTCCACAATTTTACTTTCCTCCATCACACTACACAATATTGGACACTTGGCCATCTCACGCTCTAGGAATCCCCAATTCTGATATCCCAAGAACATTTTTCCTAGTTTCACACCCCCAATCAAAAAGTACTAAGGCAGGACTGGAACAGAGGTGGGTTTCAGCAGGTTCTGACCAGTTCTGGAGAACTGGTAGCGGAAATTTTGAGTAGTTCAGGGAACCGGTAAATAGCACCTCTGACTGGCCCCGACCCAATCTATTCTCTGCCTCCAGAGTCCCAGTGGAGGAAATGGGGATTTTGCAGTAACATTCCCCTGCCATGATGTTCTGTCCCCGTCCCACACACGCACACCAGCAGTCGTCCAAGAGTTAAAACCAAACCAGCCGACAAGAATTCCCTTTGATAACGGAATTGGCAGCAACCTAGTGGCTGCCTGCCAAAAGTCTTTTCTTACGAAAGGAGGTTTTCTCTCCTCTTTCGTAACATCAAAATAAGACCACAACAGTTACAGAGTAATTAAGTCCAGTCCAAGAATCAATTCCAGCAAAGCATATAGCAAGAGTCCAGCAATGCAGAATGGCGTGGTAGCTTTCAGCTTTGTTCGTCACAAGGCTTCACTGGCCACCACACCCCCTTTTATACCCTGTGAGTGTGGTCCAGTGACTCAGCTTAATCCCTGGCACGCCTCTTCCTTTGTTGTGTGTGCTTATCTCTGTGCCGCTGTTGGGGGTCCAGCCAAGACTCATCCCCGTCACTGTCCAGCTGAGGCTGCTCGGAAGTGCCTGGCTCCTGGCCATCTCTTGGCCTTCGGAGGACACCGGAGGCATTGCCAGAGAGGAGAGTCCTGGAGAGGGAGGCCTTGCCAACTCCTTCCCTTTCGGAGTCTTCTCCCTCCGATAAGACAGGCTCAGGGGCCAGAGCCACATCAAACGCCCACAAAGCCAAGCCACTAGTAGCATTTTTGTTAATTCTTGCTCTCTTTCCTTGCCACACATATTTCCACATTATATTCTTCAGCTCTTTAAAGTATTTTTTCTCCAGTTGTATTCGTATAGCTTGAAATAAGAATAATATTTTTGGTAATATATTCATTTTTATTAATGCTATTCTTCCCATTAGTGGTAATTGCAAGTTTCTCCATTTCTCCAGATCTGTTTCGATTTGTTTTTTCAGTTTGTGATAATTGTCTTTCTTGAGCGTTGCACACCTTGATGTCAGATGGATTCTCAAATATTTCACTTTCTTCACAATTTGGATGTCCAGTATCTCCGTCATCTCCTTCTTTTGATTTTCTCACATATTTTTAACTAATATTTTTGTCTTATCTTTGTTGATTTTCAGTCCTGCTACTTTCCCATATTCTTCTCTTTACTCTAATAGTTTTGGCGCTGTCTCTATTGGCTCTTCCATGATAAACCCCAAATCATCCGCAAATGCTTGTAATTTATATTCTTCTTTTTTTATTCTCATTCCTTTTATTTCCTGTTCCTGTCTCACTTTTCTATTTAAAACCTCTAATGTCAATATAAATAATAATGGAGATAAAGGGGATCTTTGTCTTGTTCCTTTTCTGATATCTATTTTCTTTGTCATTTCACCTTTGCCCGCTTGGTCTCTCTATGTATAGTTTGGAACATATTTATGAATCTGTCTCCAAAATCCACCATTTTCAACTGTTTTATCATAAATGGCCACAATTCACGTTGTCAAACGGCTTTTGTGCATCTGAAAACAGCAGCGCTATTTGCTTCTCTGAGTGTAATTCATAATATTCTAATTCTGGGGAGCCAGGAGGGGATCTGAGGGGAGAAGCTCCGGCCTTGGGACTCAGGGGCTCAGCCGGCCTGAGGGGAGACAGGGAGGCCCTGAGGAAACTCCGGGGCTTAAACCAAGATGGACTTTATTCAAGGAGCCAAAGAAGAGATTAAGTTCCACACACAGAACAGAGTCTGAAAAGGGATGAAAGAGAATTCAAGCTACATCCATTTTCCTCCTTTCCCTCTTTCTACTAGAGGTTCCCGCCACAAAATGGAGGAGGCTGCGCTTTAGCTGCCCCTCTCACTGCCTGTAGGGGGCAGTCTATACTCTGGCCTTTAAGCCACACCTGGCCTCACACCAACGTGAAAGAAAGAAAGAAAGAAAGAAAGAAAGAAAGAAAGAAAGAAAGAAAGAAAGAAAGAAAGAAAGAAAGAAAGAAAGAAAGAAAGAAAAGAAAAGAAATTTCCACTGTATATTTTTTCTTTCCTCAACCAGAGAAATAAAATAGCAGTTTTCAGGGTAAAATAGAAAATAAAGGTAGTAAAGAAAAGGGAAAGAGAAAGAAAGGGGAAGGAGAAGGAGAAGGGAAGGGACGGAAGGGAGCCTGGAGGGGGCTGGTGGTGCAGTAGACTAAAGCACTGTTATTAACATTCAGCTGACTGCAATTACTATAAGTTCGAATCTCCCCAGGCTCCAGGATGACTCAGCCTTCCACCCTTTCTAAGGTAGGTCAATTGAGGACCCAGTTTGTGGGGGCAATAAGCTGACTTTGTATAAATATAAATATACAAAAGTATGAAGGCTATTGCTTAACCCATTGTAAGCCGCCCTGAGTCTCCGGAGAAAGGCAGCATATAAATCAAATTTTAAAAAGGGGGGGGGAGGAAAGGAGGGGAGGGGAGAGGAGGGGTGTGAAATGGCTCAGAAACCGAAGCCTGAAGATCCGGGGATCCCTGGGGCTCAGGCAGGGGGATTCCCGGCCAAGCGAAGGAGGCGCAGAAAGGCTCAGAGCCCAGAATGGGGCTTCAGGCGAGGCGATGCCCGAGAAACGCCGGAGGGGCAGAGAAATGCCGGCCTTTCCCCAGGAACCGAGGAAGGCCCGGCCGGCTCTGGAGCCCGTGGCCGAAGGAAAGGAGCAAGCGAGCTCTAAGGGCCCCGCAGCCCCACAGGGGGAATCGGTGGGACTGGATTGAGGGGAGGAAGCATTTTCCAGGAACTTCGGAATAGGGAGCGCCCAGAAAAGCGTAAGGACCAATGGGAATTCTCCCTTCTGCAGCGTCATCGGTCTCCGGGCAGAGTCTCCCTTGACTTCACCTGATGGAAGAGAGTTCAACGCAGAGAGAGAAGCGGAGAAAGGGGGAGGGAGGGGGAGAAGAAAGGGGGAGGGATTCAGGTGAAGCCACAAAGGACTCTGCCCGGAGACTGATGACGCTAAAGCAAGGAGATTTCCCATTGGTGCAGCCGCTGGCTCTGGCCCCTCCCACCTCCAAAGTCTGAGATCGACGGTTCCTCCTCCCAATTCAGAACTGCCGATTCCTCCTCTGGGGCTGGAAGCATCTGGCCAGGGGACACACACACACACACACACTTCCCTTCATAGATGAAGGTTTCTGCCCCAGGAAGAGGTTGGGGTTAGGGTGGTGCTGGGTGAGAAGAGGGGAGCCACCCTCCATAACCAGAGAAGACTTGGGTGTCATTTTGTTTTTTGTTTTTTTTTTATTGAAAAAGTTTTACATTACATTTTATAATATATAGACCCCCCCCTTCCCCCTCCCTCTCCCGCCCCCCCACCCTATCCCTTTTATCCCTCCCCCCTCCCTTGACTTCCGCTATTTGACAAACATTAAGCTTAACATATTCAACATTCTTTAAAGGCGAGATCCCTTTAAATAAGAAATTAACTATTAACAATTCACTAGCATTACACATGTTTAAAAATCTAAAAATATAGATTAATTAGATTAAGACAATTTAGCTAATTAGACTTAATACATTCTCTTTAAAGTTTAATCTATACATCAATTATATACTCTTCATTTTAATAATGATAATTAACCATATAACTATACCTTTCATACAATTATTTAGATATACTAACATTTGGTAACCTTAAATTTTAATCTATACTTCAGTTATATACTCTTCAGTTTAATAATAATAATAAACCATATAACTATCCATACAATTACTTAAATACATTCTAATTCTAATTCAACTGAGCACTAATTGAAACTTCTTGCTTTGGTATTTATTCTTCATATAATCAACCCATTTCCTCCATTCCTTAACAAAAACTTCATGGGTCCTTTCCTTTAGGTATGCAGAAATTTTTGCCATCTCTGCCAAATTAGACATCTTCAGTATCCATTCCTCTATAGTAGGCACTTTGTCTTTCTTCCAATATTGACCTATCAGTAATCTGGCTGCAGAAATCATGTACAATATTAACCTAGTGTCAATTACTGAAAAGCCCTTGACTATTCCCAACAAAAAAAACTGAGGAGAAAACTCCAACTTCTTCTTTAAAATATTCTGCATTACCCACCAAAGTTTAATCCAAAATGGTTTCAACTTCCTGCATGTCCACCAAATATGAAAATATGTTGCATCCAAACAATCACACCTCCAACATTTAGGTTGAACATTTGGATACATACGTGATAGCTTTTTTGGATCTAAATGCCATCTATAAAACATTTTATAAAAATTCTCCCTTAGGTTCTGTACTTGCGTAAATTTAACATTCTGGACCCAAATCTTTTCCCATGTTTCTAACATTACTGGTTGATCAAAATTCTGTGCCCATTTAATCATACAGTCTTTAACTAATTCCCCCTCTGAATCTCTCTCCAACAATAAATTGTACACTCGTTTAATATGCATCGGTCCTTTACATTTTATCTGAGTCACCAAATCTTCTTCGTGTAGCATTAATCCAATTTTCTGATCTTCTCTCCATCTTGCTTGAAGTTGAAAGTACTGCAACCAGGTTAAATTGACTCCCTCTTCCAACAGAGTGTTCCAAGACTTCAAACTCCGACTGCCCCCATCGATAAAAAGTATCTCTTTATACAACAACCCCCCGAGTGACTTTATTTTTGGCATAATATGCCCAAGATCCAACCACAAAGGTATTTTGTAATCCAATTGAAGCTGGTGCTTCTTCCACACTCTCAGCAAAGCATTTCTTAAAATATGCCTGTTAAACACACTGTCTCTCTTGTCTTCATACAGTAAATATGCGTGCCACCCAAATTGCAAATCATGGCCTTCTATATTCAAAATCTCTCTTTTAGTTGTTCCAATCCAATCTCCAACTTGTGTCAATGCTGCTGCTTCATAATATAAACGTAGATTTGGAACTTTAAGGCCACCACGTTCACGTGCATCTTGCATGATCTTAAATTTAACTCTTGGCTTTTTCCCACTCCAAATAAATTTATTTAAACCTGCTTGCCAGTCCATCAGATATTTGTCATTTTTAAGCACCGGAATCATTTGAAACAGAAACAAAAATCTAGGTAGAACGTTCATCTTGACAGCTGCTATTCTACCAAGCAGAGAAAGTTGCAGTTTTTTCCATATGTCAAGATCTTTTTGGATCTTATGCCAGAGTTCTTCATAGTTATTTTGAAAAAGTTTTTTATTAGATGCTGCAACTTGAACCCCTAAATATTTCACCTTTGTAGCTATTTCAAAGCCTGCCACCCTTTCAAGCTCTTTCCTTTGTGGTTCCATCATGTTTTTAACTATCATCTTAGTCTTTTTCTGGTTCAGGCTAAAACCTGAAACCAGACCGTATTCCTCTATAATATTTTTCATCTGTATGATAGATTCCAAAGGTCGTGTTAGGGTAACAATCAGATCATCTGCAAATGCCTTTGTTCTGTAATCTATTTGCCTTACAACTATTCCACTCATTTTGTCCGAGTCCCGTAGAGCATTCAGCAGCACTTCTAGCGTCAAGATAAACAATAGTGGCGATAATGGACAGCCTTGTCTTGTCCCTTTCTGTATATTAAAATTAGTAGTCAAACTGCCATTAATAATAATCTGTGCTGTCTGTTCTTGATAGATTGCCGAGATTGCTTGTATAAACTGTTCTCCAAAATTCATCTTATGCAAAATCTTTTTTAGAAAATCCCAGTTGACTCGATCAAAGGCTTTCTCCGCATCCAAAAACACCAGCACCGCAGAGATCTGTTTCTTTTCCTCAAGATATTCCAACAAATCTATGAGTTGCCTGACATTGTCCTTCATGTATCTGCCTTCTATAAAACCTGCTTGATCTTCATGAATCACATCTTGAATAACTGGCATCAATCTGTTGGCTAATACTTTAGCAAAAATTTTGTAGTCCGTATTCAGGAGAGATATTGGTCTAAAATTTTCAGGTTTAGCAGAGTCTTCTTCTTTAGGTATCAATGATATAAAAGCCGTCTTCCACGAGGGAGGTATTTTTCCCCCCTGTTGAATATTACAAAACAAGTCTTTAAGAGGCTCTATCAGTTCCTCTTGCAAGGTCTTGTAAAAAACTGCTGTCAAACCATCTGTCCCAGGAGCTTTAGATAATTTCAATTGTTTTATTGCATATAAAATCTCTTCCAATGTTATGGGTCGCTCCAGTCTGTCACTTTGTATACTAGAAATTTTTGTAACTCTCTTCTTCTGCAAATATTCATCGATAAGATCTTCTTTAACTTTATCAGCTTGATACAATTTCGAGTAATAAGTTAAAAAGGCTTGTTGTATTAAGTTTTGCTGATGTATTCGTTTCCCTTTATACTCAATAACATTTATCATACGAGAATTTTGCTGTTTCCTCAAAGTATAGGCCAACCATCTGCCAGGTTTATTAGCATTACAAAAAGTATTATGTTTAGCATACTGCAGATTAGTTGCTGTTTGTTCAGCCATCAGCATTTGAAATTGATCTTTCAAGAGTTTTATAGTTAACAATACCTTTTCATCAGTCGGATTCTTAATGAGCAATTGTTCTTTATCCTTTATCTCTGTCTCCAAGTCCAATCTCGACTTCTGTCGAATTAATTTATGTCTAGAATTCATATGTATCAGTACACCCCTCATATAGGCCTTGCATGCATCCCATACTATCTCGATGGGTGTACCTTTATTCAAATTAATATAAAAAAATTCTTTAGCTTGTTCCTTAAGCTCCTTAATATACTTTTCATATCTGAAAATATTTTCATTCATACGCCAAGATCTCCTTTCTCTCTTGCCTGGGTTCATCTCAATCCAGACTGGACTATGATCTGTTAAAGTTCTAGGAAGAATTTTTGTTTTTGTCACTACATTAAGTAAGTCAGTAGTAGCCAGCATAAAATCAATTCTCGAAAAAGATTTGTGTCTATCTGAGAAGAAAGTAAAGTCCAATTCATTTGGATGATGAATTCTCCAAACATCCTTCAACTCTAGTTCCTCTTTCATAGCAAAAAAAGTCTGTGGTAGCTTATTCCCTTTCTTGGCAGATGTCTTTTTATCCAGTGTTACATCAATCACCCCGTTCCAATCTCCCATAATCAAAAAAGATTTGTAATTCCACTGCAAGATTTTCCCATTCAACATTTTATAAAAACTTTCCTGTTGCTGGTTCGGGGCATAAATGCCAATTAGAAGCACTTCAACATTCTGTACAGTTATTACAACAGCAATGTATCTCCCCTCATCATCCGCTTCTATAAGTTTAGCTGGTATTCTTTTAGCAATATAAAAGACAAGTCCATTTCTTTTAGCCCTACTAGAAGATATAAATTGTAATCCAATTTTTGAAATTAAAAGTTTCTGGTCCTGGGTTCTTATATGAGTTTCCTGCAAGCAGACAACATCATTATTATATTGTTTTAGATAATGAAATATTTTTCTTCTTTTCTGCGGTGAGTTCAAACCATTCACATTCCAAGATAAAATTTTAAGTATCATTTTGACGATGGCTGAAGCCCTCGAAGCAATTCATGAAGAGTCCCAGCAACCGCCAAAGTCTTCGGTCTTGCTCCTCCCACAGCTTCTGAGTATAACTTTTTCCCATTCGCTTCCTTCTCCTCCTGTGGTATCTTCCCCTGGTCTGTTTCCAATCGTTGCTTCCCTGCCGCTCTGGTTATACGTTGGTTCTTGGGTTCTTGCATCAGTAAATCCAAATCCGGTTCCACCTCTCTTGTAGCTCTAGATTGCTTTGGTTTCACCTCAGGAAAATCTATTAATCAGTCTTCTAAAACACCTCCTGCTGCACCTAGAATTTCCTCCCTTGGGGCTTCTTGACCTTCCTTTGACAGTCCCTCTTGAGAAACCTGCTCAACTGAGATATCTTCAATAGGTATGAGTGTAGAAGAGCGGGGTGAAGGAACTTTTTTCAACACATTGTTATAGAACTGTTCCGCCTTCTCCACCGAATTGATACGATATCTCACATCTTCAAATCTTAAAACAATACCAACAGGGACATCCCACCTAAATGGGATCTGACGCCTCTTCAGCTCATTCACAAGGAAACCAAAGTCTTTCCGGTCTCTTAACATCTTTGGTGGTAACTCTTTAAAAACCCCAATTTGATTGCCACCATGTAGAAGCGTAGACTGAAAAGAGTATTGCAAAATATCATTTCTCAATTTCCTCTCAGTAAAGTAAATTACCACATCTCTTGGCAAATTTCTCTGTTTTGCGATACGTGAGTTAGCTCTGTACAGCTTGTCTATTCTATTATCCACCACCTCTGGTTCAACTTTCAAAATCTTCGCCAACACCTCCGCACAGGTTGCCCTCAGGTTTTCACGGTTATTTTCCCTTAGGCCTCTTAATCTTAAAGCAAATTCCATATTTCGAAATTGTAGCATGGTAATCTCCTCTTCAAACCTCTGGCTCTGCACCCCCACCTTGAACATCTGTTCTTTTACTTCCTTTTTGTTTGCCTCAACTTCAAGATTTAAATCCTCCACTTTTTTCTCAATCACCAATAAAGCATCAGTAAGAACCGTGGCTACTTTAGTTACACTCTGCTGTAATCCTTCAGTTTTTTCTTCCACCAACTCCTTGACTTCCCCCACCACTGTTTTCATTTCTTTTTGATTTTTAGTCAACCTTTCATCCAATTTGCTCATTTGGCCAGAGAGTTCTCCCATATATTTATGTATAAATGCTTTCAAATCTTCTGTATCACTATCCTGTGTCTGTTTTAACTGCTTTGAAGCTGACACAGGCTTTTCCTTTGTCTGGTGTGTGGGGGAATCCCCCCCCCGCTCTCTTTGAAGTCATGCCTGAACAGAGCTTAAATCCAGGCAGAAAAGAAAAAAATCTTCCTCCTTTTCCTGATCTCCCCAGGTTTACAAAAGAGGAGCAAGTTCCATTAACTTTTATGAAGAAAAGATGCTTTAGAGAATTATTATTGTAAGAAACTTGTAGAACTTGTGAATAAACAAAGTCCAATTACAGCCAAGCACACTTTCGCTTTCTTGTTGCACTTTCTCCTTCCGCTTTCACTGACTCTGCTTTAATCAGCCGCCATTTTCACACACTTTAAATTCAAACAGCTTGCTTTCCAAATTTTAAAAAAAACTCATTAAAAACTTTATATTCATCAGCAAAAATTTCCAGATCTCACCAAACTTGTTGTTTTTCACTTGGGAATTAGCTTCGTTCGTTTCGGTTCCTCCCCAGCTTGTTCTGCCTTGCAGAAGTCCCACGCCGCTCGGAGCTTCAGCAGCTTAAGTAGGGAGCCCCAACAAAAGCGCTTACCAGGGCTTAGAGACCACCCTGGCAGCACTTCTGGGGCTCAACCTTTGCTGCCCACTCTCGCTCCCCCTTATTGCAAAAGGGGAGCGTTCCAAGCCGCTTTTGAAGGAAAAAAGCGGCTCTACAGGCGGCGGGGGCGGCGGACGATCAAACGAGCCGCCCAGCGCCGAGGGGATCGAAACCGGAAGTCCTCGGGTGTCATTTTGTTAACAAGAGCTTCTGGGAAAACGGCGGCTGCCTCCACCATCCTGTGTGGCTGAAGCAGGAAGACCCCGGAAGCTCAGATGGGGCCCCTGGGGGTCCCGGAGCAGCTCCGGCCATCCTGTCCCTGGAGACCAGAGCTGGATTTGGGACGGGGGAGGGGAGACCTTTCCCCAGCAGAAGCTTCTTCCTCAGCCCGGAAGAGGAGGAGGAGCCGCAGGGGGAGGATTCCCAACAGGGGATAAGAGCTGATCCGTTTTCCTGCGTCTTCCATGCCTCCCTGATGGTCTTTCCTGGGAAAGAAGAAATCTCTCTTCCCCTTTGCTTTGCCCGGATCCTTTCCCTTCTCCCGGCTGGCTCAGAGCTGGCAAAATGGCAGCAGAGAGTTCGAATTCAGCCCTTCTTGGCTGCTGCCTTTGACTCCCCCTTTTCTCGGCTTCCAGGTGAAGATGCTGTCAGGGAGGGGGGCCCTCCCAGGCAAGAGGGAAACTGCACAGCCCCCCCCCAACAGCCACACTCTGTGTGTGTGTGTGTATGTGTGTGTGTGAGAGAGAGAGATCACCCTGGGGGATCTAACTCGGGGGTCATCCCAGGGGAGGAAGGGCTCTGTCCAAAGGCAGCAAAGTCCCAGGACTTCCCACCTGCCCCCATTCATCCCCTTCAGTCACAGTCGCACTCTGGCCCTTTGTGCGCGATTGTGTGTCTTTGTGTCGAATGTCACTTCACCATTTGCGAAGGAGGCTTCCAAATAAGTCCTCGACTTATGACCACAATGGAGCCCAGAATTTTATGCTGCTAAATAAGGCAGTCTGTCAACCTCGCTAGTTTTGCTTTGCCGCTTCGGTTGTCATAGAAACGGAGGGAGGGGGGTTTATGCTCACGCGGGCTTTCTAGAAACTTTCTGAGAAAACGCTTTCTGAGAAAACAAAACCTTTCCTTAAGCTGTTATCAGTCCAACGGACACTGCATTCCTGGATGCTGACATGGCCAGACGTCTGCTCCCACCTGACCTCTGGAAGACCTGTGGATTGGATGATTTATGGTGCACAAGGGAGGGGGATGTTTTCTAATTGTAACTTTCGCGCGTTTTGCTTCAGAATCCTGCTTTCCACGGTTGCGTTCATTTCATATCTAGTAAAAGTACCAGTTAACCTCTCTAATGGAGTCTGGGTCCTCCTTTCCTGGATACTGAAGGAAGCATACCTGACAATCATACCTTCTCTGATTGAGTGGATCGATCAGCTACGAGCGACTTGGGCAGTGACTCGCAAAGCGTTAGATGATGCTCACCAAGCCCATAAAGTCCAAGCCGACAAAAGGAGATGCCCTGCACATGTTTATCAAGTGGGGGACATGGTTTATCTGTCTACCAAGTATTTGCAAACTCCGCAGAAATCAAAAAAGCTTGGTCCTAAGTATGTGGGCCCTTTCCCTGTTACTCGGATCATTAACCCAGTCACGGTTGAATTAGATTTACCCAAGAACTTGCGACGAATTCATCCAGTGTTTCATGTTAGTTTACTGAAACTGGAACAATCATCCCCTCTACGTCCGTCCAAGGAACCTCCTCCTGTTCCCATCCTCATTGAAGGGGAACAACACTTTGAAGTAAAAGAGATTTTGGACTCTAGAAAACATCATGGGAAAGTACAGTATCTCGTAGCCTGGAAGCACTTCCCGTTATCACAAGCTGAGTGGGTGAATAAACGTGATGTTAGGGCACCTAGAAAAGTGCAGCTCTTCCACACCAAATACCCTGATAAACCTTGAAACATGATGAGTATTAATTGTTGTGATATTACCTCTTCTTTTCTCTGTTTCAGGATTAGAAGCTGTCTCTTCTGAAGGGGGGCCGAATGTCAACCTCGCTAGTTTTGCTTTGCCGCTTCGGTTGTCATAGAAATGGAGGGAGGGGGGTTTATGCTCACGCGGGCTTTCTAAGAAACCTGACACAGTCATTAAGTGACTCATTAAGTGACTCATTAAGTGAGTTTTGCCCCATTTTACAACCTTTCTTGTCACAGTTGTTAAGTGAATCACCACAGTTGTTAAGTTAGCAACCTGGTCGTTAAGCAAATCTGGCTTCCCACTGACTTTGCTTGCCAAAGGCCCCAAAGGCCATCACCTGAGTCTGAGACACTACGACCGTCATAAATTTGAGACAGTTACCAGGCATCTGAGTTTTGATCCCGTGACCATGGGGATACTGCAGTGATTGTAAGTGTGAAAAATGGTCATAAGTCCTTTTTTAGTGTCATTGTAACTTTGAAATGTCACTAAAGGAACCATTGTAAGCGGAGGCCCCTTTGTTCTTTGTCCACCGCTATTTTAGCAGAGACACAACTGTCCGGGCAGCTGCCTTCTGCCTCAGTCGGAGTCCCCAGATGCTCTCCAAGGGCAGCCCCACAGAGAGAGCTCTGCAGTAGTCCATCCTGGGGGCGAGCAGGGCGTGAGTGGCCGTGAAGGGAGCCAGGTGGCCCAGGAAAGGGAGCGACTGGGGCAAAACCCCAAACTCTGCCATGGCCCCTCCTAACTACGGCTGCCCCCTGATCCTCAGGCAGGAGTTGTGGCTCCAGAAGGGCCCCCAGATCAGGCCCTGGGGGGGTGGTCTGGACTGGTGTCCCCCATCCATCCATCCTCAGAGGTCCCAGAACCAAAAGGAGAAAACCACTCAGGAGCCCCCTTCACTCCTGCCAGGTTCAGCTGAAGGTTTTGTCCCCCATCCAAAGCACTGGGACCTTCAGGCACCTGGAGAAGGACCCTGGTCTCTCTTCCCGGGACCCCTTTGTCTTCCCAAAGAGAGGAAAGGAAAGTTGTGGGTGCTCCAAGAAGCAAAGTCTCCCCTTGTGGAGGGGCAGAAACACAGATGAGGCCACCAGCTCAGGGAGGAGGGGGCTTTCTAGAAGCAGGAGGGACTCCTGGAGGAAAAGCTCCCTCAGGCCCCATTTCACTCCCCTCTGCAGGAGATGGAAAAAAGGTTTATGGTTTCTTAGAGGTGACTTTTTCCTCTTTAGTCCGGTCTTTCCTGCCCCTCCCTCATTCTCTGAGTCTAACGGAAGTGGGACCCATTTAGGAATGGAGACACATCAGTTTTTCTTGTGACCGACAGGAAAGGCCCAGCAAGGAGGCCTTGAATTGTCTGGAATGGAGTCAGAAGGAAAACAACCTCAGGGTCCTCCAATTATAAGCAGAGGGAAAAAATATATTGGTGGTGGTGAAAGAAGACACACAAAGTAGGTAGACGGATCTCTTGTTCTTGTATTTTAATGGGAGTTTCTTTATTTGTGTCTAGGAGTGGATGAGCCAAATCTTGCAAGGAACTGGACGTAATCCAGGAGGAGAATCCCTTCCATCTCAATGGGACCTCAAAAGGCCGGAGGAAAAGCAGCCAGAGAGCCAAGAGGAGAAGAAATTTCAACCCTTGAAGGGTGGAAAGAGTCTCAGGAAGAGGAGATCCCTCCCTTCCCATCAAAGGATCCCCTCAGGAGGAAACCAGATCCATGCACGGAGTGTGGAAAGTGTTAGGTGTGGGTTGAGTGAAGAGGCAGGACTCTCAGCTAAGACAACAGCTCGTTTATTTGGTAGACTGGTACAAGAGGTGAGTGAGCTCCCTCTTTTAAAGAGAGTTGCCTAACAGCTCAGCCACTGAGATCTCTTGAATTTCCCACCTGTAGTGTGAACCAATCAATTTAAACTACCTGTCAGATCCCAAAGTGATACCGCCAATCAGTTGGGAGAAGGGGGAGACTTGGATTCAATTTACTAGCATTGCCTGTGTCAACAGATATTTTACAACCTATATCCTGGCGCCAAAGAGCCCTGAGATCCTCTTAACGTGGAGGAATGTATGATAGCCATGTGGGTTGTTTCACTTTAAAGGATAACGGTGGGAATGCATGTTTGTTCTGGTTCTCAGGGAAAATAGTAAATAAAACATCTTCACACTTTTATTGCCTAAAATCTGCATTCTGACTTAAAGGTCTCTACTGCTTTAATCCTACTTGTCTTGCCTAAGGGTATTCAGCTCTTTCTTTAACTGGGTTGCTTTCATTTCTACTTAATAAAAGGATTCTTTTGAATTATCACATTTCAAGAGTCTTTACTTTCTTAAGTTGGAAGGAGAGGCAATTATTACAGATGGAGAAGAGGCTGAAGAAGCCAAGCCAAAGGGGGGGGGGGTTTCAAATAAAGAGCAAAATTCAAAGCTTTGGGGTGGATGAGAAAGAGGCAAAAGCTCCCAGAATGGCAGAGGGAGGGGGGCTTAAGCCCCTTCCCCAAAAAAGGCTGCAATGAAGAGGGTCTCCTCAGCTAGGGTCTCTGGAGGGGCCACAGGGGACCCCCATCTTCCTCAGAGTCACGGAGGGTCCCCTCCAGGGTGAGGCTGGCTGTCTTTTCCCCGAGGGCAACCCCAGATCCCCCTCCAAAGTCCCAGCCCTGCATGGCTTCTCCCCCACAGGAGCCTCTCCTGGAAAGACACGGAGCCCAAGCAAAGCTGGAGAATCCCCAGGGGCTGCATTGTCCCCCAACATTCAACCCTGGGACCCATAAACCAGGTTAGTCTTTTCCCAGGAACGTCCCAAATCGCCTCCTCCTTCCTGCCCATCCTGGGCTTTCTCCGTGGGTCTTGGCTTTGCTTTCACCTGGGTGCCCCATGCATGGAAAGAGGTGGCTGAGCAACATGGGATATGGTCTCCCCCCCTTCCCAGGACTCAGAAGATGGAACCTGGAGGGAGATTTTGCAGATCTGCTTCCCTTCCCCACCACCAGGTTCCCCAGCTTCCTTCCCCCAAGAGGGGCTCCCCACTCAGCCGGGCAGAGTCCCCTCTGGCATCCCTGCAAGATCCCCCTTGCCTGGCCTCTGCATGGGAAAGGGAGGCAGGGGAACATGGGACATGGGCTTCTGCATTCCCAGGTCTCTGAAGATGGAAGTTGGATTTTGCAGATCAGCTTTCCATTTGCAACACGAGAGTCCTGAGCTCCCCTTCCCTCCCTCCCTCCCTCCCCTCATGGGCTGAGAGGCAGCCTTGATTTCTCCATCTCTTTTCACTTGGTTTTTTTCTAACATCTCTCTCTCTCTCTCTCTCTCTCTCTCTCTCTCTCTCTCTCTCTCTCTCTCTCTCTCTCTCTCTCTCTCTCTCTCTCTCTCTCTCTCTCTACCCCCCTCCCTTTCTCTCTCTCTCTCATTTTTTTTAACTCTGCAAAGTTCAAAAAACAAGTTTTTCACTAAAGTTGATTTTGTTCTTAGAGACTGGCTGCATTATTGCATCAGCCCTTTTGTGCGATGCTCTTGAGTATTAGCTTTCAAAATAAAGTAAATGTTGGTTCCAACTCAGCTGGCAGCTATTTCAGATCTGTGGCAGGCTCTGGCATTAACTGGCCCCTGGGATTTTCTCTTTAATCACTATGCAAACAAATCTCAGATTTATTTGTTTCTTTAGCCACAGGTGCCATGTATTCCCTGCATGGAGCTCCCAAACCTCTCAATTCTAGATGATGGATTTAATTCCATCTCTGCCCCTGTTATTTTGAATCACATGGAGATTATTTCCCTTTCATTTCCCTCCAGAGAATTTCCCAACAATCTCTGACTGCAAGAACTAGCTGAATTATCCAGGGATCCCTCCTGAGAGGGAGAATTATGGTAAAAGTCTCAGCTCTGCTGTTTGGCCGAATCCTCCAGGGGAGACTTTGGGCAGAGAAATATGGAGGTTTGGGACAGGCAGAGTCTATGCTCTTGAATGTACTTCTCTCTCCTTTCCAGATAAGCTGAGTGTTTCTCTGTGTTTGAGGAAGGAAAGCAACTAAATCATATTCCACCTTCTGACAGTCCTTTGATTCTTCTAATTCTTCTTTAGAAATAGAAAAGGGATTCACTGATTCACCCCATGAATTATGGGCCTCCTGCTTCTGCTTCTGGTGCTGCTTTTGTCCCATTCAGTCTCTGGGAAGCTGAGAATGAAATGCCCTCTTAGTTCGGAGAACCAGGATGGAAAACAACCAAAGAGCTATCACAGCCCAGGAGACCATCTCATTGGTTTAGTCCTCACTGGAAATGAAATATTGCATATAAAGTTGCTTTTCAACGTGGCTCCTTCTCTTCAGTTTGTTTTCCATGATCCGTAAGTCATTCAGGGTGATGGAGTTCACTCCCTCCATTCTAACACTCTCCTTCTTTTCTCTTTTCTCTTTTTCATTTATTCCTATATTGGAGAATATGTCTAATTTCCTGAATGATTTTGATTTCCATGGCTTTTCTCATTGATCTGATTTTGTGAGAGAGACTCAAATCCAAAAATGGGTATTAAAAAAAGCTGAAAGGGGTGCAGATTATTTTCCTTTCTCACTTCAACCCTTAATTTATCACTTGAGCAATGAATTTAAAGGAGTGGTGGAATCTGTTGGATTTGCCATACCTCAGCCCATTTCCATATTTGTGTAACTGATCATTGTTTTTGGATCAATGTTGGCTTAAGGCTCAGTAAGCTTGTGGAGGATTATATATTAAAAACAGTATTTATTGTTGCTTTTAATTATAATAACATGTTTTAACAATAGGAATCTTTATGGTTTTTCACACTGCTTACAATTCATTTTCAACATTCAAATGCTCAACAAGAATTCCCATCTCTTGCACAATTTCACACTTGGCTACAACATCCACGACAACTATTTGAGCACTTTCCACACTTCAGATGCCTTGCTGGACATGCTCTCCACGGGAGAAGCCAATGTCCCCAACTACGGCTGTGGAAGACAGGAGAACCTTCTGGCTCTTCTTGATGTAGCTGACAGGGAGATCTCCATCCAGATGTCAACATTAGGAGGCACCTACAAAGTCCCACAGGTTTGTGTGTGTTTTTCTCCCTCTGGTAAAGTGAGGGGTGGGTGGTGGTGGGTGAGCAATAGATGCAATCATGTCTTCTCCATGGAATTCAAGAGCTGCTTTTCTCCATGTTATCAATAGTCTGTTTAGTCTGTTGAGCCTGGATACCTCAACAGACTAAAAAGCCTGTAATTAACATTCAGCTGTCTGCAATTACTGTAAGTTCGAATATCACCAGGCTCAAGGTTGACTCAGCCTTCCATTCTTTCTAAGGTAGGTAAATTGAAGACCCAGTTTGTGGGGGCAATAAGCTGACTTTGTATAAAATATACAAAAGTATGAAGGCTATTGCTTAACGCATTGTAAGCCACCCTGAGTCTCCGGAGAAGGGCAGCATATAAATCTGTATCTATCTATCTATCTATCTATCTATCTATCTATCTATCTATCTATCTATCTATCTATCTATCTATCTATCTATCTATCTATTATCTATCTATCTATCTATCTATCTATCTATCTATCTATCTATCTATCTATCTATCTATCTATCTATCTATCTATCTATCTATGTTCATGTTGAGATTCATCATAAAAGGCCTGAAATGCAAGCAATACATTCCCTGGAGAAGACATTCTACCAACTATTTAATGGATCAAAAAATATCCCTGGTTGTTGGGGCCTCTATTGGCATCTTCACTTTCACACATAAATGATGCCTGCCCTATCCAATCAGATTGAAATTGGCAACAGTAGCATTTTATCTTTCTAAAAAGTGGAATAAAAATTACTCTAGAAATTATAGGTCAATTATACTAGCAGATATTGTAGCTAAAATATATGCCATGAACCTCTTAGTTAAACTTGAGAAAAATGCATTCTTTGCAGAAGAACCAGAAGGTTTTAGGTTGAGTTAAATGCTATATAGATTTTGTAAGAAATAATGCATAAATTAATAATCTAATATTGGCAACAAATTTGTTTTGAAATATCGAAGCTATATCAGTGAGGTAAAATAAGGTTTGCTACTTTCTAGATGATAGTGCAGCATTTGACTCAATAAACAGAAAATTATGATGGAGAAAATTGATTGCCCTCAAAACGGAGCTCAGCCTGTTGGCCCTGATCCAAGCCCTTGTTTGAGAGGGTGGTTGGGGCTCAATGGAGCCCTGAGAAGAAGGATGTATGCTTACCAAGGGGGAATTGAACCCCTGTACTTGGATTTCAGAAAGGCTTTGACAAAGAAACCACAACCTATTTCTTGGGAAGCTGAAAATATGTGGGAGAGACAGCATCACCCCCAGATGGGCTCAGCCTGGGGTCCTCAATGGAACTACGTCTGCATGGAGGGAAACAAGCAGTGAGGGACCCCAAGGTTCCATTTTAGGCCCAGTTCTCTTCAACATCTTCATGAATGATTTGGATGAGGGGAGAAATGGGGAAATCATCAAATTTGAAGACAACACTAAAGTGGCAGGAATAGCCAACACCCCAGAAGATAGGCTGAAGATCCAGATGGATCTAGGTAGACGTGAAAGCTGAGCCTATCTAACAAAATGAAATTTAATGTAGAGAAAAGTAAAGTTTTATATATAGGCTAAAAAAACCAAATGTCCACTTACAGAAGAGGTGAAACCTGGCTCAATAAGTGTATCTGTGAGAGGGACCTTGTAGGTCATCTAGTCCAAGCAGACCCTACACCATTTTTGACAGATGACGGTCCAGTCTCTTCTTGAAAGCTTCCAGTGATGAAGCTCCCACAACTTCTGAAGGCAACTTTATCTCTTTATTTCCAGGTTGAATCTCTCCTTGTTCAGTGTCCATCCATTGTTCCTTGTCCGGCCTTTGTCCGGCCGTTGGGTGCTTTGAAAAACAGCTTGACCCCCTCCTCTCTGTGGCAGCCCCTCAAATATTGGAAGACTGTTATCATGTCTCCCCTGGTCCTTCTCTTCACTAGACCAGCCATGCCCAGTTCCTGCAACCATTCATTGTATGTTTTAGCCTCCAGTCCCCTAATCCTCTTGGTTGCTCTTCTCTGCACTTTTTCTAGAGTCGCAACATCTTTTTCATAGTGTGGTGGCCAAAACTGGGTGCAGGATTCTAGGTGTGGTTTTACTAAGGCTTTATAGGGTGGTATTAGTTCCTCTCTTGATTGTGATTGTATCCCTCTGTTAATGCAATATAGGATTGCATTGGCTTCTTTGGCTGCCGCTGCACACTCTTCACTCATATTTAATTGGTTGTCCACTGAGACTCCAGGATCCTCTCACAGTTCCTGCTATTATGCCTGGTTTCCTGCTTGAACAGGGGGTTGGACTAGAGGACCTCCAAGGTCCCTTCCAACCCTTTTATTTTGTTATAAGTTCTGTTATAGGTACACATGTTTAGCCTGCTAAATTCCTATTGGAATAAACTGATTTATACAGATAATGTGATATTATCATACTTAGACATTGGATTGTATAGACTTGGATTGTTTTGTCTTAATAATTATCTGATAATTTATAAAGCAAGTTCAAAAGTTTTGGTCTTTGGGAAATGACATCCAAGCCATAGATGGTCAGCCATTAGAGCAAGTAACACCTTTCCTTACCTGGGGTTGTTTTCTGTGAGCCTTTATCTTGGCTCCCTCATCATCCAAGGAGCTCAGTCAGAGTACGGACAAGAGTGAATCTAGTGCTAAAAATTTAAAAATCACAGCTCTCCAACCAACCCAACCTCAGCCTCTGAGGAGGATCTTGGGGTGGGTAAAAGGACTCCAGCTGCTGCCCTCAGAGCTGATTGGGGAATTTACACAATTTCTGCTTTGTCTAAATTCAGAAAATATGGGTATTATTGGCATAAAATTTAATCTATGGAAACTGACAGACTCTGAAAATTGTGGCTGCTGGAACAGACAAAACTTCAATGAAAGGCCAATCTTGGATTATGCAACTGACAAATCTTTTTTAAAAAGTTTTTTATTTTAAACACATTAAAAAACATTAAAAATCAAACAGATACATAAAACAAGAAGTAACACAAAAAAGAAAAAATATCACTTTTCTTTTCAGCTATATACAGCGGCCTATTCTTTCTATACATCAATATTTACAGATATTTAAGTGTTAACTTATTTGACGTTCATTTTCTATCATTTCTTCTTTACTAACAAAAGATCTGTTAGGTGTTTTTGTGCCAACCATGGCAATTTCTTCAAAGGCCACCAGATGGGAGCTGTTAGAGCGGTGCAGGAAAGAAGATGAGACCAGCAGAGTCCATGTAACAAGTTTATTCAACAGGAACAAGATTGGCGCTGCACTGCCGGAGCTCTCCTTATATTCGCTCCGGCAGCCGCACCGCCCACTGACAGGGATTCAAAATTCCCGCCGGAGGATTTTCTAACCAATCCCCGGCGGATGTCCTTATAAATACACAACAGGAGCAAAGAGGGACTTTTGATCCCACTGGTGGGTCAAGGGGCTCCGGCCCCTGCAGCCCCATTGGGGAAAGTTAATGGCTCTTCGGCCCCCGCACACACCTTGGAAAGGGAGGGGCCAGGGACCCCTATAAGATCCCCTGCACAAGGCCTGCTCCCCCCTGCTTTGTTCTACTCTCCTCGAAAATTATAATAGGTCCTTTATATTAGAATAGTCTCCTCCAGTTGGTATTTGCACGTGTTAATCTAATTAACACGTTAATCTAATTGTGATGAATTGTAGGGGTGATACAGTAATATGATTTACATTTTTATTCTTTTTTAATTTGCTTATTATTTTCCATTATTATGATATAATCTTGCTAATATTCTGTCTTTAATATTTTAAACAATGTCTGATCAACAGACTATTCTAATACATTCTGGGAACTAAGTTGGATTTATTAAAATCTAATATGTTTGGTTTGATTTGACCCCAAATGTAACACAGCATTCTTCATTGCTTTTTCAGATCAGTCGTACAATTGTTTCAGAGGCTCTGAGTGATAAAAGGCAATTCCCCTTTTTCCACCAGATGAATCCCAAAGAAGGATCCCAGTACCCAGCAATTGTCCCACTGCTCCTCCATTTCAGATGGACCCTGATTAGCCTCTTTGCTTCAGACACAGAGAAGGGAGAGAATTTCATGAGGATTTTTCCTCCTGTGCTTGTCAGGAGTGGAATTTGTGTGGTTATATCACAACTGTTCTCAACAACTGGATATACCGCATACCTCAGGGATTCCCTCTCTAAGTGGAGACAAGTCAACATCTTTGTTCACTTCATGGAATTCGATTCTATTTGGGGGAGAATTCTTCCTTTCCATTTAACATTTATGCGTCTGACAGGACCCATTGAAGGGAAAGTCTGGATCCTCACAAATTTTGAATGGTATGACATGGACAATCGTAGACTTCTCAAATACATCCATAGTATTTGGAACTTTGGTTATCTGGCAAAAGAAAGGCCAAAGGATTCTGCCTATGAACCCCATTTCTCTTTGGAAGAAAAGTTTCAAGATTATTATTTCCGCTGTTCTCTTTCAAAGAATGTCTTTTCTGTCAAAGGCCGCAGAAGATGCACCCAGAAAGCCCTACTGGAGACCCAATGGAAATGGAACAGAGAAAGGATCCCAAATGACTATGAACATTACAGTCTCATGAAGACTCTGTCCCAGGCCTTGAATGCTGCATATTCCTCCAGATTGAGGAGGGGAAGGAAGGAGGGAGAAAAGAGTTTGGGGTCTCCAAGGCTGCAGCCGTGGCAGGTATGGGGGTCCCAATATGGATCCATTAATCTTAGATCCTTTGGAGGAGGAATCCAGAGGAGAAGGAGGGAAACCACCTCAACTGATATGTCTAATTCAATTATTCAGGGATTTATGGTTCCAAAGAGTAGATACCATGGCATTTTAATATTACACACTGCTAATTTGAAAATGCTATATTCTTTTTAAAGTGAATTCCTGTATTTGTGCGTTTGTGATGAGCATGGTGGAATTTCCCCTTTGTTCCGTCCCCACTGCAGGTGGGTCTGTGTGCAGCTCAACAGGCAGCTAAACCCCCCTCTTCTTCTCCAGTGAAAGGGAGCCTGGGGTGGATCTGGGTGTTTCATTGGGAGAAACTGAGGAAATGCAGAGAGTGAGAATCAAATAGAAATAGGAGATAGGCAGCATTAACTAACAGCCAACAAAGAAGCAGCTGGAACCTCTCCAGCGATGCTCCGTGTGAGGGACGGAGGGCTCCAGGTGATCATGTGTCTCGGTGAAACCGGCTGCTTCCGTCTCCTCCAAAGGCTGAGAGAAAAGGGAGTCTGGCTTCAGACCATACAGTTAGGCTTATCTGCCCCCGGCCACTAGGTGGGGCTAGAGCAACAACAGCACAATAGATACATGTGGCATGACAACCTTTATAAATTTGGAGGAGACCCTGAGACCATCTAGCCCAACCCCTCCTCTCTGCAGGAATCCCAGTTAAAGCTTCTCTGACTGATGGCTGCTCAGTCTTTGCACTCAGATAATCCATGAAGAGGAGACTGAACTTCTGTGCTTTACTGGCTCAGCTCTAAAACAGCTCAAACTTTTATCCTATTTTTTTCTTTCATTCAGCTAAAATCTCCTCTCTTGTAACTGAATTCATTTTTCCACGTCTGACACTCTGGAATAATAGTGAGCAGATCTTACGCTCGTGTGTAACGTGTGTCAGTGATTGGAAGAGGGCTGCATCCTCCCTTCTCCAACCGAGAGATTGTGTCAGTTGGAAAAGGGGCTCCCAGACTCCTCCTGATCTTCAGCTCTTCTCCTTCTTCTCTTTCCTCAAGGCTAAGAGCAGCTCCTTTGATCTCTTCCTTGGCTCATTTCTCCTTCCCTGAAGTTCTCGTAGATTTTGTGCAAATTCTCCTCCAAGCATGGTGCCTGCAAGGTCCTTGAGTTGGGGTCTCCCCAAACCACAACATTCACTTCCTGAGATTCTTATGGCTGCATTTGCCCTCTTTCCATGAACATCTCCCTTCAGACTCAGATTCTGTTTCCAGTTAACTACGATTTTGAGATTATTTTCGCAAACATGCCTATCAAGTTTGGTATCCCTCATCCTTCTTCCAGTCCACCATTAATGCTCTTATAGGAGACTCTATTGTTAGTCAAGTCCTAGTTGCTAAAAATCAGATACTTTTCTCCTGCTTTTTACTTATGCACCTTTCTCTGTGCAGAAATCATAAATATTGTTTCTGGAAAGTTGATATTCCTCTTATTAAATTTTATTTTATTCAAAAAGGTAAAATACAAGTTTTGGAAAATAAAACTATTACAAAGACAAAAAAAAAAACCCTACAGAAAACATTTTTAAAAAATTGTGCATTAAAACAAAACATGCATATTGTCCCCCCAGTTGAATACAATACAGCAATAATAGTTTCTCCCTCTTGCAAAATAGGCCCACAATTATAAACTACACATCTATTTGCAACTACTTGACTTGTCATCTATTTGCTGTATATAAAAAATGTAGTTAACAATCCAACAATAAAGTTAAATTTCAAAACTATCTGTTATCTGCTATTGTATTTAACTCACAGAAAATTTACAGGAGCTTCTTATCTACCACAGACCACCACAAACATTATCTCTGATCCATCCTGAATCTGTTCATGATCCAATATCTTTGTTTGATTCTTAATAATAATTCATTTCTTTAAAACTTTAATTAGGATCTTTCCCAGCAACTGCTTTTCATTCCCCAAAGTCATAGGACATCCTGTAAATTGAGAATTGAATTAAGATTTGTTTTCCAGTTAAATATGATAAATCGATTCCCTAATCTCCTTCAATCTTCTTGAAAGAATCCATTTCTTCAGCCATCCTTTCTGTCCATTTTGAGTCTTCAGGATCCATGGCCTCTCCAGCCATCTCCAAGCAGCCTGCCTTCACACCAGACTCCTCCTTCAGGGATGCCAGCAGCAGATTCAGTTCCAGTCCATCCATCCAATCCATCGGATTCAACAACTGTTGCTTGCTTCTGATTATTGACTTTCAATTGATTTAAAACCATTGTTATTTGATCAAACTTTAAAAATGAAGTTCCAAATAAGGCTTGTAAGTTGAAAGACTTTATATTCTTTAAATCACATCAAATTAGCTTATTCTAAGATCGTATTAATTACTGTATTAATGACAACATAGAAAAATTGTTGTGGCATCACAATGGCAAATAGTTATGCATCACCTTCAGGTTTCATAGGAAAGATTAAAAGGGGTTAAAAATTATTTGTGTATCATTTTGAAGACAGTTTTTATCTGCTTAGTTATCATACCATCCGCCCCTCAGTTTTCTAATCACATCACACAATTGTTTGTGAATCCTTTACTGAAATCCAGTGACATCATCAGAGTTCCCATAATCTATTTTGGAAGTGTAATGATGTGTGAGAATGACTTTTGGGATGAGGGGAAGAGAGGCTGCCTAGGGAAGGATCAGAGAAGAGGGGAGAATCCTGCAGCTGCATAATGGGAGAGAAGGAAACTCAGAAAGGATCCTGACTAACTTTTCAGGCTGAGAAAAGAGTTGGTGGGAGATTTCTTCTTTCTGATCTGCAAAATGTTGTTAACGTCACATTACAATCTAGTAGAATTAGCACATCTGGAGGTGTTTTCCATCAGGATGACTAGGGAGAAGATTAGCCTGACAACTTTCTTCTTGATCAACCCATGCTTTCTGGGAATCAACCTGTTGTTTTCAAAGAAGTTATGAATAATGTTTTTTTTCTTTCTCTCATCTGCTATAGAATGTTCCCTATAATTGACCAATTGTGTCAATTATATTTTCTCTATATCTTGCCAGTATATAATTGATAAATTTTTCTCAAACTTTTTCATTCACTTCTGAAGATAATGACAGTATTTGTATCCTATTTAACCATATTTGGAGATTATACAATTGTAGAAGAAAGATTCAATGTGGTATAAGAAACAAAGTTTTCTGTTTTTCAAAATCATGGATGTTCCAATTCTAGTTTCATCCCTTTCTGGAGAAGAATGAATTTTGGAATATTTCTAGGAGGAAATTGTACTTGGACCAAAGTGGAGAGATAACAGCAGATCTGACCATTGGCAGCTTCTTGGTTCTCCCCAAGGAGGATATCAAGAGAGAGATTCTGGCGTATTTTGAAAGACAGAGACTTTCTATCAAAGGAGATGCTCTTTCAAAGCTAAAGTTGCTCAATAAGGTGGGAGAAATTTTGGTGTCTTTTCTCTGATTTCCAAAGCCTGAGGTCCCATTTCCAGCGGGGAAAGCCTAGAGTCTCCAGGGTGTTGGCCTCCCATGCCAGGTGGTGTCATCTAATGGAAGTTCTTCAACAGATGGGACCTAAGTGAAGTGGCTTTGCCATGTTTCATGGAAAGCTTTCAAGTTCTTACTGGTCAGAGGTTTCTTTCTTCATCATAGTTTTATTCTACATTAAAAAATATAATGGTACAAAAGTTTCCTCAATCTTTTACAGTAAACTTTGTTCTCAGTTTTAAGATAAATATATCATCATATTTAAATCTTTTTTCAATTCCATCCCTCTTGATTTATTAAGTAGAAAAGTACTTCATTGTAATGTTTAATTCCAAAAGCAAAAGGGAGGAACTACATGAAGAATCTGCCAGTTCTTACACCTCCTGCATCTATTTAGAAGTAGTCAGAGATTTCATATTTACCTCATTGAAGACCAGAGTCTCCTTGTCTCCATCCATTTCTATTTCCATTTTCCATGGACGGAGAGTCCTAACACCTTTTCTTTGGCATTCCTTTTCTTCTGCTCAGTCCCTGCCTCAGTCCAAATGTGTGGAGAGTTGTCATCCTGGATTTGTCAAGAGGGCTCGAGAAGGAGAGCCAGTTTGCTGCTACGACTGCATTCCTTGTCCGGAGGGGACTTTCTCCATTCAGGAAGGTGGGTCACACTGAGGAAAATGGGAGGCTTTGTGGAACTGGATCAATCCAGAACTTTTTCATGAAAAAGTTCAAGTTAAAAGACAGATCAAAGCTCACTTGGGTTTTTATTTTTAACCTGCACAATTTCTTATCTAAACGGAAATAAATCAAAAAGACTTGGAAGGACGGGATGGGAAGAGATGGGAAGAGAGGGTGGCAGACAGGGCAAGCTTTACTAACAGCAGAGGAAAGATCTCTTCTGCTTTTTAGTCTGGATATGTGCTGCTAAGTTCACCTTTCTAGGAACATCTGAGTCAGGGGTGAAACGTGTTGAGTATTGAATGACCATTCAAATGGATCAATTAGGAGGGACTAAAGAGAACGGGAGATTTAGAGGAACATCAGTGGCTGCAGCCGCTAATAAAGAGCTGTTACTGAAGTCCTTGTCTTTCCTGTGCCCACTATTCAACAAAATGCAAAATTTTTCCCTACCAGTTCTGTTGGCGTGGCTTGGTGGGCGTGGCAGGGGAAGGATATTGCAAAATCTCCATTCCCATCCCTCTCTGGGAAAAGCCAAAGGTGGTATTTACCGGTCCTTCGAACTACTCAAAACTTCCGCTATCGGTTCTCCAGAACCTGCTGGATTTCACCCCTGATCTTAGTTCTTTGAAACTTGATGAATTGTTTTAGGTCCACCTTCCGAAAGACCTTGCAATCAACTGTATATTGGATCCTCCCCTTGAGGATCACTGAGAAGGTGTCCCTGGGCCATAATCTGGTGCTGTGGATAGTTATGGGGGGAACTCATTACACAAATATACTGCCAGTCATGTCAATCAATCAATCAATCAGAATAGAATAGAGCTGGAAGGGACCTTGGAGGTCTTCTAGTCCTACCCCTTGTTCAAGCAGGAGAACCTGGACCATTTAAGACCAGTGACTGTCCAGTCTCTTCTTAAAAACCTTCAGTGTTGAAGAACTGAAAACTCTGGAGGCCAGCTCTTCCGACTGGTTAATTCCTCTCACTGATAAGAAGTTTCCCCTTAATTCCAGGTTGCTTCCAGATGTTACAAGATACTGTAGGTATCCTCCAAGTCCATTATATATTAACTGCCATGGGGCAGGACTCAAGATGTTTCCCTAAAAAGATTATATGATTCATTATTAACCTCTAAGAGTGTAGGTTCCTATGAAGATCCTACACATTACACTGGAAATAATTAACACCCTAGAATTTTGCTCAATTTAATATATCTGGCTACATTTTTTAAAAAAAATCCTTCTTATACTCTTTTTAATGAGATCTTTAATAAATACTTCTTGGAAAATGTTGCTGGTACTAGTTGTTATCCAAAGAAGACATTTCTTGTACGATAAAATATTAAGGAAATATTAAGGAAAATTGCTTTCTTGTTTTCTCAGATACAAAAAAATGCACCAACTGCCCAGATGATAAATACCCAAATGAGGACAGAGTCCAATGTATCCCCAAAGTTATAACCTTCCTATCTTATGAAGAACCTCTGGGCATCATCCTGGTTTCTTTTGCCCTACTCTTCTTCCTAACCACAGGCCTTGCTTTAATCATTTTCATTAAATACTGAGAAACTCCCCTTGTCAAAGCCAACAACCGGGACCTCTCCTACATCCTCTTGGTCTCCCTTCTGCTTTGCTTCTTCTCTTCTCTTCTCTTCATTGGTCAACCAAGGAAAGCCACCTGCCTTCTCCGACAGACGGTTTTCAGCCTCATCTTCTCAGTTGCCGTTTCTTCTCTCTTGGCCAAAACGATCACGGTGGTGCTGGCCTTTCTGGCCACAAAACCTGGAAACCAAGTGAAGAGATGGTTGGGGAAGAGCTTGGCCAACTCCATCATCTTCTCTTGTTCTGGAGTCCAAATTATCGTCTGCTCCATCTGGCTGGGAGTTTCTCCCCCCTTCCCTGATTCTGACCTCCACTCCCAGCCTGGAGAGATCATCCTGCAATGCAACGAAGGGGCCGTTGTCATGTTCTACATCACCCTCAGCTACATGGGCTTCCTGGCTGCCATCTGCTTCACGGTGGCTTTCCTGGCCAGGAACCTGCCTGGGGCCTTCAACGAAGCCAAGCTGATCACCTTCAGCATGCTGGTCTTCTGCAGTGTCTGGGTGACTTTTGTGCCCACCTACCTGAGCACCAAAGGGAAATCCATGGTGGCTGTGCAGGTCTTCTCCATCCTGGCCTCCAGTGCTGGTCTGCTGGGCTGCATCTTCATCCCCAAGTGCTACATTATCCTTCTGAGGCCAGAGCTCAACACAAAGGAGCAGCTCACAGCCAGAACTAATATAAACAAATGAGATATAACACAAATATGATATTGGAAGAATTGTTAATGGTTCTTTTATTTGAAAGGAGATATTAATTCTTTCCATTTAGGTGGTATGCAGGAAATGAAAATCTATCTATATGTTTCAAAATGAGAAATTGTTGAATGACTGGAATTCTTCTAGCTCTCTTCCCTTTCAGCTCAATAAAGAGAACTCTAAGAATCATTCAGAGAAATTTGCTGTTCAGCAACAGTTATTTAATGTGACACCTTATAAAAAATAATTTGTGCGCTTGTTTGTACAGCTAAATGTGTGTGTGAGAGAGGGAGTGAGGAGGAAAAGAGGCCAGGAGGAAGCTGTGGGAACCAAACACCAGCCTGGTTGCCTGATCCTCTCCGTGAGAATGTCGGAATGATGTGAAATTCCATGTTTGACCGGCTCTCAGCTGGGGAGGGAAATCTTCATCTCTCTTATATAATTCTTTGTTGATTTCCTCATAAAACCTCCTTTGCAGAAAGAGTTCAGCAGAAGAGCTTCTGGGATTTCAGTTTGGGATTGGATTGGGGTTTTTGTTGTATGTGCTTCACACCAAAATAATAAATAAATAAATATTAAAGTGTATTAAGAAATTGCCACTGTATTTTTTTTATTTCATCAACTGTAGAATTAAAATAGTAGTTTTCTGGCCCTTTAATTTTCCACTTTATAATTTCTACCTAGAGCATTTTCTCTGCTCCTCTTCCAAGTTTGTCTTGTCTGTGAAGATGCCCAGAGAAAGGGGACCTGGAGACCCTCCCAGGAGGAGGTTGAGGGGATCCTGTCTAAAGGAGCCGCATCACTGACCAGGTCACAAACCTTCAAGGCTGCATAATATTCATCCAGGTCCAAGAGGGGGGTGAATGGGGGGGGGGGGGAGGGACTTCCTGGTTTCTAGGGAGAGGAACCCATGGAAGCTGTTCTGCTCTCCCACCACACAGATTGCTGGTCATTTGGGAATCAATGTTTAGGCCTCAGAATGGCTCCCAATTGCAAATAATTTGCAAATTCCATTTTAAGGAGGTAAGAAAAGCTCTGATGGATCAGACCAAGATCAGTCCAAGATTCACAGGGACCACACAAATCCCTCTGGTTCTCCCACAAGCAGAAGGCAGAGAGACTTCTGGCGTTGCCCAACATGGAACTGGTCTTTTCCCACAATTTCACTTTCCTCCATCACCCCACACAATATTGGACCCTCGGCCATCTCACACTCTAGGAATCCCCAATTCTGGTCTCCCACATTAATCTGAGAAAACATTTCCAACTTTCACACCCGCAATCAAAAAGCACTAAGGCAGGACTGGAACTCAAGAGTCTCCTGGCGATTGGCCAAAGTCCCCCAGGAAATTTTCATGCCTATCGGAGGATTAGAACTCAGAGCCTCCTGGCCCTTGGCCCAAACTCGCCCAACTGGCTTTCATGCCTAAGGCAGAGCTAGAACTCCCAATCTCCGGATGATTGTCTCAAAGTCGCCGATTTGGCTTTTATTTCAAAGCTGCTTTGAAAACTTTAGTGAGTGGAGAAAAGTCCCCCGGCTGCCTTTGCTTCTCTGCACCCTCCCCGGGCACTCCTGGCCCCCCTTCTCCCCTTCCCCCCCCCCCCCACACCAAAGGCTCCTCCTGCAGCTGCGCCTCCCTTCTCCCCTCCCCCCTTCCCCGAACAGACAGCTGTCACTCAAGCGTCCTGTCCCGCTCCCTCGCGCCCAGGTCGGGCCACCTCATCCCGGCAGGTGCCTCTTGGGGGCTGGCCGGGAGCCTCGCCAGGGAGCCGGTGGGAGAGCCGCGGGCGAGCGAACGCCTGGAGCGGCTCCCTCCCACCCGGAGCGCCGAGGGAGCCCGGGGGCTGCAGGGGGAAGCCTCACTCCAGGCAGGCGGGCGAGGCGGGGAAGCCGGGCTCGGGAGGGGCGGCTCGGGCTCCCTGGAAGGCTTCTCCCCCTCCGAGGCTGCAGCCGTCGGGCGGGCGCCGGCTCCCCGCAGAGGCCGGAGGGGCGAGGAGGAGCGGCGGCCGCAGCGTTGGAGGCTCCGGGAAGGGAGGGAAGCGGCTCTTTGCCGGGCTCTGCGGGGCTCCAGCTCCCCCCTTTGAAGGGCCTTTCCTGGCCCCTCCCGCCCCCCTTGGGCGCTTCTCCTGCCTGCAGCTGCCTGCCCAGAAGCCCTGGAGGGGCAGCCCAGGGACCCTCCCCCTCCCCCCCCCAGGACTCTGTCAAGGGCTGCGCTCAGCTCCCCCAGCCCCCCCCCCCTCTGTTGGCGGGGGAGCTGCGGGAGACCCTCCCGATGCAGAGCCTCCCCCGCTGTTCAGAGACGGAGGCGCTGCTGCGTGGAGGAGCCCATGGAAAGGAAGCCTGGGGGTCTAGACCTGAAGGGGGGGAGGGAGAAAGGGGGGGGGGGCTGTTGGATGCGTGGCGGTGGGAGGAGGAAGGGCGACCGCGGCGAAGGCTGAGCGCTCCAGCTCCTCTCCAGAGAGCCGCGGGGGGGTTGGGAAGCGCGGGGCAAAGGCGGCGGAGCTGCGGGGTTCCTCGTGCCAACCTTTCCCGGGTGCAAAGGGAGGGGGGCAGGCAAGGGGCGGGCGGGGCGGGGGGATGTTTGGGCAAGGCGAGAGCGGGGCGGGGAGGCGCCTTAATATACCTCCGTGCTTGTCCGAGGCTACGTTGAGGGTCCCCCTCTCTGCCTTAGATAAACAAACAGACAAATCAAGAAAGAGAAGGTGGCATTTCCCTTTAAAGGATAAGAGAGAACAAATATGAATAAACAGCAAGAATTAGAAACACACCTACAAACATACAAGGTATTTTCTTGGAACAGAGTATTTGGCCGGTTCACAAATTTAAACCGTGTTTAGTCATTTCAATTAAATTTACAATTTCTGGATTTCCTTTTTGCCATATTTATTCCTCATTTATTTTTTTAAAAAACCAATATTACCCTTCATCCTCATCTCTAATCTTAATCAAATTCAATTTTTCCCTTCTATTCTATATTAGACCCCTTCCCATTGTCATCTATTTTTATACCCATCCTCACATTGGTTAATTATGTAATATTACAGTTGTTTAATACAAATTCAACATTTTAATATAAATCAATTAGTTTTATAACTATCTTTTTTGTATATTAATCAATATGAACATGAATATTCCAATTACTTCCATGCAATCCAATTTCTTACAAATCAATTAATTATATTTATCAGTAATAATAAACCAAATAATTTGCCCCATATATTCTTCCACAATTTAACCATTTCTGCTTTCAACATCATATACAATTAATAGTATCTCAATTATTACAATTCCCTACTTAAATAGAGCTTTTTTCCTTTTGCGTTTTAAAATCTGACCATTTTTCACACTTACAATCACTGCAGTATCCCCCTGGTCACGGGATCAAAACTCAGATGCCTGGTAACTGTCTCAGATTTATGACGGTCGTAGTGTCCAGGACTCAGGTGATGGCCTTTGGGGACTTCTGGCAAGCAAAGTCAGTGGGAAGCCAGATTCGCTTAACAACCGGGCTGCTAACTTAAGAACTGCGGTGGTTCACTTAACAACAGTGGCAAGAAAGGTTGTAAAATGGGGCAAAACTCACTTAACAACTGCCTTATTTAGTAACATAAAATTCTGGGCTCCATTGTGGTCAGAAGTCGAGGACCGTCTATAGCCGTGATGGAGAACCTGTCGCACACCATCGCCAGCTGCTCTTCTGGTTTCTGGCACGCCAGCCAGCTGCTCTTTGCAGGCACCGGAGCCCTGGAAAACGGCCCTGAAATGGCCCAGAAAACGGCCCCAAAACAGGCTGTTTCTCAGGCCATTTTTGGAGTTCTTTTTCAGGCCATTTTCAGGCTGTTTTTCAGGCTGTTTTTCACCCAACCCCCCCCCCCCCAAACGTCCTGAAAAACACCCCGAGAAATGGCCTGAAAACGGTCCCAAAAACACCCCTCCAAAAAAGGCATGTGCACGCCAGCCAGCTGGTCTTTGGGTTTCCGGGGCTCCAGCGTGCGCACATACATGTACATGCATGCGTGTTCCGGTTTGGACACTTGGTGCCGAAAAGGTTCGCCATCCCTGGTCTATAGACTTATTTGGAAGCCTCCTTCCCAAATGGTGAAGCGACATTCGACACAAAGACACACAATTGCGCACAAAGGGCCAGAGTGCGACTGTGACCGAAGGGGATGAATGGGGGCAGGTGGGAAGTCCTGGGACTTTGCTGCCTTCAGACGGAGCCCTTCCTCCCCTGGGATGAGCCCCGAGTTAGATCCCCCAGGGACACACACACACACACACACACACGTACACAGAGTGTGGCTGTGCAGGTTCCCTCTTGCCTGGCAGGGGTCCCCTCCCTGACAGCCTCTTCCCCTGGAAGCCGAGAAAAGGGGGAGTCAAAGGCAGCAGCCAAGAAGGGCTGAATTCGAACTCTCTGCTGCCATTTTGCAGAATCTGAGCCAGCCGGGAGAAGGGAAAGGATCCGGGCAAAGCAAAGGGGAAGAGAGATTTCTTCTTTCCCAGGAAAGACCAGCAGGGAGGCATGGAAGATGCAGGAAAACGGATCAGCTCTTATCCCCTGTTGGGAATCCTCCCCCTGCGGCTCCTTCTCCTCTTCTGGGCTGAGGAAGAAGCTTCTGCTGGGGAAAGGTCTCCCCTCCCCCGTCCCAAATCCAGCTCTGGTCTCCAGGGACAGGATGGCCGGAGCTGCTCCGGGACCCCCAGGGGCCCCATCTGAGCTTCCGGGGTCTTCCTGCTTCAGCCACAAAGGATGGTGGAGGCAGACGCCGTTTTCCCAGGGCCCCTCCGGGCAACACAACTCTTGTTAACAAAATGACCCCCAAGTCTTCCCTGGCTATGGGGGGCGGCTCCCCTCTTCTCATCCGGCGCCACCCTAACCCCAACTTCTTCCTGGGGCAGAAACCGTCATCTGTGAAGGGAAGTGTGTGTGTGTGCGCCCCCCTGGCCAGATGCTTCCAGCCCTAGAGGCGGAATCGGCGGTTCTGAATTGGGGGGAGGAACCGTGGATCTCAGACTTTGGAGGTGGGAGGGGCCAGAGCCAGCGGCTGCACCAATGGGAATTCTCCTTGCTTCAGCGTCATCGTTCTCCGGGCAGAGTCCTTTGTGGCTTCACCTGAATCCCTCCCCCTTTCTTCTCCCCCTCCCTCCCCCTTTCTCCGCTTCTCTCTCTGCACAGAACTCTCCCCTCCATCAGGTGAACTCAAGGGAGACTCTGCCCGGAGACCGATGACGCTCCAGAAGGGAGGATTCTCATTGGTCTTTAAGCTTTTCTAGGCTCTCCCTATTCCGAGGTTCCAAGAAAATGCTTCCCCCTCCGATTCCTCCTGTGGGGCTGCGGGGCCCGTAGAGCTCGCTTGCTCCTTTCCTTCGGCCACGGGCTCCAGAGCCGGCCGGGCCTTCCTCGGTTCCTGGGAAAAGGCCGGCATTTCTCTGCCCCTCCGGCGTTTCTCGGGCATCGCCTCGCCTGAAGCCCCATTCTGGGCTCTGAGCCTTTCTGCGCCTCCTTTGCTTGGCCGGGAATCCCCCTGCCTGAGCCCCAGGGATCCCCGGATCTTCAGACTTTGGTTTCTGAGCTATTCCCCTCCCCTCCTCTCCTTTCCTCCCCCCCCCCTTTTAAAATTTGATTTATATGCCACCTTTCTCCGGAGATTCAGGGCGGCTTACAATGCGTTAAGCAATAGCCTTCATACTTTTGTATATTTATACAAAGTCAGCTTATTGCCCCCACAAACTGGGTCCTCAATTTACACATCTTAGAAAGGATGGAAGGCTGAGTCAACCTTGAGCCTGGTGAGATTTGAACTTGCAGTAATTGCAGGCAACTGAATGTTAATAACAGTGCTTTAGTCTGCTGCACCACCAGCCCCCTCCAGGCTCCCTTCCTTCCCTTCCCTTCCGCTTTCTTTTCTCTCCCCCCCTCCACCCCTTTATTCAACCCTTCTCCTTCCCCCTTTTCTTTACTACCTTTATTTTCTATTTTAGCCTGAAAACTGCTGTTTTATTTCTCTGGTTGAGGAAAGAAAAAAATATACAGTGGAAATTTCTTTACACTTTTCATTTGTTTATTTGTTTATTGATTGATTGATTGATTGTTGGTGTGAAATACACACCATTCTGCTGAACTCTTTCTGCAAAGGAGGTTTCATCAGGAAATCAAGAAAGGACTATATAAGGTATATAATAAAGGAAGGAGAAGAGATGGGGAATCCAAAGGGATCCATGAAAGGGGAAACCAGAGAGCAGTTGATCCCTAAGATCCCCTCTCAGGAATGGGGGATCTCAACAGGCAGAGCATCTTGAATCTTTTTGGATCTGGTGGCCTCCAGTCTTGGCTAAACTCCAGGGGGATTTCGGGGGAAGTGGCTGTCAGGTGGATGTCAGCAGCCATAGCTCTGAATGGGGGTCTCTGCTAAACAGGAGAGATTGGGGGGTCTGTTATTTCTCTCTGTCTAAACCCTCCAACTGCAGCCGGAGACGCCTGTCTCAGCCTCAAAGGCCCCAATGTGTCAGTCGGAAGGCTGAAGAACTTCGGCTGTTGCGGAAAGCGGAAACGGTGGATCCAGCCTGTCAATTCCCAAAGGAAGCTCGCCAGCCACATCAGCTTCACTGAAGACGGGGGGATCATCGGATTCATTTCATTGGTCAGGCAGGACGAAAGCCCCAAGGAAGCCAGCATCCAGCATGAACGACCTTGGTTAAACCAGGTGAAAAAGCCAAGGAAGCCGGCACTCTCCAGACTCCTTGCTGGCCTTCGCCAGACAAACGAATTCAAACAAATCACCAAATACAACAAAAGAAGCCTCTAAATTCCAAAAGGCTGCAGAAGGAACTGCCTCCAAATCCCCGTCCTGACCGAACCGAGAATGGAAGGCTGTGGTGGCTTCCGCCTCCCTTCAAGCTTCTCTTTGAGCTGCTGGCTTCCCTCTTCCTCCTTCTTCGGGTTCTCCCAGCTGAGGACCCAGCGGATCTCTTCCCTGAGATTGGCAAGGTCCTACTAATCTTGCGCAGAATCCAAAGGATTCCCCCTCCTTTGATCCAGAAATTAGAAATCCTTCTGGGTTAAATACCAAGCAGGTACAGGGTCATACAGGGGTCTCCCTTAGTCTCCCCTAATGAATACAGTACAGGTAAGTCCTCAACTTACAGGAATCCATTTAGTGACCATTCAAAGTTACAACGACGTCACTGAAAAAAGGTGACTTATGACCATTTTTTACACTTTCGACCTTTCTAGCATCCCATGATCGCTTGATCAAAATTCAGACACTTGGCAAATGGTTCGGACTTATGACCGTCACTGTGTCCCAAAGTCACGGGATCCCCTCTTGCAACCTTTCCACAAGCAAAATCAAGGGGGAAGACAGATTCACTTAACAACCATGATACAACCTTAACAACTGCAGTGATTCACTTAACGACTGTGGTGAGGAAGGTCGTAAAATGGGGCAAAATTCACTTAACAAATAACTCCCCTAACAGAAATGTTGGGTTCCATTGTGGTCATAAGTCAAGGACTACCTGTAACTCCTTTTTCATGCAGTGTCCTGGTGTCTGATCTTTGTCTCATCCCAGCTATGAACTCAGCCTAAAGTCTCCTCTGATACCCACCATTTCCCTCGTCTCCTCATGAGTCCCATTCCTTCCTTCACCCTCAGTTGTGGCTGACAGAGTCAATGGGGAGGGGGGGGGATCTGGCAGTCCCTGTTAGTTCCTCCAACTGATCTCTCCCCCCCACCCCTTGGATGCATTCCCCCCAAGGTCCTCCTGGCTGGAGGGGCAGAGAGGAGCCAAGGCCTGGCTTCTCCAGAGGGCTCTGTGGATGGAAGCCTCCCTGGTGCTTCCTAAACCCCTTGAGAAGCTCCTTTCCGATGAAGGTTTCCTGGTCATGGAAAAGAGCACGGAGGGTGTTAGTTCAAGGCCAGTTTGACCTTCCTTTGAAAGACTCTTGGAATCTTCTGCTGCACAGAAGGTCCATTTATATCCGGAAGGGGAGTTGGGGTCTGCCAGCTGTAGGTTTCTGATTCGGCCATTACTCAGGGAATTACGGGGTGTTTTTTTATGCTTCAGATGATGATGAGTCTCTTAGAGCCAGACGTTTACTGTTTTTACTACTTTTATTCGTTTTCCAACACTGCACTGTTGCCCTGCCTGGTTGATGCTCTCAGGACAAACATTATAAAATATAGACCATCCTCATTCTGATACTGTTAAATCTGCTGTTCTCTATAACCTGAACACAGATCGGAGAATTTCTACTGTCCATCATACGAGTCAAATGGACAGAAGCAGAAGCAATCTGGGTGCCAGTTGCTGAATTCTGTGCAGCCTCCCTCCCCCCCGCCTGCTGTAAAGTAAGATTCCCCCAAAATAAGACTCAAATGGTCATGAGGGAATCGGTGGTTAAATTATTTCAATCCCACCCCTGCTGGATTTTGTTGAACTTTTTTCCATTGATGGGTGGGGCCATGCAGGCTAACGACTCAGAGAATCAAAGACTCACTCGAGAGAGACAGAGACCGAGAGAGAGCGATAGAAGGAGAGAGCAAGAAAGAAAGACAAAGAGAAAGAGAGAGACTGAGACTGAGACCAAGAGGTGAGCAAAACTTGGTTTCTGGTCTCAGGTGTTTTTTTTCCCCTCGCTTGGGAGTTTGATCTTGGGATGGTTAGTCTTGGAGGGGAACCACCAACCATTAAAACCAGAGATTGACTCTTTTTCCTCCACCCCTTTTCTCTTCCAGAAATGGGCCCAAACGAACTGCTGCGGCCATCCCTTGACAGAGCCCAGAATGTCCTTGGAGACCCCTGGGAAGTGACCTTGTTTGTCCTTGGGGTCTATGCATTGGTTGGCCTCTGCGTTTTCCTTCACCTGTGCAGGTAAGTTGCTCCTGATCAGGGGCATCACCACAACCTGGGGAGCCCTGGGGCACTGAAAGCCTCCCAAAATGTTGGTGGGAGTAAGAGGAAAAAGGATAGAGTCCCTCAGGGCTGGAAGGGACCTCGGAGGTCTTCTAGTCCAACCCCCAACCTTTTCTTTAAAATCTCCAATAATGGGGCCCCCATTAAGAATAGGTTTATTATCGTTGTTAAGAAAAGAATGTACCAGTCAGTGATATTTTATTCTTTTTTCTTCTTCAATCCCCAGAAAACGTTGCCTGCAAGTGTCACCAGAGCAACGAAGTGAAGATGTGGAGGCCGCCATCATCACGGTGGAACCGTACATACCAGAACGTATTAACCCCAACATCACCATCATTGATGAATGAAGGAGGATGTCAGACGTTCTACCTTGCTCAACAATGTGATGGTTGGTAAGTCTTTGAACTAATTTGCTTGCCAGTTTTTCTTTATTGTTCTATTTGAAAGATATTCTGTTATTATTGTTGTTGCTATTTAATCCTCCATGCCTTTTGTTTTGCATTTCTTGCTTTGGGGTTTTGGGTGGGGGTGTTTGGACTATGGAAGCCAACAGGAAAGAAAACTAGGAGCCTTTAACTCAGTTTTATTCATTGTTTTGTTTCTTGCTTACTGTTTCATTGTTATTAAAGTATTCAATCTCTGCTTCCAGGACAAACAGCGGCCACGGCTGAGATGACAACCATCCCATTGTTGACCAGGGCTGAATGTCTGGCATCTTCTTTCATCAATGATGGTGATGTGGGAAGGGATGGATTCCGGTATGGAGGTTCCACAGGGATGGAGGCCGCCTCCTCATCTTCAGCTGGTGCTTCTGGTGACACTTGCAACCCCTTCAACGCAGAGGCCAAACCAAGCATGGACCCCAAAGAGGAACAAGGTCACTTTCCAGGGTCTCCAAGGAACTTTGGGGGTTTCTGTCTGGATGGCCGCAGCAGTTCTTTGTGTCTATGTAAATATGTAATATACCTTTTTTCTGTTTCTTTTGTTTCTTTTTTCTTATTAATTAATAAATTAATTTTAAATTCAAGATTGCTCTCTAAATATTTTTTCTTTCAAGGGGAGGGGAGGGAAGGGAAGGGAAGGGGAGGGGAGGGGAGGAGAGGGGAGGGGAGGGAAGGGAAGGGAAGAGAAGGGGAAGGGGAACGGGAAGGGGAAGGGGAAGGGAAGGGGAAGGGGAACGGGAAGGGGAAGGGGAAGGGGAAGGGAAGGGGAGGGGAGGGAAGGGAAGGGAAGGGAAGGGATAGAGGCAGGAGAGGGGAAATGGTCTCTCTTCTCACCGATCTGTGGCCGTCCTCATATCCCAAAAAGTCGCTCTTTCAGAGGTCAAGGCAGAGCCTCCTTTAGGAGGGAGGGAAGGAGGGAGAGACAACACAATTGATAAAACTGGAAATCCTCAGGAAAGACTCTGCTTAAGAGACAAACAGAAGCTGGTTGTGAAAATATTTACAGACCCCTCGCATCCTGGACATCAACTGTTTCAACTCCTACCCTCAAAACGACGCTATAGAGCACTGCACACCAGAACAACTAGACCCAAGAACAATTTTTTCTCAAACGCCATCACTCTACTAAACAAATCATTCCCTCAACTCCATTAATCTTCTCATCGTTCCTCTCACCCATCTCCTCCCACTTATGATTGTATGACTGTAATCTTGTTGCTGGTATCCTTAAGATTTATACTGACTGTTTCCCTATGACTATCATTAAGTGTTGCACATCATGATTCTTGATGAATGTATCTTTTCTTTTATGTGCTAAGAGAGTGTATACACCAAGACAAATTCCTTGTGTGTCCAATGACACTTGGCCAATTAAATTCAATAATATTCTGTTCTACTCTACTCTACTCTACTCTACTCTACTCTACTCTACTCTACTCTACTCTACTCTACTCTACTCTATTCACTGTGGTTGTTCACAGCTTATTTCCCAAACTTTACGAAAACCATATAATTTTAATCACTTGACAGTAAGTCCGATTTGGATGATAAAACTAAACCCCGAAAGCAAAAATGCAGTCAAGAGTTCGGGTGCTGCAAAGCAGAGCGCCAGTCTTCATGAAAGGGGGTTTCCATGAAGGCTTCTATGGCCTCCAGAAGCTTTTTTAGAAAATCCGGGGTGGGTGAGGGCATCTCAGGGCTTCCTGCTGCCCTCCCCCTCTCCATAGAAAAGGCAAAGGGCCAAAGGTGGAGGAGAAGACATTCTGGGCAAGGAAGGATGGACTGGGATCTCTGTTAATGTTAAACTTAATTTTAAAAGTTAGGTGTATGTAGATGACTTGTGATCCTTCAGATCTTTTTCCAAACAAGGATCCTCCTCAGCCCCTCCAACAAGGAGTGGGCTCCCTATGCGAGGCCTTTCTTCCCTCGAAGGGCTGGGCAGACCCCCCAAAGGGAGCCCCCTGGAAGCAGCACCAGAGAAAGTCAGCCCAGGAAAGGTTTCCTGGCATTTTGTGGTATGTCCTAATCACTGATCCAGCCATGGGGAGATGCTGGGGGTGCTCCCTCAGAGACCCCTCAGCAACTGGGGACCTTTGAAGAGGAGCTAAAAGGGAGATTCTGAGAGGCCTCAGGCAAAGTCTCTGGCGTAAAAGAAGGGAAAAAACGGAGGTGGAAAATGGAGGGAAGAACCTCCAGGGTTCCCAGGAGAGCTCAGCACACAGAAAGTCTTTAATGTGCTAAATATCTTAAGGAGGGGGAAGGGAAGAGAAAGGGAGGGGGAGGGAGATAGAAGGAGGAGGAGGAGGGAGAGGAGGGATGGAAGAGAAAACCAAGGGAAGGGATGCTTTAGTGGCTCCCTATCCTTGAACTGTGAAGACTGCAGGAGTATCATCATCATCATCATCATCATCATCATCATCATACTTTATTGCTGTCATAGACCAAAAAGACCAAAACATCCAGGACACATAGCTGGCACACGACCAGACTAAAGTGCAAAACGGCAGCAAGATCAGTGGTGGAAACCACTCCGTCAAACTCACTGTAAAGTTGTAGATAGGGAGAAAATACTATATTGCGATTTACATAAATCTGGACATCGCATTTTATACAGCCACCAGCTAGCTCAACTGCTGGCGATCAAGAGGACTGACCTCAGTCAGTGGGTCCAGCCCGTCCCTTCTCCCGGCTCTTACATCTCAAGACTGCAGCAAAAATTTTTTGCTACCTATCGTGTAATCTTAGAATCAGTATCTTGAAGTAAGAAGCGGAGACTAAGAGTTTCAGATAATCTGGGAAATCTTTGGCAAACGGGAGAGATAAGTTCTGACCTTATCTCCCGATAATGGGGACAAGTAAATACGATGTGAGCCAATGATTCCGAAGATCGACCATCACATGAACAGTGGGTGGGTTTCACACCTCCTGAGCACCTGCTATCCAAGACATTCGAGGGGATCACATTAAAACGTGCCTTCAGAAAGTCCAACCTGTATTTAACAAAGGATAGCATAGAAAGATATTTGGGGGGGGGTGCATTCGGGGAATAATACGGAGAGAAAATCGAGAACATATTCCCGCACCAAGTGCCAGATTCTGTTGTCTTTCAGTATCATCCAATCACTGAAATATTATCTGGGCCTAGCATAAGGGTTTCAACAGGGGGAATACCTATCTTCATAAGTTTGGTGTGAATATTGCGGGCCCAGGGACTGTGGAAGTCATCCCGCCATAAGCACTGGCCTAAATAGGAATCTGGAAGTCTGGTCCACAGGGTCAGCCAGTAGCCAATGGCAACTTCCACAGAACAGTAGCGAGGGACGGTAGGCCCAGTTCCAAGCGGATTGCAGCATTACTCACACGGGGGCGGGGGAGGGGACAGGACTCCCATTAGGTGGCGTAAGAACTGGCTTTGAACTGACTCGAGGAGGGAAATATTTGTTTGTACCCAAAGGGGGGCGCTGTATGTAATGGCAGCTATCACCTTTGCCCTATCTACTTTCAATACTGAGGGAATATGCTGGGCTCCCTCCGTGTAAAGGAATTGCAGAAGGGCATGAGTAGTGGCCTTCGACTTGGTGCGGAGGGACTTAACCTGTGCAAGCCACATGGCATTGGATTGGAAAAGAATGCCTCAATATTGGCATCTATGGACCTGTTCCACTGCTCTGCCATCCAGCTTCCATTGATAGTTTTTCCTGCTTCTTGAGAAAATCACAATCTTAGACTTAGAATGTTTGATAGATGGTTGGCGCAACAATAGTTGGAAAGGATTTGAAGGGCTCTAAACAGCCCCCCCCCCCCGAGAGAATGAAAGAATCGCAGCATCGTCCGCATAGAGCAGGAGTGGGCACCTATAGTCAGCTAATCTGGGGGCACGGATATAATTCAGTTGGGCCGTTGACGCCCTTCTCCAGTCACTAATATATAAGTTAAAAAGAAGGGGTGCCAATATACAACCCTGTCCGACCCCCCTATTAACAGGGATGGCCTTAGAAAGGTCCCCTTGGGGGGTAAGGCCCACTTTTGCCTCCGTTCCCTCCTGCAGTTGGGAGATGAGCCAGAGAAGTCTTGTATTGATGCCCCAGGAAAGGAGTTTGCCCCACAGTTTATATCTGGGAATACTGTCAAAAGCAGCTTTTAAATCTATAAAGGCAACACAGAGACGGCCTTTCCTAGGGGTAGAATATTTTAAGGCTAGGTGATATAGGATCAGAGCATCATCAATAGTAGAATGGTATCTTGCAGGCACCTTTGAATATCTCTCTGTCCAAGGTTAATGGGATCAAGTGGATCACTCAGGTCCCCCTCAGTCCATCATCTCCCCTCCGGGCATAGAGTCTCCCCAATACTGACAATAAACTGATGTTTCGGAAGTCGCCTGGATTGGAGGGGGAGCCTTTCTTATGAATTGGCACAATGAGGGCCTCTTTCCAGACCTTTGGGATAATGCCTGTTTGATTAATCGCATTAAAAACCTCAGTAAGGACAGTAATCCACCAGTCCTTATGGGCTTGAATGGCCTCAGCGGGGAGAAGGTCAGGTCCGGAGGCTTTTCCCAATTTGAGTTGTCGAATTAACTTCGAGATGGTGGAGGGGTTCACAGGGGACCATCTAGGGAGGTGTTCGGGGGGGGGGTGGAATCTAACGCCGTAAAGGATGGCAAGTCTGCATCGCAGAAGACTTGGTGTAGGAAAAGTTCCCATGTGGGGCAGATACAGAGTAAATAAACCTACTGGTAGGCCTTCTATTCAGCAAACTCCAAAAATCACAAGGATTACGGGATTGTGCGGCATCTAATAAGTTGTTCCACCTTAGCCGTTGCCAGTTTTGTTTGGCTCTGGCTTGTTTGCACTGTATATTAAACCAGGGGCCCCCCCTCCTCCGAGGAACTCTACCAGGTGTAAGAGTCGAGGGCTTAAAGGAGGCTATTAAGTCGCTCGAGCAATCTGGAAAGGCGGTGAAGAGCACGCTGGGAGTGGCCTTAGGACTAGTTAGAGCTAGCAGGTTCTTAGCAGACTCTTGGTCATAAAAGCTCGCATGAGATAAGGCCAAGGTATTCGACCATTTCGATACCATCAGGGATCCTCTGGCATTGGCAGCTATTGGGGCAGCATGAGTAAGACGATTCTGTGGTCTGCTCAGGAGTGCGTCGAAGGTGAGAGGAAGATGGTCACTAAATATCACGTCATCCACTTTAAAGGAGATGACATAGGGCAAAAAAGCTCTTGAGACCAGGACACACCTCATACTAATGGATACCCTCTCTCTCAAGGTAAAGCCTATGCATGTTTCCTTGGCAGGAAGGCTCCTCTCTTTCAGGGGGAATTACTCCTAAGAGATACACATGATTGCAGGCAGACAGCTAGCTCCCTTGTTTAATAGGCTGTAAGTAAAATTTCTACATTAACAGAATTTATACCTGAACAGCAGAATATAGGAGCAAAAAATCATCTTAACACTCTGAGCTCTGCTTTTCTTCTTTAAATGGAAGAACTCCCCATTTTAACCAGACATCAAGACTCCCCCCCCACTTCTTTGGCTGGAAACTCCTTTCAGGGGGGGAGGGAAAACCAAAGAAAAAGAGGAAGGAGGCGAGGACAGAAAATGGAAACAGGAGGCATTTTTTAGCCGCTTTCTGGGACTGAAATGTTGAGGGGACCCAAAGAAGCAGCATCCAGCCGGGACTAAGAAGACCCCCCGCTCCCACCCCCCACCCTCCCCCGCTACCTTCTCTTTCTCTCCCTGCCCCCCTCTTCTCTCTCCCGGGAAGAAGGGGACGGACCTTAAAGAAAAAAAGGAAGCTCTGCTGCTGAGCGGAGAAAGCAGAAGCTGGGAAGGATGTTGCTACGGAGTTAAAAGGATGAAACAATGGCCCCTCCCCTGTTCCTCCCCTCCCTCTTTTTCTCCCCACCACTTTCTTTTGGCTTTGGCTCCAGTGCCAAAGGAGGGAATTCTCTTGTGTGTGTGAAGCCCCCCTCCTTTTTTCCTCGCCCACCCAGAGAAAGGCAGGGGAGGGCGGCTGCTGCCCCCATCAGTCCCAGCACAGCGGCTGCCTGCAACACCACTGACCAGCAGGGAGAGGGAAGCAAAGCAGAGCCCCCCCCATCTCCTCCCCCACCTGCCACCCCAAATTGCGCCCCACTGCAAGAGGAGCGTTTTACCGGAGAGTGGCAGCTCTGGGTCCTCTCTCAGCCGTTGAGGGCAGGGAGTGCGAGGCAATTCACTTCTCGCACTCAGGAGGAGTTTCCTTTCCTTTGCAAGGTTTTCCCTGCACTCAACGGCTGAGAGATGACCGGGAGCTGCCAGTCTGCGCTCTGCCAGGTGAGCAGCAGAACGAGGAAGCCAGAGATCTGCCCACTTCCTGTCATCTGCAGTTTACTTGTGAGCACTATGCTCACGAGTGAACTTGCTCATGAGTAAATGGCAGCTAGGATCTCCCACGCGCTCCCCTCCCTCCCTGCGTGCATCAGTCCACCACCTGCTGCTGGGATCCCCCCTCTACCAGCTCTCCCTCCCCCGGCCACCTGTGCCCTCGGCCTTCCCTTTGCCAGCAGCGGTGAGCAGAAGGATGGGGGCAGAGTCTGCAAGCAGTGGCTGGGTGGGACAGGTGAGCATCAGGAGGGTGGGTGAGCGAGGGGGAACCAGTTCGGGGGCGTGGCTAGCTAAAGGTCACTAATGGTTTGGAAAAATGTGATAAATATCCACTGAGGGTTCTCCCAAACTCGGTGTGTCACTAAGGGAAGCTTTGCAACACAGCGAGCGAGGCCAATAAATAGTGGTGTGGAGGGGCGGGGCAAGGGGCGGGGCAAGCCAGCAATTTAACAAATGGTTCGGCTGAACCGCCTAGAACTAGCAGAATCCCACCACTGCCTATAGGGCTCCCCATCTGTTGTCCCTGGTGGCAGATGGAAGATTGTGAATCCCACTCCTGACACCAGTTTCTCCGGAAAGAAACACAGGGCCCAAAAACTCCAATAATCCAGGCTCACTGCAGTTATTATTTATTTAGCATCCATTGGAGGAACTTCTCCCCATAAAATAGTGGGAGGAAATGTTTACAGACAAAAGGATGCACTCATATTTATACATTTCAGGAAAGGAGGAGAAAATGATAATCATACATATGCATATTTCATTTAATAGATGATGTGAGCATGAATATTCAGAATTAGCGAGATTCAAGTTACCTCCCCAGCCTTGTATTGTTGCTACCCTCAAGAAAAAGTTATTGTGTAAACAAAAAGAAACGTCTCACTTATGTTGCCACAGCAGTTTGGGTGAAATGTACTGAGAAATGAGGGCATCAACGTTGCTCCATACATTACTTCTGTATTTCTGTCTTGCTAACATGCTCCCATTTCTCCAAAAAAATTGTCTCCTCACAAACTTCCACACACCTTTTATTTCTTTCAAGAAAAATAGTTGTCCCACTCATGCATGCAGAATGGATTGGACCATTTTTTATGTTTGGACTGTGGAAAATGTTAAAAGTTGAAATTCCTCAGTCTCACATTTACACATTTCTTCTGGCTTTTCCTTAGTGAAGAATTCAAAAATTTCCAAATTCGAAGCATATACATATGATTTTCTTTGACTCCTGCATACTATCTAAATGAGAAGAATATCTCCTTTCAAAAAAAGAAACTTTTAACAATTCTTCCAATATCACAATGCTGTTATATCTCATGTTTTTACATTTGTTCTGGCTGTGAGCTGCTCCTTTGTGTTGAGGTCTGGCCTCAGAAGGATAATGTAGCACTTGGGGATGAAGATGCAGCCCAGCAGACCAGCACTGGAGGCCAGGATGGAGAAGACCTGCACAGCCACCATGGATTTCCCTTTGGTGCTCAGGTAGGTGGGCACAAAGGTCACCCAGACACTGCAGAAGACCAGCATGCTGAAGGTGATCAGCTTGGCTTCGTTGAAGGCCCCAGGCAGGTTCCTGGCCAGGAAAGCCACCGTGAAGCAGATGGCAGCCGGGAAGCCCATGTAGCTGAGGGTGACGTAGAACATGACAACGGCCCCTTCGTTGCATTGCAGGATGATAGCTCCAGGCTCGGAGTGGAGGTCAGAGTCAGGGAAGGGGGCAGAAACTCCCATCCAGGTGGAGCAGATGATAACTTGCACAGCAGAAGAAGAAAGGATGATGGAGTTGGCCAAGCTCTTCCCCAACCATCTCTTCACTCGGTTTCCTGGTTTTGTGGCCAGGAAGGCCAGCACCACCGTGATGGTTTTGGCCAAGAGAGAAGAAATGGCAACTGAGAAGATGAGGCTGAAAACCGTTTGTCGGAGAAGGCAGGTGGCTTTCCTTGGTTGACCAATGAAGAGAAGAGGAGATAAGAAGCAAAGCAGGAGGGAGACCAGGAGGATGTAGGAGAGGTCCCGGTTGTTGGCTTTGACAAGGGGCGTTTCTCGGTATTTAATGAAGATGATTAAAACAAGGCCTGTGGTTAGGAAGAAGAGGGAAAAAGAGACCAGGATGATGCCCAGATGTTCCTCATAAGACAGGAAGGTTATGACTTTGGGGATACATTGGACTCTGTCCTCATTTGGGTATTTATCATCTGGACACTTGGTACATTTTTCCATATCTGAGAAAGCAAAAAAGCAATATTTATTTAGTAGTTTATCCTTTTCTCTTGCAAGAAAAACCTTCTTTGGATAACAGCTGATACCACAGGCATTTTCCAAGAAGTATTTCTTAACTATTTCATAAAAATAGCATATGAAGGATATATTTTTTTTAATTAAAAAATGTAGTTAGGTATACGAAGTTGAGGGAAGTCCTAGGATGTTATTTATTTCCTGTGTAATGTGTAGAATCTTCATAGGTACCTATATTATTAGAGGTTAATATTGAATCATATAATTCTTTTAGGCAAACATCCTGAGTCCTGCCACATGGCAGTTAATATCCTGGACTTGGAGGATACCTACAGTATCTTGTAACATCTGGAAGCAACCTGGAATTAAGGAGAAACTTCCTACCAGTGAGAGGAATTAGCCAGTGGAACAGCTGGCCTCCAGAAGTTGTGGCTGCTTCAAGATTGGAGATTTTCAAGAAGAGATTGGACAGTCACTTGTCTGAAATGGTATAGGGTCTCCTGCTTGAATAGGGGACTGGACTAGAGGATCTCCAAAGTTCCTTCTACACTATTCTGATTGATTGATTGGTTGGTTGATTGATCTATATGGCTGACAATTTGTGCAATGAGTTCCCCCCATAACTGTCCACAGCACCAGATTATGGCCCAGTGACACCTTCTCAGTGATCCTCCAGGGAGGCCAATAAACAATGAATTGCAAGGTCTTTCAGAAAGTGGACCTGAAACAATTCATCTAGTTTCAAAGATCTGAGATGTTCCTAGAAAGGTAAACTTAGCAGCACATTTCCAAACTAAAAAGCAGAAGAGATATTTCCTCTGCTGTTAGTAAAGCTTGCCCAATCTTCCACCCCCTCCTCCCATCTCTTCCCAGCCCCTCCTTCCAAGTCTTTTTGATTTACTTCCATTTAGATAAGAAATTGTGCAAGTTAAAAAAAACAACAACGAGGTGAGCTTCAATCTGTCTTTTAACTTGCACTTTTATGAAAAGTTTCTGGATGGATCCAGTTCCACAAAGCCTCCCATTTTCCTCAGTGTGACCCACCTTCCTGAGTGGAGAAGGTCCCCTCCGGACAAGGAACACAGTTGTAGCAGCAAACTGGCTCTCCTTCTCGAGCCCTCTTGACAAATCCAGGATGACAACTTTCCACACACTTGGACTGAGGCAGGGACTGAGCAGAAGAAAAGGAATGCCAAAGAAAAGGTGTTAGGACTCTCCGTCCATGGAAAATGGAGGGAGAAATGGAAGGAGACGAGTAGCCTCTGGTCTTCACTGAGGTAAATATGAAATCTCTGACTACTTCTAAACAGATGCAGGAGGTAAAACAACTGGCAGGTTCTTCCTTTAGTTCCTCCCTTTTGCTTTCAGATTTTAACATTACAATAAAGTACTTTTCTATTTAATGTAGTCTAGAGGGATGGAATTGAAAAAAGATTTAAATATGATGATATATTCTTATTAAAACTGATAATAAAATTTACTGTAAAAGATTTAGGAAATTTTATTATACTAGATTTTTTAATATGAAATTAAACTGTGATGAAGAAAGAAAATTCTGACCAGTAAGATCTTGAAAGGTTTCCATAAAACATGGCAAAGCCACTCCACTTGGGTCCCGTCTGTTGAAGAACTTCCATTAGATGACACCACCTGGCATGGGAGGCCAACCACCCTGGAGACTCTAGGCTTTGCCCACTTGAAATGGGACCTTTGGAAAACAGAGAAAAGACACCAACATTTCTCTCACCTTATTGAGCGACTTTAGCCATGAAAGAGCATCTTGGTTGATAGAAAGTCTCTGCCTTTCAAAATATGCCAGAGTCTCTTCCGTGACATCGCCCTTGGGGAGAACCAAGAAGCCCTCAATCATCAGATCTGCTGTCATCTCTCCATTTTGGTCCAAGTACAGTTTCCTCTCAGAAATATTCCAAAATTCATTCTTCTCCAGAAAGGGATGAAACTAGAATGGGAACATCCAGGAACTTGAAAAACAGAGAACTTTGTTTCTTATCCCACATTGAATCTTTCTTCTACAATTGTCTCATCTCGAAATATGCTTAATTGGGATACAAATACTGCCATCATCTTCATAAGTGAACAAGAAAGTTTGAGAAAAATTTGTCAATCATTTACTGACAAAATATAGAAAAAGTATATAATTGATATAATTGGTCAAATATAGGGAACATTCTAGAGCAGATGAAAATAAAATGAACAGAAACAAAAGATGATTCATAAACTCTTTGAAAACATCAGGTTGATTCCCAGAAAACATGGGTTGATCAAGAAGAAAGTTGTCAGGCTAATCTTCTCCCTGATCATCCTGATGGAAAACACCTCCAGATGTGCTCATTCTACTTGATTGTAATGCAAGATTAACAACATTTTGCAGATCTGAAAGAACAAATCTCCCACCAAGTCGTTTCTCAGCCTGAAAAGTTAGCCAGGATCCTTTCTGAGTTTATTTCTCTCCCATTATGCAGCTGCAGGATTCTTCCCTCTTCTCTCATCCTTCCCTAGGCAGCCTCTCTTCCCCTCATCCCAAAAGTCATTCTCACACATCATTACACTTCCTAAATAGATTATGTGAACTCTGGTGATATCACTGGATTTCAGTAAAGGACTCGCAAACAATTGTGTGATGTGATTAGAAACCTGAGGCCTGGATAATAAGTGGATAAAAACTGTCTTCAAAATGATACTGAAATAGTTTTTAATCCTTTTTAATCTTTCCTATGAAACTTGAAGGTGATGAATAAGGGGGATAACTGTTGCGTATATGGTGAGGAGAAACAAAGAGAAGAAGGAACAACGAATGTCAACATTGAAGAAGCTGAAAAAAATTAGAATTATCACTTCAGAAAGATCCCCAAAACAGGGAAATCAGAAAGGAAATCCAGTTAATGAAACATAAAATTAATATACTAGAACAGGAAGAAATGATAAGGAATATACAATTGGCAAAATAAAACTATTTTGAATCAGCAAATAAACCAGGGAGATAGCTCACCCACAAATTGAAAAAAGAAAAAGCTAAAAGTTTGGTACAATATTTACGAGATGAGCAAGGAAATTTGCTCCATAGAATTGAGGGGGGGGGGAAATATTATTCAAAATTATTTTCAAATACTGTATAGTCAAGAAAACATTGAAGAAGAAAATGTTATAAATTACCTACAGGAGGGGAACTTGCCACGTATAACAGATGAAGATAGGGAAATGCTGAATGGGGAAATTACATTAACAGAGTTAAGAAAGGCAATTAAAAAACAGAAAAATAACAAAACACCAGGGACAGATGGAATTCCGGTGGAAGTATATAAAAAATTTCAGGAAGTTTTGGAAGAAATTATGTTAGATATATATATATATATATATATATAAAGGTATTAGAGAAAGCCAAAATGCCAAATTCATGGATGGAGGAATATATAGCATTAATTCCAAAGGAAAGTACAGACAATCAATTCATTCAAAACTATAGGCCAATCTCACTGTTAAATGCCGACTATAAAATCCTGGCAACAATAGCAGAAAGACAAAAAAAAATAAAAAATTAAATAATTCATTGGGATCAAAACAGATTTTTACCCAAATGACAAATTAAGAACAATACAAGGATTATCATGAATATTCTACAATACTATGAGGCTCATCCAGAAAAACAATTGGCAGTAATAAGGATAGATGCACAAAAGGCATTCGACAATGTGAATTGGCAGTTTTTAATTAATCAATTCATCAGATTGAAATTTGGGGAAAAATTTATAGAAATGATGAAGACAATTTATTCTAAGCAAACAGAAAAATGATGGTCAGTGGAGATCTTACAGAAAAAGCCGATATAAACAAAGGGCTTAGACAAGGCTGTCCATTGTCCCCCCTCTTATTCGTCCTTCCATGGGAAATATTATTGGCACAGGTAAGGGGAAATAAGGAAATAAAAGGATTAAGAATTAAAGGAGAAGAATACAAAACAGGGGCCTTTGCAGATGACATGGCATTTATATTAGAGGACCCTTTGGAAACAGGAGAAAAATTCCTACTAGAAATAGAGAAATTGGGAATAGTAGCAAGCCTGAAAATGAATAAAAACAAAACAAAGAATATCTATAGATATTATTACAGATGCCAGTATTGGAAAGCTGTAAAAATGTAACAAGGATGTTAAAGATATAAATGTTGAATAAAAATTAATTTAAACAAAAAACAAAAACAAAATGCCATGGTATCTACTCTTTGGAACCATTATTCCCTGAGTAATTGAATTGGCCAGATCTGTTGAGTTGGTTCCCCTCCTTCTCCTCTGGATTCCTCCTCCAAAGGATCTAAGATTAATGGATCCATATTGGGACCCCCATACCTCCCATGGCTGCAGCCTTGGGGACCCCAAAGTCTTTTCTCCCTCCTTCCTTCCCCTCCTCCATCTGGAGGAATAAGCGGCATTCAAGGCCTGGGCCAGAGTCTGAATGAGACTGTAATAGTGATAGTCATTTGGGGCCCGGATCCTGTTCCTTTTCTCCTGGGTCTCCAGTGGGGCTTCCTGGGTGCATCTTCTGCGGCCTTTGACGGAAAAGACATTCTTTGAAAGAGAACAGAGAAAATAAGGATTTTGAAACTTTTCTTCCACAAAGAAATCGGGTTCAAAGGAAGAATCGTTTGGCCTTTCTTTTGCCAGATAACGAAAGTTCAAAATACTATGGATGTATTTGAGAAGTCGACGATTGTTCATTTCATACCAATCAAAACTTGTGAGGATCCAGACTTTCCCTTCAATGGGTCCTGGGAGACGCATAAATGTTAAATGGAAAGGAAGAATTCTGGGCCAAATGAAATCAAATTCCATGAAGTGAACAAAGACATTGACTTTCCTCCACTTAGAGAGGGAATCCCTGAGGGCTGTTGTGTATCCAGTTGTTGAAAACAGTTGTGATATGACAACACAAATTCCACTCCTGACAAGCATAGGAGTGAAAGTCCTCATGAAATACTCTCCCTTCTCTGTGTCTGAAGCAAAGAGGCCAATCAGGGTCCATCTGAAATGGAGGAGCAAGGGGACAATTGCTGGGTACTGGAATCCTTCTTTGGGGAGAATTTGGTGGAAAAAGGGGAATTTCCTTTTATCGCTCAGAGCCTCTGAAGCAGTTTTAAAATTGATCTAAAAAGCAATGAAGAAAGCTGTTTTACATTTGGGATCAGATCAAGTCCAAAATATTAGATTTTAATAAATCCAACCTGATTCTCGTGAATGTATTAGAATGGTTTGTTAATAAGACATGGTTTAAAATATTAAAGACAGAATATTAGCAAGACTGTATCATAATAATGGAAAATAATAAACAAAATAAAAAACAATAAAAATGTAAATCATATTACTGTATCACCCCTACAATTGATCACCATTAGATTAACAGGTGCAAATGCCAACTGGAGTATTCTATTCCAATAAAGGGCCTATGATAATTTTTGAGGATTGCTGCATCTTTTTTTGCTTCTCTATCCCAGATTCTTTCTGGAGGAAATTTTTTAATTTCTTTCTCCAGTTATACAAGAAACAGGCAGACCTCAAAGCCTAATAAGATTTGTCAGTTGCATAATCCAAGTTTGGTCTTTCATTGAAGTTTTGTCTGTTGCAACAGCCACAATTTTCAGAGTCTGTCATTTTCCATTAAAATAGAGTAATGAAATTGGATATAAAAATGATATAAAACGGCGTCAGTCTAGATGATCTCTGAAGGACCCCTTTTTTTAGCATTAGGTTCAAAAGGTGAAACTGCAGAAATAACCAGCCTTCCTCAGTTGGAAAGATAAAGATCACACTTAGCCAAGCAGAGGTAACCACAGACAGAACGGCAGGAAACTTGACAGGAAGCTTAGCTAGGTTTGCACAGCACTTAGTAAGAACACAAGTTAGTAAGCATAGTATAGTATGGAAACAAGGGGGGGCGCTGTGGGCTGTCAGAACTGTATGTATAAAATAACTGCATCAGAATCTTTCGTCCATTCAATGTCTTTGCTTCTTGTTTTGCACTGAATCTGCACAATAAACCTCTCTGATCACCCACAGAAATCTTGTGAGTCTTAATTCCTATAACATTCATGGTGACCACGAAGGGACTCACAGGAAGGAGCCATTGACTCTCCTGGCGGATTTAGTCCGGCAAAGCCCTCACTGTGGTCTGGCTGACCTACCAGGCTGGCCAACCCTCCGTTGAAGGGTTTGATACATCTACAGCCACAGCAGGGTCCTAGTGCCTGCACTTGAAATCACGCAAAGGATCCTCAGGGTGACAGACCGGTTGCTGAGTGGACGTCCAGGACCAAAAGACCTGCAGGCAAGTATGGAATAGGACTGTACCCAATCTGTAGGATTAGAAGCGGGGAAGAAACATCCTCGACTGAACAGGTCAGCGTGCCTAAAGTCCAGATAGGTAGGAAACTGTGTGGGTTGGTTAAACGGTCGCAGGTCTCAAAGGTAGCCATTGGAAAATCCAGTACCCCGAGTCGGCAGTAGTGCTTCCTTAGAATGGGTGGGAGTAACAGTAAACAACTGGTGCCTTTGATGCCGCTTCAATGCATGCTGAAAAACTTTGAGGCAGGATTCCTGAGAGATTATGGAGACTCGCAATGTGACCGATACACTACAGACATTTTGCCATAATAAGTGGTCTACCTTCGGCGTGAGGAGGCCAGAAGAAGGGTCTTTGGACCCAGGGGTCATTTCGAAAGTCCACCAGAAAGTAACAGGGGATGGACATTGGTACCAGTATCCATATATTGATCAGTGGAAGACTAACATAAAACAGAGACCACCTTGATTAATCTAATGTCAGGCAGAGTTTGCTAGAGTCTGTTTGATGAAATCTAAAAGAGAGGAGAGAAAGAAAACCTTATGCAATAAAAGCTGAACCAGTTCCTGTACCACCAAAAAGAGAGAACCTGATGAAACCTAAACCAAAGAAGAAAATAAAGAGAAGTGCCTCATGGTCTTCAGTGAGCTCTGAAGATTCTGTGTCAAACCATACTAGAAGTAAAACAAAGGCCCGGGGTGAAACTATTGCCCCTTCTAGAGAAATAATTGTACCAGGAATGAATGCCCACGGACACCCTCAAAATGTTCCTGCAGTTCAATATGTCCCTTTTACAACCACTGACTTGTTGAATTGGCAACAGCATTATGGACCATTTTCAGAAAAACCTCAAGAAATCATTGATTTGATGGCTACCATTATAGAAAGTTGAGAAGCCCCACCATACAGTAAGATGATTCAGACATTGGGGCTGACCAAAAAAGATTGATGCTGCAGTGTTATAAAGATTCTGATGATTTACCATTCTTAAAAGAACCAGAGAACTCTGAAAGAACTAAGAATAGAGAAGAAAATTGTTATTGTTCTTCCCACCCAGGGTTTAGCAGGTAATAAAAAGAAAAGCCTGTCTAAATGGGAAGACTCAGATAATTAAATTGATTAAATTTGATGTGATTTCTGTAATAATAATAATAATAATAATAATAATAATTGTTAAGATCTGTGCATTCCCTAATTCAACTAAAATTTATGGTGGGAATGACTAGTGTGTATGTCTAAAGTCTTTGTGTACCTTCAATGTAACTGCAATTGCCTGATCTCTAGAGATAAGAATTTTAAATTGTTAGAGAGAGTATTGAGAGGAAAGAAATTATCTCATCCAGTTTGGTCTGGCCAAACCAGACAGGGTGAAAGAACAAAATTAAAATTTTCCTCCTTCTCTATGCTTCAAGAAAAACTCAAGTTTATAAGTAAAAGTTTATAAGTAAAAGTTATAAGTAAATGTTTTAAATTCACTAGCTACAATGCTGATGTGTGGTTGCTGATTTTCAAACTTGACCACAAACTAACTACCCCCTCCCTTTTTCTCCTTCTGCAATGCTTTCCTCACCCACAAAGGGGGGAGGGGACCTCGTTCTCATGTCTTTAGCCCTGCACGGAAGACTCTGATCTGTAAAAGCTAGAGAGATTAAGGAAATCAACTTTTATCAATAGTGAAAAATGATTTACAAAAAAAGGACACAAAATAAATATTGAAAATCTTAAAGATAATATGATTATGCAAGCTAAACAGATGATTTGCAAAATGAAATAAACAAGAAAAATTAGAAGCTATGGAATTCAAAAATGATAGCTTAATTAATAATAATAATGATGATAATACAATCAGAATCAATTTACATTAGACTAAAAGATTTACCTACAACAATTACTATTTCCAAAGAAATGATGCTTCTGGTAAAATAGCTGAAAATGAAAAACTTGTAAAGAATTATACTCAACAGTAGAGGGACAGGAAGAGAGAAAAAATAGTTCTTGTTTTGTCTAAAAAGATTGCCTGTAATAAAAGGTCCCAAGACAGCATGTTGAATCATCTTTGCAAGGTTTGTGCGTATGCTGTTTTAGACAAATTGCTACTCAGCCTAGTGAGCTCAATCTGCATTGAAGAAAAACTACAGAAGCATTCTGTAAAGAAAGAATGGAAGCCATAGGCCTGGCTGCAATAAATGAGATACCTAAGACTAATACTGCCTTTTCCAAGTCACATATAACCCTAACCTTCTTCCTGATGTGGTGATTTTGTAGATTAAGGAAATTGTGATTGGATAAGTTCTGTGTAGAGGACAATTATGAGTTTTCTGTGGCTTTGGCTATTATTGGCAAAGGGCCTAATAAGTAATAACACACTGAATAGTAGTTCCCAATATTGTGAGAATGCCCAAATGACATCCTTGCTCTTGAGAAAGGATCTGGGGAAGTTGAGAACCCCAAAAGACAAGGCAAGAACGGGTCACAAGATGTGAACTCTTTGGAACAGGTCCGCTCCCCCCAATGATGTATCATAAATAGGTGGGGTCAGTACTCTGAACCTAAGCCAACTCCAAGGCCTAAAAATCCTGAGTTTGACAATACAAGGGAGAATAGAACAAAGGGAGAACAAAGGGAGACTGGGCCCCTGTAACAATTGAGAAAAGGGAACTACACGTTAAGAATACTGGAATTGAGTTAAAGCCTAGTTAATCAGTCTGACCCTACCCTAAGCCAAGAATGCTGGTTCTGTTTGTCTGCTGGACCTTCATCTTACAATGATCTTTGGGTAAGGATCAGGGCCAAAATAGTCCTTGAGAAAGATATTAATGGTGAACCAAAGCAACAGTAGCCAAATTGCAAGGAGACTTTTATAATGCATTCAAAAGGCTGGGAATGAATTGTTTCCCCATTGTTAGCCCTATAGCTGTTAGTGTGGAAATCCTAGGGTCACCCTCCTCGTGTGTAAAGTGACATCAGGAACCAGATATTCCTGTAGGATCTCTGATGGGAGATCAATGTCTATCAGAAATACACTTGACCCTAGAATGACACTTATAGATGTAAAAACTAACTAGTGGCCTTTATCCTTATGCTCCCTATTATTTCAACAGAAGGTCACTTTCTCAATACCACCACATGTCTCCATTAGAGCCAACACAGGCTTATGTGTCCTACTTCCTCTTGGCAATGCAAGCTCCCGTCATGTTTTTGAAGGCACTATTCTCAGAGATAAGCAAAAGGACTTCCTTGGAAGAAGGAAGGAGAGAGAGGGAAAGAAGAGAAGGGAGGAAAGAAGGGAAGGGAAATTAGAGTAGGAGTGAGGGTAAGAGAGGGAGGAAGAGAGGAGGAGAAAGAGAAAGGAAGAGGAAGTAAGGAGGAGAAGAAGAGGGGTGAGAGAATGTAAGAAGGAAAGCAAAGAGAGAGGTGGTAGGTGTGAGGAGAAAGATTGCTGTACAATAAAAAAGATGAAAGGGAAGAAAGCCAACCCCAAACAAACATAAAGATATTAAGATAAAGAATGAATTGTTAAACTTTAAAGAATAAAAGAGAACAAATATGAATAAATAGCAATAATTAGAAACACACAAACATACAATGTATTTTCTTTGAACAGAGTATTTGGCCAGTTCACAAATTTAAACCGTGTTTAGTCATTTCAGTTAAATTTACAATTTCTATATTTCCCTTTTGCCATATTTATTCCTCATCTATTTTTTTAAAAAACCAATATTACCCTTCATCCTCATCTCTAATCTTAATCAAATTCAATTTTTCCCTTCTATTCTATATTATATCCCTTCCCATTGGCATCTATTTTTATATCCATCCTCACATTGGTTAATTATCATAGTTGTTTAATAGTTGTTTAATACAAATTCAACATTTTAATATAAATCAATTAGTTATATAACTATCTTTTTTGTATATTAATCAATATGAATATGAATATTCCAATTATTTCTATGCAATCCAATTTCTTACAAATCAATTAATTATATTTACCAGTAATAATAAACCAAATAATTTCCCCCATATACTCCTCCAAACCACAGCTTAACCATTTCTGCTTTCAACACAATATACAATTAATAGTATCTCAATTATTACAATTTCCTAGTTAAATAGAGCTTTTTTTCTTTTGCGTTTTAAAATCTTGAGCTCTCCTCTTTTGCCCTTAATTTCCCATTGTTTGCATCTACCTTTTTTGGTGAGGAAAAAGAAAAGAAATCTGCCACTGCCTAATTTTTCAACGTAACAGCCAACACCCTGCTTTACTTTCAATTTCGTTTTCAGCTTGATTTGCATAAGCAGAAAAAAAAATCTGCTCCAGCAATTTAGCTCTTTGCAGCAAGCAGCTGAGCCCTGCCTAAAACAGCTGAGAGCAAATCAGCTGAGAGTCGGGAGGCTCTAATCAACGGGCTAATTAGCCTATGCTGAAGCTGAAAGGAGTTGTTTTTTCTTGCTGTTTGCTTGCAAGGAGGTAACTGCTGTGAGGCACAGGCTAAAGGGTGGGGGCCACTCTCCTTGCCACTTAGCACCCCCCCCAAGGCATGGTACCGCCCACTTTGGTAACCACTGGCTTAATTATTTAACTATGGTTCTACCGAAGTAGAATCCCACCACTGGGTCTACCCATTTATTTTTGCAGACACCGGTCTACTTATTTGTTTTCATTTAACACTGATCAGCTGTAGGGCGGCCCTTTGAAGCCCCCGGCAAGAGTTTAAACAGTTTATTTCCCTCGAGCCATCAGCTGGGACTCAGGAGGCAGCAATAGATTGGGTATGGGGCCAAATAAAAGGTAAGAATAATGCAGGGGGGTGGGTGGGCGGGCGGGAGGGGAGAACCGATTCGGTGATGTCATACCGTCACCGCTACCTGCTCACGGAAACCGGAGGAAAAAATAAAGGAAAACATACTTTGAAAGTTTGAATAAAATGATGGAAATAAATATGGCAAGGGAAAAAAGTGAGAATTAACCTTAAATTGCTTCAAGACTCCAGGTTTCGAGGAGGATTTGGTCTATCAAATTGGGAATTGTATCATCAAGTGGTGATGTTAACATGGATTAAAGAATGGATCTTACTGAGAAATACAAAACTATTGACTTTGGATGGACATGACCTACAACTAGGATGGCATGCTTTCTTATGGTATGGAAAAAAATCGGATTCATGGATATTTCCAGAGACGTTGTGTAAGGAATGGCTTGTTGGTAGTATGGGAAAGAGTGAAAGAAAAACATTACATGGAAGTACCAATGTGGCTTTCAACAATAGAAGCGTTGACACATCCAAATATGATTAACATGGACAAGATTGTAAGATATAAAGACATTTTAGCAGAAAAGGGAGAATTAAAACAGAAACAAGACTTAGAAAAACAAGGGATTGAGACTGACTGGTATACACGGCTGCAGATACAATCAAGATATGATAGAGACTTGAAACAATATGGTTTTAATTTGGGGGAATCAGAGTTGGATCAGATAAGGATTGGAAAGGATGAAAAAATGATTAAAAGACTATAATGATTTGTTGCAAATTAGATTGGAAGATGATGAGGTAAAAGAGACAATGATAACATGGGCGAAAAATTTTGGATATGCAATAGAATTAGAGAAATGGCAACAACTATGGGAAAGGAATTATAAATTGACAATGGCAACTGCATATAAAGAAAATCTATATAAAATGTTTTATAGGTGGCATATGCCAGCAGAAGGATTAGCAAAGATGTTTAAAGATAAATCAGCCAAATGTTGGAAATGTTTGCATTTGCCGCGATCATACTATCCTATGTGGTGGTCATGTTTAGAAGCAAAAAATTATTGGTTTAGAATACAGAAATGGTTGGAAGAAATATTACATGAATCTACAGAATTAAAACCAGAGGTTTTATTATTATGTACTCTCCCAGAGAGATATAGTAAAGAAGATGTGTATTTAACTATACATATAATAACAGCAGCAAGAATTGTGTTTGCACAAAATTGGAAGACAGAAAAAATTCCGTCAGAAGGTGAAGTAATAAAAAAGATTTTCGACTGTGCGGAAATGAATAGATTAAGAATAAGAGATAAAGAGGAATCAGTGTATTTCAAGACATGTGGAAGATTTTATATATGGTTAGAAAAGAAGTATGAAGATAAGAGGATAGATAAATGATTTAGATAATAGAAAGTTAAATGAGGGAGAGGATAAAAAAGAAATAGAAACCTAGATGACACCAGAGTAAATGAAAAAGGGGGATGGGAGGGGGGAAAAGAAAGAAGATAATAAGAATAAGTGTAAAATTATGATGATAAATACTGATAGAATAAATCTGAAAAGAAATGGAAAGAAAGTATATACTATTAGAATACAGGAGTTGTTCGGATACCAAAGAAGGAGAATATTCCACAGCAAAGAAGATAGAAAGGAGAGAGGAGTAGAGGGTAGGAAGAGGAGAGGGAGGGAGAGGAATGGAAGAAAGGGAAAAGGAGAGGAAGGAAGGGTAGGGGATAGGAGTAGGAGAGAAGGTGAGTAGGGGGAAAGAAGAGAGGAGTGGGGGAAAGGAAGGGGAAGTAGGATGAGGTAGGAGAGGAGGGAAGAGAAAATAGGAGAAGAGGGGAGGGAGGGAAGGGAAGGGAAAAAGGAGAAGAAGGGTTGAGGGAAGAAAGGGTAGAAGAGCAACTCCGAATGTAATTAAAATGCCTCATTTTAATGCTTTCTTTAAGGAAAACATGTATATGTAGGATTAATTATACCCAATTCTTGCAACTGTTCCTCATAAATTTTAGTCTCCAGGCCCTTAATCATCTTAGTTCCTCTTTTCTGCACTCTTTCCAGAGTCTCTACATCTTTTTTATAATATGGAGACTAAAACTGGATGCACTATTCCAAATGTTGTCTTGCCAAGGCATTATAAAGCCGTACCAATACTTCATGTGATCTTGATTTTATCCCTCTGTTAATGCAGTCTAGGACTGAATTAGCTTTTTTGGCTGCTGCCACATGTAGGGATGGAAGAATTAATTCAGGCAGAATGCAGCAAACTGCTTCCGTTTCTGGTGTCCTGGATCTTCTTCCTGGATGATCTCATTCTGGCTCTGATCTGTGTTATCTGACCTTCCTTCTGAGTGGGGGAACAGGGAGGAGGATTTTCCAATTAGAACGCTGTTGCTGTCCTGCTTTTTATCTGCCTGTGTAAAACTGTATAAAAAATAAAGCTCTCTGCGAGAGCGGGAGAGGCATCTTTGATCAGAGCAAATGCCTGGCCTCTGATTTTCTACAGCCACATATTGCTGGCTCATATTTAAGTGATTGTCCACTAGGACTCCAAGATCCCTCTCACAGTTACTGCTATGGAGCCAGGTTTCACCTAATCTGTAAGTGTACATTTGGTTTTCCTAGCCTAAGTGTAAAACATTACTTTTTTCTACAATGAATTTCATTTAGTTAAATAAGCCCAGGATTCAAGTCTATCTAGATCTATCTGGATCTTGAGCCTATTTTGATGTTGGCTATTCCTGCCACTTTAGTGTCATGTGCAAATTTGTTGATTTCCCCATTTTTCCCCTCATCCAAATATTTCATGATGATGTTGAAGAGAACTGGGCCTAAAATGGAACCTTGGGGTCCCCCACTGCTTGTTTCCCTCCATGCAGACGTAGTTCCATTGAGGACCACAGGCTGAGCCCATCGGGGGGTGATGCTGTCTGTCTCACATATTTTCAGCTTCCCAAGAAATAGGTTGTGGTTTCTTTGTCAAAGCCTTTCTGAAATCCAAGTACTGTATACTACATGCACAGCATTTCATTGGTCCACTAATTTAATCAGTTTTGTCAAAAAACGAAATAACATTTATTTATGATCTGTTTTTTGATCCTGCATTAGTCCTAGGAAGTCATTCATATCTATACTGAATAACAAGGGTTCAAATATGCATTTTTCCCTTCCCCCTTGGTAAGCATAGATCCTTTTTCTCATGGCTCCATTGAGCCCAAACCTCAATTTTCTGTTTAGTGAGTCAAATGCTGCACTAATATCTAGAAAGCAGCAAACCTTGTTCTACCTCACTGATATAGATTAGATATTTCCAGACAAACTTATTGCCAATATTAGATTATTAACTTATGCATTATTTCTTACAAAATCTATATAGCATTTAACTCTACCTAAAACCTTCTTCAAGGAATGAATTTTTCTCAAGTTTAACTAAGAGGATCATGGCATAAATTTTAGCCACAATATCTGCTAGTCTATTTGGACTATAATTGCTAGAGTAATTTTTATTACACTTTTTAGATGGATAAAGTGCTACTATGGCCAACTTCAATCCGACTGGATACGACAGGCCTTATTTATCTGTGAAAATGAAGATGCCAATAGAGGCCCCAACAATCAGGGATATTTTTTGATTAGTTAAATTCTAGTTGTTAGAATATCTTCTCCAGGGAATGTATTGCTTGCATTTAAGGCTTTTCATGATTAATCTCAACATGAACATAATGGGGTAAAATATTGATGTTTTTGCTATTATAGAGAAAAGCAGCTCTTGAATTCCATGGAGAAGACATGATTGCATCTATTGCTCATCCACCACTACCCACCCCTCACTTTACCAGAAGGAGAAACACACACACAAACCTGCGGGACTTTGTAGGTGCCTCCTAATGTTGACATTTGGATAGAGATCTCCCTCTTAGCTGCATCAAAAAGAGCCAGGAAGTTCTCCTTCCTTCCACAGCCGTAGTTGGGGACATTGCCTTCTCCAGTGGAGAGCATGTCCAGCAAGGCATCTGAAGTGTGGAAAGTGCTCGCATAGTTGTTATGGATGTTGTAGCCAAGTGTGAGATTGTGCAAGAGATGGGAATTCTTGTTGGCCAGTTGAATGTTGAAAATGAATCGTAAGCAAGGAAAAAAATCATAAGAAGTCCTATTGAAAAAAAAAAGTTATTATAATCAACAGCCACAAGAAATACTTTTGTTATATATAATATATATAATCCTCTACAAGCCTACTGAGCCTTAAACCAAGATTGATCCAAAAGCAATGATCAGTTACACAAATATGGAAATAGGCTGAGATACAGCAACTACAACTGATTCCACCACTACTTTAAATAAAACTCATTATCCAAATGATAAATTAAGGATTGAGCAGAGAGAGGAAAATAATCTGCAGCCCTTTCAGCTTCTTTTCAGACCCCTTTTTGAGTCTCTTTCACAAAATCAGACCAAAGAGAGAAGCCATGGAAATCAAAATCATTCAAGAAATTAGATATATTCCCCAATATAGGAATAAATGGGAAAAAAATAGAAAAGAAGGAGAGTGTTAGAATTCCATCACCCTGAATGACTTACGGATCATGGAAAACAAGCTGAAGAGAAGGAGCTGTGTTGAAAAGCAACTTTGTATGCAATCTTTCCATTCCACTGGTGACTATACTGATTAGATGGTCTCCTGGGCTGTAAAAGCTCTGTGGAGGTTTTCCACCCTGGTTCCCCAAACTCAGCGGGCATTTCATTCTCAGCTTCCCAGAGACTGGATGGGACACCAGCCGCATCAGAAGCAGAAGCAGGAGGTCCATCATTCATGGGGTGAATCAATCAATCCCTTTCCTGTTTCTAAAGAAGAAGTAGAAGAATTCAAAGGACTCTCACAAGTTGGAATATGATCCAGTTGCTTTCCTGATTCAAACATAGAGAAACACTCAGCTTCACCTGGAAAGGAGGGAGACGTAGATTTAAGAGCGCAGACTCTGCCTGTCCCCAAACTCCCTATTTCTCTGCCCAAAGTCTCCCCTGGAGGATTCGGCCAAAGAGCAGAGCTGAAACTTTTACCATAATTCTCCCTCTCAGGAGGGATCCCTGGATAATTCAAGTAGTTCTTGGAATCAGAGGTTGTTGGGAAATTCTCTGGAGGGAAATGAAAGGGAAATAATCTTCATGTGATTCAAAATAATAGGAGCAGAGATTGAATTAAATTGGTCATCCAGAATTGAGACGTTTGGGAGCTCATGCTTCAAACTGGCCCCAGAGAGAGTACCCGGCACCTGTGGCTGAAGAAATGTGACATTTCCCCTCAAAAGACTTGGAGTTAAGAGTGAGGCTCATCTAAAGGCTAGAGTCACTTTAGCAGCCCTTAAGACAGCTATGGGGACCCAATCCTTAACAGACTGTCTACCTGGGAAGATCCAGGCCTCTTGGGTAAAAAGGCAAAATGGGATCTTTTGGCTCTCTGGATACAACTGGATTCCCCCCCCCCCCTGGATCCCGTCTAAAAGAGGGTGCTGTGATTTGAGGTTCAGCTCCATTAGGCTATTAGAAATGGTGTCTGCATTTAAAAACCCAGGCAGAGAATTTCTCCCCTTTCTCTGCCCTTAAAAACCGTCAAACGAGACTTTGGCCCCCAGAAAAAAAGGTCTGGACCTGACCAGCAAAAACAGAGGGAGCTGACAGAGGGATGTTGCCACAACAACAACAACAACACACACACAACCCCCCCCCCCAGCATCTCAACACAAAGGGAATCGAACTGGAGGCTGAGCAAGAGCTGCATCAGTGAGTCTTGCTCAGTCCTCTAGCTTAGCTGAGCTTCCATAGGAAGAGGCAGTCTACCACAAAAGAGCCAGGCCCTTTGCGCCAAAAGGGGAGAAATTAGGAGCTTTGGGGACCTGTCCGTAGTTTCCCAGAGGCCTTGGGCTGGCCTTGGGGTGAGCAGAAAAGGTGGAGGAGGGGAGCTTGGATAGGATCCCAAGGGAGGCCTGTCATCTCCTTGGGATTCTACTGGCTGGATGATGTCATCCCTCCAGCTCAACTGTCAGTCAGCTGTCAATCATCGGAGAGAAGATGGCTTTCCTAGTCTTCTGGCTCTTCCCAATTGTGTAGCCAACTTCTCAGAGGTTGGGAAATTCCAGGGGTAGGAACAGCCGTTTCTTGTCTTCTGAGGAAAGGGAAACTGTCCACAAGGGTTTTTCCGGGAGTGTCAGCCTCCGCTTTTTCATTGCTTGCTTGCTCGGCTGCCATTGTAATGTGGGGAGGGGGGGCTGTTGCAATGCCTGGGAGGGGGGAAGGGAGCTGGTGGAGGAGAGAAGAGAAAGTTTTCTTTGAAGCTGATAACTACTCAAGGTCAACCGTCGTGGCAGAGCAGGAGGATGGCACCATCGGGCGCTGCACCCCACATGACCCCTGGGGGGAATGTGGATTTGATCATCCTGGCTGGACGGTTGGGGGAGGGGTTTTAGGGATGTTTTCTATAGGTAATTTTCATGCCTTTTGCTTTTCTCTGGGGTCGAGCAGCCCCACCCGAGAGTAAAGGAGAGAAACTCTTGGACAAGGAGAGCCCCTCCCCCCATCACAGCCCCTCCTCTTGCCAGAGTTCAGCTAAGACTCACTGCCTGTGGGGGGCAGCATAGAGTCTGGCCCTGAAGTCCTAGCTGGGCCCTGGGAATTGAAATCGGGGCCTCCAGGTGATTGGCTCAAAGCCCCCAGCTACCTTCGCCTAAGGCAGGACTAGAACTCAGAGTCACTTACTGATTGGTTCAAAGTCACTAAAACCCCACCTTTTTTTGATAAGTTGCAAGATAGGTTGGCCACTGCCTTCTCCTCAACCTACCCCTGGCATTTCCTGGTGGTCTCCCAACCCTGCTTAAATCCAGCCCTGCTTAAGCTTTCCAAATCAGCCTGCTGCTGCATCCTCCAGGTAGTCCTCGACTTTTGACCAGAATTAGGACCAGAAATGCCATTGCTAAGCCAGGTTGCTAAGTGAATGTTTATTGCCACAGATGTTAAGTGAATCACTGGGGTTGTTGAGTGAATCCTGCAGTCATGAAACAAACCCCGTTTTGCCCACTGACTTTACTGAGGGCTGAAATGCTCCCGGTTCGGACCGGCTCTGGCGAGTAGGTAGCGATGGCGGCGGGCAGTTCGGAGAACCGGTAGCAAAAATCCCTGCCCCCACCCCCCATGCCCAGCTGAGCTGCGCGATCATCAGAGCCCTTTTTTTTCTTTTAAATGGCTGTGACGAGCCAAACTCTGATGATCCGATCAGGCAACTCAGCTGGGATCGTCAGAGCCTTTTGAAAGCCTTTTTTACATGGTTTTAAATGTAAAAAATGGTTATAAAAGTAAAAAAAAAAATTGGCCACGCCCACCCAGTCACATTACCCCCCCTCCCTCCCAAGCCACGCTCACAGAACCGGTAGTAACAAATGTTAGATTTCACCCCTGCTTTAACCCGCGTGTGGGTCCCTCGTTGGAGCCTTTGATTGAAAATGGTACAATTCCAGATGGATATTTACATAGCCAACAATCCTGGGTCTCCCAAGATAAGAAAAAGAACAAAGATGGGGGGAAATTTCTAACAATGGAATACAACTGTAACCTTCAAATTGTAGGCCAGTATTCGGAGGTTAGAAGGTACCCCGTAACCTTTTGTGGCCCTAAGGCATGTCGCTCTATGGATTATTTTTGTGTTTTTCACAGCTTAGTCTCAGGGGCAACTTCGGTCTTAACGCTACCAAGGCCAGAAAGGATCATCTTTTTTTTTTTTTTAATTTGATTTATATGCCGCCCTTCTCCGGAGACTCAGGGCGGCTTACAATGCGTTAAGCAATAGCCTTCATACTTTTCTATATTTATACAAAGTCAGCTTATTGCCCCCACAGTCTTGGTCCTCATTTGACCTACCTTAGAAAGGATGGAAGTCTGAGTCAACCTTGAGCCTGGTGAGATTTGAACTTGCAGTAACTGCAGGCAGCTGTATGTTAATAACAGGCTTTAGTCTGCTGCACCACCAGGCCCAATGATCTTGAAACTTTCTTTCCACAAAGAAATGGGGTTCAAAGGAAGAATCTCCTTTGTTTATGTGGGACGGGGGAAGTTGAAACAATGTCCCATGTAATTTTTGATTGCCCCCAATTCTCAGATTTGAGGGAACATCAGCTGGGCAGGATCTTTTATACCAGCACCCCTCAGTCTAAAGAGTGCTTCTTGCAACACTGACTGTTAGGTTCTGACTTGCAGCTGGGGAAATGGATTGCCAAATTTGGGGTAAAGTTGATGGAAAAAAGGACAAAGATGGTGCATCAGAATGTGGTAGATTGTAGGAAAGATCATTTGATTTAACAATGGAATTTTAATAGTAGTTTTAAGACTGATTGGGTAGATGCAGGGGTGACATTATAATATAATTTTAATCATATTTAATTTGTATCTCAAATGATTGTATTTTATTCCGATTTCATTTTAGATCGTATTTTATTCTAATTTCATGTTAAATCGTGCATTATTCCAATTTAATTTAAATTGTTTTACCAAACTTTTGTAATGATTTGTTTCTGGAACTCTGCACTTTGAAATGCCCCAAGGCCTAATCAATCAATCAATAAATAAAAATATTGCAACCCTTGTTATTCAGTCTGGATATTAATGCCTTACCAGGACTAAGAAAGGATTCTAATGCATGTCCAAAGTGCTAAATTATTTATTGAGCAGATGGGAAAGGTATAATTAGCCAGGAGACCACAATGTTAATACATACTATTTGTTTCACCACCGAGGAGTGCTAGTCCGTTTAGTGTGTGCTCCTGAGCTTCTCCAGGGTGCACCAGAAGGATGAACTAGCTCTGCACCAGAAAGACGAGAGGCGTCCTGTGGCATCATCCAGGCTATCAGCCCTGGATCCATTTTGAATCTTCAGGGCTGCCACAGCGGAGAGGCCTGCGATGGGAATCGGGAGGGAGAAAGGGGGTGAAGCCAGAGAATAGTCACAACCACATTCCTTTCCCGTGGGACCAAGGACACTTGCTAACACCTGGGCAAGCGTTCCTGAACTCGGGGTGACTTGGGGATCAGGACCCTGATTGGTACATGTGAGGGCTTGACAGTGGACACAGGCAGGGATTGAGTTTAGTATAGGGGTTGGGAAAACGCAAGAATTCAGATTCGGGTTTTCCCAGATGTGCCAATATGACTTCTCTAATAAAGGAACTTGTTAAGTATTGAATAGACGAATGCAGGAACCAATCAGGAGCGAGTAGCTGGAGCGGGAAAATTAAAGGCGCGTCAGTGGCTGAAGCCGAGGACAGCTCCGTTTAAAAGGGGCTCCTGCGGCTCGCATTGCCATTGCTGTACTGGAGCCGAATGAAGCTGTTTAAACTGCCGAACGTGTCCTGCCTCCTCTGTCTGCAACCACTACTCACCACTGGCGACGAAGGTGGGATCTCAGAAGGACAATAGGACACAAGGCTGCTGAAACCTCCACGTGGCAATCAACAGCCATCGAAAATACAACGGCCAGCGCAAGATGTCTTCAATAATTCCATCTACACGGTTCAACCCGGTGGGAGAAGACTAAGAATTGTACATGGAGTGATTCCACATGTTCCTGGAAGCAAACGACTTGCTGAGCCTGTCGGAACAGAGGAAAAGGACGCTATTCCTCTCGCACTGTGGATCTGCTGCTTTTAAAATGGTGAAAGCTTTAGCCTGTCCGGCAGAACTGAGAACTATGACCTGGCCGACACTCCAGGGCATCCTGAAAGCACACTACGCACCCCAAGCCTCATCCCTTCTGAGACGGCACGAGTTCTACAGGAGAGACCAAAGGGAGGGACAATCAATAAGCGAAGTTGTGGCAAATTTACGCGAAATAGCCACCGCTTGTGAATCCTCCAACCTGGACGAGGCAATGAGAGATAAGTTGGTCTTGGGACTGAGGGATCTCACCCTGCAAAGCCAACTACTTGCTAAGCCCAGGATAACTTTCCAAGAGGCTATGGAAGAAGCACTGCAGCCGAAGCATCCCAAAAGTCCGCAGCCGCAATGAAAAAAATGAATAAAGGGCCGCAAGGGAAGGAAGAATCCTCAATCCACTATGAGGACGTAGGAAGTGATGCTGGGGAAGATAGTTCAATAAGAAGACAATTGACTTCTGCTGTCCTTCCACGTGGCCTCTTGTCTCCAGAGATTGCTGGGAAGCTCACCCAGAGTTATGGAGTTTGGGGCCACTTGAAGTCAATGCCATTGAACTCTCGTCTTGCCTGTCTTCTAATGCCAAGGAGGCCATCAGTGCCCTTCAACTCTGCCCAATGTTAAGAGTGGGGCCTGTTCGAAATTCCGTTTTATATCAGAATCCCATATATGGATCCTCATTGCAGCTGACTTTAAAATTGCTTGTGCCTGAAGTGAAATTTCATTTCTCATCTTTTTCTAGCAATATTAAATTTTGGATAACAGCTCATTAAGAAGCAGGAAAGTGACAACTTGTGGAGAATATTGTTGAATAGAAAGGCAGAAAATTATAAAGTGGGCGGAAGTTTTTATTTTTATTTTTTCTTGTCATTTCCAGATTCATATAATGCACTAAGATTCTTTATATTTTGACCTTTCTCCATTTATTAAGTTCCCCCAGCCCCCCTCCCCTCCTCCTCCCCCTCCACCTGTCCCCACTTTTCTTTTATGTACTCTGAGAGCTTCTGCACCAAAGACAAATTCCTTCTGTCTCCAATCACACTTGGCCAATAAAAAAAATTCTATTCTATTCCAGGCTGAGTCCGGCTGCCTTTTCCTCCAGTGCAACCCCAGATCCCCCTTGGGAGACTCAGCCCCGCATGGCTTCTGCCCCACAGGAGCCTCTCCTGGAAAGACACGGAGCCCAAGCAAAGCTGGAGAAACCCCGGGGGCTGCGTCCCCACAACATCCAACCCTGGGACCCATAAACCAGGTTCGTCTCTTCCCAGTGTGGGAAGCCCACCCCCCCGAAGCATAGAAAGAAGTGACAGTGGAACATGGGATATGGTTTCCCCCGTTTCCAGGACTCAGAAGATGGAACCTGGAGGGAGATTTTGCTCTGCTTTCCTTCCCCAACACGAGGCTCCCCAGCTTCCTCCTCCCAAGTGGGGCTCCCCACTCATCCAGGCAGAGTCCTGTCTGGCATCCCTGCAAGAGCCCTCTTGCCTGGCCTGGGCATGGGAAAGGGAGGCAGGGGAACATGGGATATGGGCTTCCTCATTCCCTGGTCTCAGAGTATGGAAGTTTGAAGGGGATTTTGCATAACAGCTTTCCATATCCCTCCCTCCCTCCCTCCCACCCTTCCATGGATGAGTTGCTTCCTTTATTTCTCCATCTCTTTTCACTTGCTTTTCTCTCACTTCTCCCTCCATCTGTTTGTCTGTGCATGGGGTTTTTTTTTTCCAACTTTGCAAAGTTCTGAGAAGTAGTTTTTCACTATTTTTCCATTTAGTTCTTGGAGTCAGGCCACACTATTGCATCAGCCCTTTTGTCATTGAGCATCAGCTTTCAAAGTAAAGTAAAGTTTGGCTCCAACTCAACAAGCAGCCATTTGAGATCCATGACATGCTTGGGCATTAACTGTCCCCCGAGCTTTTCTCTCTAACTGCTATGCCAACAAATGTCACATTTCTTTTTCTCTTCAGCCACAGGTGCCGTGTATTCCCTCTGGGGCCAATTTGAAGGCTGTAGATCCCAAAGCTCTCAATTCTAGATGACAGACTTAATTCCATCTCTGCTCTATCATTATGAACCACATGGAGATTATTTCCCTCTCACTTCCCTCCAGAGAAACGCCCAACAATCTCAGAGTTCAAGAAGTCGTTGAATTATCCAGGGATCCCCCCTGAGAGGGAGAATTATTATCCTCCGAGTTTTCCCTCTGCTCTTTAGCTGAATCTTCTAGGAGAGACTTTGGGCAGAGACCCAGGGAGTCGGGGGCAGCTTTTCTCTTCTCCCCGAAGGCCCCGAATGGAAAACTTTCCTGCTGGAGAACTTGGCTTCAAGCAAAAAGTTTCACTGAACAATTTCAGACTCTGAACTTCTCTCCTCACTGAAGATCAGGGCTGCCTGGATCCCTTCCCATCAAAGGGGGCTTCCCTGGGGAAAAGAAGAGCTGAGGGCAAAGGGAGCCCTCTTTCTGCCTGCCAGGGTCAGCCCCCCCTCTTTTCCATCTCCTTTCCCCAAATGCCGGCTCTGTTTTCTTCCAAGGGGTGCAAACACGCACCCTCAAGCCCCTCTTTATCGTGTAGAAGGGTTGGGGGTCCTGGGCCTTCCAGATGTGATGGGGTAAGATCTTTCTCCCTCTTCCAATGGGAACTGGCTGGGAATGGGACCTTTGGGGCTCCACCAGATGTGGAAGAGAGATGTCACTTTGCTGGGCTCCTTAGTTATCAATATTCTATTCTGAGACTTGTGGTAGTTTGTGTGTGAGAGGGAGGGAGGGAAAAGAGAAAGAGACACTAGAACAAGCCCAAAACTCCACCCTCCAACAGATATCCTGGACCACAAAACCCATAATTCCCTCTTAATACCAGACTTCTCCCTCCAACCCCCCACTCCTTTCCCCAGGCCCTTTTAGCAGCGTCCACGAAGAGTCACTCCATCCCCCCCTGCTCTGCCAAAGGGGGGACCCAGAAAGGCCACTTGCAGCTCCCCCCCCCCACAGCCTCCTGAAAACCCCCTGGCGGTGCCCATCTGAACAGTTCAACACAGGGAAAGAGGAGGGGGCAGGTTCCCCTCCTTGCAGGGGGGGGGGCAGAGTTGAGCCGAGTTACCTCTCCTCCCCCCCCACTCCCCAGCTTAGAGGAAGCCTCCGAGCATCACACGCAGAACACCCGGGAGAAGCGGCCTCGGCGGCTTCAGAGGACAAATGGAGCATGCGCGAGAGAACGTTGCCCGCAGTCGCTCCTGGATGGAGGGGCAAGAATTCCACATGGGAGGATCTTTCGCAAGGAAGCTGGAACTCCTTTCCGCTCTAGGACTCAACACCTCTCTGGCCTTAACCCTTGCCCTGCGCCTCAATCAGACCAGCGTAGATGAGGTGTCCTGTGTACGCGGACTACAGGCTGTCAGTTGGTGTTGGGCCTCTCTCTCCTGTGTGTCCCCTCATCCACTCAGTCCCGTCATCCACTCCCCCCACCTGTCAGATCTCAACCCTGCTTGGATGGCGGCACAAAAGAGACAAAGGCTCGTCTCTTGCAAGGGGAGCTGTCATGGCTGGTGAGGACCACCAGGGGGCTCCCTCTGCAGGAGGCGAAGTCCTGGCAGCCGGTGAGCCTCAGAAGGGAACTGAGCATGCGCCTCTGCCTTTTGCCCATCTCTGCTTCTCTCGCTACCCCACCTGAAAGACACAGGGGTCCCCTCTGCCCTTTGCACCCAGACACCCCCCAGCTGCCCCTCTGAGGCCAAGAGGCTGCAAGGCGGCCTGGCAGGGAAGGAGGGGCCAGGAGGAGCATCCCCAGGAAGGGGGTCCCACCAGAGGGAAGGCTGTGGGGAAGGGGTCTTGCAAGGAGGGGGGTTTCCTATCTTCTCCCAGCCACAATCGCAGCCAATGCAGGAATTTCTCTCCTTTTAGGTTCTTTTCCTCTCCCTGCCAGGAAAGTTTGGATTTATTTATTTATTTATTTATTGAATTTCTATACCACCCTTCTCCCAAAGGACTCAGGGCGGTGAACAGATTAAGATTTCATATACATATAAATATATTTTATAAACAGTAAATAATAAATTGAGTGAACTTATGCTCTTTGGGAACTCCAGGAAGGATTCCCTCCTGCCTTTAGTGGGTCTCCCCAGCATTGCCAAGCAAAGGATGGGCAGCCACTGTCAACCCCCCCTTCCCTCCCTCCTCCCGGACAATCCAGGATTTCCCTGAAGGAAAGGAGCTGCTGGCAGCATTGCTGGAGGTTCCCTGCCTGGAGGGGGGTGTTTTGGGACCCCTCCTGGGAGGGAGAGAGATACAAGCCTTCCCCTCCCTCTATGTCTGTGTCTGTGTCTGTGTGTCTATCTGGGCCCCTTATGGCACTCCAACAGAAAGTTGGGTGGGTCAAACCTTTTGAAGACTCAGAGTGGGGGGAGGTTGGGGGATCCTTCTGGGAGGGAGTGGGATCTAAGCCCCCCCTACTGTTACATCTGTCAATCAGTCTGCTTGCCTGACTCCTTATGGCCCCTCATATGGACTGTGAGGTTGATGGGCTAATCCTGTCCAAGACTCAGCCTGGCTGGATCCCCCTCCCCTCCGCAGGTGGGAGGCCAAAAGGGAGGGAGAAGGTGGGGAAGGGCCGTTTCTGCCCAACTCCAAGGAAGGGAGCCCTGGACAGACTCCCTCCATCCACTTAGGGGACCCACTTGGGACCCCAGAGAGGGATGCTTGCTTGGTCCTGAAGAGCCAGCCTGGAGGGACCAGAGATCCCAGGCACTTTGGATGCCCTTCTCAACAGAGACCCTGGAAGAACCGCTGGTGCTGCCCCAAAGGGACGGAGGCGGATTCTGTGCCTGGAGCAGGTGGGCAGAGGCCCCAGAATGTGCTGCTGGCTGCCCCGAACCCTTTCAGATCAAGAGAAAGGAGGAAAATCCCCCTTTGCAGAGCCGAAGGAAGAAACAGCCTAGCCAGGACTGTGTTGGGGGGGATGCTGGTTATTTGGGGGGAAGAGGGGCAGCTGCATCCCATCGGATTGCACCCCCAAAATACTCTTTAATCTGGAGGTCTTTTCCTAAGAAGATCCCAGATCCATGGGATCGGTTGGAGAGAGGAAAGGATCTCACGTGACAAGGGAAGCTTCTCCCTGTCTGGAGGGGTAAAGAGCTCCTGGAAGAGGCCGAGAGAATTCCTGGTCTCCAGAAACCACTTTCCTCTTGGCAGGTCCAGAAGGCTCCATGTCAGCCCCATGGAAAAGGGGCTTTGCAGGGCGGCAGAGGTGGGGAAAAGCTCCCCCCTCATTCTGGGAAATGGGCCCCTTGGGAAGCTCTGGCCAAGCCTCAGGACAAGCAACCCGCAGGAAGGAACCACACAAGTTTTGGTCTACAACATCCCCACTTCAAGAGTTGTGTTACCCGGAGGGGCCCTGGGAAAACGGCGTCTGCCTCCACCAACCTTTGTGGCTGAAGCAGGAAGACCCCAGAAGCTCAGATGGGGCCCATGGGGGTCCTGGAGCAGCTCCGGCCATCCTGTCCCTGGAGACCAGAGCTGGATTTGGGACGGGGGAGCGGAGACCTTTCCCCAGCAGAAGCTTCTTCCTCAGCCCGGAAGAGGAGTAGGAGCCGCAGGGGGAGGATTCCCAACAGGGGATAAGAGCTGATCCGTTTTCCTGCATCTTCCATGCCTCCCTGCTGGTCTTTCCTGGGAAAGAAGAAATCTCTCTTCCCCTTTGCTTTGCCCGGATCGTTTCCCTTCTCCTGGCTGGCTCAGAGCTGGCAAAATGGCAGCAGAGAGTTCAAATTCAGCCCTTCTTGGCTGCTGCCTTTGACTCCCCCTTTTCTTGGCTTCCAGGTGAAGAGGCTGTCGGGGAGGGGACCCCTCCCAGGCAAGAAGGAACCTGCACAGCCCCCCCCCCCCCAGCCATACTCTGTGTGTGTGTGTGTGTGTGTGTGTGTGTGATCCCCCTGGGGGATCTAATTTTGGGCTCGTCCCAGGGGAGGAAGGGCTCCGTCCGAAGGCAGCAAACTCCCAGGACTTCCCACTTGCCCCCATTCATCCCCTTCTGTCACAGTTGCACTCTGGCCCTTTGTGCGCAATTGTGTGTCTTTGTGTCGAATGTCACTTCAGCATTTGGGAAGGAGGCTTCCAAATAAGTCTATAGACGGTCCTCATCTTACGACCACAATGGAGCCCAGAATTTTATGTTGCTAAATAAGGCAGTCGTTAAGTGAGTTTTGCCCCATTTTACAACCTTTCTTCCCACCGTTGTTAAGTGAATCATGCAGTTGTTCAGTTAGCAACATGGTCATTAAGTGAATCTGGCTTCCCACTGACTTTGCTTGCCAGAAGGCCCCAAAGGCCATCACATGAGTCCTTGACATTACGACCGTCATGAATCTGAGACAGTTACCAGGCATCTGAGTTTTAATCCCGTGACCATGGGGATACTGCAATAATTGTAAGTGTGAAAAATGGACATAAGTCCTTTTTTAGTGTCATCGTAACTTTGAACCGTCACTAAATGAACCATTGTAGGTCAAGGTCCCTTTGTTCTTTGTCCACCGCTGTTTCAGCAGAGACACAACTGTCCTCGCAGCTGCCTTCTGCCTCAGTCAGAGTCCCCGAATGCTCTCCAAGGGCAGCCCCACAGAGAGAGCTCTGCAGTAGTCCATCCTGGGGGCGAGCAGGGCGTGAGTGGCCGTGAAGGGAGCCAGGTGGCCCAGGAAAGGGAGCGACTGGGGCAAAACCCAAAACTCTGCCTTGGCCCCTCCTAACTCTGGCTTCCCCCTGATCCTCAGGCAGGAGTTGTGGCTCCAGAAGGGCCCCCAGATCAGGCTCAGGAAGGGGGGGGTCTGGGCTGGTGCCCCCCCATCCATCCTCAGAGATGATAAATCCCAGAACCAAGAGGAGAAAACAACTCAGGAGCCCCCTTCACTCCTGACAGGTTCAGCTGAAGGTTTTGTCCCCCATCCAAAGCGCTGGGACCTTCAGGCGCCTGGAGAAGGACCCTGGTCTCTCTTCCCGGGACCCCTTTGTCTTCCCAAAGAGAGGAAAGGAAAGTTGTGGTGCTCCAAGAAGCAAAGTCTCCCCTTGTGGAGGGGCAGAAACACGGACGAGGCCAGAAGCTCAGGGAGGAGGGGGCTTTCTAGAAGCAGGAGGGGCTCCTGGAGGAAAAGCTCCTTCAGGCCCCATTTCACTCCCTCTGCAGGAGATGGAAAAAAGGTTTATGGTTTCTTAGAGGTGACTTTTTCCTCTTTAGTCTTGTCTTTCCTGCCCCTCCCTCATTCTCTGAGTCTGACGGAAGTGGGACCCACTTAGGAATAGAGACAAATCAGTTTCTCTTGTGACCGACAGGAAAGGCCCAGCAAGGAGGCCTTGAATTGTCTAAGACGGAGTCTGAAAGAAAACAAGCTCAGGGAAAAAATATATTGGTGGTGGTAAAAGAAGACACACAAAGTAGGTAGACGGATCTCTTGTTCTTGTATTTTAATGGGACTTTCTTTATTTGTGTCTAGGAGTGGATGAGTCAAATCTTGCAAGGAACTGGACGTAACCTGGGAGGAAAATCCCCTCCATCTCAATGAGGACCTCAAAAGGCCAAAGGAAAAGCAGCCAGAGAGCCAAGAGAAGAAACCATTTCAACCCTTGAAGGGTGGAAAGAGTCTCAGGAAGAGGAGATCCCTCCCTTCCCATCAAAGGATCCCCTCAGGAGGAAACCAGATCCATGCACGGAGTGTGGAAAGTGTTAGGTGTGGGTTGAGTGAAGAGGCAGGACTCTCAGCTAAGACAACAGCTCGTTTATTTGGTAGACTGGTACAAGAAGTGAGTGAGCTCCCTATTTTAAAGGGAGCTGTCTGACAGCTCAGCCACTGAGATCTCTTGAATTTCCCAGCTGTAGTGTGAACCAATCAATTTAAACCACCTGTCAAATACTTAAGAGTGATACTGCCCAATCAATTGGGAGAAGGGGGAGACTTGGACTTGATTTACTAGCATTGCCTGTGTCAACAAATATTTTACAACCTATATCCTGGTGCCAAAGAGCCCTGAGATCCTCTTAACGTAGAGGAATGTTTATGATAACTACGTAGGTTGTTTCACTTTAAAGGATAGCGGTGGGAATGCATGTTTGTTTGGGTTCTCAGGGAAACTAATAAAGAAAACATCTTCACACTTGTGTATTGGCTAAAATCTGCATTCTGACTTAAAGGGTGGGGTCTCTACTACTTTAAACCTACTTGTCTTGCCAAAGCGTATTTAGATCTTGCTTTAACTGGTTTAATTGCTATCACTTCTGCTTAATAAAAGGATCCTTTTGAACTATCACATTTCAAGAGTCTTTACTTTCTTAAGTTGGAAGGAGAGGCAATTATTACAGATGGAGAAGAGGATGAAGAAGCCAAGCCAAAGGGGGGGGGCAAATAAAGAGCAAAATTCAAAGCTTTGAGGGGGGATGAGAAAGAGGCAAAAGCTCCCAGAATTGCAGAGGGAGGGGGGCTTAACCCCTTCCCCAGAAAAGGCTGCAATGAAGGTCTCCTCAGCTGGGGGTTCTGGAGGGGCCACAGGGGACCCCCATCTTCCTCAGAGTCATGGAGGGTCCCCTCCAGGGGACCCTCCAGGGTGAGGCTGGTTGTCTTTTCCCCCAGAGCAACTCCGAATCCCCCTCGGAAGACCCAGCCCTGCTTGGCTTCTCCCCACAGGAGCCTCTCCTGGAAAGACACAGAGCCCAAGTGAGGCTGGAGAAACCCCAGGGGCTGCATCCCCCCAACATTTAACCCTGGGACCCATAAACCAGGTTACTCTCTTCCCAGGAATGCTCCAGATCCCCTCCTCCTCCCTGGCCACCCTGGGCTTTCTCCATGGGTCTGGGCTTTGCTCCCCCCCCCCCCGAGTGCCGCATGTGTGGAAAGAGGTGGCTGAGCAACATGGGATATGGTCTCCCCCATTTCCAGGACTCAGAAGATGGAACCTGGAGGGAGATTTTGCAGATCTGCTTCCCTTCCCCACCATGAGGCTCCCCAGCTTCCTTCTCCCAAGAGGGGCTCCCCACTCTGCTGGGCAGAGTCCTGTCTGGCATCCCTGCAAAAGGCCCCTTGCCTGGCCTCTGCATGGGAAAGGGTGGCAGGGGAACATAGGATATGGGCTTCTGCATTCCTAGGTCTCTGAAGATGGAAGTTGGATTTTGCAGATCAGCTTTCAATCTGTAACACGAGGGTCCTGAGCTCCCTTTCCCTCCCTCCCTCCCTCCCCACATGGGGTGAGAGCCAGCCTTGATTTCTCCATCTCTTTTCACTTGGTTTGTTTTAACGTCCCCCCTTTCTCTCCCTCCCTCTCTGATTTTATTTTTAACTCTGCAAACTTCGAAAAACTACTTTTTCACTAAGTTGATTTTGTTCTAGGAGACTATTGCATCAGCACTAGCTTTCAGAACATTAGCTTTCAAAATAAAGTAAATTTTGGTTTCAACTCAGCTGGCAGCTATTTCAGATCTGTGACATGGTCCAGCATAAACTGCCCCCCACCCCCCCCATTCTTTCTTTCATCACTATGCAAACAAATATCATATATTTGTTATTTCAGCCTCAGGTGCCATATATTCCCTGCATGGAGCTCCCAAATCTATCAGTTCTAGATTATGGATTTAATTCCATCTCTGCTTCTGTCATTTTAAATCACATGGGGATTATTTCCCTTTCATTTCCCTCCAGAGAATTTCCCAATAATCTCTGACTGCAAGAACTAGCTGAATTATCCAGGGATCCCTCCTGAGAGGGAGAATTATGATAAAAGTTTCAGCTCTGCTCTTTGGCCAAATCCTCCAGGGGAGACTTTGGGCAGAGAAATAGGGAGTTTGGGGACAGGCAGAGTCTGTGCTCTTGAATGTCCATCTCTCTCCTTTCCAGGTGAAGCTGAGTGTGTCTCTGTGTTGAGAAAAAGCAACTGGATCATATTCCACCTTATGAGAGTCCTTTGAATTCTTCTAATTCTTCTTTAGAAACAGGAAAGGGATTCACTGATTCACGCCATGAATTATGGACCTCCTGCTTCTGCCTCTGATGCTGCTTTTGACCCATCCAGTCTCTGGGAAGCTGAGAATGAAATGCCCGCTGAGTTTGGAGAACCAGGATGGAAAACCATGGAGCTACTACAGACCAGGAGACCATATAATCAGTATAGTCACGAATGGAGAAGAAATATCGCATAGAAAGTTGCTTTTCAATGTGGCTCCTTCTCTTCAGCTTGTTTTCCATAATCCGTAAGTCATTCAGGATGATGGAGTTGCAGTCCCTCCATTCTAACACTCTCCTTCTTTTCTATTTTTTCCCATTTATTCCTATATTGGGGAATATATCTAATTTCCTGAATGATTTTGATTTCCATGGCTTCCCTCTTTGGTCCGATTTTGTGAAAGAGACTCAAAAAGGGGCCTGAAAAAAAGCTGAAAGGGCTGCAGATCATTTTCCTCTCTCTGTTCAATCCTTAATTTATCATTTGGATAATGAGTTTTATTTAAAGTAGTGGTGGAATCAGTTGTGGTTGCTGTACCTCAGCCCATTTTCATATTTGTGTAACTGATCTTTGCTTTTGGATCAATGTTGGTTTAAGGCTCAGTAGGCTTGTGCAGGATTATATATATTATATATAACAAAAGTATTTCTTGTGGCTGTTTATAATATTTTCTTTTTCAATAGGGTTTCTTACAATTTTTATTATTGCTTACTATTCATTTTCAACATTCAACTGGCCAACAAGAATTCCCATCTCTTGCACAATCTCACACTTGGCTACAACATCCATAACAGCTATATGAGCACTTTCCGCACTTCAGATGCCTTGCTGGACATTCTCTCCACCGGAGAAGCCAATGTCCCCAGCTACGGCTGTGGAAGGAAGGAGAACATTCTGGCTCTTCTTGATGGAGCTAGCAGGGAGATCTCCATCCAGATGTCAACATTAGGAGGCATCTACAAAGTTCCACAGGTTTGTGTGTGTTTTTCTCCTTCTGGTAAAGTGAGGGGTGGGTGGTGGCGGGTGAGCAATAGATGCAATCATGTCTTCTCCATGGAATTCAAGAGCTGCTTTTTCCATATTAGCAAAAAACATCAATATTTTACCCCATTATATTCATGTTGAGATTAATCATAAAAGGCCTGAAATGCAAACAATACATTCCTTGCAGAAGATATTCTAACAACTATTTAACTGATCAAAAAATATCCCTGGTTGTTGGGGCCTCTATTGGCATCTTCATTTTCACAGATAAATGATGCCTGCCATATGCAGTTGGATTGAAGTTGGCAATAGTAGCATTTTATTACCTAGAATGTGGAATAAAAATTACTCTAGCAATTATAGGCCAAACAGACTAGCAGATATTGTGGCTAAAATTTATGCTCTTAGTTAAACTTGAGAAAAACGCATTCCTTGCAGAAGAAGCAGAATGTTTTAGGTAGAATTAAAAGCTGTATAGATTTTATAAGAAATAATGGATAAGTTAAAATCTAATATTGGCAACAAATTTGTCCTGAAATATCTAATCTATATCAGTGAGGTAAAACAAGGTTTGCTGCTTTCTAGATGTTAGTGGAGCATTAGACTCAATAAACAGAGAAATATGATGGAGAAAATGTTTTGCCCTCAAAATGGAGCTCAGCCTGTTGGCCCTGATCCAAGCCCTTGTTTGAGAGGGAGGTTTGGGCTCAATGGAGCCATGAGGAGAAGGATCTATGCTTACCAAGGGGGAAGGGAAAGATGCATATTTGAACCTTGTTCTTCAGTCTAGATATGAATGACTTACTGGGATTAACGCAGGGTCAAAAAGCAGATCATAAATAAATGTTATTTCATTCTTTGACAAAAATCACTAAATTAGTGGACCAGTGAAATGCTGTGCATGTAGTAGACAGTACTTGGATTTCAGAAAGGCTTTGACAAAATAAAACACAACCTCTTTGTCAGGAAGCTGAAAATATGTGGGATAGACAGCATCACCCCCAGATGGGCTCAGCCTGTGGTCCTCAATGGAACTACGTCTGCATGGAGGGAAACAAGCAGTGGGGGACCCCAAGGTTCCATTTTAGGCCCAGTTCTCTTCAACACCTTCATGAATGATTTGGATGAGGGGAGAAATGGGGAAATGATCAAATTTGAAGGCAACACTAAAGTGGCAAGAATTGCCAACACTTCAGAAGATAGAGTTGGACCCTGGGGCTATCTAACAAAACTGTAATTCATTGTAGAGAAAAGTAAGGTTTTACACTTAGGCTAGAAAAACCAAATGTCCACTTACAGATGACGTGAAACCTGGCTCTATAGCAGTACCTGTGAGAGGGATCTTGGAGTCCTAGAGGACAATCACTTAAATATGAGCCAGCAGCAGTTAAAAAAGCTAATTCAGTCTTAGGTTGCATTAATAGAGGAATAAAATCAAGATCATATGAAGTATTGGTACCGCTTTATGATGCCTTGTCAAGACCACACTTAGAATAGTGCATCTAGTTTTTGGCCACCATATTATAAAAAAAATGTAGAGACTCTGGAAAGAGTGCAGAAAAGATGATTAAGGGCCTGGAGATTAAAACGTATGAGGAACAGTTGCGGGAACTGGGTATATCTACTGTAGTGAAAAGGAGTAAGGGTGAAATAATTGCAATGTACCAACATTTGAGCGGCTGCCACAGAGAAGAGGAGCTCCACCTATTTTCCAAAGTATTAGAAGGCAAGACAAGAAACAATGGATGGAAACTAATCAAGGAGAGAAACAACCTAGAACTAAGGAGAAATTTCCTAATGGTGAGGAATGGAACGTCTCCCCTTCAGAAATTGTGGGTGGTCCATCACTGGAGGCTTTTAAGAAGAGACTGGACAGCCCCTTGTCTGGAATAGTATAGATAGATACAGATTAACAGAGTTGGAAGAGACCTTGTAGGTCATCTAGTCCAAGCAGACCCTACACCATTTCTGACAGATGATGGTCCGGTCTCTCCTTGAAAGCTTCCAGTGATGAAGCTCCCACAACTTCTGAAGGCAACTTTATCTCTTTATTTCCAGGTCGAATCTCTCCTTCTTCAGTTTCCATCCATTATTCCTTGTCCGGCCTTCAGGTGCTTTGGAAAACAGCTTGACCCCCTCCTCTCTGTGGCAGCCCCCAAATATTGCAAGACTGCTATCATGTCTCCCCTGGTCCTTCTCTTCACTAGACCACCCATGCCCAGTTCCTGCAACCGTTAATTGTATGTTTTAGCCTCCAGTCCCCTAATCCTCTTGGTTGCTCTTCTCTGCACTTTTTTAGAGTCTCAACATCTTTTTTATAATGTGGTGACCAAAACTGGATGCAGGATTCTAGATGTTACTAAGGCTTTATAGGGTGGTATTAGTTCCTCTCTTGACCTTAGTTGTATCCCTCTGTTAATGCGATTTAGGATTGCATTGGCTTTTTGGCTGCCGCTGCACTCTTGACTCATATTTAATTGGTTGTCCACGAAGACTCCAGGATCCTCTCACAGTTTCTGCTATTATGCTTGGTTTCCTGCTTGAACAGGGGGTTGGACTAGAGGACCTCCAAGGTCCCTTTCAACCCTTTTATTTTGTTATAAGTTCTGTTATAGGTACACATGTTTAGCCTGCTAAATTCCTATTGGAATACACGGATTTATACAGATAATGTGATATTCTCATACTTACACATTGGATTGTATAGACTTGAATTGTTTTTGTCTTAATAATTATCTGATAATTTATAAAGCAAGTTCAAAAGTTATGGTCTTTGTGAAATGACATCGTAGCCATAGATGGTCAGCCAATAGAGCAAGTAACAACTGTCCTTACCTGGGGTTGTTTTCTCTGAGCCTGAATCTTGGCTCCCTCATCATCCAAGGAGCTCAGTTAGAGGAAGGGCAGGAGGGAAAGTCGCGCTTAAATGAAAATCTCACAGCTCTCCAGCTTCCTCAGCCCCAATGATTAAAGTATGCAAGTATGCTTTGTCTAAATTCAGAAAATATGGGCATTGGCATAAAATGTAATCTATGGAAACTGACAGACTGAAAATTGTGGCTGTTGGAACAGACAAAACTTCAATGAAAGACCAAACTTGGATTATGCAACTGACAAATCTTATTAGGCTTTGAGGTCTGCCTGTTTGTTGTATAACTGGAGAGAGAAGTTAAAAAATTTCCTCCAGAAAGAATCTGGCATATAGCAACAAAAAAAGATGCAGCAATCCTCGAAAATTAGAATAGGCCCTTTGTTGGAATAGAATACTCCAGTTGGCATTTTCACGTGTTAATCTAATTGTGATCAATTGTAGAGGTGATACAGTAATACGATTTACATTTTTATTGTTTTTTAATTTGCTTATTATTTTCCATTATTATGATACAATCTTGCTAATATTCTGTATTTAATATTTTAAATAATGTCTGATTAACAAACTATTCTAATATATTCACGTGAATCAGGTTGGATTTATTTAAATATAATATTTTGGACTTAATCTGACCCCAAATATAACATTCTTCAATGCTTTTTCAGATCAAAGTTGAACCTGCTTCAGAGGCTCTGAGTGATAAAAGGAAATTCCCCTTTTTCCATCAAATTCTCCCCAAAGAAGGATTCCAGTACCCAGCAATTGTCCACCTGCTCCTCCATTTCAGATGGACCCTCATTGGCCTCTTTGCTTCAGACACAGAAAATGGAGAGAATTTCATGAGGATTTTTCCTCCTGTGCTTGTCAGGAGTGGAATTTGTGTCGTTATATCACAACTGTTATCAACACGTGGATATACAGCATCCCTCAGGGATTCCCTCTCTAACTGGAGACAAGTCAACGTCTTTGTTCACTTCATGGAAAATGATTCCCATTGGGAGAGAATTCTTCCTTTCCATTTAACATTTATGCGTCTCCCAGGACCCATTGAAGGAAAAGTCTGGATCCTCACAAATTTTATAGGGTATGAAATGAACAAGCGTAGACTTCTCAAATACATCCATAGTATTTGGAACTTTGGTTATCTGACAAAAAAAAGGCCAAAAGATTCTGCCTTTGAACCCCATTTCTTTGTGGAAGAAAATTTTCAAGATTATTATTTCCGCTGTTCTCTTTCAAAGAATGTCTTTTCTGTCAAAGGCCGCAGAAGATGCACCCAGAAAGCCCCACTGGAGACCCAGAAGAAAAGGAACAGAATAAGGATCCCAAATCACTATCAACCTTACAGTCTGATGAAGACTCTGGTCCATGCCTTGAATGCCGCTTATTCCTCCAGATTGAGGAGAGGAAGGAAGGGGGGAGAAAAGATTTTGGGGTCTCCAAGGCTGCAGCCGTGGGAGGTATGGGGGTCCCAAAATGGTTCCATTAATCTTAGATCCTTTGGAGGAGGAATCCAGAGGAGAAGAAGGGGAACCAACTCAACAGATCTGCCCAATTCAATCACTCAGGGAAAAATGGTTCCAAAGAGTAGATACCATGGCAATTTTGTTTTGTTTTTTAATTAATTTTTATTCAACATTTATATCTTTAACATCCTTGTTACATTTTTACAGCTTTCCGATACCGGCATCTGTAATAATATCTATAGATATTCTTAGTAATTATCTTTGTTTTGTTTTTATTTATTTTCAGCCCTGCTACTATTCCCAATTTCTCTATTTCTAGTAGGAGTTTTTCTCCTGTTTCCAAAGGGTCCTCTAATATAAATGCCATGTCATCTGCAAAGGCCCCTGTTTTGTATTCTCCTCTTTTAATTCTTAACCCTTTTATTTCCTTATTTCCCCTTACCTGTGCCAATAATATTTCCCATGAAAGGATGAATAAGAGGGGGGACAATGGACAGCCTTGTCTAAGCCCTTTGTTTATATCAGCTTTTTCTGTAAGATCTCCACTGACCTTAATTTTTCTGTTTGCTTAGAATAAATTGTCTTCATCATTTCTATAAATTTTTCCCCAAATTTCATCCCGATGAATTGATTAATTACAAACTGCCAATTCAAGTTGCCGAATGCCTTTTGTGCATCTATCATTATTTCTGCCAATTGTTTTTCTGGATGAGCCTCATAGTATTCTAGAATATTCAGGATAATCCTTGTATTGTTCTTAATTTGTCGTTTGGGTAAAAACCCGTTTTGATCCAAATGAATTATTTTATTTAATATCTTTTTTAGTCTTTCTGCTATTGTTGCCAGGATTTTATAATCGGCATTTAACAGTGAGATTGGCCTATAGTTTTGAATGAATTGATTGTCTGTACTTTCCTCTGGAATTAATGCTATATATGCCTCCATCCATGAATTTGGCATTTTGGCTTTCTCTAATACCTTGTTATATATATCCAACATAATTTCTTCCAAAACTTCCTGGAATTTTTTATATACTTCCACCGGAATTCCTTCTGTCCCTGGTATTTTGTTATTTTTCTGTTTTTTAATTGCCTCTCTTAACTCTGTTAATGTAATTTCCCCATTCAACATTTCCCTATCTTCATCTGTTATACTTGGCAAGTTCCTACCCTGTAGGTAATTCATACTATTTTCTTCTTCAATGTTTTCTTGACTATACAGTATTTGAAAATAATTTTGAATAATATTCCCCCCCCCCCCCCCCCCAATTCTATGGAGCAAATTTCCTTGCTCATCTTGTAAATATTGTACCAATCTTTTAGCTTTTTCTTTTTTCAATTTGTGGGCAAGTTATCTCCCTGGTTTATTTGCCGATTCAAAATAATTTTCTTTTGCCAATTTTATATTCCTTATCATTTCTTCCTGTTCTAGTGTATTAATTTTATGTTTCATTAAATCCATTTCCTTTCTGATTTCCTTGTTTTGGGGATCTTTCTGAAGTGATCATTCTAATTTTTTCAGCTTCTCCAATGTTGACATTCCTTGTTCCTTCTTCTCTTACTTTCTCCTCACTATATACACAACAGTTATCCCCCTTATTCATCACCTTCAAGATTCATAGGAAAGATTAAAAAGGGTTAGAAACTATTTCCGTATAATTTTGAAGACAGTTTTTATCCACTTATTATCCAGGCCTCAGGTTTCTAATCACATCACACAATTGTTTGTGAGTCCTTTACTGAAACCCAGTGATATCATCAGAGTTCCCATAATCTATTTAGGAAGGGTAATGATGTGTGAGAATGACTTTTGGGATGAAGGGAAGAGAGGCTGCCCAGGGAAGGATCAGAGAAGAGGGGAGAATCCTGCAGCTGCATAAAGGGAGAGAAAGAATCTCAGAAAGGATCCTAGCTAACTTTTCAGGCTGAGAAAAGAGTTGGTGGGAGATTTGTTCTTTCAGATCTGCAAAATGTTGTTAATGTTGCATTATAATCAAGTAGAATTAGCACATCTGGAGGTGTTTTCCATGAGGATGACCAGGGAAAACATTAGCCTGACAAATTTTTTCTTGATCTACCCATGCTTTCTGGGAATCAATCTCTTGTTCTCAAAGAGTTTATGAATCATCTTTTTTTTCTCTGTTCATTTTCCTTTCATCTGCTCTAGAATGTTCCCTGTATTTGACCAATTGTATCAATTATATACTTTTTCTATATTTTGTCAGTAAATGATTGACAAATGTTTCTCAAACTTTCTTGTTCACTTATGAAGATGATGGCAGTATTTATTTATTTATTTATTTATTTGTTTATTTATTGAATTTCTATACCGCCCTTCTCCCAAAGGACTCAGGGCGATGAACAGATTAAGATTTCATATACATATAATATTTTTTTTATAAACAGTAAATAATAAATTGAGTCAACTTGGTGTATTTACTAAGACCTTGGCATAGATTTTAGATGTTTATGCTAGCCCTGCTTGTTGAAACAGAAAGGTCTTCAGGGCACTTTGGAAAGTGTGAAGATCTGGGATTATTTGTATTCCAGGAGGTATTTTGTTCCAAAGAGTAGGTGCCCCCACAGAGAAGGCTCTCTCCCTTGGAACCACCAGACGACATTGTTTTAATGATGGTACTATGAGTAGGCCTACTCTGTGAGAACGTATTGGTTGGTGGGAGGTTATCGGTTGCAGCAGATGATCTCGTAAATACTCAGGTCTTAAGCCATGGAGCACTTCAAAGGTAAGAACCAACACCTTGAAGCACACTCGGAAGGCCACCGGAAGCCAGTGCAGCTCACGTAGAAGAGGTGTTACATGCGAGCGCCATGTTGTTCCCATAATTACTCACGCGGTCACATTCTGGACCAGTTGGAGCTTCTGGGTGCACTTCAAAGGGAGCCCCATGTAGAGAGTATTGCAGTAGTCAAGTCGGGAAATGACGAGGGCTTGAGTGACTGTGCGTAATGAGTCCCGGTCTAGAAAGGGACACAATTGGCGAATCAGGTGAACTTGATAGAAAGCTCCTCTGGCCACTGCTGTTATATAATCTTCTAAAGACAGTCGTGCATCCAGGAGGATGACTAAATTGCGACCTTTCTCTGCGGGGTTCAATGACTCATCTCCAATAGTTAGTGATGGGACTAACTGGCTGTACCGGGATGCCGGCAGCCACAGCCACTCAGTCTTGGAAGGGTTGAGTCGAAGCCTGTTTCTCCCCATCCAGACCCTTGAAGTGATGTCCCGGCCTCAAGACACCGGGACATCACTTCAAGGGCATCATTGGGGTGGTTTGTGGTGGAGAATACAGAGAATACAGCATACAGATGACCCCAAAACCACGGATGATCTCCCCCAATGGTTTCACATAAATGTTGAACAGGAGAGGCGAGAGGACCGACCCCTGTGGCACCCCACAAGTAAGGGGCCTTGAGGTCGATCTCTGTCCACCTGTCAACACTGACTGTGACCTGTCAGAGAGGTAGGACGAGAACCACCGTAATACAATGCCTCCCACTCCCAGCCCCTCCAGCCGGTGCAGCATGATACCATGATCAATGGTATCAAAAGCTGCTGAGAGATCTAATAGGACTAAGATAGAGGAACATCCCTTATCCCGAGCCCTCCAGAGATTATCAACCAACGTGACCAATGCTGTTTCTGTGCTGTATCCAGGCCTGAAGCCGGACTGGAACAGATCTAGATAGACAGCTTCATCCAGGTACTGTGGGAGCTGTCGTGCCACTACACTTTCGATAATCTTCGCTAAAAAGCGAAGGTTGGAGACTGGACGGTAGTTTGCTAAAACAGCTGGATCCAGAGAGGGCTTCTTAAGGAGGGGTCTTACCACTGCCTCTTTCAAGGCAGGAGGTAAGAATCCCTCGCTCAGAGAAGCGTTAATAAGTCTCTGGAGCCAGCTACGTGTAACCTCCGGGTAGCCAGCACTAGCCAGGAAGGGCACGGGTGCAATAAACATGTGGTCGCATTCTGCTTCCCCAGTAACCTGTCCACGTCCTCAGGAGTCACAGTATCAAACTCATCCCAGATAATGTCCTCAAGATCTGCCCTTGTCATTTCATCCGAATTAACCCATTTAGAGTCCAAGCCTTCTCGAATCTGAGCGATTTTATCGTACAGATATTGTGCAAAATCCTCAGCTCGTCCTTGCAGAGGGTCTTCCTGGGGTCTCAGCTGGAGTAGAGAGCAGGTAACCCTAAACAAGGCGGCTGGGTGATTATCTGCTGATGCAATAAGAGCGGAAAAATAGTTACATTTTGCCACTTTTATCACCACTAAGTGGGTCTTAATGTAAGATCTCACTAGTGTTCGGTCGGATTCAGAATGGCTGGTCCTCCACCTGCTCTCTAGGCATCTTTTCCGGCGTTTCATCCCCCTCACTTCATCAGAGAACCAAGGAGCTGGGTAGGTTCGACGCCGAGTCAGAGGTCGCAAAGGCACGACCCGGTCTAAAGCACCAGCGGCCAACCTATCCCAGGATGCCACTAGGTCTTCAGCTGAGTCATGAGCCAAGGTCTCAGGAAATGGCCCAAGCTCCATCCGGAACCTATCAGGATCCATCAGGCACCTGGGGCGGAACCATTTAATTGATTCTGCCTCCCTGCGGTGGGTTGTAGTGGTCAGAAGGTCAAGCTTAAGGAGAGAATGGTCTAACCATGACAAGGATTCGATGACTATATCCCCTATATCTAGACCATTCAGCCACTGGTCAGAGATAAAGATCAAATCAAGAGTGTGTCCCCCACATCTGAGTAGGGCCATGAACTAATTGGGTCAGGTCCATGGTCGTCATGGAAGCCATAAACTCCCGAGCCCCTTCAGACGTTTCACCAATGGATGGCAGGTTGAAATTTCCCATAACCAGTAGCTTAGGAGTCTCAACTGCCACCTCGGCTATTACGTTGAGGAGCTCAGGCAGAGCTGCTGATACGTGGCAAGGAGCCAGGTACGCAATCAACAGGTCCATCTGTAACCCATAACCCCACTTCACGAGGAGGGACTCACATCCGGTTGTCTGAGGGACAGTGACTTCCCTAGGGTCAAGATCTTCCTTTATAATGACCGCCACACCTTCTCCCCTGCCCCGAGTCCTTGGCTGATGGAATGCACGGAAACCTGATTGGCACATTTCTACGAGGGGGACCCCCCCCCCCTTCATTGCCCAACCAGGTCTCTGTAATACCTGCCAGGTCGGCTATTAGTATTTGTATCCTAATTAACCATATCTGGAGATGAGACAATTGTAGAAGAAAGATTCAATGTGGGATAAGAAACAAAGTTCTCTGTTTTTCAAATTCCTGGACGTTCCCATTCTAGTTTCATCCCTTTCTGGAGAAGAATGAATTTTGGAATATTTCTGAGTGGAAACTGTACTTGGACCAAAATGGAGAGATAAAAGCAGATGTGGGGATCAAAATCTTCTTGGTTCTCCCCAAGGGAGATGTCACGACAGGGGTTCTGGCGTATTTTGAAAGACAGAGACTTATTATCAACCAAGATGCTCTTTCATGGCTAAAGATGCTCAATAAGGTGAGAGAAATTTTGGTGTCTTTCCTCTGTTTTCCAAAGGTCCCATTTCAAGTGGGCAAAGCCTAGAGTCTCCAGGGTGGTTGGCCTCCCATGCCAGGTGGTGTCATCTAATGGAAGTTCTTCAACAGACTGGACCTAAGTGGAGTGGCTTTGCCATGTTTTATGGAAACCTTTCAAGATCTTACTGGTCAGAGGTTTCTTTCTTCATCACAGTTTAATTTCATATTAAAAACCCTAATAGAATAAAATTTCCTAAATCTTTTACTGTAAACATTATTATCAGTTATAATAAGAATATATCATCATATTTAAATCTTTTTTCAATTCCATCCCTCTAGACTATATTAAATAGAAAAGTACTTCATTGTAATGTTTAATTCCAAAAGAAAAAAGGAGGAACTAAATGAAGAACCAGCCAGTTGTTTTACCTCCTGCATCTGTTTAGAAGTAGTCAGAGATTTCATATTTACCTCAGTGAAGACCAGAGGCTACTCGTCTCCTTCCATTTCTCCCTCCATTTTCCATGGACGGAGAGTCCTAACACCTTTTCTTTGGCATTCCTTTTCTTCTGCTCAGTCCCTGCCTCAGTCCAAATGTGTGGAAAGTTGTCATCCTGGATTTGTCAAGAGGGCTCGAGAAGGAGAGCCAGTTTGCTGCTACAACTGTGTTCCTTGTCCGGAGGGGACCTTCTCCACTCAGGAAGGTGGGTCACACTGAGGAAAATGGGAGGCTTTGCGGAACTGGATCCATCCAGAACCTTTTCATGAAAGTGCAAGTTAAAAGACAGATCAAAGCTCACATAGTTTTTTATTTTTAACCTGCACAATTTCTTATCTAAACGGAAGTAAATCAAAAAGACTTGTTAGGAGGGGCTGGGAAGAGATGGGAGGAGGGGGTGGCAGACTGGGCAAGCTTTACTAACAGCAGAGGAAATATCTCTTCTGCTTTTTTGTTTGGATATGTGCTGCTAAGTTTGCCTTTCTAGGAACATCTGAGATCTTTGAGACTAGATGAATTGTTTCAGATCCACCTCCTGAAAGACCTTGCAATTCATTCTTTATTGGCCTCCCTTGAGGATCACTGAGAAGGTGTCACTGGGCCATAATCTGGTGCTGTGGATAGTTATGGGGGAACTCATTACACAAATTGTCTGCCATATAGATCAATCAATCAACCAATCAATCAATCAATCAGAATAGAGTAGAAGGAACTTTGGAGGTCTTCTAGTCCAGCCCCCTATTCAAGCAGGAGACCCTATACCATTTCAGACAAGTGACTGTCCAGTCTCTTCTTAAAAACCTTCAGTGTTGAAGCACCCACAACTTCTGGAGGCCAGCTGTTCCACTGGCTAATTCCTCTCACTGATAGGAAGTTTCTCCTTAATTCCAGATTGCTTCTTGGTGTTACAAGATACTGTAGGTATCCTCCAAGTCCAGGATATTAACTGACATGTGGCAGGACTCAAGATGTTTGCCTAAAAAGATTATATGATTCAATATTAACCTCTAATAATATAAGTTCCTATGAAGATTGTACACATTATAAGGGAAATAATTAACATCCTAGGACTTCCCTCAACTTCGTATAACTAGCTACATTTTTTAAGAAAAAAAAATCCTTATACTCTTTTTTTTTTTTTGAATGAAAAAAAAAAACTATTAACTATTTTTAATGAAATAGTTAAGAAATACTTCTTGGAAAATGTCTGTGGTATCAGCCATTATCCAAAGAAGGTTTTTCTTGTAAGAGAAAAGGACAGAGTATTAAAAATATATTGCTTTTTTGCTTTCTCAGATACGGAAAAATGCACCAAGTGTCCAGATGATAAATACCCAAATGAGGACAGAGTCCAATGTATCCCCAAAGTCATAAACTTCCTGTCTTATGAAGAATATCTGGGCATCATCCTGGTCTCTTTTGCCCTACTCTTCTTCCTAACCACAGGCCTTGTTTTGATGTTCTTCATTAAATACCGTGAAACTCCCCTTGTCAAAGCCAACAACCGGGAGCTCTCCTACATCCTCTTGGTCTCCCTCCTGCTTTGCTTCTTGTCTCCTCTTCTCTTCATTGGTCAACCAAGGAAAGCCACCTGCCTTCTCCAACAAACAGTCTTCAGCATCATCTTCTCAGTTGCTGTTTCTTCTCTCTTGGCCAAAACCATCATGGTGGTTCTGGCTTTCCTGGCCACAAAACCAGGAAACCAAGTGAAGAGATGGTTGGGGAAGAGCTTGGCCAACTCCATCATCCTCTCTTCTTCTGCTGTGCAAGTTATCATCTGCTCCACCTGGCTGGGAGTTTCTGCCCCCTTCCCTGACTCTGACCTCCACTCCCAGCCTGGAGAGATCATCCTGCAATGCAACGAAGGGGCCGTTGTCATGTTCTACGTCACCCTCAGCTACATGGGCTTCCTGGCTGCCATCTGCTTCACGGTGGCTTTCCTGGCCAGGAACCTGCCTGGGGCTTTCAACGAAGCCAAGCTGATCACCTTCAGCATGCTGGTCTTCTGCAGTGTCTGGGTGACTTTTGTGCCCACTTACCTGAGCACCAAAGGGAAATTTATGGTGGCTGTGCAGGTCTTCTCCATCCTGGCCTCCAGTGCTGGTCTGCTGGGCTGCATCTTCATCCCCAAGTGCTACATTATCCTGCTGAGGCCAGACCTCAACACAAAGGAGCAGCTCACAGCCAGAACTAATATAAAAACATGAGATCTAACACCACTGTGATATTGGAAGAATTGTTAAAAAAAAATTTTTTTTGAAAGGAGATATTCTTCCCATTTAGATAGAATGCAGGAGTCAAAGAAAATCATATGTATATGTTTCAAATTTGGAAATTTTTGAATTCTTCACTAAGGAGGAGCCAGAAGAAATGTGTAAATGTGAGACTGAGGAATTTCAACTTTTAACATTTTCCACAGTCCAAACATAGAAAATGGTCCAAGCTCTTCTCCATGCATGAGTGGGCCAACTATTTTTCTTGAAATAAATAAAGAGTGTGTGGAAGATTGAAGAGACAAATTTCCTGGAGAAATGGGAGCATGTTAGCAAGACAGAAATACAGAAGGAATGTATGAAGCAACATTGATGCCCTCATTTCTCAGTACATTTCACCCAAACTACTGTGGCAACTGAGATATTCCTTTTTGTTTACACAATAACTTTTTCTTGAGGGTAGCAACAATACAAGGCTGGGGAGGTAACATGAGTCTCACTAATTCTGAATATTCATGCTGACATCATCTATTAAATGGAATATGCATATGTATGATTATCATTTTCTCCTCCTTTCCTGAAATGTATAAATATGAGTGCATCCTTTTGTCTGTAAAAATTTCCTCTCACTATTTTATGGGGGGAAATTCCTCCAATGGATGCTAAATAAATAATAACTGCAGTGAGCCTGGATTATTGGAGGTTTTGGGTGCTGTGTTTCTTTCCGCAGAAACTGGTGTCAGGAGTGGGATTCACAATCTTCCATCTGCTACCAGGGACAACAGATGGGGCAGCCCTATAGGCAGTGGTGGGATTCTGTTGCTTCTAGGCGGTTCAGCCGAACCATTTGTTAAATTGCTGGCTCGCCCCACCCCTTGCCCCGCCCCTCCACACCATTATTTATTGGCCTCACTCACTGTGTTGCAAAGCTTCCCTTAGTGACACACGGAGTTCGGGAGAACCCTCAGTGGATATTTATCACATTTTTCCAAACCATTAGTGACCTTGTGTGATGCTCTCCCACCCCACCCAGCCACTGCTTGCAGCCTCTGCCCCCATCCTTCTGCTCACCGCTGCTGGCAAAGGGGAGGCCGAGGGCCCGGGTGGCCTGGGGAGGGAGAGCTGGTGGAGGGGTGATACCAGCAATAGGTGGTGGACTGATGCGCAGGGGAGGGAGGGGAGCGAGCGGGAGATCCTAGCTGCAGTTTATTCATGAGCAACATTGACTGGGAGAGGCAGGGAGAAAGGCCAATGGCGCTCACGAGTAAACTGAGGCTCCTAAGGGAGGGGGTTGAGCCTCCCCGGCACAACATCTTCACATCTGGCAGCCACTTCCTGCACCTCCCGTCCCAAACTCTTCCCGCTGCTGCTCAGCCTCCTCGATGCACGGAGGCGACGGGTTCTTTCTCTCCCTGCGAGCTGCTGGCTGCCTCTAATCTGCAGTTTACTCATGAGCAACTTTACTCCTGAGCATGGAGCTGACGAGTAAACTGCAGATGACAGGAAGCCGGCAGATCTCTGGCTTCTTCGCTCTGCTGCTCGCCTGGCAGAGCGCAGACTGGCAGCTCCCGGTCGTCTCTCAGCTGTTGAGTGCAGGGAAAAACCTTGCAAAGGAAAGGAAAACTCCTCCTGAGAGCGAGAAGTGAATTGCCTCGCACTCCCTGCATTCAATGGCTGAGAGAGGACCCAGAGCTGCCACTCTCCGGTAAAACGCGCCTCTCGCAGTGGGGTGCCATTTGGGGGGGGGGGGGGAGGGCAGGTGGGGCAGGGGATGGGGGGGCTCTGCTTTGCTCCCCTCTCCCTGCCGGTCAGTGGCGTTGCAGGCAGCCGCTGCGCTGGGACTGCTCAGCCCTCCCCTGCCTTTCTCCAGCTGGGCGGGGGGAAAAGGAGGGGGGCTTCACACACACAAGAGAATTCCCTCCTTTGGCACCAGAGCCAAAGCCAAAAGAAAGTGGTGGGGAGAAAAAGAGGGAGGGGAGGAACAGGGGAGGGGCCATTTTTTCATTGTTTTAACTCCGTAGCAACATCCTTCCCAGCTACCACTTTCTCCGCTCAGCAGCAGAGCTTCCTTTTTTTTCCTTTAAGGTCCGTCCCCTTCTTCCCAGGAGAGAGAAGAGGGGGGCAGGGAGAGAAAGAGGAGGCAGCGGGGGAGGGTGGGGGGTGGGAGTGGGGGTCTTCTGAGTCCTGGCTGGATGCTGCTTCCTTGGGTCCCCTCAACGTTTCAGTCCCAGAAAGCGGCTGAAAAATGCCTCCTGTTTCCATTTTCTGTCCTTGCCTCCTTCCTCTTTTTATTTGGGTTTCCCTCCCACCCTGAAAGGAGCTTCCAGCCAAAGAGGGTGGGGGGAGTCTTAATGTCTGGTTAAAATGTGGAGTTCTTCCATTTAAAGAAGAAAAGCAGAGCTCAGACTATTGCAATGATTTTTTGCTCCTATATTCTGTTGTTTAGGTATAAATTTTGCTAATGTAGAAATTTTACTTACAGCCTATTAAACAAGGGAGCTAGCTGTCTGCCTGCAATCATGAGTATCTCTTAGGAGTAATTCCCCCTGAAAGAGAGGAGCCTTACTGCCAAGTAAACATGCATAGGCTTTACCTTGAGAGAGAGGGTATCCATTAGTATGAGGTGTATTAGAGAGAGAAATGAGAACTTCTGTAACAACAGATACTTTGTGCCAAGACCAGGTGTGTGTGTGTGTGTGTGTGAGTGAGTGAGAGAGAGAGAGAGAGAGAGAAAGAGACAGACAGACAGACAGACAGAAAGAGGGAAGGAGAGAGAGACAGAAGAGAAAGAAAGAGGAAGGGAGGGAGGGAGAAAGAAAAAAAACTGCTATTATTTTTAATTGTATTTATTTATCATATATTAATATTTTACACTGTCCCTACACCTAGAGTGATTTTACTGCCTTCCTTTTGCCCAGGACTACCACATATTTTTCAGGGATTTACATGCATTCAATAACTATAGTCCAGAGCATAAATATGTGCGTGTTTATTTGTACATCAGGTTGCATAAGTCCATCTTAATATGCTATTCCTGGTATGTGATGTTTTGTATACATACAGAGAAAGAAGCACTCTTGGGATCTTTGACTTAGGCTGGCTGTCAAACATCAACCATCATACTAATGACTGTTTTGAACAATAGGCAGGTTGTATTACACGAATGGCTATTTTATATGTGAAATTATGACTGAAATATTTCTGCACCTCTATTGGTTCTCACTGTCAGGAAGTTTCTTTACACTAATTATAGAACAAACAAGGAATGCTTATTTTCTGAAATCATGTTCGTTCCAGTTTTTTCCCTTTCTGGGCTCATTGTGGGCTTAAAATGAACACAGGACCACAACCAAGTAAAGGTATATAGTAACAGTACTAACAATCATTAGGTGGAGTAGCCATTTTAGATTATTTATGTTGGGTATTAAGGAAGTACCCATCAGGCTCCATGGACAATGCACAGCTGACTCGGTAGCTCTTCAATCAATCTCCGGAATTCAAAATGTTAGATAGGCACTAGTCTAACGAAAGATTCCACGATCAGTCCAGTGTGATATTGCAATCTCACATGTGTCAGTTCTACAACAACAGAACTATTCACAACAGATACTTATTCCAAGCAAGTCCCATTGACTCTATGGGAAGGTGCCTCTTCCCAGGGAATGAAGAAAGGACGGGGTGCTTAGGCTGAGTGTTTAAGGTTGCAGACCCCTGACCTCCCCATCCCATTGCTTCACCTTGCAGCCAGCCCTGCAGGCCTGAGCCCCCCTCCCACCTGGGCAGCAGTGGCCTCTCTACCCCAGTTGTATCACCTTGCCCTGCAGCCGGCCTGAACGCCCCCTCGGACTGCATTTTTATTTAATGAGTTTAATTAAGAATGCTGCAATGGGCATCAATGATGACAGGTCAAAGGTGGGAGGACTTGTCAGAAATCACTTTTTTCAGACCTCTGGGTGCATAAGGACTACTCAGAGGGCTGAAAAAGTTATTTTTGACCGGTCCTCGCACTTTTGACCAGTCCTCGCACTCACAACTGTCCTCACATTGTACATTTTGCGCCCTATTTTCTCACCGTGGTGAAAAGAACTAGTTGTGAAATGATTGACACGGTTGTTAAGAATGCTTCAATGGGCAGAAATGTGAGGATGGTTATAAATGTGAGGACCAGTCAATAGTGCGAGGAATGACTTTTTTCAGCCCTCTGAGTAGTCCCCATGCACATTTCCACGGCCACCCGGTCACATGACCAGCTAGCCATGCCCGTGCAGTCCTTCCAACCGAAGAAAGAAAGAAAGAAAACTATTTTCTGGGGAGAAATTCCTCCAATGGACATGAATAAATCACAACTGCAGTGAGCCTGGATTATTGGTGTTTTGGCTTCTGTGTTCGATTCCACAGAAATTGTTGTCAGGAGTGGGATTCGCAATCTTCCATCTGCCACCAGGGACAACAGGTGGGGCAGCCCTATAGGGTGAGTGTTGTGAGACTGAGTCCATAACCCTTCTCACTGCCACATAAAGGCAGCGTTCAGGAGTGTGTGGGAGGCCACCGCCTGTGTCTAACTCTCAATCATTGCTGGGGGGGGGGGGGGTTGTGGGTTTTTTCTGGTCCCTTCCTGTAAGGATCGCCTCTCCTTCCAACCTATGAAAGTACGGACTCTTGAAACGTAGTTGTTCAAAAGGATTCTTTTATTAAGCCGAAGTGAAAGCCATCCAGCTAAAGCACAATCTGAAACCCTTAGGCAAAGCAGTAGGATTAAGGTGGTAGAGACCCCTCCCTTTTGGTCAGAATGCAGATTTTGGCCAATCCACAAGTGTGAAGGTATTTTCTTTACTATTTCTTTTGAGACCCGGAACAACCATGCATTCCCACCGGTACCCTTTAAAGTGAGACAACCCACATGGCTGTCATATAAATTCCGGCAAGCAAAGTTCCCTTCCCAGGCCCCTTGGCACCAGGATCTAGGTTATAAAATATCTGATGACACAGGCCGTGCTCCCCCTTCTCCACTTGAAGGGCAGTATCACATTTTGGGGGGATCTGACATGCTACCCTCCTTAAAAAGCAAAAGAGTCCACCTGTAAAAAAAACAAATATACACAAGATTTCAAGATTTCATGATAGCACATCAATAAGGTTTGTTCAGGTGTTGGGAGTGAAATTTTCTCAGCAAGATTGGAGCCCTAACATGGTGTTCAGCGACCCACTCATTGTGTGCTGATGGTAAATGTTTCCAAGCAACTAAATATTGGACTTTCCCTCTGTGTATCCTAGAGTCAAGGATTTCCTTGATTTCAAAGTATTGTTCCCCTTCAGCCATGATGGGCACAGGTGGTGTAGATGCAGGTGGTCTGAGGGATGAGATTACTTCTCGTTTGAGTAAACTGATATGGGATACTGGGTGGATCTGCCTGAGTGTCTTTGGAAGGAGCAGTTCCACTGCTACTGGATTGATGATTCTAGTGATGGGGAAAGGTCCAGTGAACTTTGGCCCTAGTTTCTTTGAAGGTTGTAATGATTTCAAGAATTTTGTAGATAAATATGCTCTGTCTCCAATATGAAAAGGTTTGGGTTCCATCCTTTTCTTGTCAGCTTGAATCTTAAAAGCTTCTCTAGCTTCCTGTAAGGCTAATCGTACCACTGGCCACGTGTTTTGCAAATTATCCATCCACTCCTTAAGTGAGGGGATGGTGGGTTCTTCTGTGGGCAGTTCAGGCATGGGACTGAAATCCTGGCCGGTTGCTACTCTAAAAGGGGTAAAACCAGTGCTTGAATGGACAGCATTATTAAACGCAACTTCAGCAAAAGGCAAAAGTTCAGTCCGGTTATCCTGTTGGAAATTAATGAAACATCTTAAATATTGTTCTAGCACCGAGTTCAGAATTACAGAATTACCATTAGTACAAGGATGGAAGGATGTGCTCAACCTCTGCCCAGTACCAAGTAAGCCCAAAACGCCCTCCAAAAGTTGGAGGTGAATTGCGCCCCTCTGTCAGAGATGATCCTTTGTGGAGCACCATGAAGTCAATAAATGCGTATTAGGAATAATTTGGCTAAACTTTTAGCAGTTGGGATCTTCTGGCAGGGTATAAAATGTGCCTGTTTTGAAAACAGGTCTGTCACAACCCAAATAACAGTATTTCCCTCACTGTTTGGCAATTCCACAATGAAATCCATAGCGATCTCTCTCCAAGGTGCTGAGGGTTCAGCTACCTTCTGCAATAGACCTGGGGATTTCCCCTGACGTCTTTTTGCTGCTGCTCAAATGGGTCACCTGGCTACATAGCTTTCTATGTCCTTTTTTAGCGATGGCCACCAAAATTGTCTTTTAATCAAGTGTAAAATTTTCACCAACCCAAAATGTCCAGCTAATTTGGAGTCATGGCACCGTTCCATCAAGCATAGTCTTTGGCTGGCAGGGACATACAATTTCCCAAGCCAACAAACATGCATTCCCACTGTTATCCTTTAAAGTGAGACAACCCACATGGCTATCATAAAAATTCCTGCAGGTAAAGGGAATGTCAGGCCTCTTTGGCCAGGATATAGGTTGTAAAATATCTGATGACACAGGCAACGCTAGTAAATCGAATCCAAGTCTCCCCTTCCTCCACTTGAATGGCAGTATCACTTTTAGGGATCTGACCCCCAACAAAAGGGGAGTTTCGGCCCACCTGACTCAGGTCTCCTGCCATCGTCCTCCCTCCCCCAAGTCAGGCGGAACCTCCCCTTCACCAGATGTGGCTGCCTAGAGTTGGGGGAGGGAAGGGGGGCCCAGCTCTTTCATCACTTCCCCCCCCCTCAACTCCCCAAGGAACAGAAGGGGGATGAGCTCAGGGGCCTCAGCTCAATGGCCGTGGAGAAAGGCTGAGGCAGAAAGGGGTCTTGGCAGTCCTGGGGGGGGCAGTTGGCCCTCAGCTGCCTCTCCAGGGCCTCTCCCCAGGCAGCTGCCAGCAGAAGGAGCGCCGCCCTCAAAGTGCTGGCCAGGACAAAGACTGGGGAAGGGATGAATGGGGAGGGGGAGTTGGGGGGGTCCTTTCAGATCCTGGGGGGAGGGGGGGAATTTAGGGAGCAGAAATCTGCAGCTGATGAGAAGCTCTTGGAGCCTCACCTGGATTCAGGCAAGGAAAGGGGGGAGGTTGAGATCTTCCCACCTCAAGAGGAGCTTCCCTTCCCTCCCGCCCTCCCTCCATCCAAGAGCCTCCAACTTTGCCCCATCCCCACTCACGCTGCTGCTGCTCTTGGCCTCTCCTGCTCCCTCCGCGGAGCCTGGCGCCGTTTCTCCCCTGCCCTACGGCTGCAACCTTGGCCAGAGAGAAACCGGGCCCAGATTTCGGGGGTGGCCGGTCCGTTCCTCCCAAGACCAGCTTCCCTGCCACCCCCTCTGCAGCGCCTGCCTGCCTCACCCATCTGCCTGGCAGCATCTGCGGGGCTTCCAAGAGAGGCTCCCCCTTGCAGCTGCCTCGGGGTCTCACCTGGGCTCGGAGCCCCAGAGGCCACCCGGAGCTCCTCCTTCTGTCAGGGTTCCAACGGACACCCCCAACGAAATAAAGCCCTGAGGCCTGAGGTTCCTCAAAGTTGCAATTTATTAGAGATGTCATGTTGGCACATCTGGAAAAACCCAAATCTGAAAGCTTCCAGGTTTCTCCACCCAGCTGACAGTTCACAGCCCTGCCCCACCCCCACAAGTTCATCACATTGTCCAATCAACTCTTCCCGTTCCACTGGATACAATCTTCAGGCAGTCTCCATCAGACGCAGGCAAAAGTCCTTGAATACGGAATGTTGTTATGACTAACTTTCTACCCCTCCAACAACAACCCCTCCCAACCTCCCCAGCTAAAGTTTGTGGCAGTTAAGAAGCAACAAAGAAAATAGTCTTCTAAAACTGACACCAAGTTAGTCTCTTCCCAGGAATGCCCCAGATCCCCTCCTCCTTCCTAGCCATCCTGGCCTTTCTCCGTGGGTCTGGGCTTTGCTTTCCCCCCTGAGTGCCCCATGCATGGAAAGAGGTGGCAGTGCAACATGGGATATGGTCTCCCCCGTTTCCAGAATTAAATAGATGGAATCAGGAGGGGGATTTTGCAGATCTGCTTTCCTTCCCCACCACAAGGCTCCCCAGCTTCCTTCTCCCTAGAGGGGCTCCCCACTCAACCGGGCAGAGTCCTGTCTGGCATCCCTGCAAGAGCCCCCTTGCCTGGCCTCTGCATGGGAAAGGGTGGCAGGGGAACATGGGATATGGGCTTCTGCATTTCCAGGTCTCTGAAGATGGAAGTTGAATTTTGAAGATCACTTTCCATCTGCAACACGTCTCGGCTTTGTCTATCATCCGGTCTGTGAGCGTCAAAAAGAACCAAGAAGCAATGTTGATTTGCAAAGTTTAATCAAGGTCTAATCAAGATCTATGCAGCAGCACAGCCAGAAGAACATAATAAGCCAGATCATGGGGTTAAAGTCAGCGCTGCACGCAACCGCCATGCAGCGCTATTTATTCCGTTCCCGGCTCTTAACTACCATCCAGCACGCAATCCACACACCCCCATCAGCTGTTCAGCAGTTTCACTACTCCCGCCCATCAACGCTGTCGGAGCGCCATGAACGTCATAGGTCAACGCTGGACCCAGCTGGTTGCCGCGCAGAGCTTCCCCCACCGTCCCAGGCAGCCAGGTGGGTATCATCGACGCTTCGACTCCCCCAGCCCCCCATCGATGGTACGTCCCAGCCGGGGCTCGACAACACAAGGGTCCTGAGCTCCCCTTCCCTCCCTCCCCTCCCCACATGGGGTGAGAAGCAGCCTTGATTTCTCCATCTCTTTTCACTTGGTTTTTCTAATCTCTCTCTCTCTCTCTCTCTCTCTCTCTCTCTCTTATTTAACTCTGTAAAGTTTGAAAACTAGTTTTTCACTAACGTTGATTTTGTTCTTAGAGATTGGCTGCACTATTGCATCAGTCCTTTTGTGCAATGCCCTTGAGTATTAGCTTTCAAAATAAAATAAATTTTGGCTCCAACTCAGCTGGCAGCTATTTCAGATCTGTGACATACTCTGGCCTTAACTGGCCCCTGGAGTTTTATCTTTCATCACTATGCAAACAAATATCAGATTTCTTTCTTTCTTCAGTCACAGGTGCAATGTATTCCCTCTGGGGCCACTTTCAAGCATGGAGACCCCAAACCTCTCAATTCTAGATGACTAATTTAATTCCATCTCTGCCCTGTTATTTTAAATCATATGGGGATTATTTCCCTTTCATTTCCCTCCAGAGAATTTCCCAACAATCTTAGACTGCAAGAACTAGCTGAATTATCCAGGGATCCCTCCTGACAGGTAGAATTATGATAAAAGTTTCAGCTCTGCTGTTTGGCCAAATCCTCCAGGGGAGACTTTGGACAGAGAAATATAGTTTAGAGACAGGCAGGGTCTGTGCTCTTGAATCTATGTCTCCTTCCTTTCCAGGTGAAGCTGAGTGTTTCTCTGTGTTTGAATCAGGAAAGACACTGGAGATTCCACCTTGTGAGACTCCTTTGATTCTTCTACTTCTTCTTTAGAAACAGGAAAGGGATTCATTGATTCACCCCATGAATTATGGGACTCCTGCTTCTGCTTCTGATGCTGCTTCTGTCCCATCCAGTCTCTGGGAAGCTGAGAATGAAATGCCCGCTGAGTTTGGAGGACCAGGATGGAAAACCACCACAGAGCTTTTACAGCCCAGGAGACCATCTCATTGGTTTAGTCATCACTGGAAATGAAATGTTGCATACAAAGTTGCTTTTCAATGTGGCTCCTCCTCTTCAGTTTGTTTTCCATGATCCGTAAGTCATTCAGGGTGATGGAGGTGCAGTCCCTCCACTCTAACACTCTCCTTCTTTTCAGTTTTTTATTTTTCATTTATTCCTATATTGGGGAATATGTCTAATTTCCTGCATGATTTTGATTTCTATGGTTTCTCTGTTTGGTCTGATTTTGTGAAAGAGACTCAAATCCAAAAATGGATCTGAAAAAAAGCTGAAAGGGGTGCAAATTATTTTCCTTTCTCACTTCAATCCTTAATTTATCACTTGAATAATGAATTTAAAGTAGTGGTGGAATCAGTTGTCGTTGCCATACCTCAGCCAATTCCCATATTTGTGTAACTGATCATTGCTTTTGGATCAATGTTGGCTTAAGGCTCTCTAGGCTTGTGGAGGATTATATATTAAAATCTGTATTTATCGTTGCTTTTGATTATGTTTTAACAATAGGAATCTTTATTGGTTTTCATATGGCTTACGATTCATTTTCAACATTCAAATGGTCAACAAGAATTCCCAGCTCCTGAACAATCTCACACTTGGCTACAAGATCCATAACAACTATTTGAGCACTTTCCACACTTCAGATGCCTTGCTGGACATTCTCTCCACCGGAGAAGCCAATGTCCCCAACTACAGCTGTGGAAGGAAGGAGAACCTTCTGGCTCTTCTTGATGCAGCTGACAGGGAGATCTCCATCCATATGTCAACATTAGCAGCACCTTACAAAGTCCCACAGGTTTGTGTGTGTTTTTCTCCATCTGGTAAAGTGAGGGGTGGGTGGTGGTGGGTGAGCAATAGATGCAATCATGTCTTCTCCATGGAATTCAAGAGCTGCTTTTCGCCATATTAGCAAAAATGTCAATATTTTACCCCATTATGTTCATGTTGAGATTAGTCATAAAAGACCTGAAATGCAAGCAATACATTCCCTAGAGAAGACACTCCAACAACTATTTAACTGATCAAAAAGTATCCTTGATTGTTGGGCATCTATTGGCATCTTCATTTTCACACATAAATGATGCCTGCCATATCCACTAGGATTGAAGTTGGCAATAGTAGCATTTTACCTATCTAAAAAATAGAATAAAAATTACTCTAGCAATTATAGGCCAAAAAGACTAGCAGATATTGTGGTTAAATCTATGCCACGATCCTCTTAGTTAAACTTGAGAAAAATGCATTCCTTGCAGAAGAAACAGAAGGTTTTAGGTAGAGTTAAAAGCTATATAGATTTTATAAGGAATAATGCACAAGTTAACAATCTAATATTGGGAACAAATTTATCTTGAAATGTCTAATCTATATCAGTGAGGTAAAGTAAGGTTTGCAGGCTGTCTAGATGTTAGTGCAGCATTTGACTCAATAATCAGGGAAATATGATGGAGAAAATTGATTGCCCTCAAAATGGAGCTCAGCCTGTTGGCCCTGATCCAAGCCCTTGTTTGAGAGGGAGGTTTGGGCTCAAAAGAGCCAAGAGAAGAAGGATCCATGCTTACCAAGGAGGAAGGGAAGGAGTGCATATTTAAACCCTTCTTATTCAGTGTAACTATGAATGACTTACTAGGAGTAATGAAGGATAAAAAAAACCAGATCATTAATAAATCTTATTTTATTTTTTGACAGAAATGACTAAATAAGTAGACCAATGAAATGCAGTGTATGTAATATACAGTACTTGGATTTCAGAAAGGCTTTGACAAAGTAAACCACAACCTATTTCTTGGAAAACTAAAAATATGTGGGGTAGACAGCATCACCCCCAGATGGGCTCAGCCTGCGGTCCTCAATGGAACTACGTCTGCATGGAGGGAAACAAGCAGTGGGGGACCCCAAGGTTCCATTTTAGGCCCAGTTCTCTTCAACAGCTTCATGAATGATTTGGATGAGGGGAAAAATGGGGAAATCAACAAATTTGCACATGACACTAAAGTGGCAGGAATAGCCAACATCAAAATAGGCTCAAGATCCAGATAGATCTAGGTAGACTTGAATCCTGGGCCTATTTATCTAAATGAATTCATTGTAGAGAAAAGTAATGTTTTACACTTAGAAAAACCAAATGTACACTTACAGATGAGGTGAAACCTGGCTCCATAGCAGTAACTGTGAAAGGGATCTCGGGGTCCGAATGGACAATCACCTAAATATGAGCCAGCAATGTGTGGCAGCAGTCAAAAAGCTAATTCAGTCCTAGGTTGCATTACCAGAGGAATAAAATCAAGATCATATGAAGTATTGGTATTTATAATGCCTTGGCAAGACCACACTTAGAATAGTGCATCCAGTTTTGGCCACCATATTATAAAAAAGATGTAGAAACTCTGGAAAGAGTGCAAAAAAGATGATTAAAGGCCTGGAGACTAAAACATATCAGGAACAGTTGAAGGAATTCAGTTTGTCTAGTCTAGTAAAAAAGACGAGGGGTGACATCATAGCAATGTACCAATATTTGGGGGGCTGCCAGAGAAAAGAGGAGGTCCACCTATTTTCCAAAGTACTAGAAGGCAAGACAAGAAACAATGGATGGAAACTAATCAAAGAGAGAAACAACCTAGAACTAAGGAAAAATTTCCTAATGGTGAGGAATGGAACGTCTCCCCTTCAGAGATTGTGGGTGGTTTTTAAGAAGAGACTGGAGAGCCATTTGTCTGGAATAGTATAGACAGATACAGATTAACAGAGTTGGAAGGGACCTTGTAGGCAATTTAGTCCAAGCAGACCCTACACCATTTCTGACAGATGACGGTCCAGTCTCTTCTTGAAAGCTTCCAGTGATGAAGCTCCCACAACTTCTGAAGGCAACTTTATATCTTTCTTTCCAGGTAGAATCTCTCCTTGTTCAGTTTCCATCCATTATTCCTTGTCTGGCCTTTGTCTGGCCTTTCGGTGCTTTGGAAAACAGCTTGACCCCCTCCTCTCTGTGGCAGCCCCTCAAATATTGGAAGACTGCTATCATGTCTCCCCTGGTCCTTCTCTTCACTAGACCAGCCATGCCCAGTTCCTGCAACCGTTCATTGTATGTTTTAGCCTCCAGTCCCCTAATCCTCTTGGTTGCTCTTCTCTGCACTTTTTCTAGAGTCTCAACATCTTTTTTGTAGTGTGGTAACCAAAACTGGATGCGGTATTCTAGGTGTGGTCTTACTAAGGGTTTATAGGGTGTATAGAGTATATTTCTATACTGCCTTTCTCTCGCAGGACTCAAGGCGGTGTACAGTCAAGAAAAAATAAAAGATATACAAACATCATAAAATTGATAATTAAAATTATAACATAGTTTAGCCCAAATTAAATAAAACCCAGAATTAGATAATATTTTAATCATTCCCAGTTAACAAGTTTAGCCCTGCCTGATTGAACATCAGGGTCTTGAGGGCACAGCGGAAAGCACAGAGATTAGGGATGTTTTGTATATCAGGGGGAAGTTCATTCCAAAGGGTTGGAGCCCTTAAAGAGAAGGCCCTCCCACTGGGAGTCACCAGTCGGCACAATTTGATTGACGGTACCCTGAGTAGTTCCTCCCTGTGAGAACGAACTGGTCAGTGGGAGGCTATTGGTGGCAAAAGACGGTCTCGTAAGTACCCAGGTCCTAAGCCATGAAGCACTTTAAAGGTGATAACTAACACCTTGAGTCACACCTGGAAGACCACTGGGAGCCAGTGCAGCTCGTGTAGGAGAGGTGTTACATGGGCGCAACGAGATGCGCCCATAATCACCCGCGCAGCTACATTCTGGACCAGTTGGAGCCTCCGGGTGCTTTTCAAGGGGAGCCCTCACTCAGAGAAGCATTTATAATTCCCTGGAGCCAGCCTCGTGTAACCTCCCGGGAGGCCAGTACCAACCAGGAGGGACATGGGTCCAATAAATATGTGGCAGCGTTAAGCTTTCCCAGAATCCTGTCCACATCCTCAGGAGCTACAGAGTCAAACTCTTCCCAGATAACGCTCTCAAGACCTACCCCCATCTCCTCCCCTGGATCTACCCAATCAGAGTCCAGGCCATCCCGAATCTGAGTGACTTTATCATGCAGGAATTGCACAAAATCCTCACCTCGTCTCTGTAAGGGATCTTCCCGCGTCCCCACCTGAAGTAGGGAGTGGGTCACCCTAAACAGCGCAGCTGGGCGGTTCTCTGCAGATGCAATAAGAGTGGAGAAGTAGTTAGACTTCGCCGCTTTTATCACCACTAGGTAGGTCTTAATATAAGATCTCACCTGTGTTCGGTCAGATTCAGATCGGCTTGTCCTCCAATCGCTCCCCAGGCATCTTTTCCGACACTTCATCTCTCTCAGCTCCTCGGAAAACCAAGGAGCTAGTCGAGATTGGCATCGGGTCAGAGGCTGCAAAGGCACGACACGGTCCAAGGCCCCAGTAGCCACCCTGTCCCAGGCGACCACTAGGTCCTCAGTTGAGTCGTGAGCCAGAGTCTCAGGAAATGGCCCAAGCTCCATCAGGAACCTCTCGGGGTCCATCAGGCGCCTGGGACGGAACCATTTGGTCGGTTCCGTCTCCCTGCAGTGAGTGGAAGTGACTTGAAAGTCCATGTGAAGGAGAGAATGATCAGACCATGACAAGGGCTTGATGTCTATATCCCCTGTTTTAAGATCGTTCAGCCACTGGTCCGAGACAAAAATCAAGGTATTAGGTTTTTAAAAATATTTTTTTATTAATATTAAATTTAAACATACATAAATCATAATATATAATATATAACAATGTATACAATACAAACAATCAACAAGTGCTCCCCCACCCCTCAGGATCATTCCTGCTTCCAAAATCATAAAGCTTCTTCTGGTGGTGGTATCCCCCTTCCTCCAGAAAACACATATATTAGGAACCTTTTCCAGATTCCATTGAATTCATTTACTTTCATTATGCCACTCCTTACTTCGATATTACAGGTCAGTTTATCATTTATGGCAATATCCCATACTTCCTTATCCCATTCTTCCAAACAATAATCGCCTCGTATCTTCCAGTTCCTAGAAATCATTAACCTTGCTGCGGTCAACAAATTTGTTATCAACTCTTTAGTCTCTTTTTTACACTTTATATCTTGCAATAGTGAGAGTAATGCTACCTTTGGTGCCTCTTCTACCTTTATTCCTACAATTTCTTCAATCTCCTTAAACACCATCTTCCACAATTTTTGCACAAATTTACAATCCCACCACATATGTGAATATGTTCCTTTTTCCCCACAATCTCTCCAACAGTTATCTGAATAGTGCTGGTTCATATTGCTTAATCTAACTGGAGTTAAGTACCATCTCCATACCATTTTGTAATACTTCTCTTTTATTCTTACTGACATTTCTCAACACTCTTTGTTGCCAAATTCTTTCCCAACTCTGTTGCCCTATTTGTATCTTCAAATCGGTTTCCCATACCATCTTTCCTAAATTTTCCCTCTCCTCTTCCTTCAACAATATTTTATAAATTCCACTCATTAAGCCTTTTATCCCTTTATTTTCTTCCTTTACAGTTTCATTTTTTTCAATTAATTCCTCGAACCTCGTTAACTCTCTGCACTCTTCATTTTCTCTTATCCAGTCTTTAGTCCATTGTTCCACTTGGCTGTAATTTAACCAAGACAACCATTTTCCTCTGGCGAGTCGTATCTTGTCTGTAACTCCATCATTCACTACCACTAAGGCAGAATTCCGAGAATATAATTGGTCTATTACAGCTTTGAATTTGATTCCAAACCCCATTCTGTCTATTAACATCTTTAATGCTTGCCAGTTCACACAATCGAAGGCCTTAAAAATATCTAAGGCTAATATCCCCGCTTTAAGCTTTAGATTTTTAATCTCGTGAATTACATTTATCACTCTTCCAACCAAATTATGCATTTGTCGGCCCATTACAAATCCACATTGATCTTCCCTTATATACTTACCTATAGAATTATTCATTCTTCTTGCTAAAATAGTTGAAAAAATTTTTGCACCTTGATTTATTAATGATATAGGTCTGTACGAGTCAGGGAGCGTCGGATCCTTATCTGGTTTAGATATTAATATTATTAACGACTGCTCCCATGATTCTGGGATCTTTTTCCCTTCTAATATTGCATTATACAATTTAATAATTTCGGTACTAATAATGTTTTAAATATTTGATAGAATTCTGTTCCTAATCCATCTACCCTTTCAAGGGGTAGATGGATTACTACCTTCAAACTTTCAATTACTTCTACAATTTCCCTTTGCGATATACTCCTTTCCATTAATTCTTTATGCTCCGTTTCCACACTCCTTTTTATATATTTCCCTAAGCTTCCATTCTATCCTTCTTAACCTCCTTACCCTTGTACAACTCTTGATAAAATTCCTGGAATATTTTTAACGTTCCTTTCATTGTACTACAATAATTCCCCAATTTATCTTTCACTATACCTATTGAATTTTTAGCTTTCTCTTTTTGTGTGAGCCTGGCAAGCATCTTAGAATTTTTATTGCTATTTTCAAAAAATTCTCTTTTCATGTATATTAAATTATTCGGAACTTCCTCTAAATGTTTATTCTCTAATTCTTTTTTCTTAGCTTGTAATTCTATTAATTTCTGTTTATTTCTTGTATGCCAATATTCTTTTTCCAATTTCTTAATCTGTTCCTCTATTTTTCCCCTAATGCAGCTTCTTGCCTTTTAACACTACAAGCTTCCCTAATACATATTCCCCGTGTCACCACCTTCACAGTGTTCCACACCAATCTGTTGCTATTTCTCCTTTTTCATTAATTTCCCACAATTCTGATATCTCCCTTTGCATTTTCTCAACCACTTTCTCATTTTTAAGAATCCTTGTAGTCAGCTTCCATCTAACTGCTTCTCTATAGTCCTTTTTTACCATGAAGTCTAAACTAACCACTGCATAATCCATTACTTTAATTACTCCCACTTCCATTCTACTCAACTTAGTTGCCATATCCCTAGAAACGAAAACATAATCAATTCTAGAATAAGATTTATAAGTTGGGGAATAGTATGTGAAACCGGGCTCCCCACCTTTAAGAAAATGCCACCCATCCACATAATCTTTTTCTTTTACTAATTTATTTAAAATGGTGATACTATTCCTCTTTTCAGCAGTTGTGGGATTGGTCCTGTCCAATCTATTATTCATAATCATATTAAAATCTCCACCTAAGATGACGTGTCCTTCTTTAAATTCTTCTATTACTTTAAACAATTCTAAAAAATATTCTCTAACTCTCTCATTTGGGGCATAAACATTACTTTTACTTTACTTTACTTTATTTAGATTTATATACCGCCCTTCTCCTTACGGACTCAGGGCGGTGCACAGCCAACATATATGCTGTACTTTCAATTTGACCTTTAATCATAATAAATCTACCATGCCCATCTTTTTTTATACTCTCCATAGTAAATCTAGTTCGTTTAGAAATCAGTATGGCCACCCCATTATTTATTTTGAAGTCCCCAGTGACTTTTCATAATGGAGTGACCACTTCAAACAAACTTCATTTACTCCATCCTTATCCTGTGAATTTCCTGCAAAAAAAACCCAACGATGTCAGATCTTTCCTTGTTTAACAATTGTTCGATTCTCCTCCTGTTCATCACTGCCCCCAAAACCTTTGACATCGAGTGTTGTGATTCTTATAGTTTTATCCATATTCAGCACATACAAATTCTTTACGATCCCTTGTGCACTTTAACTTAAACCGACATATAAGAAAACACAAAACAAACTCAACTAAATAACCCTCATGGCCTATCCCCCTTCCCCACCCCCCACCCCCAAATCTCTCCAAACTCTTTTCCCCCCACTAAATCCCGGTAGCCTAATGCTCCAGCCATTCCCTTAAAGGGGGGGAGGGGAGATGAAGCCTTCTAGTATTAATATGCTACCGATTTATCATCTCAGTCTTGTCAATTTCACTTCCCACTTGCTGTGGCTCCTCTTCCTCCGCCATTGGCACTTTGAAGAGCAGCATCGTCCTGCAATTCCAGCCCCAGACTTTTAAGTAGCTCAATGCCTTGCTCCAAAGAGGTAATCCTATATTGTTTCCCATCATACATCAACCTCATAAATACTGGGTATCCCCATGCATACTTTATCTCCCTTCTCTTGAGCTCTTCGGTGATTGGCTTAATGCTGCGCCTCCACTTAATTGTTTGGTAACAAAGATTGTTGTAAACTTGAACTGTAGATCCTTGAAACTTTAACAAAGCTAACGACCTCAGCTTCATCATCAGCTGCTCTTTTTTATAATAATTAGAAAATTTTACCAAAACAAGCTCTGGGACGAGCTCTGAAAGCGCCCACTCTGTGGACGCGCTCAGTGTCCTCTTCTCCCGTGGCCAGGTGAGGGAGTATTTCTTTGAACCAATGTGGGATCAATTTCCTCATGTCCTCTCCTGTCATCTCTGGTAAATTTCGAATTCGTATTGATGGTCGTCTCCTTTGATCTTCCAGAGAAATCAGTCTTTTCTCATGCTCGTCAAACTCCAGAGAGTGCTTTTCCTCCCTCTCCCTCATTTGTTTCCCTAGTTGGTCAGCTTCCACTCTAAGAAGCTTAATCTGTTTATCATTATGACCAACATTTATAGCTAGTTGGTCCATATGCTTGTCTACTTTTTCTGCATAATCATCCACTCTTCTGAAAATCGCCTCTTTAGGGCTAGTCAGCATTTCTCAGAGTTCATCCACTGTTGCTGGCTGTGAGCCAGTTTTCGCCGCCATTATTGTTTCGCTCTCTGAGCTCTCTTGCTCCGATTCACCCAGAGATTGGGAGGAAGCAGAAGGCTTATTTGATTGATGCCCAGGATTTGAAGATTTATGCCATCGAAAAGACAAAAAGGTGTTAGCAAATATAAGTGGCAACGTATCCATCCTTCAAATCACACCACGGCACGATTAAAAAGACAATCTCTAGGGTGGTATTAGTACCTCTCTTGATCTTGATTATATCCCTCTGTTAATGCAATTTAGGATTGTATTGGTTTTTTTGGCTGTCACTACACACTCTTGACTCATATTTAATTGTTTGTCCACTAAGACTCCAGGATCCTCTCACAGTTCCTGCTATTATGCCTGGTTTCCTGCTTGAACAGGGGGTCAGACTAGAGGACCTCCAAGGTCCCTTCCAACCCTTTTATTTTGTTATAAATTCTGTTATAGGTACACATGTTCAGCCTGCTAAATTCCCACTGGAACACACTGAGTTATATAAGTAATGTGATATTCTCATACTTAGACTTTGGATTGTATAGACTTGGATTGTTTTGTCTTAATAATTATCTGTTAATTTATAAAGCAAGTTCAAAAGTTATGGTCTTTGTGAAATGATGTCATAGCCATAGATGATCAGCCATTAGAGCAAGTAACCCCTTTCCTTACCTGAGGTTGCTTTCTCTGAGCCTGAATCTTGGCTCCCTCATCATCCAAGGAGCTCAGTTAGAGAAAGGGCAGGAGGGAAAGTGGTGCTTAAATGAAAACCTCACAGCTCTCCAGCTTCCTCAGCCCCAATTATTAAAGTATCGGAGGCCCAGTTTTCCCCCATGTTCTTCCATCAATCTGATGTTTGGGGCTCCAGAGAGAAACCACCAGCAGAACCAACCCAATCTCAGCCTCTGAGGAGGATCTTGGGGTGGGTAAAAGGACTCCAGCTGCTGCCCTCAGAACTGATTTGAGAATTTGCACAATTTCTCCTTTGTCTAAATTCAGAAAATATGGGCATTGGCATAAAATTTAATCTATGGAAACTGACAAGACTCTGAAAATTGTGGCTGTTGGAACAGAGAAAACTTCAATGAAAGACCAAACTTGGATTATGCAACTGACAAATCTTATTAGGCTTTGAGGTCTGCCTGTTTCTTGTATAACTGGAGAAAGAAGTTAAAAAAATTCCTCCAGAAAGAATCTGGGATAGAGAAGCAAGAAAAGATGCAGCAATCCTCGAAAATTATAATAGGCCCTTTATTGGAATAGAATACTCCAGTTGGCATTTGCACATGTTAATCTAATTGTGGTAAATTGTAGGGGTGATACAATAATATGATTTACATTTTCATTATTTTTTAATTTGCTTATTATTTTCCACTTTTATTATACAATCTTGCTAATGGCCTGTCTTTAATATTTTAAACACTGTCTAATTAACAAATTATTCTAATACATTCATGAGAACTAGGTTGAATTTATTAAAATCTAATATTTTGGACTTGATCTCATCCCAAATATAACACAGCATTTTTCATTGCTTTTTTAGATCAGTCTTAAAACTGCTTCAGAGGCTCTGAGTGATAAAAGGAAATTCCCCTTTTTCCACCATATTCTCCCCAAAGAAGGATTCCAGTACCCAGCAATTGTCAAAGTGCTCCTCTATTTCAGATGGACCCTGATTGGCCTCTTTGCTTCAGACACAGAGAAGGGAGAGAATTTCATGAGGATTTTTTCTCCTATGCTTGTCAGGAGTGGAATTTGTGTGGTTACATCACAACTGTTCTCAACAACTGGATACACAGCAGCCCTCAGGGATTCCCTTTCTAAGTGGAGACAAGTCAACGTCTTTGTTCACTACATAGAACTTGAGTCCATTTGGGGGAGAATCCTTCCTTTCCATTTAACATTTATGCGTCTCCCAGGACCCATTGAAGGGAAAGTCTGGATCCTCACAAGTTTCATAGGGTATAAAATAAACAAGCATAGAAAGCGGAGACTTCTCAAATACATCCATAGTATTTTGAACTTTAATTATCTGCGAAAAGAAAGGCCAATCGATTCTGCCTTTGAACCCCATTTCTTTGTGGAAGAAAAGTTTCAAGATCCTTATTTCCGCTGTTCTCTTTCAAAGAACGTCTTTTCTGTCAAAGGCCGCAGAAGATGCACCCAGAAAGCCCCACTGGAGACCCAGGAGAAAAGGAACAGGATCCGGGCCCCAAATCACTATAAATGTTACAGTATCATTCAGACTCTGGCCCAGGCCTTGAATGCCGCTTATTCCTCCAGATCGAGAAGAAAGGAGGGAGAAAAGATTTTGGGGTCTCCAAGGCTGCAGCCGTGGCAGGTATGAGGTCCCAATATGGATCCATTAATCTTAGATCCTTTGGAGGAGAAATCCAGAGGAGAAGGAGGGGAACCATTTCAACAGATCATGCCAATTCAATTACTCAGGGAATAATGGCTCCAAAGAGTAGATACCATGGCATTTTGATATTAAACTCTGCTCATTTGAAAATGCTGTGTTCTTTCTTAAATGAATTCCTGTATTTGTGGGTTTGTGATGAGCATGGTGGAATTTCCCCTTTGTTCCGTCCCCACTGCAGGTGGGTCTGTGTGCAGCTCAAGGGGCAGCTAACCCCCCCCTTCTCCTCCAGTGAAAGGGAGCCTGGGGTGGATCTGGGTGTTTCATTGGGAGAAAAGGGCAGGGAGAAACTGAGGAAATGCAAAGAGTGAAAATCAAATATAAATAGGACATAGGCAGCATTAACTATCAGCCAACAAAGAAGCAGCCGGAACCTCTCCAGCGATGTTCCGTGTGAGGGATGGAGGCCTCCGGATGACCATGTGTCTCGGTCAAACCGGCTGCTTCCGTCTCCTCCAAAGGCTGAGAGAAAAGGGAGTCTGGCTTCAGACCATACATTAAGACTTATCTGCCCCCGGCCACTAGGTGGGGCTAGAGCAACAACACCACAATAGATACATGTTGTGACATGACAACCTTTATAAATTTGGAGGAGACCCTGAGGCCATCTAGCCCAACCCTTCCTCTCTGCAGGAATCCCAGTTAAAGCTTCTCTGGCTGATGGCTGCTCAGTCTTTGCATTCAGACAATCCATGAAGAGGAGACTGAACTTCTCTGCTTCACTGGCTCAGCTCTAAAACAGCAAATTCTCCTCCAGGCTTGGTGCCTGCAAGGGGACCTGGTCCTTGAGTTGGGGTCTCCCCAAACTAGAGTGTTCACTTCCTGAGATTCTTATGGCTGCATTTGCCTTCTTTCCATGAACATCTTCCTGCTGACTCAGATTCTGTTTCCAATTACCATATTTTGCACCTTCCCCCCCACAAAGGGGGGTGAAAATTTAGGGGCGTCTTATACATCAAATATAGCCCTGCCCACCCTCTGGCCCCCACCCTTTGGCCTCTGTCTCCTTGCAAGCAAACAGCAAGAAAAAACAGCTCCTTTCAGCTTCAGCACATCCTATTTAGCACAAGTTGATTGGATTGGCCTCCCGACTCTCAGCTGATTTGCTCTCAGCTGTTTTGTGCAGGGCTCTGCTGGTTGCTCGAAAGAGGTAAATTGCTGGAGCAGATTTTTTCCCCTTGTGCTAATCAAACTATGCTGAAAATGAAAGTAAAGCAGGCTGTTTGCTGTTTGCTGCAAGGAGGCAAAATTGCTCAGAGGCAGAGGGAGATTTCTTTGTCTTCTTTTCCTCACCAAAAAAGGTAGGTGCGTCTTATATTCTGAAAAATACGGTAACTACGATTTTGAGATCATTTTCACAAACATACATTTGAAGTTTGGTGTCCCTCATCTTTCTTCCAGTCCATCATTCATGTTCTTATGAGACTCTGTTGTTAGTCAAGTCCTAGATGCTAAAAATATATTTTTCTACTGCTTTTTACATATGCCCCCTTCTGTGTGTGCTGATGATAAATATTGTTTCTGGAAACTTGATATTCCTCTCATTAAATTTTATTTTATTCAAAAAGATAAAATACAAACTTCAAAAAATAAAACTATTGCAAAGACGAAACAAAATTAGATGAAACATTTTTTTAAAAAAATTGTGCATTAAAAACAGATAAAACCATATAGGCATATATTGTTCCCCAGTTGAATGCTGACAGATGAACATTTCTCCCCCTTGCAAAATAGGCCCACAATTATAAACTTCTACCAATATATCTGCAACCACTTGACTTGTCATCTGTCTGCTGTATATAAAAAATGTAGTTAACAGGCAATCAAAAAGAAAATTAAATTTCAAAACTTCAAAACTGTCTGTTATCTGCTATTATATTTAACTCTCAGACAATTTGCAGGGGCTTCTTATGAACCACAAACCACCACAATCATTATATCTGATCCATCCTGAATCTCTTCATGATCCAATATCTTTCTTTGATTCTTAATAATAATAATTCATTTCCTTAAAACTGTAATTAGGATCTTTCCCAGCAACTGCTTTCCATTCCCCAAAGTCACAGGACCTCCTGTAAATTGAAACACGATGACTCTTAAGATTTGTTTTCCAGTTAAGTATGACAAGTCCATTCCCCAATCTCCCCCAATCTTCTTGAAAGGATCCATTTCTTCGGTCATCCGTTCTGTCCACTTTGAGTCTCCAGGGTCCATGGCCTCTCCAGCCATCTCCAGGCAGCCTGCCTTCAAAGCAGAATTCTCCTTCTTCGGGGATGCCAGCAGCAAATTCAGTTCCAGTCCATCCATCCAATCCATCCGATTCAACAATTGTTGCTTGCTTCTGATTATCGTCTTTAAGTTGATTTAAAACCATTGTTATTTTATCAAACTTTTTAAATGAAATTTCAAATAAGGTTTTTAAGTAGAAAAACGTTATATTCTTTAAATTAAATGACATCAAATTACCTTAGTCTAGGATCTACATCTTAGATCAAATCTTGAGTGAAGGGGATTTATGAACTTGACAGTATTAATGATAACATAGAAAAATTGATGTCCAATAGCAAAAAGTTATCCCTAACCTCCAATCCCTGGCCCATTAATTTTTTTTTTGTTTTCCAATAAAAGTTTTTTATTTTCATAATCAAGCATACAAACATACAAACAAGTAAACATATAAACAATGCATATTCAATCCACAAAATATAACATCTAGTACATCTTTATGTCATCTTCTTATTCTCATTTTTACTTCTCTATTATTACTTCTACCTGTCTTTTGTTATATTAAAAATCACAAAACAAATTCCCCCCCACCCCCCATTACCCTCCCTCCCACCCCCCTCCTCCCGACTTCCCAGAACAAAAACAGGATATAACATCTAACAAACCTAAGCTAACATATACTACCTTATGGTAAATTCCAAAAGAAAAAATTTCCACACACTCTTTAACTCCCCTATTTGACTTTCTTCAACATTACATTTATAAATTCTCTCATAACATCAACTTAGAGGGGGAAACAAAAGGAAAAAGATTTTTTCCTTTAAAGCCTGTCCTTGAAACAACATTATTACAGTAAACTAAATATCCTCTTACATAAACATTTCTTCATGTAATTTAAAGCTATAATAAGTTTTAAAAAATTATCCAATTTTAATTAAACCTTACCCCTCAATACATATAAAACTTTTGAAAATTCTATTGTGTCATCTGAAACATTTAAAATTTCTTAACATATCAACCTTTAAAAAAAATCTGTTATATCATTTTAAACATTAAAATCTCTTAAAATTCTATTGTGTCATCTGAAACATTTAAAATTTCTTAACATATAAACCTTTAAAAAAAATTCTGTTATATCATTTTAAACATTAAAATCTCTTAATAGACCTTTAAATTCAGTAACATATCAGCCAAATATAACCCTAGAAGTTCTATATTAATTCCAAAGCTTTCAATAAAATATCATTTAGATTTTTAGTTGATCATTTTAGTAATGCACTATCTCTAAAAATTATCCCTTTTTAATTTGATCCCTTTGTATCAAACATCCAAAATCTACCAAATATAACCTTCAAGAAATACATCACACATTCTTCCTTTCTTTCTATATTTCTTCCAGTCTTTCTTTTTAAATAATACTTTCTTCTTGTTAGGCATGGCTTGTCCCCCTGCTTTTATTATCAAAAAATTTTGAGATTGAAGTTGCAACTGATGTCTCTTAAAAATCCAGTCCCCTTTCGAAATTGTTTCTTTCACTTTAAAACTCCCATCTCTATTTTTATTTCTTTTAAAATCAGTCAGTTCATTCTCTAAAAGTTGACTCTGTCCATAAAAACAAAAATTTTCATAATATTTAACAGTCTGCAGTAATGAATTTTTAAAATATTCTCCAACTGGTTGTGTGAAGCCTCCACCATAACTTCTGTTTCCAAAATACTAGACTCCATTTCTCTGACTGCTTCTTCTTTGTTCTCCAAAATCATGTTTAACTGTATGATTTCTTCCTCTTTCACAGCCAGCAGATCCTTACGATGTTCCAACTTCCACTTTTGGATAGTATTTTTAACTGTATCCCTTATGTCCAAAATAAAAAGATCCAAATTGTCTTGCAAGTCCTTTAAAGTCACAATTCGTGTATTTGCTGACTCACCCCCTCTTTCCTTGGTAGCAGCCATACTTCAATTTTAGTTTTATATTTATTCAACTGTCAAGTCAAAGTCCAATTATTTTCCACTATCTTCAAAAATTTATATTGGTTGAAATCCCCATCATAATCTTCTCTTCCACTTCGCCTTTAAATCTACTTCTTGTTATATAGTCCAGTAGCTTTAACAATGTAGCAGGGGCTGACAAGCACTTTCACTAGTAAGTTTCATTTTTCTTAGCGCCATCTTCCCCTTCTCTTTTCATATGGAGTTAAAGCTTGTACTAGCCTACTTCAAATTCCGCTGTCCCGATTTCGCTCTGCCAGCATCCAGAATTCAATTTTCTTAAAATCTTTGAAAAATGTCTTCAAATCTTTATTCATATGCTGCTGGTGTGGTGGCGATGCCCCGTTCTGCCAAGCCAGGCAGACAAGTCCCTAATACGGAGCAATGAGAGGTTACCGGGGAGCTCTCACCCTCCAACCCCCAGGCTTAAAAAAGAAGAAAGCCTGGGGATTTTGGGGAGCTCTACCTAAGCCCCTCTGCTCTTCTCTCCCCCCTTTTCCCAGGGGGAGAGTTTTTGCCGCTAGACAGCCGATTTACGCTGTTCTAGCAGCTTTTACAGATTTCGGGGCTGGAGCTCCAAAAAAGAAGCTCCGTCGGCAAATTGCAGAGCCACTGGAAGTCCCCCTGGCCCATTAATTGAAGTATATAAAGGTTACCCCTATGCTCTTTATGGAGCAGAAGTCTGGGATTTCTACTCAACCACAGTTCTAGAACAAACACAGTCCCAGCACCTGAGCTGTATTCTGGGTGTAGATCTGGGACATCTGCTGCAGCAGTTAGAGCTGAATTGGGAATGTATACAATTCATCCACTATCCAAGATCAAAGCATATAACCACTGGCACAAAGTCAATGAAATGGAGACTGATAGACTCCCCAAGTTATGCTTACTAGAGCAGATAAAGTCACAGTCACAAACCTCTTGGATCACTAAACTGGTTAATTTTGGAAGTAGCTGTGGCCTTCCTGTCTCTTGCGTAACAGGAGAACAATTCAAAAAAACAGCTGCCCAAAGAATTAAGGATGTAGAAGCACAAAATGACATGGCTATTCTTAATAAGGTGGGTAACTTGAAATGGCTGAGCAAATACAAACTACTTTTCAACTAGACAACTATTTAAAATTACAACTGCCAAAACATCTTAGGGAGAGATTTACGCGAGTGAGATTCAAACAGCTGGACACAATGGTCAGATATGGGAGATTCCACTCTAGACCTTATAATGGGCATCTCTGCATTTGCAGAGTGTCAGAGGCAGAAGGCCTGGCTCACATCCTGTTTGATTGCTGCCTGCATAAGAGGGGGAGAGGCAGGTGCCTTGGTCCATATAACATTCACTTATGATGGCAGTATTTGTATCCTAATTAAGCATATTTGGAGATTAAACAATTATAGAGGAAAGATTCAATGTGGGATAAGAAACAAAGTTTTCTGTTTTTCAAATTCCTGGATGTTCCCATTCTAGTTTCATCCCTTTCTGGAGAAGAATGAATTTTGGAATATTTGTGATGCAAAACTGTACTTGGACCAAAATGGAGAGATAACAGGAGATCTGGTCATCAGAATCTTCTTGGTTCTCCCCAAGGGGGATGTCAAGGAAGAGACTCTGGTGTATTCTCAAAGACAGAGACTTTTTCGCACAAAAGGTGTTCTTTCTTGGCTAAAGTCCCTCAATAAGGTGAGAGAAATTTTGCTGTCTTTCCTTCATTTTCCAAAGCCTGAGGTCCTATTTCGAGTGGGCAAACAGGGGTGAAATGCTACCGGTTCACTCTGGTTTAGGCAAACTGGTGGTAAAAAATACTTTTAAATGGTAAAAAAAGATTCCAAGAATCGTGCAGTACAGTTGTGATCATCAGAACCATTTTTTTTTACTTTTTAAAGCATTTTTTTACAACTATTCGCCCAAACCGGTAGTAAAAAAATGCTTTAAAAAAGTAAAAAAAAAGTTTGCCAAGCCCACCCAGTCACGTGACACCCCCCCAAGCCACGCCCACAGAACCAGTCACAACAAATTTTACATTTCATCAGTGGGGCAAAGCCGGGAGTCTCCAGGGTGGTTGGCCTCCCATGCCAGGTGGTGTCATCTCATGGAAGCTCTTCAAGAGACGGGACCTAAGTGGAGTGGCTTTGCCATGTTTTCTGGAAACCTTTCAAGATCTTACTGGTTAGAGGTTTCTTTCTCCATCATATTTTTATTCTACATTAAAAAAATCTAATGGAATAAAAGCTTCCTAAAATTTTTACAGTAAACTTTGGGGTCTCCAAGGCTGCAGTCGTCTTCTCAGTTTTAATAAGAATATATCATCATACATTAAAAAAAAATAAATTCCATCTCTCTAGACTTTATTAAATAGAAAATTACTTTATTGTAAAGTTAAATTCCGAAAGCAAAAGGAACTAAATGAAGAATCTGCTAGTTGTTTTGCCTCCTACATCTGTTTAGGAGTAGTCAGAGGTTTCATATTTACCCCAATGAAGACCAGAGTCTCCTTGTCTCCATCCATTTCTCCCTCCATTTTCCATGGACGGAGAGTCCTAACATCTTTTCTTTGGCATTCCTTGTTTTTCTGCTTAGTCCCTGCCTCAGTCCAAATGTGTGGAAAGTTGTCATCCTGGATTTGTCAAGAGGGCTCGAGAAGGAGAGCCAGTTTGCTGCTATGACTGCGTTCCTTGTCCAGAAGGGACCTTCTCCACTCAGGAAGGTGGGTCACACAGAGGAAAATGGGAGGCTTTGTGGAACTGGATCCAAATTAAAAAACAGATTGAATCTCACCTGGTTTTTTATTTTTAACCTGCACAATTTTTTATCTAAATGGAAATAAATCAAAAAGACTTGGAAGGAGGGGCTGGGAAGAGATGGGAGGAGGGTGTGGCAGACTGGGCAAGCTTTACTAACAGCAGAGGAAACATCTCTTCTGCTTTTTACTTTGGATATGTGTTGCTAAATTTACCTTTCTAGGAACATCTCAGATCTTTGAAACTAGATGAATTGTTATACGTCCACCTTTTGAAAGGCCTTCAGAAGTTGTGGGAGCTTCATCACTGGAGGCTTTCGAGAAGACTGCCATTTGTCTGAAATGGTGTAGGGTTTCTGCTTAGGTAGGGAAGAGTGGACTAGATGACTTATAAGGTCCTCTCCAACTCTGTTAATCTGTAATCTGTATATTGGATCCTCCCCTTGAGGATCACTGAGAAGGTGTCACTGGTCCATAATCTGGGCTCTGGATAGTTATGGGAGGAACTCATTACACAAATAGTCTGCCAGTCATGTAGATCTGTTCCACTGGTTAATTGTTCTCACTGTTAGGAAATTTCTCTGAATTCCAGGTCGCTTCCAGATGTTACAAGATACAATTCCCCCTTTTCCACCAGATGCTCCCCAAAGAAGGATTCCCGTACTCAGCAATTGCCCAACTACTGCTCCATTTCAGATGGACCTTGATTGGCCACTTTGCTTCGGACACAGAAGAGGGATAGAATTTCAATAGGACTTTCCTTCCTGTACTTGACAGGAATGGAATTTGTCCTGATGTATCGCAACAATTTTCACCATCTGAACAGACAGCCCCCCTCAGGGATGCCCTCTCTAAGTGGAGACAAGTCAATGTCTTTGTTCTCCTCATAGAAGATGTTTCCCCTTGAACCAGAATTCTTCCTTTCCATTTAACACTTAGGTGTTTGCCAAGACCCATTGAAGGGAGAGTCCAGATCCTCACAAATTTTAAAGACTATACAATAAACAAGCGCAGTCTTCTCAAATCCATCCATAGTATTTGGAAGTTTGGTTATCTGTCAAAAAAAAAAAAAGGCCAAAAGATGTTACCTTTGAATCCCATTTCTTTTTGGAACCCTTGTCTCCATGCATTTCTACCTCCATTTTCCATGGATGGAGAGTCTTAACATTTTTTCTTTGGCATTCCCTTTCTTCTGTTTGGTCCCCGTCTGAATCTAAATGGAGGAAAATTGTCATTGGGTAGGTTTGCTGCTAGGACTGCATTCCTTGTCCGCAGGGGACCATCTTCACTCTAGAGGGGTTGCGAAGAGATGGGAGGAGGGGGTGGCAGACTGGACAAGCTTTACTAACAGCAGAGGAAATTTCTCTCCTGCTTTTTAGTTTGGACTTAGGAACATCTGAATTCTTTGAAACTTGATGAATTGTTTGAGGTCACCTTCTGAAAGACCTTGCAATACATTGTTTATTGGATCCTCCCCTTGAGGATCACTGAGAAGGTGTCACTGGGCCATAATCTGGTGCTGTGGATAGTTATGGGGGGGAATTCCTTACACAAATAGTCTGCCAGTCATGTACTTCAATCAATCAGAACAGAGCTGGAAAGGAGCTTGGAGGTCTTTTAGTCCTACCCCCTGATCAAGCAGGAGACCTTATGCCCTTTCAAAGGAGTGACTGTTTAATGAAATAGTTAAGAAATAATTCTTGAAAAATGCCTGTGATGTCAGCTGTTATCCAAAGATGATATTTTCTGTAAGATAAAAGGACAGAATATTAAAGGAATATTACTTTTTTTGCTTTCTCAGATACCGAAAAATGCACCAAGTGCTCAGATGATAAATACCCAAATAAGGACCGAGTTCAGTGTATCCGCAAAGTTATAACCTTCCTGTCTTATGAAGAACATCTGGGCATCATCCTGGTTTCTTTTGCCCTACTCTTGTTCTTAATCGCAGGCCTTGTTTTAATCATCTTTATTAAATACCGAGAAACTCCCATTGTCAAAGCCAACAACCGGGACCTCTCCTACATTCTCTTGGTCTCCCTTCTGCTTTGCTTCTTGTCTTCTCCTCTCTTCATTGGTCAACCAAGGAAAGCCACCTGCCTTCTCCGACAAACGGTTTTCAGCATCATCTTCTCAGTTGCTGTTTCTTCTCTCTTGGCCAAAACCATCATGGTGGTACTGGCCTTCCTAGCCACAAAACCAGGAAACCGGGTGAAGAGATGGTTGGGGAAGAGCTTGGCCAACTCCATCATCCTTTCTTCTTCTGCTGTGCAAGTTATCATCTGCTCCATCTGGCTGGGGGTTTCTGCCCCCTTCCCTGACTCTGACCCCCATTCCCAGCCAGGAGAGATCATCCTGCAATGCAACGAAGGGGCCGTTATCATGTTCTACGTCACCCTCAGCTACATGGGCTTCCTGGCTGCCATCTGCTTCACGGTGGCTTTCCTGGCCAGGAACCTGCCTGGGGCCTTCAACGAAGCCAAGCTGATCACCTTCAGCATGCTGGTCTTCTGCAGTGTCTGGGTGACTTTTGTGCCCACCTACCTGAGCACCAAAGGGAAATCCATGGTGGCTGTGCAGGTCTTCTCCATCCTGGCCTCCAGTGCTGGTCTGCTGGGCTGCATCTTCATCCCCAAGTGCTACATTATCCTTCTGAGGCCAGACCTCAACACAAAGGAACAGCTCACAGCCAGAACAAATGTAAAAACATGAGATCTAACACCATTATGATATTGGAAGAATTGTTAAAGTTTCTTTTATTTGAAAGGAGATATTAAGTTTTTCCATTTAGATAGTATGCAGGAAAAGAAAATCATATCTATATGTTTCAAAATGGGAAATTCTTGAATGACTGGAATTCTTCTAGCTCTCTTCCCTTTCAGCTCAATAAAGAGAACTCTGTAAGAGAAATTCAGAGAAATTTGCTGTTCAGCAACAGCTATTGAATGTGACATCTTATAAGAAATAATTTGGGAACTTGTTCCTACAGCTAAAAGTGTGTGTGAGAGAGAGTGAGGAGGAAAAGAGGCCAGGAGGAAGCTGTGGGAACCAAGGACCCATCTGGTTGCCTGATCACCTCCGTCAGAATGCCAGAATGATGTGAAGTGTCATGTTTGACCAGATGTCAGCTGGGGAGGGAAATCTTCATCTCTCTTATATAATTCTTTGTTGATTTCCTGATAAAACCTCCTTTGCAGAAAGTGTTCAGCAGAAGAGCTTCTCGGATTTAAGTTTGGGATTGGATTGTGGGGTTTTTTTTTTGTATGTGCTTCACACCAAAATAAATAAATAAATAAATAAATGAAAAGTGTAAATAAATTTCCACTGTGTTTTTTTTCTTTCCTCAACCAGAGAATTAAAATAGCAGTTTTCAGGCACTTTAATATTCCACTCTACAATTTCTATGTAAAGCATTTTCTTTGCTCCTCTTCCAAGCTTCTCTTGCCTGTGAAGGGCTGGAGAAGATGTCCAGAGAAAGGGGACCTTGAGACTGGGGAGCCAGGAGGAAGCTGAGGGGATCCTGTCTAAAGGCAGCTGCATCATTGACCAAGTCACAAACCTTCAAAGCTGCATAATATTCATCCAGGTCCAAGAAGGGGGTGAATGGGAGGGAGGCACCCATGGAAGCTGATTGCTGATCAGTTGCTAATAAATTTTTATGTCTTACAATGGCTCCTAATTGCAAACAGGATCCCTTTGCAAATTCCATTCTAACGAGATAAGAAGATAAGAAAAGTTTTGATGGATCAGACCAAGATCAGTTTAAGATTCACAGTGACCTCACAAATTCCTCTGGTTCTCTCACAAGCAGAAAGTAGAGAGACTTCTGGCTTTGCCCAACATGGAACAGATATTCAAGGTCGACTCAGCCTTCCATCCTTTCTAAGGTGGGTAAATTGAGGACCCAGTTTGTGGGGGCAATAAGCTGACTTTGTATAAATATAAATATACAAAAGTATGAAGGCTATTGCTTAACACATTGTAAGCCGCCCTGAGTCTCCGGAGAAGGGCGGCATATAAATCAAATTAAAATAAATAAAATAAATAAATAAATATTCCACAATTTCACTTTCCTCCATCACACTACACAATATTGGACACTTGGCCATCTCACAGACTAGGAATCCCCAATTCTGATATCCCAAGAACATTTTTCCAAGTTTCACACCCCAATCAAAAAGTATTAAGGCAGGACTGGAACAGAGGTGGGTTTCAGCAGGTTCTGACCAGTTCTGGAGAACCGGTAGCGGAAATTTTGAGTAGTTCAGGGAACCGGTAAATAGCACCTCTGACTGGCCCCGATCCAATCTATTCTCTGCCTCCAGAGTCCCAGCTGAGGAAATGGGGATTTTGCAGTAACTTTCCCCTGCCATGCTGTTCTGTCCCCGTCCCATACACGCACACCAGCAGTCGTCCAAGAGTTAAAACCAAACCAGCCAACAAGAATTCCCTTTGATAACGGAATTGGCAGCAATCTAGTGGCTGCCTGCCAAAAGTCTTTACTTACGAAAGGAGGTTTTCTCTCCTCTTTTGTAACATCAAAGTAAGACCACAACAGTTACAGAGTAAATAAGTCCAGTCCAAGAATCAATTCCAGCAAAGCATATAGCAAGAGTCCGGCAATGCAGAATGGCGTGGTAGCTTTCAGCTTTGTTTGTCACAAGACTTGACTGGCCACCACACCCCCTTTTATACCGTGAGTGTGGTCCAGTGATTCAGTTTAATCCCTGGCACGCCTCTTCCTTTGTTGTCTGCGCTTATCTCTGCACCGCTTGATCTGTCCCCCCCCCTTCAGAGACCCACAAAAACACAGCCAGCCGAGGGTTAATAATCACTTGGCACACTCCACAGTTCTTATCTCAACCTTGGCAGCGATATGCACACCGTCTGCCAAGGACTTTATTGGTTTACACAAACAAGAAAATCTCCTACGTAGCTTTGCCGTTCATCTAGCTTCCAAGACTACGAGGTTGCTCCGTTTGTTTAGCTTTGTTCGTCACGAACTTCGTGACCCACCGTACTGTCTTATATACATATGCTTCTGGGTGTGGTCCAGTGAGTCATTGATCCCGTGACTCCAATCCAATGACTCAGGATTTTCTCATACGTCGCAGCTGCAGTACCCTTTTCTCTCGCCTTCTTTGGCGTGCGTCCAGGAATGACGTCTCTCCCTCACTCTCATCTGAGACACCTGTTTCCCCACTACTTGGCTCTCTTTCAGCTGGCACCTGAGCCGGTGCCAGAGGGGGAGGGCTGGGAGATCTGGCTGGCTCCTCTTCCTCCTGCTCAGAGCTGCCTTCCTCCAAAGGGATAGGCTCAGAGGACGGGGCCACAACAACCGCTTATCTCTGTGCCTCGTTCCCGTCACTGTCCAGCTGTGGCTGCTCGGAAGTGCCAAGCTCCTGGCCTATCTCTTGGCCTTCAGAGGACACCAGAGGCATTGCCAGAGAGGAGGGTCCTGGAGAGGGAGGCCTTGCCAACTCTTTCCCTTTTGGAGTCTTAAGACTCCAAAAGGGAAAGACAGGCTCAGGGGCCGGAGCCACAACACACGCTCACAAAGCCAAGCCACTAGTAGCATTTTTAAGTTAATTGTTGCTCTCTTTCCTTGCCACACATATTTCCACATTATATTCTTCAGCTCTTTAAAGTATTTTTTCTCCAGTTTTATTCGTATAGTTTGAAATAAGAATAATATTTTTGGTAATACATTCATTTTTATTAATGCTATTCTTCCCATTAGTGGTAATTGCAAGTTTCTCCATTTCTCCAGATCTGTTTCGATTTGTTTTTTCAGTTTGTGATAATTGTCTTCCTTGAGCGTTGCACATCTTGATGTCAGATGGATTCTCAAATATTTCACTTTCTTCCCAATTTGGATGTCCAGTATTTCCCTCATCTCCTTCTTTTGATTTTCTCACATATTTTTAACTAATATTTTTGTCTTATCTTTGTTGATTTTCAGTCCTGCTATTTTCCCATATTCTTCTATTTGCTCTAATAGTTTTGGCGCTGTCTCTATTGGCTCTTCCATGATAAACCCCAAATCATCCGCAAATGCTTGTAATTTATATTCTTTTTTGATTCTCATTCCTTTTATTTCCTTTTCCTGTCTCACTTTTCTATTTCAAACCTCTAATGTCAATATAAATAATAATGGAGATAAAGGGGATCCTTGTCTTGTTCCTTTTCTGATATCTATTTTCTTTGTCATTTCACCTTTGCCCGCTTGGTCTCTCTATGTATAGTTTGGAACATATTTATGAATCTGTCTCCAAAATCCATCATTTTCAACTGTTTGATCATAAATGGCCGCAATTCACATTGTCAAACGGCTTTTGTGCATCTGAAAACAGCAGCGCTATTTGCTTCTCTGAGTGTAATTCATAATATTGTAATTCTGGGGAGCCAGGAGGGGCTCTGAGGGGAGAAGCTCCGGCCTTGGGACTCAGGGGCTCAGCCGGCCTGAGGGGGAGACAGGGAGGCCCTGAGGAAACTCCGGGGCTTAAATCAAGATGGACTTTATTCAAGGAGCCAAAAGAAGAGATGAAGTTCCACACACAGAACAGAGTCTGAAAAGGGATGAAAAAAGCCACGAGGAGAATTCCAGCAACGTCCATTTTCCTCCTTTCCCTCTTTCTACTAGAGGTTCCCGCCACAAAATGGAGGAGGCTGCGCTTTAGCTGTCCCTCTCCCTGCCTGTAGGGGGCAGTCTATACTCTGGCCTTTAAGCCACCCCTGGCCTCCGCAGGCAGTGAGAAGGACAGCTAAAGCTGGAAAAGACCCCGCATCCTCCATTTTGTTGCCCTTTTTGGAGAGGATTCTTTTGCCCTCCGTAAAGAGGGGAGGAGTTAGAATAATGGACAAATGGAGTCGAAAGAGACCTCAGAAATCATCCCTCCAACTGCCTAGTGAAGGGTTTACTGGAGCATCTTTCTCAGCCTGAGCAACCTGAAGAGGTGTGGACTTCAACTCCCAGGATTCCAGTCAGCACTCAGGGTCCTTCCTCCACTGGGTCCTTCCATGATTTAGTGGTCCCTCTCACTGCCTGTAGTGGTCAGCCTATACTCTGGCCCTTAAGCCACCCCTGGCCTCCGCAGGCAGTGAGAAGGACAGCTAAAGCTGGAAAAGACCCCGCATCCTCCATTTTGTTGCCCTTTTTGGAGAGAATTCTTTTGCCCTCCATAAAGAGGGGAGGAGTTAGAATAATGGACAAATGGAGTCGAAAGAGACCTTAGAGGTCATCTGTCCAACTGCCCAGTGAAGGGTTTACTAGACCATCTTTCTCAGCCTTAGCAACCTGAAGAGGTGTGGACTTCAACTCCCAGGATTCCAGTCAGCACTCAGGGTCCTTCCTCCACGGGGTCCTTCCATGATTTAGTGGTCCCTCTCACTGCCTGTAGGGGGCAGCCTATACTCTGGCCCTTAAGCCATACTTGGCCTCTGCAGGCAGCGAGGAGGACACCTAAAGCTGGCAAAGACCCCTGTGTTCCTTTAGGTACATTTTCACAAGGCCTTTTGGATATGAGTAATATTTAATCTTCTGTGGTGTTTCCCTCTCAGCTCCCCTTCATCATCTGGGCCTGGAGAGGAAAACCTGGACTCTCTGGAGCTTTAATCCCAGATCCAAGGGCGACATTTCAATCTGGGCTCCGCCCCCAGAGAAGGGGCAGAATTGGGGCTCCCCGACCTCTCCAGGCGGCCAAAGTTCCCCCTTCAGAGGGAGCCGCTCTGGCTGAAGGGAATTCAAAGCCCCTTCCGGATTGGCTCATCCATGGATAAGCCCCGCCCTCCAGGTGAAGGCAGCCATTGGGTTGTCATTTTGCAAATCTCAGGCCCAGGCCAATCAGAGCCTTGGCTTGTGACGTCAGAGGCTCCTCCTGAACTCATTGGCTGGAGTCACCATGGCAACCTCCAGCATCCTTGGGGAGTCTGGACCACATCATGGAGGCTCTGCTCAACATCCCTGGAAAGTGGCTGGATTGGATGGCAGCACTGGGGGCATCGCAGGGCCTCCCTCGCCTGGGCTCCTCAGGAGGGAGAGACCCTCCCCTTTAAGGCAGAATTAAGGGGGGGAGATGAGTGAAATGGGGTCCAACCAAACACGACAGACGTGCTGATACCTGCCGTGTCTGCAGCCTCCATACCTGTCACCAAACTCCTCATCCACCATCTCGAAGGTCCTGGTCTCGGGAAAGGGGCTGGGGATGGCTGGCTGGCGGTGAAGTGCGCTAGGAAAAATCTGCAAGGTTTAAGGCCCAAAAATTGGCTTCAGGCTGTCCCAGTTGGATGGAGATTGTGACCCCAAAGCGAGAGGTTGACCTGCTTAATGATTTGGAGAAATTAACCTAAACTCTGATTCTGTTGGCCAGATAGTAGTTATTTCCCAAAAACACTTGGCTTGCAACTGAAGTATTCATTTATTTTCATTTTTTTTACTTAGGTTTTTTTACCGCCTTTATGATTTCTCTAAATAGCTCAAGGCAGTGAATGTATCTAAGATTCCTTCATCCCCACCAGAACAACCTTGTGAAGGCTGAAAGATGGAGGGGCTCCAGGTCTCCCATCTGGCTTTTGTGGCTGAGATGGGACTCCTAAGTACTTAGAGGGGGGATCTGTCTTAATTCCAATGGTCATCACCTTTCCCTGTTATCAGAAATCATAGCAATACAAAGACTGCCAAATTGATGGAGAGCCGACTCCTTTGGAGGGTTTTCAGCAACGACATACCTTGAGTTGGACTCTGAATCAAATGGGAAGTCAGGAGAGTTTGAAGAGAGATCAGTATTGAGGGATTCTGTTGGTGTTTTTTGAACTAAGCCTCTTTAAAGTATGGGGGGAGACTTCAACTCCCAGAATTCTCCAGACAGCATGTTAAATGAGAATAATAACACAAAAAGATATAATAAACTGACAAATAGGAGAAATTAAATAACTTGTAAATTTTGAGGAAAAAAAGGTCATAGCAGAAAAGGAAAGGGGGGGAAAATAAATAAATAAATAAATAAATAAATAAATAAATAAATAAATAAATAAATAAATAAATAAAAAATTGGCAGCTCAAATGGCTTTTGCAAGATTTAAACTGCTATCTTCTTTGGAGTAGCCAGCCAAGAGTTGGGGAGCTCAGGGAGATTTGGAGATTTCTGAAGCCAACAAGAGCCAGTCACCCAGTACTGGTAATCCAATAAGTGAGTCCAGCTTCTCATTAGAAGGTCGCAAAGGGGGGAAATCACGTGACCCCGTCATAAATAGGAGCCAGTGGCCGAGTGTCCGAATTTGGTCGTAAGCAGGGGTGGGATTCTACCAGTTTATAAACCGGAAGGATCCCACCACTGGTCGGTAAGAGTGAAAAACAGTCATAAATCGCTTTTTTCAATGCTGTCGTAACTTTGGTCACTAAACAAACGCTTGTAAGTTGAGGACTATACCTGGCTTAGGCTTAGAGGAAGAAGTTCAAACTAATGGATGTCCAGGATGCGAGGGGTCTGTAGATATTTTCCCAGCCCTCTTTTTGACTCGTCCTCCATATTCAGGTCCTCCATGGAAGGCAAGTTGGTAGCCCTTGTTTTTTCTGCAGTTCTCATTATCCTCTGAAGTTGGAATCTGTCTTATTGGGTTGTCTTATTGTTATTATTATTATTATGTCTTATTGGGTTGCAGAGCCAAACCAGACAGTTACAGAGGTGCAGATGACAGACTTCTGTTCCAGAGGTGGTTTTGTCACCTCATAATCCCACCCCCCCACCCCCATCTTCACCCAGGTACACCAGATGGGAAACATGATGTAACTCTACTTTATTGGAAGGATTCATAAGAGAATCTTGCATGTCTGAAAGCCTGAAAAGTGAGGGAGGGTCCTTTCTGAGGTTCTTTCTCTGCCAACTATGCACCTGGGGGCTCCCCCACCTTATCTGATGATTCCCTGTGCAGCATCTTCTCCTTCTATTCTTCTATATTGTCATTAATACAGGCGGGATAGTTGAAGAAATAGGATTTTTTCAGGATGCAACCTTTATATCGACTCTTAGACAAAGCTACTTTGGCGTTGTTTTAAAAATACCACCCAGCTTTTAGAACAATATCTATGAGTGCATAAGTAAAATCCAGTAGAAAAATATATAATTTTTAGCAGGAGGACTTAACAAGCTCTCCTATTTTATATAAGAACAAACGAATGACAGCTACAATGTGAATCTTTCATTAAGATTTCATTTGTACTTTTTCTCATATTTCTTTTTTTCAAATCAATTTTATATTTCATTCAAAACCTCCAAAAAATGGGGGGGGGGGAATGACAAATAAGCCCCCAAAGCTAAATAAAACTAGATTAAAAAGTGGATAAAAAGAGAAAAGGGAAGAAAAGAATCAGTTCAGGTGAGGAGACTAGGAACAGGGGAAAACCCCCCTGCTGAGTCTGGCTGCCATCTTGGGGAGAGTCAGAAAAACACTTTCCTTCCAGTGGTTCTGCAGCTGCCACCCCTGGATGCTCAGCCAGCAGTCCTGAGTCCTGCAGGTCATTTTCCACCAGATGTCCAGGAATTTGAACCCCTGGCATGGTCCTTCCTGACCTGGGCAACTGGAGAGCCTATCTGGGTTTCTGTCATGTGCGTTTTTCCCTATTGTTTATGGGAGAGGCAGTCTTTGTCCGATTCCTCTCCTGAGTCCTGTCCAGTATGGTTGAACCTCAGGTGTGGCCCTCATCTTCCTCTGAGCACACAAGCACCACAACCACGTCAAGGTCCTGTCTCAGGGGGGGATTGTGGTTCTTCACACCATCAGCCAGACTGGATGTCAGCTCTTCCAAGGAAAGCAGCCTTTGGCAATTGACCGATGGTGAGGTTGTCAATGCCATGGGTGTCCAAATGGGGCTCCAGTTGTTTTGGGATTTCACCCCAACTGCCAGTTAGTCCTGGGGCAAAACCAGCACCAATTTAATATTTTAATAATAAAATAATAAATAAGCAAGAAGCAATAAATAAATAAAACTTAGCATCCAAATTAATATTTAAAAGTACCAGGCTCCCACTCTCCTTTCTTTTTAGCTTCCAAGGCCAGCCATCCCCACCCTAAAACCCAAAGCAGGCAATGCACAGCAACCAGGGACACAGGTGACCTCAAGAGACCCCAAATCCTCTCCCTTCAGCTAGGACTCTTCCTTTGGACAAGTCCTTGGTCCACTCACTTCTTGCCGCCTCCAAGTTGTCCTCTGACTGCAGTCCCCTGGGGTTTTCTGCCTCTTGAATGGGATCCAGCTAAGAATTAAATAACAATAATATCATCATAATGGGAAAAACCTGGCTACCTAATTAGTTCAAACACTTACCAACCATCACATTGTCATGCAAGGTAGAAAGTCTACAGGCTCCATTAAAATGCTGAGAGGTTTCTGAGACACCAAAAAAAAAAAAAAAAAGACCAAAATAAATCTGAACGAAGATCTGAAAGAAGAAATATTTAGAGAGCAATCTTGAATTTAAAACTAATTTATTAATTAATAAGAAAACAGAAACAAAAGAAAGAGAAAAAAGTTATATACTAGTTATATAGATGTATACATATTTACATAAAGACACACAGAACTGCTGCAGCCATCCAGACAGAAACCCCCAAAGTTCCTTGGAGACCCTGGAAAGTGACCTTGTTCCTCTTTGGGGTCCACGCTTGGTTTGGCCTCTGCGTTGAAGGGTTGCAAGTGTCACCAGAAGCACCAGCTGAAGATGAGGAGGCGGCCTCCATCCCTGTGGAACCTCCATACCGGAATCCATCCCTTCCCACATCACCATCATTGATGAAAGAAGATGCCAGACATTCAGCCCTGGTCAACAATGGGATGGTTGTCATCTCAGCCGTGGCCGCTGTTTGTCCTGGAAGCAGAGATTGAATACTTTAATAACAATGAAACAGTAAGCAAGAAAACAAAACAATGAATAAAACTGAGTTAAAGGCTCCTGGTTTTCTTTCCTGTTGGCTTCCATAGTCCAACCACCCCCACCCAAAACCCCAAAGCAAGAAATGCAAAAGAAAAGGCATTAAGAATTAAATAACAACAACAATAATAACAGAATATCTTTCAAATAGAAAAATAAAAGAAAAACTGACAACCAGATTAGATCAAACACCTACCAAATATCACATTGTCGAGCAAGGTAGAACGTCTGACATCCTCCTTCGTTCATCAATGATGGTGATGTTGGGGTTGATGCGTTCCAGTATGTACGGTTCCACAGTGATGATGGCGGCCTCCACATCTTCACTTCGTTGCTCTGGTGACACTTGCAGGCAACGTTTTCTGGGGACTGAAGAAGAAAAAAGAATAAAATATCACTGACTGGTCCATTCTTTTCTTAACAACGATAATCAACCTATTCTTAATGGGAGCCCCATTAGTGGAGATTTTAAAGAAAAGTTTGGGGTTGGACTAGAAGACCTCCAAGGTCCCTTCCAGCCCTGAGGGACTCTATCCTTTTTCCTCTTACTCCCACCAACAGTTTGGGAGGCTTTCAGTGCCCCAGGGCTCCCCAGGTTGTGGTGATGCCCTGATCAGGAGCAACTTACCTGCACAGGTGAAAGAAAACGCAGAGGCCAACCAATGCATAGACCCCAAGGATGAACAAAGTCACTTTCCAGGGGTCTCCAAGGACATTCTGGGGTCTGTCAAGGGATGGCCACAGCAGTTCGTTTGGGTCCATTTCTGGAAGAGAAAAGGGATGGAGGAAAAAGAGTCAATCTCTGGTTTTAATGGTTGGTGGTTCCCCTCCAAGACTAACCATCCCAAGATCAAACTCCCAAGTGAGGGAGAAAAAAATACCTGAGACCAGAAACCAAGTTTTGCTCACCTCTTGGTCTCAGTCTCTCTCTCTCTCTCTCTCTTTTTCCTTCTTGCTCTCTCTCTCTCTCTGTCTCTCTCTCGAGTGAGTCTTTGATTCTCTGAGTCTTTAGCCTGCATGGCCCCACCCATCAACGGAAAAGAATTCCCACAGAATCCAGGTATCCAGGTAACCTAGAGGTCAAACAACACCTCTCCCTCTACTCAACCCTTGACCCCTCCCTCCCTGGGAATCCTCCCCCCCCCTTTCAGCACAGGAGGGAAGGTTAACAGTTTAGTGGCCCTCAGCAGTGGGGAATCCAGGGGGTCCTGCCTAAGCAGGGGGTTGGACTAGAAGACCTCAAGGTCCCCTCCAAGTGTTATTTTCTGTGGGGCTTTCCGAGAAGCCACCATCCAAACCTTGGCTCCACCCCACCTGTGCCCATGGACACGGCCATCAAATAACACCCTTCACCCATGGCGGAAACTTCCTTCCTCCCAAGCAGGCCTGACAGGTTCACCTGCTATTTGCAAAGGGATCCTCATGCACAAGACCTGAGGTGCAGCCTAAAAGAAAGGCTCTTCCCCTTCATCCCTTCTCCTCGTTCAGCCACGGAACGGACTCCGAAAGCACCCTCCCTCTTTGGGGCATCTTCAGCGCACATCCCAAAGGTGCTTTTCAAAAGACAGCTGGAATTTCTTGGGTTTTTCCCCTTGAAAACATTTCACTTCTCACCCAAGAAGCTTCTTCGGTTCTGACTGAATGGTGGGGAATGGAAGGATTTGTCCTCCTTGCAGCCGTTTGGTGGTTAGCATGGTGAAGGTCAGCCGTGGGCTCTCTGAGAGGCCTTGAGGCCACCTGGGGGTTTATCTGCACCTTCAGGGTCCCCTGAATCAGAGGGCAAATGGGGGGAACCTCCGTGGAACAGGGGAGAGGACCCTGTTGCTGTCTTCGGAGAGAGCAAAGTCCACCCTCTGGACAGAGGAGACCCCTGGTTGGAAAGAGGGTCAAAGAGGCCATCTAAGTTAAAATGGAACAGCCCCCTCTCAACAGAGGGGGAGGACCCCACCTCTCTCCTGTCTACCAGACCGTCCTGAGGACGAGGGGTTTGGGGTGGCCCAGTCTGTGCGCAAGGAGTCAGCCGGGTCTCTGCAGGTTTCCAGAATGGAGAGGATTTCTCCCAGCCTGACCTGCTTTCTGCCTCCATCCTCCAATGCAGCACGCAGGAAGAGTCCCTGGTGGGAGGAGGGGACCCCAGAGACCCCCTGGGCTCCTCTTTCCAGGACAAGCTTAACATCGGGGCCCTTTCACCCCATTCCTGCAATGCACAAGGGGCAGAACTCCTGGCTGACCCACAAGTACGACCATCTGGGATCGGTAAAGAGAGGTTTTACAGGAGTTATTGGAGGAAGTCCAGATTGTTCTTCCTGCAACACTGAGAAAATGCCCTGTTTTAACAAGAGAAACTTACTGGCATCGATTAAAGACATTAATCACCTTTAATGTGGCCCATGAAGAATCGTTTTCTCTTCCCAGCTTTTTCCCCAAAGTTTGGTCAGAAGAGAGGTCAAGGAGCAGCTGAGGTCTCCTTAGTGTTACCTGCTTCCATCCTCCAATTCCTCTGCCTTTCAGATGGGGATGGGCAACCAGAGTTTGACAGGCGTCCCCCAAGGTCTCTGCCTCCAGATGTGGTTGCAAAGAGGGAAAGTCAAAACGTAACCCAGACTTGGGGTGCTTAAAAGCAGAGTGCCAGTCTCTGTCAAAGCTTATTTCCAGGAAGGCTTCTGGGGCTACCGGAACATTTTTAGAAAACACAGGCTGGGTGAGGGCATCTCAGGGCTTTCTCCAGAAGTGAGGCTTCCTGCTGAAAAAGGCAAAGGGCCAAAGGTGGAAGAGAAGTCATTGTAGGCAAGGAAAGATGAACTGGGATCCCTGTGGTTGTTGAATTCAATTTTAAATGTCTAGTAGGTGACCAGTGACCTGCTGGATCCCCTTTTCAGATCTGCTTCCTTCCTAGGATCTTCCTCAGCTCCTTCAATGAGGTGGGGGCTCCTCCTATGTTGCTTCCCCTCAAACGCTGGGCAGACTCTCAGAGGGAGCTCTGATGGATGACCCCATGTAGCCCAGTCCACAATCAGCCCAGGAGAGGTTTCAGGACCTTTTGTGTGAAGTCACAATCTTGGATCCAGCTGTGGAGAGATGGTGGGGGGGTGTCCCTTCAGAGATTCCCCCCCCCCCCCAGCAACTGTGGGTCTTTCAAGATGGAGAGTCAGGAGCTGGAAGAAACTTCTGGAGAGTCCCAGACAAAGTCTGTGGAGGGAAAAGGAAAAATGGGGAGTGAAAGACCTTGGAAAGATGAGCTAAATGACTTGGGGAGGGGGGAAGAGAGGGAGGGAGAAAAAGAGAGAGAGAGAGAGAGAGAGAGAGAGAGAGAGGAGGAAGGAGGGAAGAGAAAATACGGGGAATGGAGGCTTAGCTGCCTTTATATCCTTGAACTGGGAAGACTGCAGGAATTTCTTGCAGGCACTGAAGATAATCTTTGGATCTCTTTGTGCAAGGTCAAAGGGATCAAGTGGATCACTCAGCTCCCTCTCAACCCACCATCTCCCCTCCCTCTCTTCTCTATTCTGGATCCTCTAGTTCCAGCCCATTTCTTTTCTTTTATAGAACCGACTGGCTTCCCTCAATTTCCCTTTGAGATTGATTCTGAGGTGGGAGGTTTGGGGCAGCTGGGAAGGAGAGAGGCTGTCCGGTAGAAGAATTGGAGGGAAGATCAGATTTTAAAATCTTTTTGGTCCAGAGCTGGAAAATCTCTTTCCCTGAAAGTGCCCAACAGATGGAAACAGGTCCAGGGGTGGGGGGCATTCCTTGGGGAGGCATCTGTGGCCCCTGCAGAGCTCCCCATTCACCCCAATAGACCCCAACACCCTCTGTGGCCCTTTGGAATTTCCTCCCCCCAGAACCCAGATTGGCCCCTGAAGTAACAATTGCGCAAGACCATCCTTAGTTCAGGGGGTTGAATGAGAGATTTTGATTTCTTCTGCACACTACAAAGATTCCAGAAGTTTAGAGTTCCTTCTGAGCTAACCTGCCTGTTTTTCACTTCTACTTGAAATTGTGGGGTGGGAGAAGAGAGAACCCCAAGTTCATTGAAATAAGCATCAGCTCCTCCATAGTTTCCCAGGCATTTGGGAGGGGGCCCAATGCAGACAGGGGCCCAATGCAGACAGGGGCCCAATGCAGCCAGAGCCCCATGCAGACAGGCTGGGCTCCCCCAGTTGAGGTGCCCTGGAAATAGGCGGGAGGTTTTGAGTTCAGACTGGGATGGAAGCCCCGAAGTTGCCTTTGACCTGGATGGACCAAGCTCTGGATGGAGCTTGGCGCTGGGTCCTCTGGAAATTGGCCGCCCTTAGGGTCTCTCGGTTGTCATCTGTCCTTAAGCAGATCCTGGCAGTTTAGGGGAGATTGGGGCTCATCTTGCAGAGGATGGACCCCCACTCTCCCCAATCTCTTGCTTTTTTAGGCTGGGTGTTTGCGTTTTTGTTTGTTACTTGAATTAATACTCTTTATTCAGAATGGAATACAGCAGAAGAGAAGAGAATCATGGAAAATGGAGTGGAGTGGAGTGGAGTGGAGTGGAGTGGAGTGGAGTGGAGTGGAGTGGAGTGGAATAGAATAGAATGGAATGGAATGGAATGGAATGGAATGGAATGGAATGGAATGGAATGGAATGGAATGGAATGGAATGGAATGGAATAGAATAGAATAGAATAGAATAGAATAGAATAGAATAGAATAGAATAGAATAGAATAGAATAGAACAGAACAGAACAGAACAGAACAGAACAGAACAGAATAGAACAGAACAGAACCTTGGAGGTTTTCAAGACCAACCTCCTTTTCAAGCTGGAAATGCTAAAGGATTTCAGAGAAAGGCTTGTCTAAACTCTTCTTGAAAACCTCCCTCAATGGAGCAGCCACAACTTCTGGGATTCAAACTTTTCCCCTGATTATTATTATTGGTTCTCAGTGTCAGGAAATCTCTCCTGACTTCTAGGTTGCATTTCTCTTCACCGCTTCTCTCTGTTGGTTGCTTCTCTTCCTGCCTTCAGGGACTCCGGAGGATGAATGGAGCCCCTCTTCTCATGAGGGCCACCCAAGTATTGGCCGATGCTGTCCCATCCCCTGCAGCCCTTCGCTTCCTTGGACCGGACATTCCCCTTCCCTTCATCCATCACCCTCTGCTTCAGCCTCCGGACCCTCCACCCTCTTTCTCTGCCCACGGAGGGAGTCGCCCTTAGCGGTGGAGGCTGAGGGGTTTTGGGGTTCGGGGAGCTGACAGAGGACCCCCCCCCCCCAAAGCTGCTCGGACTTTAAAGCCTCTTTTCAATTCAGGATCCCACTTTGTTCTTTCGGGGGCAAAGGAAGACTTGCCAGAAGGGCTTCTGGAAGGGGCGAAGCTCCGGGACTCTCACACCCAACACTCGGCCAGTGTCGCCTCTCCGAACTGCCTGCGACCCCCGGCAGACCCAGTGCCCTTCCGCCCCATCCTGGCACAGCACAACCTGGAAGGGGGAGAAATCCAAGGGGTTTTCAGAAAGCCCAGTTCTGGAGCCTGGAGCGGCCGATCCACCGTCTACCCTGAGGCGCGAGTGAGGCTCCCCTCCATGTAAAGGTCTCGCGTGGGCTCAATCCCCCCTTAGGCAGCCTGCTCGCCCGTCCGCAGTGGGTGCCCCGGTCCCTCTCCCCGCCGGGGCCACAGCAGACCTGGCCTTGGAGGGAAGAGGCGCAGATCACCCGCGGTCCCCACCCCAATCCTGCAGCAGGCCTGGGAGGAAGGCAGTCCAGCCCCCCGCCCCCCCTTCTGTCTTCAGGTCTTCTCTCGCCCGCTGCGCTCCTTCTCCCCCACAGCTGCTGGCTGAGAAGCGAATGGAGGGAGGGGCGAGGGGAGCTTTGCCAAGGCCAGAAAACCCCCTTTCCCCCCCTGCCTTTGTCAAGGGAGGCTGGGCTGAGGCCTGGGGGCTCCCGAAGCCCCCCCCCCACCACCCGACCTTGGGGGGGGGTATTGAGAAGTTGCAGGTGGGGAGAGGGGTGATCAGGACAACTCGGCCCTTCTTCACTCACACAGCTGTAGACAGCAACATCTGGAGATCTATTTCTCTGCCTTGGGGGGGGGGGAGAGAAAGGAAGACAGGTGCCCAGATTCGGGGAGGGGGGGGCAGCGGAGAAATCTGCCTTTTGTTCGAGTTGATGAGGACCCCGTTCATCCCCGCTGGACCTTCCGGCTCTGGGATCTGCAGAAGTCCCGTCAGTCCCAGGAGACCCTCCCTTCCTCGGTCAAACCTCTCAGACTGGCTGTCCCGCTGGATCCCTTCCTCTTCAACAGCGGCGGGGATGTCGATGTGACCAAGAATGATTGACAGCTCCTGGGTTCATTTTGAGGTAGCCTGGCTGGGTGGGGTTTGCTCTGCTGTGTAAGAGCTGTGTAAGGGAACATCACAAATATGTTGCGGACACCTGGTGGCAGGTGAGGAGGGAGGAAAAGTCAATGGACAGGAAAGCTGGGAGGGTGGGGGGAGGAGGGGGAAGGAGGGAGGGGAATCGACAAAATCAAATGCTTTGATCTCTGGATTTTTTGAGGAGGTCAGGCTGATTCTTCTTTGGTTATTTGTAATTTACAAAATCATCCAAAGACAAGGAAAACTGACGGGGTTTCTTCCTCTTCCCTTCCCTTCCCCTCCTCCTCCTCTTTCAATCCCTCTTTCCCTTCCCGTTTCCTGTCAACTCACACAGACTTCATGCAAATCCCTCATTCTCCAGGGTGGCCTTGATGAGGCCATTGGACAGGAGATTAAAGAGAAATGCCACCTTCTCTTTATGGATTTAGCGGAGAGAGATGGACACTCAACCTAGTCTCAGACACGGATCGATGGATGGATGGTGGGTGGATGGATGGATGGATGGATGGGTGGGTGGGTGGGTGGATGGATGGATGGATGGATGGATGGGTGGGTGGGTGGATGGATGGATGGATGGATGGATGGGTGGGTGGGTGGATGGATGGATGGTGGGTGAGTGGATGGATGGATGGATGGATGGATGGATGGGTGGGTGGATGGATGGATGAATGGTGGGTGGGTGGATGAATGGATGGTGGGTGGGTGGGTGGGTGGGCGGGTGGATGAAGAGATGGATGCCTTCAAGGGTCCCAGTTTGAGAAACGCTGACATAATCCATCACAACTGGTCTCCCTTCAAACTGTCCTGACTTCCCATTTGATTCTGGCTCCAATTGGAGGCATCTCATCTATCAAAACTCTCCAAAGGAGTCAGAATCTGCGATCGATCAATTCAGCCATCTCTGGCACTGCTAGGGGGCTTCTGATCACAGGGAAAGGAGGAGGTGACCATTTAGATAAGGAAAGAGCCCCCCCCCCAAAGAATTTACCAATCCCATCCAAGGCACGAAAGCCTGGAGGGTCACCTTGGGCCAGTCCCTCCCTCTCAGCCGTAGCCTACCTCACAAGCTTGTTGTGAGGGCGAAGGCATCTTCAATATATTCATGCCTTGAGCTATTTAGAGAAACAATAAAGGTGGATTCAAATCTAAGCAATAAAAACTGAAAATATATAACTAAGTCAATCACCAGGCTGAGTCTGTTTGGGAAATAGCTGACCTGGGAAATTTCCCCAGGTCAGTTTCTAGTTTTGGGGTCTCAATGCCTCGCCAACTGGGGCATCCTGAAGCCACTTTTTTCCCTAGTTCCTATCGCTGCCCCCCAGCCGCCCGGCCCCAGCCCCTTTCCCAAGACCAGGACCTTCGAGATGGTGGATGAAGAGTTTGGTGACAGGTATGGAGGCTGCAGACACGGCAGGTATCAGCACGTCTGTCGTGTTTGGTTGGACCCCATTTCACTCATCTCCCCCCCCCTTAATTCTGCCTTAAAGGGGAGTGTTATATTCATAACTGTGCGTGGATATCAACTGAGGCGAGACTAGCTCAACACAACTAGATTTATTGTAACATCACAAGTAACCAGAATGCTTCAGAAAACACTTACCACAGAGCCTGCTATTTATACATCGGCTGTCAGAAGAAGCTAACCAATAATAAACACTTGTGCTTCCCTCCAAGAGAGCTTTCATTTCCATAGCCAATCAGAAACGCCCCCTGGTTGCTGGCAGCAATGGGGCAGAGGGCGCCACACTCCTTCCCCCTCAGATGGTGCATGCGTAGTCCGACAAGTACTCTGGGCACCCGCGTATTCTGTTGGAATGTCGCAGTTCCGGAGCGGAAGTTTCGATGTGTGGCGGGGTCGATGTTGCCATCCCTGGATTCCTGGGTTCCTTAGGCATCGGTGGCCTGGCCTCGCTCGAAACCTCCAGTGGCGGATGAATGACTGGATCCACAGGTAAGTCAGCTGGTGGGGCCGCCCGAGAGGAGGGAGTGCGGCCCGTGTCCCTGGCTTGGAAGTTGTTTTCGGACTCCGGCACCGCAATTAGTCCAGGTTCTGACCCGACTGGGGCTGGAGGGGAAACGAAGCGTCGCTCCGGAGCTGATCAATGTGTCGGCGCCAACTTCGACCATCCTCGAGCAAGATCCTATAAGAAAAGGGCCCTGTTATTTTGGAAATTTGGCCTGGCAACCAACGAGGTTCCCCCCGTAATTTCGGGCATATATTCGGTCCCCAAGGTTGAAGGTCCTGATCCTATTGGTAGAGTCCAGGGGGATATCTGATGCATAGTTTGGGTCTAGCCTGTCCAGGGTTGTTCTGAGGCGGCGGCCCATGAGAAGCTTGGCCGGACTGCAGTTGGTTGTTGGACAGGGAGTGGTATGTTGTACCAGGAGATATTTTGTGATCTTCTCCCCCCAGTTGGCCGGCCCCAGTCTGGACAGGACGTCCTTGGCTGATCTAATTGCCCTCTCAGCCCATCCATTCCTGGCTGGATGAAACGGGGCCACTGGTGTGTGGCGATTCTGCTGGCCTAGCCTCCGGGATGAGGCCTAGACAATCCCACAACCCTGTGGTGGGCTCAAAGTACGATCCAATTCATCAGACAGCAAGAAGGATACAAGAGCGTGTTCTGGATACAATGAGCAATTCTCTGTTGCCAGAGTGCTACTTTTATTAACTACAGACAAAGGAAGTGGGCGGCAACAATCTCATAGGATGCAAGCGTATGCGTATAATTACAGCAGGCCAATCAGCATGATACAAGTGTACATTTCATAGTATAGGTGTACATTTCATGATCCAATAGTATATGCAAAAAGCAAACATTACCTTATTAGGAGCGTAAGGGGATTCAAATATTGCCTTATTAGGAGTGTGATAAACAAACGAAAGGACTTCCCCTTTCTAAGGTGGAGCAAAGGGACTTCCCCTTTCCAGGGTGTCGGCTTTTTCTAATACTTAGGCATCCAGTAATTTTCCAGTCCGGATACAATGAATCTTTCAGATCTTGTTATATCCTATGGTACATTACCTATGCCATAAAGGTTCTCTAGTTATGTAGGTTCTACAGAATCTCTACATCTCCTCCTTTTTTATTTCAGTAAAATCAGGAGGTACCTTGGTCGGGGGGCATTTTTTCAAACTCAATTTCCCTTGCTCGAATTCAGGGGGTATCTTCATGGGATACCCTTTGATGTCCGCGTTTGCAACTTCCGGTTGTTTTCTCAACTCATGTTTCATAGGATACTCCGGGAAGGTCATATCCTCTTTCTGGGTTAAGATCATGGTGTGGTGTGAATGTTTCTGAACCACCGCCTCTGCCACACTTTGCATTGCATTTCGTAGGATAGGCAATAAACATGGTAACATGACAAGTGCTATCAAGGCCATAGCTCCAAAAAACACTGCTTGCTTCCAATTTCTAAATATCCCCCCCAGGAATCCTCCTTCATCTAAGATTCCTGTCCATTTCTGTACTGGGACGTGAATCACTCGGCGGAGGTCAGCCGTCAAATCGGCTACTACCTTCCCGACAGGGTTGATTTGAAGGCAACAATTAGTGAGATTGAATTTTCCACACACTCCCCCTTCACTGGCTAGGAGATAGTCTAAGGCCAACCGGTTCTGGTATACCGCTGTTCTCAATTTATCTTGTTCAGTTGCTATGGTATTCAAGGCAGCATCTATTCTATTCCCTGCAATTTCCATAACAGCTTGCAGACGTATTAAGCGATTAAGCATATATATAGGAGTCCTATAGCCATAACTTCCATCATTATTCCAAGAGGCCGGGTCATAATAGGCAATGATTCGCTCCGCGGGCCAATTTTCTCCATGATTTGTGTTAACCTTAATACCTCCTATTGTCTGTTCTTCAATGGCTCTTTTACTAATTCTCTTCCAGTTGTCATATACCGGTATACCCAAATTCTGTGCATTTTTTAGTGGGACAAGGAAGAAGGATGGCTTGATCCATCCGATCATGCAAGACCCAGACCAATTGGCGGGCAATGTCTCATAGGCTCTATTTCCGCATATCCAATACATATTTTTTGGGGTGGTCCAATTTCCATCTGTTTTGTTTCTAAGTATGCCGGTAAAGTTATGGGGAACGATTTGGGTGTAGTTAGGATTATTAGAATGCCATGTGCCGGCTTCCCAATAACCCAGACAGAGCATGTCCCCCACCTCTGTTCCATTTGTCTTGTTTTGCTTATAACACTCATTGGCTACTGTGTTTGTGGTTAGGGCCCACGTTCGAAAGCATGACTGGGAGGAGCCTCGAGCAGTTATGTTTCCTTCGATGGTTAAGTTATTAAAAAGACTGCCCGTGGCTTCCAAGGCTTCCCAAGGCCACACTTCCCCCATATTAGTTCCTCCACATACGTAACAATTAGTGACCCCCAGTGTCTTTGCTACATTTTCTGCAAATTCCAAGAACAGATTCCTGGCTACTTCTGTTACAATGGGCGCTTTGCCAGCTTTTGCTAGGGTGTCGTATACTGACCATTTAATTTCTGTTTCATTGACTATTGTCTCTTGTTTTATTGAAATATAGGTAGCAGGATCTGGGCCTGTTCCATCAATCCCTAATCCATATACTTTAACCCTATCTCCCTTGGTTAAATCCCACTTTACCCGTACCTTGTTCCCTGTAGTTCTGGTAAAGTCCAGTACATCTGGGCATGTGTTACTATACTCTCCTCCTCCTGTATACTTGCACACGCAATCCCATTCCGAACATTGTCGCACGCTCTGGCAGGGCATATAAGAGAAGTAGTTTCCAGGAACCCAGACCTCCCATTTTTTGCACAAGTATTTATGATTATGTTTGTATGTCTCTTTCCAAGAGTCCGATCCGCACCCTCTGCTGAGAGGGTGCCTGGCCATTATTTGGCAAACATCAAACTCTATTTCTGCCTCCCTTTGTCCTAGATATGTTAAAGTGGAATTAAAACTTCCCCGATTCTGATCAGCCAGATAACCTGTCTGATCTTGTATCCCCGGCATTACGGATACCTTAATTTGGGTTGGCGCCGTAGGGTCACTGCACCAAGCGTGGGAGGTCTTTTTGTTTTCATAGATTTTATATTGTTGCCCTTTAAAAAGGCATGTCCTGCTGTAGGTTGATCCCCTAGGTGGGACGTTAGTATGCAGGAGGGTGAGAACCTTTTTCCCTCTATAGGTGGCGTTCGTGACGCAAGGATGGCAGTCGCCCAACAACTTGGTTCTGGCCCGTTTCTTTCTCCTCAGGTTCTTTGTAACTGGTGAGGGATATACTAGGGGATTTCCTACGCGACTGTCTATCTTAAGTTGTTTAAATTCATCGATTGTCGACGGATATCTGGTGCTTTCTTTTAAGTGAGTTTCGGCTCTTCCCCCTTGATAGGTACCATACCATATAATTATAAACAATAGCCAAATAATAATTAAGTAAACCAAAGCATGAAGCAGAAAATACTTGCAGCTCATCGGAGGGGTTACATAGTCCCATAACCCCCAATGGACTCCTGGAGGTGGCCCTCGGATAAAAGGACAGCGTGCCGGGAGCTCCTTGGTTTCACAGATGTGACAGCCCTCCTCGCATGCTGAGTGTTGAGCTGCCAAAAGCTTCATGCTAATGCCAATCGGAGTATTGAAAGGGATGAAGTTCTGAATATCGGACCGTTGGTGTAGGTTTCAAGGTAGATTGTCTTTGTCCTTTAGAGTCTTTCACGATGTAATTTTCTAGGTGGAAGTCTATCAAATAAACGTCACACTTGACGGGGCAGATGGTCTGACAACCACACTCAATGCAGTCAATGCAGTGACTGCAACAGCAACTGTTGCATCCGCAAGCACAGAACCAGCACATTAATGGAAAAGCAGATGAAGAAGCTCCTCTGGATCAGATGCCGATTTCTCCTTGGCGTGGTCAGCGTTTGCGTGTTTAATCTTTGGGTGAAAGGGTTTCACACAACGGCCGGGGATCCACAAGATGGCACCATCAGAGGGTTTGATAGCCGCATAGCCTCTTCCCCACGTTATCAGTTCAGCTGGGCCCTTCCAGGTAGGATCAGGAAGGTGTCTGTAAAAAACAAGAGGGTGGGGGGTGGAAACTACGCTGTTGCCGAATTGCAGCTCTGCCCGGGAACGTTCAGGATGCGAAGAAACCAAATTTTTAAAATTAAGTGTATATAATGCTTTATTCAATTTATTTTGGTAGCTGGGGAGGTTAGGGCCCTCGTTGGGGTCTTTTTCTCCTTTTTGTTTTTCCAGCATTTGTTTTAATGTTTGGTTCGCGCGTTCAACCAAGGCCTGTCCAGTCGAATTGTAAGGGATTCCGAATTTGTGGATAATATTCCAAGTATTGCAGAGTTGGGCAAATTTTGAGCTACAGTAAGCAGGACCATTGTCTGTTTTTAGTTCATTCGGCGTTCCCATGGTGGAGAAGGACCGAAAACAATGGTTTTGTACGTTTTTAAAAGCTTCTCCCCTCTGAAGGGAAGCCATAATAAATCCAGAAAATGTATCCACTGTAACATGGATATATTTCCATGGGGCAAATGGAGGATAGTGAGTAACATCCATTTGCCAAATTTCATTTCGCTTTAATCCCCTGGGGTTTACCCCCATAGGGATGGAATGGGTTTGTTTGCTGCATTCTGGGCACTGCTGAATGATCGCAGAGGCTTCTGCTCTAGATATGCCAAATTCTTTTTGCAATGCCTTAGCGTTTTGGTGAAAAAAGGAGTGACTGTCCCATGGGGTTGTTAGCTGCAGGATTTCTCTAGCTGCTTCGTCTGCCTGGGCGTTTCCTTCAGTAAGCTTTCCTGGAAGTGGCTGGTGACTCCTGATGTGTGCAATAAAAAAGGGAAGTACTCTATTTTCTAAGGCTGATTTAAGCTGTAAGAATTGCCTCATTAGGTCCATATCCCCAGTAGGGGACACATAGGAGTCATACAGGTGGTTTACTACATGGTATACATATAAGGAGTCTACTATCAGGTTTATGGGTCTATTTTGAAAAATGGAGAATGCCAAGGTGGCTGCTGCTAATTCAGAGCGCTGGGCGGATTTCTGAGGAGAAGTGAGGTGTTGTTTCCACTGTCCCTCCTCCTCGTAAACACATGCGCCCCTTGTTTTATTACCATCCGTGAAGACAGTAAGTGCCTGTCGTATTGGTTTAGATTGTTGAATTTCATTAAACTTGAAAGGGACCGTATTAATCAGCGCCAGTCTGGGGTCTGCAGGCAAGTGATATTTAATTTTTTGGGAATAATTGGCCAATGCTAGTTGTAATGCAATAGAGTGTTGGAAGACTGATTCCCATTTTGGAAGTGGTATAGGAGTGTATATAGCATCAGGTTCTGCTCCTGTCCTAAGAATACATCTGCTTCGGAGCCTTGTGACCAGCTCTGCCATCAATTCATCCTTTGGGGAAATGCTTTTCTTTGGTGTATTAGGCAGGTGTAGCCATTCTATAATCTGCATTTTCCCAGCATTTCTCTGGAACAAGATGCCAGTTGGTACTTGTCCTGTTCCCAGGATAGCAGCGCAGAGGGGTTGACCCTCCATTAGCCTATCTACCCATCGGGTCCTGAGAACTTGTGAGATTTTTTCTAGGCATTGTTTTTGTGGTTCCCCTAAGGTAATGATATCTGAGGGGTGCTGGGCGTTCTGCAACATTTGAAATAGCGGTTGCAACTCTTGGGTGGCTAAAGCCAAGAACGGCCTTGCCCAATTAAGGTGTCCCAGGAACTGTTGTAATTGCACCAGGGTGGTTTGAAGGGGTAGATTCAATTCAGGTAATATAGGAATGCTGCCAGTTTGTAATATTTTATGGCCTAAATAAGTGTAGGGAGGGGCCGTTTGAATTTTTTCAGTGGCTATTTTAAACCCTCTATTTTGGAGAGTTCTTAATAGCTCTTTTATCCACTTTCCCTTCTCTGCAGATTCCCGGGTGGCTATCAATAGATCATCCATATAATGATAGAGCAAAACATGTGGGTGAGAGCGACGAAACTCCTTTAAAATATCTCCTATATAATACTGACACATGGTGGGGCTATTGAGCATTCCCTGTGGTAAGACTGTCCACTGAAACCTATCTGTGGGTTTTTCAAAATTTCGGGTTGGGATAGTAAAGGCGAATAATTTCCTATCCCCCTTCCAGAGTGGCACTGAGAAAAAGGCATCCTTAAGATCAATTATTGTTAATTCCATTCCTTGAGGGATCATATTAGGATTTGGAAGGCCACATTGTAACGATCCCATAGGCAAGATGACCGCATTGACTTTCCTTAAGTCCTGTAACATGCGCCACCTACCGGATTTTTTCTTTATGACAAATACTGGAGTATTGTACGGACTGTTAGAAGGTTCTATCTTCTTTTCCTGTATTAGTTGATTTACAATTTCTTTTAAGGCTAGCAATTTTTCTTCAGGGAGAGGCCATTGATCTATCCATACAGGGGCCTCTTCCTTTAACTGTATTCTCATAAGGGACTCAGCCATCAGTCCCAATGTAGAGAAGAACCTAATTGAGACAAGAGGTCTCTTCCCCACAGGTTCACATGCAAAGGCAGAATAACTGGTTTAATGGAGGCTTTTTGAGTAGAGTTTGGTATGGAGACTCTCAGTTGATTTTTACTAGCATGAGCCATCTGTATCCCCCCTACTCCTTTTACCGCAGGGGAGGAGGTCATTGGCCATTCGGGTGGCCATTGGTCCTGGGCTATGACCGAAACATCGGCTCCAGTATCTACGAGACCCGAAAAGGGGATACCATTTAAATTTATTGTCAGTAATGGTTTTTCTGACGTAATTTTGGTAGTGAACCATGCTTCTTCTGAGTTCTGATCTGGTTCTATTAAGTTTTTGTAGGGGGTGATTGAAACATGCCTCAAAGGATTTTTAGCATAAGGGTTGAAGTCCGTGAGGACAGGGATGAGATTAGCTATTTCTGTTCCCTTGGGAATATTAGTTGGTTCAGTAGGTGTGACTGCCAGCGCCACCGAATCTAGCTCGGTGGGGTTTAACAAATAAGTAGAGGCAAGAATTTTCCTCAGTATCAGTTCTTCTCCTGGATATAAAATGACCGTTGCTGCAGGAGGTAGGTGCAGCGGACTAGTGTCCAGGGGAATATAATAAAATTGGCCAGGAGTTGGTAGGTCATAGTCTTCTTGAGCTGTTAGAATTACTGCTTGTAAAATTTCATCATCATCATTATCCTCTCTTGATCTAAATTGTACACCCTTGGCGTCCTTTTCATCATTAGAGGGGATCTCTTCATAAGTTTTTAGCTTCTTGTTTACTATTCTCGTTTTTGTCTCCAAATTAGCGCCTTTGGGGGCGGGGCTAGCGCAGAGCCCCTCATCTAGTTTCCCGACTTTGCTTGGTTGTTGGATCCTCCGGATCTACACTCTCTGGCCCAGTGACCCATACGGCCACATTTTGGACAGGGCGTGGTAGGGCGTCGTCCCTGCATCTGCCCATCTGTACCAGGGGGTCGCCCTCCACCTTTTGCTGCCCGACATTGATTTTTAAAATGTCCTAGTTTGCCACAATTGAAACAATTCCCCATTTTATGCTTATTTTCCGGGCGGCCTCCCTGCTGGTTGAAATTGACATTAATAGCGGAGGCTAAAGTTTCCATCTGATAGGCTTGTGAGCCCACTATGGAAGCAGCTTTTAGAAAATCAATTAGTGTCTTACTAGAATCAACGTTCAAGGGACCAAGCACCCTTTTGCAATCGTGATTTGCATTTTCATATGCCAATTTTCTGACTAAAACTTTGTTTGCTTCAGGGTTTTTTATATCCCTATCTATTGCTAGCTGAATTCTTTCTACAAACTTGTCATAAGGTTCATTGTTACCTTGAATTATTTTTACAAAAGAAGAAGTGGCGGGGGTTCCGAATTCCCCTAGATTTTCAAACGCCTGGAGGGCTGCTGCACCAGTCAGAATCGTAAGCTGCTGAGTCATTCGTAATTGTTGGTCTCTGGTGGCAAAATTTCCGGTGCCTGCGATTCGATCTAGCGGTATGTTGGGATGTGCCTGTTGTTGATGCAGGCATTCTGCCTCAAAACTTTGATTCCACAATAAGTTTTGAGTAGTTGTCAGTAGCATTTTTGCTAGACTTCTCCACTCATTCGGGGTTAAATTGTAGTTGTAATTAATATTGTTTAACATCCCTTTAAAATAAGGGCTAGCAACCCCGTGCTGGGTTAGGGCTGTTTTTAATTCTTTAATCATATTAAATGGTAATTCCTGATAGACTGGAGCTAGTCCGCTAAAATCAATGGGGTAGGCGGACAACATTTGCCAGTCTTCTGGGGTTAAATTTCCCTCTCGTTTTGCTCTCTCTATCCCCTTTTGTATAGGTCCTTCGTTAGTGATTTCTGCCAGGTTAGGATAAATAGGATAAATTGTCGTTTGGGGTGGTGCATCGGGAGGGTGAGGGGAGCAAGGAGGACAACTTTCCTCCTCTTTTGTTTTGGACTCCTGTGCCGGTGGCACAACATTGATTGTTGGGGTAAGGTTAGCCTCCTCATATGCAGGAGGGGAAGGGATATCATCTGTCGAGAGTGGAATATTTTTTCCCAGGTGATTTTGGAGGGCCATAATAACACCTTTCCATGTGGTCAAAATATTAGGAGGTGCCCTTGGTTCTTTATGAAAATGTTCCCCCAACTTGGCCCATGTATCGAGATCTATTTTACCTTTATGGGGATATGAGGGAACTTCTTGCCAGATAAATTTAAAAAGAAATATTAACTTCTTTTTAGATGGAAAATAATTCCTTCTTTGTAAGAAATTCTTGTTAGCCTCAACTATCTGACCTATCTCTTGGATATGAGCCTGCTGCTCTTTTGTCAGATTTCCACCCATACTCACGAAAATTGGCCTGGGTGAGAGATGGGTTGTAGGGTGCGCTTTGGGCGTGCCTCTCGCGCCGCACCCCTGACGAGACGATTCACCAGAAAACTTGCCTGTAGTCTTAGTTGGTCATCACGTCGGGGTCACCACTTGTGGCGATTCTGCTGGCCTAGCCTCCGGGATGAGGCCTAGACAATCCCACAACCCTGTGGTGGGCTCAAAGTACGATCCAATTCATCAGACAGCAAGAAGGATACAAGAGCGTGTTCTGGATACAATGAGCAATTCTCTGTTGCCAGAGTGCTACTTTTATTAACTACAGACAAAGGAAGTGGGCGGCAACAATCTCATAGGATGCAAGCGTATGCGTATAATTACAGCAGGCCAATCAGCATGATACAAGTGTACATTTCATAGTATAGGTGTACATTTCATGATCCAATAGTATATGCAAAAAGCAAACATTACCTTATTAGGAGCGTAAGGGGATTCAAATATTGCCTTATTAGGAGTGTGATAAACAAACGAAAGGACTTCCCCTTTCTAAGGTGGAGCAAAGGGACTTCCCCTTTCCAGGGTGTCGGCTTTTTCTAATACTTAGGCATCCAGTAATTTTCCAGTCCGGATACAATGAATCTTTCAGATCTTGTTATATCCTATGGTACATTACCTATGCCATAAAGGTTCTCTAGTTATGTAGGTTCTACAGAATCTCTACACTGGTGCAGGGCGGATGCCCAGTTCGGCCAGGAACACCTGGAAAACTGCAGAGATGAATTGTGGGCCATTGTCTGAAACAATCAGGTCAGGCAGGCCATGGCTAGGGAACCATGCGCCAAGGACACGGACAACAGCCTCTGCTGAGGTGGAGGACATGCGAGCTAACTCTACTCACTTAGAGTAAGCGTCAATAGCTATTACTATGGTCTGTCCCTGAAAGGGCCCTGCCAGGTCGATATGAACTTGAGACCAAGGGCTCCTAGGAGTTTCCCACTCCCTGGAGGGGGCTTCTGGGGGACCTGGGCGGGACTGTTGGCAGCTCTGGGATCCTCCCACCCACTCAGAGAGGGGAGCAAAGCAGAGCAGAGCAGAGCTTGCTGAGCTCCCCCCCATCCCCTGCCCCACCTGCCACCCCATATTGCGCCCCATGCGAGAGGCGCCTTTTACTGGAGAGTGGCAGCTCTGGGTCACCTCTCAGCCATTGAGGGCAGGGAGTGCGAGTCAATTAGCTTCTTGCACTCAGGAGGAGTTTTCCTTTCCTTTGCAAGGTTTTTCCCTGCACTCAACGGCTGAGAGACGCCCTGGAACTGCCAGTCTGCACTCTGCCAGGCGAGCAGCAGAGCGAGGAAGTAGCAATCTGCCGGCTTCCTGTCATCTGCAGTTTATTCATCAGCACCATGCTCACGAGTAAACTTCCTCACGAGTAAACTGCAGCTAGGATCTCCCGTGAGCTCGCCTCCCTCCCCGCATGTATCAGTCCACCACCTGCTGCTGGGATCCCCACTCCACCAGCTCTCCCTCTCCAGCCACCCTACCCTTAGCCTCCCCTTTGCCAGCAGTGGTGAGCAGAAGGATGGTGGCAGACTCTGCAAGCAGTGGCTAGGTGGGGCGGGCGAGCATAGGGCTGGCAGGGTGAGCTAACAGGAACCGGTTTGGGGCTGTGGCCAAATTTCCACTGAGGGTTCTCCCGAACTCGGTGTGTCACTAAGGCAAGATTTGCAACACAGTGAGGGAGGCAAATAAATAGAGGGGCGGAGGGGCGGGGCAAGGGATGGGGCGAGCCAGCAATTTAACAAATGGTTTGGCTGAACCATGTAGAACCGGCAGAATCCCACCACTGCCTATAGGGCTGCCCCATCTGTTGTCCCTGGTGGTAGATCGAAGATTGTGAATCCCACTCCTGACACCAGTTTCTGCGGAAAGAAACACAGGACCCAAAAATTCCAATAATCCAGGCTCACTGCAGTTATTATTTATTTAGTGTCCATTGGAGGAACTTCTCCCCATAAAATACTGGGAGGAGATTTTTACAGACAGAAGGATGCACTTATATTTATACATTTCAGGAAAGGAGGAGAAAATGATATATGCATATTTCATTTAATAGATGATGTAACCATGACTATTCAGAATTAGTGACACTCAGGTTATCTCCCCAACCTTGTATTGTTGCTACCCTCAAGAAAGAGTTATTGTGTAAACAAAAAGAAATGTCTCACTTATGTTGTTACAGCAGTTTGGGTGAAATGTACTGAAAAATGAGGGCATCAACATTGCTCCATACATTCCTTCTGTATTTCTGTCTTGCTAACATGCTCCCATTTCTCCAAAAAAATTGTCTCCTCACAAACTTCCAAACACCCTTTATTTCTTTCAAGAAAAATAGTTGTCCCACTCACGCATGGAGAAGAGCTTGGACCATTTTTTATGTTTGGACTGTGGAAAATGTTAAAAGTTGAAATTCCTCAGTCTCACATTTACACATTTCTTCTGGCTTTTCCTTAGTGAAGAATTCAAAAATTTCCAAATTTGAAACATATACATATGATTTTCTTTGACTCCTGCATACTATCTAAATGGGAAGAATATCTCCTTTCAAAAAAAGAAACTTTTAAGAATTCTTCCAATATCATAATGGTGTTATATCTCATGTTTTTACACTTGTTCTGGCTGTGAGCTGCTCCTTTGTGTTGAGCTCTGGCCTCAGAAGGATAATGTAGCACTTGGGGATGAAGATGCAGCCCAGCAGACCAGCACTAGAGGCCAGGATGGAGAAGACCTGCACAGCCACCATGTATTTCCCTTTGGTGCTCAGGTAGGTGGGCACAAAAGTCACCCAGACACTGCAGAAGACCAGCATGCTGAAGGTGATCAGCTTGGCTTCGTTGAAGGCCCCAGGCAGGTTCCTGGCCAGGAAAGCCACCGTGAAGCAGATGGCAGCCAGGAAGCCCATGTAGCTGAGGGTGACGTAGAACATGACAACGGCCCCTTCATTGCATTGCAGGATGATCTCTCCAGGCTGGGAGTGGAGGTCAGAGTCAGGGAAGGGGGGAGAAACTCCCATCCAGATGGAGCAGATGATAACTTCGATGGCAGAAGAAGAAAGGATGATGGAGTTGGCCAAGCTCTTCCCCAACCATCTCTTCACTCGGTTTCCTGGTTTTGTGGCCAGGAAAGCCAGCACCACCATGATGGTTTTGGCCAAGAGAGAAGAAACAGCAACTGAGAAGATGAGGCTGAAAACTGTTTGTCGGAGAAGGCAGGTGGCTTTCCTTGGTTGACCAATGAAGAGAGAAGGAGACAAGAAGCAAAGCAAGAGGGACACCAAGAGGATGTAGGAGAGGTCCCGGTTGTTGGCTTTGACAAGGGGAGTTTCTCGGTATTTAATAAAGATGATTAAAACAAGGCCTGTGATTAAGAACAAGAGTAGGGCAAAAGAAACCAGGATGATGCCCAGATATTCTTCATGAGACAGGAAGGTTATGACTTTGGGGATACATTGGACTCTGTCTTCATTTGGGTATTTATCATCTGGACATTTGGTGCATTTTTCTGTATCTGAGAAAGCAAAAAAGCAATATATCTTAAATATTCTGTCCTTTTCTCTTGCAAGAAACACCTTCTTTGGATAATGGCTGATACCACAGACATTTTCCAAGAAATATTTAACTATGTCATTAAAAAGAGCATAAGAAGGATATTTTTTCTTTAAAAATGTAGCTAGGTATACGAAGTTGAGGGAAGTCCTAGGATGTTAGTTATTTCCTGTGTAATGTGTAGAATCTTCATAGGAACCTCTATTATTAGAGGTTAACATTGAAACATATAATCTTTTTAGGCAAACATCTTGAGTCCTGCCACATGGCAGTTAATATCTTGGACTTGGAGGATACCTACAGTATCTTGTAACATCTGGAAGCAACCTGGAATTAAGGAGAAACTTCCTATCAGTGAGAGGAATTAGCCAGTGGAACAGCTGGCCTCCAGAAGTTGTGGGTGCTTCAACATTGGAGATTTTTACGAAGAGACTGGACAGTCACTTGTCTGAAATGGTATAGGGTCTCCTGCTTGAATAGGGGGCTGAACTAGAAGACCTCCAAAGTTCCTTCTACTCTATTATGATTGATTGATTGATTGATTGATTGATCTATATGGCAGACAATTTGTGTAATGAGTTCCCCCCATAACTATCCAAAGCACCAGATTATGGCCCAGTGACCCCTTCTCAGTGATCCTCAAGGGAGGCCAATCAGCAATGAATTGCAAGGTCTTTCAGAAGGTGGACCAGAAACAATTCATCTAGTTTCAAAGCTCTCAGATGTTCCTAGAAAGGTAAACTTAGCAGCACATATCCAAACTAAAAAGCAGAAGAGATATTTCCTCTGCCGTTAGTAAAGCTTTCCCAGTCTGCCACCCCCTCCTCCCATCTCTTCCCAGCCCCTCCTTCCAAGTCTTTTTGATTTACTTCCGTTTAGATAAGAAATTGTGCAGGTTAAAAATAAAAAATCAGGTGAGCTTCGATCTGTCTTTTAACTTGCACTTTCATGAAAAGGTTCTGGATGGATCCAGTTCCACAAAGCCTCCTATTTTCCTCAGTGTGACCCACCTTCCTGAGTGGAGAAGGTCCCCTCTGGACAAGGAATACAGTCGTAGCAGCAAACTGGCTCTCCTTCTCGAGCCCTCTTGACAAATCCAGGATGACAACTTTCCACACATTTGGACTGAGGCAGGGACTGAGCAGAAGAAAAGGAAGGCCAAAGAAAAGGTGTTAGGACTCTCCATCCATGGAAAACGGAGGCAGAGATGGTTGAAGACAAGTAGCCTCTGGTCTTCACTGAGGTAAATATCAAATCTCTGACTACTTCTAAACAGATGTAGGAGGTATAACAACTGGCAGATTCTTCATGTAGTTCCTCCCTTTTGAATTTGCAATTTAACATTACAATAAAGTACTTTTCTATTTAATGTAGTCTAGAGGAATGGAATTGAAAAAAGATTTAAATATGATGATATATCCTTATATCTGATAATAAAGTTTACAGTAAACTATTTAGGAAATTTTATTCTAATAGTTTTTTAATATGAAATTAAACTGTGATGAAGAACATCCGACCATTAAGATCTTGAAAGGTTTCCATAAAACATGGCAAAGCCACTCCACTTAGGTCCCGTCTGTTGAAGAACTTCCATTAGATGACACCACCTGGCATGGGAGGCCAACCACCCTGGAGTCTTTAGGCTTTGCCCACCTGAAATGGGACCTTCGGAAAACAGAGAAAAGACACCAACATTTCTCTCACCCTATTGAGCATCTTTAGCCGTGAAAGAGCATCTTGGTTGATAGTAAGTCTTTGTCTTTCAAAATGCACCAGAATCTCACTCCTGACATCCTCCTTGGGGAAAACCAACAAGCTGTAAATGCTCAGATCTGCTGTTATCTCTCCATTTTGGTCCAAGTACAGTTTAAAGTGGGAAATATTCCAAAATTCATTCTTCTCCAGAAAGGGATGAAACTAGAATGGGAACATCCAGGAATTTGAAAAACAGAGAACTTTGTTTCTTATCCCACATTGAATCTTTCTTCTACAATTGTCTCATCTCCAAATGGGCTTACTTAGGATACAAATACTGCCATTATCTTTAAAAGTGAACAAGAAAGTTTGAGAAAAATTTATCAATCATTTACTGACAAAATATAGAAAAAGTATATAATTGATACAATTGGTCAAATATAGGGAACATTCTAGAGCAGATGAAAATAAAATGAACAGAGAAAAAAAAGATGATTCATAAACTCTTTGAAAACTACAGGTTGATTCCCAGAAAGCATGGGTTGATCAAGAAGAAAGTTGTCAGGCTAATCTTCTCCCTAGTCATCCTGATGGAAAACACCTCCAGATCTGCTAATTCTATTTGATTGTAATGCGACATTAACAAAATTTTGCAAATCTGAAAAAACAAATCTCCCACCAACTTTTTTCTCAGCCTGAAAAGTTAGCCAAGATGCTTTCTGAATTTCTTTCTCTCCCATTATGCAGCTGCAGGATTCTCCCCTCTTCTCTGATCCTTCCCTAGGCAGCCTCTCTTCCCTTCATCCCAAAAGTCATTCTCACACATCATTACCCTTCCTAAATAGATTATGGGAACTCTGGTGATATCACTGGATTTCAGTCAAGGACTCACAAACAATTGTGTGATGGGATTAGAAATCTGAGGCCTGGATAATAAGTGGATAAAAACTGTTTTCAAAATTATACAGAAATAGTTTCTAACCCTTTTTAATCTTTCCTATGCAACTTGAAGCTGATGAATAAGGGGGATAACTGTTGCGTATATAGTGAGGAGAAACAAAGAGAAGAAGGAACAACGAATGTCAACATTGCAGAAGCTGAAAAAATTAGAATTATCAGTTCAGAAAGATCTCCAAAACAGGGAAATCAGAAAGGAAATTGAGTTAATGAAACATAAAGTTAATATACTAGAACAGAAAGAAATTATAAGGAATATAAAATTGGCAAAACAAAACTATTTTGAATCAGCAAATAAACCAGGGAGTTGGCTCGCCCACAAATTGAAAAAAGAAAAAGCTAAAAAATTGATACAATATTTACGAGACGAGCAAGGAAATTTCCTCCATAGAATTGAGGGGGGGGAAATATTATTCAAAATTATTTTCAAATACTGTATAGTCAAGAAAACGTTAAAGAAGAAAATATTATAAATTACCTACAGGAGAGGAACTTGCCAAGTATAACAGATGAAGATAGGGAAATGTTGAATGGGGGAAATTTCATTAACAGAGTTAAGAGAGGCAATTAAAAAACAGAAAAATAACAAAACACCCGAGACAGATGGAATTCTGGTGGAAGTATATAAAAAATTTCAGGAAGTTCTGGAAGAAATTATGTTGGATGTATATAACAAGGTATTAGAGAAAGCCAAAATGCCAAATTCATGGATGGAGGCATATATAGCATTCATTCCAAAGGAAAGTACAGACAATCAATTCATTCAAAACTATAGGCCAATCTCACTGTTAAATGAAAGACTAAAAAAGATATTAAATAAAATAATTCATTTGGATCAAAATGGGTTTTTACCCAAACGAGAAATTAAGAACAATACAAGGATTATCATGAATATTCTAGAATACTATGAGGCTCATCCAGAAAAACAATTGGCAGTAATAATGATAGATGCACAAAAGGCGTTCAACAACTTGAATTGGCGGTTTTTAATTAATCAATTAATCGGGATGAAATTTGGTGAAATATTTATAGAAATTATAAAGACAATTTATTCTAACCAAACAGCAAAAATTAGGGACAGTGGAAATCTTACAGAAAAAGTCGATATAAACAAAGGGCTTAGACAAGGTTGTCCATTGTCCCCCCTCTTATTCATCCTTTCATGGGAAATATTATTGGCACAGGTAAGGGGAAATAAGGAAATAAAAGGGTTAAGAATTAAGAGAGAAGAATACAAAACGGGCCTTTGCAGATGACATGGCATTTATATTAGAGGATCCTTTGGAAACAGGAGAAAAACTCCTACTAGAAATAGAGAAATTGGGAATAGTGGCAGGCCTGAAAATAAATAAAAACAAAACGAAGATAATTACCAAGAATATCTATAGATATTATTACAGATGCTGGTATCGGAAAGCTGTAAAAATGTAACAAGGATGTTAAAGATATAAATGTTGAATAAAAATTAATTTTAAACAAAAACAAAAACAAAATGCCATGGTATCTACTCTTTGGAACCATTATTCCCTGAGTAATCGAATTGGCCAGATCTGTTGAGTTGGTTCCCCTCCTTCTCCTCTGGATTCCTCCTCCAAAGGATCTAAGATTACTGGATCCATACTGGGACCCCCATACCTGCCACGGCTGCAGCCTTGGAGACCCCAAAGTCTTTTCTCCCTTCTTCCTCCCCCTCCTCCATCTGGAGGAATAAGCGGCATTCAAGGCCTGGGCCAGAGTCTTCATCAGACTGTAATAGTGATCATCATTTGGGATCTGTCTACTGTTCCTTTTCTTCTGGGTCTCCAGTGGGGCTTTCTGGGTGCATCTTCTGCGGCCTTTGACAGAAAAGACGTTCTTTGAAAGAGAACAGCGGAAATAATAATCTTGAAACTTTTCTTCCACAAAGAATTGGGGTTCAAAGGAAGAATCCAATGGCCTTTTTTTTGCCAGATAACCAAAGTTCAAAATACTATGGATGTATTTGAGAAGTCTACGATTGTCCATTGGATACCATAGAAAATTTGTGAGAATCCAGACTTTCCCCTCAATGGGTCCTGGCAGACGCATGAATGTTAAATGGAAAGGAAGAATTCTCCTCCAAATGGAATCAAATATCATAAAGTGAACAAAGACGTTGACTTGTCTCCACTTAGAGAGAGTCTCCCTGAGGGCTGTTGTCTATCCAGTTGTTGAGAACAGTTGTGATATAACCACACAAATTCCACTCCTGACAAGCATAGGAGGAAAAATCCTCATGAAATTCTCTCCATTTTCTGTGTCTGAAGCAAAGAGGCCAATCAGGGTCCATCTGAAATGGAGGAGCAGGTGGACAATTGCTGGGTACTGGAATCCTTCTTTGGGGAGAATTTGGTGGAAAAAGGGGCATTTCCTTTTATCACTCAGAGCCTCTGAAGCAGTTTCAAGATTGATCTGAAAAAGCAATGAGGAATGCTGTGTTATATTTGGGATCACATCAAGTCCAAAATATTAGATTTTAATAAATCCAACCTGGTTCTCATGAATGTATTAGAATAGTTTGTTAATCAGATATTGTTGAAAATATTGAAGACAGAATATTAGCAAGATTGTATCATAATAAGGGAAAATCACCGCCCTGAGTCCGTCAGGAGAAGGGTGGTAAATAAATAAATAAATAAATAAATAAATAAATAAATAAATAAATAAATAAATAAATAAATAAAATAATAAATAAAATAATAAGCAAATTAAAACAGAATAAAAATGTAAATCGTATTCCTGTATCACCCCTACAATTTACCACAAGTAGATTAACTTCTTTTTCCAATTATGCAAGAAACAGGCAGACCTCAAAGGTAATAAGATTTGTCAGTTGCATAATCCAAGTTTGGTCTTTAATTGAAGTTTTCTCTGTTCCAACAGCCACAATTTTCAGAATCTGTCAGTTTCCATAGATTACATTTTATGCCAATGCCCATATTTTCTGAATTTAGATAAAGGATAAATTGTGTAAATTCCAAATCAGCTCTGAGGGCAGCAGCTGGAGTCCTTTTACCCACCCCAAGATACACTTCAGAGGCTGAGATTGGGTTGGTTCTGCTGGTGGTTTCTCTGTGGAGCCCCAAACATCAGATTGATGGAGAACATGGGGGAAAACTGGGCCTCCAATACTTTAATAATTGGGGCTGAGGAAGCTGGAGAGCTGTGAGGTTTTCATTTCAGCACCACTTTCCCTCCTGCCCTTTCTCTAACTGAGCTCCTTGGATGATGAGGGAGGCAAGATTCAGGCTCAGAGAAAACAACCCCAAGTAAGGAAAGGTGTTACTTGCCCTAATGGCTGACCATCTATGGCTATGATGTCATTTCTCAAAGACCATAACTTTTGAACTTGCTTTATAAATTATCAGATAATTATTAAGACAAAACAATTCAGGTCTATACAATCCAATGTGTAAGTATATCACATTATCTGTATAAATCAGTGTATTCAAATAGGAATTTAGCAGGCTAAAGATATGTACCTATAACAGAACTTATAACAAAATAAAAGGGTTGGAAGGGACCTTGGAGGTCCTCTAGTCCAACCCCCTGTTCAAGCAGGAAACCAGGCATAATAGCAGTAACTGTGAGAGGATCCTGGCGTCTTAGTGGACAAACAATTAAATGAGCCAAGAGTGTGCAGTGGCAGCCAAAAGAGCCAATGCAATCCTAAATCGCATTAAGAGAGGGATACAATCCAGATCAAGAGAGGAACTAATACCACCCTATAAAGCCTTAGTAACACCTAGAATCCTGCATCCCGTTTTGGTCCCCATACTATAAAAAAGATGTTGAGACTCTAGAAAAAGTGCAGAGAAGAGCAACCAAGAGGATTAGGGGACTGGAGGCTAAAACATACAATAAATGAACGTTTGTAGTTTTAAATTTCTTGAATTAAGCTGGAGTAGAAAGAAGAAAAGAAGGTAAATATAGAAAAAAGTCCATCGTGCTACAAGACACAAACACAGACACACACACAGAGCAGGGACGGGTTCTAAATTTTTTTAGCATCGGTTCTATGGGTGTGGCTTATTTTGTGGGCGTGGCTTTGAGTCATGTGACTGGGTGGGCGTCGCTAGCTGGTCACGTGACCGGGTGGCCATGGCTGTGTGTATAGGGACTTCTCAGAGGGCTGAAAAAAGTCATTTCTGACAGATCCTCCCACTTTTTTTTTTTATTGAAAAAGTTTTACAATACAGAAATTTTTCCCCCTTTTTCACCCCTCCCCCACCCCCACGCCCCCACCCCCCAACCTTCCCCCAACCCCACCCCCTCCCTCCCCATCCCACCCCTGACTTCCGCTACACATTTCTTTAAAAAAAAGAAAACAGCAAGAATTTGTAACGACAGGAAAAGCAAATACTATTATATATTCAATTCTAAATTGAGAGGAAGAGAAAAGAAAGAAAGAAAAGAATTAAGAAAATAAAAATAAAAAAAAGCCCACGAACATAGATATTTATCTAAAATTAACAATATTGTAATAAGAAAAACACCCAGAAAAAATAACCATTATAATATTTAACCCAATTTTAAAAAAAAGAAAGAAAAAGAAACATTACTAACATTACTAATCATATGCCATACTCGATCCCCCAACAATTATATAACCTACTTATTCATATTAGATAATATCAAATAGTTTAATCCCAACTACTCCCCTTAATTCAAGAACACAAAAACACCCCCCCGAAGAAAAGAACATAAAACATACAGTATAATATAATTATGCATATATTGTTATAATTTTCCATAGCTCGAATTTCAATCTTCTCTTCATCCTGATTGAAGTTAAATCTTCTTTCTTCACATATGTCCAATTCCAATAAGCTTCATCTTCTATCTGCCCCCATCAATAAAATAAAGCATTCCACATAAACCCCCCGTGTGACTTTATATAGATAGCATCCAACCACAAAGATATTCACTCCTCTAGGTAGAGTCATTCAAACTAACGTATTCTATTTCAACAAGAAGAAACCCAATGCAGCTCCGCCAAACCTTGAGAACAAAAAAAATTTAAAAAAAAAAAGAAAATCAAGAAAAGAAGAAAATCCTAGAAACTGCATTCCCAGATGTTCTTGTAAAGCTGTTTCAAATCCTGCCACCCTTTGTCGTTCACTCCTTCTGGTTGTGAGATGTTTTCATTTCCATTCTTTCCTCTTGGATGATAAATTCCAAAAAAAAACTATGATAGGGTAATCACAGAACGCTGCTATTATATAGATAGCATCCAACCACAAAGATATTCACTCCTCTAGGTAGAGTCATTCAAACTAACGTATTCTATTTCAACAAGAAGAAACCCAATGCAGCTCCGCCAAACCTTGAAAACAAAAAAATCAAAAAAAGAAGAAAATCCTAGAAACTGCATTCCCAGATGTTCTTGTGAAGCTGTTTCAAATCCTGCCACCCTTTGTCGTTCACTCCTTCTGGTTGTGAGATGTTTTCATTTCCATTCTTTCCTCTTGGATGATAAATTCCAAAAAAAACCTATGATAGGATAATCACAGAACGCTGCTACTATTGCAGCAATCTGTTAAACTTGCTCAAAATGTTGAATCCAATTCAAAATAGTAAAAGTTTTATAAATCTCCAACTCAGTATAAACTTTGAAAATTTTATAACCATTTTCCGAAATTTTCCATGCTTTCTGATAACAACTGTATTTGATAACAACTGTAACTGGTGGAGGACTTCACGACACTCATTAGTTACCACTTGAATTTCCTCATTAAATTCTGGTTCCTGCTGCTCGACATCACCACCCTTTTCTTGCGGAGCGTTGGACCTCTGCTGCTGTTCATCTTGAGTTATAATATTTTTTAAATCTTGCTCCAGCGGTTCAAGGTCCGGTGCTCCTAATCTAGGTTCACTGGTATGCTCAATTTTTCCATCTGAAAGATCCATAGTAAAATCCTCCGAGAAACCAGATTGTACTCCTTGTACATTTAACATTCTTTGATTCATTCTTTGAGTCTCATCCTTCTGTTTACCTTTTGCAAACTCTCTTTCTTGTTTCTTATTCTTAAAATATTCCGAGGCTCCCTTAAAGATATTTTTATAGAAATGTTCCGCTTTTCCAATAGTATTCAAAGAATATCTCACACCATGATATCTAAAAATTATGCCAACTGGTAAGTCCCATCTAAATGGGATATTACTTTTCTTCAATTCCTTAGTTAAAAAAGCAAATTCTTTCCTATCCTTTAGAACCTTCGATGGTAACTCTTTAAAGATATTAATTTGTGCACCTTCTACTTGCACTCTGACAGAGTAGGACTTTTGTAAGATGTCATCTCTCAGCCTTTTATCAGTAAAATAAACAACAACGTCTCTAGGCAAATTCCTTTGTTTGGCTACTCGTGAGTTGACTCTATAAACTTTCTCTATACAACCAAGAATTATCTCATCTTCTAACTCTAGTAATTCAGCAAAGACCTTTGCAGAAATTGCTTTTAAATCTCTCTGGTTTTCTTTAATACCTCTTACTCTGATCGCTGATGCCATAGTTTTGATTTGAAGCATGATAATATCATTCTGTGTAGTCTGATTTCAAATCTCAGCTTCCACAAGCTTTTCTTGTATTTCTTGAATCTGAGAGTCAAATTTACTGCTAGTTTCAGTTACTTTCTCCTCCATTTCAATCACCACATTTGAAAGATCTGAAATTACTTTAATAATAGTTTGACTTAATTGGTCATGCTTTCCAGCAATCAAGTCCACAAGATTCTTCTGTGAATTTTTAATTTTGTCAACTAGGCTCGGTAGGGAAATTGTTATAAGATCTTTTAAGTCCCCTTCTGCCAATCCACACAATTGCATCATCTCAGCTTTATTCTTCAGCTGGCTCATGGGGGAGCCCCCCCTTCCTTTAGTCATCTTTACTTTACTTTAAATTGCTTTACTTTGCTTTACTTTATTTTACTTTACTTTACTTTAATTAAAAAAAAAAATATCCAAGAAAATTCTTCTTACTTTAAGTGCCTTTCCCATAGCAGAGTATTTATTTCAAAACCTCCATTTTCAATCGCTCTGGTATTTCTTCAATTAAGACCAGTCGCCATCTTAAAGGACTTTCTTAAGAACTTTCACTTCTCTTCCTCTCCTTCCCCCTTCCCCTCTTTCCTCTTCCAGAAAATCAATAAAAAATCAGTAAAAAAATCCATACTTTAATTTAATTTAATTTTCCAACCTAACAGCCAACACCCTGCTTTTACTTTCAATTTTGTTTTCAGCTTGATTTGCATAAGGAGAAAAAAAAAATCTCCAGCAATTTAGTTCTTTGCAGCAAGCAGCTGAACCCTGCGCAAAACAGCTGAGAGCAAATCAGCTGAGAGTCGGGAGGCTGATCTAATCAATGGGCTAATTAGCCTATGCTGAAACTGAAAGGAGTTGTTTTTTCTTGCTGTTTGCAAGAACCAGGGGAGATATGATAGCAGTCTTTCAATATTTGCAGAGCTGCCACAGAGAAGAAAGGGTCAAGCTGTTTTCCAAAGCACCTGGAGGCCAGACAAGGAATAATGGATGGAAACTGAACAAGGAGAGATTCAACCTGGAAATAAGGAGAAATTTTCTGACAGTGAGAACAATCAACCCATGGAACAGAAATTGCCTTCAGAAGTTGTGGGAGCTTCATCACTGGAGGCTTTCAAGAAGAGACTGGACCATCATCTGCCAGAAATGGTGTAGGGTCTGCTTGGACTAGATGACCTACAAGGTCCCTTCCAACTCTCTTAATCTGTATCTATCTATACTATTCCAGACAAGTGGCTGTCCAGCCTCTTCTTCAAAGCCTCCAGTGATGGACCACCCACAATTTCTGAAGGGGAGACGTTCCATTCCTCACCATTAGGAAATTTCTCCTTAGTTTTAGGTTGTTTCTCTCCTTGATTAGTCTCCATCCATTGTTTCTTGTCTTGCTTTCTAGTACTTTGGAAAATTGGCTGACCTCTTCTTCTTTGGGGAAGCCCCTCAAACTTTGGTACATTGCAAAAGAGAAATTCACATCCGGTTATATTATAAATTAAGAAATCAAATTGAAACAGATTTGGAAAAATGGAAAAATTTACAATTATCTTTAATGGGGAGAATAGCATTAATCAAAATGAATGTATTGCCAAGATTGTTGTTTCTTTTTCAAACAATTCCGATAAAGTTGGAAAAAAAATACTTTGAAAGTGTGAATAAATTGATGGAAATACATACGGCAAGGGAAAAAAGTGAGAATTAACCTTAAATTGCTTCAAGACTCCAGGTTTAGAGGAGGATTTGGTCTATCAACATGGATTAAAGAATGGATCGTATTGAGAAATACAAAACTACTGACTTTGGATGGACATGACCTACAACTAGGATGGCATGCTTTCTTATGGTATGGAAAAAATTGGATTCACGGATATTTCCAGAGACATTGTGTAAGGAATGGCTTGTTGGTAGTATGGGAAAGAGTGAAAGAAAACCATTATATGGAAGTACCAATGTGGCTTTCAACAACAGAAGCATTGACATGATGCAGGTGGGCTCAGGGGCCCTAATTTGATATCCAATTATACAAAAATTTAGTTTAGTTTAGTTTATTTCGGATTTATATACCGCCTTCTCCCCAAAAGGGACACAGGGCGGTGAACAGTCAGAATCAAAATATATAAAGTTCAAAAGTTATTAAAAACTAAAATGAATTAAATCATTGGCTTCTCGATTTAAAACCCCAAGTCTATAAAATTCCAAATTTAAAACCAAATCTATACAATTTTAAAAACCTCATTAAAAAACCCTTTGGGCCAGGCCAGCTTGTTGGAATAGGTAAGTCTTCAGGGCCTTACAGAATGTACAGAAGTCCGGAATCAATCTCCCCGCTCTCTGTGTGAGCGTACTGGCCAGTTGGAGGTTATCGGTAGCAACAGGTGGTCTCGCAAATACCTTGGCCCTCACTTGACCTTCACTTGTTTCCATCTCTGTCGCAAGATTGGGAAAGTACTAACTTCTCGCTAAATGTACTGACCTATGTATCATATTATTCTGTAACGTAAGATGTGACACGTGAGAGGTTCCGAAACTAACAGATGGTGTAAGATATGGTAGGACATACTGGCCCTAACCTTATATGGAATAAGTAGCATAAAATAACTTCTTCTTTTTATATCCTGTGTTGATGTACTGTATCTCGATACGTGTGAAGGAAATGTATGCATTTGTAAGATATAAAGACATTTTAACAGAGAAGGGAGAATTAAAACAGAAACAAGACTTAGAAAAAAAAGGGATTGAGACTGACTGGTATAAACGGCTGCAGATACAATCAAGATGTGATAAAGACTTGAAACAATATGGTTTTAATTTGAGGGAATCAGAGTTGGATCAGATAATTATTGGAAAAGATGAAAAAATGATTAAAAGACTGTATAATTATTTGTTGCAAATTAGATTGGAAGATGAAGAGGTAAAAGAGACAAGGATAACATGGGCGAAAAATTTTGGATATGCAATAGAATTAGAGAAATGGCAACAACTATGGGAAGGGAATTATAAATTGACAATGGCAACTGCATATAGAGAAAATATTTATATGCAGTTTATAAGAATTATAAATTGGCAATGGCAACTGCATATAGAGAAAATCTATATAAAATGTTTTATAGGTGGCATATGCCAGCAGAAAGATTAGCAAAGATGTTTAAGGATAAATCAGCCAAACATTGGAAACGTTTGCATTTGCTGGGATCATACCATCATATGTGGTGGTCATGTTTAGAAGCAAAAAATTATTGGTTTAGAATACAGAAATGGGTGGAAGAAATATTACATGAATCTATAGAATTAAAACCAGAGGCTTTTTAATTGGGTATTCTCTCAGAGAGATATAGTAAAGATGTGTATTTAACTATACATATAATAACAGCAGCAAGAATTGTGTTTGCACAAAATTGGAAGACAGAAACAATTCCGTCAGAAGGTGAAGTAATAAAAAAGATTTTCGACTGTGCGGAAATGAATAGATTAAGGATAAGAGATAAAGAGGAATCAGTGTATTTCAAGATTTTATGTACAGTTAGAAAAGAAATATGAAGATAAGAGGATAGATAAATGATTTACATAATAGAAAGTTAAACGAGGGAAAGGATAAAAAATAAACCGAGATGACGCCAGAGTAAATGAAAAAGGGGGATGGGAGGGGGGAAAAGAAAGAAGATAATAAGAATAAATGTACAGTGATGATGATAAATACTGATAGAATAAATCTGAAAAGAAATTGAAGGAAAGTATATACTATTAGAATACAGGAGTTGTTCGGATACCAAAGGAGAATATTCCACAGCAAAGAAGGTAGAAAGGAGAGAGGAGGAGAGGGTAGGAAGAGGAGAGGGAGGGAGAGGAATGGAAGAAAGGGAAAAGGAGAGGAAGGAAGGGGAGGGATAGGAATAAGAGAGAAGGTGAGTAGGGGGAAAAGAAGAGAGGAGTGGGGGAAAGGAAGGGGAAGTAGGATGAGGTAGGAGAGGAGGAAGGAGAAAGTAGGAGAGGAGGGAGGGAAGGGAAGAGAAAGAGGAGAAGAAGAAGGGTTGAGGGAAGAAAGGGTAGAAGAGCAACTCTGAATGTAATTAAAATGCCTTATTTTAATGCTTTCTTTAAGGAAAACATGTATACGTAGGATTAATTATGTATAAGAAAATTTACATTTTATATTATGCGTATAAGAAATAAAATTGAAAAATTTTCCCAATTTTTTTTTTATTTTTATTTTGGTAATTACACTAGATGTACCCAATTCCTGCAACTGTTCCTCATATGTTTCAGTCTCTAGGGCCTTAATCATCTTAGTTCCTCTTTTCTGCACTCTTTCCATTGTCTCTACATCTTTTTTAATATGGTGGCCAAAACTGGATGCACTATTCCAAGTGTTGTCTTGCCAAGGCATTATAAAGCGATACCAATACTTCATGTGATCTTGATTTTATCCCTCTTAATGCAGCCGAGAACTGAATTAGCTTTTTTGGCTACTGCCACATGTAGGGATGGAAGAATTAATTCGGGCAGAATGCAGCAAACTGCTTCCGTTTCTGGTGTCATGTATCTTCTTCCTGGATGATCTCATTCAGGCTCTGGTCTGTGTTATCTGACCTTCCTTCCGAGTGGGGGAGCAGGGAGGAGGATTTTCCAATTAGAACGCTGTTGCTGTCCTGCCTTTTATCTGCCTGTGTAAAACTGTATAAAAAATAAAGCTCTCTGAGAGAGCGGGGGAGACATCTTTGATCAGAGCAAATGCCTGGCCTCTGATTTTCTACAGCCACATATTGCCGGCTCATATTTAAGTGATTGTCCACCAAGACTCCAAGATCCCACTCACAGTTACTGCTATGGAACCAGGTTTCACCTAATCTGTAAGTGGACATTTGGTTTTTCTAGCCTAAGTGTAAAACATTATTTTTCTCTATAATGAATTTCATTTAGTTAAATAAGCCCAGGATTCAAGTCTATCTAGATCTATCTGGATTGAGCCTATTTTGATGTTGGCTATTCCTCCCACTTTGGTGTCACGTGCAAATTTGTTGATTTCCCCATTTCTCCCCTCATCCAAATCATTCATGAAGGTGTTGAAGAGAACTGGGCCTAAAATGGAACCTTGGGGTCCCCCACTTCTTGTTTCCCTCCATGCAGACGTAGTTCCATTGAGGACCCCAGGCTGAGCCCATCTGGGGGTGATGCTGTCTATCCCACATATTTTCAGCTTCCCAAGAAATAGGTTGTGGTTTACTTTGTCAAAGCCTTTCTGAAATTCACGTACTGTATACTACATGCACTGCATTTCATTGGTCCACTAATTTAGTCAGTTTTGTCAAAAAATGAAATAACATTTATTTATGATCTGTTTTTTGATCCTGCATTAGTCCTAGTAAGTCATTCATATCTTAACTGAAGAACAAGGGTTCAAATATGCATCTTTCCCTTCCCCCTTGGTAAGCATAGATCCTTCTTCTCATGGCTCCATTGAGCCCAAACCTCCCTCTCAAACAAGGGCTTGGATCAGGGCCAATAGGCTGAGCTCCATTTTGAGGGCAAAACATTTTCTCCATCATATTTCTCTGTTTATTGAGTCAAATGTTGCACGAACATCTAGAAAGCAGCAAACCTTGTTTTACCTCACTAATATAGATGAGATATTTCAAGACAAATTTCTTGCCAATATTAGATTATTAATTTATCCATTATTTCTTATAAAATCTATATAGCTTTTCACTCTACCTAAAACCTTCTGGTTCTTCTGCAAATAATGCATTTTTCTCAAGTTTAACTAAGAGGATCATGGCATAAATGTTAGCCACAATATCTGCTAGTCTATTTGGTCTATAATTTCTAGAGTAATTTTTATTCCACTTTTTAGATGGATAAAATGCTACTATTGCCAACTTCAATCTGACTGGATACGGCAGGAATTATTTATGTGTGAAAATGAAGATGCCAATAGAGGCCCCAACAACCAGGGATATTTTTTGATTAGTTAAATAGTTGTTAGAGTGTCTTCTCCAGGGAATGTATTGCTTGCATTTCAGGCCTTTTATGATTAATCTCAACATGAACATAGTTTGGTAAAATATTGAGAATATGGAGAAAAGCAGCTCTTGAATTCCATGAAGACATGATTGCATCTATTGCTCACCCACCACCACCCACCCCTCACTTTACCAGATGGAGAAAAACACACAAAAACCTGAGGGACTTTGTAGGTGCCTCCTAATGTTGACATCCCAGTGTCTAAGAACAAAGTCAACGTTAATGAAAAAGTAGTTTTTGGAACTTTGCAGAGTTAAAAAAATCTAACTGTCTCTGCTAACTGCATAGCTGTGTCTGAGGATTATGGGAAACCTGGAACTTGGCCTTGGAAAAAGACTCTTTGAAGCAAGCAGCGTCCATTATTTCTCCCAAGGCTTGGCAGGAAAGAGAGCGGAAGCCAACCCAGTGAGGGTAATAACCACATTCCCCTTTTAAATTGGGCTTCATAAACACCCAGCAACTCCAGTATTCTTAGGCCTGGCCTAACTGGGAATTCTGGAAACCAGCATCCAAAAGCATCTGTGAGGCTCCAAGCAGGAGGGAGAGCATCAAAGTCACCAGTTAATCTTCTGAACCAGGGGTGAAATTTTATTTATTTATTTATTTATTTATTTATTTAATTTCTATACCGCCTTTCTCCCGTAGGACTCAGGGTGGTGTACAGCCAAGATAAAAACACAAACACACAAACATAAAATTAAATTTTAAAATTATTAAACAATTTGGTCCAATTGAATTAAAAACCCAGAATTAAAATATCAAATTAAAAATTGTTTAAATGGTCAGCCCTGCCTGTTGGAACATCAGAGTCTTGAGGGCATGGCGGAAAGTTTGAAGGTTGGAGATGTTACGTATCTCCGGGGGAATTCATTCCACAGGACTGGAGCCTTCACAGTTGCACCCATAATCACCCCTGCAGCCGCATTCTGGATCAGTTGGAGCCTCAGGGTGCTCCTCAAGGGGAACCCCATGTAGAGAGCATTACAGTAGTCCAGACGTGAGGTGACGAGGGCATGAATGACCATGCGCAGGGCGTTCCAGTCCAGAAAGGGATGCAACTGTCAGATCAGGCAAAACTGATAAAAGGCTCCCCTGGCCACGACTGTTATATGGTCTTCTAAAGACAGCCGTGAATCCAGGAGGACACCCAGATTGTGAGCCCTCTCTGTGGGGGGAAGGTCTCGTCCCCAATAGTAAGTGATGGCACCAGCTGACTATACCAGGATACCGGAAGCCACAGCCACTCGGTCTTGGAGGGGTTGAGTCTGAGCTTGTTTCTCCCCAGCCAGATCCGTACGGCCTCCAGGTAGGAGGACATCATGTTAAGGGCATCATCGGGGTGGTCTGGGGTGGAGATGAACAGCTGCGTGTTGTCAGCGTACTGATGGACCCTCACCCCGAAACCATGGATGATCTCACCTAGCGGCTTCACATAAATGTTGAACAGAAGGGGCGAGAGGACTGACCCTTGTGGTACCCACAAACAAGGCACCTCGAGGTCAACCTCTGCCCCCTGCCAACACAAACTGAGAATGGCTGGAGAGGAAGGAGGAGAACCACCGCAGCACGGTGCCCCCTATTCCTAACCCCTCCAGCCAGTGCAGCATGATACGATGGTCAATGGTATCAAAAGCCGCTGAGAGATCTAATAGGACCAGAACAGAGGAAGAGCCCCTGTCTCAAGCCCTCCAGAGATCATCAACCAATGCGACCAATGCCATTTCCGTGCTGTATCCCGGCCTGAAGCCCGACTGGTACGGATCCAAATAGACAGCTTCAACCAGGTACTGGGGCAATTGTCGCCCCACCAGACTCTCAACAACCTTCGCAACAAAGCGGAAGTTTGAGACTGGACGATAATTTGCTAATACAGCCGGGTCCAGGGAAGGCTTCTTGAGGAGGGGCTTCACAACCGCCTCTTTCAAGGCAGCGGGAAATGCTACTGGTTCGGACCGGTTCGGCCGAAATGGTAGCGGTGGCGGCGTGTGGTTCGGAGATGCGGTAATGGCGGCAGCACGAGGCTCTGCCCACCCACCCAGATGTCGTTACTTTCTGGTTTAAACCAAGAAGTAACCTGCTTTGACCCTCTGTGCATGCACAGAAGGCTTTGCACATGCACAGAGGGACCAAGCATGCACGTGATACACGCGTGTGCAGAGCGTGCACTTCCAAACTGGTAGGGAAGGTAAGTAGATTTCACCCCTGCTCTGAACACCCACGGAGGGATCTCTGCAAACCTCTGTCAAGCTTTGTCCAGACATTGTGGGAAATCACAGACCCCCTCCATCCACAGAGATTCATTTCTGTCTCTCTCCCATTAGCCCAACTCTATTGCCCGAATGCCAAACCTGGAATGGGTTCAGACAATGGGCTAACAATGTTTTACAGTGGGTTGTGGAAAACCCTGAAGCCAAAAGCAGAACCTATAAAAAGTTTTCCATCCTGTCTGCGTTGGCCATCATCGCATTGCTGGTTGCTGGTGAATCGAGGGGAGTTCATACAACACCCTTAATCCAGGTTCATGAAGGAGAACTGCTACGTTGGCATAATGGGCCATGGCAAAATGCATCAATCAGATGCCAGGTTAGGGTGATGACCTGCTTCACGCATGGACACAGGATGGGGGAAGGTTCCCAGGCACCCAAATGTGTGAAATGGAGTCCACCTATTTCAAACTCTCAGTCAATATTTTCAGGGGCTTCATAGGCGACCAAGGACGAGACCCCTGGTCCTCAGAGGCTCCTTTGGGGATGGAAGGGAGAAGGAAGCCGCTTTGAGATTGGTTCCCTCTAGAACCCAACTCCTTTGCGCCCCCAGACAAGATTCAGGACTGACTGTGGGCAATGCCCAGCTCAGGTGCACCCAGCTGTCATGGAAAGCCTGGAAGCATCTGGATGCCCTTCACATGAGCTGTGAACTTGGCCCACTCAAGTCAGCCCAGGAAAGAGGGTTCCTTCCCAATCCAGGTTAAGGAGGCCACACCCTTCCATGATGGTTAAAGGTGTTTGGTTACTCAGCTCAGTTAATCAACCACCTGATGAGACATTCAGACGTCACTCCTGAAAGGGCTCCGCTGTGGGGTCCTGCAAAGGGGACGGAAGGGGTCAGGGCAGTGCTGGGCTTGGCTGAGGAGGGCCAGATCCAACCCAGATCCCCCAAGAGGCCTTGAAAGCCCAGTTTAATCTCCCAAGAAACTCTGCTCCAGCCTCAGCCGGCTATTCTGGCCAGGACCAAGCTGGTTCGTCTTCACACAACCTCTGACCCCTGGGGGAACAACACCTACCTGCCAGATCCAAAACTAGCAAACCACCCCATTTCCCTCACGTCAGCCCTTCCCTGCAAGGCCAGACAGACCCCCCTCCCTATGGGGTGCCCCACTTCCCAGATAAGGAGGAAGATGCACCTGGCTGCTCCAGGGGGAAACTGGCAGCTGATTGCATTTCCCCACTAGACCCCACCAGCCCCACCTGGCCTGCAGGTGCCCAGGGCTCACCTCGGAGGACCACCTGTCCCCACCTGTGACGTCAGAGCCCCTCTCCCTCCCAGCCAATCCCAAGGAGGCCCCTCCCTTAGAGGAGAGCTTTCCGACAGCACCTGAGCTGCCCACACCAGATGGGGTGGGGGGCTCCCCCTGCGTCCCTCCCTGTCCTCAGTAGGAAGGGGGACAGACCCCCTACAGATCCCCTGTCCTCGCAGGACCTCTGCTTGCCCCTCTTCACAGCACAGCCACCTGCAAAACTCTGTCCAAATTCAGCCTGTTGGAGGCCGCTTGACCGGCAAGGAGGAAGCCAGGCGCAGGGAGGCCCCTCAGCCTCGGCCAGCTGGGTGTGGAGGTGGTCAGAGAGCCCCCAGGTGAAGCTGACCCAGAGATCTCGGCAAGGTTGCTCATAAGTGGTTGCCATTGCCTCTTTCCCAGGGCTCTGAGAGAGTGGCTGGCCCAGAGTCTCCTAGCTGGCTTGGTGCCCGAGGCACGACTGGAACTCAGGGTCCCCTGGGATTTAACAACCACCACACCCAACTGACTCTGGTGAGATCCACGCAGCCCACTTAACCCGGTCCCTTCCCCAATGGCCACGTTCACACTTGCAACTTTTAACCATGGTTTGTTTCCTGAGGCTGAACCTGTTGGCCGAGGAGTCGGTGGATTATGGGAACTCCAAAGGATCTTAATTCATTGGAGGGAAGCTGAACAAGAGGATACACAGGGCGTCCTCGATTTACGACAGTTCATTTAGTGACCGTTCAAGTTACAACAGCACTGAAAAATGTGAGTTATGACCGTTTTCCACAGTTACAACCTTTGCAGCATCCCCAGGGTCACGTGATCAGAATCCAGATGTTTGGCCACTGATTCATGTTTATGACCGTTATGGCTGTGTCCCAGGGTCACGTGATCCCCTTTTGCGACCGTCTCACAAGCAAAGTCAATGGGGAAGCCAGATTCACTTAACAACTGGGCTACTAATTTAAGAACTGCAGTGATTCACTTAATGACTGTGTCAAGAAAGGTCATAAAATGGGGCAAAACTCACAATTGTCTCACTTAACAATAGAAATGTTGGGCTCAATTGTGATCGGAAGTCAAGGACTACCTGTATCGGGGACACTTTTCTTCTCGCAAGGACCACATTCACACCACACACTTGACCAGGCCGGGGTCCTCGCAGCCCCCCTGAGACCAACCAGAGGTCCACGTGGAGCCTCCTCAAAGCCCATGAGAAACTCTGGATGACAACAGCCCCCCTCCTCCCCTGGGACAACCTCGGACATTGGGTGGGCTCATTCCTGACCAAGAAGGGACTTCCTCCTCTCTGGGCAGAACCCGGCTTCAGTAAGACATGGCTGGGAACATCCTGGAGGAGAACAGAGTCTAATGGCACATCCACCTGGCATCAAAAAGCCACAGCTTGAACCCGGAGCTCCCCAGGATCTGCTCTGCAGGCCCTGAGAGCAGAATCTGAGGGACGTTGAGTGGGAGAACTTCCAAGTGGTGGACGTGGGATATGGGCCCTCCTCTGTTCTTCCCTGTCAGGATGGACCTGCCTGTCCCTTCAGTTCCCCTCCTCACTCAGCCCCCCAGTTCCCCCTTCTAGGCCAAGAGGTCCATATTAATGTCCTCTCATCCCCAGAGAAGACACAGAATCCCTGAACAATCGATCCAAGGAAAGCAGGAAGGAAGGAGTTCCAACAGCCCCTTCAAACCCCTCGGAGGATTTTGGGTATAGAAAGTCTCAGCCTCAGAGATGGGAAGGTCAAAGGGGTCCCTCCCCCCCCCCCACAACTCCATCCCCACAACAGAGGAATCCCCACCAGAGCTCCAAAAACAATGTCACTGGAAATCAGGTTGCACCAACCACCACACTGTGGGCCTCCCCAACATCTTTGTAGATGATAAGGTGGGTGGCCAATAAGTTGAATAATGAGAGAGAGAGAGAGAGAGAGAGAGAGAGAGAGAGAGGTGATAGATCTCAGTTGCAGACCTTACAGTCCATTCTTTATTTAATACACTAAGAAAGGTCAAAATATAAAGAATCTTAGTGGATTATATGACTTTGGAAATGACAAGAAAGAAAAAAAATAAAAACTTCCATCCACTTTATAATTTTCTGCCTATTTGTTCAACAATATACTCCACAAGTTGTCACTTTCCTGCTTCTTAATGAACTGTTATCCAAAATTTAATATTGCTAGAAAAAGATGGGAAATGAGCAATTTTAAAGTCAGCTGCAATGAGGATCCATATATGGGATTCTGATATAAAACAGAATCCCGAATAGGCCCCCCTCTTAACATTGGGCAGAGTTGAAGGGCACTGATGGCCTCCTTGGCATTAGAAGACAGGCAAGACGAGAGTTCAATGGCATTGACTTCAAGTGGCCCCAAACTCCATAACTCTGGGTGAGCTTCCCAGCAATCTCTGGAGACAAGAGGCCACGTGGAAGGACAGTAGAATCAATTGTCTTGTTATTGAAGTACCTTCCCCAGCATCACTTCCTACATCCTCATAGTGGATTGAGGATTCTTCCTTCCCTTGCGGCCCTTTATTCGTTTTTTTCATTGCGGCTGCGGACTTTTGGGATGCTTCGGTTGCAGCGCTTCTTCCATAGCCTCTTGGAAAGTTATCCTGGGTTTAGCAAGTAGTCAGCTTTGCAGGGTGAGATCCCTCAGTCCCAATACCAACTTATCTCTCATTGCCTCATCCAGGTTGGAGAATTCACAAGCGGTGGCTATTTCGCGTAAAGTTGCCACAATTTCGCTTATTGATTCTCCCTCCCTTTGGTCTCTCCTGTAGAACTCCTGCCGTCTCAGAAGGGATGAGGCTTGGGGTGCGTAGTGTGCTTTCAGGATGCCCTGGAGTGTCGGCCAGGTCATAGTTCTCAGTTCTGCTGGACAGGCTAAAGCTTTCACCATGTTAAAAACAGCGGCTCCACAGTGCGAGAGGAATAGCGTCCTTTTCCTCTGTTCCGACAGGCTCAGCAAGTCGTTTGCTTCCAGGAACATGTGGAATTGCTCCATGTACGATTCCCAGTCTTCTCCCGCCAGGTTGAATGGTGTGGGTGGAATTATTGAAGACATCTTGCGCTGGCCATTGTATTTTTGGTGGCCGTTGATTGCCACGTGGAGGTTTCAGCAGCCTAGTGTCCTCTTGTCCTTCTGAGATCCCACCAATGATGAGTAGTGGTTGCAGACTTTGTCGCCAGTGGTGAGTAGTGGTTGCAGACAGAGGAGGCAGGACACGTTCGGCAGTTTAAATATGTTACTAAGGATCAAGGTTGGACCCAATAACTTACGAAGACAAGGATAATGGTTCATTCAGAAGTATCTTTATTAATGCACATCTGCTCTCTTACAGGTATCATCAGGAACAATCCCAGGATCTACGTGGGATGACCCTAAATACTCTGAGGGCGGTGCTACAGGTAAGGAGTGACCAGGGGACGGAATGATGGGCTTGTCTAAGGTAGTTAACCCTTGGGCTGCCAGGTCAGGGGTGAGTGCTTGCCCAGGAAGGGAATTTATGCGTGACAAATCCCCCTCTAAATGCCCGTCCCTGGGGGGAGTGATCCCTGACTGGTGTGAGCCTTTGAGGAGGACACAGAGCCTGGATGTGAGATATGTGTGTTGTTTTGACTGGGGTGGTTTTGTGAGTATGTCAGCTGTTTGGTTCTCAGTGTCACAGTGTATGGTCTTGATAAATCCTGTCTTATGAAGTTGCCTTACGTGTTTGTGTTTGATGTCTATGTGCCTGGACCTTTGACCTACTGCGTCTGCCATGGATATCTTTATGGCGGCCTTATTGTCTTCATAGATGTGTATGGGATGTTTAGGCTCTGCCCAGATGCTGGCAAGTAGTTCGTTGAACCATGTTAGGTTGGTTACAGCCTTGGACAAACATATATATTCGGCCTCGGTGGTGGATGTGGCCACTAGGTTCTGCTTGCCGGTGTACCAGTACACAGGACTGTCATTCAGGAAGAATATGTATCCAGAGGTACTCTTTCTGCTCTTCACATCCCTGGCCCAGTCAGCGTCAGCATAACAGGTGAGAATGGGTTCTTTGGTTGCGTTGGGCTCCAGCTGCAGACAGGCATCAGCACTGTGTTTCAGGTACCTGAGTACCCTCTTGACTGCTTCCCAGGGGAACACTGTGGGGTTGCCCACGTGTCCAGACAGCAGGTTCACGGGCAGGGCGATGTCTGGCCGGGTCCAGTTGGCGATGTACAGAAGGGAACTGATGGTGGATCTGTACAATGTGTTGTCTTGAAAGCGTGGGGAATCATCATTCATGTTCTTCAGGAAATCCTTTCGCATAGGTGTGTCACTTGGTTTGGCTTCGGCCATGTTGCACTTGAGTAGGAGCTCTGTGATCTTCTCCTTTTGTGACAGTAGAAATCCCTTGGGTGTCTTGTTGATTTGTACTCCAAGGTATTTGTTTATGTTCCCCAGCGACTTCAGTGAAAAGTGCTCGCTTAACTTATCTGCAAATAAATCACAGTCCTTCTTGTGTCTGCCGATGTATAGTATGTCGTCCATGTAGACGAGTACATATTCTATACCTCCACTGTTCTTCCTGGTAAAGAAGCAGTTGTTGGCAGGGATTGCCTTGAAGCCTAGTGACTCTAGTACTCCGACAAGGCATTTGTACCATCGCTTTCCAGATTGTTTCAGCCCTTCAACTCTGGTTCAACTCATGTTGAGCAACCAGGTGTCTCCTTTGCTTGTGTCCTTGCTGGGTGGGGCCTTAACGTATATTTCCTTATCCAGCTTGGCGTGCAGGTACGCTGTCTGGACATCAAACTGGAGCACTTCTAGACCTAGAATGGATGCAATGACAAGGGCGCTTTTGACACTCTCGGCCCTCACGGTTGGTGAATAGGTGTCGGTGTAGTCCTCAGGGTATCTTTGGGTGAACCCCTGGGCGACTAGCCTGGCCTTGTACATGCTCTTGCCCCCCTCTAGTGTCTTTATTTTGAATATTCACTTCATCCCTATGGGTGTCTTACCCTCTGGTACTCTTGCTGGAGTGTATACGTTTAATTCCTTAAGGCTATCCATCTCCCTCTTCATCGCAGCCTCCCACTTTGATCTCTCCTCCTGGGGTAGCTTAGTTACTTCATCATATGAGTCTGGGGTGATAGGGCTAGATTGTAGGTGCATTACGTAGTCCTCGAGTCTCTTGGGCATTTGATTTCTGTTGGCTCTGACTGGCCTACCGGGTGTGGACTCTGTGTCGTGTAAATATCTCGCCTCCTTGTGAGTGAGTGTATCTACCTTCAATTTGGGCTGACCTGTCTTCCATTCTGTAATTTTGCTTTCCTGCTGGTTGGGTTTGTCTTTTCCTGGGTGTGTGTCAGTTGGAGTGATTGGTCTGTCTTGGTCTTGGTTGTCATGACTGCCCTCTACCTTGTGTTGTAACTCGTTTAAGTGTATCTTAGACCAGTTTGCCTGCTTGTGGAATGTGGCTGTTCTCGATATGATGAACCTATTATTGTTATCTATGAACCTGAACCCCTTGGTACCTGGCTCATAGCCCATGAACCTTAGTCTTTTTGACACCTTGTCCCCCTTTCTACGTAATTGTTTAGGGATGTGTACATCCGCAGTGACCCCAAATATGTGTAAGTGTGAAATATGTGGTTTTTTGTTGTACATGACTTTGTATGGTGTTTTATCTATCACGCTAGACCAGAATCTGTTGAGGGTATAGTTGGAGTAAGCTAGGGCCTCAGACCAGAAGTGTTGGCCGAGTCCTGCGTCCTCGAGGACGCACCTCATCATGGTCTGGAGGGTGGAATTTTTTCGTTCTACCACGCCATTCTGAAATGCTGAGAATGGCAAAGATATAAAATGCAGAATGCCCTTTGACCTCAACCAGCACGAGAAGTCTCTTGATAGGAACTCTGATCCCCTGTCCGTAATTATCTGTTTTATTTTTGTATTATGTTGCACCTCTACTCGTTTGTAGAATTCCCTGAATTTTTGATAGGTCTCACTTTTGTGCCTCAATGTGTACATGAAGCCATAACAACTGTAGTCCACTATAGTTAGGAAGAATCTTTTGCCATATTTTATGGATGGCTTCAGTGGCCCTACGAGGTCCATGTGTACCATGTCAAATGTGTGGTTGGAGGTGCGGGTTGCCTTCTTGGGTCTAGGGGCTACCTTAAGTTTCGAGCACTTACACACCGAGCAGTCCAGGTAGGTTTCACAGTTTTTTATTTTTGTTCCCTCAGTACAACTTGTTACCTTTTGTATGACTGGGAAGCTGGAGTGCCCTAATCTACGGTGTAGAAGTGTGCACATTCATCGTGGATTGGTTTGCCTACGCTGACCTTCCCTGAGCCTTGTGCATCCCCTTTGTGAGTGTGCGTGCCCTCGTTTTCTTGTTTCCCATCGTCATTGGTTTCGTCCTTCCCTATCCCTGCTTCTTTGTTGGTGTTTTTACAGAGTGTGTCTGTTTTGGATGCATGAAAGTAGGGTAACCCCTCTTTGATTGTGATCTTTCCTATGCTCTTGTTGTCCCTGACCATGGTGACTCCTCCCTCCTTAATGCTTATCTCAATTCCCGCTTCCTTGCTAAGCTTCAGTGATGCGAGTATATTGTGGGGTATTTCAGGGACTAGTAACACCCTCTCTATTTTGCCTATGTTTGGTAGGATCATGTTGCCCCTTCCTGTTACCTTCACATCGTTTTGATTGGCCACCTTGATCAGGTAATCCTCCCTTGTGAATGATGAGAGTAGCCCTTTGTCATATGTGGTGTGGTTGGTGGCTCCGGAGTCGATGAGCCACCAGGATCCCTCTCTATCTGGCTTGTTGGCTTGTGGGGTTTCCTGGGTGTGTTCCCCTACTCTACACAATGAGCCATTCTGGCTGTCCCTTGAGCTGTCTCTATTCCCTTTCCTCTCCCAGGGTTTTGGTGAGTCTCTACGTCTTAGTCTGTTGTCTTGAGTATGTCTCTCTGAGTTCCTACTGCGGTGTTCGTGTCTGTTCCACTCTCTATGACCTTTGGGGCAGTCACATCTGTAATGTCCCCTGGATCCATAATTGTAGCACTCTATGGGGTCTTGGGTGGCGTCTGTGAATGCTACTCTCCTTGATTGTCTGTGTTCCCTGTGTGTTGTTTGGTGGCTCTTCCTGAGGTTGTCCTCCGCTACCAGTATGTTTGAGAGACTATCAATGGACATGTGCCCTAGGCTTAGGATGTCTAGATGTGTAAGAAAAGTGTCCCAGGCTGGACCTAGGGAGTTGAGGATTATACTTTTCATAGTCTGCTCTGAGACAATCTCCCCCCTCAGTTGTAGTTCGGCCCTGGCTGCGTTCAACTCCAATAAGTGTTCCCCCATGGATGCCCCGGGCCTGATCTTGGCTGAGTAGAAGTCCTTGGAAATTTTTGTGGTGGTGGCTACACTATCACTATAGAAGTACGCAAACATTTTTTTGAGTTATTTCAAATACAGTTAAACCATGTTCTATACTGTAATATATGCGTGGTGAAATGCTAGAAACTAACAAGTAAAATGCCCTGTGATGCAAACAGTCCATTTCAAAAGTCCAGGGTTCCTCTGGAGGATCAATAATAAAAAACAACATATTTTCTTTTAAGAGAATAACTTGGAGTTGTTGATACCACTCCATTAAATTAGATCTCTCCATTTTTAATTTTGGAAAGTCATTTGGCAAATTTCCTGTGCTATTATCCAGGTTACTTACTGCAGGCTGCTGTCCATGGTGCTTGACATGCAGGAAGCCACAGTATGGCACAGGAATGCTTGTGGGAAGTATAAAAATCTCTCCTTGCATTTTTTTTCTTCTCTTGTCCACAGGTGCTTCTGCGCATGCACGGAGTTCATTTCAGTCATGGCTTCGCCGGGGAAGGTTCCTGTCATTGCTGCTCCAGTGAAGAGGTCTCTCCAGGTTGTGCAGGCCTCTGCTTCAGTCCCTTGTGTCCAGTGGTGATCCGGGAAGGTGGTTTTCTCTGCTGGCTGACCGTTTGTCCTTCTTGGGTGCAGTCCTGGCGGCAGCGGTGAATATTGGCCCCACTCAGCTTGGTCCGGTAGTCGTGGCCTTGGTGGGGGGTGGCGCTCCGTTGCCGAGGGGCGCTGCGGCGTCGGTGGGTCCCCAGCCGTGTCCGCGCCCCTCGATGGGTTGTTGGGGAGCCCCCTTCCTTTGCCCCTTGCCTTCCTGGGCGCTTTGGGGAATCCCTTCGGCAATTTTATTTTGGGCCCGAAGGCGGTGGTGAGGGTCTTGATGGCCTCTTCCACCTGCCACATGTTTAAAGATGGCCACTACTCAAAACTTCGCGCAGCACCATCTTCCTCATCTCTTGGTGGGTGCTCGGCTGGGGGTGACCTTCTTACCGGGGATGTGTCCGGTCGCTCCGCTTTGCGTCCGCGATCCCTCCTAGTCTCCTCTCGGCCTCAGATCAGGTCTCTGATGCTGGCTATGAGTTCCTCATCTGCGGCAGGGATTTCCAGCAGGCTCAGTAGGTTGCGTGAGCTTGCTAATGTCCGGTCATTCGGTTTCTTTCTCGCTTTGTGCTTCGGGCCCCTGCTCATTGTCCAATGAGTAGGTTTCAGGGCCATCTTCTCTTTGTTTTCTTTCAGGCATTTCTGCTGCCATGTCGTCGTGTGTGAGCCGTTGCTCTTCTAATTTTCTCGTGTCGGATCTTGTCTGAGGTTTCCCTTTTTCTTCTGTATTGCGTTTCTTCTCGGGCATGTCTTCTGGTCATTGGGTCATCCAACCATCCTCTGCTACCATTTTGTTACCAAGGATCGAGGTTGGATCCAATAACTTATGAAGACAAGGATAATGGTTCATTCAGAAGTATCTTTATTAATGCACATCTGCTCTCTTACAGGTATCATCAGGAACAACAACAGGATCTACGTGGGACGACCCTAAATACTCTGAGGAAGGACCTACAGGTAAGGAGTGACCAGGGGAGGGAATGATGGGCTTGTCTAAGGTAGTTAACCCTTGGGCTGCCAGGTCAGTGGTGAGTGCTTGCCCAGGAAGGGCATTTATGCATGACAAGTTTTGCTACTGATTTGACCACCAGAAAGTCCACATCGGGTATAGCTATCATGTTAGACAATTGTTTGATTGGCTGGAAATCAATTCGTCAAAAACATGTTAATCTATCTACTATGGAGGCAGAATTCTCATGTTTGTCACTAGTTTGTACTGATCTGATTTATTACAAACAATTAATGATGCATATTGGTTTAAAGATGGATTATCCAATTGTAATACATGAGGACAACCAAGCTGCTATAAAAATGGCAACAAATTTAGCAGTTAAAACTAGATCTAAGTATACTGACATTAGGTATCTGAATGTTCGTCAGTGTATTCAAAGCAACATGATTAAGTTGGAATATTGTATGTCGGAAGACAATATAGCTGATAATTTTACCAAAGCGCAAGGTGCTATCAGACTGACATGTCCTGACATGAAGGACCATAACCACGACAGGAACTGACCCCAGGAGTGTAGTTGTGGCTTTTCACAAACAAGCTTTTCTCCATCCTCTCCTCTGCACATGGAGCCTAGAAGAAGTTCAGGATCCCAAGAGAAGAAGTTGCTTCTCCCTCTAATTATGATTATCTGGGCCTTGGAGATCTCTATAACTGTGATAGAGAGAGCAGATTGAAGCAAAGGATCTTGTATCAGAAAAGGATAAATTTGTTCAGTCAAGCTCTGTGGGAACAAGTTTTCGGGCAGGCAGGATCTGTGCTCTTCATTGTACCTTTCTCTCCTTTTCAGGTGAAGCTGAGTGTTTTTCTGTTTAAGTCAGGAAAGTTGCTGGCATTTCCATCTTCTGAGAGAGCTTTGAATTCTCCCAACTGTTCCTGCTGTGGGTGTTAGAAACAAGAAGAGGATTAATAAAGCTCCATGAATTATGGACCTCCTGCTTCTGCTTCTGATGCTGCTTTTGTCCCATCCGGTCTCTGGGAAGCTTAGAAGGAAATGCCCGCTGAGTTTGGAGCACCAGGATGGAAAACAACCATGGAGCTTTTACAGGCCAGGAGACTATCTCGTTGGTATAGTCGTAACTGAAAAAATAATGTTGCTTCAAACATTGCCTTTTGACAGTCCTCCTTCTATACCGTCTCATTCGTAAGTTATTCAGGGTCATGAAGTTGCATTCCCTCCATTTCCAGTTCTAACACTTTCCTTCTTCTTTGGCTTATTTCACTTACTTCTATATTACAGGACTTCTCCAATTTTCTGAAAGATTTTGATTTCCATAACTTGCCTCTTTTTTCTTATTTTGTAGACACTTAGACCCAAAGATGGGGTTTAAAAATCCAGATTATTTTCCTCTCCCTTTTCACTCCTGAATTCTTCACTTGAATTCATTTTATTTAAAAGAGGGACTGAAACAGTTGCAGTTGCCTCTGCCCAGCCCATTCCCATATTTCTATAACCAATTATTGGTTTTGGATCAATATTATCATCTTAAGGCTCAGTAGGCTTGCGGAAACAAAAAGGAATAAATTCTTTTTAAAAAGTTTGTTATTACTGTTTATGAGAATAATATGAACATTTTTTTTACAGAACTTTTTTTTATGGCTTTTTAAACACCCTATCATTAATTTACGCTGTTCAACTGGTCAACAAGAATTCCCAGCTCCTTCACAATCTCACACTGGGCTGCAACATCCATGACAACTATTCGAACACTTTCCGCACTTCAGATGCCTTGCTGGACATTCTCTCCACTGGAGAAGCCAATGTCCCCAACTACAGCTGTGGAAGGAAGGAGAACCTTCTGGCTCTTTTTGATGGCGCTCAGAAGGACATCTCCATCCATATGTCAACATTAGCAGACACCTACAAAGTCTCACAGGTTTGTGTGTGTTTTTCTCTCTCTGGTAAAGTGAGGGGTGGGTGAGCAACAGATATGACTGTATCTTCTCCGCGGAATTCAAGAGTTGTTTTTCTCCATATTAGCAGACATGTCAATTATGGTTTTTTTTAAAATTATGCTCATGTTCAAATTCCTCATAAAAGGCTTGAAAATGAATAAGGTCCCTGAAGAGGATTTTCTCCCAGCTATTTAACTATTCAAAAAAATATCCCTAGTTGTGGGTGAATTATTGGCATTTCCATTTTCATATAGAAATAAGATGTGCCATATCCAGTTGGATTGTTAAATTGGTAATAGTAGTCTGTCTGTCTGTCTGTCTGTCTGTCTCTCTCTCTCTCTTTGTGTGTCTGCTTGTGTGTGTATTTCTATATATAATGGAATAAAAAGGACTCTAACAATTACAAGCCAGTTAGTCGAATAGATATTGTGGCTGAAATATATTGCTTGTTCCTCTTAAGTAATCTTGAGATTGGGTAGAACAAAAGTGCATTATTTGCAGAAGAACAAAAAGGTTTTAAATAGAGGAAAATGTTTCATAAAGTTGTATAATAATTAATCAATAATTTAGTAATCTAATATTGACAATAGATTTGTTTTGAAATATCTAATTACGCAATATGCCAGTCAGATAAACCAGGGTTTGCTGGCTGTATAGAGGTTAGTGCAGCATTTGACCCAGAGAGCAGAGAAATATGATGGAGGAAATGGATTGCCCTTAAAATGGAGCTCAGCCTGTTGGCCCTGATCCAAGCCCTTTCTCCAAGGCCTTGTTTGAGAAGGACTATCCCAAAAGTCTGCAGCCGCAATGAAAAAAAACGAATAAAGGGCCGCAAGGGAAGGAAGAATCCTCAGTTCACTATGAGGATGTAGAGACTGAATCCGAGGAAGGAGACAAGGATGAATACATCATCTCCGTTTGGAATGGAAGGGGAGACCCCAAGAAAAAGGAAAAAAAGAATTTTGGTGTGCAGGATGCGAAGGGAATCACCCCCGGATGGAGTGTAGGTTCTGAGATGCCATCTGCCAGCATTACAACCAGAAAGGACACATCGAAAGAGCCTGCAGAGCATCCCAACTAGCATTCCGCAGAAACAGGCATGCCAGCCCTCCACCAAGAGCCAGGCTCTTCCAAATAAGCAACAGGAAACAACCATTTGGAAGAAACCGCCAAAATGAAGACCACGGATCAGAGAGAGGTGATATCCACCAGACAATAATAGTCGGCCATTCGAGCGCAGGAAAAGCAAAGAAGATGGCAGCGACCGTTTACAACGAGGGGAGACCATGCAAAATGGAGGTAGACTCAGGATCCTATCTGTCCATGGTCTCCTGGACGACCATCAAACAATTAATACCAAATATCACAACCAGCAGACTCAAGCCACAAAGACTCATCCTGAAAGACTATCAAGGGAACTGAATTTCAGTGATGGGCATCGGTCAATTCAACATAAAATTCAAGGACTTCAGAGGACAGCTTGCCCCTCACCATAGTGGACCGGGACAGACCTAGCCTATTGGGACTGGAATGGTTCGAACCCTTGGGACTGGCAGTGACTGGGATAAACCAAGTCGAAGACAACGGCTGGGAAGAAGAGCTCCTAAAGGACTTTGCAGGCATCTTCGACGGAAAATTGGGCAAGTACATGGGGACCCCAATATCATTTAACCTAGATCCCCAAGTTACCCCTGTCAGGATTAAACCTAGAAGGGTTTCTTTTGTTCTACGGCCCAAGGTTGATGAGCAACTGGATAAACTTGTTGCCCAAGGGGTTTTAGAGCCGAAGTACCATGCCAAGTGGGAGACACCAATAGTAACCCCCACAAAGCCAGATGGGTCAGTGCGTCTGTGTGGTGACTACAAGAGTACCCTGAATAAAGCCTTACAACAGAATGCATACCCAGTACCCATTGTGCAACACCTGTTGCATTCCCTGGGTCAAGGGAGAATATTCACAAAGCTCGATTTGGCTCAAGCATACCAACAACTGCCAGTTGATGATGCCACAGCAGAGGCACAAACAATAGTCAAAGTAGGGGAGCATTCAAATGCAGACCGTTACAGTTTGGGGTAAGCGTAGCCCCGAGGTTATTCTAAAGCCTCATGAAGTGCCTCCTACAGGGAATTGAAGGAGTCATCCCCTATTTGGATGATCTCCTGATATCAGCCATCAGCCAGGAACAACTGCAGCAATGGCTAAGGGCAGTATTAACCATATTCCAAGAAGTGGGGTTGAACATGAAAAGGGACAAATGCCAGTTAGCAGTGGAAAAAGTTGCATTTCTGGGATATCTAATTGATGGTTCTGGAATACCCATCATGGGCAAACTAAAAGCAATCCAAGAAGCACCAACCCCCACCAATAAAATGGAACTGCAGGCATTTCTGGGGTTACTAACTTTTTACAATATTTTCCTGCCATAGAAAGCCACGATTGCTGAACCTTTACACCGGCTACTGGATAGAAAGATGAATTGGACATGGGGACAAAAAGAAACAAACGCCTTCGAGCACAAAAAAGACTGCTAACATCAGACAGCATCCTGGTACAGTATAGCGGAACATTACCACTGAGACTGACCTGTAACGCATCATCGTTTGGCATTGGGGCAAACTTAAGCCATTGCCTGCCAAATGGTAGAGAAGCTCCCATCGCCTTCTACTCTTGAACCCTGTTCAAACTGGAGAGAAACTACAGCCAACTCGACAAAGAAGTGCTTGCTGCCCTGGCTGGAACCAAAAGATTCCACGAGTACTTATATGAAAGAAGATTCGAGCTAATTACAGACCATAAGCCGCTCCTGGGAATCATTGTGAGAGATAGACCTACGCCTCCCCGTGTTATCTCCACGAATGCTGAGATGGACAGAATTCCTTGCCACCTATGATTACCAGCTACTTTACAGACCAGAAAAGACAATTGACCACGCTGATGTCCTCAGCAGATGTCCGTTGCTGGAGCCAGTGGAAGACACAGCACCAGCCACAACCTCGTTGCTGATAGAGACTATCGCGAACACTCAAATGACAGCCACAGACTTCGCGAGAGCAACAGCAAGAGACAGAACTTTGGCATGGGTTTTGAACTGGGTTTGGAAAGGGTGGCCGGAGACGGGCATAAACGAGGACTTCAAACCGTTCAAGACAAGACCAACTGAACTATCAGGTTTGAGAGGGTGTTTACTGTGGGGGGATAGAGTGATCATTCCAAAGTTGTTAAGGAATGAAATCCTGGAAATGTTACATGAGGGACGCCCACGGATAGTTAAAATGAAGGCACTAGCTAGAAATTATGTCTGGTGGCTGGGAATGGACAAGGAGATAGAAACATGGATAGCAGCATGTACACCCTGCCAGGAGTCTCGCCCAGCACCACACGCAGCACCACACACGATTGGGAAAATCCGGGGACACCTTCGTCCTGCATACACATTGATTTTGCGGGACCCTGTCAAGGGAACACATTTCTTATCACCGTCGATGCCTACTCTAAATGGTTAGAAGTAAGTCTAATGCCATCAACAACAACAGAAGCAATCATCTGAGTCCTACAGAGACTCTTCGCAACACATGGGTTACCTGATGTGGTAGTCTCCGATAACGGGCCTAAGTTTACGGCTAATTAATTTGAGATGTTCTTAGTGAGCCAGGGGATCTGACATGCACTATCCACGCTGGGAAAGGCGTCCATTAATGGACAAGTGGAACGGATGGTGAGAACAACAAAGGAAACCTTAGCAAGACTGGGCCCAGGGGATATCCAGACAAAAATAGACAAATTATTAAGTATGCAGCACACAACTTCCAGTGCCACCATGCACAGAAGTCCTGTGGAACTATTGATGGGGAGGAAGCTGAGATCTAATTTAGACAGGCTACATCCCCAGTACAATACAGAAAAACCAGCAGACTCCACCAGTAAAGTTAGACAATTCCAAGTGGGGGATAAAGTATATGCAAAGAATTTCAGTGGACACCCCTTATGGGTTCCAGCAAAAATAATCCAAATCACAGGCCCTCTATCATACAGGATAGAAACAGGACAGGCGTGATTGGAAAAGACACATAGACCAACTCAGAGGCCAAATAGTTAGGAAGGCACACGAGACACAAGAGGAAATCCAAGATCGAGAGAGGAAACACCACATGGAAACCGCAGGCATAGACCTGGCCCTACACAACACACAACCAAACGAGCAACATAAACAACACTCAAACCCAAATAGAGGCAGCGGGCACTTATCTGAGGTCCAAGGGTGAGTTCCCAAAGTCAGCAACAGTCCACCGGTCCAGCAGGGGAAGGAATTAATAAATATCCAACAAGATAGGCCCGCATCATTGGCTGAGTTCGAGAGAGTTCCCAGAGCGCCCCCGGGAGAGACACAACTGAAACAACTGAACTGCGCAGGTCAAGTCATGCCCAGAAGAGGCCCGCCTACTTGCGTGATTACATAGCTTGAGAATTCCCGGATTGGTCAGTACTGATCTAGAGGGGAGGGGTGTTAAGTATTGAATAGACGAGTGCAGGAACCAATCAGGAGAAAGTAGCTGAAGCCATGGACAGCTCCGTTTAAAAGGGGCTGCTGTGGCTCGCATTGCCATTGCTGTACTGGAGCCGAATGAAGCTATTTAAACTGCCGAAAGTGTCCTGCCTCCTCTGTCCGCAACCACTACTCAACAGAACTATTGGGACTGGACTTGAGTGGACTTTGTTTCTTTGATAAGGAGTTTGTTGGAACCCTGACACAGGCTTTTTCTCACCACCGATGTCACCTTGCAGTTCGGTGTCACATCCAAGCAAGTCCAGCACTGGCAGATGGTCATATCATCAGAAAGCACACCAGATTTCCTGTCAAAGTGGTACCTATTTATCTACTAGCATGCTTGTCACATGCTTTTGAACTACTAGGTGGGCAGAAGCTGAGGCAAGTGACGGGAGCTCACCCCGCCATGCAGTGACAGACTGCCAGAACAGAGACCATCCCCAGCGTCTTTAAGCATCCTACCTGCTAAATACACATTGGTTTAAACAGATAATACAGTACTATTATACTGTGGGTTAGATTGCATAGACTCTTGAGAAAACTTAGGTATTCGGATTAACAGAGTTGGAAGGGACCTTGTAGGTCATCTCATCCAAATGCTGCCCAAGAAGGAGACCCCACATCATTTCTGACCCATGGCAGTCCAGTCTCTTCTTGAAAGCCTCCAGTGCTGAAGCTCCCACAACTTCTAAAGGCAACTTCTGTTCCATCGGTTGATTGGTCTCACTGTCAGAACATTTCTTCTTATTTCTAGGTTGGCTCATATTGACATAATAATTCTGTGATTGTTGATAAATCAAAGCCAAAAGTTGTGGTCTTTGGAAAACAAATGTAGCCAATACAGCAAGTAACCCCTTTCCTTATCCAGCGTCACTTTTCTCTGAGATTGAATCTTGGATCTGCCATAATCAAACGAGCTCACTTAGAGCAACTGCAGGATTGAATTTAAAGTTTAAATGCTTAAAGTTAAAAAGAAAACCATAGCTAACCAGCTTCCTTCCCAATTATTAGAGAATATAATGCCAAAGCTACCCCTAAGCCCTTCTATTGAACTGAAGTCTGGGGCTTAATATCTACCGCTACTGGAACAAACCCAATCATAGCACCTGAGGAATATTTTTGGTGTGGATAACAGGATTTTAGCTCCTGATTCAGAGCTGAATTGGGAATGTTCACAATTTCATCTTTGTCTAAAATCAGGGGAAATACAGCCAAGTGAAAAGGAAAGTTCACCCTCTTTGAGTTCTATGATTTTATGTATTCAGTACATTTGATAAAAACCACCTGTTCCTTAGCAGTTCTTAAAAGTAGGTAAATACAATCTCAGATGAACAACATCATACGACATATTACCTCATGTCCACATTTATTTTACAAAAAGAAAGTCAAAATGGAGAAGCCATGTTTGAAAAACTAAATGCACCTTATGATACAATAGCAACAACTTGGAGTAATTGTTTTCTGTATGATTTTATTGGCCTCTGACATCATTGTGAGAGGAATTTTGGTCCCCTCTTTTTTACAACGTAGCTTCAAGTCATTGAGGTTTGTGGGAGTTTGTTTCTGCCCAGCTCTCCGGAGGTCCCACCACACATTTCAGTCGGGGTGGGGTCTGGACTCTGACTGGGCCATTGCAACGCCTGGATCCTTTCCTTTTTCAGCCACTTGTTGGTCTGCTTGGGGTCATCAGCCTTTTGCATGACCCAAAGTCCACCAAGCTTCAGCTGTCAATCAGGTGGCCTCACATTGGACTCTGGGATGTTTTGGTACACAGAGGAGTTCATGGTTGTTCACCTGAGGTTGCATTTACCTCCTTTTAAGACCTGCTGAAGACCAGATGCTTTTTCCTCTGTCCTGACACATGAAACCAGAGAACTCACAGAGGGTCTCCTTCCTTTTCCACATGACTGAATTTCTTAGTGTACAATTAAACTCTGGAACCTGACAGAGTCCCCACGTTCTCTGGGTTAAAAGATGCAGAATTTCAAATAAAGCTCTCTAGGACTATGCAACTGACAGATTATATTAGGAGCTGTGGTCTCCCTATCTCTTGTGTAACTAGAGAACAAGCCCCAAAATAATCAAGGTGGTAGATAAATAAATAAACAAATATTGCGTCACCAAGAATCTGGAATATTGAATGTCAACTGCATAAGAAAGAGAGAGATGAGAGTCTTGGACTGCACATTAGACAAACAACCTATTGGAAAACTTGTGTTAAAGCAACACATTTTCTATGCAGTCAGAATTAAACATTTATATATATAATACAGCCCTATATTGGAACAAAACATTCACTTGACATCTGCATATGTGGGTCTGATTGCAATAAATGATAGAGGTGATGCAGAAACATGATTTATGTCTTTTGTATTTGTTCTTTTTTATTTAATTTGTTTCTTGTTCCATTTTTATAGACAGTGTTGTTAACACTCTGTGCTTAATATTCTATTTCTTGATATGGGATAATGGCTAATCAACAATAATTTATTTCATTTGTTCGTTAATGCCAAGTTGAATTTATTAAAAAATGAAGTTTTGGACTTTATCTGACCCTCAATGTAATGCCACCTTTTTCCTTACTTTTTCAGATCAGTGATAACAGCGTTTCAGAGGCTCTGAGTGATAAAAGCCAATTTCCCTTTTTCCATCAGATGGAGCCCAAAGAAGGGTTCCACTACCCAGCAATTGTCCAGCTGCTCCTCCATTTCAGATGGACCCTGATTGGCCTCTTTGCTTCAGACACAGAAAATGGAGAGAATTTCATGAGGATTTTCCCTCCTGTGCTTGTCAGGAATGGAATTTGTGTCGTTATATCACAACTGTTCTCAACAACTGGATACACAGCATCCCTCAGGGATTCCCTCTCTAAGTGGAGACAAGTCAACGTCTTTGTTCACTTCATGGAATCTGTTCCCATTTTGGACAGAATTCTTCCTTTCCATTTAACACTTATGCGTCTGCCAGGACCCATTGAAGGGAAAGTCTGGATCATGGTAACTTTGGGAACATACCTATTGAGAAAGCACAGACTTCGCAAATATGTTCATAGTATTTGGACCTTTGCTTTTCTGGCAAATGAGAGACCAAAAGATGATGCCTTTGAATCCATTTTATTTTTGGAAAGAAAGTTTCAAGATCATTATTTCCGCTGTTCTCTTTCAAAGAACGTCTTTTCCGTCAAAGGCCGCAGAAGATGCACCCAGAAAGCCCCACTGGAGACCATATTGAAATGGAACAAGAAAATAGTCCTAAATGACTTCCATCGTTACAGTCTCATGCAGACTCTGTCCCAGGCCTTGAATGCCGCCTATTCCTCCAGATGGAGGAGGGGAAGGAAGGAGGGCAAAGAGAGGTTGGGGGCGCCAAGGCTGCAACCGTGGCAGGTATGGGGATCTCGATATGGATCCATTAATCTAAGATCCTTCAGAGAAGGAACCCAGAGGAGAAGGAGGGGAACCTTCTCAACCACATTGGGCTTCAGAAGGTCAGCAGTTGGGCCAATCTAATGGCTTGAGACATCATCTTCTAAGCACCAGGCCCCACGACAGATAGAGTTTGGTTCTAATCACAGTTAATTTTAAAAGGATGCATGCATTTTTAAATACACTCATGTCTTTATGGGTTTGTGATTAGCATAGTCGAATTTTACCTTTACAACTTTGAAGGACACCTTGAGACCATCTAGCCCAACCCCTCCTCTGCAGGAGTCCCAGTCAAAGCTTCTGTGACTGACAGCTGCTCAGTCTTTGCCTCCTCAGTGAAGGGGAGGCTGGACTTCTCTGCTTTGGGGGCTTAGCTCTGAAATGGCCCCTCTTTTCAGGGTCTTTTTTCTCTCCTTCGGCCAGAATCTCCTCCCTTTGGACTCAGCTCATTTCCCCATTTCCCCCCAGAGGGCTGCACAAGGCAGAATGGGATTTACGACCACAATTGAGCATAACATTTCTGTTGCTAAGCAAGATGGTCGTTAAGTGAGTTTTGCCCTACTTTATGATCTTTCTTGCCTTCTTAAGTGAATCATCACAGTTGTTAAGCAAGTAACATGGTTGTTAAGTGAATCCAGTTTCCGTATTGATTTTGCTTGTCAGAAGTCGCAAAAGGAGATCAGGTGACCCTAAAACTCTGCCACCATCATAAGTGGATGCCCAGAATTCAGATTCTGATCACCTGGAGACTCTGGGGATGCTGCCAGGATCCTGGGAAAAACTATCATGTCACTTTTTTTCAGTGCCGTTATAACTTTGAACAGTCACTAAATGAACCATTTTTCATAATCAACCTGATGCTTTCTAGGTGGTTATGAATAGTCTCTTTTTTCCCATGATTCATTTTATTTGTCACTTGCTCTAGAATGTTCCCCCAAACATACCAATTGCATCAATTCTATTTTGCCAAAACATGGTGGAGAAATTTGACTGAAGCTTTGTTTTTTACTGATGAAGATAGCAGTAACATCTGTTTTTCCAAATAAGCATATTGTCAGGGTTGCAACAAACTCCTCATCACAGAAACGAAGTCCCCTCCAAATTAGTCCATTTAAAGTCTCTATGAGAGAAGTCATAGTGGCACGTCTGGGAAAACCCAAATCTGCATCCCCGCGTTTTCCCAACCCCTAAGCTAAACTCAATCCCTGCCCCTGTCTACCCTCAGCCTGTCACATGCCCCAATCATATCCCTGGTCTCCAAGTCACCCAGAGTTCAGGCACACCTGTCCAGGTGCCAGCAAGTGTCCTTGGTCCCATGGGAATGGAATGCTGTTATGGCTATCTTCAGGCTTCACCGCCTTCTCCCTCCCCCCATTCCCATTGCAGGCCTCCTGGCTGTGACAGCCCTGAAAATCAAAATGGATCCAGGGCTGACACATATTTTGATATTAGACAACTGCAAAAGAAAGATTAAAACGTGTAAAGGCTAAATGGGATTTGTTAAAATTCTTCGATGTTCCCCTTCTAGTTCCATCCTTTCCTGCAGAAGAATCAGTTTTCCAATATTTCAGATTTGATACTGTACTTGGATCAAAATGGAGATCTAGCAGCAGATCTGAGAATCCTGAGCTATTTGATTCTCCCCATGGAGGAACCCATCAAACAGCGAATGGGGACTTGGGAAAGACAGAGACTTGCTATCCACCAAGATGCTCTTTCACAGCTAAAGTTCCTCAACAAGGTGGGCGAAATTTTGGGGTCTTTCCTCTTTTTTTCCAAAGATTTGGGACCCATTTCCTGTGGACTAAGCCTAGTTTCCAGGGTCCCTGACCTTCACTGAGAATTGAACATGGGGAGTAGAAACCTTATAGACCACTTGGGAGGCTTCAGTACTATTGCCCAAGCTGTTCTTCAGATGCTAATAATATTGAAGACTGTTTTTAGATGATTCAGCCATGTCCAACCTAGGATGAGAAGCCCTTAAGTGCTGGAGGTTGTGTTGTTGTTGTCGTTTTTTAATATTTTTATTGTACATTTTTCTTCTGTTTTGCATCACAGTTTCAACTTTGCAACAGCGGTATACTGGTTGTATCAGCAATTTTTTATAATATACAAACTATTATACCTCCTAGTTACAACCATTTAAGTCTTATTCATACAATATCATGTTTACATCTATTGTTTCCATATTTCTACAATAAATCTCCATATACTTATCATTCTAAATATTTTACTTTGCACTTTTATACCATCTTGCCATAATATTGCTTACAGTAAATATTTTTCTGTCTATTGTTATACTTATTTCTAGTTCATTGATCGTCTTTCATCATTAATTTTCTAATCTTTGCATCTATTATCTAACCAATTGTACCATACATCCCAAATTAAATAATATTCTGTTTTTCCTTTGTCTTTAAGTTCCATCATCAACTTGTCCATCTTGGCACAATCTAACATTTTCTTTATTACCATTTCCTCTGTGGATATATTTCCATTTTTCCAATTTTGTGCATACATAATTCTGCCCACTGTTATTACATGTACCATTAAATATTGAGTTCTTTTATTATATTTCCCTGTTAGTATGCCTAATAAAAATAGCTCTGGCTTTAAGTCTATTTGTTGTTTTTCCATTTCCTCTAGCCACTTTTTTATCTTTGCCCAATACTTTTTCACTGATGGACAGGTCCACTATATATGGCAGTATGTTCCCTGAGTCTGTTTACATTTCCAACATTCTGGAGACCTATTTGGGAACATTTTTGCCAATCCTGCTGACAGTAGATGCCATCTATAGAACATTTTATATAAGTTTTCTCTATATGCTGCTGACATTGTCAATCTGTAATTTCATTCCCACAGTTTTTGCCAATTATCTAGTTCTATAGTATACCCAAAATTTTTTGCCCACATTATCATAGTTTCCTTTATTATTTCTACTTCCATTTTAAACCTCAATAAGTAGTTGTAAAAAAATTTTAATCAGTTTTTCTTCTGTCCCCTGTAATATCCTGTCTAATTCTTGTGGTTCACTATTAAATCCATAATTTTCTGTGTCCTTCTTGTACCTCGTCTGTGTTTGCATATAAGACCACCAGTCCAAATCAATTCCCTGATTTTTTATTTCCTGTTTCATTTTTAATTTCCCTTGTTTATTTAATATATCTTTATAACTTGACATTTTATCCAGATCCAACACATTCGGATATATTAATGCTTCCATTGTTCATAGCCAGACTTGTATTTTCCTATAGTGGTTCTGTTTGATTTTTTCCCCATATTAATAACAAAGCATTTCTAATTTGGTGTCTTTGAAAGTAATTATGTGTTTTGCTTTTCCCGTCCCATATAAATGCATGCCATCCCAATTGTAAATCATGTCCTTCTATCACCAAAATCATTTTGTTCTTTAAATTTATCCACTCCTTTACCATGGAAGAGCTGAGGCTTCATAGTACAGCTCCCAGTCTGGCAGCCCGAATCCTCCTTTGTTTCTATTATCCTGTAGCATTTTTAATTTAATTCGTGGGTTTTTTCCCTAACCAAATAAATTTTGATTAATTTATTTAAATCTTCAAAGAAGTCCTTCCCTAATTTTATTGGAATTACTTGAAATAGGAATAAAAATTTCAGTAGAATATCATTTTATTGTGGCTATTCTTCCAATTAATGAGAGTTAATTGGAGGTTGTGTTGTTAAGAGCCTCAGGTTCGCTTGTTCCTTGTCCTGGAAGAGCAAAGCAGAAGGGGATTCTGTTGAAGAGACCCTGAATTGAGGTTTGGACTGAATGGGATGAAATTGGATCATGGCTGGATGGAGCTCCTGGGGGTCCCATTGGGAGAGACGCTTCCTCTTGTCCTGCTTAGGGAAAGGCCATTGGGAAATGGTTCCCTGGAAGGGCAGGTCCATGGTCTGTGATGTTTCTGAGTAGTCCAGACCAGGTCAAAGGTAGCCATATCTGTCTTTCTCCCAACTGGGGGGAGCAATTGACCTTCTGCTCCTAGGAAGGAGGTCCAAGGCTTTCAGTTCACATAACATGACAGAGACCACTGAGAGAATCCCTTGACTGAGAAACCTGAAACACTGAAACATAACTTTGATTCAAAGAAAAAGTCTTCCTGATATCAGAAGTAATGAGACAGATTGTGACAGGAAATGCTACTTAGATTTGGCCTTTGATAATTAAGAGGGCTCTTCATCTGAAAATTCCTTGAATGGCCTTGTTTATCTTGAGTGTTCACCACCTTCAGTCCCTCTGCATGAAAAGGAGTCTCCAAATTCAACTAATATTAAATGTAGGTCTGACTTTCCATGCCTGTTGGAGTCTCCTAATTGGAGTTCTTCAACACAAAGGACTTTTTCTTGGCTAACTGAATGGGCCTTAGAAATATCCCCTTCTGACCCAGGACTCACACTCATGTCCCCTCTGTTGCAGCCAAAGATTGGCAACTCAGTCTTTTTCCGGGACACCTCATGATCTCCCCTCGATCTCACTAGAGTTCTAGAAACTATGCAGAAACCTTCGGTCTTAATAAAGGAGAATATTTGTAGTTCAGGGTTGACATGAGGGCTCCTTGGTGCTCTATGACCTTGCTTGTTTTCTTCCAGGCGTTTCATTACCCAACTAGGAAACATCATCAGCTATAATTTAGGAGGAATTTTTGCTTTGTCTCTTAACGGGGAGACTGTTTTGAACTAGTGTCAAAGGGGAGCAGCTTTGCAAGGCTCTCTGTAGTCCAGAAGAAACCTTTCCAGATCCTACTGGCCAAAAGTTTCCTTTTTAATAACGTTTTACTCTACTTAAATAAATCTTTATTAAATAAAATAATTTAATAAATCTTTGACAATGACTGTATTTAAAAATTTAATATGATCATCATCACCATGGATAGATAGATGAAGAGTGGAGGAATGCATTTAAATACAGTCATGAGGGGGAACCTTTAAGTTTGTCACAATGCTTAATTCTTTTCTCAGTACCATCCTTCCAGACTTTATTAAGTAGAAAAGTCCTTTATTATTCCAACGTGTTGTGCCAGAAGCAAAAAGGAGGAACTAAAGGAAGAACCTTCCAGGGTCACATCTCCTACACTCATTTGGAAGGAGTCAGAGATTTCATATTTACCTCAGAATCTACTTGTTTAATGTCCATTTCTCCTCCCATTTTCCATGGACGGAGAGTCCTAACACCTTTTCTTTGGCCTTCCTTTTCTTCTGCTCAGTCCCTGCCTCAGTCCAAGTGTGTGGAAAGTTGTCATCCTGGATTAGTCAAGAGGGCTCGAGAAGGAGAGCCAGTTTGCTGCTATGACTGCGTTCCTTGTCCGGAGGGGACCTTCTCCACTCAGGAAGGTGGGTGACACCACAGGAAAGAAAGGCCTGGTGGAAATGGATTTATCCGCAGCATTTTGATGAAAGTGCAAATTAAAACATGCATTGAAGCTCAACTCTTTTTTTGTTTATTCAAAATGCACTAGAAATCCTCCGATTTCATATTCCCAAGGTATAAAGATATTATAAAATTATATTATCTTTTTTTTCCTGTGGAATGGTTAAGCAACACATCTTGGAAAATATTCCTGGAAGAAAGCATTGTCCAAAAAAGATATTTCTTGAAATGTAAAAAAACAGAATATTAAAGACATATTGCTTTTTGGCTTTCTCAGATACAGAAAAATGCACCAAGTGTCCAGATAATAAATATCCAAATAAGAACAGAGTCCAATGTATCCCCAAGGTTATAAATTTCCTCTCTTATGAAGAACATCTGGGCATCATCCTGGTCTCTTTTGCCCTCTTCTTGTTTCTAACAACAAGCCTTGTTTTAATCATCTTCATGAAATACAGAGAAACTCCCCTTGTCAAAGCCAACAACCGGGACCTCTCCTACATCCTCCTGGTCTCCCTCCTGCTTTGCTTCTTGTCTCCTTCTCTCTTCATTGGTCAACCAAGGAAAGCCACCTGCCTTCTCCGACAAATGGTTTTCAGCCTCATCTTCTCAGTTGCCATTTCTTCTCTCTTGGCCAAAACCATCATGGTGGTGTTGGCTTTCCTGGCCACAAAACCAGGAAACCAAGTGAAGAGATGGTTGGGGAAGAGCTTGGCCAACTGCATCATCCTCTCTTCTTCTGCTGTGCAAGTTATCATCTGCTCCATCTGGCTGGGAGTTTCTCCCCCCTTCCCTGACTCTGACCTCCACTCCCAGCCTGGAGAGATCATCCTGCAATGCAACGAAGGGGCCGTTGTCATGTTCTACGTCACCCTCAGCTACATGGGCTTCCTGGCTGCCATCTGCTTCACGGTGGCTTTCCTGGCCAGGAACCTGCCTGGGGCCTTCAACGAAGCCAAGCTGATCACCTTCAGCATGCTGGTCTTCTGCAGTGTCTGGGTGACTTTTGTGCCCACCTACCTGAGCACCAAAGGGAAATCCATGGTGGCTGTGCAGGTCTTCTCCATCCTGGCCTCCAGTGCTGGTCTGCTGGGCTGCATCTTCATCCCCAAGTGCTACATTATCCTTCTGAGGCCAGACCTCAACACAAAGGAGCAGCTCACAACCAGAACAAATGTAAAAACATGAGATATAACACCATTGTGATATTGGAAGAATTGTTAAAAGTTTTGGGGTTTTTTTGTTTCCATTTAGATAGTATGCAGGAGTCAAAGAAAATCATATCTATATGTTTCGAATTTGGAAATTTTTAAATTCTTCACTAAGGAGCAGCTTACAGCCAGAAGAAATGTGTAAATGTGAGACTGAGGAATTTCAACTTTTAACTTTTTCCGCAGTCCAAACATGGAAAATGGTCCAAACCCTTCTTCATGCATGAGTGAGCCTCTTATTGGCAGAATAAATGTAAAAACATGAGATATGACATCATTATGATAGTGGAAGAATGACTAAAGTTTCTTTTATTTGAAAGGAGATATTAATTATTTCCATTTAGATAGTATGCAGGAAAAGAAAATCATATCTATGTTTCAAAATGGGAAATTCTTGAATGACTGGAATTCTTTTAGCTCTCTTCCCTTTCAGCTCAATAAAGAGAACTCTGTAAGAGTCATTCAGAGAAATTTGCTGTTCAGCAACAGCTACTGAATGTGACACCTTGTAAAAAATAATTTGGGCACTTGTTCCTACAGCTAAAGAGAGAGAGAGAGCAGGAAGAGAGGCCAGGAGGAACCTGTGGGCACCAAGCACCAGCCTGGTTCCTGATCCTCTCTGTGAGAATGTCGGAATGATGTGAAATTCCATTTTTGACCAGCTCTCAGCTGGGGAGGGAAATCTTCATCTCTCTTATATAATTCTTCGTTGATTTCCTCATAAAACCTCCTTTGCAGAAAGTGTTCAGCAGAAGAGCTTCTGGGATTTCAGTTTGGGATTGGATTGGGGTTTTTTTGTAGGTGCTTCACACCAAAATAATAAATAAATATTAAAGTGTATTAAGAAATTGCCACTGTATTTTTTTTTCTTTCATCAACCGTAGAATTAAAATAGTAGTTTTCAGGCCCTTTCAATTTTTCACTCTACAATTTTTACCTAGAGCATTTTCTCTGCTCCTCTTCCAAGCTTGTCTTGTCTGTGAAGATGCCCAGAGAAAGGGGACCCGGAGACTCCCCAGGAGGAGGTTGAGGGGATCCTGTCTAAAGGCAGCCGCATCACTGACCAGGTCACAAACCTTCAGTGCTGCATAATATTCATCCAGGTCCAAGAAGGGGGTGAATAGAGTGGGGGGGGGACTTCCTGGTTTCTAGGGAGAGGAACCCATGGAAGCTGTTCTGCTCTCCCACCACACAGATTGCTGGTCATTTGGGAATCAATGTTTAGGCCTCAGAATGGCTCCCAATTGCGAATAATTTGCAAATTCCATTTTAAGGAGCTAAGAAAAGCTCTGATGGATCAGACCAAGGATCAGTTTAAGATTGCTGTCACTCAAGCGTCCTGTCCCGCTCCCTCGCGCCCAGGTCGGGCCACCTCATCCCGGCAGGTGCCTCTTGGGGGCTGGCCGGGAGCCTCGCCAGGGAGCCGGTGGGAGAGCCGCGGGCGAGCGAACGCCTGGAGCGGCTCCCTCCCACCCGGAGCGCCGAGGGAGCCCGGGGGCTGCAGGGGGAAGCCTCACTCCAGGCAGGCGGGCGAGGCGGGGAAGCCGGGCTCGGGAGGGGCGGCTCGGGCTCCCTGGAAGGCTTCTCCCCCTCCGAGGCTGCAGCCGTCGGGCGGGCGCCGGCTCCCCGCAGAGGCCGGAGGGGCGAGGAGGAGCGGCGGCCGCAGCGTTGGAGGCTCCGGGAAGGGAGGGAAGCGGCTCTTTGCCGGGCTCTGCGGGGCTCCAGCTCCCCCCTTTGAAGGGCCTTTCCTGGCCCCTCCCGCCCCCCTTGGGCGCTTCTCCTGCCTGCAGCTGCCTGCCCAGAAGCCCTGGAGGGGCAGCCCAGGGACCCTCCCCCTCCCCCCCCCAGGACTCTGTCAAGGGCTGCGCTCAGCTCCCCCAGCCCCCCCCCCTCTGTTGGCGGGGGAGCTGCGGGAGACCCTCCCGATGCAGAGCCTCCCCCGCTGTTCAGAGACGGAGGCGCTGCTGCGTGGAGGAGCCCATGGAAAGGAAGCCTGGGGGTCTAGACCTGAAGGGGGGGAGGGAGAAAGGGGGGGGGGCTGTTGGATGCGTGGCGGTGGGAGGAGGAAGGGCGACCGCGGCGAAGGCTGAGCGCTCCAGCTCCTCTCCAGAGAGCCGCGGGGGGGTTGGGAAGCGCGGGGCAAAGGCGGCGGAGCTGCGGGGTTCCTCGTGCCAACCTTTCCCGGGTGCAAAGGGAGGGGGGCAGGCAAGGGGCGGGCGGGGCGGGGGGATGTTTGGGCAAGGCGAGAGCGGGGCGGGGAGGCGCCTTAATATACCTCCGTGCTTGTCCGAGGCTACGTTGAGGGTCCCCCTCTCTGCCTTAGATAAACAAACAGACAAATCAAGAAAGAGAAGGTGGCATTTCCCTTTAAAGGATAAGAGAGAACAAATATGAATAAACAGCAAGAATTAGAAACACACCTACAAACATACAAGGTATTTTCTTGGAACAGAGTATTTGGCCGGTTCACAAATTTAAACCGTGTTTAGTCATTTCAATTAAATTTACACAAATTTCCTTTTTGCCATATTTATTCCTCATCTGTTTTTTTAAAAAACCAATATTACCCTTCATCCTCATCTCTAATCTTAATCAAATTCCATTTTTCCCTTCTATTCTATATTAGACCCCTTCCCATTGGCATCTATTTTTATATCCATCCTCACATTGGTTAATTATGTAATATTACAATTGTTTAATACAAATTCAACATTTTAATATAAATCAATTACTTATATAACTAACGTAAATAAAAGTGAATAAAATAATAATGGGAATAAGGTAAATGGGAATAAAAGTGAATAAAGTAGGAATCATACAGAATCAGTTACATGAACTCTAAAAGACACTCTTTATTCACTTTTATTCTAAGGGAGAAAGAGTCAGTTAAAGGACACTCTCTATTCACATTATTATAAGGAAGAAAAGGGCTTGGAGATTATATTAAAAATCAGCTAAAAGCCATTATTGGTAAATATAACATCTGATAAGGAAAGTTCAGCTAGCTATCAAGGAAGGAAAAGCCATATTGAAAACATTTGATGGGCATCACTGTCAAAGACACAAAGATATGTATGTTACAAAAAGTTACTTATGACCCAAGGATAGCAGTATATTTCCCATTAGCAACTACAAGCACTTAAGGAAGGTTGTCTAAACTAAGATAATCTTATAAACCAAAAATAATGGTTTACTAATGGTTTAGTAATTGGGAAATGTCAATTATCATATAACAAATGTATGTTAGCCATATATAGAAAATGTATGAGCTCATGTTAACCATATATGGAAAATGCATGATCTCACCGAATCCTTTGTCTTGGAAACATATATAAACTGTCTATCAGAGCTGTTTTTTTGTTCAAAGTTTCAGGTACGAATTTGGCTTTGAACCTCCGGAAATAAACTCTCTCTGGCTGACCCAGGAATGTTGTTTAGTCCCTTCATTCCACAACATTTATGGCACCGGCAGATGGGACTAAGAACAAAGACCTTTGTTCTGCCGGACGGGCTGCCCCAGTGGGAACCGACACCTCCCCAAAGAAAGTTCACTGGCCGGCCACAAAGACTCCCTTGAAGTCTACGGAATCTTTCAGTGAGGAAATGCCGTAAAACCCACTGGAGAGCAGACTAGTCAAGGATCCTCAAAGGCCAGCCAGACAGAGATCTCAACAAAAGTCCAAGACAAGTATAAGTTAGGGAGTTCGAGTCTCTCCTCGGGAACAGGTAAGTATAAGTAAAAGGTTCACCAACTTTGTGGTGAACAAAAGTGGGGCCTGATCACCCCCCCAGGAGGCAAAGCGTCGTCTTAAAACCTCCTGTTAGGATTGTGTGGGTTGGTTAAATGGCCGCAGGTCTCAAATACAGCCGTGATTGTCTGGTGTATTGAATCGGTCATAGTGTATTTTTAGGAAGGGTGGACGTAATAGTGTCCCGAGGACACCGTTACAATGCATGTTAGCCAATTTTAAGGGTCTGTTTGATGAAATCTAAAAGGGGAGAAAGAAAACCTTATGCAATAAAAGTTTTTAAAAAATGTGTGTGATCTTATGTGTGGTAAAAAAAAAAAAAAAGAACTACTGCAGTGTTATAAACATTCTGATAAATTACCATTCTTAAAAAGTCAGAGAACTCTGAAAGAACTAAGAATAAAAATAAGTAAATAAATTGTTTACTGTTTTTCCCACCCGGGGTTTAGCAGGTAAAGGTAAAGCCTGTCTAAATGGGAACTCAGATAAGTTGAATTGATTAATTTGATGTGATTCCTGTTAAAAATTATTTTGTTGATGTGCATCTATAATGATAGTGTGTAGAATTGAATGGGATTGAATTGATGGTGAGATGTCTGATCAGCCTGTGATTTAAGTAAACATCTTGGCTTGGAGCTGTGGGAAACGGGCAGTGGTTGGGGCCCAAAATCATATCTGTGATTAAAACTGCTTCCTGAGTTTCCCCACTGCTTGAAGCTACAGATTAACCAAGGAAAGAAAAAGTGGAAAGAGCTGGATGGAGGAGGAAATCCTCTAATCAAATGTGAGTGCGTTGAGGGTAAAAGTTGGGGTGAATGTATTTTGATTCCCTTTCATATAAACACTAAGTTGCAAGGTTTTGTTGTTGTTGCTGTTGTGAAGTAAGCAGAAATTGGTGGATAATGTCTCTGTGTTGTTGCGGCTGGAGAGATCGTGTTGTTCTGTTAAAAAAAAAAATGCTGAGTGAAAGAGGGGGGGCGTAGTGAGGCTTGTCTGCGTGCTTTAAACATTTTTTTTTTCCTTTCTCTTGACCGGTCTGAGAAAGGAGGGGGGAAGTGGGCTTGCTCGTGCAGCCTTGCCTCCTTTGGTCTCTTTCATCTGCATAAAGAGGCTGTACAGAGGTGTTTTCTTTTCTGCTCTGAATACAATTTTGATTTTATTGTTTTTCTGGAAATTGTTGAGGTTTAAAATATTTAATTAAACCTATATAAAAGAAATGATTTTGAAAGATTTTCTGAATCTGACTTGCATTTTACTAAAGGCAGAGATTGATCCAAATATATTTCAGAGCATTGATCCAAAATACTTCATTTAAATTGTTTTATTTTTGAAGCTGTTCTTCTTACCTGCATTAAAAAAAAAATGCCTTTATGCCTGTCTGCATTTTGAATGCTTAGGTGCTCCATCATATGGCATTGTCTGTTTGTTAGTAGCATAAGTGGTTGCCGTTTTAGAAATTGTTACAGAGATGGGTTACAATAGTAGAAGGGAGTGAGAGAACTATCAATATAAATTTACTTTTAAACATTACCTGAATAGTTTAGGATTTTTCTAGAGATTCACCCTGCAAATAAGCCTCCAAAAATGCACACTTTAATAGTATTTCTAAGTTTGTGAAAGTGACTATAAATAACCTAAAGCAAAACTTGTACTCTCTGAGAAAGTAAAAAAAACCCAGATTTTTATGTCATGAATGCTACATTGGAAGAATAAAATTCAGAATAACCCTTCCAATGAATCATGTCTGGAGGAACCCTCTGTAAATGATTTTGCATTGGATTATTTAAGCTCTGGTCTAATTGTTCCATCTTGAATGGCATTACAATGAACTGCAGCTCTGTTATCCCTAAACTATTAATAGATACAACCAGAGGCTGTTTTACATGGACATTGGGAAGAGGGGATCAGATTTGTTCTTTGGTTGAAGGAGGATACAGATATCCTTTATGTACCAAATATGTCTGAATATTCTTTTGTTCTTATCTGTTTTTGTGCTTATTCTTTACCACTCTTTTGTTAAGTTTTGTTTGCTTTTTGTGAATCATACCCCAGAGTTAGTGAAGTCTGGTTCAGTTTTGGAGAAATACTGTTCAGTTCTCTGAAAAGTTTGGCAAGAAAAACATAGGTAGCTGAACACTCCTTAGAATTATGTTTGGTCAAAGTCGGTGAAGGAAATTGCAGGCTTGATTTTAGGTTTAAAGAGATTGAGACTAAGCTCCAGAATTTGGAAGCTGTTGTCTTTTCTAAGCAATTGCTTTGTCCCTACCCTGCCACAATATTTCATGCTGTGATATCTTTGGGGCATTATGATGTGAACTATAGTTATTCCCAAATGGAATTCTGTTTGCAGCCTGGAAACACCGACATCTTTAGTTAACGGGGGGGGGGGGGGGGGGTGTCCCCTGCTCCTCCCCTTCCTCTCTATTTGGAACTTGAAGGAGCAACATGTGAAGAATTTCCATTAAAACATGTGGCTGTAACAACTATTTGAATACTAACTTGTTTTTAAATCAAATCTTCATATGGATGTTTTAATACAATGGGATGATACATTTCTAACAATGGTTCCATTTCTGGTATTTTTCTGATAGTACTTCTCATTAATCTTTTATAGATCAGAATTGTCAATATTTTAAAATGAGGTCAAATACTTGTTTTTGAATTATAAATTTAGTAGTGGGACCTAATCTTTGAAAACACAGAAAAGGGAATTGCAAAAGGGATGTTGGCTCAGGACTGGGCAGGACAAAAGAAACCCGTGGCATTCCTGTCAAAAATAATGGACTCAGTAATAAGGGGATGGCCAGTATGTATTCAAGCAATTGCTGCTTCCCAATATTAGTCCAAGAAAGTAGGAAATTGACTTTTGGGGAAGCCCTTATTGTGAGCACCCCATCTAAAATATGAAGCAATTTAAATGCAGCAGACAGACTTGATTTTAACTATAGATCACAATTTGAATCCAGCACAGTTCTTAGCCAACACCAGATCAATGGATCAGTATGGATGAAAACATTATGGTGCTAAAGTAATTGATTTACAAACAAAAATAAGACCTGATTTGGAGGAACACCCCCTGGAGAAAGGAGAAGCAATTTGTATAGACGGTTCCTCTAGGGTGGAGGAGGGAGTACGGAAAAACAGATATGCTATTATAAAGGGACACACTAAAAAGATCCTGGAAGCAAGGGGTTTGCCTCGAAATTGGTCTGCTCAAACCTGTGAATTGTATGCACAAAATCAAGCTCTATTGATAGGGAGCCTGGATAGCTCGTATTGTAATTTAACTCCTGCTGTCTGTAATTAGTGGGTTCGAATCTCACCAGGCTCGGGGTTGACTCAGCCTTCTATCCTTTCTGGGGTGGGTGAATTGGGGGCCCGGTTTGTGGGGGCAATGGGCTGACTTTGTGTGAAGGTGCAGAATTGTGACGGCTTTTGCTTAATGCATTGTAACCCTGAGTCTCCGGGGAGGGGCGGCATATAAATCAATTTTTTTAAAAAAGGGCTTTATGCATCTTGGAAGGAAAAATAGGCATATTTGAAGTATGCATTTGGGGATAATGCATACATTTAGAAAAATATGGGTGGAGTCATTGGGGAATTCAAGCTATTGTAAATGAACTTTTAAAATGCTATGTTGTATTGGGATATATCCTTTAGCAAAGTTAATTATAAACAAATGTTTGATTTGCAAAAAGGTGAATAAACAAGCTGTCAGGAAACAACAGATGGGTGGGAGACCACCAGCTTTAAGACCATTTCAATGTATTCAAGTGGGCTTTACAGAATTACCAAAAGTGGGGAGAGTAAAATATTTATTGGTCATAGTGGACCACCTCACAGGGTGGATTGAAGCTTTTCCCTGCAATAATGCTACAGCAACAGAAGTGTCAAGAGTTTAGTTAGACCTAACCTAGAAAGAATATTGGAATATCATCATATGAATTGTTGTTTGGAGTAGCTTTCACTCCAGAAAGCATATGCATTGATTCCCTGGAAACCAGAGACAATGTATTGAAACAAATGTGTATAAACTGTCCAGATATTTTAAAGTTCTTAGGAAACAAGGACTATTAGCCCAAACACCACCTTTGGAGTTTCCAGTCCACACATTCCACCACGATGATTGGGTGTTGATCCGGAGCTGGAAGGAAGTCAAACCCCAAGTGAAAGGGCCCGTGCCAGCCCCAAAGGAGTGGAAGGTGGAATCTCACCAAGGAGATCCACTGAAGTTGGCAATCCAAAGAACCCAAAGGACTGGTAGGCAGTAACCAGTGGAATAGCGTTCTTCATCATCTGGACTATTTTTGTATTTTTCTTTCTTAGGACTGAGTGGTTGCCTATGCTGTTTCCCCAACTGAAGAGGACTACAACTGATCAGATTCCATTGCACGCTCTCCCAGATGTGTTGGTTTTGTAATTGTGTTTTTAAGACCTTAGAAGGAAGATCTTGGATCCACTGGACGAGACTGAAGCCTGCAGACCAGAGTGACCCAGTCACATACCAGGTAACAAAAACTGACAAACCATTGGTGCTGAAGTTAAAGAAGAATACACCCTGCTGAGTCCTACCGGCAATGGACTTTCAACGCATGGTGGTGATCGTCAGCCTTGCTGAACCACCCCGGAAGCTGGTTCCCCGCGCACGGCTGAAGCTTGGAACAGAGAAAAACAATATTCCTTTTGTAAGATGTATTAGAAATATGGCCAAGTATTAAGGAATGTTAGCATATCTAGTCTAAGCTTAGTAATTTTAGGCATAGTGAATTTCATCATCTTGACTGTAATTTGTAATGTAAACCCATTAACTGTGATAGAATCCAGTGAGCAATTTTTAAAGACACTTATGCTTGAGGAAGATTGGGTGTGGGGACTCTGGGCAACAGCTACTTTAGCCCTTCTGTTGGTATTGTTTTACACTGATATTGCCCTATCCCAAGTTACGCATGCCCCTAACCGTCTTCCTGATGTAGTGAATTTGTAAACTATGGGTCTTGCGCTCTTAAGGCCTTGTGGGTGTGTCATTATGATGTATTTAAAGCTTTGGGTACTATTAGCTAAAGGTCTAGTGAGTGATACTATCTTGAACAGTAATTCCCAATGTTGCGTCAGTGTCCAAGAAATCCCCCTTGTCCCTGCGGAAGGATTTGAAGATGTCAAGAATCCCAGGGGACCTAGCAGCATCAGGACACTGAATGGGGACACTTTGGGTCAAGTCTACTCCCGCCAACAACATCAGAAGATGGAGTGGGTACCTTAGTCCTAAATCAATCCCTAGACCTAAGGTTAAGAGTTTGACAAACCCAGTAAAGGGGGGAATACAAGAACAAAGAGAGAACGGACCTGTACAACAATTGAAAAGAGGAGATTGCATATCAGGGATACTGGAATCGGGTCTAAACCTTCAGAAACCTAGTAGGCCTGTAGGATCCCTGACAAAAGTGCAATGTCCATCAGAAGTGTACCTTGGTCCTAGAATGAACCTTAAGGATGTCAAACTAACCAAAAATCTTTTTCCTTCTGCACACCATCATTTCACCATAAGGTCACTTTCTCACTACCACCAACTGCCATCATCACAAGATGGGGGGATCAGAGGAGTCCTGGAATATATCCAAGGAAAGGGGCCCCAGTCTGTTCCAGCCCCCTCGCTTCCCTATCTGGCTCTCCATTGGGTCCAGCACAGATTTCTATGTCTTCTTTCCCCCTGGGAATACTACCTCCTGGTATCTTTTTGAAGGTCCAATCCTCAGAGATAAGCAAAAGGACCCGTCACCAGAAGTTCCATTATAGCCGCTGGCTGGAATGTTTGTGACAGGGACTTTAGGGGATCTGGACTAATGAAAAGAACCATCAGACCCATGCTTTCTCCATGAACATAGGTGTGTGCGTAAGGGAAAAGGGAGTTTTCTTCTTCTGCGGAAATGATGCGTATTTATGTTTGCCAACAAATTGGACTGGAACATGCACACTAGTACACCTTTTTCCTAAAATAGGTGTTGTTAGTGGAGAACATACCATCCCTGTTCCTCTCATGGGACATGTTCAGAAACAGGTACCAACCCTAGTCCCACTATTAGTAATCATGGGAATAGGAACTGCTGTGGGGACAGGTATAGGAGAAATGACACACTCAGTAATACAGTTTCGGCAATTATCAGAGGAGCTCCAAGAAAGCCTGAACCAAATTGCTGGAACTCTGGTAGAAGTCCAAGACCAGATAGATTCATTGGCAGAAGTGGTCCTACAAAATCAACGTGCCTTAGACCTCCTAACCACAGAGAGAGTAGGTGTGCGTTTATTTGTGGGAGAAGATTGTTGCTTCTATATGAATAAATCAGGTGTGGTCAGAGGAATTGCCAAGGAATTGCAGGTAGGGCATCCAAGCTAGGTCAGAGGTTACAAACAACGGACATGTGGTTTTCTTGGTTGCCTGGATCCAGCTGGATTAAACAAATGTTATTCTTGTTGATATGGCTGTGGCAGGCCCAGCTTTTATTCCTTGTGCAATCCCTGTGCTGAAGCAGCTATCCAATCAGAGCAGTGAAAGAGATACAGAATGAGAAAGCATTCATTTTGACAGAGCGCTTTCTTGAAGAAAAAGTTTCTGAAACAGACACATATGTAGAAATGGAGTCTGGGAAAGAATGGAGGGAGTACCTCCAAAGATAAAGGGAATGAAGATCAAGAAATACCTATCTCTTGCCTAGATTAGTCATATTTTGTTAAGATATTATATGTTAGCTTTGTTTATCCAAAAGAATGGAATAATATTTACTAAAGAGTTGAACATGTAAGGAATGGTGAAAGTTTCTGAAAAACTTTCAAAGGGGGGAATAACGTAAATAAAAGTGAATAAAATAATAATGGGAATAAGGTAAATGGGAATAAAAGTGAATAAAGTAGGAATCATACAGAATCAGTTACATGAACTCTAAAAGACACTCTTTATTCACTTTTATTCTAAGGGAGAAAGAGTCAGTTAAAGGACACTCTCTATTCACATTATTATAAGGAAGAAAAGGGCTTGGAGATTATATTAAACATCAGCTAAAAGCCATTATTGGTAAATATAACATCTGATAAGGAAAGTTCAGCTAGCTATCAAGGAAGGAAAAGCCATATTGAAAACATTTGATGGGCATCACTGTCAAAGACACAAAGATATGTATGTTACAAAAAGTTACTTATGACCCAAGGATAGCAGTATATTTCCCATTAGCAACTACAAGCACTTAAGGAAGGTTGTCTAAACTAAGATAATCTTATAAACCAAAAATAATGGTTTACTAATGGTTTAGTAATTGGGAAATGTCAATTATCATATAACAAATGTATGTTAGCCATATATAGAAAATGTATGAGCTCATGTTAACCATATATGGAAAATGCATGATCTCACCGAATCCTTTGTCTTGGAAACATATATAAACTGTCTATCAGAGCTGTTTTTTTGTTCAAAGTTTCAGGTACGAATTTGGCTTTGAACCTCCGGAAATAAACTCTCTCTGGCTGACCCAGGAATGTTGTTTAGTCCCTTCATTCCACAACATAACTATCTTTTTTGTATATTAATCAATATGAACATGAATATCCCAATTATTTCCATGCAATCCAATTTCTTACAAAGCAATTAATTATATTTACCAATAATAATAAACCAAATAATTTCCCCCATATATTCTTCCACAGCCTAACCATTTCTGCTTTCAACATCATATACAATTAATAGTATCTCAATTATTACAATTCCCTACTTAAATAGAGCTTTTTTTCTTTTGCGTTTTAAAATCTGACCATTTTTCACGCTTACAATCACTGCAGTATCCCCATGGTCACGGGATCAAAACTCAGATGCCTGGTAACTGTCTCAGATTTATGACGGTCGTAGTGTCTCGGACTCAGGTGATGGCCTTTGGGGACTTCTGGCAAGCAAAGTCAGTGGGAAGCCAGATTCGCTTAACAACCGGGCTGCTAACTTAAGAACTGGAAGCCGAGAAAAGGGGGAGTCAAAGGCAGCAGCCAAGAAGGGCTGAATTCGAACTCTCTGCTGCCATTTTGCCAGCTCTGAGCTAGCCGGGAGAAGGGAAACGATCCGGGCAAAGCAAAGTGGAAGAGAGATTTCTTCTTTCCCAAAAAAGACCAGCTGGGAGGCATGGAAGACGCAGGAAAACGGATCAGCTCTTATCCCCTGTTGGGAATCCTCCCCCTGCGGCTCCTCCTCCTCTTCCGGGCTGAGGAAGAAGCTTCTGCTGGGGAAAGGTCTCCCCTCCCCCGTCCCAAATCCAGCTCTGGTCTCCAGGGACAGGATGGCCGGAGCTGCTCCGGGACCCCCAGGGGCCCCATCTGAGCTTCCGGGGTCTTCCTGCTTCAGCCACAAAGGATGGTGGAGGCAGACGCCATTTTCCCAGGGCCCCTCCAGGCAACACAACTCTTGTTAACAAAATGACCCCCAGGTCTTCCCTGGCTATGGGGGGCGGCTCCCCTCTTCTCATCCAGCGCCACCCTAACCCCAACCTCTTCCTGGGGCAGAAACCGTCATCTGTGAAGGGAAAGTATGTGTGTGTGTGTGTGTGTGTGTGTGTGTGTGTCCGTCCGTCCCCTGGCCAGATGCTTCTAGCCCCAGAGGAGGAATCTGCAGTCCTGAATTGGGGGGAGGAAGCATCGATCTCAGACTTTGGAGGTGGGAGGGTCCAGAGCCAGCAGCTGCACCAATGGGAATTCTCCTTGCTTCAACGTCATTGGTGTCGGAGCAGAGTCCTTTGTGGCTTCACCTGAATCCCTCCCCCTTTCTTCTCCCCCTCCCTTCCCCTTTCCCTCCCCCTTTCTCCGCTTCTCTCTCTGCGCTGAACTCTCTTCCATCAGGTGAAGTCAAGGGAGACTCTGTCTGCCCGGAGACCGATGACACCACAGAAGGGAGGATTCTCATTGGTCTTTAAGCTTTTCTGGGCGCTCCCTATTCCGAAATTCCAGGAAAATGCTTCCTCCCCCCAATCCAGCCCCCCCCCCCGATTCCGCCTGTGGGGCTCCGGGGCCCGTAGAGCTCGCTTGCTCCTTTCCTTCGGCCACGGGCTCCAGAGCCGGCCGGGCCTTCCTCGGTTCCTGGGAAAAGGCCGGCATTTCTCTGCCCCTCCGGCGTTTCTCGGGCATCGCCTCGCCTGAAGCCCCATTCTGGGCTCTGAGCCTTTCCGCGCCTCCTTCGCTTGGCCAGGAATCCCGCTGCCTGAGCCCCAGGGATCCCCGGATCTTCAGACTTTGGTTTCTGAGCTATTCCCCTCCCCTCCTCTCCTTTCCTCCCCCCACTTTTTAAATTTGATTTATATGCCGCCTTTCTCCGGAAATTCAGGGCAGCTTACAATGCGTTAAGCAATAGCCTTCATACTTTTGTATATTTTTTATACAAAGTCAGCTTATTGCCCCCACAAACTGGATCCTCAATTTACACAGCTTAGAAAGGATGGAAGGCTAAGTCAACCTTGAGCCTGGTGAGATTTGAACTTGCAGTAATTGCAGGCAACTGAATGTTAATAACCAGCCCTCTCCAGGCTCCCTTCCGTCCCTTCCCTTCCCTTCCGCTTTCTTTTCTCTCCCCCCTCCCCCCTCCCCCCTCCTTAATCAACCCTTCTCCTTCCCCTTTCTTTCTCTTTCCCTTTTCTTTACTACCTTTATTTTCTATTTTACCCTGAAAACTGCTATTTTATTTCTCTGGTTGAGGAAAGAAAAAAATACACAGTGGAAATTTCTTTACACTTTTCATTTGTTTGTTTGTTTGTTTGTTTGTTTATTTATTTATTCATTTGTTTATTTAATGTTGGTGTGAAGTACACACCAAAACAAAAAGACGGGGGGATCATCGGATTCATTTCATTGGTCAGGCAGGAAGAGGGAAAGGAGGAAAATGAATGTTGCTGGAATTCTCTTCGTGGCTTTTTTCATCCCTTTTCAGACTCTGTTCTGTGTGTGGAACTTAATCTCTTCTTTGGCTCCTTGAATAAAGTCCATCTTGGTTTAAGCCCCGGAGTTTCCTCAGGGCCTCACTGTCTCCCCTCAGGCCGGCTGAGCCCCTGAGTCCCAAGGCCGGAGCTTCTCCCCTCAGATCCCCTCCTGGCTCCCCAGAATTAGAATATTATGAATTACACTCAGAGAAGCAAATAGCGCTGCTGTTTTCAGATGCACAAAAGCCGTTTGACAACGTGAATTGTGGCCATTTATGATAAAACAGTTGAAAATGGTGGATTTTGGAGACAGATTCATAAATATCTTCCAAACTATATACAGAGAGACCAAGCGGGCAAAGGTGAAATGACAAAGAAATTAGATATCAGAAAAGGAACAAGACAAGGATCCCCTTTATCTCCATTATTATTTATATTGACATTAGAGGTTTTAAATAGAAAAGTGAGACAGGAAAAGGAAATAAAAGGAAAGAGAATAAAAAAAGAAGAATATAAATTACAAGCATTTGCGGATGATTTGGGGTTTATCATGGAAGAGCCAATAGAGACAGCGCCAAAATTATTAGAGCAAATAGAAGAATATGGGAAAGTAGCAGGACTGAAAATCAACAAAGATAAGACAAAAATATTAGTTAAAAATATGTGAGAAAATCAAAAGAAGGAGATGACGGAGATACTGGACATCCAAATTGTGAAGAAAGTGAAATATTTGAGAATCCATCTGACATCAATGTGCAACGCTCAAGGAAGACAATTATTACAAACTGAAAAAACAAATCGAAACAGACCTGGAGAAATGGAGAAACTTGCAATTACCACTAATGGGAAGAATAGCATTAATAAAAATGAATGTATTACCAAAAATATTATTCGTATTTCAAACTATAGGAATAAAACTGGAGAAAAAATACTTTGAAGAGCTGAAGGAAATAATGTGGAAATATGTGTGGCAAGGAAAGAGATCAACAATTAACTTTAAAATGCCAGTAGTGGCTTGACTTTGTGGGCGTGTGATGTGGCTCCGGCCCCTGAGCCTGTCTTATTGGAGGGAGAAGATTCCAAAAGGGAAGGAGTTGGCAAGGCCTCCCTCTCCAGGACCCTCCTCTCTGGCAATGCCTCCGGTGTCCTCCGAAGGCCAAGAGATAGGCCAGGAGCCAGGCACTTTTGAGCAGCCACAGCTGGACAGTGACAGGAACAAGTTTTGGCTGGACCCCCAACAGCGGCCCAGAGATAACCACACACAACAAAGGAAGAGGCGTGCCAGGGATTAAGATGAGTCACTGGATCACACCCCACAGGGTATAAAAGGGGTTGTGGTGGCCAGTCAAGCCTTGTGACGAACAAAGCTGAAAGCTACCATGCCATTCTGCATTGCCGGACTCTTGCTATATGCTTTGCTGGAATTGATTCTTGGACTGGACTTATTTACTCTGTAACTGTTGTGGTCTGACTTTGATGTCACAAAAGAGGAAAGAAAAGCTCCTTTCATAAGTAAAGACTTTTGGCAGGCACCTACTAGGTTGCTGGCAACAAGGGAATTCTTGTTGGCTGGTTTGGTTTTAACTCTTGGACGACTGCTGGTGTGCGTGTGTGGGACGGGGACAGAACAGCATGGCAGGGGAAAGTTACTGCAAAATCCCCATTTCCTCCGCTGGGACTCTGGAGGCAGAGAATAGATTGGGTCGGGGCCAGTCAGAGGTGCTATTTACCGGTTCCCCGAACTACTCAAAATTTCCGCTACCGGTTCTCCACAACTGGTCAGAACCTGCTGAAACCCACCTCTGTTCCAGTCCTGCCTTAGTACTTTTTGATTGGGGGTGTGAAACTAGGAAAAATGTTCTTGGGATATCAGAATTGGGGATTCCTAGAGTGTGAGATGGCCAAGTGTCCAATATTGTGTAGTGTGATGGAGGAAAGTGAAATTGTGGAATATCTGTTCCATGTTGGGCAAAGCCAGAAGTCTCTCTGCCTTCTGCTTGTGAGAGAACCAGAGGAATTTGTGTGGTCACTGTGAATCTTAGACTGATCTTGGTCTGATCCATCAAAGCTTTTCTTATCTTCTTATCTCATTAGAATGGAATTTGCAAAGGGATCCTGTTTGCAATTAGGAGCCATTGTAAGACATAAAAATTTATTAGCAACTGATCAGCAATCTGTGTGGTTAGAGAGCAGAACAGCTTCCATGGGTGCCTCTCCCTAGAAACCAGGAAGTCCCCCCCCCACCTCCCATTCACCCCCTTCTTGGACCTGGATGAATATTATGCAGCATTGAAGGTTTGTGACTTGGTCAATGATGCAGCTGCCTTTAGACAGGATCCCCTCAACTTCCTCCTGGCTCCCCAGTCTCAAGGTCTCCTTTCCCTGGACATCTTCTCCAGCCCTTCACAGGCAAGAGAAGCTTGGAAGAGGAGCAATGAAAATGCTTTACGTAGAAATTGTAGAGTGGAAAATTAAAGGGCCTGAAAACTGCTATTTTAATTCTCCGGTTGAGGAAAAAAAAACACAGAGGAAATTTATTTACACTTTTCATTTATTTATTTATTTATTTATTTTGGTGTGAAGTACACACCAAAAAAGAAACAATTCCAAACTGAAATCCCAGAAGCTCTTCTGCTGAACACTTTCTGCAAAGGAGGTTTTATCAGGAAATCAAGAAAGAATTATATAAGAGAGATGAAGATTTCCCTCCCCAGCTGACATCTGGTCAAACATGGCACTTCACATCATTCCGGCATTCTGAGGGAGGTGATCAGGCAACCAGGTGGGTGTTTGGTTCCCACAGCCTCCTCCTGGCCTCTTTTCCTCCTCACTCTCTCTCACACACACTTTTAGCTGTAGGAACAAGTGCCCAAATTATTTTTTATAAGGTGTCACATTCAGTAGCTGTTGCTGAACAGCAAATTTCTCTGAATGACTCTTACAGATTTCTCTTTATTGAGCTGAAAGGGAAGAGAGCTAAAAGAATTCCAGTCATTCAACAATTTCCCATTTTGAAACATATAGAAATTATTTTCTTTGACTCCTGCATACTATCTAAATGGAAAAACTTAATATCTCCTTTCAAATAAAAGAAACTTTAATAATTCTTCCAATAACATAATGGTGTTAAATCTCATGTTTTTATATTTGTTCTGGCTGTGAGCTGTTCCTTTGTGTTGAGCTCTGGCCTCAGAAGGATAATGTAGCACTTGGGGATGAAGATGCAGCCCAGCAGCCCAGCACTGGAGGCCAGGATGGAGAAGACCTGCACAGCCACCATGTATTTCCCTTTGGTGCTCAGGTAGGTGGGCACAAAAGTCACCCAGACACTGCAGAAGACCAGCATGCTGAAGGTGATCAGCTTGGCTTCGTTGAAGGCCCCAGGCAGGTTCCTGGCCAGGAAAGCCACCGTGAAGCAGATGGCAGCCAGGAAGCCCATGTAGCTGAGGGTGACGTAGAACATGACAACGGCCCCTTCGTTGCATTGCAGGATGATCTCTCCAGGCTGGGAGTGGAGGTCAGAGTCAGGGAAGGGGGGAGAAACTCCCAGCCAGATGGAGCAGATGATAACTTGCACAGCAGAAGAAGAAAGGATGATGGAGTTGGCCAAGCTCTTCCCCAACCATCTCTTCACCCGGTTTCCTGGTTTTGTGGCCAGGAAGGCCAGCACCACCGTGATGGTTTTGGCCAAGAGAGAAGAAACAGCAACTGAGAAGATGAGGCTGAAAACCGTTTGTCGGAGAAGGCAGGTGGCTTTCCTTGGTTGACCAATGAAGAGAGGAGAAGACAAGAAGCAAAGCAGGAGGGAGACCAAGAGGATGTAGGAGAGGTCCCGGTTGTTGGCTTTGACAATGGGAGTTTCTTGGTATTTAATAAAGATGATTAAAACAAGGCCTGCGATTAAGAACAAGAGTAGGGCAAAAGAAACCAGGATGATGCCCAGATGTTCTTCATAAGACAAGAAGGTTATAACTTTGGGGATACACTGAACTCGGTCCTTATTTGGGTACTTATCATCTGGACACTTGGTGCATTTTTTGGTATCTGAGAAAGCAAAAAAAGCAATATTTCTTTAATATTCTGTCCTTTTATCTTACAGAAAATACCATCTTTGGATAACTGCTGATACCACAGGCATTTTTCAGGAAATATTTCTTAACAATTTCATTCAACAGTCACTCCTTTGAAATGGCATAAAGTCTCCTGCTTGATCAGGGGGTAGGACTAAAAGACTTCCAAGCTCCTTTCCAGCTCTATTCTGATTGATTGACGTACATGACTGGCAGACTATTTGTGTAATGAGTTCCCCCCATAACTATCCACAGCACCAGATTATGGCCCAGGGACACCTTCTCAGTGATCCTCATGGGGAGGATCCAATATACAGTGGATTGCAAGGTCTTTCAGAAGGTGGACCTGAAACAATTCATCAAGTTTCAAAGAATTCAGGTGTTCCTAGTCCAAACTAAAAAGCAGGAGAGATATTTCCTCTGCTGTTCGTAAAGCTTGCCCAGTCTGCCATCCCCTCCTCCCATGTCTTCGCAACCCCTTAGAGTGAAGATGGTCCCTCCGGACAAGGAACGCAGTCCTAGCAGCAAACTGGCATGATGACAATTTTCCTCCATTTAGACTCAGGCAGGGACTAAAGAGAAAAAAGGTAATGGCAAAGAAAAGATGTTAAAACTCTCCATCCATGGAAAATGGAGGTAGAAATGGATGGAGACAAGGGTTCCACAAAGATAATGGGATTCAATGGTATAATCTTGTGGCCTTTTTTTTTTTGACAGATAACCAAACTTCCAAATACTATGGATGGATTTGAGAAGACTGCGCTTGTTTATTGTATAGTCTTTAAAATTTATGAGGATCTGGACTTTCCCTTCAATGGGTCTTGGCAAACACCTAAGTGTTAAATGGAAAGGAAGAATTCTGGTCCAAGGGGAAACATGTTCTATGAGGAGAACAAAGACATTGACTTGTCTCCACTTAGAGAGGGCATCCCTGAGGGGGGCTGTCTGTTCAGATGGTGAACATTGTTGCGATACATCAAGACAAATTCCATTCCTGTCAAGTACAGGAAGGAAAGTCCTATTGAAATTCTATCCCTCTTCTGTGTCCGAAGCAAAGAGGCCAATCAGGGTCCATCTGAAATGGAGCAGCAGTTGGACAATTGCTGGGTCCGGGAATTCTTCTTTGGGGAGCATCTGGTGGAAAAAGGGGAATTGTATCTTGTAACATCTGGAAGCGACCTGGAATTCAGAGAAATTTCCTAACAGTGAGAACAATTAACAATTAACCAGTGGAACAGATCTACATAGTCATTTGCAGACTATTTGTGTAATGGGTTCCCCCCATAACTATCCACAGCACCAGATTATGGACCAGTGACACCTTCTCAGTGATCCTCAAGGGGAGGATCCAATATACAGATTACAGATTAACAGAGTTGGAGAGGACCTTATAAATCATTTAGTCCACTCCTCCCTGCCTAAGCAGAAACCCTACACCATTTCAGACAAATGGCAGTCTTGTCGAAAGCCTCCAGTGATGAAGCTCCCACAACTTCTGAAGGCCTTTCAGAAGGTGGACGTATAACAATTCATCTAGTTTCAAAGATCTGAGATGTTCCTAGAAAGGTAAATTTAGCAACACATATCCAAACTCAATAGCAGAAGAGATGTTTCCTCTGCTGTTAGTAAAGCTTGCTCAGTCTGCCACACCCTCCTCCCATCTCTTCCCAGCCCCTCCTTCCAAGTCTTTTTGATTTATTTCCATTTAGATAAAAAATTGTGTAGGTTAAAAATAAAAAACCAGGTGAGATTCAATCTGTTTTTTAATTTGGATCCAGTTCCACAAAGCCTCCCATTTTCCTCTGTGTGACCCACCTTCCTGAGTGGAGAAGGTCCCTTCTGGACAAGGAACGCAGTCGTAGCAGCAAACTGGCTCTCCTTCTCGAGCCCTCTTGACAAATCCAGGATGACAACTTTCCACACATTTGGATTGAGGCAGGGACTAAGCAGAAAAACAAGGAATGCCAAAGAAAAGATGTTAGGACTCTCCGTCCATGGAAAATGGAGGAGAAATGGATGGAGACAAGGAGACTCTGGTCTTCATTGGGGTAAATATGAAACCTCTGACTACTCCTAAACAGATGCAGGAGGTAAAACAACTGGCAGATTCTTCATTTAGTTCCTTTTGCTTTCGGAATTTAACATTACAATAAAGTAATTTTCTATTTAATAAAGTCTAGAGAGATGGAATTGATTTTTTTAAAAAGTATGATGATATATTCTTATTAAAACTGAGAAGACGGCTGCAGCCTTGGAGACCCCAAAGTTTACTGTAAAAATTTTAGGAAGCTTTTATTCCATTAGATTTTTTTAATGTAGAGTAAAAATATGATGGAGAAAGAAACCTCTAACCAGTAAGATCTTGAAAGGTTTCCATAAAACCTGGCAAAGCCACTCCACTTAGGTCCCGTCTCTTGAAGAGCTTCCACGAGATGACACCACCTGGCATGGGAGGCCAACCACCCTGGAGACTCCCGGCTTTGCCCCACTGATGAAATGTAAAATTTGTTGTGACTGGCTCTGTGGGCATGGCTTGGGGGGGGAGTCACGTGACTGGGTGGGCTTGGCAAACTTTTTTTTTTACTTTTTTAAAGCATTTTTTTACTACCGGTTTGGGCGAATAGTTGTAAAAAAATGCTTTAAAAAGTAAAAAAAAAATGGTTCTGATGATCACAACTGTACTGCACGATTCTTGGAATCTTCTTTTACCATTTAAAAGTATTTTTTACCACCGGTTTGCCTAAACCAGAGTGAACCGGTAGCATTTCACCCCTGTTTGCCCACTCGAAATAGGACCTCAGGCTTTGGAAAATGAAGGAAAGACAGCAAAATTTCTCTCACCTTATTGAGGGACTTTAGCCAAGAAAGAACACCTTTTGTGAGAAAAAGTCTCTGTCTTTGAGAATACACCAGAGTCCCTTCCTCGACATCCCCCTTAGGGAGAACCAAGAAGATTCTGATGACCAGATCTCCTGTTATCTCTCCATTTTGGTCCAAGTACAGTTTTGCATCACAAATATTCCAAAATTCATTCTTCTCCAGAAAGGGATGAAACTAGAATGGGAACATCCAGGAATTTGAAAAACAGAAAACTTTGTTTCTTATCCCACATTGAATCTTTCCTCTATAATTGTCTAATCTCCAAATATGCTTAATTAGGATACAAATACTGCCATCATAAGTGAATGATATATGGACCAAGGTATCTGCCTCTCCCCCTCTTATGCAGGCAGCAATCAAACAGGATGTGAGCCAGGCCTTCTGCCTCTGCCACTCTGCAAATGCAGAGATGCCCATTATAAGGTCTAGAGTGGAATCTCCCATATCTGACCATTGTGTCCAGCTGTTTGAATCTCACTCGCGTAAATCTCTCCCTAAAATGTTTTGGCAGTTGTAACTTTAAAGAGTTGTCTAGTTGAAAAGTAGGTTTGTATTTCCTCAGCCATTTCAAATTACCCACCTTATTAAGAATAGCCATGTCATTTTGTGCTTCTGCATCCTTAATTCTTTGGGCAGATGTTTTTTGAATTGTTCTCCTGTTACACAAGAGACAGGAAGGCCACAGCTACTGCCAAAATTAACCAGTTTAGTGATCCAAGAGGTTTGTGACTGTGACTTTATCTGCTCTAGTAAGCATAACTTGGGGAGTCTATCAGTCTCCATTTCATTGACTTTGTGCCAGTGGTTATATGCTTTGATCTTGGATAGTGGATGAATTGTATACATTCCCAATTCAGCTCTAACTGCTGCAGCAGATGTCCCAGATCTACACCCAGAATACAGCTCAGGTGCTGGGACTGTGTTTGTTCTAGAACTGTGGTTGAGTAGAAATCCCAGACTTCTGCTCCATAAAGAGCATAGGGGTAACCTTTATATACTTCAATTAATGGGCCAGGGGGACTTCCAGTGGCTCTGCAATTTGCCGACGGAGCTTCTTTTTTGGAGCTCCAGCCCCGAAATCTGTAAAAGCTGCTAGAACAGCGTAAATCGGCTGTCTAGCGGCAAAAACTCTCCCCCTGGGAAAAGGGGGGAGAGAAGAGCAGAGGGGCTTAGGTAGAGCTCCCCAAAATCCCCAGGCTTTCTTCTTTTTTAAGCCTGGGGGTTGGAGGGTGAGAGCTCCCCGGTAACCTCTCATTGCTCCGTATTAGGGACTTGTCTGCCTGGCTTGGCAGAACGGGGCATCGCCACCACACCAGCAGCATATGAATAAAGATTTGAAGACATTTTTCAAAGATTTTAAGAAAATTGAATTCTGGATGCTGGCAGAGCGAAATCGGGACAGCGGAATTTGAAGTAGGCTAGTACAAGCTTTAACTCCATATGAAAAGAGAAGGGGAAGATGGCGCTAAGAAAAATGAAACTTACTAGTGAAAGTGCTTGTCAGCCCCTGCTACATTGTTAAAGCTACTGGACTATATAACAAGAAGTAGATTTAAAGGCGAAGTGGAAGAGAAGATTATGATGGGGATTTCAACCAATATAAATTTTTGAAGATAGTGGAAAATAATTGGACTTTGACTTGACAGTTGAATAAATATAAAACTAAAATTGAAGTATGGCTGCTACCAAGGAAAGAGGGGGTGAGTCAGCAAATACACGAATTGTGACTTTAAAGGACTTGCAAGACAATTTGGATCTTTTTATTTTGGACATAAGGGATACAGTTAAAAATACTATCCAAAAGTGGAAGTTGGAACATCGTAAGGATCTGCTGGCTGTGAAAGAGGAAGAAATCATACAGTTAAACATGATTTTGGAGAACAAAGAAGAAGCAGTCAGAGAAATGGAGTCTAGTATTTTGGAAACAGAAGTTATGGTGGAGGCTTCACACAACCAGTTGGAGAATATTTTAAAAATTCATTACTGCAGACTGTTAAATATTATGAAAATTTTTGTTTTTATGGACAGAGTCAACTTTTAGAGAATGAACTGACTGATTTTAAAAGAAATAAAAATAGAGATGGGAGTTTTAAAGTGAAAGAAACAATTTCGAAAGGGGACTGGATTTTTAAGAGACATCAGTTGCAACTTCAATCTCAAAATTTTTTGATAATAAAAGCAGGGGGACAAGCCATGCCTAACAAGAAGAAAGTATTATTTAAAAAGAAAGACTGGAAGAAATATAGAAAGAAAGGAAGAATGTGTGATGTATTTCTTGAAGGTTATATTTGGTAGATTTTGGATGTTTGATACAAAGGGATCAAATTAAAAAGGGATAATTTTTAGAGATAGTGCATTACTAAAATGATCAACTAAAAATCTAAATGATATTTTATTGAAAGCTTTGGAATTAATATAGAACTTCTAGGGTTATATTTGGCTGATATGTTACTGAATTTAAAGGTCTATTAAGAGATTTTAATGTTTAAAATGATATAACAGAATTTTTTTTAAAGGTTTATATGTTAAGAAATTTTAAATGTTTCAGATGACACAATAGAATTTTAAGAGATTTTAATGTTTAAAATGATATAACAGATTTTTTTTAAAGGTTGATATGTTAAGAAATTTTAAATGTTTCAGATGACACAATAGAATTTTCAAAAGTTTTATATGTATTGAGGGGTAAGGTTTAATTAAAATTGGATAATTTTTTAAAACTTATTATAGCTTTAAATTACATGAAGAAATGTTTATGTAAGAGGATATTTAGTTTACTGTAATAATGTTGTTTCAAGGACAGGCTTTAAAGGAAAAAATCTTTTTCCTTTTGTTTCCCCCTCTAAGTTGATGTTATGAGAGAATTTATAAATGTAATGTTGAAGAAAGTCAAATAGGGGAGTTAAAGAGTGTGTGGAAATTTTTTCTTTTGGAATTTACCATAAGGTAGTATATGTTAGCTTAGGTTTGTTAGATGTTATATCCTGTTTTTGTTCTGGGAAGTCGGGAGGAGGGGGGTGGGAGGGAGGGTAATGGGGGGTGGGGGGGAATTTGTTTTGTGATTTTTAATATAACAAAAGACAGGTAGAAGTAATAATAGAGAAGTAAAAATGAGAATAAGAAGATGACATAAAGATGTACTAGATGTTATATTTTGTGGATTGAATATGCATTGTTTATATGTTTACTTGTTTGTATGTTTGTATGCTTGATTATGAAAATAAAAAACTTTTATTGGAAAACAAAAAAAAAATTAATGGGCCAGGGATTGGAGGTTAGGGATAACTTTTTGCTATTGGACATCAATTTTTCTATGTTATCATTAATACTGTCAAGTTCATAAATCCCCTTCACTCAAGATTTGATCTAAGATGTAGATCCTAGACTAAGGTAATTTGATGTCATTTAATTTAAAGAATATAACGTTTTTCTACTTAAAAACCTTATTTGAAATTTCATTTAAAAAGTTTGATAAAATAACAATGGTTTTAAATCAACTTAAAGACGATAATCAGAAGCAAGCAACAATTGTTGAATCGGATGGATTGGATGGATGGACTGGAACTGAATTTGCTGCTGGCATCCCCGAAGAAGGAGAATTCTGCTTTGAAGGCAGGCTGCCTGGAGATGGCTGGAGAGGCCATGGACCCTGGAGACTCAAAGTGGACAGAACGGATGACCGAAGAAATGGATCCTTTCAAGAAGATTGGGGGAGATTGGGGAATGGACTTGTCATACTTAACTGGAAAACAAATCTTAAGAGTCATCGTGTTTCAATTTACAGGAGGTCCTGTGACTTTGGGGAATGGAAAGCAGTTGCTGGGAAAGATCCTAATTACAGTTTTAAGGAAATGAATTATTATTATTAAGAATCAAAGAAAGATATTGGATCATGAAGAGATTCAGGATGGATCAGATATAATGATTGTGGTGGTTTGTGGTTCATAAGAAGCCCCTGCAAATTGTCTGAGAGTTAAATATAATAGCAGATAACAGACAGTTTTGAAGTTTTGAAATTTAATTTTCTTTTTGATTGCCTGTTAACTACATTTTTTATATACAGCAGACAGATGACAAGTCAAGTGGTTGCAGATATATTGGTAGAAGTTTATAATTGTGGGCCTATTTTGCAAGGGGGAGAAATGTTCATCTGTCAGCATTCAACTGGGGAACAATATATGCCTATATGGTTTTATCTGTTTTTAATGCACAATTTTTTTAAAAAAATGTTTCATCTAATTTTGTTTTGTCTTTGCAATAGTTTTATTTTTTGAAGTTTGTATTTTACCTTTTTGAATAAAATAAAATTTAATGAGTTTATCAAGTTTCCAGAAACAATATTTATCATCAGCACACACAGAAGGGGGCATATGTAAAAAGCAGTAGAAAAATATATTTTTAGCATCTAGGACTTGACTAACAACAGAGTCTCATATAAGAACATGAATGATGGACTGGAAGAAAGATGAGGGACACCAAACTTCAAATGTATGTTTGTGAAAATGATCTCAAAATCGTAGTTACCGTATTTTTCAGAATATAAGACGCACCTACCTTTTTTGGTGAGGAAAAGAAGACAAAGAAATCTCCCTCTGCCTCTGAGCAATTTTGCCTCCTTGCAGCAAACAGCAAACAGCCTGCTTTACTTTCATTTTCAGCATAGTTTGATTAGCACAAGGGGAAAAAATCTGCTCCAGCAATTTACCTCTTTGGAGCAACCAGCAGAGCCCTGCACAAAACAGCTGAGAGCAAATCAGCTGAGAGTCGGGAGGCCAATCCAATCAACTTGTGCTAAATAGGATGTGCTGAAGCTGAAAGGAGCTGTTTTTTCTTGCTGTTTGCTTGCAAGGAGACAGAGGCCAAAGTGTGGGGGCCAGAGGGTGGGCAGGGCTATATTTGATGTATAAGATGCACCTAAATTTTCACCCCCTTTTGTGGGGGGGAAGGTGCAAAATATGGTAATTGGAAACAGAATCTGAGTCAGCAGGAAGATGTTCATGGAAAGAAGGCAAATGCAGCCATAAGAATCTCAGGAAGTGAACACTCTAGTTTGGGGAGACCCCAACTCAAGGACCAGGTCCCCTTGCAGGCACCAAGCCCGGAGGAGAATTTGCTGTTTTAGAGCTGAGCCAGTGAAGCAGAGAAGTTCAATCTCCTCTTCATGGATTGTCTGAATGCAAAGACTGAGCAGCCATCAGCCAGAGAAGCTTTAACTGGGATTCCTGCAGAGAGGAAGGGTTGGGCTAGATGGTCTCAGGGTCTCCTCCAAATTTATAAAGGTTGTCAAGCCACAACATGTATCTCTTGTGCTGTGGTTGCTCTAGCCCCACCTAGTGGCCGGGGGCAGATAAGCCTAACTGTATGGTCTGAAGCCAGACTCCCTTTTCTCTCAGCCTTTGGAGGAGCCGGAAGCAGCCGGTTTGACCGAGACACATGGTCCTCCGGAGGCCTCCATCCCTCACACGGAACATCGCTGGAGAGGTTCCAGCTGCTTCTTTGTTGGCTGATAGTTAATGCTGCCTATCACCTATTTCTATTTCATTCTCACTCTTTGCATTTCCTCAGTTTCTCCCTGCCCTTTTCTCCCAATGAAACACCCAGATCCACCCCAGGCTCCCTTTCACTGGAGGGGAATTGGGGGGTTTAGCTGCCTGTTGAGCTGCACACAGACCCTCCTGCAGTGAGGATGGAACAAAGGGGAAATTCCACCATGCTCATCACAAACCCACAAATACAGGAATTCATTTAAGAAAAAATACAGCATTTTCAAATGAGCAGAGTTTAATATCAAAATGCCATGGTATCTACTCTTTGGAGCCATTATTCCCTGAGTAATTGAATTGGGCAGATCTGTTGAGATGGTTCCCCTCCTTCTCCTCTGGATTCCCCCTCCAAAGGATCTAAGATTAATGGATCCATATTGGGACCTCATACCTGCCACGGCTGCAGCCTTTGAGTCCCCAAAATCTTTTCTCCCTCCTTTCTTCTCCTCGATCTGGAGGAATAAGCGGCATTCAAGGCCTGGGCCAGAGTCTTCATGATATTGTAACATTTATAGTGATTTGGGGCCCGGATCCTGTTCCTTTTCTCCTGGGTCTCCAGTGGGGCTTTCTGGGTGAATCTTCTGCGGCCTTTGACAGAAAAGACGTTCTTTGAAAGAGAACAGCGGAAATAAGGATCTTGAAACTTTTTTTCCACAAAGAAATGGGGTTCATAGGCAGAATCGATTGGCCTTTCTTTTGCCACATAATTAAAGTTCAAAATACTATGGATGTATTTGAGAGGTCTACGCTTTCTATGCTTGTTTATTTTATACCCCATGAAACTTGTGAGGATCCAGACTTTCCCTTCAATGGGTCCTGGGAGACGCATAAATGTTAAATGGAAAGGAAGGATTCTCCCCCAAATGGACTCAAGTTCTATGTAGTGAACAAAGACATTGACTTGTCTCCACTTAGAGAGGGAATCCCTGAGGGCTGTTGTGTATCCAGTTGTTGAGAACAGTTGTGATGTAACCACACAAATTCCACTCCTGACAAGCATAGGAGGAAAAATCCTCATGAAATTCTCTCCCTTCTCTGTGTCTGAAGCAAAGAGGCCAATCAGGGTCCATCTGAAATAGAGGAGCACTTCGACAATTGCTGGGTACTGGAATCCTTCTTTGGGGAGAATATGGTGGAAAAAGGGGAATTTCCTTTTATCACTCAGAGCCTCTGAAGCAGTTTTAAGACTGATCTAAAAAAGCAATGAAGAAAGCTGTGTTATATTTGGGATGAGATCAAGTCCAAAATATTAGAGTTTAATAAATCCAACCTAGTTCTCATGAATGTATTAGAATAATTTGTTAATTAGACAGTGTTTAAAATATTAAAGACAGGCTATTAGCAAGATTGTATAATAAAAGTGGAAAATAATAAGCAAATTAAAAAATAATGAAAATGTAAATCATATTACTGTATCACCCCTACAATTTACCACAATTAGATTAACACGTGCAAATGCCAACTGGAGTATTCTATTCCAATAAAGGGCCTATTATAATTTTCGAGGATTGCTGCATCTTTTTTTACTTCTATATCCCAGATTCTTTCTGGAGGAAATTTTTTAACTTCTTTCTCCAGTTATACAAGAAACAGGCAGACCTCAAAGCCTAATAAGATTTGTCAGTTGCATAATCCAAATTTGGTCTTTCATTGAAGTTTTCTCTGTTCCAACAGCCACAATTTTCAGAGTCTTGTCAGTTTCCATAGATTAAATTTTATGCCAATGCCCATATTTTCTGAATTTAGACAAAGGAGAAATTGTGCAAATTCTCAAATCAGTTCTGAGGGCAGCAGCTGGAGTCCTTTTACCCACCCCAAGATCCTCCTCAGAGGCTGAGATTGGGTTGGTTCTGCTGGTGGTTTCTCTCTGGAGCCCCAAACATCAGATTGATGGAAGAACATGGGGGAAAACTGGGCCTCAGATACTTTAATCATTGGGGCTGAGGAAGCTGGAGAGCTGTGAGGTTTTCATTTCAGCACCACTTTCCCTCCTGCCCTTTCTCTGACTGAGCTCCTTGGATGATGAGGGAGCCAAGATTCAGGCTCAGAGAAAAGAACCCCAGGTAAGGAAAGGTGTTACTTGCTCTAATGGCTGACCATCTATGGCTAGGATGTCATTTCACAAAGACCATAACTTTTGAACTTGCTTTATAAATTAACAGATAATTATTAAGACAAAACAATCCAAGTCTATACAATCCAAAGTCTAAGTATGAGAATATCACATTATTTATATAACTCAGTGTGTTCCAGTGGGAATTTAGAAGGCTGAACATGTGTACCTATAACAGAATTTATAACAAAATAAAAGGGTTGGAAGGGACCTTGGAGGTCCTCTAGTCTGACCCCCTGTTCAAGCAGGAAACCAGGCATAATAGCAGGAACTGTGAGAGGATCCTGGAGTCTTAGTGGACAAACAATTAAATATGAGTCAAGAGTGTGTAGCGACAGCCAAAAAAACCAATACAATCCTAAATTGCATTAACAGAGGGACATAATCCAGATCAAGAGAGGTACTAATACCACCCTAGAGATTGTCTTTTTAATCGTGCCGTGGTGTGATTTGAAGGATGGATACGTTGCCACTTATATTTGCTAACACCTTTTTGTCTTTTCGATGGCATAAATCTTCAAATCCTGGGCATCAATCAAATAAACCTTCTGCTTCCTCCCAATCTCTGGGTGAATCGGAGCAAGAGAGCTCAGAGAGCGAAACAATAATGGCGGCGAAAACTGGCTCACAGCAGCAACAGTGGATGAACTCAGAGAAATGCTGACTAGCTCTAAAGAGGCGATTTTCAGAAGAGTGGATGATTATGCAGAAAAAGTAGACAAGCGTATGGACCAACTAGCTATAAATGTTGGTCATAATGATAATCAGATTAAGCTTCTTAGAGTGGAAGCTGACCAACTAGGGAAACAAATGAGGGAGATGGAGGAAAAGCACTCTCTGGAGTTTGACGAGCATGAGAAAAGACTGATTTCTCTGGAAGATCAAAGCAGACGACCATCAATATGAATTCGAAATTTACCAGAGATGACAGGAGAGGACATGAGGAAATTGATCCCACATTGGTTCAAAGAAATACTCCCTCACCTGGCCACGGGAGAAGAGGACACTGAGCGCGTCCACAGAGTGGGCGCTTTCAGAGCTCGTCCCAGAGACGTTTTGGTAAAATTTTCTAATTATTATAAAAAAGAGCAGCTGATGATGAAGCTGAGGTCGTTAGCTTTGTTGAAGTTTCAAGGATCTACAGTTCAAGTTTACAACAATCTTTGTTACCAAACAATTAAGTGGAGGCGCAGCATTAAGCCAATCACCGAAGAGCTCAAGAGAAGGGAGATAAAGTATGCATGGGGATACCCAGTATTTATGAGGTTGATGTATAATGGGAAACAATATAGGATTACCTCTTTGGAGCAAGGCATTGAGCTACTTAAAAGTCTGGGGCTGGAATTGCAGGATGATGCTGCTCTTCAAAGTGCCAATGGCGGAGGAAGAGGAGCCACAGCAAGTGGGAAGTGAAACTGACAAGACTGAGATGATAAATCTGTAGCATATTAATACTAGAAGGCTTCATCTCCCCTCCCCCCCTTTAAGGGAATGGCTGGAGCATTAGGCTACCGGGATTTAGTGGGGGGAAAAGTGTTTGAGGAGATTTGGGGGTGGGGGTCGGAAAGGGGGGTAGTCCAAGAGGATTATTTAGTTGAGTTTGTTTTGTGTTTTCTTATATGTCAGTTTAAGTTAAAGTGCACAAGGGATCATAAAGAATTTGTATGTGCTGAATATGGATAAAACTATAAGAATCACAACACTCGATGTCAAAGGTTTTGGGGGCAATGGTGAACAGGAGGAGAATCGAACAATTGTTAAACAAGGAAAGATCTGACATCATTTTTCTTTTGCAGGAAACTCACAGGATAAGGATGGAATAAATGAAGTTTGTTTGAAGTGGTCACTCCATTATGAAAAGTCACTGGGGACTTCAAAAAAAATAATGGGGTGGCCATACTGATTTCTAAACGAACTAGATTTACTATGGAGAGTACAAAAAAGATGGGCATGGTAGATTTATTATGATTAAAGGTCAAATTGAAAGTACAGCATATATGTTGGTTGATGTTTATGTCCCAAATGAGAGACTTAGAGAATATTTTTTAGAATTGTTTAAAGTAATAGAAGAATTTAAAGAAGGACACGTCATCTTAGGTGGAGATTTTAATATGGTTATGAATAATAGATTGGACAGGACCAATCCCACAAGTGCTGAAAAGAGGAATAGTATCACCGTTTTAAATAAATTAGTAAAAGAAAAAGATTATGTGGATGGGTGGCATTTTCTTAAAGGTGGGGAGCCCGGTTTCACATACTATTCCCCAACTTATAAATCTTATTCTAGAATTGATTATGTTTTCGTTTCTAGGGATATGGCAACTAAGTTGAGTAGAATGGAAGTGGGAGTAATTAAAGTAATGGATCATGCGGTGGTTAATTTAGACTTCATGGTAAAAAAGGACTATAGAGAAGCAGTTAGATGGAAGCTGACTACAAGGATTCTTAAAAATGAGAAAGTGGTTGAGAAAATGCAAAGGGAGATATCAGAATTGTGGGAAATTAATGAAAAAGGAGAAATAGCAACAGATTGGTGTGGAACACTGTGAAGGTGGTGACACGGGGAATATGTATTAGGGAAGCTTGTAGTGTTAAAAGGCAAGAAGCTGCATTAGGGGAAAAATAGAGGAACAGATTAAGAAATTGGAAAAAGAATATTGGCATACAAGAAATAAACAGAAAATAATAGAATTACAAGCTAAGAAAAAAGAATTAGAGAATAAACATTAGAGGAAGTTCAGAATAATTTAATATACATGAAAAGAGAATTTTTTGAAAATAGCAATAAAAATTCTAAGATGCTTGCCAGGCTCACACAAAAGGAGAAAGCTAAAAATTCAATAGGTATAGTGAAAGATAAATTGGGGAATTATTGTAGTACAATGAAAGGAACGTTAAAAATATTCCAGGAATTTTATCAAGAGTTGTACAAGGGTAAGGAGGTTAAGAAGGATAGAATGGAAGCTTAGGGAAATATATAAAAAGGAGTGTGGAAACGGAGCATAAAGAATTAATGGAAAGCAGTGTATCACAAAGGGAAATTGTAGAAGTAATTGAAAGTTTGAAGGTAGTAATCCATCTACCCCTTGAAAGGGTAGATGGATTAGGAACAGAATTCTATCAAATATTTAAAACATTATTAGTACCGAAATTATTAAACTGTATAATGCAATATTAGAAGGGGAAAAGATCCCAGAATCATGGGAGCAGTCGTTAATAATATTAATATCTCAACCAGATAAGGATCCGACGCTCCCTGACTCGTACAGACCTATATCATTAATAAATCAAGGTGCAAAAATTTTTTCAACTATTTTAGCAAGAAGAATGAATAATTCTATAGGTAAGTATATAAGGGAAGATCAATGTGGATTTGTAATGGGCCGACAAATGCATAATTTGGTTGGAAGAGTGATAAATGTAATTCACGAGATTAAAAATCTAAAGCTTAAAGCGGGGATATTAGCCTTAGATATTTTTAAGGCCTTCGATTGTGTGAGCTGGCAAGCATTAAAGATGTTAATAGACAGAATGGGGTTTGGAATCAAATTCAAAGCTGTAATAGACCAATTATATTCTCGGAATTCTGCCTTAGTGGTAGTGAATGATGGAGTTACAGACAAGATACGACTCGCCAGAGGAAAATGGTTGTCTTGGTTAAATTACAGCCAAGTGGAACAATGGACTAAAAACTGGATAAGAGAAAATGAAGAGTGCAGAGAGTTAACGAGGTTCCAGGAATTAATTGAAAAAAATGAAACTGTAAAGGAAGAAAATAAAGGTATAAAACGCTTAATGAGTGGAATTTATAAAATATTGTTGAAGGAAGAGGAGAGGGAAAATTTAGGAAAGATGGTATGGGATACTGATTTGAAGATACAAATAGGGCAACAGAGTTGGGAAAGAATTTGGCAACAAAGAGTGTTGAGAAATATGTCAGTAAGAATAAAAGAGAAGTATTACAAAATGGTATGGAGGTGGTTCTTAACTCCAGTTAAATTAAGCAATATGAATCAGCACTATTCAGATAACTGTTGGAGAGGTTGTGGGGAAAAAGGAACATATTCACATATGTGGTGGGATTGTAAATTTGTGCAAAAATTGTGGAAGATGGTGTTTAAGGAGATTGAAGAAATTGTAGGAATAAAGGTAGAAGAGGCACCAAAGGTAGCATTACTCTCACTATTGCAAGATATAAAGTGTAAAAAAGAGACTAAAGAGTTGATAACAAATTTGTTGACCGCAGCAAGGTTAATGATTTCTAGGAACTGGAAGATACGAGGCGATTATTGTTTGGAAGAATGGGATAAGGAAGTATGGGATATTGCCATAAATGATAAACTGACCTGTAATATCGAAGTAAGGAGTGGCATAATGAAAGTAAATGAATTCAATGGAATCTGGAAAAGGTTCCTAATATATGTGTTTTCTGGAGGAAGGGGGATACCACCACCAGAAGAAGCTTTATGATTTTGGAAGCAGGAATGATCCTGAGGGGTGGGGGAGCACTTGTTGATTGTTTGTATTGTATACATTGTTATATATTATATATTATGATTTATGTATGTTTAAATTTAATATTAATAAAAAAATATTTTTAAAAACCTAATACCTTGATTTTTGTCTCGGACCAGTGGCTGAACGATCTTAAAACAGGGGATATAGACATCAAGCCCTTGTCATGGTCTGATCATTCTCTCCTTCACATGGACTTTCAAGTCACTTCCACTCACTGCAGGGAGACGGAACCGACCAAATGGTTCCGTCCCAGGCGCCTGATGGACCCCGAGAGGTTCCTGATGGAGCTTGGGCCATTTCCTGAGATTCTGGCTCACGACTCAACTGAGGACCTAGTGGTCGCATAGGACAGGGTGGCTACTGGGGCCTTGGACGGTGTTGTGCCTTTGTGGCCTCTGACCCGATGCCGATCTCGACTAGCTCCTTGGTTTTCCGAGGAGCTGAGAGAGATGAAGTGTCGGAAAAGATGCCTGGGGAGCGATTGGAGGACAAGCCGATCTGAATCTGACCGAACACAGGTGAGATCTTATATTAAGACCTACCTAGTGGCGATAAAAGCGGCAAAGTCTAGCTACTTCTCCGCTCTTATTGCATCTGCAGAGAACTGCCCAGCTGCGCTGTTTAGGGTGACCCACTCCCTACTTCAGGTGGGGACGCGGGAAGATCCCTTACAGGGACGAGCTGAGGATTTTGTGCAATTCCTGCATGATAAAGTCACTCAGATTCGGGATGGCCTGGACTCTGATTGGGTAGATCCAGGGGAGGAGATGGGGGTAGGTCTTGAGAGCGTTATCTGGGAAGAGTTTGACTCTGTAGCTCCTGAGGATGTGGACAGGATTCTGGGAAAGCTTAACGCTGCCACATGTTTATTGGACCCATGTCCCTCCTGGTTGGTACTGGCCTCCCGGGAGGTTTCATGAGGCTGGCTCCAGGGAATTATAAATGCTTCTCTGAGTGAGCGTTTCTTTCCTGCCGCCTTGAAAGAGGCGGTTGTGAAGCCCCTCCTCAAGAAACCTTCCTTGCACCCAGCTTTATTATCAAACTATCATCCAGTCTCTAATCTTTGCTTCGTTGCGAAGGTTGTTGAGAGTGTGGTGGCGCGACAACTACCCCGATACCTGGATGAAGATATCTATCTGGATCCGATCCAGTCGGGCTTCAGGTCACGATACAGCACAGAAATGGCATTGGTCGCATTGGTTGATGATCTCTGGAGGGCCCGGGACAGGGGTTGCTCCTCTATCCTGGTCCTATTAGATCTCTCAGTGGCTTTTGATACCATCGACCATGGTATCCTACTGCACCGGCTGGAGGGGTTAGGAATAGGGGGCACCGTGCTTTGGTGGTTCTCCTCCTTTCTCTCTGACCGTTCGCAGTTTGTGTTGGCAGGGGGGCAGAGGTCGACCTCGAGGCACCTTATTTGTGGGGTGCCGCAAAGGTCAGTCCTCTCACCCCTTCTGTTCAACATTTATGTAAAACCGCTAGGTGAGATCATCCGTGGTTTTGGGGTGAATGTTCATCAATATGCTGATGACACTCAGCTATACATCTCCACCCCAGACCACCCCAACGATGCCCTTACTGTGATGTCCCGTTGCCTGGAGGCCGTACGGATCTGGATGGGGAGAAACAAACTCAGACTCAACCCCTCCAAGACTGAATGGCTGTGGCTTCCAGCGTCCCGGTATAGTCAGCTGGTACCATCACTGACAATTGGGGATGAGACCTTGCTTCCCACAGAGAGGGCCCGCAATTTGGGTGTCCTCCTGGATTCATGGCTATCTTTAGAAGACCATTTGACGGCCGTGGCCAGGGGTGGCCTTTTATCAGGTTCGCCTGATCCGCCAGTTGCGTCCCTTTCTGGATCAGGATGCCTTGCGCACAGTCACTCATGCCCTAGTCACCTCCCGTATGGACTACTGCAATGCTCTCTACATGGGGCTCCCCTTGAAAAGCACCCGGAGGCTCCAACTGGTCCAGAATGTAGCTGCACGGGTGATTATGGGTGCATCTCGTTGCGCCCATGTAACACCTCTCCTACACGAGCTGCACTGGCTCCCAGTGGTCTTCCGGGTGCGATTCAAGGTGTTAGTTATCACCTTTAAAGCACTCCATGGCTTAGGACCTGGGTACTTACGAGACCGTCTTTTGCCACCAACAGCCTCCCACCGACCAGTTCGTTCTCACAGGGAGGGACTACTCAGGGTACCGTCAGTCAAATTGTCCCGACTGGTGACTCCCAGAGGGAGGGCCTTCTCTGTAAGGGCTCCAACCCTTTGGAATGAACTGCCCCCTGATATACGAAACATCCCTAATCTCCGTGCTTTCCGCTGTGCCCTCAAGACCCTGATGTTCAATCAGGCGGGGCTAAACTTGTTAACTGGGAATGATTAAAATATTATCTAATTCTGGGTTTTATTTAATTTGGGCTAAACTATGTTATAATTTTAATTATCAATTTTATGATGTTTGTGTATCTTTTATTTTTTGTTGACTGTACACCGCCTTGAGTCCTGCGGGAGAAAGGCAGTATAGAAATATAATTAATTAATTAATTAATTAATTAATACCACCCTATAAACCCTTAGTAAGACCACACCTAGAATACCGCATCCAGTTTTGGTTACCACACCACAAAAAAGGTGTTGAGACTCTAGAAAAAGTGGAGACAACGGCAACCAAGAGGATTAGGGGACTGGAAGCTAAAACATACAATGAACAGTTGCAGGAACTGGGTATGGCTGGTCTAGTGAAGAGAAGGACCAGGGGAGACATGATAGCAGTTTTCCAATATTTGAGGGGCTGCAACGGAGAGAAGGGGGTCAAGCTGTTTTCCAAAGCACCGAAAGGCCAGACAAAGGCCAGACAAGGAATAATGGATGGAAACTGAACAAGGAGAGATTCTACCTGGAAAGAAAGAGATCCTAAGCATATAGCAAATTACAGGCCAATCTCTTTATTAAATTCCGATTATAAACTTTTTATGTCCATCATTGCGGAAAGAATGAAGAAAATCTTTCTTCATTTAAATATCTGGATCCATAAAGACCAAAATGGGTTTCTCCCTGGGAGGCAAATCAGGAATAATCTGAGAACAGTATTAAATGTCATAGAATATTATGAACACCATTCTGATAAACAGCTGGCGCTAGTTTTCGTAGACGCTCAAAAGGCCTTTGACAATTTGAACTGGAGTTTTATGATTAACCAAATTAATTTAATGGGCTTTGGGACCAATTTCAGGAAAATGATTGAAAACATATACCATAATCAGAAGGCAAATATTGTAATAAATGGGGATAGGACGAAAGTATTTCCAATCCAAAAAGGTGTAAGGCAAGGATGCCCCTTATCCCCCTTACTTTTCATTCTGGCGCTAGAAGTGCTCCTCAGAAAGATCAGGGCTAACAAAGATATTAAAGGTCTCAAGATAAGGAACGAAATTTTTAAGGCACAGGCCTTTGCAGACGATGTGGCCTTAATTGTGGAAGATCCACTCGTATCAGGCCCAAAAGTCCTACAGGAGATAGAAAATTATGGTAAAGTGGCCGGCTTTAAACTCAATAAAACCAAAACAAAAATAATAGTGAAAAATGTAACAGAAACACAAAAAATAGAGTTAGAAGAGTTGCTAGGCATCCAGATAGTGAAAAAAACTAAGTATCTAGGTATTTGGCTAACCTCCCGGCACTCATCATTAAAAGAAAATAATTACATCCCGTTATTGCAAAAAATACAGCTAGATCTGGAAAGATGGAAAAAGATAAAATTGTCCCTTATAGGAAAAATTGCAGCAATCAAAATGAACATCCTCCCCAAAATAATATTTCTATTCCAAAATATCCCGGTGAAATTAGGCAAAAAATTTTTTTCAGAATTGAATAAAAGTATTAGGCTCTTTCTATGGGAAGGGAAAAAGTCCAGGATTTCATATAGGATTCTACAAGGCAAAAGAAATTTGGGAGGCTTTGGTCTCCCGGATTGGGAAACATATCAAAAGGCAGCCAAATTGGTGTGGATTAGGGACTGGATTACACTACAGAATAGAAGAATCTTGACTTTGGAAGGGCACGACCTGCAAGAAGGTTGGCATGCCCAATTGTGGAACCCGAGAGAAAAAAAAAGCCTCCTTTTTTGTAGACATAAAGTAAGGGAGATCCTTATTCAAATATGGGTAGAAATCAGGCAGAGGTTTTACACTAAAGTCCCAAATTGGCTCTCCATTCTGGAGGCCCTAATTGATCCAAACAGGCGAGACATTCAAAATTTCCCCACATATAAGGAGATATTAGACGATAAAGGGAGTTTAAAATCGTTAGATTTATTAAGAGACCAAGGCCTCAATATAGATTGGTGGACTTATTTCCAGATCAATTCTAGGTACCAAAAGGATAGGGACCGATTCGGCATAGAATCCAAATATAGAAATCTAGATAAAATTTTACTGGGACAAGAAAAGAAAATGCTGGCTAGACTGTACAACGTGTTACTAGATGAGGATAGGGCAGAGATCATAGCTAGGAACCAACTGGGTGTCTGGGAAAAAATATAGGATACAATATTAACTTTAATGAGTGGGAAGAAGCCTGGAACAGGAATTACTATATAACGAAAGCGGTATCCTATAGAGAAAATCAGTACAAGATGTTCCACAGATGGCACCTAGCACCAGCCAGAATAGCTAAAATGATTCCCAATGCCTCACCAACCTGTTGGAAATGTGGTAAGGAGGTTGGTACTTTTTTCCACATGTGGTGGTCCTGTCAGATAACCAAAAAGTTTTGGCTTAAAATTCGGGCCTGGCTGAAGGAAATAATAGGAGAGGATTTGGAATTAGCCCCCGAGATCTTCTTACTAGGCATAACTAGGGAGAGATTGGCAAAAGAAAAGACTCAACTCTTGATTCATATTATCACGGCAGCCAGATTAGTTTTTGCAAAGACATGGAAGGATAATGCGTCTCCTTCTGAAGAAAGTGTAATCAATAAGATTCTAGAATGTGCGGAAATGTCCAATCTAACAAATGAGCTGAATAATGGTGAAAAATCTAAATATTATGGTGTATGGGGTAGATGGTACAATTGGATGCGTAACAGGAAAAATATTTGAGAGTCGGAAAAGTAATTTTATTTACTCTTAACTAGAAGATTATGGTGATAAACTCTGTAAATTACGGTTAACACTGCACTTCCGATGTGGCATGAAACATCTTGTATTTTGTTTTATTTTCAAAATTTATAAAGTATATTTAAAAAAAAAAGAAAGAGATAAAGTTGCCTTCAGAAGTTGTGGGAGCTTCATCACTGGAAGCTTTCAAGAAGAGACTGGGCCGTCATCTGTCAGAAATGGTGTAGGTTTTTCTATGACTAGATGACCCCCAAGGTCCCTTCCAACTCTGTTAATCTGTATCTATCTATACTATTCCAGACAAGTGGCTGTCCAGTCTCTTCTTAAAAGCCTCCAGTGATGGACCACCCACCATTTCTGAAGGGGAGACGTTCCATTCCTCACCATTAGGAAATTTCTCCTTAGTTCTAGGTTGTTTCTCTCTTTGATTAGTTTCCATCCATTGTTTCTTGTCTTGCCTTCTAGTACTTTGGAAAATAGGTGGACCTCCTCTTCTCTGTGGCAGCCCCCCAAATATTGGAACATTGCTATGATGTCACCCCTCGTCCTTTTTACTAGACTAGACAAACTGAATTCCTGCAACTGTTCCTGATATGTTTTAGTCTCCAGGCCTTTAATCATCTTTTTTGCACTCTTTCCAGAGTTTCTACATCTTTTTTATAATATGGTGGACAAAACTGGATGCACTATTCCAAGTGTGGTCTTGACAAGGCATTTTAAAGCGGTATGAATAATTCATGTGATCTTGATTTTATCTCTCTGTTAATGCAACTTAGGACTGAATTAGCTTTTTTGGCTGCTGCCACAGATTGCTGGCTCATATTTAGGTGATTGTCCACTCGGACCCCAAGATCCCTTTCACAGTTACTGCTATGGAGCCAGGTTTCACCTCATCTGTAAGTGGACATTTGGTTTTTCTAAGTGTAAAACATTACTTTTCTCTACAATGAATTCATTTAGTTAAATAGGCCCAGGATTCAAGTCTACCTAGATCTATCTGGATCTTGAGCCTATTTTGATGTTGGCTATTCCTGCCACTTTAGTGTCATGTGCAAATTTGTTGATTTCCCCATTTCTCCCCTCATCCAAATCATTCATGAAGCTGTTGAAGAGAACTGGGCCTAAAATGGGACCTTGGGGTCCCCCACTGCTTGTTTCCCTCCATGCAAACGTAGTTCCATTGAGGACCACAGGCTGACTCCATCTGGGGGTGATGCTGTCTATCTCACATATTTTTAGTTTTCCAAGAAATAGGTTGTGGTTTACTTTGTCAAAGCCTTTCTGAAATCCAAGTACTGTATACTACATACACTGCATTTCATTGGTCTACTTATTTAGTCATTTCTGTCAAAAAATAAAATAAGATTTATTAATGATCTGGTTTTTTTTATCCTTCATTACTCCTAGTAAGTCATTCATAGTTACACTGAATAAGAAGGGTTTAAATATGCACTCCTTCCCTTCCTCCTTGGTAAGCATGGATCCTTCTTCTCTTGGCTCCTTTGAGCCCAAACCTCCCTCTCAAACAAGGGCTTGGATCAGGGCCAACAGGATGAGCTCCATTTTGAGGGCAATCAATTTTCTCCATCATATTTCCCTGATTATTGAGTCAAATGCTGCACTAACATCTAGAAAGCCTGCAAACCTTACTTTACCTCACTGATATAGATTAGACATTTCAAGATAAATTTGTTCCCAATATTAGATTGTTAACTTGTGCATTATTCCTTACAAAATCTATATAGCTTTTAACTCTACCTAAAACCTTCTGCTTCTTCTGCAAGGAATGCATTTTTCTCAAGTTTAACTAAGAGGATTGTGGCATAGATTTAACCACAATATCTGCTAATCTATTTGGCCTATAATTGCTAGAGTAATTTTTATTCTATTTTTTAGATAGGTAAAATGCTACTATTGCCAACTTCAATCCTAGTGGATATGGCAGGCATTATTTATGTGTGAAAATGAAGGTGCCAATAGAGGCCCCAACAACCAGGGATAATTTTTGATCAGTTAAATACTTGTTAGAATGTCTTCTCCAGGGAATGTATTGCTTGCATTTCAGGCCTTTTATGACTAATCTCAACATGAACATAATGGGGTAAAATATTGACATTTTTGCTAACATGGAGAAAAGCAGCTCTTGAATTCCATGGAGAAGACATGATTGCATCTATTGCTCACCCACCACCCACCACCCCTCACTTTACCAGAGGGAGAAAAACACACACAAACCTGTGGGACTTTGTAAGGTGCTGCTAATGTTGACATATGGATGGAGATCTCCCTGTCAGCTGCATCAAGAAGAGCCAGGAGGTTCTCCTTCCTTCCACAGCTGTAGTTGGGGACATTGGCTTCTCCGGTGGAGAGAATGTCCAGCAAGGCATCTGAAGTCTGGAAAGTGCTCAAATAGTTGTTATGGATCTTGTAGCCAAGTGTGAGATTGTGCAGGAGCTGGGAATTCTTGTTGATCATTTGAACGTTGAAAATGAATCGTAAGCCATATGAAAACCAATAAAGATTCCTATTATTGAAACATAATCAAAAGCAACGATAAATACAGATTTTAATATATAATCCTCCACAAGCCTACAGAGCCTTAAGCCAACATTGATCCAAAAGCAATGATCAGTTACACAAATATGGGAATTGGCTGAGGTATGGCAACTACAACTGATTTCACCACTACTTTAAATTCATTATTCAAGTGATAAATTAAGGATTGAAGTGAGAAAGGAAAATAATTTGCACCCCTTTCAGCTTTTTTTCAGATCCATTTTTGGATTTGAGTCTCTTTCACAAAATCAGACCAAACAGAGAAACCATAGAAATCAAAATCATGCAGGAAATTAGACATATTCCCCAATATAGCAATAAATGAATAATAAAAAACTGAAAAGGAGAGTGTTAGAATGGAGAGAATGCACCTCCATCACCCTGAATAACTTACGGATCATGGAAAACAAACTGAAGAGGAGGAGCCACGTTGAAAAGCAACTTTGTATGCAACATTTCATTTCCAGTGATGACTAAACCAATGAGATGGTCTCCTGGGCTGTAAAAGCTCTGTGGTTGTTTTCCATCCTGGTCCTCCAAACTCAGCGGGCATTTCATTCTCAGCTTCCCAGAGACTGGATGGGACAAAAGCAGCAGAAGAAGCAGAAGCAGGAGTCCCATAATTCATGGGGTGAATCAATGAATCCCTTTCCTGTTTCTAAAGAAGAAGTAGAAGAATCAAAGGAGTCTCACAAGGTGGAATCTCCAGTGTCTTTCCTGATTCAAACACAGAGAAACACTCAGCTTCACCTGGAAAGGAGGGAGACGTAGATTCAAGAGCACAGACCCTGCCTGTCTCTAAACTCCCTATTTCTCTGTCCAAAGTCTCCCCTGGAGGATTCGGCCAAATAGCAGAGCTGAAAATTTTATCATAATTCTACCTGTCAGCAGGGATCCCTGGATAATTCAACTAGTTCTTGGATTCAAATGTTGTTGGGAAATTCTCTGGAGGGAAATGAAAGTGAAATAATCCCCATATGACTTAAAATAACAGGGGCAGAGATGGAATTAAATCGGTCATCTAGAATTGAAGGGTTTGGGGTCTCCATGCTTGAAAGTGGCCATGGAGGAAATACACGGCACCTGTGGCTGAAGAAAGAAATAAATCTGATAATTTTTTTTGCATAGTGATGAAAGACAAAACTCCTGGGGGCAGTTAATGCTGGAGCATGTCACAGATCTGAAATAGCTGCCAGCTGAGTTGGAGCCAAAATTTATTTTATTTTGAAAGCTAATACTCAAGAGCACCACACAAAAGGGCTGATGCAATAGTGTGGCCAGATTTCAAGAACAAAATCAACCTTAGTGAACAACTAGTTTTTTGAACTTTGCAGAGTTAAATAAATGAGAGAGAGAGAGAGGGGGGGGGGAGAGAGAAATTAGAAAAACCAAGTGAAAAGAGATGGAGAAATCAAGGCTGCTTCTCACCCCATGTGGGGAGGGGAGGGAGGGAAGGGGAGCTCAGGACCCTTGTGTTGTCGAGCCCCGGCTGGGACTCGCCATCGATGGGGGGCTGGGGGAGTCGAAGCGTCGACGATACCTACCTGGCTGCCTGGGACGGTGGGGGAAGCTCTGTGTGGCAACCAGCTGGGTCCAGCGCTGACCTATGACGTTCATGGAGCTCCGACAGCGTTGATGGGCGGGAGTAGTGAAACCGCTGAACAGCTGATGGGGGTGTGTGGATTGCGTGCTGGATGGTAGTTAAGAGCCGGGAACGGAATAAATAGCGCTGCATGGCGGTTGTGTGCAGCGCTGACTTTAACCCCGTGATCCGGCTTATTATGTTCTTCTGGCTGTGCTGCTGCATAGATCTTGATTAGACCTTGATTAAACTTTGCAAATCAACATTGCTTCTTGGTTCTTTTTGACGCTCACGGACCGGACGATAGACAAAGCCGAGACGTGTTGCAGATGGAAAGTGATCTTCAAAATTCAACTTCCATCTTCAGAGACCCGGAAATGCAGAAGCCCATATCCCATGTTCCCCTGCCACCCTTTCCCATGCAGAAGCCAGGCAAGGGGGCTCTTGCAGGGATGCCAGACAGGACTCTGCCCGGCTGAGAGGGGAGCCCCTCTAGGGAGAAGGAAGCTGGGGAGCCTTGTGGTGGGGAAGGAAAGCAGATCTGCAAAATCCCCCTCCTGATTCCATCTATTTAATTCTGGAAATGGGGAAGACCATATCCCATGTTGCACTGCCACCTCTTTCCATGCATGGGGCACTCTGGGGGGAAAGCAAAGCCCAGACTCACGGAGAAAGGCCAGGATGGCCAGGAAGGAGGAGGGGATCTGGGGCATTCCTGGGAAGAGACTAACTTGGTGTCAGTTTTAGAAGACAATTTTCTTTATTGCTTCTTAACTGCCACAAACTTTAGCTGGGGAGGTTGGGAGGGGTTGTTGTTGGAGGGGTAGAAAGTTAGTTATAACAACATTCCGTCTTCAAGGACTTTTGCCTGCGTCTGATGGAGACTGCCTGAAGATTGTATCCGGTGGAACGGGAAAAGTTGATTGGACAATGTGATGAACTTGTGGGGGTGGGGCAGGGCTGTGAACTGTCAGCTGGGTGGAGAAAACCTGGAAGTTTTCAGATTTGGGTTTTTCCAGATGTGCCAACATGACATCTCTAATAAATTGCAACTTTGAGGAACCTCAGGCCTCAGGGCTTTATTTCGTTGGGGGTGTCCGTTGGAACCCTGACAGAAGGGGGAGTTCCGGGCGGCCTCTGGGGCTCCGAGCCCAGGTGAGACCCCGAGTCAGCTGCAAGGGGGAGCCTGTCTTGAAATACCCGCAGACGCTGCCAGGCAGACGGGTGAGGCGGGCAGGTGCTGTGGAGGGGGTGGCAGGGAAGCTGGTCTTGGGAGGAGCGGACCGGCCACCCCCGAATTCTGGGCCCAGTTTCTCTCTGGCCAAGGTTGCAGCCATAAGGCAGGGAAGAAATGGCGTCAGTCTCCGCAGAGGGAGCAGGAGAGGCCAAGAGCAGCAGCAGCGGGAGTGGGGATGGGGCAAATTTGGATGCTCTTGGATGAGGGGAGGGCGGGAGGGAAGGGAAGCTCCTCTTGAGGGGGGAAGGTTTCAACCTACCCCCTTTCCTTGCCTGAATCCAGGTGAGGCTCCAAGAGCTTCTCATCAGCTGCAGATTTCTGCTCCCTAAATTCTCCCCCCTCCCCCCAGGATCTGAAAGGACCCCCCCAACTCCCCCTCCCCATTCATCCCTTCCCCAGTCTTTGTCCTGGCCAGCACTTTGAGGGTGGCGCTCCTTCTGCTGGCAGCTGCCTGAGGAGAGGCCCTGGAGAGGCAGCTGAGGGCCAACCGCCCCCCTCCCCCAGGACTGCCAAGACCCCTTTCTGCCTCTGCCTTTCTCTGCGGCCATTGAGCTGAGGCCCCTGAGCTCATCCCCCTTCTGTTCCTTGGGGAGTTGAGGGGGGGGAGTGATGAAAGAGCTGGGCCCCCCTTCCCTCCCCCAACTCTAGGCAGCCACATCTGGCGAAGGGGAGGTTCCGCCTGACTTGGGGGAGGGAGGACGATGGCAGGAGACCTGAGTCAGGTGGGCCGAAACTCCCCTTTTGTTGGGGGTCAGATCCCTAAAAGTGATACTGCCATTCAAGTGGAGGAAGGGGAGACTTGGATTCAATTTACTAGCATTGCCTGTGTCATCAGATATTTTACAACCTATATCTTGGCCATGGAGGCCTGAGATTCCCTTTACCTGCAGGAATTTTTATAATAGCCATGTGGGTTGTTTCACTTTAAAGGATAACAGTGGGAATGCATGTTTGTTCGGGTTCTCAAAGGAAATAGTAAAGAAAACATCTTCACACTTGTATATTGGCTAAAACCTGCATTCTGACTTAAAAGGAGGGGTCTCTACCACCTTAATCCTACTGCTTTGCCTAAGGGTATTCAGATTGTGCTTTAGCTGGATGGCTTTCACTTCTGCTTAATAAAAGAATCCTTTTGAACAACTACGTTTCAAGAGTTCGTACTTTCTTAGGTTGGAAGGAGAGGCACAATCTGCAAAACGGTCAACCCAGAGAAGCAATCTTTGCTCTACTGAGGGGACCTTGCAAACCATGTCTGAATGAAGCAGAGAGAAACAGGGAAGCTGATTGCTGGGGAGAGCCAGTAACCGCCACCCAGTCAGATGCCTGCCTTGTGCACCCCATTGGAGAGGATGAGGTAACCCTGGGGAATCCGGAAAAGCCCCGCTGGTCGATTGGCATCGGGAAGAAAGATGGCTGGGATGAGAGAACCAGAGGAGTCACCCTCAACCATGGCAACCGAAAACCGGGGTGGAAACTGGAACTAGAAGCCCTTGCTGACCAGGGGGGATTGACCGAAACACCCCTGAGGGAGGACTATCTGAAGAGGCATATAACCCAACTGGTGATGGAAACTTTGGAAAATCTCAACATCCGAAGGGAGCCAGGACAACAACCAAAGGGCACTGAAAGAGCAGCAGTCACGGATGATGCCACGGGAGACACCCTCCCTCTGGAGCCTGCCTATCAAGCAGAAGGTGCAGCAGCAGGGGGAGAAGACCCAGCAACCCCTCCCCGCCCCAGGCTGCATGCACACCGGCACCCATTCCCAACCAAACCCGGGCTCCTCAGCTGGAAAGAGAAACTCCCCCCTTTGGGGTGAAGTTTGATGGGAATCTGCAACAATTAGGGTTCTTTGTGGCACATGTGCTAACCTACATGCAAGAGTATGGGCGGGATGTCCAACCCAAGGCTCCTGAGTGCGAGTGGTGACCCTAGCCCTAGAGGAAGCCGCAGCCAGATGGATGGTGACCTTGCATAACACTAACACACCAGAACTGCCGGATTTCGACTGCTTCATGATGGCCCTATGTGTCGATTTGAGGATCCACTAGCAGACCACAAAGCACGCAACCGCATTAAGGTGGGGAAGCAGGGGCGATGGCCAGTAGCAGAATATACTGAAGAATTCTGGGACCTCGCGTGCCGTGTGCACTGGCCGGAAGATATTTTGGTGAGCTGTTTCAAGGACGGGCTGAATGATGATCTATACAATGCCTGCGTGGCCCGAGGGGCACCGAATGACCTACATGAATGGTATGTCACTGCTGAACAAGCTGAGATCGATTTGGCCAGAAACCAGTATCAAGCGGGGAGAGCATGGAAGAAATCCTCACCCCAATGGAAGCAAGAGCCCCTCAAACCACAAACCGCCTTCTCTCCGAGATCTTCAGCCTGTTTCAAGTGCGGAAAAGAAGGGCACCGAGCTGCAGAGTGTCGTTCGCAAACACCCACCCAGAACCACCCACCAGGGGAGGGTCCTGCAAAACCGGGGCGGCGTGGGAAGGAGACCACTCTGTGGAGCAGGCAGACCACAGAAATTCCATCCCCTTCCCTCTTTGGGGAGGAAATCCTGGCATCTGAACAGAGGAATCACACTCAGATGATGAACCCCTGGTAAACAAACCGATTCAACCGCTTACCCTCCCCTTAAGACTATTCATCCCAATACAAGACAGGGAGATAAGCATCTCCACTTCAGTGGATTCAGGGTGCACCCGTTGTTTGATCAGCCCAACCTTAGTAGGGAAGTTAGGGATTAATGTAAGGAAGCTGAAAACCCCCATTGCTTTCTGTCAACTGGATGGGTCAATAGCAGGAGGGGAGCCAGCTTCTCTAGCCACCAAGCCTCTACATATAGGCATCGGAAGCCACGAGGAAAAGCTTACCTTTATAGTAGCACCTGGCATGGAGTGGCCGTTGGTTCTGGGCCTCGCATGGCTAAAAAAATGGAACCCACAAATCAATTGGAAACAAGGCATCATAAAATTTCAGAAGAAGGAGACTCTTGCTGAGTATCCACACAAAGGAATTGAGGGGGCAGAGAATCAAGATACAGCCATGCCTGGTCACGCCACACCAATTGAGATCATACCCATAGGATACAAGGATTTAGCTGAGGTTTTTAGCGAAAAAGCCTTAGATGACCTCCCCCCACACCGCATCACTGACTTGCAATAGAAATCTTACCTGGTGTGAAACTCCCTAAACCCAAGAAGTACAGCATGTCACCGAGGGAGTTGGAAGATCTGAGAACATTCATTGAGAAAAACCTCGCAAGGGGTTTCATTGATCAGCCCGACCAAAAATTGCAGCTCCTATACTCTTTAGAGAGAGAAAAGATGGCTCAAAACGTCTGTGTGTTGATTTTAGAAATTTAAATACAATCAGTGTACAGAACATGTATCCTCTCCCCCTTATGAAAGATACGTTAGCACACCTCGCTAAAGGGAAAATTGTTTCAAAGCTGGACTTAAGGGAGGCTTACTACCGTGTCAGAATTAAGGAAGGGGATGAGTGGAAAACAGCATTTAACACCCCCCTCAGCTGCTACCAGTTCAAGGTGCTCCCCTTTGGGTTGCAAGGGGCTCCTGCAGTGTTTATGCAGTTAATAAATGAAGTGCTGCATCAACATTTATATAAGGGGGTTCTGGTCTATTTGGACGACATTTTAATCTATACTGAGACCAAAGCAGAACATGTGAAACTAGTCAGGGCAGTTTTAAACAAACTCCGTGCTGCCAAATTTTATGCCAAACTTTCCAAATGTGAATTCCACCAAGAGAAGATTGACTATTTGGGATACCGCATTTCCCACCAGGGGGTGGAGATGGATCCTCTGAAAGTGCAGGCTGTACTTGATTGGGACCCTCCACGCACACGTAAACAGTTACAGAGCTCCTTGGGATTTCCCAACTTTTACCGCCAGTTTATCCCTGCATTCGCTCACATTGCCCTCCCCATCACCAAGCTCTTAAAAACAAAGGGGAGGACAACCCTAAACCGTGTTTCCCAAACTTGGCTTTTTTAAGGTGCATGGACTTCAACTCCCAGAATTCCCCAGACAGTATGGCTGGTTGAGGAATGCTGGGAGTTGAAGTCCATACATCTTCAAAGGGTCAAGTTTGGGAAATACTGCCCTAAACCAAAGCAACCATTGAACTGGACTATGGAATGCCAGTTGGCATTTTTTTTAAAATTTGATTTATATGCCGCCCTTCTCCGAAGACTCAGGGCAGCTTACAATGTATTAAGCTATAGCCTTCATACTTTTGTATATTTTATACAAAGTCAGCTTATTGCCCCCACAAACTGGGTCCTCGATTTACCTCAATTTGGAAAACTGCTGTTCTCGGCAGAACCAATTCTGAAACACCCAGACATGGAGAAACCATTTGTCATATAAGCAGATGCCAGCGATGTGGCAATAAGAGCGGTCCTGCTTCAGAAGAATGAGCAAGACCAACTCCAACCTTGCGCTTACACATCCAAAGAGTTGAATGAGACTGAGCAAAGGTGGGCCATTTGGGAGAAAGAGGCTTATGCAGTTTGTTGGTCTTTGTTGACCTGGTGGCATTTCCTAGAAGGCAGTAAAACCCCTTTTGAAGTCTGGACGGATCACAAGAATCTAGAAGCCCTAAAGACCCCAAGGAAACTCTCCCCAAAACAAGTACGATGGGCTCAGTACTTTAAATGGTTTGATTTTACTCTAAAATATCTCCTGGGGGAAAAAAACTTTCTGGCGGATGTGCAATCCAGAAAGCCGCAATACAATAGTGCAAAGCCAGATGTGATCAAACCCATAGCACAAAACAATCAACTAGCTGCTAAAGTGGTCACCAGATCCCAGGCTAAACAAGAAACATTGACGGACAATGACACCACCCAAACTTTTAAACAAGCATTGACCACTGATGAATGGTTGTTGAACAACAAATCCAGCTGTCTGATGAAAGACGACTTGGCTTGGGTGGGGGGGAAGTTGTATGTCCCTGCCAGCCAAAGACTATGCTTAATGGAACGGTGCCATGACTCCAAATTAGCTGGACATTTTGGGTTGGTGAAAACTTTACACTTGATTAAAAGACAATTTTGGTGGCCATTGCTAAAAAAGGACATAGAAAACTATGTAGCTACCTGATCTGTCCCCTCCCCCCTACAGAGACCCACAAAAACACAGCCAGTCGAGGGTTAAGAAGCACTTGGCACACTCCACAGTTCTTATCTCAAACTTGGCAGCGATATGCACACTGTCTGCCAAGGGCTTTAATAGTTCACAAAAAGAAAATCACCTACGTAGCTTTGCCAAAATCCGTTCTTTTAGCTCCAAAGACTACTAGATTGCATTTTTGTTCGTCACAGCCATCATGAACCACCCTCCTGTCTTATATAGGCTCTGGGTGTGGTCCAGTGACTCATTGATCCTGTGACTCCAGTCCAGTGACTCAGGTCTATTCCCTCATGCGTCTCCGCAGCTGCTGTAAGCGTTTATCTCGCCTTCTTTGGCGTGCGTCCAGGAATGACGTCTCTCCCTCACTCTCATCTGAGACACCTGTTTCTCCACTACTTGGCTCTCTTTCAGCTGGCACCTGAGACGGTGCCGGGGGGGGGGGGGGGGGCTGGGAGATCTGGCTGGCTCCTCTTCCTCTTGCTCAGAGCTTCCTTCCTCCAATGGGATAGGCTCAGAGGACGGGGCCACAACACTACCTCCCCCATTTGTGCAGCAGCAAAAAGACGCCAGGGAAAAACCCCAGGTCTATTGCAGAAGGTAGCTGAACCCTCAGCGCCTTGGAGAGAGATCGCTATAGAGTTCATTGTGGAATTGCCAAACAGTGAGGGAAATACTGTTATTTGGGTTGTGACAGACCTGTTTTCAAAACAGGCACATTTTATACCCTGCCAAAAGATCCCAACTGCTAAAGGTTTAGTCAAATTATTCCTAATACGCATTTATCGACTTCATGGTGCTCCACAAAGGATCATCTCTGACAGAGGGGCTCAATTCACCTCCAACTTTTGGAGGGTGTTTTTGGGCTTACTTGGTTCCGGCCAGGGGTTGAGCACATCCTTCCATCTTTGTACTAATGGAAATTCTGAAATTTTGAACTCGGTGCTAGAACAATATTTAAGATGTTTCATTAATTTCCAACAGGATAACTGGACTGAACTTTTGCCTTTTGCTGAAGTTACATTTAATAATGCTGTCCATTCAAGCACTGGTTTTACCCCTTTTAGAGTAGCAACTGGCCAGGATTTGAGTCCCATGCCTGAACTACCCACAGAAGAACCCACCATCCCCTCATTTAAGGAGTGGATAGATAATTTGCAAAACACGTGGCCAGTGGTACGATTAGCCTTACAGGAAGCTAGAGAAGCTTTTAAGATTCAAGCTGACAAGAAAAGGTTGGAACCCAAACCTTTTCATATTGGAGACAGAGTATACTTATCTACAAAATTCTTGAAATCATTACAATCTTCAAAGAAACTAGGGCCAAAGTTCATTGGACCTTTTCCCATCTCTAGAATCATCAATCCAGTCGCAGTGGAACTGCTCCTTCCAAAGACACTCAGGCAGATCCACCCAGTATCCCATATCAGTTTACTCAAACGAGAAGTAATCTCATCCCTCAGACCACCTGCATCTACACCACCTGTTCCCTCATGATTGAAGGGGAACAACACTTTGAAATCAAGGAAATCCTTGACTCTAGGATACACAGAGGGAAAGTCCAATACTTAGTTGCTTGGAAACATTTACCATCAGCACACAATGAGTGGGTCGCTGAACACCATGTTAGGGCTCCAATCTTGCTGAGAAAATTTCACTCCCAATACCCTTACAAACCTTGTTGATGTGCTATCATGAAATCTTGAAATCTTGTGTATATTTGTTTTTTTTACAGGTGGACCCTTTCGCTTTCTAAGGAGGGTAGCATGTCAGATTCCTAAAAGTGATATTGCCATTCAATCGGAGGAGAGGGGACACTTGGATTTGATTTACTAGCATTGCCTGTGTCAACAGATATTTTACAACCTATATCCTGGCGCCAAAGAGCCCTGAGCCCTGAGATCCTGTTAACGTGGAAGAATGTTTATGATAGCCATATGGGCTGTTTCACTTTAAAGGATAACGGTGTGAATACATGATGGTTCAGGTCTCAGGAAACTAGTAAAGAAAACATCTTCACACTTGTGTATTGGCTAAAATCTGCATTCTGATTTAAAGGGAGGTGCCTCTACTGCTTTAATCCTACTTGTCTTGCCAAAGCGTATTCAGCTCTTGCTTCAACTGGGTTGCTATCACTTCTGCATAATAAAAGGATCCTTTTGAACTATTACGTTTCAAGAGTCTTTACTTTCTTAAGTTGGAAGGAGAGGCAATCATTACAGTGGAGAAGAGGCTGAAGAAGCCAAGCCAAAGGGGGGGGGGGGTGTCAAATAAAGAGCAAAATTTAAAGGTTTGGGGGGGGGGGGGATGAGAAAGAGGCAAAACTCCCAGAATTGCAGAGAAGGTTGCAATAAAGAGGGTCTCCTCAGCTGGGGGCTATGCAGGGGCCACAGGGGAACCCCATCTTCCTCAGAGTCATGGAGGGTCCCCTCCAAAGTGAGGCTGGTTGTCTTTTCCCCCAGGGCAACCCCGGATCCCCCTCGGAAGACCCAGCCCTGCATGGCTTCTCCCCACAGGAGCCTCTCCTGGGGAGACACAGAGCCCAAGCAAAGCTGGAGAATCCCCAGGGGCTGCATCCCCTCCCTCCAACATTCAACCCTGGGACCCATAAACCAGAATAGTCTCTTCCCAGGAATGCCACAGATCCCCTCCTCCTTCCTGGCCATCCTGGGCTTTCTCCGTGGGTCTGGGCTTTGCTTTCCCCTGAGTGTCCTATGCATGGAAAGAGGGGGCTGAGCAACATGGATATGGTCTCCCCCGTTTCCAGGACTCAGAAGATGGAACCTGGAGGGAGATTTTGCAGATCTGCTTCCCTTTCCCACCATGAGGCTCCCCAGCTTCCTTCTCCCAAGAGGGGCGCCCCACTCAGCTGGGCAGAGGCCTGTCTGGCATTCTTGCAAGAGCCCCCTTGCCTGGCTTCTGCATGGGAAAGGGTGGCAGGGGAACATAGGATATGGGCTTCTGCATTCCCAGGTCTCTGAAGATGGAAGTTGGATTTTGAAGATCAGCTTTCCATCTGCAACATGAGGGTCCTGAACTCCCCTTCCCTCCCTCCCTCCCTCCCCACATGGGGTGAGGGACAGCCTTGATTTCACCATCTCTTTTCACTTGGTTTTTTTCTAACGTCTCTCCCTTTCTCTCTCTCTCTCTCTCTGATTTTTTTTAACTCTGCAAAGTTTGAAAAACTAGTTTGTCACCAAGGTTGATTTTGTTCTAAGAGTCTGGCTACACTATTGCATCAGCCCTTTTGTGCAATGCCCTTGAGCATTAGCTTTCAAAATAAAGTAAATTTTGGTTCCAACTCAGCTGGCAGCTATTTCAAATTTGTGACATGCTCCGGCATTAACTGGCCTCTGGAGTTTTGTCTTTCATCACTATACAAACAAATATCAGATTTATTTGTTATTTCAGCCACAGGTGCCGTGTATTCTCTCCGAGGCCACTTTCAAGCATGGAGACCCCAAACCTCTCAATTCTAGAAGATGGATTTAATTCCATCTCTGCTCCTGTTATTTTGAATCACATGAGGATTATTTCCCTTTCATTTCCCTCCAGAGAATTTCCCAACGATCTTTGACTGCATGAACTAGCTGAATTATCCAGGGATCCCTCCTGACAGGTAGAATTATGGCAAAAGTCTCAGGTCTGCTCTTTGGCAGAATCCTCCAGGGGAGACTTTGGGGAGAGAAATAGGGAGTTTACGGACAGGCAGAGTCTGTGCTCTTGAATGTACGTCTCTCTCCTTTCCAGGTGAAGCTGAGTGTTTCTCTATGTTTGAATCAGGAAAGCAACTGGATCATATTCCAAATTGTGAGAGTCCTTTGAATTCTTCTGCTTCTTCTTTAGAAACAGGAAAGGGATTGATTGATTCACCCCTTGAATGATGGACCTCCTGCTTCTGCTTCTGATGCTGCTGGTGTCCCATCCAGTCTCTGGGAAGCTGAGAATGAAATGCCCCCTGAGCTTGGAGAACCAGGGTGGAAAACCATGGAGCTATCACATACCAGGAGACCATATGATCAGTATAATCATCAGTGGAATAAAAAGTTTGCATACAAAGTTGCTTTTCAACGTTGCTCCTTCTGTTCAGTTTGTTTTCCATGATCTGTAAGTCATTCAGAGTGATGGAGTTGCAGTCCCTCTATTCTAACCCTCTCCTTCTTTTCAGTTTTTTATTTTTCATTTCTTCCTATATTGGGGAATATGTCTAATTTCCTGAATGATTTTGATTTCCATGGCTTCTCTCTTTTCTCTGATTTTATATATTATGCTATACATATATGTTATGTATATATATTATAAATAACAAAAGTATTTGTTGTGGCTATTGATTATAACTTTATTTTCAATAGGACTTCTTACAAATTTTTATATTGCTTAGCAATCATTTTCAACATTCAACTGGTCAGCAAGAATTCCCATCTCTTGCACAATCTCACACTTGGCTACAACATCCATAACAACTATTTGAGCACTTTCCACACTTCAGATGCCTTGCTGGACATTCTCTCCACTGGAGAAGCCAATGTCCCCAACTACGGCTGTGGAAGGAAGGAGAACCTCCTGGCTCTTCTTGATGCAGCTAGAAGGGAGATCTCCATCCAGATGTCAACATTAGGAGGCATCTACAAAGTCCCGCAGGTTTGTGTGTGTGTTTCTCCTTCTGGTAAAGTGAGGGGTGGGTGGTGGTGGGTGAGCAATAGATGCAATCATGTCTTCTCCATGGAATTCAAGAGCTGCTTTTCGCCATATTAGCAAAAATGTCAATATTTTACCCCATTATGTTCATGTTGAGATTAGTCATAAAAGGCCTGAAATGCAAGCAATACATTCCCTGGAGAAGACATTCTACCAACTATTTAACTGATCAAAAAATATCCCTGGTTGTTGGGTATCTATTGGCATCTTCATTTTCACACATAAATAATGCCTGCCATATCCAGTTGGATTGAAGTTGGCAATAGTAGCATTTTATCCATCTAAAAAGTGGAATAAAAAGGACTCTAGCAATTATAGGCCAAATAGACTAGCAGATATTGTGGCTAAAATTTATGCCATGATCCTCTTAGTTAAACTTGAGAAAAATGCATTTCTTGCAGAAAGTTTTAGGTAGAGTTAAATGATATATAGATTTTGTAAAAAATAATGCATAAATTAATAATCTAATATTGGCAACAAATTTGTCCTGAAGTATCTAATCTATATCAGTGAGATTGAACAAAGTTTGCAGGCTTTCTAGATGTTAGTGCAGCATTTGACTCAATAAACAGAGGAATATGATGGAGAAAATGGATGGCCCTCAAAATGGAGCTCAGCCTGTTGGCCCTGATTCAATCCCTTGTTTGACAGGGAGGTTTGGGTTCAATGGAGGCATGAGAAGATGTGCTTCCTCCTATGCTTACCAAGGGGGAAGGGAAGGATGTATATTTGAACCCTTGTTATTCATTATAGATATGAATGGCTTATTAGGACTAACGCAGGGTAAAAAAACAGATCATAAATAAATGTTATTTCATTTTTTAACAAAAATTACTAAATTAGTTGACTAATGAAATGCTGTGCATGTAGTATACAGTACTTGGATTTCAGAAAGGCTTTGACAAAGTAAACCACAACCTATTTCTCGGGAAACTGAAAATATGTGGGATAGACAGCATCACCCCCAGATGGGCTCAGCCTGGGGTCCTCAATGGAACTACATCTGCATGGAGGGAAACAAGCAGTGGGGGACCCCAAGGTTCCATTTTAGGCCCAGTTCTCTTCAACATCTTCATGAATGATTTGGATGAAGGGAGAAAAGGGGAAATCATCAAATTTAAAGACAACACTAAAGTGGCAGGAATAGACAAAACACCAGAAGATAGGCTGAAGATCCAGATAGATCTAGGTAGACTTGAACCGTGGGCCTATCTAACAAACTGTAATTCATGATAGAGAAAAGTAAGGTTTTATACTTAGGCTAGAAAAACCAAATGTACACTTAGAGAATAGGTGAAACCTGGCTCAATAGGAGTAACTGTGAGAAGATCTTGGAATGTGAGTGGACAATCACTTAAATATGAGCCAGCAATCTGTGGCAGCAGCCAAAAAAGCTAATTCAGTCCTAGGTTGCATTAACAGAGGGATAAAATCAAGATCACATGAAATTATTGGTACCACTTTATAATGCCTTGACAAGACCACATTTGGAATAGTGCATCCAGTTTTAGTCTCCATATTATAAAAAAAGATGTAGAGACTCTGGAAAGAGTGCAGAAAAGATGATTAAGGGCCTGGAGATTAAAACGTATGAGGAACAGTTGCAGGAACTGGGTATATCTAGTGTAGTGAAAAGGAGTAAGGGTGAAATAATTGCAATGTACCAACATTTGAGCGGCTGCCACAGAGAAGAGGAGCTCCACCTATTTTCCAAAGTACTAGAAGGCAAGACAAGAAACAATGGATGGAAACTAATCAAGGAGAGAAACAACCTAGAACTAAGGAGAAATTTCCTAATGGTGAGGAATGGAACATCTCCCCTTCAGAGATTGTGGGTGGTCCATCACTGGAGGCTTTTAAGAAGAGGCTGGACAGCCACTTGTCTGGAATAGTATAGATAGATACAGATTAAGAGAGTTGGAAGGGACCTTGGAGGTCATCTAGTCCAAGCAGACCCTACACCATTTCTGACAGATGACGGTCCAGTCTCTTCTTGAAAGCTTCCAGTGATGAAGCTCCCACAACTTCGGAAGGCAACTTTATCTCTTTATTTCCAGGTTGAATCTCTCCTTCTTCAGTTTTCATCCATTATTCCTTGTCCGGCCTTTGTCCGGCCTTTGGGTGCTTTGGAAAACAGCTTGATCCCCTCCTCTCTGTGACCCCCCCCCTCAAATATTGGAAGACTGCTACCATATTTTCCCTGGTCCTTCTCTTCACTAGACCAGCCATGCCCAGTTCCTGCAACCGTTCATTGTATGTTTTAGCCTCCAGTCCCCTAATCCTCTTGGTTGCTCTTCTCTCCACTTTTTCTAGAGTCTCAACATCTTTTTTATAGTGTGGTGACCAAAACTGGATGAAGGATTCTAGGTGTTACTAAGGCTTTATAGGGTGGTATTAGTATCTCTCTTGATCTTGATTGTATCCCTCTGTTAATGTGATTTAGGATTGCATTGGCTTTTTTGGCTGCCGCTGCACACTCTTGACTCACATTTAATTGTTTGTCCACGAAGACTCCAGGATCCTCTCAGTTACTGCTATTATGCCTGGTTTCCTGCTTGAACAGGGGGTCAGACTAGAGGACCTCCAAGGTCCCTTCCAACCCTTTTATAAGTTCTGTTATACGTACACATGTTTAGCCTGCTAAATTCCTCTTGGAATACACTATTTATACAGATAACGTGATAGTATCATACTTACACATTGGGTTGTATAGACTTGGATTGTTTTGTCTTAATAATTATCTGATAATTTATAAAGCAAGTTCGAAAGTTATGGTCTTTGTGAAATGACATCACAGCCATAGATGATCAGCCATTAGAGCAAATAACACCTTTCCTTACCTGGGGTTGTTTTCTCTGAGCCTGAATCTTGGCTCCCTCATCATCCAAGGAGCTCAGTTAGAGAAAGGGCAGGAGGGAAAGTGATGCTTAAATGAAAACCTCACAGCTCTCCAGCTTCCTCAGCCCCAGTTTTCTATCTATCTGAGGCCCAGTTTTCCCCCATGTTCTTCCATCAATCTGATGTTTGGGGCTCCAGAGAGAAACCACCAGCAGAACCAACCCAATCTCAGCCTCTGAGGAGGATCTTGGGGTGGGTAAAAGGACTCCAGCTGCTGCCCTCAGAGCTGATTTGGGAATTTACACCATTTCTGCTTTGTCTAAATTCATAAAATATGGGCATTGGCATAAAATTTAACCTATGGAAACTGACAGACTCTGAAAATTGTGGCTGTTGGAACAGAAAAAAACCTCAATGAAAGACCAAACTTGGATTATGCAACTGACAAATCTTATTAGGCTTTGAGGTCTGCCTGTTTCTTGTATAACTGGAGAAAGAAGTTAAAAAATTTCCTTTAGAAAGAATCTGGGATAGAGAAGCAAAAAAAGATGCAGCAATCCTCAAAAATTATAAAATTATTATTATAAAATTATAAAATTATTATTATTCAAAAATTATAGGCCCTTTATTGGAATAGAATACTCCAGTTAGCATTTGCACACATTAATCTAATTGTGATAAATAGTAGGGGTGATACAGTAATATTATTTACATTCTTATTATTTTTAATTTGCTTATTATTTTCCATTATTATGATACAATCTTGCTAATATTCTGTCTTTAATATTTTAAACAATGTCTGATTAACAAACTATTCTAATACATTCATGAGAATCAGGTTGGATTTATTAAAATCTAATATTTTGGACTTGATCTGACCTCAATTATAACACAGCATTTTTCATTGCTTTTTCAGATCAGTAATACAATTGCTTCAGAGGCTCTGAGTGATAAAAGGAAATTCCCCTTTTTCCACCAGATGGAGCCCAAGGAAGGATTCCAGTACCCAGCAATTGTCCCACTGCTCCTCCATTTCAGATGGACCCTGATTGGCCTCTTTGCTTCAGACACAGAAAATGGAGAGAACTTCATGAGAATTTTTCCTCCTATGCTTGTCAGGAGTGGAATTTGTGTGGTTATATCACAACTGTTCTCAACAACTGGCTATACAGCATATCTTAGGGATTCCCTCTCTAAGTGGAGACAAGTCAACGTCTTTGTTCACTTCATGGAATATGATTCCATTTGGGGCAGAATTCTTCCTTTCCATTTAACATTTATGCGTCTGCCAGGACCCATTGAGGGGAAAGTCTGGATCCTGACAAATTTTGAAGGGTATAGAATGAACAATCGTAGACTTCTCAAATACATCCATAGTATTTGGAACTTTGGTTATCTGGCAAAAGAAAGGCCAAAAGATTCTGCCTTTGAACCCCATTTCTTTGTGGAAGAAAAGTCTGAAGATCCTTATTTCCGCTGTTCTCTTTCAAAGAACGTCTTTTCTGTCAAAGGCCGCAGAAGATGCACCCAGAAAGCCCCATTGGAGACCCAGGAGAAAAGGAACAGGATACGGATCCCAAATGACTATCACTTTTACAGTCTCATGAAGACTCTGGCCCAGGCCTTGAGTGCCGCTTATTCCTCCAGATTGAGGAGGGGAAGAAAGGAGGGAGAAAAGATTTTGGGGTCTCCAAGGCTGCAGCCGTGGCAGGTATCGGGGTCCCGATATGGATCCATTAATCTGAGATCCTTTGGAGGAGGAATCCAGAGGAGAAGGAGGGGAACCAACTCAACAGATCTGTTCAATTCAATTACTCAGGGAATAATGGTTCCGAAGAATAGATACCATGGCATTTTAATATTAAACTCTGCTCATTTGAAAATGCTATTCTCTTTTTTAAGTGAATTCCTGTATTTGTGGGTTTGTGATGAGCATGGTGGAATTTCCCCCTTGTTCCTTCCCCACTGCAGGTGGGTCTGTGTGCAGCTCAACAGGCAGCTAACCCCCCCTCTTCTCCTCCAGTGAAAGGGAGCCTGGGGTGGATCTGGGTGTTTCATTGGGGGAAAAGGGCACGGAGAAACTGAGAAAATGCAAAGAGTGAGAATGAAATAGAAATAGGAGATAGGCAGCATTAACTAACAGCCAACAAAGAAGCAGCTGGAACCTCTCCAGCGATACTCCATGTGAGGGACGGAGGCCGTTTCCGGATGATCATGCAAATTCTCCTCCAAGCATGGTGCCTACAAGGGGACCTGGTCCTTGAGTTGGGGTCTCCCCAAACCAGAATCTTCACTTCCTGAGATTCTTTTTTTTTATTGAAAAAGTTTTACAATACAGAATTTTATCATTCCCCCCCCCCCATTTCCCCCCAACCCCCAATCCCATATCCTCCCCATCCCCGCCCTTGGCTTCTGCTACAAACTAAAAAAGAAAAAGTACATATAACAAAAATAATATAACAAATAAACCTATAAGTGATAAAATTTTAGTAATATTTACCTCATTTATCAACTATCAATATTCATTTATCAATCAATACCACTCTTATAATATTTAAGCCCAAATAAAAGATGTCATACCTTTCTCTAATCCAATGTTAATAATTATATACCTAAGTCAATCCCCCTTATTATATAATAATATAATATATAGCATCTATGTCAAATAATTTTCTTTATCAATCTATTTCTCCTTCCAACATAATTATTATAAACTTCATATCCCAACTACACCCATCAGCTAAAAACAGAAACATCGAACATTTCTCTAATATTAATAATTATTTTACCTAAAACAATCCCCCTTATTACATAAATATAAAATATAATATATAATATATAACAATTATATCAAATGATTTTCTGTCTCAATAATCCAAATTTTAGTCTTCTCTTCATCTTGGTTGAAGTTGAATATATTATCTTCCAATATAGTTTTTATAAACTTCATATTCCTGCTGCCCCCATCAGCAAAAAACATCTCTCCATATAGAAATCCCCCCGAGTGACTTTATATTTGTAAAATCCAACCACAAAGGTATTTTGTAATCCTCTAGGTAAAACATTCAACCTAGCTACTACTATATCACCTAAAAAGAAGAACAGATGCAGCTCGTCCCAAATTTCCAAACCTTGTATAAAAACTACAAGCTGCATTCCCAGATGTTCCTTTAAAGCTCGTTCAAATCCTGCCAACCTTTCCACTTCCTTCCTTCAGGTTTCCAAGATGTTTTCATCTTTATTTTCTTCATCTAGATGATTGATTCCAAAAAACTATAATAGGGTAACCACAGATCATCTGCATGTATTGCAGCAATCTGTTTACCTTTCTCAAAATGTTAAATCCAACTCAGGATGAGTTTTGCAAAAATTTTATAATCCATTTTCGGATATAAGTCAGATATAATCAAAGTTATCTTTTAAACTATTCAGTTGATAAAATATTTTCCATCCTTTCTGCAAAGAATTCAAACCATTCATAAATATCCTTCTGTTGCACAACAGTGGTTTTCAGTTGAATTCCTCCCTTAGCTTCTACTTCCTGTTGCTTGGCATCACCCCCCTTCTCTTGTAAAGTACTGGGCCTCTGCTGCTTCTGCTTAGATAAAATTTGCTTCTCATCTCGAGTTATGTGTTTATCTTTTGATTCTTGCTTCGACAGTTCATGGTCCAGTACTACCTCTCTTGAATCTCTGGGATGCTTTATTTTCAGGTCTGGAAAATCCATAATAAAATCATCTGAAAAACCACCTGGTGCTCCTTTTTCTTCTAACACACTTTGAGTTTCTTCCATCTGCTTGCGTTGTTCCTCAGTCTCTCTTTCAAACTCTTTATTCTTAATGCCTTCAGGGGCTCCCTTAAAAATATTATTGTAAAAATGTTCTGCTTTTTCAATAGTACTTAAACAATATCTCACATCTTGATATCTCAAAATTACACCAACTGGTACATCCCATCTGAATGGAATCTTACTTCTCTTCAATTCCTTCACCAAAAAACCAAAATCTTTTCTGTCTCTTAAAATCTTGGGTGGTAGCTCTTTATAAACACTAATTTGTGTACCTTCTATCTGCACAATAGCAGAATAGGACTTTTGCAAAATATCATTTCTCAATCTTCTATCAGTGAAATAGACAACAACATCTCTAGGCAAATTCCTTTGTCTAGCCACACGTGAATTGACCCTATAGACTTTTTCCATACAGCTAAGAATTTGATCATCTTCCAACTTTAATAATGCCGCTAATGCCTTAGCACAGACTGATCTTAAATTTTCTCTGTTGTTCTCTCTTATGCCTCTTAATCTTATCACAGACTCCATGGCTTTAAATTGAAGCATCATCACATCATTTTCAATTGTTTGGTTTCTGGCATCAGCTTTAAAATTTTTTTCTTCTGTGGCTTTCATCTTGGAATCAAGCTCTGTACTGATTTCAGCCGCCTTCTTCCCCATCTCCAACACCACATTTGAAAGATCAGAAACTACTTTAGTAATAATTTGATTCAATTTGTCATATGTATCCTTTACCAGTTCCTCAAGTTGCTTCTGTGAGCTTTCTATCTTTTCAACACTTCCCAAAGAGTTAGTTATGAAGTCTTTTAAATCCTCCTTTCCAATTCTCTGCAACTGCATTTGAGTCTTTTCTAATTTTTCCTTTGTCTGATAAGTAAGGGAGCCCCCCCCCCTTGATTTTTGTTTTGGAGTCATACTTCCACAAAATCTTAACTTTTCCCAAAAAAGCAAAGGGATTCTATTTAAGTCAATTTTGTTTCTTTTTTAAAGATCCTGTTAGAATGTTTCTTTTAAGTACTTCAAGCAGGCTTAGCTCTCACTTTCACTTTCCACTCTCCATTTTCTCAGGCATTTTCTCTAGCAAAACCAATCGCCATTTTCTGAGGCATTTTCTTAATTCTCTTTTTTTCTGTTCCTTAAAACTTATTAAAAAAAACAAATACTTGCTTTTTTTCCTTTTTAGTAGTCCAAGTTTCACCAAATTACTCGCTTGCTGTAGATTTATTTCATTTTAGTGATGTTACTCTCGCCGTCTAGCTCTGCTGCTGCAAGCAGAGGTCCCTCGCCGCGTGGAGCTTCCGTGAGGTGAATAGGGAGCCATCACCCCGAGCCCTTCCCAGGACAAAAAAGAGGTCCTGGGGGCAACTCAGGGGGGCTCTACCAACCCCCACTAGCTCTCCCCGCTCTGCTGTTTACAGAGCGGGTTTTCTGAGCCGCCTGCCAGCTGTAAGGCGGCTCCAACGCGCGGCGAGGCCAGCGGTCATTAAAAGACCGTCCGGCAACGACAGAAACGCCACCGGAAGCCACTTCCTGAGATTCTTATGGCTGCATTTGACTTCTTTCCATGAACAACTTCCTGCTGACTCAGAATCAGTTATCATATTTTTTGGAGTTTAAGATGCACCTTTTCCCTCTAAAAGGGGGAGAAAATTTACGTGTGTCTTATACAACGAATATAGCCCTGCTCACCAACTGGACCCCACCCTTTGGCCTCTGCCTCCTTGCAAGCAAACAGCAAGAAGAAACAGCTCCTCTCAGCTTCAGCACAGCCTAATTAGCACAAGTTGATTGGATCGGCCTCCTGACTCTCAGCTGATTTGTTCTCAGCTGTTTTGCACAGGGCTCTGCTGCTTGCTGCAAAGAGACAGATTGCTGGAGCAGATTTTTTTTTTCCTTGTGCTAATCAAGCTATGCTGAAAACGAAAACGAAAATGAAAGTAAAGCAGGCTGTTTGCTGTTTGCTGCAACGAGACAAAATTGCTCAGAGGCAGAGGGATGTTTTCTTTTCCTCACCAAAAAAGGTAGGTGCATCTTATATTCTGGTGCGTCTTATATTCCGAAAAATACGGTAACTACGATTTTGAGATCATTTTCACAAATATACATATGAAGTTTGATGTCCCTCATCTTTCTTCCAGTCCATCATTCATGTTCTTATATGAGACTATATTTAGTTAGTCAAGTCCTAGTGGCTAAAAATCAGATATTTTTCTACTGCTTTTTACATATGCATCCTTCTGTGTGTGCTGGTGATAAATATTGTTTCTGGAAACAATAATTCCCCAAAGTCACAGGATCTCCTGTAAATTGAAACACGATGACTCTTAAGACTTGTTTTCCAGTTAAATATAACAAGTCCATTCCCCAATCTCCCTCAATCTTCTTGAAAGGATCCATTTCTTCAGTCATCCGTTCCGTCCACTTTGAGTCTTCAGGGTCCATGGCCTCTCCAGCCATCTCCAAGCAGCCTGCCTCCTCCTTCAGGGATGCCAGCAGCAAATTCAGTTCCAGTCCATCCATCCATTCAATCCATCTGATTCAACAATTGTTGCTTGCTTCTGATTATCATCTTTAAGTTGATTTAAAACCATTGTTATTTTATCAAACTTTTTAAATGGAGTTTCAAATAAGGCTTGTAAATTGGAAGATTTTATATTCTTTAAATCAGATCAAATTAGCTTACTCTAAGATCGCATTAATTTTTGTATTAATGACAACATAGAAAAATTGATGAATAGCGGCAAATTTATTTATTTATTTATTTATTACATGTATTTATATGCCGCCCTTCTCCCGAAGGACTCAGGGCGGTGAACACAAGTTAAGAAACATGTACAATAAAATCGCATTTTAAATCAAATAACTAATTAATGATAAATAATAAACCCAGAATCAGAGTCAGCCTATTTGCTTGATATTTGCTTGATATTTTTTTAAAATAAACTTTATTTAATTTATACAAAGTATATAAAATATCATTGCTATTTACATCGAAAGTGCAGTGTTTTTACCTATATACAATTATCAAATTGGTGTCTCTTTGACTACTAATTTCTTATAATACAACTACCGTTCAACTCCTTTTTTCATTTTTTCATTCATCCATTTATACTACCTTTCCCAGACAGAATAATAAACTGGATTTTCATCCTCATTAATTTCGTGTGTTAATTTGCTCATTTCTGCGCAATCCAATATTCTCTTAATTATATGTTCTTCTGGCGGCAGGGCTTTCTCTTTCCAATATTGTGCGAATGCCAACCTAGCGGCTGTTGTAATGTGTGTTAGTAAATAGCTCTTTTTCTTTCCAAGAGCCCTCTTTCCCATTCCCAGGAGAAATATTTCAGGTATCTATTCTATGTCTTCTTCTATTATTTCCTGTACCCAATTCCGAATTTTGTTCCAGTATTTTTTCACTTCGGGGCATGTCCAGCACATATGAAAGAAGGTGCCTTGGCCGTGACCACATTTCCAGCAATTAGGGTGTATATTTGGGTATATCTTCGCTAATCTATCAGGGGCTAAATGCCACCTGTGTAACATTTTATACTGGTTTTCTTTATAGGTCACTGCTCTTGTCAATTTGTAATTCTTATTCCATGCCTCTTCCCATTCATTTAAATTTATATTGTGTCCAAAATTCTTTTCCCAAGCACTCATTTGTTTTTTAATTGTACCTTCTGCTCTATCCTCCTCCAATAAGTAATTATATAATTTGGCCAAAATCTTCTTTCCCGTTCCCATCAGAACCTTATCAAACCCATTTAATCCTAAATCTAGGCCATATTTTTCCTTGTCTTTCTGATATCTAGACTTTATTTGTACATAGGTCCACCAATCTATATTTATTCCTAGGTCTTTCAGAGCCTCATTTGATTTAAGATTTCCTTCTCCATCTAGAACATCTTTGTATCTACATACTTTCTCCATTCCCCGCAAGTTGGGGTGGATCAGGGCCTCCATCATGGACAGCCAATTTGGGACTTTGGAATAGTACTTCTGTCTAATTCGAGACCATGTTTGTATCAGGGTGTCTCTAATTTTATGCCTGTGGAAATACGTTCTTTTATTCTTCTCTATATCCCATAGGTATGAGTGCCACCCTCTCTGAAGGTTGTGTCCCTCCAAGGTTAAGATCCTTTTATTTTCAAGAGTGGCCCACTCCCTTATCCATACCAGCTTTGCCGCCCTATAATATATTTCCCAATCTGGGAGCCCAAATCCTCCTACATTCCTTTTCCCCTGTAAAATTTTTGAAGAGATCCTTGGCTTTTTCCCCCTCCACACATACTTCCTGATAGTTTTGTTTAATTCTAAGAAAAAAAATTATCTAAATTTATAGGTATGGTCTGAAACAGGTATAATAACTTAGGAAGAATACTCACCTTGATTGAGGTGATCTTACCTAACAGGGATTTTCTCCCACCTGTCTAAGTCTTGTTTTATTTTATTAAGCAAGGGTATATAATTGACTTCCTTTAAAGATGAGCATCTTGAAGTTATCCAAATTCCAAGATGCTTTATTTTTTTTTGACAACCTCTAAGCCCAACGCTTCTTCTATCTCTCTCTTCTGTGCTTCAGTTATATTTTTAGTTAATATTTTAGTTTTAGTTTTGTTCAATTTAAAGCCCGTTACCTCTCCATACTTACCCAATTCCTCTAACATTTTTGATCCAGATTCCAGTGGGTCCTCTAAAATCAAGGCCACATCATCTGCAAAAGCTTGTGTTTTATATATTTCTTTCCTGATCTTTAACCCTTTAATTTCTTCATTGTTTCTAATTTTCCAAAGCAGGACTTCTAGAGCCAAAATAAATAATAATGGTGATAGGGGGCATCCTTGACACACCCCTTTCCTAATCTGAAATGTTTTAGTTCTATCTCCATTTAATAGGATGCTCGCTCTTTGGTTGTTGTAAATAGTTTTAATCATTTTTTCAAAATTTAACCCGAATCCCATTATCTTAATTTGTATAAACATAAACTTCCAATTTAAATTATCGAATGCCTTTTGGGCATCCAAAAAGACTAAGGCCATCTGCTTGCAGGTGTGCTCTTCATAATATTCTAAGGTATCTAGCACAATTCTCAAGTTATCCCTAATTGTTCTCCCCGGGAGAGACAAATTAGGGATAACTTGAGAATTCATTTCTTCAGTCATCCGTTCTGCCCATTTTGAGTCTTCAGGGTCCATGGCCTCTCCAGCCATCTCCAGGCAGCCTGCCTTCAAAGCAGAATTCTCCTTCTTCAGGGATGCCAGCAGCAAATTCAGTTCCAGTCCATCCATCCAATCCATCCGATTCAACAATTGTTGCTTGCTTCTGATTATCGTCTTTAAGTTGATTTAAAACCATTGTTATTTTATCAAACTTTTTAAATGAAATTTCAAATAAGGTTTTTAAGTAGAAAAACTTTATATTCTTTAAATCAGATCAAATTAGCTTACTCTAAGATCGTATTAATTTTTGTATTAATGACAACATAGAAAAATTGATGGATAACGGCAAATTGATATTTATAAGGTATCATAGGAAAAATTAAAAATTAAAGTATTTGAGTATCATTTGAAGACAGTTTTTATCTACTTAGTTATCATGCCATCCCTCAGGTTTCTAATCACATCACAGAATTGTTTGTGAGTCTGTCAGATCTGTGAATCTGCCATTCTTTGGGGGAAGGAGGGGACCCCGGATTACATTTATACTTTACTTTCTACCCCTTTCCTCCCCCCTTGTATCCTGCAGCCGATTGATTTATGACCTCTAGCCTGGCGCCTAAGCAGCCTGGCATTTTCTCACCTTTTGGGGAGCGTAAGGGGAGGGAGGGCCATGTGTCGGAAGAGGACCCTGGGAAATTTCCCTAATCACTTTCTTAGAGCGGCCGGTACAATAACATCTTCACACCTGCATATTGGCTGAATCTCCACTGGACTGTTGGGAGGGTTTCTACTCTCCTTTATTCTAACTGTATTGCCTGAGGGCCCTCAGAGCCTGCTTTGATTCCCTCCTTCCACCACTCCTTTCCAATAAAAGGTTCCTTTTGAAAGGCCAAGTTTCAAGAGCCTCTGCTTTCCTGAATGAGGAGGTGAGGCCGGACCTTACAGAGTCCTTTACTGAAATCCAGTGATATTACCAGTCTTTCCATAATATATTTGGGAACTGTAATGAATTCTGCAGCTGCATAATGGGAGAGAAAGAAACTTAGAAAGGATCCTGGCTAACTTTTCAGGCTGAGAAAAGAGTTGGTGGGAGATTTGTTCTTTCATATATGCAAAATGTTGTTAATGTTGCATTACAATCAAGTAGAATTATCACATCTGGAGGTGTTTTCCATCAGGATGACCAGGGAGAAGATTAGCCTGACAACTTTCTTCTTGATCAACCCATGCTTTCTGGGAATCAATCTCTTGTTCTCAAAGAGTTTATGAATCATCTTTTTTCCTCTGTTCATTTTATTTTCCTCTGCTCTAGAATGTTCCCTATAATTGAGCAATTGTGTCAATTATATTTTCTCTATTTCTGTCAGTATATGAATTGACTAATTTTTCTCAAAGTTTTTCATTCACTTTTGAAGATAATGGCAGTATTTGTATCCTATTTAACCATATTTGGAGATTAGAAAATTGTGGAAGAAAGATTCAATGTGGGATAAGAAAGAAAGTTCTCTGTTTTTCAAGTTCATGGACGTTCTCATTCTAGTTTCATCCCTTTCTGGAGAAGAATGAATTTTGGAATATTTCTGAGAGGAAACTGTACTTGGACCAAAATGGAGAGATAACAGCAGATCTGGGCATTGGCAGCTTCTTGGTTCTCCCCAAGGAGGATCCCAGAGAAGAGACTCTGGCGTATTTTGAAAGACAGAGATTTACTATCGACCAAGATGCTCTTTCACAGCTAAAGTTGCTCAATAAGGTAAGAGACATTTTGGTGTCTTTTCTCTGTTGTCCAAAGGTCCCATTTCAGGTGGGCAAAGCCTAGAGTCTCCAGGGTGGTTGGCCTCCCATGCTAGGTGGTGTCATCTAATGGGAGTTCTTCAACAGACGGGACCTACCGTATTTTTCGGACTATAAGACACACCTTCCCCCCCCCCAAAAGAGGCTGAACATTTGGGTGCGTCTTATACTCCGAATGTAGCTTTTTTGAAGCTTTTTTTCCAGCCCTAACGAGATGCCAGCCGAGTGAAGTGATCTCCCTCCGTGCTTTGCCTGCTTCTCTCATTGCTGCTTCCTCTCAGCCATGCCTTAGAAGCTGTTTTTCATTTCCAAGCAGGGAATAAAAAATCAGCAAGCTAATGTGCTGATCTGACCAGACTAAGGACGCTAACCTGAAGAATACATGGTAGGCAGATTTCCCCCCCTATTTTCCTCCCCAAAAACTAAGCTGCGTCATATACTCTGAAAAATATGGTAAGTGGAGTGGCTTTGCCATGTGTTATGGAAATCTTTCAAGATCTTACTGGTCAGAGGTTTCTTTCTTCATCACAGTTTAATTTCGTATTAAAAGATCTAATGGAATAAAAGTTTCCTAAATATTTTACATTAAACTTTCAGCTTTAATAAGAATATATCATCATACATAAATCTTTTTTTAATTCCATTCCTCCTGACTTTTATTAAATAGAAAAGTACTGTCAGAAAGTCTTTTCAGGATTGCTGTGGCCACTTGATCAGCTACAAACTCTATGGACTTTGATCAAGCATCTCCGGTCTGCAATTAACTGCAAGCCTTCCCCGCCTTAGTTAATTGCAGGTTAGCTTACCATATAAGCACGGACCTTTCTCATTGCTGGTTGGTCCTAGACACAGTTTTAGGCCTAAATGCAGACCTGTGCTGAGGCACCTGGATGCAGACTTGGAAGAAAGGAGGAGAACTTTGCTGGGAAGCCCTGACACCTGCAGCAGAGATAGCAGTGGAGAAGAAGCTGTGTTACTCCCACATAGCTATCTTGCAGCTGTGTGTTGAGATAGCCAGGAGCCTTTTGAAGTTTTTACCTTCAGCTTGCTTTTTGCTTTTGAAGCACGCAAGCCAACATTTGAACATTTGCTGTTACATCAGAGGGATACGCTGGACAGTTTCCCTGCCAAGAGCTTCAAGCCACGTTTGCTGTTTGGATTGCTTTTACAGGTGACTTTTAATTTGAAGCCCATGCTGCTGCCCTTCTACCACCTCGATGATGTATCGACACCGAAGCCATTCAATGTCTTGTTAGTTTTTCCCAGGGACTGGTTTTGGTATTGTGGAGAGGAATTTAGGGAGAGGGCCTGGCTTCATTTAATCAGGATAAAACCTTGTTATTAATGTGCTTTTTTAAAGATACAGTGTTTTTTTAAAGTTTTGTAGTAAAGTATATTTTTATACAAGACTCCTCTGCTAGTCTTATTTCAGCCCTCGTGTGTTTGCTTGTGTGCTGGTTCACGATTCAGGGGCAAACCTCCCCCCATCCCAACAAGTACTTTATTGTAATGTTAAATTCTGAAAGCAAAAGGGAGGAACTAAAGGAAGAACCTGCCAGTTGTTTTACCTCCTGCATCTGTTTAGAAGTAGTCGGAGGTTTCATATTTACTCAGTGAAGACCAGAGGCTCCTTGTCTCCATCCATTTCTCCCTCCATTTTCCATGGACGGAGAGTCCTAACACCTTTTCTTTGGCCTTCCTTTTCTTCTGCTCAGTCCCTGCCTCAGTCCAAATGTGTGGAAAGTTGTCATCCTGGATTTGTCAAGAGGGCTCGAGAAGGAGAGCCAGTTTGCTGCTACGACTGCGTTCCTTGTCCGGAGGGGACCTTCTCCACTCAGGAAGGTGGGTCACACAGAGGAAAATGGGAGGCTTTGTGGAACTGGATCCATCCAGAACCTTTTCATGAAAGTGCAAGACAGATCAAAGCTCACTTGGGTTTTTATTTTTAACCTGCACAATTTCTTATCTAAACAGAAGTAAATCAAAAATACTTGGAAGGAGGGGCTGGGAAGATATGGGAGGATGGAGTGGCAGACTGGGAAAGCTTTACTGACAGGAGAGGAAATATCTCTTCTGCTTTTTAGTTTGGATATGTGCTGCTAAGTTTACCTTTCTTTTTTTAAAAATATTTTTTTGTAAATTTTTCTTTTTCAAAAGAAAATAAGTGGTCAAACAGACAGTGTCATTAATTATAGAAATTGGATTAACAGTTGGTGTAAACACCACACTATATACATATACATATAAAAATATCTTCAATTTCCATATAAATATTATCTATTTTTATTTCTGTTGTCTATCCACCTATCCCATTTTTCCCACAGCGCATAGTATTCTGAATTATCTTTTCCTCTTAATTCTCAAGTTAATTTGTTCATTTCAGCACATTCGGATACTTTTTGAATAATCAAAAATTATCTGATGGTAGATTGTGTTCTTTCCAATATTGCGCAATTGTGATTTTTGCTGCAGGAAGTATATGTAGAATTAAGTATTCTTATTTCTAAGTTTTCCTTTCTAGGAACATCTGAGATCTTTGAAACTAGATGAATTGTTTCCGGTCCACCTTCTGAAAGGCCTTGCAATCCACTGTATATTGGATCCTCCCCTTGAGGATCACTGAGAAGGTGTCACTGGGCCACAATGTGGTGCTGTGGATAGTTATGGGGGGAACTCATTACACAAATAGTCTGCCATATAGATCAATCAATCCATCAATCAATCAGAATAGAATAGAATAGAATAGAATAGAATAGAATAGAATAGAATAGAATAGAATAGAATAGAATAGAATAGAATAGAATAGAGCTGGAAGGGACCTTGGGGGTCTCTTAGTCCACCCCCTATATCCTAAACCCATGATGGCGAACTTATGGCACACGTGCCTGAGGTGGCATGCTGTGTCTTCTCTGATGGCACACAAGCCGTCGCCCCAGTTCAGCTCTGCCATTCATGCGCATGTGCCTCCCGCTGGCCAGCTGGTCTTTGGGTCTCTGCCACGCATGTGGGGGGGGGGCATGTGCAGGGGTGCATGCATAAGCGTGAGGGCATGTGGGGGGGTGTGCGCATACATTTTGGAGGGTTTGGGCACACGCACGCACATTCACGCACCACACATTTTGGGCACACGGTCTAGAAAAGGTTAGCCATTACTGTCCTATGCCATTTCAGACAAGTGACTGTCCAGTCTCTTCTTAAAAACCTCCAATGTTGAAGCACCCACAGCGTCTGGAGGCCAGCTGTTCCACTGGCTAATTCCTCTCACTGATAGGAAGTTTCTCCTTCATTCCAGGTTGCTTCCAGATGTTACAAGATACTGTAGGTATCCTCCAAGTCCAGGATATTAACTGCCATGGGGCAGGACTCAAGATGTTTGCCTAAAACGATTATATGATTCAATATTTATCTCTAATAATGTAGGTTCCTATGAAGATTCTACACATTACAAAGGAAATAATTAACCCTCTAGAACAGTATATCTGGTTACATTTTTATAAAAAATCCTTCTTATACTCTTTTTAAAGAAATTTTTAATAAATACTTCTTGAAAAAGGCCGCTGCTACCAGCTGTTATCCAAAGAAGGCATTTCTTGTAAAATAAAAGGACAAAAATATTAAGGAAAGTTGCTTTTTTGTTTTCTTAGATACAAAAAAATGCACCAAGTGTCCAGATGATAAATATCCAAATGAGGACAGAGTCCAATGTATCCCCAAAGTTATAACCTTCCTGTCTTATGAAGAACTTCTGAGCATCATCCTAGTCTCTTTTGCTCTACTCTTTTTCCTAACCACAGGACTTGTTTTGATCATCTTTATTAAATACCGAGAAACTTCCCTTGTCAAAGCCAACAACCGGGACCTCTCCTACATCCTCCTGGTCTCCCTCCTGCTTTGCTTCTTGTCTCCTTCTCTCTTCATTGGTCAACCAAGGAAAGCCACCTGCCTTCTCCGACAAACAATCTTCAGCATCATCTTCTCAGTTGCCATTTCTTCTCTCTTGGCCAAAACCATCATGGTGGTGCTGGCCTTCCTGGCCACAAAACCAGGAAACCGAGTGAAGAGATGGTTGGGGAAGAGCTTGGCCAACTCCATCATCCTTTCTTGTTCTGCTGTCCAAATTGTCATCTGCTCCATCTGGCTGGGAGTTTCTCCCCCCTTCCCTGACTCTGACCTCCACTCCCAGCATGGAGAGATCATCCTGCAATGCCACGAAGGGGCTGTTGTCATGTTCTACGTCACCCTCAGCTACGTGGGCTTCCTGGCTGCCATCTGCTTCACGGTGGCTTTCCTGGCCAGGAACCTGCCTGGAGCCTTCAACGAAGCCAAGCTGATCACCTTCAGCATGCTGGTCTTCTGCAGTGTCTGGGTGACTTTTGTGCCCACCTACCTGAGCACCAAAGGGAAATACATGGTGGCTGTGCAGGTCTTCTCCATCCTGGCCTCCAGTGTTGGTCTGCTGGGCTGCATCTTCATCCCCAAGTGCTACATTATCCTTCTGAGGCCAGAGCTCAACACAAAGGAGCATCTTACGGGCAGAACAAATGTAAAAACATGAGATCTAACACTATTGTGATATTAGAAAAATTATTAAAGTTTATTTTATTTGAAAGGAGATATTCTTTACATTTAGATAGTATGCGGGAATCAAGAAAATCATATCTATATATTTCATCATTGGAAATTGTTGAATTCTTGAAGCTCCCTTTCCTTTCAGCTCAATAAATCTTGCTAAAGAGAACTCTGCAGAAGTCATTTAGAGGAATTTGCTGTTCAGCAACAGCTACTGAATGTAACATCTTATAGAAATAATTGAGGCACTTGTTCCTACTGACAGCAGCTTAAAGTGTGTGTGTGAGAGAGAGAGAGCAGGAAAAGAGGTCAGGAGGAAGCTGTGGGAACCAAGCACCAGCTTGGTTGCTTGATCATCTCTGTGAGAATGCCAGAATGATGTGAAATGCCATCAGCTGAAGAGGGAAATCTTCATCCCTCTTATATAATTCTTTCTTGATTTCCTCATAAAAGCCTCCTTTGCAGAAAGAATTCAGCAGAAGAGCTGTCTGGGATTTCAGTTTGGGATTGTTTTCATTTTGGTATGTACTTCACACCAAAATAATAATAAAAAAAGTAAAAAAAATTAAGAAATTTCCACTGTAAGAAATTTCCACTGTATATTTTTTTTCTTTCCTCAACCAAAAAAATAAAATAGCAGTTTTCAGGCCTTTGATTTTCCATCTACAATTTCTACCTAAATCATTTTCTCTGCTCCTCTTCCAAGCTTGTCTTGTCTGTGAAGGGCTGGGCCAGATGCCCAGAGAAAGGGGATCTTGAGACTCTCCCAGGAGGAGATTGAGGGGATCCAGTCTAAAGGCAGCCGCATCATTGACCAGGTCATAAACCTTCAATGCTGCATAATATTCATCTAGGTCCAAGAAGGGGGTGAATAAGGGTGAGGACTTCTAGCTTTCTAGGGAGAGGCACCCATGGAAGCTGATCTGCTCTCGAACCATAGAGATTGCTGATCAATTGGTAATCAATTTTTATGTTTCAAAATGGCTCCTTATTATTATTGTTGTTGTTGTTGTTATTGCTGTTGTTGTTGTTGCTGTTGTTGTTGTTATTATAATTTATATACCGCCCTACTCCCGAAGGACTCAGAATGGTGAACAGCCAAAAGATAAAATACACATAATACAAACCTTAAAAAAACATTTAAAATACATTAAATACTTTGGCCCAAAACAAATTTGAAACACCCCAATTAATAAGACTAATTTAAAAAGCAATTTAAAAGGGAAGTTAGGCCAGGCCAGCCTGCTGGAATAAGAATGTTTTGAGGGCACAGCGGAAGGTGCGCAGGTCCGGGATCCTCCGTATCTCGGGGGGGGGGGAGCTCGTTCCAGATGGCAGGTGCCCCCACAGAGAAGGCTCTCCCCCTGGTCAACACTGTTTGACCGATGGCACCCTGAGAAGCCCCTTTCTATGGGATCATACTGGCCGGTGAGAGGCTATTGGTGGCAGAAGGCGGTCTCATAGATACCCCGGTCCTAAGCCATGGAGCACTTTGTGAGTAGAATCCCTTTGCAAATCTTATTTTAAGGAGATAAGAAAAGCTCTGATGGCATCAGAACAAGGTCAGTCTAAGATTCTGTCAGAATGTTCATGACTGGGAAGACATGATAACAAAGTCAGCCAATGAAAAGGCATAGCAACTAAGTCAGCCAATGAGAGCTGAGACAGACTGGATCCAGGGCATGTCGTAGTCTGCAGCTTCTGACTCTGTGCCGAGAAAAGAAACGGAAACCAGTGTGTGAACTTGTCTGCTGTTCTGAGCTGAAATGAAACTGTGAAACTGCTGCTGGTATTGTAAACTTACTTCGTGTATTATTATTGTGTATATAAAGAAGTTAATGAATCCAGCTGAATCAGTTTTTGTGTTCTTCCGGATTTGATTTTTGTAAGAAACTCTGACAGATTCACAGTAACCACACAAATATCTCTGGTCCTCCCACAAGCAGAAGGCGGAGATTTATGGCTTTGCTCAACATGGAACTGGTCTTTTCCCACAATGTCACTTTCCTCCATCACCCCACACAATATTGGACACATTAATCTGAGAAAATATTTCCTAGTTTCATAACCCCAATCAAAAAGCACTAAGGCGAAACTGGAACTCAAGAGTCTCCTGGTGATTGGCCAAAGTCCCCCAGGAAATTTTCATGCCTATTGGAGGATTAGAACTCAGAGCCTCCTGGATCTTGGCCCAAACTCGTCCAGCTGGCTTTCATGCCTAAGGCAGAACCAGAACTCACAATCTCCAGATGATTGTTTCAAAGTCGCCCATTTGGCTTTTATTTGAAAGCTGATTTTAAAAGTTTGGTGAGTGGAGCAAAGTCCCTTGTCTGGCTTTGGTTCTCTGGACCTTCCCCAGGCACTTCTGGCCCCCTTTCCCCCCTCCCCCAGCACCAAAGGCTCCTCCTGCCCCTGCGCCTCCCTTCTCCCCTCCCCCCTCCCCTGTCACTCAAGTCTGGCGGCAGAGAAACAGTGCCCGGCTCCAGTCCCAGAGCAGGAGAGGCGAGGAGCGGCAGCAGCAGCAAAGTTGGAGGCTCTTGGAAGGAGGGGGGGGCGACTCTTTTTGTGTGTGTGTGTTTGTGGGTAAATCCCCCTTTTTTACCTGCCTCCAGTTAAGAATGAGGGAGTTGCATGAAGTCTGTGTGGACTGAGGGGAAGGGGAAGAGGGATTGAAAGGGGGAGGGGGAGGGGAAGAAATCCATGTTAGGGTGTGTGTGCAAGCTTGTGTTGCTTTTGCAACAAGCAGAGCAAAAACACACAGGGAAGGAGAGTAACGTGCAGCGCGGGTGAAAAATAGTTTGTATACAAAGTGATAAACAGTCTCGGTTTAGTTAAATCAGTCCAGGGTCATAACCAGTAATATCAGTCGAGCAATACTATCTTCTCTTACTAAAGTAAACAGACTTCAGTAAGCTTTTGGTATACAGTACCAGATAACGTGGAGTCCAATAACAGCCCAGTCCAATGCCTCCACGGGTATCTAACAATCAAAGTAGTACATAGCACAACAGAGAAAACAGCGAGAATCAGCAGGAAGAAAGAACGCTTCTCTGTGCTGCTATTTAAACACTATAGCCTAATTTCATGGTTCAGCAAACCCTGATTACATGGCTCAGTTGTTCTTAAAGGAACAGATGTATTACTTGACCAATAAGTTAGGATCAAGCTACAAGCTACAACCTAACAATCCTGACACCTTTTCTTGTTTTTGGGTGATTTTGTAACCACAAACAGCTGAAGAAGAATCAGCCTGATCTGCTCAAAACTTCAGCGATCAAAGTAATCCGAAGGCTCTTCAGAAGGGCCACATGCAGCTTCTGGGCTTCTGGGCATTGGTTGATTTCCCTCCCTCCCATCTTTTCGGTCCAGGGACTTTTCCTCCCTCCTCACCTGCCACCAGGTGTCCTCAGAGTATTTGTGACGTTCCCTTACGCATCTCTTACACGGCAGAGCAAACCCCACCCAGCCAGGCTACCTCAACGACCAAGCCAAACTACCCAGGAGCTGTCAGTCATCCCCGGCCAGACCGAGGTCCCTGCCGCAGTTGGAGAGGAAGGGATCCAGCAGGACGGCCAGTCTGAGACATTTGACGGAGGAAGAGAGAATCTCCTGGGACTGAAGGGGCCTCTGCAAATCCCCAGATCTGCGGGGAGGAGGTCTGGTGGGGGGAACCGGATCCGCCTCAACTCGAACAAAAGGCAGATTTTGCCTCTCCCCCAAATCTGGGCAGCTTCCCTCTTTTCTATCCTCCCCCAAGGCAGAGGAAGCTTCTCCTTCTCCAGATGTTGCTGTCTACAGTTGTGGTCAGAAGAAGAGCCAAGTTGTCCCAGTCACCCCTCCCCCCACCTCCAACTTCCCAAAAAAGCTCAGTCTGCGGGGGTGGGGGTGGTTCAGGAGCCCCAGGCCTCAGCCCAGCCCCCGTTGACAAAGGCAGAGGGGGAAAGAGGGAAAGGGTGGGGTCTGGCCTTGGCCCCAGCTCCCCTCGCCCCTCCCTCCATTAGCTTCTCAGCCAGCAGCTGCCAGACAGAAGGAGCACAGCAAGGGGGGGGGAGGTTGGACGGACTTCCTCCTAAGCTGGCTGCAGGATGGAGGGGGGGGGGGCAAGGGCAGCCTGCGCCTCTTCCCTCCTCCAACCCAAACACCCCTCGGCCTCAATGGGCAGAGAAGAGCGAGAAAGAGGGTGGGGGGTCCAGAGGGTCCGGAGGCTGAAGCAGGGGGTGAGGGATGAAGGGAAGGGGAATGTCCGGTCCAAGGAAGAGAAGGGCTGCAGGGGATGGGAGAGCATCGGCCAATACTTGGGTGGCCCTCATGAGAAGAGGGGCTCCATTCATCCTCCGGAGCCCCTGAAGGCAGGAAGAGAAGCAACCAACGGAGAGAAGCGGTGAAGAGAAATGCAACCTAGAAGTCAGGAGAGATTTCCTGACACTGAGAACTAATAATCAGGGGAAAAGTTTGAATCCCAGAAGTTGCTGCTCCTCCATTGAGGGTGGTTTTCAAGAAGAGATTGGACAAGCCTCTGAAAGCCTTTTATTTATCTGAAATCCTATTCTATTCTATTCTGTTCTGTTCCGTTCCGTTCCGTTCCGTTCCGTTCCGTTCCGTTCCGTTCCATTTTCCATTTTCCATTTTCCATTTTCCATTTTCCATTTTCCATTTTCCATTTTCCATTATTCTCTTCTCTTCTGTTGTATTCCATTCTGAATAAGGAGTATTAATTCAAGTGAATTAAACAAAAACGCAAACACCCAGCCTAAAAAAGCAAGAGATTGGGGAGAGTGGGGGTCCATCCTATGCAAGATGATTTCCAATCTCCCCTAAACTGCCAGGATCTGCTTAAGGACGACAACCGAGAGACCCGAAGGGCGGCCAATTTCCAGAGGACCCAGAGCCAAGCTCCATCCAGAGGCTCCCAGGTCAAAGGCAACTTTGGGGCTTCCATCCCAGTCTGGACTCAGGACCTCCCGCCTGTTTCCAGGGCACCTCAACTGGGGGGAGCCCAGCCTGGCTGCATGGGCGCTCTGGTTGAGGCCCCCTCCCAAATGCCTGGGAAACTGTGGAGAGGAGCCGATGCTTATGTCCAGGATCTTGGGATTCTCCCACCCACCCCCAAACTTCAGAAAGTGAAAAATAAGCAGGTTAGGTCAGAAGAAACTCTGAACTTCTGGAATCTTCTTAGTGTGCAGAAGAAATCAAAATCTCTCATTCAACCCCTGAACTAAGGATGGTCTTGCGCAATTGTTACCTCAGGGGCCAATCTGGGTTCTGGGGGGAGGAAATTCCAAAGGGCCACAGAGGGTGTTGGGGTCTATTGGGGAGAATGGGGAACTCTGCAGGGGCCAACGATGCCCCCCTTTAAAGAATGCCCCACCCCTGGACCCCTTTCCATCTGTTGGGCACTTTCAGGGAAAGAGATTTTCCAGCTCTGGACCAAAAGGGTTTTGAAATCTGAGCTGGATCCAAGATTGTGTGATATCACACAAAAGGTCCTGACACCTCTCCTGGGCTGATTGTGGACTGGGCTCCATGGGGTCATCCATCAGGGCTCCCTCTGAGGGTCTGCCTAACGTTTCAGGGGAAGCAAGATAGGAGGAGCCCCCGCCTCATTGAAGGAGCTGAGGAAGTGTTGAAGCGATGGATTTTGCCCAATTACTCACGAGACAAGCTGTTTCTTTAATCAGTGTTTATTGCAGGCCTGGAGGCTTCCTAGCCCTAGGTATCATAGGTCACTGACCTTGGTCTCCTCTCTTCTAGGTGAACATCTGGAACAACTGGACAAGCAGGTGGTGGGTGTTGATATACCTGGGAGGAGTGGCCAGAAGGTAAGGTGTGGCCAGGGGTCAGGTGGGGGTGTGGATGTTGAGTTAACCCTTGCGTGGCTGGGTGCTTGTGGTATGGGCACAGTTAGGCAATTACCCTGACAGATACACATGATTGCAGGCAGACAGCTAGCTCCCTTGTTTAATAGGCTGTAAGTAAAATTTGTACATTAACAGAATTTATAGCTAAACAACAAAATAAGGAGCAAAAAATCATCGCAATAGTCTGAGCTCTGCTTTTCTTCTTTAAATGGAAGAACTCCCCATTTTAACCAGACATCAAGACTCCCCCCCCCCCCCTTCTTTGGCTGGAAGCTCCTTTCAGGGCGGGAGGGAAACCCAAAGAAAAAGAGGAAGGAGGCGAGGACAGAAAATGGAAACAGGAGGCATTTTTTAGCCGCTTTCTGGGACTGAAACATTGAGGGGACCCAAGGAAGCAGCATCCAGCCGGGACAAAGAAGACCCCCACTCCCACCCCCCACCCTCCCCCGCTGCCTCCTCTTTCTCTCCCTGCCCCCCTCTTCTCTCTCCCGGGAAGAAGGGGACAGACCTTAAAGAAAAAAAGGAAGCTGGGAAGGATGTTGCTACGGAGTTAAAACGATGAAACAATGGCCCTTCCCCTGTTCCTGCCCTCCCTCTTTTTCTCCCCACCACTTTCTTTTGGCTTTGGCTCTGGTGCCAAAGGAGGGAATTCTCTTGTGTGTGTGAAGTTCCCCTCCTTTTCCCCCCGCCCAGCTGGAGAGAGACAGGAGAGGGCTGCTGCTGCCCCGATCAGTCCCAGCGCAGCGGCTGCCTGCAACGCCACTGACTGGCAGGGAGAGGGGAGCAAAGCAGAGCCCCCCCATCCCCTGCCCCACCTGCCACCCCAAATGGTGCCCCACTGCGAGAGGCGCGTTTTACCGGAGAGTGGCAGCTCTGGGTCCTCTCTCAGCCATTGAGGGCAGGGAATGTGAGGCAATTCACTTCTCGCACTCAGGAGTTTTCCTTTCCTTTGCAAGGTTTTTCCCTGCACTCAACGGCTGAGAGACGACCGGGAGCTGCCAGTCTGCGCTCTGCCAGGCGAGCAGCAGAGCGAGGAAGCCGGCCATCTGCCGGCTTCCTCTCATCTGCAGTTTACTTGTCAGCACCATGCGCCAGAATAAACTTGCTCATGAATAAACTGCAGATTAGAGGCAGCCAGCAGCTCGCAGGGAGAGAAAGAACCCGTCGCCTCCGTGCATCAAGGAGGCTGAGCAGCAGCGGGAAGAGCTCGGGACGGGAGGCGCAGGAAGTGGCTGCCAGATGTGAAGATGTTGTGCCGGGGAGGCTCAACCCCCCCCCCCCTTAGGAGCCTCAGTTTACTCGTGAGTGCCATTGGCCTTTCTCCCTGCCTCTCCCAGTCAAGGTTGCTCATGAATAAACTGCAGCTAGGATCTCCCGCTCACTCCCCTCCCTCCCCTGCGCATCGGTCCGCCACCTCTTGCTGGTATCACCCCTCCACCAGCTCTCCCTCCCCTGGCCACCCGGGCCCTCGGCCTCCCCTTTGCCAGCAGCGGTGAGCAGAAGGATGGGGGCAGAGGCTGCAAGCAGTGGCTGGGCGGGGCGGACGAGCATCAGGCGGGCGGGTGAGCGAGGGGGAACCGGTTCAGGGGCGTGGCCAGCCAAAGGTCACTAATGGTTTGGAAAAATGTGATAAATATCCACTGAGGGTTCTCCCGAACTCGGTGTGTCACTAAGGCAAGCTTTGCAACACAACGAGCGAGGCCAATAAATAGTGGTGAGGAAGGGCGGGGCAAGGAGTGGGGCGAGCCAGCAATTTAACAAATGGTTCGGCTGAACCGCCTAGAAGCAACAGAATCCCACCACTGCCTATAGGGCTGCCCCATCTGTTGTCCCTGGTAGCAGATGGAAGATTGTGAATCCCACTCCTGACACCAGTTTCTGTGGAAAGAAACACAGCACCCAAAACCTCCAATAATCCAGGCTCACTGCAATTATTATTTATTTAGTGTCCATTGGAGGAATTTCCCCCCATAAAATAGTGGGAGGAAATGTTTACAGACAAACGGATGCACTCATATTTATACATTTCAGGAAAGGAGGAGAAAATGATAATCATACATATGCATATTTCATTTAATAGATGATGTAAGCATGAATATTCAGAATTAGCGAGACTCAAGTTATCTCCCCAGCCTTGTATTGTTGCTACCCTCAAGAAAGAGTTATTGTGTAAACAAAAAGAAACGTCTCAGTTGCCACAGTAGTTTGGGTGAAATGTACTGAGAAATGAGGGCATCAATGTTGCTTCATACATTCCTTCTCTATTTCTGCCTTGCTAACATGTTCCCATTTCTCCAAGAAATTTGTCTCCTCACAATCTTCCACGCACCCTTTATATATTTCAAGAAAAATAGTTGGCCCACTCATGCATGGAGAAGAGCTTGGACCATTTTCTATGTTTGGATTGTGGAAAATGTTAAAAGTTGAAATTCCTCAGTCTCACATTTACACATTTCTTCTCCTGTAAAGAATTCAAAAATTTCCAAATTTGGAACAGATAGATATGATTTTCTTTGACTCCTGCATATTATCTAAATGGAAAGAATATCTCCCTTCTAATAAAAGAACAATTAACAATTCTTCCAATATAATAATAGTATTATATGTCATGTTTTTACATTTGTTCTGGCTGTGAGCTGCTCCTTTGTGTTGAGCTCTGGCCTCAGAAGGATAATGTAGCACTTGGGGATGAAGATGCAGCCCAGCAGACCAGCACTGGAGGCCAGGATGGAGAAGACCTGCACAGCCACCATAAATTTCCCTTTGGTGCTCAGGTAGGTGGGCACAAAAGTCACCCAGACACTGCAGAAGACCAGCATGCTGAAGGTGATCAGCTTGGCTTCGTTGAAGGCCCCAGGCAGGTTCCTGGCCAGGAAAGCCACCGTGAAGCAGATGGCAGCCAGGAAGCCCATGTAGCTGAGGGTGACGTAGAACATGACAACGGCCCCTTCGTTGCATTGCAGGATGATTTCTCCAGGCTGGGAGTGGAGGTCAGAGTCAGGGAAGGGGGCAGAAACTCCCAGCCAGGTGGAGCAGATGATAACTTGCACAGCAGAAGAAGAGAGGATGATGGAGTTGGCCAAGCTCTTCCCCAACCATCTCTTCACTCGGTTTCCTGGTTTTGTGGCCAGGAAGGCCAGCACCACCATGATGGTTTTGGCCAAGAGAGAAGAAACAGCAACTGAGAAGATGAGGCTAAAAACTGTTTGTTGGAGAAGGCAGGTGGCTTTCCTTGGTTGACCAATGAAGAGAAGAGGAGACAAGAAGCAAAGCAGGAGGGAGACCAAGAGGATGTAGGAGAGGTCCCGGTTGTTGGCTTTGACAAGGGGAGTTTCTCTGTATTGAATGAAGAACATCAAAACAAGGCCTGTGGTTAGGAAGAAGAGTAGGGCAAAAGAGACCAGGATGATGCCCAGAAGTTCTTCATAAGACAGGAAGTTTATGACTTTGGATATACATTGGATTCTGTCCTCATTTGGGTATTTATCATCTGGACATTTGGTACATTTTTCCATATCTGAGAAAGCAAAAAAGCAATATATTTTTAATACTCTGTCCTTTTCTCTTACAAGAAAACCTTCTTTGGATAATGGCTGATACCACAGACATTTTCCAAGAAATATTTCTTAACTATTTCATTAAAAATAGTTAATAGTTTTTTTTTCATTAAAAAAAAAAGAGTATAAGGATTTTTTTTTCTTAAAAAATGTAGCTAGTTATACGAAGTTGAGGGAAGTCCTAGGATGTTAATTATTTCCTTTGTAATGTGTAGAATCTTCATAGGAACCTACATTATTAGAGGTTAATAATGAATCATATAATCTTTTTAGGCAAACATCTTGAGTCCTGCCACATGTCAGTTAATATCCTGGACTTGGAGGATACCTACAGTATCTTGTAACATCTGGAAGCAACCTGGAATTAAGGAGAAACTTCCTATCAGTGAGAGGAATTAGCCAGTGGAACAGCTGGCCTCCAGACGCTGTGGGTGCTTCAACATTGGAGGCTTTTAAGAAGAGACTGGACAGTCATTTGTCTGAAATGGTATAGGGTCTCCTGCTTGAATAGGGGGCTGGACTAGAAGACCTCCAAAGTTCCTTCTACTCTATTCTGATTGATTGATTGATTGATTGATCTATATGGCAGACAATTTGTGTAATGAGTTCCCCCATAACTATCCACAGCACCAGATTATGGCCCAGTGACACCTTCTCAGTGATCCTCAAGGGAGGCCAATAAAGAATGAATTGCAAGGTCTTTCAGGAGGTGGATCTGAAACAATTCATCTAGTCTCAAAGATCTCAGATGTTCCTAGAAAGGCAAACTTAGCAGCACATATCCAAACAAAAAAGCAGAAGAGATATTTCCTCTGCTGTTAGTAAAGCTTGCCCAGTCTGCCACCCCATCCTCCCATCTCTTCCCAGCCCCTCCTAACAAGTCTTTTTGATTTACTTCCGTTTAGATAAGAAATTGTGCAGGTTAAAAATAAAAAACCAGGTGAGCTTTGATCTGTCTTTTAACTTGCGCTTTCATGAAAAGGTTCTGGATGGATCCAGTTCCGCAAAGCCTCCCATTTTCCTGAGTGTGACCCACCTTCCTGAGTGGAGAAGGTCCCCTCCGGACAAGGAATGCAGTCGTAGCAGCAAACTGGCTCTCCTTCTCGAGCCCTCTTGACAAATCCAGGATGACAACTTTCCACACATTTGGACTGAGGCAGGGACTGAGCAGAAGAAAAGGAAGGCCAAAGAAACGGTGTTAGGACTCTCCGTCCATGGAAAATGGAGGGAGAAATGGATGGAGACAAGGAGCCTCTGGTCTTCCCTGAGGTAAATACGAAATCTCTGACTACTTCTAAACAGATGCAGGAGGTAAAACAACTGGCAGATTCTTCCTTTAGTTCCTCCCTTTTGCTTTCAGAATTCAACATTACAATAAAGTACTTTTCTATTTAATATAGTTTAGAGGGATAGAATTGAAAAAAGTTTTAAATATGATGATATATTCTTATTAAAACTGATAATAAAATTTATTGTAAAAGATTTAGGAAATTTTATTCTATTAGGATTTTTAATATGGAATGAAACTTTAATGAGGCTTTATTGTCATTTCAAAATGGCCACTGCGTGTTGAGTCTCTGCCGGGGGTGAATGTTTTTGGCCTAAAACAGGACCTTTGGGGGGTTGTTTGTGACTACCCCCCCGACATGGGTGGAAAGAGGATTTACCAGACAGCCGGGGGGGCTGCTGTGAGCTTCTGAGTTCTTTTTCGCCGTTCCTGGGCGAGGGATAGGACCAATGGCTGCAGCGGGGCTCAGCGAGCTGCAAACAGCATCCGGGCTTCCAACGATGATTTCCAGCAGCCGGCGGCGGAGTTGTGGGGCCTTGGAGAGGCTGGAGCGACGGAGCCGGAGGGCCAGGTCGTTGGGAGGCCGAGGAGCATGGTCGGAGCAGGCCCTCTCTTGGAATGTTGGAGAGGGTTTCCTGGCGAGTCTGGGAGGTTTCGGGCAGGTTGGATGGAGAAGAGAGGAGCCAGAGCCGGAGTGGCGGAGCCAAAGGAGTTGGAGGGGGCTCGCTGTCTTGGGTTTTTCCTCTCCTGCCACCGACGGCGAATCTGAGACCTGCTGTACCCATGAACTATCAAGGGACCACCTTGCCCTCTGCTGGTCGCCGCTGAGAATATCTGCTGTTGCATCAGCTGTGCCTACGTTCTTTCTTGGGCACACCTCGGGCATGAAAGACCTCTGGGGGGTTGACCCTGAGAGGCCTCTCTACACCTCTAGTGGGGGTGTTGGACCCTGGGCCCCCTTTTTAGATCTTTTGGGGCCCCACCCAGGTTTAAGAGAATTTGAACTCAGACTTGGACGGCCGGGATGGCTCTGGTCTTTCCTCCTTTATGGAACTGGTGTATTCTGGGCGGGACTTCCCACTGCCGTGAGAGGGCAGTTGTGGTTCTAGGACATCGAACTGACTGTGCAGGGGTGAGAGTCCTGTCATTGTCAAGGAGACCGCCGAACAGAACGCTTAGACAAGTTTTGAGAAACCGTCGTAGTGAGAGGACGATGGGGGGGTACCAACTATGCCTCATCCAGGTGTTGTGAGAGGACGCCTGGGTGGGGAGATTCTGATGTCTGCAAGAGTTCTCACCCAGTTCCTAGTCCGCTAATATTATCTCCTGATGGCCATTTTCATCACATCCTTTTTATGGCTGGTTATGGCTCCACGATTTTATTCTAGATCTGATTTATTGGCTTTAAGGAATGCCCCCCATTCCTGGATGTGGCCAACCGGCCTAGCTAAGAAATACCTCAAGGACGGATCCTGGGATCCCGAGAGGTGGCATGAAGGCGTTGGGGTTTTTAAAAATTCATTGTATTTGTTTTTAACACGTTTTTTAAGGGGTGGGAGGGAAAATGATATGTGTATGACTGGGATGGGTTTGGGGGGCAACCCACAGTTATTGGGGGGGGCTGAGAGGGCTAGTTCCTATACTGTGGAGGGCGCTTCCATCGGCATTGTGGGTGGGAGGGGCAGATATAGCGGTGGCAGGGGGCTGTATCGTGTTAAGGGAGGACGTGCTCGCTATTTGCGAGCGATCGCGTGCTCCGGCCCCCAATGCCTTTCTCGCTCCCCGGGTTGTTCAGATTCTCAGGCCCCGGGCCTTCGGCTGATGTTGTGCAATGCCAGGTCCGTGGTAAATAAAGCCCCCCTCATTTGTGATCTTGCCCAGGAGGGGGGTGCGGACCTGGTAGGTATTACGGAAACCTGGTTGGGCCCGGAGGGGGGGGTCCCCCTCGTAGAGATGTGCCCACCGGGTTTCTTTGCATTCCATCGGCCAAGGTCCCAGGGGAGGGGCGGGGGGGTGGCGGTTCTTGTAAAGGAAAGTCTTGTCCCTAGGGAGGCCACTGTACCTCAGATAGCTGGATGTGAGTCTCTCCTCGTGAAGTGGGGACATGGGAGGCAGATGGGTTTGCTGATTGCGTACCTGGCTCCCTGCCACGTGTCGGCTGCCCTGCCCGAGCTGCTAAGCGTGATTGCCGAGGTGGCGGTGGAAACCCCCAGGCTTATGGTCATGGGGGATTTCAACCTGCCATCCGTCGGCGAGGCGTCTGAGTTGGCTCGGGAGTTCATGGCTTCCATGACGGCCATGGACCTGACCCAATTAATTCATGAACCCACTCACACGGGAGGACACACTCTGGACTTGAGTTTTGTCTCTGGTCAGTGGATAAATGATCTTGAATTAGGGGAGACAGTGATTGAGCCCTTGTCATGGTCAGATCATTCCCTCCTTAGGCTCGACTTTCTAACCGCCACACCCTGCCGCAGGGAGGCGGAACAGATTAGATGGTTCCGCCCCAGGCGCCTGATGGACCCGGAGAGGTTCCAGATGGAGCTTGGGCCATTTCCTGAGGATCTGACACATGGCTCGGCTGAAGGGTTGGTGGCCGCCTGGGCGGCCACTGACGCTTTAGACCGAGTCGTGCCTTTGCGGCCTCTGACCCGTCGCCGAGCTTACCTGGCTCCTTGGTTCTCCGAGGAGCTAAGGGAGATGAAGCGCCGGAAAAGACGCCTAGAGAGCAGTTGGAGGTCCAGCCGTTCCGAGTCCGACCGAACACTGGTAAGAGCTCATATTAAGACTTACCTAGTGGCGATAAAAGCGGCAAAACGTAACCATTTTTCCGCTCTTATTGCATCGGCAGATAACCGCCCAGCTGCCCTGTTTAGGGTGACCCGCTCCCTCCTTCATCCGGGAGCGCGGGAGGACCCCTTGCAGGGTCGTGCTGAGGATTTTGTTCAGTTTCTGCACGATAAAATCACTCAGATTCGGGATGGTCTGGTCTCCAACTGGGTAGATACGGGTGGGATGACGGAGGCCGGTCTTGAGGATGTCATCTGGGAGGAGTTCGATCCTGTTGCTCCCGAGGACGTGGACAGAATACTGAGGCAGCTGAACGCGACCACATGTTTATTGGACCCGTGTCCCTCCTGGTTGGTGCTGGCCTCCCAGGAGGTTACACGAGGCTGGCTCCAGAGGATTATTAACGCTTCTTTGAGTGAGGGTGTCTTGCCAGTTGCCTTGAAAGAGGCGGTGGTGAGGCCTCTCCTCAAGAAGCCTCCTCTGGACCCAGCTATTTTGGCTAATTATCGTCCAGTCTCCAACCTTCCCTTCTTGGCGAAGGTTGTTGAGAGTGTGGTGGCGCATCAACTTCCTGGGTATCTGGATGAAGCTGTCTATCTGGATCCGCTCCAGTCCGGCTTCAGGCCCGGGTACAGCACGGAAACGGCATTGGTCGCATTGGTGGATGATCTCTGGAGGGCTCGGGATAGGGGTTGCTCCTCTATCCTTGTCCTGTTAGATCTCTCAGCAGCTTTTGATATCATCGACCATGGTATCATGCTGCGCCGGCTGGAGGGGTTGGGAGTGGGGGGCACAGTTTTGCGGTGGTTCTCCTCCTATCTCTCTGACCGGTCGCAGACGGTGTTGGCAGGGGGGCAGAGGTCGACCCCGAGGCGCCTCTCTTGTGGAGTGCCGCAAGGGTCGGTCCTTTCGCCCCTTCTGTTCAACATCTATGTGAAGCCGCTGGGCGAGATCATCCGTGGCTTTGGGGTGAAGTTCCATCAGTACGCTGATGATACTCAGCTGTACTTCTCCACCCCAGGCCACCCCAACGATGCCGTGGAAGTGATGTCCTGATGCCTGGAGGCCGTGCGGATCTGGATGGGGGGCAACAGGCTCCAACTCAACCCCTCCAAGACCGAGTGGCTGTGGCTTCCGGCGTCCCGATATGGCCAGTTGACTCCATCACTGACCATTGGGGGCGAGTCATTGGCCCCCACGGATAGGGCTCGCAACTTGGGCGTCCTCCTGGATGCACGGCTGTCTTTGGAGGAGCATGTGACGGCCGTGGCCAGGGGGGCTTTTTATCAGGCTCGCCTGATACGCCAGTTGCGTCCCTATCTAGATCGGGACTCCTTACGCACAGTCACTCAGGCACTCGTCATTTCCCGCCTGGACTACTGCAATGCTCTCTACATGGGGCTCCCCTTGAGGTGCACCCGGAGGCTCCAACTGGTGCAGAATGCGGCCGCGCGGGGGATTATGGGAGCAAGGGGGCGCTCCCATGTGACACCTCTCCTGCGTGAGCTGCATTGGCTTCCGGTGGTCTTCCGGGTGCGCTTCAAGGTGTTGATGACCACCTTTAAAGCGCTCCATGGCATAGGGCCTGGGTACTTGCGGGACCGCCTTCTGCTACCAATAGCCTCCCACCGGCCAGTTCGCTCCCACAGAGAGGGACTCCTCAGGGTGCCATCAGCCAGACAATGTCGGCTGGCGACACCCAGGGGGAGAGCCTTCTCTGTGGCAGCACCAGCCCTCTGGAACGATTTGCCCCCGGAGATCCGTACGATACCTGATCTCCGGGCTTTCCGCCGTGCCCTAAAAACTTTTTTATTTTGTCAAGCTGGGCTGGCGTAAACCCCCCCCCCCTCTTTTTTAAGCTTAAAGTTTTATGGGTTTTAAATTTTAATTGCCTATTTTTAAATTTATTGGGCCAAAATTATTTAATTCTTTTATTAATATTTTAAATTTTGTATTGGAGTGCTTTTTTATTTTTGGCTGTACACCGCCCTGAGTCCACTAGGAGAAGGGCGGTATATAAATTTAATAAAATAAAATAAATAAATAAATAATAAACTGTGATGAAGAAAGAAACCTCTGACCAGTAAGATCTTGAAAGGTTTCCACAAAACATGGCAAAGCCACTCCACTTAGGTCCCGTCTGTTGAAGAACTTCCATTAGATGATACCATCTGGCCTGGGAGGCCAACCACCCTGGAGTCTCTAGGCTTTGCCCATTTGAAATGGGACCTTTGGAAAACAGAGGAAAGACACCAACATTTCTCTCACCTTATTGAGCATCTTTAGCCATGAAAGAGCATCTTGGTTGATAATAAGTCTCTGTCTTTCAAAATACGCCAGAACCCCTGTCGTGACATCTCCCTTGGGGAGAACCAAGAAGATTTTGATCCCCACATCTGCTTTTATCTCTCCATTTTGGTCCAAGTACAGTTTCCAGTCAGAAATATTCCAAAATTCATTCTTCTCCAGGAAGGGATGAAACTAGAATGGGAACATCCAGGAATTTGAAAAATAGAGAACTTTGTTTCTTATCCCACATTGAATCTTTCTTCTACAATTGTCTCATCTCCAGATATGGTTAATTAGGATACAAATACTAATAGCCGACCTGGCAGGTATTACAGAGACCTGGTTGGGCAATGAAGGGGGGGTCCCCCTCGTAGAAATGTGCCAATCAGGTTTCCGTGCATTCCATCAGCCAAGGACTCGGGGCAGGGGTGGAGGTGTGGCGGTCATTATAAAGGAAGATCTTGACCCTAGGGAAGTCACTGTCCCTCAGACAACTGGATGTGAGTCCCTCCTCGTGAAGTGGGGTTATGGGTTACAGATGGACCTGTTGATTGCGTACCTGGCTCCTTGCCAAGTATCAGCAGCTCTGCCTGATCTCCTCAACGTAATAGCCGAGGTGGCAGTTGAGACTCCTAAGCTACTGGTTATGGGAGATTTCAACCTGCCATCCATTGGTGAAACGTCTGAAGGGGCTCGGGAGTTTATGGCTTCCATTACGGCCATGGACCTGACCCAATTAGTTCATGGCCCTACTCAGATGGGGGGGACACACTCTTGATTTGATCTTTATCTCTGACCAGTGGCTGAATGGTCTAGATATAGGGGATATAGTCATCGAATCCTTGTCATGGTTAGACCATTCTCTCCTTAAGCTTGACCTTCTGACCACTACAACCCACCGCAGGGAGGCAGAATCAATTAAATGGTTCCGCCCCAGGTGCCTGATGGATCCTGATAGGTTCGGATGGAGCTTGGGCCATTTCCTGAGACCTTGGCTCATGACTCCGCTGAAGACCTAGTGGCATCCTGGGATAGGATGGCCGCTGGTGCTTTAGACCGGGTCGTGCCTTTGCGACCTCTGACTCGGCATCGAACCTACCCAGCTCCTTGGTTCTCTGATGAAGTGAGGGGGATGAAACGCCGGAAAAGACTCCTAGAGAGCAGGTGGAGGACCAGCCATTCTGAATCCGACCGAACACTAGTGAGATCTTACATTAAGACCCACTTAGTGGCGATAAAAGTGGCAAAATGTAACTATTTTTCCGCTCTTATTGCATCAGCAGATAATCACCCAGCCGCCTTGTTTAGGGTTACCTGCTCTCTACTCCAGCTGAGACCCCAGGAAGACCCTCTGCAAGGACGAGCTGAGGATTTTGCACAATATCTGTACGATAAAATTGCTCAGATTCGAGAAGGCTTGGACTCTAAATGAGTTAATTCGGATGAAATGACAAGGGCAGATCTTGAGGACATTATCTGGGATGAGTTTGATACTGTGACTCCTGAGGACGTGGACAGGTTACTGGGGAAGCAGAATGCGACCACATGTTTATTGCACCCGTGCCCTTCCTGGCTAGTGCTGGCTACCTGGAGGTTACACGTAGCTGGCTCCAGAGACTTATTAACGCTTCTCTGAGCGAGGGATTCTTACCTCCTGCCTTGAAAGAGGCAGTGGTAAGACCCCTCCTTAAGAAGCCCTCTCTGGATCCAGATGTTTTAGCTGTTGTGGCCCCGTCCTCTGAGCCTATCCCTTTGGAGGAAGGCAGCTCTGAGCAGGAGGAAGAGGAGCCAGCCAGATCTCCCAGCCCTCCCCCTCTGGCACCGGCTCAGGTGCCAGCTGAAAGAGAGCCAAGTAGTGGGGAAACAGGTGTCTCAGATGAGAGTGAGGGAGAGACGTCATTCCTGGACGCACGCCAAAGAAGGCGAGAGAAAAGGGTACTGCAGCTGAGGCGTATGAGGAAATCCTGAGTCATTGGATTGGAGTCACGGGATCAATGACTCACTGGACCACACCCAGAAGCATATGTATATAAGACAGTACGGTGGGTTACGAAGTTCGTGACGAACAAAGCTAAACAAACGGAGCAACCTCGTAGTCTTGGAAGCTAGATGAACGGCAAAGCTACGTAGGAGATTTTCTTGTTTGTGTAAACCAATAAAGTCCTTGGCAGACGGTGTGCATATCGCTGCCAAGGTTGAGATAAGAACTGCGGAGTGTGCCAAGTGATTATTAACCCTCGGCTGGCTGTGTTTTTGTGGGTCTCTGAAGGGGGGGGACAGATCATTAGCAAACTACCGTCCAGTCTCCAACCTTCGCTTTTTAGCGAAGATTATCGAAAGTGTAGTGGCACGACAGCTCCCACAGTACCTGGATGAAGCTGTCTATCTAGATTTGTTCCAGTCCGGCTTCAGGCCTGGATACAGCACAGAAACAGCATTGGTCACGTTGGTTGATAATCTCTGGAGGGCTTGGGATAAGGGATGTTCCTCTATCTTAGTCCTATTAGATCTCTCAGCAGCTTTTGATACCATTGATCATGGTATCATGCTGCACCGGTTGGAGGGGCTGGGAGTGGGAGGCATTGTATTACGGTGGTTCTCGTCCTACCTCTCTGATAGGTCACAGTCAGTGTTGACAGGTGGACAGAGATCGACCTCAAGGCCCCTTACTTGTGGGGTGCCACAGGGGTCGGTCCTCTCGCCTCTCCTGTTCAACATTTATGTGAAACCATTGGGGGAGATCATCCGTGGTTTTGGGGTCATCTGTATGCTGTATTCTCTGTATTCTCCACCACAAACCACCCCAATGATGCTCTTGAAGTGATGTCCCGGTGTCTTGAGGCCGGGACATCACTTCAAGGGTCTGGATGGGGAGAAACAGGCTTTGACTCAACCCTTCCAAGACTGAGTGGCTGTGGCTGCCGGCATCCCGGTACAGCCAGTTAGTCCCATCACTAACTATTGGAGATGAGTCATTGAACCCCGCAGAGAAAGCTCACAATTTATCCTCCTGGATGCACGACTGTCTTTAGAAGATTATATAACAGCAGTGGCCAGAGGAGCTTTCTATCAGGTTCACCTGATTTGCCAATTGTGTCCCTTTCTAGACCAGGACTCATTACGCACAGTCACTCAAGCCCTCGTCATTTCCCGACTTGACTACTGCAATACTCTCTACATGGGGCTCCCTTTGAAGTGCACCCAGAAGCTCCAACTGGTCCAGAATGTGACCGTGTGAGTAATTATGGGAACAACATGGCGCTCGCATGTAACACCTCTTCTACGTGAGCTGCACTGGCTTCCGGTGGCCTTCCGAGTGCGCTTCAAGGTGTTGGTTCTTACCTTTAAAGTGCTCCATGGCTTAAGACCTGAGTATTTACGAGATCATCTGCTGCAACCGATAACCTCCCACCAACCAATACGTTCTCACAGAGTAGGCCTACTCATAGTACCATCATTAAAACAATGTCGTCTGGTGGTTCCAAGGGAGAGAGCCTTCTCTGTGGGGGCACCTACTCTTTGGAACAAAATACCTCCTGGAATACAAATAATCCCAGATCTTCACACTTTCCAAAGTGCCCTGAAGACCTTTCTGTTTCAACAAGCAGGGCTAGCATAAACATCTAAATTCTATGCCAAGGTCTTAGTAAATACACCAAGTTGACTCAATTTATTATTTACTGTTTATAAAAAAAATATTATATGTATATGAAATCTTAATCTGTTCATCGCCCTGAGTCCTTTGGGAGAAGGGCGGTATAGAAATTCAATAAATAAATAAATAAATAAATAAATAAATACTGCCATCATCTTCATAAGTGAACAAGAAAGTTTGAGAAACATTTGTCAATCATTTACTGACAAAATATAGAAAAAGTATATAATTGATACAATTGGTCAAATATAGGGAACATTCTAGAGCAGATGAAAATAAAATGAACAGAGAAAAAAAAGATGATTCATAAACTCTTTGAGAACAAGAGATTGATTCCCAGAAAGCATGGGTAGATCAAGAAAAAATTTGTCAGGCTAATGTTTTCCCTGGTCATCCTGATGGAAAACACCTCCAGATGTGCTAATTCTACTTGATTGTAATGCAACATTAACAACATTTTGCAGATCTGAAAGAACAAATCTCCCACCAACTCTTTTCTCAGCCTGAAAAGTTAGCCAGGATCCTTTCTGAGATTCTTTCTCTCCCTTTATGCAGCTGCAGGATTCTCCCCTCTTCTCTGATCCTTCCCTGGGCAGCCTCTCTACCCTTCATCCCAAAAGTCATTGTTACACATCATTACACTTCCTAAATAGATTATGGGAACTCTGATGATATCACTGGGTTTCAGTAAAGGACTCAAAAACAATTCTGTGATGTGATTAGAAACGTGAGGCCTGGATAATAAGTGGATAAAAACTCTCTTCAAAATGATACTGAATAGTTTTTAATCCTTTTTAATCTTTCCTAGGAAACTTGAAGGTGATGAATAAGGGGGATAACTGTTGCATATATGGTGAGGAGAAACAAAGAGAAGAAGGAACAACGAATGTCAACATTGGAGAAGCTGAAAAAATTAGAATTATCACTTCAGAAAGATCCCCAAAACAGGGAAATCAGAAAGGAAATGGAGTTAATGAAACAAAATTAATATACTAGAACCGGAAGAAATGATAAGGAATATAAAATTGGCAAAACAAAACTAGTTTCAATCGGAAAATAAACCAGGGAGATGGCTCGCCCACAAATTGAAAAAAGAAAAAGCTAAAAGATTGGTACAATATTTACAAGATGAGCAAGGAAATTTGCTCCATAGAATTGGGGGGGGGGAATATTATTCAAAATTATTTTCAAATACTGTATAGTCAAGAAAACATTAAAGAAGAAAATATTATGAATTACTTACAGGAGAGGAACTTGCCAAGTATAACAGATGAAGATAGGGAAATGTTGAATGGGGAAATTACATTAACAGAGTTAAGAGAGGCAATTAAAAAACAGAAAAACAAAACAAAACACCAGGGACAGATGGAATTCCGGTGGAAGTATATAAAAAAATTCAGGAAGTTTTGGAAGAAATTATGTTGGAGATATATATATAAAGGTATTAGAGAAAGCCAAAATGCCAAATTCATGGATGGAGGCATATATAGCATTAATTCCAAAGGAAAGTACAGACAATCAATTCATTCAAAACTATAGGCCAATCTCACTGTTAGATGCCGACTATAAAATCCTGGCAACAATAGCAGAAAGACTAAAAAAGATATTAAATAAAATAATTCATTGGGATCAAAACGGGTTTTTAGCCAAACGACAAATTAAGAACAATACTAGGATTATCCTGAATATTCTAGAATATTATGAGGCTCATCCAGAAAAACAATTGGCAGAAATAATGATAGATGCACAAAAGGCATTCGACAACTTGAATTGGCGGTTTTTAATTAATCAATTGATCGGGATGAAATTTGGGGAAAAATTTATAGAAATGATGAAGACAATTTATTCTAAGCAAACAGAAAAATTAGGGTCAGTGGAGATCTTACAGAAAAAGCTGATATAAACAAAGGGCTTAGACAAGGCTGTCCATTGTCCCCCCTCTTATTCGTCCTTCCATGGGAAATATTATTGGCACAGGTAAGGGGAAATAAGGAAATAAAAGGGTTAAAAATTAAAAGAGGAGAATACAAAATAGGGGCCTTTGCAGATGACATGGCATTTATATTAGAGGACCCTTTGGAAACAGGAGAAAAACTCCTACTAGAAATAGAAAAATTGGGAATAGTAGCAGACCTGAAAATAAATAAAAACAAAACAAAGATAATTACTAAGAATATCTATAGATATTATTACAGATGCCGGTATCGGAAAGCTGTAAAAATGTAACAAGGATGTTAAAGATATAAATGTTGAATAAAAATTAATTTTAAAAAAACAAAAACAAAATTGCCATGGTATCTACTCTTTGGAACCATTATTCCCTGAGTAATTGAATTGGGCAGATCTCTTGAGTTGGTTCCCCTCCTTCTCCTCTGGATTCCTCCTCCAAAGGATCTAGGATTAATGGATCCATTTTGGGACCCCCATACCTGCCACGGCTGCAGCCTTTGAGTCCCCAAATTCTTTTCTCCCTCCTTCCTTCTCCTCCTCCATCTGGAGGAATAAGCGGCATTCAAGGCCTGGGACAGAGTCTTCATCAGACTGTAATAGTGATAGTCATTTGGGATCTGTCTACTGTTCCTTTTCTCCTGGGTCTCCATTGGGGCTTCCTGGGTGCATCTTCTGCGGCCTTTGACAGAAAAGACGTTCTTTGAAAGAGAACAGCGGAAATAATAATCTTGAAAATTTTCTTCCACAAAGAAATGGGGTTCAAAGGCAGAATCTTTTGGCCTTTTTTTTGTCAGATAACCAAAGTTCCAAATACTATGGATGTATTTGAGAAGTCTACGCTTGTTCATTTCATACCCTATAAAATTTGTGAGGATCCAGACTTTCCCTTCAATGGGTCCTGGGAGACGCATAAATGTTAAATGGAAAGGAAGGATTCTCTCCCAAATTAACTCATTTTCCATGAAGTGAACAAAGACATTGACTTGTCTCCACTTAGAGAGGGAATCCCTGAGGGCTGCTGTGTATCCAGTTGTTGAGAACAGTTGTGATGTAACCACACAAATTCCGCTCCTGACAAGCACAGGAGGAAAAATCCTCATGAAATTCTCTCCATTTTCTGTGCCTGAAGCAAAGAGGCCAATCAGGGTCCATCTGAAATGGAGGAGCAGCTGGACAATTGCTGGATACTGGAATCCTTCTTTGGAATTCATCTGGTGGAAAAAGGGGAATTTCCTTTTATCACTCAGAGCCTCTGAAGCAGTTTCACGTTTGATCTGAAAAAGCATTGAAGAATGCTGTGTTATATTTGGGGTCAGATTAAGTCCAAAATATTATATTTAAATAAATCCAACCTGATTCACGTGAATATATTAGAATAGTTTGTTAATCAGACATTATTTAAAATATTAAATACAGAATATTAGCAAGATTATATCATAATAATGAAAAATAATAAACAAATTAAAAAACAATAAAAATGTAAATCGTATTACTTTATCACCCCTATAATTGATCACAATTAGATTAACACGTGCAAATTCCATCTGCAGTATTCTATTCCAGTAAAGTGCCTATGATAATTTTCAAGGATTGCTGCATCTTTTTTTGCTTCTCTATCCCAGATTCTTTCTGGAGAAAACTTTTTAACTTCTTTCTCCAGTTATACAACAAACAGGCAGACCTCAAAGCCTAATAAGATTTATCAGTTGCATAATCCAAGTTTGGTCTTTCATTGAAGTTTTGTCTGTTCCAACAGCCACAATTTTCAGTCTGTCAGTTTCCATAGATTGAATTTTATGCCAATGCCCACATTTTCTGAATTTAGACAAAGCATACTTGCATACTTTAATCATTGGGGCTGAGGAAGCTAGAGAGCTGTGAGATTTTCATTTAAGCACGACTTTCCCTCCTGCCCTTTCTCTAACTGAGTTCCTTGGATGATGAGGGAGCCAAGATTCAGGCTCAGAGAAAACAACCCCAGGTAAGGAAAGGTGCTACTTGCTCTATTGGCTGACCATCTATGGCTACGATGTCATTTCACAAAGACCACAACTTTTGAACTTGCTTTATAAATTATCAGATAATTATTAAGACAAAAACAATCCAAGTCTATATAATCCAATGTGTAAGTATGAGAATATCACATTATCTGTATAAATCCGTGTATTCCAATAGGGATTTAGCAGGCTAAACATGTGTACCTATAACAGAACTTATAACAAAATAAAAGGGTTGAAAGGGACCTTGGAGGTCCTCTAGTCCGACCCCCTGTTCAAGCAGGAAACCAAGCATAATAGCAGTAACTGTGAGAGGATCCTGGAGTCTTAGTGGACAACCAATTAAATATGAGTTAAGAGTGTGCAGCGGCAGCTAAAAAGCCAATGCAATCCTAAATCGCATTAACAGAGGGATACAATCAAGATCAAGAGAGGAACTAATACCACCCTATAAAGCCTTAGTAACATCTAGAATCCTGCATCCAGTTTTGGTCACCACATTATAAAAAAGATGTTGAGACTCTAAAAAAGTGCAGAGAAGAGCAACCAAGAGGATTAGGGTACTGGAGGCTAAAACATACAATTAACGGTTGCTGGAACTGGGCATGGGTGGTCTAGTGAAGAGAAGGACCAGGGGAGACATGATAGCAGTCTTGCAATATTTGGGGGGCTGCCACAGAGAGGAGGGGGTCAAGCTGTTTTCCAAAGCACCTGAAGGCCGGACAAGGAATAATGGATGGAAACTGAAGAAGGAGAGATTCGACCTGGAAATAAAGAGATAAAGTTGCCTTCAGAAATTGTGGGAGCTTCATCACTGGAAGCTTTCAAGGAGAGACCGGACCATCATCTGTCAGAAATGGTGTAGGGTCTGCTTGGACTAGATGACCTACAAGGTCTCTTCCAACTCTGTTAATCTGTATCTATCTATACTATTCCAGACAAGGGGCTGTCCAGTCTCTTCTTAAAAGCCTCCAGTGATGGACCACCCACAATTTCTGAAGGGGAGACGTTCCATTCCTCACCATTAGGAAATTTCTCCTTAGTTCTAGGTTGTTTCTCTCCTTGATTAGTCTCCATCCATTGTTTCTTGTCTTGCTTTCTAGTACTTTGGAAAATAGGTGGAGCTCCTCTTCTCTGTGGCAGCCGCTCAAATGTTGGTACATTGCAATTATTTCACCCTTACTCCTTTTCACTACACTAGATATACCCAGTTCCTGCAACTGTTCCTCATATATTTTAGTCTCGAGGCCCTTAATCATCTTTTCTGCACTCTTTCCAGAGTCTCTACATTTTTTTAATAATATGGTGGCCAAAACTAGATGCACTATTCTAAGTGTGGTCTTGACAAGGCATCATAAAGCGGTACCAATACTTCATATGATCTTGATTTTATTCCTCTATTAATGCAACCTAGGACTGAATTAGCTTTTTTAACTGCTGCTGGCTCATATTTAAGTGATTGTCCTCTAGGACTCCAAGATCCCTCTCACAGGTACTGCTATAGAGCCAGGTTTCACGTCATCTGTAAGTGGACATTTGGTTTTTCTAGCCTAAGTGTAAAACCTTACTTTTCTCTACAATGAATTACAGTTTTGTTAGATAGCCCCAGGGTTCAACTCTATCTTCTGAAGTGTTGGCAATTCTTGCCACTTTAGTGTTGCCTTCAAATTTGATCATTTCCCCATTTCTCCCCTCATCCAAATCATTCATGAAGATGTTGAAGAGAACTGGCCCTAAAATGGAACCTTGGGGTCCCCCACTGCTTGTTTCCCTCCATGCAGACGTAGTTCCATTGAGGACCCCAGGCTGAGCCCATCTGGAGGTGATGCTGTCTATCCCACATATTTTCAGCTTACCAAGAAATAGGTTGTGGTTTCTTTGTCAAAGCCTTTCTGAAATCCAAGTACTGTCTACTACATGCACTGCATTTCACTGGTCCACTAATTTAGTGATTTTTGTCAAAGAATGAAATAACATTTATTTATGATCTGCTTTTTGACCCTGCGTTAATCCCAGTAAGTCATTCATATCTAGACTGAAGAACAAGGTTCAAATATGCATCTTTCCCTTCCCCCTTGGTAAGCATAGATCCTTCTTCTCATGGCTCCATTGAGCCCAAACCTCCCTCTCAAACAAGGGCTTGGATCAGGGCCAACAGGCTGAGCTCCATTTTCTCCATCATATTTCTCTTTTTATTGAGTCTAATGCTCCACTAACATCTAGAAAGCAGCAAACCTTGTTTTACCTCACTGATATAGATTAGATATTTCAGGACAAATTTGTTGCCAATATTAGATTATTAACTTATCCATTATTTCTTATAAAATCTATACAGCTTTTAATTCTACCTAAAACATTCTGCTTCTTCTGCAAGGAATGCGTTTTTCTCAAGTTTAACTAAGAGCATAAATTTTAGCCACAATATCTGCTAGTCTGTTTGGCCTATAATTGCTAGAGTAATTTTTATTCCACATTCTAGGTAATAAAATGCTACTATTGCCAACTTCAATCCAACTGCATATGGCAGGCATCATTTATCTGTGAAAATGAAGACACCAATAGAGACCCCAACAACCAGGGATATTTTTTGATCAGTTAAATAGTTGTTAGAATATCTTCTCCAGGGAATGTATTGCTTGCATTTCAGGCCTTTTATGATTAATCTCAACATGAATATAATGGGGTAAAATATTGATGTTTTTTGCTAATATGGAAAAAGGAGCTCTTGAATTCCATGGAGAAGACATGATTGCATCTATTGCTCACCCACCACCACCCATCCCTCACTTTACCAGAAGGAGAAAGACACACACAAACCTGCAGGACTTTGTAGGTGCCTCCTAATGTTGACATCTGGATGGAGATCTCCCTCTTGGCTCCATCAAGAAGAGCCAGAATGTTCTCCTTCCTTCCACACCTGTAGTTGGGGACATTGGCTTCTCCGGTGGAGAGAATGTCCAGCAAGGCATCTGAAGTGCGGAAAGTGCTCATACAGTTGTTATGGATGTTGTAGCCAAGTGTGAGATTGTGCAAGAGATGGGAATTCTTGTTGGCCAGTTGAATGTTGAAAATGAATAGTAAGCAATAATAAAAATTGTAAGAAACCCTATTGAAAAAGAAAATATTATAAACAGCCACAAGAAATACTTTTGTTATATATAATATATATAATCCTGCACAAGCCTACTGAGCCTTAAACCAACATTGATCCAAAAGCAATGATCAGTTACACAAATATGAAAATGGGCTGAGGTACAGCAACCACAACTGATTCCACCACTACTTTAAATAAAACTCATTATCCAAATGATAAATTAAGGATTGAACAGAGAGAAGAAAATAATCTGCAGCCCTTTCAGCTTTTTTTCAGACCCCTTTTTGAGCCTCTTTCACAAAATCAGACCGAAGAGCGAAGCCATGGAAATCAAAAACATTCAGGAAATTAGATATATTCCCCAATATAGGAAGAAATGAAAAAATAAAAAAGAGAAAAGAAGGAGAGTGTTAGAATGGAGGGAGTGCAACTCCATCACCCTGAATGACTTACGGATCTTGAAAAACAAACTGAAGAGAAGGAGCCACATTGAAAAGCAACTTTCTATGCGATATTTCTTCTGCATTCGTGACTATACTGATCATATGGTCTCCTGGTCTGTAGTAGCTCCATGGTTTTCCATCCTGGTTCTCCAAACTCAGCGGGCATTTCATTCTCAGCTTCCCAGAGACTGGATGGGTCAAAAGCAGCATCAGAGGCAGAAGCAGGAGGTCCATAATTCATGGCGTGAATCAGTGAATCCCTTTCCTGTTTCTAAAGAAGAATTAGAAGAATTCAAAGGACTCTCACAAGTTGGAATATGATCCAGTTGCTTTCCTGATTCAAACACAGAGAAACACTCAGCTTCACCTGGAAAGGAGGGAGACGTAGATTCAAGAGCACAGACTCTGCCTGTCCCCAAACTCCCTATTTCTCTGCCCAAAGTCTCCCCTGGAGGATTCGGCCAAACAGCAGAGCTGAAACTTTTATCACAGTTCTTCCTCTCAGGAGGGATCCCTGGATAATTCAGCTAGTTCTTGCAGTCAGAGATTATTGGGAAATTCTCTGGAGGGAAATGAAAGGGAAATAATCTCCATGTGATTTAAAATAACAGAAGCAGAGATGGAATTAAATCCATAATCTAGAACTGATAGATTTGGGAGCTCCATGCAGGGAATATATGGCACCTGAGGCTGAAATAACAAATATATGATATTTGTTTGCATAGTGATGAAAGAAAGAATGGGGGGGTGGGGGGCAGTTTATGCTGGACCATGTCACAGATCTGAAATAGCTGCCAGCTGAGTTGAAACCAAAATTTACCTTATTTTGAAAGCTAATGTTCTGAAAGCTAGTGCTGATGCAATAGTCTCCTAGAACAAAATCAACTTAGTGAAAAAGTAGTTTTTCGAAGTTTCCAGAGTTAAAAATAAAATCAGAGAGGGAGGGAGAGAAAGGGGGGACGTTAAAACAAACCAAGTGAAAAGAGATGGAGAAATCAAGTATGGCTCTCACCCCATGTGGGGAGGGAGGGAGGGAGGGAGGGAAAGGGAGCTCAGGACCCTCGTGTTGCAGATTGAAAGCTGATCTGCAAAATCCAACTTCCATCTTCAGAGACCTAGGAATGCAGAAGCCCATATCCTATGTTCCCCTGCCACCCTTTCCCATGCAGAGGCCAGGCAAGGGGCCTTTTGCAGGGATGCCAGACAGGACTCTGCCCGGCTGAGTGGGGAGCCCCTCTTGGGAGAAGGAAGCTGGGGAGCCTCATGGTGGGGAAGGGAAGCAGATCTGCAAAATCTCCCTCCAGGTTCCATCTTCTGAGTCCTGGAAATGGGGGAGACCATATCCCATGTTGCTCAGCCACCTCTTTCCACATATGGGGCACTCGAGGGGGGGGAAGCAAAGCCCAGACCCATGGAGAAAGCCCAGGATGGCCAGGGAGGAGGAGGGGATCTGGAGCATTCCTGGGAAGAGAGTAACCTGGTTTATGGGTCCCAGGGTTGAATGTTGGGAGGATGCAGCCCCTGGGGTTTCTCCAGCCTCACTTGGGCTCTGTTTCTTTCCAGGAGAGGCTCCTGTGGGGAGAAGCCAAGCAGGGCTGGGTCTTCCGAGGGGGATTCGGAGTTGCTCTGGGGGAAAAGACAACCAGCCTCACCCTCACCTTCATTGCAGCCTTTTCTGGGGAAGGGGTTAAGCCCCCCTCCCTCTGCAATTCTGGGAGTTTTTGCCTCTTTCTCATCCCCCCTCAAAGCTTTGAATTTTGCTCTTTATTTGCCGCCCCCCCCCCCCCCCCCCCCCCCCCCCCCCGTTGGCTTGGCTTCTTCATCCTCTTCTCCATCTGTAATAATTGCCTCTCCTTCCAACTTAAGAAAGTAAAGACTCTTGAAACGTGATAGTTCAAAAGGATCCTTTTATTAAGCAGAAGTGATAGCAATTAAACCAGTTAAAGCAAGATCTAAATACGCTTTGGCAAGACAAGTAGGTTTAAAGTAGTAGAGACCCCACCCTTTAAGTCAGAATGCAGATTTTAGCCAATACACAAGTGTGAAGATGTTTTCTTTATTAGTTTCCCTGAGAACCCAAACAAACATGCATTCCCACCGTTATCCTTTAAAGTGAAACAACCTACGTAGTTATCATAAACATTCCTCTACATTAAGAGGATCTCAGGGCTCTTTGGCACCAGGATATAGGTTGTAAAATATTTGTTGACCCAGGCAATGCTAGTAAATCGAATCCAAGTCTCCCCCTTCTCCCAATTGATTGGGCAATATCACTCTTAAGTATTTGACAGGTGGTTTAAATTGATTGGTTCACACTACAGGTGGGAAATTCAAGAGATCTCAGTGGCTGAGCTGTTAGGCAACTCCCTTTAAAATAGGGAGCTCACTCCCTTCTTGTACCAGTCTACCAAATAAACGAGCTGTTGTCTTAGCTGAGAGTCCTGCCTCTTCACTCGACCCACACTTAACACTTTCCACACTCCGTGCATGGATCTGGTTTCCTCCTGAGGGTATCCTTTGATGGGAAGGGAGGGATCTCCTCTTCCTGAGACTCTTTCCACCCATCAAGGGTTGAAATGGCTTCTCCTCTTAGCTCTCTGGCTGCTTTTCCTCCGGCCTTTTGAGGTCCTCATTGAGATGGAAGGAATTCTCCTCCCGGGTTACGTCCAGTTCCTTGCAAGATTTGGCTCATCCACTCCTAGACACAAATAAAGAAACTCCCATTAAAATACAAGAACAAGAGATCCGTCTACCTACTTTGTATGTCTTCTTTTACCACCACCAATATATTTTTTCCCTCTGCTTATAATTGGAGGACCCTGAGGTTGTTTTCCTTCTGACTCCATCCCAGACAATTCAAGGCCTCCTTGCTGGGCCTTTCCTGTCGGTCACAAGAGAAACTGATGTGTCTCCATTCCTAAGTGGGTCCCACTTCCGTTAGACTCAGAGAATGAGGGAGGGGCAGGAAAGACCGGACTAAAGAGGAAAAAGTCACCTCTAAGAAACCATAAACCTTTTTTCCATCTCCTGCAGAGGGGAGTGAAATGGGGCCTGAAGGAGCTTTTCCTCCAGGAGCCCCTCCTGCTTCTATAAAGCCCCTTCCTCCCTGAGCTGGTGGCCTCGTCCTTGTTTCTGCCCCTCCACAAGGGGAGACTTTGCTTCTTGGAGCACCCACAACTTTCCTTTCCTCTCTTTGGGAAGACAAAGGGGTCCCGGGAAGAGAGACCAGGGTCCTTCTCCAGGCCCCTGAAGGTCCCAGCGCTTTGGATGAGGGACAAAACCTTCAGCTGAACCTGGCAGGAGTGAAGGGGGCTCCTGAGTTGTTTTCTCCTTTTGGTTCTGGGACCTCTGAGGATGGATGGATGGGGGGCACCAACCCAGACCACCCCCAACATGGCCTGATCTGGGGACCCTTCTGGAGCCACAACTCCTGCCTGAGGATCAGGGGGCAGCCGTAGTTAGGAGGGGCCATGGCAGAGTTTTGGATTTTGCCCCAGTCGCTCCCTTTCCTGGGCCACCTGGCTCCCTTCACGGCCACTCACGCCCTGCTCGCCCCCAGGATGGACTACGGCAGAGCTCTCTCTGTGGGGCTGCCCTTGGAGAGCCTCCGGGGACTCCGACTGAGGCAGAAGGCAGCTGCCAGGACAGTTGTGTCTCTGCTGAAACAGTGGTGGACAAAGAACAAAGGGGCCTCCACTTATAACGGTTCATTTAGTGACGTTTCAAAGTTACAAGGACACTAATAAAAAACTTATGACCCTTTTTCACACTTACAATCATTGCAGTATCCCCATGGTCATAGGATCAAAACTCAGATGCTTGGTGTCTCAAATTTATGACGGTCGTAGTGTCTCGGACTCAGGTGATGGCCTTTGGGGAATTCTGGCAAGCGAAGGCAGTGGGAAGCCAGATTCACTTAATGACCGTGTTGCTAACTTAACAACTGTGGTGATTCACTTAACAACTGAGACAAGAAAGATTGTAAAATGGGGCAAAACTCACTTAACGACTGCTTTATTTAGCAACATAAAATTCTGGGATCCACTGTGGTCGTAAGGCGAGGACCGTCTATAGACTTATTTGGAAGCCTCCTTCCCAAATACTGAAGTGACATTCGACACAAAGACACACAATCGCGCACAAAGGGCCAGAGTGCGACTGTGACATGAATGGGGGCAGATGAGAAGTCCTGGGACTTTGCTGCCTTCAGACGGAGCCCTTCCTCCCCTGGGATGAGCCCCGAGTTAGATCCCCCAGGGAGACACACACACACACACACACACATATACACAGAGTGTAGCTCTTGGGAGCAGGGGAGCTGTGCAGGTTCCCTCTTGCCTGGGAGGGGTCCCCTCCCTGACAGCCTCTTCCCCTGGAAGCCGAGAAAAGGGGGAGTCAAAGGCAGCAGCCAAGAAGGACTGAATTCGAACTCTCTGCTGCCATTTTGCCAGCTCTGAGCCAGCCGGGAGAAGGGAAAGGATCCGGGCAAAGCAAAGGGGAAGAGAGATTTCTTCTTTCCCAGGAAAGACCAGCAGGGAGGCATGGAAGATGCAGGAAAACGGATCAGCTCTTATTCCCAGTTGGGAATCCTCCCCCTGCAGCTCCTCCTCCTCTTCTGGGCTGAGGAAGAAGCTTCTGCTGGGGAAAGGTCTCCCCTCCCCCGTCCCAAATCCAGCTCTGGTCTCCAGGGACAGGATGACCGGAGCTGCTCCGGGATCCCCAGGGGCCCCATCTGAGCTTCCGGGGTCTCCCTGCTTCAGCCACACAGGATGGTGGAGGCAGACGCCGTTTTCCCAGGGCCCCTCCAGGTAACACAACTCTTGAAGTGGGGATGTTGTAGACCAAAACTTGTGTGGTTCCTTCCTGCGGGTTGCTTGTCCTGAGGCTTGGCCAGAGCTTCCCAAGGGGCCCATTTCCCAGAATGAGGGGGGAGCTTTTCCCCACCTCTGCTGCCCTGCAAAGCCCCTTTTCCATGGGGCTGACATGGAGCCTCCTGGACCTGCCAAGAGGAAAGTGGTTTCTGGAGACCAGGAATTCCCTCGGCCTCTTCCAGGAGCTCTTTACCCCTCCAGACAGGGAGAAGCTTCCCTTGTCACGTGAGATCCTTTCCTCTCTCCAACCGATCCCACGGATCTGGGATCTTGTTAGGAAAAGACCTCCAGATTAAAGAGTATTTTGGGGGTTGCAATCCGATGGGGTGCAGCTGCCCCTCTTCCCCCCAAATAACCAGCATTCGCCCCAACACAGTCCTGGCTAGGCTGTTTCCTCCTTCGGCTCTGCAAAGGGGGATTTTCTCCTTTCTCTTGATCTGAAAGGGTTCGGGGCAGCCAGCAGCACATTCTGGGGCCTCTGCCCACCTGCTCCAGGCACAGAATCTGCCTCCGTCCCTTTGGGCCAGCACCAGCGGTTCTTCCAGGGTCTCTGTTGAGAAGGGCATCCAAAGTGCCTGGGATCTCTGGTCCCTCCAGGCTGGCTCTTCAGGACCAAGCAAGCATCCCTCTCTGGGGTCCCAAGTGGGTCCCCTAAGTGGATGGAGGGAGTCTGCCCAGGGCTCCCTTCCTTGGAGTTGGGCAGAAACGGCCCTTCCCCACCTTCTCCCTCCCTTTTGGCCTCCCACCTGCGGAGGGGAGGGGGATCCAGCCGGGCTGAGTCTTGGACGGGATTAGCCCACCAACCTCACAGTCCAGCTGAGGGGCCATCAGGGGCCAGGCAGGCAGACTGATTGACAGATGTAGCAGTAGGGGGGTTAGATCCCACTCCCTCCCACGAGGATTCCCCAACCTCCCCCCACCCGAGTCTTGGAGAGGATTGACTCACCCAACTTTCTGCTAGAGATCCACAAAGGGCCCATACAGACACAGAGACACACAGATAGAGGGAGGGGAAGGCTTGTCTCTTTCTCTCCCTCCCAAGAGGATCCCAAAATGCTCCCCTCCCAGCCCCCAGCAATGCTGCCAGCAGCTTCTTTCCTGCAGGGAAATCCTGGATTGTCTGGGGGGAGGGAGTGGGGGGGGTGACAGTGGCCATCCACCCTTTGCTTGGCAATGCTGGGGAGACCCCCGAAGAGCGGGGTTCGTTCCTGGGGCTCCCAAAGAGCATCCAAACTTTCCTGGCAGGGAGAGGAAAAGAAGCCTAAAAGGAGAGAAATGCCTGTGTTGGCGGTGATTGTGGCTGGGAGGAGATAGGAAACCCCCCTCCTTTCAAGACCCCCCCCCCGCAGACTTCCCTCTGGTGGGACCCCCTTCCTGGGGATGCTCCTCCTGACCCCTCCCTCCCTGCCAGGCCCCCTTGCAGCCTCTTGGCCCTGGAGGGGGAACTGGGGGGTGTCTGGGTGCAAAGGGTGGGTCGGGGGCAGAGGGGACTCCCGTGTCTTTCCATCAGGCGGGGGAGTGAGAGAAGCACAGATGGGCAAAGGGCAAGCGCGCATGCTCAGTTCCCCTCTGAGGCTCGCAGGCTGCCAGGACTTCGCCGCCTACAGAGGGAGCCCCCTGGTGATTCCCACCGGCCACGGCAGCTTCGCTTGCGAGAGACGTGCCTTTGCCACCTTTGTGCCGCCATCCAAGTGGGCTGGAGATCTGACAGGTTGGGGGAGTGGATGAGGGGACACAGAGGAGAGAGAGGCCCAACGCCAACTGACTGCCTGTAGTCCACGTACATAGGCCGCCTCATCTACGCCTGTCTGACTGAGGCACAGCGAAAGGATTAAGGCCAGAGAGGTGTTGAGTCCTAGAGCAGAAAGGAGTTCCGATTTCTTTGCAAAAGTTCCTCCCAAGTGGAATTTTTCCCCCTCCATCGGGGACTGTGGGCAACGTTCTCTCACGCATGCTCCGTTTGTCCTCTGAAGCCGCCGAGACTGCTTCTCCCGGGCATTCTGTGCGCAAGGCTTGGAGGCTTCCCTCAAGCTGGGCGGGGGGGGGGGGGGGGCTGCCTCCAAGGGAAGGGGGTTGCGTGAGGCAATCCGGCTTCACTCTGCCCCCCTGCAGGGAGGCGGGGCCAGAGGGACTTTCCCCCTCCCTTTTCCCTGCATTGAATGGTTCGGTATGGGCACTGGCTGGGTTTGGCATGCAGGCACCGCCTGGGGTTTTTTTGGTCGGGGGGCTGCGGGTGGGGGCTACAAGGGGTCTTTCTGGGTCCCCCCCTTTGGCAGAGCGGGAGGAGAGAAGGGATTCTTGATGGGCAAGTCTCAAAAGTGCTGCTAAAAGGGTCTGGGTGCCCCTCCCCATGGGAAAGGGGATTCTCCCATGAGGGGTGGGATGGGGGGAGAAGTCTGGTAGTAAGGGGGAACTATGGGTTCTGTGGTCCAGGATATCTGTTGGAGGGTAGAGTTCTGGGCTTATTCTAGTGTTTCTTTCTCTTTCCCCTCCCCTCCTCTCTCTCTCTCTCTCACGCACAAACTATCACAAATCTCAGAGTAGAATATTGATAACTAACCAGCCCAGCAAAGTGACATCTCTCTTCCACATCTGGAGAAGCCCCAAAGGTCCCATTCCCAGCCAAGTCCCCAGTGGAAGAGGGAGAAAGTTCTTAGCCCACCACATCTGGATGGCCCAGGACCCCCAACCCTTCTACATGATAAAGAGGGGCTTGCGGGGGGGCGATGAAGGGGGACAATACAAGGCACTCAAGAAGAATCTTGCACCCCTTGAATCACTTGGAAGAAAACAGAGCCGGCATTTGGGGAAAGGAGATGGAATGGGGGGGGGGGGCTGACCCTGGCAGGCAGAAAGAGGGCTCCCTTTGCCCCCCCCCCCCACTCTTCTTTTCCCCAGGGAAGCCCACTTTGTGAGAAGGGATCCAGGCAGTCCTAATCTTCAGTGGGGAGAGAAGTCCAGAGTCTGAAATTGTTCAGTGAAACTTTTTGCCTGAAGCCAAGTTCTCCAGCAGGAAAAGTTTTCATTCGGGGCATTTGGGGTCAGGGGGAGAAGAGAGAAGCTGCCCACAACTCCCTGAGTCTCTGCCCAAAGTCTCCTGGGAGGATTTGGCCAAAGAGCAGAGAGGAAACTCAGAGGATAATAATTCTCCCTCTCAGGGGGGATCCCTGGATAATTCAACGACTTCTTGAACTCTGAGATTGTTGGGCGTTTCTCTGGAGGGAAGTGAGAGGGAAATAATCCCCATGTGGTTCATAATGATAGAGCAGAGATGGAATTAAGTCTGTCATCTAGAATTGAGAGCTTTGAGATCTACAGCCTTCAAATTGGCCCCAGAGGGAATACACGGCACCTGTGGCTGAAGAGAAAAAGAAACGTGACATTTGTTGGCATAGCAATTAGAGAGAAAACCTCGGGGGACAGTTAATGCCCAAGCATGTCATGGATCTGCTTGGTGTGTTGGAGCCAAACTTTACTTTACTTTGAAAGTTGAAGCTCAATGACACCATCATAGAAGGGCTGATGCAATAGTGTGGCCTGACTCCAACAACTAAATGAAAAAATAGTGAAAAACTACTTATCAGAACTTTGCATAGTTGGAAAAAAAAACCCCACATGCACAGACAAACAGAGGGAGGGAGAAGTGAGAGAAAAGCAAGTGAAGAGAGATGGAGAAATAAAGGAAGCAACTCATCCATGGAAGGAAGGGAGGGAGGGAGGGATATGGAAAGCTGTTATGCAAAATCCCCTTCAAACTTCCATTCTCTGAGACCAGGGATTGAGGAAGCCCATATCCCATGTTCCCCTGCCTCCCTTTCCCATGCCCAGGCCAGGCAAGGGGGCTCTTGCAGGGATGCCAGACAGGACTCTGCCTGGATGAGTGGGGAGCCCCACTTCGGAGGAGGAAGCTGGGGAGCCTCGTGTTGGGGAAGGAAAGCAGAGCAAAATCTCCCTCCAGGTTCCGTCTTCTGAGTCCTGGAAACGGGGGAAACCATATCCCATGTTCCACTGTCACTTCTTTCTATGCTTTGGGGGGGGGGGGCTTCCCACACTGGGAAGAGACGAACCTGGTTTATGGGTCCCAGGGTTGGATGTTGGGGGGACGCAGCCCCCGGGGTTTCTCCAGCTTTGCTTGGGCTCCGTGTCTTTCCAGGAGAGGCTCCTGTGGGGCAGAAGCCATGCGGGGCTGAATCTCCCAAGGGGGATCTGGGGTTGCACTGGAGGAAAAGGCAGCCGGACTCAGCCTGGAATAGAATAGATTTTTTTTTATTGGCCAAGTGTGATTGGAGACAGAAGGAATTTGTCTTTGGTGCAGAAGCTCTCAGAGTACATAAAAGAAAAGTGGGGACAGGGGGAGGGGGAGGGGGAGGGAAGGGGGCTGGGGAAACTTAATAAATGGAGAAAGGTCAAAATATAAAGAATCTTAGTGCATTATATGAATCTGGAAATGACAAGAAAAAATAAAAATAAAAACTTCCGTCCACTTTATAATTTTCTGCCTGTCTATTCAACAATATTCTCCACAAGTTGTCACTTTCCTGCTTCTTAATGAGCTGTTATCCAAAATTTAATATTGCTAGAAAAAGATGAGAAATGAAATTTCACTTCAGGCACAAGCAATTTTAAAGTCAGCTGCAATGAGGATTGATATATGGGATTCTGATATAAAACAGAATTCCCAACAGGCCCCACTCTTAACATTGGGCAGAGTTGAAGGGCACTGATGGTCTCCTTGGCATTAGAAGACAGGCAAGACGAGAGTTCAATGGCATTGACTTCAAGTGGCCCCAAACTCCATAACTCTGGGTGAGCTTCCCTGCAATCTCTGGAGACAAGAGGCCACGTGGAAGGACAGCAGAAGTCAATTGTCTTCTTATTGAACTATCTTCCCCAGCATCACTTCCTACGTCCTCATAGTGGATTGAGGATTCTTCCTTCCCTTGCGGCCCTTTATTCATTTTTTTCATTGCGGCTGCGGACTTTTGGGATGCTTCGGCTGCAGTGCTTCTTCCATAGCCTCTTGGAAAGTTATCCTGGGCTTAGCAAGTAGTCGGCTTTGCAGGGTGAGATCCCTCAGTCCCAAGACCAACTTATCTCTCATTGCCTCGTCCAGGTTGGAGGATTCACAAGCGGTGGCTATTTCGCGTAAATTTGCCACAACTTCGCTTATTGATTGTCCCTCCCTTTGGTCTCTCCTGTAGAACTCGTGCCGTCTCAGAAGGGATGAGGCTTGGGGTGCGTAGTGTGCTTTCAGGATGCCCTGGAGTGTCGGCCAGGTCATAGTTCTCAGTTCTGCCGGACAGGCTAAAGCTTTCACCATTTTAAAAGCAGCAGATCCACAGTGCGAGAGGAATAGCGTCCTTTTCCTCTGTTCCGACAGGCTCAGCAAGTCGTTTGCTTCCAGGAACATGTGGAATCACTCCATGTACAATTCTTAGTCTTCTCCCACCGGGTTGAACCGTGTAGATGGAATTATTGAAGACATCTTGCGCTGGCCGTTGTATTTTCGATGGCTGTTGATTGCCACGTGGAGGTTTCAGCAGCCTTGTGTCCTATTGTCCTTCTGAGATCCCACCTTCGTCGCCAGTGGTGAGTAGTGGTTGCAGACAGAGGAGGCAGGACACGTTCGGCAGTTTAAACAGCTTCATTCGGCTCCAGTACAGCAATGGCAATGCGAGCCGCAGGAGCCCCTTTTAAACGGAGCTGTCCTCGGCTTCAGCCACTGACGCGCCTTTAATTTTCCCGCTCCAGCTACTCGCTCCTGATTGGTTCCTGCATTCGTCTATTCAATACTTAACAAGTTCCTTTATTAGAGAAGTCATATTGGCACATCTGGGAAAACCCGAATCTGAATTCTTGCGTTTTCCCAACCCCTATACTAAACTCAATCCCTGCCTGTGTCCACTGTCAAGCCCTCACATGCACCAATCAGGGTCCTGATCCCCAAGTCACCCCGAGTTCAGGAACGCTTGCCCAGGTGTTAGCAAGTGTCCTTGGTCCCACGGGAAAGGAATGTGGTTGTGACTATTCTCTGGCTTCACCCCCTTTCTCCCTCCCGATTCCCATCGCAGGCCTCTCCGCTGTGGCAGCCCTGAAGATTCAAAATGGATCCAGGGCTGATAGCCTGGATGATGCCACAGGACGCCTCTCGTCTTTCTGGTGCAGAGCTAGTTCATCCTTCTGGTGCACCCTGGAGAAGCTCAGGAGCACACACTAAACGGACTAGCACTCCTCGGTGGTGAAACAAATAGTATGTATTAACATTGTGGTCTCCTGGCTAATTATACCTTTCCCATCTGCTCAATAAATAATTTAGCACTTTGGACATGCATTAGAATCCTTTCTTAGTCCTGGTAAGGCATTAATATCCAGACTGAATAACAAGGGTTGCAATATTTTTATTTATTGATTGATTGATTAGGCCTTGGGCCATTTCAAAGTGCAGAGTTCCAGAAACAAATCATTACAAAAGTTTGGTAAAACAATTTAAATTAAATTGGAATAATGCACGATTTAACATGAAATTAGAATAAAATACGATCTAAAATGAAATCGGAATAAAATACAATCATTTGAGATACAAATTAAATATGATTAAAATTATATTATAATGTCACCCCTGCATCTACCCAATCAGTCTTAAAACTACTATTAAAATTCCATTGTTAAATCAAATGATCTTTCCTACAATCTACCACATTCTGATGCACCATCTTTGTCCTTTTTTCCATCAACTTTACCCCAAATTTGGCAATCCATTTCCCCAGCTGCAAGTCAGAACCTAACAGTCAGTGTTGCAAGAAGCACTCTTTAGACTGAGGGGTGCTGGTATAAAAGATCCTGCCCAGCTGATGTTCCCTCAAATCTGAGAATTGGGGGCAATCAAAAATTACATGGGACATTGTTTCAACTTCCCCCGTCCCACATAAACAAAGGAGATTCTTCCTTTGAACCCCATTTCTTTGTGGAAAGAAAGTTTCAAGATCATTGGGCCTGGTGGTGCAGCAGACTAAAGCCTGTTATTAACATACAGCTGCCTGCAGTTACTGCAAGTTCAAATCTCACCAGGCTCAAGGTTGACTCAGACTTCCATCCTTTCTAAGGTAGGTCAAATGAGGACCAAGACTGTGGGGGCAATAAGCTGACTTTGTATAAATATAGAAAAGTATGAAGGCTATTGCTTAACGCATTGTAAGCCGCCCTGAGTCTCCGGAGAAGGGCGGCATATAAATCAAATTAAAAAAAAAAAAAAGATGATCCTTTCTGGCCTTGGTAGCGTTAAGACCGAAGTTGCCCCTGAGACTAAGCTGTGAAAAACACAAAAATAATCCATAGAGCGACATGCCTTAGGGCCACAAAAGGTTACGGGGTACCTTCTAACCTCCGAATACTGGCCTACAATTTGAAGGTTACAGTTGTATTCCATTGTTAGAAATTTCCCCCCATCTTTGTTCTTTTTCTTATCTTGGGAGACCCAGGATTGTTGGCTATGTAAATATCCATCTGGAATTGTACCATTTTCAATCAAAGGCTCCAACGAGGGACCCACACGCGGGTTAAAGCAGGGGTGAAATCTAACATTTGTTACTACCGGTTCTGTGAGCGTGGCTTGGGAGGGAGGGGGGGTAATGTGACTGGGTGGGCGTGGCCAATTTTTTTTTTTACTTTTATAACCATTTTTTACATTTAAAACCATGTAAAAAAAGGCTTTCAAAAGGCTCTGACGATCCCAGCTGAGTTGCCTGATCGGATCATCAGATTTTGGCTCGTCACAGCCACTTAAAAGGAAAAAAAGGCTCAGCTGGGCATGGGGGGTGGGGGCAGGGATTTTTGCTACCGGTTCTCCGAACTGCCCGCCGCCATCGCTACCTACTCGCCAGAGCCGGTCCGAACCGGGAGCATTTCATCCCTGCAGTAAAGTCAGTGGGCAAAACGGGGTTTGTTTCATGACTGCAGGATTCACTCAACAACCCCAGTGATTCGCTTAACAACTGTGGCAATAAACATTCACTTAGCAACCTAGCTTAGGAATGGCATTTCTGGTCCCAGTTCTGGTCATAAGTCGAGGACTTCCTGTAGGATGATTTAGAAAAGCTTAAGCAGGGCTGGGAGACCACCAGGAAATGCCAGGGGTAGGTTGAGGAGAAGGCAGTGGACAACCTATCTTGCAACCTATCAAGAAAAGGTGGGGCTTTAGTGACTTTGAACCAATCAGTAAGTGACTCTGAGTTCTAGTCCTGCCTTAGGCATCAAAGGTAGCTGGGGGCTTTGAGCCAATCACCTGGAGGCCCCGATTTCCATTCCCAGGGCCCAGCTAGGACTTCAGGGCCAGACTCTATGCTGCCCCCCACAGGCAGTGAGTCTTAGCTGAACCCTGGCAAGAGGGAGGGGCTGTGATGGGGGGAGGGGCTCTCTGTGTCCAGGAGTTTCTCTCCTTTGCTCTCGGATGGGGCTGCTCTACCCCAGAAAGACCCGAGGGGGGGGGGGACTTGGGGTTCTGCTGGAAGACGAGGTGGCAGTGGTGACCAGCAGGGCCTTTGCCTAAAATCCGCCCTGCCTTAACATTGACAATGGTTAAGGCAGCAGGCTAGGAAGCAAGAGATCCTGAGTTCAAGTCCTGCCTTAGCCCTGAAAGCCTGTTTGCTGACCTTGGGACAGACACTCTCTTTCAGACAAGCCCACCTCACAGGGTGATTGTTGTGGGGAAAAGAGAAGGAAGAAGAAAGGTTGGACATGTTCACCTCCTTTAGTCATTTGTAAGAATAATAAAACACTGGGGGAAAATATAACAAAAATAAAAACTGTCTTTCCTGCTTCTGTTTGCCTGGAATCTGTCCTAGCCTTGTGCAGATATAGGAGTTTCTCTTCTCACAAGGAGGAAGAGGGTTTTTTTAAAATCATTCTTTCCAATTTCACTCACTCCGTTTTTTGCAGCCTTTGGGGGCACCAGTGGGGGCATCGGACCCCCTCCCAGTCCTGAGACACAGCAGGTTTCTCTGTTTCTTTGGGAAAGATTCCTTCCCCACTCAGAGTCTGCTGGAGCCCCATCATCCACTTCCCTCCCTGCCTGGGATCAGCTGAATTCCTCCATTCAGACAAAGGAAAAAGGGAGTTTGCACAGAACCTCTGGGTCAACCTCCCTTCTTCCACACAGAGGGTCCCTCTCACTCTGCAAAGCCAATTTCCCCCTCAGTTCCTGGATACTCCAGACATCGCTCGGCTGAGCTCACAGGAGGGCCAGGGAGGCTGAGAAATTGACACTTACAACTGTCCTCACATTTTACATTTTGCGCCCTATCTTGTCACTGTGGTGAAGGGAAGCATCGCAATTGTGAAATGAGTGGCACAATTGTTAAGAATGCTGCAACAGTCACATTTTGAGACATGCTTTGATGAGAGTTTGGAAGAAGCACCAGCTTCAATTGGATTACAAAATACCTTTGTGGTTGGATCTTGGGCAGATTATGCCAAATATAAAGTCACTCGGGGTGATTTTATACAAAGAGATGCTTTTTAATGATGGGGGCAGATGGAGTTTGAAACCTTTGAATATTCTGTTGGAAGAAGGGACAAGTTTAACTTGGTTGCAGTATCTTCAACTTCAAGCGAGATGGAGAGAAGATCAGAAAATTGGACTAATGTCATATGAAGAAGATTTGGTGACTCAGATAAAACATAAAGGGCCGATGCATATTAAGCGAGTGTATAATTTATTGTTAGAAAGAGATTCAGAGGGTGAATTAGTTAAAGATTGTATGATAAAATGGGCACAAAATTTTGCAGAACCAGTAATGTTGGAAACATGGGAAAAGATCTGGGTCCAGAATGTTAAATTTACACAAGCACTGAATGTGAGGGAAAATTTTTATAAGATGTTTTATAGATGGCATTTAGATCCCAAAAAATTATCATGTATGTATCCAAATGTTCAACCTAAATGTTGGAGGTGTGATTGTTTGGATGCAACATATTTTCATATTTGGTGGACTTGCAGAAAATTGAAAGCATTTTGGATTAAACTTTGGTGGGTTATGCAGAACATTTTGAAGAAGAAGCTTGAATTTTCTCCTCAGTTTTTTTTGCTGGGGATAGTCAAGGATTGCTCACCGACTGAAACGAGATTGATCTTATATATGATTAGTGCAGCTAGACTACTGATTGGTCAATACTGGAAAAAAGATAGTGTACCTACTATAGAGGAATGGATATTGAAGATGTTTAATTTTGCAGAAATGGCTAAGATTTCTGCATACCTAAAAGACAGGACACATGAAGCTTTTGCTAAGGAGTGGAAGAAATGGGTAGAGTACAGGCAGAATAAATATCAAAGTAAGAAGTTTCAACTAGCATTTGACTCATAATTATATCTATTAATTATTTTATTATATATTTGAATTTATATTTTTATTATGCTATATATTTATATTAATATTTAGATATATTATAATGTTAAAAATAAGTTTCTATATCTGATAGATTAGCCTTATTTTATCTAATTTTAAAAAGAAATTTATGATGTATTATTTGAATTCTATATACTTTTTTAAATAATATTACTAAGATTGAATATTGGGAATTATATTATATTTAATGTTAAGCATTTATATGATATTTTATTCTAAAAATTTATGATGCTCAAAATTAGTTTTTTTATATATTTGTTATATTTGCAATATTTGTTAGACTGCTATGAGTTTTTACAAATGATTTACGGTTATTATATATTTGAATTAGGGGGTAAAAGATGTTAGAAGTCTAGATTAATTTTTTTATTACTCAAGGTTAAATTTGTTATATTTTTAGCTGGATCTCACCTATTTTTTTGTTGTTTGATGTTGATTGATATATATGATTGGTTAATAAAGGAAGTCAGGGGGGGAAGGGGGAAGGGATAGGGGGGAAAGGGAGGGGGTGGTAGCTGGGTGGGGGAGTGGGGGGGAAAGGGGTATAAAAATTGTATTGTAAAACTTTTTCAATTAAAAAAAAAGAATGCTGCAACGGGCATAAATGTGTGGACAGTCGTAAATACGAGGACCGGTCAATAGTGCGAGGACCAGTCAGAAATAACTTTTTTCAGCCCTCTGAGCAGTCCCTATGCACATAGCCATGCCCACCCAGTCACATGACCAACTAGCTACACCCACCCGGTCACATGACCAAGCCACGCCCCCAAATAAGCCACGCCCACAGAACCGGTTGTTAAAAGATTTGAATCCCACCACTGGTTAAAGATGCTGTGTGATCCTAATCACATGGAAAGTAATCAAACCAGGCTCTTAGTGCCAATAAAGGATTAAAGATAAAACTCCTTTCAATACTCAGGAAAGAAAAACCCCGACTCCCTTTTCATAGAGAAAGGGGCTTTTACTGAGTATGGACTGAGTGCAACCAGAGAAAAGCAAAAGGCGTGAAAATTACACATAGAAAACATCCCTAAAACCCCTCCCCCAACCGTCCAGCCAGGATAATCCAATCCACATTCCCCCCAGGGTTCATGTGGGGTGCAGCACCCGATGGTGCCATCCTCCTGCTCTGCCACGACGGTTGACCTTGAGTAGTTATCAGCTTCAAAGAAAACTTTCTCTTCTCTCCTCCACCAGGTCCCTTCCCCCCTCCCAGGCATTGCAACAGCCCCCCCTCCCCCCGTTACAATGGCAGCCGAGCAAGCAAGCAATGAAAAAGCGGAGGCTGACACTCCCGAAAAAACCCTTGTGGACAGTTTCCCTTTCCTAAGAAGACAAGAAACGGCTGTTCCCACCCCTGGAATTTCCCAACCTCTGAGAAGTTGGCTACACAATTGGGAAGAGCCCAGAAGACTAGGAAAGCCATCTTCTCTCAGATGATTGACAGCTAACTGACAGTTGAACTGGAGGGATGACATCCTAATTTCCCAGAGGACCTGGCTCTTTTGTGGTAGACTGCCTCTTCCTATGGAAGCTCAGCTAAGCTAGAGGACTGAGCAAGACTCACTGATGCAGCTCTTGCTCAGCCTCCAGTTCGATTCCCTTTGTGTTGAGATGCTGGGTGTGTGTGTGTGTGTTGTTGTTGTTGTTGTGGCAACATCCCTCTGTCAGCTCCCCCTGTTTTTGCAGCTCAGGTCCAGACCTTTTTTTCTGGGGCCAAAGTCTCGTTTGGTAGTTTTTAAATGCAGACACCATTTCTAATAGCCTAATGGAGCTGAGCCCTAAATCACAGGACCCCCTTTTAGACTGGATCCGGTTGGGGGGGGGGGGGATCCAGTTGTATCCAGAGAGCCAAAAGATCCCATTTTGCCTTTTTACCCAAGAGGACTGGATCTTCCCAGGTAGACGGTCTGTTATAGATTGGGTCCCTATAGCTGTCTGAAGGGCTGCTAAAGTGAATCTAGCCTTTAGATGAGCCTCACTCTTAACTCCAAGTCTTTTGGGGGGAAATGTCACATTTCTTCAGCCACAGGTGCCGGGTACTCTCTCTGGGGCCAGTTTGAAGCATGAGCTCCCTAATGTCTCAATTCTAGATGACCGATTTAATTCCATCTCTGCTCCTATTATTTTGAATCACATGGAGATTATTTCCCTTTCATTTCCCTCCAGAGAATTTCCCAACAACCTTTGAATCCAAGAACTACTTGAATTATCCAGAGGTCCCTCCTGAGAAGGAGAATTATGGTAAAAGTTTCAGCTCTGCTATTGGGCCGAATCCTCCAGGGGAGACTTTGGGCAGAGAAATAGGGAGTTTGGGGACAGGCAGAGTCTGTGCTCTTGAATCTACGTCTCTCTCCTTTCCAGGTGAAGCTGAGTGTTTCTCTGTGTTTGAAGAAGGAAAGCAACTGGATCATATTCCAACTTGTGAGAGTCCTTTGAATTCTTCTATTTCTTCTTTAGAAACAGAAAAGAGATTGACTGATTCACCCCATGAATGATGGACCTCCTGCTTCTGCTTCTGATGCTGCTTTTGTCCCATTCAGTCTCTGGGAAGCTGAGAATGAAGTGCCGACTGAGTTTGGAGAACCAGGATGGAAAACCTCCGCAGAGCTTTTACAGCCCAGGAGACCATCTCATCAGTATAGTCACCAGTGGAGATGAAAGATTGCATCTAAAGTTGCTTTTCAAGGTGGCTCCTTCTCTTCAGCTTGTTTTCCATAATCCGTAAGTCATTCAGGATGATGGAGTTGCAGTCCCTCCATTCTAACACTCTCCTTCTTTTCTATTTTTTCCCATTTATTCCTATATTGGGGAATATATCTAATTTCCTGAATGATTTTGATTTCCATGGCTTCCCTCTTTGGTCCGATTTTGTGAAAGAGACTCAAAAAGGGGCCTGAAAAAAAGCTGAAAGGCCTGCAGATTATTTTCCTCCCTCAGTTCAATCCGTAATTTATCACTTGAATAATGAATTTTATTTAAAGTAGTGGTGGAATCAGTTGTAGTTGCTGTACCTCAGCCCATTTCCATACTTGTGTAACTGATCATTGCTTTTGGATCAATTCTGGTTTAAGGCTCAGTAGGTTTCTTGACAAAAGTATTTGTTGTGGGTGTTGATTATAATAACTTTTTTTCAATAGGACTTCTGACAATTTTTTTTATTGCTTAATATTAATTTTCAACATTCAACTGGTCAACAAGAATTCCCATCTCTTGCACAATCTCACACTGGGCTACAACATCCATAACAACCATTTGAGCCCTTTCCACACTTCAGATGCCTTGCTGGACATGCTCTCCACTGGAGAAGCCAATGTCCCCAACTACAGCTGTGGAAGGAAGGAGAACCTCCTGGCTCTTCTTGATGGAGCCAGGAGGGAGATCTCCATCCAGATGTCAACATTAGGAGGCACCTACAAAGTCCCGCAGGTTTGTGTGTGTGTTTCTCCTTCTGGTAAAGTGAGGGGTGGGTGGTGGTGGGTGAGCAATAGATGCAATCATGTCTTCTTCACGGAATCCAAGGGCTGCTTTTCTCCATATTAGCAAAAACATCAATATTTTACCCCATTATGTTCATGTTGAGATTAATCATAAAAGGCCTGAAATGCAAGCAATACATTCCCTGGAGAAGATATTCTAACAACTATTTAACTGATCAAAAAATATCCCTGGTTGTTGGACATCTATTGGCATCTTCATTTTCACAGATAAATAAGGCCTGCCCTATCCAGTTGGACTGAAGTTGGCTATACCAGCATTTAATCCATTTAAAAAGTAGAATAAAAATTACTCTAGCAATTATAGACCAAATAGACTAGGAGATATTGTGGCTAAAATTTATGCCATGATCCTCTTAGTTAAACTTGAGAAAAATTCATTTCTTGTAGGTTTTAGGTAGAGTTAAATGCTATATAAATTTTGTAAGAAATAATGCATAAGTTAATATTCTAATATTGGCAACAAGTTTGTCTTGAAATATCTAATCTATATCTATATCAGTGAGGTAGAACAAGCTTTGCTGCTTTCTAGATGTTAGTGCAGCATTTGACTCAATAAACAGAAAATTGAGGTTTGGGCTCAATGGAGCCATGAGAAGAAGGATCTGTGCTTACCAAGGGGGAAGGGAAAGATCCATATTTGAACCCTTGTTATTCAGTATAGATATGAATGACTTCCTAGGACTAATGCAGGGTCAAAAAACAGATCATAAATAAATGTTATTTTGTTTTTTGACTAAAATTACTAAATTAGTAGACCAAAGAAATGCAGTGCATGTAATATACAGTACTTGGATTTCAGAAAGGCTTTGACAAAGAAACCACAACCTATTTCTCAGTTAAGCTCAAAATATGTGGGGTAGACAGCATCACCCCCAGATGGGCTCAGCCTGCGGTCCTCAATGGAACTACGTCTGCATGGAGGGAAACAAGCAGTGGGGGACCCCAAGGTTCCATTTTAGGCCCAGTTCTCTTCAACACCTTCATGAATGATTTGGATGAGGGGAGAAATGGGGAAATCAACAAATTTGCACATGACACTAAAGTGACAGGAATAGCCAACATCAAAATAGACTCAAGATCCAGATAGATCTAGATAGACTTGAATCCTGGGCTTATTTAACTAAATGAAGTTCATTGTAGAGAAAAGTAATGTTTTACACTTAGGTTAGAAAAACCAAATGTACACTTGCAGATGAGGTGAAACCTGGCTCCATAGCAGTAAATGTGAGAGCGATGTTGGAGTCCTAGTGGACAATCACTTAAATAGGGTGGTATATAAATTTGAAAAATAAAGAAATAAAATATGAGCCAGCAATATGTGGCTGTAGAAAATCAGAGGCCAGGCATTTGCTCTGATCAAAGATGTCTCTCCTGCTCTCGCAGAGAGCTTTATTTTTTGTACAGTTTTACACAGGCAGATAAAAGGCAGGACAGCAACAGCATTTTAATTGGAAAATCCTCCTCCCTCCTCCCCCACTCAGAAGGAAGGTCAGTTAACACAGACGAGAGCCAGAATGAGATCATCCAGGAAGAAGATCCATGACACCAGAAACGGAAGCAGTTTGCTGCATTCTGCCCAAATTAATTCTTCCATCCCTACATGTGGCAGCAGCCAAAAAAGCTAATTCAGTCCTAGGCTGCATTAACAGAGAGATAAAATCAAGATCACATGAAATATTGGTATGGCTTTATAATGCCTTGGCAAGACAACACTTGGAATAGTGCATCCAGTTTTGGCCACTATATTATAAAAAAGATGGAGAGACTCCGGAAAGAGTGCAGAAAAGAGGATTAAGGGCCTGGAGACTAAAACTTATGAGGAACAGTTGCAAGAATTGGGTATATCTAGTGTAGTGAAAAGTACTGGGGTGAAATAATAGCAATCTACGAAAAAAATGTGGAAAAGTTTTTCAGTTTTATTTCTGATACACATAATATAAAATGTACATTTTCTTATACATGATTAATCCTACATATTCATGTTTTCCTTAAAGAAAGCATTAAAATAAGGCATTTTAATTACATTCGGAATTGCTCTTCTACCCTTTCTTCCCTCAACCCTTCTTCTTCTTCTCCTCTTTTCCTTCCCTCCCTCCCCTCCTCTCCTACTTTCTCTTCCCTCCTTTCCTACCTCATCCTACTTCCCCTTCCTTTCCCCCACTCCTCTCTTCTTTCCCCCCTATTCACCTTCTCTCCTACTCCTCTCCCTTCCCCTTCCTTCCTCTCCTTTTCCCTTTCTTCCATTCCTCTCCCTCCCTCTCCTCTACCTACCCAATCCTCCTCTCTCCTTTCTATCTTCTTCACTAGACCAGCCATGCCCAGTTCCTGAAACCGTTCATTGACTGTTTTAGCCTCCAGTCCCCTAATCCTCTTGGTTGCTCTTCTCTGCACTTTTTCTAGAGTCTCAACATCTTTTTTATAGTGTGGTGACCAAAACTGGATGCAGGATTCTAGGTGTTACTAAGGCTTTATAGGGTGGTCTTAGTACCTCTCTTGATCTTGATTGTATCCCTCTCTTAATGTGAATTAGGATTGCATATGCCTTTTTGGCTGCCGCTGCACACTCTTGACTCATATTTAATGGGTTGTCCATGAAGACTCCAGGATCCTCTCACAGTTCCTGCTATTATGCCTGGTTTACTGCTCGAACAGGGGGTCAAGGGAACAAGGTCCCTTCCCACCCTTTTATTTCATTATAAATTCTGTTATAAGCATACATGTTTAGCCTGCTAAATTCCTATTGGAATACACTGATGTATACAGATAATGTGATATTATCATACTTGCACATTGGATTATATAGACTAGGATTGTTTCAGGGAGAAACCACCAGCAGAACCAACCCAATCTCAGCCTCTGAGGAGGATCTTTGGGTGGGTAAAAGGACTCCAGCTGCTGCCCTCGGAGCTGATTTGGGAATTTCCACAACTTCTGCTGTGACTAAATTCAGAAAATATGGGTATTATTGGCATAAAATTTAATCTATGGAAACTGACAAGACTGTGAAAATTGTGGCTGTTGGAACAGAGAAAACCTCAATAAAAAAACAAACTTGGATTATGCAACTGACAAGTCTTATTAGGCTTTGAGGTCTGCCTGTTTCTTGTATAACTGGAGAAAGAAGTTAAAAAATTTCCTCCAGAAAGAATCTGGGATAGAGAAGCAAAAAAAGATGCAGCAATCCTCGAAAATTATAATAGGCCCTTTATTGGAATAGAATCCTCCAGTTGGCATTTTCACGTGTTAATCTAATTGTGATAAATAGTAGGGGTGATACAGTAATATTATTTACATTCTTATTATTTTTTAATTTGCTTATTATTTTCCATTATTATGATACAATCTTGCTAATATTCTGTCTTTAATATTTTAAACAATGTCTGATTAACAAACTATTCTAATACATTCATGAGAATCAGGTTGGATTTATTAAAATCTAATATTTTGGACTTGATCTGATCCCAAATGTAACACAACATTCTTCATTGCTTTTTCAGATCAAACTTGAAACTGCTTCAGAGGCTCTGAGTGATAAAAGGAAATTCCCCCTTTTCCATCAAATTCTCCCCAAAGGAGGATTCCAGTACCCAGCAATTGTCCCCCTGCTCCTCCATTTCAGATGGATCCTGATTGGCCTCTTTGCTTCAGACACAGAAAATGGAGAGAATTTCATGAGGATTTTTCCTCCTGTGCTTGTCAGGAGTGGAATTTGTGTGGTTATATCACAACTGTTCTCAACAACTGGATACACAACAGCTCTCAGGGATTCCCTCTCTAAGTGGAGACAAGTGAACGTCTTTATTCACTTCATGGAATATGAGTTAATTTGGGAGAGAATTCTTCCTTTCCATTTAACATTTAGGCGTCTGCCAGGATCCATTAAAGGGAAAGTCTGGATCCTCACAAATTTTGCAGGGTATCAAATGAGCAATCGTAAACTTCTCAAATACATCCATAGTATTTGGAACTTTGGTTATCTGGCAAAAAATAGGCCAAAGGATTCTGCCTTTGAACCCCGTTTCTTTATGGAAGAAAAGTTTCAAGATTATTATTTCCGCTGTTCTCTTTCAAAAAACATTTTTTCTGTCAAAGGCCGCAGAAGATGCACCCAGGAAGCCCCACTGGAGACCCAGAAGAAAAGGAACAGGATCCGGGCCCCAAATGACTATGAATTTTACAGTCTGATGAAGACTCTGACCCAGGCCTTGAATGCCGCTTATTCCTCCAGATGGAGGAGGGGAAGGAAGGAGGGAGAAAAGAGTTTGGGGTCTCCAAGGCTGCAGCCGTGGGAGGTACGGGGGTCCCGATATGGATCCATTAATCTGAGATCCTTTGGAGGAGGAATCCAGAGGAGAAGGAGGGGAACCAACTCAACAGATCTGGCCAATTCAATTACTCAGGGAATAATGATTCCGAAGAGTAGATACCACGTCATTTTGTTTTTGTTTTTGTTTTAAATTAAGTTAAATTAAGATTTATATCTTTAACATCCTTGTTACATTTTTACAGCTTTCCGATACCAGTATCTGTAATAGTATCAGTAGATATTCTTGGTAATTATCTTTGTTTTGTTTTTATTTATTTTCAGGCCTGCTACTATTCCCAATTTCTCTTTTTCTAGTAGGAGTTTTTCTCCTGTTTCCAAAGGGTCCTCTAATATAAATGCCATGTCATCTGCAAAGGCCCCTGTTTTGTATTCTTCTCTTTTAATTCTTAACCCTTTTATTTCCTTATTTCCCCTTACCTGTGCCAATAATGTTTCCCATGAAAGGATGAATAAGAGGGGGGACAATGGACAGCCTTGTCTAAGCCCTTTGTTTATATCGACTTTTTCTGTAAGATCTCCACTGACTCTAATTTTTCTGTTTGCTTAGAATAAATTGTCTTCATCATTTCTATAAATTTTTCCCCAAATTTCATCCCGATCAATTCATTAATTAAAAACAGCCAATTCAAGTTGCCGAACGCCTTTTGGGCATCTTCATTTTTTATTTTTTTAGCTTTTTCATTTTTTTAGCTTTTCCTTTTTTCAATTTGTGGGTGAGCCATCTCCCTTGTTTATTTGCCAATTCAAAATAGTTTTGTTTTGCCAATTTTATATTCCTTATCATTTCTTCCTGTTCTAGTATATTAATTTTATGTTTCATTAACTCCATTTCCTTTCTGATTTCCCTGTTTTGGGGATCTTTCTGAAGTGATAATTCTAATTTTTTCAGCTTCTGCAATGTTGACATTCGTTGTTCCTTCTTCTCTTTGTTTCTCCTCACCATATACGCAACAGTTATCCCCCTTATTCATCACCTTCAAGTTTCATAGGAAAGATTAAAAAGGGTTAAAAACTATTTCAGTATCATTTTGAAGACAGTTTTTATCCACTTATTATCCAGGCCTCCGGTTTCTAATCACATCACAAAATTGTTTGCGAGTCCTTTACTGAAATCCAGTGACATCACCAGAGTTCCCATAATCTATTCAGGAAGTGTAATGATGTGTGAGAATGACTTTTGGGATGAGGGGAAGAGAGGCTGCCTAGGGAAGGATCAGAGAAGAGGGGAGAATCCTGCAGCTGCATAATGGGAGAGAAAGAAACTCAGAAAGGATCCTGGCTAACTTTTCAGGCTGAGAAAAGAGTTGGTGGGTGATTTGTTCTTTCAGATTTGCAATATTTTGTTAATGTCGCATTACAATCAAGTAGAATTAGAACATCTGGAGGTGTTTTCCATCAGGATGACCAGGGAGAAGATTAGCCTGACAACTTTCTTCTTGATCAACCCATGCTTTCTGGGAATCAACCTCTTGTTTTCAAAGAGTTTATAAATCATCTTTTTTTTGCTCTGTTCATTTTATTTGTCATCTGCTCTAGAATGTTCCCTATATTTGAGCAATTGTATCAATTATATACTTTTTCTATATTTTGTCAGTAAATTATTGACAATTTTTTCTCAAACTTTCTTGTTCACTTATGAAGATGATGGCAGTATTTGTATCCTAATTAAGCATATTTGGAGATGAGACAATTGTAGAAAAAAGATTCAATATGGGATAAGAAACAAAGTTCTCTGTTTTTCAAATTCCTGGACGTTCCTATTCTAGTTTCATCCCTTTCTGGAGAAGAATGAATTTTGGAATATTTCTCGAAGAAAACTGTACTTGGAACAAAATGGAGAGATAACAGCAGATCTGGGCATTCAGGCCTCCTTGGTTCTCCCCAAGGATGTCAGGAGAGAGATTCTGGCATATTTTGAAAGACAGAAACTTTCCATCAACCAAGATGCTCTTTCACGGCTAAAGTTGCTCAATAAGGTGAGAGACATTTTGGTGTCTTTTTTCTGTTTTCCAAAGGTCCCATTTCAGGTGGGCAAAGCCTAGAGTCTCCAGGGTGGTTGGCCTCCCATGCCAGATGGTGTCATCTCATGGAAGTTCTTCAACAGACGGGACCTAAGTGGAGTGGCTTTGCCATGTTTTCTGGAAATCTTTCAAGATCTTACTGGTCAGAGGTTTCTTTCTTCATCACAGTTTAATTTCATATTAAAAAACCTAATAGAATAAAATTTCCTAAATCTTTCACAGTAAACTTTATTATTAGTTTTAATAAGAATATATCATCATATTTAAATGTTTTTTTCAATTCCATCCCTTTAGACTACATTAAATAGAAAAGTACTTTATTGTAATGTTTAATTCCAAAAGAAAAAGGGAGGAACTAAAGGAAGAATCTGCCAGTTGTTTTACCTCCTGCATCTGTTTAGGAGTAGTCAGAGGTTTCATATTGACCTCAGTGAAGACCAGAGGCTACTTGTCTCCATCCATTTCTCCCTCCATTTTCCATGGACGGAGAGTCCTAACACCTTTTCTTTGGCATTCCTTTTCTTTTGCACAGTCCCTGCCTCAGTCCAAATGTGTGGAAAGTTGTCATCCTGGATTTGTCAAGAGGGCTCGAGAAGGAGAGCCAGTTTGCTGCTACGACTGCGTTCCTTGTCCGGAGGGGACCTTCTCCACTCAGGAAGGTGGGTCACACGGAGGAAAATGGGAGGCTTTGTGGAACTGGATCCATCCAGAACCTTTTCATGAAAGTGCAAGTTAAAAGACAGATCGAAGCTCAACTGTATTTTTTTTAATTTTTAACCTGCACAATTTCTTATCTAAACAGAAGTAAATCAAAAAGACTCGGAAGGAGGGTCTGGGAAGAGATGGGAGGAGGGGGTGGCAGACTGGGCAAGCTTTCCTAACAGCAGAGGAAATATCTCTTTTGCTTTTTAGTTTGGATATGTGCAGCTAAGTTTGCCTTTCTAGGAACATCTGAGATCTTTGAAACTAGATGAATTGTTTCTGGTCCACCTTCTGAAAGACTTCCAATTCATTGTTTATTGGCCTCCCTTGAGGATCACTGAGAAGGTGTCACTGGGCCATAATCTGGTGCTGTGGATAGTTATGGGGGGAACTCATTACACAAATTGTCTGCCATATAGATCAATCAATCAATCAATCAATCATAATAGAGTAGAAGGAACTTTGGAGGTCTTCTAGTCCAGCCCCCTGTTCAAGCAGGAGACCCTATACCATTTCAGACAAGTGACTGTTCAGTCTCTTCTTAAAAACCTCCAAGGTTGAAGCACCCACAACTTCTGGAGGCCAGCTGTTCCACTGGCTAATTCCTCTCACTGATAGGAAGTTTCTCCTTAATTCCAGGTTGCTTCCAGATGTTACAAGATACTGTAGGTATCCTCCAGGTCCAGGATATTAACTGCCATGTGGAAGGACTCAAGATGTTTGCCTAAAAAGATTATATGATTCAATATTAATCTCTAATAATATAGGTTCCTATGAAGATTCTACACATTACACAGGAAATAATTAACATCCTAGGACTTCCCTCAACTTCGTATAACTAGCTACATCTTTTAAGAAGAAAATTTCCTTCTTATGCTCTTTTTAATGAAATAGTTAAGAAATACTTCTTGGAAAATGTCTGTGGTATCAACCATTATCCAAAGAAGGTTTTTCTTGCAAGAGAAAAGGACAGAATATTAAAGATATATTGATTTTTTTGCTTTCTCAGATATGGAAAAATGCACCAAATGTCCAGATGATAAATACCCAAATGAGGACAGAGTCCAATGTATCCCCAAAGTCATAACCTTTCTGTCTTATGAGGAACATCTGGGCATCATCCTGGTCTCTTTTGCCCTACTCTTCTTCTTAAACTCAGGCTTTATTTTAATCATCTTCATTAAATACCGAGAAACTCCCCTTGTCAAAGCCAACAACAGGGACCTCTCCTACATCCTCCTGATCTCCCTCCTGCTTTGCTTCTTATCTCCTCTTCTCTTCATTGGTCAACCAAGGAAAGCCACCTGCCTTCTCCGACAGACAGTCTTCAGCCTCATCTTCTCAGTTGCCGTTTCTTCTCTCTTGGCCAAAACCATCACGGTGGTGCTGGCCTTCCTGGCCACAAAACCAGGAAACCGAGTGAAGAGATGGTTGGGGAAGAGCTTGGCCAACTCCATCATCCTTTCTTGTTCTGCTGTCCAAATTCTCATCTGCTCCACCTGGCTGGGAGTTTCTCCCCCCTTCCCTGACTCTGACCTCCACTCCCAGCCTGGAGAGATCATCCTGCAATGCAACGAAGGGGCCGTTGTCATGTTCTACGTCACCCTCAGCTACATGGGCTTCCTGGCTGCCATCTGCTTCACGGTGGCTTTCCTGGCCAGGAACCTGCCTGGGGCCTTCAACGAAGCCAAGCTGATCACCTTCAGCTGCTGGTCTTCTGCAGTGTCTGGGTGACTTTTGTGCCCACCTACCTGAGCACCAAAGGGAAATCCATGGTGGCTGTGCAGGTCTTCTCCATCCTGGCCTCCAGTGCTGGTCTGCTGGGCTGCATCTTCATCCCCAAGTGCTACATTATCCTTCTGAGGCCAGACCTCAACACAAAGGAGCAGCTCACAGCCAGAACAAATGTAAAAACATAAGATCTAACACCATTATGATATTGGAAGAATTGTAAAAAATTCTTTTGTTTGAAAGGAGATATTCTTTCCATTTAGATAGTATTCAGGAGTCAAAGAAAATCCTATCTATATGTTTCAAATTTGGAAATTTTTGAATTCTTCATGAAGGAGGAGCCAGAAGGAATGTGTAAATGTGAGACTGAGGAATTTCAACTTTTAACATTTTCCACAGTCCAAACATAAAAAATGGTTCAAGCTGTTCTGCATGCATGAGTGGGCCAATTATTTTTCTTGAAAGAAATAAAATTTGTGAGGAAACAAATTTGTTGGAGAAATGGGAGCATGTTAGCAAGACAGAAATACAGAAGGAATCTATGGAGCAACGTTGATGCCCTCATTTCTCAGTACATTTCACCCAAACTGTTGTGGCAATTGAGAGGTTTCTATTTGTTTGCACAATAACTCTTTCTTGAGGGTAGCAACAATACAAGACTGGGGAGGTAACTTGAGTCTCACTAATTCTGAATATTCATGCTCACATCATCTATTAAATGAAATATGCATATGTATGATTGTCCTTTTCTCCTCCTTTCCTGAAATGTATAAATATGAGTGCATCCTTCTGTCTGTAACATTTCCTCTTACTATTATCTGGAGGGAAATTCCTCCAATGGATACTGAATAAATAATAACTGCAGTGAGTTTATTGGTTTTTTTGGCTCCTGTGTTTGATTCCAGAGAAACTGGTGTCAGAAGTGGGATTCACAATCTTCCATCTGCCACCAGGGACAACAGATGGGGCAGCCCTATAGGGTGAGTGTTGTGAGATTGATCCCATAACCCTTCCCACTGCCACATATAGGCACCATAGGAGCTTCTGCCAGACCACAGTCTGTGTCCAAGTATCTCTTGTGGGGTATTTGTGGTGCCTTCCGTCTCAATTTCTCAGCCACCCTGGCCCTCCTGTGAGCTCAGCCGAGTGATGTCTGGAGGTATCCAGGAACTGAGGGAGAATTTGGCTTTGCAGAGTGAGAGGGACCCTCTGTGTGGAAGAATGGAGACTGACCCGGAGGCTTGGTTCAAACTCCCTTTTTCCTAATGTCTGAATGGAGGAATTCAGCTGATCCCAGACAGGGAGGGAAGTGGATGATGGGGCTCAGGTTCACTCTGATTGGGGAAGGAATCTATCCCAAAGAAACAGGGAAACCCGCTGTGTACCAGGGCTGGGAGGGGGTACGATGCCCCCAAAACTGCAAAAAAAAGGAGTGAGTGAAATTGGAAAGGATGATTTTTTAATAAAAAACCTCTTCCTCCTTGTGAGAAGAGAAATTCCTGTATCTGCACAAGGCTAGGACAGATTCCATGCAAACAGAAGCAGAAAAGTCAGTTTTTATTTTTGTTAGAATTTTCTCCGTGTTTTATTATTTTTTTCAAATAACTAGAGGAAGTGAACATGTCCACCTCTTCTTTCTCTTCCTGTTTTCCCCACAACCATCACCCTGTGAGGTGGGCTTGTCTGAAAGAGAGTGTCTGTCCCGAGTTCAGCAAACAGGCTTTCAGGGCTAAGGCAGGACTTGAACTCAGGATCTCTCGCAACTTGGCCTGATGCCTTAACCATTGTGAGTGTTAAGGCAGGGTGAATTTTGGGCAAAGGCCCTGCTGGTCCCCACTGCCGCCTTGTCTTCCAGCAGAACCCCAAGTTGTCATTCCCCCTCCCCCGGGTCTTTCTGGGGTAGAGCCCCCCCAAACCTCTCGGGTTCTGGAGGTGGGTCCTTGCAATAGTCCTTGTCATTAAGTGAGTATTTCCTACAGCGGCTGGTCACTCTGCAGGTCCCACAGGAATGAAAGCCCCCCTGCCCTTGGTGTGGTGGGATCAGCCCCATGAATTGGACGGCTGCATCCAGGCGGTTTTCTTGAGAGCAGGAGAGGTCGGCCACTGCCTTTTTCTTTCTCTCTGCTTTTCTATTTTTTTCTTAGCTTATAATATAAAATGCAGAAGAAAATGGGAGGGAAAATGGGGGAGGGAGAAGGGAGAAAAAGAAAGAAAAGGCCTTGGCTTCCGACTCCCTTCTCAACCGAACCCTGGCATCTCCTGGTGGTCTCCCAACCCTGTTTAAATCCAAGTCTGCTTCAGCTTTTCCAGATCAGTCCGCTGCTGCATCCTTAAAACAGTCCTTGACTTATGACCAATATTGCAATTGCTAAATTGGGTGATCGTTAAGTGAGTTGCTCTCAGTTTTGCAATGTTTCTGCCATGGTTATTAAGCAAATCGCTGCATTGTTTAGTGAATCACATGGTCATTAAGCAAGTGCAGTTTTGACCTTTGATGTTGCTTGTCGTATTTCCATGCCTGTTGTCAGGAGCATGTGACCATGGGGGTGCAGCTTTCAGTCATACATGTGAGGACCCATCATAAATCCCTTTTTTCAGGGCCATCAGAACCTGGGACTTTCCTGGCTGTAAGCAGAAGACGACTACGGGGTCCTTGATTAGGGACGGTGTGAAATTGAATCCCTGTGTTTCTTCAGCCACCTTCTCACCATCTCTTCTTAAACTGAATAATCCCTGATCCTTCCTCCTATTTCTCTTCTAACTCCTCTTCAGCTGGGCCTGGAGAGGAAAACCTGGATTCCCTGGCTCTCTAATGCTAGATTCCAGATACAAGGGACAACCTTTCAATTTGGACTGCACCCCCAAACAAGGGGAACAACCTGTGGCTTCCCAGCTCTCCAGACAACTGACAGCTGTCCGTTCAGATGGATGAGCTCTGGTTGACCCGATTCAGGGCTTGCTTGTAAGAGCCCTTTAAGAGTCGGCCCATCCGTGGGTAAGCCCCGCCCCCAGGTGAAGGCTATTATGTTGGGGTTATTATTCAGATCTCAGGTCCAGGCCAATCAGAGCCTTGGCTTGTGACGTCAGAGGCTCCTGCTGAGCTCATTGGCTGGAATTCACCATGGCAACCTCCAGCATCCTTGGGAAGTCTGGACCACACAATGGAGGCTCTGCTCAGCATCCCTGGAAAGTGGCTGGATTGGATGGCAGCACTGGGGGCATCACAGGGCCTCCCTCGCCTGGGCTCCTCAGGAGGGAGAGAACCTCCCCTTTAAGGCAGAATTAAGGGGGGGAGATGAGTGAAATGGGGTCCAACCAAAGACGACAGACGTGCTGATACCTGCCGTGTCTGCAGCCTCCATACCTGTCACCAAACTCCTCATCCACCATCTCGAAGGTCCTTGTCTCGGGAAAGGGGCTGGGGCCGGGCGGCTGGGGGGCAGCGACGTGAACTAGGGAAAAAAATTGGCTTCAGGATGCCCCAGTTGGAGAGGCATTGAGACCCCAAAGCTGGAAACTGAGCTGGGGAAATTAACCTAAAAAGGGATTTCATTGGCCAGATGTAGTTATTTCCCAAACAGAGTCTGCCTAGTGATTGACTTATTTATATATTTTTATTTTTTATTGCTTAGATTTTTATCCACCTTTATTGTTTCTCTAAATAGCTCAAGGCATGAACGTATTGAAGAGACCTTTGCCCCACAACAAGCTTGTGAGGTAGGCTACGGCTGAGAGGGAGGGACTGGCCCAAGGTGACCCTCCAGGGTTTCGTGCCTTGGATGGGACTGGTAAGCACTGGAGGGGGGGCTCTTTCCTAATCCGAATGGTCACCTCCTCCTTTCCCTGTGATCAGGAGCCCCCTAGCAGTGCCAGAGATGGCCAAATTGATTGATCGCTGATTCTGACTCCTTTGGAGAGTTTTGATAGATGAGATGCCTCCAATTGGAGCCAGAATCAAATGGGAAGTCAGGATAGTTTGAAGGGAGACCAGTTGTGATGGATTCTGTCAGTGTTTCTCAAACTGGGTCCCTTGAAGGCATCTGTGGACTTAAGATCGGTTAGCAAAATGTCCCCTGAACTGAGAGAGGAAGTGACCGTATCTCTCCATTATTCAAACAGGTCAGCACCAGGGAAGAAAAGGTCCTTTAGGGAAGATCCTTCAGGTATCTCTCAGGGAGCAGTGATGGCCTCCATCTCCAGATTAACCAGCTGAGAGATTCCTTTGACTTTCAGATCCAGGAATTCAAGAAAGACAAACAACGGATGGAAGAGCAGCACAGTTGTCTCAGGCAGACTGTGAATCAACTTCAGACCACAACAGAAGACCTGCAGAAAACTCTGCTGGAGAACAAAGGAAGGTTAGACCATGCCAACACGATGATCCACCAGTTAGAGGTAGAGAACAAATCTTTGGTAAAACACACTGAAGAACTCCAGAAAGCAATGTCTGAGGTTACTAGCCAAGTGGCCTTCCTCAGAGTTGAGAAGGCTGCCTTAGAATCTCTGAGAAACTCCTCAAAGAGATCTGGAACCTTCTTAAGAACTTAAGAAGCACCTCTAGAGTCTGCAGCATGAATTGGCTGAGATGGACCAACTCCGGAGGACAACAGAGAAGGAGTCAACCAGGTCAGAATGGCCATCCAAGAATTAGAGCTTCAGAACAGGCGTTTGGAGAAAGATAGTGAAGATCTCCACACAGAGGTCAACAGCCAAGTGGGCTTCTTCAGAAATGTTGTTGGCTCCTGAGTGACCAGCACATGGCAGAACTTTGCTGACACTCTCTCCTCATAGCTGGAATGGAGGAATGGGGGCCTTTTACCCACCTGAGAAAGAAAAGAGACTCTTCCCCTCCCTTCCCTTGACTTGCCACCCAGTGTGCCAGGGGAGTCATGGGAGCCCCACCCTTATCTTCACTTTGCCAGTCACTGCAGGACTGTCAGCTGTGCTGAAAGCCTCCCAGCCTCCCAGCATCAGGGCCTGAGAGCACTGAGGAATCCCAGGGCTCCAAGCCAAGAAGGAGGGTGGAGATGATGGCCGTGGCAGTGGTGAGGTGAGGTTAGTAATGGTGAATCCCAAGACTCAGCTTCAATCTTCAGAGTGCCAGCTGAGGCTGAGGGGCAGCAGTGATGAGGGTGAGGGCTCTGCTGTGGGAGGAGCAAAGATCTGGGAGCCAGAATCGAGAACCCGAATGAGCCGAGCAGCTGGGAGCAGGGCAGCCGCAGGAGAGGAGGAGAGAAGAGAACAGATAGAAGCTGAACTGGGAGCTGAGGGGTCTGCAGGAGATGCCTGGAGGCAGCAGAGACCCCCGGAGGCCGCGAGGCTGATGGAGCTGGAAGACAGGGCTGGGTTGAGGGTCTCGGGGGCAGGCAGAAGCTCCGGCTGCTCCAGAGGCTGCAAGAGAGGAGCAACAGGAGGGGGAAGCCGGGGGCCACCAGGGCCAACTAGAGCTGGTCAGTGGCCGGTGGGTGGAGAAGTCGTCTTAGGGATGGAAGAACATAGGAGATAGATTGAGAGGGCTGGAAGGGACTTTGGAGGTCTTCTAGTCCAACCCTCTGCCCAAGGCAGGAACTTGATACCATCTGGTTCTCTTCTCCACTTTGAAAACTTCCAGAGATGGAGCCCTCACTCCTTTGGGAGGCCACCTATTCCATTGCTCGATTGTTCCCACTGACTGAAAGTTTCTCCTGACTTCTAGATTGGGTCTCTCTTTCACAAACTCCCCCCCCCCCCCCATTTCCTCTTGTCCTTCCCTCCAGTGCTCTGGAAATGAAGCCCCTCCCCTCTTCTCTCTCAGAGCCCCTAAAAGTGCCAGAAGATTCTATCATGGCTGCCCAATCCTTCCCACCTTGTCTCAGCTACACATAGCAAACTCCCTCAACCGTTCATCAAGTGATTTAGACTCCAGACCTTAAATCATCTTTGCTCCTCTTCTCTTCACATTGTCCAGAATCTCCACAACTTTTTCTTTTTTGGGGTGACCAGAATTGGACAAAGTATTCCGAGGGTGGTCTGACCAGTGAGACATAAAGCGGGACCAGAACTTCTCGCCATCTTGGATCTTCCCCTCTTTTATTGCTGCCTAAGGCTGCCTTGGCCTCTTTTCTCAGCTGCAGCAGAGTTCTGGCAGATCCTTAAGTGCTTTGCCACAAGATCCTTCCACAGGGACCACTGCTGAGCCAAAAATGAGGGAGGGTCTCCTAGGGCCTACAGACCTCTGGAAGTTGGGTCCATGAGCCGGTACAGAACCTCCAAAAGTCATGGAAAAAATAGGGTGCACTTTTTGCCTGGTTCTCAGAGGCTTTTCAGTGTTGTCAGGATGTAGTGGAGACAGAATGGGTCCCCTTTGCTGAGGAGGATGGGAGGAGGAGGAAAAGGAGGAGGAGCTACTTGAAGGTCTTAGAGCTCTGGTCATTCAAGACTTTCCAGGACTAATGAAGGATCCTGAAGGAATCAGGTCTAAAGAGCCATTCAATTCAATTCAATTCAACTCAACTCAACATTTATTATGGTCACATGCCAAAAGCATTAAAGAGAACAAGAAGAATTAAAATACTGTCAGTTTGCACCCCAATAATTAACAACTAAGAAAACCACAAACCTCTTAGAATTAAAATCAACACTTTAGAGGCACTTTAAAAAGCAGGAACCAATAGCAGAATTGAAGGAATTAAAAAAAGATCTTGCTAAGGAGGAGGCTGCCTCAGATCTGCCTCAGATCTCTTGATCTTCCCTCCGTTGTTTCTCTCTGGAAGAAGGAGACGTGGAGAGCTCAATGCGGAGAAGCAGCCAGAGATTCTTACTTACTTGCTTAGCCACAACAACAACTGCTTGCGGGGAAGGTCGTATTTTCGGGGAAAGACGGTATTTCTTACCTCTCCAGTTGTTCCCGCAGCTCTTCGTTCTCCCTGAGGAGCTCCTGGTTCTGCCCAGCTTCCTTCAGGACCCTGCAGTGGAGATGGAGGTTTTGCAGTTCCAACATCTGGATTCTGTAAAATAGGAAGACAAGAGGGAAATGAGCCCCCTCAGCTCTTCCCTTGAACCATCAAACCCCTTTAAAATGAAAACTAACTGAAATGCCTGGCACTTCCTTTGTTTTCCCTAGCCTTACTTTTTCATTACTTGAGTTTTGCCATTTCTGTTACCACAGCTACAGAGCCAAGTTCTTCTAAACATTATTTAAGTGCAAATGAATGAATGTTTACTTTCAGTATTTAGCATTACATAATCTACAAGTACCACAAAGGAATCTTCAGATCTTAAAACCTTTTTTCCCTTTTTTTGGCTTTCATACCAGAAAAGGCACCAACCAATTCAAAACCATTTCCAAACTTTCTAATGGGGACAGAAGGGGGAGAAGACTGAACTGGTGAGAACTGGGTGGGAGCCGAGAACTGAGGTCAGGGAGCAGCAGAGGAGGAGATCAAAGCAAGGACCTCCTAAATTCAGAGGATTTGGCCAGGAAAAATCCCTGTCAAGAGACTCATGATGTCTCCTACCCATCCAGGCAACGTAATTCAAGGCAGAAGGTTGTGTAATGTGTGTCCAGGGTAGGGAGCTAAGGAGAATTGAATAGGAAATCCTGGGAGAGAAAGTCAGGGCTTCTCACCTCCGCAGTTTCTCCTCCACCTCCCTGCAGAGTTCTGCGTTCTTCTCGGAAAGCTGGGCATTTTGACGCAGGAGCTCCTCACTCAGAGAGAACGACTTTTGCTTTCTTTTGCTGTAAATAGGAAAACCAGAGAGAAATTAGACCCTTAAGTTTTTTACTTGACTCATCAAACATTTTCTTCCATTGAAAAATACTAAAAATAACTTTATGTTTGTGTCAGTGTATAAATTCAGTGTTGCTATTTCTACCAACAATCCTTTCACCATTTATTGGGTCTTTTAGAAAGGCTCCGTAAAAATGGCCAATGGGTACAGTTTGAGGGACTTTAGATACACCTCCAGGGTAGTTTTAAGGGATTTGATTAGTGACTTAAATATTAAGGTTTAATGTGTTGATAAGAGTTGTTTATAAGAGTTGGATTACTTAAGTTTTTACTTCAGTATTTAGCAAAGAAAGTCTACACACCCCTATTAAAATGCCAGGTTTTGGAAATGTAAAATAAAAAACCAGACCAAGATAAATCACTTCAGAGTATTTCCTCCTTTAACATAACATATAAGATGTACAATTCAAGTCAAAAAATAAACTGAAATCTTTGAAGGGAAAAAACTGATGTTAAATAGTAGTCATTAAATATGTGAAAAATCCGTTAAGGGGACTCTGCTCAAGCCCCCATCGAGTTCAGCTGTTGAGTAGGGGGGTTCTGGCATTTCTTCAGCTGCCTCTGACAGCAACAGCCTTGGTCTCCACATCTTATAAGCCGCCAAAGCCACCAGGCTCACAGGGAAGCATTGAGGTGGGGGGGGGGGGGGGGCAGCATCCTGCTCTGGGGCTGCTTTTCTTCAGCTGGAACTGGGGCTCCAGCCAAGGAGAGGGAATTACGAACAGTTCCAAGTATCAGTCAATTTCGGCACAAAACCTTCCGGCTTCTGCTAAAATGCTGAAGATGAAGAGGAATTTCCCCTTTCGATGCCACAAGGACCCAAACCAGGCCTCCAAGTCAACACAACAAGGGCTTCCCTACAAGGAGATGGAAGTTTCAGAATGGCCCTGGCAGAGCCTGGACCCGAATCCACGTGGAAACCTGGGCAGGGGACCGGAAGAGGGCTGGGCACAGGAGAAGCTCCCCCTCCCCAATCTGACAATTTTGGAGCCCTTTTGCAAGGAAGAGTGGGCAAAGATTTCCAAGGCAGGATGTGCCATGCAGATCGGCTCTAAGGCCAAAAGACTGGATGCTCTCGTAAAATCCAAAGGAATTTCAAGAAAGGATTCATTTAAGAAATAAATGTTATATTTTATATTCTTTAGACAAAATGTAGACTTACGCGCCACTCTTCTCCCTTAGATTCCTCAGCGGTCGCCCCCCAGATGTTGCAGGAGTCTGGAAAAGTTAAAATAACAGCTGTGAAATATAAATATTGTCAGAGGCTTTTCTAAGCATTTTTTCCTGAAACCTCTTAAGGTTGTAGAAAAAATGCTTTTAAAAGTTAAAAAAAAAAAGTTGGCCATGCCCACCCAGTCACATTAATCCCCCCACCAAGCCACGCCCACAAAATAAGCCACGCCCACAGAACCCACCCCTGCCCCAGAAGATTTAGATTGCTTACCTTGGGGGTGGGTGGGTGGTACAGGTCCGCTGAGGGGAAGGACCTTGGTTGATCGGGGGCAGGTTGCTGGCCCGTGAATTTATCTGCTGAAAAGCAATGGAGACCATGAGAACGTTGGGCCTGAGCCCAGGAAAAACCCTCAAGCCCAGTTAATCCAGGCCCCCTCACCCAAAAGAGCCATTCTGACTTCCAGGGTTTGGGTCCCATTGGATACGTGTTGACAAATAATTAAAGAAATAAATATGACATACCTCCATCTGTCCCCGTTGCCACAGGACGAGCTGCTACTCTGGAACCACTGGAAAACAAATACACTTTTGTTATTAAATAGACCGGTTCTCCCTGGTTCTCTAGAACCGCTTGTTAATTGGATGAGCAGTTTGGCCAACCAGTAGAATTGCCTCGGCCTGGCCCCGCCTCCTGGCCTCCCTTGCCTGGCCCTGCCTGGCCCTTCCCCTCCTGAGGGTCCCGCCCCCCCCCCCCGAGAAAACAATCTGTCTCAACATCCTGTAGACCAGGGGTGAAATCTAAAATTTGTTACTACCGGTTCTGTGGGCGTGGCTCGGTGGGAGGGTAATGTGACTGGGTGGGCGTGGTGATTTTTAAAAAACTTTTAAAACCATTTTTTCTACAACCTCTTTGGCAAAGAGGTTGTTAAAAAATCCTTTCAAAAGGCTCTGATATCCCAGCTGAGTTGCCTGATCGTCAGAGGCTTTTTTTCTTTTAAATGCCTCTGACGATCAGGCAACTCAGCTTGGACCATCAGAGGCATTTAAAAGAAAAACGCCTCTGATGATCGCACGGCTCAGCTGGGCATGAGGGTGGGGAGGGGTTTTTGCTACCCATTTCTCCCCTGCTGTAGACCCTTTTGGTTCAGGCAGTGGAATTTCTGGCCTGTTCCCTCTCTCCGCAAAGCGAAGGGATGGCAGAAAGGCTGCCTAGCCCAGAATGGCCTCGAGGCTGCCTCAAACTTCGGAATTGGGTGTGTCCAGAAAGAACAAGGGGACCAATGGGAATTCTCACTTCTTGAGCGTCATCGGTCTCCGGGCAGAGTTTCCCTTGACTTCACCGGATGCAGTTCCGCTCAGTTCTTCAGGCCAAGATCCCCCCTCCCACTTTCTCCGCTTCTCTCTCTCCGCAGAACTGGCTCTCCTCCTTCAGGTGAAGCCACCAAGGACTCTGCCCGGAGACCGATGACGCTCAAACACGGAGAATTCCCATTGGTGCTGCTGCTGGTTCTGGCCCGAGATCAACGCTTCCTCCCCCCAATTCAGACCCCCCCCTCCTCTTCTACGGCTGGAAGCATCTGGCTGGGACAGACGCTCCTCCTTTCTCAGAGGAAGATTTCTGCTGGAGGGAGAGGTTGGGGATCATCCAGCACCGGATGAGAAGAGGGGAGGCGCACCCGACAGCCAGGGATGACTTGGGGGCCACAGAAACCCCCCAATCCGAAGGGAAGCGATGGGAAGCCCTTTGCTAATCCAGGAAGAGGCGGAGAGGAGCTGCAGGGATCGAATCCTACCGGATCCTTTCCCCCAAAGCTCCCCTTCCTCCCAGGGGAATCCTCCGCCCGGCTCTCTCGGGAAAGGCACCGCTTCGCTTCGTGGAAGAAAAACGCGATTTCCTTCCTTCAAACACGCGTGTCTCTCTCTCGCTCAGAATGTCTGGACGAGTCAGCCCCTTCCGATTTCAACCCTGATTGTGTCAGAATCTCTCTCTCTCTCTCTTTCTTTCTTTCTTTCTTTCTTTCTTTCTTTCTTTCTTTCTTTCTTTCTTTCTTTCTTTCTTTCTTTCTTTCTTTCTTTCTTTCTTTCAGAATCCCCCTTTTCCTTGCAAAGCAGACCCCAATGAAGATTCCCGGAATAACATTTGGCCGTTTCTCCTCCGCTTTCCGCTCGTTTCTTTGCAGAACTTCAGTATCTTTGCGATAAAGGTCTCCTCTGCTATCCATCATTTCCCACTTCTCCTGATAAGCCTCCTTCCTTCCTTCCTTCCTTCCTTCCTTCCTTCATCACCAGTTGTGGCTGACAGAGTCAATGGGGAGGGGGGGGGATCTGGCAGTCCCTGTTAGTTCCTCCAACTGATCTCTCCCCCCCACCCCTTGGATGCATTCCCCCCAAGGTCCTCCTGGCTGGAGGGGCAGAGAGGAGCCAAGGCCTGGCTTCTCCAGAGGGCTCTGTGGATGGAAGCCTCCCTGGTGCTTCCTAAACCCCTTGAGAAGCTCCTTTCCGATGAAGGTTTCCTGGTCATGGAAAAGAGCACGGAGGGTGTTAGTTCAAGGCCAGTTTGACCTTCCTTTGAAAGACTCTTGGAATCTTCTGCTGCACAGAAGGTCCATTTATATCCGGAAGGGGAGTTGGGGTCTGCCAGCTGTAGGTTTCTGATTCGGCCATTACTCAGGGAATTACAGGGTGGTTTTTTTATGCTTCAGATGATAATGAGTCTCTTAGAGCCAGACGTTTAGTGTTTTTACTACTTTTATTTGTTTTTCAACACTGCACTGTTGCCCTGACTGGCTGATGCTCCCAGGAGAAACTGTATAGAATAGATGCCCTCCTCATTCTGATCCTCTTAAGTCTGCTAATCGCTATAACCTCAACACAGATCATAAGATCATAATAATCTGTACCGTCCATGGTATGAGACCAATGTACAGAGACAGAAGCGAGGGCATCTGGGCACCAGGGGCTGAATTATCCACAGGCCCCGCCCCCCACCCCCCCACCTGCTCTAAAGTAAGACATTCCCCAAAAATAAGACTTAAGATACATTTTTTATACTTAAAATGGACATTAGAGCACAGAACCATTTGCTAAGTTTTCTAAATCCCACCACTGGTTGTATCTTACCTTTATTTCTGCGCTGGACCTTTTTATTTAGGCGATGAAAAAAATTCCCAGCCATCTCACTTGAGGTCTGACAGTTGAGAATGAGCCAGGACAGCCCGGCCAAGGTCTTATGACACCTGCTGTGATGTCATCATCTTCCATCCAGCTGTGGGGGGATGCCAGGTGCCCCCTCCAGCAACGGTGGGCCTCTCAATAGGGAGGGTCAGAAAGACCCTGAGAGGTCTGGAAGGAAAAGAGGAAATGGGGGGGGGGGTGAAAGATGGAGGGAAGGCCCCCCAAGGCTCCCAGGAGAACGGAGCCCACAGAATGTTCCGCAAAGTGCTAATATTGTAATATTATGATATTACAATATTAATAATATTAATTAATATTTTACTGCAAACTAGGGCATACAAAACCTTTCCTAGGCCAGTTTTCAAATACAGCTCACCTGCCTGGAACCCACATTGTATATCGGACATTAATACAATTGAGCGAGTCCAGAGGTATTTCACGAGAAGAGTCCTCCTCTCCTCGGCTCACAACAGAATCCCTGATGCCAACCAGGCTTCAAATTGTTCCCTTGGACAACCTGGAACTTCCTACCTGTCAGTGACTATTTCAGCTTCAACCGCAATGATACACGAGCACACAATAGATACAACCTCAAGGTAAACTGCTCCAAACTCGACTGCAGAAAATAGGACTTCAGCTACAGAGTGGTCAATGCCTGGAATGCACTACCTGACTCTGTGGTTTCTTCCCCAAACCCCCCAAACTTTCCCCTCAGACTGTCTCCTGTCGACCTGGCCCCATTCCTAAGAGGTCTGTAAGGGACCTGCATAAGCACCCCCACGTGCCTTCCGTCCCTGTCCTCCTGTCCCCATTTATTCGGATCCATTTCCTGCATTCATAATCACGTTTATACTGATATCTGTTATCTAATACATGCTTGACAAATAAATAGAACAAAATGAATACAAAATAAATGAAATAAGTAAAAATAAATAAACTATGAAGGCTGCAGACCCAAGAGAGGACCTGTCAATCTCTCTCTCTCCAAGGTTCAAGGGATCAAGTGGATCACTCATCTCCCTCTCAGTCCACCCTCTCCCCTCCTTCCCCCCTTTCCCTCCTGGATCCTCTAGCCCACTCCTCCCATAAAACTGACTCGCTTCCCTTAATTTCCTTGGAGATTTATGTGGTGAGGTGGGGCATTGGAGGCAGACCGGGCAGCTGGGAAGGAGAGATACGGTCCGGTCCATCATTTATGGAAAGATCGGATTCCAAAGTCTTTTTGGTCCAGAGGGTTCCCAGCCAACTTTCCCAGCCAGCCTCTGACAATCCAAGTCAATGGGAGAAGCCGGACTCACTTAATGACCAAAGTGGCCAAAGAGATTGTATATTTATTTGTTCGATTTATGTGCTGCCCATCTCTGAAGACTCAGGGTGGCTTACAATATAAATTAGTTATCGATATCAAAGCATTGTTGGAGACCCCACCCACCCACTCTGGCTCCCCTCTGGGAGGGTGTTTCCAAGGATTTCCAACAGGACTCCCCAATTCTGTTGGGGCTTTACTCCCGATGCCCTCCGCCTGGCAAACTCAGGATGCCTTTTTCTCACCATGTACATGGACACATCCGAACAAGACTGTAATGTTTCTCTGTGTCATATAATATAGGTGTGTATGTAGATATATACAGAATATTTAGTTATTTATTTATTTAGTTAGTTATTTAGTCATAATTATGTAGTGTACATTAGAGGTGGCAGCCCTTTGAGAGCTCTATGTAACAAAATTCAATTTTAATGTATGCTGACTAGTGTACATTTAAAGGGACAATAAAGTTATCCTGTCCTGTCCTATTTTCTTTTCTATTATTCCTATTCTATTCTATTCCATTCTATTCCTTCCAATTCTGTTGTTCTGTTCTGTTCTGTTCTGTTCCGTTCTGTATTTTCTATTCTATTCTAGTCTAGTCCATATTTTCTATTCTATTCTATTCTCTTTGATAATCTCAAGGTGGATGCCTGGAGATGTAGTCATGGCAACGGTGTTTATTTTTTTATTAGCTGAGAGTTTTTGCTGCTTCTTCGGTCTGAACCACTTGGACAGAGGGATTCTGGGTGGGCAGAGAGCCATTAGAATGTACCAACTCATGAAATTCTCAGGGGTCGTCCTGTCTTAGCAGTCTTGATCTTCCTAGGGGCTGATGAGGGAGCAGCCCAGAAAATGGGGGACCGGCTGTGTCTGAGGCTTCCGCCTCTACAATAGAATAGAATAGAATAGAATAGAATAGAATAGAATAGAATAGAATAGAATAGAATAGAATAGAATAGAATAGAATAGAATAGAAGCTGGAAGGGACCTTGGAGGTCTTCTAGTCCAGCCCCCTGCTCAAGCAGGAGAACCGAAAGGATCTCAGACAAGGGGCTGCCTAGTTTCTTCTTAGAAACCTCCAGGGATGAAGCAGCCACAAGTTCTGGAGGCAAGCAGTTCCACAGGTTAATTGTCCTCCCTGTTAATTAAGTTTCTCCTTAATTCCAGGCTGCTTCTCTCTTTGTTCAGTTTCCATCCATGGTTCCTTGTCCTGCCCTCTGGAGCTCTGGAGAATCTTTTGACCCGTCTTCTTTGTGGCAGCCTCCCAGATATTGAAATGCTGCTATCACGTCACCCCTAAGTCTTCTTCTCTTTGGACTAGCCAGACCCAAAACCTGCAGCCGTTCTTCCTGTGGTTCAGTCTCCAGGCCTAAACAGGGACAGTGTGAGGATCTGGCTTCTAAGTTGCCTTTCTCAGCTTTGCATTAACTTTCAACCGTTGCTAAATGAATGGTCATAAGTCAAGGACTACCTGTATTGCAGGCATTCAGAGAATCGTAGAATGTAAGCTGTGAAAGGCACCTTCATGGTCATCTAGTCCAACCCTCTCCCCCGTGCAGGAACCCAATGCCACAAACACACCAGTTACATAGACGGATCTCTCATTCTTGCATTTTAATGGGCTTTTCTTTATTTTTATCAGGGAGTTGAAGAGAAAGATTCAGAGCCAAATCTGATGTCACTGCAAGGAACTGGACGTGACCTGAAGGAGAGTCCTATCCAGCTCCCTTGGGACCTCAAAGGCCTGAGGAGAAGCAGCCAAACGGCCAAGAGGCCATTTCAGTGCTCGATGGGAGGAAAAAGGAAGAGGAGATCCCTCACTTCCCATCAAAGGATCTCCTCGGAAGGAAGATCACCTCAAGGCTTGGAGTGTGGAACTCTACCGTAGACTTCTGTCCATCTTGAATGGCTTGAACAGATGCTTCCCTCCATTTCTGCCCATTTCAGTGAGGTGTTTCTGCTCCTTTTTCTTGGAGAAGAATGATGGATCCATCCAGCCACCCACTCTGGAAGCTCCAGTCCTTCCTTTCGGAGGTTGACCAGGGATGCCAGAAGCCATCCTGCCAGGGAGCCTCTGGATGGCCCAGAAGAAGCCTCTCTCAGGTTTCCCAGAGAAGCCATCCAGGACCCTTGGCCTGCATTCTGTGGCTGTCTTGGCTTTGAGATTCTCCCCAGAAGCTTTCAGCCATTCCTTCTCCGGTTTATACGGCAGCCTCGGAGGTTTCATGTCTTCAAGAGTTTCTCTCTTGTCTTCCGGTGTTGTAATAGCCGCCCTTGTGTTTCTTTTGGACTGTCAGAAAATTTCTCAGCTCCTCCGTTTCTCCTCCAGCTCCCTGAAGAGTTCTGCCTTGTTTCCCACAAGCTGGGAATTTTCCTTCAGGAGCTCCTTAGAGTAGACCTAGCTTTATACACCTAGGACTAAAAGTGTCAGGAGCCAGACATTCGTGAGTTTCTTCCTTCTTTTGGAACTTTATTTTACAAAATTAGGGATATTTGTAGTACAATAGATGTTTCAATCCATTTTGGGATTCCTCGGGAGCTTTTCCAAGTTCTTCAAGTCCTCCTCCTGGTCCTCTCCTTCCCCATGGGATGTTCCAGCCCCTTCAGCATGGAGGCTAATGAGTGATGGAGTCTCTGGCTGTGGAAGAATGAGAAGGGGGGATTTAGTAATAAGCAGTGGTGGGATTCAATTTTTTTAACAACCGGTTTTGTGGGCGGTGCTTAGTTGGGGCGGTGCTTAGTTGGGGGTGTGGCTAGCTGATCATGTGAGTGGGTGGGCGTGGTTAGCTGGTCATGTGACCGGGTGGCCGTGGATATGTGCATGGGGACTACTCAGATGGCTGAAAAAAATCATTCCTCGCACTATTGACTGGTCCTCACATTTATAACCATCCTCACCTCTCTGCACATTGAAGCATTCTTAACAACCGTGTCAGTCATTTCACAACTAGTTCTTTTCACCACGGTGAGAAAATAGGGCGCAAAACGTAAAATGTGAGGACAGTCGTAAGTGCAAGGATTGGTCAAAAGTGTGAGAACCGGTCAAAAATACCTTTTTCAGCCCTCTGAGTAGTCCTTATGCACATAGGGACTACCCAGAAGGTTGAAAAAAGTGATTTCTGACAGGTCCTCCCACTTTTGACCTGTCATCATTGATGCCCATTGCAGCATTCTTAATTAAACTAATTAAATAAAAAGGCAGTCCGAGGGAGTCCGAGGGGGCGTTCAGGCCGGCTGCAGGGCAAGGTGATACAACTGGGGTAGAGAGGCCGCTGCTGCCCAGGTGGGAGGCGGGCTCAGGCCTACAGTTCTTAAGTGAATTTTGCTTTTTTGGCACCGTTGTTAAGTGAATCACTGCGGTTGTTAAGTTAGTCACACGGGATGTGAAGTGAACCTGGCTTCCTCATTGACTTTACTGGATGACGTGAGCCCCAGATACTGTGACCGTCATAAATGTGAGTCAGCCACAAAGCCTCTGAAGGAGGGAAGGAGGGAGGGATGACAACAGAATTGATAAAACTGGAAATCCTCAGGAAAGACTCTGCTTAAGAGACAAACAGAAGCTGGTTGTGAAAATATTGACAGACCCCTCGCATCCTGGACAGAAACTCTTTCAACTCCTACCCTCAAAACGACGCTATAGAGCACTGCACACCAGAACAACTAGACCCAAGAACAATTTTTTTCCCAAACGCCATCACTCTACTAAACAAATCATTCCCTCAACTCCATTAATCTTCTCATCGTTCCTCTCACCCATCTCCTCCCACTTATGATTGTATGACTGTGATCTTGTTGCTGGTATCCTTAAGATTTATATTGACTGTTTCCCTATGACTATCATTAAGTGTTGCACATCATGATTCTTGATGAATGTATCTTTTCTTTTATTTACTCCGAGAGCATATACACCAAGACAAATTCCTTGTGTGTCCAATGACACTTGGCCAATAAAATTCAATAATCTTCTGTTGTATTCTATTCTATTCTATTCTATTCTATTCTATTCTATTCTATTCTATTCTATTCTATTCTATTCTATTCTATTCTATTCTATTCTATTCTATTCTATTCTATTCTATTCTATTCCATTCCATTCCATTCCACTCCACTCCACTCCACTCCACTCCACTCCACTCCACTCCACTCCATTCCATTCCATTCCATTCCATTCCATTCCATTCCATTCCATTCCATTCCATTCCATTCACTGTGGCTGTTCACAGCTTATTTCCCAAACTTTATGAAAACCATATAATTTTCATCACTTGACAGGAAGTCCGATTTGGATGATAAAACTAAACCCCGAAAGCAAAGATGCAGTCAAGAGTTCGGGTGCTGCAAAGCAGAGCGCCAGTCTTCATGAAAGGGGGTTTCCATGAAGGCTTCTATGGCCTCCAGAAGCTTTTTCAGAAAATCCGGGGTGGGTGAGGGCATCTCAGGGCTTCCTGCTGCCCTCCCCCTCTCCATAGAAAAGGCAAAGAGGCAAAGGTGGAGGAGAAGACATTCTGGGCAAGGAAGGAGGGACTGGGATCTCTGCTGATGTTAAATTTCATTTTAAAAGTTAGGTGTATGTAGATGCCTTGTGACCCTTCAGATCTGTTTCCTTACGGGGATCTTCCTCAGCCCCTCCAACAAGGAGGGGGCTCCCAATGCGAGGCCTTCCTTCCCTTGAAGGGCTGGGCAAACCCCCAGAGGGAGCCCCCTTGAAGCAGCTCCAGAGAAAGTCAGCCAGGATCCTCTAGCCCACTCCTCCCATAAAACTGACTCGCTTCCCTTAATTTCCTTGGAGATTTATGTGGTGAGGTGGGGCATTGGAGGCAGACTGGGCAGCTGGGAAGGAGAGATACGGTCCGGTCCATCATTTATGGAAAGATCGGATTCCAAAGTCTTTTTGGTCCAGAGGGTTCCCAGCCAACTTTCCCAGCCAGCCTCTGACAATCCAAGTCAATGGGAGAAGCCGGACTCACTTAATGACCAAAGTGGCCAAAGAGATTGTATATTTATTTGTTCGATTTATGTGCTGCCCATCTCTGAAGACTCAGGGTGGCTTACAATATAAATTAGATATCAATATCGAAACATTGTTGGAGACCCCACCCACCCACTCCGGCTCCCCTCTGGGAGGGGGTTTCCAAGGATTTCCAACAGGACTCCCCGATTCTGTAGGGGCTTTACTCCCAATGCCCTCCGCCTGGCAACCTCAGGATGCCTTTTTCTCACCATGTACATGGACACATCCGAACAAGACTGTAATGTTTCTCTGTGTCATATAATATAGGTGTGTATGTGGATATATACAGAATATTTAGTTATTTATTTATTTTGTCGTGATTATGTAGTGTCTATTGGAGGTGGCAGCTCTTTGAGAGCTCTATGCAACGAAATTCCATTTTAATGTATGCTGACTAGTGTACATTTAAAGGGACAATAAAGTTATCCTGTCCTATCCTATTCTGTATTTTCTTTTCTATTATTCCTATTCTATTCTATTCCATTCTGTTTCTTCCAACTCTGTTATTCTGTTCTGTTCTGTTCTGTTCTGTTCCGTTCCGTTCCGTTCCGTTCCGTTCCGTTCCATTCCATTCTGTATTTTCTATTCTATTCTATTCTAGTCCATATTTTCTATTCTATTCTATTCTATTCTATTCTATTCTATTCTGTTCTGTTCTGTTCTGTTCTGTTCTGTTCTGTTCTGTTCTGTTCTAGTCCATATTTTCTATTCTATTCTATTCTATTCTATTCTATTCTATTCTATTCTATTCTATTCTATTCTATTCTATTCTACTCTACCCTACCCTACCCTACCCTACCCTACCCTACCCTACCCTACCCTACCCTACCCTATCCTATCCTATCCTATCCTATCCTATCCTATCCTATTCTGTTCTAGTCCATATTTTCTATTCTATTCTATTCTATTCTATTCTATTCTATTCTATTCTATTCTATTCTATTCTATTCTATTCTATTCTATTCTATTCTATTCTATTCTATTCTATTCTATTCTATTCTATTCTAGTCCATATTTTCTCTTCTCTTCTCTTCTCTTCTCTTCTCTTCTCTTCTCTTCTCGTCTCGTCTCGTCTCGTCTGGTCTGGTCTGGTCTGGTCTGGTCTGTTCTAGTCCATATTTTCTATTCTATTCTATTCTATTCTATTCTGTTCGGTTCGGTTCTAGTCTAGTCTAGTCTTAGTCTATTCTAGTCCATATTTTCTATTCTATTCTATTCTATTCTATTCTATTCTATTCTATTCTGTTCTGTTCTGTTCTGTTCTGTTCTGTTCTGTTCTGTTCTGTTCTGTTCTGTTCTGTTCTAGTCCATATTTTCTATTCTATTCTGTTCTATTCTATTCTATTCTAGTCTAGTCTAGTCTAGTCTAGTCTAGTCTAGTCTAGTCTAGTCCATATTTTCTATTCTATTCTATTCTATTCTATTCTATTCTATTCTATTCTATTCTATTCTATTCTATTCTATTCTATTCTATTCTATTCTATTCTATTCTATTCTATTCTATTCTATTCTATTCCATATTTTCTGTTCTGTTCTGTTCTGTTCTGTTCTGTTCTGTTCTGTTCTGTTCTGTTCTGTTCTGTTCTGTTTGTTCGGTTTGGTTCTATTCTATTCTATTCTATTCTATTCTATTCTATTCTATTCTATTCTATTCTATTCTATTCTATTCTATTCTATTCTATTCTATTCTATTCTATTCTATTCTATTCTCTTTGATAATCTCAAGGTGGATGCCTGGAGATGTAGTCATGGCAACGGAGTTTATTTTTTTATTAGCTGAGAGTTTTTGCTGCTTCTTTGGTCTGAACCACTTGGACAGAGGGATTCTGGGTGGGCAGAGAGCCATTAGAATGTACCAACTCATGAAATTCTCAGGGGTCATCCTGTCTTAATGATCTTGATCTTCCTGGGGGCTGATGAGAGAGCAGCCCAGAAAATGGGGGACCAGCTGTGTCTGAGGCCTGCGCCTCTGGAATAGAACAGAATAGAACAGAACAGAACAGAACAGAACAGAACAGAACAGAGTAGAGCTGGAAGGGACCTAGGAGGTCTTCTAGTCCATCCCCCTGCACAAGCAGGAGAACCTAAAGGATCTCAGACAAATGGCTGTCTAGTTTCTTCTTAGAAGCCTCCAGGGATGAAGCAGCCACAACATCTGGAGGCAAGCAGTTCCATGGGTCAATGGTCCTCCCTGTTAGGAAGTTTCTCCTTAATTCCAGGCTGCTTCTCTCTTTGTTCAGTTTCCACCCATGGTTCCTTGTCCTTGCACTTATGACTGTCCTCACATTTATGCCCGTTGCCGCATTCTTAACAACCATGTCACTCATTTCACAGCTAGTTCTCTTCACCACGGTGAGAAAATAGGGCGCAAAATGTACAATGTGAGGACAGTCGTAAGTGCGAGGACCGGTCAAAAGTGCGAGAACTGGTCAAAAATACCTTTTTCAGCCCTCTGAGTAGTCCTTATGCACATAGGGACTACCCAGAGGTCTGAAAAAAGTGATTTCTGACAAGTCCTCCCACCTTTGACCTGTCATCATTGATGCCCATTGCAGCATTCTTAATTAAACTCATTAAATAAAAATGCAGTCCGAGGCAGTCCGAGGGGGCGTTCAGGCCGGCTGCAGGGCAAGGTGATACAACTGGGGTAGAGAGGCCACTGCTGCCCAGGTGGGAGGGGGGCTCAGGCCTGCAGGGCTGGCTGCAAGGTGAAGCAATGGGATGGGGAGCTCAGGGGTCTGCAACCTTAAGCACTCAGCCTAAGCACCCCGTCCTTTCTTCATTCCCTGGGAAGAGGCACCTTCCCATAGAGTCAATGGGACTTGCTTGGAATAAGTATCTGTTGTGAATAGTTCTGTTGTTGTAGAACTGACACATGTGAAATTGCAATATCACACTGGACTGATCGTGGAATCTTTCGTTAGACTAGTGCCTATCTAACATTTTAAATTCCGGAGATTGATTGAAGAGCTACCGAGTCAGCTGTGCATTGTCCATGTAGCCTGTTGGGCACTTCCCTAATACCCAACATAAATAATCTAAAATGGCTGCTCCACCTAATGGAGGCCAAATTTTCTGTGGCTAAGCGAGACAGTTCTTAAGTGAATTTTGCCTTTTTGGCACCGTTGTTAAGTGAATCACTGAGGTTGTTAAGTTAGTCACACGGGATGTGAAGGGAACGTGGCTTCCTCATTGACTTTACTGGATGACTTGAGCCCCAGATACTGTGACCGTCATAAATGTGAGTCAGCCACAAAGCCTCTGAAGGAGGGAAGGGGGGAGAGACAACACAATTGATAAAACTAGAAATCCTCAGGAAAGACTCTGCTTAAGAGACAAACAGAAGCTGGATGTGAAAATATTGACAGACCCCTCGCATCCTGGACATCAACTGTTTCAACTCCTACCCTCAAAACGACGCTATAGAGCACTGCACACCAGAACAACTAGACCCAAGAACAATTTTTTCCCCAAACGCCATCACTCTACTAAAGAAATAATCCCCTCAACTCCATTAATCTTCTCATCGTTCCTCTCACCCATCTCCTCCCACTTATGATTGTATGACTGTGATCTTGTTGCTGGTATCCTTAAGATTTATATTGACTGTTTCCCTATGACTATCATTAAGTGTTGCACATCATGATTCTTGATGAATGTATCTTTTCTTTTATGTACTCCGAGAGTGTATACACCAAGACAAAGTCCTTGTGTGTCCACTGACACTTGGCCAATAAAATTCAATAATCTTCTCTTCTCTTCTCTTCTCTTCTCTTCTCTTCTCTTCTCTTCTCTTCTCTTCTCTTCTCTTCTCTTCTCTCCTCTCCTCTCCTCTCCTCTCCTCTCCTCTCCTCTCCTCTCCTCTCCTCTCCTCTCCTCTCCTCTCCTCTCCTCTCTTCTCTTCTCTTCTCTTCTCTTCTCTTCACTGTGGCTGTTCACAGCTTATTTCCCAAACTTTATGAAAACAATATAATTTTCATCACTTGACAGTAAGTCCGATTTCATCACTTGACAGTAAGTCCGATAAAACTAAACCCCAAAAGCAAAGATGCAGTCAAGAGTTCGGGTGCTGCAAAGCAGAGCGCCAGTCTTCATGAAAGGGGGTTTCCATGAAGGCTTCTATGGCCTCCAGAAGCTTTTTCAGAAAATCCGGGGTGGGTGAGGGCATCTCAGGGCTTTCTCTAGGCTTCCTGCTGCCCTCCCCCTCTCCATAGAAAAGGCAAAGGGCCAAAGGTGGAGGAGAAGACATTCTGGGCAAGGAAGGAGGGACTGGGATCTCTGCTGATGTTAAATTTCATTTTAAAAGTTAGGTGTATGTAGATGACTTGTGACCCTTCAGATCTGTTTCCTTACAGGGATCCACCTCAGCCCCTCCAACCAGGCCTTCCTTTCCTCTAAGGGCTGGGCAGACCCCCAGAGGGAGCCCCCTTGAAGCAGCTCCAGAGAAAGTCAGCCCAGGAAAGGTTTCCTGGCATTTTGTGATATGTCCTAATCATTGATCCAGCAGTGGGGAGATGCTGGGGGTGCCCCCTCAGAGACCCCTCAGCAACTGGGGACCTTTGAAGAGGAGCTAAAAGGGAGATTCTGAGAGGCCTCAGGCAAAGTCTCTGGTGTAAAAGAAGGGGGGAAATGGAGGTGGAAAATGGAGGGAAGAACCTCCAGGGTTCCCAGGAGAGCTCAGCACTCAGAAGGTCTTTATTCTGCTAAATAATTTAAGGAGGGGGAAGGGAAGAGAAAGGGAGGGGGAGAGAGAGAGAAGGAGGAAGAGGAGGGAGGAGGGAGAGGAGGGATGGAAGAGAAAACCAAGGGAAGGGATGCTTTAGTGGCTTCCTATCCTTGAACTGTGAAGACTGCAGGAGTATCATCATCATCATCATCATCATCATCATACTTTATTGCTGTCATAGACCAAAAAGACCAAAACATCCAGGACACATAGCTGGCACACGACCAGACTAAAGTGCAAAACGGCAGCAGGATCAGTGGTGGAAACCACTCCGTCAAACTCACTGTAAAGTTGTACATAGGGAGAAAATACTATATTGCGATTTACATAAATCTGGACATCGCATTTTATACAGCCACCAGCTAGCTCAACTGCTGGCGATCAAGAGGACTGACCTCAGTCAGTGGGTCCAGCCCGTCCCTTCTCCCGGCTCTTACATCTCAAGACTGCAGCAAAAATTTTTTGCTACCTCTAGTGTAATCTTAGAATCGGTATCTTGAAGTAAGAAGCGGAGACTAAGCGTTTCAGATAATCTGGGAAATCTTTGGCAAACGGGAGAGATAAGTTCTGACCTTCTCTCCTGATAATGGGGACAAGTAAATACGATGTGAGCCAACGATTCCGAAGATCGACCGTCACATGAACAGTGGGTGGGTTTCACACCTCCCGAGCTCCTGCTATCCAAGACATTCGAGGGGATCACATTAAAACGTGCCTTCAGAAAGTCCAACCTGTATTTAACAAAGGATAGCATAGAAAGATATTTGGGGGGGGGTGCATTCGGGGAATAATACGGAGAGAAAATCGAGAACATATTCCCGCACCAAGTGCCAGATTCTGTTGTCTTTCAGTATCATCCAATCACTGAAATATTATCTGGGCCTAGCATAAGGGTTTCAACAGGGGGAATACCTATCTTCATAAGTTTGGTGTGAATATTGTGGGCCCAGGGACTGTGGAAGTCATCCCGCCATAAGCACTGGCCTAAATAGGAGTCTGGAAGTCTGGTCCACAGGGTCAGCCAGTAGCCAATGGCAACTTCCACAGAACAGTAGCGAGAGACGGTCGGCCCAGTTCCAAGCGGATGGCAGCATTACTCACACAGGGGGGGAACTCCCATTAGGTGGCGTAAGAACTGGCTTTGAACTGACTCGAGGAGGGAAATATTTGTTTGAACCCAAAGGGGGGCACCGTATGTAATGGCAGCTATCACCTTTGCCCTATCTACTTTCAATACTGAGGGAATATGCTGGGCTCCCTCCGTGTAAAGGAATTGCAGAAGGGCATGAGTAGTGGCCTTCGACTTGGTGCGGAGGGACTTAACCTGTGCAAGCCACATGGCATTGGATTGGAAAAGAATGCCTCAATATTGGCATCTATGGACCTGTTCCACTGCTCTGCCATCCAGCTTCCATTGATAGTTTTTCCTGCTTCTTGAGAAAATCACAATCTTAGACTTAGAATGTTTGATAGATGGTTGGCGCAACAATAGTTGGAAAGGATTTGAAGGGCTCTAAGCAGCCCCCCCCCCCCCCCGAGAGAATGAAAGAATTGCAGCATCGTCCGCATAGAGCAGGAGTGGGCACCTATAGTCAGCTAATCTGGGGGCACGGATATAATTCAGTTGGGCCCTTGACGCCCTTCTCCAGTCTCTAATATATAAGTTAAAAAGAAGGGGTGCCAATATACAACCCTGTCCGACCCCCCCATTAACAGGGATGGCCTTAGAAAGGTCCCCTTGGGGGGTAAGGCCCACTTTTGCCTCCGTTCCCTCCTGCAGTTGGGAGATGAGCCAGAGAAGTCTTGTATCGATGCCCCAGGAAAGGAGTTTGCCCCACAGTTTATATCTGGGAATACTGTCAAAAGCAGCCTTTAAATCTATAAAGGCAACACAGAGACGGCCTTTCCTAGGGGTAGAATATTTTAAGGCTAGATGATATAGGATCAGAGCATCATCAATAGTAGAATGGTATCTTGCAGGCACCTTTGAATATCTCTCTGTCCAAGGTTAATGGGATCAAGTGGATCACTCAGGTCCCCCTCAGTCCATCATCTTCCCTCTGGTCACAGAGTCTCCCCAATACTGACAATATAAACGGATGTTTCGGAAGTTGCCTGGATTGGAGGGGGAGCCTTTCTTATGAATTGGCACAATGAGGGCCTCTTTCCAGACCTTTGGGATAATGCCTGTTTGATTAATCCCATTAAAAACCTCAGTAAGGACAATAATCCACCAGTCCTTATGGCCTTGAATGGCCTCAGGGGGGAGAAGGTCAGGGCCGGAGGCTTTTCCCGATTTGAGTTGTCGAATTAACTTCGAGATGGTGGAGGGGTTCACAGGGGACCATCTAGGGAGGTGTTCGGGGGGAATATCTAACGCCGTAAAGGATGGCAAGTCTGCATCGTAGAAGACTTGGTGTAGGAAAAGTTCCCATGTGGGGCAGATACAGAGTAAATAAACCTACTGGTAGGCCTTCTATTCAGCAAACTCCAGAAATCACAAGGATTACGGGATTGTGCGGCATCTAATAAGTTGTTCCACCTCAGCCGTTGCCAGTTTTGTTTGGCTCTGGCTTGTTTGCACTGTATATTAAACCAGGGGGCCCCCCTCCTCCGAGGAACTCTACCAGGTGTAAGAGTCGAGGGCTTAAAGGAGGCTATTAAGTCGCTCGAGCAATCTGGAAAGGCGGTGAAGAGCACGCTGGGAGTGGCCTTAGAATTAGTTAGAGCTAGCAGGTTCTTAGCAGACTCTTGGTCATAAAAGCTCGCATGAGATAAGGCCAAGGTATTCGACCATTTCGATACCATCAGGGATCCTCTGGCATTGGCAGCTATTGGGGCAGCATGAGTAAGACGATTCTGTGGTCTGCTCAGGAGTGCGTCGAAGGTGAGAGGAAGATGGTCACTAAATATCATCTCATCCACTTTAAAGGAGATGACATAGGGCAAAAAAGCTCTTGAGACCAGGACACACCTCATACTAACGGATACCCTCTCTCTCACTCTAAGGCCTATGCATGTTTCCTTGGCCGTAAGGCTCCTCTCTTTCAGGGGGAATTACTCCTAAGAGATACACATGATTGCAGGCAGACAGCTAGCTCCCTTGTTTAATAGGCTGCAAGTAAAATTTCTACATTAACAGAATTTATAGCTAAACAACAGAATATAGGAGCAAAAAATCATCGCAATAGTCTGAGCTCTGCTTTTCTTCTTTAAATGGAAGAACTCCCCATTTTAACCAGACATTAAGACTCCCTCCCCACTTCTTTGGCTGGAAACTCCTTTCAGGGTGGGAGGGAAACCCAAATAAAAAGAGGAAGGAGGCGAGGACAGAAAATTGAAACAGGAGGCATTTTTCAGCTGCTTTCTGAGACTGAAACATTGAGGGGACCCAAGGAAGCAGCATCCAGCAGGGACAAAGAAGACCCCCCGCTCCCATCCCCCACCATCCCCCACTGCCTTCTATTTCTCTCCCTGCCCCCCTCTTCTCTCTCCTGGGAAGAAGGAGACAGAGCTTAAAAATAAAAAAGGAAGCTCTGCAGCTGAGCGGAGAAAGCAGAAGCTGGGAAGGATGTTGCTACAGAGTTAAAAGGATGAAAAAATGGCCCTTCCCCTGTTCCTCCCCTCCCTCTTTTTCTCCCCACCACTTTCTTTTAGCTTTGGCTCCAGTGCCAAAGGAGGGAATTCTCTTGTGTGTCTGAAGTCCCCCTCCTTTTTTCCCCGCCCAGCTGGAGAAGGGCAGGAGAGGGCTGAGCTGCCCCCATCAGTCCCAGCACAGCAGCTGCCTGCAACGCCACTGACCAGCAGGGAGAAGGGAGCAAAGCAGAGCCCCCCCCCCCATCCCCTGCCCCACCTGTCCCCCCCCCAATTGCTCCCCACTGGAAGAGGCGCATTTTACTGGAGAGTGGCAGCTCTGGGTCCTCTCTCAGCCATTGAATGCAGGGAGTGGGAGGCAATTCACTTCTCCCACTCAGGAGGAGTTTTCCTTTCCTTTGCAAGGTTTTTCCCTGCACTCAACGGCTGAGAGACGACCGGGAGCTGCCAGTCTGTGCTCTGCCAGGCGAGCAGCAGAGTGAGGAAGCCAGAGATCTGCCCGCTTCCTGTCATCTGCAGTTTACTCATCAGCACCATGCTCCAGAGTAAACTTGCTCATGAGGAAACTGCAGATTAGAGGTGTTAAGGATATTGTTGCTGTGTTTACAGCTAGCAGAGTAACGTGCACAGAGAAACGATGCTGAGAGCAATGAAATAGGAGATACGTGCAACCTGGTGTTATCAAAAGTTTTCTTTATAGTGGAAAATAAACAATCTCGTAGTCTTCTAAACAGTCCAAGTCTTTACCGGTTAACTCCAAAAAGCTTCTTACCAAACAAACAGGAGTTGGTTCACTCTGGTTCACAAACCAGAGATCCACCCACACACGCACGCGATGATAGTACAATGGCAGCTTATCATCAGCTGAATACATTACAGTACCTTTCTTAAATACGTTGTTAAATTACAACTAATTATAGCATGACTCGGCATTACAGCATGATGCAGCATTAAAACTTAAAGTCACAGAACACATATATTGCCTGGACAATCTGTTAGGCCCAAATCATATCCTAACAAGAGGCAGCCAGCAGCTCGCAGGCAGAGAAAGACCCCTCCTCCTCCTGCCTCCGTGCATCGAGGAGGCTGAGTAGCAGCGGGAAGAGCTCGGGACGAGAGGCGCAGGAAGCGGCTGCCAGTAATGCCGTCAGGTGAAGATGTTGTGGGCGGAGAGGCTCGACTCCCCCTTAGGAGCCTCAGTTTACTCGTGAGCACCATTGGCCTTTCTCCCTGCCTCTCCCAGTCAACGTTGCTCACGAGTAAACTGCAGCTAGGCTCTCCCACATGCTCCCCTCCCTCCCTGCGTGCATCGGTCCACCATCTGCTGCTGGTATCAGCCTCCACCAGCTCTCCGTCCCCAGTCACCCGTGTCCTCGGCCTTCCCTTTGCCAGCAGCGGTGAGCAGAAGGATGGGGGCAGAGTCTGCAAGCAATGGCTGGGCAGGTGGGTGAGCATCAGGCAGGCGGGGTGAGCAAGTGGGAACCGTGGCCAGCCAAAGGTCACTAATGGTTTGGAAAAACGTGCCAAATTTCCACTGACGGTTCTCCCAAACTCAGTGTATCACTAAGGGAAGCTTTGCCACACAGCCAGCGAGGCCAATAAATAGTGGTGTGGAGGGTCGGGGCAAGGGGCGGAGCGAGTCAGCAATTTAACAAATGGTTTGGTTGAACCGCCTAGAACCGGCAGAATCCCACCACTGCCTATAGGGCTGCCCCATCTGTTGTCCCTGGTGGCAGATGGAAGATTGTGAATCCCACTCCTGACACCAGTTTCTGCGGAAAGAAACACAGCACCCAAAAACTCCAATAATCCAGGCTCACTGCAGTTATTATTTATTTAGCATCCATTGGAGGAATTTCCCCCCATAAAATAGTGGGAGGAAATTTTTACAGACAAAAGGATGCACTCATATTTATACATTCCAGGAAAGGAGGAGAAAATGATAATCATACATATGCATATTTCATTTAATAGATGATGTAAACATGAATATTCAGAATTAGCAAGACTCAAGTTACCTCCCCAGCCTTGTACTGTTGCTACCCTCAAGAAAGAGTTATTGTGTAAACAAAAAGAAACATCTCAATTGTGTTGCCACAGCAGTTTGTATGAAATGTACTGAGAAATGAAGGCATCAACATTGCTCCATACATTCCTTCTATATTTCTCTCTTGCTAACATGCTCCCATTTCTCCAAGAAATTTGTCTCCTCACAATCTTCCACACACCCTTTATTTATTTCAAAAAAATAGTTGGCCCACTCATGCATTGAGAAGAGCTTGGGCCATTTTTTATGTTTGGACTGTGGAAAATGTTAAAAGTTGAAATTCCTTAGTCTCACAATTACAAATTTCTTCTGGCTCCTCCTTAGTGAAGAATTCAATAATTTCCAAATTTGAAACATATAGATATGATTTTCTTTGACTCCTGCATACTATCTAAATAGAAAGAATATCTCCTTTCAAAAAAAAACCCCACAAATAAAATAAACTTTAATAATTCTTACAATATCATAATGGTGTTAGATCTCATATTTTTACATTGATTCTGGCTGTCAGCTGCTCCTTTGTGTTGAGCTCTGGCCTCAGAAGGATAATGTAGCACTTGGGGATGAAGATGCAGCCCAGCAGACCAGCACTGGAGGCCAGGATGGAGAAGACCTGCACAGCCACCATGTATTTCCCTTTGGTGCTCAGGTAGGTGGGCACAAAAGTCACCCAGACACTGCAGAAGACCAGCATGCTGAAGGTGATCAGCTTGGCTTCGTTGAAGGCCCCAGGCAGGTTCCTGGCCAGGAAAGCCACCGTGAAGCAGATGGAAGCCAGGAAGCCCATGTAGCTGAGGGTGACGTAGAACATGACAACGGCCCCTTCGTTGCATTGCAGGATGATCTCTCCAGGCTGGGAGTGGAGGTCAGTGTCAGGGAAGGGGGGAGAAACTCCTAGCCAGATGGAGCAGATGATAACTTGCACAGCAGAAGAAGAAAGGATGATGGAGTTGGCCAAGCTCTTCCCCAACCATCTCTTCACTCGGTTTCCTGGTTTTGTGGCCAGGAAAGCCAGCACCACCATGATGGTTTTGGCCAAGAGAGAAGAAGTGGCAACTGAGAAGATGAGGCTGAAGACCGTCTGTCGGAGAAGGCAGGTGGCTTTCCTTGGTTGACCAATGAAGAGAAGAGGAGATAAGAAGCAAAGGACGAGGGAGACCAGGAGTATGTAGGAGAGGTCCCTGTTGTTGGCTTTGACAAGGGGAGTTTCTCGGTATTTAATAAAGATGATTAGAGCAAGGCCTGTGATTAAGAATAAGAGTAGGGCAAAAGAAACCAGGATGATGCCCAGATGTTCCTCATAAGACAGAAAGGTTATGACTTTGGGGATACACTGAATTCGATCCTCATTTGGGTATTTATCATCTGGACATTTGGTGCATTTTTCCGTATCTGAGAAAGCAAAAAAGCAATATATCTTTAATATTCTGTCCTTTTCTCTTGCAAGAAAAACCTTCTTTAGATAATGGCTGATACCACAGACATTTTCCAAGAAGTATTTGTTAACTATTTCATTAAAAAGGATAAGAAGGATATTTTTTTTCTTAAAAAATGTAGCTAGTTATATGAAGTTAAGGGAAGTCCTACGATGTTAATTATTTCCTGTGTAATGTGTAGAATCTTCATAGGAACCTATATTATTAGAGGTTAATATCGAATCATATAATCTTTTTAGGCAAACATCTTGAGTCCTGCCCCATGGCAGTTAATATCCTGGACTTGGATTATACCTTCAATATCTTGTAACATTTGGAAGCAACCTGGAATTAGGGAGAAACTTCCTATTAGTGAGAGGATTTAGCCAGTGGAACAGCTGGCCTCCAGAAGTTGTGGGTGCTTCAACATTGGAGGTTTTTAAGAAGAAACTGGACAGTCACTTGTCTGAAATGGTATAGGGTTTCCTGCTTCAATAGGGGGCTGGACTAGAAGATCTCCAAAGTTCCTTCTACTCTATTCTGATTGATTGATTGATCTATATGGCAGACAATTTGTGTAATGAGTTCCCCCCATAACTATCCAGGGCACCAGATTATGGCCCAGTGACACCTTCTCAGTGATCCTCAAGGGAGGCCAATAAACAATGAATTGGAAGTCTTTCAGAAGGTGGACCTGAAACAATTCATCTAGTTTCAAAGCTCTCAGATGTTCCTAGAAAGGTAAACTTAGCAGCACATATTCAAACCAGAAAGCAGAAGAGATATTTCCTCTGCTGTTAGTAAAGCTTGCCCAGTCTGCCACCCCCTCCTCCCATCTCTTTCCCAGCCTCTCCTTCCAGGTCTTTTTGATTTACTTCCGTTTAGATAAGAAATTGTGCAGGTTAAAAATAAAAAACCAGGTGAGCTTTGATCTGTCTTTTAACTTGCAGTTTCATGAAAAGGTTCTGGATGGGTCCAGTTCCACAAAGCCTCCAATTTTCCTCCGTGTGACCCACCTTCCTGAGTGGAGAAGGTCCCCTCCGGACAAGGAATGCAGTCGTAGCAGCAAACTGGCTCTCCTTCTCGAGCCCTCTTGACAAATCCAGGATGACAACTTTCCACACATTTGGACTGAGGCAGGGACTGAGCAGAAGAAAAGGAAGGCCAAAGAAAAGATGTTAGGACTCTCCGTCCATGGAAAATGGAGGTAGAAATGGATGGAGACAAGGAGCCTCTGGTCTTCACTGAGGTAAATATGAAACCTCCGACTACTTCTAAACAGATGCAGGAGGTATAACAACTGGCAGGTTCTTCCTTTAGTTCCTCCCTTTTGCTTTCAGAATTTAACATTACAATAAAGTACTTTTCTATTTAATGTAGTCTAGATGGATGGAATTGAAAAAAGATTGAAATATGATGATATATTCTTATTAAAACTGATAATAAAGTTTACAGTAAAAGATTTAGGAAATTTTATTCTATTAGGTTTTTTAATATGAAATTAAACTGTGATGAAGAAAGAAACCTCTGACCAGTAAGACCTTGAAAGGTTTCCATAAAACATGGCAAAGCCACTCCACTTAGGTCCCGTCTCTTGAAGAAATACAATCAGATGACATCAACTGACATGGAAGGCCAACCACCCTGGAGACTCTAGGCTTTGCCCACTTGAAATGGGACCTTTGGAAAACAGAGAAAAGACACCAACATTTCTCCCACCTTATTGAGCAACTTTAGTTGTGAAAGAGCATCTTGGTTGATAAAAAGTCTCTGCCTTTCAAAATACGCCAGAATCTCTTCCCTGATATCCCCCTTGGGGAGAACCAACAAGCTGTCAATTCTCAGATCTGCTGTTATCTCTCCATTTTGGTCCAAGTACAGTTTTCTTCGAGAAATATTCCAAAATTCATTCTTCTCCAGAAAGGGATGTAACTAGAATGGGAACATCCAAAAATTTGAAAAACAGAAAACTTTGTTTCTTATCACATTGAATCACATTGAATCACATTGAATCTTTCTTCTACAATTGTCTAATTTCCAAATATGCTTAATTAGGACACAACATTGTCATCATCTTCAAAAGCTAACAAGAAAGTTTGAGAAAAATTTGTCAATTGATATACTGACAAAATATTTAAAAAGTATATAATTGATACAATATGTTAGATCGTGGGCGCAAAGAAGGAGAGGACTCGTAGTATAGCTAACATGTTTATTTAACTCCGTAGTTATACGGGAGCTGTCTCCGGCTTCAGCCACTGACGCTTCTTTAAAGTTCCTGCTCTCAGGATTAATTCTTGATAGGACTATTTGAATTGTCACTCGATACTTAACACAATTGGTCAAATATAGGGAACATTCTAGAGCAGATGAAAATAAAATGAACAGAGAAAAAAAAGATGATTCATAAACTCTTTGAAAACATCAGGTTGATTCCCAGAAAACATGGGTTGATCAAGAAGAAAGTTGTCAGGCTAATCTTCTCCTTGATCATCCTAATGGAAAACACCTCCAGATGTACTAATTCTACTTGATTGTAATGCCACATCAACAAAATTTTGCAGATCAGAAAGAACAAATCTCCCACCAACTCTTTTCTCAGCCTGAAAAGTTAGCCAGGATCCTTTCTGAGTTTCTTTCTCTCCCATTATGCAGCTGCAAGATTCTCCCCTCTTCTCTGATCCTTCCCTAGGCAGCCTCTCTTCCCCTCATCCCAAAAGTCATTCTCACACATCATTAAACTTCCTAAATAGATTATGGGAACTCTGGTGACATCACTGGATTTCAGGAAAGGACTCACAAATAATTGTGTGATGTGATTAGAAACCTGAGGCCTGGATGATAAGAGGATAAAAACTGTCTTCGAAATGATACTGAAATAGTTTCTAACCCTTTTTAATCTTTCCTATGAAACTTGAAGGTGATGAATAAGGGGGATAACTGTTGCGTATATGGTGAGGAGAAACAAAGAGAAGAAGGAACAACGAATGTCAACATTGGAGAAGCTGAAAAAATTAGAATTATCACTTCAGAAAGATCCCCAAAACAGGGAAATCAGAAAGGAAACCGAGTTAATGAAACATAAAATTAATATACTAGAACAGGAAGAAATGATAAGGAATAGAAAATTAGCAAAACAAAACTATTTCGAATAGGCAAATAAACCAAGGAGATGGCTCACCCACAAATTGAAAAAAGAAAAAGCTAAAAAATTGGTACAATATTTACGAGACGAGCAAGGAAATTTGCTCCATAGAATTTTGAGGGGGGGTGGAGGGAAATATTATTCAAAATTATTTTCAAATACTGTATAGTCAAGAAAACATTAAAGAAGAAAATATTATAAATTACCTACAGGAGAGGAAGTTGCCAAGTATAACAGATGAAGATAGGGAAATGTTGAATGGGGAAATTACAGTAACAGACTTAAGAGAGGCAATTAAAAAACAGAAAAATAACAAAACACCCGAGACAGATGGAATTCTGGCGGAAGTATATAAAAAATTTCAGGCAACAATAACAACACGGCATTTATATTAGAGGACCCTTTGGAAACAGGAGAAAAACTCCTCCTAGAAATAGAGAAATTGGGAATAGTAGCAAGCCTGAAAATAAATAAAAACAAAACAAAGATAATTACCAAGAATATCTATAGATATTATTACAGATGCCAGTATCGGAAAGCTGTAAAAATGTAACAAGGATGTTAAAGATATAAATGTTGAATAAAAATTAATTTAAAAAAACAAAACAAAAAATAAAAAAAATGCCATGGTATCTACTCTTTGGAACCATTTTTCCCTGAGTGATTGAATTGGGCAGATCTGTTGAGTTGGTTCCACTCCTTCTCCTCTGGATTCCTCCTCCAAAGGATCTAAGATTAATGGATCCATATTGGGTCCCCCATACCTGCCACGGCTGCAGCCTTGGGGACCCCAAAATCTTTTCTCCCTCCTTCCTCCTCGATCTGGAGGAATAAGCAGAATTCAAGGCCTGGGACAGAGTCTTCATCAGACTGTAAAAGTGATAGTCATTTGGGATCCATCCTCTGTTCCTTTTCTCCTGGGTCTCCAGTGGGGCTTTCTGGGTGCATCTTCTGCGGCCTTTGACAGAAAAGACGTTGTTTGAAAGAGAACAGCGGAAATAATAATCTTGAAACTTTTCTTCCAGAAAGAAATGGGGTTCAAAGGCAGAATCCTTTGGCCTTTTTTTTGTCAGATAGCCAAAGTTCAAAATACTATGGATGTATTTGAGAAGTCTACGCTTGTTCATTTCATACCCTGTAAAACTTGTGAGGATCCAGACTTTCCCTTCAATGGGTCCTGGGAGACGCATAAATGTTAAATGGAAAGGAAGAATTCTCTCCCAAATGAACTCAATTTCCATGAAGTGAACAAAGACGTTGACTTGTCTCCACTTAGAAAGGGAATCCCTGAGGGATGCTGTTGTGTGTCCAGTTGTTGAGAACAGTTGTGATATAACCACACAAATTCCACTCCTGACAAGCACAGGAGGAAAAATCCTCATGAAATTCTCTCCATTTTCTGTGTCTGAAGCAAAGAGGCCAATCAGGATCCATCTGAAATGGAGGAGCAGCTGGACAATTAATAAGTACTGGAATCCTTCTTTGGGGAGAATTTGGTGGAAAAAGGGGAATTTCCTTTTATCACTCAGAGCCTCTGAAGGAGTTTCACGTTTGATCTGAAAAAGCAATGAAAAATGCTGTGTTATATTTGGGATCAGATCAAGTCCAAAATATTAGATTTTAATAAATCCAACTTGATTCTCATGAATGTATTAGAATCATTTGTTAATCAGACATTGTTTAAAATATTAAAGACAGAATATTAGCAAGATTATATCATAATAATGGAAAATAATAAGCAAATTAAAAAACAATAAAAATGTAAATCATATTACTGTATCACCCCTACAATTTACCACAATTAGATTAACACGTACAAATGCCAACTGGAGTATTCTATTCCAATAAAGGGCCTATTATAATTTTTGAAGATTGCTGCATCTTTTCTTGCTTCTCTATTCCAGATTCTTTCTGGAGGAAATTTTTTAACTTCTTTTCCAGTTATACAAGAAACAGGCAGACCTCAAAGCCTAATAAGATTTGTCAGTTGCATAATCAAAGTTTGGTGTTTAACTGAAGTTTTGTCTGTTCCAACAGCCACAATTCTCAGAGTCTGTCAGTTTTCATAGATTACATTTTATGCCAATGCCCATATTTTCTGAATTTAGACAAAGCAGAAATTGTGTAAATTCCCAAATCAGCTCTGAGGGCAGCAGCTGGAGTCCTTTTACCCACCCCAAGATCCTCCTCAGAGGCTGAGATTGGGTTGGTTCTGCTGGTGGTTTCTCTCTGGAGCCCCAAACATCAGATGGATGGAAGAACATGGGGGAAAACTGGGCCTCCGATACTTTAATCGTTGGGGCTGAGGAAGCTGGAGAGCTGTGAGGTTTTCATTTCAGCACCACTTTCCCTCCTGCCCTTCCTCTAACTGAGCTCCTTGGATGATGAGGGAGCCAAGATTCAGGCTCAGAGAAAACAACCCCAGGTAAGGAAAGGTGTTACTTGCTCTAATGACTGATCATCTATGGCTATGATGTCATTTCCCAAAGACCATAACTTTTGAACTTGCTTTATAAATTATCAGATAATTATTAAGACAAAACAATTCAGTCTATACAATCCAATGTGTAAGTATGATAATATCACATTATCTGTATAAATAGTGTATTCTAATAGGAATTTTGCAGGCTAAACATGTATACCTATAACAGAACTTATAACAAAATAAAAGGGTTGGATGGGACCTTGGAGGTCCTCTAGCCAGACCCCCTGTTCAAGCAGGAAACCAGGCATAATAGCTGTAACTGTGAGAGGATCCTGGACTCTTAGTGGACAACCACTTAAATATAAGTCAAGAGTGTGCAGAGGCAGCCAAGAAAGCCAATGCAATCCTAAATCGCATTAACAGAGGGACACAATCCAGATCAAGAGAGGAACTAATACCACCCTATAAAGCCTTAGTAACACCTAGAATCCTTCATCCAGTTTTGGTCACCACACTATAAAAAAGATGTTGAGACTCTAGAAAAGGTGCAAAGAAGAGCAACCAAGAGGATTAGGGGACTGGAGCAGGGGTGGGTTCTAATTTTTTTTACTATCGGTTCTATGGGCGTGCCTTATTTTGTGGGCATGGCTTAGAGGTCATGTGACTGTGTGGGCATAGCTAGCTGGTCATGTGACCAGGTGGCCATGGCTATGTCTATAGGGACTACTCAGAGGGCTGAAAAAAGTGATTTCTGACAGGTCCTCGCACTTTTGACCGGTCTTCGCACTTATGACTGGTCATCATTTATGCCCATTGTAGCATTCTTAACAACCGTGTTACTCATTTCACAACTGCTTTTCTTCACCATGGTGACAAGATAGGGCAAAAAACGTAAAATGTGAGGACAGTTGTATGTTCGAGGACTTGTCAAAAGTGCGAGGACCAGACATAAATAACTTTTTCAGCCCTCTGAGTAGTCTATATGCATAAAAGGATACAGCAAAAGCGAGGGATGAAGGAAGGAGAAGAGAGATGGAAGAAGGAAGGAGAGAGAGGGAAAGAAGAGAAGGGAGGAAGGAAGGGAAGGGAAATTAGAGTAGGAGTGAGGGTAAGAGAGGGAGGAAGAGAGGAGGAGAAGGAGAAAAGAAGAGGAAGTAGGGAGGAGAAGAAGAGGGGGAGAAAGAGAAAGTAAGAAGGAAAGAAAAGAGAGAGGTGGTAGGTTTGAGGAGAAAGATTGTTGTACAATAAAAAAGATGAAAGGGAAGAAAGCCAACCCCAAACAAATATAAAGATATTAAGATAAAGAATGAATTGTTAAATTTTAAAGAATAAAAGAGAACAAATATGAATAAATAGCAATAATTAGAAACACAAATACAAACATACAATTTATTTTCTTTGAACAGAGTATTTGGCTGGTTCACAAATTTAAACAGTGTTTAGTCATTTCAATTAAATTTACAACTTCTATATTTCCTTTCTGCCATATTTATTCCTCATCTATTTTTTTAAAAAACCAATATTACCCTTCATCCTCATCTCTAATCTTAATCAAATTCAATTTTTCCCTTCTATTCTATATTATACCCCTTCCCATTGGCATCTATTTTTATATCCATCCTCACATTGGTTAATTATGTTAACCAATTATGTTAACCTCTGATTTTCTACAGCCACATATTGCTGGCTCATATTTAAGTGATTGTCCACTAGGACTCCAAGATCCCTCTCACAGTTACTCTATGGAGCCTGGTTTCACCTCATCTGTAAGTTTACATTTGGTTTTCCTAGCCTAAGTGTAAAACATTACTTTTCTCTACAATGAATTTCATTTAGTTAAATAAGCCCAGGATTCAAGTCTATCTAGATCCATCTGGATCTTGAGCCTATTTTGATGTTGGCTATTCCTGCCACTTTCGTGTCATGTGCAAATTTGTTGATTTCCCCATTTCTCCCCTCATCCAAATCATTCATGAAGATGTTGAAGAGAACTGGGCTTAAAATGGAACCTTGGGGTCCCCCACTGCTTGTTTCCCTCCATGCAGACGTAGTTCCATTGAGGACCCCTGGATGACTCCATCTGGGGGTGATGCTGTCTATCCCACATATTTTCAGCTTCCCAAGAAATAGGTTGTGGTTTATTTGTCAAAGCCTTTCTGAAATCCAAGTATTGTATATTACATGCACAGCATTTCACTGGTCCACTAATTTAGTAATTTTAGTCAAAAAACGAAATAACATTTATTTATGATCTGTTTTTTAATCCTGCATTAGTTCTAGAAAGTCATTTCATATCTTGACTGAATAATAAGGGTTCAAATATGCATCTTTCCCTTCCCACTTGGTAAGCATAGATCCTTCTTCTCATGGCTCCATTGAGCCCAAACCTCAATTTTCTGTTTAGTGAGTCAAATGCTGCACTATCATCTAGAAAGCAGCAAACCTTGTTCTACCTCACTGATATAGATATAGATTAGATATTTCAAGATAAATTCGTTGCCAATATTAGATTATTAACTTATGCATTATTTCTTACAAAATCTATATAGCATTTAACTCTACCTTCTGCAAGGAATGATTTTTTCTCAAGTTTAACTAAGAGGATCATGGCATAAATTTTAGCCACAATATCTGCTAGTCTATTTGGCCTATAATTGCTAGAGTAATTTTTATTCCACTTTGTAGATGGATAAAATGCTACTATTGCTAACTTCAATCCGACTGCATAGGGCAGGCCTTATTTATCTGTGAAAATGAAGATGCCAATAGAGGCCCAACAACCAGGGATATTTTATGATCAATTAAATTCTAGTTGTTAGAATGTCTTCTCCAGGGAATGTATTGCTTGCATTTCAGGCTTTTTATGATTAATCTCAACATGAACATAATGCGGTAAAATATTGATGTTTCTGCTAATATGGAGAAAAGCAGCTCTTGAATTCCATGGAGAAGATATGATTGCATCTATTGCTCACCCACCACCACCCACCCCTCACTTTACCAGAAGGAGAAACACACACACAAACCTGTGGGACTTTGTAGGGGCCTCCTAATGTTGACATCTGGATGGAGATGTCTTTGTGAGCTGCATCAAGAAGAGCCATGAGGTTCTCCTTCCTTCCACAGCTGTAGTTGGGGACATTGGCTTCTCCAGTGGAGAGAATGTTCAGCAAGGCATCTGAAGTGTAGAAAGTGCTCATATAGTTGTTATGGATGTTGTAGCCAAGTGTGAGATTGTGCAAGAGATGGGAATTCTTGTTGGCCATTTGAATGTTGAAAATGAATATTAAGCAATAAAAAAATTCATAAACAGTCCTATTGAAAAAAAAAGTTATTATAATCAACAGCCACAACAAATATTTTTGTTATATATAATATATATAATCCTCCACAAGCCTATTGAGCCTTAAACCAACATTGATCCAAAAGCAATGATGAGTTACACAAATATGGGAATGGGCTGAGGTACAGCAACTACAGCTGATTCCACCATTACTTTAAATACAATTCATTATCCAAATGATAAATTAAGGATTGAACAGAGAGAGGAAAATAATCTGTAGCCCTTTTAGCTTTTTTTCAGATCCCTTTTTGAGTCTCTTTCTCAAAATCGGACCAAAGAGAGAAGCCATGGAAATCAAAATCATTCAGGAAATTAGATATATTCCCCAATATAGGAATAAATGTGTTAGATCGGCGCAGGAAAGAAGAGTGACCAGCTGAGTTCAAGAACAAACATTTATTCAATGCGAACTGAACTGGCTGTGCGCTGCCGGAGCTCTCCTTATATTTGCTCCGGCAGACGCACCGCCCACTGACAGGGATTCAAAACTCCCGCCGAAAGGATCTTCAGCCAATCCCAGGCGGATGTCCTTATAAGGACATAACACTCCTCCCCCCTAGTTCTTAGTCAGTCCATCAGGGAGGTAATCGCTAAGATAAACAGGACGTCTACGTGCCCGCGTAGACCTGCGCAGTTCACAGTTCGGATGGGCACCGACATGGACGGGAGGTGTCCGCTCTGCTCCGGGCTCCAGCTCCGGTGCCGGGCTGGATCTGGCCGTAGAGGACGCTGGCTCAGTCCCAGAACCTCCGGCCGGGTCTCGGATCTCCGCCTGCTGTGGATGCTGGCCTTCCTCGTTCCTGCACGGATCCTGAGATCGCCGTTGTGGCTCTCTGCGGTGGACCGGTCCGGAACTCCTGAGCCTCGGTAGGTCCCTGGGTTTCCCTCGGTTCCTTGCTGGGCTCGAGTTGCGTCGGTCTGGGTCTGGGTGCGAGTTCGGCGGAGGTGGCTGGGCTAACCCTGGGGGTCCCCTGGTTGAGTCCGGCTTACTCCCGGGGAGTTTGGTGGGTGACCCGGGCGGCGTGTCGACCCTGTCGGGGTGGCGTAGGCCTACCTTGCAGGGGTGGTGTAAGCCCTCTTGGTACGGCTGGTTGGCTGGAGGTGATCTCGTTGTTGGCAGGACGCCGGGTTGTTCGGCCATGCCGGGTTGGTGTTGGCCTACCCTGCTGGGGTGGTGGCGGCCTTCCTCGCAGGGTTGGTCTTCTGCGCGGTCGGGTGGTTGTTGCGGGGTCTCCTGAAGAGTTGGCTGGAGGTCCCCGTCTCCGGGTTGTCGGGTTACCACCTCGCGGGGCTGCTGTTGGCTTCCCCTGCTGGGTTGTCCCCGGTCTACTTGGCTGTTTGCAGCTGCAGTTGAATTTGGCGCCAAGGTGCTTGTCTTTCTTGTTTGTTGGCGGCCTCCCTCGTCTGGGTGGGGTCGTCCTACTTCGCCAGGGTGGTGTTGGCCTACTCCGTCGGGGAGGTCGGGGCCTACCTCACAAGGTTGGTTTAGGCCTACCTCACAAGGTTGGTTTAGGCCTACCTCGTCGGGGTGGTTTAGGCCTGCCCCGTCGGGGTGGTTTAGGCCTACCTCGTCGGGGTGGTTTAGGCCTACCTCGTCCGGCTGGTTTTCACCCACTTCCCTCCACCTTTTGCGGAGCTGGTCGAGATGACGTCTCACGATCTGTCCGTCTTCCAGCTCAACTCGGTAGGATTTGGGGCCGGTTGTGCTGTGTACTGTAGCTTTAAGCCATTTAGGCGAGCCGTGGAAATTTAAAGCGAACACGGCGTCGCCGATCGAAAATTGGCGAAGTTGACGGCTGGCAGATGCGGGAACCTCCGAAGTGTATTGCGGGTGCAGTCTGTCCAGGGGTGACCGGAGTCGCCTGCCCATCAACAGTTCGGCAGGGCATTTCCGGGTGGCAGAGTGGGGTGTGATATGTTGTGTCAGGAGGAAGGTGTCAATGCGCTCCTGCCAATCCCCAGGTCCCATCTTGGCGAGAGACTCTTTGGTGAGCCTCACCATCCTTTCAGCCTGTCCATTTCCAGCCGGTCTGTAAGGGGCAGAGAGGGCATGGCGGATGCCCAGACTTGCGAGAAAAGCCTCCATGGGCACGGACGTAAGTTGAGGACCGTTGTCCGAGACTAAGACGTCAGGGAGTCCATGGGTGGCAAACAGTCGGCGGAGGGCTCTGATTGTTGCTTCCGTTGTGGTCGATGCCATGGGGACGACCTCCAGCCATTTGGAGTAGGCATCCACCACGATGAGGAGATGGTGCCCATGAATGGGGCCAGCAAAGTCAATGTGGATGCGCGACCAGGGAGAGCTGGGGGTTTCCCAGGGCGTCGGGTCTGATTGAGGGGGTGCAGGTCTTACTTCTTGGCACGGAGTACACCTGGCGACCCATTGCTCAATGTCTTTGTCCATGGCTGGCCACCAGACGTAGCTCCGTGCCAGAGCTTTCATTCGGACGATGCCCGGGTGCCCCCGATGTAAAGCGGCCAGAGTTCGTTTTTGTAGCGAGCCGGGAATCAGCACCCTGTCTCCCCATAACAAACAGCCGCGCATGGTGGACAGCTCCTCTCGCTTCCGGCTGAACGGCAGGAACTCGCTGCTGACATCTTGGGTCGGCCAGCCCCTTAAGACCCAAGCCTGGACTTTGCGGAGGATGGGGTCGGCCCGCGTGTGCGTAGCGACGTCGGCAGACGTTACGGGACAGTTGCTGTCATTGTCAATGTGCAGCAGTTCGATCGTGGGCGCGGGATCCTCCACGGCCTCGGCGGATGGGCATCGGCTGAGGGCGTCGGCGTTCGCGATGGCTTTACCGGGTTGATGGACGAGGCTGTAGGAGTAGCCGGCGAGGAAAATGGCCCAACGCGTCATGCGTGGGGACATGAAGGCTGGTGTTTGCTTGTCTCCGGCAAGAAGGCCCAACAGCGGCTTGTGATCGGTGACGATGGTGAAACACCGGCCATAGAGGTATTCGTGGAAACGCTTCACCCCTGCAACAATAGCCAATGCCTCTTTGTCCAGTTGGCTATAGTTGCGTTCCGCAGCGGACATAGTCTTAGAAAAGTAGGCAATGGGGGCTGTACAGCCGGTAGGCAGTTCGTGGCTGAGGACAGCGCCCACGCCGTAGGGTGAAGCGTCACAGGTCAGTCTGATGGGCAACGTCTCATTATATTGAATGAGCACGCTGTCGGAGGTCAGCAGGTCTTTCACAGCTCGAAAAGCAGATTCTTCCTCGCGTCCCCACCTCCAGGGAGCCGCCTTTGCCAGCAAGCGGTGGAGCGGCTCAGCAACTGTGGCTTTCTGCTGGAGGAAAATTGCGTAGAAGTTAAGCAATCCAAGGAAAGCCTGAAGCTCCGCTTTGTTTTTGGGGCTGGGAGCTTCATGGATAGCCTTAACTTTTGATTTGGTGGGGCGGATGCCAGAACTATCTATGAGATAGCCCAGGAACTCGACTTCCTGTACCCCGACGATGCACTTGTCCCTCCTGACCCTCAGGCCCTTCTCCTGAAACCGTCGTAAAACGAGTCTCAGGCGGTCAAAGAGTTGGGCCTTAGATTCACCAGAGATCAGCACATCGTCGAAGTAAGGCACCACCCCTGGAACGCCTTGGAGAAGGCGTTCCATCATAGATTGGAAAATGCCTGGGGCTGCACTGACCCCAAACTGGAGGCGGTTGCACTTAAACGCGCCTCTATGGGTGACAATCGTCTGAGCCTCCGCCGTTTCCCGATCAACTGGCAATTGCTGGTAAGCCTGGGCCAGGTCCAGTTTGGCAAAAATTTGGCCCTTGCCGAGTGAGTGCAGCAAATGTTGCACCACCGGCACAGGGTATGCGCTCTGCGGTAACGCTTTATTGATGGTCACTTTGTAGTCAGCGCAGATGCGCACAGATCCATCCCGCTTCATGGGGGTCACAATGGGAGTCTCCCATGAAGCATGATCGATGGGTTCCAGTATGCCTTGGGCTATCAGCTTATCTAGCTGAGCATCTACCTTAGCCCTTAAGGCAAATGGAACCCGGCGGGGCTTAAGCCGAATAGGGGTAACCCCCTTGTCCAGATTAAAAGAAATGGGTTTCCCTGTAAAGGTCCCTAACTTACCATCGAAGACTTCTGGGAACTCTCCGATGAGCGCGTCGAGTTCCCCTGAGCTAACTTGGTGGATGCCTCCAATAGAAAGCCCCAACGGCTCGAACCACTCCACGCCCAGCAGGGTCGGGCGGCTGTGCTCCACGACTGTTATTGGAAGCTGGCCTTGGAATAGCTTGAAGGCGATGTGGAGGTTGGTTCTTCCGAGAACGCCGATGGGATTTCCGCCGAAATCCACCAGTTGGGAGTTAAGGGGTTGAAGGTGGCGCTTGCGGAGTGCCGGCTTCAGCTTCTTAATCTGGTGCCAGTCGATGATAGAGTAGACGGAGCCAGAGTCCACTTCCATGGTGCACGGCAACCCTTCTGCCAACAGTGTCACATGGAATTTTGTGGCACTGTTGTTGCTGGTGAGTCCGATGGTTGTTTGGTGTACAGCGCCGCCCTGGGAGTCATTGCGGTCGTCGCGGTTTTGCTGGTTTGAGGACCGTTTGGATGACCTCTGGGTATCGCGGCGATTTTCCAGAGTGCGGGGCTTAATCGAGTCCGGAACCGGATCAGAGGCTCTGCATGCCTCGGCGATGTGCCCCTTCTTGAGGCAGCGTCTGCAGGTTGCATCGCGCCAGCGGCAGGACTGGCGTGGATGGAGTCCCTTGCAACTGCCGCATTGAGCTGCGCGGCGGCCATCTTTTTGAATTTCCCGCCTAGATGGGCGGGAAACTTTTAAAACAGTCGATTCTCCCTCTGAATCAGTTGGTGCGGCAGAGTCATCGGACGAATCCGACGCCGGCTTGTGGATCTTGTGGATCCCACGGAACTGGCGCATCGCAGCGGCGGCGGTCTCAGAGGTCTCCGCAGCCGTGGCCTCTTCGAGGACGTCCTTCAGGGACAGGCGCTTCCTACTCAGGAACTTTTTCTGGAGGTTGGCATCTCTCATTCCGAAGACGATCCCGTCTCGTAAGGCATTGTCGACATTTTCAAATTCGCAGTTAGCTGCGATTTGTCGCAATGCCGCAACAAAGTCCTTGAGGGATTCGCCTTCCATCTGGTTCCTTTGGCGGAACGTGAAGCGGTTGGAAATGGGGGTGCCCGTTGGTGCATAATGGTCTTGCAGGGCAGCCTGTAGATCCACCCAGGACATGACTTCAATGTCTCTGGGTGCGACGAGGTTGACAGCGAGCTCCAACACATCGGTGCCGCAATTGGCGAGGAAAAGAGCCCTCTTCCTCTCGTCGTCGATGTTGGTGTAGCCGTTTCCCCGGAGGAATTGGCGGAAACGGATCATATAGGAGCTCCATTTCTCCCGGCTGGGGTTGAAAGGAGCCAGCGAGGCGAACGGCGCTTGCGGCGTTGCCATTCTTCAGGCCGCGTCGAGTGACTTCAGCTCGTAAAGGCGATCGTGCCACGCGGAATTCTTCTCTACTCCTTCGTCGCCAGTGTTAGATCGGCGCAGGAAAGAAGAGTGACCAGCTGAGTTCAAGAACAAACATTTATTCAATGCGAACTGAACTGGCTGTGCGCTGCCGGAGCTCTCCTTATATTTGCTCCGGCAGACGCACCGCCCACTGACAGGGATTCAAAACTCCCGCCGAAAGGATCTTCAGCCAATCCCAGGCGGATGTCCTTATAAGGACATAACAAAATGGAAAAAAATAAAAAAGAAGGAGAGAGTTATAATGGAGGGACTGCAACTCCATCACCCTGAATGACTTACGGATTATGGAAAACAAGCTGAAGAGAAGGAGCCATGTGGAAAAGCAATTTTGTATGCAATCTTTCCTTCCCACTGGTGACTATACTGATTAGATGGTCTCCTGGGCTGTAAAAGCTCTGCGGAGGTTTTCCATCCTGGTGCCCCAAACTCAGTCGGCACTTCATTCTCAGCTTCCCAGAGACTGGATGGGACACCAGCAGCATCAGAAGCTGAAGCAGGAGGTCCATCATTCATGGGGTGAATCAGTCAATCTCTTTCCTGTTTCTAAAGAAGAAGTAGAAGAATTCAAAGGACTCTCACAAGTTGGAATATGATCCAGTTGCTTTTCTGATTCAAACAGAGAGAAACACTCAGCTTCACCTGGAAAGGAGAGAGACGTACATTCAAGAGCACAGACTCTGCCTGTCCCCAAACTCCCTATTTCTCTGCCCAAAGTCTCCCCTGGAGGATTCGGCCAAACAGCAGAGCTGAAACTTTTATCATAATTCTCCCTCTCAGGAGGGATCTCTGGATAATTCAAGTAGTTCTTGGATTCAAAGGTTGTTGGGAAATTCTCTGGAGGGAAATGAAAGGGAAATAATCTTCATGTGATTCAAAATAATAGGAGCAGAGATTGAATTAAATCGGTCATCTAGAATTGAGACGTTTGGGAACTCATGCTTCAAACTGGCCCCAGAGAGAGTACCCGGCACCTGTGGCTGAAGAAATGTGACATTTCCCCCCAAAAGACTTGGAGTTAAGAGTGAGGCTCATCTAAAGGCTAGAGTCACTTTAGCAGCCCTTCAGACAGATATAGGGACCCAATCCATAACCGACCGTCTACATGGGAAGATCCAGGCCTCTTGGGTAAAAAGGCAAAATGGGATCTTTTGGCTCTCTGAATACAACTGGATCCCCCCCCCCCCCCCCCCACTGGATCCCATCTAAAATAGGGTCCTGTGATTTGGGGCTCAGCTCCATTAGGCTATTAGAAATGGTGTCTGCATTTAAAAACCCAGGCAGAGAATTTCTCCCCTTTCTCTGCCCTTAAAAACCATCAAACGAGACTTTGGAAAAAAGAAAAAAAGGTCTGGACCTGAGCAGCAAAAACAGAGGGAGCTGACAGAGGGATGTTGCCACAACAATAACAACAACACACACACACACAACCCCCCCCCCCAGCATCTCAACACAAAGGGAATCGAACTGGAGGCTGAGCAAGAGCTGCATCAGTGAGTCTTGCTCAGTCCTCTCGCTTAGCTGAGCTTCCATAGGAAGAGGCAGTCTACCACAAAAGAGCCAGGCCCTCTGGGCCAAAAGGGAAGAAATTAGGAGCTTTGGGGGCCTGTCCGTAGTTTCCCAGAGGCCTTGGGCTGGCCTTGGGGTGAGTAGAAAAGGTGGAGGAGGGGAGCTTGGATAGGATCCCAAGGGAGGCCTGTCATCTCCTTGGGATTGTACTGGCTGGATGATGTCATCCCTCCAGCTCAACTGCCAGTTAGCTGTCAATCATCTGAGAGAAGATGGCTTTCCTAGTCTTCTGGCTCTTCCCAATTGTGTAGCCAACTTCTCAGAGGTTGGGAAATTCCAGCAGTGGGAACAGCCGTTTCTTGTCTTCTGAGGAAAGGGAAACTGTCCACAAGGGTTTTTTCGGGAGTGTCAGCCTCCGCTTTTTCATTGCTTGCTTGCTCGGCTGCCATTGTAACGGGGGGAGGGGGGGCTGTTGCAATGCCTGGGAGGGGGGAAGGGAGCTGGTGGAGGAGAGAAGAGAAAGTTTTCTTTGAAGCTGATAACTACTCAAGGTCAACCGTCGTGGCAGAGCAGGAGGATGGCACCATCGGGCGCTGCGCCCTACATGAACCCTGGGGGGAATGTGGATTGGATAATCCTGGCTGGACGGTTGGGGGAGGGGTTTTAGGGATGTTTTCTATGTGTAATTTTCACGCCTTTTGCTTTTCTCTGGTTGCATTCAGTCCATACTCAGTAAAAGCCCCTTTCTCTATGAAAAGGGAGTCGGGGTTTTTCTTTCCTGAGTATTGAAAGGAGTTTTATCTTTAATCCTTTATGGGCACTAAGAGCCTGGTTTGATTACTTTCCATGTGATTAGGATCACACAGCATCTTTAACCAGTGGCGGGATTCAAATCTTTTAACAACCGGTTCTGTGGGCGTGGCTTATTTGGTGGCTTGGTCATGTGACCGGGTGGGTGTAGCTAGTTGGCCATGTGACTGGGTGGGCATGGCTATGTGCATAGGGACTACTCAGAGGGCTGAAAGAAGTGATTTCTTACTGGTCCTCGCACTATTGACTGGTCCTCGTACTTACGACTGTCCACACATTTATGCCCGTTGCAGCATTCTTAACAACTGTGCCATTCATTTCACAATTGGAGTGCTTCCCTTCACCACGGTGACAAGATAGGGCGCAAAATGTAAAATGTGAGGACAGTTTAAGTGTCAATTTCTCAGCCTCCCTGGCCCTCCTGTGAGCTCAGCCGAGCGATGTCTGGAGGTATCCAGGAACTGAGGGGGAATTTGGCTTTGCAGAGTGAGAGGGACCCTCTGTGTGGAAGAATGGAGACTGACCCAAAGGCTCTGTGCAAACTCCCTTTTCCCTTTGTCTGAATGAAGGAATTCAGCTGATCCCAGGCAGGGAGGGAAGTGGATGATGGGGCTCAAGCAGACTCTGAATGGGGAAGGAATCTTTCCCAAACAAACAGAGAAACCTGCTGTGTCCCAAAGAAACAGAGAAACCTGCTGTGTTCCCAGAGGTCATCCAAACGGTCCTCAAACCAGCATAACCGCGACGACCGCAACGACTCCCAGGGCGGCGCTGTGCACCAAACAACCATCGGACTCACCAGCAACAACAGTGCCACAAAATTCCATGTGACACTGTTGGCAGAAGGCTTGCCGTGCACGATGGAAGTCGATTCCGGCTCCGTCTATTCAATTATTGACTGGCACCAGATAAAACAACTGAAGCCGGCACTCCGCAAGCGCCACCTTCAACCCCTTCACTCCAAGCTGGTGGATTTTGGCGGGAATCCCATCGGCGTCCTCGGGAGAACCAACCTCCAGATCGCCTTCAAGCAGTTCCAAGGCCAGCTTCCAATAACTGTCGTGGAGCACAGCCGCCCGACCCTGCTGGGCGTGGAGTGGTTCCAGCCGTTGGGGCTTTCTATTGGAGGCATCCACCAGATTAGCTCAGGCGAACTCGACTCACTCATCGGAGAGTTCCAAGAAGTCTTCGATGGTAAGTTAGGGACCTTTACAGGGAAACCCATCTCCTTCAATCTGGACAAGGGGGTTACCCCTATTCGGCTTAAGCCCCGCCGGGTTCCATTTGCCTTGCGGGCTAAGGTAGATGCTCAGCTGGATAAGCTGATCGCCCAAGGCATCCTGGAACCCATCGATCATGCTTCATGGGAGACTCCCATTGTGACCCCCATGAAGCAGGATGGATCTGTGCGCATCTGCGCTGACTACAAAGTGACCATCAATAAGGCGTTACCGCAGAGCGCATACCCTGTGCCGGTGGTGCAACACTTGCTGCACTCACTCGGCAAGGGCCAAATTTTTGCTAAACTGGACCTGGCCCAGGCTTACCAGCAACTGCCAGTTGATCGGGAAACGGCGGAGGCTCAGACAATTGTCACCCATAGAGGCGCGTTTAAGTGCAACCGCCTCCAGTTTGGGGTCAGTGCAGTCCCAGGCATTTTCCAATCTATGATGGAACGCCTTCTCCAAGGCGTTCCAGGGGTGGTGCCTTACTTCGATGATGTACTGATCTCTGGAGAATCTAAGGCCCAACTCTTCGACCGACTGAGACTCGTTTTACGACGGTTTCAAGAAAAGGGCCTGAGGGTTCGGAGAGACAAGTGCATCATCGGGGTACAGGAAGTCGAGTTCCTGGGCTATCTCATAGATAGTTCTGGCATCCACCCCACCAAATCAAAAGTTAAAGCTATCCATGAAGCTCCCAGCCCCAAAAACAAAGCGGAGCTTCAGGCTTTCCTTGGATTGCTTAACTTCTACGCAATTTTCCTCCAGCAGAAAGCCACGGTTGCTGAGCCGCTCCACCGCTTGCTGGCAAAGGCGGCTCCCTGGAGGTGGGGACGCGAGGAAGAGTCTGCATTCAGAGCCGTTAAGGAGCTTCTGACCTCCGACAGCGTGCTCATTCAATATAATGAGACGCTGCCCATCAGACTGACTTGTGATGCTTCACCCTACGGCGTCGGCGCTGTCCTCAGCCACGAACTGCCTACCGGCTGTACAGCCCCCATTGCCTATTTCTCTAAGACGATGTCCAGTACGGAATGCAACTATAGCCAACTGGACAAAGAGGCATTGGCTATTGTTGCAGGGGTGAAGCGCTTCCACGAATACCTCTATGGCCGGCGTTTCACCATCGTCACCGATCACAAGCCGCTGTTGGGCCTTCTCGCAGGCGACAAGCAGACCCCAGCCTTCATGTCCCCACGCATGACGCGTTGGGCCATTTTCCTCGCCAGCTACTCCTACAGCCTCGTCCATCAGCCCGGCAAAGCCATCGCGAACGCCGACGCGCTCAGCAGATGCCCATCCGCCGACGCCGTGGAAGATCCAGCCCCCACGCTTGAGCTGCTGCACATTGACAACGACAGCAACTGTCCAGTAACATCTGCCGACGTCGCGACACACACGCGGGCTGACCCCATCCTTCGCCAAGTCCACTCTTGGGTCTTAAGAGGCTGGCCTGCCCGAATTGACAGCGACGACTTCAGCCCTTTCAGCCGCAAGCAAGGGGAGCTGTCCACCATGCGCGGCTGTTTACTATGGGGAGACAGGGTGCTGATTCCCGCAACGCTGCAAAGACGGACTCTTGCCGCTCTGCATAAAGGACACCCGGGCATTGTCCGGATGAAAGCCCTGGCACGGAGCTACGTCTGGTGGCCAACCCTGGACAAAGACATTGAACAATGGGTCGCCAGGTGTAGCCCGTGCCAAGAAGTCAGACCTGCACCACCTCAGTCTGACCCGACGCCCTGGGAAACCCCCAGCTCCCCCTGGTCGCGCATTCACATAGACTTTGCTGGCCCCATTCATGGGCACCATCTCCTCATCGTGGTGGATGCCTACTCCAAATGGCTGGAAGTCGTCCCCATGGCATCAACCACGACAGAAGCCACGATCCGGGCTCTCCGGCGCCTTTTCGCAACCCATGGACTTCCAGACGTCTTAGTCTCCGACAACGGACCTCAACTTACGTCCGTGCCCATGGAGACTTTTCTCGCAGGATTGGGCATCCGCCATGCCCTCTCTGCCCCTTACAGACCGGCCGGAAATGGACAGGCTGAAAGGATGGTGAGGCTCACGAAGGAGTCGCTCGCCAAGATGGGACCTGGGGATTGGCAGGAGCGCATTGACACATTCCTGCTCACACAGCACATCACACCCCACTCTGCCACCCGGAAATGCCCTGCCGAATTATTAATGGGCAGGCGACTCCGGTCACCCCTGGACAGACTGCACCCGCAATACACTTCAGAGGTTCCCGCATCTGCCAGCCGTCAACTTCGCCTGTTTTCCATCGGCGATGCCGTGTTCGCTTTAAATTTCCACGGCTCGCCTAAATGGCTTAAAGCTACAGTACACAGCACAACCGGTCCCAAATCCTACCGCGTTGAGCTGGAAGATGGACAGATCGTGAGACGTCATCTCGACCAGCTCCGCAAAAGGTGGAGGGAAGTGAGTGAAAACCATCCAGACGAGGTAGGCCTAAACCACCCCGACGAGGTAGGCCTAAAACACCCCGACGAGGTAGGCCTTAACCACCCCGACGAGGTAGGCCTTAACCACCCTGACGAGGTAGGCCTAAACCACCCCTGTGAGGTAGGCCCAAACCTCCCCAACGGAGCAGGCCAAAACCACCCTGGCGAGGTAGGACTACCCCACCCAGACGAGGGAGGCCGCCAACATGCGGGAAGAACAAGCACCTTTGCGCCGAACTTAACGCCAAGCCCAACCAGCCAAGACATTCCGGAAAGCTACCAAGAACAAGTAGACTGGGGACAACCCAGCAGGGGAAGCCAACAGCAGCCCTGCGAAGTAGGCAACCGGCAGCCCAGAGACGGGGACCTCCAACCAACTTCTCAGGAGGCCCTACGACAACCCACCGACCGCGCAGAAGACCAACCCTGCGAGGAAGGCCACCACCACCCCAGCAGGGTAGGCCAACACCAACCCAGCATGGGCGAACAGCCCAGCGCTCATCCGAACGCGAAACCACCACCCTCCGACCAGCCGTGCAGAGAGGGCCTACACCACCCCTGCAAGGTAGGCCTACGCCACCCCGACAGAGTCGACCCGTCACCCATGTCATCCGCCTGTCACCCCGGGAGTAAGCCGGACTCAACCAGGGGACCCCGGGGGTTAGCCAAACCACCTCCGCCGAACTCGCACCCTGACCCAGACCGACACGACCCGAGCCCAGCAGGGAACCCAGGGGGACCCAGGGACCTACCGAGGCTCAGGAGTTCTGGACCGGTCAACCGCAGAGAGCCACACCGGCGATCTCAGGATCCGTGCAGGAACGAGGCAGACCAGCATCCACAGCAGGCGGAGATCCGCGACCCGGCCGGAGGTTCGGGAACAGAGCCCGCGTCCTCTACGGCCAGATCCAGCCCGGCACCGGAGCAGAAGCCCCGAGCAGAGCAGACACCTTCCGTCCATGAGAGTGCCCATCCGAACTGTGAACTGCGCAGGTCTACGCGGGCACGTAGACGTCCTGTTTATCTCAGTGATTATTTCCCTGATAGACTGACTAAGAACTAGGGGGGAGGAGTGTTATGTCCTTATAAGGACATCCGCCTGGGATTGGCTGAAGATCCTTTCGGCGGGAGTTTTGAATCCCTGTCAGTGGGCGGTGCGTCTGCCGGAGCAAATATAAGGAGAGCTCCGGTAGCGCACAGGCAGTTCAGTTCTCGTTATTAAACGTTGTTTCTTGAACTCAGCTGGTCACTCTTCTTTCCTGCGCCGATCTAACATGTCCCATGGCTGGGAGGGGGTCCGATGCCCCCACTGGTGCCCCCAAAGGCTGCAAAAAACAGAGTGAGTGAAATTGGAAGGGATGATTTTAAAAAACCCTCTTCCTCCTTGTGAGAAGAGAAACTCCTATATCTGCACAAGGCTAGGACAGATTCCATGCAAACAGAAGCAGGAAAGACAGTTTTTATTTTTGTTATATTTTCCCCCAGTGTTTTATTATTTTTACAAATAAGTAAAGGAGATGAACATGTCCAACCTTTATTCTTCCTCCTCTTTTCCCCACAACAACCACCCTGTGAGGTGGGCTTGTCTGAAAGAGAGTCTCTGTCCCAAGGTCAGCAAACAGGCTTTCAGGGCTAAGGCAGGACTTGAACTCAGGATCTCTTGCTTCCTAGCCTGCTGCCTTAACCATTGTCAATGTTAAGGCAGGGCAGATTTTGGGCAAAGGCCCTGCTGGTCCCCACTGCCTCCTTGTCTTCCAGCAGAACCCCAAGTCCCCCCCCCTCGGGTCTTTCTGGGGTAGAGCAGCCCCATCCGAGAGCAAAGGAGAGAAACTCCTGGACACAGAGAGCCCCTCCCCCCATCACAGCCCCTCCCTCTTGCCAGGGTTCAGCTAAGACTCACTGCCTGTGGGGGGCAGCATAGAGTCTGGCCCTGAAGTCCTAGCTGGGCCCTGGGAATTGAAATCGGGGCCTCCAGGTGATTGGCTCAAAGCCCCCAGCTACCTTCGCCTAAGGCAGGACTAGAACTCAGAGTCACTTACTGATTGGTTCAAAAGCCTCACCTTTTCTTGATAGGTTGCAAGATAGTATTAGCAAGAGTCTGCTCTCTACATGGGGCTCCCCTTGGGGTGCACCCGGAGGCTCCAACTGGTCCAGAATGCGGCCGCGCGGGTGATTATGGGAGCGACAGGGTGCTCCCACGTGACACCACTCCTGCGCGAGCTGCACTGGCTTCCAGTGGTCTTCCGGGTGGGCTTCCAGGTGTTGGTTCTCACCTTTAAAGTGCTCCGTGGCATAGGGCCGGGGTATCTGCGAGACCACCTGCTGCTACCGCTAACCTCCCACCGGCCAATACGCTCGCACAGAGAGGGACTCCTCAGGGTGCCATCAGCCAAGCAATGCCGGCTGGCGGCCCCCAGGGGGAGAGCCTTCTCTGTGGGGGCACCTGCCCTGTGGAACGAGCTGCCTCCTGAAATTCGTTTGATCCTGGACCCCACGCTTTCCGAAAGGCCCTTAAGACTTACTTATTTCAACAAGGCGGCCTAGCTTGATTGGTTTTAATGTGGTTTTTAAAATTTTGATATTATTGATTTTTGGGTTTTAAATTGGGTATTTTAACTTGTAGATTTGAGATTTTAATACTGAAACGCCAATGATTTAATTTAATTTTAATTTTTTTCTAATATTTGTACTATATGTGTTTTAATTTGGCTGTTCACCGCCCTGAGTCCCCCCAGGGAGAAGGGCGGTATATAAGTTGAAATAAAATAAAAATAAATAAAATAAAGTCACTGAAGCCCCACCTTTTCTTGATAGGTTGCAAGATAGGCTGGCCACCGCCTTCTCCTCAACCTACCCCTGGCATTTCCTGGTGGTCTCCCAACCCTGCTTAAATCCAGCCCTGCTTAAGCTTTTCCAAATCAGCCTGCTGCTGCATCCTCCAGGTAGTCCTCGACTTACAACCCGAATTGGGACCAGAAATGCCATTGCTAAGCTAGGTTGCTAAGTGAATGTGTCAGCTTCTCAGTGCTGACATAGTAAAGAGGGGGTTAAATTCCTGTGAGATTAGTAAGAGAGAGTGCCGTAGAGTGATTTAGATAATGACCAATAGGATAAGGAAGCAAGCCAGGAAAGGGAGGGATGATGGAGCAGAGGTCATTTCCTGGCTGCATATGAGTCCGTGAAGACGTTGTTCTAACAAATAAAAGTTTTTTTTCTTTATTATCAAAATGTGAGAAGCATCTAATTTCGTTCAGACAACTCTAGTGTGACAGAATGTTTATTGCCACAGTTGTTAAGCAAGTCACTGGGGTTGTTGAGTGAATCCTGCGGTCATGAAACAAACCCCGTTTCACCCACTGACTTTACTGCAGGGGTGAAATGCTCATGGTTCGGACCGGCTCCTTTTTGTTTGTGCTCCTGAGGTTCTCCAGGGTGCACCAGAAGGATGAACTAGCTCTGCACCAGAAAGACGAGAGGGGTCCTGTGGAATCGGGAGGGAGAAAGGGGGTGAAGCCAGAGAATAGTCACAACCACATTCCTTTCCCGTGGGACCAAGGACACTTGCTAACACCTGGGCAAGCGTTCCTGAACTCGGGATGACTTGGGGATCAGGACCCTGATTGGTACATGTGAGGGCTTGACAGTGGACAGGGGCAGGGATTGAGTTTCGTATAGGGGTTGGGAAAACGCAGGAATTCAGATTCGGGTTTTCCCAGATGTGCCAATATGACTTCTCTAATAAAGGAATTTGTTAAGTATTGAATAGACGAGTGCAGGAACCAATAAGGAGCGAGTAGCTGGACTGAGAAAATTAAAGGCACGTCAGTGGCTGAAGCCGTGGACAGCTCCGTTTAAAAGGGGCTGTTGTGGCTCCCATTGCCATTGCTGTACTGGAGCCGAATGAAGCTGTTTAAACTGCCGAACGTGTCCTGCCTCCTCTGGCTGCAACCACTACTCACCACTGGCGACGAAGGTGGGATCTCAGAAGGACAATAGGACACTAGGCTGCTGAAACCTCCAGGTGGCAATCAACAGCCATCGAAAATACAACGGCCAGCGCAAGATGTCTTCAATAATTTCACCTATACCGTTCAACCCAGTGGGAGAAGACTGGGAATCGTACATGGAGCGATTCCACATGTTCCTGGAAGCAACTGGGCCTGTTGGAACAGAAGAAAAGGACACTATTCCTCTCGCACTGTGGTGGTAAAATGGTGAAAGCTTTAGCCTGTCCTGCAGAACTGAGAACTATGACCTGGCTGACACTCCAGGGCATCCTGAAAGCACACTACGCACCCCAAGCCTCATCCCTTCTGAGACGACACAAGTTCTACAGGAGAGACCAAAGGGAGGGAGAATCAATAAGCAAAGTTGTGGCAAATTTACGTGAAATAGCCACCACTTGTGAATTCTCCAACCTGGACGAGGCAATGAGAGATCGGTTGGTATTGGGACTGAGGGATCTCACCCTACAAAGCCGACTACTTGCTAAGCCCAGGATAACTTTGCAAGAGTCTATGGAAGAAGCGGTGCAACCGAAGCATCCCAAGAGTCCTCAGCCGCAATGAAAAAAATGAATAAAGGACCTCAAGGGAAGGAAGAATCCTCAATCCACTATGAGGATGTAGGAAGTGATGCTGGGGAAGATAGTTCAAGAACAAGACAATTGACTTCTGCTGTCCTTCAACGTGGCCTCTTGTCTCCAGAGATTGCAGGGAAGCTCACCCAGAGTTATGGAGTTTGGGGCCACTTGAAATCAATGCCATTGAACTCTCGTCTTGCCTGTCTTCTAATGCCAAGGAGGCCATCAGTGCCCTTCAACTCTACCCAATGTTAAGAGGGGGGCCTGTTCAAAATTCTGTTTTATATTAGAATCCCATATATGGATCCTCATTGCAGCTGACTTTAAAATTGCTCATTTCCCATCTTTTTCTAGCAATATTAAATTTTGGATAACAGCTCATTAAGAAGCAGGAAAGTGACAATTTGTGGAGTATATTGTTGAATAAATAGGCAGAAAATTATAAAGTGGATGGAAGTTTTTATTTTTTTCCTTCCTTGACATTTCCAGATTCATATAATGCACTAAGATTCTTTATATTTTGACCTTTCTTAGTTTATTAAATAAAGAATGGACTGTTAAGGTCTGCAGCTAAGATTTATCACCTCTCACTCTCTCTCCCTCTCTCTAATTATTCAATTTATTGGCCACCCATCTTATCACCTACAAAGATGGTGGGGAGGCCCACAGTGTGGTGGTTGGTGCAACCTGATTTCCAGAGACATGATTTTTGGAGCTTTGGTGGGGCTTCCTCTGTTGTGGGGATGTACTGAGGGGGGGGGGGGGGGGAGGGACCCCTTTGACCTTCCCATCTCTGAAGCTGAGACTTTCTAGACCCCAAATCCTCCGAGGGGTTTGAAGGGGCTGTTGGAACTCCTTTCTTCCTGCTTTCTTTGGATCGATTGTTCAGGGATTCTGTGTCTTCGCTGGGGGTGAGAGGACATTAATATGGACCTCTTGGCCTAGAAGGGGGAACTGGAGGGCTGAGTGAGGGGGGGGACTGAAGGGACAGGCAGGTCCATCCTGACAGGGAGGAACAGAGGGGGGCCCATATCCCACGTCCACCACTTGGAAGTTCTCCCACTCAACGTCCCTCAGATTCCACTCTCAGGGCCTGCAGACCAGATCCTGGGGGCTCCGGGTTCAAGCTGAGGCTTTTCAATGCCAGGTGGATGTGCCATTAGACTCTGTTCTCCTCCAGGATGTTCCCAGCCATGTCTTACTGAAGCCGGGTTCTGCTCAGAGAGGAGGAAGCCCCTTCTCGGTCAGGAATGAGCCCACCCCAATGTCTGAGGTTGTCCCAGGGGAGGCCCCAGAGGAGGGGAGGTGCTTTTCAGTGCTGTTGTAACTTTGAACGGTCACTAAATGAACTGTCATAAGTCGAGGACTCCCTGTGTATCCTCTTGTTCAGCTTCTCTCCAATGAATTAAGATCCTTCGGAGTTCCCATAATCCACCGACTCCTCGGCCAACAGGTTCAGCCTCAGGAAACAAACCATGGTTAAAAGTTCCAAATGTGAACGTGGCCATTGGGGAAGGAACCAGGTTAAGTGGGCTGCGTGGATCTCACCAGAGTCAGTTGGGTGTGGTGGTTGTTAAATCCCAGGGGACCCTGAGTTCTAGTCCTGCCTCGGGCACCAAGCCAGCTAGGAGACTCTGGGCCAGCCACTCTCTCCGAGCCCTGGGAAAGAGGCAATGGCAACCAGTTCTGAGCAACCTTGCCGAGATCTCTGGGTCAGCTTCACCCGGGGGCTCTCTGACCACCTCCACACCCAGCTGGCCGAGGCTGAGGGGCCTCCCTGCGCCTGGCTTCCTCCTTGCCGGTCAAGCAGCCTCCAACGGGCTAAATTTGGACAGAGTTTTGCAGATGGTTGTGCTGTGCGGAGAGGGCAAGCAGGGGTCCTGCAGGGACAGGCTATCTGTAGGGGGTCTGCCCCCCTCCCTAGTGAGGGCAGGGAGGGAGGGGTGCTGAGGGAGAGAGAGGCAGGGGGAGCCCCCCACTCCATCTGGTCTGGGCAGCTCAGGTGCTGTCGGAAAGCTCTCCTCTGAGGGAGGGGCCTCCTTGGGGTTGGCTGGGAGGGAGAGGGGCTCTGACATCACAGGTGGGGACAGGTGGTCCTCCCAGGTGAGCCCTGGGCACCTGCAGGCCAGGTGGGGCTGGTGGGGTCTAGTGGGCAAATGCAGTCAGCTGCCAATTTCCCCCTGGGGCAGCCAGGTGCTTCTACCTCCTGCTCTGGGAAGTGGGCTGCCCTATGGAGGGGAGGGGTCCCTCTGGCCTTGCAGGGAAGGGCTGAGGTGGGGGTGGCGGGATCCAGGTCTGGTTTGCCAGCTTTGGATCTGGCAGGTGGACGTTGTTCCCCCAGGGGTCAGAGGTTGTGTGAAGATGAACCAGCTTGGTCCTGGCCAGAATAGCCGGCTGAGGCAGGAGCAGAGTTTCTTGGGAGATTAAACTGGGCTTTCAAGGCCTCTTGGGGGATCAGGGTTGGATCTGGCCCTCCTCAGCCAAGCCCAGCACTGCCCTGACCCCTTCTGTCCCCTTTGCAGGACCCCACAGCGGAGCCCTTTCAGGAGTGACGTCTGAATGTCTCACCAGGTGGTTGATTAACTGAGCTGAGTAACCAAACGCCTTTAACCATCATGGAAGGGTGTGGCCTCCTTAACCTGGATTGGGAAGGAACCCTCTTTCCTGGGCTGACTTGAGTGGGCCAAGTTCACAGCTCATGTGAAGGGCATCCAGATGCTTCCAGGCTTTCCATGACAGCTGGGTGCACCTGAGCTGGGCATTGCCCACAGTCAGCCCTGAATCTTGTCTGGGGGCGCAAAGGAGTTGGGTTCTAGAGGGAACCAATCTCAAAGCGGCTTCCTTCTCCCTTCCATCCCCAAAGGAGCCTCTGAGGACCAGGGGTCTCGTCCTTGGTCGCCCCTGAAGCCCCTGAAAATATTGACTGAGAGTTTGAAATAGGTGGACTCCATTTCACCCATTTGGGTGCCTGGGAACCTTCCCCCATCCTGTGTCCATGTGTGAAGCAGGTCATCACCCTAACCTGGCATCTGATTGATGCATTTTGCCATGGCCCATTATGCCAACGTAGCAGTTCTCCTTCATGAACCTGGATTAAGGGTGTTGTATGAACTCCCCTAGATTCACCAGCAACCAGCTATGCGATGATGGCCAACACAGACAGGATGGAAAACGTTTTATAGGTTCTGCTTTTGGCTTTGGGGTTTTCCACAACCCACTGTAAAACATTGTTTAGCACATTGTCTGAACCCATTCCAGGTTTGGCATTCGGGCAATCGAGTTGGGCTAATGGGAGAGAGACAGAAATGAATCTCTGTGGATGGAGGGGGTCTGTGATTTCCCACAATGTCTGGACAAAGCTTGACAGAGGCTTGCAGAGATCTCTCCATGGGTGTTCAGAGCAGAGATGAAATCTACTTACCTTCCCTACTGGTTCGGAAGCGAGCGCTCTGCACACACGGGACCCTCCCTCCCGGCCCCTTTCCCGGCGGCCGCCTCCGCTCTGCTGCCCATTGCAGCCAGGAGCCTCCGAGCCCTGGAGGGACGTTGGGGCCACGAGCAGCCCCACATCAGCCTCCCGCCAACTCTGCTTCTCCAGGAGCCCCGCCGGACTTTGCGCACCCCTGGCTGCGGTGGAGGCTGGGCTGGAGCCCCTGGGCGCCTGAAGGACCCGTCCCGTCACCGGGAGTCCCAGAGCCTCCGTGGGGGAAGCCTCGGCCGGGCTCCTCGGAAGACCCCGGAGCTGGCAGGCCGCCTGCCCAGCTCGCACCCAGATTGGCGGCTGCAACACAAGCCTTCCTCCCTGGCTCGATGCGAGGTTCCCGGCCACGCTCAACTGGCCCCGGCCAGCTTCCCCGTCCAGGAGCCTCCGCGGAGCGGAGGCAGGAGGGCAGAGCTGGCTGGCCTCTTTCTTCCCCCGCGCTCCCCAGGTAGCCCGGAAGCCCAGCATAGGCCGCGGAGGCTCTGCAGCGTTCCTGGGACGACGGAGCTGCTGCGGCTGCTGCCCTTCCAGAGGGCAGGGAGGGGGGTGGGGGCAGCTGGGCAGCCAGGCACTCCCACAACCTGACTGGGTGGGTGGGGGGCGAGTACTGGCTGGTGGAGGGCCATCATTCCTTCGCTCACTTGTTTCAGCTGGGCTGGGCTGGGCTGGGCTGGCTGGTTTGCATGATGATGGCAGGGATTACCGTTGATGGGGTGTGTGTGCCCTCTTCCGGTGGCTCCAAAATTAAACGCGGGAGGTGGCATACCAGGGAAGGGAGAGCCGCTCCAGACCTGCCCGTTCGGCCAAAGGCTCACCTCGGGGGCAACATGGCAAAGCCATCGTCAGACATATCAGCCTCATCTGAGGTGAGTGGCTGGGAGGGGCAAGGGGCATGGCTGGGTGTGGTTACCTACCGGTTCAGGCGAACCAATGCGAATCTACTGAATCCCACCACTGGCTTTGAGCCAATCACCAGGAGGCCCCGATTTCAATTCCCAGGGCCCAGCTAGGAGTTCAGGGCCAGACTCTATGCTGTCCCCCTACAGGCAGCGAGTCTTAGCTGAACCCTGGCAAGAGGGAGGGGCTGTGAGGTGGGGGCGTTTCTCTCCTTTGCTCTCGGATGGGGCTGCTCTACCCCAGAAAGACCCGGGGGGTACTTGGGGTTCTGCCAGAAGACGAGGTGGCAGTGGTGACCAGCAGGGGCTTTGCCCAAAATCCACCCTGCCTTAACACTCACAATGGTTAAGGCATCAGGCTAGGAAGCGAGGGATCTTGCTAATGTCTTTCTTTCTGTGTTTGTATGTGGGTGTGATTTTTTTTAATTCTACAAAGTTCTGATAACTGGTTTTTCACTAAAGTTGATTTTGTTCTTAAAAACTGGCTGCACTATTGCATCAGCCCTTTTGTGGTGGTGCCCTTGAGCATTAGCTTTCAAAATAAAGTAAATTTTGGCTTTGACTCAGCAGGGAGCTATTTCAGATCTGTGACATGCTCTGGCATTAACTGGCCCCTGGGATTTTCCTCTTTAACCACAATGCCAACAAATGTCACATTTCTTTTTATTTTCTGCCACAAGTGCCATGTATTCCCTCTGGGGTCAGTTTCAAGCATAGAGATCCCAAACCTCTCAATTCTAGATGATGAGTTTAATTCAATCTCTGCCCTTATTATTCTGAATCACATGAGGATTTTTCTCCTTTCAATTCTCACCAGAGAATTTCCCAACAATCTTTGAGTCCAAGAATTAATTGAATTATCCAGAGATCCCTCCTGAGAGGGAGAATTATGGTAAAAGTTTCAGCTCTGCTTTGGCCGAATCCTCCAGGGGAGACTTTGGGCAGAGAAATAAGGAGTTTGGGGACAGGCAGAGTCTGTGCTCTTGAATGTACGTCTTCCTCCTTTCCAGGTGAAGCTGAGTGTTTCTCTGTGTTTGAATCTGGAAAGCATCTCGATATTCCACTTTATGAGAGTCCTTTGAATTCTTCTACTTCTTCTTTAGAAACAGGAAAGGGATTCACCCCATGAATGATGGACCTCCTGCTTCTGCCTCTGATGCTGCTTTTGTCCCATCCAGTCTCTGGGAAGCTGAGAATGAAATGCCCGCTGAGTTTGGGGCACCAGGATGGAAAACTTCCACAGAGCTTTTACAGGCCTGGAGACCATCTAATCAGTATAGTCATTAGTGGAACGGAAAGATTGCATATAAAGTTGCTTTTCAACGTGGCTCCTTCTCTTCAGCTTGTTTTCCGTGATCCGTAAGTCATTCAGGGTGATGGATTGCACTCCCTCCATTCTAACACTCTCCTTTTCTGTTTTCCCTCCCATTTATTCCTATATTGGGGAATATGTCTAAAAGGTCTGATTTTGTAAAAGAGACTCAAAAAGGGGTCTGAAAAAAAGCTGAAAGGACTCCAGATTATTTTCCTCTCTCAGTTCAGTCCTTAATTTATCACTTGAATAATGAGTTTTATTTAAAGTAGTGGTGGAATCAGTTATAGTTGCTGTACCTCAGCCCATTTCCATATTTGTGTAACTGATCATTGCTTTTGGATCAATGTTGGTTTAAGGCTCAGTAGCCTTTTGGAGGATAATATATATTATATATAACAAAAGTGTTTGTTGTGGCTGTTGAATATAATAACTTCTTTTTCAATAGGACTTCTGACGAAATTAATTATTGCTTACTGTTCATTTTCAACATTCAACTGGCCAACAAGAATTCCCATCTCTTGCACAACCTCACACTTGGGTACAACATCCATGACAACTATGTGAGCACTTTCCGCACTTCAGATGCCTTGCTGGACATTCTCTCTACTGGAGAAGCCAATGTCCCCAACTACAGCTGTGGAAGGAAGGAGAACCTCCTGGTTCTTCTTGATGCAGCTTATAGGGAGATCTCCATCCAGATGTCAACATTAGGAGGCACCTACAAAGTCCCACAGGTTTGTGTGTGTGTTTCTCCTTCTGGCAAAGTGAGGGGTGGGTGGTGGTGGGTGAGCCATAGATGCAATCATGTCTTCTCCATGGAATCCAAGAGCTGCTTTTCTCCATATTAGCAAAAATGTCAATATTTTACCCCAGTATGTTCATGTTGAGATTAATCATAAAAGGCCTGAAATGCAAGCAATACATTCCCTGGAGAAGACATTCTATGCATGGGGCTCTGACTCAACCCTTCCAAGACCGAATGACTGTGGCTGCCGGCATCCCGATATAGCCAGCTGATACCATCGCTGACTATTGGGGGAGAGTCATTGGCCCCCACGGAGAGGGCTCGCAACTTGGGTGTCCTCCTGGACATGTGGCTGTCTTTAGAAGAGCATATGTTAGCCGTGGCCAGGGGAGCTTTCTATCAGATTCGCCTGATTCGCCAGTTGCGGCTCTTTCTAGATCGGGACTCCTTACACACAGTCACTCATGCCCTCATCACTTCCCATCTGGACTACTGTAATACTCTCTATATGGGGCTCCCCTTGAGGTGTACACGGAGGCTCCAACTGGTCCAGAATGCAGCTGCGTGGGTGATACTGGGAGCGATATGGCTGCACTGGCTCTCAGTGGTCTTCCGAGTGCACTTCAACGTGTTGGTTCTTACCTTTAAAGTGCTCCATGGCTTAGGACCTGGGTACCTATGAGACCACCTTCTGCAACCGATAACCTCCCACCAACCAGCACGCTCCCACAGGGTGGGCCTCCTCAGGGTGCCGTCACTAAAGCAATGTCGACTAGTGGTTCCCAGAGAAAGAGCCTTTTCTGTGGGGGCACCTACCCTTTGGAACAGGTTACCCCAGGGATACGAATGATCCCAGATCTTCGGACTTTCCGTCGTGCACTTAAGACCTTTCTGTTTCACCAAGCCGGGCTGGCATAAATCTCTTCTAAATCTCTTCTAATTGTTCTAAATCTTTATGCTGAAGATTCTTAACTGATAAGCCAAATGGGCTTAATCATCTTATATTAACATTTTATTTGTATGTTATTTTAACTGTTCACTGCCCTGAGTCCTTCGGGAGAAGGGCAGTATAAAATTTAAATAAATAAATAAAATAAATATTTAACTGATCAAAAAATATCCCTGGTTGTTGGGGCCTCTATTGGCATCTTCATTTTCACAGATAAATGATGCCTGCCCTATCCAGTCGGATTGAAGTTGGCAATAGTAGCATTTTATCCATCTAAAAAGTAGAATAAAAATTACTCTAGCAATTATAGGCCAAATAGATTAGCAGATATTGTGGCTAAAATTTATGCCACGATCCTCTTAGTTAAACTTGAGAAAAATTCATTCCTTGCAGAAAGTTTTAGGTAGAGTTAAATGCTATATAGATTTTATAAGAAATAATGCATAAATTAATAATCTAATATTGGTAACAAATTTGTCTTGAAATATCTCATCTATGTCAGTGAGGTAAAACAAGGTTTGCAGGCTTTCTAGATGTTAGTGCAGCATTTGACTCAATAAACAGAGAAATATGATGGAGAAAATGGATTGCCCTCAAAATGGAGCTCAGCTTGTTGGCCCTGATCCAAGCCCTTGTTTGAGAGGGAGGTTTGGGCTCAATGGAGCCATGAGAAAAAGGATCTATGCTTACCAAGGAGGAAGGGAAAGATGCATATTTGAACCCTTGTTATTAGTATAGATATGAATGACTTACTAGGACTAATGCAGGGTCAAAAAACAGATCATAAATAAACATTATTTTGTTTTTTGACTAAAATTACTAAATTAGTGGACCAATGAAATGCAGTGCATGTAGTATACAGTACTTGGATTTCAGAAAGACTTTGACAAAGAAACCACAACCTATTTCTTGGTTAGCTGAAAATATGTGGGAGAGACAGCATCACCCCCAGATGGGCTCAGCCTGTGGTCCTCAATGGAACTACATCTGCATGGAGGGAAACAAGCAATGGGGGACCCCAAGGTTCCATTTTAGGCCCAGTTCTCTTCAACACCTTCATGAATGATTTGGATGAAGGGAGAAATGGGGAAATCAACAAATTTGCACATGACACTAATGTAAGGATCGCCTCTCCTTCCAACCTAAGAAAGTATGAACTCTTGAAACGTAGTTGTTCAAAAGGATTCTTTTATTAAGCAGAAGTGAAAGCCATCCAGCTAAAGCACAATCTGAATACCCTTAGGCAAAGCAATAGGATTAAAGTGGTAGAGACCCCTCCCTTTAAGTCAGAATGCAGATTTTAGCCAATACACAAGTGTGAGATGTTTTCTTTACTATTTCTTTTGAGATCTGGAACAAACATGCCCTCTCAGCACTACCCATTAAAGTGAGACAACCCACATGGCTGTCATATAAATTCCTGCAAGTAAAGTTCCCTTCCCAGGCCCCTTGGCACCAGGATTAGGTTGTAAAATATCTGATGACACAGGTCGTGCTGGTAAATCGAATGTAAGTCTCCCCCTTCTCCACCCGAATGGCAGTATCACATTTTTTGGGAATAGCCAACATCAAAATAGGCTCAAGATCCAGATAGATCTAGATAGACTTGAATCCTGGGCCTATTTAACTAAATGAAATTCAATATAGAAAAAGGTACAGTTCTACCCAGGGGTGAAATGCTCCCGGTTCAGACCAGATCACCCGATCCGGTAACTATGGATGCGGGTGGTTCAGAGACCTGGTAGCAAAAATCCCTGCACCCACCCACCCACCCACCCCCATGCTCAGCTGAGCCACGCGATCATCAGAGGCTGTTTTTTTTTACTTTTAAAAGCATTTTTTCTACAATCTCTTCAGCCGAAAAGGTTGTAGAAAAAATGCTTTTAAAAGTAAAAAAGATGTTGGCCATGCCCACCCAGTCACATTCCCCCCACACAAACACCAAGCCATGCCCTCAGAACTGGTAGTAACAAATTTTACATTTCACCACTGGTTCTACCCTTAGGTTAGAAAAACCAAATGTCCACTTACAGATGAGGTGAAACCTGGCTCAATTACAGTAACTGTGAAAGGATCTTGGAGTCCGAGTGGACAATCACTTAAATATGAGCCAGCAATCTGTGGCAGCAGCCAAAAAAGCTAATTCAGTCCTAGGTTGCATTAACAATCAACAATAAGAATCAAGATAACATGAAGTATTGGTACCACTTTATAATGCTTGGCAAGACAACACTTGGAATAGTGCATCCAGTTTTGGTCACCATATTAAAAAAGATGGAGAGACTCTGGAAAAAGTGCAGAAAAGAGGAACTAAGATGATTAAGGGCCTGGAGACTAAAACATATGAGGAACAGTGGTGGGAATTCAATATGTCTAGTCTAGTGAAAAGGACTAAGAGTGACACCATAGCAATGTACCAATATTGGGGGGGGGGGGGGTGGCTGCCACAGAGAAGAAGAGGTCCACCTGTTTTCCAAAGTACTAGAAGGCAAGACAAGACACAATGGATGGAAACTAATCAAGGAGAGAAACAACCTAGAACTAAGGAGAAATTTCCTAACGGTGAGGAATGGAACATCTCCCCTTCAGAAACAGTGGGTAGTCCATCACTGGAGGCTTTTAAGAAGAGACTGGACAGCCACTTGTCTGGGATAACATAGATAGATAAGATTAACAGAGGGACCTTGTAGATCATTTAGTCAAAGAAGAACTTACACCATTTCTGGCAGATGGCAGTCCAGTCTCTTCTTGAAAGCTTCCAGTGAAGAAGCTCCCACAACTTCGGAAGGCAACTTCTGTTCCATTGGTTGATTGCTCTCACTGTCAGAAAATTTCTCCTTATTTCCAGGTTGAATCTCTCCTTATTCAGTCTCCATCCATTATTCCTTGTCTGGCCTCCAGGTGCTTTGGAAAATAGCTTGACCCCCTCCTCTCTGTGGCAGCCCCTCAAATATTGGAAGACTGCTATCATGTCTCCCCTGGTCCTTCTCTTCACTAGACTAGCCAGGCCCAGTTCCTGCAACCGTTCATTGTATGTTTTAGCCGCCAGTCCCCTAATCTTCTTGGTTGCTCTTCTCTGCACTTTTTCTAGAGTTTCAACATCTTGTAGTGTAGTGACCAAAACTGGATGCAGTATTCTAGGTGTGGTCTTACTATTGCTTTATAGCGTGGTATAGTACCTCTCTTGATCTTAATTGTCTCCCTCTGTTAATGCAATTTAGGATTGCATTGGCTTTTTTGGCTGGTGCTGCACACTCTTGATTCATATTTAATTGGTTGTCCACTAAGACTCCTGTGGTACAGGAGTACCATAGGACATGAAGGATGCAACTATTGTCACATTGTACAAGAACAAAGGTGACAGGGGTGACTGTCACAACTACCATAGCATCTCTCTTCTTAGTGTTGTAGGGAAGCTGCTTGCCCGTGTTGTACTGAAGAGGCTTGCAGAGAGAGTCTATCCAGAATCACAGTGTGGATTTCGAGCCATACTACTGACATGGTATTTTCCCTTAGACAGTTGCAGGAGAAATGCAGGGAACAAAGATAGCCAGTTTTTGTAGCCTTCATAGATATTACAAAGGCTTTTGACTTGGTTAGCAGGGATGGCCTTTATAAAATTCTCCCCAAGTTTGGATGTCCACCTCAGCTCCTCAACATCATCAGATCCTTTCATGAGGAAATGAAGGGCACTGTAGTTTTTGATGGCTTAACTTCAGATTCCTTTGATATTCGAAGTGGAGTGAAGCAGGGCTGTGTCCTCGCGCCAACTTTATTCAGGATCCTTTTTGCTGTCATGCTGAAACATGCTTTTCAAACTGTAACAGAGGGTATTTACCTCCAGATCAGATCAGATGGAAAACTCTTTAATCTCTCTAGACTGAGAGCAAAGTCTAAAAGCTGAAATGCTTACGGGATTTCCTCTTCGCTGATGATGCTGCCATCACTGCTCACTCTGCTGAAGACCTTCAACAACTTATGGACAGTTTTAGCAAGGCCTGCCAAGACTTTGGACTAACAATCAGCCGAAAAAAACATAAGTCATGGGTCTGGACATGGATTCACTTCCCTGTGTTACAATCTCTGCACAAGAACTGGAGGTCGTCCATGACTTTGTGTACCTCGGCTCAACTATCTCTGACACTCTCTCTTTAGATACTGAGCTGAATATACTTATTGGTAAAGCGGCCACCACATTCTCCAGACTTACAAAGAGAGTATGGCTTAAGAAGCTGATGGAACATACAAAGATCCAGGTCTACAGAGCCTGCATCCTGAGCACACTCTTGTACTGCAGTGAGTCTTGGACCCTCTACGAACGGCAGGAGAGAAAGTTGAACACCTTTCATATGCGCTGTCTCCAACGTATTCTTGGCATCTCCTGGCAGGATAAAGTTCCAAATAGCGCAGTCTTGGAACGTGCTGGAATTTCTAGCATGTATATACTATTGAAAGAGCGATGTCTACGCTGGCTGGGGCATGTCGTGAGATGGCTGATGGTCAGATTCTGAAAGATCTCCTGTTGTTCTGGCCCTGTTCCCAGGAATAACCCCCCTCAGACAGTCAGAGTCTAATGAACTGGCAGGCAACCAAGTAAGCTGATAACAAAGTTTGGCAGCAATCCCCGCAGCTGCTTGCCAACGTCTTTATTAATAGTTCAGTCAAATACACACCACCAAAATGTTCAGAGCTGAGACGCAGGGCCGATTCAAAACCGGGATCCATAAATCTTTGTTTTGTTCGTCACAAAGATACAGGCTGCAATCCCTCTCTTTTATAGCCTGTGAGGCGTGGTCCACCAGCTAATCACGACCACGCCTTTTCCTCTGCTGGGCTCTCCTGTCTCTCCGATGCTGGCGAGGATCCAACCGAAACTCACTCCCCTCATCAATGTCCTCCTGTGGCTGCGGGGACGAGCTTGGCTCTGGGCCTATCTCCTGCCCATCGGTGTCCTCCGGAGGCATTGCCAGAGAGGAGAGTCCTGGAGAAGGAGGCCTTGCCAACTGCTCTCCCTCACTCTCAGAGTCCTCCCCTGCTGATGACGCAGGCTCAGGCAACGGAGCCACAACACCTGTATGGAGAATTAATGCAGGGAAAGCGCCTCAGAGGGAGACCACAGCTGCGATATAAGGATATCTGCAAGAGGGACCCAAAGGCCCTGGGAGGGACATTAACAACTGGGAAACCTTGACCTCCAATCATTCAGCTTGGAGGCTGAACACAGCATGGCCTTCTCCAATTCAAAGAGACGCTTGTCCAGCAGGCTGAGGCAAAGAGGCCAGAACCAGCAAAATCTGGGGGCTGGGCAGGGGCAGAATGTATCTGCCCTCAGTGTGGAAAGGATGGTCACTCTCGAATTGGCCTTTTTGGTCACACTAGATGCTGTTTTAGGACCTCTTTCCAAAGCACAAGTCTCTTGAGACTGCAGGATGCTAATGATGACTAAGACTCCAGGAGTTCCTGCTGTTAAGCCTGGTTTCACCCAGTCTATATGTGTATAGGATCTTCTACTTGAACAGGGGGTCAGACTAGAGGACCTCCAAGGTCCCTTCCAACCCTTTTATTTTGTTATAAGTTCTGTTATAGGTACACATGTTTAGCCTGCTAAATTCCTCTTGGAATACACGGATTTATACAGATAACGTGATATTATCATACTTAGACATTGGATTGTATAGACTTGGATTGTTTTGTCTTAATAATTATCTGATAATTAATAAATCAATATCAAAAGTTATGGTCTTTGTGAAATGACATCCTAGCCATAGATGGTCAGCCATTAGAGCAAGTAACACCTTTCCTTACCTGGGGTTGTTTTCTCTGAGCCTGAATCTTGGCTCCCTCATCATCCGAGGAGCTCAGTTAGAGGAAGGGCAGGAGGGAAAGTGGTGCTTAAATGAAAACCTCACAGCTCTCCAGCTTCCTCAGCCCCAACGATTAAAGTATCTGAGGCCCAGTTTTCCCCCATGTTCTTCCATCAATCTGATGTTTGGGGCTCCAGAGAGAAACCACCAGCAGAACCAACCCAATCTCAGCCTCTGAGGAGGATCTTGGGGTGGGTAAAAGGACTCCAGCTGCTGCCCTCAGAGCTGATTTGGGAATTTACACAATTTCTGCTTTGTCTACATTCAGAAAATATGGGCATTGCCACATTGGCACAAAATTTAATCTATGACAGACTCTGAATATTTATTTATTTAATTAATTAAATTTATATACCATGGCTGTTGGAACAGACAAAACCTCAATTAAAGACCAAACTTGGATTATGCAACTGACAAATCTTATTAGGCTTTGAGGTCTGCCTGTTTCTTGTGTAACTGGAGAAAGAAGTTAAAAAATTTCCTCCAGAAAGAATCTGGGACAGAGAAGGAAAAAAAGATGCGGCAATCCTCGAAAATTATAATAGGCTCTTTACTGAATACTGAATACTCCAGTTGGCATTTGCACGTATTAATCTAATTGTGATAAATTGTAGGGGTGATACAGTAATATGGTTTACATTTTTATTGTTTTTTAATTTGCTTATTATTTTCCATTATTATGATACAATCTTGATAATATTCTGTCTTTAATGTTTTAAACAATGTCTGATTAACAAACTATTCAAATACATTCATGAGAACTAGGTTGGATTTATTAAAATCTAATATTTTGAACTTGATCTGACCCCAAACATAACACAGCATTCTTCATTTCTTTTTAAGATGAATCTTGAAATTGCTTCAGAGGCTCTGAGTGATAAAAGGAAATTCCCCTTTTTCCACCATATTCTTCCCAAGGAAGGGATCCAGTACCCAGCAATTGTCCAACTGCTCCTCCATTTCAGATGGACCCTGATTGGCCTCTTTGCTTCAGACACAGAGAAGGGAGAGAATTTCATGAGGATTTTTCCTCCTGTGCTTGTCAGGAGTGGAATTTGTGTGGTTACATCACAACTGTTCTCAACAACTGGATACACAACAGCCCTCAGGGATTCCCTCTCTAAGTGGAGACAAGTCAACGTCTTTGTTCACTACATAGAACTTGATTCTCTTTGGGAGAGAATTCTTCCTTTCCATGAAACATTTATGCGTCTCCCAGGACCCATTGAAGGGAAAGTCTGGATCCTCACAAATTTTCTATGGAGTCCAATGAACAATCGTAGACTGCTCAAATACATCCATAGTATTTTGAACTTTGCTTATCTGGGAAAAGAAAGTCTAATAGATGAAGCCTTTGAACTCTATTTCTTTGTGGAAGAAAAGTTTCAAGATTATTATTTCCGCTGTTCTCTTTCAAAGAATGTCTTTTCTGTCAAAGGCCGCAGAAGATGCCCCCAGAAAGCCCCACTGGAGACCCAATGGAAAAGGAACAGGATCCGGTCCCTAAATGACTATCACTATTACAGTTTCATGAAGACACTGGCCCAGGCCTTGAATGCCGCTTATTCCTCCAGATCGAGGAGGAGAAGGAAGGAGGGAGAAAAGATCTTGGGGTCTCCAAGGCTGCAGCCATGGCAGGTAAGGGGTCCCAATATGGATCCATTAATCTGAGATCCTTTGGAGGAGGAATCCAGAGGAGAAGGAGGGGAACCAACTCAACAGATCTGCCCAATTCAATCACTCAGGGAATAATGGTTCCAAAGAGTAGATACCATGGCATTTTAATATTAAACTCTGCTGATTTGAAAATGCCGTATTCTTTTTAAAATGAATTCCTGTATTTGTGGGTTTGTGATGAGCATGGTGGAATTTCCCCTTTGTTCTGTCCCCACTGCAGGTGGGTCTGTGTGTAGCTCAACAGGCAGCTAAACTCCCCTATTCTCCTCCAGTGAAAGGGAGCCTGGGGTGGATCTGGGTGTTTCATTGGGAGAAAAGGGCACGGAGAAACTGAGGAAATGCAAAGAGTGAGAATATAAATATAAATAGGAGATAGGCAGCATTAACTAACAGCCAACAAAGAAGCAGCTGGAACCTCTCCAGCGATGCTCCGTGTGAGGGACGGAGGCAGGGGTGGGTTCTAATTTTTTGTACCAGCGGTTCTGTGGGCGTGGCTTATTTTGTGGGCGTGGCTTGGAGGTCATGTGACTGGGGGTGTGGCTAGCTGGTCATGTGACTGGGTGGCCATGGCTATGTGTATAGGGACTACTCAGAGGACTAAAAAAAGTCATTTCTGACAGGTCCTCACACTTTTTTTTTTAATTGAAAAAGTTTTACAATACAAAAAAATTTTTCATTCCCCCCCACCCCAACCCCCAACCCCCACCTCCCAGCCCCTCCCCCTAGCTCCGTCTACCCCATCCCCTTCCCTCCCCATCCCCCACTGACTTCCGCTACAAATTTTAAAAGAAAAAAGTGTAAAACAAGAAAAGAAAAAATTATTAAGTATTCTAAATTGAAGAAATTTCGAAAGAAGAAAAAAAGAAAAGAAAAAAAAGGAAAAAACAAAGAAAAGAAACCCAATACTTATAACCAAAGAGTATAACAATAGACCTATAAATATTAATATGTTTCTAAAGTTAACAATGTTGTAATAAGAAAAAAAGAAACCAATAATAATAACCATTGTAATATTCAGACCAGTTTAAAAAATATTATACCTTTCTGTAATCCATTAATATTAACATTACTAATCATATACCAAACTCGATCCCCCTTATAATAAAATATAATAAAACATAATATATCACCTGCATATCCATATCAAATAATTTTATCCCAACTACACCCCTTAATTAAAAAACAGAAACATAAAACATACAATATAATATATATAATTATGCATATATAATTATAATCATACAATTATATCCAAAAAAATTTTCAATCTCCATAATCCAAATTTCAATCTTCTCTTCATCTTGATTGAAGTTAAATATACTTTCTCCAACATAAATCCAATTCCAATAAGCTTCATCTTCCAGCTGCCCCCATCAGCAAAATAAAGCATTTCTCCATACAACCCCCCCCGAGTGACTTTATATAAATAATATCCAACCACGAAGGTATTCACTCCTCTAGGTAGAATCATTCAAACTAGCTTATACTGTACCACCTAAAAGAAAGAAAAAACCATTGCAGCTCCTCTTAAGATTCAAACCTTGAAAAAAAAAACACTAGAAACTGCATTCCCAGATGTTCCTTTAAAGCTCTTTCAAATCCTGTCGCCCTTTGCAATTCATTCCTTCGGGTTGTGAGATGTTTTCATTTTCATTCTCTTCTCCTAGATGGTGAATTCCAAAAAAAACTATAATAGGGTAACCACTGATCGCTGCTACTATTGCAGCAATCTGTTGACCTTACTCAGGATATTAAGTCCAATTCAGGATAAACTTTGTAGTAAAAATTTTTATAATCCATTTTAATATATAAGTCTAATATCCGTCCGACTCAGGATGAACGTTTTTAAAAAATTGTTATACATCTCCAAAGTTTTAACAGCTATCTACAATAGCTCAAATCCTCAAAATAAACTTCTTAGGAAATTTTTATAATCCATTTTAGTATGTAAGTCAAGTATAAATCCAACTCAGGTTATAAAATTTTTTTGAAGTTTATACTATTTCCACATCTTTCAATGCTTTCTGTTACAATTTCAAACAGTTCACGATACTCCTTAAATTTCTCATCAGTGGTTTCCAGTCGAGTTTCCTCATTAACTTCTAGTTCCTGTTGATTAGCATCACCCCCCATTTCTTGAGGAGCACTGGGCCTCTGCTGCTGTTCATCTCGAATTGTAATTTTATTCTTTAAACCTTGCTCCAGCAGTTCAAGGTCCAGTACTCCCCCTCTAAGGTCACTGGGATGCTCAATTTTCTCATCTGAAAAATCCAGAATAGAATCCTCTGGACAACCACCTAGTGCTCCTTTTTCTTTTAACACACTTTGAATTTCTTCCTTCTGTTTGCATTTTGTAGACTCTCTTTTTTGTTTTTTCTTAACATGTTCTGGGGCTCCCTTAAAAATATTTTTGTAAAAATATTCTGCTTTTTCAATGGTATTTAAACAATATCTCACACCATGGTATCTAAAAATTATAGCAACTGGTAAATCCCATCTACATGGGATATTACTTCTCTTCAATTCCTTAACCAAAAAAGCAAAGTCTTTTCTTTCCTTTAGAACCTTCGGTGGTAGCTCTTTAAAGATACTAATTTGTATACCTTCTACCTGCACTCTGGCAGAGTAAGACTTTTGTAAAATATCATCTCTCAATCTTCTATCAGTAAGGTAAACAACAACATCTCTAGGCAGATTCCTTTGTTTAGCTACATGTGAGTTGACTCTGTAGACTTTCTCTATACAACCAAGAATTAGCTCATCTTCTAGCTTTAATAATTCCGCAAAGGCCTTTGCACAAATTGTTCTTAAATTTTCTCTCTTGTTTTCTCTTATAACTCTTAATCTAATTGCTGATTCCATAACTTTAATTTGAAGCATGATGACATCATTCTGTATATTCTGATTTTTAACCTCAGCTTCCACAAATTTTTCTGGTATTTCTTGCATCTGGGAGTCAAACTTACTGCTGATCTCAGTAACTTTCTTCCCCATTTCCACCACCACACTTGAAAGATCTGAAACTACTTTGGTAATAGTTTGACTTAATTGATCATATTTCCCAGAAACCAACTCCTCAAAATTCTTCTGTGAACTTTTTATCTTCTCAACAACACTCACTAGAGACCTTGTTATAAAATCTTTTAAATCCTCATCTGCAGATCCCTGCAGATGAGTCATTTCTGCTTTATCCTTCAACTGACTTATGAGGGAGCCCCCCTTCCTTTAGGTTTAGGAGTCATACTTCTGACTTATTATTTACTTATTATTTACTTTTCAAAAAGATCAAAGAAATTCTTCTTACTTCAGTAAAAAAAAAAACAAGAAAAATCTGTTTAAATCAGTCTTTGTTTCTTTATTTCTTTTCACTATCAAAATATTTCTTTTAAAATCTCTCGGTACTAAGCTCTGCTTTCACTTTCCACTCTCAATTTTTCTTCAGGCAGAGCCGGTCGCCATCTTTAAAACACTTTCACTATTCATTCTCTCTTTTCCTTTTCTTTCCCTCCTCCTCCAGAAAATCAATAAAAAAACCCATACTTGCATTCTTCTCTTCTGAAGACTCCTTATTCAGCTTATTTAAGTTGTCAATTCTGTCGTGGTGTTGCTCATGACGTCTGGCTCCGCTAATTAGCGGAGATCCCTCTCGGCGTGGAGCTTCTTCTGGGGGTGGATAGGGAGCCATCACCCTGAGCCTTCCCCAGGACAGAAAAAAAAATCCTGGGGCGATTCAGGGGGCTCAACCTCACCCCCAGAGGCTCTCCCCGCTCTTTCAATTAAAGAGCGGGTTTTTTGAGCCGCCTGCCTGCTGTGAGGCGGCTCTTTACGCGCCAGGAGGCCGGCGGTCCTGAAGAGACCGCCGACAACGATGGAGGCGCCACTGGAAGTCTGGTCCTCGCACTTTTGACCGGTCCTCACACTTATGACCATCCTCACTGTTAGGATATGATTTGGGCCTAACAGTTGTCCAGGCAATATATGTGTTCTGTTACTTTAAGTTTTAATGCTGCAACATGCTGTAATGCTGAGTCATGCTATAATTACTTGTAATTTAACAATGTATTTAAGAAGGGTACTGTAATGTATTCAGTGGATGATAAAGAGCCTGTGTAGCGTAGAGGGCTAATGCCTCCTACTAAAGGCAGCAATTAACACCAGCTGCCTGTAATTTCTCTGAGTTCAATCCTCGCCAGGCTCAAGGTCGACTCAGCCTTCCATCCTTTCTAAGGTAGGTCAATTGAGGACCCAGTTTGTTGGGGGCAATAAGCTGACTTTGTATAAATATACAAAAGTATGAAGGCTATTGCTTAACACATTGTAAGCCGCCCTGAGTCTCCGGAGAAGGGCGGCATATAAATCAAATTAAAATAAAATAAAATAAATAAAATAAGCTGCCATTGTGTACGTGCATGTGTGGGTGGATCTGCTACCATCCGGGGTTTGTGAACCAACTACTGTTTGTTTGGTAAGAGTTTGTTTGGAGTTAACCGGTAAAGACTTGGACTGTTTAGAAGACTACGAGATTGTTTATTTCCCATTATAAAGAAAACTTTTGATAACACCAGTTTGTATGTATCTCTATCTCATTGCTCTCAGCAACGTTTCTCTGTGCACTTTACTCTGCTAGTTGTTACACAACAACAATATCCTTAACATTGGTTATGGGCCCAGGGCCAACCAGGACCAACCAGAAGTAACTAGGATTTTTTCAGAGTTACACTGAGAGCTAGTTTGAGTTTGTGAGTAGTACAAACTGTGTTTGTGATAAACAATCTGAGTGAAGATGGCACTAGAACAAGCAGCAAATTTTTCCATGATAACCCGGCTGGACGGAACAAACTATGTATCCTGGTCTACAAAATGTAGTCTACTTTTGCGTAGAGAAGGGCTGTGGGACATAGTTAATAATCCACCGGATATAACAGCATGGGATCCTGCTGATGAAGAAGATGCCAAGAAATTAGCCAAGTTTAACAGAGACAATGAACGAGCTCTTTGTATTATTGGACTGACACTGGGTGACCAGCAGCTTGTCCATATCTATGGTGAAGAGTCTGCTGCTAGGTGTCGGACCAAGTTGAAGAGACTATATGTTCGTGACTCTGTGGGTGCTCATATATATCTCACACGAAAATTATTTCGACAACATCTTCTTAAAGGGGGAGATATGATGGCTCATTTGGAATCCATGACCAGAAGTTTCCAGGAGCTGCATGAAAAGGAACTTGTTTTCTCTGAACTACAACAAGTTTACATAATTCTTTCTTCTTTGGACGATAGTTATGACAACTTTGTTTCTTCGTTAGAGGTTTTGTCCAGAGATGAACTGACATTGGCTGGCATAACCGGTAGGTTGTTGGAAGAATCCAAAAGAAGACAAGAAAGGGATCAGTTGAGAGTGCAACAACCAAAAGAAGAAAAAATGTACTCAACTGCTTATTTTGTAAAACGTTGTTTTGCTTGTGGGGCTAAAGGGCATATAGCTAACTATTGTAAAAATAAGAAAATGCCTGTTAGGGACAATAATAGACCCAAGAAGGGTTGTAATTTAGCTATATCTAGTTCAACTACTGATGTTAACCAGGATTGTTGGGTTGTTGATAGTGGTGCTTCTCAATCTATTACTAGAAATAGAAAATGTTTTGTTAAAATGGAGAAGAGTAACCAACATGTTAAAGTAGCAAATGGCTGGAAGGTTAAGGTAGCTGGAGAGGGTGTTGCTCGTTGGTCATTTAGTAATGAACCATTGCCTATGTTATATATTCCTGGTTTAAAATTCAATTTATTATCTGTTAAATCTTTGGTACAATTTGGGTTTACAGTAACATTTAAAAATGATAAGTGTCTTATAGAGAAAGATGGCAGGGTTGTTACTGCAAGTTTAGAAAATGATTTATTCATTTTAAGGGAGAACCCAGTATTGGTAGCTAAGTCTAAGTCTGTTTATGAGAATGTTAAACCACATGATGAATGTATTCATCTGTTACATCGGAGACTTGGGCACTTAAATTTCAGGACGATAAAGAAGACAGTGCAATTATCGGAAGGAATAAAACTACAAGCATGTAGTAAATATCTGAACTGTAATGCCTGTAGAGAGCAAAAAAGTAGGGTTACACCAGCAAACCGTGTTAATGGTTTTAAAACTACAAAGCCGTTAGAGGTAGTGTTTATAGACCTAATTGGACCCAAGAAACCCAGTATAGGAGGTGCCTGCTATATTCTAAGCATAGTAGACCATTATTCAAGATACGGCTTCTGTTATCTTATGAAAACAAAATCTGAAACATTCCAGCATATAAAAAACTGGCTGCGTTTTGTGGAAAGGAAGCAGAAATTTAAAGTGAAATGCTTAGTGACCGATAATGGTACAGAATTTACTAACCAAAGGTTAGAAAAGTTTTTGCAGGATGCAGGGATCCAGCATAAACGATCTGCTCCTTACAGACCACAGCATAATTCCTATATTGAGAGGCGAGGACAAACATTACAAGCCATGATTAGAACTATGTTGGCAGATTCTGGTTTGCCTGAAAATTTATGGGGCGAGGCTGTTATGTGTGCTAACCATGTGCTAAACAACGTGGTTCATTCCTCTACAGGTGAAATACCATTCACCTTATGGCATGGGAGGAAACCAAATCTTAGTTATTTACACACATTTAGAGCCCCAGCTTGGGTACATATTCCATCTAGTGTTAGGAGAAAAGATCAACAAAGAGCCAGAAAAATGTTTTTTGTTGGCTATGAATCAAATCATAGATCTTTTAGATTTTGGGCACAGGGTACTACTAGTGTGTACTGTAGTGCAAGTGCTAGATTTCTAGAGCACAAAGGATGGGAGAAACTAGAGCGTGCAGATTTTAGACATGATAATAACTCTATTAGTATAGACCATCATATCCCTGATGAGAGTCCTGAGGATATAGATACTATAGAATCCTCTATTAAGGTTGAGGAACAGGAAGTAGGTTTAGGGGAGGATGAAACTGAAACATCTGAAATGAGTCCTGTATTGCCTAGAAGATCTACTAGGGAAAGGCATCCACCAGATCGATATAAGGCAACTGTAGTTTGCCAAGTTAACATTGAACCTTCAAGTTATGATGATATCAGGCTTTATCCTGAAAAAGAGCAGAAGGCTTGGAAGGAGGCAATGAGTAAGGAAATTAAGTCATTGACTGATCTAGATGTTTATGAAAATGTGAAATTGCCACCTGGTGAGAAATTAATAGGTTGTAGATGGGTTTACAAAATTAAGAAAGGTATAGATGGGACAGTAACCCATAAAGCTCGCCTAGTAGCTCAAGGTTTTTCTCAGACTGAAAAAGATTTCGATGAGGTTTTTGCTCCTAGTTTACGTGCTAGTACTTTAAGAACAATGCTGGTATGGGCGGCTAAGAACAAATATAGTATTAACCATATAGATGTGGAGACGGCATACTTGCATGCTCCATTAAGGCACACCATCTATATGAGGAAGCCTTTAGGAGTTGAAACACAAAACCAAACTGATTGTTGGAAGCTCAAGAAAAGCCTTTATGGTTTGAAACAATCAGGGTTTGAGTGGAACCAATGCATAGTTAAAGAGCTAAATAGGATTGGTTTTCATGAAGGTGTAGCGGATAAATGTCTCTTTAAGAGAGAAAGTAATGGGTTAGTTTCATTTTTGTTACTGTCTACAGATGACATAGCTATAATAACTAAAACTGACAAGGAAGCCATAGATATTGTTCACCAGTTACAAACTAAATTTAAGATCAGAAATTTAGGAAATATCAGGCATTATTTGGGACTAGATATTAGTCAAACAGCTAGAGGTTATAAAATATCTCAATCTAGCAAAATTAGCCAGATGTTGAAGCGTTATGGCATGGAGCTATGTAAGCCGGCCAAGATACCTATGGCACAGGATTTTAATTATGAAGAAATCCAAAGCCCTAACTTTAGTAAGGAGATCTACCAATCTCTTATAGGTAGTCTATCTTATATCAGCAATTGGTCGAGACCGGATATATCATTTAGCGTAAACCAATTAGCAAGATATAATGCAGAGCCAACTGATAGGCATTGGCAGGCCGCAAAGCGTATACTAAGATATCTGAAAATGACGATGCATTATGCATTGTATCTAGAACCTAACCAAGATTTAGTACTGAGCGCATATGCTGATGCCAGTTTCGCTACTGATGTGACCACTAGAAAGTCTACATCGGGTATAGCTATAATGTTAGGCGATTGTTTGATTGGCTGGAAATCAATTCGTCAAAAACATATTAGTCTATCTACAATTGAGGCAGAATTTTCATGTCTATCACTGGTATGCACTGATCTGACATATTACAAACAACTAATGATGGATATTGGTTTAAAAATGGATTATCCAATTGTAATACATGAGGACAATCAAGCTGCTATAAACATGGCAACTAATTTAGCAGTTAAAACTAGATCCAAGCATACTGACATTCGGTATCTGAATGTTCGCCAAAGTATCCAAAGCAATATGGTTAAACTGGAATATTGCATGTCGGAAGACAATATCGCGGATAACTTTACCAAAGCTCAAGGTGCTGTCAAACATAAAGCAAGTTGTGAAAGCTATGGATTAAGGATCTAAACTGTATATATTGTATTTAAACTGTATATATTGGCCTGTCCAAAGGGGAGCATGTTAGGATATGATTTGGGCCTAACAGTTGTCCAGGCAATATATGTGTTCTGTTACTTTAAGTTTTAATGCTGCAACATGCTGTAATGCTGAGTCATGCTATAATTACTTGTAATTTAACAATGTATTTAAGAAGGGTACTGTAATGTGTTAGATCGGCGCAGGAAAGAAGAGTGACCAGCTGAGTTCAAGAAACAACGTTTAATAACGAGAACTGAACTGCCTGTGCGCTGCCGGAGCTCTCCTTATATTTGCTCCGGCAGACGCACCGCCCACTGACAGGGATTCAAAACTCCCGCCGAAAGGATCTTCAGCCAATCCCAGGCGGATGTCCTTATAAGGACATAACACTCCTCCCCCCTAGTTCTTAGTCAGTCTATCAGGGAAATAATCACTGAGGTAAACAGGACGTCTACGTGCCCGCGTAGACCTGCGCAGTTCAGAGTTCGGATGGGCACCCTTATGGACGGAAGGTGTCTGCTCTGCTCGGGGCTCCTGCCCTGGTGCCGGGCTGGATCTGGCCGTAGAGGACGCGGGCTCAGTTCCCGAACCTCCGGCCGGGTCTCGGATCTCCGCCTGCTGTGGATGCTGGTCTCCCTCGTTCCTGCACGGATCCTGCGCTCGCCGGTGCGGCTCTCTGCGGTTGACCGGTCCGGAACTCCTGAGCCTCGGTAGGTCCCTGGGTTCCCCTCGGTTCCCTGCTGGGCTCGGGTCGCGTCGGTCTGGGTCAGGGTGCGAATTCGGCGGAGGTGGTTTGGCTAACCCCGGGGGTCCCCTGGTTGAATCCGGCTTACTCCCGGGGTGACAGGCGGATGACCTGGGTGGCGGTTCGACTCTGTCGGGGTGGCGTAGGCCTACCTTGCAGGGGTGGTGTAGGCCCTCTCTGCACGGCTGGTCGGCGGGTGGTGGTTTCGCGCTTGACGACACGCTGGGTTGTTCGCCCATGCCGGGTTGGTGTTGGCCTACCCTGCTGGGGTGGTGGTGGCCTTCCTCGCAGGGTTGGTCTTCTGCGTGGTCGGTGGGTTGTTGTAGGGCCTCCTGATAAGTTGGCTGGAGGTCCCCGTCTCTAGGTTGCCGGTTGCCCACTTCGCGGGGTTGCTGTTGGCTTCCCCTGCTGGGTTGTCCCCGGTCTACTTGCTCTTGGCTCTTTTGGTTAGGTGTTAAGTTCGGCACAAAGGTGCTTGTTGTTCCCGCTTGTTGGCGGCCTCCCTCGTCTGGGTGGGGTAGTCCTACCTCGCCAGGGTGGTTTTGGCCTGCTCCATCGGGGAGGTTTGGGCCTACCGCACAGGGGTGGTTTGGGCCTACCTCGTCGGGGTGGTTTAGGCCTACCTCGTTGGGGTGTTTTAGGCCTACCTCGTCGGGGTGGTTTAGGCCTACCTCGTCGGGGTGGTTTAGGCCTACCTCGTCTGGATGGTTTTCACCCACTTCCCTCCACCTTTTGCGGAGCTGGTCGAGATGACGTCTCACGATCTGTCCATCTTCCAGCTCAACGCGGTAGGATTTGGGACCGGTTGTGCTGTGTACTGTAGCTTTAAGCCATTTAGGCGAGCCGTGGAAGTTTAAAGCGAACACGGCATCGCCGATGGAAAACAGGCGAAGTTGACGGCTGGCAGATGCGGGAACCTCTGATGTATATTGCGGGTGCAGTCTGTCCAGGGGTGACCGGAGTCGCCTGCCCATTAACAATTCGGCAGGGCATTTCCGGGTGGCAGAGTGGGGTGTGATGTGCTGTGTCAGCAGGAATGTGTCAATGCGCTCCTGCCAGTCCCCAGGTCCCATCTTGGCGAGCGACTCCTTCGTGAGCCTCACCATCCGCTCAGCCTGTCCATTCCCGGCCGGTCTGTAAGGGGCAGAGAGGGCATGGCGGATGCCCAGCCCTGCGAGAAAAGTCTCCATGGGCACGGACGTAAGTTGAGGTCCGTTGTCCGAGACTAAGACGTCAGGGAGTCCATGGGTGGCGAACAGGCGCCGGAGAGCTCGGATCGTGGCTTCCGTCGTGGTTGATGCCATGGGGACGACTTCCAGCCATTTGGAGTAGGCATCCACCACGATGAGGAGATGGTGCCCATGGATGGGGCCAGCAAAGTCTATGTGAATGCGCGACCAAGGGGAGCTGGGGGTTTCCCAAGGCGTCGGGTCAGACTGAGGGGGTGCAGGTCTGACTTCTTGGCACGGGCTACACCTGGCGACCCAATGTTCAATGTCTTTGTCCAGGGTTGGCCACCAGACGTAGCTCCGTGCCAGTGCTTTCATCCGGACAATGCCCGGGTGTCCTTTATGCAGAGCGGCAAGAGTCCGTTTTTGCAACGAGCCGGGAATCAGCACCCTGTCTCCCCATAGCAAACAGCCGCGCATGGTGGACAGCTCCTCTTGTTTGCGGCTGAAGGGCCGGAAATCGTCGCTGTCAATTTGGGCCGGCCAGCCTCTTAATACCCAAGACTGGACTTGGCGAAGGATGGGGTCAGCCCTCGTGTGCGTTGCGACGTCGGCAGATGTTACTGGACAGTTGCTGTCGTTGTCAATGTGCAGCAGTTCGAGCGTGGGAGCTGGATCCTCCACGGCATCGGCGGATGGGCATCTGCTGAGCGCGTCGGCGTTCGCGATGGCTTTGCCGGGTTGATGGACGAGGCTGTAGGAGTAGCCGGCGAGAAAGATGGCCCAGCGCGTCATACGTGGGGACATGAAGGCTGGTGTCTGCTTGTCGCCGGCGAGCAGGCCCAACAGCGGCTTGTGATCGGTGACGATGGTGAACCGCCGGCCATAGAGGTATTCGTGGAAGCGCTTCACCCCTGCAACAATAGCCAATGCCTCTTTGTCCAATTGGCTATAGTTGCGTTCCGTAGTGGACATCGTCTTAGAAAAATAGGCAATGGGGGCTGTACAGCCGGTAGGCAGTTCGTGGCTGAGGACAGCGCCGACGCCGTAGGGTGAAGCATCGCAGGTCAGTCTGATGGGCAGTGTCTCATTATATTGAATGAGCACGCTGTCGGAGGTCAGAAGCTCCTTCACGGCTCTAAATGCAGACTCTTCCTCGCGTCCCCACCTCCAGGGAGCCGCCTTTGCCAGCAAGCGGTGGAGCGGCTCAGCAACTGTGGCCTTCTGCTGGAGGAAAATTGCGTAGAAGTTAAGCAATCCAAGGAAAGCCTGAAGCTCCGCTTTGTTTTTGGGGCTGGAAGCTTCATGGATAGCTTTAACTTTTGATTTGGTGGGGTGGATGCCAGAACTATCAATGAGGTAGCCCAGGAACTCGACTTCCTGTACCCCGATGATGCACTTATCTCTCCGTACTCTCAGGCCCTTCTCCTGAAACCGTCGTAAAACGAGTCTCAGTCGGTCAAAGAGTTGGGCCTTAGACTCTCCAGAGATCAGTACATCATCGAAATAAGGCACCACCCCTGGAACGCCTTGGAGAAGGCGTTCCATCATAGATTGGAAAATACCTGGGGCTGCACTGACCCCAAACTGGAGGCGGTTGCACTTAAACGCGCCTCTATGGGTGACAATTGTTTGAGCCTCCGCCGTTTCCCGATCAACTGGCAGTTGCTGGTAAGCCTGGGCCAGGTCCAGTTTGGCAAAAATTTGGCCCTTGCCTAGTGAGTGCAGCAAGTGTTGCACCACCGGCACAGGGTATGCGCTCTGCGGTAACGCCTTATTGATGGTCACTTTGTAGTCGGCGCAGATGCGCACAGATCCATCCTGCTTCATGGGGGTCACAATGGGAGTCTCCCATGAAGCATGATCGATGGGTTCCAGGATGCCTTGGGCTATCAGCTTATCTAGCTGAGCGTCTACTTTAGCCCTCAAGGCAAATGGAACCCGGCGGGGCTTGAGCCGAATAGGGGTAACCCCCTTGTCCAGATTGAAGGAAATGGGTTTCCCTGTAAGGGTCCCTAACTTACCATCGAAGACTTCTTGGAACTCTCCGATGAGTGCGTCGAGTTCGCCTGAGCTAATCTGGTGGATGCCTCCAATAGAAAGCCCCAACGGCTGAAACCACTCCACGCCAAGCAGGGTCGGACGGCTGTGCTCCACGACAGTAATTGGAAGCTGGCCTTGGAACTGCTTGAAGGCGATCTGGAGGTTGGTTCTCCCGAGGACGCCGATGGGATTCCCGCCAAAATCCACCAACTTGGAGTGAAGGGGTTGAAGGTGGCGCTTGCGAAGTGCCGGCTTCAGCTGTTTTATCTGGTGCCAGTCAATAATTGAGTAGACGGAGCCGGAATCGACTTCCATCGTGCACGGCAAGCCTTCTGCCAACAGTGTCACATGGAATTTTGTGGCCCTGTTGTTGCTGGTGAGTCCGATTGTTGTTTGGTGGACTGCGCCGCCCTGGGAGTCAATGCGGTCGTCGCGGTTCTGCTGGTTTGAGGACCGTTTGGATGACCTCTGGGAATCGCGGCGATTTTCTTGAGTGCGGGGCTTAATCGATTCCGGAACCGGATCAGAGGCTCTGCATGCCTCGGCGATGTGCCCCTTCTTAAGACAGCGTCTGCAGGTTGCATCACGCCAGCGGCAGGATTGGCGCGGATGGAGTCCCTTGCAACTGCCGCATTGAGCGGCGCGGCGGCCATCTTTTTGAATTTCCCGCCTAGAAGGGCGGGAAACTTTTAAAACGGATGACTCCCCCTCCGAGTCGGTTTGTGTGGCCGAGTCATCGGACGATTCAGATGACGGCTTGTGGATCTTATGGATCCCCCGGGACTGGCACATAGCAGCGGCGGCGGTCTCAGAAGTTTCAGCAGCCGTGGCCTCCTCGAGAACGTCCTTCAGGGACAGTCTTTTCCTACTCAGGAACTTTTTCTGGAGGTTGGCATCCCTCATTCCGAAGACGATCCCGTCTCGCAAAGCATTGTCAACGTTTTCAAATTCGCAGTTTGCTGCGATTTGTCGCAATGCCGCAACAAAGTCTTTGAGGGATTCGCCTTCCATCTGGTTCCTCTGGCGGAAAGTGAAGCGGTTGGAAATGGGGGTGCCCGTTGGTGCATAGTGGTCTTGCAGGGCAGCCTGCAGATCCACCCAGGACATGACTTCAATGTCTCTGGGTGCGACGAGGTTGACGGCAAGCTCTAGGACGTCGGTGCCGCAGTGGGCGAGGAAAAGAGCCCTCTTCCTCTCGTCGTCGATGTTGGTGTAGCCGTTTCCCCGGAGGAATTGGCGGAACCGAATCATATAGGAGCTCCATTTCTCCCGGCTGGGGTTGAAGGGAGCCAACGAGGCGAACGGCGCTTGCGGCGTTGCCATTCTTCAGGCCGCGTCGAGTGACTTCAGCTCGTTAAGGCGATCGTGCCACGCGGGGATTCTTCTCTAGTCCTTCGTCGCCAGTGTTAGATCGGCGCAGGAAAGAAGAGTGACCAGCTGAGTTCAAGAAACAACGTTTAATAACGAGAACTGAACTGCCTGTGCGCTGCCGGAGCTCTCCTTATATTTGCTCCGGCAGACGCACCGCCCACTGACAGGGATTCAAAACTCCCGCCGAAAGGATCTTCAGCCAATCCCAGGCGGATGTCCTTATAAGGACATAACATAATGTATTCAGTGGATGATAAGCTGCCATTGTGTACGTGCATGTGTGGGTGGATCTGCTACCATCCGGGGTTTGTGAACCAACTACTGTTTGTTTGGTAAGAGTTTGTTTGGAGTTAACCGGTAAAGACTTGGACTGTTTAGAAGACTACGAGATTGTTTATTTCCCATTATAAAGAAAACTTTTGATAACACCAGTTTGTATGTATCTCTATCTCATTGCTCTCAGCAACGTTTCTCTGTGCACTTTACTCTGCTAGTTGTTACACAACAACAATATCCTTAACACTCACATTTATGCTTGTGCAGCATTCTTAACAACCATGTCACTCATTTCACAACTGCTTCTCTTCCCCATGGTGATAAGTAAAAAAAGTAAAATGTGAGGACAGTCGTAAGTTTGAGGACTGGTCAAAACTGCAAGGAACAGTCAAAAATACCTTTTTCAGCCCTCTGAGTAGTCCATATGCATAAAAGGATATAGCAATAGAGAGGGATGAACGAAGGGAAGGGAAATTAGAGTAGGAGTGAGGGTAAGAGAGGGAGGAAGAGAGGAGGAGAAGGAGAAACGAAGAGGAAGTAGGGAGGAGAAGAAGAAGGGGAGGAAGAGAAAGTAAGAAGGAAAGAAAAGAGAGAGGTGATAGGTTTGAGGAGAAAGATTGCTGTACAATAAAAAAGATGAAAGGGAAGAAAGCCAACCCCAAACAAATATAAAGATATTAAGATAAAGAATGAATTGTCAAACTTTAAAGAATAAAAGAGAACAAATATGAATAAATAGCAATAATTAGAAACACACATACAAACATACAATGTATTTTCTTTGAACAGAGTATTTGGCCAGTTCACAAATTTAAACAGTGTTTAGTCATTTCAATTAAATTTACAATTTCTATATTTCCTTTTTGCCATATTTATGCCTCATTATTTTTTTCTAAAAACCAATATTACCCTTCATCCTCATCTCTAATCTTAATCAAATTCAATTTTTCCCTTCTATTCTATATTATACCCCTTCCCATTGTCATCTATTTTTATATCCATCCTCACATTGGTTAATTATTGTATTTAATATAAATTCAACATTTTAATATAAATCAATTAGTTATATAGCTATCATTTTTGTATATTAATCAATTTGAACTTGAATATTCCAATTATTTCCATGCAATCCAATTTCTTACAAATCAATTATATTTACCAATAATAACAAAGCAAATAATTTCCCCCATATATTCCTCCAAACCACAACTTAACCATTTCTGCTTTCAACACAATATACAATTAATAGTATCCCAATTATTACAATTCCCTAGTTAAACAGAGCTTTTTTTCTTTTTTGTTTTAAAATCTTGAACTCTCCTCTTCTGCCCTAAATTTCCCATTGTTTGCAGTTTTGCACCTACCTCTTTTGGTGAGGAAAAAGAAAAAGAAATCTCTCTCTGTCTCATTTTGTCACATTGCAGCAAAGACCCCGCTTTACTTTCAGTTTCGCTTTTTCAGCATAGCTGGGGGGGGGAAACTGCTCCAGCACTTTGCACCTAGCAAAATACCCCTGTGCAAAACAGCTGAGAGCAAATCAGCTGAGGATTGGGAGACCAATCTAATCAGGTTGTAGTGATCAACCTATGCTGAAGCTGAAAGGGGCTGTTTTTTCTATTTTTGCAGGTACCGGTCTACTCATTTGTTTTCTTTTAACACTGATCAGCTGTAGGGGAGCCCTTTGAAGCCCCGTAGCAAGAATTTAAACAGTTTTTTTCCCTGTAGCCATCAGCTGGAACCCAGGAGGCAGCAATAGATTGGGTGTGGGCAGGGTAAGCGAACGGCGAACGGCCGGGAACCGGTTCGGAGGAATGGCCAGCCAATCTTATTACCGGTTCTCCAAACTATTAAATTTTTTTACTACCGGTTCTTCTGAACTGGTGTGAACCGGGAGCAACCCATCACTGGACGGAGGCCGTCTCCGGATGACCATGTGTCTCGGTCAAACCGGCTGCTTCCGTCTCCTCCAAAGGCTGAGAGAAAAGGGAGTCTGGCTTCAGACCATAAGTTAGGCTTATCTGCCCCTGGCCACTAGGTGGGGCTAGAGCAACAACAGCCCAATAGATACATGTTGTGGCATGAAAACCTTTATAAATTTGGAGGAGCCCCTGAGACCATCTAGCCCAACCCCTCCTCTCTGCAGGGATCCCAGTTAAAGCTTGTCTGACTGATGGCTGCTCAGTCTTTGCACTCAGATAATCCATGAAGAGGAGACTGAACGTCTCTGCTTCACTGGCTCAGCTCTAAAACAGCAAATACTCCTCCAAACGTGGTGCCTGCAAGGGGACCTGGTCCTTGAGTTGGGGTCTCCCCAAATCAGAATGTTCACTTCCTGAGATTCTTATGGCTGCATTTGCCTTCTTTCCATGAACGTCTCCCTGCTGACTCAGAGTCTGTTTCCTGTTAACTATGATTTTGAGATCATTTTCACAAACATGCCTATGAAGTTTGGTGTCCCTCATCTTTTTTCCAGTCCACCATTCATGTTCTTATATGAGACTCTATTGTTAGTCAAGTCCTAGTGTTATAGAAATTAAGACTCACAAGATTTCCGTGGGTGATCAGAGAGGTTTTATTTGCACAAGATTCAGTGCAACACAAGAAGCAAAACACTGAATCCCGAAAGATTATGATGCAGTAACTTAAATGCATACTTGTAACATCTTATGATTGGTTACATTTCTGACAGCCCACAGCCCCCCTTCTTATAGGAGCTAAATAACTTGTTTTTGCAAAGTAGGTCATAGGTGCTGTGCAAACCTAGCTAAGCTTCCTGTCAAGTTTCCTGCCGTTAGGTCTGTGGTTGCCTCTGCTTGGCTAAGTGTGATCCTTTACTCCTGATAATGTTTCTTGAGCTTGACAGCTGAGAAAGGTTAGTTATTTCTGTGGTTTTACCTTTTGAACCCAATACTAAAGAAAGGGACCCTTCAGAGATCATCTGGACTGACCCCATTGACTCATTTTTTATATCCAATTTCATTATTCTATTTTACTAGTTGCTAAAAATCAGATATTTTTCTACTGCTTTTTACATATGCACCCTTCTGTGTGTGCTGATGATAAATATTGTTTCTGGAAACTTGATATTCCTCTCATTAAATTTTATTTTATTCAAAAAGGTAAAATACAAACTTCAAAAAATAAAACTATTGCAAAGCAAAACAAAATTAGATGAAACTTTTTTTAAAAAAAATTGTGCATTAAAAACAGATAAAACCACATAGGCATATATTGTTCCCCAGTTGAATACTGATGGATGTACATTTCTCCCCCTTGCAAAATAGGCCCACAATTATAAACTTCTACCAATATATCTGCAACCACTTGACTTGTCATCTGTCTGCTTTATATAAAAAACATAGTTAACAGGCAATCCAATAATAAAATTGAATTTCAAAACTTCAAAATGGTCTATTACCTGCTATTGTATTTAACTCACAGAAAATTTACAGGGGCTTCTTATCTACTACAGACCACACAATCATTATCTCTGATCCATCCTGAATCTGTCCAGTGTTAAACACCTTTGTTTGATTCTTAATAATAATACATTTCCTTAAAAATTTTAATTAGGATCTTTCCCAACAACTGCTTTCCATTCTCCAAAGTCACAGGACCTCCTATAAATTGAAACTCAATGACTCTTAAGATTTGTTTTCCAGTTAAATATGACAAGTCCATTCCCCAATCTCCCTCAATTTTCTTGAAAGAATCCATTTCTTCAGCCATCCTTTCTGTCCACTTTCAGTCTTCAGGGTCCATGGCCCCTCCAGCCATCTCCAAGCAGCCTGCCTTCAAAGCAGAATTCTCCTTCAGGGATGCCAGCAGCAAATTCAGTTCCAGTCCATCCATCCATTCGTTCATCCATCCAATTCATCCGATTCAACAATTGTTGCTTGCTTCTGATTATCGCCTTTAAATTGATTTAAAACCATTGTTATTTTATCAAACTTTTAAAATGAAATTTCAAATAAGGTTTTTAAGTAGAAAAACTTTTTATAATATTTAAATTAAATGGCATCAAATTAGCTTACTCTAGGATCTACATCTTAGATAAAATCTTGCGTGAAGGGGATTTATCAACTTGACCGTATTAATGATAACATAGAAAAATGGATGTCCAATAGCAAAAAGTTATCCCTAATCTTCAATCCCTGCCCATTAATTAAAGTATATAAAGGTTACTCCTATGCTCTTTATGGAGCAGAAGTTTGGGATTTCTACTCAACCACAGTTCTAGAACAAACACAGTCTCAGCACCTCAGCTGAATTGTGGGTGTAGATCTGAGGACATCTGCTGCAGCAGTTAGAGCTGAATTGGGAATGTATACAATTCATCCACTATCCAAGATCAAAGCATATAACCACTGGCACAAAGTCAACGAAACGGAGACTGATAGACTCCCCAAGTTATGCTTACTAGAGCAGATAAACTCACAATCGCAAACCTCTTGGATCACTAAACTGATTAATTTTGGAAGTAGCTGTGGCCTTCCTGTCTCTTGCGTAGAAGGAGAACAATTCAAAAAAACAGCTGCCCAAAGAATTAAGGATAAAAGAAGCACAAAATGACATGGCTATTCTTAGTAAGGTGGGTAACTTAAAATAGCTGAGCAAATACAAACCTACTTTTCAACTAGACAACTATTTAAAGTTACAACTGCCAAAACATCTTAGGGAGAGATTTATGCGAGTGAGATTCAAACAGCCGGACACAATGATCAGATATGGGAGATTCCACTCTAGACCTTATAATGGGCGTCTCTGCATTTGCAGAGTGGCAGAGGCAGAAGGCCTGGCTCACATCCTGTTTGATTGCTGCCTGCATAAGAGGGTGAGAGGCAGGTGCCTTGGTCCATATACCAAACGAAGGACCCATTGGGAATCCCATATCAAAACGACTCACCTTATCTGCAGCCAGAATTTGAAAACAACATTTAATACAGCTCAGTATTTGAGCAAAATGGCTCGGTTGAGATCGGCATATATGGGGCTGATTGGGGTAGACTGAAGGGGTGATATTGATATATAATTTTATCATATTTTATTTATCTATATATTATTGTATTCTATTCCAATCTCATTTTAAATTGTATTTTATTCAAACTCCATTTTAAATTGTTTTTATCGGATTTCAGTAATAATTTGTGTTTGGAATTCTGCACTTTGATTTGGCCCATGGACTAATCAATCAAGTAAACAAACATAACCTTCAGGTGTCGTAAGAAAAATTTAAAAAGATTAAAAATTATTTGAGTATCATTTTGAGGAGAGTTTTTATCCACTTAGTTATCATACCATCCTCCCCTCAGTTTTCTAATCACATCACACAATTGTTTGTGAGTCCATTACTGAAATCCAGTGATGTCACCAGAGTTCCCATAATCTATTTGGGAAGTGTAATGATGTGTGAGAATGACTTTTGGGATGAGGAGAAGAGAGGCTGCCTAGGGAAGGATCAGAGAAGAGGGGAGAATCCAGGGGTGAAATTCACTTACCTTTCCTAATTCGCAAATGTGTGCGCACTACCACAGAGCCCTCATCAGAGCCTCCCCCAGAGTCCAGGACTGGCCCATGTCCCTCCCCAACCTCCTCACTGTCCGAATCTGCTGCCAGCCCCACTGACCGCTGGTGGGCCACAAGAGCTATACGGATTCTTCCTTCGGCTTCTCTCAATCCTGTCTCCAGGCACAGAAGCGCATTTGAGACCCAATGTGGCATCTGGAGAATTGATCTGGTGAATTTGGATTGAACTACTTCTAATGATGCAAAACATGAAGCTGACGGTCCGAGCAACGTCCCATCAAGGAGCTGTGCTAGCGACTTGGGCACAAAAAGCTTAAGAGCAGCAGGGACATCATAGCCTCCCTTTGGGTGGAAACAATTAAGAATGGTGCTGGCTGATCTTTGGCCCAGGGCAGCTGCCTGTTTCTTGAACTCTTGGCCTGAATGGCCACCCACAGGGATTGGAAGGTGCTTCCCTACTCCATTTTGTGGCCATTTAGATACCATGAATCAAATTTTGGCCTTTTTGATCTTTGTTTTCTCATCATTGATGCCCAGTTGATTGTAACTGCAGTCCTGGAGAAGGGCTCGCAAGGCTCTTTTAAGGACAGCTGGTGTCCTGGAGAGGATCACAGGGGCATCTGCATAGAGCAGGAGGGTGATGCTTCGGTCACCTATTTGGGAGGGGGGTGATTTGGTTTGTTTAGCCATTTTACCATGCCAGTTATGTAAGAGTTGAAAAGCGGGGGGGGGGGCAAAATGCCTCCCTTTAACCCCCTTTTAACTGACTTGGAGAGGGACCCCTGCATAGCACACCTCACCCTGAGGGATGTTTTAGTATGTAGGGCAGGTAACAGATGAAGAAGCCTGGGGTCAATTGAGGCAGCTTCCAGCTTCTCCCATAGCTTAGTCCTGGGATCCATCTCAAAGGCTGCCTTGAGATCTCTAAAGCAGGCGTAGAATGATGCAGCTCTATTTGATACGTATTTTCCAATCAGTTGATGAAGAACTAAGCACTGATCGGTAGTGTTAGATCAGCGCCGGAAAGAAACGTGACTCAGCTGCTGTCCATTCAGAACCTTTATTAGAATGCAAAACTGAACTGCCGGCTGTGGCGGCCAAGCCCCTTGTATCCTGCTCCAGCATGCCAGCCGACTAATGGCAATGATTTAAAGTTCCCGCCGGTGGAATTAACCAATCCCCCGGCAGATGTCCTTATAAGGACATAACAGGTAGTGCCTCTCCCCTCTCTAAACCCGGCTCCCTCTTCAGCGATCCAATTCTCAAGAGCCAGCCACTCTCCATCTGGAGGTGTTTTCCATCAGGATGACCAGGGAGGAGATTAGCCTGACAACTTTCTTCTTGATCAACCCATGCTTTCTGGGAATCAACCTCTGGTTTTCAAAGAGTTTATGAATCATCTTTCTTTCCCCTCTCTTCATTTTATTTGTCATCTGCTCTACAATGTTCCCTATCATTGATCAATTGTGTCAATGATATTTTCTCTATGCTTTGTCAGTATATGACAGACAAATCTTTCTCAAACCTTTTCATTCACTTATGAAGATGATGGCAGTATTTGTATCCTAATTAAGCATATTTGGAGATGAGACAATTGTAGAAAAAAGATTCAATGTGGGATAAGAAACAAAGTTCTCTGTTTTTCAAATTCCTGGACGTTCCTATTCTAGTTTCATCCCTTTCTGGAGAAGAATGAATTCTGGAATATTTCTGAGAGGAAACTGTACTTGGACGAAAATGGAGAGATAAAAGCAGATCTGGCCATTGACAGCATCCTTATTCTCCCCAAGGGAGATGTCAGGAGTGAGATTCTGGCGTATTTTCAAAGACAGAGACTTTCTATCAACCAAGATGCCCTTTCACGGCTAAAGTTGCTCAATAAGGTGAGATAAATGTTGGTGTCTTTTCTCTGTTTTCCAAAGGTCCCATTTCAGGTGGGCAAAGCCTAGAGACTCCAGGGTGGTTGTCCTCCCATGCCAGGTGGTGTCATCTAATGGAAGCTCTTCAACAGACGGGACCTAAGTGGAGTTGCTTTGCCATGTTTTCTGGAAACCTTTCAAGATCTTACTGGTCAGAGGTTTCTTTCTTCATCACAGTTTAATTTCATATTAAAAAACCAAATAGAATAACATTTCTTAAATCTTTTACTGTAAAATTTATTATCAGTTTTAATAAGAATATATCATCATATTTAAATCTTTTTTCAATTCCATCCCTCTAGACTACATTAAATAGAAAATTACTTTATTGTAATGTTAAATTCTGAAAGCAAAAGGGAGGAACTAAAGGAAGAATCTGCCAGTTGTTTTACCTCCTGCATCTGTTTAGGAGTAGTCAGAGATTTCGTATTTACCTCAGTGAAGACCAGAGGCTCCTTGTCTCCATCCATTTCTGCCTCCATTTTCCATGGACGGAGAGTCCTAACACCTTTTCTTTGGCCTTCCTTTTCTTCTGCTCAGTCCCTGCCTCAGTCCAAATGTGTGGAAAGTTGTCATCCTGGATTTGTCAAGAGGGCTCGAGAAGGAGAGCCAGTTTGCTGCTACGACTGCGTTCCTTGTCCGGAGGGGACCTTCTCCACTCAGGAAGGTGGGTCACACGGAGGAAAATGGGAGGCTTTGTGGAACTGGATCCATCCAGAACCTTTTCATGAAAGTGCAAGTTAAAAGACAGATCGAAGCTCACCTGTTTTTTTTTATTTTTAACCTGCACAATTTCTTATCTAAACGGAAGTAAATCAAAAATACTTTGAGGGAGGGGCTGGGAAGAGATGGGAGGAGGGGGTGGCAGACTGGGCAAGCTTTACTAACAGCGGAGGAAATATCTCTTCTGCTTTTTAGTTTGGATATGTGCTGCTAAGTTTACCTTTCTAGGAACATCTGAGATCTTTGAAACTAGATGAATTGTTTCAGGTCCACCTTCTGAAAGACCTTGCAATTCATTGTTTATTGGCCTCCCTTGAGGATCACTGAGAAAGTGTCACTGGGCCATAATCTGGTGCTGTGAATAGTTATGGGGGGAACTCATTATAAAAACTGTCTGCCATATAGATCAATCAATCAATCAATCAGAATAGAGTAGAACGAACTTTGGAGATCTTCTAGTCCATCCCCCTATTCAAGCAGGAGACCCTATACCACTTCAGACAAGTGACTGTCCAATCTCTTCTTAAAAACCTCCAATCTTGAAGCAGCCACAACTTCTGGAGGCCAGCTGTTCCACTGGCTAATTCCTCTCACTGATAGGAAGTTTCTCCTTAATTCCAGGTTGCTTCCAGATGTTACAAGATACTGTAGGTATCCTCCAAGTCCAGGATATTAACTGCCATGGGGCAGGACTCAAGATGTTTGCCTAAAAAGATTATATGATTCAATATTAATCTCTAATAATATAGGTTCCTATGAAGATTCTACACATTACACAGGAAATAATTAACATCCTAGGACTTTCCTAAACTTCGTATACCTAGCTACATTTTTTAAGAAAAAATATCCTTCTTATGCTCTTTTTAATGACATAGTTAAGAAATACTTCTTGGAAAATGTCTGTGCTTTTTTGCTTTCTCAGATGCGGAAAAATGCACCAAATGTCCAGATGATAAATACCCAAATGAGGACAGAGTCCAATGTATCCCCAAAGTCATAACCTTCCTGTCTCATGAAGAATATCTGGGCATCATCCTGGTCTCTTTTGCCCTACTCTTCTTTCTAACCACAGGCCTTGTTTTAATCATGTTCCTTAAATACCAAGAAACTCCCCTTGTCAAAGCCAACAACCGGGACCTCTCCTACATCCTCCTGGTCTCCCTCCTGCTTTGCTTCTTGTCTCCTTCTCTCTTCATTGGTCAACCAAGGAAAGCCACCTGCCTTCTCCGACAAACAGTTTTCAGCCTCATCTTCTCAGTTGCTGTTTCTTCTCTCTTGGCCAAAACAATCACAGTGGTGCTGGCCTTCCTGGCCACAAAACCAGGAAACCGAGTGAAGAGATGGTTGGGGAAGAGCTTGGCCAACTCCATCATCCTTTCTTCTTCTGCTGTGCAAGTTATCATCTGCTCCATCTGGCTGGGAGTTTCTCCCCCCTTCCCTGACTCTGACCTCCACTCCCAGCCTGGAGAGATCATCCTGCAATGCAATGAAGGGGCTGTTGTCATGTTCTACATCACCCTCAGCTACATGGGCTTCCTGGCTGCCATCTGCTTCACGGTGGCTTTCCTGGCCAGGAACCTGCCTGGGGCCTTCAACGAAGCCAAGCTGATCACCTTCAGCATGCTGGTCTTCTGCAGTGTCTGGGTGACTTTTGTGCCCACCTACCTGAGCACCAAAGGGAAATCCATGGTGGCTGTGCAGGTCTTCTCCATCCTGGCCTCCAGTGCTGGTCTGCTGGGCTGCATCTTCATCCCCAAGTGCTACATTATCCTCCTGAGGCCAGACCTCAACACAAAGGAGCAGCTCACAGCCAGAACAAATGTAAAAACATGAGATATAACAGCATTGTGATATTGGAAGAATTGTTAAAAGTTTCTTTTATTTGAAAGGAGATATTCTTCCCATTTAGATAGAATGCAGGAGTCAAAGAAGATCATATGTATATGTTTCAAATTTGGAAATTTTTGAATTCTTCACTAAGGAAAAGCCAGAAGAAATGTGTAAATGTGAGACTGAGGAATTTCAACTTTTAACATTTTCCACAGTCCAAACATAAAAAATGGTCCAAGATGTTCTGCATGCATGAGTGGGACAACTATTTTTCTTGAAAGAAATAAAGGGTGTTTGGAAGTTTGTGAGGAGACAATTTTTTTGGAGAAATGGGAGCATGTTAGCAAGACAGAAATACAGAAGGAATGTATGGAGCAATGTTGATGCCCTCATTTTTCAGTACATTTCACCCAAAGTGCTGTGGCAACGTAAGTGAGACGTTTCTTTTTGTTTATACAATAACTCTTTCTTGAGGGTAGCAACAATACAAGGCTGGGAAGATAACTTGAGTCTCGCTAATTCTGAATATTCATGCTTACATCATCTATTAAATGAAATATGCATATGTATGATTATCATTTTCTCCCCCTTTCCTGGAAAGTATAAATATGAGTGCATCCTTCTGTCTGTAAAAATTTCCTCCCAGTATTTTCTGGGGAGAAGTTCCTCCAATGGACGCTAAATAAATAATAACTGCAGAGAGCCTGGGTTATTGGAGGTTTTGGGTCCTGTGCTTCTTTCCGCAGAAACTGGTGTCAGGAGTGGGATTCACAATCTTCCATCTGCCACCAGGGACAACAGATGGGGCAGCCCTATAGGCAGTGGTGGGATTCTGCCGGTTCTAGGCAGCTCAGCCGAACCATTTGTTAAATTGCTGGCTTGCCCCGCCCCTTGCCCCGCCCCTCCGCGCCACTATTTATTGGCCTCGCTCGCTGTGTTGCAAAGCTTCCCTTAGTGACACACCGAGTTCGGGAGAACCGTCAGTGGAAATTTGGGACGTTTTTCTGAACCATTAGTGACCTTTGGCTGGCCACGCCCCCGAACTGGTTCCCCAATGCTCACCCTGCCTGCCTGATGCTCGCCCGCCCCGCCCAGCCACTGCTTGCAGCCTCTGCCCCCATCCTTCTGCTCACCGCTGCTGGCAAAGGGAAGGCCGTGTACAGGGTGGCCAGGGAGGGAGAGCTGGTGGAGGGGGGTCCCAGCAGCAGGTGGGGGACTGATGCACGGAGGGAGGGAGGGGAGCGAGCGGGAGATCCTAGCTGCAGTTTATTCATGAGCAACCTTGACTGGGAGAGGCAGGGAGAAAGGCCAATGGCACTCACGAGTAAACTGAGGCTCCTGGGGGGGGGGGGGTTGAGCCTCCCCGCCACAACATCTCCACATCTGGCAGCCGCTTCCTGCGCCTCCCGTCCCGAGCTCTTCCCGCTGGTGCTCAGCCTCCTCCATGCACGGAGGCGGCGGGTTCTTTCTATGCCTGTGAGCTGCTGGCTGCCTCTAAGCGTGCAGGAGATCCTAGCTGCCATTTACTCGTGAGCAAGTTTACTGTGGAGCATGGTGCTGACGAGTAAACTGCAGATGAGAGGAAGCCGGCAGATGGCTGGCTTCCTCGCTCTGCTTCTCGCCCGGCAGAGCGAAGACTGGCAGCTCCCGGTCGTCTCTCAGCTGTTGAGTGCAGGGAAAAACCTTGCAAAGGAAAGGAAAACTCCTCCTGAGTGCGAGAAGTGAATTGCCTCGCACTCCCTGCACTCAAGAGCTGAGAGAGGACCCAGAGCTGCCACTCTCCGGTAAAACGCGCCTCTCGCAGTGGGGCACCATTTGGGGTGGCAGGTGGGGCAGGGGATGGGGGGGGCTCTGCTTTGCTCCCCTCTCCCTGCCGGTCAGTGGCGTTGCAGGCAGCCGCTGCGCTGGGACTGCTCAGCCCTCCCCTGCCTTTCTCCAGCTGGGTGGGGGGAAAAGGAGGGGGGCTTCACACACACAAGAGAATTCCCTCCTTTGGCACTGGAGCCAAAGCCAAAAGAAAGTGGTGGGGAGAAAAAGAGGGAGGGGAGGAACAGGGGAGGGGCCATTTTTTCATTGTTTTAACTCCGTAGCAACATCCTTCCCAGCTACCACTTTCTCCGCTCAGCAGCAGAGCTTCCTTTTTTTTCCTTTAAGGTCCGTCCCCTTCTTCCCAGGAGAGAGAAGAGGGGGGCAGGGAGAGAAAGAGGAGGCAGCGGGGGAGGGTGGGGGGTGGGAGTGGGGGTCTTCTGAGTCCCGGCTGGATGCTGCTTCCTTGGGTCCCCTCAACGTTTCAGTCCCAGGAAGCGGCTGAAAAATGCCTCCTGTTTCCATTTTCTGTCCTTGCCTCCTTCCTCTTTTTCTTTGGTTTTCCCTCCCACCCTGAAAGGAGCTTCCAGCCAAAGAGGGTGGGGGGAGTCTTAATGTCTGGTTAAAATGGGGAGTTCTTCCATTTAAAGAAGAAAAGCAGAGCTCAGAGTACTGAGATGATTTTTTGCTCCTATATTCTGCTATTTAGGTATAATTTTTGTTAATGTAGAAATTTTACTTACAGCCTATTAAACAAGGGAGCTAGCTGTCTGCCTGCAATCATGTGTATCTATTAGGAGTAATTCCCCCTGAAAGAGAGGAGCCTTACGGCCAAGGAAACATGCATAGGCTTTACCTTGAGAGAGAGGGTATCCGTTAGTATGAGGTGTATTAGAGAGAGAAATGAGAACTTCTGTAACAACAGATGCTTTGTGCCAAGACCAGGGGTATGTGTGTGTGTGTGTGTGTGTGTGTGAGTGAGAGAGAGAGACAGAAAAAGACAGACAGACTGAAAGAAAGAGGGAAGAAGAGAGAGATAGAAGAGAAAGAAAGAGGAAGGAAGGGAGAGAGAGAGAGAAAAAAACTTGTGCTATTATTTTTAATTGTTCCATTATTTATCATGTATTAATATTTTAAACTGTTCCTATACCTAGAGTGATTTTACTACTTTCCTTTTGCCCAGGGCTACCACATATTTTTCAGGGATTTACATGCATTCAATGACTCTAGTCCAGAGCATAAATATGTGTGTGTTTATTTGTACATCAGGTTGCATAAGTCCATCTTATTATGCTATTCCTGGTATGTGATGCTTTGTATACATACAGAGAGAGAAGCACTCTTGCGATCTTTGACTTAGGCTGGCTGTCAAACATCATCCATCATACTAATGACTGTTTTGAACAATAGGCAGGTTGTATTACACGAATGGCTATTTTATATGTGAAATTATGACTGAAATATTTCTGCACCTCTATTGGTTCACACTGTCAGGAAGTTTCTTTACACTAATTATACAACAAACAAAAAATGCTTATTTTCTGAAATTATGTACGTTCCAGTTTTTTCCGCTTCTGGGCTCAATGTGGGCTTAAAATGAGCACAGGACCACAACCAAGTAAACGTATATAGTAACCGTACTAACAATCATTAGGTGGAGTAGCCATTTTAGATTATTTATGTTAGGTATTAGGGAAGTACCTAACAGGGTACATGGACAATGCACAGCTGACTCTGTAGCTCTTAAATCAATCTCCTGAATTTAAAATGTTAAAATAATTTTTTCAGCCCTCTGAGTAGTCCATATGCATAAAAGGATACAGCAATAGAGAGGGATGAAAGAAGGAGAAGAGAGATGGAAGAAGGAAGGAGAGAGAGGAAAGGAAAAGAAGGGATGAAGGAAGGGAAGGGAAATTAGAGTAGGAGTGAGGATAAGAGAGGGAGGAAGAGAGGAGGAGAAGGAGAAGGAGAAAGGAAGCGGAAGTAGGGAGGAGAAGAAGAGGGGGAGGAAGAGAAAGTAAGAAGGAAAGAAAAGAGAGAGGTGGTAGGTTTGAGGAGAAAAATTGCTGTACAATAAAAAAGTTGAAAGGGAAGAAAGCCAACCCCAAACAAATATAAAGATATTAAGATAAAGAATGAAGTGTTAAACTTTAAAGAATAAAAGAGAACAAATATGAATAAATAACAATAATTAGAAACACACAAAGAAACATACAATGTATTTTCTTTGAACAGAGTATTTGGCCGGTTCACAAATGTAAACAGTGTTTAGTCATTTCAATTAAATTTACAATTACTATATTTCCTTTTTGCCATATTTATTCCTCATCTATTTTTTTAAAAAACCAATATTACCCTTCATCCTCATCTCCAATCTTAATAAAATTCAATTTTTCCCTTCTATTCTATATTATACCCATTCCCATTGTCATCTATTTTAATATCCATCCTCACATTGGTTAATTATGTAATATTACAGTTGTTTAATACAAATTCAACATTTTAATATAAATCATTTAGTTATATAACTATCTTTTTTGAATATTAATCAATATGAGCATGAATATTCCAATTATTTCCATGCAATCCAATTTCTTACAAATCAATTAATTATATTTACCAATAATATTAAACCAAATAATTTCCCCCATATATTCCTCCAAACCACAACTTAACCATTTCTGCTTTCAACAAAATATACAATTAATAGTATCTCAATTATTACAATTCCCTAGTTAAATAGAGCTTTTTTTCTTTTGTGTTTTAAAATCTTGAAGTCTCCTCTTTTGCCCTAAATTTCCCATTGTTTGCACCTACCTTTTTTGGTGAGGAAAAAGAAAAGAAATCTGCCTCTGCCTAATTTTCCAACCTTGCAGCAAATAGCAAAGCCAACAGCCTGCTTTACTTTCAGTTTCGTTTTCAGCTTGATTTGCACAAGGAGAAAAAAAATCTGCTCCAGCAATTTAGCTCTTTGCAGCAAGCAACAGAGCCCTGTGCAAAACAGCTGAGAGCAAATCAGCTGAGAATCAGGAGGCCGATCTAATCAATGAGCTAATTAGCCTATGCTGAAGCTGAAAGGAGTTCTTTTTTCTGGCTGTTTGCTTCCAAGGATAACTGCACAGGCCAAACAGTGGGGAACACCCTCCTTGCCTCTTACCGTCCCCCTAAAGCATCCCATCGCACCCCAGGGGGCAGTATCACCCACTTTGGGAACCATTGGTCTACTCATTTGTTTTCTTTTAACACTGATCAGCTGTAGAGCGGCCCTTTGAAGCCCCACAGCAAGAGTTTAAAGTAGGATCTGATAGATGACCACTGGATAACTTTCTATTCCCTCAATTCTAAAAGCAAGTATATTCTGAAAGCAGGATAAAAGTTTTTTAAAAATCGCCACACCCACCCAATCACATTGCCCCACCACCACCAAGCCACGCCCACAGAACCCGTAGTAACAAACTTTAGATTTCACCCCAGGTCTACGGGACCTTGAGACAGATCGTTTTCTCAGGGGGTGGGGGGGACCCTCAGGAGGGGAAGGGCCAGGCAGGGCCAGGCAAGGGAGGCCAGGAGGCGGGACCAGGTCGAGGCGATGTCAATAAGTTTGTGTTTTTAAAGCAGTCTCTTTGTTTTCCAGTGGTTCCTGAGGAGCCGCCCGTCCTCTGGCAACGGGGACACACGGAGGTATGTCGTATTTATTTCTTTAATTATTCGTCAACACGTATCCAATGGGACCCAAACCCTGGAAGTCAAAATGGCTCTTTTGGGTGAGGGGGCCTGGATTAACTGGGCTTGAGGGTTTTTCCTGGGCTCAGGCCCAACGTCCTCATGGTCTCCATTGCTTTTCAGCAGATAAATTCACGGGCCGGCCACTTGCCCCCGATCAACCAAGGTCCTCCCCCTCAGCGGACTTGTACCACCCGCCCCCCCAAGGTAAGCAATCTAAATCTTCTGGGGCAGGGGTGGGTTCTAAATTTTTTTACTCCCGGTTCTGTGGGTGTGGCTTATTTTGTGGGCGCGGCTTGGTGGGAGATTAATGTGACTGGGTGGGCGTGGCCAACTTTTGTTTTTAACTTTTTTTTTATTGAAAAAGTTTTACAATACAATTTTTTTTCATTTTCCCCCCCACCCCCACCCCCACCTCCCCATCCCCATCAACCTCCCTCCACCCTAACCCCTTCCCTCCCCATCCCTCCCATGACTTCCTCTACAAATTTTTAAAAGAAAAACAGCAAAAATTTATAACAAAAAGAAAAGCAAAAACTATTATGTATTCAAATTCTAAATTGAAAAAAAGTTTTGAAGGAAGAAGAAAGAAAGAAAGAAAAAGAATTAAAAAAGGGAAAAGAAAAATATAACAATAAACCCATAGATATTAATATTTATCTAAAGTTAACAATATTATAATAAAAAACACCCAATAATAATAACCATTATAATATTCAAGCCAATTTAAAAATTATTATACCTTTCTATGAACCATTGGTATTAACATTACTAATCATATGCCAAACTCAGTCCCCCATCTAATAAAACATTATATAACCTGCATATTTATATCAAATAATTTGATCCCAACTACTCCCCTTAACTAAAAAGCAAAAAGAAAAACATAAAACATGCAATATAATATAATTATGCATATGTTTTTAACTTTTAAAAGCATTTTTTCTACAACCTTAAGAGGTTTCAGGAAAAAAAATGCTTTGAAAAGCCTCTGACGATCAGGCAACTCAGCTGGGATCGCCAGAGGCTTTTAAAGGCATTTTTTCCCCTCAAACCTCTTCGGCCGAAGAGCTTGTAGAAAAAAGGCTTCTCAAAGCCTCTGATGATATTTAGATTTCACGGCTGTTATTTTAACTTTTCCAGACTCCTGCAACATCTGGGGGGCGACCGCTGAGGAATCCGAGGGAGAAGAGTGGCACGTAAGTCTACATTTTGTCTAAAGAATATAAAATATAACATTTATTTCTTAAATGAATCCTTTGTTGAAACTCCTTTGAATTTTATGAGAGCATCCAGTCTTTTGGCCTTAGAGCCGATCTGCATGGCACATCCTGCCTTGGAAATCTTTGCCCACTCTTCCTTGCAAAAGGGCTCCAAAATTGTCAGATTGGGGAGGGGGAGCTTCTCCTGTGCCCAGCCCTCTTCCGGTCCCCTGCCCAGGTTTCCACGTGGATTCGGGTCCAGGCTCTGCCAGGGCCATTCTGAAACTTCCATCTCCTTGTAGGGAAGCCCTTGTTGTGTTGACTTGGAGGCCTGGTTTGGGTCCTTGTGGCATCGAAAGGGGAAATTCCTCTTCATCTTCAGCATTTTAGCAGAAGCCGGAAGGTTTTGTGCCGAAATTGACTGATACTTGGAACTGTTCATAATTCCCTCTCCTTGGCTGGAGCCCCAGTTCCAGCTGAAGAAAAGCAGCCCCAGAGCAGGATGCTGCCCCCCCCCCCCCCCAATGCTTCCCTGTGAGCCTGGTGGCTTTGGGGGCTTATAAGATGTGGAGACCAAGGCTGTTGCTGTCAGAGGCAGCTGAAGAAATGCCAGAACCCCCCTACTCAACAGCTGAACTCGATGGGGGCTTGAGCAGAGTCTCCTTAACGGATTTTTCACATATTTAATGACTACTATTTTACATCAGTTTTTTCCCTTCAAAGATTTCAGTTTGTTTTTTGACTTGAATTGTACATCTTATATGTTATGTTAAAGGAGGAAGTACTCTGAAGTGATTTATCTTGGTCTGATTTTTTATTTTACATTTCCAAAACCTGGCATTTTAATAGGGGTGTGTAGACTTTCTTTGCTAAATACTGAAGTAAAAACTTAAGTAATCCAACTCTTATAAACAACCCTTATCAACACATTAAACCTTAATATTTAAGTCACTAATCAAATCCCTTAAGAGTACCCTGGAGGTGTATATAAAGTCCCTCAAACTCTACCCATTGGCCATTTTTACGGAGCCTTTCTAAAAGACCCAATAAATGGTGAAAGGATTGTTGGTAGAAATAGCAACACTGAATTTATACACTGACACAAACATAAAGGTATTTTTAGTATTTTTCAATGGAAGAAAATGTTTGATGAGTCAAGTAAAAAACTTAAGGGTCTAATTTCTCTCTGGTTTTCCTATTTACAGCAACAGAAAGCAAAAGTCATTTTCCCTGAGTGAGGAGCTCCTGCGTCAAAATGCCCAGCTTTCAAAGAAGAATGCAGAACTCTGCAGGGAGGTGGAGGAGAAACTGCGGAGGTGAGAAGCCCTGACTTTCTCTCCCAGGATTCCCTATTCAATTCTCCTTAGCTCCCTACCCTGGACACACATTACACAAGGTTCTGCCTTGAATTACGTTGCCTGGATGGGTAGGAGACATCATGAGTCTCTTGACAGGGACTTTTCCTGGCCAAATCCTCTGAATTTAGGAGGTCCTTGCTTTGATCTCCTCCTCTGCTGCTCCCTGACCTCAGTTCTCGGCTCCCCCTCGGTTCTCACCAGTTCAGTCTTCTCCCCCTTCTGTCCCCATTAGAAAGTTTGGAAATGGTTTTGAATTGGTTGGTGCCTTTTCTGGTATGAAAGCCAAAAAAGAGAAGAAAAAAGGGTTTTAAGATCTGAAGATTCCTTTTTAAGATCTGAAGATCCCCCCCCAAAAAAGGCCCCTATCCAGGAGCCTGGATAGCTCAGCAGACTAATGCATTGTAATTTAACCCCAGCTGTCTGCAATTAGCAAGTTTGAATCTCCCCAGGCTCAAGGTTGACTCAGCCTTCCATCCTTTCTAAGGTAGGTAAATTGAGGACCCAGTTTGTGGGGGCAATAAGCTGACATTGTACAATATACAAAAGTATGAAGGCTATTGCTTAACCCATTGTAAGCCGCCCTGAGTCTCCGGAGAAGGGCGGCATATAAATCAAATTATAAAAAAAAAAAGAAGAAGCCCTAGCCATTTTGGGGGGAGGTCAAAAGGAAATAAGTGTATATCTATGTGTATATATGTTTATGTATATAAGATAAAAGCAAATGCAGGGTAAAAATAATTAAGAACTTAATTATGCTTGGTGATGGAAGCAAAAAACCTAGAAGGCTAATTTGTCTCCGGTCTTCTAAATCTACAGAAAAGAAGCAATCAGAGGTGTGATGGGGAACGAGAGACTGGAACTCCAGCGTAGAATTGAGAGCCTTGTAGTTGAGAAAAGGGCTTTGATGGAAGAAAAGGAGAACATGAGAAAGGACTTCACGGAGCGACTGAGGAGGTGAGACACGGATTTCTCAGACCATCCACGGCAGAGACGGAGAAAGTAGAGATTTCCTGATCTCTACTTACATTCAAAGCTTTATTTCTTTCATAGAGCAAAATAAAATAACCTTAGAGCCAAAACATGATTCCAGGATGAAGAATCTGCCCTTAAGCGATGGAAGAATTAGAAAACTTACTACTAAAATTTATTGTACTGCAATAAAATCCCTAATTTTGTAAAATAAAGTTCCAAAAGAAGAAGAAAAAACCCTTAGTATGTATATTATTACTATTGTTGTTCTTGGGCACAAAATTTCCCGTATTCCTACATATACTATCAATTCGAATGGATGAAGATTTACATGAAATGACAGTTGGTGTTTCCGTGGGAGAGAAAATTTCCCTCGCGGTTGCTGTGCCTATTGGTTGGCTTCTGGCTTGGATATTTGAACAGGCCAATCAGAGCGCAGCTCCTGACTTTGAATCTCCCGGGCTTTTGTAAGGGACTCTGACCCACTCTAGAAGGAGCTGCTCCCCAGCAGGAAAGGCCGTCCTGGGTCAGAGACGCAGCCGGAGTCCCTCCAGCCTCCTCCTGAGGAAGGGAGACCCGCACTCCGTCGCACGGAGCGGCTCCAAAAAGAGCCGAAGGAACCTTGCTAAAAGGAAGATGACTACTGACACTCTTTTATAGAGTCTGTTTCATTCATTTTATTAAACCAGTTTGTTTTAAACTCTCCTCTGACTCCTTTGTTTGGTGCATCGCAAGCGGATACAAAACCTCCACAACAAACTCCAGATGATTTCCCTCTCTCCATCCAAACTTCAGCTCATCACTTGGATGCTCACTTTTGTTTAAAGTAGTGATTGAAACGGTTGTCGTGGCCCCTGCAAAGTCCCATATTTTTATAACCACTCATTGATACACAATTCCTGATCCTTATAGAAACAAATGAGTTTTTTTTAGAATTGGTAAATGTTTCTCACATTAAAAAAAATCTTCGTCCTTTTATGATAGTTCTATTTGAAGGATTGAATTATTTTGAATCCCCTTTAATGGCCACAACAAAATTAGTCCTTCTACAAATAATGGTGTGTTTGTGACTCTTAGCTCTGGTGGAGAACTATCTCCATCCCACCTTCTCAACACTCATTCAATATCAGGGTGATGAGTATCTACCATTTGCCTCTGGATTTGGATCTGGCTTGGCTTGAGACTCAGTCAGATGGTGGAGACAAAGAGGATTAAATTGAAAAAAAAAGGATTTTCTTGCTTCTATTCATGATGATATAAGAATAACACGAGCATTTTGTGTAAAAGAGTTTCTCTATTAGGGACTTTAATATACCATGGTGTATTTTTGCCATTCACTTGGTGGGTAAGGATCCCCAGCGCCTGCACAATCTCACACTTGGCCACAACCTCCCTGACAACCATCAGAATCCACTTGGCCCTTCAGAGGCCTTGCTGGACGTGCTCTCTACTGGAGGAGCCCCTGTTCCCAGGGATGGTTGTGGGAGGAAGGACAACTTCCTTTGGCTCCTCTGGATGCGCCTGACAGGATGAACATCTCCATCCAGATGTCCACGTTAGTGGGAACCCACAAAGCTACAGGAAGTCCTTGATTTATATCCATTCATTTTTGCGACAGTTCCAAGTTCCACGGCCATTAAAAAAAGCCGTCTATGATGTGTCCTCGCACTTACGACTAGCGCAGCATCCCCTTGGACACAGAGTCGCTATTTGGGTGCCTGGCAATCAACAAGGATTTATGACAAGTAAAGTCAGGGGGCGAAATGGTGTTTGCTTCATGACTGCAGAATTCACTCAACAACCCCAGTGATTCGCTTAACAACGGTGGCAATAAGCATTGTAAAATTCAGCACAACTCACTTAGCAACTGCCTAGCTCAGCAATGCCATGTCTGGTCCCAATTCTGGTTGTAAGTGGAGGACTATCTGCAGGATGCAGCAGCAGGCTGATTTGGACAAGCTTAAACAGGGCTGGGAGACCACCAGGAAATGCCAGGGGTAGGTTGAGGAGAAGGCAGCGGCCAACCTATCTTGCAAGCTATCAAGAAAAGGTGGGGCTTTAGCGACTTTGAACCAATCAGTAAGTGACTCTGAGTTCTAGTCCTGCCTTAGGCGAAGGTAGCTGGGGGCTTTGAGCCAATCACCTGGAGGCCCCGATTTCCATTCCCAGGGCCCAGCTAGGACTTCAGGGCCAGACTCTATGCTGCCCCCCACAGGCAGTGAGTCTCAGCTGCACCCTGGGAAGAGGGAGGGGCTGTGATGGGGGGAGGGGCTCTCTGTGTCCAGAAGTTTCTCTCCTTTGCTCTCAGATGGGGCTGCTCTACCCCAGAAAGACCCGAGGGGGGGGGGACTTGGGGTTCTGCTGGAAGACAAGGAGGCAGTGGGGACCAGCAGGGCCTTTGCCCAAAATCTGCCCTGCCTTAACATTGACAATAGTTAAGGCATCAGGCTAGGAAGCAAGAGATCCCGAGTTCAACTCCTGCCTTAGCCCTGAAAGCCTGTTTGCTGAACTCGGGACAGAGACTCTCTTTCAGACAAGCCCACCTCACAGGGTGGTTGTTGTGGGGAAAAGAGGAGGAAGAAGAAAAGTTGGACATGTTCACCTCCTTTAGTTATTTTAAAAATAATAAAACACTGGGGGAAAATCTAACAAAAATAAAAACTGTCTTTCCTGCTTCTGTTTGCATGGAATCTGTCCTAGCCTTGTGCAGATATAGGAGTTTCTCTTCTCACAAGGAGGAAGAGGGTTTTTTAAAATCATCCCTTCCAATTTCACTCACTCTGTTTTTTGCAGCCTTTGGGGGCACCAGTGGGGGCATCGGACCCCCTCCCAGCCCTGGGACACAGCAGGTTTCTCTGTTTCTTTGGGAAAGATTCCTTCCCCACTCAGAGGCTGCTGGAGCCCCATCATCCACTTCCCTCCCTGACTGGGATCAGCTGAATTCCTCCATTCAGACAAGAGGAAAAAGGGAGTTTGCACAGAACCTCTGGGTTGGTCTCCATTCTTCCACGCAGAGGGTCCCTCTCACTCTGCAAAGCCAATTTCCCCCTCAGTTCCTGGATACCTCCAGACATCACTCGGCTGAGCTCACAGGAGGGCCAGGGAGGCTGAGAAATTGACACTTACAACTGTCCTCACATTTTACATTTTGCGCCCTATCTTGTCACCGTGGTGAAGGGACGCACCCGATTGTGAAATGAGTGGCACAGTTGTTAAGAATGCTCAATGGGCATAAATATGTGGACAGTCATAAGTATGAGGACCGGTCAATAGTGCAAGGACAGGTCAGAAATCACTTTTTTCAGCCCTCTGAGTAGTCCCTATGCACATAGCCATGCCCACCCAGTCACATGACACCAAGCCACACCCCCAAATAAGCCACACACCCCCCAAATAAGCCACGCCCACAGAACCGGTTGTTAAAAGATTTGAATCCCACCACTGGTTAAAGATGCTGTGTGATCCCAATCACATGGAAAGTAATCAAACCAGGCTCTTAGTGCCAATAAAGGATTAAAGATAAAACTCCTTTCAATACTCAGGAAAGAAAAACCCCGACTCCCTTTTCATAGAGAAAGGGGCTTTTACTGAGTATGGACTGAATGCAACCAGAGAAAAGCAAAAGGCGTGAAAATTACACATAGAAAACATCCCTAAAACCCCTCCCCCAACCGTCCAGCCAGGATGATCCAATCCACATTCCCCCCAGGGTTCATGTGGGGTGCAACGCCCGATGGTGCCATCCTCCTGCTCTGCCACGACGGTTGACCTTGAGTAGTTATCAGCTTCAAAGAAAACTTTCTCTTCTCTCCTCCACCAGCTCCCCTCGCCCCTCCCAGGCATTGCAACAGCCCCCCCTCCCCCCGTTACAATGGCAGCCGAGCAAGCAAGCAATGAAAAAGCGGAGGCTGACACTCCCGAAAAAACCCTTGTGGACAGTTTCCCTTTCCTCAGAAGACAAGAAACGGCTGTTCCCACCCCTGGAATTTCCCAACCTCTGAGAAGTTGGCTACACAATTGGGAAGAGCCCAGAAGACTAGGAAAGCCATCTTCTCTCAGATGATTGACAGCTCGCTGACAGTTGAGCTGGAGGGATGACATCATCCAGCCAGTAGAATCCCAAGGAGATGACAGGCCTCCCTTGGGATCCTATCCAAGCTCCCCTCCTCCACCTTTTCTACTCACCCCAAGGCCAGCCCAAGGCCTCTGGGAAACTACGGACAGGCCCCCAAAGCTCCTGATTTCTCCCCTTTTGGCCCAGAGGGCCTGGCTCTTTTGTGGTAGACTGCCTCTTCCTATGGAAGCTCAGCTAAGCTAGAGGACTGAGCAAGTCTCACTGATGCAGCTCTTGCTCAGCCTCCAGTTCGATTCCCTTTGTGTTGAGATGCTGGGGGGGGGGGTTGTGTGTGTGTGTGTTGTTGTTATTGTTGTGGCAACATCCCTCTGTCAGCTCCCTCTGTTTTTGCTGCTCAGGTCCAGACCTTTTTTTCTGGGGGCCAAAGTCTCGTTTGATGGTTTTTAAGGGCAGAGAAAGGGGAGAAATTCTCTGCCTGGGTTTTTAAATGCAGACACCATTTCTAATAGCCTAATGGAGCTGAACCCCAAATCACAGGACCCTCTTTTAGACGGGATCCAGTGGGGGGGGGGGGATCCAGTTGTATTCAGAGAGCCAAAAGATCCCATTTTGCCTTTTTACCCAAGAGGCCTGGATCTTCCCAGGTAGACGGTCTGTTATGGATTGGGTCCCTATATCTGTCTGAAGGGCTGCTAAAGTGAATCTAGCCTTTAGATGAGCCTCACTCTTAACTCCAAGTCTTTTGGGGGGAAATGTCACATTTCTTCAGCCACAGGTGCCGGGTACTCTCTCTGGGGCCAGTTTGAAGCATGAGCTCCCAAACGTCTCAATTCTAGATGACCGATTTAATTCCATCTCTGCTCCTATTATTATGAATCACATGAAGATTATTTCCCTTTCATTTCCCTCCAGAGAATTTCCCAACAACCTCTGAATCCAAGAACTACTTGAATTATCCAGGGATCCCTCCTGAGAGGGAGAATTATGGTAAAAGTCTCAGCTCTGCTCTTTGGCCGAATCCTCCACCGGAGACTTTGGGCAGAGAAATAGGGAGTTTGGGGACAGGCAGAGTCTGTGCTCTTGAATGTCCGTCTCTCTCCTTTCCAGATGAAGCTGAGTGTTTCTCTGTGTTTGAAGAAGGAAAGCAACTGGATCATATTCCAATTTGTGAGAGTCCTTTGAATTCTTCTATTTCTTTAGAAACAGGAAAGGGATTGATTTATTCAACCCATGAATGATGGACCTCCTGCTTCTGCTTCTGATGCTGCTGGTGTCCCATCCAGTCTCTGGGAAGCTGAGAATAAAATGCCCGCTGAGTTTGGGGCACCAGGATGGAAAACCTCCACAGAGCTTTTACAGCCCAGGAGACCATCTAATCAATATAGTCGCCACTGGAAAGGAAATACTGCATACAAAGTTGCTTTTCAACGTGGCTCCTTCTCTTCAGCTTGTTTTCCATAATCCGTAAGTCACTCAGGGTGATGGAGTTGCAATCCCTCCATTCTAACATTCTCCTTCTTTTCTGTTTTTTTTCCATTTATTCCTATATTGGGGAATATATCTAATTTCCTGAATGATTTTGATTTCCATGGCTTCTCTCTTTGCTCCGATTTTGTGAAAGAGACTCAAAAAGGGGTCTGAAAAAAAGCTGAAAGGGCTGCAGATTATTTTCCTCTCTCTGCTCAATCCTTAATTTAACACTTGAATAATGAATTTTATTTAAAGTAGTGGTGGAATCAGTTGTAGTTGCCATACCTCAGCCCATTACCATATTTGTGTAACTGATCATTGCTTTTGGATCAATGTTGGTTTAAGGCTCAGTAAGCTTGTGGAGGATTATATATATTATATATAACAAAAGTATTCGTTGTGGCTGTTGATTATAATAACTTTTTTTCAATAGGACTTTGTCCACATTTTTACTTTGCTTACGATTCATTTTCAACACTCAACTGGCCAACAAGAATTTCCGTCTCTTGCACAATCTCACACTTGGCTACAACATCCATAACAACTATTGGAGCACTTTCCACACTTCAGATGCCTTGCTGGACATTCTCTCCACTGGAGAAGTCAATGTCCCCAACTACATCTGTGGAAGGAAGGAGAACCTCCTGGCTCTTCTTGATGGAGCTAACAGGGGCATCTCCATCCAGATGTCAACATTAGGAGGCACCTACAAAGTCCCACAGGTTTGTGTGTGTTTTCCTCCCTCTGGTAAAGTGAGGGGTGGGTGATGGTGGGTGAGCCATAGATGCAATCATGTCTTCTCCATGGAATTCAAGAGCTGCTTTTCTCTATATTAGCAAAAACATCAATATTTTACCCCATTATGTTATGTTTATAAATTGAAATAATAATAATAATAAATAATAATGTTGAGATTAATCATAAAAGGCCTGAAATGCAAGCAATACATTCCCTGGAGAAGATATTCTAACAACTTTTTAACTGATCAAACAATATCCCTGGTTGTTGGGCATCTATTGGCACCTTCATTTTCACAGATAAATAAGGCCTGCCCTATCCAGTTGGATTGAAGTTGGCAATAGTAGCATTTTATCCATCTAAAAAGTGGAATAAAAATTACTCTAGCAATTATAAGCCAAATAGACTAGCAGATATTGTGGCTAAAATTTATGCCATGATCCTCTTAGTTACATTTGAGAAAAATTCATTCCTTGCAGAGGTTTCAGATAGAGTTAAATGCTATATAGATTTTGTAAGAAATAATGCATAAATTAATAATCTAATATTGGCAACAAGTTTGTCTTGAAATATCTAATCTATATCTATATCAGTGAGGTAGAACAAGGTTTGCTGCTTTCTAGATTTTAGTGCAGCATTTGACTTAATAAACAGAAAATTGAGGTTTGGGCTCAAGGGAGCCATGAGAAGAAGGATCTATGCTTCCCAAGAGGGAAGGGAAAAATGCATATTTGAACCCTTGTTATTCAGTATAGATATGAATGACTTCCTAGGACTAATGCAGGATCAAAAACAGATCATAAATAAATGTTATTTCATTTTTTGACTAAACTGACTAAATTAGTGGACCAAAGAAATGCAGTGATTGTACTAGACAGTACTTGGATTTCAGAAAGGTCGTGAGAGCACGGCGGAAGGTGGAGCTCTTTCCAGATAGTAGGTGCCCCCACAGATAGTAGGTGCTCTCGCCCTGTGGGCCGCCAATTGACATTGTTTGACCAACGGCACCCGGAGAAGTGGTGGGAGGCCGTTGGCAGCAGCAGGCGGTCCCGTAAATAACCAGTTCCTAAGCCATGGAACAAACATATTTGTTCTCTTTTTTTCTTTAAAGTTTAACAATTCGTTCTTTATCTTAATATCTTTATATTTGTTTGGGGTTGCCTTTCTTCCCTTTCATCCTTTTTATTGTACAGCAATCTTTCTCCTCAAACCTATCACCTCTCTCTTTTCTTTCCTTCTTACTTTCTCTTCCTCCCCCTCTTCTTCCTCCCTACTTCCTCTTCCTTTCTCCTTCTCCTCCTCTCTTCCTCCCTCTCTTACCCTCACTCCTACTCTAATTTCCCTTCCCTTCCTTCCTCCTTTCTCCTCCTTCCCTCTCTCTCCTTCCTTCTTCCATCTCTCTTCTCCTTCTTTCATCCCTCTCTATTGCTGTATTCTTTTGTGAATATGGATTACTCAGAGGGCAGAAAAAGTTATTTTTGACTTGTCCTCGCACTTTTGACCAGTCCTTGAACTTACGACTGTCCTCACATTTTACGTTTTTCACCCTATCTTTTCACCATGGTGAAGAGAAGCAATTGTGAAATGAGTGACATGGTTGTGAAGAATGCTACAATGGGCATAAATGATGACCAGTCATAAGTGCGAGGACCGGTCATAAGTGTGAGGAATCGGTCAAAAGTGCGAAGACCTGCCAGAAATCACTTTTTTCAGCCCTTTGGGTAGTCCTTTTGTGTATATGGATTACTCAGAGGGCTCAAAAAATTATTTTTGACTGGTCCTCGCACTTTTGACCAGTCCTCGAACTTACGACTGTCCTCACAGTTTACGTTTTTTGCCCTATCTTGTCACCATGGTGAAGAGAAGCAGTTGTGAAATGAGTGACATGGTTGTTAAGAATGCTGCACGGGCATAAATTTGAGGATGGTCATAAGTGTGAGGACCAGTCAAAAGTGGGAGGATCTGTCAGAAATGACTTTTTTCAGCCCTCTGACATGTCCCTATACACATAGCCATGGCCACCCAGTCACATGACCAGCTAGCCACACCCACCCAGTCACATGACCTCCAAGCCACGCCCACAAAATAAGCCATGCCTACAGAACCGGTAGTAAAAAAATTTAGAACCCACCCCTGCTCTGTGTGTGTGTCTGTGTTTGTGTCTTGTGGCACGATGGACTTTTTTCTATACTTATCTTCTTTTCTTCTTTCTACTCCAGCTTAATTCAAGAAATTTAAAACTACAAATGTTCATTTACTGTATGTTTTAGCCTCCAGTCCCCTAATCCTCTTGGTTGCTCTTCTCTGCACTTTTTCTAGAGTCTCAACATCCTTTTTATAGTGTGGGGACCAAAACTGGGTGCAGGATTCTAGGTGTTACTAAGGCTTTATAGGGTGGTATTAGTTCCTCTCTTGATCTTGATTGTATCCCTCTCTTAATGTGAATTAGGATTGCATTGGCTTTTTTGGCTGCCGCTGCACTCTTGACTCACATTTAATTGGTTGTCCACTAAGACGCCAGGATCCTCTCACAGTTACTGCTATTATGCCTGGTTTATTGCTTGAACAGGGGGTTGGACTAGAGGACCTCCAAGGTCCCTTCCAACCCTTTTATTTTGTTATAAGTTCTGTTATAGGTACACATGTTTAGCCTGCTAAATTCCTATTGGAATACACTATTTCTAGAAATAATGTGATATTATCATACTTACAGATTGGATTGTATAGACTTGGATTGTTTTGTCTTAATAATTATCTGATAATTTATAAGCAAGTTCAAAAGTTATGATCTTTGTGAAATGACATCCTAGCTGTAGATGGTCAACCATTAGAGCAAGTAACACCTTTCCTTACTTGAGGTTCTTTTCTCTGAGCCTGAATCTTGGCTCCCTCATCATCCAAGGAGCTCAATTAGAGAAAGGGCAGGAGGGAAAGTGGTGCTGAAATGAAAACTTCACAGCTCTCCAGCTTCCTCAGCCCCAATTATTAAAGTATCGGAAGCCCAGTTTTCCCCCATGTTCTTCCATCAATCTGATGTTTGGGGCTCCAGAGAGAAACCTTCTGCATCTTCATCCCCAAGTGCTACATTATCCTTCTGAGGCCAGAGCTCAACACAAAGGAGCAGCTCACAGCCAGAACAAATGTGTAAACATGAGATCTAACACCATTGTGATATTGGAAGAATTGTTAAAAGTTTTTTTTTTGAAAGGAGATATTCTTTCCGTTTAGATAGTATGCTGGAGTCAAAGAAAATCATATCTATATGTTTCAAATTTGGAAATTATTGAATTCTTCACTAAGGAGGTGCCAGAAGAAATGTGTAAATGTGAGACTTGAGGAATTTCAATTTTTACATTTTCCACAGTCCAAACATAAATAATGATCCAAGATGTTCTGCATGCATGAGTGGGCCAACTATTTTTCTTGAAATAAATAAAGGGTGTGTGGAAGTTTGTGAGGAGACAAATTTCTTGGAGAAATGGGACCATGTTAGCAAGACAGAAATATAGAAGGAATGTATGGAGCAATGTTGATGCCCTCATTTCTCAGTACATTTCACTCAAACTGCTGTGGCAACGCAACTGAGACATTTCTCTTTGTTTACACAATAACTCTTTCTTGAGGATAGCAACAATACAAGGCTAGGGAAGTACCTTGAGTCTCGCTAATTCCGAATATTCATGCTTACATCATCTATTAAAAGAAATATGCATATGTATGATTATCATTTTCTCCTCCTTTCCTGGAATGTATAAATATGAGTGCCTCCTTTTGTCTGTAAGATTTCCTCCCACTATTTTCCGGGGAGAAATTCCTCCAATGGACACTGAATAAATAACAACTGCAGTGAGCCTGGATCATTGGTTTTTTGGCTCTTGAGTTTGATTCCAGAGAAACTGGTGTCAGGAGTGGGATTCACAATCTTCTATCTGCCACCGGGGACAACAGGTGGGGCAGCCCTATAGGGTGAATGTTGTGAGACAGAGTCCATAACCCTTCCACATGCAGGCAGCATTCAGGAGTGTGTGGGAGGCCACCGCCTGTGTCTAACTGTCAATCATTGCTGGGGGGGGGGGGGTTGTGGGTTTTTTCTGGTCCCTTCCTGTAAGGATCGCCTCTCCTTCCAACCTAAGAAAGTACGAACTCTTGAAACGTAGTTGTTCAAAAGGATTCTTTTATTAAGCCGAAGTGAAAGCCATCCAGGTAAAGCACAATCTGAAACCCTTAGGCAAAACCATAGGATTAAGGTGGTAGAGACCCCTCCCTTTTGGTCAGAATGCAGATTTTGGCCAATCCACAAGTGTGAAGGTATTTTCTTTACTATTTCTTTTGAGACCCGGAACAACCACACATTCCCACCGGTACCCTTTAAAGTGAGACAACCCACATGGCTGTCATATAAATTCCGGCAGGCAAAGTTCCCTTCCCAGGCCCCTTGGCACCAGGATCTAGGTTGTAAAATACCTGATGACACAGGCCGTGCTCCCCCTTCTCCACTTGAAGGGCAGTATCACAATGCGGAGATGATCTTGGACCAGCCAGGCCAGAGTCAGAATTGGAATCTGAGGCCTCAGTTTCCTCTTCAGATTCAGAGGGCCTTGCTGTCACAGTAGATGAGATGACTCGTGCTCCAAAGTTTGCTGCATTTAAGGTGGCATCCTTCCTGCTCCCTCTCCAAAGGGGGGAGGATCCAGCTGGGCTAGGAGGGATCCCTGCAGATCCTCTCCGCCTCTTCCTGATTTAGCCTCCCTTTGGATTGGGGGGGTGGCTGTGACCCCCAAGTCCTCGCTGACTGAGGTGCTTCCCCTCCCCCTTCTCATCCAGTGGGGCAGCCCTTCTGCTTCCTCCAGGTAGCAAGACCTCCCAAGGACCCATCCTAGTTGCCCCCTCCTCCCCGGGGAGACCCCCAGCATCCAGGAGCAAGAGGGGCGCCCGTTGCAGCCCCATCGCCCTCCAGCCACCTGGGCTTTTCCACCTGCAACCGAAAGCCCCCAAGGAAGCCTCCGGATCCACTGAAGAGACAGGCTTTGAGTTGTAGCCTTGAAGAAGAAGAGCCGGAAGGGCTTCTGGGATCTCCAGTCTCTCCAGCCAGGGATTTCTTCAGTGGGCAATACTGATTTTGCTGGGCTGGTTTTTCCCGATTGCTTGGAATGCTGTCTTCTTAGCCTCTGTGCTGAACCAATCTGAGGTGGTTTCCTATGTCTCCCCCCCCCCCCTCATATTCCATTTTACAGAGTTTAGTTGGCTTCCGTGACTCCAGAAGGGAACTTTTCCTGGAAACCTCCCCATGCGAAAGGCTGCAGCTGCACAGCAGAGGAGGAAGAGTCGATCATTACTCCAATCCCGGTCCGTGAAGCCCTTTAAACTTCCTCTCAGCATCAGAGGACGGAGAAGATCTTGTCCTGGAAAGCCACCCAGGGATTCTGAGTCCCACCTTCCGTCTAGGATCTCCATCGTTTGTGGATTTCTGGTTCTTCCTTTCATCTCAAAGGCTCTCCTGGGGGTCGAGGGATCAATAGCTTCTGCCAGTCAGGATGTTTCCTATACAATCCTCCCAGACCCCTCCCCCCACAATACAAATTCCTAATTCTCCAGGGTGGCCTTGATGAGGCCGTTGGACAGGAGATTAAATGGAAGTGCAAGGCAGTGGGACAGGCAAGGGGCGGACGCCATGGCTATAAGTTTGGGCAAGGCAAGGGGGGTCGTGGGGAGTGCCTTACTATCCATCTCTTCATCCATCCATCCATCCATCCATCCACCCATCCACCCACCCATCCACGCATCCATCCATCCATCCACCCACCCATCCATCCATGTCTGAGACTAGGTTGAGTGTCCATCTCTCTCCGCTAAATCCATAAAGAGAAGGTGGCATTTCTCTTTAATCTCCTGTCCAACGGCCTCATCAAGGCCACCCTGGAGAATGAGGGATTTGCATGAAGTCTGTGTGAGTTGACAGAAAACGGGAAGGGAAAGAGGGATTGAAAGAGGAGGGGGAGGGGAAGGGAAGGGAAGGGGAAGAAACCCCGTCGGTTTTCCTTGTCTTTGGATGATTTTGTAAGTTACAAATAACCAAAGAAGAATCAGCCTGACCTGCTCAAAACTCCAGAGATCAAAGCAATCCAAAGGCTTCTCTCTTCAGAAGGGACCCAGTGCAGCTGTCTGCGCTTCTGGGAGTTTGTCGATTCCCCTCCCTCCTTCCCCCTCCTCCCCCCACCCTCCCGGCTTTCCTGTCCATTGACTTTTCCTCCCTCCTCACCTGCCACCAGGTGACTGCAACATTTTTGTGACGCTCCCTTCCACAGCTCTTACACAGCAGAGCAAACCCCACCCAGCCAGCCTACCTCAAAACGAACCCAAAATACCCAGGAGCTGTCAATCATCCTTGGCCACATCGACGTCCCTGCCACCATTGAAGAGGAAGGGATCCAGCGGGACGGCCAGTCTGAGAGGTTTGACCGAGGAAGGGAGGGTCTCCTGGGACTGAAGGGACCTCTGCAGATCCCAGAGCCGGAAGGTCCAGTGGGGATAAACTGGGTCCGCATCAACTTGAACAAAAGGCAGATTTTGCCACACCCCCCACACCCCCCGAATCTGGGCATCTGCCTTCCTTTCTCTCTCCCCCCCCCAAGACAGAGAAATAGATCTCCAGATGTTGCTGTCTACAGCTGTGGGAGTGAAGAAGGGCCAAGTTGTCCCGATCACCCCTCCCCCCACCTGCAACTTCCCAATAAACCCCACCCCAGGTTTCCGCCAGGATGGGGCGGAAGGGCACTGGGTCCACTGGGGGCTGCAGGCAGTTCGGAGAGGCGACACTGGCCGAGTGTTGGGTGCGAGAGTCCCGGAGCTGCCCGTCTCTCGATCCCTCGGAAGGAACCTTCGCCCCTTCCAGAAGCCCTTCTGGCAAGTCTTCCTTTGCCCCCGAAAGAACAAAGTGGAATCCTGAATTGAAAAGAGGCTTTAAAGTCCGAGCAGCTTTGGGGGGGGGGGTCCTCTGTCAGCTCCCCGAACCCCAAAACCCCTCAGCCTCCACCGCTAAGGGCGACTCCCTCAGTGAGCAGAGAAGAGTGAGAAAGAGGGTGGGGGGGTCCAGAGGGTCCGGAGGCTGAAGCAGGGGGTGATGGATGAAGGGACGGGGAATGTCCGGTCCAAGGAAGAGAAGGGCTGCAGGGGATGGGAGAGCATCGGCCAATACTTGGGTGGCTCTCATGGAGAAGAGGGGCTCCATTCATCCTCCGGAGTCCCTGAAGGCAGGAAGAGAAGCAACCGACGGAGAGAAGCAGTGAAGAGAAATGCAACCTAGAAGTCAGGAGAGATTTCCTGACACTGAGAACCAATAATAATAATCAGGGGAAAAGTTTGAATCCCAGAAGTTGTGGCTGCTCCATTGAGGGAGGTTTTCAAGAAGAGTTTAGACAAGCCTCTCTGAAATCTTTTAGCATCTCCAGCTTGAACAGGAGGTTGGTATTGAAAACCTCCAAGGTTCTGTTCTATTCTATTCTATTCTATTCTATTCTATTCTATTCTATTCTATTCTATTCTATTCTATTCTATTCTATTCTATTCTATTCTATTCTATTCTATTCTATTCCATCCCATCCCATCCCATCCCATCCCATCCCATCCCATCCTTCTATTCTCTTCTGTTGTATTCCATTCTGAATAAGGAGTATTAATTCAGGTAACTAAACACCCAGCCTAAAAAAGCAAGAGATTGGGAAGAGTGGGGGTCCATCCTATGCAAGATGACCACCAATCTCCCTTAAACTGCCAGGATCTGCTTAAGGACGACAACCGAGAGACCCAAAGGGCGGCCAATTTCCAGACCAGTCCGTACTCAGGACCTCCTGCCTGTTTCCAGGGCACCTCAACTGGGGGAGCCCAGCTGGCTGCATGGGGTTTCTGGTTATGGCCCCCTCCCAAATGCCTGGGAAACTATGGAGGAGCTGATGCTTATTTCAATGAACTTGGGGTTCTCTCTTCTCCCACCCCACAATTTCAAGTAGAAGTGAAAGACAAGCAGGTTAGGTCAGAAGGAACTCTAAACTTCTGGAATCTTCTTAGTGTGCAGAAGAAATCAAAATTTCTCATTCAACCCCCTGAACTAAGGATGGTCTTGCGCAATTGTTACTTCAGGGGCCAATCTGGGTTCTGGGGCAAGAAAATTCCAAAGGGCCACAAAGGGTGTTGGGGTCTATTGGAGGGAATGGGGAGCTCTGCAGGGGCCACAGATGCCCCCCCCCCCCACAACGAATGCCCTCCCCTGACCCCTGGACCTCTTTCCATCTGTTGGGCACTTTCAGGGAAAGAGATTTTCCAGCTCTGGACCAAAAAGATTTTGAAATCTGATCTTCCCTCCAATTCTTCTACCGGACAGCCTCTCTCCTTCCCAGCTGCCCCAAACCTCCCACCTCAGAATCAATCTCAAAGGGAAATTGAGGGAAGCCAGTCGGTTCTATAAAAGAAAAGAAATGGGCTAAAACTAGAGGACTCAGGATAGAGAGGGGAGGGAGGGGAGATGGTGGATTATGAGGGAATTGAGTGATCCACTTGATTCCTTTGACCCTGGACAGAGAGATCCAAAGTTTATCTCCAGTGCCTGCAAGAAACTCCTGCAGTCTTTCCAGTTCAAGGATATAAAGGCAGTTAAGCCTCCCTGTATTTTCTCTTCCCTCCTTCCTCCTCTCTCTCTCTCTCTCTTTCTCCCTCCCTCCCTCGTCCTCCCTTCCCCCTTCCCCAAGTCATTCCGCTCATCTTTCCAAGGTCTTTCACTCCCTGTTTTTCCTTTTCCCTCCACAGACTTTGTCTGGGACTCTCCGGATGTCTCTTCCAGCTTCTGACTCTCCATCTTGAAAGACCCACAGTTGCTTGGGGGGATCTCTGAAGGGACACCCCCCCCTCTCTCCACAGCTGGATGCAAGATTGTGACATCACACAAAAGGTCCTGAAACCTCTCCTGGGCTGATTGTGGACTGGGCTACATGGGGTCATCCATCAGGGCTCCCTCTGGGGGTCTGCCCAGCGTTTGAGGGGAAGCAACAGGAGGAGCCCCCACCTCATTGAAGGAGCTGAGGAAGATCCTGGGAAGGAGGCAGATCTGAAAAGGGGATCCAGCAGGTCACTGGTCACCTACTAGACATTTAAAATTAAATTCAACAACCACAGGGATCCCAGTTCATCTTTCCTTGCCTACAATGACTTCTCTTCCACCTTTGGCCCTTTGCCTTTTTCAGCAGGAAGCCTCACTTCTGGAGAAAGCCCTGAGATGCCCTCACCCAGCCTGTGTTTTCTAAAAATGCTCCGGTAGCCCCAGAAGCCTTCCTGGAAATAAGCTTCGACAGAGACTGGCACTCTGCTTTTAAGCACCCCAAGTCTGGGTTACGTTTTGACTTTCCCTCTTTGCAACCACATCTGGTGGCAGAGACCTTGGGGACGCCTGTCAAACTCTGGTTGCCCATCCCCATCTGAAAGGCAGAGGAATTGGAGGATGGAAGCAGGTAACACTAAGGAGACCTCAGCTGCTCCTTGACCTCTCTTCTGACCAAACTTTGGGGAAAAAGCTGGGAAGAGAAAACAATTCTTCATGGGCCACAATAAGGGTGATTAATGTCTTTAATCGATGCCAGTAAGTTTCTCTTGTTAAAACAGGGCATTTTCTCAGTGTTGCAGGAAGAACAATCTGGACTTCCTCCAATAACTCCTGTAAAACCTCTCTTTACCGATCCCAGATGGTCGTACTTGTGGGTCAGCCAGGAGTTCTGCCCCTTGTGCATTGCAGGAATGTTAAGCTTGTCCTGGAAAGAGGAGCCCAGGGGGTCTCTGGGGTCCCCTCCTCTCACCAAGGACTCTTCCTGCGTGCTGCATTGGAGGATGGAGGCAGAAAGCAGGTCAGGCTGGGAGAAATCCTCTCCATTCTGGAAACTGCAGAGACCCGGCTGACTCCTTGCGCACAGACTGGGCCACCCCAAACCCCTCGTCCTCAGGACGGTCTGGTAGACAGGAGAGAGGTGGGGTCCTCCCCCTCTGTTGAGAGGGGGCTGTTCCATTTTAACTTAGATGGCCTCTTTGACCCTCTTTCCAACCAGGGGTCTCCTCTGTCCAGAGGGTGGACTTTGCTCTCTCCGAAGACAGCAACAGGGTCCTCTCCCCTGTTCCACGGAGGTTCCCCCCATTTGCCCTCTGATTCAGGGGACCCTGAGGGTGCAGATAAACCCCCAGGTGGCCTCAAGGCCTCTCAGAGAGCCCACGGCTGACCTTCACCATGCTAACCACCAAACGGCTGCAAGGAGGACAAATCCTTCCATTCCCCACCATTCAGTCAGAACCGGAGAAGCTTCTTGGGGAGAAGTGAAATGTTTTCAAGGGGAAAAACCCAAGAAATTCCAGCTGTCTTTTGAAAAGCACCTTTGGGATGTGCGCTGAAGATGCCCCAAAGAGGGAGGGTGCTTTCGGAGTCCGTTCCGTGGCTGAACGAGGAGAAGGGATGAAGGGGAAGAGCCTTTCTTTTAGGCTGCACCTCAGGTCTTGTGCATGAGGATCCCTTTGCAAATAGCAGGTGAACCTGTCAGGCCTGCTTGGGAGGAAGGAAGTTTCCGCCATGGGTGAAGGGTGTTATTTGATGGCCGTGTCCATGGGCACAGGTGGGGTGGAGCCAAGGTTTGGATGGTGGCTTCTCGGAAAGCCCCACAGAAAATAACAGTTGGAGGGGACCTTGAGGTCTTCTAGTCCAACCCCCTGCTTAGGCAGGACCCCCTGGATTCCCCACTGCTGAGGGCCACTAAACGGTTAACCTTCCCTCCTGTGCTGAAAGGGGGGGGATTCCCAGGGAGGGAGGGGTCAAGGGTTGAATAGAGGGAGAGGTGTTGTTTGACCTCTAGGTTACCTGGATACCTGGATTCTGTGGGAATTCTTTTCCGTTGATGGGTGGGGCCATGCAGGCTAAAGACTCAGAGAATCAAAGACTCACTCGAGAGAGACAGTGGGGGAACCAGTTCGGGGGCATGGCCAGCCAAAGGTCACTAATGGTTTGGAAAAATGTGATAAATTTCCACTGACGGTTCTCCCAAACTCAGTGTGTCACTAAGGCAAGATTTGCAACACAGCGAGCGAGGCCGATAAATAGTGCTGCGGAGGGGCGGGGCGAGTCAGCAATTTAACAAATGGTTCGGCTGAACCGCCCAGAACCGGCAGAATCCCACCACTGCCTATAGGGCTGCCCCATCTGTTGTCCCTGGTGGCAGATTAAAGATTGTGAATCCCACTCCTGACACCAGTTTCTGCGGAAAGAAACACAGGACCCAAAAACTTGAATAATGCAGGCTCACTGCAGTTATTATTTACTTAGCGTCCATTGGAGGAATTTCCCCCCATAAAATAGTGGGAGGAAATATTTACAGACAAAAGGATGCACTCATATTTATACATTTCAGGAAAGGAGGAGAAAAGGACAATCATACATATGCATATTTCATTTAATAGATGATGTGAGCATCAATATTCAGAATTAGTGAGACACAAGTTATCTCCCCACCCTTGAGGGGATTGTTGCTACCTTCAAGAAAGAGTTATTGTGTAAACTAAAAGAAATGTCTCAGTTGCATTGCCCCAGCAGTTTGGGTGAAATGTACTGAGAAATGAGAGCATCAACGTTGCTCCATACATTCCTTCTATATTTCTATCTTGCTTACATGCTCCCGTTTCTCCAGGAAATTTGTCTCTTCAACCTTCCACACACCCTTTATTTATTTCAAGAAAAATAGTTGGCCCACTCATGCATGGAGAAGAGCTTGGACCATTTTCTATGTTTGGATTGTGGAAAATGTTAAAAGTTGAAATTCCTCAGTCTCACATTTACACATTTCTTCTGGCTGTAAGATGCTCCTTTGTGAAGAATTCAATAATTTCCAAATTTGAAATATATAGATATGATTTTCTTTGACTCCTGCATTCTATCTATATGGAAAGAATATCTCCTTTCTAATAAAAGAATAGTTAACAATTCTTCCAATATCATAATGGTGTTATATCTCATGTTTTTACATTTGTTCTGGCTGTGAGCTGCTCCTTTGTGTTGAGGTCTGGCCTCAGAAGGATAATGTAGCACTTGGGGATGAAGATGCAGCCCAGCAGACCAGCACTGGAGGCCAGGATGGAGAAGACCTGCACAGCCACCATGGATTTCCCTTTGGTGCTCAGGTAGGTGGGCACAAAAGTCACCCAGACACTGCAGAAGACCAGCATGCTGAAGGTGATCAGCTTGGCTTCGTTGAAGGCCCCAGGCAGGTTCCTGGCCAGGAAAGCCACCGTGAAGCAGATGGCAGCCAGGAAGCCCATGTAGCTGAGGGTGATGTAGAACATGACAACGGCCCCTTCGTTGCATTGCAGGATGATCTCTCCAGGCTGGGAGTGGAGGTCAGAGTCAGGGAAGGGGGGAGAAACTCCCAGCCAGGTGGAGCAGATGATAACTTGGACAGCAGAAGAAGAAAGGATGATGGAGTTGGCCAAGCTCTTCCCCAACCATTTCTTCACTCGGTTTCCTGGTTTTGTGGCCAGGAAGGCCAGCACCACCATAAAGGTTTTGGCCAAGAGAGAAGAAACAGCAACTGAGAAGATGAGGCTGAAAACCGTTTGGCGGAGAAGGCAGGTGGCTTTCCTTGGTTGACCAATGAAGAGAAGAGGAGATAAGAAGCAAAGCAGGAGGGAGACCAGGAGGATGTAGGAGAGGTCCCTGTTGTTGGCTTTGACAAGGGGAGTTTCTCGGTATTTAATGAAGATGATTAGAACAAGGCCTGTTGTTAGGAACAAGAGTAGAGCAAAAGAAACCAGGATGATGCCCAGATGTTCTTCATAAGACAGGAAAGTTATAACTTTGGGGATACATTGGACTCTGTCCTCATCTGGATATTTATCATCTGGACATTCAGTGCACATTTTGGTATCTGAAAAAGCCACAAAGCAGTATTTCTTTAATATTCTGTCCTTTTGTCTCGCAAGAAAAACCAACTTTGGATAACAGCTGATACCACAGACATTTTCTAAGAAGTATTTCTTAACTATTTCATTAAAAAGAGGATAAGAAGGATATTTTTTTCTTTAAAAAATGTAGTTAATTATATGGAGTTGAGAGAAGTCCTAGGATGTTAATTATTTCCAGTGTAATATGTAGAATCTTCATAGGAACCTATATTATTAGAGGTTAATATTGAATCATATAATCTTTTTAGGCAAACATCTTGAGTCCTGCCACATGGCAGTTAATATCCTGGATTTGGAGGATACCTACAGTATCTTGTAACATCTGGAAGCAACCTGGAATTAAGGAGAAACTTCCTATCAGTGAGAGGAATTAGCCAGTGGAACAGCTGGCCTCCAGAAATTGTGGGTTTTTAAGAAGAGACTGGATAGTCATTTCTCTGAAATGGTATAGGGTCTCCTGCTTGAATAGGGGGCTGGACTAGAAGACCTCCAAAGTTCCTTCTACTCTATTCTGATTGATTGAATGATTGAATGATTGATCTATATGGCAGACAATTTGTGTAATGAGTTCCCCCCATAACTATCCACAGTACCAGATTATGGCCCAGTGACACCTTCTCAGTGATCCTCAAGGGAGGCCAATAAACAATGAATTGCAAGGTCTTTCAGAAGGTGGACCTGAAACAATTCATCTAGTTTCAAAGATCTCGGATGTTTCTAGAAAGGTGAATTTAGCAGCACATATCCAAACTAAAAAGCAGAAGAGATATTTCCCCTACTGTTAGTAAAGCTTGCCCAGTCTGCCACCCCCTCCTCCCATCTCCTCCCAGCCCCTCCTTCCAAGTCTTTTTGATTTACTTCTGTTTAGATAAGAAATTGTGCAGGTTAAAAATAAAAAAACAGGTGAGCTTTGATCTGTCTTTTAACTTGCACTTTCATGAAAAGGTTCTGGATGGATCCAGTTCCACAAAGCCTCCCATTTTCCTCAGTGTGACCCACCTTCCTGAGTGGAGAAGGTCCCCTCCGGACAAGGAAGGCAGTCGTAGCAGCAAACTGGCTCTCCTTCTCGAGCCCTCTTGACAAATCCAGGATGACAACTTTCCACACATTTGGACTGAGGCAGGGACTGAGCAGAAGAAAAGGAATGCCAAAGAAAAGGTGTTAGGATTCTCCGTCCATGGAAAATGGAGGGAGAAATGGATGGAGATGAGTAGCCTCTGGTCTTCACTGAGGTAAATATGAAACCTCTGGCTACTTCTAAACAGATGCAGGAGGTATAACAACTGGCAGGTTCTTCCTTTAGTTCCTTTTGCTTTCAGAATTTAACATTACAATAAAGGACTTTTCTATTTAATGTAGTCTAAAGGGATGGAATTGAAAAAAAGATTTAAATATGATGATATATTCTTATTAAAACTAATAATAAATTTTACAGTAAAAGATTTAGGAAATTTTATTCCATTAGGTTTTTTAATATGAAATTAAACTGTGATGAAGAAAGAAACCTCTGGACTTCCTGTTTGGGAGCTCGTCGCCGCCGGGCAGCTCCTGTGTAGCTGTCGGCTTCGGCACGCGTTAGAGCCGCTGTTGAGCGGCTCGAAAAATCCCCTCTTTGACTGAGGAGGGGACCAGAGCCGGCGTAGCATAGGTAGAGCCCAGAAGCGCCTCCAGGGTTTTTTTTTTTTGCCCTGGAAGGTGCTCTGTGTGTAGGCTCCCTAACTACTTCGCTGAAGCTCCGTGCGCCGTGGAACCTCTGCCTGCAGCAGAGCGAGACGACGGGAACAATCCCATCCCTTAACAATAGATCCTGCAATGAAAAGAAGCCTAGGTGAGAATCCTTTTTAAGGGGGAATTTTTTTCTTAAAATTTTAAGCCTATCAAGACAAAAAGGAAAAAAAGTAGCAGTTTAAAATCTGGACTGAAAGGATTGAAAATGGCGCTTGGCTTAAGAAGCGGAAAACGAAAGTAGAAAGTAAGAGTGATAATTAAAAGTTACCCTGCCTGGCTTTATTTCAAAAAAGACCTTAAAGATCTTAAAGAGGAAGATAAATTTGTTTGCTCCCCCTTCCTGTAAAACTGTAAAACTGGGGAGAAAGACTGGATTTTTAGGGAAGGGAGGAAGATTTTCTTTTTTCAAGAAATTAAGGCGTTCCCCAGGCATGGCTTCAAAGAAAGTTGGTGGGGATTCCCCTCCTCACCAGACAAAGGAGTTATCAGCCAAGCCATTAACTCAGCCTGAGAATTCAATGCAAGGAGGAGGGAATGAGGATTTGAAAGTTTTTATGGCTAACTTAACAGCAACTCTTGCTAGCCAGTTTAAAGATTTGAATGTGAAGATTGAAAATAATCAAAATGAGATGAAGCAATTTGTAAAAGAAAAATGTGACAAGTTGAATCAGAATGTAACCACAGTAGTAACTGCTCTTACTGATGCTTTGGTGGTGGTTGAAAAAAAAGTGGAGGACCTGAATTTGGAAGTTCAAAAGAACAAGAAAGATGCAGAGGAGAATTTTTTTAAGGTGGATGTGAGGAGTCAGAAGGTAGATGATGAAATTACTATGCTACAATTTCGAAATATGGAGTTCGCCATAAGACTAAGAGGCCTGAGAGAGAATAACAGACAGGATTTGAGGGCTGCCTGTGTGGACATATTGGCCAAAATTTCAAAAATGGAATCTGAGTTAATTGAGAAAAGAATTGACAAGATCTACAGGGTCAACTCATGGGTAGCGAGACAGAGAAATTTGCCCAGAGATGTTGTAATCTATTTTACTGATAGAACGTTGAGAAATAACATTTTGCAAAGTTCTTTTCACACTACTATCCATGCGGAGGGCAATCAAATCGGAGTTTTTAAAGAGCTACCACCTAAAATGTTAAGAGATCGGAAAGACTATGGTTTCCTGGCGAATGAATTGAAAAGGCGACAGATTCCATTTAGATGGGATGCACCAGCTGGGATTATCCTGAGATATGAAGATGTTAGATATCGTTTGAATTCGTTGGAAAAAGCAGAGCATTTCTACCAGAACATCCTCAAAAGATCTTCAACACCACCACGTTCATCTACATTGCTAGTTGCAGAAGGAGCCTCCCAAGATAAGGATTATGAGGAAGGGATATTAGAACTCTCAACAGAACAAGAACACCAGGCATGTCAAGTAATGGCAACGGAGGAAGTTTTAGGAGCAGAAGGTGGCTTATCAGAAGCTTTTCTTTCAGCCCTCCCAGAGCCTAGAACAAAATATTCTAGAGCTACAAGAGAGGTGGACCCGGACCTTGAATTGTTGATGCAAGAACCAAAAGATCAACGTATAACCCGTGCAGCAGAGAAGCAGAGATTGGAAAAGCAAAAACAACAGAGGCCCGAGGTACCACAGGGAGAGAAGGGGAAGAATGGGACACTACAAAAATCCGAAGCAGTGGGAGGAGCGAGACCTAAGACTTCTGTCGTTGAACAAAGCCTTAGACAAGTGCTCTGTAAGCTTCGCGAATCCTCTGATGGCAGTTAGATTTTTATCATGGAATGTGAATGGTTTGAATTCCCCACAGAAAAGAAGGAAAATATTTCATTATTTGAAGCAATACCAAAATGAGATTGTTTGTTTACAAGAAACTCATATCAGATCCCAGGACCAAAAATATTTGATAAATTCTAAACTTGGAGCACACTTTATTTCTTCTAATTTGGCAAAAAGGAATGGACTAGTGTTGTATATTTCTAAAAGAATATCAGCTAAACTTGTAGAATCGGATGATGAAGGAAGATATATTGCGGTTCAGATAAACCTACAGAATATTCAGATGCTCTTGATAGGGATTTACGCCCCTAACCAGCAGCAAGAGACTTTTTATAAATTATTACACAATAAAATATTGCAATGGAATTATAAGTCTTTTTTGATTATGGGAGATTGGAATGGAGTGATTGATACAAATTTTGATAAAAAGACATTGGCTAAGAAGGGGAATAAATTACCACAGACATTTTTTGTATTGAAAGAAGAATTACAATTGAAGGATGTATGGAGAATTCATCATCCGAAGGAACAGGATTTTACATTTTTTTCTGACAGACATAAATCCTTTTCTAGGATTGATTTTATATTGGTTTCTACTGATTTACTTGCTAATGCGGTTAAGACTAAGATCTTTCCAAGAACTTTGACTGACCATAGTCCTGTATGGATGGAAATGGATTTTGGTAAGAGGGAGAGGAGATCTTGGAGACTTAATGAGAACTTATTTAGATATGAGAAGAACATAGAAGACCTTAAAAAACAAGTGAAGGAATTTTTTTCAGTTGAATTTGAATAAAGGTACACCTATTGAAGTTGTTTGGGATGCAAGTAAGGCCTATATGAGAGGTGTACTGATTCATATGAATTCCAAGCAGAGGTTAATACGACAAAAGACAACAACACAATTGGAGGCAGAAATAAAGGAAAAAGAACAATTGCATATAAAAAATCCGACTGATGAAAAGCTACAGCAAACCATAAAACTTTTGAAAGATCAATTTCAAATGTTGATAGCTGATCAGACGGCGACTAATTTGCAATTTGCCAGACACAATACTTTTTGTAATGCTAATAAGCCGGGCAGATGGTTAGCGTATACCTTAAGAAAGCAACAAAGTTCTCGTATAATAGATACTATTGAATACAAAGGAAAACAGGTCTTTCAACAGATGTCAATTCATCAAGCTTTCTTAGATTATTATTCTAAATTATATCGTAAAGATAATATTCAAGAGGATCTTATTGATGAATATCTTGGAAAGACGAGAGTTACAAAAATTTCATTGGAACAAAGAGAAAGACTTAATCATTTAATAACTTCTGAAGAGATTTTGTTTGCAATTAAGCAATTGAAAACAGCTAAAGTTCCTGGGACGGACGGTTTAACAGCAGTATATTATAAGAATTTACAATCAGAACTGGTAGAGCATCTTAAGGATTTATTTTGTAGTATACAACGGGGGGGGGGGGGGGGGGGGGGTAAAATACCTCCCTCATGGAAGACGGCTTTTATTTCACTTATACCAAAGGAAGATGGTTTTTCAAAACCAGAAAATTTTAGACCAATATCTCTCCTGAATACGGATTACAAAATTTTTGCTAAAGTTTTGGCCAACAGATTGATGCCAGTTATTCAAGAGGTAATTCACAGTGATCAAGCAGGTTTTATCGAGGGGAGATATATGAAGGACAATGTGCGGCAACTCACTGATTTATTGGAATATCTTGAGAAGAGTAAACAGATCCCTGCGGTGCTGGTCTTTTTGGATGCGGAAAAAGCTTTTGACCGAGTTAATTGGGACTTTCTAGTAAAGACTTTGTATAAAATGGACTTTGGAGATCAGTTTGTACATGCAATTGAGGCAATCTATCAAGAACAGACAGCACAAATGGTTATTAACGGAAGTTTAACTACTAATTTTCATATACAGAAAGGAACTAGACAAGGTTGCCCATTATCTCCATTGTTGTTTATTTTAACTTTAGAAGTCCTGTTGAACTCTTTGCGGGATTCGAAGAAATTGAGTGGAATTGTTGTAAGACAAAAAGATTATAGGACGAAAGCATTCGCAGATGATCTGGTTGTAACCCTAACACGACCTTTGGAATCAATCATCCAGATGAAAAGGACTATTGAGGAGTATGGTTTGGTCTCAGGTTTTAGACTAAACCAGAAAAAGACTAAGATAATAGCTAAAAACATGTCGGAACCACAAAGGATTGAATTGGAAAGGGTGGCAGGCTTTGAAATAGCTACAAAGGTGAAATATCTAGGAGTTCAGGTTGCAGCGTCGAATATAAAACTTTTTCAAAATAATTATGAGGTTTTGTGGCATAAGATTCAGAAGGATTTGGAAATATGGAAGAAACTGCAACTATCCTTACTTGGAAGAATAGCAGCAGTTAAGATGAACGTTCTACCTAGGTTTCTGTTTTTGTTTCAAATGATTCCAGTGCTCAAAAGCGATAAAATATTGGCTGAATGGCAGTCAGGATTAAACAAATTTATTTGGAATGATAAAAAACCAAGAGTTAAGTTTAAAATTATGCAAGATGTTCGTGAAAGAGGTGGCCTTAAAGTTCCAAATCTACGTTTATATTATGAAGCTGCAGTGTTGACACAAGTGGGTGATTGGTTTGGAATAACTAAAAATGACATTTTGAATTTAGAAGGCCACGATCTGGATTTTGGCTGGCATGCATATTTGTTTTATCAAGACAAGTTGGATAATGTTTTTAAGAGTCATATACTGAGACAAGCGTTGATGAGAGTCTGGAAGAAGCACCAGTTTCAATTGGATTACAAAATACCTTTGTGGTTGGATCTTGGGCAGATTATGCCAAATATAAAGTCACTCGGGGGGATTTTATACAAAGAGATGCTTTTTATTGATGGGGGCAGATGGAACTTGAAACCTTTTAAAACTCTGTTGGAAGAAGGGAAGGATCTAACTTGGTTGCAATACTCTCAACTTCAATCAAGATGGAGAGAAGATCGGAAAATTGGACTAATGTTACATGAAGAAGATTTGGTGTTACAGATGAAACAAAAAGGGCCGATGCATATTAAGAGGGTGTATAATTTACTGTTAGAAAGAGATTCAGAGAGTGAATTAGTTAAGGATTGTATGATAAAATGGGCACAAAATTTTGCAGAATCAGTGATGTTAGAAACATGGGAAAAGATCTGGGTCCAGAATGTTAAATTTACACAGGCACAGAATTTGAGGGAAAACTTTTACAAGATGTTTTATAGATGGCATCTAGATCCTAAGAAATTATCATGTATGTATCCAAATGTTCAACCTAAATGTTGGAGATGTGATTGTTTGGATGCTACATATTTTCATATTTGGTGGACTTGTAGAAAAGTGAAAGCTTTTTGGATTAGACTTTGGTGGGTTATGCAGAATGTTTTAAAAAAGAAGCTTCAATTTTCTCCGCAATTGTTTTTGTTAGGTATAGTTAAGGATTGTTCACCGAGTGATACGAGATTGATTTTGTATATGATTACTGCAGCTAGGTTATTGATTGGCCAATATTGGAAAAAAGAAAGTGTGCCCACCATAAGCGAATGGATGTCTAAGATGGCTAGCTTTGCGGAGATGGCAAAGATTTCTGCATATTTAAAAGATAGGACCCATGAGTTCTTTGTTAGAGAATGGAAAAAGTGGGTGGATTATGTGCAGAATAAATATCAAATTAAGAATCTTCAGTTAGTTTTTTGATTGAGGTTGAAGAAATATAGAATTATGTTTATTATATATTGTATTATTGTCTAGATAATTAATAATTTGACATAAACTAGTATATTTTGGTAATACTGCTGTTTTTTATAAAAAGAAGGGAAAAATTTTATGTTGGAGTTAGGTTTAAAAAGGGCATTTATAAATTCTATTTGTTTAAATTTTTGTTAGGGAATAGAAAAAGTGGATTGATTATGTGTAGAATATTGCTAGAGGTTGAAGAAATTTAGAATTATTTTTGTTGATATTACTATATTTTATTACTCATTTTATTGTTATGTTATAATATAATATGATGTTAAATATATATATTATAATATTTTTTTAGATTTATTAACTAGACTTAAACTTATATATTTTTGGTTATTATCATTTGCTTAAGTTTTTTCTATTATTAGCATGGTTTTTGGATTTGGATTTAAATATTGGATTTAAATATTGTGGATCTCACCTATGTTTAATGTTTGATAATGATCGATATATATTTATGTGTGCATATAATGGAAGTCAGGGGGGGAGGGTGGGGGGAAGGGGGGGAGGGGGGAAAATGTGGGGTTAAAATTTGTACTGTAAAACTCTTTCAATAAAAAAAAAAAAAAAAAAGAAAGAAACCTCTGACCAGTAAGATCTTGAAAGGTTTCCAGAAAACATGGCAAAGCAACTCCACTTAGGTCCCGTCTGTTGAAGAACTTCCGTGAGATGACACCACCTGGCATGGGAGGCCAACCACCCTGGAGTCTCTAGGCTTTGCCCACTTGAAATGGGACCTTTGGAAAACAGAGAAAAGACACCAACATTTCTCTCACCTTATTGAGCAACTTTAGCAGTGAAAGAGCATCTTGGTCGATAGAAAGTTTCTGTCTTTGAAAATATGCCAGAACTTCTCTCTTGACCTCCTTGGGGAGAATAAGGATGCTCTCAATGGCCAGATCTGCTGTTATCTCTCCATTTTGGTTCAAGTACAGTTTAAAGTGGGAAATATTCCAAAATTCATTCTTCTCCAGAAAGGGATGAAACTAGAATGGGAACATCCAGGAACTTGAAAAACAGAGAACTTTGTTTCTTATCCCACATTGAATCTTTCTTCTACAATTGTCTCATCTCCAAATATGCTTAATTAGGATACAAATACTGCCGTCATCTTCATAAGTGAGCAAGAAAGTTTGAGAAAAATTTGTCAATCATTTACTGACAAAATATAGAAAAAGTATATAATTGATACAATTGGTCAAATATAGGGAACATTCTAGAGCAGATGAAAATAAAATGAACAGAAAAAAAAGATGATTCATAAACTCTTTGAAAACAAGAGGTTGATTCCCAGAAAGCATGGGTTGATCAAGAAGAAAGTTGTCAGGCTAATCTTCTCCCAGGTCATCCTGATGGAAAACACCTTCAGATGTTCTAATTCTACTTGATTGTAATGTGACATTAACAAAATATTGCAAATCTGAAAGAACAAATCTCCCACCAACTCTTTGCTCAGCCTGAAAAGTTAGCTAGGATCTTTTCTGAGTTTCTTTCTCTCCCATTTTGCAGCTGCAGGATTCTCCCCTCTTCTCTCATCCTTCCCTAGGCAGCCTCTCTTCCCCTCATCCCAAAAGTCATTCTCACACATCATTACACTTCTCAAATAGATTATGAGAACTCTGGTGATATCACTGGATTTCAGTAAAGGACTCGCAAACAATTGTGTGATGTGATTAGAAACCCGAAGCCTGGATAATAAGTGGATAAAAACTGTCTTCAAAATGATACTGAAATAGTTTTTAACCCTTTTTAATGTTTCCTATGAAACTTGAAGGTGATGAATAAGGGGGATAACTGTTGCGTATATGGTGAGGAGAAACAAAGAGAAGAAGGAACAATGAATGTCAACATTGCAGAAGCTGAAAAAATTAGAATTATCACTTCAGAAAGATCCCCAAAACAGGGAAATCAGAAAGGAAATGGAGTTAATGAAACAAAATTAATATACTAGAACAGGAAGAAATGATAAGGAATATAAAATTGGCAAAACAAAACTATTTTGAATTGGCAAATAAACCAGGGAAATGGCTCGCCCACAAATTGAAAAAAGAAAAAGCTAAAAAATTGGTACAATATTTTTGAGACGAGCAAGGAAATTAACTCCATAGAATTGAGAGGGGGGGGGGAATATTATTCAAAATTATTTTCAAATACTGTATAGTCAAGAAAACATTGAAGAAGAAAATATTATAAATTACCTACAGGAGAGGAACTTGCCAAGTATAACAGATGAAGATAGGGAAATGTTGAATGGGGAAATTACATTAAAAGAGTTAAGAGAAGTAATTAAAAAACAGAAAAATAACAAAACACCAGGGACAAATGGAATTCCAGTGGAAGTATATAAAAAATTTCAGGAAGTTTTGGAAGAAATTATGTTGGAGATATATATATAAAGGTATTAGAGAAAGCCAAAATGCCAAATTCATGGATGGAGGCATATATAGTATTAATTCCAAAGGAAAATACAGACAATCAATTCATTCAAAACTATAGGCCAATCTCACCGTTAAACGCCTACTATAAAATCCTGGCAACAATAATAGCAGAAAGACTAAAAAAGATATTAAATAAAATAATTCATTTGGATCAAAACGGGATTTTACCCAAATGACAAATTAAAAACAATACAAGGATTATCATGAATTTTCTAGAATACTATGAGGCTCATCCAGAAAAACAACTGGAAGTAATAATGATAGATGCACAAAAGGCGTTCGACAACTTGAATTGGTGGTTTTTAATTAATCGATTATAACTTTATAGAAATGATGAAGACAATTTATTCTAACCAAACAGCAAAAATTAAGGTCAGTGGAGATCTTACAGAAAAAGTCAACATATACAAAGGGCTTAGACAAGGCTGTCCATTGTCCCCCCTCTTATTCATCCTTTCATGGGAAATATTATTGGCACAGGTAAGGGGAAATAAGGAAATAAAAGGATTAAGAATTAAAGGAGAAGAATACAAAATAGGGGCCTTTGCAGATGACATGGCATTTATATTAGAGGACCCTTTGGAAACAGGAGAAAAACTCCTACTAGAAATAGAGAAATTGGGAATAGTAGCAGGGCTGAAAATAAATAAAAACAAAACAAAGATAATTACCAAGAATATCTATAGATATTATTACAGATGCCGGTATCGGAAAGCTGTAAAAATGTAACAAGGATGTTAAAGATATAAATGTTGAATAAAAATCAATTTAAACAAAAAACAAAAACAAAATGCCATGGCATCTACTCTTTGGAACCATTATTCCCTGAGTGATTGAATTGGGCAGATCTGTTGAGTTGGTTCCCCTCCTTCTCCTCTGGATTCCTCCTCCAAAGGATCTAAGATTGATGGATTCATATCGGGACCCCCATACCTGCCATGGCTGCAGCCTTGGAGACCCCGAAGTCTTTTCTCCCTCCTTTCTTCCCCTCCTCCATCTGGAGGAATAAGCGGCATTCAAGGCCTGGGTCAGAGTCTTCATCAGACTGTAATAGTGCTAGTCATTTGGGATCCGTATCCTTCTTCTGTTCCTTTTCTCCTGGGTCTCCAGTGGGGCTTTCTGGGTGCATCTTCTGCGGCCTTTGACAGAAAAGACGTTGTTTGAAAGAGAACAGCGGAAATAATAATCTTGAAACTTTTCTTCCACAAAGAAAAGGGGTTCAAAGGCAGAATCTTTTGGCCTTTCTTTTGACAGATAAGCAAAGTTCCAAATACTATGGATGTATTTGAGAAGTCTACGATTGTACATTTCATACCCTTCAAAATTTGTGAGGATCCAGACTTTCCCTTCAATGGGTCCTGGGAGACGCATAAATGTTAAATGGAAAGGAAGAATTCTGTCCAAAATGGACTCAAATTCCATGAACTGAACAAAGACTCTGACTTGTCTCCACTTAGAGAGGGAATCCCTGAGGGCTTTTGTGTCTCCAGTTGTTGAGAACAGTTGTGATATAACAATACAAATTCCACTCCTGACAAGCATAGGAGGAAAAATCTTCATGAATTTCTCTCCATTTTCTGTGTCTGAAGCAAAGAGGCCAATCAGGGTCCATCTGAAATGGAGGAGCAGCTGGACAATTGCTGGGTATTGGAATCCTTCTTTGGGGAGAATTTGGTGGAAATAGGGGAATTTCCTTTTATCACTCAGAGCCTCTGAAGCAGGTTTAAAATTGATCTGAAAAAGCAATGAAGAAAGCTGTGTTACATTTGGGATCAGATCAACTCCAAAATATTAGATTTTAATAAATCCAACCTAATTCTCGTGAATGTATTGCAATAGTTTGTAATCAGACATTGCTTAAAATATTAAAGACAGAATATTAGCAAGATTGTATCACAATAATGGAAAATAATAAGCAAATTAAAAAACAATATCACCCCTACAATTTACCACAATTAGATTAACACGTGCACATGCCAACTGGAGGATTCTATTCCAATAAAGGACCTGTTATAATTTCTGAGGATTGCTGCATCTTTTTTTGCTTCTCTATCCCAGATTCTTTCTGAAGGAAATTTTTTAACTTCTTTCTCCAGTTATACAAGAAACAGGCAGACCTCAAAGCCTAATAAGATTTGTCAGTTGCATAATCCAAGTTTGTTTTTAATTGAAGTTTTCTCTGTTCCAACAGTCACAATTTTCAGAGTCTGTCATTTTCCATAGATTAAATTTTATGCCAATGCCCATATTTTCTGAATTTAGACAAAGCAGAAGTTGTGTAAATTCCCAAATCAGCTCTGAGGGCAGCAGCTGGAGTCCTTTTATCCACCCCAAGATCCTCCTCAGAGGCTGAGATTGGGTTGGTTCTGCTGGTGGTTTCTCCCTGAAACAATCCTAGTCTATATAATCCAATGTGTAAGTATGATAATATCACATTATCTGTATACATCAGTGTATTCCAAGAGGAATTTAGCAAGCTAAACATGTGTACCTATAACAAAAGTTATAACAAAATAAAAGGGTGGGAAGGGACCTTGGAGGTCCTCTAGTCTGACCCCCTGTTCAAGCAATAAACCAGGCATAATAGCAGGAACTGTGAGAGGATCCTGGAGTCTTTGTGGACAAACAATTAAATATGAGTCAAGAGTGTGCAGCGGCAGCCAAGAAAGCCAATGCAATCCTAAATCGCATTAACAGAGGGATACAATCCAGATCAAGAGAGGAACTAATACCACCCTATAAAGCCTTAGTAACACCTAGAATCCTGCATCCAGTTTTGGTCACCACACTATAAAAAGGATGTTGAGACTCTAGAAAAAGTGCAGAGAAGAGCAACCAAGAGGATCAGGGGACTGGAGCAGGGACGGGTTCTAAATATTTTTACTATCGGTTCTATGGGCGTGGCTTATTTTGTGGGCCTGGCTTAGAGGTCATGTGACCGGGTGGCCATGGCTATGTCTATAGGGAGTACTCAGAGGGCTGAAAAAAGTCATTTCTGACAGGTCCTCGCACTTTTGACTGGTCCTCACACTTATGACCATCCTCACATTCATGCCCGTGCAGCATTCTTAACAACCATGTCACTCATTTCACAACTGCTTCTCTTCACCACGGTGACAAGATAGGGCAAAAAATGTAAAATGTGAGGACAGTCGTAAGTTCGAGGACTGGTCAAAAGTGCGAGGACCAGTCATAAATAACTTTTTCAGCCCTCTGAGTAATCCATATGCACAAAAGGATACCGCAATAGAGAGGGATGAAAGAAGGAGAAGAGAGATGGAAGAAGGAAGGAGAGAGAGGGAAGGAAGAGAAGGGAGGAAGGAAGGGAAGGGAAATTAGAGTAGGAGTGAGGGTAAGAGAGGGAGGAAGACAGGAGGAGAAGGAGAAAGAAGCGGAAGAGAGGAGGAGAAGTAGAAGGGGGAGAGAAAGTAAGAAGGAAAGAAAAGAGAGAGGTAGTAGGTGTGAGGAGAAAGATTGTTGTACAATAAAAAAGATGAAAGGGAAGAAAGCCAACCCCAAACAAATATAAAGATATTAAGATAAAGAATGAATTGTTAAACTTTAAAGAATAAAAGAGAACAAATATGAATAAATAGCAATAATTAGAAACACACATACAAACATACAATGTCTTTTCTTTGAACAGAGTATTTGGCTGGTTCACAAATTTAAACAGTGTTTAGTCATTTCAATTAAATTTACAATTTCTATATTTCCTTTTCGCCATATTGTTTCCTCATCTATTTTTTAAAAAAACCAATATTACCCTTCATCCTCATCTCTAATCTTAATCAAATTCAATTTTTCCCTTCTATTCTATATTATACCCCTTCCCATTGGCATCTATTTTTATATCCATCCTCACATTGGTTAATTATGTAATATTACAGTTATTTAATACAAATTCAACATTTTAATATAAATCAATTAGTTATATAACTATCTTTTTTGTATATTAATCAATATGAACATGAATATTCCAATTATTTCCATGCAATCCAATTTCTTACAAATTAATTAATTATATTTACAAATAATAATAAACCAAATAATTTCCCCCATATATTCCTCCAAACCACAGCTTAACCATTTCTGCTTTCAACACAATATACAATTAATAGTATCTCAATTATTACAATTCCCTAATTAAATAGAGCTTTTTTTCTTTTGTGTTTTAAAATCTTGAACTCTCCTCTTTTGCCCTAAATTTCCCGTTGTTCACACCTACCTTTTTTGGTGAGGAAAAAGAAAAGAAATCTGCCGCTGCCTAATTTTCCAACGTAACAGCCAACACCAACACTTATGATTTGCATAAGGAGAAAAAAAAATCTGCTCCAGCAATTTAGCTCTTGGTGGCAAGCAGCTGAGCCCTGCGCAAAACAGCTGAGAGCAAATCAGCTGAGAGCTGGGAGGCGATCTAATGAACAGGCTAATTAGCCTATGCTGAAGCTGAAAGGAGTTGTTTTTTCTTGTTGTTTGCTTGCAAGGAGGTAACTGCTGTGAGGTACAGGCCAAAGGGTGGAGGCCACCCTCCTTGCCACTTAGTGCCCCTCTGTTGCCCCCTTTTGCCTGTAGCACCCCCCTGCTGCCCCCCCTTGCCACTTATCGCCCTACTAAGGCATGGTATCCCCCACTTTGGGAACCACTGGCTTAACTACTTTACTACGGTTCTACCGAAGTAGAATCCCACCACTGGGTCTACCCATTTATTTTTGCAGACACCGGTCTACTCATTTGTTTTCTTTTAACACTGATCAGCTGTAGGGTGGCCCATTGAAGCCCCATGGCAAGAGTTTAAACATTTTTTTCCCTCTAGCCATCAGCTGGGACTCAGGAGGCAGCAATAGATTGGGAATGGGGCCAAATAAAAGGTAAGAATAATGCGGGGGGGTGGATGGGGGTGGGTGGTCGGGAGGACCAGGGGAGAAGGGAGAAGGGAGAAGGGAGGAGCAGTGAAGAGAAGGACCAGGGGAGACATGATAGCCGTCTTCCAATATTTGAGGGGCTGCCACAGAGAGGAGAGGATCAAGCTGTTTTCCAAATCAACTGGAGGCCAGACAAGGAATAATGGATGGAGACTGAATAAGGAGAGATTCAACCTGGAAATGAGGAGGAATTTTCTGAGAGTGAGAACAATCAACCCATGGAACAGAAATTGCCTTCAGAAGTTGTGGGAGCTTCATCACTGGAAGCTTTCAAGGAGAGACTGGACTGCCATCTGCCAGAAATGGTGTAGGGTCTGCTTGGACTAGATGACCTCCAAGGTCCCTTCCAACTCTGTTAATCTGTATCTATCTATACTATTCCAGACAAGTGGCTGTCCAGCCTCTTCTTAAAAGCCTCCAGTGATGGACCACCCACAATTTCTGAAGGGGAGACGTTCCATTCCTCACCATTAGGAAATTTCTCCTTAGTTCTAGGTTGTTTCTCTCCTTGATTTAGTTTCCCTCCTTTGTTTCTTGTCTTGCTTTCTAGTACTTTGGAAAATTGGTTGACCTCTTCTTCTTTGGGGAAGCCCCTCAAACTTTGGTGCATTGCAAAAGAGAAATTCACATCCGGTTATATTATAAATTAAGAAATCAAATTGAAACAGATTTGGAAAAATGGAAAAATTTACAATTATCTTTAATGGGGAGAATAGCATTAATCAAAATGAATGTATTGCCAAGACTGTTGTTTCTTTTTCAAACAATTCCGATAAAGTTGGAGAAAAAATACTTTGAAGGTGTGAATAAATTGATGGAAATACATATGGCAAGGGAAAAAAGTGAGAATTAACCTTAAATTGCTTCAAGACTCCAGGTTTAGAGGAGGATTTGGTCTACCAACATGGATTAAAGAATGGATCTTATTGAGAAATACAAAACTATTGACTTTGGATGGACATGACCTACAACTAGGATGGCATGCTTTCTTATGGTATGGAAAAAATCGGATTCACGGATATTTCCAGAGACATTGTGGAAGGAATGGCTTGTTGGTAGTATGGGAAAGAGTGAAAGAAAAACATTATATGGAAGTACCAATGTGGCTTTCAACAAATAGAAGCATTGACATATCCAAATATGATTAACATGGACAAGATTGTAAGATATAAAGACATTTTAGCAGAGAAGGGAGAATTAAAACAGAAACAAGACTTAGAAAAACAAGGGATTGAGACTGACTGGTATACACGGCTGCAGATACAATCAAGATATGATAAAGACTTGAAACAATATGGTTTTAATTTGGGGGAATCAGAGTTGGATCAGATAATAATTGGAAAGGATGAAAAAATGATTAAAAGACTATATAATTATTTGTTGCAAATTAGATTGGAAGTTGATGAGGTAAAAGAGACAATGATAACATAGGTGAAAAATTTTGGATATGCAATAGAATTAGAGAAATGGCAACAACTATGGGAAAGGAATTATAAATTGACAATGGCAACTGCATATAAAGAAAATCTATATAAAATGTTTTATAGGTGGCATATGCCAGCAGAAAGATTAGCAAAGATGTTTAGGGATAAATCAGCCAAATGTTGGAAATGTTTGCATTTGCCGGGATCATACTATCATATGTGATGGTCATGTTTAGAAGCAAAAAATTATTGGCTTAGAATACAGAAATGGTTGGAAGAAATATTACATAAATCTATAGAATTAAAACCAGAGGTTTTTTTATTGGGTATTCTCCCAAAGAGATATAGTAAAGAAGATGTGTATTTAACTATACATATAATAACAGCAGCAAGAATTGTGTTTGCAGAAAATTGGAAGACAGAAAAAATTCCTTCAGAAGATGAAGGAATAAAAAAGATTTTAGATTGTGCGGAAAAGAATAGATTAAGAATAAGAGATAAAGAGGAATCAGTGTATTTCAAGAGATGGGGAAAATTTTATAAATGGTTAGAAAAGAAATATGAAGATAAGAGGATAGATAAATGATTTAGATAATAGAAAGTTAAATGAGGGAGAGGATAAAAAAGAAATAGAAACCCAGATGACACCAGAGTAAATGAAAAAGGGGGATGGGAGGGGGGAAAGAAAGAAGATAGTAAGAATAAGAGTACAATTATGATGATAAATACTGATAGAATAAATCTAAAAAGAAATTGAAGGAAAGTATATACTATTAGAATACAGGAGTTGTTCGGATACCAAAGAAGGAGAATATTCCACAGGAAAGAAGATAGAAAGGAGACAGGAGGAGAGGGTAGGAAGAGGAGAGGGAGGGAGAGGAATGGAAGAAAGAGAAAAGGAGAGGAAGGAAGGTGAAGGGATAGGAGTAGGAGAGAAGGTGAATAGGGGGGAAAGGAGAGAGGAGTGGGGGAAAGGAAGGGGAAGTAGGATAAGGTAGGAGAGGAGGGAAGAGAAAGTAGGAGAGGAGGGAGGGAAGGTAAAGAGGAGAAGAAGAAGGGCTGAGGGAAGAAAGGGTAGAAGAGCAACTCCGAATGCAATTAAAATGCCTTATTTTAATGCTTTCTTTAAGGAAAACATGTATATGTAAAATTAATTATGTATAAGAAAATGTACATTTTATATTATGTGTATAAGAAATAAAACTGAAAACTTTTCCAAAATTTTTTTTAGTCCATTGCTATTATTTCACCCCAGTCCTTTTCACTACACTAGGTATACCCAGTTCTTGCAGCTGTTCCTCATAAGTTTTAGTCTCCAGGCCCTTAATCATCTTAGTTCCTCTTTTCTGCACTCTTTCCAGAGTCTCTCCATCTTTTTTATAATATGGCGGCCAAAACTGGATGCACTATTCCAAGAGTTGTCTTGCCAATGCGTTATAAAGCGGTACCAATATTTCATGCGATATTGATTTTATCTCTCTGTTAATGCAGCCTAGGACTTAATTAGCTTTTTTGGCTGCTGCCACATGTAGGGATGGAAGAATTAATTTGGGCAGAATGCAGCAAACTGCTTCCGTTTCTGGTGTCATGTATCTTCTTCCTGGATGATCTTATTCTGGCTCTGGTCTGTGTTATCCGAACTTCCGAGTGGGGGAGCAGGGAGGAGGATTTTCCAATTAGAATGCTGTTGCTGTCCTGCCTTTTATCTGCCTGTGTAAAACTGTATAAAAAATAAAGCTCTCTGCAAGAGCGGGAGAGACATCTTTGATCAGAGCAAATGCCTGGCCTCTGATTTTCTACAGCCACATATTGCTGGCTCATATTTAAGTGATTGTCCACTAGGACTCCAAGATCCCTCTCACAGTTACTGCTATGGAGCCAGGTTTCACCTCATCTGTAAGTTTACATTTGGTTTTTCTAGCCTAAGTGTAAAACATTACTTTTCTCTACAATGAATTTCTTTTTTTTTTTGTAAAAAACAAACTTTATTTAACTTTCAAATGTATACAAAAACAGTTAAAAACCATATTAAAATATCCATGTCCATAAATCGTAGTCAATGATGAAATTCGTTTCTACTCTCTTAAGTATCTATATGTGATTACTATACATATACACATATATATACATACATTCATTGCTTGTCCCATTTTCATCCACATGCCTTTTGTCGGTGAAGTCATCATGGGTACCTATATAAGGTTATCATACAAATACCTTTCCAATTTTCATTCTTAATTTACAATTCACTAAGAGTATAATAGCATATATTGCTCATTCAAATTAGCTTTCATATTCAATTAAAAGTATCATTATCCATTTTGTCTTTGATCCAATCGTACCATCTATCCCATACCCTAGAATATTTTGAGCTTTCCTCATTTTTTAATTTCTGCGTTAATTGATCCGATTCCGCACACAAATATATCTTTTGTATTACATGCTGATCGTTTGGCAAATATTCCTTCTTCCATACTTGTGCATTCGCTATTCTCGCCGCTGTAATTATGTGGTGTATTAAGTATATCTTTTCTTTTCTAATGTTTTGTTTGTAAATTCCTAATAAAAATATCTTGGGGTCTAGTTCAATTTCTTCTCCTACTATTTGTATTATCCACATTCTAATTTTCTCCCAGTATGCCTTAGTTTTGGGGCATAGCCACCACATATGGTAAAAAGTTCCTCTAGCCTGTTTGCACTTCTAGCATTTTGAGTCTAAATTGGGATACATTTGTGCTAGCCTCGACGGGGGTAAGTGCCATCTATACCATATCTTATATTGGTTTTCTTTATAACTTACCGATTTTGTCATTTTAATATTATTTTCCCAAATTCTTTCCCACTCTTCTAATTGGATATTTCCGCCTATGTTTTTGTTCCAGGCAATCATCTGCCCTTTAATTAAATTATTACTCAATTCCAATTCTAATAAATATTTATATATTTTAGATATCATCTTCCTTTCTTTCGTTTCCATAATTTTGTCTAATCTATTTGGGTTTAACTCAACTCCTCCTTCATCCCTATCTTTTCTGTGTCTATTTTGTATTTGAAGGTAGGGCCACCAATCTAATTCTATTCCCCCATCTCTGAGTTCCTGGCGTGTTTTTAATAACCCGTCTGAGTCTAATATGTCTCGGTATTGTATAATTTTTTGAAAGGATATGGTGTTTGGGTGCATGACCGCCTCCACAGTGGAAAACCACCCGGGAACTTTCTTATAACATTTTTTTTTAAATTTCCAGCCAAATATCGATTAAGGCCTCTAATTATATGGTTCTTAAAATGATGATAACTTTTAAGTCCTAAGATGATAACTTAGGATTCCAAGATCCCTCTAACACTTGATGCTATGGAGTCTGGTTTCACCTCATCTGTAAGTGTACATTTGGTTTTTCTAGCCTAAGTGTAAAACATTATTTTTCTCTCCAATGAATTTCATTTAGTTAAATAGGCCCAGGATTCAAGTCTATCTAGATCTATCTGGATCTTGAGCCTATTTTGATGTTGGCTATTCCTGCCACTTTAGTGTCATGTGCAAATTTGTTGATTTCCCCATTTTTCCCCTCATCCAAATCATTCATGAAGATGTTGAAGAGAACTGGGCCTAAAATGGAACCTTGGGGTCCCCCACTGCTTGTTTCCCTCCATGCAGACGTAGTTCCATTGAGGACCCCAGGCTGACTCCATCTGGGGGTGATGCTGTCTCTCCCACATATTTTCAGCTTCCCGAGAAATAGGTTGTGGTTTCTTTCTCAAAGCCTTTCTGAAATCCAAGTACTGTATACTACATGCACTGCCTTTCATTGGTCCATTAATTTAGTCAAGTTTTGTCGAAAACGAAATAACATTTATTTATGATCTGTTTTTTTGATCCTGCATTAGTCCTAGGAAGTCATTCATATCCATACTGAATAACAAGGGTTCAAATATGCATCTTTCCCTTCTCCCTTGGGAAGCATAGATCCTTCTTCTCAGGGCTCCATTGAGTCCAAACCTCAATTTTCTGTTTATTGAGTCAAATCTGCACTAACATCTAGAAAGCAGCAAAGCTTGTTCTACCTCACTGATAATAGATTAGATATTTCAAGATAAGTTGGTTGCAAATATTAGATTATTAATTTATGCATTATTTCTTACAAAATCTATGTGGCATTTAACTCTACCTAAAACCTTCTGCAAGAATGATTTTTTCTCAAGTTTAACTAAGAGGATCATGGCATAAATTTTAGCCACAATATCTGCTAGTCTCTTTGGCCTATAATTGCTAGAGTAATTTTTATTCCACTTTGTAGATGGATAAAATGCTACTATTGCCAACTTCAATCCAACTGGATAGGGCAGGCCTTATTTATCTGTGAAAATGAAGGTGCCAATAGAGGCACAACAACCAGGGATATTTTATGATCAGTTAAATTCTAGTTGTTAGAATGTCTTCTCCAGGGAATGTATTGCTTGCATTTAAGGCTTTTTATGATTAATCTCAACATGAACATAATGGGGTAAAATATTGATGTTTTTGCTAATATGGAGAAAAGCAGCTCTTGAATTCCATGGAGAAGACATGATTGCATCTATTGCTCACCCACCACCACCCACCCCTCATTTTACCAGAAGGAGAAACACACACACAGACCTGTGGGACTTTGTAGGTGCCTCCTAATGTTGACATCTGGATGGAGATGTCCCTGTCTGCTCCATCAAGAAGAGCCAGGAGGTTCTCCTTCCTTCCACAGCCGTAGTTGGGGACATTGACTTCTCCAGTGGAGAGAATGTCCAGCAAGGCATTTGAAGTGTGGAAAGTGCTCACATAGTTTTTATGGATATTGTAGCCAAGTGTGAGATTGTGCAAGAGATGGGAATTCTTGTTGGCCAGTTGAATGTTGAAAATGTATTGTAAGCAATAAAAAAAATCATAAGAAGTCCTATTGAAAAAAAAAAGTTATTATAATCAACAGCCACAAGAAATATTTTTGTTATATATAATATATATAATCCTCCAGAAGCCTACTGAGCCTTAAACCAACATTGATCCAAAAGCAATAATCAGTTACACAAATATGGGAATGGGCTGAAGTAAAGCAGCTACAACTGATTCCACCACTACTTTAAATAAGAGCCTGAGTAGCGTAGGGGAGTAATGCCTCCTACAAAGGCAGCATTTAAGATCCAGCTGCTGCAATTACTTGTGAGTTCAATCCCAGGCAGGCTCAAGGTCGACTCAGCCTTCCATCCTTTATAAGGTGGGTAAATTGAGGACCCAGTTTGTTGGGGGCAATAAGCTGACTTTGTATAAATATAAATATACAAAAGTATGAAGGCTATTGCTTAACGCATTGTAAGCCGCCCTGAGTCTCCGGAGAAGGGCGGTATATAAATCAAATTTTTTAAAAAATAAAAAAAATTCATTATTCAAGTGATAAATTAAGGATTGAATTGAGGGAGGAAAATAATCTGCAGCCCTTTCAGCTTTTTTTCAGACCTTTTTTGAGTCTCTTTCACAAAATCAGACCAAAGAGAGAAGCCATGGAAATCAAAATCATTCAGGAAATTAGATATATTTCCCAATATAGGAATAAATGGGGAAAAAATAGAAAAGAAGGAGAGTGTTTGAATGGAGGGAGTGCAACTCCATCACCCTGAATGACTTACGGATCACGGAAAACAAGCTGAAGAGAAGGAGCCACGTTGAAAAGCAACTTTGTATGCAATATTTCCATTCCACTGGTGACTATACTGATTAGATGATCTCCTGGGCTGTAAAAGCTCCATGGTGGTTTTCCATCCTGGTGCCCCAAACTCAGCGGGCATTTCATTCTCAGCTTCCCAGAGACTGGATGGGACACCAGCAGCATCAGAAGCAGAAGCAGGAGGTCCATCATTCATGGGGTGAATCCCTTTCCTGTTTCTAAAGAAGAAGTAGAAGACTTGAAAGGACTCTCACAAGTTGGAATATGATCCCTTTGCTTTCCTTCTTCAAACATAGAGAAACACTCAGCTTCATCTGGAAAGGAGAGAGACGTAGATTCAAGTGCACAGACTCTGCCTGTCCCCAAACTCCCTATTTCTCTGCCCAAAGTCTCCCTTGGAGGATTTGGCCAAAGAGCAGAGCTGAGACTTTTACCATAATTCTCCCTCTCAGGAAGGATCCCTGGATAATTCAAGTAGTTCTTGGATTCAGAGGTTGTTGGGAAATTCTCTGGAGGGAAATGAAAGGGAAATAATCTTCATGCGATTCAAAATAATAGGAGCAGAGATTGAATTAAATCGGTCATCTAGAATTGAGACGTTTGGGAACTCATGCTTCAAACTGGCCCCAGAGAGAGTACCCGGCACCTGTGGCTGAAGAAATGTGACATTTCCCCCCAAAAGACTTGGAGTTAAGAGTGAGGCTCATCTAAAGGCTAGATTCACTTTAGCAGCCCTTAAGACAGCTATAGGGACCCAATCCATAACAGACCGTCTACCTGGGAAGATCCAGGCCTCTTGGGTAAAAAGGCAAAATGGGATCTTTTGGCTCTCTGGATACAACTGGATCTCCCCCACACTGGATCCCGTCTAAAAGAGGGTCCTGTGATTTGGGGCTCAGCTCCATTAGGCTATTAGAAACGGTGTCTGCATTTAAAAACCCAGGCAGAGAATTTCTCCCCTTTCTCTGCCCTTAAAAACCATCAAACGAGACTTTGGCCCCCAGAAAAAAAGGTCTGGACCTGAGCAGCAAAAACAGAGGGAGCTGACAGAGGGATGTTGCCACAACAACAACACGCACACGCACACAACCCCCCCCCCCAGCATTTCAACACAAAGGGAATCGAACTGGAGGCTGAGCAAGAGCTGCATCAGTGAGTCTTGCTCAGTCCTCTCGCTTAGCTGAGCTTCCATAGGAAGAGGCAGTCTACCACAAAAGAGCCAGGCCCTCTGGGCCAAAAGGGGAGAAATTAGGAGCTTTGGGGGCCTGTCCGTAGTTTCCCAGAGGCCTTGGGCTGGCCTTGGGGTGAGGAGAAAAGGTGGAGGAGGGGAGCTTGGATAGGATCCCAAGGGAGGCCTCTCATCTCCTTGGGATTCTACTGGCTGGATGATGTCATCCCTCCAGCTCAACTGTCAGTCAGCTGTCAATCATCTGAGAGAAGATGGCTTTCCTAGTCTTCTGGCTCTTCCCAATTGTGTAGCCAACTTCTCAGAGGTTGGGAAATTCCAGGGGTGGGAACAGCCGTTTCTTCTCTTCTGAGGAAAGGGAAACTGTCCACAAGGGTTTTTTCGGGAGTGTCAGCCTCCGCTTTTTCATTGCTTGCTTGCTCGGCTGCCATTGTAACGGGGGGAGGGGGGGCTGTTGCAATGCCTGGGAGGGGCGAGGGGAGCTGGTGGAGGAGAGAAGAGAAAGTTTTCTTTGAAGCTGATAACTACTCAAGGTCAACCGTCGTGGCAGAGCAGGAGGATGGCACCATCGGGCGTTGCACCCCACATGAACCCTGGGGGGAATGTGGATTGGATCATCCTGGCTCGACGGTTGGGGGAGGGGTTTTAGGGATGTTTTCTATGTGTAATTTTCACGCCTTTTGCTTTTCTCTGGTTGCATTCAGTCCATACTCAGTAAAAGCCCCTTTCTCTATGAAAAGGGAGTCGGGGTTTTTCTTTCCTGAGTATTGAAAGGAGTTTTATCTTTAATCCTTTATTGGCACTAAGAGCCTGGTTTGATTACTTTCCATGTGATTAGGATCACACAGCATCCTTAACCAGTGGTGGGATTCAAATTTTTAACAACCCGTTCTGTGGGCGTGGCTTATTTGGGGGGAGTGGCTTGGTGGTCATGTGACCAGGTGGGTGTAGCTAGTGGTCATGTGACTGGGTGGGCATGGCGATGTGCATAGGGAGTACTCAGAGGGCTGAAAACAGTGATTTATGATCGGTCCTTGCACTATTGACCGGTCCTTGTACTTACGACTGTCCACACATTTATGCCCATTGAGCATTCTTAACAACTGTGCCACTCATTTCACAATTGGAGTGCTTCCCTTCATCAGGGTGACAAGATAGGACACAAAATGTAAAATGTGAGGACAGTTGCAAGTGTCAATTTCTCAGCCTCCCTGGCCCTCCTGTGAGCTCAGCCGAGTGATGTCTGGAGGTATCCAGGAACTGAGGGGGAATTTGGCTTTGCAGAGTGAGAGGGACCCTCTGCGTGGAAGAATGGAGGCTGACCCAGAGGCTCTGTGCAAACTTCCTTTTTCCTCTTGTCTGAATGGAGGAATTCAGCTGATCCCAGTCAGGGCGGGAAGTGGATGATGGGGCTCCAGGAGACTCTGATTGGGGAAGGAATCTTTCCCAAAGAAACAGAGAAACCTGCTGTGTCTCAGGGCTGGGAGGGGGTCCGATGCCGCCACTGATGCCCCCAAAGGCTGCAAAAAACAGAGTGACTGAAATTGGAAGGGATGATTTTAAAAAACCCTCTTCCTCCTTGTGAGAAGAGAAACTCCTATAGCTGCACAAGGCTAGGACAGATTCCATGCAAACAGAAGCAGGAAAGACAGTTTTTATTTTAGTTATATTTTTCCCCAGTGTTTTATTATTTTTACAAATGACTAAAGGAGGTGAACATGTCCAACTTTTCTTCTTCCTTCTCTTTTCCCCACAACAATCACCCTGTGAGGTGGGCTTGTTTGAAAGAGAGTGTCTGTCCCAAGGTCAGCAAACAAGCTTTCAGGGCTAAGGGAGGACTTGAACTCAGGATCTCTTGCTTCCTAGCCTGCTGCCTTAACCATTGTCAATGTTAAGGCAGGGCGGATTTTGGGCAAAGGCCCTGCTGGTCACCACTGCCACCTCGTCTTCCAGCAGAACCCCAAGTGCCCCCCCCTCGGGTCTTTCTGGGGTAGAGCAGCCCCATCCGAGAGCAAAGGAGAGAAACTCCTGGACACAGAGAGCCCCTCCCCCCATCACAGCCCCTCCCTCTTCCCAGGGTTCAGCTAAGACTCACTGCCTGTGGGGGGCAGCATAGAGTCTGGCCCTGAAGTCCTAGCTGGGCCCTGGGAATTGAAATCGGGGCCTCCAGGTGATTGGCTCAAAGCCCCCAGCTACCTTCGCCTAAGGCGGGACTAGAACTCAGAGTCACTTACTGATTGGTTCAAAGTCACTAAAGCCCCACCTTTTCTTGATAGGTTGCAAGATAGGTTGGCCACTGCCTTCTCCTCAACCTACCCCTGGCATTTCCTGGTGGTCTCCCAACCCTGCTTAAATCCAACCCTGCTTAAGCTTTTCCAAATCATCCTACAGGAAGTCCTCGACTTATGACCAGAACTGGGACCAGAAATGCCATTCCTAAGCTAGGTTGCTAAGTGAATGTTTATTGCCACAGTTGTTAAGCGAATCACTGGGGTTGTTGAGTGAATCCTGCAGTCATGAAACAAACCCCGTTTCGCCCACTGACTTTACTGCAGGGCTGAAATGCTCCCGGTTCGGACCGGCTCTGGCGAGTAGGTAGCGATGGCAGCGGGCAGTTCGGAGAACCGGTAGCAAAAATCCCTGCCCCCACCCCCCATGCCCAGCTGAGCTGCGCGATCATCAGAGCCCTTTTTTTTCTTTTAAATGGCTGTGACGATCCAAACTCTGATGATCCGATCAGGCAACTCAGCTGGGATCGTCAGAGCCTTTTGAAAGCCTTTTTTACATGGTTTTAAATGTAAAAAATGGTTATAAAAGTAAAAAAAAAAATTGGCCACGCCCACCCAGTCACATTACCCCCCCTCCCTCCCAAGCCACGCTCACAGAACCGGTAGTAACAAATGTTAGATTTCACCCCTGCTTTAACCCGCGTGTGGGTCCCTCGTTGGAGCCTTTGATTGAAAATGGTACAATTCCAGATGGATATTTACGTAGCCAACAATCCTGGGTCTCCCAAGATAAGAAAAAGAACAAAGATGGGGGGAAATTTCTAACAATGGAATACAACTGTAACCTTCAAATTGTAGGCCAGTATTCGGAGGTTAGAAGGTACCCCGTAACCTTTTGTGGCCCTAAGGCATGTCGCTCTATGGATTATTTTTGTGTTTTTCACAGCTTAGTCTCAGGGGCAACTTCGGTCTTGACGCTACCAAGGCCAGAAAGGATCATCTTTTTTTTTAAAATTTGATTTAAATTCTCAGATTTGAGGGAACATCACTTGGGCAGGATCTTTTATACCAGCACCCCTCAGTCTAAAGAGCGCTTCTTGCAACACTGACTGTTAGGTTCTGACTTGCAGCTGGGGAAATGGATTGCCAAATTTGGGGTAAAGTTGATGGAAAAAAGGACAAAGATGGTGCATCAGAATGTGGTAGATTGTAGGAAAGATCATTTGATTTAATAATGGAATTTTAATAGTAGTTTTAAGACTGATTGGGTAGATGCAGGGGTGACATTATAATATAATTTTAATCATATTTAATTTGTATCTCAAATGATTGTATTTTATTCCGATTTCATTTTAGATCGTATTTTATTCTAATTTCATGTTAAATCGTGCATTATTCCAATTTAATTTAAATTGTTTTACCAAACTTTTGTAATGATTTGTTTCTGGAACTCTGCACTTTGAAATGCCCCAAGGCCTAATCAATCAATCAATAAATAAAAATATTGCAACCCTTGTTATTCAGTCTGGATATTAATGCCTTACCAGGACTAAGAAAGGATTCTAATGCATGTCCAAAGTGCTAAATTATTTATTGAGCAGATGGGAAAGGTATAATTAGCCAGGAGACCACAATGTTAATACATACTATTTGTTTCACCACCGAGGAGTGCTAGTCCGTTTAGTGTGTGCTCCTGAGCTTCTCCAGGGTGCACCAGAAGGATGAACTAGCTCTGCACCAGAAAGACGAGAGGGGTCCTGTGGCATCATCCAGGCTATCAGCCCTGGATCCATTTTGAATCTTCAGGGCTGCCACAGCGGAGAGGCCTGCGATGGGAATCGGGAGGGAGAAAGGGGGTGAAGCCAGAGAATAGTCACAACCACATTCCTTTCCCGTGGGACCAAGGACACTTGCTAACACCTGGGCAAGCGTTCCTGAACTCGGGGTGACTTGGGGATCAGGACCCTGATTGGTGCATGTGAGGGCTTGACAGTGGACACAGGCAGGGATTGAGTTTAGTATAGGGGTTGGGAAAACGCAAGAATTCAGATTCGGGTTTTCCCAGATGTGCCAATATGACTTCTCTAATAAAGGAACTTGTTAAGTATTGAATAGACGAATGCAGGAACCAATCAGGAGCGAGTAGCTGGAGCGGGAAAATTAAAGGCGCGTCAGTGGCTGAAGCCGAGGACAGCTCCGTTTAAAAGGGGCTCCTGCGGCTCGCATTGCCATTGTTGTACTGGAGCCGAATGAAGCTGTTTAAACTGCCGAACGTGTCCTGCCTCCTCTGTCTGCAACCACTACTCACCACTGGCGACGAAGGTGGGATCTCAGAAGGACAATAGGACACAAGGCTGCTGAAACCTCCACGTGGCAATCAACAGCCATCGAAAATACAACGGCCAGCGCAAGATGTCTTCAATAATTCCATCTACACGGTTCAACCCGGTGGGAGAAGACTAAGAATTGTACATGGAGTGATTCCACATGTTCCTGGAAGCAAACGACTTGCTGAGCCTGTCGGAACAGAGGAAAAGGACGCTATTCCTCTCGCACTGTGGATCTGCTGCTTTTAAAATGGTGAAAGCTTTAGCCTGTCCAGCAGAACTGAGAACTATGACCTGGCCGACACTCCAGGGCATCCTGAAAGCACACTACGCACCCCAAGCCTCATCCCTTCTGAGACGGCACGAGTTCTACAGGAGAGACCAAAGGGAGGGACAATCAATAAGCGAAGTTGTGGCAAATTTACGCGAAATAGCCACCGCTTGTGAATCCTCCAACCTGGACGAGGCAATGAGAGATAAGTTGGTCTTGGGACTGAGGGATCTCACCCTGCAAAGCCGACTACTTGCTAAGCCCAGGATAACTTTCCAAGAGGCTATGGAAGAAGTACTGCAGCCGAAGCATCCCAAAAGTCCGCAGCCGCAATGAAAAAAATGAATAAAGGGCCGCAAGGGAAGGAAGAATCCTCAATCCACTATGAGGACGTAGGAAGTGATGCTGGGGAAGATAGTTCAAGAACAAGACAATTGACTTCTGCTGTCCTTCCACGTGGCCTCTTGTCTCCAGAGATTGCTGGGAAGCTCACCCAGAGTTATGGAGTTTGGGGCCACTTGAAGTCAATGCCATTGAACTCTCCTCTTGCCTGTCTTCTAATGCCAAGGAGGCCATCAGTGCCCTTCAACTCTGCCCAATGTTAAGAGTGGGGCCTGTTCGAAATTCCGTTTTATATCAGAATCCCATATATGGATCCTCATTGCAGCTGACTTTAAAATTGCTTGTGCCTGAAGTGAAATTTCATTTCCCATCGTTTTCTAGCAATATTAAATTTTGGATAACAGCTCATTAAGAAGCAGGAAAGTGACAACTTGTGGAGAATATTGTTGAATAGACAGGCAGAAAATTATAAAGTGGACGGAAGTTTTTATTTTTATTTTTTCTTGTCATTTCCAGATTCATATAATGCACTAAGATTCTTTATATTTTGACCTTTCTCCATTTATTAAGTTCCCCTAACCCCCTTCCCCTCCCCTCCCCCTCCACCTGTCCCCACTTTTCTTTTATGTACTCTGAGAGCTTCTGCACCAAAGACAAATTCCTTCTGTCTCCAATCACACTTGGCCAATAAAAAAAATTCTATTCTATTCCAGGCTGAGTCCGGCTGCCTTTTCCTCCAGTGCAGCCCCAGATCCCCCTTGGGAGACTCAGCCCCGCATGGCTTCTGCCCCACAGGAGCCTCTCCTGGAAAGACACGGAGCCCAAGCAAAGCTGGAGAAACCCCGGGGGCTGCGTCCCCACAACATCCAACCCTGGGACCCATAAACCAGGTTCGTTTCTTCCCAGTGTGGGAAGCCCCCCCCCCCCCAAAGCATAGAAAGAAGTGACAGTGGAACATGGGATATGGTCTCCCCCGTTTCCAGGACTCAGAAGACGGAACCTGGAGGGAGATTTTGCTCTGCTTTCCTTCCCCAACACGAGGCTCCCCAGCTTCCTCCTCCCAAGAGGGGCTCCCCACTCATCCAGGCAGAGTCCTGTCTGGCATCCCTGCAAGAGCCCCCTTGCCTGGCCTGGGCATGGGAAAGGGAGGCAGGGGAACATGGGATATGGGCTTCCTCAATCCTTGGTCTCAGAGAATGGAAGTTTGAAGGGGATTTTGCATAACAGCTTTCCATATCCCTCCCTCCCTCCCTTCCTTCCATGGATGAGTTGCTTCCTTTATTTCTCCATCTCTTTTCACTTGCTTTTCTCTCACTTCTCCCTCCCTCTGTTTGTCTGTGCATGTGGGGTTTTTTTTCCAACTATGCAAAGTTCTGATAAGTAGTTTTTCACTATTTTTTCATTTAGTTGTTGGAGTCAGGCCACACTATTGCATCAGCCCTTCTATGATGGTGTCATTGAGCTTCAACTTTCAAAGTAAAGTAAAGTTTGGCTCCAACACACCAAGCAGATCCATGACATGCTTGGGCATTAACTGTCCCCCGAGGTTTTCTCTCTAATTGCTATGCCAACAAATGTCACGTTTCTTTTTCTCTTCAGCCACAGGTGCCGTGTATTCCCTCTGGGGCCAATTTGAAGGCTGTAGATCTCAAAGCTCTCAATTCTAGATGACAGACTTAATTCCATCTCTGCTCTATCATTATGAACCACATGGGGATTATTTCCCTCTCACTTCCCTCCAGAGAAACGCCCAACAATCTCAGAGTTCAAGAAGTCGTTGAATTATCCAGGGATCCCCCCTGAGAGGGAGAATTATTATCCTCTGAGTTTCCTCTCTGCTCTTTGGCCAAATCCTCCCAGGAGACTTTGGGCAGAGACTCAGGGAGTTGTGGGCAGCTTCTCTCTTCTCCCCCTGACCCCAAATGCCCCGAATGAAAACTTTTCCTGCTGGAGAACTTGGCTTCAGGCAAAAAGTTTCACTGAACAATTTCAGACTCTGGACTTCTCTCCCCACTGAAGATTAGGACTGCCTGGATCCCTTCTCACAAAGTGGGCTTCCCTGGGGAAAAGAAGAGTGGGGGGGGGGCAAAGGGAGCCCTCTTTCTGCCTGCCAGGGTCAGCCCCCCCCCCCATTCCATCTCCTTTCCCCAAATGCCGGCTCTGTTTTCTTCCAAGTGATTCAAGGGGTGCAAGATTCTTCTTGAGTGCCTTGTATTGTCCCCCTTCATCGCCCCCCCGCAAGCCCCTCTTTATCATGTAGAAGGGTTGGGGGTCCTGGGCCATCCAGATGTGGTGGGCTAAGAACTTTCTCCCTCTTCCACTGGGGACTTGGCTGGGAATGGGACCTTTGGGGCTTCTCCAGATGTGGAAGAGAGATGTCACTTTGCTGGGCTGGTTAGTTATCAATATTCTACTCTGAGATTTGTGATAGTTTGTGCGTGAGAGAGAGAGAGAGAGGAGGGGAGGGGAAAGAGAAAGAAACACTAGAATAAGCCCAGAACTCTACCCTCCAACAGATATCCTGGACCACAGAACCCATAGTTCCCCCTTACTACCAGACTTCTCCCCCCATCCCACCCCTCATGGGAGAATCCCCTTTCCCATGGGGAGGGGCACCCAGACCCTTTTAGCAGCACTTTTGAGACTTGCCCATCAAGAATCCCTTCTCTCCTCCCGCTCTGCCAAAGGGGGGGACCCAGAAAGACCCCTTGTAGCCCCCACCCGCAGCCCCCCGACCAAAAAAACCCCAGGCGGTGCCTGCATGCCAAACCCAGCCAGTGCCCATACCGAACCATTCAATGCAGGGAAAAGGGAGGGGGAAAGTCCCTCTGGCCCCGCCTCCCTGCAGGGGGGCAGAGTGAAGCCGGATTGCCTCACGCAACCCCCTTCCCTTGGAGGCAGCCCCCCCCCCCCCCCGCCCAGCTTGAGGGAAGCCTCCAAGCCTTGCGCACAGAATGCCCGGGAGAAGCAGTCTCGGCGGCTTCAGAGGACAAACGGAGCATGCGTGAGAGAACGTTGCCCACAGTCCCCGATGGAGGGGGAAAAATTCCACTTGGGAGGAACTTTTGCAAAGAAATCGGAACTCCTTTCTGCTCTAGGACTCAACACCTCTCTGGCCTTAATCCTTTCGCTGTGCCTCAGTCAGACAGGCGTAGATGAGGCGGCCTATGTACGTGGACTACAGGCAGTCAGTTGGCGTTGGGCCTCTCTCTCCTCTGTGTCCCCTCATCCACTCCCCCAACCTGTCAGATCTCCAGCCCACTTGGATGGCGGCACAAAGGTGGCAAAGGCACGTCTCTCGCAAGCGAAGCTGCCGTGGCCGGTGGGAATCACCAGGGGGCTCCCTCTGTAGGCGGCGAAGTCCTGGCAGCCTGCGAGCCTCAGAGGGGAACTGAGCATGCGCGCTTGCCCTTTGCCCATCTGTGCTTCTCTCACTCCCCCGCCTGATGGAAAGACACGGGAGTCCCCTCTGCCCCCGACCCACCCTTTGCACCAGACACCCCCCAGTTCCCCCTCCAGGGCCAAGAGGCTGCAAGGGGGCCTGGCAGGGAGGGAGGGGTCAGGAGGAGCATCCCCAGGAAGGGGGTCCCACCAGAGGGAAGTCTGCGGGGGGGGGGTCTTGAAAGGAGGGGGGTTTCCTATCTCCTCCCAGCCACAATCACCGCCAACACAGGCATTTCTCTCCTTTTAGGCTTCTTTTCCTCTCCCTGCCAGGAAAGTTTGGATGCTCTTTGGGAGCCCCAGGAACGAACCCCGCTCTTCGGGGGTCTCCCCAGCATTGCCAAGCAAAGGGTGGATGGCCACTGTCACCCCCCCCACTCCCTCCCCCCAGACAATCCAGGATTTCCCTGCAGGAAAGAAGCTGCTGGCAGCATTGCTGGGGGCTGGGAGGGGAGCATTTTGGGATCCTCTTGGGAGGGAGAGAAAGAGACAAGCCTTCCCCTCCCTCTATCTGTGTGTCTCTGTGTCTGTATGGGCCCTTTGTGGATCTCTAGCAGAAAGTTGGGTGAGTCAATCCTCTCCAAGACTCGGGTGGGGGGAGGTTGGGGAATCCTCGTGGGAGGGAGTGGGATCTAACCCCCCTACTGCTACATCTGTCAATCAGTCTGCCTGCCTGGCCCCTGATGGCCCCTCAGCTGGACTGTGAGGTTGGTGGGCTAATCCCGTCCAAGACTCAGCCCGGCTGGATCCCCCTCCCCTCCGCAGGTGGGAGGCCAAAAGGGAGGGAGAAGGTGGGGAAGGGCCGTTTCTGCCCAACTCCAAGGAAGGGAGCCCTGGGCAGACTCCCTCCATCCACTTAGGGGACCCACTTGGGACCCCAGAGAGGGATGCTTGCTTGGTCCTGAAGAGCCAGCCTGGAGGGACCAGAGATCCCAGGCACTTTGGATGCCCTTCTCAACAGAGACCCTGGAAGAACCGCTGGTGCTGGCCCAAAGGGACGGAGGCAGATTCTGTGCCTGGAGCAGGTGGGCAGAGGCCCCAGAATGTGCTGCTGGCTGCCCCGAACCCTTTCAGATCAAGAGAAAGGAGAAAATCCCCCTTTGCAGAGCCGAAGGAGGAAACAGCCTAGCCAGGACTGTGTTGGGGCGAATGCTGGTTATTTGGGGGGAAGAGGGGCAGCTGCACCCCATCGGATTGCAACCCCCAAAATACTCTTTAATCTGGAGGTCTTTTCCTAACAAGATCCCAGATCCGTGGGATCGGTTGGAGAGAGGAAAGGATCTCACGTGACAAGGGAAGCTTCTCCCTGTCTGGAGGGGTAAAGAGCTCCTGGAAGAGGCCGAGGGAATTCCTGGTCTCCAGAAACCACTTTCCTCTTGGCAGGTCCAGGAGGCTCCATGTCAGCCCCATGGAAAAGGGGCTTTGCAGGGCAGCAGAGGTGGGGAAAAGCTCCCCCCTCATTCTGGGAAATGGGCCCCTTGGGAAGCTCTGGCCAAGCCTCCGGACAAGCAACCCGCAGGAAGGAACCACACAAGTTTTGGTCTACAACATCCCCACTTCAAGAGTTGTGTTACCTGGAGGGGCCCTGGGAAAACGGCGTCTGCCTCCACCATCCTGTGTGGCTGAAGCAGGGAGACCCTGGAAGCTCAGATGGGGTCCCCGGGCCGGCAGGATGGCAGCTCCGGCCATCCTGTCCCTGGAGACCAGAGCTGGATTTGGGACGGGGGAGGGGAGACCTTTCCCCAGCAGAAGCTTCTTCCTCAGCCCAGAAGAGGAGGAGGAGCTGCAGGGGGAGGATTCCCAACTGGGAATAAGAGCTGATCGGTTTTCCTGCGTCTTCCATGTCTCCCTGATGGTCTTTCCTGGGAAACAAGAAATCTCTCTTCCCCTTTGCTTTGCCCGGATCCTTTCCCTTCTCCCGGCTGGCTCAGAGCTGGCAAAATGGCAGCAGAGAATTCGAATTCAGTCCTTCTTGGCTGCTGCCTTTGACTCCCCCTTTTCTCGGCTTCCAGGGGAAGAGGCTGTCAGGGAGGGGGACCCCTGCCAGGCAAGAGGGAACCTGCACAGCCACACTCTGTGTGTGTGTGTGTGTGTGTGTGTGTCCCTGGGGGATCTAACTTGGGGCTCATCCCAGGGGAGGAAGGGCTCTGTCTGAAGGCAGCAAAGACCCAGGACTTCCCACCTGCCCCCGTTCATCCCCATCTGTCACAGTCGCACTCTGGCCCTTTGTGCGCGGTTGTGTGTCTTTGTGTCGAATGTCACTTCACCATTTGCAAAGGAGGCTTCCAAGTAAGTCCTCGACTTATGACCACAATGGAGCCCAGAATTTTATGTTGCTAAATAAGGCAGTCATTAAGTGAGTTTTGTCCCATTTTATAACCTTTCTTGTCACCGTTGTTAAATGAATCACTGCAGTTGTTAAGTTAGCAACCCGGTCATTAAACAAATCTGGCTTCCCACTGACTTTGCTTGTCAGAAGGTCCCCAAAGGCCATCACCTGAGTCCGAGACACTACGACCGTCATAAATTTGAGACACCAAGCATCTGAGTTTTGATCCCGTGACCATGGGGATACTGCAATGATTGTAAGTGTGAAAAAGGTTCATAAGTCTTTTATTAGTGTCCCTGTAACTTTGAACCATCACTAAATGAAACATTGTAAGTCGAGGTCCCTTTGTTCTTTGTCCACCGCTGTTTCAGCAGAGACACAACTGTCCTTGCAGCTGCCTTCTGTTGTGGCTCCGTTGCCTGAGCCTGCGTCATCAGCAGGGGAGGACTCTGAGAGTGAGGGAGAGGAGTTGGCAAGGCCTCCTTCTCCAGGACCCTCCTCTCTGGCAATGCCTCCGGAGGACACCAAAGGGCAGGAGATAGGCCCAGAGCCAAGCTCATCCCCGCAGCCACAGGGGGACATTGATGAGGGGAGTGAGTTTTGGCTGGATCCTCGCCAGCGTCGGAGAGACAGGAGAGCCCAGCAGAGGAAAAGGCATGGTCGTGATTAGATGATGGACCACACCCCACAGGCTATAAAAGAGAGGGATTGCAGCCTGTATCTTTGTGATGGACAAAACAAAGATTCATGGATCCCGGTTTCGAATCTGCCCTGCGTCTCAGCTCTGGACATTTTGGTGGTGTGTATTTGACTGAACTATTAATAAAGGCTTTGGCAAGCAGCTGCTGGGATTGCGGCCAAGCTTTTTATCAGCTTACTTGGTTGTCTGCCAGTTCATTAGACTCTGACTGTCTGAGGGGGTGTATTCCTGGGAGCGGGGCCAGAACATCTTGTCCGTCACCCAAAAAAGTTAACCCATCGTTACCACGATGGATCCACAGCTGCAGCAAATTATCCAACAGTTGCAAGCTGACAACCAGCTCCTGCAGTAGCAGGTCGGGCAGTTGACTGCGCAACTGGCTGGGGGAAATGTGACTGCAGCTGTTCCTCCTCCCCCTCCTCCTCGTCGGAAAAGCCCTATCAGTGTGCCTGATAAATTCTCTGGGCAGCAGGAGATGTTCCCGGCCTTCATGGGACAATGCCAGCTGTTTATGGCAATGAGGCCGGAGGATTTTCCAGATGACCGGGCTCGGGTGGCGTTTGTTATCAACCTCCTCTCCGGCAATGCCGCCCGATGGGCCACGCCTCTGTTGCTGCAGAATAGCCCCTTGTTGGCAGACTATCAGGGCTTTTGGCAACATCTGAGGGTGATGTATGAGGACCCCCTGAAGACCCAGACAGCAGCCAGGCGCATCAAAGATCTCCGTCAAGGGAAACGCCCCCTGCAGGAATATGTGGCTGAATTTCGGCTTCTGGGCCAGGACTCAGATTGGAATGATGCAGCGCTCAGGGACGCTTTCCAGGATGGCCTGTCCGATGACCTGCAGGATGAGCTGGTTCGTGTGGAGACGCCTCAGACCCTCAACGCCCTTGTCGTGCAGTGCTTGCGCATTGATGCCCGTTTCCAACGGCGCAAGATCCGTCAGCCCATCCAAGTACCCCCGCGTCCTGCACCGACAGCGTCCCGGGTCACCCCGCGCTTTGTGGCGCCCGCGGAGGAGCCCATGGAGCTGGGAGCGGCCCGACCTCGCCTGACAGCCCCGGAGCGGATGCGGAGATGCCAAGGGGGATTATGCCTCTATTGCGGGGAGGCTGGACACTTTGCCGCTTCATGCCCCAAGAAGCATAGTGGGACGCTCACGCCTGTTCCTGAATCTCAGCGGGACCAGCCGGGAAATGGGGCAGGCCCGGCCTGGGGGAAACCTTAGGTCGGGTACGTATCACTGCCCCACCTGATTCAGCAGAGGTGGACTCGGGGCCCCCTCGACAACTAATCCTGGACACCCGGGTGTTGTTGGCCGACCGGTCGGAGGGGCTTCCGGCACATGTGCTGGTGGACTCAGGGGCCACACGAACTTTATGGACCAGGCCTTTGTGGCCCATTTTGCGGTCCCCTTGGTTCCAGTGGACCCTCCGTTGAGAGTCGAGACGATCGATGGGCGGGAACTTGTTGCGGGGCCCATTAAGTTCGCGACTCAGCCCTTGCGCCTCGCCATTGGGGCCCATGAGGAGGCGATCCGTTTTTACGTGACGGCGGACCTGCATTTCCCGCTGGTCCTGGGGATGGCCTGGCTTCGGGCGCACGATCCGCAGGTGGCCTGGTCGAGGAACGCCATCTCCTTCCCGAGCCTGCAGTGCGTCGACCACATCCGCCACACCTGTGCCGGCCAGGACGTCTCCACCCCTGCCATCTCTTTACCTCCTGAGCTGACGTCCTTCGCTGACGTGTTCAGTGAAAAGGAGGCGGACCGCTTACCCCCGCATCGACCCTATGACTGCCCAGTGGATCTGGTGCCCAACGCGCCCCTGCCCACGGGACGTCTGTACTCGATGTCGGAGCCCGAATTGGCCACCCTACGGGACTTCCTGGACAAAAACTTGGCCCGAGGGTTCATCCGACCTTCATCCTCCCCTCTCTCGGCCCCAGTTCTCTTTGTGAAGAAGAAGACGGGGGACCTACGCCTTTGTTGCGACTACCGGCAGTTAAATGCCATCACCGTACGGAATCGCTACCCCCTGCCGCTCATCCCGGAGCTGATGGAGAGGTTGCGGGAGGCCTCGATTTTCACCAAGCTCGACCTCCGGGGAGCCTACAACCTGGTGCGGATGAGAGAGGGGGACAAGTGGAAGACGGCATTTGGCACCCGATACGGACACTTTGAGTATACTGTCATGCCGTTCAGGTTGACCAACGCCCCTGCGGTCTTCCAGCATCTGATGAACGACGTGTTCCGGGACATGTTGGATCGGTTCGTGGTCATTTATCTCGATGACATCCTGATCTACTCCCGGTCCCCGGAGAACCACGTCCAGCACGTCCGCCAGGTTCTGCAGCGCCTGCGGGAGCACCAACTCTATGCGAAGTTGGAGAAATGTCTCTTCTTCCAGACTTCCATAGAGTTCCTTGGGCACATCATCTCCCCAGAAGGCATCGCGATGGACCCGCGTAAGGTGGAGGCCTTGATTAGTTGGGAACCCCCTCGTCGGGTGAAGGATATCCAGCGTCTGTTGGGGTTCACCAACTACTATCAAACCTTCATCCTGGGCTTCGCCACCCTGACCTTGCCGATGACCCAGCTCCTTCGGAAGAAGGTTCCGTTTCAATGGGGTCCCCCGCAGCAGCAGGCCTTCGAGGCTCTGAAGCAGGCCTTCGTTACGGAACCTGTCCTGAGGCACCCCGATCCACATCGTCCGTTTGTGGTTGAAACGGATGCGTCCAATGTGGCGATTGGGGCGGTGCTGTTACAGGCCCCGGAGGATGGCGGCACATTTTTTCCCTGCGCTTATTACTCCCGGAAACTCAATCCTTCCGAGCGCAACTATACCATCTGGGAGAAAGAGTTGCTAGCTATCAAGGCCGCGTTCGAGGCTTGGCGGCATCATCTCGAGGGGGCCCGACACCAGGTGGAGGTGCGGAGGGACCATCGGAACTTGGAGCACCTCACGATGGCCAGGAAGTTGAACCAGCGGCAGATCCGGTGGTCGTTGTTTTTCGCCCGGTTCAACTTCCACGTGACCTACATCCCGAGTGGCCACAACGTGCGGGCGGACGCCTTGTCCCGCAAGCCAGAGTACTTCTCTCCGAAGATCTCCCTGCCTCCGCGGACGGTGCTGCCAGCGGAATCCTTGGCCGCAGCCCAGGAACCCATGGACTTGCGGGCTCAGGTGCGGGAAGCGCAGTGCCAGGACGCCTGGTCGCAACAGCGGCAGGCGGAAGTCGGCCTTGCCTCGCCTTGGACTTTGGAGGAGGGCTTGTTAAAACACCGAGGCCGGCTGTACGTGCCCACGAGTCCACTCCGAGCCATCGTTATGAATCAGTGCCATGACAACCCCGCGGCAGGACATTTTGGGTTCTTTAAGACGCTGAACTTGGTGACGTGGACTTTTTGGTGGCCTCGGGTATGGCACGACGTGCACGCGTACGTGACGTCCTGCGTGCCGTGCCGACAGGACAAAGCCACGTCAGGCCCACCGCCTGGACTTCTCCAGCCGCTGCCGACACCGGAGAGACCCTGGGGAGCCATCTCTATGGACTTCCTGACGGACCTGCCACCGTCCGCCAGGTTCACTACCGTTCTCGTGGTGGTGGACATGCTCACAAAGATGGCACATTTTATTCCGTGCCGTGGACTGCCATCGGACCGCACCACAGCCCGATTGTTCCTGCAGCACGTTTTCCGCCTCCACGGCCTGCCGGACAGAGTGGTTTCCGACCGCGGGGCCCAGTTCACGGCCCGCTTCTGGAAAAGCCTGATGGCCGCATTGGAGGTGCAGGTGTGTCTGTCGTCGGTGCACCATCCGGAGACTGACGGGGGGACGGAGAAGGTCATCGGCATCCTGGAGCAGTACCTCCGCTGCTACGTCAATCAGCAGCAGGACAACTGGGCCGAGTACCTTCCCCTGGCGGAGTTCGCCTTCAACAACTCCCAACACACCTCCACCCAGATGACCCCGTTCCATGCCAACGTGGGATACCATCCACGGCTGTTCCCTCTGTCCCTCTTGGATTCCCCTGTTCCCAAGACCCAGGACTTCCTCTCAGAGCTGCAAGCGGTGCAGCAGCTGGTGCGTCGGCAGCTGATCCGGGCGAAGGAGGACTATAAACGGGTCGCCGACCGCTCTCGACGGGCCACGCCGCCGCTGGAGGTTGGGGATCGGGTGTGGCTGTCCACAAAGCACCTCCCCACAGACCGGCCAGCGAAGAAGCTAGACCACCGTTTCATCGGACCCTTCCCCATTGAGGCGGTCATCAGCCTACCGGTTGACCCTGCCCCAGTCGATGCGGCTCCACCCTGTGTTCCATCGGTCCCTTCTGGTCCCTGAGGCTCCGCCGTGCCGCCTCCGACGCCCGACGGCACCTGTTCCCTTGACCACGGTTGCCGACGACGACTCCGCGACGTACGAGGTGGACAGCGTCCGGGACTCCCATTGGCTGAAGGGCCGTTTCCAGTACCTGATTACCTGGAAGGGGTACGGGCCTGAGGATTTCTCCTGGGTGGACGCTTCCTCCGTACAGGCTCCTGACTTGGTCGGGCTTTCCATGCGCAGTTCCCATCCCGACCGCATCGGACCGTCAGCCGCGGGGGAAGGGCCCTGCGGTGGGGGATAGTGTTGTGGCTCCGTTGCCTGAGCCTGCGTCATCAGCAGGGGAGGACTCTGAGAGTGAGGGAGAGGAGTTGGCAAGGCCTCCTTCTCCAGGACTCTCCTCTCTGGCAATGCCTCCGGAGGACACCGAAGGGCAGGAGATAGGCCCAGAGCCAAGCTCGTCCCCGCAGCCACAGGAGGACATTGACGAGGGCAGCGAGTTTTGGTTGGACCCTCGCCAGCGTCTGAGAGACAGGAGAGCCCAGCAGAGGAAAAGGCGTGATCGTGATTAGCTGGTGGACCTCGCCTCTTATTAGACTATATAAGTAAGCGATCGTAGGCATATCTTTGTGATGAACAAAAACAAAGATACGTGGATCCCGGTGTTGAATCGGCCCGGCGTCTTAGCTGTGGTGTGTATGTGACGGACTGTGTAATAAACACGTTGGCAAGCAACTGCGGAGTGCTGCCGTCATTTTGTTATCATCTCCCTTGGTTGCCTGCCAGTTCTTTAGCCTCTGGGTGTCTGAGGGGGGGGTTCTTTCTGGGCACGGGGCCAGAACAGAAGTCTTGTATCGATGCCCCAGGAAAGGAGTTTGCCCCACAGTTTATCTGGGAATACTGTCAAAAGCAGCCTTTAAATCTATAAAGGCAACACAGAGACGGCCTTTCCTAGGGGTAGAATATTTTAAGGCTAGGTGATATAGGATCAGAGCATGATCAATAGTAGAATGGTCACTGCAGGAGTATCTTGCAGGCACCTTTGAATATCTCTCTGTCCAAGGTTAATGGGATCAAGTGGATCACTCAGGTCACCCTCAGTCCATCATCTCCCCTCCAGGCATAGAGTTTCCCCAGTACTGACATTATAAACTGTTGTTTCGAAAGTTGCCTGGATTGGAGGGGAGCCTTTCTTATGAATTGGCACAATGAGGGCATCTTTCCAGACCTTTGGGATAATTCCTGTTTGATTAATCGCATTAAAAACCTCAGTAAGGACAGTAATCCACCAGTCCTTATGGGCTTGAATGGCCTCAGCGGGGAGAAGGTCAGGTCCGGAGGCTTTTCCCAATTTGAGTTGTCGAATTAACTTCGAGATGGTGGAGGGGTTCACAGGGGACCATCTAGGGAGGTGTTCGGGGGGGGGTGGAATCTAACGCCGTAAAGGATGGCAAGTCTGCATCGCAGAAGACTTGGTGTAGGAAAAGTTCCATGAGGGGCAGATACAGAGTAAATAAACCTACTGGTAGGCCTTCTATTCAGCAAACTCCAAAAATCAGGAGGATTATGGGATTGTGCAGCATCTAATAAGGTGTTCCACCTTAGCCGTTGCCAGTTTTGTTTGGCTCTGGCTTGTTTGCACTGTATATTAAACCAGGGGCCCCCCCTCCTCCGAGGAACTCTACCAGGTGTAAGAGTCGAGGGCTTAAAGGAGGCTATTAAGTCGCTCGAGCAATCTGGAAAGGCGGTGAAGAGCACGCTGGGAGTGGCCTTAGGACTAGTTAGAGCTAGCAGGTTCTTAGCAGACTCTTGGTCATAAAAGCTCGCATGAGATAAGGCCAAGGTATTCGACCATTTCGATACCATCAGGGATCCTCTGGCATTGGCAGCTATTGGGGCAGCATGAGTAAGACGATTCTGTGGTCTGCTCAGGAGTGCGTCGAAGGTGAGAGGAAGATGGTCACTAAATATCATCTCATCCACTTTAAAGGAGATGACATAGGGCAAAAAAGCTCTTGAGACCAGGACACACCTCATACTAACGGATACCCTCTCTCTCACTCTAAGGCCTATGCATGTTTCCTTGGCCGTAAGGCTCCTCTCTTTCAGGGGGAATTACTCCTAAGAGATACACATGATTGCAGGCAGACAGCTAGCTCCCTTGTTTAATAGGCTGTAAGTAAAATTTCTACATTAACAGAATTTATACCTGAACAGCAGAATATAGGAGCAAAAAATCATCTTAACACTCTGAGCTCTGCTTTTCTTCTTTAAATGGAAGAACTCCCCATTTTAACCAGACATCAAGACTCCCCCCCACTTCTTTGGCTGGAAACTCCTTTCAGGGGGGGAGGGAAAACCAAAGAAAAAAAGGAAGGAGGCGAGGACAGAAAATTGAAACAGGAGGCATTTTTCAGCTGCTTTCTGAGACTGAAACATTGAGGGGACCCAAGGAAGCAGCATCCAGCCAGGACTCAGAAGACCCCCACTCCCACCCCCCACCCTCCCCGGCTGCCTTCTCTTTCTCTCCCTGCCCCCCTCTTTTCTCTCCCGGGAAGAAGGGGACGGACCTTAAAAAAGAAAAAGAAAGCTCGGCTGCTGAGCGGAGAAAGTGGTAGCTGGGAAGGATGTTGCTACGGAGTTAAAACGATGAAAAAATTGCCCTTCCCCTGTTCCTCCCCTCCCTCTTTTTCTCCCCACGACTTTCTTTTGGCTTTGGCTCCGGTGCCAAAGGAGGGAATTCTCTTGTGTGTGTGAAGTTCCCCTCCTTTTCCCCCCACCCAGCTGGAGAAAGACAGGGTTGCTGTTGCCCCGATCAGTCCCAGCACAGCGGCTGCCTGCAATGCCACTGACCGGCAGGGAGAGGGCAGCAAAGCAGAGCCCCCCACATCCCCTGCCCCACCTGCCCCCCCCAACATTGCTTCGAGAGGCGACTTTTACTGGAGAGTGGCAGCTCTGGGTCCTCTCTCAGCCATTGAGTGCAGGGAGTGGGAGGCAATTCACTTCTCCCACTCCGGAGGAGTTTTCCTTTCCTTTGCAAGGTTTTTCCCTGCACTCAATGGCTGAGAGACGACTGGGAGCTGCCAATCTACGCTCTGCCAGGCGAGCAGCAGAGCGAGGAAGCCAGAGATCTGCCGGCTTCCTGTCATCTGCAGTTTCCTCGTCAGCTCCATGCTCAGGAGTAAACTTGCTCATGAGTAAACTGCAGATTAGAGGCAGCCAGCAGCTCGTAGGCAGAGAAAGACCCCGTCGCCTCCGTGCATCAAGGAGGCTGAGCAGCAGCGGGAAGAGCTCGGGATGGGAGGCGCAGGAAGTGGCTGCCAGTGATGCCCTCAGGTGAAGATGTTGTGGGCGGGGAGGCTTGACCCCCCCTTAGGAGCCTCAGTTTACTCGTGAGCGCCATCGGCCTTTCTCCCTGCCTCCCCCAGTCAATGTTGCTCACGAGTAAACTGCAGCTAGGATCTCCCACGCGCTCCCCTCCCTCCCTGCGTGCATCAGTCCGCCACCTGCTGCTGGGATCCCCCCTCCACCAGCTCTCCCTCCCCCGGCCACCCGGGCCCTCGGCCTCCCCTTTGCCAGCAGCAGTGAGCAGAAGGATGGGGGCAGAGTCTGCAAGCAGTGGCTGGGCGGGCGGGCGAGCATCAGGTGGGCGGGGTGAGCGAGGGGGAACCGATTTGGGGGGCGGGGCCAGCCAAAGGTCATTAATGATTCGGAAAAACGTGCCAAATTTCCACTGACGGTTCTGCCGAACTCCGTGTGTCACTAAGGGAAGCTTTGCAACACAGCCAGCGAGGCCAATAAATAGTGGTGCGGAGGGGCGGGGCGAGCCAGCAATTTAACAAATGGTTCGGCTGAACCGCCCAGAACCGGCAGAATCCCACCACTGCCTATAGGGCTGCCCCATCTGTTGCAGTGAAAGATTGTGAATCCCACTCCTGACACCAGTTTCTGTGGAAAGAAACACAGGACCCAAAACCTCCAATAATCCAGGCTCACTGCGGTTATTATTTATTTAGTGACCATTGGAGGAATTTCCCTCTAGAAAATAGTGAGAGGAAATCTTACAGACAAAAGGATGCACTCATATTTATACATTTCAGGAAAGGAGGAGAAAATGATAATCATACATATGCATATTTCATTTAATAGATGATGTCAGCATGAATATTCAGAATTAGTGAGACTCAAGTTACCCTCCCAGCCTTGTATAGTTGCTACCCTCAAGAAAGAGTTATTGTGTAAACAAAAAGAAACATCTCAGTTGCCACAGCAGTTTGGGTGAAATGTACTGAGAAATGAGGGCATCAACGTTGCTCCATACATTCCTTCTGTATTTCTGTCTTGCTAACATGCTCCCATTTCTCCAAGAAATTTGTCTCCTCACAAACTTCCACACACCCTTTATTTATTTCAAGAAAAATAGTTGGCCCACTCATGCATGCAGAACGGCTTGGACCATTTTTTATGTTTGGACTGTGGAAAATGTTAAAAGTTGAAATTCCTCAGTCTCACATTTACACATTTCTTCTTGCTGTAAGCTGCTCCTTTGTGAAGAATTCAATAATTTCCAAATTTGAAACATATACATATGATTTTCTTTGACTCCTGCATTCTATCTAAATGGAAAGAATATCTCCTTTAAAAAAAAACTTTTAACAATTCTTCCAATATCATAATGGTGTTATATCTCATTTTTTTACATTGATTCTGGCTGTGAGCTGCTCCTTTGTGTTGAGGTCTGGCCTCAGAAGGATAATGTAGCACTTGGGGATGAAGATGCAGACCAGCAGACCAGCACTGGAGGCCAGGATGGAGAAGACCTGCACAGCCACCATGGATTTCCCTTTGGTGCTCAGGTAGGTGGGCACAAAAGTCACCCAGACACTGCAGAAGACCAGCATGCTGAAGGTGATCAGCTTGGCTTCGTTGAAGGCCCCAGGCAGGTTCCTGGCCAGGAAAGCCACCGTGAAGCAGATGGCAGCCAGGAAGCCCATGTAGCTGAGGGTGACGTAGAACATGACAACGGCCCCTTCGTTGCATTGCAGGATGATCTGTCCAGGCTGGGAGTGGAGGTCAGAGTCAGGGAAGGGGGCAGAAACTCCCATCCAGGTGGAGCAGATGATAACTTGCACAGCAGAAGAAGAAAGGATGATGGAGTTGGCCAAGCTCTTCCCCAACCATCTCTTCACTCGGTTTCCTGGTTTTGTGGCCAGGAAAGCCAGCACCACCATGATGGTTTTGGCCAAGAGAGAAGAAATGGCAACTGAGAAGATGATGCTGAAAACCGTTTGTCGGAGAAGGCAGGTGGCTTTCCTTGGTTGACCAATGAAGAGAGAAGGAGACAAGAAGCAAAGCAGGAGGGAGACCAGGAGGATGTAGGAGAGGTCCCGGTTGTTGGCTTTGACAAGGGGAGTTTCTCGGTATTTAATAAAGATGATTAGAACAAGACCTGTGATGAAGAACAAGAGTAGGGCAAAAGAAACCAGGATGATGCCCAGAAGTTCTTCATAAGACAGGAAGGTTATGACTTTGGGGATACATTGGCCTCTGTCCTCATTTGGGTATTTATCATCTGGACATTTGGTGCATTTTTCCATATCTGAGAAAGCAAAAAAGCAATATATCTTAAATATTCTGTCCTTTTCTCTTGCAAGCAATACCTTCTTTGGATAATGGCTGATACCACAGACATTTTCCAAGAAGTATTTCTTAACTATTTCATTAAAAAGAGCATAAGAAGAACTTATCATTTTTAAGCACCGGAATCATTTGAAACAAAAACAGAAATCTAGGTAGAACGTTCATCTTAACCGCTGCTATTCTACCGAGCAAAGATAGTTGCAGCTTCTTCCATATATCAAGATCCTTTTGAATCTTATGCCAAAGTTCTTCATAATTATTTTGAAAAAGTTTTATATTAGACGCTGCAACTTGAACCCCTAGATATTTCACCTTCGTAGCTATTTCAAAGCCTGCCACCCTTTCGAGTTCGTTCCTTTGTGGTTCCAGCATATTTTTGACTATCATCTTAGTCTTTTTCTGGTTCAGGCTAAAACCTGAAACCAGACCATATTCCTCTATAATGGTTTTCATCTGGATAATTGATTCCAAAGGTCGTGTTAGGGTAACAATCAGATCATCTGCGAATGCCTTTGTTCTGTAATCTCTTTGCCTTATAACTATTCCCTTCAATTTGTCCGAGTCCCATAGAGCATTCAACAGCACTTCCAAAATCAAAATAAACAGTAATGGAGATAATGGACAGCCTTGTCTTGTTCCTTTCTGTATGTTGAAATTGGTAGTCAAACTGCCATTAATAATAATTTGTGCTGTCTGTTCTTGATAAATTGCTGAAATCGCTTGTATAAACTGTACCCCAAAGTCCATTTTGTGCAAAATCTTTTTTAGAAAATCCTAGTTGACTCGATCAAAGGCTTTCTCCGCATCCAAAAAGACCAGCACCGCAGAGATCTGTTTCTTTTCCTCAAGATATTCCAGCAAATCTATAAGTTGCCTGACATTGTCCTTCATATGTCTACCTTCTATAAAACCTGCTTGGTCTTCATGAATCACATCTTGTATAACTGGCATCAATCTGTTGGCTAATACTTTAGCATAAATTTTATAATCCGTATTCAGGAGAGATATTGGTCTAAAATTTTCAGGTTTAGCAGATTCTTCTTCTTTAGGTATCAGTGAAATAAAGGCCGTCTTCCACGAGGGGAGTATTTTACCCCCCTGCTGAATGTTACAAAACAAGTCCTTAAGATGCTCAACCAATTCCTCTTGCAAGGTCTTATAATATACTGCCGTCAAACCATCTGTCCCAGGAGCTTTAGATAACTTCAATTGTTTTATTGCATATAAAATCTCTTCCGATGTTATCGGTCGGTCCAGTCTATCACTTTGTGTACTAGAAATTTTTGTAACTCTCTTCTTCTGCAAATATTCATCGATAAGGTCCTCTTTGATTTTATCAGCTTGGTACAATTTAGAATAATAAGTTAAGAAAGCTTGATGTACTAAGTTTTGCTGATGCACTCGTTTCCCTTTGTACTCAATAGTATTTATCATACGAGAATTTTGTTGTTTCCTCAAAGTATAAGCCAACCATCTGCCAGGTTTATTAGCGTTACAAAAAGTATTATGTTTAGCAAATTGCAGATTAGTTGCTGTTTGATCCGCCATCAATATTTGAAATTGATCTTTCAGGAGTTTTATCGTTAATTGTACCTTTTCATCAGTCAGATTCTTAATAAGCAATTGCTCTTTCTCCTTTATCTCTGTCTCCAAATCTATTCTTTTCTTCTGATGTGTTGATCTGTATCTAGAATTTATATGAATCAGTACACCCCTCATATAAGCCTTGGATGCATCCCATACTATTTCAATAGGGGTACCTTTGTTCAAGTTAGTATCAAAAAATTCTTTAACATTTTTCTTAAGGTCCATAATGTACTTTTCATGTCTAAATAAATTTTCATTCATACGCCAAGATCTCCTTTCTCTCTTGCCCAAATTTATCTCCATCCACACTGGACTATGGTCCGTTAAAGTTCTAGGAAATATTTTTGTCTTAGTCACAATAGTAAGTAAATCAGTAGTAATCAACATAAAATCAATTCTCGAAAAAGATTTGTGTCTATCAGAAAAAAAAGTAAAGTCCAATTCCTTAGGATGATGAATTCTCCAAACATCCTTCAACTCTAGTTCTTCTTTCAATGAGAAAAAAGTCGGTGGTAGCTTATTCCCTTTCTTAGCAGACGTCTTTTTATCAAGCGTTGCATCAATCACCCCGTTCCAGTCACCCATAATCAAAAAAGACTTATAATTCCACTGCAATATTTTATCATTCAGCATTTTATAAAAACTTTCCTGCTGCTGGTTCGGGGCGTAAATGCCAATTAAGAGCATCATAACATTCTGTACAGTTATTGCAACTGCAATATATCTCCCCTCATCATCCGCTTCTATAAGTTTAGCTGGTATTCTTTTAGAAATATAAAAAACAAGTCCATTCCTTTTAGCCACACTAGAAGATATAAAATGTGATCCAATTTTTGAATTTAAGAATTTCTGGTCCTGGGTTCTAATATGGGTTTCCTGCAAGCAAACAACATCATTATTATATTGCTTCAAATAGTGAAATATTTTTCTTCTTTTCTGTGGTGAGTTCAATCCATTCACATTCCATGATAGAATTCTGAGTGTCATTCTGAAAGTGGTTGAAGCCCTTTGAGCATTTCACGAAGACTCTCGCCAACCGCCGACGTCTTCGGTCTTGCCCCTCCCACAGCTTCAGAGTATAATTTTTTCCCTTTTATTCCATTCTCATCCTGTGGTATCTTCCCCTGATGTGTCTCCAATCTTTGCTTCCCTGCGGCTCGAGTTATAAGTTGATCCTTAGGTTCTTGCATCAATAAATCCAGATCAGGCACCACCTCTCTTGTAGCTCTAGATTGCTTTGGTTTCACCTCAAGAAATTCTATTAATGAATCCTCTGAAAAACCTCCTACCGCACCAAGAATTTCCTCCCTTGGAACTTCTTGATTAGCCTGTCCTTCTTTTAGCAAGGCCACTCCTTGAATCCCCTCTTGAGGAGCCTTCTCAACTGAAATGTCTTCAATAGGTAAAAGTGTAGAAGAGCGGGGTGATATTGAAATTTTTTTCAAAACATTATTGTAAAACTGTTCCGCCTTCTCCACAGAGTTAATGCGATATCTTACATCCTCATGTCGTAAAATGATACCAACAGGAAAGTTCTTGATGAGTGGCAAGCAGGTTTAAATAAATTCATTTGGAATGGGAAAAAACCAAGAGTTAAACTTAAGATTATGCAAGATGCTCGAGAAAGAGGTGGCCTTAAAGTTCCAAATCTACGTTTATATTATGAAGCCGCAGTGTTGACACAAGTTGGAGATTGGATTGGAACAACTAAAAGAGAAATTTTGAACATAGAAGGCCATGATTTGCAATTTGGATGGCACACATACTTACTTTATGAAGATAAGAGAGACAGTGTATTTAATAGGCATATTTTAAGACACGCCTGGCTGAGAGTTTGGAAGAAGCACCAGCTTCAATTGGATTACAAAATACCTTTGTGGTTGGATCTTGGGCATATTATGCCAAATATAAAGTCACTCGGGGGGTTGTTGTATAAAGAGATACTTTTTAATGATGGGGGTAGATGGTGTTTGAAATCTTTGAACACTCTGTTGGAAGAAGGCGTCAATCTAACTTGGTTGCAGTATTTTCAACTTCAAGCAAGATGGAGAGAAGATCAGAAAATTGGATTAATGCTACACGAAGAAGATTTGGTGACTCAGATAAAATGTAAAGGGCCGATGCATATTAAATGAGTGTATAATTTATTGTTAGAAAGAGATTCAGAGGGTGAATTAGTTAAAGACTGTATGATAAAATGGGCACAGAATTTTGCAGAACCAGTAATGTTGGAAACATGGGAAAAGATTTGGGTCCAGAATGTTAAATTTACACAAGCACAGAACTTGAGGGAAAATTTTTATAAGATGTTTTATAGATGGCATTTAGATCCCAAAAAGCTATCATGTATGTATCCAAATGTTCAACCTAAATGTTGGAGGTGTGATTGTTTGGATGCAACATATTTTCATATTTGGTGGACATGCAGAAAACTGAAACCATTTTGGATTAAACTTTGGTGGGTAATGCAGAATATCCTGAAGAAGAAGCTGGAGTTTCCTCCTCAGTTTTTTTTGTTGGGAATAGTTAAGGGCTGTTCAGCAATTGATACTAGATTAATTTTACACATGATTACTGCAGCTAGATTATTGATAGGTCAATACTGGAAGAAAGATAATGTGCCTACTATAGAGGAATGGATATTGAAGATGTCTAATTTGGTAGAGATGGCCAAAATTTCTGCATACCTAAAGGATAGGACCCATGAAGTTTTTGTTAAGGAGTGGAGGAAATGGGTAGAATATATGAAGAATAAATATCAAAGTAAGAAGTTTCAATTAGTGCTCAGTTGAATTTAAATTTTACATATTTAAGTAATTTAAAAGAAAGGTATTGAATTTGATAAATTTGGACTTTTATTATTTATTTTAATATTTGGATTTATTTTTAAAGAGAAATGTATTATTATATTTTATGTAATTGAATTTATGTTTGATATTTAGACTAAATGTTAAAGAGAAATGTATTTTTTTTTTTGATATTCAAAGAATGGAATGTATTGAATTTGATTTTTAATTGTATTTTATGTAATGGAATTTACAAGTTCAATGTTGGGAATTATAGTTAATGTTATATATTTTTAGTATTCGTATGATGCTCAAAACATTTCACTAGATTTCTTAAATAGATTGTTTAGGGTTAAGTGTTTTTTTTACTTAAGGTTAAAAATGTCTTAAAATAAGGTTATAGTGTTTCTTTTTTTTTTAGAGGGATCTCACCTTTAAAAATTGTTAAATATGTTAAGGTTGATGTTTGTTAAATAGCGGAAGTCAAGGGGGGGAGGGAGGGGTAGGGGGGGAGGGCGGGTTAAGTAGGGGGTTGGGAGGGGGAGGGGGAAGGGGGTTTTATAATAAAATGTAATGTAAAACTTTTTCAATAAAAAAAAAAGAGCATAAGAAGGATATTTTTTTTCTTAAAATATGTAGCTAGTTATACGAAGTTGAGGGAAGTCCTAGGATGTTAATTATTTCCTGTGTAATGTGTAGAATCTTCATAGGAACCTATATTATTAGAGGTAAATAATGAATCATATAATCGTTTTAGGCAAACATCTTGAGTCCTGCCACATGGCAGTTAATATCCTGGGCTTGGAGGATACCTACAGTATCTTGTAACATCTGGAAGCAACCTGGAATGAAGGAGAAACTTCCTATCAGTGATAGGAATTAGCCAGTGGAACAGCTGGCCTCCAGAAGTTGTGGGTGCTTCAACACTCACAACTGGAGGTTTTTAAGAAGAGACTGGACAGTCACTTGTCTGAAATAGTATAGGGTCTCCTGCTTGAATAGGGGGCTGGACTAGAAGACCTCCAAAGTTCCTTCTACTCTATTATGATTGATTGATCGATTGATCTATATGGCCGACAATTTGGGTAATGAGTTCCCTCCATAACTCTCCACAGCACCAGATTATGGCCCAGTGACACCTTCTCAGTGATCCTCAAGGGAGGCCAATAAATGATGAATTGCAAGATCTTTCAGAAGTTGGACCAGAAACAATTCATCTAGTCTCAAAGATCTCAGATGTTCCTAGAAAGGTAAACTAAGCAGCACATATCCAGACTAAAAAGCCGGAGAGATATTTCCTCTGCTGTTAGTAAAGCTTTCCCAGTCTGCCACCCACTCCTCCCATCTCTTTCCCAGCCCCTCCTAACAAGTCCTTTTGATTTACTTCCGTTTAGATAAGAAATTGTGCAGGTTAAAAATAAAAAAAACAGGTGAGCTTGGATCTGTCTTTTAACTTGCACTTTCATAAAAAGGTTCTGGATGGATCCAGTTCCACAAAGCCTCCCATTTTCCTCTGTGTGACCCACCTTCCTGAGTGGAGAAGGTCCCCTCCGGACAAGGTAAGCAGTCGTAGCAGCAAACTGGCTCTCCTTCTCGAGCCCTCTTGACAAATCCAGGATGACAACTTTCCACACATTTGGACTGAGGCAGGGACTGAGCAGAAGAAAAGGAATGCCAAAGAAAAGGTGTTAGGACTGTCCGTCCATGGAAAATTGAGGGAGAAATGGAGGGAGACAAGTAGCCTCTGGTCTTCAGTGAGATAAATATGAAATCTCTGACTACTTCTAAACAGATGCAGGAGGTATAACAACTGGCAGGTTCTTCCTTTAGTTCCTCCCTTTTGCTTTCAGAATTTAACTTTACAATAAAGTAGGTTTCTATTTAATGTAGTCTAAAGGGATGGAATTGAAAAAAAACATTTAAATATGATGATATATTCTTATTAAAACTAATAATAAAATTTACTGTCAAAGTTTAGGAAATTTTATTCTATTAGATTTTTTAATATGAAATTAAACTGTGATGAAGAAAGAAACCTCTGACCAGTAAGATCTTGAAACGTTTCCATAAAACATGGCAAAGCCACTCCACTTAGGTCCCGTCTGTTGAAGAGCTTCCATTAGATGACACCACCTGGCATGGGAGGCCAACCACCCTGGAGTCTCTAGGCTGTGCCCACCTGAAATGGGACCTTTGGAAAACAGAGAAAAGACACCAACATTTCTCTCACCTTATTGAGCGACTTTAGCCGCGAAAGAGCATCTTGGTTGATAGAAAATCTCTGTCTTTCAAAATACGCCAGAGTCTCTTCCCTGATACCCCCCTTGGAGAGAACCAAGAAGCTGCCAATGGCCAGATCTGCTGTTATCTCTCCATTTTGGTCCAAGTACAGTTTAAAGTGGGAAATATTCCAAAATTCATTCTTCTCCAGAAAGGGATGAAACTAGAATGGGAACATCCAGGAATTTGAAAAACAGAGAACTTTGTTTCTTATCCCACATTGAATCTTTCTTCTACAATTGTCTCATCTCCAAATAGGCTTAGTTAGGATACAAATACTGCCATCATCTTCATAAGTGAACAAGAAAGTTTGAGAAAAGTTTGTCAATCATTTACTGACAAACTATAGAAAAAGTATATAATTGATACAATTGGTCAAATATAGGGAACATTCTAGAGCAGATGAAAATAAAATGAACAGAAAAAAAAGATGATTCATTAACTCTTTGAAAACAAGAGGTTGATTCCCAGAAAGCATGGGTTGATCAAGAAGAAAGTTGTCAGGCTAATCTTCTCCCTGGTCATCCTGATGGAAAACACCTCCAGACGTTCTAATTCTACTTGATTGTAATGCGACATTAACAAAATTTTGCAAATCTGAAAGAACAAATCTCCCACCAACTCTTTTCTCAGCCTGAAAAGTTAGCCAGGATCCTTTCTGAGTTTCTTTCTCTCCCATTATGCAGCTGCAGGATTCTCCCCTTTCCTCTGATCCTTCCCTAGGCAGCCTCTCTTCCCCTCATCCCAAAAGTCATTCTCACACATCATTGCACTTCCTAAATAGATTATGGGAACTCTGGTGATATCACTGGATTTCAGTAAAGGACTCACAAACAATTGTGTGATGTGATTAGAAACCGGAGGCCTGGATAATAAGTGGATAAAAACTGTCTTCAAAATGATACTGAAATAGTTTTTAACCCTTTTTAATGTTTCCTATGAAACTTGAAGGTGATGAATAAGGGGGATAACTGTTGCGTATATGGTGAGGAGAAACAAAGAGAAGAAGGAACAACGAATGCAAACATTGGAGAAGCTGAAAAAATTAGAATTATCACTTCAGAAAGATCCCCAAAAAAGGGAAATCAGAAAGGAAATGGAGTTAATGAAACAAAATTAATATACTAGAACAGGAAGAAATGATAAGGAATATAAAATTGGCAAAACAAAACTATTTTGAATTGGCAAATAAACCAGGGAAATGGCTCGCCCACAAATTGAAAAAAGAAAAAGGTAAAACATTGGTACAATATTTACGAGATAAGCAAGGAAATTTGCTCCATAGAATTGAGGGGGGGGGGGGAATATTGTTTAAAATTATTTTGAAATACTGTATAGTCAAGAAAACATTGAAGAAGAAAATATTATAAATTACCTACAGGAGAGGAACTTGCGAAGTATAACAGATGAAGATAGGGAAATGTTGAATGGGGAAATTACATTAAAAGAGTTAAGAGAAGTAATTAAAAAACAGAAAAATAACAAAACACCAGGGACAGAAGGAATTCTGGTGGAAGTATATAAAAAAATTCAGGAAGTTTTGGAAGAAATTATGTTGGATATATATATATATATAAAGGTATTAGAGAAAGCCAAAATGCCAAATTCATGGATGGAGGCATATATAGCATTAATTCCAAAGGAAAGTACAGACAATCAATTCATTCAAAACTATAGGCCAATCTCACTGTTAAATGCCGACTATAGAATCCTGGCAACAATAATAGCAGAAAGACTAAAAAAGATATGAAATAAAATAATTCATTGGGATCAAAATGGGTTTTTACCCAAACGACAAATTAAGAACAATACAAGGATTATCCTGAATATTCTAGAATACTTTGAGGCTCATCCAGAAAAACAATTGGCAGTAATAATGATAGATGCACAAAAGTCGTTCGACAACTTGAATTGGCGGTTTTTAATTGATCAATTATCCAGGATGAAATTTGGGGAAAAATTTATAGAAATGATGAAGACAATTTATTCTAACCAAACAGCAAAAATTATGGTCAGTGGAGATCTTACAGAAAAAGTCAAGATAAACAAAGGGCTTAGACAAGGCTGTTCATTGTCCCCCCTTTCATGGGAAATATTGTTGGCACAGGTAAGGGGAAATAAGGAAATAAAAGGGTTAAAAGATAAAAGAGAAGAATACAAAACAGGAGCCTTTGCAGATGACATGGCATTTATATTAGAGGACCCTGTGGAAACAGGAGAAAAACTCCTACTAGAAATAGAGAAATTGGGAATAGTAGCAGGCCTGAAAATAAATAAAAACAAAACAAAGATAATTACCAAGAATATCTATAGATATTATTACAGATGCCGGTATCGGAAAGCTGTAAAAATGTAACAAGGATGTTAAAGATATAAATGTTGAATAAAAATTAATTAAAAAACAAAACAAAATTGCCATGGTATCTACTCTTTGGAACCATTTTTCCCTGAGTGATTGAATTGGGCAGATCTGTTGAGTTGGTTCCCCTCCTTCTCCTCTGGATTCCTCCTCCAAAGGATCTAGGATTAATGGATCCATTTCGGGACCCCCGTACCTGCCACGGCTGCAGCCTTGGAGACCCCAAAATCTTTTCTCCCCCCTTCCTTCCCCTCCTCCATCTGGAGGAATAAGCGGCATTCAAGGCCTGGGTCAGAGTCTTCATCAGACTGTAAAAGTGATAGTCATTTGGGAGCCTTTTCCATTGGGTCTCCAGTGGGGCTTTCTGGGTGCATCTTCTGCGGCCTTTGAAAGAAAAGACGTTTTTTGAAAGAGAACAGCAGAAATAATAATCTTGAAACTTTTCTTCCACAAAGAAAAGGGGTTCAAAGGCAGAATCGATTGGTCTTTTTTTTGTCAGATAACCAAAGTTCCAAATACTATGGATGTATTTGAGAAGTCTGGGATTCTCCATTGGATACTCTGCAAAATTTGTGAAGATCCAGACTTTCCCTTCAATGGGTCCTGGGAGACGCATAAATGTTAAATGGAAAGGAAGGATTCTCTCCCAATGGGAATCATTTTCCATGAAGTGAACCAAGACGTTGACTTGTCTCCACTTAGAGAGGGAATCCCTGAGGGCTGTTGTGTATCCAGTTGTTGAGAACAGTTGCGATATAACAACACAAATTCCACTCCTGACAAGCACAGGAGGAAAAATCCTCATGAAATTCTCTCCCTTCTCTGTGTCTGAAGCAAAGAGGCCAATTAGGGTCCATCTGAAATGGAGGAGCAGGGGGACAATTGCTGGGTACTGGAATCCTTCTTTGGGGAGAATTTGGTGGAAAAAGGGGAATTTCCTTTTATCACTCAGAGCCTCTGAAACAATCTCATGACTGATCTGAAAAAGCAATGAAGAATTCTGTGTTACATTTGGGATCAGGTCAAGTCCAAAATATTAGATTTTAATAAATCCAACCTAATTCTCGTGAATGTATTAGAATAGTTTGTTAATCAGACATTGTTTAAAATATTAAAGGCAGAATATTAGCAAGATTGTATCATAATAATGGAAAATAATAAGCAAATTAAAAAATAATAAGAATGTAAATAATATTACTGTATCACCCCTACTATTTATCACAATTAGATTAACATGTGCAAATGCCAACTGGAGTATTTCTATTCCAACAAAGGGCCTATTACAATTTTCGAGGATTGCTGCATCTTTTTTTGCTTCTCTATCCCAGATTCTTTCTGAAGGAAATTTTTTAACTTCTTTCTCCAGTTATACAAGAAACAGGCAGACCTCAAAGCCTAATAAGATTTGTCAGTTGCATAATCCAAGTTTGGTTTTATTGAGGTTTTCTCTGTTCCAACAGCCACAATTTTCAGAGTCTCTCAGTTTCCATAGATTAAATTTTATGCCAATGCTCGTATTTTCTGAATTTAGACAAAGCAGAAATTGTGTAAATTCCCAAATCAGCTCTGAGGGCAGCAGCTGGAGTCCTTTTACCCACCCCAAGATCCTCCTCAGAGGCTGAGATTGGGTTGGTTCTGCTGGTGGTTTCTCCCTGAAACAATCCTAGTCTATATAATCCAATGTGCAAGTATGATAATATCACATTATCTGTATAAAGCAGTGTATTCCAATAGGAATTTAGCAGGCTAAACATGTGTACCTATAACAGAACTTATAACAAAATAAAAGGGTGGGAAGGGACCTTGGAGGTCCTCTAGTCCGACCCCCTGTTCAATCAGTAAACCAGGCATAATAGCAGAAACTGTGAGAGGATCCTGGAGTCTTCGTGGACAAACAATTAAATATGAGTCAAGAGTGTGCAGCGGCAGCCAAGAAAGCCAATGCAATCCTAAATCGCATTAACAGAGGGATACAATCCAGATCAAGAGAGGAACTAATACCACCCTATAAAGCCTTAGTAACACCTAGAATCCTGCATCCAGTTTTGGTCACCACACTATAAAAAAGATGTTGAGACTCTAGAAAAAGTGCAGAGAAGAGCAACCAAGAGGATTAGGGGACTGGAGCAGGGGTGGGTTCTAATTTTTTTTACTATCGGTTCTATGGGCGTGGCTTATTTTGTGGGCCTGGCTTAGAGGTCATGTGATTGGGTAGGCGTGGCTAGCTGGTCATGTGACCGGGTGGCCATGGCTATGTCTATAGGGAGTACTCAGAGGGCTGAAAAAAGTCATTTCTGACAGGTCCTCGCACTTTTGACTGGTCCTCACACTTATGGCCATCCTCACATTCATGCCCGTGCAGCATTCTTAACAACCATATCACTCATTTCACAACTGCTTCTCTTCACCATAGTGACAAGATAGGGCGAAAAATGTAAAATGTGGGGACAGTCGTAAGTTCGAGGACTGGTCAAAAGTGCGAGGACCAGTCAAAAATAACTTTTTCAGCCCTCTGAGTAATCCATATGCACAAAAGGATACCGCAATAGAGAGGGAAGAAGGAAGGAAAAGAGAGATGGAAGAAGGAAGGAGAGAGAGGGAAAGAAGAGAAGGGAGGAAGGAAGGGAAGGGAAATTAGAGTAGGAGTGAGGGTAAGAGAGGGAGGAAGAGAGGAGGAGAAGGAGAAATGAAGAGGAAGTAGGGAGGAAGAAGAGGGGGAGGAAGAGAAAGTAAGAAGGAAAGAAAAGAGAGAGGTGATAGGTTTGAGGAGAAAGATTGCTGTACAATAAAAAGGATGAAAGGGAAGAAAGCCAACCCCAAATAAATATAAAGATATTAAGATAAAGAATGAATTGTTAAACTTTAAAGAATAAAAGAGAACAAATATGAATAAATAGCAATAATTAGAAACACACATACAAACATACAATGTATTTTCTTTGAACAGAGTATTTGGCCGGCTCACAAATTTAAACAGTGTTTAGTCATTTCAATTAAATTTACAATTTCTGTATTTCCTTTTTGCCATATTTATTCCTCATCTATTTTTTAAAAAAACCAATATTACCCTTCATCCTCATCTCTAATCTTAATCAAATTCAATTTTTCCCTTCTCTTATATATTATACCCCTTCCCATTGGCATCTATTTTTATATCCATCCTCACATTGGTTAATTATGTAATATTACAGTTGTTTAATACAAATTCCACATTTTAATATAAATCAATTAGTTATATAATTGATTTATATCTTTTTTGTATATTAATCAATATGAACATGAATATTCCAATTATTTCCATGCAATCCAATTTCTTACAAATCAATTAATTATATTTACCAATAATAATAATAAACAAAATACACCAAATTTCCCCCATATATTCCTCCAAACCACAACTTAACCATTTCTGCTTTCAACACAATATACAATTAATAGTTTAGTTTAGTTTAGTTTATTAGATTTATATACCGCCCTTCTCCTGACGGACTCAGGGCGGTGAACAGCCAAACATTAAAACATTACAATACAAGCAATATAAAAGTTAAAAATAATCTAAAAACGTAATTAAATCAAATTTTGGCTTCCCCAAATTTAAAATCCCTCCTAAAATTCACCCATTAAAATCTACGTTAAGCCAGCCCAGCTTCCTGGAATAGAAAAGTCTTTAATGCCTTGCGGAAAGTGTGGAGGTCTGGGATTAATCGAATCCCTGGGGGTAACTCGTTCCAGAGGGCGGGAGCCCCCAAAGAGAAGGCTCTCCCCCTGGGGGTCACCAGTCGACATTTCCTGACCGACGGCACCCTGAGGAGGCCCTCTCTGTGAGAGCGTATTGGCCGGTGGGAGGTTATCGGTGGCAGAAGGTGGTCTTGTAAGTACCTGGGCCCTAAGCCATGGAGCGCTTTAAAGATGAGAACCAAGACCTTGAAGCGCACCCGGAAGACCACTGGGAGCCAGTGCAGCTTGCGCAGGAGAGGTGTCACATGGGAGCGCCAAGTCGCCCCCATAATCACCCGCGTGGCCGCCTTCTGGACCAGTTGGAGCCTCCGGGTGGTCCTCAAGGGGAGCCCCATGTAGAGAGCATTACAGTAGTCCAGGCGAGAAGTGACCAGGGCATGAGTGACTGTGCATAAGGAGTCCCGATCCAGAAAGGGATGCAACTGGCGTATCAGGCAAACCTGATAAAAAGCCCCCCTGTCCACGGCCATCATATGCTCTTCTAAAGACAGCCGTGGATCCAGGAGGATGCCCAAGTTACAAACCCTCTCTGTGGGGGGCAAAGACTCGCCCCCAATAGCCAGCGAAGGCACCAACTGGCTATATTGGGACGCCGGCATCCACAGCCACTCGGTCTTGGAAGGATTGAGTCGGAGCCTGTTCCTCCCCATCCAGACCCGTACGGCCTCCAGACAGTGGGACATCACTTCGAGGGCATCATTGGGGTGATCCGGGGTGGAGATGTACAGCTGCGTATCATCAGCGTACAGATGACACTGCACCCCGAAACCACAGATGATCTCACCCAGCGGCTTCACATAAATGTTGAACAGGAGCGGCGAGAGGACCGACCCTTGCGGCACCCCGCAAGCAAGGCGCCTCGAGGTCGACCTCTGCCCCCCTGCCAACACAGACTGCAACTGGTCGGAGAGATAGGAGGAGAACCACCGCAACACGGTGCCTCCGACCCCCAATCCCTCCAGCCGGTGCAGCAAGATACCATGGTCGATGGTATCAAAAGCCGCTGAGAGGTCTAATAGGACCAGAACAGAGGAGCAACCCCTGTCCCGAGCCCTCCAGAGATCATCAACCAATGCGACCAATGCCGTCTCCGTGCTGTATCCAGGCCTGAAGCCGGACTGGAACGGATCTAGATAGACAATGTCATCCAGGTACTGCAGAAGGTGAAGTAATAAAAAAGATTTTCAACTGTACGGAAATGAATAGATTAACTAAGAATAAGAGATAAAGAGGAATCAGTGTATTTCAAGAGATGGGGAAGATTTTATATATGGTTAGAAAAGAAATATGAAGTTAAGAGGATAGATAAATGATTTAGATAATAGAAAGTTAAATGAGGGAGAGGATAAAAAAGAAATAGAAACCAAGATGACACCAGAGTAAATGAAAAAGGGGGATGGGAGGCGGGGAAAGCTCTCAATTCAGGCATCCTCCTGCATGCACGACTGTCTTTAGAAGATCATATAACAGCCGTGGCCAGAGGAGCTTTCTATCAGGTTCGCCTGATTCGCCAATTGCGTCCCTTTCTAGACCGGGACTCATTACGCACAGTCACTCAAGCCCTCGTCATTTCCCGACTTGACTACTGCAATGCTCTCTACATGGGGCTCCCCTTGAAGTGCACCTGGAAGCTCCAACTGGTCCAGAATGCAGCTGCGCGAGTAATTATGGGAGCAACATGGTACTCCCATGTAACACCTCTTCTACGCGAGCTGCACTGGCTTCCGGTGGCCTTCCGAGTGCGCTTCAAGGTGTTGATTCTTACCTTTAAAGTGCTCCATGGCTTAAGACCTGAGTACTTACGAGACCACCTGCTGCAACCGATAACCTCCCACCAACCAATACGCTCTCACAGAGTAGGCTTACTCATAGTGCCATCATTAAAACAATGTTGTCTAGTAGTTCCAAGGGAGAGAGCCTTCTCTGTGGGGGCACCTATTTTTGGAACAAAATACCACCTGGAATATGAATAATCCCAGATCTTCGCACTTTCCGACGTGCCCTGAAGACCTTTCTGTTTCAACAAGCAGGGCTAGCATAAACATCTAAATTCTATGCCAAGGTCTTAGTAGATACACCAAGTTGACTCAATTTATTATTTACAGTTTATAATATATATATACATTATATGTATATGAAATCTTAATCTGTTCACCGCCCTGAGTCTTTTGGGAGAAGGGTGGTATAGAAATTCAATAAATAAAAGAAAGAAAGAAAGAAAGAAAGAAAGAAAGAAAGAAAGAAAGAAAGAAAGAAAGAAAGAAAGAAAGAAGATAATAATAAGAAGTGTACAATTATGATGATAAATACTGATAGAATAAATCTGAAAAGAAATGGAAAGAAAGTATATACTATTAGAATACAGGAATTGTTCGGATAGCAAAGAAGGAGAATATTCGAGTGCAAAGAAGGTAGAAAGAAGATAGGAGTAGAGGGTAGGAAGAGGAGAGGGAGGGAGAGGAATGGAAGAAAGGGAAAAGGAGAGGAAGAAAGGGTAGGGGATAGGAGCAGGAGAGAAGGTGAGTAGGGGGAAAAGAAGAGAGGAGTGGGGAAAGGAAGGGGAAGTAGGATGAGGTAGGAGAGGAGGAAGTAGGAGAGGAGGGGAGGGAGGGAAGAGAAAGAGGAGAAGAAGAAGGGTTGAGGGAAGAAAGGGTAGAAGAGCAACTCCGAATGTAACTAAAATGCCTTATTTTAATGCTTTCTTTAAGGAAAATATGTAGGATTAATTATGTATAAGAAAATGTATATTTTATATTATGTGTATAAGAAATAAAACTGAAAAACTTTTCCAAAAAATTTTTTTGGTAACTACATTAGATATACCCAATTCCTGCAACTGTTCCTCATAAGTTTTAGTCTCCAGGCCCTTAATCATCTTAGTTCCTCTTTTCTGCACTCTTTCCAGAGTCTCTCCATCTTTTTTATAATATGGAGACTAAAACTGGATACACTATTTCAAGTGTTATCTTGCCAAACATTATAAAGCGGTACCAATACTTCATGTGATCTTGATTTTATCCCTCTGTTAATGCAGCCTAGGACTGAGCTAGCTTCTTTTGGCTGCTGCCACATGTAGGGATGGAAGAATTAATTTGGGCAGAATGCAGCAAACTGCTTCCGTTTCTGGTGTCATGTATCTTCTTCCTGGATGATCTCATTCTGGCTCTGGTCTGTGTTATCTGACCTTCCTTCTGAGTGGGGGAACAGGGAGGAGGATTTTCCAATTAGAACGCTGTTGCTGTCCTGCCTTTTATCTGCCTGTGTAAAACTGTATAAAAAATAAAGCTCTCTGAGAGAGCGGGAGAGGCATCTTTGATCAGAGCAAATGCCTGGCCTCTGATTTTCTACAGCCACATATTGCTGGCTCATATTTAAGTGATTGTCCACTAGGACTCCAAGATCCCTCTCACAGTTACTGCTATGGAACCAGGTTTCACCTAATCTTAAGTGGACATTTGGTTTTTCTAGCCTAAGTGTAAAACATTACTTTACAATGAATTTCATTTAGTTAAATAAACCCAGGATTGAAGTCTATCTAGATCTATCGGGATCTTGAGCCTATTTTGATGTTGGCTATTCCTGTCACTTTAGTGTCATGTGCAAATTTGTTGATTTCCCCATTTCTCCCCTCATCCAAATCATTCATGAAAGTGTTGAAGAGAACTGGGCCTAAAATGGAACCTTGGGGTCCCCCACTGCTTGTTTCCCTCCATGCAGACGTAGTTCCATTGAGGACCACAGGCTGAGCCCATCTGGGGGTGATGCTGTCTATCCCACATATTTTCAGCTTCCCGAGAAATAGGTTGTGGTTTCTTTGTCAAAGCCTTTCTGAAATCCAAGTACTGTATACTACATGCGCTGCCTTTCATTGGTCCAATAATTTAGTCATTTTAGTCAAAAAATGAAATAACATTTATTTATGATCTGTTTTTTGACTCTGCATTAGTCCTAGTAAGTCATTCATATCCACACTGAAGAACAAGGGTTGAAATATGCATCTTTCCCTTCCCCCTTGGTAAGCATAGATCCTCCTTCTCATGGCTCCATTGAGCCCAAACCTCAATTTTCTGTTTAGTGAGTCAAATGCTGCACTAACATCTAGAAAGCAGCAAATATCTAATTCAAAGATTAGATATCTCAAGATAAATTTGTTGCAAATATTAGATTACTAATTTATGCATTATTTCTTACAAAATCTATGTGGCATTTAACTCTACCTAAAACCTTCTGCAAGGAATGAATTTTTCTCAAGTTTAACTAAGAGGATCATGGCATAAATGTTAGCCACAATATCTGCTAGTCTATTTGGCCTATAATTGCTAGAGTAATTTTTATTCCACTTTGTAGATGGATAAAATGGTACTATTGCCAACTTCAATCCGATTGGATAGGGCAGGCCTTATTTATCTGTGAAAATGAAGATGCCAGTAGATGCTCAACAACCAGGGATATTTTTTGATCAGTTAAATAGTTGGTAGAATATCTTCTCCAGGGAATGTATTGCTTGCATTTCAGGCCTTTTATGATTAATCTCAACATGAACATAATGGGGTAAAATTTTGACATATTTGCTAATATGGAGAAAAGCAGCTCTTGAATTCCATGGAGAAGACATGATTGCACCTTTGCTCACACACCACCACCCACCCCTCACTTTACCAGAAGGAGAAACACACACACAAACCTGTGGGACTTTGTAGGTGCCTCCTAATGTTGACATCTGGATGGAAATCTCCGTGCTAGTTCCATCAAGAAGAGTCAGGAGGTTCTCCTTCCTTCCACACCTGTAGTTGGGGACATTGGCTTCTCCAGTGGAGAGAATGTCCAGCAAGGCATCTGAAGTGCGGAAAGTGCTCCAATAGTTGTTATGGATGTTGTAACCAAGTGTGAGATTGTGCAAGAGATGGGAATTCTTGTTGGCCAGTTGAATGTTGAAAATGAATAGTAAGCAATAAAAAAATTCATAAGAAGTCCTATTGAAAAAAAGTTATTAGAATCAACAGCCACAAGAAATACTTTTGTTATATATAATATATATAATCCTCTACAAGCCTACTGAGCCTTAAACCAACATTGATCCAAAAGCAAAGATCAGTTACACAAATGTGGGCTGAGGTACAGCAACTACAACTGATTCCACCACTACTTTAAATAAAATTCATTATCCAAATGATAAATTAAGGATTGAACAGAGAGAGGAAAATAATCTGCAGCCCTTTCAGCTTTTTTTCATACTCCTTTTTGAGTCTCTTTCACAAAATCAGACCAAGAGAGAAATCAAAATCATTCAGGAAATTACATATAGTCCCCAATATAGGAATAAATGGAAAAAAATAGAAAAGAAGAAGAGTGTTAGAATGGAGGGATTGCAACTCCTTCACCCTGAATGACTTACGGATCATGGAAAACAAACTGAAGAGAAGGAGCCACCTTGAAAAGCAACTTTGTATGCAATCCTTCCGATCCACTGGTGACTATACTGATGAGATGGTCTCCTGGGCTGTAAAAGCTCTGTGGAGGTTTTCCATCCTGGTGCCCCAAACTCAGCGGGCATTTTATTCTCAGCTTCCCAGAGACTGGATGGGACACCAGCAGCATCAGAAGCAGAAGCAGGGGGTCCATCATTCATGGGGTGAATCAATCAATCCCTTTCCTGTTTCTAAAGAAGAAGCAGAAGAATTCAAAGGACTCTCACAAGTTGGAATATGATCCAGTTGCTTTCCTTCTTCAAACACAGAGAAACACTCAGCTTCACCTGGAAAGGAGAGAGACGGACATTCAAGAGCACAGACTCTGCCTGTCCCCAAACTCCCTATTTCTCTGCCCAAAGTCTCCCCTGGAGGATTCGGCCAAACAGCAGAGCTGAAACTTTTATCATAATTCTACCTGTCAGGAGGGATCCCTGGATAATTCAGCTAGTTCTTGCAGTCTAAGATTGTTGGAAATTCTCTGGACGGAAATGAAAGGGAAATAATCTCCATGTGATTCAAAATAACAGGGGCAGAGATGGAATTAAATCCATCATCTAGAATTGAGAGTTTTGGGAGCTCCATGCAGGGAATACATGGGACCTGTGGCTGAAATAACAAATATATCTGATATTTGTTTGCATAGTGATGAAAGGCAAAACTTGGGGGGGGGGGCAGTTATTGCCAGAGTACGTCACAGATCTGAAATAGCTGCCAGCTGAGTTGGAACCAAAATTTACTTTATTTTGAAAGCTAATGCTCAAGGGCACCGCACAAAAGGGCTGATGCAGTAGTGTGGCCAGACTCCAAGAACAAAACCAACTTGAGTGAAAAGCTAGTTTTTCGAACTTTGCAAAGTTAAAAAAAATCACAGGGAGAGGAAGAGGGAGAGAGAGAGAGAGAGAGAGAGAGGCAAAGGGGGAGAGAGATTCCTATTCTATTCTATTCTATTCTATTCTATTCTATTCTATTCTATTCTATTCTATTCTATTCTATTCTATTCTATTCTATTCTAACCTCAAGATGGATGCTTGGAAACGTTGTCATGGCAACAGGATTTATTTTTTATTAGCTTAGAGTTTTTGCTTCTTCTTCAGGTTGATCCACTTGGACAGGGGGATTCTGGGTAGGCAGAGAGTCATTGGAATGTACCAACTCCTGAAATCCTGAGGGGGTCGTTCTTGACCTTCCTGGGGGCTCAAGAGGGAGCAGCCCAGAAAATGGGAGGGGGATGCACGGTTGTGTCTGAGGCCTCCATTGAGGGGAGGAGCCTCCACTTTGGCACACATGGACCCCTTCCCTCCTCTCTCCAACCCTCCATCTTCCTTGTCCAGAATGTGGGTCTCCCGTCCCCTCTGAGCCCCCATCACAGCCAACGCAGCAAGGGGTTGGACTAGAAGACCTCCAGGATCCCTTCCAGCTCTATTGTGATTCAAAATAGACTCCTAAAATCTTCCCTCTGCAGATGCCTTTGTATCTCTCACCCCAAACTATGGACTCTCAAGGACACTTTAGATTCCTTGAAACCCCCTAAATGGATTACACGGAATTCCATTCCTGAATAAAAATCCAGAGGCTTTAGGTTTTCTCTTCCACTCTTACTCTGAGGTTTCCCATTGTGCTCAGGTCCCGTCTTACCTGGTAAAACCCTGCAACATCTGGGGAGGAAGGAGCAGCCCAGCCGCCCTGCCCTGGAGGCCCAGAGGAGAAGACCTTCCCCAGATGACCTGCACTGGGCAACCGAAGGGCCCCAAAGCCCCTGGCAGCCTTATTGCCTGGTTCAGAATCCAGGCCAATCCCCCCCCCCCAATTCTATCCACAGGCAGTCCTTGACTTACGACCATATAGAGGGGCCTGGGATTTCTGCCCTCAGCCGTTGCAGTCATCAGGTCGAAGCAGACCCAATTTATGACCGTTTTCATGGAGGTCGCTATGCAAATCATGCGCTCCTTCAGATCCGGTTCAGGCAGGACCAGGGAATCCTTGAAACTCCCTCCTGCTTCACCTGGGCCAAAATCTCCCCCCGGCTTCTCTGGGGAGCCAGGCAGCCATTCCCAGGGGGCAGGTTTGAGGGGGGGATTCAGCCCGGGGGCCTCACAGCCTCTCAAAGAATTAATGACCTTCTGGGGAGTCCCACAACCTGATTCCTCCTTTTAGAAGGACACGATACAGGAAGTCCTTTGCTTTCAACCACAATTGGGACAGAGAAACTCGTCATAGAGTGAGGCCTCCCCTGACCGTGGCTTGCAGCCTTCCCCATTGGCTTCCCTGTTGACTTTGCCTGTTGGAAGCCATGAGAAGATGGCAAATGGGCACCACGTAACCCTGGGACCCTGCGACTATTGTCCGTGTGAGCCTGGATTGCGATCCCGTGACTTCAGGGACACTGGGACAATCTGCTTCTATGGTGCGTTTCTCAGCTTTGTCGTAACTTTCAACTACTGCTAAATGAATGGTCATAAGTCAAGGACTGCCTGTATTGCAGACATTCAGAGAATCACAGAGTGGGAGCTGCGAGAGGAGACCTTCGTGGTCATCTAGTCCAACCCTCTCCCCAGTGCAGGAACCCGATGCCACGAATACACAATTGACATAGGCGGACCTCTCATTCTTGCATTTTGATGGGATTTGCTTTATTTTTATCAGGGAGTTGATGAGAATGACTCGGGGCCACATCTGAGGTCCTTGCAAGGAGCTGGACGTGGCCTGGAAGGAGAGTCCTATCCAGCTCCCTTGGGACTCAAAGGCCTGAGGAGAAGCAGCCAAACAGCCAAGAGGAGAAGCCATTTCAGTGCTCGATGGGTGGAAAACATGGCTAATTTTTCATAATTATTCAAAACTCCCTCCAGTGTGTGTGTGTGTGTGTGTGTGTGTGTGTGTGTGTGTGTGCATAAGTTTAGTGTAAGAGTTTGAAAGAGAAGAGTCCAGCTGCTTGGGTGGTGGTGTCAGCCACTTTCTGTTCTGCTAATTCTTTGTGTGTGTGTATGTGTGTTTGTGATTTTGTTGTCTGCACTCAGGCTCATTTTCCCACGGAGCAGGGAGCTCTTTGAGGGAGGTGGGCTCTTAAGAAATGGGAAAAATAGAAAAAATCCCCTTGCTCCTCCACTCCCTCTCAGTCCCTCCTATTCACTCGAACTCTTACTTGGGTTTCCGTCTATAACAATCTAATTAGATATAACAATTCCTTTTCAGTTCCCATGGCCTCTAATTAATCCAATGAAATTTCTCTATCAATTGGGTCGAAGGCTGCCTTCAAGTCTATGAATGCCACGTACAGAGGTTTTTTCCAAAACTTAAACTTTGTTATTAGATGGTCCAACACAAAACAATTATTCGTAGTAGATCTTCCGCTCCTGAAACCTGACTGTTCTTTCTCATTATCCAGGCCTCTAATTTATGAAGCAAATGCTTAGCATAAATTTTCGCTGAAATATCGATTAGACTAATTAATCAGAAATTATCTGGGTTATCTCTAGAGCCTTTTTTTGTAAGGGAATAATGATTGATGAACGCCAACTGGCAAGAATTTGTCCTCTTCTGTTAATAAAAGTAAAGAGACCAGCCAGGACAGGCGCCCACCAGGCCATGTTATCTTTCAATAAGGATGCCGGGAGCTTTCTTTGTCTTCAGGGAGGAGATTCAACTCCTCACCTCCGTGATTGACACTTCTTCCCTCTGGGGTAAGGCTTCCTATTCCGTATCAAGCTCGGAGAGGATAGAGCCTCATCAGAGCTTTCCGTGGCTGCAGGAGTGGCCAAATGCTTCTCCCAACTTTCTGCGCTAATATTTGGGTCACTTATTGATTTTCTATCTCTAATAATTTTGGAGACCTCCAAGCGGAATAGTGGGGGTGAGGCCAGTTTTGCTGCCTCTTCTAGGCCAGCCCATAAATTGTGTGTGTGTGTGGGGGGGGGGGGGGGGGGTAATGTGACTGGTTGGGCATGGTCAATTTTTTTTTTTACTTTTAAAACCATTTTTTACATGTAAAACCATGTAAAAAAATGCTTTCAAAAGGCTCTGATGATCCCAGCTGATCGGCAGGCAACTCAGCTGGGATCGTCAGAGCCATTTAAAAGGAAAAAAAGGCTCTGATGATCGCGCGGCTCAGCTGGGCATGGGGGGTGGGGGCAGGGATTTTTGCTACCGGTTCTCCGAACTGCCTGCCGCCATCGCTACCTACTCGCCAGAGCCGGTCCGAACCGGGAGCATTTCATCCCTGCAGTAAAGTCAGTGGGCAAAACGGGGTTTGTTTCATGACTGCAGGATTCACTCAACAACCCCAGTGATTCGCTTAACAACTGTGGCAATAAACATTCACTTAGCAACCTAGCTTAGGAATGGCATTTCTGGTCCCAGTTCTGGTCGTAAGTCGAGGACTGCCTGGAGGATGCAGCAGGAGGCTGATTTGGAAAAGCTTAATCAGGGCTGGATTTAAGCAGGGTTGGGAGACCACCAGGAAATGCCAGGTTGAGGAGAAGGCAGTGGCCAACCTATCTTGCAACCTATCAAGAAAAGGTGAGGCTTTAGTGACTTTGAACCAATCAGTAAGTGACTCAGAGTTCTAGTCCTGCCTTAGGCGAAGGTAGCTGGGGGCTTTGAGCCAATCACCTGGAGGCCCCGATTTCAATTCCCAGGGCCCAGCTAGGACTTCAGGGCCAGACTCTATGCTGCCCCCTACAGGCCGTGAGTCTTAGCTGAACTCTGGCAAGAGGAGGGGCTGTGATGGGGGGAGGGGCTCTCTGTGTCCAGGAGTTTCTCTCCTTTCCTTTCGGATGGGCTGCTCTACCCCAGAAAGACCCGGGGGGGAGAGACTTGGGGTTCTGCTGGAAGACGAGGCGGCAGTGAGGAAAAAATCCGCCCTGCCTTAACATTGACAATGGTTAAGGCAGCAGGCTAGGAAGCAAGAGATCCTGAGTTCAAGTCCTGCCTTAGCCCTGAAAGCCTCTTTGCTGACCTTGGAACACTCTCTTTCAGACAAGCCCACCTCACAGGGTGATTGTTGTGGGGAAAAGAGAAGGAAGAAAAAAAGTTGGACATGTTCACCTCCTTTAGTCATTTGTAAAAATAATAAAACACTGGGGAAAAATATAACTAAAATAAAAACTGTCTTTCCTGCTTCTGTTTGCCTGGAATCTGTCCTAGCCTTGTGCAGATACAGGAGTTTCTCTTCTCACAAGGAGGAAGAGGGTTTTTTAAAATCATTCTTTCCAATTTCACTCACTCCGTTTTTTGCAGCCTTTGGGGGCACCAGTGGCGGCATCGGACCCCCTCCCAGCCCTGAGACACAGCAGGTTTCTCTTTTTCTTTGGGAAAGATTCCTTCCCCAATCAGAGTCTGCTTGAGCCCCATCATCCACTTCCCTCCCTGCCTGGGATCAGCTGAATTCCTCCATTCATACAACAGGAAAAAGGGAGTTTGCACAGAGCCTCTGGGTCAGCCTCCATTCTTCCACACAGAGGGTCCCATTCACTCTGCAAAGCCAAATTCCCCCTCAGTTCCTGGATACTCCAGACATCACTCAGCTGAGCTCACAGCAGGGCCAGGGAGGCTGAGAAATTGACACTTACAACTGTCCTCACATTTTACATTTTGCGCTCTATCTTGTCACCGCGGTGAATGGAAGCACCGCAATTGTGAAATGAGTGGCACAGTTGTTAAGAATGCTCAATGGGCATAAATGTGTGGACAGTCGTAAGTACGAGGACCAGTCAATAGTGCGCGGACCGGTCAGAAATCACTTTTTTCAGCCCTCTGAGTAGTCCCTATGCACATAGCCATGCCCACCCAGTCACATGAACAACTAGCTACACCCACCCGGTCACATGATCACCAAGCCATGCCCCCAAATAAGCCATGCCCCCAAATAAGCCATGCCCCCAAATAAGCCACGCCCACAGAACCGGTTGTTAAAAGATTTGAATCCCACCACTGGTTAAAGATTCTGGGTGATCCCAATCACATGGAAAGTAATCAAACCAGGCTCTTAGTGCCAATAAAGGATTAAAGATAAAACTCCTTTCAATACTCAGGAAAGAAAAACCCCGACTCCCTTTTCATAGAGAAAGGGGCTTTTACTGAGTATGAACTGAGTGCAACCAGAGAAAAGCAAAAGGCGTGAAAATTACACATAGGAAACATCCCCAAAACCCCTCCCCCAACCATTCAGCCAGGATTATCCAACCCACATTCCCCCCAGGGGTCATGTGGGGTGCAGCACCCGATGGTGCCATCTGTTGTGGCCCCGTCCTCTGAGCCTATCCCTTTGGAGGAAGGAAGCTCTGAGCAGGAGGAAGAGGAGCCAGCCAGATCTCCCAGCCCCCCCCCCTCTGGCACCGGCTCAGGTGCCAGCTGAAAGAGAGCTAAGTAGTGGGGAAACAGGTGTCTCAGATGAGAGTGAGGGAGAGACGTCATTCCTGGATGCACGCCAAAGAAGGCGAGACAAAAGAGTATTGCAGCTGCGGCGTATGAGGAAATAGTCCTGAGTCACTGATTGGAGTCATGGGATCAGTGAGTCACTGGACCACACCCAGAAGCCTGTCTATATAAGACAGGCCAGTGAGTCACGAAGTTCATGACGAACAAAGCTAAACAAACGGAGCAACCTCGTAGTCTTGGAAGCTAGATGAACGGCAAAGCTACGTAGGTGATTTTCTTGTTTGTGTAAACCAATAAAGTCCTTGGCAGACGGTGTGCATATCGCTGCCAAGGTTGAGATAAGAACTGCGGAGTGTGCCAAGTGATTCTTAACCCTCGGCTGGCTGTGTTTTTGTGGGTCTCTGAAGGGGGGGGGACAGATCACCATCCTCCTGCTCTGCCAGGACGGTTGACCTTGAGTATTTATCAGCTTCAAAGAAAACTTTCTCTTCTCTCCTCCACCAGCCCCCTTCCCCCCTCCCAGGCATTGCAACGGCCCCCCCTCCCAGAGTCAGCCTCGCAAAGGCTGACACTCCCGAAAAAACCCTTGTGGACAGTTTCCCTTTCCTAAGAAGACAAGAAACAGCTGTTCCCACCCCTGGAATTTCCCAACCTCTGAGAAGTTGGCTACACAATTGGAAGAGCCCAGAAGACTAGGAAAGCCATCTTCTCTCAGATGATTGACAGCTGACTGACAGTTGAGCTGGAGGGATGACATCATCCAGCCAGTAGAATCCCAAGGTGATGACAGGCCTCCCTTGGGATCCTATCCAAGCTCCCCTCCTCCCCCTTTTCTACTCACCCCAAGGCCAGCCCAAGGCCTCGGGGAAACTACGGACAGGCCCCCAAAGCTCCTAATTTCTCCCCTTTTGGCCCAGAGGGCCTGGCTCTTTTCTGGTAGACTGCCTCTTCCTATGGAAGCTCAGCTAAGCTAGAGGACTGAGCAAGACTCACTGATGCAGCTCTTGCTCAGCCTCCAGTTCGATTCCCTTTGTGTTGAGATGCTGGGGGGGGGGGGTTGTGTGTGTGTGTGTGTTGTTGTGGTAGTGGCAACATCCCTCTGTCAGCTCCCTCTGTTTTTGCTGCTCAGGTCCAGACCTTCTTTTCTGGGGGCCAAAGTCTTGTTTGATGGTTTTTAAGGGCAGAGAAAGGGGAGAAATTCTCTGCCTGGGTTTTTAAATGCAGACACCATTTCTAATAGCCTAAAGGAGCTGAGCCCCAAATCACAGGACCCTCTTTTAGACGGGATCCAGTGTGGGGGAGATCCAGTTGTATCTCTGAACCTCTGAACCTCTGAATCCAAGAACTACTTGAATTATCCAGGGATCCCTCCTGAGAGGGAGAATTATGGTAAAAGTTTCAGCTCTGCTCTTTGGCCGAATCCTCCAGGGGAGACTTTGGGGAGAGAAATAGGGAGTTTAGGGACAGGCAGAGTCTGTGCTCTTGAATCTATGTCTCCCTCCTTTCCAGATGAAGCTGAGTGTTTCTCTATGTTTGAATCAGGAAAGCAACTGGATCATATTCCAACTTGTGAGAGTCCTTTGAATTCTTCTGCTTCTTCTTTAGAAACAGGAAAGGGATTGATTGATTCACCCCATGAATGATGGACCTCCTGCTTCTGCTTCTGATGCTGCTTTTGTCCCATCCAGTCTCTGGGAAGCTAAGAATGAAATGCCCGCTGAGTTTGGAGAACCAGGATGGAAAACCTCCACAGAGCTTTTACAGCCCAGGACACCATCTCATCAGTATACTCACCACTGGAACAGAAAGGTTGCATACAAAGTTGCTTTTCAAGGTGGCTCCTTCTCTTCAGCTTGTTTTCCATAATCCGTAAGTCATTCAGGGTGATGGAGTTGCAGTCCCTCCATTCTAACACTCTCCTTCTTTTCTATTTTTTCCCATTTATTCCTATATTGGGGAATATATCTAATTTCCTGAATGATTTTGATTTCCATGGCTTCTCTCTTTGCTCCGATTTTGTGAAAGAGACTCAAAAAGGGGCCTGAAAAAAAGCTGAAAGGCCTGCAGATTATTTTCCTCTCTCAGTTCAATCCGTAATTTATCACTTGAATAATGAATTTTATTTAAAGTAGTGGTGGAATCAGTTGTAGTTGCTGTACCTCATCCCATTTCCATACTTGTGATCATTGCTTTTGGATCAATTCTGGTTTAAGGCTCAGTAGGCTTCTTGAGGAATATATATATATCTCAAAAGTATTTGTTGTGGATGTTGATTATAATATCTTTTTTTTCAATAGGACTTCTGACAATTTTTTTTATTGCTTAATATTAATTTTCAACATTCAACTGGTCAACAAGAATTCCCATCTTTTGCACAATTTCACACTGGGCTACAACATCCATAACAACCATTTGAGCACTTTCCACACTTCAGATGCCTTGCTGGACATGCTCTCCACTGGAGAAGCCAATGTCCCCAATTACACCTGTGGAAGGAAGGAGAACCTCCTGGCTCTTCTTGATGGAGCCAGGAGGGAGATCTCCATCCAGATGTCAACATTAGGAGGCACCTACAAAGTCCCGCAGGTTTGTGTGTGTGTTTCTCCTTCTGGTAAAGTGAGGGGTGGGTGGTGGTGGGTGAGCAATAGATGCAATTATGTCTTCTCCATGGAACTCAAGAGCTGCTTTTCTCCATATTAGCAAAAACATCAATATTTTACCCCATTATGTTCATGTTGAGATTAATCATAAAAGGCCTGAAATGCAAGCAATACATTCCCTGGAGAAGATATTCTAACAACTATTTAACTGATCAAAAAATATCCCTGATTGTTGGGCATCTATTGGCACCTTCATTTTCACAGATAAATAAGGCCTGCTCCATCCAGTCGGATTGAAGTTGGCTATATTAGCATTTTATCCATCTAAAAAGTGGAATAAAAATTACTCTAGCAATTATAGACCAAATAGACTAGGAGATATTGTGGCTAAAATTTATGCCATGATCCTCTTAGTTAAACTTGAGAAAAATTCATTTCTTGTAGGTTTTAGGTAGAGTTAAATGCTATATAAATTTTGTAAGCAATAATGCATAAGTTAATATTCTTATATTGGCAACAAGTTTGTCTTGAAATATCTAATCTATATCAATGAGGTAAAACAAGGTTTGCTGCTTTCTAAATGTTAGTGCAGCATTTGACTCAATAAAGAGAAAATTGAGATTTGGTCTCAATGGGGCCATGAGAAGAAGGATCTATGCTTACCAAGGGGGAAGGGAAAGATGCATATTTGAACCCTTGTTATTCAGTGTGGATATGAATGACTTACTAGGACTGATGCAGGATCAAAAAACAGATCATAAATAAATATTATTTCATTTTTTGACTAAAATTACTAAATTATTGGACCAGTGAAATGCTGTGCATGTAGTATACAGTACTTGGATTTCAGAAAGACTTTGACAAAGTAAACCACAACCTATTTCTCGGGAAGCTGAAAATATGTGAGATAGACAGCATCACCCCCAGATGGGCTCAGCCTGGGGTCCTCAATGGAACTACATCTGCATGGAGGGAAACAAGCAGTGGGGGACCCCAAGGTTCCATTTTAGGCCCAATTTTCTTCAACACCTTCATGAATGATTTGGATGAGGGGAGAAATGGGGAAATCAACAAATTTGCACATGACACTAAAGTGGCAGGAATAGCCACCATCAAAATAGGCTCAAGATCCAGATGGATCTAGATAGACTTGAATCCTGGGCTTATTTAACTAAATGAAATTCATTGTAGAGAAAAGTAATGTTTTACACTTAGGCTAGAAAAACCAAATGTCCACTTACAGATGAGGTGAAACCTGGCTCCATAGCAGTAACTGTGAGAGGGATCTTGGAGTCCTAGTGGACAATCACTTAAATATGAGCCAGCAATATGTGGCTGTAGAAAATCAGAGGCCAGGTATTTGCTCTGATCAAAGATGTCTCCCCTGCTCTCTCAGAGAGCCTTATTTTTTATACAGTTTTACACAGGCAGACAAAAGGCAGGACAGCAACAGCGTTCTAATTGGAAAATCCTCCTCCCTGCTCCCCCACTCAGAAGGAAGGTCAGATAACACAGACCAGAGCCAGAATGAGATCATCCAGGAAGAAGATACATGACACCAGAAACGGAAGCAGTTTGCTGCATTCTGCCTGAATTAACTCTTCCATCCCTACATGTGGCAGCAGCCAAAAAAGCTAATTCAGTCCTAGGCTGCATTAACAGAAGGATAAAATCAAGATCACATGAAGTATTAGTACCGCTTTATAATGCCTTGGCAAGATCACATTTGGAATAGTGCATCCAGTTTTGGCCACCATTTTATAAAAAAGATGTAGAGACTCTGGAAAGAGGGCAGAAAAGAGGAACTAAGATGATTAAGGACCTGGAGACTAAAATTTATGAGGAACAGTTGCAGGAATTGGGTATATCTAGTGTAGTTACAAAAAAAATATTTGGGAAAGTTTTTCAATTTTATTTCTTATACACATAATATAAAATGTACATTTTCTTATACATGATTAATCCTACATACATGTTTTCCTTAAAGAAAGCATTAAAATAAGGCATTTTAATTATATTCGGAGTTGCTCTTCTACCCTTTCTTCCCTCAACCCTTCTTCTTCTTCTCCTCCTCTTTCTCTTCCCTCCCTCCCCTCCTCTCCTACTTTCTCCTTCCTCCTCTCCTACCTTATCCTACTTCCCCTTCCTTTCCCCCACCCCTCTCTTCTTTCCCCCCTATTCACCTTCTCTCCTACTCCTATCCCCTCTCCTTCCTTCCTCTCCTTTTCCCTTTCTTCCATTCCTCTCTCTCCCTCTCCTCTTCCTACCTTCTACTCCTCTCTCCTTTCTATCTTCTTTGCTGTGGAATATTTTCCTTCTTTGGTATCCGAACAACTCCTGTATTCTAATAGTATATACTTCCTTTCAATTTTTTTTCAGATTTATTCTATCAGTATTTATCATCATAATTGTACACTTATTATTTCTTCTTTCTTTTCCCCCCTCCCATCCCACTTTTTCATTTACTCTGGCATCATCTCGGTTTCTTATTGCTCCCACAAACTGGGTCCTCATTTTACCTACCTTAGAAAGGATTGAAGGCTGAGTCAACCTTGAGCCTGGTGAGATTCGAGCTTACAGTAATTGCAGACAGCTGATGTTAATCACAATGCTTTAGTCTGCTGAGCCACCAGGATTTTTGCCTGGTAATTTTCTTTATATGCAGTTTCCTTTGTCAATTTGTATTTCTTATAAACTTATAAAGATTTTCTTTATATGCAATTGCCATTGTCAATTTATAATTCCCTTCCCATAGTTCTTGCCATTTCTCTAATTCTATTACATATCCAAAATTTTTCGCCCATGTTATCATTGTCTCTTTTACCTCAACATCTTCCAATCTAATTTGCAACAAATAATTATACAGTCTTTTAATCATTTTTTCATCCTTTCCAATCCTTATCTGATCCAACTCTGATTCCCCCAAATTAAAACCATATTGTGTCAAGTCTCTATCATATCTTTTTTTATTATTGAAAAAGTTTTACAATACAATTTTAACATGCCTTCCCCCCCAACCCCCCACCCCAACAACCACCCCTCCCCTCCCCCCTTAGCCCCCCCTCCCCCCCTGACTTCCACTATTAAACAATCATGTATTACAATAAACAACCAACAACTTTTTAGGTAAGATCTGGCTAACAATAAAACAATTTTAAACTTATTTAGTACAAAAAATATTCGAAACTTTTAAAATCTATTACCCCCCCAGATATATAACCACATAAATCATTTATAAAAAATCATAGAAAATTTTCACATACAAAATATAACACTTATCTTTTTTTTTTAATGATAAAATAATGTTGGGCATCTTAAGTTTTGAATTAAAATATCATATAAATCCCACAATTTACTCTTAATAATATTTCTTAATCATTCAAATATAAAAATCATCATTAAACAGAATAAACCAAAAAACATCAAATAAGATAACAAATTTAACCTTGTAAAATAGAAAGAGTTAAGCTATTTTTAAGAAAAATATATCAAATTTAAACAATACCTCATCATAAAGATATAAATCCAATTATATATTTAATAAACATTATTATAACTCAAGTGCTACTTGAAACTTCTTACTCTGATATTTATTCTGCATGTATACTACCCATTTCTTCCACTCTTTAGTAAAAGCTTCATGGGTCCTATCTTTCAGGTATGCAGAAATCTTAGCCATTTCTGCAAAATTAGACATCTTCAAAATCCATTCCTCTATGGTAGGTACACTATCCTTCTTCCAGTATTGTCCAATCAGTAATCTAGCTGCAGTAAGCATGTACAAAATTAATCTCGTTTCGGCTGATGAACAGCCCTTAACTATTCCCAACAAGAAAAACTGAGGAGAAAATTCAAGCTTCTTCCTCAAAATGTTCTGCATTACCCACCAACGTTTAATCCAAAATGCTTTCAATTTTCTGCACGTCCACCAAATATGAAAATATGTTGCATCCAAACAATCACACCTCCAACATTTAGGTTGAACATTTGGATACATACATGATAACTTTTTAGGATCTAAGTGCCACCTGTAAAACATCTTATAAAAGTTTTCCCTCAAGTTCTGTGCTTGTGTAAATTTAACATTCTGGACCCAAATCTTTTCCCATGTTTCCAACATTACTGGTTCTGCAAAATTCTGTGCCCATTTTATCATACAATCTTTAACTAATTCACCCTCTGAATCTCTTTCTAACAATAAATTATACACTCGCTTAATATGCATCGGCCCTTTACATTTTATCTGAACCACCAAATCTTCTTCATGTAGCATTAGTCCAATTTTCTGATCTTCTCTCCATCTCGCTTGAAGTTGAAGGTACTGCAACCAAGTTAGATTCGTCCCTTCTTCCAACAGAATATTCAAAGGTTTCAAACTCCATCTGCCCCCATCATTAAAAAGCATCTCTTTATATAAAAACCCCCCGAGTGACTTAATATTAGGCATAATCTGCCCAAGATCCAACCACAAAGGTATTTTGTAATCCAATTGAAGCTGGTGCTTCTTCCAAACTCTCATCAAAGCATGTCTCAAAATGTGGCTATTAAATACTCTATCCCTCTTATATTCATAAATAGATATGTGTGCCAACCAAATTGCAGATCGTGGCCTTCTATATTCAGAATCTCTGTTTTTATTGTTCCAAACCAATCACCCACTTGTGTCAACACTGCTGCCTCATAATATAGACATAGGTTTGGAACTTTAAGGCCACCTCTTTCATGAACATCTTGCATGATTTTAAGTTTGACTCTTGGTTTTTTCCCGTTCCAAATAAATTTATTTAAACCTGCTTGCCATTCCATCAAGATTTTATCGCTTTTGAGCACCGGAATCATTTGAAACAAAAACAGGAATCTAGGAAGAACGTTCATCTTGATAGCTGCTATTCTGCCAAGTAAAGATAGTTGCAGTTTCTTCCAAATCTCAAGATCCTTTTGAATCTTATGCCACAATTCTTCATAATTATTTTGAAAAAGTTTCATATTAGAGGCTGCAACCTGAACTCCTAAATATTTCACCTTTGTAGCTATTTCAAAGCCTGCCAACCTCTCCAGTTCACTCCTTTGTGGTTCCGACATATTTTTAACTATCATCTTAGTCTTTTTCTGGTTCAGACAAAAACCTGAAACCAGACCATATTCCTCTATGATATTTTTCATCTGTATGATTGATTCCAAAGGTTGTGTTAGGGTAACAACCAGATCATCTGCGAATGCTTTTGTTCTGTAATCTTTTTGCCTTACAACTATTCCATTCAGCTTGTCCGAGTCCCGTAGAGCATTCAGCAACACTTCTAGAGTTAAAATAAACAACAATGGGTATAACGGGCAACCTTGTCTAGTTCCTTTCTGTATATTAAAGTTAGTAGTTAAACTCCCATTAATAATAATTTGTGCCGTCTGTTCTTGATAAATTGCTGAGATCGCTTGTATAAACTGATCCCCAAAATCCATTTTATGCAAAGTCTTTTTTAGAAAATCCCAGTTGACTCGATCAAAGGCCTTTTCCGCATCCAAAAAAACCAGCACTGCAGAAGTCTGTTTATTTTTATCAAGATATTCCAATAAGTCTATGAGTTGCCTGACATTGTCCTTCATGTATCTACCTTCTATAAAACCTGCTTGATCTTCATGAATCACATCTTGAATAACTGGCATCAATCTGTTGGCTAATACTTTTGCATAAATTTTATAATCCGTATTCAGGAGAGATATTGGTCTAAAATTTTCTGGTTTTGTAGATCCTTCTTCCTTCGGTATCAATGAAATAAAAGCCGTCTTCCATGAGGGGGGTATTTTGCCCCTCTGCTGAATGTTACAAAACAAGTCCTTAAGATGCTCAACCAATTCCGATTGTAAAGTCTTATAATATACTGCTGTCAAACCATCCGTCCCAGGAGCTTTGGATAATTTCAGTTGTTTTATTGCAAATAAAATCTCTTCACATGTTATAGGTCGATTCAATCTATCACTTTGTATACTTGAAATTTTTGTAACCCTCTTCTTCTCAAAAAAGTCATCAATAAAATCCTTTTTAATATTATCAGCATGGTATAATTTAGAATAATAATCTAAAAAATCTTGATGTATTAAGTTCTGTTGAAAAACTTGTTTCCCTTTATACTCAATAGTATTTATAACACGAGAACTTTGTTGCTTTCTCAAAGTATAAGCCAGCCATCTACCAGGTTTATTGGCATTACAAAAAGTATTATGTTTGGCATATTGCAAATTAATTGCCGTCTGATCAGCCATCAATATTTGAAATTGATCTTTCAAAAGTTTTATAGTTAGCTGTAGTTTCTCATCAGTCGGATTTTTAATAAGCAGTTGTTCCTTCTCCTTTATTTCTGCCTCCAATTCTATTCTAGACTTCTGTCGTGTCAATCTATATTTAGAATTCATGTGAATCAGTACACCTCTCATATAGGCCTTACTTGCATCCCATACAATCTCGATAGGTGTACCCTTATTCAAATTAATATAAAAAAATTCATTAACATGTTTTTTAAGATCCATAATGTTATTTTCATATCTAAATAAATTCTCATTCATTCGCCAAGATCTTCTCTCCCTCTTACCAAAATCCATCTCCATCCATACCGAACTATGATCCGTTAAAGTTCTGGGAAATATTTTTGTCTTAACCACTTTAGTCATTAAATCAGAAGTAACCAGCATAAAATCAATTCTCGAAAAAGATTTATGTCTATCAGAAAAAAAGGTAAAGTCCAATTCCTTCGGATGATGAATTCTCCATACATCCTTCAATTCCAATTCTTCTTTCAATGCAAAAAACGTCTGTGGTAGTTTATTCCCCTTCTTGGCCAACGTCTTCTTATCAAGATTTGTATCAATCACTCCATTCCAATCACCCATAATCAAAAAAGACTTATAATTCCACTGCAATATTTTATTGTTCAGTAATTTATAAAAAATTTCCTGCTGCTGATTTGGGGCATAAATCCCAATAAAGAGCATCGAGACATTCTGTATATTTATTTCAACTGCAATATATCTTCCTTCATCATCCGTTTCTATCAATTTAGCTGGTATTCTTTTAGAAATATACAAAACTAATCCATTCCTTTTCACAAAGCTAGAGGATATAAAATGTGACCCAAGTTTTGAAATTAGAAATTTTTGGTCCTGGGTTCTAATATGAATTTCTTGCAAACAAACAACATCATTTTTATATTGCTTCAAATAATGAAATATTTTCCTTCTTTTCTGTGGTGAATTCAGACCATTCACGTTCCATGATAAAAATCTAAGTGTCATTTTGGGGATGACTGAAGCCCTTTGAGCATTTGCCTAAGACTCTGTTCCACAGCAGATGTCTTTGGTCTCGCTCCTCCCACAGCTTCAGAGTATAGTTTTTTCCCATTTGCACCATTCTCTTCCTGTGGTATCCTGGACCTCTGTTGTTTCTCTAATCTTTGCTTCTCTGCTGCATGAGTTATACATTGATCTTTCGGTTCTTGCAACAACAAACCAAGGTCCGGATCCACCTCTCTTGTAGCTCTAGACTGCTTTGGTTTAGCCTCTAAAAGTTCTGTAAAGAAATCCTCTGAGAGACCACCTACTGCTCCTAGAGTTTCCTCCCTTGCTGTTTCTCAAATTGCCTGTGGTTCTTTTTGCTGAATCAATTCTTGAGTCCCATCTTCAAGATTCTTCTCTTTAGAAATTTCTTCAATAGATAAAAGTGTAGATGAACGTGGGGGTGTTGAAACTTTTTTAAGAACATTGTTGTAAAAATGTTCTGCTTTTTCCACGGAGTTGATGCGATATCTTACTTCCTCATGTCTCAGGATGATGCCAACAGGAGCATCCCATCTAAATGGAATCTGACACTTTTTCAATTCATTTACCAGAAAACCAAAATCTTTCCAGTCTCTTAACATCTTAGGTGGCAGCTCTTTGAAAACACCAATTTGATTCCCCTCATATTGAACAACGGTGTGGAAAGAACCTTGCAAAATATCATTTCTCAATCTTCTCTCAGTAAAATAAATCACTACATCTCTTGGCAAATTCTTTTGTCTCGCCACACGCGAATTAACTCTGTAAAGCTTGTCAATTCTATTAGCAATCACATCTGGTTCAATTTTTAAAATCTTAGCCAATACATCCACACAAGCTGCCCTCAAATTCTCTCTGTTGTTTTCTCTTAGACCTCTCAGTCTTATAGCGTACTCCATATTCCGAAATTGTATCATTGTGATCTCATCTTCTAGCCTTTGATTTTGAACCTCCACTTTAAAGATCTGTTCCTTTACTTCCTTCTTATTAGCTTCCACTTCAAGATTTAGATCATCCACTTTTTTTCTCCACCACCAACAAAGCATCAGTAAAAGCAGTTGCTACATTAGCCACGTTCTGATTTAGCCTATCAGTTTTTTCCTCAACCAACTCCATCATTTCCTTTAGATTTTTTTTCCATCCTTTTATCCATTTTACTCATTTTTCCAGAAAGCTCTTCCAGGGATTTATGTATATTAAGTATAAAAGCTTTCAAATCCTCAGTCCCACTGTCCTGTGACTGTCTCTGAGCTGGCACTGATAGCATGGCTGACTTTTCCTTTGTCTGATGTGTGGGGGAATCTCCCCCTGCTTTCTTTGAAGCCATGCCAGAACAGGATTTAAGTCTCTGGAAAAAAGAAAATCTTCCTCCTTTTCCTGTCTTCCTCAGTTTTACAGAAAAGGAATTAAAACACTTGTACTTTTCAGTTAAAAATCTTGCAGATACATTTAGTTTCAGTTACAGGCAGGCAAACTAATCATTCACACTTTCCCTTTTCCCTTTCACTTGCTCCGCTTTAGTCAGCCGCCATTTTCCAGTCGCTTTCACTCAGAGACAGCTCAATTTCATTGTTAAAAAAAAATCCCTTAAATATAGTTAAAATTTTAAGGAAATAGTCCAGATCTCACCAAATCCTTTGTATATTGAAAAGGTGTAAATTGTTGCAAGTGGAGTTACTCTCGTCGTCTTGCTCCGTTAATACAGAGGTCCCTCGCTGCTCAGAGTTCCAGTAGCCTGGGGAGGGAGCCCACACACAGAACGCTTACCAGGGCGAAGGAAAAGCCCTGGCAGCAATTCTGGGAGCTCAACCTGAAGCCACCCACTCTATCTTCCCTTCCGATCTGAAGGGAAGATTTCCAAGCCGCCTTGCCGATTGCAAAGCGGCTCTACAAGCGGGGAGGGGGGGGGGCGGCGGCCATGCAAACAAGCCGCCCAGCGACGACGAGAACGCCACCGGAAGTCAAAAAAGTTATTTTTGACTGGTCCTCGCACTTTTGACCAGTCCTCAAACTTACGACTGTCCTCACATTTTACGTTTTTTTTGCCCTAACTTGTCAACATAGTGAAGAGAAGCAGTTGTGAAATGAATGACATGGTTGTTAAGAATGCTGCATGGGCATGAATGTGAGGATGGTCATAAGTGTGAGGACCAGTCAAAAGTGTGAGGACCTGTCAGAAATGACTTTTTTCAGCCCTCAAAGTAGTCCCTATGCACATAGCCATGGCCACCTGGTCAGATGACCAGCTAGCCACACCGACCCAGTCACATGACCTCCAAGCCACACCCACAAAATAAGCCACGCCCATAGAACCGATAGTAAAAAAATTTAGAACCCACCCCTGCTCCAGTCCCTTAATCCTCTTGGTTGCTCTTCTCTGCACTTTTTCTAGTCTCAACATCTTTTTTATAGGGTGGTGACCAAAACTGGGTGCAGGATTCTAGGTGTTACTAAGGCTTTATAGGGTGGTATTAGTTCCTCTCTTGATCTGGATTGTATCCCTCTGATAATGCAATTTAGGATTGCATTGGCTTTTTTGGCTGCCGCTGCACACTCTTGACTCATATTTAATTGTTTCTCCACAAAGACCCCAGGATCCTCTCACAGTTTCTGCTATTATGCCTGGTTTACTGCTTGAACAGGGGGTGGACTAGAGGACCTCCAAGGTCCCTTCAAACCCTTTTATTTTGTTATAAGTTCTGTTATAGGTACACATGTTTAGCCTGCTAAATTCCTATTGGATTACACTATTTATACAGATAATGTGATATGATCATACTTACATACTTGTATAGACTTGGATTGTTTTGTCTTAATAATTATCTGATAATTTATAAAGCAAGTTCAAAAGTTATGGTCTTTGTGAAATAACGTCATAGCCGGAGATGGTCAGCCATTAGAGCAAGTAACACCTTTCCTTACCTGGGGTTGTTTTCTCTGAGTCTGAATCTTGGCTCCCTCATCATCCAAGGAGCTCAGTTAGAGAAAGGGCAGGAGGGAAAGTGGTGCTTAAATGAAAACCTCACAGCTCTCCAGCTTCCTCAGCCCCAATTATTAAAGCATCTGAGGCCCAGTTTTCCCCCATATTCTTCCATCAATCTGATGTTTGGGGCTCCAGAGAGAAACCACCAGCAGAACCAACCCAATCTCAGCCTCTGAGGAGGATCTTGGGGTGGGTAAAAGGACTCCAGCTGCTGCCCTCAGAGCTGATTTGGGTATTTCCACAATTTCTGCTTTGTCTAAATTCATAAAATATGGGCATTGGCATAAAATTTAATCTATGGAAACTGACAGACTCTGAAAATTATGGCTGTTGGAACAGAGAAAACTTCGATGAAAGACCAAACTTGGATTATGCAACTGACAAATCTTATTAGGCTTTGAGGTCTGCCTGTTTCTTGTATAACTGGAGAAAGAAGTTAAAAAATTTCCTCCAGAGAAAATCTGGGATATAGAAGCAAAAAAAGATGCAGCAATCCTCAAAAATTATAATAGGCCCTTTACTGGAATAGAATACTCCAGTTGGCATTTCCACGTGTTAATCTAATTTCGATAAATTATAGGGGTGATATGTAATAGAATTTACAATGTTTATTGTTCATTAATTTCCTTATTATTTTCCACTTTTATTATACAATCTTACTAATGGTCTGTTTTTAATATTTTAAACAATGTCTAATTAACAAACTATTCTAACACATTCATGAGAATCAGGTTGGATTTATTAAAATCGAATATTTTGGACGTGATCTGATCCCAAATGTAACACAGCATTCTTCATTGCTTTTTCAGATCAGTCATGAGATTGTTTCAGAGGCTGTGAGTGATAAAAGTCAATTCCCCTTTTCCCACCAAATTCTCCCCAAAGGAGGCTTCCAGTACCCAGCAATTGTCCCCCTGCTCCTCCATTTCAGATGGACCCTGATTGGCCTCTTTGCTTCAGACACAGAGAATGGAGAAAATTTCATGAGGATTTTTCCTCCTGTGCTTGTCAGGAGTGGAATTTGTGTGGTTATATCACAACTGTTCTCAACAACTGGATACACAACAACCCTCAGGGATTCCCTCTCTAAGTGGAGACAAGTCAACGTCTTTGTTCACTTCATGGAAATTGAGTCCATTTGGGAGAGAATTCTTCCTTTCCATTTAACGTTTATGCGTCTCCCAGGACCCATTGAAGGGAAAGTCTGGATCCTCACAAATTTTATAGTATATCCAAAGAAGAAGCGTAGACTTCTCAAATACATCCATAGTATTTGGAACTTTCGTAATCTTCCAAAAGAAAGGCCAAGAGATTCTGCCTTTGAACCCCATTTCTTTGTGGAAGAAAAGTTTCAAGATCATTATTTCCGCTGTTCTCTTTCAAAGAACGTCTTTTCTGTCAAAGGCCGCAGAAGATGCACCCAGAAAGCCCCACTGGAGACCCAGGAGAAAAGGAACAGAGGAAGGATCACAAATCACTATCACTCTTACGGTCTGATGAAGACTCTGTCCCAGGCCTTGAATGCCGCTTATTCCTCCAGATGGAGGAGGGGAAGGAAGGAGGGAGAAAAGATTTTGGGGACTCAAAGGCTGCAGCCATGGGAGGTATGGGGGTCCCAATATGGATCCATCAATCTTAGATCCTTTGGAGGAGGAATCCAGAGGAGAAGGAGGGGAACCAACCCAAGAGATCTGGCCAATTCAATCACTCAGGGAATAATGATTCCAAAGAGTAGATACCATGGCATTTTGTTTTTGTTTTAAATTAATTTTAATTCAACATTTTTATCTTTAACATTTTTATCTTTAACATTTTTACAGCTTTCCGATACCGGCATCTGTAATGATATCTATAGATATTCTTGGTAATTATCTTTGTTTTGTTTTTATTTATTTTCAGGCCTGCTACTATTCCCAATTTTTCTATTTCTAGTAGGAGTTTTTCTCCTGTTTCCAAAGGGTCCTCTAATATAAATGCCATGTCATCTGCAAAGGCCCCTGTTTTGTATTCTTCTCTTTTAACTTTTAACCCTTTTATTTCCTTATTTCCCCTTACCTGTGCCAATAATATTTCCTATGAAAGGGGGGGGGGGGACAATGGACAGCCTTGTCTAAGCCCTTTGTTTATATCAACTTTTTCTGTAAGAACTCCACTGACCTAATTTTTCTGTTTGCTTAGAATAAATTGTCTTCATCATTTCTATAAACTTCTCCCCAAATTTCATCCCGATGAATTGATTAACAAAAGTTGTCGAACGCCTTTTGTGCATCTATCATTATTACTGCCAATTGTTTTTCTGGATGAGGCTCATAGTATTCTAGAATATTCAGGATAATCCTTGTATTGTTCTTAATTTGTCATTTGGGTAAAAACCCGTTTTGATCCCAATGAATTATTTTATTTAATATCTTTTTTAGTCTTTATGCTATTATTGTTGCCAGGATTTTATAGTCAGCATTTAACAGTGAGCTTGGCCTATAGTTTTGAATAAACTGATTGTCTGTACTTTCCTTTGCAATTAATGCTATATATGCCTCCATCCATGAATTTGGCATTTTGGCTTTCTCTAATGCCTTGTTACATATATCCAGCATAATTTCTTCCAAAACTTCCTGAAACTTTTTACATACTTCCATCTGTCCCTGGTGTTTTGTTATTTTTCTGTTTTTTAATTGCTTCTCTTAACTCTGTTAATGTAAGTTCCCCATTCAACATTTCCCTATCTTCATCTGTTATACTTGGCAAGTTCCTCTCCTGTAGGTAATTTATAATATTTTCTTCTTTAATATTTCCTTGACTATACAGTATTTGAAAATAATTTTGAATAATATTTTTTCTCCCTCAATTCTATGGAGCAAATTTCCTTGCTCGTCTCCTAAATATTGTACCAATTTTTTAGCTTTTTCTTTTTTCAATTTGTGGGCGAGCCATCTCCCTGGTTTATTTGCCGATTCAAAATAGTTTTCTTTTGCCAATTTTATATTCCTTATCATTTCTTCCTGCTCTAGTATATTAATTTTATGTTTCATTAACTGAATTTCCTTTCTGATTTCCTTGTTTTGGGGATCTTTCTGAAGTGATAATTCTAATTTTTTCAGCTTCTTCAATGTTGACATTCGTTGTTCCTTCTTCTCTTTGTTTCTCCTCACCATATACGCAACAGTTATCCCCCTTATTCATCCCCTTCAAGTTTCATAGGAAAGATTAAAAAGGGTTAGAAACTATTTCTGTATAATTTTGAAAACAGTTTTTATCCACTTATTATCCAGGCCTCAGGTTTTCGTAAATTGTTCGTGAGTCCTTTCCTGAAATCCAGTGATATCACCAGAGTTCCCATAATCTATTTAGGAAGTGCAATGATGTGTGAGAATGACTTTTGGGATGAGGGGAAGAGAGGCTGCCTAGGGAAGGATCAGAGAAGAGGGGAGAATCCTGCAGCTGCATAATGGGAAAGAAAAAAACTCAGAAAGGATCCTGGCTAACTTTTCAGGCTGAGAAAAGAGTTGGTGGGAGATTTGTTCTTTGAGATTTGCAAAAGTTTGTTAATGTCGCATTACAATCAAGTAGAATTAGCACATCTGGAGGTGTTTTCCATCAGGATGACCAGGGAGAATATTAGCCTGACAACTTTCTTCTGGATCAACCCATGCTTTCTGGAAATCAACCTTTCAGAGAGTTTATGAATCATCTTTTTTCTTTCTCTGTTCATTTTATTTTCATCTGCTCTAGAATGTCTATCTAGACTCTTTCCAGGCCGGCTTCAGGCCTGGATACAGCACAGAAACAGCATTGGTCGCGTTGGTAGATGATCTCTGGAGGGCTCGGGATAAGGGATGTTCCTCTATCCTGGTCCTATTAGATCTCTCAGCGGCTTTTGATACCATTGATCATGGTATCATGCTGCACTGGTCGGAGGGGCTGGGAGTGGGAGGCACCGTATTACGGTGGATCTCGTCCTACCTCTCTGTCAGGTCGCAGTCAGTGTTGACAGGTGGACAGAGATCGACCTCGAGGCCCCTTACTTGCGGGGTGCCACAGGGGTCGGTCCTCTCGCCTCTTTTGTTCAACATTTATGTGAAGCCGTTGGGGGAAATCATCCATGGTTTTGGGGTGCGATGTCATCTGTACGCTGATGACACTCAGCTGTACATCTCCACCACAAACCACCCTAATGATGCCCTTGAAGTGATGTCCTGGTGCCTTGAGGCTGTACGGGTCTGGATGGGGAGAAACAGGCTTCGACTCAACCCTTCCAAGACTGAGTGGCTATGGCTACTGGCGTCCCGGTACAGCCAGTTAGTCCCATCACTAACTATTGGGGATGAGTCATTGACCCCCACAGAGAAAGCTCGCAATTTAGGCATCCTTCTGGATGCACGACTGTCTTTAGAAGATCATATAACAGCCGTGGCCAGAGGAGCTTTCTATCAGGTTCGCCTGATTCGCCAATTGCGTCCCTTTCTAGACCGGGACTCATTACGCACAGTCACTCAAGCCCTCGTCATTTCCCGACTTGACTACTGCAATGCTCTCTACATGGGGCTCCCCTTGAAGTGCACCTAGAAGCTCCAACTGGTCCAGAATGCAGCCACGCGAGTAATTATGGGAGCAACATGGTGCTCGCATGTAACACCTCTTCTACGCGAGCTGCACTGGCTTCCGGTGGCCTTCCGAGTGCGCTTCAAGGTGTTGGTTCTTACCTTTAAAGTGCTCCATGGCTTAGGACCTGAGTATTTACGAGACCACCTGCTGCAACTGATAACCTCCCACCAACCAATACGCTCTCACAGAGTAGGCCTACTCATGGTACCATCATTAAAACAATGTCATCTAGTAGTTCCAAGCTTCTCTGTGGGGGCACCTATGGTTTGGAACAAAATACCCCCTGGAATACGAATAATCCCAGATCTTCGCACTTTCCGATGTGCCCTAAAGACCTTTCTGTTTCAGCAAGCAGGGCTAGCATAAACATCTAAATTCTATGCCAAGGTCTTAGTAGTTACACCAAGTTGACTCAATTTATTATTTACTGTTTATAAAAAAAAAACATTATATGTATATGAAATCTTAATCTGTTCACTGCCCTGAGTCCTTTGGGAGAAGGGCGGTATAGAAATTCAATAAATAAATAAATAAATGTTCCCTATATTTGACCAATTGTATCAATTATATAGTTTTTCTACATTTGTCAGTAAATGATTGAAAAAAAGATAATGACAGTATTTGTATCCTAATTAAGCATATTTGGAGATGAGACAATTGTAGAAGAAAGTTTCAATGTGGGATAAAAAAGAAAGTTCTCTATTTTTCAAATTCCTGGATGTTCCCATTCTAGTTTCATCCCTTTCTGGAGAAGAATGAATTTTGGAATATTTCTGACAGAAAACTGTACTTGGACCAAAATGGAGAGATAAAATCAGATCTGGGCATTCAGGCCTTCTTGGTTCTCCCCAAAGGGGGTATCAGGGAAGAGATTCTGGCATATTTCGAAAGACAGAGACTTACTATCAACCAAGATGCTCTTTCATGGCTAAAGTTGCTCAATAAGGTAAGAGAAATTTAGGGCCCTTCAACAGAAGGGCCCTAAGTGGAGTGGCTTTGCCATGTTTTATGGAAACTTTTCAAGTTCTTACTGGTCAGAGGTTTCTTACTTCATCACAGTTTAATTTCATATTAAAAAACCTAATAGAATAAAATTTCCTAAATCTTTTAATGTAAACTTTATTATTAGTTTTAATAAGAATATATCATACTTAAATCTTTTTTCAATTCCATCCCTCTAGAGTACATTAAATAGAATAGTCCTTTATTGCAGTGTTAAATGCCAGAAGCAAAAGGGAGGAACTAAAGAAAAAAACTGCCATGGTCACACCTGTTTGGAAGGAGTGAAAGACTTCATATTTACCTCCGTGAAGCCCAGAATCTACTTGTCTAACGTCTATTCCCCCCCCCCCCCATTTTCCATGGACGGAGAGTCCTAACACCTTTTCTTTGAAATTCCTTTTCTTCTGCTCAGTCCCTGCCTCAGTCCAAATGTGTGGAAAGTTGTCATCCTGGATTTGTCAAGAGGGCTCGAGAAGGAGAGCCAGTTTGCTGCTACAACTGTGTTCCTTGTCCGGAGGGGACCTTCTCCACTCAGGAAGGTGGGTCACACTGAGGAAAATGGGGGGCTTTGTGGAACTGGATCCATCCAGAATCTTTTCATGAAAGTGCAAGTTAAAAGACAGATCGAAGCTCGCATGGTTTTTTATTTTTAACCTCCGCAATTTCTTATTTAAACGGAATTACATCAAAAAGACTTGGAAGGAGGGGCTGGGAAGAGATGGGAGGATGGGGTGACAGACTGGACAAGCTTTACTAACAGCAGAGGAAATATTTCTTCTGCTTTTTAGTTTGGATATGTGTTGCTAAATTTACCTTTCTAGGAACATCTGAGATCTTTGAAACGAGATGAATTGTTTCAGGTCCACCTTCTGAAAGACCTTGCAATTCATTGTTTATTGGCCTCCCTTGAGGATCACTGAGAAGTTGTCACTGGGCCATAATCTGGTGCTGTGGATAGTTACGGGGGGAACTCATTACACAAATTATCTGCCAGTCATATAGATCAATCAATCAATCAAACAATCAATCAATCAGAATAGAGTCGAAGGAACTTTGGAGATCTTCTAGTCCAGCCCCCTGTTCAAGCAGGAGACCTGTACCATTTATTTATTTATTTATTTATTGGTTCGATTTATATGCCACCCTTCTCCGGAGACTCAGGGCGGCTTACAATGCGTTAAGCAATAACCTTCATACTTTTGTATATACCTGCTTAGTAGGGCTTTCTGGCCCCCCTAAGCGGTGTTCTTTTTTATACAAAGTCAGCTTATTGCCCCCACAACCCGGGTTCTCATTTTACCTAAACTTCAAAAGGATGGAAGGCTGAGTCAGCCTCGAGCCTGGTGGGATTTGAACTTGCAGTAATTGCAGGCAGCTGGTGTTACTTAATAGCACATTAGTCTGCTGCGCCACCAGGCTGACATTTCAGTCTCTTCTTAAAAACCTCCAATGTTGAAGCACCCACAGCATCTGGAGGCCAGCTCTTCCACTGGCTAATTGCTCTCACTGATAGGAAGTTTCTCCTTAATTCCAGGTTGCTTCCAGATATTACAGGATACTGTATGTTATGTTCTTATAAGGACATCCGCCGGGGATTGGCCAAATCCACCGGCAGGAAATTCAAACTGCTATCTATGGGCGGTGCGACTGCCAGAGCGAATATAAGGAGAGCTCTGGCAGCGCAGCGCCAGTCTTGTTCTCACTCGAATAAAGGTGCTGAATGGACCTGAGCTGGTCGCGTCTTTTGTTCCTGCGCCTGATCTAACACTGGCGACGAAGGAAAAGAACCAGAGCAACAACAGCATGGCACGATCGCCAACTGACCAAGAGCTGACCTGAGCTGAAATCACTTACCCTCGGCAGAACGAAGCATGGCATCCCCGCAAGCTCCGATCGCCTCATTGGCCCCATTTAATCCCGGACGGGAGAAATGGAGGTCCTACATGATCCAGTTTCACCAGTTCCTGTGAGGGAATGGCTACCAGGACCTGGATGACAAATGCAAGAGAGACCTCTTCCTGGCTCATTGTGGCTCCGATGAGATGGCCATCGACCTCGTAGCACCCAGAGACATTGAAGAGATGTCCCGGCTGATCTTCAGGAGGTCCTGCAGGAATATTACTCACCCACAGGCACTGCAAACAGATTCACCTTCCACCAAAGGAACCAGCAGGAGGGTAGATCAAGGACTTCGTGGCTGCCCTCCATCAAATCGCAGCAAATTGCGAGTTTGACAATGTGGACAATGCCATCCGTGACCACATTGTCTTCGGAATGAGGGATGTGGCTCTCCAGAAGAAGTTCCTGAGCCGCAAGAGAATCCCGCTCAAAGAAGTCCTCGAGGGGGCCCCAGCTGCCGAAATGTCTGAAAAAGTGGCAGCTGCAATGGTAAAGGTGAGAGGGATCCACAAGATCCACAAGATGGCTCAGAGCTCCACAGATTACTCCACTGCTGCATCTGAGTCAGATGAGGAGATGGCTGTACACAAGGTCTTCAGACACCAAGGCGGGAAACCGCACAAAATGGCGACTGGGGGGAATGCTGCGGCACCTGCAAAGGAGGCCGTGCCAGGACACCACCTGCCGACACTGCCTGATTTATTTATTTATTTATTTAGTGTATGGCTGGTCACACACAGTATTAAAACACTTCATTTTTACAGGTTAAAAACAATTAAAACAATAAAAAAAGCAGTAAGAAAACCTAAAAGGAGAACAGAAATAACATTTCAAAGTTTAATGTCGAGATCCAATCAGTAGCTGCCGTTGTTAGGCAGAGGAAGTCCCTAGAATCTCCTGGATACCTGGATACGCTGCCTGAAGAGGGGGCACATCGCTGAGGCCTGCAGAGCATCAGACCCAGCCCCCGAGCCACCCAGACCCCAAATCTGCGAAAACAAGAAATATCACCAGAGGTCATCCAAACGGTCCTCTTTCAAGTCCAGGCGCGGGGACGATGAATTCTTCTGCAGCAGAGCAGTGCATGAAACAACCATCGCTCACACAAGCGACAACAGTGCCACCAAATTCCACGTGACACTGTAAGCAGAGGGGACACCGTGCACAATGGAGGTAGATTCGGGCTCGATCTACTCCATTATGGACTAGCAGCAACTGATGCGTCTGAAGCCCACATGCAGCAAGAAAGAGCTGAAGCCCCTGCGGTCGAGACTCATGGATTTTGGCAGGAACCCCATCGGCATCCTGGGAAGAACCTTGCCCCAGGTCTCCTACAAACAGTTCCATGGCAGCCTCCCCATCACCATCGTGGAGCACAGCCGCCCACACCTGCTAGGAGTGGAGTGGTTCAAGCCACTAGGGCTCTCGATTGGAGGGATTCACCAAATCCAGCAGGATGAACTCGACACCCTCATCAAAGAGTTCAAAGAAGTCTTCGATGGTAAGCTGGGGAAATTTGTGGGGAAGCCAATCTCATTCAATTTAGATAAGGGAATCACCCCAATTAGGCTTAAGCCTCGTCGGGTTCTGTTTGCCTTGCGACCTAAAGTAGACGCTCAGCTGGATAAGCTGATTGCCCAGGGCATATTGGAACCCATCGATCATGCTGCATGGGAGACCCCCATTTACCCCAATGAAGCATGATGGATCAGTGCACATCTGCGCTGACTATAAGTGCACGATCAATAAGGCGTTGCCGCAGAGCGCATATCCAGTCCCAGTGGTGCAACACCTGTTACATTCACTAGGGACTGGCTCAATTTTTGCCAAACTGGACCTGGCCCAGGCTTACCAACAGCTGCCAGTAGACAAAAAAATGGCGGAGGCGCAAACGATTGTCAACCACAGGGGCGCATTCAAATGCAACTGCCTCCAGTTTGGAGTCAGCGCAGCCCCAGGCATTTTTCAATCGATGATGGAACACCTTCTCCAAGGTGTTCCAGGGGTGGTGCCGTACTTCGATGATGTACTAAACTCCGGGGATTCAAAAACCCAACTCATTGACCGACTCAGGCTCGTCCTGCAGCAGTTCAAGGCGAAGGGCTTGAGAGTCAGGAGAGATAAATGCAGGTCGAGTTCCTGGGTTATCTCATAGACGGCACAGGCATCCACCCCACCAAATCAAAAGTAAAGGCCATCCATGAAGCTCCCAGCCCCAAAAACAAAACAGGCTTTCCTAGGATTACTTAACTTCTACAGTGTATTCCTTAAACAAAAAGCCACGATTGCTGAGCCACTTCACCGCCTGCTGGGAAAAGCGGCTTCCTGGAAATGGGGAGAAGAAGAGGAAGCAGCTTTCTGAGCCATCAAAGGACTGCTATCTTCAAATAGTGTTCTCATCCAATACCATGAGACACTGCCCCTCAGGCTAACCTGCGATGCATCTCCATACAGGGTTGGAGCAGTGCTCAGCCATGAGTTACCAAATGGCTCGGAAGCACCCATTGCATATTTCTCCAAAACCATGTCTAGTGCTGAAAGGAACTATAGCCAGCTGGACAAGGAGGCCCTAGCCATCATCGCAGGAATCAAGCGCTTCCATGAATACATCTACGGAAGGAGCTTCACAATCGTGACGGACCACAAGCTACTGCTGGGGCTTCTTGCAGGAGACAGACCAATCCCGACCTCCATGTCCCCAAGAATGACCAGATGGGCCATCTTCTTAGCCAGGTATGCCTACAGACTAGTCCACCAACCCAACAAGTCTATTGGGGACGCAGACGCGCTGAGCAGATGCCTGTCCAGAGAACCAGTGGAAGACCCAGCCCCCACCGTTGAACTTTTCCACATAGACAATAACAATGGCTGCCCAGTCACATCCGTAGATGTAGCTGTCCACACCCAGAAGGACTCTACCCTCAGCCAAGTCAAGTCCTGGGTCCTGCGAGGCTGGCCGACAGAAAAAACGGCAGAGAAATTCAGCCCCTTCGTCAGGAAGCAGAAGAAGCTGTTCACAATGAAAGGCTGCTTGCTATGGGGAGACAGGGTGCTGATTCCCAGCAGTCTGCAACGAAAGACGCTAGAGACGCTTCACAACGGGCACCCAGGCATCGTTCGCATGAAGGGATTGGCACGGAGTTACGTCTGGAGCCCTACATTGGACAAAGATATTGAGGAGTGGGTTTCCAGATGTGACCCGTGCCAAGAAGTTCGTTCCACGCCCCCCCCCCCCCAAGCCGAGCCATTGCAGTGGGAGACACCAAGCAGCCCTTGGTCAAGGATCCATATTGACTCGCGGGTCCGATGCAATGGTGACACCTCTTAATCGTCATCGATGCCTTCTCAAAATGGCTAGAGGTAGTCCCCATGGCATCCACCATGGCCGAAGAAATGATCCGGGCTCTCCGCTGACTCTTCGCTACCCACGGACTACCGGACATGTTGGTTTCTGACAACGGGTCCCAACTTACTTCCTTGCCCATGGAAGCATTCCTGGCTGGACTGGGCATCCGCCATGCCCTCTCTGCACCCTACAGGCCAGCGGGAAATGGACAGGCTCCGGCAGTGCAGCGCCAGTCTTGTTCTCACTCGAATAAAGGTGCTGAATGGATCTGAGCTGGTTGTGTCTTTTGTTCCTGCGCCCAATCTAACACTGTAGGTATCCTCCAAGTCCAGGATGTTAACTGCCATGGGCAGGACTCAAGATGTTTGCCTAAAAAGATTATATGATTCATTATCTACCTCTAATAATGTAGGTTCCTATGAAGATTCTACACATTACACAGGAAATAATTAACATCCTAGGACTTTCCTCAACTTCATATACCTAGCTACATTTTTTAATAATAAAAAAATCCCTCTTATGCTCTTTTTAATGAAATATTTAAGAAATACTTCTTGGAAAATACCTGTGGTATCAGATGTTATCCAAAGAAGGTTTTTCTTGCAAGAGAAAAGGACAGACTATTAAAGATATATTGCTTTTTTGCTTTCTCAGATGTGGAAAAATGCACCAAATGTCCAGATGATAAATACCCAAATGAAGACAGAGTCCAATGTATCCCCAAAGTCATAACCTTCCTGTCTTATGAAGAACTTCTGGGCATCATCCTGGTCTCTTTTGCCCTCCTATTCTTCCTAACCACCGGCCTTGTTTTGATCATCTTCCTTAAATACCAAGAAACTCCCATTGTCAAAGCCAACAACCGGGACCTCTCCTACATCCTCCTGGTCTCCCTCCTGCTTTGCTTCTTGTCTCCTCTTCTCTTCATTGGTCAACCAAGGAAAGCCACCTGCCTTCTCCGACAAACAGTTTTCAGCCTCATCTTCTCAGTTGCCATTTCTTCTCTCTTGGCCAAAACCATCATGGTGGTGCTGGCCTTCCTGGCCACAAAACCAGGAAACTGAGTGAAGAGATGGTTGGGGAAGAGCTTGGCCAACTCCATCATCCTTTCTTCTTCTGCTGTGCAAGTTATCATCTGCTCCATCTGGCTGGGAGTTTCTCCCCCCTTCCCTGACTCTGACCCCCTCTCCCAGCCTGGAGAGATCATCCTGCAATGCAACGAAGGGTCTGTTGTCATGTTCTACATCACCCTCAGCTACATGGGCTTCCTGGCTGCCATCTGCTTCACGGTGGCTTTCCTGGCCAGGAACCTGCCTGGGGCCTTCAACGAAGCCAAGCTGATCACCTTCAGCATGCTGGTCTTCTGCAGTGTCTGGGTGACTTTTGTGCCCACCTACCTGAGCACCAAAGGGAAATACATGGTGGCTGTGCAGGTCTTCTCCATCCTGGCTTCCAGTGCTGGTCTGCTGGGCTGCATCTTCATTCCCAAGTGCTACATTATCCTTCTGAGGCCAGACCTCAACACAAAGGAGCAGCTCACAGCCAGAACAAATGTAAGCACATGACATATAATACTATTATTATATTGGAAGCATTATTAAAGTTTCTTTTTTTGAAAGGAGATATTGTTTCCATTTACATAGTATGCAGGAGTCAAAGAAAATCATATCTATATGTTTCAAATATGGAAATCATTGAATTCTTCATAAAGGAGCAGCTGACAGCCAGAACTAATGTAAAAACATGAGGTCTAACACAAATGTGATATTGGAAGAATTTTTAAGTTTCTTTTATTTGAAAGGAGATATTCTTTCCATATAGATAGAATGCAGGAGTCAAAGAAAATCATATGTATGTGTTTCAAATTTGGAAATTTTTAAATTCTTCGCTAAGGAGGAGCCAGAAGAAATGTGTAAATGTGAGACTGAGGAATTTCAACTTTTAACATTTTCCACAGTCCAAACATAGAAAATGATCCAAGCTCTTCTCCATGCATGAGTGGGCCAACTATTTTTCTTGAAATAAATAAAGGTTGTGTGGAAGTTTGTGAGAAGACAAATTTCTTGGAGAAATGGGAGCATGTTAGCAAGACAGAAATACAGAAGGAATGTATGGAGCAACGTTGATGCCCTCATTTCTCAGTACATTTCACTCAAACTGCTGTGGCAACGCAACTGAGATGTTTTTGTTTACACAATAACTCTTTCTTGAGGGTAGCAACAATACAAGGCTGGGGAGGTAACTTGAGTCTTGCTAATTCTGAATATTCATGCCTACATCATCTATTAAATGAAATATGCAAATGTATGATTATCATTTTCTCCTCCTTTCCTGGAATGTATAAATATGAATGCATCCTTCTGTCTGTAGGATTTCCTTTCACTATTTTCTGGGGAGAAATTCCTCCAGTGGACACTGAATAAATAATAACTGCAGTGAGTCTGAATTATTGGTTTTTTTGGCTCCTGTGTTTGATTCTACAGAAACTGGTGTCAGGAGTGGGATTCACAATCTTCCATCTGCCACCAGGGACAAGAGATGGGGCAGCCCTATAGGGTGAGTGCTGTGAGATTGATCCCATAACCCTTCCCACTGCCACATAAAGGCACCATAGGAGCTTCTGTCAGACCACAGTTGGTGTCCAAGTGTTTCTTGTGGCTGGAAAGGTTTGTGGTCCCTTCTGTCCCAATTTCTCAGCCACCCTGGCCCTGCTGTGAGCTCAGCCGAGCGATGTCTAGAGGTATCCAGGAACTGAGGGGTTATTTGGCTTTGCAGAGTGAGAGGGACCCTCTGCGTGGAAGAATGGAGGTTCTTCAGAGCTCCTGTGCAAACTCCCTTTTTCTTATTGTCTGAATGGAGGAATTCAGTTGGTTCCAGGCAGGGAGGGAAGTGGATGATGGGTCTCAAGCAGACTCTGATTGGGGAAGGAATCTTTCCCAAAGAAAAAGAGAAACCTGCTGTGTCCCAGAGCTGGGAGGGGATCCAATGCCCCCACTGGTACTCCCAAAGGCTGGAAAAGAAGGGAGGGAGTGAAATTGGAAGGGATGATTAAAAAAAAAATTCTTCTTCTTTGTGAGAAGAGAAATTCCTGTATGTGCACAAGACTAGGACAGATTCCATGCAAACAGAAGCAGGAAAGACAGTTTTAATTTTAGTTATATTTTCCCCCAGTGTTTTATTATTTTTACAAATGACTAAAGGAGGTGAACATGTCCAACTTTTCTTCTTCCTTCTCTTTTCCCCACAACAATCACCCTGTGACGTGGGCTTGTCTGAAAGAGAGTGTCTGTCCCAAGGGCAGCAAACAGGCTTTCAGGGCTAAAGCAGGACTTGAACTCAGGATCTCTTGCTTCCTAGCCTGCTGCCTTAACCATTGTCACTGTTAAGGAAGAACGGATTTTAGACAAAGGCCCTGCTGGTCCCCACTGCCACCTCGTCTTCCAGCAGAACCCAAGTCGTCCCCCCCCCAGGTCTTTCTGGGGTAGAGCAGCCCCATCCGAGAGCAAAGGAGAGAAAGTCCTGGACACAGAGAGACCCCCAACTCCTTGCAATAGTCCTTGTCATTAAGTGAATATTTCCGACATCGGCTGGTCACTCTGCAGGTCCCACAGGAATTAAAGCCCGCCTGCCCTTGGTGTGGTGGGATCAGCCCCATGAATTGGACGGCTGCATCCAGGCGGTTTTCTTCAGAGCAGGAGAGGTCGGCCACTGCCTTTTTCTGTCTTTCTGCTTTTTCATTTTCTTTCTTAGTTTATAATATAAAATGCAGAAGAAAATGGGAGGAAAAATGGGGGAGGGAGAAGGGAGAAAAAGAAAGGAAAGGCCTTGGCTTCCGACTCCCTTCTCAACCGAACCCTGGCATCTCCTGGTGGTCTCCCAACCCTGTTTAAATCCAAGCCTGCTTCAGCTTTTCCAGATCAGTCCGCTGCTGCATCCTTAAGAGAGTCCTTGACTTATGACCAATATTGCAATTGCTAAGTTGGGTGGTTGTTAAGTGAGTTACTCTCAGTTTTTCAATGTTTCTGCCATGGTTATTAAGCAAATCTCTGCATTGTTTAGTGAATCACATGGTCATTAAGCAAGTTCAGTTTCGTCCTTTGATGTTGCTTGCCCTATTTCCATGCCCGTTGCCAGGAACATGTGACCATGGGGATGCTGCTTTCAGTCATACGTGCGAGGACCCGTCATAAATCCCTTTTTTCAGGGCCATCAGAACCTGGGACTTTCCTGGTTGTAAGCAGAAGACGACTATGGGGTCCTTGATTAGGGACTGTATGAAATTGAATCCTTGTGTTTCTTCAGCCACCTTCTCACCATCTCTTCTTAAACTGAATAATCCCTGATCCTTCCTCCTATTTCTCTTCTAACTCCTCTTCAGCTGGGCCTGGAGAGGAAAACCTGGATTCCCTGGCTCTCTAATGCTAGACTCCAGATACAAGGGACAACCTTTCAATTTGGACTGCACCCCCAAACAAGGGGAACAACCTGTGGCTTCCCAGCTCTCCAGACAACTGACAGCTGTCCGTTCAGATGGATGAGCTCTGGTTGACCCGATTCAGGGCTTGCTTGTAAGAGCCCTTTAAGAGTCGGCCCATCCGTGGATAAGCCCCGCCCCCAGGTGAAGGCTATTATGTTGGGGGTTATTATTCACATCTCAGGTCCAGGCCAATCAGAGCCTTGGCTTGTGATGTCAGAGGCTCCTCCTGAGCTCATTGGCTGGAGCTCACCATGGCAACCTCCAGCATCCTTGGGGAGTCTGGACCACATGATGGAGGCTCTGCTCAGCATCCCTGGAAAGTGGCTGGATTGGATGGCAGCACTGGGGGCATCGCAGGGCCTCCCTCGCCTGGGCTCCTCAGGAGGGAGAGACCCTCCCCTTTAAGGCAGAATTAAGGGGGGGAGATGAGTGAAATGGGGTCCAACCAAACACGACAGACGTGCTGATACCTGCCGTGTCTGCAGCCTCCATACCTGTCACCAAACTCCTCATCCACCATCTGGAAGGTCCTTGCCTCGGGAAAGGGGCTGGGGCCGGGCGGCTGGGGGGCAGCGATAGGAACTAGGGAAAAAAGTGGCTTCTGGATGTCCCAGTTGGAGAGGCATTGAGACCCCAAAGCTGGAGACTGAGCTGGGGAAATTAACCTAAAAAGGGATTTCATTGGCCAGATGTAGTTATTCCCCAAACAGACTCAGCCTGGTGATTGACTTATTTATACATTTTTATTTTTTAGATTTTTATCCACCTTTATAGAAAAAAATTCTTTTTTGATTCCACAGACTCTGCCTGAGACCTCCCAGGATCTCTATCTGGGCTTGCAACCCCTTCCTACTGGAAGGCCCAGAGCTGCCCAAGGGACCCCTGGCCTCTCTCCACAGCTGGACCAAAGATTGTGACATCATAGCCCGTGTCATAGAAGGTCTCCTGGGCTGCTCTGGGTCACCCAAGGCGTTGTGCCAAGTGCTGCCAAGTGCTGCCAAGTGCTGAAGGCATTTCCTCTGTGACAATGGCAGGCAATTTCTTACGGCGGATGAGAACGAAGAGGAAGATCTCAAACAGAGGTAGGATGAAATTAAAGAGAGACTTATTATAACACTTAACTTTAGCAGTTAGAATAGTAATTACCCAACCCTGTAATGAAAAGGAAGGGAAAGTCTACAAATAGAGATAGAATACAATTAAGAAACAGCATTCTCTACTTAAGTTGAGCAGGAAGCGTGAAGAGTTTAGATGCCAGAAATATCAGCTGGCACCTAATATTGGGGGATAAAGAACCCAGATCAAACTGTGGCTGAAAAAATGAATGTCTTTAATCGCAGTCAATAAGTTTGTGTTTTTAAAGAAGTCTATTTCTTTCCCCAGTGGTCCCAGAAGAGACCCTGGATTTGGGCTCATGGAGGCACACGGAGGTATGTAATATATAGTTCCAACCCATCTAGAGGACCTAGGGTGCCTGCGTTAACTGGGCTTGAGGGTCTCCCTGGTGTCCAGGCCCAACGTCCTCATGATCTCCATGGCTTTTCAGCAGAAGGCTTCAGGTGCCAGACAGCTGCCCCCCATCCAACAAGGGCCTCCTCCTCCTCAGCGGTCCATCACCCCCCGCCCCCCTCAGGTAAGCCGTCTAAATCTTCTGGGGAATGGTTTAAATGTCCATTATTAAGGATGGCAAATTTCACATTATCCTTTTATTATGTGAATGAACCAGGCTGAGACAGTGGTGAAATCCAATTTTTTTTACTACCAGTTCTGTGGGCGTGGCTTGGTGGGCGTGGCAGGGGAAGGATACTGCAAAATCCCCACTCCCCCCTCACTCCTGGGGCCAGCCAGAGGTGATATTTGCTGGTTCTCCAAACTGCTCAAAATTTCCGCTACCGGTTCTCCAGAACCTGTTAGATTTCACCCCTGGGCTGAGAGATCAATTCTCTCACATAACAAATAGCCTTGTGAAAACCCCATTTTTCTTTAACCAGGAGAGGTTATACCTGAAAAATTGTTCCTCTCATAATAAGATGTGAGGGTTGGGATAGCGGAGGGTGAGTGAGCTGATTTATAAGTATATTCCACACCTGTTATTTATTTTAACTTTTCCAGGCTCCTACAACATCCGGGGGGGAACCGCTGAGGAGTGCGAGGGAGAAGAATGCCACGTAAGTCTCCATTGCATCTCCAAAATATAAAATATAAAATTCTGGATCCGTGTGATCTGCTTCCAGAGGTTGCAGAGTTACCTGTGCAGGGCTGAAAGGCAGGAGAAATCTAAGCATCTTCCCTACTGGTTCTGTGGGCGTGGCTTATTTTGTGGGCGTGTTTTCTGGGTCAGCAGGTGCTTCTTTCTCCTGCTGCTCTTGCTGGGGATGGGAAAGCGTCTTTTGCAGCAAAGTGAAATTTAGCTTTGGGTCCGACTTCACTCCCAACAGGAAAGCTCGGCTGCCTGCAGCGTTTCCTGGACTGGGAGGACCCAAAGTGGCAACTCCTTGGTGTGCGCTTTCCCGGGGCCCTGAGGGCCGCCCTCCCGGAGCACCGCTGCCACCGCTCTGGAGCTCTCCTTCCACCACCGCTGCCGTGACGGGAGCTCCCCATCAGGATCAGGATCGGTAAGTTCTTGCTTTGCTCCCAGGGAAGGGCTTTATCATCGAGGGCTGTGTGCCGAGACCAGGCGCTTTCTCTCAGGCCTCCCACCTCGCCTGTCTCAGGTGGGTCTCTCTTTCCTAGCCTTGGAAGGAGGAAGGAGGAAGGGAAGGGAGGGGGGAGAGAGAGAGAGAGATAAGAAAGAGAGAGAGAGACAAGAAAGAAAGAGAAAGAAAGAAAGAAAGAAAGAAAGAAAGAAAGAAAGAAAGAAAGAAAGAAAGAAAAAGAGACAAAGAAAGAATGTGAAAGAAAGAAAAAAAAGAAAAAGAGAAAGAAAGAGGAAGGAAGGGAGAGAGAGAGAGAGAAGAGGAAGGAAGGACCACAAACCGTGGCACTAGAAATGGCTTCAGAAGACGCATTGAAACAGGACAGCAATCTAGGGCTGGAAGGGACCTTAGAGGCCATCTAGTCCAACCCCCTGCTGCAGCAGGAAACCTTATATCGTCTGGATTATTTGGGTGCCTCTCACAGAGAGGAAAATGGCCAGAAAGGAGAAGGAGTTTAGTAGGACAAGGCTGCCATGCAGAGGAAGGCAGAGATAGTCCTTGACTTATGACCAGAATTGAGCCCAAAATTTTGGTTGCTAAGCAAGAGTGTTGTTAAGTGAGTTTCGCCACATTTTACTCCCTCCATGACATCACCTGGCTCTCACAGTCAGGCCAGGGAAGAAGATCTGAAGGCGTCTGTAATCTTCTAATGTACAGAAGTTACAGGTCAATGGGTGGCAGAAAGTGGACTTTGGGGGGGTTTCCCCAAATGCAGTGAGTGAGGCTGAATGTGTATCGTTTTAGAAGAGCTGTGTGTGTGAGTGTGTGTGTGTGTGTGCATACACAAACAGTATATATAGCAGATAATGTATCTTTTTGTGTACCTATACACACTCTATACTATGTAATATGTATGTACACATATGGCATATGGACATAGGATTACGTAGTGTATGTTGGATGTTCAGTAAGAGTAAATAAATAGACAGGGAAATTGTATCTCGTTGAGGCCTTTGTGGTGAGGAGAGGCCAGGCACCCTAACCCTAACCCTAACCCTAACCCTAACCCTTGACGTGAGTTGCGTCAAGTTAGCCCCGCCCACCCAGTCACATGACCAACCATCTAAGCCCACCCAGTCACGTGACCTCCAAGCCATGCCCACCAAGCCACACCCACCCAGTCATATGACCACTGAGCCACTCCCACCAATCAAGCCACGCCCACAGAACTTTGAATTCCACCACTGCACACAGGCATGGACAGATACACATTTCCCTCACTTTTCTGGGCTCTACTGTTAAAATTTAGAGGTACTCCGCTCAAAACCCAAACCTCCCTTTACTACCCTGTTCCAAACGGCCAAGCTCCAGGAAAGATCCACCCAGAGACTCAATGGGTCCGTCTAGCAAGGGAGGATTACCCGGGGAAGGTCCGTTGGTCAGGTTAGCTTGGACTCCCATCTTGGGGAGCCAAATTGTTGGAAGAAATTTCCATCTGCCTCAGTTCCAAGCCAGGAAAAAGGCCCTGGAGAGAAAAGAGGGTCCATTTCTTGATGAAGCAGAACCACGTGGTGGTTTGTGATTCTGGGCAGCTGACCACGTAGAGTGGAGAGTCAGGGATATTGATACCTTCTCTTGGGCTTTGAACTTGAGCTTCCTGTTCCTGTGCGGGAACATGTATTCTATTGGCTGTTGCCAGACTCCAATGGGGCCATGTGAGGTCATGTTTGTCTGAGATAAGTTTGGTTGAAGTTTGCTGGGTGATGCAATGTCCTTAGGAGATTTTGCAATGCAGGGAGGTCTGCTACTGGATAATCCTATTATGTCCTGGAGGATCATGTCTTAATCCCCTCACCCTGGAGCTGAAGGTCTTTTGTCTTGTAGATAGGATGGCCCAGTCTTTCTTCATGGGCACCAAATATCAGCTGGGGAGAGGGAGCGAGTTTCTGTCTTTAGAAACATGTTTCTCCTTTAGAGAAATATAATATTTTGACTTTTTAAGTATTTCTCAAAATATTTCATTCTTCTAGGAGGGGTGACTTCCCTCAAGTGGATATGGAATGTCTACACACCTCTGACAAAATGCCCAGATTTTGACATGTAAAACAAATCATCCCAAAATAAATCTCTTCGTTTCCCCCACACACACACCTTTAATGTAAAGTGTATATTATACAATTCAACTGAAAAATGGAAATCTTTTAGGAGGAAAAATGAGAACACAAAATTTACAGGAACGTGGCTGTATAAAGAGGCCTCCTTTAAAAGAATCCTTTGTTGAAACTCCTTTGAATTTTACGAGAGCATCCAGTCTTTTGGCCTTAGAGCCGATCTGCATGGCACATCCTGCCTTGGAAATCTTTGCCCACTCTTCCTTGCAAAAGGGCTCCAAAATTGTCAGATTGGGGAGGGGGAGCTTCTCCTGTGCCCAGCCCTCTTCCGGTCCCCTGCCCAGGTTTCCACGTGGATTCGGGTCCAGGCTCTGCCAGGGCCATTCTGAAACTTCCATCTCCTTGTAGGGAAGCCCTTGTTGTGTTGACTTGGAGGCCTGGTTTGGGTCCTTGTGGCATCGAAAGGGGAAATTCCTCTTCATCTTCAGCATTTTAGCAGAAGCCGGAAGGTTTTATGCCAAAATAGACTGATTGTCAGGCGTGCCTCCTTTCAGATTTCAGGAAAGAATGACCCCGACTCCATTTTCACAGATAAAGGTACTTTTACTGAAATTGAGCTGAATGCAGCCAAGGAAAGCAAGATCTGAGGCAATAGGCACGAAAATCACATATAGAAAGCATCCCCTCCCCACTGTCCAGGGTAAATCATCCAATTCAAAGGTCCCCCAGAGCTCAGGTGGAATCACAGGCCTGGCAGGGTCACCAATCTGGAATGTCAGGACCGTTGACTCGATAGCAGCTTCAAAGGCAAAGATTCGCTTTCGTTTCTCCTTTCTCCCATCCTCCAGCAGGCTTCCCCCCCCCTAGCAGATTCCTAGCTCCCCCTCCCCCATTACCATGGCAGCCAACAATCAAGCATTGAAGGATCGGAGGCTGACACGGATACTTGGAACTGTCCCCTTAACTGAATTTCACATATTTACTGGCTACTATTTTACATCAGTTTTTCCCTTCAAAGATTTCAGTTTGTTTTTTGACTTGAATTGTACATCTTATTTGTTATGTTAAAGGAGGAAGTACTCTGAAGTGATTTATCTTGGTCTGATTTTTTTTTATTTTACATTTCCAAAACCTGGCATTTTAATAGGGGTGTGTAGACTTTCTTTGCTAAATACTGAAGTAAAAACTTAAGTAATCCAACTCTTATAAACAACTCTTATCAACGCATTAAACCTTAATATTTAAGTCACTAATCAAATCCCTTAAAACTACCCTGGAGGTGTATCTAAAGTCCCTCAAACTGTACCCATTGGCCATTTTTACGGAGCCTTTCTAAAAGACCCAATAAATGGTGAAAGGATTGTTGGTAGAAATAGCAACACTGAATTTATACACCGACACAAACATAAAGGTATTTTTAGTATTTTTCAATGGAAGAAAATGTTTGATGAGTCAAGTAAAAAACTTAAGGGTCTAATTTCTCTCTGGTTTCCCTATTTCCAGCAAAAGAAAGCAGAAGTCGTTCTCCCTGAGTGAGGAGCTCCTGCGTAAAAATGCCCAGCTTTCTGAGAAGAACGCAGAACTCTGCAGGGAGGTGGAGGAGAAACTGCGGAGGTGAGAAGCCCTGACTTTCTCTCCCAGGATTTCCTATTCAATTCTCCTTAGCTCCCTACCCTGGACACACATTACACAACCTTCTGCCTTGAATTACGTTGCCTGGATGGGTAGGAGACATCATGAGTCTCTTGACAGGGACTTTTCCTGGCCAAATCCTCTGAATTTAGGAGGTCCTTGCTTTGATCTCCTCCTCTGCTGCTCCCTGACCTCAGTTCTTGGCTCCCACCCAGTTCTCACCAGTTCAGTCTTCTCCCCCTTCTGTCCCCATTAGAAAGTTTGGAAATTGTTTTGAAGTGGTTGGTGCCTTTTCTGGTATGAAAGCCAAAAAAGAAAAAAAAAAGGTTTTAAGATCTGAAGATTCCTTTGTGGTACTTATAGATTATGTAATGCTAAATACTGAAAATAAAAAATCCATTAATTTGCACTTAAATAATGTTGTGAAGCCTGAGGAAGTGAATCAAATCCCTTCAGAATATGCTGGAGATGTAGATAGGATCTACTGATTTGTCAGTTTTCCTGAGCATTTCTGAAGTGCCTAATAAATCAATGAAATAATTCCTGCTTTGGTTCCTGTGAGAAGAACCAAAAGTTCTTCTCACAGTTTGTTTCTGTGGTAACAGAAATGGCAAAACTCAAGTAATGAAAAAGTAAGGCTAGGGAAAACAAAGAAAGTGCCAGGCATTTTAGTTTTCTTTTTAAAAGTATTTGATGATTCAAGGGAAGACCTGAGGGGGCTCATTTCCCTCTTGTCTTCCTATTTTACAGAATCCAGATGTTGGAGCTCCAGAACCTCCATCTCCACTGCAGGGTCCTGAAGGAAGCTGGGCAGAACCAGGAGCTCCTAAGGGAGAACCAAGGATTGCGGGAACAACTGGAGAGGTAAGAAATACCGTCTTTCCCCGAAAATACGACCTACTCTGAAAATAAGTCCTAGCCTGATTTTTTTGGGGTGGGCCTGATATAAGTGAAGGGGTGGGTGTGGCCAGCACAGGAGGCAGCCCTTCTCTTCCCCAGTCACTTCAAGGCTGGATCGGATCTCTCTTTCTTCTTCTCTCTCTCTCTCTTGCAGTGGCGGAGTTTCAGTGGCTGGCTGGCTGGGCGCTTCTCAATCACCCTGCCTACTGGCCCAGCTACTGATGGGGACGTCTCTGCTGTGGCATGCCCCGTACTGACCGCCAAGCAGCTGCCCCTGTTGCTGCTGGTGTCACGGGGCCTCTTTGCCCTCCTGGCAGCTCTGCTCTCAGCAGCCCTGCTGGGCTACCAGTCTGCCAGGGCCCCTTTTTGAGCAGCCGCCGGTGGAGCTGTGCTGTTAGGTTTTGAGGTCGTCTCAAATAAATTGCATTTCAAACAGAATCTCTGATGAAAATCTTTCATTTATTGAGCATGACATTCCATCTCCGACTCCTCGCAGCCAACACTGACTTCCCAGCGCGAACCCTACCCTTCCTGTCTCCACTCCTCTGGTCTCATTGGCCATCTTCCAAGTCACTCTTTCCCTAATCTACCGCTCCAGCTCAAAGGAATTGCCCCCCTCCCATCCCATCTCCTAGGGGATATTATCTCCAGGGAAAATAAGTAGGTGAAAAGTCAAAACGTCTCTTTCCAGATGCCCTTCTTCTCCTTCTTATGTCAGCAGTGGAGTGAATGCGGCTTGGAGCGCTGACACCTATGTCGCTTCGCCCACTGTTGCCTTTGGGCTGTTGAGCACTGGCCTGCCTTCCTATTTGGTGCTGTAGGCATCGGGCTTACAGCCATGCTGAGCCTGGCTCACTTCAGGCCCTGGCAGGTGCTGTAGCTCTCTTCTCATCTCTGCATGGAGTAGCTCCAGCGGAAGGTAGTGGAGGCTGCTGGGCCCAAAGACCGCCAGGCTCAGCATAGCTGTATGTCCGGAGCCTGTAGATTGAGGCTGCAAAAGTGGCCGTGCTCCTTGGAGCTGGTGGCAGGAGCCCACCCGCAGATCAGCTGTTTCACAGAGGAAGCTGCTGATAAGACAGTTAGGCAAGGAGGTGTGAGGGGCAACTCATCCCTGCCTCCCAGTACTGGAAATAAGACCCCCCCCCAAAAAAGAAGAAGCCCTAGCTGTTTTTTCGGGGGTCAAAAGGAAATAAGTGTATATCTCTCTGTGTGTATATGTTTATGTATATAAGATAAAAGCAAATGCAGGATAAAAATAATTAAGAACTTAATTTTTTTAAAATTTTGATTTATATGCCGCTCTTCTCCAGAAACTCAGGGCGGCTTACAATGCATTAAGCAATAGCCTTCATACTTCTGTATATTTATACAAAGTCAGCTTATTGCCCCCACAAACTGGGACCTCAATTTACCCACCTTAGAAAGGATGGAAGGCTGAGTTGACCTTGAGCCTGGCTAGGATTGAACTCAGAGAAATTACAGGCAGCTGGTGTTAATTGCTGCCTTTAGTAGGAGGCATTAGCCCCCTACGCTACTCAGGCTCTTCTTAATTATGCTTGGTGATGGAAGCAAAAAACCTAGAAGGCTAATTTGTCTCCGGTCTTTTAAATTTACAGAAAAGAAGCAATCAGAGGTGTGATGGGGAACAAGAGACTGGAACTCCAGCGTAGAATTGAGAGCCTTGTAGTTGAGAAAAGGGCTTTGATGGAAGAAAAGGAGAACATGAGAAAGGACTTCACGGAGCGACTGAGGAGGTGAGACACGGATTTCTCAGACTATCCACGGCAGAGACGGAGAAAGTAGAGATTTCCTGATCTCTACTTACATTCAAAGCTTTATTTCTTTCATAGAGCAAAATAAAATAACCTTAGAGTCAAAACATGATTCCAGGATGAAGAATCTGCCCTTAAGCGATGGAAGAATTCGAAAGCTTACTACTAAAATTTATTGTACTGCAATAAAATCCCTAATTTTGTAAAATAAAGTTCCAAAAGAAGAAGAAAAACCCCTTAGTATATATATTATGACTATTGTTGTTCTTGGGCACAAAATTTCCCGTATTCCTACATATACTATCAATTCGCATGGATGAAGATTTACATAAAATGACGGTTGGTGTTTCCGTGGGAGAGAAACTTTCCCTCGCGGTTGCTGTGCCTATTGGTTGGCTTCTGGCTTGGATATTTGAACAGGCCAATCAGAGCGTAGCTCCTGACTCTGAATCTCCCGGGCTTTTGTAAGGGACTCTGACCCACTCTAGAAGGAGCTGCTCCCCAGCAGGAAAGGCCGTCCTGGGTCAGAGACGCAGCTGGAGTCCCTCTAGCCTCCTCCTGAGGAAGGGAGACCCGCACTCCGTCGCATGGAGCGGCTCCAAAAAGAGCCGAAGGAACCTTGCTAAAAGGAAGATGACTACTGACACTCTTTTATAGAGTCTGTTTTATTCATTTTATTAAACCAGTTTGTTTTAAGCTCTCCTCTGACTCCTTTGTTTGCTGCATCGCAAGCGGATACAAAACCTCCACAACAAACTCCAGATGATTTCCCTCTCTCCATCCAAACTTGAGTTCATCACTTGGATGCTCACTTTTGTTTCAAGTAGTGATTGAAACGGTTGTCGTGGCCCCTGCCCAGCCCAGCCCCACATATTTATAACTACTCATTGATACACAATTCCTGATCCTTATAGAAACAAATGGTTTTTTCTTAGAATTGGTAAATCTTTCTCACATTAAAAAAAATCTTCTTCCTTTTATGATAGTTCCATTTTAATTATTCTGAATCCCCTTTTGTGGCCAGAGAAAAATTAGTCCTTCTACAAATAATGGTGTGTTTGTGACTCTTAACTCTGGTGGAGAACTATCTCCATCCCACCTTCTCAACACTCATTCAATGTCAAAGTGATGAGTATCTACCATTTGCCTCTGGATTTGGATCTGGGCTTGAGACTCAGTCAGATGGTGGAGACAAAGAGGATTAAATTGAAAAAAAAGGATTTTCTTGCTTCTATTCATGATGATATAAGAATAACACAAGCATTTTGTGTCAAAGAGTTTCTCTATTAGGGACTTTAATATACTATGGTGTATTTTTGCCATTCAGTTGGTGGGTAAGGATCCCCAGCGCCTGCACAATCTCACACTTGGCCACAACCTCCCTGACAACTATCAGAATCCACTTGGCCCTTCAGAGGCCTTGCTGGACGTGCTCTCTACTGGAGGAGCCCCTGTTCCCAGGGACGGTTGTGGGAGGAAGGACAACTTCCTTCGGCTCCTCTGGATGCGGCTGACAGGATGGGCATCTCCATCCAGATGTCCACATTAGTGGGAACCGACAAAGCTACAGGAAGTCCTTGATTTATATCCATTCATTTTGCGACAATTCCAAGTTTCACGGCCATTAAAAAAAGCCGTCTATGATGGGTCCTCGCACTTACGGCTAGTGCAGCATCCCCTTGGACACAGAGTCACTATTTGGGTGCCTGGCAATCAACAAGGATTTATGACAAGTAAAGTCAGGGGGCGAAATGGTGTTTGCTTCATGACTGCAGAATTCACTCAACAACCCCAGTGATTCGCTTAACAACGGTGGCAATAAGCATTGTAAAATTCAGCACAACTCACTTAGCAACCGCCTAGCTCAGCAATGCCATGTCTGGTCCCAATTCTGGTTGTAAGTGGAGGACTATCTGCAGGATGCAGCAGCAGGCTGATTTGGACAAGCTTAAGCAGGGTTGGGAGACCACCAGGAAATGCCAGGGGTAGGTTGAGGATAAGGCAGCGGCCAACCTGTCTTGCAACTTATCAAGAAAAGGTGGGGCTTTAGTGACTTTGAACCAATCAGTAAGTGACTCTGAGTTCTAGTCCTGCCTTAGGCGAAGGTAGCTGGGGGCTTTGAGCCAATCACCTGGAGGCCCGATTTCCATTCCCAGGGCCCAGCTAGGACTTCAGGGCCAGACTCTATGCTGCCCCCCACAGGCAGTGAGTCTTAGCTGAACCCTGGCAAGAGGGAGGGGCTGTGATGGGGGGAGGGGCTCTCTGTGTCCAGGAGTTTCTCTCCTTTGCTCTCGGATGGGGCTGCTTGACCCCAGAAACAACTGTGGGGGTGGGGGGGTGGGGTGGTTGGAGGTGTCAGATATTGCCTGTATGTGATGCACCAGAGACTAAAAGGGATTAAGTCTTTACAGACATCACATGTGACTATCTCAGCCAATGAACTGCTAAAAGGGCCTGGGGAAAGGAGTGGGGAGTTGGAGGGAGAAGTCTGGTATTAAGAGGGAATTATAGGTTTTGTGGTCCAGGATATCTGTTGGAGGGCAGAGTTTTGGGGTTGTTCTAGTGTCTCTTTCTTTTTTCCTTCCCTCCCTCTCACACACAAACTACCACAAGTCTCAGAATAGAATATTGATAACTAAGGAGCCCAGCAAAGTGACATCTCTCTTCCACATCTGGTGGAGCCCCAAAGGTCCCATTCCCAGCCAGTTCCCATTGGAAGAGGGAGAAAGATCTTACCCCATCACATCTGGAAGGCCCAGGACCCCCAACCCTTCTACACAATAAAGAGGGGCTTGAAGGTGTGTGTGTGAAGGGAGTCAAGAAGAAATTTGCACCCCTTGGAAGAAAGCTGAGCTCTCATTTGGGAAGATGGAAAAAGGGGATCTTTTGGGGGGTGACCCTGACAGGCAGAAAGAGGGTTCCCTTTGCCCTCAGCTCTTCTTTTTCCCAGGGAAGCCCCCTTTGATGGGAAGGGATCCAGGCAGCCCTGATCTTCAGTGGGGAGGGAAGTCCAGAGTCTCAAATTGTTTAGTGAAACTTTTTGCTTGAAGCCAAGTTCTCCAGCAGGAAAGTTTTCTATTCTGGGCCTTCGGGGAGAAGAGAGAAGCTGCCCCCGACTCCCTGGATCTCTGCCCAAAGTCTCTCCTAGAAGATTCGGCTAAAGAGCAGAGAGAAAACTCGGAGGATAATAATTCTCCCTCTCAGGAGGGATCCCTGGATAATTCAACGACTTCTTGAACTCCGAGATTGTTGGGCGTTTCTCTGGAGGGAAGTGAGAGGGAAATAATCCCCATGTGGTTCATAATGGTAGAGCAGAGATGGAATTAAGTCTGTCATCTAGAATTGAGAGCTTTGGGATCTACAGCCTTGAAATTGGCCCCAGAGGGAATACACGGCACCTGTGGCTGAAGATAAAAAGAAATGTGACATTTGTTGGCATAGCAGTTAGAGAGAAAAGCTCAGGGGCAGTTAATGCCCAAGCATGTCACGGATCTCAAATGGCTGCTTCTTGAGTTGGAGCCAAACTTTACTTTACTTTGAAAGTTGATGCTCAATGACAAAAGGGCTGATGTAATAGTGTGTCCTGACTCCAAGAACTAAATGAAAAAATAGTGAAAAACTATTTATCAGAACTTTGCATAGTTGGAAAAAAACCCCACATACACAGACAAACAGAGGGAGGGAGAAGTGAGAGAAAAGCAAGTGAAAAGAGATGGAGAAATAAAGGAAGCAACTCATCCATGGAAGGGAGGGAGGGATATGGAAAGCTGTTATGCAAAATCCCCTTAAAACTTCCATTCTCTGAGACCAGGGAATGAGGAAGCCCATATCCCATGTTCCCTTGCCTCCCTTTCCCATGCCCAGGTCAGGCAAGGGGGCTCTTGCAGGGATGACAGAGGGGACTCTGCCTGGATGAGTGGGGAGCCCCTCTTGGGAGAAGGAAGCTGGGGAGCCTCGTGTTGAGGAAGGAAAGCAGAGCAAAATCTCCCTCCAGGTTCCATCTTCTGAGTCCTGGAAACGGGGGAGACCATATCCCATGTTCCACTGCCAGTTCTTTCCATGCTTCGGCGGGGGGAGGGCTTCCCACACTGGGAAGAGACGAACTTGGTTTATGGGTCCCAGGGTTGGATGTTGTGGGGACGCAGCCCCCGGGGTTTCTCCAGCTTTGCTTGGGCTCCGTGTCTTTCCAGGAGAGGCTCCTGTGGGGCAGAAGCCATGCGGGGCTGAGTCTCCCAAGGGGGATCTGGGGTTGCACTGGAGGAAAAGGCAGCCGGACTCAGCCTGGAATAGAATAGAATTTTTTTTATTGGCCAAGTGTGATTGGAGACAGAAGGAATTTGTCTTTGGTGCAGAAGCTCTCAAAGTACATAAAAGAAAAGTGGGGACAGGGGGAGGGTGAGGGGAGGGGAGGGGGCTGGGGGAACATAATAAACTAAGAAAGGTCAAAATATAAAGAATCTTAGTGCATTATATGAACCTGGAAATGACAAGAAAAAATAAAAATAAAAACTTCAGTCCACTTTATAATTTTCTGCCTATCTATTCAATAATATTCTCCACAAGTTGTCACTTTCCTGCTTCTTAATGAGCTGTTATCCAAAATTTAATATTGCTAGAAAAAGATGGGAAATGAACAATTTTAAAGTCAGCTGCAATTAGGATTGTTATATGGGATTCTGATATAAAACAGAATTTCGAACAGGCCCCACTCGTAACTTTGGGCAGAGTTGAAGGGCACTGATGGCCTCCTTGGCATTAGAAGACAGGCAAGACGAGAGTTCAATGGCATTTACTCCAAGTGGCCCCAAACTCCATAACTCTGGGTGAGCTGCCCAGCAATCTCTGGAGACAAGAGGCCACGTTGAAGGACAGCAGAAGTCAATTCTCTTGTTATTGAACTATCTTCCCCAGCATCACTTCCTACATCCTCATAGTGGATTGACGATTCTTCCTTCCCTTGCGGCCCTTTATTCGTTTTTTTGATTGCGGCTGCGGACTTTTGGGATGCTTCGGTTGCAGCGCTTCTTCCATAGTCTCTTGGAAAGTTATCCTGGTCTTAGCCATCTCAGAAGGGATGAGGCTTGGGGTGCGTAGTGTGCTTTCAGGATGCCCTGGAGTGTCGGCCAGGTCATAGTTCTCAGTTCTGCCGGACAGGCTAAAGCTTTCACCATTTTAAAAACAGCGGCTCCACAGTGCGAGAGGAATAGCACCCTTTTCCTCTGTTCTGACAGGCTCAGCAAATCGTTTGCTTCCAGGAACATGTGGAATCGCTCCATGTATGATTTCCAGTCTTCTCCCGCCGGGTTGAACCGTGTAGGTGGAATTATTGAAGACATCTTGTGCTGGCCATTGTATTTTCGATGGCCGTTGATTGCCATGTGGAGGTTTCAGCAGCCTAGTGTCCTATTGTCCTTCTGAGATCCCACCTTCGTCGCCAGTGGTGAGTAGTGGTTGCAGACAGAGGAGGCAGGACATGTTCGGCAGTTTAAACAGCTTTATTCGGCTCCAGTACAGCAATGGCAATGCGAGCCGCAGGAGCCCCTTTTAAACGGAGCTGTCCACGACTTCAGCCACTGACACACCTTTAATTTTCCCGCACCAGCTACTCGCTCCTGATTGGTTCCTGCGCTCATCTATTCAATACTTAACAAGTTCCTTTATTAGAGAAGTCATATTGGAACATCTGGGAAAACCCAAATCTGAATTCCTGCGTTTTCCCAACCCCTCTACTAAACTCAATCCCTGCCCGTGTCCACTGTCAAGCCCTCACATGCACCAATCAGGGTCCTGATCCCCAAGTCACCCCGAGTTCAGGAACGCTTGCCCAGGTGTTAGCAAGTGTCCTTGGTCCCACGGGAAAGGAATGTGGTTGTGACTATTCTCTGGCTTCACCCCCTTTCTCCCTCCCGATTCCCATCGCAGGCCTCTCCGCTGTGGCAGCCCTGAAGATTCAAAATGGATCCAGGGCTGATAGCCTGGATGATGCCACAGGACCCCTCTCGTCTTTCTGGTGCAGAGCTAGTTCATCCTTCTGGTGCACCCTGGAGAAGCTCAGGAGCACACACTAAACGGACTAGCACTCCTCGGTGGTGAAACAAATAGTATGTACTAACATTGTGGTCTCCTGGCTAATTATACCTTTCCCATCTGCTCAATAAATAATTTAGCACTTTGGACATGCATTAGAATCCTTTCTTAGTCCTGGTAAAGCATTAATATCCAGACTGAATAACAAGGGTTGCAATATTTTTATTTATTGATTGATTGATTAGGCCTTGGGCCATTTCAAAGTGCAGAGTTCCAGAAACAAATCATTACAAAAGTTTGGTAAAACAATTTAAATTAAATTGGAATAACGCACGATTTAAAATGAAATTAGAATAAAATACGATCAAAAATGAAATCGGAATACAATACAATCATTTGAAATACAAATTAAATATGATTAAAATTATATTATAATGTCACCCCTGCATCTACCCAATCAGTCTTCAAACTACTATTAAAATTCCATTGTTAAATCAAATGATCTTTCCTACAATCTACCACATTCTGCTGCACCAACTTTGTCCTTTTTTCCATCAACTTTACCCCAAATTTGGCAATCCATTTCCCCAGCTGCAAGTCAGAACCTAACAGTCAGTGTTGCAAGAAGCGCTCTTTAGACTGAGGGGTGCTGGTATAAAAGATCCTGCCCAGCTGATGTTCCCTCAAACCTGAGTATAGGGAGCAGTCAAAAATTACATGGGAGATTGTTTCAACTCCCCCCGTCCCACATAAACCGACTCTTTCTCTTACCGGGATACCCTTATACCTACCTCAAAGCATGTTTGTTTGAAGTTGGTCTAATCTCAATTTGGTAAAAAATCTCCTTATGACGGGAAATAAAGGCACAGTTAAATATTTTTCTATTTTAAAATTTTGTTTATTGGCTGATAACCAGGGGCAAACTTTTACTGCTGTCACCTGTGCAATATCCAGTTGGGCACTTATGTCCTTCAATCTCTGTGCAATCCAATTTCGGATCTGCCTATGATCGTACTGCTGCCAGTTTAAAGGGATACCAGAGCTAGATACCTGCTTCAGAACTCTGGATAACCACTTATTTTTATTACTTGAGATAATCTGCCCCATTAGAGCTAATCTTGGTAACCTCCCTTCCTCCATCTCGATTATAAACGGTCTTCAACAAGGCCCTAGTGCCAATCGCATGGACTCCCGTCTCTGCCCTTGCTACACAGGCTGGGCTTCCAGGGGACACGGCCAGAATTCTCCTCAGGAACTTATTTTGAGGAGTTTCCAGCCCAGGCAACTTAACTGACCCCCATATTTCTTCCCCATAGGTAATTACTGGTTCAATTTTCGCCTGGAAGACCTTTAGCACTGGGATGAATGAAGGTGGAGTTTTCTCTAAAATAAGTTTGTTGAATTGAGCCATCTGAGCCATGGCCTTCCGAGCTCCGGCTTTTACCTGCTTATTCCATTTGCCATTTGTCTGAAATACTAGCCCTCAAAAGGGAAATGACTGAACTTGTTCTATTCTTCTGTCACTTAAAACCCATCTCCTCATATTTTGCTGCCTGCTAAATATCATTACCTTTGATTTCTCTACGTTAATCGTCAAGCGATTTTTTATACAATATGCTGCCAACCTCCCGAGTGACCTTCGTAGCCCCACCTGTGAGGCCGACAGCAAAATCACATCATCGGCATATAACAAGCCTGTCTTGTCCCTATACTAGGCCCATGGAGTGATATATCTTCCAAACATTTTGGAAGGTCACTTAAATATAAATTGAAAAGTGATGCAACCTTCTCTGACGCCCTTCTTTATTGGGGTTGCATTTGTTACCGATCCTGTCCTATTCACTCGAACTCTTACCTGGGTTTCCGTCTATAACAATCTAATTAGATATAACAATTTCTTTTCAGTTCCCATGGCCTCTAATTGATCCAATGAAATTTCTCTATCAATTGGGTCGAAGGCTGCCTTCAAGTCTATGAATGCCACGTACAGAGGTTTTTTCCAAAACTTAAACTTTGTTATTAGATGGTCCAACACGAAACAATTATCCATCGTAGATCTTCCGCTCCTGAAACTGGACTGTTCTTCAGCTAGAATGTTCTTTCTCATTATCCAGGCCTCTAATTTATGAAGCAAATGCTTAGCATGAATTTTTGGTGAAATATTGATTAGACTAATTAATCGGAAATTATCTGGGTTATCTCTAGAGCCTTTTTCATGTAAGGGAATAATGATTGATGAACGCCAACTGGCAGGAATTTGTCCTGTTCTGTTAATAGAAGTAAAGAGACCTGCCAGGACAGGCGCCCATCAGGCCATGTTATCTTTCAATAAGGATGCCGGGAGCTTTCTTTGTCTTCAGGGAGGAGATTCCACTCCTCACCTCTGTGATTGACACTTCTTCCCACTGGGGCAAAGCTTCCTATTCCGTATCCAGCTCGGAGAGGATAGAGCCTCATCAGAGATTTCCGCGGCTGCAGGAGTGGCCAAATGCTTCTCCCAACTTTCTGCGCTAATATTTGGGTCACTTATTGGTTTTCTATCTCTAATAATTTTGGAGACCTCCAACCGGAATAGTGGGGGTGAGGCCAGTTTTGCTGCCTCTTCTAGGCCAGCCCATAAATTGTGTGTGTGTGTGGGGGGGGGGGGGGGGGTAATGTGACTGGTTGGGCATGGCCAATTTTTTTGTTTACTTTTAAAACCATTTTTTACATGTAAAACCATGTAAAAAAATGCTTTCAAAAGGCTCTGATGATCCCAGCTGATCGGCAGGCAACTCAGCTGGGATCGTCAGAGCCTGGATCGTCAGAGCCATTTAAAAGGAAAAAAAGGCTCTGATGATCACGCGGCTCAGCTGGGCATGGGGGGTGGGGGCAGGGATTTTTGCTACCGGTTCTCTGAACTGCCCACCGCCATCGCTACCTACTCGCCAGAGCCTGTCCGAACCGGGAGCATTTCACCCCTCAGTAAAGTCAGTGGGCGAAACGGCGTTTGTTTCATGACTGCAGGATTCACTCAACAACCCCAGTGATTCACTTAACAACCGTGGCAATAAACATTCACTTAGCAACCTAGCTTAGCAATGGCATTTCTGGTCCCAATTCTGGTCGTAAGTCGAGGACTGCCTGTAGGATGCAGCAGGAGGCTGATTTGGAAAAGCTTAATCAGGGCTGGATTTAAGCAGGGTTGGGAGACCACCAGGAAATGCCAGGGGTAGGTTGAGGAGAAGGCAGTGGCCAGCCTATCTTGCAACCTGTCAAGAAAAGATGGTGCTTTAGTGACTTTGAACCAATCAGTAACTGACTCTGAGTTCTAGTCCTGCCTTAGGTGAAGGTAGCTGGGGGCTTTGAGCCAATCACCTGGAGGCCCCGATTTCAATTCCCAAGGCCCAGCTAGGACTTCAGGGCCAGACTCTATGCTGCCCCCCACAGGCAGTGAGTCTTAGCTGAACCCTGGCAAGAGGGAGGGGCTGTGATGGGGGGAGGGGCTCTCTGTGTCCAGGAGTTTCTCTCCTTTGCTCTCGGATGGGGCTGCTCTACCCCAGAAAGACCCAGGGGGGGGGGGACTTGGGGTTCTGGTGGAAGACGAGGCGGCAGTGGTGACCAGCAGGGCCTTTGCCCAAAATCCTCTCTGCCTTAACATTGACAATGGTTAAGGAATCAGGCTACAAAGCAAGAGATCCTGAGTTCAAGTCCTGCCTTAGCCTTGAAAGTTTGTTTGCTGACCTCGGGACAGACACTCTCTTTCAGACAAGCCCACCTCACAGGGTGATTGTTGTGGGGAAAAGAGGAGGAAGAAGAAAAGTTGGACATGTTCACCTCCTTTAGTCATTTGTAAAAATAATAAAACACTGGGGGAAAATATAACTAAAATTAAAACTGTCTTTCCTGCTTCTGTTTGCATGGAATCTGTCCTAGCCTTGTGCAGATATAGGAGTTTCTCTTCTCACAAGGAGGAAGAGGGTTTTTTAAAATCATCCCTTCCAATTTCACTCACTCTGTTTTTTGCAGCCTTTGGGGGCATCAGTGGCGGCATCGGACCCCCTCCCAGCCCTGAGACACAGCAGGTTTCTCTGTTTCTTTGGGAAAGATTCCTTCCCCAATCAGAGTCTCCTGGAGCCCCATCATCCACTTCCCTCCCTGACTGGGATCAGCTGAATTCCTCCATTCAGACAAAGGAAAAAGGGAGTTTGCACAGAGCCTCTGGGTCAGTCTCCATTCTTCCGCACAGAGGGTCCCTCTCACTCTGCAAAGCCAATTTCCCTCTCAGTTCCTGGATACTCCAGACATCGCTCGGCTGAGCTCACAGCAGGGCCAGGGAGGCTGAGAAATTGACACTTACAACTGTCCTCACATTTTACATTTTGCGTCCTATCTTGTCACTGTGGTGAAGGGAAGCACCACAAGTGTGAAATGAGTGGCACAGTTGTTAAGAATGCTCAATGGGCATAAATATGTGGACAGTCGTAAGTATGAGTCAATAGTGCAAGGACCGATCATCAATCACTTTTTTCAGCCCTCTGAGTAGTCCCTATGCACATAGCCATGCCCACCCAGTCACATGACCACTAGCTACACCCACCTGGTCACATGACCACCAAGCCACTCCCCCCAAATAAGCCACGCCCACAGAACGGGTTGTTAAAAATTTGAATCCCACCACTGGTTAAGGATGCTGTGTGATCCTAATCACATGGAAAGTAATCAAACCAGGCTCTTAGTGCCAATAAAGGATTAAAGATAAAACTCCTTTCAATACTCAGGAAAGAAAAACCCCGACTCCCTTTTCATAGAGAAAGGGGCTTTTACTGAATGTGAACTGAATGCAACCAGAGAAAAGCAAAAGGCGTGAAAATTACACATGGAAAACATCCCTAAAACCCCTCCCCCAACCGTCCAGCCAGGATTATCCAATCCACATTCCCCCCAGGGTTCATGTGGGGTGCAGCACCCGATGGTGCCATCCTCCTGCTCTGCCACGACGGTTGACCTTGAGTAGTTATCAGCTTCAAAGAAAACTTTCTCTTCTCTCCTCCACCAGCTCCCTTCCCCCCTCCCAGGCATTGCAACAGCCCCCCCTCCCCCCGTTACAATGGCAGCCGAGCAAGCAAGCAATGAAAAAGCGGAGGCTGACACTCCCGAAAAAACCCTTGTGGACAGTTTCCCTTTCCTAAGAAGACAAGAAACGGCTGTTCCCACCCCTGGAATTTCCCAACCTCTGAGAAGTTGGCTACACAATTGGGAAGAGCCAGAAGACTAGGAAAGCCATCTTCTCTCCGATGATTGACAGCTGACTGACAGTTGAGCTGGAGGGATGACATCATCCAGCCAGTAGGATCCCAAGGAGATGACAGGCCTCCCTTGGGATCCTATCCAAGCTCCCCTCCTCCACCTTTTCTACTCACCCCAAGGCCAGCCCAAGGCCTCTGGGAAACTACGGACAGGCCCCCAAAGCTCCTAATTTCTCCCCTTTGGGCCCAGAGGGCCTGGCTCTTTTGTGGTAGATTGCCTCTTCCTATGGAAGCTCAGCTAAGCTAGAGGACTGAGCAAGACTCACTGATGCAGCTCTTGCTCAGCCTCCAGTTCGATTCCCTTTGTGTTGAGATGCTGGGGGGGGGGGGTTGTGTGTGTGTTGTTGTTGTTGTGGCAACATCCCTCTGTCAGCTCCCTCTGTTTTTGCTGCTCAGGTCCAGACCTTTTTTTCTGGGGGCCAAAGTCTCGTTTGATGGTTTTTAAGGGCAGAGAAAGGGGAGAAATTCTCTGCCTGGGTTTTTAAATGCAGACACCATTTCTAATAGCCTAATGGAGCTGAGCCCCAAATCACAGGACCCTCTTTTAGATGGGATCCAGGAAGGGGGGGGGGGGGATCCAGTTGTATTCAGAGAGCCAAAAGATCCCATTTTGCCTTTTTACCCAAGAGGCCTGGATCTTCCCAGGTAGACAGTCTGTTAAGGATTGGGTCCCTATAGCTGTCAGAAGGGCTGCTAAAGTGAATCTAGCCTTTAGATGAGCCTCACTCTTAACTCCAAGTCTTTTGGGGGGAAATGTCACATTTCTTCAGCCACAGGTGCCGTGTACTCTCTCTGGGGCCAGTTTGAAGCATGAGCTCCCAAACGTCTCAATTCTAGGTGACCGATTTAATTCAATCTCTGCTCCTATTATTTTGAATCACATGAACATTATTTCCCTTTGATTTCCCTCCAGAGAATTTCCCAACAACCGTTGAATCCAAGAACTACTTGAATTATCCAGGGATCCCTCCTGAGAGGGAGAATTATGGTAAAAGTCTCAGCTCTGCTCTTTGGCCGAATCCTCCACCGGAGACTTTGGGCAGAGAAATAGGGAGTTTGGGGACAGGCAGAGTCTGTGCTCTTGAATCTACGTCTCTCTCCTTTCCAGGTGAAGCTGAGTGTTTCTCTGTGTTTGAATCAGAAAAGCAACTGGATCATATTCCAAATTGTGAGAGTCCTTTGAATTCTTCTGCTTCTTCTTTAGAAACAGGAAAGGGATTCATTGATTCACCCCATGAATGATGGACCTCCTGCTTCTGCTTCTGATGCTGCTGGTGTCCCATCCAGTCTCTGGGAAGCTGAGAATGAAATGCCCGCTGAGTTTGGAGAACCAGGATGGAAAACCTCCACAGAGCTTTTACAGCCCAGGAGACCATCTAATCAGTATAGTCACCAATGGAACGGAAAGATTGCATACAAAGTTGCTTTTCAACGTGGCTCCTTCTCTTCAGTTTGTTTTCCATGATCCGTAAGTCACTCAGGGTGATGGAGTTGCACTCCCTCCATTCAAACACTCTCCTTCTTTTCTCTTTTTTCCCCATTTATTCCTATATTGGGAAATATATCTAATTTCCTGAATGATTTTGATTTCCATGGCTTCTCTCTTTGCTCCGATTTTCTGAAAGAGACTCAAAAAGGGGTATGAAAAAAAGCTGAAAGGCCTGCAGATTATTTTCCTCTCTCTGCTCAATCTTTAATTTATCACTTGAATAATGAATTTTATTTAAAGTAGTGGTGGAATCAGTTGTAGTTGCCGGACCTCAGCCCATTTCCATATTTGTGTAACTGATCATTGCTTTTGGATCAATGTTGGTTTAAAGCTCAGTAGGCTTGTGGAGGATTATATATATTATATATAACTAAAGTATTTCTTGTGGCTGTTGATTATAATAACTTTTTTTTCAATAGGACTTCTTACGAATTTTTTCATTGCTTACAATTCATTTTCAACATTCAACTGGCCAACAAGAATTCCCATCTCTTGCACAATCTCACACTTGGCTACAATATCCATAACAACTATTGGAGCACTTTCCACACTTCAGATGCCTTGCTGGACATGCTCTCCACTGGAGAAGGCAATGTCCCCAACTACAGGTGTGGAAGGAAGGAGAACCTCCTCACTCTCCTTGATGCAGCTCACAGGGAGATCTCCATTCAGATGTCAACTTTAGGAGGCATCTACAAAGTCCCCCAGGTTTGTGTGTGTTTTGCTCCCTCTGGTAAAGTGAGGGGTGGGTGGTGGTGGGTGAGGAATAGATGCAATCATATCTTCTCCATGGAATTCAAGGGCTGCTTTTCTCTATATTAGCAAAAACATCAATATTTTACCCCATTATGTTCATGTTGAGATTAATCATAAAAGGCCTGAAATGCAAGCAATACATTCCCTGGAGAAGATATTCTAACAACATTTTTAACTGATCAAAAAATATCCCTGGTTGTTGGGCATCTATTGGCACCTTCATTTTCACAGATAAATAAGGCCTGCCCTATCCAGTCGGATTGAAGTTGGCTATAGTAGCATTTTATCCATCTAAAAAGTGGAATAAAAATTACTCTAGCAATTATAAGCCAAATAGACTAGGAGATATTGTGGCTAAAATTTATGCCATGATCCTCTTAGTTAAACTTGAGAAAAATTCATTCCTTGCAGAGGTTTTAGATAGAGTTAAATGCTATATAAATTTTGTAAGAAATAATGCATAAGTTAATAATCTAATATTGGCAACAAGTTTGTCTTGAAATATCTAATCTATATCTATATCAGTGAGGTAGAACAAGGTTTGCTGCTTTCTAGATTTTAGTGCAGCATTTGACTCAATAAACAGAAAATTGAGGTTTGGGCTCAATGGAGCCATGAGAAGAAGGATCTATGCTTACCAAGAGGGAAGGGAAAGATGCAAATTTGAACCCTTGTTATTCAGTATGGATATGAATGACTTCCTAGGACTAATGCAGGATCAAAAACAGATCATAAATAAATGTTATTTCGTTTTTTGACTAAAATTACTAAATTAGTGGACCAAAGAAATGCAGTGATTGTAGTAGACAGTACTTGGATTTCAGAAAGGTCGTGAGAGCACGGCGGAAGGTGGAGCTCTTTCCAGATAGTAGGTGCCCCCACAGAGTGTAGGTGCTCTCGCCCTGTGGGCCGCCAATTGACATTGTTTGACCAACGGCACCCGGAGAAGTGGTGGGAGGCCGTTGGCAGCAGCAGGCGGTCCCGTAAATAACCAGTTCCTAAGCCATGGAACAAACATATTTGTTCTCTTTTTTTCTTTAAAGTTTAACAATTCGTTCTTTATCTTAATATCTTTATATTTGTTTGGGGTTGCCTTTCTTCCCTTTCATCTTTTTTATTGTTCAGCAATCTTTCTCCTCAAACCTACCACCTCTCTCTTTTCTTTCCTTCTGACTTTCTCTCCCCCTTCTACTTCTACTTCTCCTCCCTACTTCCTCTTCCTTTCTCCTTCTCCTCCTCTCTTCCTCCCTCTCTTACCCTCACTCCTACTCTAATTTCCCTTCCCTTCCTTCCTCCCTTCTCTTCCTTTCCTCTCTCTCCTTCCTTCTTCCATCTCTCTTCTCCTTCTTTCATCCCTCTCTATTGCTGTATTCTTTTGTGCATATGGATTACTCAGAGGGCTGAAAAAGTTATTTTTGACTGGTCCTCGCACTTTTGACCAGTCCTTGAACTTACGACTGTCCTCACATTTTACGTTTTTTGCCCTATCTTGTCACCATGGTGAAGAGAAGCAGTTGTGAAATGAGTGACATGGTTGTTAGGAATGCTACATGGGCATAAATTTGAGGATGGTCATAAGTGTGAGGACCTTTCAAAAGTGGGAGGATCTGTCAGAAATGACTTTTTTCAGCCCTCTGAGTACTCCCTATACACATAGCCATGGCCACCCAGTCACATGACCAGCTAGCCACACCCACCCAGTCACATGACCGCCAAGCCACGCCCACAAAATAAGCCATGCCCACAGAACTGGTAGTAAAAAAAATTAGAACCCACCCCTGCTCTATGTGTGTGTCTGTGTTTGTGTCTTGTGGCACGATGGACTTTTTTCTATACTTATCTTCTTTTCTTCTTTCTACTCCAGCTTAATTCAAGAAATTTAAAACTAAATTTTAAATTTAAAATTTAAACGTTCATTTATTGTATGTTTTAGCCTCCAGTCCCCTAATCCTCTTGGTTGCTCTTCTCTGCACTTTTTCTAGAGTCTCAACACCTTTTTTATAGTGTGGTGACCAAAACTGGATGCAGGATTCTAGGTGTTACTAAGGCTTTATAGGGTGGTATTAGTTCCTCTCTTGATCTTGATTGTATCCCTCTGTTAATGCGATTTAGGATTGCATTGGCTTTTTTGGCTGCCGTTGCACTCTTGACTCATATTTAATTGGTTGTCCACTAAGACTCCAGGATCTTCTCACAGTTACTGCTATTATGCCTGGTTTACTGCTTGAACAGGGGTTCAGACTAGAGGACCTCCAAGGTCCCTTCCAACCCTTTTATTTTGGTATAAATTCTGTTATAGGTACACATGTTTAGCCTGCTAAATTCCTATTGGAATACACGGATTTATACAGATAACGTGATATTATCATACTTACACATTGGATTGTATAGACTTGGATTGTTTTGTCTTAATAATTATCTGATAATTTATAAAGCAAGTTCAAAAGTTATGGTCTTTGTGAAATGACATCGTAGCCATAGATGGTCAGCCAATAGAGCAAGTAGCACCTTTCCTTACCTGGGGTTGTTTTCTCTGAGCCTGAATCTTGGCTCCATCATCATCCGAGGAGCTCAGTTAGAGAAAGGGCAGGAGGGAAAGTGGTGCTGAAATGAAAACCTCACAGCTCTCCAGCTTCCTCAGCCCCAATGATTAAAGTATCTGAGGCCCAGTTTTCCCCCATGTTCTTCCATCAATCTGATATTTAGGGCTCCAGAGAGAACCAACCCAATCTCAGCCTCTGAGGAGGATCTTGGGGTGGGTAAAAGGACTCCAGCTGCTGCCCTCAGAGCTGATTTGGGAATTTCCACAACTTCTGCTTTGTCTAAATTCAGAAAATATGGGTATTATTGGCATAAAATTTAATCTATGGAAACTGACAGACTCTGAAAATTGTGGCTGTTGGAACAGAGAAAACTTCAATGAAAGACCAAACTTGGATTATGCAACTGACAAATCTTATTAGGCTTTGAGGTCTGCCTGTTTCTTGTATAACTGGAGAAAGAAGTTAAAAAATTTCCTCCAGAAAGAATCTGGGATAGAGAAGCAAAAAAAGATGCAGCAATCTTCAAAAATTATAATAGGCCCTTTATTGGAATAGAATACTCCAGTTGGCATTTGCACATGTTAATCTAATTGTGGTAAATTGTAGGGGTGATACAGTAATATGATTTACATTTTTATTATTTTTTAATTTGCTTATTATTTTCCATTATTATGATACAATCTTGCTAATATTCTGTCTTTAATATTTTAAACAATGTCTGATTAACAAACTGTTCTAATACATTCAGGAGAACCAGGTTGGATTTATTAAAATCTAATATTTTGGATTTGATTTGACCCCAAAAGTAACACAGCTTTCTTCATTGCTTTTTTAGATCAATTTTAAATCTGCTTCAGAGGCTCTGAGTGATAAAAGGAAATTCCCCTTTTTCCACCAAATTCTCCCCAAAGAAGGATTCCAGTACCCAGCAATTGTCCAGCTGCTCCTCCATTTCAGATGGACCCTGATTGGCCTCTTTGCTTCAGACACAGAGAAGGGAGAGAATTTCATGAGGATTTTTCCTCCTGTGCTTGTCAGGAGTGGAATTTGTGTGGTTCTATCACAACTGTTCTCAACAACTGGATACACAAAAGCCCTCAGGGATTCCCTCTCTAAGTGGAGACAAGTCAACGTCTTTGTTCACTTCTTGGAATTTGAGTCCATTTCGGACAGAATTCTTCCTTTCCATTTAACATTGATGCGTCTGCCAGGACCGATTGAAGGGAAAGTCTGGATCCTCACAAATTTTGCAGGGTGTAAAATGTACAAGCGTAGACTTTTCAAATACATCCATAGTATTTGGAACTTTGGTTATCTGGGAAAAGAAACGCCAATGGATGATGCCTTTGAACCCCATTTCTTTGTGGAACAAAAGTTTCAAGATCCTTATTTCCGCTGTTCTCCTTCAAAGAATGTCTTTTCTGTCAAAGGCCACAGAAGATGCACCCAGAAAGGCCCACTGGAGACCCAGGAGAAAAGGAACAGAATAAGGATCCCAAATGACTATGAATCTTACAACCTCATGACGACTCTGTCCCAGGCCTTGAATGCCGCTTATTCCTCCAGAATGAAGAGGAGGGGAAGGAAGGAGGGAGAAAAGACTTTGGGGTCTCCAAGGCTGCGGCCGTGGCAGGTATGGGGGTCCCGATATGGATCCATTAATCTGAGATCCTTTGGAGGAGGAATCCAGAGGAGAAGGAGGGGAACCAACTCAACATATCTGTCCAATTCAGTTGTTCAGGGAATATTGGATCCAAAGAGTAGATACCATGGCATTTTATTTTTGTTTTTTTTTAATTAATTTTTATTCAACATTTATATCTTTAACATCCTTGTTACATTTTTACAGCTTTCCGATACCGGCATCTGTAATAATATCTATAGATATTCTTGGTAATTATCTTTGTTTTGTTTTTATTTATTTTCAGGCCTGCTACTATTCCAAATTTTTCTATTTCTAGTAGGAGTTTTTCTCCTGACTGCAAAGGGTCCTCTAATATAAATGCCATGTCATCTGCAAAGGCCCCTGTTTTGTATTCTTCTCTTTTAATTTTTAACCCTGTTATTTCCTTATTTCCCCTTACCTGTGCCAATAATATTTCCCATGAAAGGATGAATAAGAGGGGGGACAATGGACAGCCTTGTCTAAGCCCTTTGTTTATATCGACTTTTTCTGTATGATCTCCACTGACCATAATTTTTCTGTTTGCTTAGAATAAATTGTCTTCATCATTTCTATAAATTTTTCCCCAAATTTCGTCCCGATGAATTGATTAATTAAAAACCGCCAATTCAAGTTGTCAAACGCCTTTTGTGCATCTATCATTATTACTGCCAATTGTTTTTCTGGATGAGCCTCATAGTATTCTAGAATATTCATGATAATAGGCTCCAACTGGTGCAGAATGCGGCCGCGCGGGGGATTATGGGAGCGACGGGACGCTCCCACGTGACACCTCTCCTGCGCGAGCTGCATTGGCTGCCGGTGGACTTCCGGGTGCGTTTCAAGGTGTTGGTGACCACCTTTAAAGCGCTCCATGGCTTAGGGCCAGGGTACTTACGGGACCGCCTTCTGCCACCAATAGCCTCCCACCGGCCGGTGCACTCCCACAGAGAGGGTCTCCTCAGGGTGCCGTCAGCCAGACAATGTCGGCTGGCGACCCCCAGGGGGAGGGCTTTCTCTGTGGCAGCCCCCTCCCTCTGGAACGATCTCCCTCCAGAACTGAGAAGAATTCCCGACCTCCGGACTTTTCGTCGGGCCCTGAAAACCCATCTCTTTCGGCTTGCTGGTCTAGCCTGACCCCCTTAAAGTTTTTTAAATTTTTAAAGATTTGTATTTTATGGTTGGGTATTTTAATATTTAATGGTTTTAATTTCTTAGCCAGGGTTATATGCTTTTTAAAGAAATTTTTAACTTTTGTGTATTGTTTTTTATTTGGCTGTCCACCGCCCTGAGTCCGCAAGGAGAAGGGCGGTATACAAATCTAATAAATAATAATAAATAATAATAATAATAATAATCCTTGTATTATTCTTAATTTCTCGTTTGGGTAAAAACCCATTTTGATCCAAATGAAGTATTTTATTTAATATCTTTTTTAGTCTTTCATTTAACAGTGAGATTGGCCTATAGTTTTGAATGAATTGATTGTCTGTACTTTCCTTTGCAATTAATACTATATATGCCTCCATCCATGAATTTGGCATTTTGGCTTTCTCTAATACCTTGTTATATATATCCAACATAATGTCTTCCAAAATTTCCTGAAATTTTTTATATGCTTCCACCGGAATTCCATCTGTCCCTGGTGTTTTGTTATTTTTCTGTTTTTTAATTGCCTCTCTTAACTCTGTTAATGTAATTTCCCCATTCAACATTTCCCTATCTTCATCTGTTATACTTGGCAAGTTCCTCTCCTGTAGGTAATTTATAATATTTTCTTCTTTAATGTTTTCTTGACTATACAGTATTTGAAAATAATTTTGAATAATATTCCCGCCCCCCCTCAATTCTATGGAGCAAATTTCCTTGCTCATCTCGTAAATATTGTACCAATTTTTTAGCTTTTTCTTTTTTCAATTTGTGGGTGAGCCATTTCCCTGGTTTATTTGCCGATTCAAAATAGTTTTGTTTTCCCAGGTTTATATTCCTTATCATTTCTTCCTTTTCTAGTATATTAATTTTATGTTTCATTAACTCCATTTCCTTTCTGATTTCCCTGTTTTGGGAATCTTTCTGAAGCGATAATTCTAATTTTTTCGGCTTCTCCAATGTTGACATTCGTTGTTCCTTCTTCTCTTTGTTTCTCCTCACCATATACGCAACAGTTATCCCCCTTATTCATCACCTTCAAGTTTCATAGGAAACATTAAAAAGGGTTAAAAACTATTTCGGTATCATTTTGAAGACAGTTTTTATCCTCTTATTATCTACCCTCAGGTTTCTAATCACATCACATAATTGTTTGTGAGTCCTTTACTGAAATCCAGTGATATCAACAGAGTTCCCATAATCTATTTAGGAAATGCAATGAGGTGTGAGAATGACTTTTAGGATGAGGGGAAGAGAGGCTGCTAGGGAAGGATCAGAGAAGAGGGGAGAATCCTGCAGCTGCATAATGGGAGAGAAAGAAATTCAGAAAGGATCCTGGCTAACTTTTCAGGCTGAGAAAAGAGTTGGTTGGAGATTTGTTCTTTCAGATTCGCAAAATGTTGTTAATGTCGCATTACAATCAAGTAGAATTAGAACGTCTGGAGGCGTTTTCCATCAGGATGACCAGGGAGAAGATTAGCCTGACAACTTTCTTGTTGATCAATCCATGCTTTCTGGGAATCACTCTCTTGTTTTCAAAGGGTTTATGAATCATCTTTTTTTTCTGTTCATTTTATTTTCATCTGCTTTAGAATGTTCCATACAATTGACCAATTGTATCAATTATATACTTTTTCTATAGTTTGTCAGTAAATGATTGACAAATTTTTCTCAAACTTTCTTGTTCACTTATGAAGATGATGGAAGTATTTGTATCCTAATTAAGCATATTTGGAGATGAGACAATTGTAGAAGAAAGATTCGATGTGCGATAAGAAACAAAGTTCTCTGTTTTTCAAGTTCCTGGATGTTCCCATTCTAGTTTCATCCCTTTCTGGAGAAGAATGAATTTTGGAATATTTCTCAAAGAAAACTGTACTTGGACCAAAATGGAGAGATAACAGCAGATCTGGCCATTGTGAGTTACTCGGTTCTCCCCAAGGAGGATGTCAGGAGAGAGTTTCTGGCGTATTTTGAAAGACAGAGACTTTCTATCAAGCAAGATGCTCTTTCACGGCTAAAGTCGCTCAATAAGGTGAGAGAAATGTTGGTATCTTTTCTCTGTTTTCCGAAGGTCCCATTTCAGGTGGGCAAAGCCTGGAGTCTCCAGGGTGGTTGGCCTCCCATGCCAGGTGGTGTCATCTCATGGAAGTTCTTCAACAGACGGGACCTAAGTGGAGTGGCTTTGCCATGTTTTCTGGAAACCTTTCAAGATCTTACTGGTCAGAGGTTTCTTTCTTCATCACAGTTTAATTTCATATTAAAAAAACTAATAGAATAAAATTTCCTAAACTTTGACAGTGAATTTTATTATTAGTTTTAATAAGAATATATCATCATATTTAAATGTTTTTTTCAATTCCATCCCTTTAGGCTACATTAAATAGAAATCTACTTTATTGTAATGTTAAATTTTGAAAGCAAAAGGGAGGAACTAAAGGAAGAATCTGCCAGTTGTTTTACCTCCTGCATCTGTTTAGAAGTAGTCAGAGATTTCATATTTACCTCAGTGAAGACCAGAGGCTCCTTGTCTCCATCCATTTCTCCCTCCATTTTCCATGGACGGAGAGTCCTAACACCTTTTCTTTGGCCTTCCTTTTCTTCTGCTCAGTCCCTGCCTCAGTCCAAATGTGTGGAGAGTTGTCATCCTGGATTTGTCAAGAGGGCTCGAGAAGGAGAGCCAGTTTGCTGCTATGACTGCATTCCTTGTCCAGAAGGGACCTTCTCCACTCAGGAAGGTGGGTCACACGGAGAAAAATGGGAGGCTTTGTGGAACTGGATCCATCCAGAACCTTTTCATGAAAGTGCAAGTTAAAAGACAGATCAAAGCTCACTTGGGTTTTTATTTTTAACCTGCACAATTTCTTATCTAAACAGAAGTAAAACAAAAAGACTTGGAAGGAGGGGCTGGGAAGAGATGGGAGGAGGGGGTGGCAGACTGGGCAAGCTTTACTAACGGCAGAGGAAACATCTCTTCTGCTTTTTAGTTTGGATATGTGCTGCTAAGTTTACCTTTCTAGGAACATCTGAGATCTTTGAGACTAGATGACTTGTTTCCGGTCCACCTTCTTAAAGACCTTGAAATTCATTGTTTATTGGCCTCCCTTGAGGATCACTGAGAAGGTGTCACAGGGCCATAATCTGGTGCTGTGGATAGTTATGGGGGGAACTCATTACACAAATTGTCTGCCATATAGATCAATCAATCAATCAATCAATCAATCAGAATAGAGTAGAAGGAACTTTGGAGGTCTTCTAGTCCAGCCCCCTATTCAAGCAGGAGACCCTATACTATTTCAGACAAGTGACTGTCCAGTCTCTTCTTAAAAACCTCCAATGTTGAAGCACCCACAATTTCTGGAGGCCAGCTGTTCCACTGGCTAATTCCTCTCACTGATAGGAAGTTTCTCCTTAATTCCAGATTGCTTCTTGGTGTTACAAGATACTGTAGGTATCCTCCAAGTCCAGGATATTAACTGACATGTGGCAGGACTCAAGATGTTTGCCTAAAAAGATTATATGATTCATTATTAACCTCTAATTGTATAGGTTCCTATGAAGATTCTACACATTACAAGGGAAATAATTAACATCCTAGGACTTCCCTCAACTTCGTATAACTAGCTACATTTTTTAAGAAAAAAAATCCTTCTTATACTCTTTTTTTTTGAATGAAAAAAAAAACTATTAACTATTTTTAATGAAATAGTTAAGAAATACTTCTTGGAAAATGTCTGTGGTATCAGCCATTATCCAAAGAAGGCTTTTCTTGTAAGAGAAAAGGACAGAGTATTAAAAATATATTGCTTTTTTGCTTTCTCAGATATGGAAAAATGCACCAAGTGCCCAGATGATAAATATCCAAATGAGGACAGAGTCCAATGTATATCCAAAGTCATAAACTTCCTGTCTTATGAAGAACATCTGGGCATCATCCTGGTCTCTTTTGCCCTACTCTTCTTCCTAACCACAGGCCTTGTTTTAGTCACCTTCATTCAATACTTAGAAACTCCCCTTGTCAAAGCCAACAACCGGGACCTCTCCTACATCCTCCTGGTCTCCCTCCTGCTTTGCTTTTTATCTCCTCTTCTCTTCATCGGTCAACCAAAGAAAGCCACCTGCCTTCTCCGACAGACAGTCTTCAGCCTCATCTTCTCAGTTGCCATTTCTTCTCTCTTGGCCAAAACCATCATGGTGGTGCTGGCCTTCCTGGCCACAAAACCAGGAAACCGAGTGAAGAGATGGTTGGGGAAGAGCTTGGCCAACTCCATCATCCTTTCTTCTTCTGCTGTGCAAGTTATCATCTGCTCCATGTGGCTGGGAGTTTCTCCCCCCTTCCCTGACTCTAACCTCCACTCCCAGCCTGGAGAAATCATCCTGCAATGCAACGAAGGGGCCGTTGTCATGTTCTACGTCACCCTCAGCTACATAGGCTTCCTGGCTGCCATCTGCTTCACGGTGGCTTTCCTGGCCAGGAACCTGCCTGGGGCCTTCAACGAAGCCAAGCTGATCACCTTCAGCATGCTGGTCTTCTGCAGTGTCTGGGTGACTTTTGTGCCCACCTACCTGAGCACCAAAGGGAAATCCATGGTGGCTGTGCAGGTCTTCTCCATCCTGGCCTCCAGTGCTGGTCTGCTGGGCTGCATCTTCATCCCCAAGTGCTACATTATCCTTCTGAGGCCAGACCTCAACACAAAGGAGCAGCTCACAGCCAGAACAAATGTAAAAACATGAGATATAACACCAATATGATATTTGAAGAATTGTTAAAGTTTCTTTTATTTGAAAGGAGATATTCTTTCCATATAGATAATATGCAGGAGTCAAAGAAAATCATATCTATCTGTTCCAAATTTGGAATTTTTTGAATTCTTCACTAAGAAGGAGCCAGAAGAAATGTGTAAATGTGAGACTGAGGAATTTCAACTTTTAACATTTTCCACAGTCCAAACATAGAAAATGGTCCAAGCTCTTCTCCATGCATGAGTGGGCCAACTATTTTTCTTGAAAGAAATAAAAGGTGTGTGGAAGTTTGTGAGGAGACAAATTTCTTGGAGAAAGGGGAGCATGTTAGCAAGACAGAAATATAGAAGGAATCTATGGAGCAACGTTGATGCCCTCATTTCTCAGTACATTTCACCCAAACTGCTGTGGCAACGCAACTGAGAGGTTTCTTTTTGTTTACACAATAACTCTTTCTTGAGGGTAGCAACAATACAAGGCTGGGGAGGTAACATGAGTCTCACTAATTCTGAATATTCATGCTGACATCATCTATTAAATGGAATATGCATATGTATGATTATCATTTTCTCCTCCTTTCCTGAAATGTATAAATATGAGTGCATCCTTTTGTCTGTAAATATTTCCTCCCACTATTTTATGGGGGGAAATTCCTCCAATGGATGCTAAATAAATAATAACTGCAGTGAGCCTGGATTATTGGAGTTTTTGGGTGCTGTGTTTCTTTCCGCAGAAACTGGTGTCAGGAGTGGGATTCACAATCTTCCATCTGCCACCAGGGACAACAGATGGGGCAGCCCTATAGGCAGTGGTGGGATTCTGCCGGTTCTAGGTGGTTCAGCTGAACCATTTGTTAAATTGCTGGCTCGCCCCACCCCTTGCCCCACCCCTCCGCACCACTATTTATTTGCCTCGCTGGCTGTGTTGCAAAGCTTCCCTTAGTGACACACCGAGTTTGGGAGAACCGTCAGTGGAAATTTATCACGTTTTTCCAAACCATTAGTGACCTTTGCCTGGCCACGGTTCCCCCTCGCTCGCCCCGCCTGCCTGATGCTCGCCCGCCCCGCCCAGCCACTGCTTGCAGCCTCTGCCCCCATCCTTCTGCTCACTGCTGCTGGCAAAGGGAAGGCCGACTGGTCCTCACATTTATGCCCGTGCAGCATTCTTAACAACCCTGTCTCTCATTTCATCACTGCTTCTCTTCACCATGGTGACAAGATAGGGCAAAAACATAAAATGTGAGAACAGTGGTAAGTTTGAGGATTGGTCAAAAGTGTGAGGACCAGTCAAAAATAACTTTTTCAGCCCTCTGAGTAATCCATATGCACAAAAGAATACAGCAATAGAGAGGGATGAAAGAAGGAGAAGAGAGATGGAAGAAGGAAGGAGAGAGAGGGAAGGAAGAGAAGGGAGGAAGGAAGGGAAGGGAAATTAGAGTAGGAGTGAGGGTAAGAGAGGGAGGGAGGAGAAGGAGAAACGAAGAGGAAGTAGGGAGGAGAAGAAGAGGGGGAGGAAGAGAAAGTAAGAAGGAAAGAAAAGAGAGAGGTGGTAGGTTTGAGGAGAAAGATTGCTGTACAATAAAAAGGATGAAAGGGAAGAAAGCCAACCCCAAACAAACATAAAGATATTAAGATAAAGAATGAATTGTTAAACTTGAAAGAATAAAAGAGAACAAATATGAATAAATAGCAATAATTAGAAACACACATACAAACATACAATGTATTTTCTTTGGACAGAGTATTGGCCAGTTCACAAATTTAAACCGTGTTTAGTCATTTCAATTGAATTTACAATTTCTATATTTCCTTTTTGCCATATTTATTCCTCATCTATTTTTTTAAAAAAACCAATATTACCCTTCATCCTCATCTCTAATCTTAATCAAATTCAATTTTTCCCTTCTATTCTATATTATACCCCTTCCCATTGGCATCTATTTTTATATCCATCCTCACATTGGTTAATTATGTAATATTACAGTAGTTTAATACAAATTCAACATTTTAATATAAATCAATTAGTTATATAACTATCTTTTTTTGTATATTAATCAATATGAACATGAATATTCCAATTATTTCCATGCAATCCAATTTCTTACAAATCAATTAATTATATTTACCAATAATAATAAAACAAATACACCAAATTTCCCCCATATATTCTTCCAAACCACAACTTAACCATTTCTGCTTTCAACACAATATACAATTAATAGTATCTCAATTATTACAATTCCCTAGTTAAATAGAGCTTTTTTTCTTTTGTGTTTTAAAATCTTGAACTCTCCTCTTTTGCCCTAAATTTCCCGTTGTTCGCACCTACCTTTTCTGGTGAGGAAAAAGAAAAGAAATCTGCCTCTGCCTAATTTTCTAACGTAACAGCCAACACCCTGCTTTACTTTCAATTTCATTTTCAGCTTGATTTGCATAAGGAGAAACAAAAATCTTCTCCAGCAATTTAGCTCTTTGCAGCAAGCAGCTGAGCCCTGCACAAAACAGCTGAGAGCAAATCAGCTGAGAGTCGGGAGGCCAATCTAATCAACGGGCTAATTAGCCTATGCTGAAGCTGAAAGGAGTTGTTTTTTCTTGCTGTTTGCTTGCAAGGAGGTAACTGCTCTGAGGCACAGGCCAAAGGGTGGGCGCTACCCTCCTTGCCACTTGGCGCCCCCCTGCCACTCCCTTTTGCCTCTAGTGCCCCCCTGCCACCCCCCTTGTCTCTTACCGCTCCCCTAAGGCATGGTACCGCCCACTTTGGGAACCACTGGCTTAACTACTTAATTATGGTTCTATCGAAGTAGAATCCCACCACTGGGTCTACCCATTTATTTTTGCAGACACTGGTCTACCCATTTGTTTTCTTTTAACACTGATCAGCTGTAGGGCGGCCCTTTGAAGCCCCTGGCAAGAGTTTCAACGGTTTTTTTCCCTTTAGCCACCAGCTGGGACTCAGGAGGCAGCAATAGATTGGGAGTGGGGCCAAATAGAAAGTAAGAATAACGTGGGGGGGGGCAGCGGAGGGGGGGAGAACCGGTTCGGTGATGTCATATCGTCACCGCTACCAGCTCGTGGGGCCGAACCAGGAGGAACCCACCACTGGACTGGAGGCCAAAACATATGAATGGTTGCAGGAACTGGGCATGGCTGGTCTAGTGAAGAGAAGGACCAGGGGAGATAAGATAGCAGTCTTCCAATATTTTATTTTTTTAATTAGATTTATATGCCGCTCTTCTTCAGAGACTCAGGGCGGCTTAGCAATATTGCGTTAAGCAATATTCGAGGGGCTGCCAAAGAGAGGAGGGGGTGAAGCTGTTTTCCAAAGCACCTGAAGGCCAGACAAGGAATAATGGATGGAAACTGAATAAGGAGAGATTCAACCTGAAAATGAGGAGAAATTTTCTGACAGTGAGAACAATCAACCCATGGAACAGAAGTTGCCTTCAGAAGTTGTGGGAGCTTCATCACTGGAAGCTTTCAAGGAGAGACTGGACTGCCATCTGTCAGAAATGGTGTAGGGTCTGCTTGGACTAGATGACCTCCAAGGTCCCTTCCAACTCTCTTAATCTGTATCTATCTATACTGTTCCAGACAAGTGGCTGTCCAGCCTCTTCTTAAAAGCCTCCAGTGATGGACCACCCACAATTTCTGAAGGGGAGACGTTCCATTCCTCTCCATTAGGAAATTTCTTCTTCGTTTTGGCATGTTTCTCTCCTTGATTAGTTTCCATCTATTGTTTCTTGTCTTGCCTTCCAGTACTTTGGAAAATTGGTTGACCTCTTCTTCTTTGGGGAAGCCCCTCAAATTTTGGTACACTTCCAAAGAGAAATTCACATCCGGTTATATTATAAATTAAGAAATCAAATTGAAACAGTTTTGGAAAAATGGAAAAATTTACAATTATCTTTAATGGGGAGGATAGCATTAATCACAATGAATGTATTGCCAAGATTGTTGTTTCTTTTTGAAACAATTCCGATAACGTTGGAGAAAAAATACTTCGAAAGTTTGAATAAATTGATGGAAATACATATGGCAAGGGAAAAAAGCGAGAATTAACCTTAAATTGCTTCAAGACTCCAGGTTTACAGGAGGATTTGGGAAAGGAATTATAAATTGACAATGGCAACTATATATAAAGAAAATCTATTTTATAGGTGGCATATGCCAGCAGAAAGATTAGCAAAGATGTTTAAGGATAAATCAGCCAAACGTTGGAAATGTTTGCATTTGCCGGGATCATACTATCATATGTGGTGGTCATGTTTAGAAGCAAAAAATTATTGGTTGAAAATACAGAAATGGTTGGAAAAATATTACATAAATCTATAGAATTAAAACAAGAGGTTTTTTAATTGGGTATTCTCCCAGAGAGATATAGTAAAGAAGATGTATATTTGACTATACATATAATAACAGCAGCAAGAATTGTGTTTGGACAAAATTGGAAGACAAAAAAAATTCTGTCAGAAGGTGAAGTAATAAAAAAGATTTACCAGAGTAAATGAAAAAGGGGGATGGGAGGGGAGAAAAGAAAGAAGATAATAAGAATAAGTGTACAATTACGATGATAAATACTGATAGAATAAATCTGAAAAGAAATTGAAAGAAAATATATACTATTAGAATACAGGAGTTATTCGGATACCAAAGAAAGAGAATATTCCACGGCAAAGAAGATAGAAAGGAGAGAGGAGTAGAGGGTAGGAAGAGGAGAGGGAGGGAGAGGAATGGAAGAAAAGGAAAAGGAGAGGAAGGAAGGGGAGGGGATAGGAGTAGGAGAGAAGGTGAGTAGGGGGAAAAGAAGAGAGGACTGGGGGAAAGGAAGGGGAAGTAGGATGAGGTAGGAGAGAGGGAAGAGAAAGTAGGAGAGGAGAGGGAGGGAAGGAGGGACGGAGAGGAATGGAAGAAAGGGAAAAGGTGAGGAAGGAAGGGGAGGGGATAGGAGTAGATGAGAAGGTGAATAGGGGGGAAAGAAGAGAGGAGTGGGGGAAAGGAAGGGGAAGTAGGATGAGGTAGGAGAGGAGGAAGGAGAAAGTAGGAGAGGAGGGGGGAGGTAAGGGAAAGAGGAGGAGAAGAAGAAGGGATGAGGGAATAAAGGGTAGAAGAGCAACTCCGAATGTAATTAAAATGCCCTATTTTAATGCTTTCTTTAACGAAAACATGCATGTAGGATTAATTATGTATAAGAAAATGTGCATTTTATGTTCTGTGTATTAGAAATAAAACTGAAAAACTTTTCCAAATTTTTTTTTGGTAACTACACTAGGTATACCCAATTCCTGCAACTGTTCCTCATACGTTTTAGTCTCCAGGCCTTTAATCATCTTAGTTCCTCTTTTCTGCACATTTTCCAGATTCCCTCCATTTTTTTATAATATGGTGGCCAAAACTGGATGCACTATTCCAAGTGTGGTCTTGCCAAGGCATTATAAAGCGGTACCAATACTTCATGTGATCTTGATTTTATCCCTCTGTTAATGCAGCCTAGGAATGAATTAGCATTTTTGGCTGCTGCCACATGTAGGGATGGAAGAATTAATTCGGGCAGATTGCAGCAAACTGCTTCTGTTTCTGGTGTCCTGTATCTTCTTCCTGGATGATCTCATTCTGGCTCTGGTCTGTGTTATCTGACCTTCCTTCTGAGTGGGGGAACAGGGAGGAGGATTTTCCAATTAGAACGCTGTTACTATCCTGCCTTTTATCTGCCTGTGTAAAACTGTATAAAAAATAAAGCTCTCTGCGAGAGCAGGAGAGACATCTTTGATCAGAGCAAATGCCTGGCCTCTGATTTTCTACAGCCACATATTGCTGGCTCATATTTAAGTGATTGTCCACTAGGACTCCAAGATCCCTCTCATAGTTACTGCTATGGAGCCAGGTTTCACCTCATCTGTAAGTAGACATTTGGTTTTTCCAGCCTAAGTGTAAAACATTACTTTTCTCTACAATGAATTTCATTTAGTTAAATAAGTCCAGGATTCAAGTCTATCTAGATCTATCTGGATTGAGCCTATTTTGATGTTGGCTATTCCTGTCACTTTAGTGTCATGTGCAAATTTGTTGATTTCCCCATTTCTCCCCTCATCCAAATCATTCATGAAGATGTTGAAGAGAACTGGGCCTAAAATGGAACCTTGGGGTCCCCCACTGCTTGTTTCCCTCCATGCAGACGTAGTTCCATTGAGGACCACAGGCTGAGCCCATCTGGGGGTGATGCTGTCTATCCCACATATTTTCAGCTTCCCAAGAAATAGGTTGTGGTTTCTTTAACAAAGCCTTTCTGCAATCCAAGTACTGTATACTATATGTACAGCATTTCACTGGTCCACTAATTTAGTAATTTTAGTCAAAAAATGAAATAACATTTATTTATGATCTGCTTTTTGATCCTGCATTAGTCCTAGTAAGTCATTCATATCTATACTGAAGAACAAGGGTTCAAATATGCATCTTTCCCTTCCCCCTTGGGAAGCATAGATCCTTCTTCTCATGGCTCCATTGAGCCCAAACCTCAATTTTCTGTTTATTGAGTCAAATGCTGCACTAACATCTAGAAAGCAGCAAAGCTTGTTCTACCTCACTGATAATAGATTAGATATTTCAAGATAAGTTGGTTGCAAATATTAGATTATTAACTTATGCATTATTTCTTACAAAATCTATGTGGCATTTAACTCTACCTAAAGCCTTCTGCAAGAATGATTTTTTCTCAAGTTTAACTAAGAGGATCATGGCATAAATTTTAGCCACAATATCTGCTAGTCTATTTGGCCTATAATTGCTAGAGTAATTTTTATTCCACTCTGTAGATGGATAAAATGCTACTATTGCCAACTTCAATCCAACTGGACAGGGCAGGCCTTATTTATCTGTGAAAATGAAGATGCCAATAGAGGCAAAACAACCAGGGATATTTTATGATCAGTTAAATTCTAGTTGTTAGAATGTCTTCTCCAGGGAATGTATTGCTTGCATTTAAGGCTTTTTATGATTAATCTCAACATGAACATAATGGGGTAAAATATTGATGTTTTTGCTAATATGGAGAAAAGCAGCTCTTGAATTCCATGGAGAAGACATGATTGCATCTATGGCTCACCCACCACCACCCACCCCTCATTTTACCAGAAGGAGAAAAACACACACAAACCTGTGGGACTTTGTAGGTGCCTCCTAATGTTGACATCTGGATGGAGATGCCCCTTCTAGCTCCATCAAGAAGAGCCAGGAGGTTCTCCTTCCTTCCACAGCCGTAGTTGGGGACATTGGCTTCTCCAGTGGAGAGAATGTCCAGCAAGGCATCTGAAGTGTGGAAAGTGCTCACATAGTTGTTATGGATATTGTAGCCAAGTGTGAGATTGTGCAAGAGATGGGAATTCTTGTTGGCCAGTTGAATGTTGAAAATGTATCGTAAGCAATAAAAAAAATCAGAAGAAGTCCTATTGAAAAAAAAAGTTATTATATTCAACAGCCACAAGAAATATTTTTGTTATATGTAATATATATAACCCTCCAGAAGCCTACTGAGCCTTAAACCAACATTGATCCAAAAGCAATAATCAGTTACACAAATATGGGAATGGGCTGAGGTAAAGCAGCTACAACTGATTCCACCACTACTTTAAATAAGAGCCTGAGTAGCGTAGGGGAGTAATGCCTCCTACAAAGGCAGCATTTAAGATCCAGCTGCTGCAATTACTTGCTAGTTCAATCCCAGGCAGGCTCAAGGTCGACTCAGCCTTCCATCCTTTATAAGGTGGGTAAATTGAGGACCCAGTTTGTTGGGGGCAATAAGCTGACTTTGTATAAATATAAATATACAAAAGTATGAAGGCTATTGCTTAACACAGTGTAAGCCGCCCTGAGTCTCCGGAGAAGGGCGGTATATAAATCAAATTTTTAAAAAAAATAAAAAAAATAAATTATTCAAGTGATAAATTAAGGATTGAATTGAGGGAGGAAAATAATCTGCAGGCCTTTCACCTTTTTTTCAGGCCCCTTTTTGAGTCTCTTTCACAAAATCGGACCAAAGAGAGAAGCCATGGAAATCAAAATCATTCAGGAAATTAGATATATTCCCCAATATTGGAATAAATGGAAAAAGAATAGAAAAGAAGGAGAGTGTTAGAATGGAGGGAGTGCAACTCCATCACCCTGAATGACTTACAGATCACGGAAAACAAACTGAAGAGAAGGAGCCACCTTGAAAAGCAACTTTGTATGCAATCTTTCCTTCCCACTGGTGACTATACTGATGAGATGGTCTCCTGGGCTGTAAAAGCTCTGTGGAAGTTTTCCATCCTGGTGCCCCAAACTCAGCGGGCATTTCATTCTCAGCTTCCCAGAGACTGGATGGGACACCAGCAGCATCAGAAGGAGAAGCAGGAGGTCCATCATTCATGGGTTGAATAAATCAATCCCTTTCCTGTTTCTAAAGAAATAGAAGAATTCAAAGGACTCTCACAAATTGGAATATGATCCAGTTGCTTTCCTTCTTCAAACACAGAGAAACACTCAGCTTCATCTGGAAAGGAGAGAGACGTAGATTCAAGAGCACAGACTCTGCCTGTCCCCAAACTCCCTATTTCTCTGCCCAAAGTCTCCGGTGGAGGATTCGGCCAAAGAGCAGAGCTGAGACTTTTACCATAATTCTCCCTCTCAGGAGGGATCTCTGGATAATTCAAGTAGTTCTTGGATTCAACGGTTGTTGGGAAATTCTCTGGAGGGAAATGAAAGGGAAATAATCTTCATGTGATTCAAAATAATAGGAGCAGAGATTGAATTAAATCGGTCATCTAGAATTGAGACGTTTGGGAGCTCATGCTTCAAACTGGCCCCAGAGAGAGTACCCGGCACCTGTGGCTGAAGAAATGTGACATTTCCCCCCAAAAGACTTGGAGTTAAGAGTGAGGCTCATCTAAAGGCTAGATTCACTTTAGCAGCCCTTAAGACAGCTATGGGGACCCAATCCATAACAGACTGTCTACCTGGGAAGATCCAGGCCTCTTGGGTAAAAAGGCAAAATGGGATCTTTTGGCTCTCTGGAGACAACTGGATCCCCCCCACTGGATCCCGTCTAAAAGAGGGTCCTGTGATTTGGGGCTCAGCTCCATTAGGCTATTAGAAACGGTGTCTGCATTTAAAAACCCAGGCAGAGAATTTCTCCCCTTTCTCTGCCCTTAAAAACCATCAAACGAGACTTTGGCCCCCAGAAAAAAAGGTCTGGACCTGAGCAGCAAAAACAGAGGGAGCTGACAGAGGGATGTTGCCACAACAACAACAACACACACACAACCCCCCCCCCCCCAGCATCTCAACACAAAGGGAATCGAACTGGAGGCTGAGCAAGAGCTGCATCAGTGAGTCTTGCTCAGTCCTCTAGCTTAGCTGAGCTTCCATAGGAAGAGGCAGTCTACCACAAAAGAGCCAGGCCCTCTGGGCCAAAAGGGGAGAAATTAGGAGCTTTGGGGGCCTGTCTGTAGTTTCCCAGAGGCCTTGGGCTGGCCTTGGGGTGAGTAGAAAAGGTGGAGGAGGGGAGCTTGGATAGGATCCCAAGGGAGGCCTCTCATCTCCTTGGGATCCTACTGGCTGGATGATGTCATCCCTCCAGCTCAACTGTCAGTCAGCTGTCAATCATCGGAGAGAAGATGGCTTTCCTAGTCTTCTGGCTCTTCCCAATTGTGAAGCCAACTTCTCAGAGGTTGGGAAATTCCAGGGGTGGGAACAGCCGTTTCTTCTCTTCTGAGGAAAGGGAAACTGTCCACAAGGGTTTTTTTGGGAGTGTCAGCCTCCGCTTTTTCATTGCTTGCTTGCTCGGCTGCCATTGTAACGGGGGGAGGGGGGGCTGTTGCAATGCCTGGGAGGGGGGAAGGGAGCTGGTGGAGGAGAGAAGAGAAAGTTTTCTTTGAAGCTGATAACTACTCAAGGTCAACCGTCGTGGCAGAGCAGGAGGATGGCACCATCGGGCGCTGCACCCCACACGAACCCTGGGGGGAATGTGGATTGCATCATCCTGGCTGGATGGTTGGGGGAGGGGTTTTAGGGATGTTTTCTATGTGTAATTTTCACGCCTTTTGCTTTACTCTGGTTGCATTCAGTTCACATTCAGTAAAAGCCCCTTTCTCTATGAAAAGGGAGTCGGGGTTTTTCTTTCCTGAGTATTGAAAGGAGTTTTATCTTTAATCCTTTATTGGCACTAAGAGCCTGGTTTGATTACTTTCCATGTGATTAGGATCACACAGCATCCTTAACCAGTGGTGGGATTCAAATTTTTAACAACCCGTTCTGTGGGCGTGGCTTATTTTACGGGAGTGGCTTGGTGGTCATGTGACCAGGTGGGTGTAGCTAGCTGGTCATGTGACTGGGTGGGCATGGCGATGTGCATAGGGAGTACTCAGAGGGCTGAAAAAAGTGATTTATGATCGGTCCTTGCAATTTTGACCATTCCTCGTACTTACGACTGTCCACACATTTATGCCCGTTGCAGCATTCTTAACAACTGTGCCACTCATTTCACAATCGGGTGCGTCCCTTCACCACGGTGACAAGATAGGGCGGAAAATGTAAAATGTGAGGACAGTTGCAAGTGTCAATTTCTCAGCCTCCCTGGCCCTCCTGTGAGCTCAGCCGAGCGATGTCTGGAACTGAGGGGGAAATTGGCTTTGCAGAGTGAGAGGGACCCTCTGTGTGGAAGAATTGAGGCTGACCCAGAGGCTCTGTGCAAACTCCCTTTTTCCTCTGTCTGAATGGAGGAATTCAGCTGATCCCAGGCAGGGAGGGAAGTGGATGATGGGGCTCCAGCAGCCTCTGAGTGGGGAAGGAATCTTTCCCAAAGAAACAGAGAAACCTGCTGTGTCTCAGGGCTGGGAGGGGGTCCGATGCCCCCACTGGTGCCCCCAAAGGCTGCAAAAAACAGAGTGAGTGAAATTGGAAGGGATGATTTAAGAAAACCCTCTTCCTCCTTGTGAGAAGAGAAACTCCTATAGCTGCACAAGGCTAGGACAGATTCCATGTAAACAGAAGCAGGAAAGACAGTTTTAATTTTAGTTATATTTTCCCCCAGTGTTTTATTATTTTTACAAATAAGTAAAGGAGGTGAACATGTCCAACTTTTCTTCTTCCTCCTCTTTTCCCCACAACAATCACCCTGTGAGGTGGGCTTGTCTGAAAGAGAGTGTCTGTCCCGAGGTCAGCAAACAGGCTTTCAGGGCTAAGGCAGGACTTGAACTCAGGATCTCTTGCTTCCTAGCCTGCTGCCTTAACCATTGTCAATGTTAAGGCAGAGAGGATTTTGGGCAAAGGCCCTGATGGTCACCACTGCCGCCTCGTCTTCCAGCAGAACCCCAAGTCCCCCCCCCCCTCGGGTCTTTCTGGGGTAGAGCAGCCCCATCTGAGAGCAAAGGAGAGAAACTTCTGGACACAGAGAGCCCCTCCCCCCATCACAGCCCCTCCCTCTTCCCAGGGTGCAGCTGAGACTCACTGCCTGTGGGGGGCAGCATAGAGTCTGGCCCTGAAGTCCTAGCTGGGCCCTGGGAATGGAAATCGGGGCCTCCAGGTGATTGGCTCAAAGCCCCCAGCCACCTTCGCCTAAGGCAGGACTAGAACTCAGAGTCACTTACTGATTGGTTCAAAGTCACTAAAGCCCCACCTTTTCTTGATAGGTAGCAAGATAGGTTGGCTACTGCCTTCTCCTCAACCTACCCCTGGCATTTCCTGGTGGTCTCCCAACCCTGCTTAAATCCAGCCCTGCTTAAGCTTTTCCAAATCATCCTACAGACAGTCCTCGACTTACGACCAGAATTGGGACCAGAAATGCCATTCCTAAGCTAGGTTGCTAAGTGAATGTTTATTGCCACAGTTGTTAAGCGAATCACTGGGGTTGTTGAGTGAATCCTGCAGTCATGAAACAAACGCCGTTTCAACCACTGACTTTACTGCAGGGCTGAAATGCTCCCGGTTCGGACCGGCTCTGGCAAATAGGTAGCGATGGCGGTGGGCGGTTCGGAGAACCGGTAGCAAAAATCCCTGCCCCCACCCCCCATGCCCAGCTGAGCCGCGCGATCATCAGAGCCTTTTTTTTCTTTTAAATGGCTGTGACGATCCCAGCTGAGTTGCCTGAAAGCATTTTTACATGGTTTTACATGTAAAAAATGGTTTTAAAAGTTAAAAAAAATTACTTTTAAATGACCTTTCTTAGTTTATTAAATAAAGAATGGACTGTAAGGTCTGCAGCTGAGATCTATCACCTATCTATGTCTGTCTGTCTGTCTGTCTGTCTGTCCGTCTATCAGTCTCTCTCTCTCTCTCTCTGTCTCTCTCTCTCTCTCTCTCTCTCTCTCTTCAATTTATTGGCCACCCATCTTATCATCTACAAAGATGGTGGGGAGGCCCCCAGTGTGGTGGTTGGTGCAACCTGATTTATAGCAACATGATTTTTGGAGCTCTGGTGGGGCTTCCTCTGTTGTGGGGATGTACCTGGGGGGGGGAGGAGGGACCCCTTTGACCTTCCCATCTCTGAGGCTGAGACTTTCTATCCCCAAAATCCTCCGAGGGCTTTGAAGGGGCTGTTGGAACTCCTTCCTTCCTGCTTTCCTTGGATCGATTGTTCAGGGATTCTGTGTCTTCACTGGGGGTGAGAGGACATTAATATGGACCTCTTGGCCTAGAAGGGGGAACTGGGGGGCTGAGTGAGGAGGGGAACTGAAGGGACAGGCAGGTCCATCCTGACAGGGAGGAACAGAGGAGGGCCCATATCCCACGTCCACCACTTGGAAGTTCTCCCACCCAACGTCCCCCAGATTCCGCTCTCAGGGCCTGCAGACCAGATCCTGGGGGGCTCCGGGTTCAAGCTGTGGCTTTTCAATGCCAGGTGGATGTGCCATTAGACTCTGTTCTCCTCCAGGATGTTCCCAGCCATGTCTTACCGAAGCCGTGTTCTGCCCAGAGAGGAGGAAGCCCCTTCTCGGTCAGGAAGGAGCCCACCCCAAAGTCCGAGGTTGTCCCAGGGGAGGCCCCAGAGGAGGGGAGGAGGGGGGGGCTGTTGTCATCCAGAGTTTCTCGTGGGCTTTGAGGAGGCTCCACGTGGACCTCTGGTTGGTCTCAGGGGGGCTGCGAGGACCCCGGCCTGGTCACGTATGTGGTGTGAACGTGGTCCTTGCGAGAAGAAAAGTGTCCCCGATACAGGTAGTCCTTGACTTACGACCATAATTGAGCCCAACATTTCTACTGTTAAGTGAGACAATTGTGAGTTTTGCCCCATTTTAGGACCTTTCTTGCCACAGTCGTTAAGTGAATCACTGCAGTTCTTAAATTAGTAGCCCGGTTGTTAAGTGAATCTGGCTTCCCCATTGACTTTGCTCGTGAGACGGTCGCAAGAGGGGATCACGTGACCCTGGGACACAGCCATAACGGTCATAAACATGAATCAGTGGCCAAACATCTGGATTCTGATCACGTGACCCTGGGGATGCTGCACAGGTCGTAACTGTGGAAAACGGTCATAACTCACATTTTTCAGTGCTGTTGTAACTTGAACGGTCACTAAATGAACTGTCATAAGTCAAGGACTCCCTGTGTATCCTCTTGTTCAGCTTTTCTCCAATGAATTAAGATCCTTCGGAGTTCCCATAATTCACCGACTCCTCGGCCAACAGGTTCAGCCTCAGGAAACAAACCATGGTTAAAAGCTGCAAATGTGAACGTGGCCATTGGGGAAGGGACCGGGTTAAGTGGGCTGCGTGGATCTCACCAGAGTCAGTTGGGTGTGGTGGTTGTTAAATCCCAGGGGACCCTGAGTTCCAGTCCTGCCAGCTAGGAGACTCTGGGCCAGCCACTCTCTCAGAGCCGTGGAGGGTTCGCTGGGAGGAAGAAGGGCTCTGACATCACAGGTGGGGACAGGTGGTCCTCCCAGGTGAGCCCTGGGCACCTGCAGGCCAGGTGGGGCTGGTGGGGTCTAGTGGGGAACTGCAGTCAGCTGCCAATTTCCCCCTGGGGCAGCCAGGTGCTTCTTCCTCCTTATCTGGGAAGTGGGGCACCCCATAGGGAGGGGGGGTCTGTCTGGCCTTGCAGGGAAGGGCTGAGGTGGGGAAATGGGGTGGCAGGACCAAAGTCTTGTTTGCTAGCTTTGGATCTGGCAGGTGGGTGTTGTTCCCCCAGGGGTCAGAGGTTGTGTGAAGATGAACCAGCTTGGTCCTGGCCAGAATAGCCGGCTGAGGCTGGAGCAGAGTTTCTTGGGAGATTAAACTGGGCTTTCAAGGCCTCTTGGGGGATCTGGGTTGGATCTGGCCCTCCTCAGCCAAGCCCAGCACTGCCCTGACCCCTTCCGTCCCCTTTGCAGGACCCCACAGCGGAGCCCTTTCAGGAGTGACGTCTGAATGTCTCACCAGGTGGTTGATGAACTGAGCTGAGTAACCAAACACCTTTAACCATCATGGAAGGGTGTGGCCTCCTTAACCTGGATTGGGAAGGAACCCTCTTTCCTGGGCTGACTTGAGTGGGCCAAGTTCACAGCTCATGTGAAGGGCATCCAGATGCTTCCAGGCTTTCCATGACAGCTGGGTGCACCTGAGCTGGGCATTGCCCACAGTCAGTCCTGAATCTTGTCTGGGGGCGCAAAGGAGTTGGGTTCTAGAGGGAACCAATCTCAAAGCGGCTTCCTTCTCCCTTCCATCCCCAAAGGAGCCTCTGAGGACCAGGGGTCTCGTCCTTGGTCGCCCATGAAGCCCCTGAAAATATTGACTGGGAGTTTGAAATAGGTGGACTCCATTTCACCCATTTGGGTGCCTGGGAACCTTCCCCCATCCTGTGTCCATGTGTGAAGCAGGTCATCACCCTAACCTGGCATCTGACTGATGCATTTTGCCATGGCCCATTATGCCAACGTAGCAGTTCTCCTTCATGAACCTGGATTAAGGGTGTTGTATGAACTCCCCTAGATTCACCAGCAACCAGCAATGCGATGATGGCCAACGCAGACAGGATGGAAAACGTTTTATAGGTTCTGCTTTTGGCTTCGGAGTTTTCCACAACCCACTGTAAAACATTGTTTAGCACATTGTCTGAACCAATTCCAGGTTTGGCATTCGGGCAATCGAGTTGGGCTAATGGGAGAGAGACAGAAATGAATCTCTGTGGATGGAGGGGGTCTGTGATTTCCCACAATGTCTGGACAAAGCTTGACAGAGGCTTGCAGAGATCTCTCCATGGGTGTTCAGAGCAGGGATGAAATCTACTTACCTTCCCTACCAGTTCGGAAGCGAGCGCTCTGCGCATCATGTGCATGCTTGGTCCCTCTGCGCATGTGCAAAGCCTTCTGCTCATGCACAGAGGATCAAAGCAGGTTACTTCCTGGTTTAAACCAGAAAGTAACGACATCCGGGTGGGTGGGTAGAGCCTCGTGCTGCCACCATTACCGCATCTCCGAACCACACGCCGCCACCGCTACCATTTCAGCCGAACCGGTCCGAACCAGTAGCATTTCACCCCTGGTTCAGAAGATTAACTGGTGACTTTGATGCTCTTTCTCCTGCTTGGAGCCTCACAGATGCTTTTGGATGCTGGTTTCCAGAATTCCCAGTTAGGCCAGGCCTAAGAAGACTGGAGTTGCTGGGTGTTTATGAAGCCCAATTTAAAAGGGGAATGTGGTTATTACCCTCACTGGGTTGGCTTCAGCTCTCTCTCCTGCCAAGCCTTGGGAGAAATAATGGACGCTGCTCGCTTTAAAGAGTCTTTTTCCAAATCCAAGTTCCAGGTTTCCCATAATCCTCAGCCACAGCTATGCAGTTAGCAGAGACAGTTAGATTTTTTTTAACTCTGCAAAGTTCAAAAAACTAGTTTTTCATTAAATTTTGTTCTTGGAGTCTGGCCACACTATTGCATCAGCCCTTTTGTGCGGTGCCCTTGAGCATTAGCTTTCAAAATAAAGTAAATGTTGGTTCCAACTCAGCTGGCAGCTATTTCAGATCTGTGGCAGGCTCTGGCATTAACTGGCCCCTGGGATTTTCTCTTTAATCACTATGCAAACAAATCTCAGATTTATTTGTTTCTTCAGCCACAGGTGCCATGTATTTCCCCCGGGGCCACTTCCAAGCATGGAGACCCCAAACCTCTCAATTCTGGATGACAGATTTAATTCCATATCTGCCCCTGTTATTATGAGTCACATGAAGATTATTTCCCTTTCATTTCCCTCCAGAGAATTCCCAACAACCTTTGAATCCAAGAACTACTTGAATTATCCAGGGATCCCTCCTGAGAGGGAGAATTATGATAAAAGTTTCAGTTCTGCTATTTGGCCGAATCCTCCACCGGAGACTTTGGGCAGAGAAATAAGGAGCTTTGGGACAGGCAGAGTCTGTGCTCTTGAATCTATGTCTCCCACCTTTCCAGATGAAGCTGAGTGTTTCTCTGTGTTTGAAGAAGGAAAGCAACTGGATCATATTCCAAATTGTGAGAGTCCTTTGATGTCTTCTACTTCTTCTTTAGAAACAGGAAAGAGATTGACTGATTCACCCCATGAATGATGGACCTCCTGCTTCTGCTTCTGATGCTGCTGGTGTCCCATCCAGTCTCTGGGAAGCTGAGAAAGAAATGCCCACTGAGTTCAGAGAACCAGGATGGAAAACCTCCACAGAGCTTTTACAGCCCAGGAGACCATCTCATTGGTCTAGTCATCACTGGAAATGAAATATTGCATATAAAGTTGCTTTTCAACGTGGCTCCTTCTCTTCAGTTTGTTTTCCATGATCCGTAAGTCATTCAGGATGATGGAGTTGCACTCCCGCCATTCTAACACTTTCTTTCTTTTCTGTTTTTTATTTTACATTCATTTCTATATTGGGGAATATGTCTAATTTCCTGAATGATTTTAATTTCCATGGGTTCTCTCTTTGGTCTGATTTTGTGAAAGAGATTCAAAAAGGAGTCAGAAAAAAAGCTGAAAGGGCTGCAGATTATTTTTGTCTTTCTGTTCAATCCTTACTTGATCACATGGATAATGAGTTTTATTTAAAGTAGTGGTGGAATCAGTTGTAGTTGCTATACCTCAGCCCATTTTCATATTTGTGTAACTGATTATTGCTTTTGGATTAATGTTGGTTTAAGGCTCAGTAGGCTTGTGGAGGATTATATATTAAAAACAGAGTTTATTTTTGCTTTTGATTATAATAACATGTTTTAACAATAGGAATGCTCATGATTTTTCATATGGCTTACGATTCATTTTCAACATTCAAACATTCAACAAGAATTCCCAACTCCTGCACAACCTCACACTGGGCTACAACATCCACGACAACTATTTGAGCACTTTCCACACTTCAGAAGCCTTGCTGGACATGCTCTCCACTGGAGAAGCCAATGTTCCCAACTATGGCTGTGGAAGGAAGGAAAACTTTCTGGCTCTTCTTGATGGAGCTGAAAGGGCCATCTCCATGCAGATGTCAACATTAGGAGGCACCTACAAAGTCCCACAGGTTTGTGTGTGTTTTTCTCCCTCTGGTAAAGTGAGGGGTGGGTGGTGGTGGGTGAGCAATAGATGCAATCATGTCTTCTCCATGGAATTCAAGAGCTGCTTTTCTCCCAGGGATGAAATGCTCCCGGTTCAGACCGGCTCGGGCTAGTAGGTAGTGATGGCGGTGGGCAGTTTGGAGAACCGGTAGCAAAAATCCCTGGCCCCGCCCCCATGCACAGCTGAGCCACGCGATCATCAGAGCCTTTTTTTCTTTTAAATGGCTCTGATGAGCCAAGCTCTGACAATCCCAGCTGAGTTGTTGTCGTCAGAGCCTTTTGAAAGCATTTTTTTACATGGTTTTACATGTAAAAAAATGGTTTTTAAAAAATGGCCACGTCCAGCCAGTCACATTATCCCCACCCCACCCACTGTAGGAAGAAATATCCTTCTGGGTTCTGCTCCAAGTGGGGAAAAAGACACTGGAAACCGGGAGACTGCTAGGAAAGATGGTTTAATGGTGGACAGGATCACATGGCTTGAGTTCCTGAACAGAAAAAAGACGGGCAGATACAGCGAGTCTCTGGGTTTTATGCTCTTTCTGGCTCTGAACTTCCTGGGACCCCGAAAGAGTATCCTGATTGGTTGTCAGACTCCCAGGGGGTTGGGGTCTTAGCTAGCCTTGCTGGCTGGTCTTCCCAGGTGCCATGTGGTGAGTTTCTGTCCCTATTGTGTTGCAGATGGATCCTATTGTGTGGATGGTCCATTCACAAAGATTGAGTTTCTGCCTCTGGCCCATTAACAAAGGGGGGTGGGCAAGAAGGTGGGAGCTGCTTTAAAACATGCTTCTCCATTTCTCATCTACGGAAACATAACATTCTGCCTTTTTAATATTTCCCAAAATATTTCATTCTCCTAGGAAATGGATGCATGCTAACCTCCTACACCACCAAGCCATGCCCACAGAACCGGTAGTAATTTTAGATTTCATCCCTGTTTTCTCCATATTAGCAAAAACATCAATATTTTACCCCATTATGTTCATGTTGAGATTAATCAGAAAAGGCCTGAAATGCAAGCAATACATTCCCTAGAGAAGACATTCTACCAACTATTTAATGGATCAAAAAATATCCCTGGTTGTTGGGGCCTCTATTGGCATCTTCATTTTCACAGATAAAAAAAGCCTGCCCTATCCGCTCGGATTGAAGTTGCCAATAGTACCATTTTATCTATTTAAAAAGTGGAATAAAAAGGTCTCTAGCAATTATAGGCCAATTAGACTAACAGATATTGTGGCTAAAATTTATGCCACGATCCTCTTAGTTAAACTTGAGAAAAATGCCTTCCTTGCAGAAGAAACAGAAGGTTTTAGGTAGAGTTAAATACTATATAGATTTTATAAGGAATAATGCACAAGTTAACAATCTAATATTGGCAACAAATTTGTCCTGAAATATCTAATCTATATGAGTGAAGTAAAACTAGATGTTAGTGCAGCATTTGACTCAATAAACAGAGAAATTTGATGGAGAAAATGGATGTCCCTCAAAATGGAGCTCAGCCTGTTGGCCCTGATTCAAACCCTTGTTTGAGAGGGAGATTTGGGCCCAATGGAGCCATGAGAAGGAGGATCTATGCTTGCCAAGGGGGAAGGGAAAGATGCATATTTGAACCCTTGTTATTCAGTCACGATATGAAATGACTTTCTAGGACTAATGCAGGATTAAAAAACTGATCATAAATAAATGTTACTTCATTTTTTGACAAAAATGACTAAATTAGTGGACCAATGAAATGCAGTGCATGTAGTATACAGTACTTGGATTTCAGAAAGGCTTTGACAAAGTAAACCACAACCTATTTCTTGGGAAGCTGAAAATATGTGGGATAGACAGCATCACCCCCAGATGGGCTCAGCCTGGGGTCCTCAATGGAACTACGTCTGCATGGAGGGAAACAAGCAGTGGGAGACCCCAAGGTTCCATTTTAGGCCCAGTTCTCTTCAACATCTTCATGAATGATTTGGATGAGGGGAGAAATGGGGAAACCATCAAATTTGCACATGACACTAAAGTGGCAGGAACAGACAACTAGCTAACTCAAGATCCGGAAAGATCTAGATAGACTTGAATCCTGGGCTTATTTAACTAAATGAAATTCATTGTAGAGAAAAGTAATGTTTTACACTTAGGCTAGAAAAACCAAATGTACACTTACAGATGAGGTGAAACCTGGCTCCATAGCAGTAACTGTGAGAGGGATCATGGAGTCCGAGTGGACAATCACTTAAATATGAGCCAGCAATATGTGGCTGTAGAAAATCAGAGGCCCGGCATTTGCTCTGATGAAAATGCCTCTCCCGCTCTCGCAGAGAGCTTTATTTTTCATACAGTTTTACACAGGCAGATAAAAGGCAGGACAGCAACAGCGTTCTAATTGGAAAATCCTCCTCCCTGTTCCCCTACTCAGAAGGAAGGTCAGATAACACAGACCAGAGCCAGAATGAGATCATCCAGGAAGAAGATCCATGACACCAGAAACGGAAGCAGTTTGCTGCATTCTGCCTGAATTAATTCTTCCATCCCTACATCTCACTCTTTTTTACCTTGCTTGTGAAGCCATCCTCTTACAAGGGCCAGAAAAAGGGGTTATTATCAGGAGAGGAATATCCTTGAATGTATTATCCTTGAATGTATTTTGTAATATATTACAAAAGAAAGAAATACACTGAACAAATCAGCATCCTCCAATTAAAATAGCACAAATGATAGGCCAAATTATACAAAAATTTAAGTTGATGCTGAATGTTTCTTGACTCATCTAAAATGTTAAAGCAAGAAAGTTACATTTTCAAGAACTGAAGCAAATCAATTGCATTAGAGGGTGAATAATAGACAGCTTCCCCCCAATGAGCTATATTCTTATAGTCAATATTCCCTTTGAACAAATACTCACTCAAATTAGTAAAGTTTTGAATTACTACATACAGGGATTAAACATGTAGAAAGCAAATTTTCCATATCATAAACTTCAGACAAACAAAAGGCATCCATTTTGTTTTGGTTTTTTTTAAACAAAACATAAAACATCCATCCTCAATCCTCAGTGTGTCGATTGGTTACAAGTCTCTTGTGCATCTTCACCATATTCATAGCTTATTGATTATCTAATTTCTCATATTATCAATCTAATATGTATCTTCATATTATTATCCTCGTTAATCATTTATTTAATTATGGCTATTTCTTCCCACGTTTCGTAGAAAATATTTTTAAATTTAAGTTAATTTATATTATAATAGTCATTTCCTCTTCCTAGATCAGTCCAATAATCATACATTATTATATTGTATATTTTATATTCCTACAATTCTTATATTATAAAGGTCTCAATCATATTTCATTTCCATGTTTTTTTATCTAGCCATTGATAAAACAGATCCCATATTGTTTATCTTCTTGTTCTCTAATTTCAAATGTCCATTTGCTCATTTCAGCACATTCCATGATTTTCTTAATAACTTCCTCTTGTGTTGGTATTTTCTCATTTTTCCAATTTTTAGCAAACACAATTCTAGCCGCTGTTAATACATTCACAATCAAATATTTCAGTTCTCTATTGTATTATTTCAGGTACAATCCCCAATAAAAAGATCTCTGGTTTAAAGTCTATGTGTTTTTTTGTGTCATTTTTTCCAACTATGTGTGGATTTTAGTCCAGTATCTTTTAGCTTCAGCACAAGGCCATCACATATGGTAATATGAGCCTGGTATCTGATGACATTTCCAACATTTTTCAGATTTGTCCTTGAACATCCTGGCTATCCTCGTCGGGGGTAGATGCCACCTGTAAAACATCTTATACAAATTTTCTTTATATGCTGTTGACATTGTCATTTTATAATTTTGCAACCACAGTTTTTGCCATTTCTCTAAGTCAATTCCAAGTTCAAACTTTTTCCCCCATGCTATCATTGTTTCTTTCGCTTGTTCTTCCTCTAATTTAACCTCTAATAAATATCCGTACAATTTTTTAATTACATTGTCATCTGTACCTGTTATAATTTTAGTCAAATTAGTCAAATTATTATAAAAGCCTTCTGTCTTAGAATCTTTACCATATCTAGAACGTATTTGCATATATGAAAATCAGTTCATCTGATTTTCATATATGCAATCTGATAGTAGAACTTGTTCTACTGATAGTAGAACAAGTCTATCTACTGATAGTAGAACTTGTTCTACTAATTCTTGCATAGATTTAAGTTCACTCTTTTCATTCAGTAATTCACTATATCTAACAATTTGTTCCTTTCTAAATGTTATTGAATATGAGAATGCTTCAAAAGTTGATAACCAGGCTGGAATTTTTAAATAATGTTGTTTTTTAATCTTCTCCCAGTTTAATAACAGATCCTCTCGTATATAGTGTCTTCTAAAGTACCCCTGTGTTTTTGTTCCCATATACCATAAAAAAGCATGCCATCCCAACAACAAATCATGTCCTTTTAAAGTCAATAATTTAATATTTCTTAACATTTTTCATTCTTTAGTCCACATCAAATTTGTCGTTTGATAATATAGTTCCTAATTGGGCAAACCAAAACCTCCTCTTATTCTAGCATCTTGCAACAATTTTAATTTTATCCTCGCCTTTTTACCCTGCCAAATATATTTTAACACTATTTTATTCAAATCTTCAAAATAATCTTTTCCCAACCTAACTGGAATTGTCTGGAACAAGTATAGAATTCTAGGCAGTATATTCATCTTAATGGTGGATATTCTCCCGATCAATGATCATTGTAAATTTTCCCATTTTGCCAAATCTGTCACTATCTGTTGTTTAAGTTTATTGTAGTTATTCTCTTTAAGTGAACTACATCTTGCTGTCAAGTGGATCCCCAAATACTTAACCTTATTTGTGACCTGCATCTTCGATACTTCCGCTAATTCTTCTTTTTGTTTTATTAACATATTTTTTGTCAAAATCTTCATTTTGTCTTTATTTATTTTCAAACCTGCTACTTTTCCAAATTCTCCTATCTTGTCTATCAATATAATTATTGATTCTAATGGATCTTCAAGAATAAAAACCAGATCATCTGCAAATGCTTGCAATTTATATTCTTCCTGTTGAATTTTCATTCCTTTTATATCTTTTCCTTCTCTGATATTCCTGTTTAGCACTTCTAATGTTAGCACAAACAATAGAGGTGACAGTGGACAACCTTGTCTCGTTCCTTTTTTATTTCAATAGACTCTGTCAATTCTTCATTTATCATTAATCTTGAATAAATTTTCTACCAAAGCCCATCTGTTCCAGTTGTAATAACATAAATTGCCAATTCACATTATCAAAGGCTTTCTGTGCATCTAGAAATATCAAAGCCATTTGGTTTTCAGGATGTGCCTCATAATATTCCAAAGTGTTCAGAGTTATCCTTATATTGTCTCTAATCTGTCTTTTTGGCAGAAACCCATTTTGATCGGAATGTATGAAATTATTTAAATATCTTTTAAGCCTTTCTGCCAATATTCAAGCAAAGATTTTATAGTCTGGATTTAGCAAGGATATAGACCTATAGTTCTTGATTTGGCTGTTCGCCGCCCCGAGTCCTTCGGGAGAAGGGCGGTATATAAATATAATAAATAAATAAATAAATAAATAAATAAATAAATAAATAAATAAATAAATAAATAAATAAACTTTCATTGTATCCGAAAGATTTTGCATTGATGTATGCTCTTTTCTATTTTCTTTTTTTAAAAAAGTCAATTCTTTCTCCATTTTTTGTACAAAATCCTTTTCTTTTAGTACTGTGTTATTTAGAGTCCATCTAGACCTTCTCCTTTGTCCTTTCCATCTCACTGTCATTGGATTGTGATCTGCCCAGGTATTTGCTTCTATATCAATTTCTTCTATGTTGGAAGTCAATTCCATTGCCGTCCAAATCATATCTATTCTAGACCATGATCAATGTCTATTGGAATAAAAAGTATATTGTCTACTTTTTGTGTTTCTTTCTCTCCATGCATCTTTTAAATTTATTTCCTCTGTCATTTTGAAAAAAGATTTCAGAAGAGTCTTTCTACTTTGCTTATTGCCTTCTGTGTATTAAAATCTAATATCTTGTCTACTATACCATTGAAATCTCCCATCATGCAAATATTATCATAGTCCAATTCAATTATTTTCATATGTAATTTTCTATAAAAATCTTCTTGATTGTCATTTGGAGCATATATTGCTATTAAAAGTATTTTCATATTATTATCTATTATTTCCACCATCAAAATTATTCCCTCCTCATCTGTATATATTTGCTCTGCTGAAATTGTATCTCTAATATATAAACCAACTCCTCCTTTCTTATATTGTGACAATGAAGTAAATAATTTCCCTAATTTTGGCTGTACCAACAAACATCAATCTGATGTTTGGGACTTCAGAGAGAAACCACCAGCAGAACCAACCTAGTCACAGCCTCTGAGGAGTATCTTGGGGTGGATAAAAGGACTCCAGCTGCTGCCCTCAGAGCTCATTTGAGAATTTACACAACTTCTGCTTCATCTAAATTCAGAAAATATGGGCATTGGCATAAAATGTCTGTCAATTTGACAGACTCTGAAAATTGTGGCTGTTGGAACAGAGAAAACTTCAATGAAAGACCAAACTTGGATTATGCAACTGACAAATCTTATTAGGCTTTGAGGTCTGCCTGTTTCTTGTATAACTGGAGAAAGAAGTTAAAAAATTTCCTTCAGAAAGAATCTGGGATACAGAAGCAAAAAAAGATGCAGCAATCCTCGAAAATTATAATAAGCCCTTTATTGGAATAGAATACTCCAGTTGGCATTTGCACATGTTAATCTAATTGCGATCAATTGTAGGAGTGATACAGTTTTTAATTTGCTTATTATTTTCCATTATTATGGTACAATTTTGCTAATATTCTGTTTTTAATATTTTAAACAATGTCTGATTAACAAATTATTTTAATACATTCATGAGAACCAGGTTGGATTTATTAAAATCTAATATTTTGGACTTGATCTGATCCCAAATGTAACACAGCACTCTTCATTGCTTTTTAGATGAATCTTGAAATTGCTTCAGAGGCTCTGAGTGATAAAAGGAAATTCCCCTTTTTCCACCGGATGAATCCCAAAGAAGGATTCCAGTACCCAGCAATTGTCCAGCTGCTCCTCCATTTCAGATGGACCCTGATTGGCCTCTTTGCTTCAGACACAGAGAAGGGAGAGAATTTCATGAGGATTTTTCCTCCTGTGCTTATCAGGAGTGGAATTTGTGTTGTTATATCACAACTGTTCTCATCAACTGCACAAACAACAGCATCCCTCAGGGATTCCCTCTCTAAGTGGAAACAAGTCAACGTCTTTGTTCACTTCATAGAACTTGAGTCCATTTGGGAGAGAATTCTTCCTTTCCATGAAACATTTATGCATCTTCCAGGACCCATTGAAGGGAAAGTCTGGATCGTCACAAGTTTTCTATGGTATATACTAAACAAGCGCAGATTTCTCAAATACATCCATAGTATTTTGAACTTTGCTTATCTGCCAAAAAAAAGGCCAAAGGATTCTGCCTTTGAACCCCATTTCTTTGTGAAAGAAAAGTTTCAAGATTATTATTTCCGCTGTTCTCTTTCAAAGAACGTCTTTTCTGTCAAAGACCGCAGAAGATGCACCCAGAAAGCCCCACTGGAGACCCAGAAGAAAAGGAACAGAAGAAGGCTCCCAAATGAGTATCAATATTACAGTCTCATGAAGACTCTGTCCCGGGCCTTGAATGCCGCTTATTCCTCCAGACTGAAGAGAACGAGAAGGAAGGAAGGAGAAAAGAATTTGGGGTCTCCAAGGCTGCAACCGTGGCAGGTATAGAGGTCCTGATATGGATCCAAGGATCTTAGCTCCTTTGGAGACGGAATCCAGAGGAGAAGGAGGGAAACCAACTCAACAGATCTCAACAGATCTGGCCAACAGATAATGGTTCCAAAGAGTAGATACCATGGCATTTTTATATCACACGCTGCTGATTTGAAAATGCTGTATTCTTTCTTAAATGAATTCCTGTATTTGTGGGTTTGTGATGAGCATGGTGGAATTTCCCCTTTGTTCCTTCCCCACTGCAGGAGGGTCTGTGTGCAGCTCAACAGGCAGCTAAACCCCCCTCTTCTCCTCCAGTGAAAGGGAGCCTGGGGTGGATCTGGGTGTTTCATTGGGAGAAAAGAGCACGGAGAAACTGAGGAAATGCAGAGAGTGAAAATATAAATATAAATAGGAGATAGGCAGCATTAACTATCAGCCAACAAAGAAGCAGCCGGAACCTCTCCAGCGATGCTCCGTGTGAGGGACGGAGGCCTCCGGATGACCATGTGTCTCGGTCAAACCGGCTGCTTCCGTCTCCTCCAAAGGTTGAGAGAAAAGGGAGTCTGGCTTCAGACCATACAGTTAGGCTTATCTGCCCCTGGCCACTAGGTGGAGCTAGAGCAACAACAGCACAATAGATACATGTTGGCAACCTTTATAAATTTGGAGGAGACCCTGAGACCATCTAGCCCAACCCCTCCTCTCTGCAAGAATCCCAGTTAAAGCTTCTCTGACTGATGGCTGCTCAGTCTTTGCACTCAGATAATCCATGAAGAGGAGACTGAACTTCTCTGCTTTACTGGGTCAGCTCTAAAACAGCTCATCCTTTTATCATATTTTTTACTCTCCTTCTGCTAAAATCTCCTCTCTTGTAACTGAATTCATTTTTCTGTGTCTGACACTCTGGAATAATAGTGAGCAGATCTTACGCCCCTGTGTAACCTGTGTCAGTGATTGGAAGAGGGTTGCATCCTCCCTTCTCCAACCGAGAGATTGTGTCAGTTGGAAAAGGGGCTCCCAGACTCCTCCTGATCTTCAGCTCTTCTCCTTCTTCTCTTTCCTCAAGGCTAAGAGCAGCTCCTTTGATCTCTTCCTTGGCTTATTTCTCCTTCCCTGAAGTTCACACGTAGATTTTATCCAAATTCTCCTCCAAGCGTGGTGCCTGCGAGGGGACCTGTCCTTGAATTGGGGTCTCCCCAAACCACAATGTTCACTTCCTGAGGTTCTTATGGCTGCATTTGCCTTCTTTCCATGAACTTCTCCCTGCTGACTCAGATTCTGTTTCCACTTAACTATGATTTTGAGATCATTTTCACAAACATGCATGTCAAGTTTCGTATCCCTCATCATTCTTCCAGTCCATCATTTATGTTCTTATATGAGACTCTATTGTTAGTCAAGTCCTAGTTGCTAAAACTCAGATATTTTCTATTGCTTTTTACTCATGTACCCTTCTCTGTGTGCTAATATTAAATATTGTTTCTGGAAAATTGATATCCTTTTTATTAAAATTTATTTTATTCAAAAAGGTAAAATACAAGTTTAGGAAAATAAAACTATTACAAAGACAAAACAAAACTAGACAAAACATTTTTCAAAAATTGTGCATTAGAAACAGACAAAAACATGCCTATTGTCCCCGCAGTTGAATACAATACAGCAATAATAGTTTCTCCCCCTTGCAAAATAGGCCCACAATTATAAACTACACATCTATTTGCAACTACTTGACTTATCATCTATCTGCTGTATATAAAAAACATAATTAACAGGCAATCCAACAATAAAGTTAAATTTCAAAACTTCAAAATGGTCTATTATCTGCTATTGTATTTAACTCACAGAAAATTTACAGGGGCTTCTTATACTGTATACCACAGACCACTACAATCATTATCTCTGATCCATCCAGAATCTGTCCAGGGTTAAACATCTTTGTTTGATTCTTAATAATATTGCATTTCCTTACAATTTTAATTAGGATCTTTCCCAGCAATTGCTTTCCATTCCCCAAAGTCACAGGACCTCCTGTAAATTGAAATTCAATGACTCTTAAGACTTGTTTTCCAGTTAAATATGACAAGTCCATTCCCCAATCTCCCTCAATCTTCTTGAAAGAATCCATTTCTTCAGTCATCCGTTCTGTCCACTTTGAGTCTCCAGGGTCCATGGCCTCTCCAGCCATCTCCAAGCAGCCTGCCTCCTCCTTCAGGGATGCCAGCAGCAAATTCAGTTCCAGTCCATCCAATCCATCCAATTCAACAATTGTTCCTTGCTTCTGATTATCGCCTTTAAGTTGATTTAAAACCATCGTTATTTTATCAAACATTTTAAATGAAGTTTCTAATAAGGCTTGTAAGTTGAAAAGCTTGATATTCTTTAAATCAGAGCAAATTAGGTTACTCTAAGATCATATTAATTATCGTATTAATGACAATGTAGAAAAATTGATGACTAATGGCAAATTGATATTCATAATCTTCAGGTCTCATAGGAAAAATTTAAAAGGGTTAAAAATTATTTGCTATCACTTTGAAGACAGTTTTTATCCACTTAGTTATCATACCATCCGCCCCTCAGATTTCTAATCACATCACACAATTGTTTGTGAGTCTGTCAGATCCATGAATCTGCCTATCTTCGGGGGAAGGAGGGGACCCTGGATTACATTTATACTTTATACTTTACATTCTATCCCTTCCCCTCCCCCATGTATCTTGTATCCTGCAGCCGATTGATTTATAACCTTTAGCCTGGTGCCCAAGCGGCCTGGCATTTCCTCACCTTTTGGGGAGTGTAAGGGGAGGGAGGGCCATGTGTCGGAAGAGGACCCTTATCACTTTCTCAGAGCCGCAGGTACAATAACATCTTCACACCTGCGCATTGGCTGAATCCCCACTGGACTGTTGGGAGGGTTTCCACTTTCCTTTATTCTATAACTGTATTGCCTGAGGGCCCTCAGAGCCTCCTTTGATTCCCTCCTTCCACCACTCCTTTCCAATAAAAGGTTCTTTTTGAAAAGCCAAGTTTCAAGAGACTCCACTTTCCTGAATGAGGAGGTGAGACCAGACCTTACAGAGTCCTTTACTGAAATCCAGTGATATCACTAGAGTTCCCATAATCTATTTAGGAAGTGTAATGAATCCTGCAGCTGCATAATGGGAGAGAAAGAAACTCAGAAAGGATCCTGGCTAACTTTTCAGGCTGAGAAAAGAGTTGGTGGGAGATTTCTTCTTTCAGATCTGCAAAATTTTGTTAATGTCACATTACAATCAAGTAGAATTAGCACATCTGGAAGTGTTTTCTGTCAGGATGACCAGGGAGAAGATTAGCCTGATAACTTTCTTCTTGATCAACCCATGCTTTCTGGGAATCAACCTCTTGTTTTCAAAGAGTTTATGAATCATCTTTTTCCCCCCTCTCTTCATGTTATTTGTCATCTGCTCTAGAATGTTCCCTATAATTGACCAATTGTGTCAATTATATTTTCTCTATATTTTGTCAGTATATGATTGACAAATTTTTCTCAAACTTTTTCATTCACTTTTGTAGATAATGGCAGTATTTGTATCCTAATTAAGCATATGTGGCGATCAGACAATTGTAGAAGAAAGATTCAATGTAGGATAAGAAACAAAGTTTTCTGTTTTTCAAATTCCTGGATGTTCCCATTCTAGTTTCATCCCTTTCTGGAGAAGAATGAATTTTGGAATATTTCTGAGAGGAAACTGTACTTGGATCAAAATGGAGAGATAACAGCAGATCTGGCCATTCATGGCTTCTTGATTCTCCCCAAGGAGGATGCCAGGAGTGAGCTTCTGACATATTTTGAGAGACAGAGACTTACTATCAACCAAGATGCTCTTTCACGGCTAAAGTTGCTCAATAAGGTGGGAGAAATTTTGGTATTTTTCTCTGTTTTCCAAAGCCTGAGGTCCCATTTCAAATGGGCAAAGCCTAGAGACTCCAGGGTGGTTGGCCTCCCATGCCAGGTGGTGTCATCTAATGGAAGTTCTTCAACAGACGGGACCTAAGTGGAGTTGCTTTGCCATGTTTTCTGGAAGCCTTTCAAGATCTTACTGGTCAGAGGTTTCTTTCTTCATCACTGGTTAATTTCATATTAAAAAACCTAATATAATAAAATTTCCTAAGTCTTTTACAGTAAACTTTGTTATCAGTTTTAAGAAGAATATATCATCATACTTTTAAAAAAATCAATTCCATCCCTTTAGACTACATTAAATAGAAATCTACTTTATTGTAATGTTCAATTCTGAAAGCAAAAGGGAGACTCTAAAGGAAGAACCTGCCAGTTGTTATACCTCCTGCATCTGTTTAGGAGTAGTCAGAGGTTTCATATTTACCTCAGTGAAGACCAGAGGCTCCTTGTCTCCATCCATTTCTCCCTCCATTTTCCATAGACAGAGAGTCCTAACACCTTTTCTCTGGCATTCCTTTTCTTCTGCTCAGTCCCTGCCTCAGTCCAAATGTGTGGAAAGTTGTCATCCTGGATTTGTCAAGAGGGCTCGAGAAGGAGAGCCAGTTTGCTGCTACGACTGCGTTCCTTGTCTGGAGGGGACCTTCTCCACTCAGGAAGGTGGGTCACCCTGAGGAAAATGGGAGGCTTTGTGGAACTGGATCCATCCAGAACCTTTTCATGAAAGTGCAAGTTAAAAGACAGATCAAAGCTCACCTGGTTTTTTTGTTTTTAACCTGCACAATTTCTTATTTAAACGGAAGTAAATCAAAAAGACTTAGAAGGAAGGGCTGGGAAGAGATGGAAGGAGGGGGTGGCAGACTGGGAAAGCTTGACTAACAGCAGAGGAAATATCTTTTTAGTTTGGATATGTGCTGCTAAATTCACCTTTCTAGGAACATTTGAATTCTTTGAAACTAGATGAATTGTTTCAGGTCCAACTTCTGAAAGACCTTGCAATTCATTGTTTATTGGCCTCCCTTGAGGATCACTGAGAACTGGTCCATAATTTGTTGCTGTGAATAGTTATGGGGGAACTCATTAAACAAATAGTCTGCGCTATAGATCAATCAATCAATCAATCAATCAGAATAGAGAAGAAGGAACTTTGGAGGTCTTCTAGTCCAGCCCCCTGCTCAAACAGGAGACCCTATACCACTTCAGACAAGTGACTGTCCAATCTCTTCTTAAAAACCTCCAATCTTGAAGCAGCCACAACTTCTGGAGGCCAGCTGTTCCACTGGCTAATTCCTCTCACTGATAGGAAGTTTCTCCTTAATTCCAGGTTGCTTCCAGATGTTACAAGATACTGTAGGTATCCTCCAAGTCCAAGATATTAACTGCCATGTGGCAGGACTCAGGATGTTTGCCTAAAAGAATTATATGATTCAATATTAACCTCTAATAATATAGATTCCTCTGAAGATTCTACACATTACACAGGAAATAATTAACACCCTAGAATTTCACTCAATTTAATATCTGGCTACATTTTTTTAAAAAATCTTTCTTATACACTTTTTAATGAAATCTATAATAAATACTTCTTGGAAAATACCGATGGTATTAGCTGTTATCCAAGGAAGGCATTTCTTGTAAGATAAAAGGAAAAAAATATTAAGGAAAGTTGCTTTTTTGTTTTCTCAGATACAAAAAAATGCACCAAGTGCCCAGATGATAAATATCCAAATGAGGCCAGAATCCAATGTATCCCCAAAGTTATAAGCTTCCTGTCTTATGAGGAACATCTGGGCATTATCCTGGTCTCTTTTGCCCTATTCTTGTTCTTAATCACAGGCCTTGTTTTAATCATCTTCATTAAATACCGTGAAACTCCCCTTGTCAAAGCCAACAACCGGGATCTCTCCTACATCCTCCTGGTCTTTCTCCTGCTTTGCTTCTTGTCTCCTTCTCTCTTCATTGGTCAACCAAGGAAAGCCACCTGCCTTCTCCGACAAACGGCCTTCAGCCTCATCTTCTCAGTTGCCATTTCTTCTCTCTTGGCCAAAACCATCACGGTGGTGCTGGCCTTCCTGGCCACAAAACCAGGAAACCGAGTGAAGAGATGGTTGCGGAAGAGCTTGGCCAACTCCATCATCTTCTCTTGTTCTGGAGGTCAAATTATCATCTGCTCCACCTGGCTGGGAGTTTCTCCCCCCTTCCCTGACTCTGACCTCCACTCCCAGCCTGGAGAGATCATCCTGCAATGCAACGAAGGGGCCGTCGTCATGTTCTACGTCACCCTCAGCTACATGGGCTTCCTGGCTGCCATCTGCTTCACGGTGGCTTTCCTGGCCAGGAACCTGCCTGGGGCCTTCAACGAAGCCAAGCTGATCACCTTCAGCATGCTGGTCTTCTGCAGTGTCTGGGTGACTTTTGTGCCCACCTACCTGAGCACCAAAGGGAAATCCATGGTGGCTGTGCAGGTCTTCTCCATCCTGGCCTCCAGTGCTGGTCTGCTGGGCTGCATCTTCATCCCCAAGTGCTACATTATCCTTCTGAGGCCAGACCTCAACACAAAGGAGCATCTTACGGGCAGAATCAATGTGAAAACATGAGACATAATCTATTAGAATATTTCAAGAATGGTAAAAGTTCCTTTTATTTGAAAGAAGGCATTAATTATTCCCACTTAAATAGTTTGTTTTGAAATGGGAAATAGTTGAATGATTGGAATTATTGCATTATTCATCCTAATAAATCTAGCTAAAGAGAAATCTGTGAAAGTCATTCATAGGAATTTTTAAAAATATTTTGCAGCTCCCAAGAATCAGACAGCTTATAATTTGAGCAAATATTCCTACTGTCAGTGGCTGAAAATATAGATATGTAGAAAGAGAAAGTAGGAAAAGAGGTTGAGATGGAAGCTGTAGGACCCGTTCTCCAAGAATTATACCATCATCTCATCTTCATGAGAACCCTTGTTCACCAAGTCGGGTGGGGGTTGGGGGCATCCCTGAAGTCTCTCTCGCTGAGAGACCCAGTCAGTACCTCTTTCCCGCAGCTGCCCCTCCCCTGGGAAAGAGGGCTTTCTAAGGGATCCTGCATCCTCCCCCTTTCATCCCTTTATTGGGTGATAAGGACCCCTCCGACAGCTGGATCTAATCCACTCCTCTCCAGCCCGTGGGGCTGCAACCTCTGCAGAGGTTTCCCAGAGCCCGGCGGTGAGGGATCCGCTGCCCCGGAGAATAACTTCTCTGTTGATCTCCTCCTCCTTGCCTGCCCAGCTATCCGCCTCTTGCGGGGAGGCATCGTGTGAAGCTGCCACTTAGACTCCAGCATCCCAGAGGCCTCCCCACCCCGGCCCCCCAGGCAGCCCCCTTTGGCGGAGCTCCTGCAGCCTCTGAGCTCCGACAGGGCCAGGAGGGGAGAGGTGCAGAGCCGCCCACTTAGCCCTCCGTCCCTGCAGCTGGGCTGGGAGGAAGGCGATGCAGGCAGCCGCTCCTCCGCTGCATCCTCGCCCGCTGTGCTTCCTGGAGGGGCTCTCAGCCAGCCTGGGAGGACTCCTGGGGGGTCAAGGGGGGCGGGGGACGGGGAGGGGGCTCCAGCCGAGAGGACGAGGGCGCAGAAAATGAAAACGACGAAAGAAAGAGAAATAGGAAGGAGAGAAAAGGAGGGGGATGGGAGGAGCAGCCCCCCCTTCTTAACTGGCTTCCAAAGATCCACCGAGCAAGGCTGTGGAGGGAGGGGGAATTGGGGTCTTTGCAAGGCGTGAGGCTCCTTCTTGGGCGCAAACGAAGCCAAAGTGGCCCAGAAAAGCCGTGACGTCAGCCGAGCAGCTCCGCCTGGTCTTCCCCCGAGGGGATGGGGCCCTTCTTGAGGGGGGGCTGTGGAAATGCCTCTCCCTCCTTTCTCACCCCCAGGGCTGCGTTTCCTTGGCTGCCCTCTGTGGCTCCCTCCGGAGTGAGAGTCGGCCTTCTGCGTCCCCTACGGTTCTCCTGGGCCCCCATCTTCATCCGCGGGGAGTCCAGTCTCTCTGTGCCACTCAAGGCGTTTCTGTCCGATTCTTTCCGTCCGATTCTTCTGTGCTGCGCTTGAAGGAGCTCAGGTCCGACTCGGCAGTTGCTCCTGGGCGCTTCGCTACCCAGGCAGAGCCAGACCTCCCAGGAAGCCCTGCCTGGAGCTTTGGGGGGATGACAGAGGGGGCTGCTCGCTCTCCCTGCACGGAGGTAGCCTGAGGCAGCCCAGTGGTCCAAGAAGCAGCCTAGGAACGGAGAGATTCCGGGTTCGAATCCCACCAACTGGGGGGCTGTGGGCCAATCGCTGATTGCAAAGGTTAACTGTCAGCCTTTGCCCCCCCCCCCGTGATCAAGACACAACCCTCCCCATTAATGGACTAGCAAGAGCAATGGGTGAATCCCGCCGTCTTCCCTTCTCTGGATCTGGATCTTCCCAATCCCCGACTGAAGGTTTCCCTCTGGGAGGGGAAGAAGAAGGGCAGAAGGCGCCACCCAGGCGGGGCTTCCTTTGCCACAATGCAGGTGAGGAGCCACACCAGCAACACACACACACACACACACACACACACACACACCCCGAGCTTCACACCCTTGCCCTGCACTGCCCCCCCCCCCCAGCTGTTCTTGGGAGAGGAGCCGCAGTAGGATAGGATAGGATAGGATAGGATACTTTTATTTTTATACCGCCCCTCTCCCGAAGGACTCAGGGTGGTGTACAGTCAGGTAAAAACACAATACAAATATCACAATTTAAATTTAAAAATTACTAAACATATTAAATTTAAGGCCGAAATGAGCTAAAAACCCAGAAATTGAAGAGCTCCAAAAATTAAAACTCAATTAGGAAGCCAGCCCTGCCTGCCGGAAGAGCAGGGTCTTAAGAGCCCAGCGGAAAACTCGGAGGTCAGTGATCTTGCATATGTCCAGGGGCAGCTCATCCCAAAGGCAGCTTCCACCTGCGTCGCCCCTTCGACCTCCCACCCACGGAGAAGAAATAGGAGTTTCTGTGCTGGAGTCTCTTATTGATTCTGAAGAAGAAATTTCCAGCCACCTTTGAAATGGAGCAGTTGGGAATGAGCCAGGACAGCCCAGCCAACGTCTTAGGACCTGTGCTGAGAAAGCTGCCTGCCATGTTATAATAATTCTTGGAAGGGAAAGTCCCAGCATGAACTTTTTCCTTCGGGAAATCGGAAGATAGGTTTTGGGGTGGGTGAGGACATCTCTGGGCTTCCTCTGGAAGGGAGACTTCCTGCTGCCCTCCATCCTTTCCACCCCCCCGCCCCCCACCCAAAAAACAAGGCAAAGGGCCAACGGTGGAGGAGAAGATATTCTGGGCAAGGGAGGATGGGCTTGGATCTCTCTTGTTGTTAATCTTCATTTTAAATTGCTCCCTTGCTCAGTTTCTCTTCCAAACCTTTGCAGAGCTCCTCCTTTTCTGCAGTGAGTTGGACATTGTTCACCGTAAGCTCCTTGCTCTTCAGCTGGAGCCCCTCTTTTTCTGACCACAGCCTTGAAATTTCCATGGTCTTCCTGTAAATTATGAAGGACAGAGAGAAATTGGCCTCCTGGCTTTTTTGACATGAAACTTTTTCTTAAATTAAGAAATATGAAACTTAACTGTGTGTTTTGTGTCTCTGTGTTTAGCAATTCAGTTATTGTATTTCTGGTGTAACCATCAGCAGTTTCTCCTTTCAGGAAAGGATGCTTCAACCATTTATGGGGTATATTAGAAAGAGTAAAAGTGACAAAGGAGTAAAGTTTCATGGACTTGAGCTGATCCTGGACTCTTCTACAGCACAGTATTCTACTTAGGGTCCTATTTCCCATCCCTAAAAGATTTCAGATTGCAGGATCCAATCTGGGTCGGTCACCAGGATCAGAGTTTCCGCGTTTCCTTCCGCGTTTCCTTCCGAGGGTTAACTCATCTCTCTACCAGAATGTCTGCTCTGGGCTCTTCTATTCATAGTATTTATGTGGTGCCTGGTTGCACGTGGCTTTTCATTGGTTGATTCGGGTGTTGATGGCCAACTATTAAGTCGTTGGCTGCTGATTCCTTAGTTCCTAAGTACCTGATACACTGGTGGTAAATCAGCACTCCTGCTGACTGACAAAGGGCCCGCTTCCCAGGCTTCAATCATTTCCCTGGCTATTTTTGTACCTCCTCCACCAACAATCTTAGTAGCTGCGGAATTGAATGCATGTTCCCATTCGTTGCAAAGTGAGACGACCATTGAGTTCAGGTCTCATCGTCTGACTGCTCCCTTGGTGTTCTTGCAGTTTTGGTGGTTAGCTTCCTCCCCATCTGTCCTACATGTCACGGGGGCAATCCATGCAGCGGATCCGGTAGATTAATTAGAAGTGTCTCCCAGCTGCAAGCAGACTTTGCAATGCATGATTTGCCCTCACATGGTAGCCTCTAGATGGTGTGCGATGCCCACTTGCAGATCTCAGAAGCTGCGTGTCAACTCTGAAGCGAGCCTGGCTGAAGTGTCTTTTGCTGCCTCATAGTTGCCACGAACTCTGAAAGGGGGAAGGGAAGGGGAAGTAGATCCACTGACTGCAGTCAAAACAAAAAGTTTTCTTGTGGGAACCAAGGTCATCCTAACAGGTGGCAGTTGAAGGAGGGGAGGAGTGACCAAGCAGCCTGCCAGCTGCTTACATTGGACAATGTGACCGGTGGCATCTGGGGAGGGAACCATTTGTTCCTTTAATTAGGCAAAAATCCCCAGGAACATTTAGAGTTGGTTTTCACTGGCTGTGCCGAAAGGATGTATCCAATAAACATGTTCTTTGAGGAAGCTACCTGCCTCGGAGTTCTGCTTTTGGCAGATGAATTACTCGGAAGGCTGGCATTAAAGTGTCCTGGCAGGAAGGACCACAACTGCAATAGAACAGAGTCCCAAGGGGTGTATCCGTGACTTTCACTCCCCTGCTTCTCTCCAGCCTCTCCTCTCCACATGGACCCCAAAAAGAAGTTCAGGATCCCAAATGGAGAAGTTGCTTCTCCCCGTAATTGTCACCGCCTGTGTTTTTGAGCTCTCTTCTGCTCACTCTCTTAGCTTCACAGGGTCTCAACAAACACCAGAGCTTGATGGAGCATCAGGAAAGAATATCACGGAGCATTTCTCATAATTAGCCATGCTATGCTTACAGCTATTTTTATTACATCTGTCTCTTTACACCACCTGCCATATTCCAGATGGCCAGCAGGTGGCAGGCCATTTCAATGCCATAAGACTTAAAGCAAAGGGGTTCATTTACCTTGATGGGCTTTGCACCCCGTTTTGCCTCCAGTGAGATAAGAGGGTTCAGAGCCCAACTCCATCTCCCGTTTCCCCCTTCTGAACCCCCATTAATGTTATTTATCTGAAACTTAAGGCCTGCCACACTCCAAGTGGCCACGAGAGGGCAGGCTATTATTGCTCTGCAGGTTCCCATAGACTTTTAAAAGTGGAGCCCCCCTCGCCCCCCCCCCTTGAGAAAACGATCTGTCTTGATGGGGGAATAGAATTAGATTGGTGGCCCTATCTTCAAATACAAAATAGACACAGAAAAGATAGGGATGAAGGAGGAGTTGAGTTAAACCCAAATAGATTAGACAAAATTATGGAAACCAAAGAAGGGAAGACGATATCTAAAATATATAAATACTTATTAGAATTGGAATTGAGTAAGAATTTAATTAAAGGGCAGATGATTGCCTGGAACAAAAACATAGGTGGAAATATCCAATTAGAAGAGTGGGAAAGAATTTGGGAAAATAATATTAAAATGACAAAATCGGTAAGTTATAAAGAAAACCAATATAAGATATGGTATAGATGGCACTTACCCCCGTCGAGGCTAGCACAAATGTATCCCAACTTAGACTCAAAATGCTGGAAATGCAAACAGGCTAGAGGAACTTTTTACCATATGTGGTGGCTATGCCCCAAAACTAAGGCATATTGGGAGAAAATTAGAATGTGGATAATACAAATAGTAGGAGAAGAAATTGAACTAGACCCCAAGATATTTTTATTAGGAATTTACAAACAAAACATTAGAAAAGAAAAGATATACTTAATACACCACATAATTACAGCGGCGAGAATAGCGAATGCACAAGTATGGAAAAAGGAATATTTGCCAAACGATCAGCAAGTAATACAAAAGATATATTTGTGTGCGGAATCGGATCAATTAACGCAGAAATTAAAAAATGAGGAAAGCTCAAAATATTCTAGGGTATGGGATAGATGGTACGATTGGATCAAACAAAGACAAAATGGATAATGATACTTTTAATTGAATATGATAGTTAATTTGAATGAGTAATATATGTTATTATACTCTTAGTGAATTGTAAATTAAGAATGAAAATTGGAAAGGTATTTGTATGATAACCTTATATAATGTACCCATGAGGACTTCACCGACAAAAGGCATGTGGATGAAAGCAATGAATGGGAATGTAAATAATGTAAATAATAATAATGCATTAATGTAAATACCATGAAAGTATACTTGTTTATGTATAATAATATCATGAGACCGGAAATGACAGAAATGTATTATAATTTTTAATCAATAAAGATTTTGAAAAAAAAAAGAGAGAAAACGATCTGTCTCAAGATCCCGTCGATCCTTTTGGCTCAGGCAGTGGAACTTCCCGCCGGTTCCCTCTCTCCGCAAAGCGAAGGGATCGCAGAAAGGCTGCCTGGCCCAGAATGGGGCTGCCTCCAACTTCGGAATTGGGAGGATCCAGAAAGAACAGGGGGTCCAATGGGAATTCTCCCTTTTTGAGCGTCATCGGTCTCCGGGCAGACTTTCCCTTGACTTCACCCAATGCAGGAGAGAGTTCCGCTCGGTTCCTCAGGCCAAGATCCCCCCTCCCACTTTCTCCGCTTCTCTCTCCTCCCCGCAGAACTGGCTCTCCTCCTTCAGGTGAAGCCCCCAAGGACTCTGCCCGGAGACCGATGACGCTCAAGCAGGGAGGATTCCCATTGGTGCTGCCGCTTCTTCCGGCCCTTCCTCCCCCCAAAGTCCAAGATCAACGCTTCCTCCCCCCAAATGCAGAACCGGGGATTCCTCCTCTGGGGCTGGAAGCAGTGGTGAAGTTCAAATCCCCCCCCCCCCGTTCTGTGGGCGTGGCAAGGGAAGGATACTGCAACATCCCCATTCCCTCCCCACTCTGGGGCCAGGCAGAGGTGGAATCTGCCGGTTCTCCAAACTGCTCCAAATCTCCATTCCACCCCTGGCTGGAAGCATCTGACACAGACGCCCATTTCATTCCCCAGAGGCAGATGCTGCCAAGGAAGAGTTCCTGCACTGGATGCCAAGGGGGGAGGGGAAGCCCCGCAGCCGGCCAGGACTTGGGGGTCCCAGACACCCCCCAATCCGAAGGGAAGCTCAATCAGGAAGAGGCGGAGGGGATCTGCAGGCTCACCCTCCTTTCCCGGGGAAATCCTCCGCTCGGCTCTCTCGGGAAAGGCGCAGCTTCGCTTTACGATTTCCTTCCTTGAAACTGGCGTCTCTCTTGCTCGGAATGACTGTAGGAAGCGGCTCCTTCCGATTCTCCGCCCCTCAACCCCAAATGGGAAGGAACCGCCCCCCCCCTCCCTCTTTCTGGGGGTCAGGAAGAAGTTTTGCCAGTATAAAAGTGCAGATGGAGAGTGGAATTGGGGTGAGGTTTTTTCGCCCCAGGAATTTGCATATTGAGGCTGTGCAACAAGAAGCGCTCCTAAAATAAATGGATCTTTTTATTATTATTATCATTTTTATTAAGATTATCATGGCATAAAATAGAAAATAAAGGTAATAAAGAAAAGGGAAAGAGAAAGGAGAAGGATGGAGTAAAGGGGAAAAGGAAAGAAGAGAAGAGAAGGAAGGGAAGGAAGGGAAGGGAAGGGTCCACACACACACACACACACACACACACACACACACACACACACACACGCTTGGTCGATGGGAGTGCCCCTCCCCCAACCTGTGGGGTTTTCGGACCGACCGCAAATCACAGCCCGGTTTTGGGTTCAGGCATCGCTGTTGGGAATATCGGGGGAGGGGGGGAGAAGGAGGGGGAAGCGGGAATCCCTGGCTCGGAGTCGTGAAGAGAGCAAAGGAAGGGGAGGGTCCCGTCTAGGGCTGCCATGAGCCCCCCCCCCTTGAGTTGCAGCCCCCCCCCCAATGCCGAATGGATCCCCCCTCCCCATTTCCCCGCTTCTCTGTCTGCGGCGAACTCCCTCCTCCTTCAGGTGAAGCCCCCAAGGACTCTCCCCCTCCCCCCACCCTCTTCCCGGGGGAATCCTCCGCTGGCTCCCTCGGGAAAGGCGCGATTTCCTTCCTTCAAACGTGGCTCTCTCTCTCTCTCTCTCTCTCTCAGAACGTCTGGACTTTGTGGCAGAATCTCCCTCTTCCTTCCTTCCTTCCTTCCTCCCTCCCTCCCTCCCTCCCTTCTTTCTTTCTTTCTTTCTTTCTTTCTTTCTTTCTTCTTTCTTTCTTTCTTTCTTTCTTTCTTTCTTATTGGTACCCAGTGGATTCAGTGGTCGAATTCAAATTTTTTACTACCGGTTCTGTGGGCGAAGCTTGGTAGGTGTGCAGTGGCTTCGTTTGCGTGGCTTGGTGGTCGTGGCAGGGAGAGGATACTGCAAAATCTCCATTTCCTCCCCACTCCTGGGGAAAAGATACTGCAAAATCCCCATTCCCACCCCACTCTGGGGCCAGCCAAAGGTGGCATTTGCCGATTGTCCGAACTATTCAATATTTCCGCTACCGGTTCTCCAGAACCTGTCAGAACCCGCTGAATTGCACCCCTGAGTTGATTGCTCATTGGTTGCAAGAGGAATTGACTGACAAACCAGAACTGACCCGCTAGCTTGTTCCCTGAGCTTGAAATTTTGTGCTGAGAGTGACTGGCCCATAGTCGTCCAGCTGTTGTGGCCCGTTCGCGGCCTGTGCAGCTAGTAGCTGATTCAGACAGCGAGGAGGCTGGTGTGGTGCTGTGTGGCTGGCTCTGGAGTCGGACAGTGAGGAGGCTGGAGAAGATGTGGTGCCAGAGATGTGGCAAGGTTGTAGTGGCCCCTGCAAAGACCAGCTCCATATTTTTATAAGCTCTCATGCATACCCAATTCCTGATCCTTATAGAAACAAAGTAAGTTTTTTTAAAGACTCGGTAAATGTTTCTCACATTAAAAGAATCCTCTTCCTTTTATGATCGTTCTGTTTTAGTGACTGAATTATTCTGAATCCCCTTTTGTGGCCAGAGAAATATTAGTCCTTCTACAAATAATGGTTTGTTTGTGACTCTTAACTCTGGTGGAGAACTAGCTCCCTCCCACCTTCTCCGCTCTCATTAAAATGTCAAGGTGATGGGTAACTATCAGGTGCCTCTGGTTTTGGATCGTGTTGGCTTGAGACTCAGTCAACTTGTGGAGACAAAGAAGATTAAATTGAGGGGAAAAAGAGGATTTTTATTCTTTCTATTCAGGATGATATAAGAATAACATGAGCAATTTTCGTAAAGGAGCTTCTCTATCAGTGACTTTAATATAGCATGGTGTATATTTGCCATACAAATGGTGGGTAAGGATCCCCAGTGCCTGCACAATCTCACACTTGGCCACAACCTCCCTGACAACTATCAGAATCCACTTGGCCCTTCAGAGGCCTTGCTGGACGTGCTCTCTACTGGAGGAGCCCCTGTTCCCAGGGAGGGTTGTGGGAGGAAGGACAACTTCCTTTGGCTCCTCTGGATGCGGCTGACAGGATGGGCATCTCCATCCAGATGTCCACATGAGGGGCTCTACCGTGGGGACAGGGAAGGGTCAGGACAGCCATCCCAGTCTTTGGGGCCTCCTACTGCACACTTGTCAAGCCTGGTCATATCCACGACTGTTGAAATAACAACAATGACAATAATGATGATGATAACAATAATAATTTATATTAATGATTATAACTATAAAATATGTAATATATGTAATATGTAATATGTATGTAATATAACAACTGATAATAACTGAAATATAACTGGAAGATAACAATAACTGATAATTAAAATAAAAATAAAACAATCACAATCAATCACAATCTAGGGAAGTTGAGCGAGGAGACGATGTTACTCTCTTGTCCTGCTTTTTTCAGGGAGGGCTGGATGTTTTCAGGGAGGCAGAGGATGGTGAGGAAGGGGTGACGGAGGGGAAGGGGAGGAGGAGGAGGGGGATGGGGAGAGAGGAGAAGGAGGAAGGGGAGTGGGGGGAGGAAGGGGGAGGAAGGGGAGGGGGGAGGGGAGGGGGAGGAAGAGGGGGAGGGGAGGAGGAGGCTCACTGTCCTTGAAGCTCCCGGCAGATGTTCCTCTCCATCTTGGGATGCTCGGGAGCTTTTCCAAGGCCTCCTCCTGATCTTCCAGCCCCTTCAGTCTCTGCCTCTGGAAGAAGGAGAAAGGGAGATTTTGCCGTAAGTGGTCAAATGTGGCCTCCCCGTTCGAATTTCCCTCTCTCCCTCCATCCCTTATAGGGCAGGTTCTTCACCCTGGAATCGTGCTTCAACCAAGCTGCTTCAGGGGATCCTGGTCCTCTCCCTCCCTCAGCCAGGGCTGCTGTCTCCCTGCTTCTCACCTCCTCAGCCTCTCCCTGAAATTCCGCAGGATGGTCGCCTTCTCCTCGCTCAACTTCCAGTTTTGGACTTTAAGGTCTTTGATTTCCTTTTTTAATTGAACTCGCTCCTCCACCATATCTGTAAACATTTTTGAATTCCTGTAAATTAAGAAAAGCAGAAATTAGTCCTCTCATGATAGATGATAGATAGATAGATAGATAGATAGATAGATAGATAGATAGATAGATAGATAGATAGATAGATAGACAGACAGACAGACAGACAGACAGACAGACACAGACAGACAGACAGACAGACGGAAGCAAGGAAGGAAGGATTCCCTTCTCAATATTTCTCACCTCTCCAGCTGATCTTGGAGAGTTTTAATCTCCGCGAGGAGCTCCCTTTTCTCCCCAGCGTGCTGCAGAACTCTGCAGAGGAGGCTCTTGTACTCCTGTCTCTCGAATTCCAGCTGTTGTTCCAAAGTTTCAATCCTGTAAGAGACGAAGACAAGAGCGAAATTAGCCCCCTCAGCTTTTCACCCCAACCATCCAACCTCCTTAAAATTAAAACTCCCTAAAAATACCTGGCACTTTCTCACCTCCTGTGGCTCTCCTCCAGCTGCCTGCAGAGTTCTGCATCGGTGGTATGACGCTGGGGAGATTTCTTTGGGAGCTCCTCCTTCAGAGTTTTGCTGTAAATACGAGAACCGGAGAGAAATTAGTCCCTTGATTATTTTTACTAGAATCATCAAACGTTTTCTTCAATTGAAAAATATTTTTAAAATACCTTTAGGTTTGTGTGTGTGCATAAATTCAGTGTTGCCATTTCTACTGAAACAATCAGAAACAATGCTATCACCATTGTGGGAAGCCACTCCCTCCCAGAAGAATGAAATATTAAAAAGGCAGAATACTATATTTCCCCTAAAAGAGAAATAGAAATCCCTGCTCCCAGCAGATATTTGGTGCCCATAAAGAGAGGCTGGGCCATCCTATCTACAAGAAAAAAGACCTTCACCTCCAGGGTTTTGGGATTAAGACATGACCCTCCAGGACATAATAGGATTATCTAACCGCAGAGCTCACTGCATTGCAAAATCTCCTAAAGCCACTGCATCAGCCCAAGCTTCAACCAAACATATCTCAGACAAACTCTGCGGATTAGCACAGGGCTCCATGGGAGCTGACAACAGCCAATAGAATACATGTTCTAGGAACAGCAAGCTCAAGTTCAAAGAAAGAAGGGGAGTACCTCTTTATTTTAACTTTAGAGCCCAGAAAAGCGTGGGAAAGTTGTGTGTGCCTGTGTGCGTGAGTGAGGGGACCCTTCTCCCAATCACATCTGGATCTTGCTTCCTCGGGGCCTTTCCTAGCCACAGAAAGAGACGTCCTACCAACAGAGCCTGGAAAGTATGGGAGGCCAGGCCAGAGCACAGGACCTTCTGTGAGGGAAGAGGGAGAGACGGGGTGAAAATGGAGTGGAAAAGTGACTGAGAGGGTTGAACTTGGGCAACCAGCTGGGAGGTCACTGAGCAAAGCCCTGTGAAAGGAGGGGCCCTTACCTCTGGAAGCAAGCAGAGGTCCTCCCAGACTCTCCCGCGTCTGAAAACTGTGGCGGGAAAGCTGGTGGAAGGAGGTGCCCTTACTTACTGTGGGGAGCCGTGGAGCAGTTATCTGTTCAATTACCGCAGTACTGATGTTTCCCCCCCAAACTCTGCCTGCAAGCTATCTACTCACCCCCACTCTACCTCCCCATTTCCCATCCTCCAACAATGCCTTTCCTGAAGGAGGATCAGCCACAAAGGGGGGAGGGCCCCTGTTCTCATGTCTTTCAGCCCTGCACAGAGACTCTGCAACCTGTGGAGGCAGATCACACTGATCCAGATGCTGCCCCAGGAGGAGACCCTCCATCCATTGGAGCCAGGAATGGGATTTGGAACCGCCATCCGCTAGAAAGTCATTACAGCAACCAGAGTGGAGCAGGCCCTCCCAAGCCTGACTGACCAGCCACACTACCAAGCCAAGCCTAATGCCACCCAGCAGACATGAAAGAGGGGGCTAAAGACTCTTTTCAATCCCCAGAAGACAGCTGGAAAGACTATGGGGGAGCTGGCAATTCATTCTAAGGTTTTCTTTCTTGTCTCGTTTATTTTGCAATCAGTTAAATGGACTCCTGGAGGGATTGCATTTGGGAGGGGTTGGCACAGCAAGTCATATCTCCCTGTCAATTCCATGGGGGAGGGGCAACTTGGATTAGAAAATTAGGAAATTGGATACTGTAATTTTTTTTGCAGAACTTTTCCCCCGACTGCTAGACCTTCATGGTTGAAAGCTCTCCTTTCACTGAAGGAATCCTTCTCTGCTGCCTCTATCAATGCCTTCCCCTTTGCACCAGAAAAATTAAAAGCACCCATCAAGTCTCCCTGGTCACAACAATTTTTAATCTTTTGCCTGAAAAATGTTTGCGTCACCCACACATTTTCACAAAGGGGGGAGGTATTGAAGAAGTTAGCACCTAGAAGAATGAAATACTTTGAGAAATATTTAAAAAGGCAGAATATTATATTTCCCCTAAAAGAGAAATAGAAATCCCTGCCCCCAGATATTTGGTGCGCATGAAGAGAGACTGGGCCATCCTATCTACAAGACAAAAGACCTTCACCTCCAGGGTTTTGGGATTAAGACATGACCCTCCAGGACATAATAGGATTATCTAACCGCAGAGCTCACTGCATTGCAAAATCTCCTAAGGCCATTGCATCAGCCCAAGCTTCAACCAAACATATCTCAGACAAACTCTGCGGATTGGCACAGGGCTCCATGGGAGCTGACAACAGTCAATAGAATACATGTTCTAGGAACAGCAAGCTCAAGTTCAAAGAAAGAAGGGGAGTACCTCTTTATTTTAACTTTAGAGCCCAGAAAAGCGTGGGAAAGGTGTGTGTGCCTGTGTGTGTGAGTGAGGGGACCCTTCTCCCAATCACATCTGGATCTTGCTTCCTCGGGGCCTTTCCTAGCCACAGAGAGAGACGTCCTACCAACAGAGCCTGGAAAGTATGGGAGGCCAGGCCAGAGCACAGGACCTTCTGTGAGGGAAGAGGGAGAGAGGGGGTGAAAATGGAATGAAAAAGTGACTGAGAGAGTTGAACTTGGGCAACCAGCTGGGAGGTCACTGAGCAAAGCCCTGTGAAAGGAGGGGCCCTTACTTCTGGAAGCAAGCAGAGGTCCTCCCAGACTCTCCCGCGTCTGAAAACTGTGGCGGGAAAGCTGGTGGAAGGAGGTGCCCTTACTTACTGTGGGGAGCAGTGGAGCAGTTATCTGTTCAATTACTGCAGCACTGATGTTTCCCCCCAACCTCTGCCTGCAAGCTATCTACTCACCCCCACTCTACCTCCCCATTTCCCATCCTCCAACAATGCCTTTCCTGAAGGAGGATCAGCCACAAAGGGGGGAGGGCCCCTGTTCTCATGTCTTTCAGCCCTGCACAGAGACTCTGCAACCTGTGGAGGCAGATCACACTGATCCAGATGCTGCCCCAGGAGGAGACCCTCCATCCATTGGAGCCAGGAATGGGATTTGGATCCGCCATCCGCTAGAAAGCCATTACAGGAACCAGAGTGGAGCAGGCCCTCCCAAGCCTGACTGACCAGCCACACTACCAAGCCAAGCCTAATGCCACCCAGCAGACATGAAAGAGGGGGCTAAAGACTCTTTTCAATCCCCAGAAGACAGCTAGAAAGACAATGGGGGAGCTGGCAATTCATTGTAAATTTTTCTTTCTTGTCTCGTTTATTTTGCAATCAGTTAAATGGACTCATGGAGGGATTGCATTTGGGAGTGGTTGGCACAGCAAGTCATATCTCCCTGTCAATTCCATGGGGGAGGGGCAACTTGGATTAGAAAATTAGAAAATTGGATACTGTAATTTTTTTTGCAGAACTTTTCCCCCGACTGCTAGACCTTCATGGTTGAAACTCTCCTTTCACTGAAGGAATCCTTCTCTGCTGCCTCTATCAATGCCCAACAAGGCCCTTCATTGCATTGTAGGAAGGGAAATACTCCGAGATCTTGTTATCTTAAGAACCCCTATTGGGACAAAGTTACCATTAAAAGCTGAACTAGAAACCAAATCGATAACAAACTGCAACCAAATACAAACAAACCAATAAGAACTCTAAGCACATCAGAATAGGAAAAAGGCTATAAAGCAACCATCCAAAGGAAGGAAACCAAGGTAATTCAAACCTTAAGACAGGTGAAGAAAAGGAACATTTACAACACACCAGAACACAGGCAAAGATAGAGAAACAACCAAACAGGCAGAGTAAAGAAAAACAAACCTTAGGAAAAGCCCAGGACGTTGTAGAAATGCAGCAACAGGTGAATTGCAAAGAACAAAGGGCTGAAAGCAAAAAGGTGAGATTATAAAACAGATTGGCGTTTGCAGGCCTTCCGCCCTGCAGAGATTGCCCCAGAACACACACACAACAGTGGCTTCACTACAAGAAGATCAAATGAATGATCCGGGCTCTGAATCTAATTCAGAGATTTAGAAGGGGACCGGAAGAGAGCTGGGCACAGCAGAAAACCCCCTCCCAAGTCTGACAATTTTATATAATTATAATTATAACAACAACAGCAGCAACAACAACAACAAGAAGAACAACAGAGTTGGAAGGAACCTTAGAGGTCTTCTAGTCCAACCCCCTGTCCAGGCAGGAAACCCTCCACCACTTCAGAGAAATGGTTATCCAACATCTTCTTAGAAACTTCCAGTGTTGGAGCACCCACAACTTCTGGAGACAAGTTGTTCCGTTGATTGATTGTTCTCCCTGTCAGGAAATTTCTCCTTAGTTCTAAGTTGCTTCTCTCCTTGATCAGTTTCCACCCATTGTTTCTTGTCCTGCCTTCAGGGGCTTTGGAGAATAGCTTGACTCCCTCTTCTTTGTGGCAGCCACTGAGATATTGGAAGACTCCTATCATGTCTCCCCTAGTCCTTCTTTTCATTAAACTAGCCATACTCAGTTCCTGCAACCGATCTTCATGTGTTTTAGCCTCCAGTCCCCTAATCCTCTTTGTTGCTCTTCTCTGCACTCTTTCTAGACTCTCCATATCCTTTTTACAAACTGAATGCAGGATTCCAAGTGTGGCCTTACCAAGGCCTTAAAAAGTGGCATTAACACTTCACGTGGCCTTGATTCCATCCCTCTGTTGATGCAGCCTAGAAGTGGGTTGGCTTTTTTGGCAGCTGCTGCACACGCCTGGCTCCTATTGAAATGCTTGTCCACTAGGACTCCAAGATCCCTCTGACAGTTACTATGGTTGAGAGAGGCGCCACATATACTGTCCCTGTGCATTTTGTTTTTCTTGGCTAAAGGTAGAACGTGACTTCTTTCACCATTGAATTTCACTTTGTTAGATAGCGCCCCATGTTCAAATTTTGGAGCCCTTTTGAAGGAAGAGTGGGCCAAGATTTCCATGGCAAGATCGGCTCTAAGGCCAAAAGACTAGATGCTCTCATAAAATCCAAAGGTGTTTCAACAAAGGGTTCATTTAAAATATAATTGTTATCTTTTATATTCTTTAGATAAAATGTAGACTTACGTGCCACTCTTCTCCCTCGGATTCCTCAGCGGTCGCCCCCCAGATGTTGCAGGAGTCTGGAAAAGTTAAAATAACAGCCGTGAAATATAAATATATATCGTCAGAGGCTTTGAAAAGCATTTTTTCTACAACCTCTTTGGCCGAAGAGGTTGTAGGGGGGAAAAGGCCTTTAAAAGCCTCTGGCGATCCCAGCTGAGTTGCCTGATCATCAGAGGCTTTTCAAAGCAATTTTTTTCTGCAACCTCTTAAGGTTGTAGAAAAAATGCTTTTAAAAGTTAAAAAAAAGTTAGCCACGCCCACCCAGTCCCATTAACCCCCACCAAACCACGCCCACAAAATAAGCCACGCCCACAGAACCGGTCGTAAAAAACTTTAGAACCACCCCTGCCCCAGAAGATTTCGATTGCTTACCTTGGGGGGGCAGGGGGTAGAAGCCCGCTGAGGGGGAGGACCGTCATATAGCGGGGGCAGATTTCCGGCCCATGAAGTCTGCTCCACTGGAACCACTGGGAAAAAAATAGACTTCTTTAACAACACAAAGTTATTGACTTGGCCTTGACTTGGCCACGCCTCCTGGCCTCCCTTGCCCGGCCCCGCCTGGCCCTTCCCAAACGGATGTCCCCCTCCCCCCTCCGCATTCCCCCCAAGGTCCTTCTGGCTGGAGGGGCAGGCAGGAGCCGAGGCCGGGCTCTTCCAGAGGGGTCTGGGCTGCAGAGAAGGTCCATTTCTATGGGGAAGGGAAGTTGGGTCCTGCCAGCTGGAGGTTTCTGATTCGGCCGTTACTCAGGGAATTACAGGCTGTGTGGGGTTTTTACTCTTCAGATGATCATGAGCCTCTTAGAGCCAGACTTTTCCTGCTTTTACGACTTTGACTCATTTTCTCAACACTGCACTGTTGCCCTGACTGGCTGATGCTCCCAGGAGAAACTGTATAGAATAGATGCCCTCCTCATTCTCATCCTCTTAAGTCTGCTAATTGCTATAACCTCAACACGGATCATAAGATCATCATAATCTGTACCGTCCATGGAATGAGACCAATGTACAGAGACAGAAGCGAGGGCATCTGGGCACCAGGGGCTGAATTATCCACAGGCCCCGCCCCCCACCTGCTCTAAAGTAAGACATTCCCCCAAATAAGACTTAAGGTACATTTTTTATACTTAAAATGGCCATTAGGGCACAGAACCATTTGCTAAGTTTTCTAAATCCCATCACCGGTTGTATCTTACCTTTATTTCTGCGCTGGACCTTTTTATTAAACCTGTATAAAAAGTTCCCTGCCATGTCAGCTGAGGCTTGGCAGTTGAGAATGAGCCAGGACAGCCCGGCCAAGGTCTTATGACACCTGCTGTGATGTCATCATCTTCCATCCAGCTGTGGGGAGATGCCAGGGTGGACCCCACCCACCCACCCTGTCTCCCCTCTGGGAGGGGGTTTCCAAGGATTTCCCACAGGACTCCCCAATTGTGTTGGGGCTTTACTCCCGATGCCCTCCGCCTGGCAAACTCAGGATGCCTTTTTCTCACCATGTCCATGGACACCCGAAGGAGGCTGTGATTTTTCTCTGTGTCATATAATATAGGTATGTCTGTGGATATATACAAAATTTTATTTATTTATTTATTTATTTATTTTGTCATGATTGTGTACATTGGAGGTGTATGGAGTGTATGTTGGAGGTGGCAGCCCTTTGAGAGCTCTATGCAACAAAATTCCATTTCAATGTATGCTGATTAGTGTACATTTAAAGTGACAATAAAGTTATCCTCTCCTCTCCTCTCCTATTCTGTATTTTCTTTTCTATTATTCCTTTCCTATCCTATCCTATCCTATCCTATCCTATCCTATCCTATCCTATCCTATCCTATCCTATCCTATCCTATCCTATCCTATCCTATCCTATCCCAAATTTTTTCTTTTCTTTTCTTTTCTTTTCTTTTCTATTCTATTCTATTCTATTCTATTCTATTCTATTCTATTCTATTCTATTCTATTCTATTCTATATTCTATTCTATTCTATATTCTATTCTATTCTATTCTATTCTATTCTATTCTATTCTATATTCTATTCTATTCTATTCTATTCTATTCTATTCTATTCTATTCTATTCTATTCTATTCTATTCTATTCTATTCTATTCTATTCTATTCTATTCTATTCTATTCTATTCTATTATTTTCTCTTTGATAATCTCAAGGTGGATGCCTGGAGATGTAGTCATGGCAACAGTGTTCATTTTTTTTCTTAGATGAGAGTTTTTGCTGCTTCTTCGATCTGAACCATTTGGACAGGGGGATTCTAGGTAGGCAGATAGTTGTTGGAATGTACCAAGTCATGAAATTCTCAGGGGTTGTCCTGTCTTAGCAGTCTTGATCTTCCTAGGGGCTGATGAGAGAGCAGCCCAGAAAATGGGGGACTGGCCGTGTCTGAGGACTCCACCTCTAGAATAAAATAGAATAGAACGGAACGGAAAGGAACGGAATAGAACGGAATAGAACGGAACAGAACAGAACAGAATATAGAATGGAATAGAATGGAAGGGAAGGGAAGGGAATTGAATAGAACAGAACGGAACGGAACGGAACGGAACGGAACGGAACGGAATGGAATAGAATAGAATAGAAGCTGGAAAGGACCTCGGAGGTCTTCTAGTCCATCCCCCTGCTTAAGCAGGAGAACCTAAAGGATCTCAGACAAGTGGCTGCCAAGTTTCTTCTTAGAAACCTCCAGGGATGAAGCAGCCACAACTTCTGGAGGCAAGCAGTTCCACGGGTCAATGGTCCTCCCTGTTAGGACCTTTCTCCTTAATTCCAGGCTGCTTCTCTCTTTGTTCAGTTTCCATCCATGGTTCCTTGTCCTGCCCTCTGGCGCTCTGGAGAATCATTTGACCCGTCTTCTTTGTGGCAGCCTTCCAAATATTGAAATACTGGTATCACGTCACCCCTAAGTCTTCTTCTCTTCAGACTAGCCAGACCCAAAACCTGCAGCCGTTCCTCCTGTGGTTCAGTCTCCAGGCCTAAACAGGGACAGTGTGAGGATCTGGCTTCTAAGTTGCCTTTCTTAGCTTTGCATTAACTTTCAACCGTTGCTAAATGAATGGTCATAAGTCAAGGACTACCTGTATTGCAGGCATTCAGAGAATCATAGAATGTAAGCTGTGAAAGGCACCTTCATGGTCATCTAGTCCAACCCTCTCCCCCGTGCAGGAACCCAATGCCACAAACACACCAGTTACATAGACGGATCTCTCATTCTTGCATTTTAATGGGCTTTTCTTTATTTTTATCAGGGAGTTGAAGAGAAGGATTCAGAGCCAAATCTGATGTCACTGCAAGGAACTGGACGTGACCTGAAGGAGAGTCCTATCCAGCTCCCTTGGGACCTCAAAGGCCTGAGGAGAAGCAGCCAAACGGCCAAGAGGAGAAGCCATTTCAGTGCTCGATGGGAGGAAAAAGGAAGAGGAGATCCCTCACTTCCCATCAAAGGATCTCCTCGGAAGGAAGATCACCTCAAGGCTTGGAGTGTGGATCTCCACCATAGACGTCTGTCGATCTTGAATGGCTTGAACAGATGCTTCCCTCCATTTCTGCCCATTTCAGTGAGGTGTTTCTGCTCCTTTTTCTTGGAGAAGAATGATGGATCCATCCAGCCACCCACTCTGGAAGCTCCAGTCCTTCCTTTCGGAGGTTGACCAGGGATGCCAGAAGCCATCCTGCCAGGGAGCCTCTGGATGGCCCAGAAGAAGCCTCTCTCAGGTTTCCCAGAGAAGCCATCCAGGACCCTTGGCCTGCATTCTGTGGCTGTCTTGGCTTTGAGATTCTCCCCAGAAGCTTTCAGCCATTCCTTCTCCGGTTTATACGGCAGCCTCGGAGGTTTCATGACTTCAAGAGTTTCTCTCTTGTCTTCCGGTGTTGTAATAGCCACCCTTGTGTTTCTCTTGGACTGTCAGAAAATTTCTCAGCTCCTCCGTTTCTCCTCCAGCTCCCTGAAGAGTTCTGCCTTGTTTCCCACAAGCTGGGAATTTTCCTTCAGGAGCTCCTTAGAGTAGACCTAGCTTTATACACCTAGGACTAAAAGTGTCAGGAGCCAGACATTCGTGAGTTTCTTCCTTCTTTTGGAACTTTATTTTACAAAATTAGGGATGTTTGTAGTACAATAGATGTTTCAATCCATTTTGGGATTCCTCGGGAGCTTTTCCAAGTTCTTCAAGTCCTCCTCCTGGTCCTCTCTTTCCCCATGGGATGTTCCAGCCCCTTCAGCAGGGAGGTTGGTTACTGATGGAGTCTCTGGCTGTGGAAGAATGAGAAGGGGGGATTTAGTAGTAAGCAGTGGTGGCATTCAATTTTTTTAACAACCGGTTCTGTGGGCGGTGCTTAGTTGGGGCGGTGCTTAGTTGGGGGTGTGGCTAGCTGATCATGTGAGTGGGTGGGCGTGGGTAGCTGGTCATGTGACTGCACGGGCATGGCTAGCTGGTCATGTGACCGGGTGGCCGTGGATATGTGCATGGGGACTACTCAGAGGGCTGAAAAAAGTCATTCCTCGCACTATTGACTGGTCCTCACATTTATAACCATCCTCACATTTAGGCCCATTGCAGCATTCTTAACAACCGTGTCAGTCATTTCACAACTAGTTCTTTTCACCACGGTGAGAAAATAGGGCGCAAAACGTAAAATGTGAGGACAGTCGTAAGTGCAAGGATTGGTCAAAAGTGTGAGCACCAGTCAAAAATACCTTTTTCAGCCCTCTGAGTAGTCCTTATGCACATAGGGACTACCCAGAAGGTTGAAAAAAGTGATTTCTGACAAGTCCTCCCACTTTTGACCTGTCATCATTGATGCCCATTGCAGCATTCTTAATTAAACTCATTAAATAAAAATGCAGTCCGAGGCAGTCCGAGGGGGCGTTCAGGCCGGCTGCAGGGCAAGGTGATACAACTGGGGTAGAGAGGCCACTGCTGCCCAGGTGGGAGGGGGGCTCAGGCCTGCAGGGCTGGCTGCAAGGTGAAGCAATGGGATGGGGAGGTCAGGGGTCTGCAACCTTAAACACTCAACCTAAGCACCCCGTCCTTTCTTCATTCCCTGGGAAGAGGCACCTTCCCATAGAGTCAATGGGACTTGCTTGGAATAAATATCTGTTGTGAATAGTTCTGTTGTTGCAGAACTGACACATGTGAGATTGCAATATCACACTGGACTGATCGTGGAATCTTTCGTTAGACTAGTGCCTCTCTAACATTTTAAATTCCGGAGATTGATTTAAGAGCTACAGAGTCAGCTGTGCATTGTCCATGTAGCCTGTTGGGCACTTCCCTAATACCCAACATAAATAGTCTAAAATGGCTGCTCCACCTAATGGAGGCCAAATTTTCTGTTGCTAAGCGAGACAGTTCTTAAGTGAATTTTGCCTTTTTGGCACCGTTGTTAAGTGAATCACTGCGGTTGTTAAGTTAGTCACTCGGGATGTGAAGTGAACCTGGCTTCCTCATTGACTTTACTGGATGACGTGAGCCCCAGATACTGTGACCGTCATAAATGTGAGTCAGCCACAAAGCCTCTGAAGGAGGGAAGGAGGGAGGGATGACAACAGAATTGATAAAACTGGAAATCCTCAGGAAAGACTCTGCTTAAGAGACAAACAGAAGCTGGTTGTGAAAATATTGACAGACCCCTCGCATCCTGGACAGAAACTCTTTCAACTCCTACCCTCAAAACGACGCTATAGAGCACTGCACACCAGAACAACTAGACCCAAGAACAATTTTTTTCCCAAACGCCATCACTCTACTAAACAAATCATTCCCTCAACTCCATTAATCTTCTCATCGTTCCTCTCGCCCATCTCCTCCCACTTATGATTGTATGACTGTGATCTTGTTGCTGGTATCCTTAAGATTTATATTGACTGTTTCCCTATGACTATCATTAAGTGTTGCACATCATGATTCTTGATGAATGTATCTTTTATGTACTCCGAGAGTGTATACACCAAGACAAATTCCTTGTGTGTCCAATGACACTTGGCCAATAAAATTCAATAATATTCTATTCTATTCTATTCTATTCTATTCTATTCTATTCTATTCTATTCTATTCTATTCTATTCTATTCTATTCTATTCTATTCTATTCTATTCTATTCTATTCTATTCTATTCTATTCTATTCTATTCTATTCTATTCCATTCCATTCCATTCCATTCCATTCCATTCCATTCCATTCCATTCCATTCTATTCACTGTGGCTGTTCACAGCTTATTTCCCAAACTTTATGAAAACCATATAATTTTCATCACTTGACAGGAAGTCCGATTTGGATGATAAAACTAAACCCCGAAAGCAAAGATGCAGTCAAGAGTTCGGGTGCTGCAAAGCAGAGCGCCAGTCTTCATGAAAGGGGGTTTCCATGAAGGCTTCTATGGCCTCCAGAAGCTTTTTCAGAAAATCCGGGGTGGGTGAGGGCATCTCAGGGCTTTCTCTAGGCTTCCTGCTGCCCTCCCCCTCTCCATAGAAAAGGCAAAGAGGCAAAGGTGGAGGAGAAGACATTCTGGGCAAGGAAGGAGGGACTGGGATCTCTGCTAATGTTACATTTCATTTTAAAAGTTAGGTGTATGTAGATGCCTTGTGACCCTTCAGATCTGTTTCCTTACGGGGATCTTCCTCAGCCCCTCCAACAAGGAGGGGGCTCCCAATGCGAGGCCTTCCTTCCCTTGAAGGGCTGGGCAAACCCCCAGAGGGAGCCCCCTTGAAGCAGCTCCAGAGAAAGTCAGCCAGGATCCTCTGGCCCACTCCTTTCATAAAACTGCCTGGCTTCCCTTCAATTCCTGGGAGATTCCTTTTGGGAGGTGGGACGCTGGAGGCAGACGGGGCAGCTGGGAAGGAGAGAGGCTGTTCGGTACAGAATGGATGAAAGATCGGATTCCAAAGGCTTTTTGGTCCAAAAAGGGCCCCCAAAGTGCCCAACCAATGGGGAGAAGGAAGGAAGGAAGGAAGGAGGAAAAAAGGCCAGGGGTTGGGGCCCCATTCTTTGGGGGGTCTCTGTGGCCCCTGCAGAGCTCCCCATTCCCTCCAAGAGACCCCAACACCATCATTGCGCAAGACCCTCTTTAGTTCAGGGGATTGAAGGAGAGATTTTGATTTCTTCTGCACGCTCCTGGCCTCCCTTGCCTGCCCCCCCTCCGCCCCCCCCCCACACACACTCCGAGAAACCGGCCCATCTCAAGGCCCCTTTGGCTCAGGCAGTGGGACTCCCCGCCGGTTCCCTCTCTCCGCCAAACGAAGGAAGCGCAGAAAGGCCGCCGAGCCCAGAATTGGGAGGGTTCAGAAAGAAGGAGGACCAATGGGAATTCTCCCTTCTGCAGCGTCATCGGTCTCCGGGCAGAGTCTCACCTGATTTCGCCCACTGGAGGAGGGAGTTCCGCGCAGAGAGGAAGCCCCAGTTGCTTCTTCAGGCCAAGATCCCCCCTCCCCCTTTCTCCGCTCCTCTCCCTCCTCCCTCAGGTGAAGCCCCAAAGGACTCTGCCCGGAGACCGATGACGCTCAAGCACGGAGAACTCCCATTGGTGCTGCCCCTCGTTCTGGCCCCACCCATCTCAAATGTGCCCCCCCCCACGCACGCACCCCCCCCCCACACACACACGTGTTTCATTTCACAGATGGAGATTCTGCCAAAGGAAGAGTTTCTGCACTGGGTGACAAAGGGGGGGGGAGGGAAGCCCCTCAGCCAGCGAGGACTTGGGGGTCAGCGCCCCCCCCCCCAATCCGAAGGGAAGCTAAATCAGGAAGAGGCCGAGAGGATCTGCTAGGATCCCTCCTAGCCCAGCCGGACCCACCCCCCCCCCCACTTCAGCCATCCCCCCCCCCTTCTCTGGGCTCTCTCGGGAAAGGCGCAGCTTCGCTTTAAGGGAGACAAACCTTTGAACCGGCTCCTTCCGATTCTCCGCCCCCCCCAACCCCAAATGTGAAGGGAACCCCCCTTTTTTTCTGTGGGTCAGGAAGACATTTTGCCCGTCTCCCCACAGAGAAATTTGCATAATCCAGCTGTGGAACAAGAAACGCTCTTAAAACAAAAGTCTCCTTTTTCTTATTTTCTATTCAGATTATCATGGCCTAAAATAGAAAATAAAGGTAGGAAAGAAATGGGAAAAGGAAAGAAAGGGGAAGGAGAAGGGTGGAATAAAGGGGAAAAGGAAAGAGAAAAGGAAAGAAAGGGAGAGGGAAAGGGAAGGAAAGGAAAGAAAGACAAGGAGAAAGGAGAGGAAAGGAACATAGAAGAAGGACAGAAAGGAGAGGAGAGGAGAGGAGAGGAGAGGAAAGGAATGGAAAGGAAGAAAGAAGAAGGACAGAAAGGAGAGGAGAGGAGAGGAAAGGAAAGGAAAGGAAGAAAGAAGAAGGACAGAAAGGGAAAGGAAAGGAAAGAAAGATAGAAGAAGGACAGAAAGGAGAGGAGAGGAGAGGAAAGGAAAGAAAGAAAGATAGAAGGACAGAAAGGGAAAGGAAAGAAAGGAAAGGAAAGGAAAGGAAAGGAAAGGAAAGGAAAGGAAAGGAAAGGAAAGGAAGAGAGGAGAAGGACAGAAAGGGAAAGAAAAGGAGTGGAATAAGTAAGGCTGAAAAACCAAAGTCTGAAGATCCGGGGATCCCTGGGGCTCAGGCAGGGGGATTCCCGGCCAAGCGAAGGAGGCGCAGAAAGGCTCAGAGCCCAGAATGGGGCTTCAGGTGAGGCGATGCCCAAGAAACGCCGGAGGGGCAGAGAAATGCCGGCCTTTTCCCAGGAACCGAGGAAGGCCCGGCCGGCTCTGGAGCCCGTGGCCGAAGGAAAGGAGCAGGCGAGCTTACGGGCCCCGCAGCCCCACAGGGGGAATCGGTGGGACTGGATTGAGGGGAGGAAGCATTTTCCAGGAACTTCGGAATAGGGAGCGCCCAGAAAAGCGTAAGGACCAATGGGAACTCTCCCTTCTGTGGCGTCATCGGTCTCCGGGCAGACAGAGTCTCCCTTGACTTCACCTGATGGAAGCGAGTTTGATGCAGAGTGGGAAGCGGAGAAAGGGGGAGGGAGGGGGGTGAAGAAAGGGGGAGGGAGGGGGGTGAAGAAACGGGGAGGGGTTCAGGTGAAGCCACAAAGGACTCTGCCTGGAGACCGATGACGCTCAGGCAGGGAGAATTCCCATTGGTACGGCCGCTGGTTCTGGCGCTTCCCACCTCCAAAGTCCGAGATCGACGCTTCCTCCCCCAACCCAGTTCAGTCCCCCCCCCCATCCCTCCTCTGGGCCTGGAAGCATCTGGCCAGGACACGTACACGTACCCGCACACGCACACACCTACACGTTTCATTTCAAAGAAGAAGATTTCTGCCTAGAACGTGCCCAGAAAAGCGCAAGGACCAATGGGAATTCTCCCTTCTGCAGCATCATCGGTCTCCGGGCAGAGTCTCCCTTGACTTCACCTGTTGGAGGGGAGAATTCAGCGCAGAGAGAGAAGCGGAGAAAGGGGGAGGGGGATATTTTCAGTCAAGGGGGGCTCATGCCAGCCCTGGAGGGGAGGGTGGGCTTCCTTTTGCCCTCCCTCCCCCCCATCAGGCGTGGAGTGGGGCTTAAGGGGAGGCGCAGCCCCACAGCCAGCGAGGACTTGGGGGTCTCTGAGAAGGCTGGCTGCGGAGTCCTTGGGCGCCTTCTCTCTCTCCCCCCCCTCCCTCCCTCCCTCCCTCCCTCCCTCCCTCTCTCTCTCTCTCTCTCTCTCTCTCTCCCCCTCCCTTCCTCCCTCCCTCCCTCCCTCTCTCTCTCTCTGATTAGGAGTGCCCCTCCCCCAACCCTGTGCTCCCTTCCTGGCAAAGGGGCTGCCGGAGGGCCGCTTGTACCCTCAGCGCTGTGCGGTTTTCGGACTCACCGCAAATAAGAGGTGGGTTTTGGGTTCAGGAATCGCTGTTGTGGATGTCACTGGGAGGGGGGGAATAAGAAGTGGGGAAGCGGGAATCCCTGGCCGAGACTCGTGAAGAGAGCAAAGCAAGTGTAGGGCCCCATCTAGGGCTGCCATGAGCCCCCTTGGGCTGCTTCCCCCCCCCAATACCGAACAGATTCCCCCCCCCCCCCCCCACCATTTCTCCACTTCTCTCTCTGCTATGAACTCCCTCCTCCTTCAGGTGAAGCCACAAAGAACTCTGCCCGGAGACCAATGACGCTGAAGCAGGGAGAATTCCCATTGGTTCTGGCCCCTCCCATCTCAAAAGTCCGAGATAAATGTTTCCTCCCTCCAATTCAGACTCCCCCCCATTCCTCCTCTGGGGCTGGAAGCATCTGACCAGGACAGACACACACAAACACACACACGTACAAACGTTTCATTTCACAGATGAGGATTTCTGCCCTAGGAAGAGGTTGGGGTTAGGGTGGCGCTGGATGAGAAGAGGGGAGCCGCTCCCCCATAGCCAGGGAAACCTTCTCTTGGGTTTTATATTTTATTCTTCTGCACTGACCCTCCCAGGGATGTTGTGCATGAGATGGGAGTCCACCTCAGTCTCATCCATAAATGAAGAGAAGGTGTCACTTCTGGGTGGCCTCCTGTCCAGCCGATCCCAATGAAGGAGGGATTTTCATTCCGTCTGGATCTCTGCCTGGAAAGAGGAGGGGGAGAGGAGAGAAACCCCTTCCCCTTCCTTTCCCTTTGGGTGACTCTGTAACTGCAAATGACTGAAGAGGAATCAGCCTGACCTGCTCAAAGCTTCAGAGGTCAAACCAGGGAGAAGGTTTCCCTCTTCAGAAGGGACCCCAAGCCTTCTGGCCATTCCTTGGTCTCTCTCTCTCTGCCCCACCCCCTTTCCCGCTCCCTCCGGTCTTTTCCTTACCTGCAGTTTTCCTGTCCCATCACCTGCCCCCAGGTGTCCTCAGCATATTTGTGATGTTCCCTTACACAACTCTTACGCAGAAGAGCAAATCCCACCCAGACAGTGGAGCTCAAAACCAACCCAAAATACCCTGGAGCTGTCAACTCTTCTTCTGTTGGTACATTTTCTTTCTTCCAATTCTGGGCATAGATTATACGAGCGGCTGGTAAGATGAGTAATATTAAATATTTTATCTCCTTGGTAATTTTTTCTGTAAATATCCCTCGTAGAAAAGTCTCAATCTTGGAATGTGCCGAGAGGGATAAACTGACCAAAGAACTTAAAGAAAAAGAGGACACAGAATACTGGAAGACTTGGCACAAATGGTCTAAGTGGTTGGAGGGGAGGAAAAACGAAGAAGAAAAATAGGCAGGAAAGATAGAAATGTTAAAGAATAAAGAAAGGATATGTTAAAGATAAAAAATAGGAAATTGAAATGAATGAGAGAAATAGATTGTATCCATTGAAATCAAAATGTCGGGGACAAGAAGTAGATCGGAATAACGGAAAGAGAAAGAAGGAGAAATTGTGAATAACAAAGAAAACCATCGTGCAGTAGCTATAAAGAGAGTTTTTTTTATAAATGTTGTATGTCGTGTATTGTATATTATGTTAGAAAAATAAAATAAAAACAAAACAAAACAAAATACCCAGGAGCTGTCAATCATCCCTGACCAGATCGAGGTCCCTGTCACAGTTGAAGAGGAAGGGATCCAGTGGGAAGGCCAGTCTGAGAGGTTTGAGGGAGGAAGGGAGGCTGGAGGGGCCTCTGCAGATCCCCAGAGCCGGAAGGTCTGGAGGGGAGGAACCGGGTCCATCTGAACTCAAACAAAAGGAGGATTTCTGTCCGCCCCCCCCCCCCTAATCTGGGCAGCTGCATCTTTTCTCTCCTCCCCCAAAGCAGAGGAAGCCCCTCCTTCTCCAGATGTTGCTGGCTACAGTTGTGGGAGTGAAGAAGGGCCCAGTTGTCTCAATCACCTCCCCTCACCTGCAACTTATACACCTGACCCTGAGATCAGGCTGGGGAGGGAGAAGGTTCAGGAGCCCCCAGGCCTCAGGACAGCCGCCGCCCACAAAGGCAGAAGGAGAAAGGGGGGGTATGGGCTTGGGCACAGCTCCCCTCGCCCCTCCCTCCATTCAACTCTCAGCCAGCAGCTACCGGGCAGGGGGAGCAAAGGGGGTGAAAGAAGAGTGGAGCTGGGGGTGGGTGGCAGGTGGGATTCCTCCTAGACCACCTGCAAGATGGGGGGGTGGTCTGTGCTCTTCCCTCCAGCACCAGGTCAGAGTCTGCCAAAGGGAGAAGCAGCCCGAGTGTTGGGTGTGACAGTCCCAGAGGCTTCCTTGGCTCAAGGTCTCCAAGGAAGAATCACCCAAGTCTTGGCTCCATTGTCCAAAGGCATTGGAAGGGCTTTGTGAGGGGCCTGGAGGCTCTCTGGAGCTGGGATGGGTTTCTTTAGGAGGATGAAAAGCCTTTTGGGAAATTGTCCCTTCCTTGTGTCTCTTTTCCTGTCTGCTGTGGGCAGCAGGAACTGGCATGGTGGTCAGTGACGGGTGACCATTGGCCCTGCGCCCACCTGGCTGGACCCTGAGCTGAGAAGCTGGCAGGTCATCAGGGAAGGACCTCCCCATCACCCGCACCCCATGGACCCCTCCCTCCCTCCCTCCCTTCCTTTGGGACAGGGCTGGTTGGGTGACTTCCTTTCAAGATGGAGGCTAAGAACTCTTGAGCCACCTCTTCACTCTTGGCCTTTGGTGGAGGGTTGGAGGGTTCTTCTGAGTGGCTTGTCCAGAGCAGCAAAGAAAGGAGAAGACACACAAGTGGGAGGCTGCCACTCAGGATGTCTCATTGCAGGGGATTCTTCCTCTTTCCTGGAACTGAGGAGGGGGACAGGAAATGGGAGAGGGGAAAGAGCTCCTGGGTGCAAACATGGAGAACATCTCCAGGAGGGGATCCAGGAGGAATCTTAACCTGTCCCTGGGAGGGCTTTCCTCAGCTTGGCAATTTCAGATAGGTTCAACTACAACTCCCAGAATTCCCAGCAGAGCTTTGATTGCTACATTGTGGATGCTTCCAACCTATGGGCCACCCAGCCCTGGGCCTTCTTGGAATTGTAGTCAATGCACCTGCTGGATGATGGAAGGGAGAAGGGGCTCCTGGAGGCCATCCACTCGGGTGCGATTTGCGGACTGGATTCAGGCAAGACATGAGGACGTAAACCCAAAGGAACCAAATTGTGGGCTTCCTAGGCTGTTTAATCCAGTGTTTGTCAACTCTGGCAACTGAAATGTATTAATTAGTAGTTTTAAATTTCTTGAATTAAGCTGGAGTAGAAAGAAGAAAAGAAGGTAAGTATAGAATAAAAACACACACAAACACACACACAAACACAGACACACACACAGAGCTGGGGTGGGTTCTAAAGTTTTTTACTACCAGTTCTGTGGGCATGGCTTATTTTGTGGGTGTGGCTTGGAGGTCATGTGACTGAGTAGGTGTGGCTAGCTGATCATGTGACCGGGTGGCCATGGCTATGTGTATAGGGACTACTCAAGAGAGCTGAAAAAAGTCATTTCTGACAGGTCCTTGCACTTTTGACTGGTCCTCACACTTATGACCATCCTCACATTTATGCCTGGGAAGCATTCTTAATAACCATGTTACTTATTTCACAACTGCTTCTCTTCACCATTGTGACAAGATAGGGCAAAAAAGTAAAATGTGAGGATAGTCGTAAGATTGAGGATTGGTCAAAAGTGCGAGGACCAGTCAAAAATAACTTTTTCAGTCATCTGAATAGTCCATATGCATAAAAGGATACAGCAATAGAGCGGGATGAAGGAAAGGAAGAGAAATTAGAGTAGGAGTGGGGGTAAAAGAGGGAGGAAGAGAGGAGGAGAAGGAGAAAGGAAGAGGAAGAAGGGAGGAAGAGAAGAGTTCACAAATCCTTTATAGATGCAAGATATAAAGGTTTAGGGAAGAGTTTCAGGAAAGGATACCCATAGTTATAACAGCCAAAGCCCAGTTGACATCTTGAAGTAACTCTTCAGAAGCTGCAAGTAAGAGCAGGATTTCCTTGAGGAATCAGGCCCACAAATTTCTCCTTCCAAGGTTGGAGACCAAAAGGCAGAGAGGCCATTTCTGTGCTCTCTCCATCAAGATCCAGAGAGCTGAGATGCCCTTCAAGAGGAGAGGGGCCTGGGCAATTCCTGGGAGCTTCCAGTCCAAGTGAAAGTCCAAGGATCTGCTCACAATGTTGAGCTCTGCTGTATTTTAGATCTCCTGGGGCTGCAGCAGCAGACACAACATCAAAGGTTCGCTCTCAGGTCTACAAAGGGAGCAGCACCAATGTTGGCAAACACATCTGGGTCTTTCTCGGAGGAAGATGGACTTGTTGCCAAACATGAATCAGGAGATGGCATTAATTCACATCTGGAGGCTATTAGATTTGGGCAGGCTGTTCTAATTCATTATCAGCCACTAACAGAGACTGAACAGCAATGAATGAACAGGTCCCTGTCCAGCAATTAATGGTCGGTTCTGTCTTATTTTTGAAATATGATAACTGCAACCTCAAAATGATGGTGCATTTCTTTAAGACACAGGAATTGTTCCTTCATCTGAGGGAAGTATTCACTACAGGAGGAACAGTCAACTCTATCATATGTCTTTTTAAGTACCCTTCTTGGTAAATCGAATTGCATCAAATCAAGTTTATTACAATCAAAGACCAGAGACCAGAACAAATAAAAACACTCAAAGAATGTCCAGTTTAAAATTCTAGAATGAAATAATAAACAACAGATAAACTCTATATTAAAATCACAATTTGGCATCCAATGTCAGTTACAAATGGCTTAACGATATTATAATACCACTCCTTAAACTGTGAGGCCCAAAATCATTAAATGCAAAGGAGTTGTAAGGCAAAAGGATTTGCTACTTTAGTTGTGTGAAATAGCTACGGTGGATTATTCATGTGTTTCCCATGAATCCCCAGGGCAGCTGCGGAGAATCTAGCCACCTTTGCTGTAACCACAGTCTGTTCCTCCTTAAGCAGCCTCTGGAGCTAAGCAGTGCCGGAATGGCCAGGATGCCTATTGGTTATGGGGTTTAAAATATCTCCATAGAAAGAGCATTGAAGGAGTACATGTCCAACTGTCTGTCCAGGAGAGGATGGAGGATTGGGGGGGGGGGGGGGAGGGATGGAGGTGAGGGACTTGCTACCTCGTGTGCCAGGTGAGTCTGGCCAGAACTGAGCAGCTGAATAAGCTGAGCAGTTGGGGGCTGAACCGCCCACAGGAGAGGAGGAGAGAGAAGAGCAGCCAGAAGCTGAAGGGGAGCCCAGGGGTCCCCAGGAGAGGCCTTGGGGGAGCAGAGACCCCCAGAGGCCACAAGGCTGAGGGAGCAGGGGGGCAGAACGGGAGAAGAGGGCGGGGTGGAAGGTCTCGGAGGCAGGCAGAAGGTCCTGCTGCTCCAGAGCTCTCAGGGGGAAGCAAGAGAAGGAGGAGGCCATGCCTAACATCTACCTGCACTTTTGCTCCCCACACCTGATGCATACACCCCATACCACCCCATAGATGGCCTCTCCCACCGGTCAGACCAGCACATCCACACCACACCAGACCCAACTCTCAGCCCATAAAGAAACTGGCAAACGTCCCATTCAGCCCCTCTGGCTCTGAGCCTCTGGGGAGCCCCCCAAACATACTGAATCAAGCCCAGGGAACCTAACCAACAGGAAGAGTCCAAGAGAGGTGGAAGGGACCTTGGAGGTCTTCTAGGCCAAGCTCTGCTCCAGCAGGCTGAGAGTTGAGTCTTTAAGAGAGCCGACTTCAACAAGCTAAGAGAGATCGAACACAATGGAATCCAAAGAAGAGAAAAGTAAAGTCTGACATTTGGGAAAGAAAAACTGAAAGTACACATAGAGACTGGGGGAAACCAGGCTTAATAGCAGGAACTGTGAGAGGATCTTGGAGTCTTAATGGACAACCAATTAAATATGAGCCAGCAGCAAAAAAAAAAAAAAAGCCAATGCAATCCTAAATTGCATTAACAGAGGGATACAATCAAGATCAAGAGAGATACTAATACTACTCTATAAAGCCCGAGTAAGACCACACCTAGAATCCTGCATCCAGTTTTGGTCACCACACTATAAAAAAGATGTTGAGACTCCAAAAAAAGTGCAGAGAAGAGCAACCAGGATGATGAAGGGACTGGAGGCTAAAACATACAATCAACGGTTGCAGGAACTGGGCATGGCTGATCTAGTGAAGAGAAGGACCAGGGGAGACATGAAAGGATTCTTCCAATATCCGAGGGGCTGCCACAGAGAGGAGGGGGTCAGGCTGTTGTCCAAAGAACCTGAAGGCCAGACAAGGAAAAATGGATGGAAACTGACCAAGGAGAGATTCAACCTGAAAATAAGGAGAAATTTTCTGACAGTGAGAACAATCAACCCATGGAACAGAAATTGCCTTCAGAAGTTGTGGGAGCTTCATCACTGGAAGTTTTCAAGAAGAGACTGGACTGCCATCTGCCAGAAATGGTGTAGGGTAGCTTGGGGGGAAGGGGGTTGGACCAGATGACCTCCAAGGTCCCTTCCAACTCTGTTAATCTGTTTTTAGTTTCTAGAGAGACTGGAAAGGATTCCAGGTGTGAATGACCTAAACAGTGAATGCAGAAATGCTTAATTCCTTCTTTGAATCTCTTTTTAGGCACAAAGAAATAAAACCTAAGATATGAAAAGAACACTGAGAGAGATAGAATCGGGATACAATCCCAAATAGGCACAAAATTCCTAAAGTGGCTGACTCACCATTACCAACCTCACCTCATCACAGTCACGGCCATCACCTCCATCCTCCTTCTTGGCTCAGAACCCTGAAATTCCTCAGTGCTCTCAGGCCCTGATGCTGGGTGGCTGGGAGGCTTTCAGCTCAGCTGCTAGTCCTGCAGTGACTGGTAAGGTGGGGGGTAAAGGAGGGGTTTCACCTGGTAAGGGTGGGGCTCCCATGACTCTCCTGGCACACTGGGTGGCAAGTCAAGGGAAGGGAGGGGAAGAGTCTCTTTTCTTTCTCAAATGAGTAAAAGCCGCCATTCCTCCATTCCAGCTATGGGGAGAGAGTGTCAGCAAAGTTCTGCCATGTGCTGGTCACTCAGGAGTGCCAACATCATTTCTGAAGAAGCCCACTTGGCTGATGACCTCTCTGTGGAGATCTTCACTGTCTTTCTCCAGATGCCTGTTCTGAAGCTCTAATTCTTGGATGGCCATTCTGACCTGGTTGACTCCTTCTCTGTTGTCCTCCAGAGTTTTCTGCTGGTCTTCCATTGTGGCCTGGTAAACACAGGTCTGCTGCTGATGCCGATTGTTGAGGTGCTTCTTCTCATTTCCCCTCACATTCTGAAGACTTTCTGCTTCGGTTGGATGGAGTGGCTTTTCTCCACAAAGTGGATGTTATGTCCTTATAAGGACATCCGCCTGGGATTGGCTGAAGATCCTTTCGGCGGGAGTTTTGAATCCCTGTCAGTGGGCGGTGCGTCTGCCGGAGCAAATATAAGGAGAGCTCCGGCAGCGCACAGCCAGTTCAGTTCTCATTGAATAAATGATTGTTCTTGAACTCAGCTGGTCACTCTTCTTTCCTGCGCCGATCTAACACTGGCGACGAAGGAGTAGAGAAGAATTCCGCGTGGCACGATCGCCTTAACGAGCTGAAGTCACTCGACGCGGCCTGAAGAATGGCAACGCCGCAAGCGCCGTTCGCCTCGCTGGCTCCTTTCAACCCCAGCCGGGAGAAATGGAGCTCCTATATGATCCGTTTCCGCCAATTCCTCCGGGGAAACGGCTACACCAATATCGACGACGAGAGGAAGAGGGCTCTTTTCCTCGCCAACTGCGGCACCGATGTGTTGGAGCTCGCTGTCAACCTCGTCGCACCCAGAGACATTGAAGTCATGTCCTGGGTGGATCTACAGGCTGCCCTGCAAGACCATTATGCACCAACGGGCACCCCCATTTCCAACCGCTTCACGTTCCGCCAAAGGAACCAGATGGAAGGCGAATCCCTCAAGGACTTTGTTGCGGCATTGCGACAAATCGCAGCTAACTGCGAATTTGAAAATGTCGACAATGCCTTACGAGACGGGATCGTCTTCGGAATGAGAGATGCCAACCTCCAGAAAAAGTTCCTGAGTAGGAAGCGCCTGTCCCTGAAGGACGTCCTCGAAGAGGCCACGGCTGCGGAGACCTCTGAGACCGCCGCCGCTGCGATGCGCCAGTCCCGTGGGATCCACAAGATCCACAAGCCGGCGTCGGATTCGTCCGATGACTCTGCCGCACCAACTGATTCAGAGGGAGAATCGACTGTTTTAAAAGTTTCCCGCCCATCTAGGCGGGAAATTCAAAAAGATGGCCGCCGCGCAGCTCAATGCGGCAGTTGCAAGGGACTCCATCCACGCCAGTCCTGCCGCTGGCGCGATGCAACCTGCAGACGCTGCCTCAAGAAGGGGCACATCGCCGAGGCATGCAGAGCCTCTGATCCGGTTCCGGACTCGATTAAGCCCCGCACTCTTGAAAATCGCCGCGATACCCAGAGGTCATCCAAACGGTCCTCAAACCAGCAAAACCGCGACGACCGCAATGACTCCCAGGGCGGCGCTGTACACCAAACAACCATCGGACTCACCAGCAACAACAGTGCCACAAAATTCCATGTGACACTGTTGGCAGAAGGGTTGCCGTGCACCATGGAAGTCGACTCTGGCTCCGTCTACTCTATCATCGACTGGCACCAGATTAAGAAGCTGAAGCCGGCACTCCGCAAGCGCCACCTTCAACCCCTTAACTCCCAACTGGTGGATTTCGGCGGAAATCCCATCGGCGTTCTCGGAAGAACCAACCTCCACATCGCCTTCAAGCCATTCCAAGGCCAGCTCCCAATAACAGTCGTGGAGCACAGCCGCCCGACCCTGCTGGGCGTGGAGTGGTTCGAGCCGTTGGGGCTTTCTATTGGAGGCATCCACCAGGTTAGCTCAGGGGAACTCGACGCGCTCATCGGAGAGTTCCCAGAAGTCTTCGATGGTAAGTTAGGGACCTTTACAGGGAAACCCATTTCTTTTAATCTGGACAAGGGGGTTACCCCTATTCGGCTTAAGCCCCGCCGGGTTCCATTTGCCTTAAGGGCTAAGGTAGATGCTCAGCTAGATAAGCTGATAGCCCAAGGCATACTGGAACCCATCGATCATGCTTCATGGGAGACTCCCATTGTGACCCCCATGAAGCAGGATGGATCTGTGCGCATCTGCGCTGACTACAAAGTGACCATCAATAAAGCGTTACCGCAGAGCGCATACCCTGTGCCGGTGGTGCAACATTTGCTGCACTCACTCGGCAAGGGCCAAATTTTTGCCAAACTGGACCTGGCCCAGGCTTACCAGCAATTGCCAGTTGATCGGGAAACGGCGGAGGCTCAGACGATTGTCACCCATAGAGGCGCGTTTAAGTGCAACCGCCTCCAGTTTGGGGTCAGTGCAGCCCCAGGCATTTTCCAATCTATGATGGAACGCCTTCTCCAAGGCGTTCCAGGGGTGGTGCCTTACTTCGATGATGTGCTGATCTCTGGGGACTCTAAGGCCCAACTCTTTGACCGCCTGAGACTCGTTTTACGACGGTTTCAGGAGAAGGGCCTGAGGGTCAGGAGGGACAAGTGCATCGTCGGGGTACAGGAAGTCGAGTTCCTGGGCTATCTCATAGATAGTTCTGGCATCCGCCCCACCAAATCAAAAGTTAAGGCTATCCATGAAGCTCCCAGCCCCAAAAACAAAGCGGAGCTTCAGGCTTTCCTTGGATTGCTTAACTTCTACGCAATTTTCCTCCAGCAGAAAGCCACAGTTGCTGAGCCGCTCCACCGCTTGCTGGCAAAGGCGGCTCCCTGGAGGTGGGGACGCGAGGAAGAATCTGCTTTTCGAGCTGTGAAGGACCTGCTGACCTCCGACAGCGTGCTCATTCAATATAATGAGACGTTGCCCATCAGACTGACCTGTGACGCTTCACCCTACGGCGTGGGCGCTGTCCTCAGCCACGAACTGCCTACCGGCTGTACAGCCCCCATTGCCTACTTTTCTAAGACTATGTCCGCTGCGGAACGCAACTATAGCCAACTGGACAAAGAGGCATTGGCTATTGTTGCAGGGGTGAAGCGCTTCCACGAATACCTCTATGGCCGGTGTTTCACCATCGTCACCGATCACAAGCCGCTGTTGGGCCTTCTTGCCGGAGACAAGCAAACACCAGCCTTCATGTCCCCACGCATGACGCGTTGGGCCATTTTCCTCGCCGGCTACTCCTACAGTCTCGTCCATCAACCCGGTAAAGCCATCGCGAACGCCGACGCCCTCAGCCGATGCCCATCCGCCGAGGCCGTGGAGGATCCCGCGCCCACGATCGAACTGCTGCACATTGACAATGACAGCAACTGTCCCGTAACGTCTGCCGACGTCGCTACGCACACGCGGGCCGACCCCATCCTCCGCAAAGTCCAGGCTTGGGTCTTAAGGGGCTGGCCGACCCAAGATGTCAGCAGCGAGTTCCTGCCGTTCAGCCGGAAGCGTGAGGAGCTGTCCACCATGCGCGGCTGTTTGTTATGGGGAGACAGGGTGCTGATTCCCGGCTCGCTACAAAAACGAACTCTGGCCGCTTTACATCGGGGGCACCCGGGCATCGTCCGGATGAAAGCTCTGGCACGGAGCTACGTCTGGTGGCCAGCCATGGACAAAGACATTGAGCAATGGGTCGCCAGGTGTACTCCGTGCCAAGAAGTAAGACCTGCACCCCCTCAATCAGACCCGACGCCCTGGGAAACCCCCAGCTCTCCCTGGTCGCGCATCCACATTGACTTTGCGGGCCCCATTCATGGGCACCATCTCCTCATCGTGGTGGATGCCTACTCCAAATGGCTGGAGGTCGTCCCCATGGCATCGACCACAACGGAAGCAACAATCAGAGCCCTCCGCCGACTGTTTGCCACCCATGGACTCCCTGACGTCTTAGTCTCGGACAACGGTCCTCAACTTACGTCCGTGCCCATGGAGGCTTTTCTCGCAAGTCTGGGCATCCGCCATGCCCTCTCTGCCCCTTACAGACCGGCTGGAAATGGACAGGCTGAAAGGATGGTGAGGCTCACCAAGGAGTCTCTCGCCAAGATGGGACCTGGGGATTGGCAGGAGCGCATTGACACCTTCCTCCTGACACAACATATCACACCCCACTCTGCCACCCGGAAATGCCCTGCCGAACTGTTGATGGGCAGGCGACTCCGGTCACCCCTGGACAGACTGCACCCGCAATACACTTCGGAGGTTCCCGCATCTGCCAGCCGTCAACTTCGCCAATTTTCAATCGGCGACGCCGTGTTCGCTTTAAATTTCCACGGCTCGCCTAAATGGCTTAAAGCTACAGTACACAGCACAACCGGCCCCAAATCCTACCGAGTTGAGCTGGAAGACGGACAGATCGTGAGACGTCATCTCGACCAGCTCCGCAAAAGGTGGAGGGAAGTGGGTGAAAACCAGCCGGACGAGGTAGGCCTAAACCACCCCGACGAGGTAGGCCTAAACCACCCCGACGGGGCAGGCCTAAACCACCCCGACGAGGTAGGCCTAAATCACCCTGACGAGGTAGGCCTAAACCAACCTTGTGAGGTAGGCCCCGACCTCCCCGACGGAGTAGGCCAACACCACCCTGGCGAAGTAGGACGACCCCACCCAGACGAGGGAGGCCGCCAACAAACAAAGACAAGCACCTTGGCGCCAAATTCAACTACAGCTGCAAACAGCCAAGTAGACCGGGGACAACCCAGCAGGGGAAGCCAACAGCAGCCCCGCGAGGTGGTAACCCGACAACCCGGAGACGAGATCACCTCCAGCCAACCAGCCATACCAAGAGGGCTTACACCACCCCTGCAAGGTAGGCCTACGCCACCCCGACAGGGTCGACACGCCGCCCGGGTCATCCACCAAACTCCCCGGGAGTAAGCCGGACTCAACCAGGGGACCCCCAGGGTTAGCCCAGCCACCTCCGCCGAACTCGCACCCAGACCCAGACCGACGCAACTCGAGCCCAGCAAGGAACCGAGGGAAACCCAGGGACCTACCGAGGCTCAGGAGTTCCGGACCGGTCCACCGCAGAGAGCCACAACGGCGATCTCAGGATCCGTGCAGGAACGAGGAAGGCCAGCATCCACAGCAGGCGGAGATCCGAGACCCGGCCGGAGGTTCTGGGACTGAGCCAGCGTCCTCTACGGCCAGATCCAGCCCGGCACCGGAGCTGGAGCCCGGAGCAGAGCGGACACCTCCCGTCCATGTCGGTGCCCATCCGAACTGTGAACTGCGCAGGTCTACGCGGGCACGTAGACGTCCTGTTTATCTTAGCGATTACCTCCCTGATGGACTGACCAAGAACTAGGGGGGAGGAGTGTTATGTCCTTATAAGGACATCCGCCTGGGATTGGCTGAAGATCCTTTCGGCGGGAGTTTTGAATCCCTGTCAGTGGGCGGTGCGTCTGCCGGAGCAAATATAAGGAGAGCTCCGGCAGCGCACAGCCAGTTCAGTTCTCATTGAATAAATGATTGTTCTTGAACTCAGCTGGTCACTCTTCTTTCCTGCGCCGATCTAACAGTGGAACTTTGTCCCTCTCAGTAAGTCCATGCTGAACACTCTAGAGGTTCTTCTTAAGTTCTTAAGAAGGTTCCAGACCTCTTTGAGGAGTTTCTCAGAGGTTCTACGGCAGCCTTCTCAAGTCTGAGGAAGGCCACTTGGCTAGTAACCTCAGACATTGCTTTCTGGAGTTCTTCAGTGTGTTTCTCCAAAGACTTATGCTCCTACTCTAACTGGTGGATCATCGTGTTGGCATGGTCCAACCTTCCTTTGTTCTCCAGCAGAGTTTTCTGCACATCTTCTGTTGTGCTCAGAAGTTGTTTCATTGTCTGCTTGAGACAACTGTGCTGCTCTTCCATCCGTTGTTTGTCTTTCTTGAATTCCTGGATCTGAAAGTCAAAGGAATCTCTCAGCTGGTTAATCTGGAGATGGAGGCCATCACTGCTCCCTGAGAGATACCCCAAGGATCTTCCCTAAAGGACCTTTTCTTCCCTGGTGCTGACCTGTTTGAAAAATGGAGAGACACGGTCACTTCCTCTCTCAGTTCAGGGGACATTTTGCTAACCAGCCTTAAGTCTGCAGATGCCTTCAAGGGACCCAGTTTGAGAAGCGCTGACAGAATCCATCACAACTGGTCTCCCTTCAAACTGTCCTGACTTCCCACTTGATTCTGGCTCCAATTGGAGGCATCTCATCTATCAAAACTCTCCAAAGGAGTCAGAATCAGCGATCAATCAATTCGGCCATCTCTGGCACTGCTAGGGGGCTTCTGATCACAGGGAAAGGAGGAGGTGACCATTCGGATTAGGAAAGAGCCCCCCCTCCAAGTACTCACCAGTCCCATCCAAGGAACGAAAGCTGGAGGGTCACCTTGGACCACTCCCTCCCTCTCAGCCGTAGCCTACCTCACAAGCTTGTTGTGAGGGCGAAGGCGTCTTCAGTATGTTCATGCCTTGAGCTATTTAGAGAAACAATAAAGGTGGATAAAAATCTAAGCAATAAAAAATAAAACTATATAAAGTCCAGCACCAGGCTGAGTTTGTTTGGGAAATAACTACATCTGGCCAATGAAATCCCTTTTTAGGTTAATTTCCCCAGGTCAGTTTCCAGCTTTGGGGTCTCAATGCCTCTCCAACTGGGACATCCAGAAGCCAATTTTTTCCCTAGTTCCTATCGCTGCCCCCCAGCCGCCCAGCCCCAGCCCCTTTCCCGAGACAAGGACCTTCGAGATGGTGGATGAGGAGTTTGGTGACAGGTATGGAGGCTGCAGACACGGCAGGTATCAGCACGTCTGTCGTGTTTGGTTGGACCCCATTTCACTCATCTCCCCCCCTTAATTCTGCCTTAAAGGGGAGGGTCTCTCCCTCCTGAGGAGCCCAGGCGAGGGAGGCCCTGCGATGCCCCCAGTGCTGCCATCCAATCCAGCCACTTTCCAGGGATGCTGAGCAGAGCCTCCATGATGTGGTCCAGACTCCCCAAGGATGCTGGAGGTTGCCATGGTGAGCTCCAGCCGATGAGCTCAGGAGGAACCTCTGACGTCACAAGCCAAGGCTCTGATTGGCCTGGATCTGAGATCTGAATAATAACCCCCAACATAATAGCCTTCACCTGGGGGCGGGGCTTATCCACGGAAGGGCTCTTACAAGCAAGCCCTGAATTGGGTCAACCAGAGCTCATCCATCTGAACGGACAGCTGTCAGTTGTCTGGAGAGCAGGGAAGCCACAGGTTGTTCCCCTTGTTTGGGGGTGCAGTCCAAATTAAAAGGTTGTCCCTTGTATCTGGAGTCTAGCATTAGAGAGCCAGGGAATCCAGGTTTTCCTCTCCAGGCCCAGCTGAAGAGGAGTTAGAAGAGAAATAGGAGGAAGGATCAGGGATTATTCAGTTTAAGAAGAGATGGTGAGAAGGTGGCTGAAGAAACACAGGGATTCAATTTCACACCGTCCCTAATCAGGGACCCCATAGTCGTCTTCTGCTTACAACCAGGAAAGTCCCAGGTTCTGATGGCCCTGAAAAAAGGGATTTATGACGAGTCCTCGCATATATGACAGCATCCCCATGGTCAAATGCTCCTGACAACAGGCATGGAAATACGACAAGCAACATCAAAGGTTTAAACTGAACTTGCTTAATGACCATATGATTCACTAAAAATGCAGCGATTTGCTTAATAACAATGGCAGAAACATTGCAAAACTGAGAGCAACTCACTTAACGACTGCCCAGTTTAGCAATTGCAATACTGGTCATAAGTCAAGGACTGTCTTAAGGATGCAGCAGTGGACTCATATGGAAGAGCTGAAGCAGGCTTGGATTTAAATAGGGTTGGGAGACCACCAGGAGATGCCAGGGTTCGGTTGAGAAGGGAATCGGAAGCTTTTTCTCCCCTTTCCTTCCCCCGTTTTTCCTCCCATTTTCTTCTGCATTTTATATTATAAACTAAGAAGAAAAATGAAAAAGCAGAGAGAGAAAAAGGCAGTGGCCGACCTCTCCTGCTCTTAAGAAACTGCCTGGATGCAGCCGTCCAATTCATGGGGCTGATCCCACCACACCAAGGGCAGGGGGGGCTTTAATTCCTGTGGGACCTGCAGAGTGACCAGCCGATGTCGGAAATACTCACTTAATGACAAGGACTATTGTAAGGACCCACCTCCAGAACCCGAGGGGTTGGTGGGGCTCTCTGTGTCCAGGAGTTTCTCTCCTTTGCTCTCGGATGGGGCTGCTCTACTCCAGAAAGACCCGGGGGGGAGGGGGACTTGGGATCCTGATGGAAGACGAGGTGGCAGTGGGGACCAGCAGGGCCTTTGCCCAAAATTCGCCCTGCCTTAACACTCACAATGGTTAAGGCATCAGGCCAAGTTGCGAGAGATCCTGAGTTCAAGTCCTGCCTTAGCCCTGAAATCCTGTTTGCTGACCTCGGGACAGACACTCTCTTTCAGACAAGCCCACCTCACAGGGTGATTGTTGTGGGGAAAAGAGGAAGAGGAAGAAGAGTTGGACATATTCACCTCCTTTAGTTATTTGAAAAAAATAATAAAACACTGGAGAAAATTCTAACAAAAATAAAAACTGACTTAATCTGTCCTAGCCTTGTGCAGATACAGGAATTTCTCTTCTCACAAAGAGGAAGAGGTTTTTTTTAAAAAAAATCATCCTTTCCAATTTCTCTCACTCCTTTTTTTGCAGTTTTGGGGGCATTGGACCCCCTTCCAGCCTTGGGACACAGCGGGTTTCCCTGTTTCTTCGGGAAAGATTCCTTCCCCAATCAGAGTGAACCTGAGCCCCATCATCCACTTCCCTCCCTGCCTGGAATCAGCTGAATTCCTCCATTCAGACAACAGGAAAGAGGGAGTTTGAACCAAGGCTCCGGGTCAGTCTCCATTCTTCCACACAGAGGGTCCCTCTCACTCTGCAAAGCCAAATTCTCCCTCAGTTCCTTGATGCCTCCAGCCATTGCTCAGCTGAGCTCATAGCAGGACCAGGGTGGCTGAGAAATTGAGACGGAAGGCACCACAAATACCCCACAAACCTTTCCAGCCACAAGAGACACTTGGACACAGACTGTGGTCTGGCAGAAGCTCCTATGGTGCCTTTATGTGGCAGTGGGAAGGGTTATGGGCTCAATCTCACAACACTCACCCTATAGGGCTGCCCCATCTGTTGTCCCTGGTGGCAGATGGAAGATTGTGAATCCCACTGCTGACACCAGTTTCTGTGGAATCAAACACAGGATCTAAAAAAACCAATAATTTAGGCTCTCTGCAGTTGTTATTTATTCAGTATCCATTGGACGAATTTCCCTCCAGATAATAGTGAGAGGAAATCGTACAGACAGAAGGATGCACTCATATTTATACATTTCAGGAAAGGAGGAGAAAAGGACAATCATACATATGCATATTTCATTTAATAGATGATGTGAGCATGAATATTCAGAATTAGTGAGACTCAAGTTACCTCCCCAGTCTTATATTGTTGCTACCCTCAAGAAAGAGTTATTGTGCAAACAAATAGAAACCTCTCAATTGCCACAACAGTTTGGGTGAAATGTACTGAGAAATGAGGGCATCAACGTTGCTCCATAGATTCCTTCTGTATTTCTGTCTTGCTAACATGCTCCCATTTCTCCAACAAATTTGTTTCCTCACAAATTTTATTTCTTTCAAGAAAAATAATTGGCCCACTAATGCATGCAGAACAGCTTGGACCATTTTCTATGTTTGGACTGTGGAAAATGTTAAAAGTTGAAATTTCTCAGTCTCACATTTATACATTTCTTCTGGCTCCTCCTTCATAAAGAATTCAAAAATTTCCAAATTTGAAACATATAGATATGATTTTCTTTGACTCCTGCATACTATCTAAATGGAAAGAATATCTCCTTTCAAACAAAAGATTTTTTTACAATTCTTCCAATATCACAATGGTGTTAAATCTCATGCTTGAACATTTGTTCTGGCTGTGAGCTGCTCCTTTGTGTTGAGATCTGGCCTCAGAAGGATAATGTAGCACTTGGGGATGAAGATGCAGCCCAGCAGACCAGCACTGGAGGCCAGGATGGAGAAGACCTGCACAGCCACCATGGATTTCCCTTTGGTGCTCAGGTAGGTGGGCACAAAAGTCACCCAGACACTGCAGAAGACCAGCATGCTGAAGGTGATCAGCTTGGCTTCGTTGAAGGCCCCAGGCAGGTTCCTGGCTAGGAAAGCCACCGTGAAGCAGATGGCAGCCAGGAAGCCCATGTAGCTGAGGGTGACGTAGAACATGACAACGGCCCCTTCGTTGCATTGCAGGATGATCTCTCCAGGCTGGGAGTGGAGGTCAGAGTCAGGGAAGGGGGGAGAAACTCCCAGCCAGGTGGAGCAGATGATAACTTGCACAGCAGAAGAAGAAAGGATGATGGAGTTGGCCAAGCTCTTCCCCAACCATCTCTTCACTCGGTTTCCTGGTTTTGTGGCCAGGAAGGCCAGCACCACCATGATGGTTTTGGCCAAGAGAGAAGAAACGGCAACTGAGAAGATAATGCTGAAGATCGTTTGTCGGAGAAGGCAGGTGGCTTTCCTTGGTTGACCAATGAAGAGAGAAGGAGACAAGAAGCAAAGCAGGAGGAAGACCAGGAGGATGTAGGAGAGGTCCCTGTTGTTGGCTTTGACAAGGGGAGTTTCTCGGTATTTAATAAAGATGATTAGAACAAGGCCTGTGATTAAGAACAAGAGTAGGGCAAAAGAGACCAGGATGATGCCCAGATATTCTTCATAAGACAGGAAGGTTATGACTTTGGGGATACATTGGACTCTGTCCTCATTTGGGAATTTATCATCTGGACATTTGGTGCATTTTTCCGTATCTGAGAAAGCAAAAAAGCAATATATCTTTAATATTCTGTCCTTTTCTATTGCAAGAAAAACCTTCTTTGGATAATGGCTGATACCACAGACATTTTCCAAGAAGTATTTCTTAACTATTTCATTAAAAAGAGTATAAGAAGGATATATTTTTTTCTTAAAAAATGTAGCTAGGTATACGAAGTTAAGGGAAGTCCTAGGATGTTAATTATTTCCTGTGTAATGTGTCGAATCTTCATAGGAACCTCTATTATTAGAGGTTAACATTGAAACATATAATCTTTTTAGGCAAACATCCTGAGTCCTGCCCCATGGCAGTTAATATCCTGGACTTGGAGGATACCTACAGTATCTTGTAATGTCTGGAAGCAACCTGGAATTAAGGAGAAACTTCCTATCAGTGAGAGGAATTAGCCAGTGGAACAGCTGGCCTCCAGAAGTTGTGGGTGCTTCAACGTTGGAGGTTTTTAAGAAGATACTGGACAGTCACTTGTCTGAAATGGTGTAGAGTCTCCTGCTTGAATACCCTGTTTTTTATTGATCATTGATTGAATATTGATCTATATGGCTGACAATTTGTGTAATGAGTTCCCCCATAACTATCCACAGCACCAGATTATGGCCCAGTGACACCTTCTCAGTGACCCTCAAGGGAGGCCAATAAGCAATGAATTGCAAGGTCTTTCAGAAGGTGGACAGGAAACAATTCATCTAATTTCAAAGATCTCAGATGTTCCTAGAAAGGTGAACTTAGCTGCAGATATCCAAAGTAAAAATCAGAAGAGATATTTCCTCTGCCGTTAGTAAAGCTTGCCCAGTCTGCCACTCCATCCTCCCATCTCTTCCTAGCCCCTCCTTCCAAGCCTTTTTGATTTACTTCCGTTTAGATAAGAAATTGTGCAGGTTAAAAATAAAAAACCAGGTGAGCTTCAATCTGTCTTTTAACTTGCACTTTCATGAAAAGGTTGTGGATGGATCCAGTTCCACAAAGCCTCCCATTTTCCTCCGTGTGACCCACCTTCCTGAGTGGAGAAGGTCCCCTCCGGACAAGGAAGGCAGTCGTAGCAGCAAACTGGCTCTCCTTCTCGAGCCCTCTTGACAAATCCAGGATGACAACTTTCCACACACTTGGACTGAGGCAGGGACTGAGCAGAAGAAAAGGAATGCCAAAGAAAAGGTGTTAGGACTCTCCGTCCATGGAAAATGGAGGCAGAAATAGTTGAAGACAAGTAGCCTCTGGTCTTCACTGAGGTCAATATGAAACCTCCGACTACTTCTAAACAGATGCAAGAAGTATAACAACTGGCAGGTTCTTCCTTTAGTTCCTCCCTTTTGCTTTCAGAATTGAACATTACAATAAAGTAGGTTTCTATTTAATGTAGTCTAAAGGGATGGAATTGAAAAAAGATTTAAATATGATGATATATTCTTATTAAAACTAATAATAAAGTTTACTGTAAAAGATTTAGGAAATTTTATTCTATTAGGTTTTTTAATATGAAATTAAACTGTGATGAAGAAAGAAACCTCTGACCAGTAAGATCTTGAAAGGTTTCCCTAAAACGTGGCAAAGCCACTCCACTTAGGTCCCGTCTCTTGAAGAACTTCCATTAGATGACACCACCTGGCATGGGAGGCCAACCACCTTGGAGACTCTAGGCTTTGCCCACCTGAAATGGGACCTCAGGCTTTGGAAAACAGAGAAAAGACACCAACATTTCTCTCACCTTATTGAGCCACTTTAGCCGTGAAAGAGCATCTTGGTTGATAGTAAGTCTCTGCCTTTCGAAATACGCCAGAAACTCTACCATGACATCCTCCTTGGGGAGAACCAAGTAACTCACAATGACCAGATCTGCTGTTATCTCTCCATTTTGGTCCAAGTACAGTTTCCTCTCAGAAATATTCCAAAATTCATTCTTCTCCAGAAAGGGATGAAACTAGAATGGGAACATCCAGGAATTTGAAAAACAGAGAACTTTGTTTCTTATCCCACATTGAATCTTTCTTCTACAATTGTCTCATCTCCAAATGGGCTTACTTAGGATACAAATACTGCCATTATCTTTAAAAGTGAACAAGAAAGTTTGAGAAAAATTTATCAATCATTTACTGACAAAATATAGAAAAAGTATATGATTGATACAATTGCTCAAATATAGGAAACATTCTAGAGCAGATGAAAATACAATGAACAGAAAGAAAAGATGATTCATAAACTCTTTGAAAACAAGAGGTTGATTCCCAGAAAGCATGGGTTGATCAAGAAGAAAGTTGTCAGGCTAATCTTCTCCCTGGTCATCCTGATGGAAAACACCTCCAGATGTGCTAATTCTACTTGATTGTAATGCGACATTAACAACATTTTGCAAATCTGAAAGAAGAAATCTCCCACCAACTCTTTTCTCAGCCTGGAAAATTAGCCAGGATCCTTTCTGAGTTTCTTTCTCTCCCATTATGCAGCTGCAGGATTCTCCCCCCTTCTCTGATCCTTCCCTAGGCAGCCTCTCTTCCCCTCATCCCAAAAGTCACTCTCACACATCATTACACTTCCTAAAGAGATTATGGGAACTCTGGTGATATCACTGGATTTCAGTAAAGGACTCGAAAAAAAATGTGTGATGTTTAGTTTAGTTTAGTTTTAGTTTTATTGCATTTATATACCGCCCTTCTCCCCGAGGGGACTCAGGGCGGTTTACAGCCATATTAAAACAATCACGTATAAAAATTAAAACTAATAAAATAATTAAACTATTTGGCCGTAAAATTTAAAAACCCTAAAAACCCCTATTAAAATTAACACTAATTTAAGTCAGACCGGCTTGATGAAATCGTAGGGTCTTCAGGGCTCGTCGGAAGGCACGGAGGTCAGGAATCTTTCTTATATCCGGGGGTAGTTCATTCCATAGGGCTGGGGCTCCCACAGAGAAGGCTCTCCCCCTGGGGGCCACCCGTCAGCATTGTCTGGCAGACGGCACTCTGAGGAGGCCTTCTCTGTGAGAGCGTATTGGGCGGTGGGAGGTATTCATTGGCAGAAGACGGTCCTGTAAATATCCCGGTGCTAAGCCATGGAGCGCTTTGAAGATGGTAACTAACACCTTGAAACACACCCAGAAGACCACCGGAAGCCAGTGCAGCTCACGCAAGAGGGGAGTTACCCGGGAGCGATGAGTCGCTCCCATAACCACTCGCACGGCCGCATTCTGGACCAGCTGAAGTCTCCGGGTGCTCCTCAAGTAGAGCCCCATGTAGAGAGCATTACAGTAGTCCAAACGGGAAGTGACGAGAGCGTGAGTGACTGTGCGTAGGGCGTCCCGATCCAGAAAGGGACGCAACTGGGCAATCAGGCGGACCTGATAAAAAGCCCCCCTGGCCATGGCCGTCATATGATCGTCTAAAGACAGCCGTGCATCCAGGAGGATGCCCAAGTTGCGAACCCTCTCTGAGGGGGGCAAGATCTCATCCCCAATACCCAGTGATGGCACCACCTGGCTATATCGGGGCGCCGGCAGCCACAGCCACTCTGTCTTGGAAGGGTTGAGTCTGAGCCTGTTCCTCCCCATCCAGATCAGTACGGCTTCCAGGCAGCGGGACATCACGGCAAGGGTATCATTGGGGTGATCCAGGGTAGAAATGTACAACTGCGTGTCGTCAGCATACAGTTGACTACAGATGTGATTAGAAACCTGAGGCCTGGATAATAAGTGGATAAAAACTGTCTTCAAAATGATATTAAAATAGTTTTTAACCATTTTTAATCTTTCCTATGAATCTTGAAGGTGATGAATAAGGGGGATAACAGTTGTGTATATGGTGAGGAGAAAGAAAGAGAAGAAGGAACAACGAATGTCAACATTGGAGAAGCTGAAAAAATTAGAATTATCACTTCAGAAAGATCCCCAAAACAGGGAAATCAGAAAGGAAATGGAGTTAATGAAACATAAAATTAATATACTAGAACAGGAAGAAATGATAAGGAATATAAAATTGGCAAAACAAAACTATTTTGAATCGGCAAATAAATCAGGGAGGTGGCTCACCCACAAATTGAAAAAAGAAAAAGCTAAAAAATTGGCCAAGTATAACAGATGAAGATAGGGAAATGTTGAATGGGGAAATTACATTAACAGAGTTAAGAGAGGCAATTAAAAACAGAAAAATAACAAAACACCAGGGACAGACGGAATTCCGGTGGAAGTATATAAAAAATTTCAGGAAGTTTTGGAATAAATTATGTTGGATGTATATAACAAGGTACTAGAGAAAGCCAAAATGCCAAATTCATGGATGGAGGCATATATAGCATTAATTCCAAAGGAAAGTACAGACAATCAATTCATTCAAAACTATAGGCCAATCTCACTGTTAAATGCCGACTATAAAATCCTGGCAACAATAGCAGAAAGACTAAAAAAGATATTAAATAAAATAATTCATTGGGATCAAAACGGGTTTTTACCCAAATGAGAAATTAAGAACATTACAAGGATTATCATGAATATTCTAGAATACTATGAGGCTCATCCAGAAAAACAATTGGCAGTAATAATGATAGATGCACAAAAGGCATTCGGCAACTTGAATTGGCGGTTTTTAATTAATCAATTAATCGGGATGAAATTTGGGGAAAAATTTATAGAAATGATGAAGACAATTTATTCTAAGCAAAGAGAAAAATTATGGACAGTGGAGATCTTACAGAAAAAGTCGATGTAAACAAAGGGCTTAGACAAGGCTGTCCATTGTCCCCCCTCTTATTCATCCTCTCATTGGAAATATTATTGGCACAGGTAAGGGGAAATAAGGAAATAAAAGGATTAAGAATTAAAGGAGAAGAATACAAAACAGGGGCCTTTGCAGATGACATGGCATTTATATTAGAGGACCCTTTGGAAACAGGAGAAAAACTCCTACTAGAAATAGAGAAATTGGGAATAGTAGCAGGCCTGAAAATAAATAAAAACAAAACGAAGATAATTGCGAAGAATATCTATAGATATTATTACAGATGCTGGTATCGGAAAGCTGTAAAAATGTAACAAGGATGTTAAAGATATAAATGTTGAATAAAAATGAATTTAAAACGAAAACAAAAACAAAATGCCATGGTATCTACTCTTTGGAGCCATTATTCCCTGAGTGATTGAATTGGGCAGATCTGTTGAGTTGGTTCCCCTCCTTCTCCTCTGGATTCCTCCTCCAAAGGATCTCAGATTAATGGATCCATATCAGGACCCCCATACCTCCCACGGCTGCAGCCTTGGAGACCCCAAAATCTTTTCTCCCTCCTTCCTTCCCCTCCTCCATCTGGAGGAATAAGCGGCATCCAAGGCCTGGGCCAGGGTGTTCATCAGACTGTAATAGTGATAGTGATTTGTGAACCTTCCTCTGTTCCTTTTCTCCTGGGTCTCCAGTGGGGCTTTCTGGGTGCATCTTCTGCGGCCTTTGACAGAAAAGACGTTCTTTGAAAGAGAACAGAGAAAATAATAATCTTGAAACTTTTCTTCCACAAAGAAATGGGGTTCAAAGGAAGAATCCCTTGGCCTTTTTTTGGTCAGATAACCAAAGATCCAAATACTATGGATGTATTTGAGAAGTCTACGCTTGTTCATTCGATACCCTGCAAAATTTGTGAGGATCCAGACTTTCCCTTCAATGGGTCCTGGCAGACGCATAAATGTTAAATGGAAAGGAAGGATTCTCCCCCAAATGGAATCATTTTCCATGAAGTGAACAAAGACGTTGACTTTTCTCCACTCAGAGAGGGAAACCCTGAGGGATGCTGTATATCCAGTTGTTGAGAACAGTTGTGATATAACGACACAAATTCCACTCCTGACAAGCACAGGAGGAAAAATCCTCATGAAATTCTCTCCATTTTCTGTGTCTGAAGCAAAGAGGCCAATCAGGGTCCATCTGAAATGGAGGAGCAGTTGGACAATTGCTGGGTACAGGATTCCTTCTTTGGGGAGAATATGGTGGAAGAAGGGGAATTTCCTTTTATCACTCAGAGCCTCTGAAGCAGTTTCAAGATTGATCTGAAAAAGCAATGAAGAATGCTGTGTTATATTTGGGATCACATCAAGTCCAAAATATTAGTGTCAACCTCGCTAGTTTTGCCTTGGTGCTTCGGTTGTCATAGAAATGGAGGGAGGGGGTTTTAGGCGCGCTTTCTAAATCTGGGGAAATCGAAACCATTTCTTAAGCTGTTATCAGACCAACGGACACTGCATTCCTGAATGCTGACAGGACCAGACGTTTGCTCCCACCTGACCTCTAGAAGACCTGTGGATTGGATGATTTATGGTGCACAGGGGAGGGGATGCTTTCTAATTGTAACTTTCGCGCGTTTTGCTTCAGAATCCTGCTTTCTATGGTTGCGTTCATTTCATATCTAGTAAAAGTACCAGTTAACCTCTAATGGAGTCAGGTTCTTCCTTTCCTGGATACTGAAGGAAGCATACCTGACAATTAGATTTTAATAAATCCAACCTGATTCTCATGAATGTGTTAGAATAGTTTGTTAATCAGACATTGTTTAAAATATTGAAGACAGAATATTAGCAAGATTGTATCATAATAAGGGAAAATAATAAGCAAATTAAAAAACAATAAAAATGTAAATCGTATTACTGTATCACCCCTACAATTTACCACAAGTAGATTAACACGTGCAAAAGCCAACTGGAGTATTCTATTCCAATAAAGGGCCTATTATAATTTTCGAGGATTGCTGCATCTTTTTTTGCTTCTCTATCCCAGATCCTTTCTGGAGGAAATTTTTTAATTTCTTTCCCCAGTTATACAAGAAACAGACAGACCTCAAAGCCTAATAATATTTGTCAGTTGCATAATCCAAGTTTGGTCTTTCATCGAAATTTTCTCTTTTCCAACAGCCACAATTTTCAGAGTCTGTCAGTTTCCATAGATTACATTTTATGCCAATGCCCATATTTTCTGAATTTAGACAAAGCAGAAATTGTGTAAATTCCCAAATCAGCTCTGAGGGCAGCAGCTGGAGTCCTTTTACCCACCCCAAGATCCTCCTCAGAGGCTGAGATTGGGTTGGTTCTGCTGGTGGTTTCTCTCTGGAGCCCCAAACATCAGATTGATGGAAGAACATGGGGGAAAACTGGGCCTCAGATAGATAGAAAACTGGGGCTGAGGAAGCTGGAGAGCTGTGAGGTTTTCATTTAAGCATCACTTTCCCTCCTGCCCTTTCTCTGACTGAGCTCCTTGGATGATGAGGGAGCCAAGATTCAGGCTCAGAGAAAACAACCCCAGGTAAGGAAAGGTGTTACTTGCTCTAATGGCTGACCATCTATGGCCATGATGTCATTTCTCAAAGACCATAACTTTTGAACTTGCTTTATAAATTATCAGATAATTATTAAGACAAAACAATTCAGGTCTATACAATCCAATGTGTAAGTATGAGAATATCACATTATCTGTATAAATCCGTGTATTCCAATAGGAATTTAGCAGGCTAAATATGTGTACCTATAACAGAACTTATAACAAAATAAAAGGGTTAGAAGGGACTTTGGAGATCCTCTAGTCCAACCCCCTGTCCAAGCAAGAAACCAGGCATAATAGCAGTAACTGTGAGAGGATTCTGGCATCTTAGTGGACAAACAATTAAATATGAGTCAAGAGTGTGCAGCGGCAGCCAAGAAAGCCAATGTAATCCTAAATCGCATTAACAGAGGGATACAATCAAGATCAAGAGAGGAACTAATACCACCCTATAAAGCCTTAGTAACACCTAGAATATTGCAACCAGTTTTGGTCACCACACTATAAAAAGGATCTTGTGATTCTAGAAAAAGTGCAGAGAAGAGCAACCAAGAGGATTAGGGGACTGGAGCAGGGGTGGGTTCTAAATTATTTTACTATCAGTTCTGTGGGCGTGTTGTGGCCCCGTCCTCTGAGCCTATCCCATTGGAGGAAGGAAGCTCTGAGCATGAGGAAGAGGAGCCAGCCAGATCTCCCAGCCCCCCCCCCCTCTGGCACCGTCTCAGGTGCCAGCTGAAAGAGAGCAAAGTAGTGGGGAAACAGGTGTCTCAGATGAGAATGAGGGAGAGACGTCATTCCTGGACGCACGTCAAAGAAGGCGAGATAAGCGCTTACAGCAGCTGAGGAGATGTATGAGGGAATAGACCTGAGTCACTGGACTTGAGTCACAGGACCAATGAGTCACTGGACCACACCCAGAGACTATATAAGACAGGGTGGTGGTAAATGATCTCTGTGACGAACAAAAACTCAATCGGGTAGTCATTGGAGCTAAAAACTGAAGCTGATCAGAGACTTTGCTGAATATTTGTTGTGATTTTCTTTCTGTGTACTATTAAAGCACTTGGCAGACGGTGTGCATATCGCTGCCAAGTTAGAGATAAGAACTGAGGTGTGTGCCAAGTGCTTCTTTAACCCTCGACTGGCTGTGTTTTTGTGGGTATCTGTAGAGGGGGACAGATCAGGGCGTGGCTTGGAGGTCATGTGACCGGGTGGGTGTGGCTAGCTGGTCATGTGACCGGGTGGCCATGGCTATGTGTATAGCGACTACTCAGAGGGCTGAAAAAAGTCATTTCTGAAAGGTCCTCGTACTTTTGACTGGTCCTCACACTTATGACCATCCTCACATTTATGCCCATGTAGCATTCTTAACAACCTTGTCACTCATTTCACAACTGCTTCTCTTCAGCATGGTGACAAGATAGGGCAAAAAACGTAAAATGTGAGGACAGTCGTAAGTTCAAGGACTGGTCAAAAGTGCGAGGACCAGTCAAAAATAACTTTTTCAGCCCTCTGAGTAATCCATATGCACAAAAGGATACAGCAATAGAGAGGGAAGAAGGAAGGAAAAGAGAGATGGAAGAAGGAAGGAGAGAGAGGGGAGGAAGAGAAGGGAGGAAGGAAGGGAAGGGAAATCAGAGTAGGAGTGAGGGTAAGAGAGGGAGGAAGAGAGGAGGAGAAGGAGAAAGGAAGCAGAAGTAGGGAGGAGAAGAAGAGGGGGAAGAAGAGAAAGTAAGAAGAAAAGAAAAGAGAGAGGTGGTAGGTTTGAGGAGAAAGATTGCTGTACAATAAAAAAGGATGAAAGGGAAGAAAGCCAACCCCAAACAAATATAAAGATATTGGATAAAGAATGAATTGTTAAACTTTAAAGAATAAAAGAGAACAAATATGAATAAATAGCAATAATTAGAAACACACATACAAACATACAATGTATTTTCTTTGAACAGAGTATTTGGCCGGTTCACAAATTTAAACAGTCTTTAGTCATTTCAATTAAATTTACAATTTCTATATTTCCCTTTTGCCATATTTATTCCTCATCTATTTTTTTAAAAAAAACAATATTATCGTTCATCCTCATCTCTAATCTTAATCAAATTCAATTTTTCCCTTTTATTCTATATTATACCCCTTCCCATTGGCATCTATTTTTATATCCATCCTCACATTGGTTAATTATGTAATATAGTTGTTTAATACAAATTCATCATTTTAATATAAATCAATTAGTTATATAACTGTCTTTTTTGAATATTAATCAATATGAACATGAATATTCGAATTATTTCCATGCAATCCAATTACTTACAAATCAATTAATTATATTTACCAATAATAATAAATGAAATAATTTCCCCCATATATTCCTCCAAACCATAACTTAACCATTTCTGCTTTCAACACAATATACAATTAATAGTATCTCAATTATTACTATTTCTCTAGTTAAATAGAGCTTTTTTTGTGTGTGTTTTAAAATCTTGAACTCTCCTCTTTTGCCCTAAATTTCCCATTGTTTGCATCTACCTATTTTGGTGAGGAAAAAGAAAAGAAATCTGCCTCTGCCTAATTTTCCAATGTAACAGCCAACACTCTGCTTTACTTTCAATTTTGTTTTCAGCTTGATTTGCATAAGCAGAAAAAAAAAATCTGCTCCAAAAATTTAGCTCTTTGCAGCAAGAAGCTGAGCCCTGCCTAAAACAGCTGAGAACAAATCAGCTGAGAGTCAGGAGGGTCTAATCAACGGGCTAATTAGCCTATGCTGAAGCTGAAAGGAGTTGTTTTTTCTTGCTGCTTGCTTGCAAGGAGGTAACTGCTGTGAGGCACAGGCCAAAGGGTGGGGGCCACCCTCCTTGCCATTTAGCACCCCCATGCTGCCCCTCTTGCCTCTTACCACCCCCCTAAGGCATGGTCTCGCCCACGCTGGGAACCACTGGCTTAACTACTTAACTACGGTTCCACCAAAGTAGAATCCCACCACTGGGTCTACCCATTTATTTTTGCAGACATTGGTCTACTCATTTGTTTTCTTTTAACAGTAATCAGCTGTAGGGTGGCCCTTTGAAGCTCCCCGGCAACAGTTTAAACAGTTTTTTTTCCTCTAGCCATCATGTGGGACTCAGGAGGCAGCAATAGATTGGGAGTGGGGCCAAATAAAAGGTAAGAATAACGCAGGGGTGGTGGTGGAGGAGGTGGGCAGGCAGGGGGGGGGGAAGAACCTGTTCGGTGACGTCATATTGTCACCGCTACCGGCTCGCAAGAACCAGGCCAAACCGGGAGGAACCCACTACTGGACTGGAGACTAAAACATACGATGAATGGTTGCAAGAACTGGGCATGGCTGGTCTAGTGAAGAGAAGGACCAGGGGAGACATGATAGCAGTCTTCCAATATTTGAGGGGCTGCCACAGAGAGGAAGGGGTCAGGCTGTTTTCCACAGCACCTGGAGGCCAGACAAGGAGTAATGGATGGAAACTGAACAAGGAGAGATTCAACCTGGAAATAAGGAGAAATTTTCTGACACTGAGAGCAATCAACCCATGGAACAGAAATTGCCTTCAGAAGTTGTGGGAGCTTCATCACTGGAAGCTATCAAGAAGAGACTGGACCATCATCTGCCAGAAATGATGTAGGGTCGGCTTGGACTAGATGACCTACAAGGTCCCCTCCACCTCTGTTAATCTGTATCTATCTATACTATTCCAGACAAGTGGCTGTCCAGCCTCTTCTTCAAAGCCTCCAGTGATGGACCACCCACAATTTCTGAAGGGGAGACGTTCCATTCCTCACCATTAGGAAATTTCTCCTTAGTTCTAGGTTGTTTCTCTCCTTGATTAGTTTCCCTCCTTTGTTTCTTGTCTTGCTTTCTAGTACTTTGGAAAATTGGTTGACCTCTTCTTCTTTGGGGAAGCCCCTCAAATTTTGCTACATTGGAAAAGAAAAATTCATGTCTGGTTATATTATAAATTAAGAAATCAAATTGAAACAGATTTCAAAAAATGGAAAAATGTACAATTATCTTTAATGGGGACAATAGCGCTAATCAAAATGAATGTATTGCCAAGATTGTTGTTTCTTTTTAAAACAATTCCGATAAAGTTGGAGAAAAAAGTTTGAATAAAATGATGGAAATACATATGGCAAGGGAAAAAAGCGAGAATTAACCTTAAATTGCATCAAGACTCCAGGTTTAGAGAAGGATTTGGTTTACCAAATTGGGAATTGTATCATCAAGCAGAGATGTTAACATGGATTAAAGAATGGATCTTATTGAGAAATACAAAACTATTGACTTTGGATGGATATGACCTACAAGTAGGATGGCATGCTTTCTTATGGTATGGAAAAAATCAGATTCATGGATATTTCCAGAGACATTGTGTAAGGAATGGCTTGTTGGTAGTATGGGAAAGAGTGAAAGAAAAACATTATATGGAAGTACCAATGTGGCTTTCAACAATAGAAGCATTGACACATCCAAATATGATTAACATGGACAAGATTGTAAGATATAAAGACATTTTAGCAGAGAATTAAAACAGAAACAAGACTTAGAAAAACAAGGGATTGAGACTGACTGATATACACAGCTGCAGATACAATCAAGATATGATAAAGATTTGAAACAATATGGTTTTAATTTGGGGGAATCAGTGTTGGATCAGATAATGACTGCAAAAGATGAAAACATGATTAAAAGACTGCATAATTATTTGTTGCAAATTAGATTGGAAGATGAAGAGGTAAAAGAGACAATGATAACATTGGAGAAAAATTTTGGATATGCAATAGAATTAGAGAAATGGCAACAACTATGGGAAAGGAATTATAAATTGACAATGGCAACTGCATATAAAGAAAATCTATATAAAATGTTTTATAGGTGGCATATGCCAGCAGAAAGATTAGCAAAGATGTTTAAGGATAAATCAGCCAAACGTTGGAAATGTTTGCATTTGCCAGGATCATACTATCATATGTGGTGGTCAGGTTTAAAAGCAAAAAATTATTGGTCTAGAATACAGAAATGGTTGGAAGAAATATTACATAAATCTATAGAATTAAAAGCAGAGGTTTTTTAATTGGGTATTCTCCCAGAGAGATATAGTAAAGAAGATGTGTATTTAACTATACATATAATAACATCAGCAAGAATTGTTTGCACAAAATTGGAAGACAGAAAAAATTCCGTCAGAAGGTGAAGTAATAAAAAAGATTTTCGACTGTGCGGAAATGAATAGATTAAGAATAAGAGATAAAGAGGAATCAGTGTATTTCAAACATGGGGAAGATTTTATAAATGGTTAGAAAAGAAATATGAAGATAAGAGGATAGACAAATGATTTAGATAATAGAAAGTTAAATGAGGGAGAGGATAAAAAAGAAATAGAAACCCAGATGACACCAGAGTAAATGAAAAAGGGGGATGGAAGGAGAGAAAAGAAAGAAGATAATAAGAATAAGTGTACAATTATGATGATAAATACTGATAGAATAAATCTGAAAAGAAATGGAAAGAAAGTATATACTATTAGAATACAGGAGTTGTTCGGATACCAAAGAAGAATATTCTACAGCAAAGAAGGTAGAAAGGAGAGAGGAGCAGAGGGTAGGGAGAGGAGAGGGAGGGAGAGGAATGGAAGAAAGGGAAAAGGAGAGGAAGGAAAGGTAGGGGATAGGAGTAGGAGAGAAGGTGAGTAGGAGGGAAAGAAGAGAGGAGTGAGGAAAAGGAAGGGGAAGTAGGATGAGGTAGGGGAGGAAGGAAGAGAAAGTAGGAGAGAATGGAGGGAGGGAAGGGAAAGAGGAGAAGAAGAAGAAGGGTTGAGGGAAGAAAGGGTAGAAGAGCAACTCCGAATGTAATTAAAATGCCTTATTTTAATGCTTTCTTTAAGGAAAACATGCATATGTAGGATTAATTATGTATAAGAAAATGTACATTTTATATTATGTGTATAAGAAATAAAACTGAAAAACTTTTCCAAAATTTTTTTTTGGTAACTACATTAGATATACCCAATTCCTGCAACTGTTCCTCATAAGTTTTAGTCTCCAGGCCCTTAATCATCTTAGTTCCTCTTTTCTGCACTCTTTCCAGAGTCTCTCCATGTTTGTTATAATATGGTGGCCAAAACTGGATGCACTATTCCAAGTGTGGTCTTGCCAAGGCATTATAAAGCCGTACTGATACTTCATATGATCTTGATTTTATCCCTCTTAATGCAGCCGAGAACTGAATTAGCTTTTTTGGCTGCTGCCACATGTAGGGATGGAAGAATTAATTCAGGCAGAATGCAGCAAACTGCTTCCGTTTCTGGTGTCATGGATCTTCTTCCTGGATGATCTTATTCTGGCTCTGGTCTGTGTTATCTGACCTTCCTTCTGAGTGGGGGAACAGGGAGGAGGATTTTCCAATTAGAACGCTGTTGCTGTCCTGCCTTTTATCTGCCTGTGTAAAACTGTATAAAAAATAAAGCTCTCTGCGAGAGCGGGGGAAACATCTTTGATCAGAGCAAATGCCTGGCCTCTGATTTTCTATAGCCACATATTGCTGGCTCATATTTAAGTGATTGTCCAATCGGACTCCAAGATCCCTCTCACAGTTACTCTATGGAGCCAGGTTTCACCTAATCTGTAAGTGGACATTTGGTTTTTCTAGCCTAAGTGTAAAACATTACATTTCTCTACAATGAATTTCATTTAGTTAAATAAGGATTGAAGGATCTTAATCTATCTGGATCTTGAGCCTATTTTGATGTTGGCTATTCCTGCCACTTTAGTGTTATGTGAAAATTTGATGATTTCCCCATTTCTCCCCTCATCCAAATCATTGATGAAGATGTTGAAGAGAACTGGGCCCTCCATGCATTTCCATTTCCATTTCCATTGAGGACCACAGGCTGAGCCCATCTGGGGGTGATGCTGTCTAGACCACATATTTTCAGCTTCCCGAGAAATAGGTTGCGGTTTCTTTCTCAAAGCCTTTCTGAAATCCAAGTACTGTCTACTACATGCACTGCATTTCACTGGTCCACTAATTTAGTGATTTTTGTCAAAGAATGAAATAACATTTATTTATGATCTGCTTTTTGACCCTGCGTTAGTCCCAGTAAGTCATTCATATCTAGACTGAAGAACAAGGTTCAAATATGCATCTTTCCCTTCCCCCTTGGTAAGCATAGATCCTTCTTCTCATGGCTCCATTGAGCCCAAACCTCCCTCTCAAACAAGGGCTTGGATCAGGGCCAACAGGCTGAGCTCCATTTTGAGGGCCATCCATTTTCTCCATCATATTTCTCTGTTTATTGAGTCAAATGCTGCAGTAACATCTTGAAAGCCTGCAAAACTTATTTTACCTCACTGAAATAGATGAGATATTTCAAGACAAATTTGTTGCCAATATTAGATTATTAACGTATCCATTATTTCTTATAAAATCTATATAGCTTTTCACTCTACCTAAAACCTTCTGGTTCTTCTGCAAAGAATGCATTTTTCTCAAGTTTAACTAAGAGGATCATGGCATAAATGTTAGCCACAATATCTGCTAGTCTATTTGGTCTATAATTTCTAGAGTAATTTTTATTCCACTTTTTAGATGGATAAAATGCTACTATTGCCAACTTCTAACCCAGTGGATAGGGCAGGCATTATTTATCTGTGAAAATGAAGGTGCCAATAGATAACCAGGGATATTTTTTGATCAGTTAAATTCTAGTTGTTAGAATGTCTTCTCCAGGGAATGTATTGCTTGCATTTCAGGCCTTTTATGATTAATCTCAACATGAACATAATGGGGTAAAATATTGAGAATATGGAGAAAAGCAGCTCTTGAATTCCATGGAGAAGAGATGATTGCATCTATTGCTCAGCCAACACCACCCACCCCTCACTTTATCAGAGGGAGAAACACACACACAAACCTGTGGGATTTTGTAGGTGCCTCCTAATGTTGACATTTGGATGGAGATGCCCCTGTCAGCTCTGTCAATCAGAGCCAGGAGGTTCTCCTTCCTTCCACAGTTGTAGTTGGGGACATTGGCTTCTCCAGTGGAGAGAATGTCCAGCAAGATATCTGAAGTGTGGAAAGTGCTCAAATAGTTGTCATGGATGTTGTAGCCCAGTGTGAGGTTGTGCAGGAGCTGGGAATTCTTGTTGATGGTTTGAATGTTGAAAATGAATCGTAAGCCATATGAAAAACCATAAGCATTCCTATTGTTAAAACATATTATTATAATCAAAAGCAACAATAAATACTGTTTTTAATATATAATCCTCCACAAGCCTACTGAACCTTAAGATAACATTGATCCAAAACCAGTGATCAGTTACACAAATATGGAAATGGGATGAGGTACGGCAACTACAACTGATTCCATCACTTCTTTAAGTAAATCCATTATTCAAGTGATAAATTAAGTATTGGACTGAGAGAAGAAAATAATCTGGAATACTTTCAGCTCTTTTTCAGATCCATTTTTAGATGTGAGTCTTTTTCACAAAATCAGAGAAAAGAGAGAAGCCATGGAAATCAAAATCATTCAGGAAATTAGACATATTCCCCAATATAGGAATAAATGTAAAATAAAAAACAGAAAAGAAGGAGAGTGTTAGAATGGAGGGAGTGCAACTCCATCACCCTGAATGACTTACAGATCATGGAAAACAAACTGAAGAGAAGGAGCCAGGTTGAAAAGCAACTTTACTTGAAATCTTTCTTCTCCACTGAAGACTATACCAATGAGATGGTCTCCTGGGCTGTAAAAGCTCTGTGGTTGTTTTCCATCCTGGTGCCCCAAACTCAGCGGGCATTTCATTCTCAGCTTCCCAGAGACTAGATGGGACACCAGCAGCATCAGAAGCAGAAGCAGGACGTCCATAATTCATGGCGTGAATCAGTGAATCCCTTTCCTGTTTCTAAAGAAGAATTAGAAGAATTCAAAGGACTCTCATAAGGTAGAATATGATCCAGCTGCTTTCCTTCTTCAAACACAAAGAAACACTCAGCTTCATTTGGAAAGGAGAGAGACGTAGATTCAAGAGCACAGACTCTGCCTGTCCCAAAACTCCTTATTTCTCTGCCCAAAGTCTCCCCTGGAGGATTCAGCCCAACAGCAGAGCTGAAACTTTTATCATAATTCTCCCTCTCAGGGGGGATCCCTGGATAATTCAAGTAGTTCTTGGATTCAAAGGTTGTTGGGAAATTCTCTGGAGGGAAATGAAAGGGAAATAATCTCATGTGATTCATAATAACAGGGGCAGAGATCGAATTAAATCTGTCATCTAGAATTGAGAGGTTTGGGGTCTCCATGCTTGAAAGTGGCCCTGGGGGAAACTGTGGCTGAAGAAACAAATAAATCTGAGATTTGTTTGCATAGTGATGAAAGAGAAAATCCCAGGGGCCAGTTAATGCCAGAGTCTGCCACAGATCTGAAATAGCTGCCAGCTGAGTTGGACCAAAATTTACTTTATTTTGAAAGCTAATGCTCAAGGGCACCGCCCAAAAGGGCTGATGCAATAGTGTGGCCAGACTCCAAGAACAAAATTTAATGAAAAAGTAGTTTTTGGAACTTTGCAGAGTTAAAAAAATCTAACTGTCTCTGCTAACTGCATAGCTGTGGCTGAGGATTATGGGAAACCTGGAATTTGGACTTGGAAAAAGACTCTTTAAAGCAAGCAGCACCCATTATTTCTCCCAAGGCTTGGCAGGAGAGAGAGCCGAAGCCAACCCAGTGAGGATAATAACCACATTCCCCTTTTAAATTGGGCTTCATAAACACCCAGCAACTCCAGTATTCTTAGGCCTGGCCTAACTGGGAATTCTGGAAACCAGCATCCAAAAGCATCTGTGAGGCTCCAAGCAGGAGAAAGAGCATCAAAGTCACCAGTTAATCTTCTGAACCAGGGGTGAAATTTTATTTATTTTATTTTATTTTATTTTATTTTATTTTATTTTATTTTATTTTATTTTATTTTATTTTATTTTATTTTATTTTATTTTATTTTATTTTATTTTATTTTATTTTATTTTATTATTTTATTTTATTTTATTTTATTTTATTTTATTTTATTTTATTTATTTTATTTTATTTTATTTTATTTTATTTTATTTTATTTTATTTTATTTTATTTTATTTTATTTTATTTTATTTATTTTATTTTATTTATTTTATTTTATTTTATTTTATTTTATTTCTATACCGCCTTTCTCCCATAGGACTCAGGGTGACATACAGCCAAGATAAAAACACAAACACACAAACATCATAAAATTAAATTTTAAAATTATTAAACAATTTGGTCCAATTGAATTAAAAACCCAGAATTAAAATATCAAATTAAAAATCATTTAAATGGTCAGACCTGCCTGTTGGAACATCAGAGTCTTGAGGGCATGGCGGAAAGTACGAAGGTCAGAGATTTTACGTATTTCCGGGGGCAATTCATTCCAAAGGACTGGAGCCTTCACAGAGAAGGCCCTCCCCCTGGGGGACGCCAGTCGGCATAATTTGACTGACGGCACCCTGAGGAGTCCCTCTCTGTGGGAGCGAACTGGCCGGTGGGAGGCTATTGGTGGCAGAAGGCGGTCTCGTTGATACCCAGGTCCTAAGCCATGGAGCGCTTTAAAGGTGGTAACCAACACCTTGAATCGCACCTGGAAGACCACTGGGAGCCAGTTCAGCTCGCGCAGGAGAGGTGTTACATGGGCGCAACGACTTGCGCCCATAATAACCCGCGTGGCTGCATTCTGGACCAGTTGGAGCCTCAGGGTGCTCCTCAAGGGGAACCCCATGTAGAGAGCATTACAGTAGTCCAGACGTGAGGTGACGAGGGCATGAGTGACCATGCGCAGGGCGTTCCGGTCCAGAAAGGAATGCAACTGTCAGATCAGGCAAACCTGATAAAAGGCCCCCCTGGCCACGACCGTTATATGGTCTTCTAAAGACAGCCGTGAATCCAGGAGGACACCCAGATTGTGAGCCCTCTCTGTGGGGGGAAGGTCTCATCCCCAATAGTAAGCGATGGCACCAGCTGACTATACCAGGATACCGGAAGCCACAGCCACTCGGTCTTGGAGAGGTTGAGTCTGAGCTTGTTTCTCCCCAGCCAGATCCGTACGGCCTCCAGGTAGGAGGACATCATGTTAAGGGCATCATTGGGGTGGTCTGGGTGGAGATGAACAGCTGTGTGTCGTCAGCGTACTGATGGACCCTCACCCCGAAACCATGGATGATCTCACCCAGCGGCTTCACATAAATGTTGAACAGAAGGGGCGAGAGGACTGACCCTTGTGGTACCCCACAAACAAGTCTCCTCGAGGTCGACCTCTGCCCCCCTGCCAACACAAACTGCGAACGGCCGAAGAGAAAGGAGGAAAACCACCGCAGCACGGTGCCCCCTATTCCTAACCCCTCCAGCCGGTGCAGCATGATACCATGGTCGATGGTATCAAAAGCCTCCGAGAGATCTAATAGGACCAGGCCCTCCAGAGATCATCAACCAATGTGACCAATGCCGTTTCCATGCTGTATCCTGGCCTGAAGCCATACTGATATGGATCCAAATAGACAGCTTCATCCAGGTACTGGGGCAGTTGTCGCGCTATCACACTTTCAACAACCTTCGCAACAAAGCGGAGGTTGGAGGCTGGATGATAATTTGCTAATACAGCCGGGTCCAGGGAAGGCTTCTTGAGGAGGGGCTTCACCACCGCCTCTTTCAAGGCGGCGGGAAATGCTACTGGTTCGGACCAGTTCGGCTGAAATGGTAGCGGTGGCGGCGTGTGGTTTGCAGATGCGGTAATGGCGGCAGAACGAGGCTCTGCCCACCCACCCGGATGTCGTTACTTCCAGGTTTAAACCAGGAAGTAACCTGTTTTGACCCTCTGTGCATGAGCAGAAGGCTTTGCACATGCGCAGAGGGACCAAGCATGCACATGATGCGCAGAGCGCTCGCTTCCGAACTGGTAGGGAAGGTAAGTAGATTTCACCCCTGCTCTGAACACCCATGGAGAGATCTCTGCAAGCCTCTGTCAAGCTTTGTCCAGACATTGTGGGAAATCACAGACCCCCTCCATCCACAGAGATTCATTTCTGTCTCTCTCCCATTAGCCCAACTCTATTGCCCGAATGCCAAACCTGGAATTGGTTCAGACAATGGCTAAACAATGTTTTACAGTCAGTTGCGGAAAACCCCAAAGCCAAAAGCAGAACCTATAAAACGTTTTCCATCCTGTCTGCATTGGCCATCATCGCATAGCTGGTTGCTGGTGAATCTAGGGGAGTTCATACAACACCCTTAATCCAGGTTCATGAAGGAGAACTGCTACGTTGGCATAATGGGCCATGGCAAAATGCATCAATCAGATACCAGGTTAGGGTGATGACCTGCTTCACACATGGACACAGGATGGGGGAAGGTTCCCAGGCACCCAAATGGGTGAAATGGAGTCCACCTATTTCAAACTCTCAGTCAATATTTTCAGGGGCTTCAGGGGCGACCAAGGACGAGACCCCTGGTCCTCAGAGGCTCCTTTGGGGATGGAAGGGAGAAGGAAGCCGCTTTGAGATTGGTTCCCTCTAGAACCCAACTCCTTTGCGCCCCCAGACAAGATTCAGGGCTGACTAATCAACCACCTGGTGAGACATTCAGACGTCACTCCTGAAAGGGCTCCACTGTGGGGTCCTGCAAAGGGGACGGAAGGGGTCAGAGCAGTGCTGGACTTAGCTGAGGAGGGCCAGATCCTGGTCACCCAAGAGGCCTTGAAAGCCCAGTTTAATCTCCCAAGAAACTCTGCTCCTGCCTCACACAACCTCTGACCCCTGGGGGAACAACGTCCACCTGCCATCCAAAGCTAGCAAACCAGACTTGGATCCCCCCCACCCATTTCCCCACCTCAACCCTTCCCTGAAAGGCCAGAGGGACCCCCTCCATGGGGCAGCCCACTTTCCAGATAAGGAGGAAAATGCACCTGGCTGCTCCAGGGGGAAAGTGGCAGCTGACTGCATTTCCCCATTAGACCCCACCAGCCCCACCTGGCCTGCAGATGCCCAGGGCTCACCTCGGAGGACCACCTGTCCCCACCTGTGATGTCAGAGCCCCTCTCCCTCCCAGCCAACCCCAAGGAGGCCCCTCCCTCAGAGGAGAGCTTTCCGACAGCACCTGAGCTGCCCAGACCAGATGGGGTGGGGGGCTCCCCCTGCGTCCCTCCCTGTCCTCACTAGGAAGGGGGGCAGACCCCCTACAGATCCCCTGTCCTCTCAGGACCTCTGCTTGCCCCTCTGCACAGCACAGCCACCTGCAAAACTCTGTCCAAATTCAGCCCGTTGGAGGCCGCTTGACCGGCAAGGAGGAAGCCAGGTGCAGGGAGGCCGCTCAGCCTCAGCCAGCTGGGTGTGGAGGTGGTCAGAGAGCCCCCAGGTGAAGCTGACCCAGAGATCTCGGCAAGGTTGTCAGAAGTGGTTGCCATTGCCTCTTTCCCAGGGCTCGGAGAGAGTGGCTGGCCCAGAGTCTCCTAGCTGGCTTGGTGCCCGAGGCAGGACTGGAACTCAGGGTCCCCTGGGATTTAACAACCACCACACCCAACTGACTCTGCTGAGATCCACGCAGCCCACTTAACCCGGTCCCTTCCCCAATGGCCACGTTCACATTTGCAACTTTTAACCATGGTTTGTTTCCTGAGGCTGAACCTGTTGGCCGAGGAGTCGGTGGATTATGGGAACTCCAAAGGATCTTAATTCATTGGAGAGAAGCTGAACAAGAGGATACACGACAGTTCATTTAGTGACCGTTCAAAGTTACAACAGCACTGAAAAATGTGAGTTATGACCGTTTTCCACGGTTACGACCTGTGCAGCATCCCCAGGGTCACGTGATCCCCTCTTGCGACCATCTCACGAGCAAAGTCAATGGGGAAGCCAGGTTCACTTAACAACCGGGCTACTAATTTAAGAACTGCACTGATTCACTTAACGACTGTGGCAAGAAAGGTCATAAAATGGGGCAAAACTCACAATTTTCTCACTTAACAGTAGAAATTTTGGGCTCAATTATGGTTGTAAGTCAAGGACTACCTGTATCGGGGACGCTTTTCGCCTTGCAAGGACCACGTTCACACCACACAGTTGACCAGGCTGGGGTCCTCGCAGCCACCCTGAGACAAACCAGAGGTCCATGTGGAGCCTCTTCAAAGCACATAAGAAACCATGGATGACAACAGCCCCCCCCCTCCTCCCCTCCTCTGGGGACAACCTCAGACATTGGGGTGAGCTCATTCCTGACCGAGAAGGGGCTTCCTCCTCTCTGGGCAGAACCCGGCTTCAGTAAGACATGGCTGGGAACATCCTGGAGGAGAATAGAGTCTAATGGCACACCCACCTGGCCTTGAAAAGCCACAGCTTGAACCCGGAGCCACCCAGGATCTGATCTGCAGGCCCTGAGAGCGGAATCTGGGGGACGTTGGGTGGGAGAACTTCCAAGTGGTGGACGTGGGATATGGGCCCTCCTTTCTTCTTCCCGGTCAGGATGGACCTGCCTCACTCAGCCCCCCAGTTCCCCCTTCTAGGCCAAGAGGTCCATATTAATGTCCTCTCACCCCCAGTGAAGACACAGAATCCCTGAACAATCAATCCAAAGAAAGCAGGAAGGAAGGAGTTCCAACAGCCCCTTCAAACCCCTCGGAGGATTTTGGGTATAGAAAGTCTCAGCCTCAGAGATGGGAAGGTCAAAGGGGTCCCCCCCCCCCCCCCAAGAACATCCCCACAACAGAGGAAGCCCCACCAGAGCTCCAAAAATCATGTCTCTGGAAATCAGGCTGCACCAACCACCACACTGTGGGCCTCCCCACCATCTTTGTAGAGCTACCCTGTGATAAGATGGGTGGCCAATAAATTTAATGATGGATGGATGGATGGATGGATGGACGGACGGACAGACAGACAGACAGACAGATAGATAAGAGATGAGAGAGACAGATGGTAGATAATAGATAGATAGATAGATAGATAGATAGATAGATAGATAGATAGATAGATAGATAGAGATGAGCGATTAGATGAGAGAGACAGATGGTGGATGATAGATAGATAGATAGATAGATAGATAGATAGATAGATAGATAGATCTCAGCTGCAGACCTTACAGTCCATTCTTTATTTAATAAACTAAGAAAGGTCAAAATATAAAGAATCTTAGTGCACTATATGAACCTGGAAATGACAAGGAAGAAAAAAATTAAAACTTCCGTCCACTTTATAATTTTCTGCCTATCTATTCAACAATATTCTCCACAAGTTGTCACTTTCCTGCTTCTTAATGATCTGTTATCCAAAATTTAATATTGCTAGAAAACGATGGGAAATGAGCAATTTTAAAGTCAGCTGCAATGAGGATCCATATATGGGATTCTGATATAAAACAGAATTTCGAACAGGCCCCCCTCTTAACATTGGGCAGAGTTGAAGGGCACTGATGGCCTCCTTGGCATTAGAAGACAGGCAAGAGGAGAGTTCAATGGCATTGACTTCAAGTGGCCCCAAACTCCATAACTCTGGGTGAGCTTCCCAGCAATCTCTGGAGACAAGAGGCCACGTGGAAGGACAGCAGAAGTCAATTGTCTTGTTCTTGAACTATCTTCCCCAGCATCACTTTCTGGACCACAGCAGAACAAGGTCCCCAGGGGTGTATCTCTAATTTTTCACTAACCTGCTTTTCTCCAGCCTCTCCTCGGCACATGGAGCCCTAAAAAGTTTAGGATCCCAAGAGGAGAAGTTGCTTCTCCCTGTAACTATAACCATCTGGACCTTTGAGACCTGTGATGCTATTTCCCCTGTTTCTGACTTAGATGTAAACATCAGACTGAAGCCACAAGCAAAGGCTCTTGTATGAGAAAAGGATAAATTCCTTGGGACAACTTCTCTGGAAACACATTTTGGGACACATAGAGGCTCTGCTCTTGGTTGTTCCTCTCCCTCCTGTCCAGATGAACCTGAGTCCTTCTCTGTTTAGGTCAGGAAAGCCCCGGGCTCTTCTCAGAGTCTTTGCAGTTTCCCAACCTTTCCTGTTCTTGGTGTTAGAAACAGGAAGCAGATTGATTCACCCCATGAATGATGGACCTCTTCTTCTGCTTCTGATGCTGCTGGTGTCCCAGCCGGTCTCTGGGAAGCTTGGAAGGAAATGCCCGCTGAGTTTGGAGCACCAGGATGGAAAACAACCATGGAGCTATTACAGGCCAGGAGACCATCTCCTTGGTATAGTCGTAACGGAAAAAGTAGTACCAGATATAATGTTCCCTTTCCACAGGGCTCCTTCTCTTCAGTCTCATTCGTAAGTCATTCAGGGTGATGGAGTTGCATTTCCTTCTTTTTCTAATTCTAACACTCTCCTTCTTTTCTCCTTATTTCACTTTTATACCTCCTGACCTGCCTGAATGATTTTGATTTCCATGGCTTCCCTCTCTTGTCTTATTTTGTGGAAGGGACTGAAATCCAAAGATGGGGTTAAAAAAACCTGAAGGAAATCCAGCTTATTTTCCACTCCCTGTTCGCTCCTGAATTCATCACTTGAATTCATTTTGTGTAAAGGAGGGATTGAAACAGTTGTTGTTGCCTCTGCCCAGCCCATTCCCAGATTTCTATAACCGATTATTGGTCTTGGATCAATATTGGTTTAAGACTCAGTAGGCTTGTGGAGGTAAAAAGGAATAAATTCTTTTAAAAGTTACTTGTTACTAATGATAACATGCATATTTTTTTACAGTAAGTTTTTTTATGGTTTTTCAAAAACCCTACGATTAATTTTCACCATTCAAACCATCAACAAGAATTCCCATCTCTTGCACAACCTCACACTGGGCTACAACCTTCATGACAACTATCTGAACACTTTCCGCACTTCAGATGCCTTGCTGGACATGCTCTCCACCGGAGAAGCCAATGTCCCCAACTACGGCTGTGGGAGGAAGGAGAACCTCCTCGCTCTTCTTGATGCAGCTAACAGGGGCATCTCCATCCAGGCGTCAACATTAGCAGATACCTACAAAGTCTCACAGGTTTGTGTGTGTTTTTCTCTCTCTGATAAAGTTAGTGGTGGGTATTAGTGCAGTCCCAGCAGAAGAACAAGAAGGTTTTAAGTAGAGTAAAAAGTTTCATCAAGTTGTATAATAATTCATCAATAAATAAATTAATACTCTAATATTGGCAACAGATTTGTTTTCTAATTTAAGAATATCGAATTGCACAATATATCGGTCGGGTAAACTACAGTTTCCTGACTTTATAGATGTTACTGCAACATTTGACCCAGAGAACAGAGAAATATGATGGAGGAAGTTGATTGCCCTTGAAATGGAGCTCAGCCTGTTGGCCCTGATCCAAGCCCTTGTTTGAGGGGGAGGTTTGGGCTCAATGGAGCCACGAGAAGAAGGATCAATAGTTCCCGACAGGTAACACAGAAGGGTGGATATTGCAACCCTTGTTCTTCAGTCTAGATAGAAATGACTTACCAGGACTAAGGAACGACTCTCATGTACATACCTAAAGTGCTAAATTATTTATTTGTTTAGCAGTTGGTAAAGGTATAATTAGCCAAGTCTACAATGTTAGTACATAGTGTTTGTTTTGCTGCTGAAGAGTGCGAGTCCTTTCAGTTTGTGCTCACGAGCTTCTCCAGGGTTCACCACAGGGGATGAATCAGCTCCGCACCAGAAAGCTGACAGGTGTCCTGTGGCATCATCTGGGCTTCTCTCGCCAGCGATGTTGCCTCACAGTTGCGTGTCCCATCTGAGCAAGTCCAGCACTGGCAGGGCCCAGCCATCTGCACCAAACACGCCACATTTCCCACCAAAGTGGTACCTGCACTCTGTGCACAATTATTAGGCAGGTTGTATTCTGGAGGATTAATTTTGTTATTGAACAACTACAGCGCTCTCGGTCAATCCAAAATGTTAATGAACCTCAAACCTGAACATTTAAGAAAGTCAAAGTGAGGTTTTGGCTTTCTTAGGAGAATATCTATGTATTCTATTATACTATTAGTGTGCAGACTTATTACGCAACTAAATGAAAAATGAAAATTTGCCCATCTCACTCGTTTATTTGCATCTGTTAAAGTGAGAATAATAAACAAACAACTCAAAATGTAGAAATAAGCTGAAAGTTCACAAAAAAAATAAGTGACCAATATACCCACCCACTTTTTCAGTAATTTATACAATTTATACAATTTCTGTTTTCTCTAAAATCAGGGGAAATATAGTCATCCTTTCCTGCAGAAGAAGGAAAGGTATTGCAATATTTCTGATAAGAAACTGTACTTGGATCAAAATGGAGATCTAGCAGCAGATCTGGGAATCGGGAGCTCCTTGATTCTCCCCAAGAAGGATCCCATTCAACAGCCAATGGGGACTTTGGAAAGACAGAGACTTACTATCTACCAAAGAACTCTTTCACGGTTAAAGTTGCTCAACAAGGTGGGCGAAATTTTGGGGTCTTTCCTCTTTTTTCCCAAAGATTTCCAACCCATTTCATGTGGACTAAGCCTAGTTTCCAGGGTCCATGACCTTCACTGAGAATTGAACATGGGGACTAGAAACGTTATAGTTTTCTTTCTCTAGACCACTTGGGAGGCTTCAGTGCTATTGACCAAGCTGTTCTTCAGCTGCTGTAATACTGGAGACTCTTTGTAGCTGGTTCAGCCATGTCCAACCTGGGATGAGAAACCCTCAAGTGCTGGAGGTTGTGTTGTTAAGAGCCTCAGGTTCGCTTGTTCCTTGTCCTGAAAGAGCAAAGCAGAAGGGGATTCTGTTGAAGAGACCCTGAATTGAGGTTTGGACTGAATGGGATGAAATCGGATCATGGCTGGATGGAGCTCCTGGGGGTCCCATTGGGAGAGACGCTTCCTCTTGTCCTGCTTAGGGAAAGGCCATTGGGAAATGGTTCCCTGGAAGGGCAGGTCCATGGTCTGTGATGTTTTTGAGTAATCCAGACCTGGTCAAAGGTAGCCATATCTGTCTTTCTCCCAACTGGGGGGAGCGAATCACCTTCTGCCCCTAGGAAGGAGGTCCAAGGCTTTCATTTCAAATAAAATGACAGTGACCGGTGAGAGAATCTCTTGATCTAGAAACCTGAAACACTGAAACACAACTTTGATTCAAGGAAAAGCCCTTCCTGACATCAGAAGTAATGAGAGATAGGAAATGCTACTTTGATTTCGCCTTTTGCTATTAAAAGGGTTTTTCATCTGGAAATCCCTTGAATGGCCTTGTTTACCTTGAGTGTTAGCTACCTTCAGTCCTTCTGGGCAAAACGGAGTCTCCCGATTTAAGTAATATGAAACGTGGGTCTGTCTTTCCGTGTCAGTTGGAGTCTCCTAATTGCCGTTCTTAACACAAAGGACTTTTTCTTGGATAACCGGATGGGCCTTAGAAATATCTCCTTTGACCCAGGACTCACACTCACGTCCCCTCTGTTGCAGCCAAAGATTGGCGACTCAGTCTTTTTCAGGAACACCTCACGATCTCCCCTCAATCTCACTACAGTTCTAGAAACTGTGCAGAAACCTTCAGTCTTAAGAAAGGAGCTCAGGTCTGACACGAGGGCTCCTTGGTGCTCTCTGAATTCCTTGTTTTTTGGCAGGCGTTTCATTACCCAACTAGGTTACATCATCAGCTATAATTTAGGAGGAATTTTTGCTTTGTCTCTTAACGGGGAGACTGTTTTGAACTGGGGTCAAAGGGGAGCAGCTGTGCAAGGCTTTCTGTAGTGCAGATCCTACGGGCCAGAAGTTTCCTTTTTAACAACATCTTATTCTACTTAAATAAATCTGATAAAATAACAATTTATTAAATCTTTGACAACAAATGTGTTCACAAATTTAATATGAGTAGATCATCAGAACCATGGATAGATGAAGAGTGCAGGGATGAATTTTAATATAGCCATGAGGAGAAACCGATTTCCCCCCGTTAATCCTTTAATCTTTTCTCAATTCCATCCCTCTGCACTTTATTAAGGAGAAAAGTCCTTTATTATTGCAGTGTTAAATGCCAGAAGCAAAAAGGAGGAACTAAAGAAAGAACCTGCCAGGGTCACATCTCCTAACCTGTTTAGAAGGAGTCAAGAGATTTCATTTAACTGAAGACCAGAGGCTCCTTGTCTCCCTCCATTTCTCCTCCCATTTTCCATGGACGGAGAGTCCTAACACCTTTTCTTTGGCATTCCTTTTCTTCTGCTCAGTCCCTGCCTCAGTCCAAATGTGTGGAAAGTTGTCATCCTGGATTTGTCAAGAGAGTTCGAGAAGGAGAGCCAGTTTGCTGCTACGACTGCATTCCTTGTCCGGAGGGGACCTTCTCCACTCAGGAAGATGGGTGACACCAGAGGAAAGAAAGGCCTGGTGGAAATGGATTTATCCAGAGCATTTTGATGAAAGTGCAAATTAAAGTATCCATTGAAATTCAACTCTTTTTTTCTTTATTCAATGTTTGTTCATTCTAATTTATGCACTAGAAATCCTCCAATTTCATATAGCTTGGGTATATGTGTTAGAAAATTATATTATCATTTTTTTCCCGTGGAATTATTAAGCAACACATCTTGGAAAATGTTCCAGGAATCAGGCATTCCCATTCTTCAAAAATGTTATTTCTTGAAATGCAACACCCCCCACCCCCCGAATATTAAAGATATTGATTTCTGACTTTCTCAGATACGGAAAAATGCACCAAGTGTCCAGATGATAAATATCCAAATGAGAACAGAGTCCAATGTATCCCCAAAGTTATAACTTTCCTGTCTTATGAAGAACATCTGGGAATCATCCTGGTCTCTTTTGCCCTCCTCTTGTTCCTAACCACAGGCTTTGTTTTAGTCACCTTCATTCAATACTTAGAAACTCCCCTTGTCAAAGCCAACAACTGGGATCTCTCCTACATCCTCCTGGTCTCCCTCCTGCTTTGCTTCTTATCTCCTCTTCTCTTCATTGGTCAACCAAGGAAAGCCACCTGCCTTCTCCGACAAACGGTTTTCAGCCTCATCTTCTCAGTTGCCGTTTCTTCTCTCTTGGCCAAAACCATCACGGTGGTGCTGGCTTTCCTGGCCACAAAACCAGGAAACCAAGTGAAGAGATGGTTGGGGAAGAGCTTGGCCAACTCCATCATCCTTTCTTCTTCTGCTGTGCAAGTTATCATCTGCTCCACCTGGCTGGGAGTTTCTCCCCCCTTCCCTGACTCTGACCTCCACTCCCAGCCTGGAGAGATCATCCTGCAATGCAACGAAGGGGCCGTTGTCATGTTCTACGTCACCCTCAGCTACATGGGCTTCCTGGCTGCCATCTGCTTCACGGTGGCTTTCCTGGCCAGGAACCTGCCTGGGGCCTTCAACGAAGCCAAGCTGATCACCTTCAGCATGCTGGTCTTCTGCAGTGTCTGGGTGACTTTTGTGCCCACCTACCTGAGCACCAAAGGGAAATCCATGGTGGCTGTGCAGGTCTTCTCCATCCTGGCCTCCAGTGCTGGTCTGCTGGGCTGCATCTTCATCCCCAAGTGCTACATTATCCTTCTGAGGCCAGACCTCAACACAAAGGAGCAGCTCACAGCCAGAACAAATGTAAAAACATGAGATATAACAGCCTAATATTTAAAGGGATTGTAAAATGTTCTTTCATTTGAAAGTACACATTATTTCCTCTTAAATAGTATTCAGGAGTCAAAAAAAAATCTACATGTTTCCAATTGAGAAATTACTTTAATTCTTGTATCTTTCCAGCTCAATAAATTTTGCTAATGAGAACGGTGTAGAAGTCATTCAGAGAAATTCAGCAACAGCTACTGAATGTGACAGCTTATAAAAAATAATTCGGGCACTTCTTCCTACAGCTAAAAGTGTGTGTGAGAGAGAGTGAGGAGGAAAAGAGGTCAGGAGGAAGCTGTGGGAACCAGCCTAGTTGCCTGATTCTCTCCGTGAGAATGCTGGAATGATGTGAAATGCCATGTTTGACTGGCTCTCAGATGAAGAGGGAAATCTTCATCTCTCTTATATAATTCTTTCTTGATTTCCTCATAAAAGCCTCCTTTGCAGAAAGAATTCAGCAAAACAGCTTTCTCGGATTTCAGTTTGGAGTTGTTTTTATTTTGGTGTACTTTACAAAATAAAAAAACTAAAGTGTATGAAGAAATTTCCACTGTATATTTTTTCTTTCATCAACCAGAGAAATAAAATAGCAGTTTTCAAGCTGTTTAATTTTCCACTTTACAATTTGTACGTAAACGATTTCTTGTCTGTGAAGGGCTGGAGAAGATGCCCAGAGAAAGGGGACCCGGAGACTCTCCCCAGGAGGAGGTTGAGGGGATCCTGTTTAAAGGCAGCCGCATCACTGACCAGGTCACAAACCTTCAATGCTGCATAATATTCATCCAGGTCCAAGAGGGGGGTGAATAGTGGGGGAGGGGAGGGACTTCCTGGTTTCTAGGGAGAGGCACCCATGGAAGCTGTTCTGCTCTCCAACCACACAGATTCTGATCAATTGGGAATCAATGTTCTCAGAATGGCTCCTAATTGTGAATAATTTGCAAACTCCATTTTAAGGAGATAAGAAAAGCTCTGATGGATCAGACCAAGATCAGTCTAAGATTCACACAAATCCTCCTGGTTCTCCCACAAGCAGAAGGCAGAGAGACTTATGGCTTTGCCCAACATGGAACTGGTCTTTTGACACATTTCACTTTCCTCCATCAAACCACACAATATTGGACCCTCGGCCATCTCACACTCTAGGAATCCCCATTTCTGGCATCCCACATTAATCTGAGAAAATATTTTCTATGTTTCACAGCCCAAACAAAAAGTACTAAGGTGGGATTAGAACTCAGGGGTCTTCTAGGGATCAGCCCAAAATCACTCAGGAAAGTTTCATGCCTAAGGGAGGATTAGAACTCAGAGCCTCCGAGACCTTGGCTCAAACTCACCCAGCTGGCTTTCATGCCTAAGGCAGGACTCGAACTCACAATATTCTAAGGATTGTCTCAAAGTTGCCCATTTGGCTTTTATTTGAAAGCTGGCTTTACAAGTTTGGATCTCTGCCCCGTCCCAGGGCACTCCTTGCCCCCCTTAGCCCCCCCCAGAACAACAGGTTCTTTCTGCCGCTGTTTACCTTCTCCTCTCCCCGCACACCGCTCCTCCTGCCTGGCAGCTGCCCGCCCAGAAGCCCTGGAGGGGCAGCCGAGGGCCCTTCCCCACCCAGGACCGAAAAGCCCCCTTTCTGCCTCTGTCAAGGGCTGCCCTGAGGCCCCTTATCTCCCAGACCCCCCACCCCAATACCCGGATCTTCTGTGTGGGGGAAGTTGGGGGGTGATGGGAAAGCTCAGCCCTTCTTCGGCCCCCAAACTACAGACGCCAACATCTGGGCCAGGGGAGGCTTGCGGGAGATACAAGAGATGGCAGCCCTCCAGATGCGGGGGGGGGGGGAGCCACTCTTCAGACACCTGATGGGAGGAGGTGGCGGGTTGAGGAGGCGCTTAAAAGAAAGGCTGGTTTCCTAGGCCTGAAGGGGGGGGGGAAATGGGGGGGCAATGGATTGGCTGCCCTGACCCTAACCCTAACCCTCCGCGGGCAGGAGGTCGAAGGGGCCACCTCAGGCGAAGGCTGAGTGCTTCTTTCCCAAAAGCTGCCAGGGATTTTGGGAGCGCGGGGCAAGGACTTCAAAGGCAGGGGAGGGGTGTGGCTGCTGTGCCTTGTTCCCACATTCCCCGGATGCAAAGGGAGTGGGACAGGTAAGGGGCGGGCTGTAAGTTTAGGCAAGGCGAGAGGAGGCTGGGGAGGCCCCTTATTATCCATCCATCCCTCCATCCTTCCATCCATCCATGTCTGAGACACTGAGAGCGTCCATCTCTCTCAGTGAAATAAACCCATGAAGAGAAGGTGGCATTTCTCTCTAATCTCCTGTCAACGGCCTCATCCAGGCCCCTCTGGAGAATGAGGGGTTTGCATGATGTCTGCCTGAGTTGGCGGGAAACGGGGAGGGAAAGAGGGATTGAAAGAGGAGGGGGAGAGGAAGGGAAGGGGAAGAAACCCCCGTCATATTTCCTTGTCTTTTGTCAGTTACAAATAGCTGAAGAAGAATCAGCCTGACCTCCTCAAAACTCCAGAGATCAAAGCAATCGGAAGGCCGCCCTCTTCAGAAGGGACCCCGTGCAGCTGTCTGGACTTCTGGACATTTGTAGATTTCTCTCCCTCCCCCCACCCTCTCCCCCTCCTTCCCCCCTCCCTCCCATCTTTTCGGGCCATGGACGTTTCCTCCCTCCTCACCTGCCACCAGGTGTCCGCAGCATATTTGTGACGTTCCTTACGCAGCAGAAGCGGTGAAGAGAAATGCAACCTAGAAGTCAGGAGAGATTTCCTGACACTGAGAACTAATAATCAGGGGAAAAGTTTGAATCCCAGAAGTTGTGGCTCCTCCATTGAGGGAGGTTTTCAAGAAGAGATTGGACAAGCCTCTCTGAAATCCTTTAGCATTTCTGGCTTGAACAGGGGGTTCGTCTTGAGGACCTCGAAGGTCCTATCCCTATCCCTATCCCTATCCCTATCCCTATCCCTATCCCTATCCCTATCCCTATCCCTATCCCTATCCCTATCCCTATCCCTATCCCTATCCCTATCCCTATCCCTATCCCTATCCCTATCCCTATCCCTATCCCCATCCCCATCCCCATCCCTCTTCTTCTCTTCTCTTCTCTTCTCTTCTCTTCTCTTCTCTTCTCTTCTCTTCTCTTCTCTTCTCTTCTCTTCTCTTCTCTTCTCTTCTCTTCTCTTCTCTTCTCTTCTCTTCCCTTCCCTTCCCTTCCCTTCCCTTCCCTTCCCTTCCCTTCCCTTCCCTTCCCTTCCCTTCCCTTCCCCTCCCCTCCCCTCCCCTCCCCTCCCCTCCCCTCTCCTCTCCTCTCCTCTCCTCTCCTCTCCTCTCCTCTCCTCTCCTCTCCTCTTCTTCTTAGCACCGGAGACACTCCAGGTGCACTGCTGGCCGAGTCATCGAACCCGCTGCGGGAGAATCTCCGTGGTTCTTTGGCCCCTTCAACTCTGCACCCGTTGCTTCCTCCTGCCGCGGCCCCTTCCTCTCCCCTGGATCCCAAATGCCGCCTCCCTCCTCCCCCCCTCACCTGGCCCAAATGCCCCTCCTCCTTCCCCTGCCCGACCCTGCTCCCTTGCGCCCAACTCCCCCTCCCCCAATCTTCAAGCCCTGACCTCTTCCCCAACATTGCCTGGCTGACAGCACCCTGAGGAGTCCCTCTCTGTGGGAGTGTACTGGCTGGTGGGAAGCTATCGGCGGCAGAAGGCGGTCCCACAAGTACCCAGGCCCTATGCCATGGAGCGCTTTAAAGGTGGTAACCAACATCTTGAAGTGCATCTGGAAGACCACCAGAAGCCAATGCAGCTCACGCAGGAGAGATGTCACATGGAAGTGCCCCATTGCTCCCATAATCCCTCGCTTGGCCACATTCTGCACCAGTTGGAGCCTCTGGATGCTTCTCAAGGGGAGCCCCATTTAGAGAGCATTGCAGTAGTCCAGGTGGGAAGTGACCAATGCCTGAGTGACTGTGCGTAAGGAGTCCCGATCCAGAAAGGGATGCAACTGGCAAATCAGGCGAACCTGATGAAAAGCCCCCATGGCCACGGCTGTCATATGCGCTTCTAAAGACAGCCGTGCATCCAGGAGGATGCCCAAGTTGCGAGCCCTCTCCGCGGGGGCCAAGAGCCAGCGATGGCACCAGCCGGCTCTATCGAGACGTCGGAAGCCACAGCCACTTGGTCTTGGAAGGGTTGAGTCGAAGACTTTTTCTCCCCATCCAGATCTGCACGGCCTCTAGGCACCGGGACATCACTTCAAGAGCATAGTTGGGATGGTCTGGGGTGGAGATGTACTGCTGAGTATCGTCAGCGTACTGATGGAACTCCATCCCAAAGCCACGGATGATCTCGCCCAGCAGCTTCACATAAATGTTGAACAAAAGGGATGAGAGGACCGACCCCTGCGGCACCCCACAAACAAGGCACCTTGGGGTCAACCTCTGCCCCCCTGCCAACACCAACTGCGACTGGTCAGAGAGATAGCAGGAGAACCACCATAGGACGGTGCCCCCCATCCCCAACCCCTCAAACCGGCGCAGCATGATACCATGGTCGATGGTATCAAAAGCCGCTGAGATATCTAACAGGACCAGGATAGAGGAACAGCCCCTATCCCGAGCCCTCCAGAGATCATCCACCAATGCGACCAATGCTGTTTCCGTTCTGTGCCCGGGCCTGAAACTGGACTGGAGCAGATCTAGATAAACAGTTTCATCCAGGTACCGAGGAAGCTGTCATGCCACCACACTCTCCACAACCTTCGCCACAAAGCGAAGGTTGGAGACCGGACAGTAGTTAGCCAAAACAGCCGGATCCAGGGAACGCTTCTTGAGGAGGGGGCCTCACCACCGCCTCTTTCAAGGCAGCTGGCAAGACACCCTCACTCAAAGAAGCATTAATAATACCCTGGAGCCAGCCTCATGTAGCCTCCTGGGAGGCCAGCACCAACCAGGAGGGACACGGGTCCAATAAACATGTGGTCGCATTCAGCCGTCCCGGTATTCTGTCCATGTCCTTGGGAGTGACAGGGTCAAACTCTTCCCAAATGACATTCTCAAGACTGGCCTCCATCATCCCATCTGTGCCTACCCAGTCAGAGACCAACCTTCCTGAATCTGAGTGTTTTTATTCTTCAGATACTGAACAAAATTCTCAGCCCGACCCTGCAAGGGATCCTCCCATGCTCCCAGATGGAGGAGGGAGCGGGTCACCCTAAACAGGGCGGCTGGACGGTTATCTGCAGATGCGATAAGAGCGGGAAAATAGTTGCATTTTGCCGCTTTTATTGCCACTAGGTAGGTCTTAATATGAGACCTTACCAATGTTCGGTCATATTCGGAATGGCTAGACCTCCAACTACACTCCAGGCATCTTTTCCGGTGCTTCATCTCCCTCAGCTCCTCAGAGAACCAAGGAGTCAGGTAGGCTCGGTGACGAGTCAGAGGCCGCAAAGGCACGACTCGGTCCAAAGCATCTGCGGCCGCCCTGTCCCAGGCGGCCACCAGCTCTTCAGCCGAGCCGTGAGCCAGAGCCTCAGGGAATGACCCAAGCTCCATTTGGAACCTATCAGGATCCATCAGGCACCTGGGGCGGAACCATCTAGTCTGTTCCGCGGGCTGGGGAGGAGGGGATTAGATCCAGCTGTCAGAGGGGTCCTTATCACCCAATAAAGGGACGGAGGGGGGAGGATGCAGGATCCCTTAGAAAGGCCTCTTTCCCAGGGGAGGGGCAGCTGTGGGAAAGAGGTGCTGATGGGGTCTCTCAGCGAGAGAGCTTTCAGGGATGCCCGCACCCCACACCTGGCTTGGTGAACAAGGGCTATCATGAAGATGAGATGATGGTATAACTGTAGGATGCGTCCTACAGCTTCCATCTTACCACTTTTCCTACTTTCTCTTTCTACATATCTATATTTTCAGCCACTAACAGAAGGAATATTTGCTCAAATTATAAACTCTGGTTCTTGGGAGCTGCAAAATATTAAAAAATTCCTATGAATGACTTTCACAGATTTCTCTTTAGCTAGATTTATTGGGATGAATAATGCAATAATTCCAGTCATTCAACCATTTCCCATTTCAAAATAAACTATTTAAGTGGGGATAATTACTGCCTTCTTTCAAATAAAAGGAACTTTTACCATTTTTTAAATATTCTAATAGATTACATTTCATGTTTTTACATTGATTCTAGCTGTAAGATGCTCCTTTGTGTTGAGGTCTGGCCTCAGAAGGATAATGTAGCACTTGGGGATGAAGATGCAGACCAGCAGACCAGCACTGGAGGCCAGGATGGAGAAGACCTGCACAGCCACCATGGATTTCCCTTTGGTGCTCAGGTAGGTGGGCACAAAAGACATCCAGACACTGCAGAAGACCAGCATGCTGAAGGTGATCATCTTGGCTTCGTTGAAGGCCCCAGGCAGGTTCCTGGCCAGGAAAGCCACCGTGAAGCAGATGGCAGCCAGGAAGCCCATGTAGCTGAGGGTGATGTAGAACATGACAACGACCCCTTCGTTGCATTGCAGGATGATCTCTCCAGGCTGGGAGTGGTGGTCAGAGTCAGAGAAAGGGGGAGAAACTCCCAGCCAGGTGGAGCAGATGATAATTTGCACGGCAGAAGAAGAAAAGATGATGGAGTTGGCCAAGCTCTTCCCCAACCATCTCTTCATTTGGTTTCCTGGTTTCGTGGCCAGGAAAGCCAGCACCACCATGATGGTTTTGGCCAAGAGAGAAGAAATGGCAACTGAGAAGATGAGGCTGAAGACTGTCTGTCGGAGAAGGCAGGTGGCTTTCCTTGGTTGACCAATGAAGAGAGAAGGAGACAAGAAGCAAAGCAGGAGGGAGACCAGGAGGATGTAGGAGAGGTCCCTGTTGTTGGCTTTGACAAGGGGAGTTTCTTGGTATTTAATGAAGATGATTAAAAAAAGGCCTGTTGTTAGGAAGAAGAGTAGAGCAAAAGAGACCAGGATGATGCCCAGAAGTTCTTCATAAGACAGGAAGGTTATAACTTTGGGGATACATTGGACTCTGGCCTCATTTGGGTATTTATCATCTGGCATTTTTTTGTATCTGAGAAAGCCAAAAAATAATATTTATTTAATACTCTATCCTTCTATCTTTCAACAAAGAATCTTACAAGAAATGCCTTCTTTGGATAACAACTGATACCAGTGGCATTTTCCAAGAAGTATTTATTAAAGATTTCATTAAAAAGAGTATATAAGAAGGATTTTTTTAAAAATGTAGCCAAATATATTAAATTGAGCGAAATTCTACGGTGTTAATTATTTCCAGTGTAATGTGTAGAATCTTCATAGGAACCTACACTATTAGAGGTTTATAATGAATCATATAATCGTTTTAGGCAAATATCCTGAGTCCTGCTACATGGCACTTAATATCCTGGAGGATACCTACAGTATCTTGTATCTTGTAACATCTGGAAGCAACTTGGAATTAAGGAGAAACCCAGTGAGAGCAATTAACCAGTGGGAAGAGCCGGCCTCCAGAGTTTTCAGTTCTTCAACACTGAAGGTTTTTAAGAAGAGACTGGACAGTCAATTGTCTGAAATGTTATAGTGTCTCCTCCTTGAGTAAGAGGTAGGATTAAAAGACCTCCAAGGTCCTTTCCTGTTCTGATTATTAATTGATTGATTGATTGATCTACATGACTGGCAGAATAATTGTGTAATGAGTTCCCCCCATAACTATCCACAGCACCAGATTATGGCCCAGTGACACTTTCTCAGTGATCCTCAAGGGGAGGATCCAATATACAGTGGATTGCAACGTCTTTCAGAAGGTGGACCTGAAACAATTCATCTAGTTTCAAAGAACTCAGATGTTCCTAGAAAGGTAAACTTAGCAGCACATATCCAAACTAAAAATCAGAAGAGATATTTCCTCTACTGTTAGTAAAGCTTGCCCAGTCTGCCACCCCATCCTCCCATCTCTTCCCAGCCCCTCCTTCCAAGTCTTTTTGATTTATTTCCATTTAGATAAGAAATTGTGCAGGTTAAAAATAAAAAACCAGGTGAGCTTCAATCTGTCTTTTAACTTGAAGTTTCATGAAAAGGTTCTGGATGGATCCAGTTCCACAAAGCCTCCCATTTTCCTCAGTGTGACCCACCTTCCTGAGTGGAGAAGGTCCCCTCCGGACAAGGAACGCAGTCGTAGCAGCAAACTGGCTCTCCTTCTCGAGCCCTCTTGACAAATCCAGGATGACAACTTTCCACACATTTGGACTGAGGCAGGGACTGAGCAGAAGAAAAGGAATGCCAAAGAAAAGGTGTTAGGACTCTCCGTCCATGGAAAATGGAGGGAGAAATGGATGGAGACAAGGAGCCTCTGGTCTTCACTGAGGTATGTATGAAACCTCTGACTCCTTCCAAACAGATGCAGGAGGTAAAACAACTGGCAGGTTCTTCCTTTAGTTCCTCCCTTTTGCTTTCAGAATTTAACATTACAATAAAGTACTTTTCTATTTAATGTAGTCTAGAGGGATGGAATTGAAAAAAGATTTAAATATGATGATATATTCATCTTAAAACTGAGAGCAAAGTTTACTGTAAATGTCAAGTATTTGCAAGCCATCGGCATATGTGTCATGTAGACACCAGTGGAGGCAGAGAGTGACTCCATCCCTATGTGGGAAGGAGGGCCTTACCCTGAGTATAAAACCCCCTCCAACCTTTCCACCATGCTTTCTCTCTTATGTATTTGTTCCTCATGAGACTTGATCTCTGATCAGGGTAGTCTGTGTGCCCCCTACCCTGTGATGGAGACAGCCTTCGCATATAGTTAATAACCTTTATTATGTGTAATAAAAACATTTAAGACATTGTTTCACACATCTGCCTCTGGATTCTGCTATGCTCCTGGGTGATTCTACGATCCCAAATTCCACAGTAAGAGATTGAGGAAACTTTTGTACCATTATATTTTTTAATGTAGAATAAAACTGTGATGAAGAAAGAAAGCTCAGACCAGTAAGAACATGAAAGGTTTCCATGAAACATGGCAAAGCCACTCCACTTAGGTCCCATCTGTTGAAGAACTTCCATTAGATGACACCACCTGGCATGGGAGGCCAACCACCCTGGAGACTCTAGGCTTTGCCCACTTGAAATGGGACCTCAGGCTTTGGAAAACAGAGAAAAGACACCAACATTTCTCTCACCTTATTGAGCGACTTTAGCCGTGAAAGAGCACTTCCTCTGATAGTAAATCTCTGTCTTATAAAATATGCCAGAGTCTCTTTCCTGGTATCCTCCTTGGGGAGAACCAAGGAGGCCTGAATGGCCAGATCTGCTGTTATCTCTCCATTTTGGTCCAAGTACAGTTTCCTCCTAGAAATATTCCAAAATTCATTCTTCTCCAGAAAGGGATGAAACTAGAATGGGAACATCCAGGAATTTGAAAAACAGAGAAGTTTGTTTCTTATCCCACATTGAGTCTTTCTTCTACAATTGTCTCATCTCCAAATATGGTTAAACAGGATACAAATACTGTCATTATCTTCAGAAGTGAATGAAAAAATTTGAGAAAAATTTGTCAATTATATACTGGCAAGATATAGAGAAAATATAATTGACACAATTGGTCAAATATAGGGAACATTCTAGAGCAGATGAAAATAAAATGAACAGAAAAAAAAGATGATTCATAACCTCTTTGAAAACTACAGGTTGATTCCCAGAAAGCATGGGTTGATCAAGAAGAAAGTTGTCAGGCTAATCTTCTCCCTGGTCATCCTGATGGAAAACACCTCCAGATGTGCTAATTCTACTAGATTGTAATGCAACATTAACAACATTTTGCAGATCTGAAAGAAGAAATCTTCCACCAACTCTTTTCTCAGCCTGAAAAGTTAGCCAGGATCCTTTCTGAGTTTCTTTCTCTCCCATCATGCAGCTGCAGGATTCTCCTCTCTTCCCTAGGCAGCCTCTCTTCCCCTCATCCCAAAAGTCATTCTCACAAATAGATTATGGGAACTCTGGTGACATAACTGGATTTAGTAAAGGACTCTGTAAGGTCCGGCCTCAGCTCCTCATTCAGGAAAGCAGAGGTTCTTGAAACTTGGCCTTTCAAAAGGAACCTTTTATTGGAAAGGAGTGGTGGAAGGAGGGAATCAAAGGAGGCTCTGAGGGCCCTCAGGCAATACAGTTAGAATAAAGGAAAGTGGAAACCCTCCCAACAGTCCAGTGGGGATTCAGCCAATGCGCAGGTGTGAAGATGTTATTGTACCTGCGGCTCTGAGAAAGTGATAAGGGTCCTCTTCCGACACATGGCCCTCCCTCCCCTTACACTCCCCAAAAGGTGAGGAAATGCCTGGCCGCTTGGGCATCAGGCTAAAGGTTAGAAATCAATCGGCTGCAGGATACAGGATACATGGGGGAGGGGAAGGGATAGAACGTAAAGTATAACGTATAAATGTAATCCAGGGTCCCCTCCTTCCCCCGAAGATAGGCAGATTCATGGATCTGACAGACTCACAAACAATTGTGTGATGCGATTAGAAACTTGAGGGGGGATGGTATAACTAAGTAGATAAAAACGGCCTCCAAATGATACACAAATAATTTTTAACCCTTTTTAATCTTTCCTATGAAACCTGAAGGTGATGCATAATGATTTGCCATTGCTTATCAATTTTTCTATGTTGTCATTAATACAGTAATTAATACAATTTTAGAATAAGCTAATTTGATGTGATTTAAAGAATATAAAGTCTTTCAACTTACAAGTCTTATTTGAAACTTCATTTTAAAAGTTTGATGAAATAACAATGGTTTTAAATCAACTTAAAGGCGATAATCAGAAGCAACAATTGTTGAATCGGATGGATTGGATGGATGGACTGGAACTGAATTTGCTGCTGGCATCCCTGAAGAAGGAGAATTCTGCTTTGAAGGCAGGCTGCTTGGAGATGGCTGGAGAGGCCATGGACCCTCAAGACTCAAAGTGGACAGAACGGATGACTGAAGAAATGGATCCTTTCAAGAAGATTGAGGGAGATTGGGGAATGGACTTGTCATATTTAACTGGGAAACAAGTCTTAAGAGTTGTCATGTTTCAATTTACAGGAGGTCCTGTGACTTTGGGGAATGGAAAGCAGTTGTTGGGAAAGATCCTAATTAAAATTTTAAGGAAATGCATTATTATTAAGAATCAAACAAAGGTGTTGAACCCTGGACAGATTCTGGATGGATCAGAGGTAATGATTGTGGTGGTTTGTGGTAGAGAAGAAGCTCCTGTAAATTTTCTGTGAGTTACATACAAAAGCAGATAACAGACCATTTTGAAGTTTTGAAATTTAACTTTGTTGTTGGATTGCCTGTTAACTACATTTTTTATATATAGCAGATAGATGACAAGTCAAGTAGTTTCAAATAGATGTGTAGTTTATAATTGTGGGCCTATTTTGCAAGGGGGAGAAACTATTATTGCTGTATTATATTCAACTGGGATCACAATATGCATGTTTTTGTCTGTTTTTAATGCACAATTTTTGAAAAATGTTTTGTCTAGTTTTGTTTTGTCTTTGTTTTATTTTTGAAGCTTATATTTTACCTTTTTGAATAAAATAAAATTTAATGAGAGGAATATCAAGTTTCCAGAAACAATATTTATCATTAGCACACACAGAAGGGTGCATAAGTAAAAAGCAGTAGAAAAATATCTGATTTTTAGCAACTAGGACTTGACTAACAATAAAGTCTCCTAGAAAAACATGAATGAGGGACTAGAAGAAAGATGAGGGATATCAAACTTGATAGGCATGTTTGTGAAAATGACCTCAAAATCATAGTTAACTGGAAACAGACTCTGAGTCAGCAGGAAGATGTTCATGGAAAGAAGGCAAATGCAGCCATAAGAATCTCAGGAAGTGAATGTTGTGGTTTGGGGAGACCCCAACTCAAGGACCAGGTCCCTTTGCAGGCATCACTCGTGGAGGAGAATTTGCACAAAATCTATGTGTGAACTTCAGGGAAGGAGAAATAAGCCAAGGAAGAGATCAAAGGAGCTGCTCTTCGCCTTGAGGAAAGAGAACAAGGAGAAGAGCTGAAGATCAGGAGGAGTCTGGGAGCCCCTTTTCCAACTGACACAATCTCTCGGTGGGAGAAGGGAGGATGCAACCCTCTTCCAATCACTGACACACGTTACACACTAGAGTAAGATCTTCTCACTATTATTCCAGAGTGTCAGATGTGGAAAAATGAATTCAGTTACAAGAGAGGAGAATTTAGCTGAATAAAAGAAAAAAAATATGATAAAAGGTAAGATAAGCCCAACTGTATAGTCTGAAGCCAGACTCCCTTTTTTCTCAGCCTTTGGAGAAGACGGAAGCAGCCGGTTTGACCGAGACACATGGTCATCCGGAGGCCTCCGTCCCTCACACGGAGCATCGCTGGAGAGGTTCCAGCTGCTTCTTTGTTGGCTGTTAGTTAATGCTGCCTATCTCCTATTTATATTTGATTCTCACTCTTTGCATTTCCTCAGTTTCTCCGTGCCCTTTTCTCCCAATGAAACACCCAGATCCACCCCAGGCTCCCTTTCACTGGAGGAGAATTGGGGGGTTTAGCTGCCTGTTGAGCTGCACACAGACCCACCTGCAGTGGGGACGGAACAAAGGAGAAATTCCACCATGCTCATCACAAACCCACAAATACGGGAATTCATTTAAGAAAAAATACAGCATTTTCAAATCAGCAGAGTTTAATATCAAAATGCCATGGTATCTGCTCTTTGGAACCATTATTCCCTGAATAATTGAATTGGACAGATCTGTTGAGGTGGTTCCCCTCCTTCTCCTCTGGATTCCCCCTCCAAAGGATCTAAGATTAATGGATCCATATCGGGACCCCCATACCTGCCACGGCTGCAGCCTTGGAGACCCCAAACTCTTTTCTCCCTCCTTCCTTCTCCTCCTCATTCTGGAGGAATAAGCAGCATTCAAGGCCTGGGCCAGAGTCTTCATCATACTGTAATATTGATAGTCATTTGGGGCCCGGATCCTGTTCCTTTTCTTCTGGGTCTCCAGTGGGGCTTTCTGGGTGCATCTTCTGCGGCCTTTGACAGCAAAAACGTTCTTTGAAAGAGAACAGCGGAAATAAAAATCTTGAAACTTTTCTTCCAGAAAGAAATGGGGTTCAAAGGCAGAATCTTTTGGCCTTTCTTTTGCCAGATAACCAAAGTTCAAAATACTATGGATGTATTTGAGAAGTCTACGCTTGTTAATTGTATACGCAAAAAAATTTGTGAGGATCCAGACTTTCCCTTCAATGGATCCTGGGAGACGCATAAATGTTAAATGGAAAGGAAGAATTCTCTCCCAAATAGAATCAAATTCCATGAAGTGAACAAAGACATTGATTTGTCTCCACTTAGAGAGGGAATCCCTGAGGGCTGTTGTGTATCCAGTTGTTGAGAACAATTGTGATATAACCACACAAATTCCATTCCTGACAAGCACAGGAGGGAAAATCCTCATGAAATTCTCTCCATTTTCTGTATCTGAAGAAAAGAGGCCAATCAGGGTCCATCTGAAATGGAGGAGCAGGTGGACAATTGCTGGGTTCTGGAATCCTTCTTTAGGATTCATCCGGTAAAAAAGGGGGAATTGATTTTTATCACTCAGAGCATCTGAAGTAATTGTATAACTCATCTGAAAAAGCAATGAAGAATGCTGTTACATTTCGGATCAGATCAAGTCCAAAATATTAGATTTTAATAAATCCAACCTGGTTCTCCTGAATGTTTTGGAATAGTTTGTTAATCAGACATTGTTTAAAATATTAAAGACAGAATATCAGCAAGATTATCTCATAATAATGGAAAATAATAAGGAAATTAAAAAACAATAAAAATGTAAATCATATTACTGTATCACCCCTACAATTGATCACAATTAGATTAACATGTGCAAATGCCACTGGAGTTCTATTCCAATAAAGGACCTATTATAATTTTCAAGGATTGCTGCATCTTTTTTTGCTTCCCTATCCCAGATTCTTTCTGGAGGAAAGTTTTTAACTTCTTTCTCCAGTTATACAAAAAACAGGCAGAACTCAAAGACTAATAAGATTTGTGAGTTGCATAATCCAAGTTTGCTCCTTAATTGAAGTTTTGTCTGTTCCAACAGCCACAATTTTTAGAGTCTCTCAGTTTCCATAGATTACATTTCATGGCAATGCCCATATTTTCTGATTTTAGACAAAGCAGAAATTGTGTAAATTCCCAAATCAGCTCTGAGGGCAATAGGTGGAGTCCTTTTAGCCACCCCAGGATACTCCTCAGAGGCTGTGATTGGGTTGATTCTGCTGGTGGTTTCTCTCTGAAGCCCCAAACATCACATTGATGTAAGAACATAGGGGAAAACTGGGCCTCAGATACTTTAATCCTTGGGACTGAGGAAGCTGGAGAGCTGTGAGGTTTTCATTTAAGCACCACTTTCACTCCTGTCCTTTCTCTAACTGAGCTCCTTGGATGATGAGGGAGCCAAGATTCAGGCTCAGAGAAAACAACCCCAGGTAAGGAAAGGCGTTACTTGCTCTAATGGCTGATCATCTATGGCTATGATGTCATTTCCCAAAGACCATAACTTTTGAACTTGCTTTATAAATTATCAGATAATAATTAAGACAAAACAATTCAAGTGTATACAATCCAATGTTTAAGTATGATAATATCACATTATCTGTATAAATCCGTGTATTCCAATAGGAATTTAGCAGGCTAAATATGTGTACCTATAACAAAAGTTATAACAAAATAAAAGGGTTGGAAGGGACCTTGGAGGTCCTCTAGTCCAACCCCCTGTTCAGGCAGTAAACCAGGCATAATAGCAGGAACTGTGAGAGGATCCTGGAGTCTTAGTGGACAACCACTTAAATAAGAGTGTGCAGTGGCAGCCAAAAAAGCCAATGCAAACCTATATTGCATTAACAGAGGGATACAATCAAGTTCAAGAGAGGTACTAATACCACCCTATAGAGCCTTAAAGTAAGACCACACCTAGAATCCTGCATCCAGTTTTGGTCACCACACTATAAAAAATATGTTGAAGCTCTAGAAATAGTGCAGAGAAGAGCAACCAAGAGGATTAGACTGGATAGGGCAGGCATCATGTATCTGTGAAAATGAAGATGCCAATAGATGCCCAACAACCAGAGATATTTTTTGATCAATTAAATAGTTGGTAGAATATCTTCTCCAGGAATGTATTGCTTGCATTTCAGGCCTTTTATGATTAAACTAAACATGAACATAATGGGGTAAAATATTGACATGCTTGCTAATATGGAGAAAAGCAGCTCTTGAATTTTATGGAGAAGACATGATTGCATCTATTGCTCACCTACCTCCACCCACCCCTCACTTTACCAGAAGGAGAAACACACACACAAACCTGCGGGACTTTGTAGGTGTCTCCTAATGTTGACATTTGGATGGAGATGTCCCTCTCGGTTCCATCAAGAAGAGCCAGAAGGTTCTCCTTCCTTCCACAGCCATAGTTGGGGACATTGGCTTCTCCAGTGGAGAGAATGTCCAGCAAGGCATCTGAAGTGCGGAAAGTGCTCAAATGGTTGTCATGGATGTTGTAGCCAAGTGTGAGATTGTGCAAGAGATGGGAATTCTTGTTGGCCAGTTGAATGTTGAAAATGTATAGTAAGCAGAAATAAAAATCGTAAGAAGTCTTATTGAAAAAAAAGTTATTATAATCAACAGCCACAACAAATAATTTTATTATATATATAATATATATAATCCTCCACAAGCCTACTGAGCCTTAAACCAACATTGATCCAAAAGCAATGATCAGTTACACAAATATGGAAATGGGCTGAGGTACAGCAACTACAACTGATTCCACCACTATTTTAAATAAAACTCATTATCCAAGTGATAAATTAAGGACTGAACAGAGAGAGGAAAATAATCTGCAACCCTTTCAGCTTTTTTTCAGACCCGTTTTTGAGTCACTTTCACAAAATCAGACCAAAGAGAGAAGCCACGGAAATCAAAATCATTCAGGAAATTAGATATATTCCCCAATATAGGAAGAAATGAAAAATAAAAAACAGAAAAGAAGGAGAGTGTTAGAATGGAGGGAGTGCAACTCCATCACCCTGAATGACTTACGGATCATGGAAAACAAGCTGAAGAGAAGGAGCCACATTGAAACGTAACTTTCTATGCAATGTTTCCATTCCATTGGTGACTATACTGATCATATGGTCTTCTGGTCTGTAGTAGCTCCATGGTTTTCCATCCTGGTTCTCCAAACTCAGCGGGCATTTCATTCTTAGCTTCCCAGAGACTGGATGGGACAAAAGCAGCATCAGAAACAGAAGCAGGAGGTCCATCATTCATGGGGTGAATCAATGAATCCCTTTCCTGTTTCTAAAGATGTAGAAGAATCAAAAGACTCTCACAAGGTGGAACATCCAGTTGCTTTTTCTCAACACAGAGAAACACTCAGCTTCACCTGGAAAGGAGAGAGACGTAGATTCAAGAGCACAGACTCTGCCTGTCCCCAAACTCCCTATTTCTCTGCCCAAAGTCTCCCCTGGAGGATTCGGCCAAAGAGCAGAGCTGAAATTTTTACCATAATTCTCCCTCTCAGGAGGGATCCCTGGATAATTCAGCTAGTTCTTGCAGTCAGAGATTGTTGGGAAATTCTCTGGAGGGAAATGGAAGTGAAATAATCCCCATATGACTTAAAATAACAGGGGCAGAGATGGAATTAAATTGGTCATCTAGAATTGAGAGGTTTGGAAGCTCCATGCTTGAAAGTGGCCCCGTGGCCCCACTATGTATGCATAGTGATTAAAGAGAAAATCCCGGGGGCCAGTTATTGCCAGAGCCTCCCACAGATCTGAAATAGCTGCCAGCTGAGTTGAAACCAAAATTTACTTTATTTTGAAAGCTAATGCTCAAGGGCACCGCACAAAAGGGCTGATGCAGTAGTGGGGCCAGACTCCAAGAACAAAATCAACTTTAATGGAAAACTAGTTTTTCGAACTTTGCAAAGTTAAAAAAAAATCACAGGGAGAGGAAGAGGGAGAGAGAGAGAGAGAGGCAAAGGGGGAGAGAGATTCCTATTCTATTCTATCCCATTCCATTCCATTCCATTCCATTCCATTCCATTCCATTCCATTCCATTCCATTCTATTCTATTCTATTCTATTCTATTCTATTCTATTCTATTCTATTCTATTCTAACCTCAAGATGGATGCTTGGAAACGTTGTCATGGCAACAGGATTTATTTTTTATTAGCTTAGAGTTTTTGCTTCTTCTTCAGGTTGATCCACTTGGACAGGGGGATTCTGGGTAGGCAGAGAGTCATTGGAATGTACCAACTCCTGAAATCCTGAGGGGGTCGTTCTTGACCTTCCTGGGGACTCAAGAGGGAGCAGCCCAGAAAATGGGAGGGGGATATGTGGTTGTGTCTGAGGCCTCCATTGAGGGGAGGAGCCTCCACTTTGGCACACATGGACCCCTTCCCTCCTCTCTCCAACCCTCCATCTTCCTTGTCCAGAATGTGGGTCTCCCTCTCCCTCCGAGCCCCCATCACAGCCAACACAGCAAGGGGTTGGACTAGAAGACCTCCAGGGTCCCTTCCAGCTCTACTCTGATTCAAAATAGACTCCTAAAATCTTCCCTCTGCAGACGGCTTTGTATCTCTCACCCCAAACTATGGACTCTCAAGGACACTTTAGATGCCTTGAAACCCCCTAAATGGATTACACGGAATTCCATTCCTGAATAAAAATCCAGAGGCTTTAGGTTTTCTCTTCCACTCTTACTCTTAGGTTTCCCATTGTGCTCAGGTCCCGTCTTACCTGGTAAAACCCTGCAACATCTGGGGAGGAAGGAGCAGCCCAGCCGCCCTGCCCTGGAGGCCCAGAGGAGAAGACCTTCCCCAGATGACCTGCACTGGGCAACCAAAGGGCCCCAAAGCCCCTGGTAGCCTTATTGCCTGGTTCAGAATCCAGGCCAATTCCCCCCCCCCAATTCTATCCACAGGCAGTCCTTGACTTACGACCATATAGAGGGGCCTGGGATTTCTGCCCTCAGCCGTTGCAGTCATCAGGTCGAAGCACACCCAATTTATGACCGTTTTCATGGAGGTCGCTATGCAAATCATGCGCTCATTCAGATCTGGTTCGGGCAGGACCAGGGAATCCTTGAAACCCCCTCCTGCTTCACCTGGGCCAAAATCTCCCCCGGCTTCTCTGGGGAGCCAGGTGATCTGTCCCCCCCCTTCAGAGACCCACAAAAACACAGCCAGCCGAGGGTTAATAATCACTTGGCAAACTCCGCAGTTCTTATCTCAACCTTGGCAGCGATATGCACACCGTCTGCCAAGGACTTTATTGGTTTACACAAACAAGAAAATCTCCTACGTAGCTTTGCCGTTCATCTAGCTTCCAAGCCTACGAGGTTGCTCCGTTTGTTTAGCTTTGTTCGTCACGAACTTCGTAACCCACCGTACTGTCTTATATACATATGCTTCTGGGTGTGGTCCAGTGAGTCATTGATCCCATGACTCCAATCCAATGACTCAGGATTTCCTCATACGCCTCAGCTGCAGTACCCTTTTCTCTCGCCTTCTTTGGCGTGCGTCCAGGAATGACGTCTCTCCCTCACTCTCATCTGAGACACCTGTTTCCCCACTACTTGGCTCTCTTTCAGCTGGCACCTGAGCCGGTGCCAGAGGGGGAGGGCTGGGAGATCTGGCTGGCTCCTCTTCCTCCTGCTCAGAGCTGCCTTCCTCCAAAGGGATAGGCTCAGAGGACGGGGCCACAACACCAGGCAGCCATTCCCAGGGGGCAGGTTTGAGGGGGGGATTCAGCCCAGGTGTCAGGTATGCTTCCTTCAATATCCAGGAAAGGAGGACCCAGACTCCATTAGATAGGATAACTGGTACTTTTACTAGATAAGAACTGAACGCAACCATAGAAAGCAGGATTCTGAAGCAAAACACGTGAAAGTTACAATTAGAAAACATCCCCCTCCCTTGTGCACCATAAATCATCCAATCCACAGGTCTTCCAGAGGTCAGGTGGGAGCAGACGTCTGGCCGTGTCAGCATCCAGGAATGCAGTGTCCGTTGGACTGATAACAGCTTAAGGAAGGTTTCGTTTCTCAGAATTTAGAAAGCCCACGTGAGCCTAAACCCCCTCCCTCCGTTTCTATGACAACCGAAGCGGCAAAGCAAAACTAGCGAGGTTGACATTCGGCCCCCCTTCAGAAAAGACAGCTTCTAATCCTGAAACAGAGAAAAGGAGAGGTAATATCACAACATTTTATACTTCTCATACTCAAGGTTTATCAGGGTATTTGGTATGGAACAGCTGTACTTTTCTAGGTGCCCTAACATCACGTTTATTCACCCACTCAGCTTGTGATAACGGGAAGTGCTTCCAGGCTACGAGATACTGTACTTACCCATGATGTTTTCTAGAGTCCAAAATCTCTTTTACTTCAAAGTATTGTTCCCCTTCAATGAGGATGGGAACAGGAGGAGGTTCCTTGGACGGACGTAGAGAGGATGATTGTTCCAGTTTCAGTAAACTGACATGGAACACTGGGTGAATTCGTCGCAAGTTCTTGGGTAAATCTAATTCAACCGTGACCGGGTTAATTATCCGAGTAACAGGGAAAGGGCCCACATACTTAGGACCAAGCTTTTTTGATTTCTGCGGAGTTTGCAAATACTTGGTAGACAGATAAACCATGTCCCCCACTTGATAAACATGTGCAGGGCATCTCCTTTTGTCGGCTTGGGCTTTATGGGCTTGGTGAGCCTCATCTAACGCTTTGCGAGTCACTGCCCAAGTCGCTCGTAGTTGATCGATCCACTCAATCAGAGAAGGGTTTTGTGGGTCATCATGAGGTAACTCTGGGATTGGCACAAACTCTTGCCCAGAAGCCACCTTGAAAGGAGTGAAACCTGTGCTGCTATGAACGGAATTATTATATGCCACTTCTGCGAAAGGCAGTAGTTCCACCCAGTTGTCTTGTTGGTAGTTTATATAACATCTCAAATACTGTTCTAGCACGCCATTGGTTCTTTCACAGGCCCCATTGGTCTGGGGGTGGTGGGCGGAGCTTGGTCCCTGGGCGGAGCCTATCAACATTAGGAACTCTCTCCAAAAGCTGGAGGTGAACTGCACTCCCCTGTCTGAAATTATACGTTTTGGTGCTCCATGTAGCCTATATACATGTTGAATGAACATTTTAGCAAGGGTTTTTGCTGATGGGATTTTAGTGCATGGGATAAAATGCACCTGTTTGGAAAACAGATCAGTTACTACCCATATAACTGTGCAACCCCCACTTTCGGGAAGGTCTACAATGAAGTCCATGGATATTTCCTTCCAAGGAGCAGTGGGTCTGGCCACATTTTGGAGGAGACCAGGTGTCTTCCCGGGAGGTCTCTTAGCTGAGGCACACACTGGACAGCTCGCGACATATGCCTCTGTGTCCTTTTTGAGCGCGGGCCACCAAAACTGTCTTTTGATGAGATGTAAAGTTTTGACAAATCCGAAGTGTCCCGCCATTTTGGAGTCATGGGCTTGTTGCAAAACAGTTACTCATAAATTAGCTGGGACATACAATTTGGCTCCAACCCAAGCTAGCCCATCACGAAGTGTACATTCGTTTGAGTGGGCTTGGAACCACTCATCGGTTTTTAAAGTCTCTTTTAGTTGCTGGAGCAAATCACCCGACAGACTCGGGTCACTTTTCGACTGTGCTCGGGTAGTCACTGGTGCCGCCAGTTGGGCTGACGGAACAATTGGTCAGACAACTTCCTCCCTGGTGCTGTTGTATTGAGGCAATCTGGACAAAGCATCTGCCATGAAATTCTTCCCGCCAGGAAGGTAGCGCAAAGTGAAATTAAAACGGTTGAAGTGTTGGGCCCAGCGCACTTGTTTTGGCGACAGCTTACGTGGGGTTTTCAAAGCTTCGAGATTTTTATGATCAGTCCAAACTTCAAAAGGATGTTTAGCTCCTTCGAGAAAGTGCCTCCAGGTTAGAAGTGCCCAGCATACGGCGAAAGCCTCCTTTTCCCATATGGCCCATCTCCTTTCGGTATCGGATAGTTTCCGGGACGTGTAGGCACAAGGCTGTAATTTTCCATCCGCATTCTTTTGCAGAAGTACGGCACCTACTGCGACATCACTGGCATCTGCCTGTACCACGAAAGGTTCGTCCATATCTGGGTGCTTAAGGACTGGTTCAGCAGCAAATAGCTGTTTCAGTTTTTCGAATGCTGCCTGACAGTCCATGGTCCATTCCAGAGGTTTGGAGGGTTTTGGTTTTTCTTCACCCTTGGTTTTCAGGAGATTAGTTATTGGCAATGCGATTTTGGCAAACGAGGGGATGAACTGTCGGTAAAAGTTAGCAAATCCCAAAAAACTCTGCAACTGCTTGCGGGTGCGTGGCGCTGTCCATTCTAACACCGCCTGAACCTTTGCAGGGTCCATTTCTATTCCCTCCGGGGAGATGCGATAGCCAAGATAGTCAATTTTGGTTTGGTGGAACTCACATTTAGAAAGCTTTGCATACAGTTCAGCAGCCCTAAGTTTTTTCAGGACGGTGCGTACTAATCTTACATGGTCGGCCATGTTGTCAGAGTAGATAAGAATGTCATCCAAATAAACGAGCACCCCCTTATACAAATGCTCATGCAAAATTTCGTTGACTAATTGCATGAATACTGCAGGAGCCCCTTGTAGTCCAAACGGGAGCACTCGGAACTGGAAACACCCCAGCGGATAGTTAAATGCAGTTTTCCATTCATCCCCTTCCTTGATGCGCACCCTGTAATAAGCCTCCCGTAAATCCAATTTGGTAAAAATCTTCCCCTTCCCCAAGTGAGCCAACATGTCCTTCATGAGGGGTAAGGGGTAGACGTTTTCCACGCAAATCGCGTTTAGGTTTCTATAGTCAACTACCAAACGAAAGGAACCATCTTTCTTTTCTCTAAATAAAACTGGTGCGGCTACTCGTGGTCTGGCTGGTTGGATGAAGCCCCGTTCTAGGTTTTTGTCAATAAAATTTCGTAGTTCCCCCAGTTCACGAGGGGTCATAGGATAAATCTTTGGCTTAGGGAGCTTCACTCCCGGGAGTATCTCAATAGCACAGTCTGTAGCCCTGTGGGGGGGTAGCACATCCGAGGCCTTCTCGCTAAAAACTTCACGGAGATCCCAATACTCTTTTGGAATTTTCTCCTCCCCTTCTATGTGGTCTATTGCCACCTCCGCTTCTTCAGGGGCCCCTCTGTTTTCAAGGGGGGCCTCCTCCCCTTTAGGCGGTGGCTTACTAGTACGAATGCGCAGAACCCCCGTTTTCCAGTTAATTCGCGGGTTCCATTTCCGTAGCCAGGGCAAGCTGAGAATGAGGGGTCGTTCCATGCTAGGGGCCACCACAAAACTGAGAGTCTCTACGTGGTCCCCTAATTTCATTTCAATGGGTTCCGTTATGGAACTAGTTAGGGTCCCGCCTGCCATCGACCCATCTAGCTGGCAGAATGCAATAGGCCTCTTCAGCTCCCTCAGTCCCAGGCCCATCTTTTCTACTACTTTCGGGCTGATAATGCACCTGGTGCACCCAGAGTCTAATAAGGCTGGCATCTGTGCATGGGCCCCTGTGGATGGTACTTTAAGTTCTATGGGGATGAGTAGGGGCCCCTCAGTGTGACTCACCAGATCATCGGAGTCGGAGTCGGTCTCGCTGTCGTCCGCGTTGGTCGGAGTTCCCAACTCCCCCTTGGTCCGGGGAGCGAACTCTACGACTTCCCCCTCCAGCGCGACTTCACGAACTTTTGCTGGTGTTTTGACCATCTTCTTTGGTGCTCTGCTGGCAGGTTTTGGCACTGGCCTGGAGGAGCACTCAGCGGCCCGGTGTCCTTCCATGCTGCACTTAAAACAAGTGAAAGGCTTCGGCTTGGATTTGGTTTCCGGCCTTCCCCCAGCCATCTTTGGGGCTTCCTTGCGGTGGTAGGAGAATGAGGGTTCCCCGGCACGCCCCCTCCGTAGTCGGCTACGGCTTATCTCAATTTCTGCATCCTCAGCTGCTATGTACCAACTGTCCAGATCTTCGGGAACCCCCCGTGCTCTACAGTCGTGGTAGATTTCATCATTCAGCCCGTCTTTGAACCCTTCCAGCAAGGCTACCTCTGACCACCCTGTCATGTATGGCGCTAGCTCCCGAAATTCTTGGGTGTATTCCGCCACCGATCTCCGGCCTTGCTGAATACTTTTCATGCGGAGCCTCGCCTTCCGTTCAGCTAGGTGGTCCTCGAAACGCCTCCTAAGGGCCGCCATAAACTGGTTGTAATTCCGCAGCAGGGGGGAATTGTTATTGTGGAGTACCACCATCCACTCGGCTGCCACCCCCTCTAAAGCACTGATGACACATCTCACTCGGGCTGCATCTGACGACTAGTCCTCACCCCAGTCTTGCATGTGATTCCACACTTGGGTTAAGAAAAATCCCAAAGTTTTTGGGTTTCCATCATACTTTCCAGGAAGGGGGGGAATTTTAGGTTTTTTCTGTCTGCGGGGTGGGGCCTGTAAGGCTGGGGCCCCCTGGACAGCTGCATCCCTCATTTGACCACCCAATGCCTGGGATGTATCTTCGTCAGCTCTCTCTTCCTCTCCCCCACAAACTCCTTCCTCAGGATCTATTTTAGAGTCTTCTTCTCCCCCCCCCCCCCAGGGTATGCATAAGACTCACGGGCTTTTCGGCTTTCATCAATCTCGCGAATGAGCTGAAGGGCTTGCTCCATTTTGAGGCGTTCCTTCTGCTCCTGCAGCCACACGCCTTCTCCTTTTCGGGGTCTGGAGGTTGTTACTCCACGGGGGGTCTTTCTCAGGTCCGGCAACCTTCCGACCCCTGTCGACCATCGGGCTGGCTCTTCCCTCGGTTCCTTTAGCTGTAAATTCTCCATCCACATCGCAGTCTCTCCGGGTTGCTGGTATGAAGACATTGCCGAGCCATATGCCCCCATCTGTTCTGTATCACTTCCCTGATCAGACATTCTGTACTTTTTCAGCCCCCTCGGTGTGATCCGGGATGGCTGTGATGAGAATCCTGCTTATTGTCAGGTATGCTTCCTTCAGTATCCAGGAAAGGAGGACCCAGACGCCATTAGAGGTTAACTGGTACTTTTACTAGATATGAAAAGAATGCAACCATATAAAGCAGGATTCTGAAGCAAAACGCGTGAAAGTTACAATTAGAAAGCATCCCCCTCCCTTGTGCACCATAAATCATCCAATCCACAGGTCTTCCAGAGGTCAGGTGGGAGCAAACATCTGGTCCTGTCAGCATCCAGGAATGCAGTGTCCATTGGACTGATAACAGCTTAAGGAAAGGTTTCGTTTCCTCAGATTTAGAAAGCCTGCGTGAGCATAAACCCCCCTCCCTCCGTTTCTATGACAACCGAAGCGGCAAAGCAAAACTAGCGAGGTTGACAGCTCCGTTTCTTGCTGGAGCTAGCTTTGCTGAAAAAGCAAACTGAAAGTAAATTGGCTTTGCTGTTGCTGCAAGGTTGGAAAATTAGGCAGGCAGATTGCTTTTCTTTTTCCTCACCAAAAATGGTAGGTGCAAACAATGGGAAATTTAGAGCAAAAGAGGAGAGTTCAAGATTTTAAACACAAAAGAAAAAAAGCTCTATTTAACTAGGGAATTGTAATAATTGAGATACTATTAATTGTATATTGTGTTGAAAGCAGAAATGGTTAAGTTGTGGTTTGGAGGAATATATGGGGGAAATTATTTGGTTTATTATTATTGGTAAATATAATTAATTGATTTGTAAGAAATTGGATTGCATGGAAATAATTGGAATATTCGTGTTTATATTGATTAATATACAAAAAAGGTAGTTATATAACTAATTGATTTATATTAAAATGTTGAATTTATATTAAACAACTGTAATAATACATAATTAACCAATGTGAGGATGGATATAAAAATAGATGACAATGGGAAGGGGTATAATATAGAATAGAAGGGAAAAATTGAATTTGATTAAGATTAGAGATGAGGTAATATTGGTTTTTTTAAAAAATAGATGAGGAATAAATATGGCAAAAAGGAAATATAGAAATTGTAAATTTAATTGAAATGACTAAACACTGTTTAAATTTGTGAACCGGCCAAATACTCTGTTCAAAGAAAATACATTGTATGTTTGTATGTGTGTTTCTAATTATTTAATTAGAAATACACATACAAAAAGTTATTTTGACCGGCTATACACTGCGAGACCTCTGAACAAATCACTGACATCCTGACTAAACCTTTGCAAAATAAAGAGCACGCTTACCTAACCTCTAGACTATGTGTGCATACACAAAATACACACACAAGTTCAACTGTTAGGCCTTTAGAGAGGGATTTGTTACATGTAAATGACTAACTTTGCCCCCCACGGCATACTAAGGGTTAACTCCATCCAGTCACCTAGACCCTCCCCTGATCCCTCCTTACCTGTGATCCCGCCTCCTAGGTATATAAGTTGTGTTCTAGAGGTCCAGAGGCACTTCCAGACGTATACCTGTAATAGAAACACCTGATTAATAAAGCACTCTGATTCAACTGCATTTCATATTGCACTTATTGGGTAAGATCCTAGAAAACAAGTCACAATCTGAGATCTTTGAAACTAGATGAATTGTTTCAGGTCCACCTTCTGAAAGACCTTGCAATTCATTGTTTATTGGCCTCCCTTGAGGATCACTGAGAAGGTGTCACTGGGCCATAATCTGTTGCTGTGGATAGTTATAGGGGGAACTCATTACACAAATTGTCTGCCATATAGATCAGTCAATCAATCAATCAATCATTCAGAATAGAGAAGAACAAACTTTGGAGGTCTTCTAGTCCAGCCCCCTATTCAAGCAGGAGACCCTATACCATTTCAGACAAGTGACTGTCCAGTCTCTTCTTAAAAACCTCCAATGTTGAAGCACCCACAACTTCTGGAGGCCAGCTGTTCCACTGGCTAATTTCTCTCACTGATAGGAAGTTTCTCCTTCATTCCAGGTTGCTTACAGATGTTACAAGATACTGTAGGTATCCTCCAAGTCCAGGATATTAACTGCCATGTGGCAGGACTCAAAATGTTTGCCTAAAAGGATTATATGATTCAATATTAACCTCTAATAATATAGATTCCTCTGAAGATTCTACACATTACACAGGAAATAATTATCATCCTAGGACTTCCCTCAACTTCGTATAACTAGCTACATTTTTTAAGAAAAAGAAAAATCCTTCTTATGCTCTTTTTAATGAAATACTTAAGAAATACTTCTTGGAAAATGTCTGTGGTATCAGCCATTATCCAAAAAAGTTTTTTCTTGCAAGAGAAAAAGACAGAATATTTAAGATATGTTGCTTTTTTGCTTTCTCAGATATGGAAAAATGCACCAAATGTCCAAATGATAAATACCAAAATGAGGACAGAGTCCAATGTATACCCAAAGTCATAACCTTCCTGTCTTATGAAGAATATCTGGGCATCATCCTGGTTTCTTTTGCCCTATTCTTGTTCTTAATCACAGGCCTTGTTCTAATCATCTTCATTAAATTCTGAGAAACTCCCCTTGTCAAAGCCAACAACCGGGACCTCTCCTATATCCTCCTGGTCTCCCTCCTGCTTTGCTTCTTGTCTTCTTCTCTCTTCATTGGTCAACCAAGGAAAGCCACCTGCCTTCTCCGACAAACGGTTTTCAGCCTCATCTTCTCAGTTGCCGTTTCTTCTCTCTTGGCCAAAACCATCACGGTGGTGCTGGCTTTCCTGGCCACAAAACCAGGAAACCAAGTGAAGAGATGGTTGGGGAAGAGCTTGGCCAACTCCATCATCCTTTCTTCTTCTGCTGTGCAAGTTATCATCTGCTCCACCTGGCTGGGAGTTTCTCCCCCCTTCCCTGACTCTGACCTCCACTCCCAGCCTGGAGAGATCATCCTGCAATGCAACGAAGGGGCCGTTGTCATGTTCTACGTCACCCTCAGCTACATGGGCTTCCTGGCTGCCATCTGCTTCACGGTGGCTTTCCTGGCCAGGAACCTGCCTGGGGCCTTCAACGAAGCCAAGCTGATCACTTTCAGCATGCTGGTCTTCTGCAGTGTCTGGGTGACTTTTGTGCCCACCTACCTGAGCACCAAAGGGAAATCCATGGTGGCTGTGCAGGTCTTCTCTATCCTGGCCTCCAGTGCTGGTCTGCTGGGCTGCATCTTCATCCCCAAGTGCTACATTATCCTTCTGAGGCCAGACCTCAACACAAAGGAGCAGCTCACAGCCAGAACAAATGTAAAAACATGAGATATAACACAAATGTGATATTGGAAGAATTATTAAAGTTTCTTTTATTTGAAAAAAATATTCTTTCCACTTAGATAGTATGCAGGAGTCAAAGAAAATCATATCTACAAGTTTCAAATTTGGAAATTATTGAATTTTTCACAAAGGAGCCACTTACAGCCAGAAAAAAAATGTCTAAATGTGAGACTGAAGAATTACCACTTTTAACATTTTCCAGTCCAAACATAGAAAATGGTCCAAGCTCTTCTCCATGCATGAGTGAGACAACTATTTTTCTTGAAATAAATAAAGGGTGTGTGGAAGTTTGTGAGGAGACCAATTTCTTGGAGAAATGGGAGCATGTTAGCAAGACTGAAATATAGAAGGAATGTATGGAGCAACGTTGATGCCCTCATTTCTCAGTACATTTCACCCAAACTGCTGTGGCAACGCAACTGAGATGTTTTTGTTTACACAATAACTCTTTCTTGAGGGTAGCAACAATACAAGGCTGGGGAGGTAACTTGAGTCTTGCTAATTCTGAATATTCATGCTTACATCATCTATTAAAAGAAATATGCATATGTATGATTATCATTTTCTCCTCCTTTCCTGAAATGTATAAATATGAGTGCATCTTTTTGTCTGTAAGATTTCTTCCCACTATTTTCTGGGGAGAAATTCCTCCAATGGACACTGAATAAATCACAACAGCACCGAGCCTGGATTATTGGTTTTTGGGCTCTTGAGTTTGATTCCACAGAAACTGGTGTCAGGAGTGGGATTCACAATCTTCCAACTGCCACCAGGGACAACAGATGGGGCAGCCCTATAGGGTGAGTGTTGTGAGATTGAGTGCATAACCCTTCCCACTGCCACATAAAGGCCACCATAGGAGCTTCTGTCAGACCACAGTCTGTGTCCAAGTGTCTCTTGTGGCTGAAAAGTTTTGTGGTCCCTTCCTTCCCAATTTCTCAGCCACCCTGGCCCTGCTGTGAGCTCAGCTGAGTGATGTCTGGAGGTATCCAGGAACTGAGGGGGAATTTGGCTTTGCAGAGTGAGAGGGACCCTCTGTGTGGAAGAATGGAGACTGACCCAGAGGCTCTGTACAAATTCCCTTTTCCCCTTGTCTGAATGGAGGAATTCAGCTGATCCCAGTCAGGGAGGGAAGTGGATGATGGGGCTCCAGCAGACTCTGATGGGGAAGGAATCTTTCCCAAAGAAACAGAGAAACCTGCTGTGTCCCAGGGCTGGGAGGGGGTCCGATGCCCCCACTGGGGCCCCCAAAGGCTGCAAAAAACAGAGTGAGTGAAATTGGAAGGGATGATTTAAGAAAACCCTCTTCCTCCTTGTGAGAAGAGAAACTCCTATATCTGCACAAGGCTAGGACAGATTCCAGGCAAACAGAAGCAGGAAAGACAGTTTTTATTTTAGTTATATTTTCCCCCAGTGTTTTATTATTTTTACAAATGACTAAAGGAGGTGAACATGTCCAACTTTTCTTCTTCCTTCTCTTTTCCCCACAACAATCACCCTGTGAGGTGGGCTTGTCTGAAAGAGAGTGTCTGTTCCAAGGTCAGCAAACAGGCTTTCAGGGCTAAGGCAGGACTTGAACTCAGGATCTCTTGCTTCCTAGCCTGCTGCCTTAACCATTATCAGTGTTAAGGCAGGGCGGATTTTGGGCAAAGGCCCTGCTGGTCACCACTGCCTCCTCGTCTTCCAGCAGAACCCCAAGTCCCCCACCCTGGGTCTTTCTGGGGTAGAGCAGCCGCATCCGAGAGCAAAGGAGAGAAACTCCTGGACACAGAGAGCCCCTCCCCCCATCACAGCCCCTCCCTCTTGCCAGGGTTCAGCTAAGACTCACTGCCTGTGGGGGGCAGCATAGAGTCTGGCCCTGAAGTCCTAGTTGGGCCCTGGGAATTGAAATCGGGCCTCCAGGTGATTGGTTCAAAGCCCCCAGCTACCTTTGCCTAAGGCGGGACTAGAACTCAGAGTCACTTACTGATTGGTTCAAAGTCACTAAAGCCCCACCTTTTCTTGATAGGTTGCAAGATAGGTTGGCCACTGCCTTCTCCTCAACCTACCCCTGGCATTTCCTGGTGGTCTCCCAACCCTGCTTAAATCCAGCCCTGCTTAAGCTTTTCCAAATCGGCCTGCTGCTGCATCCTCCAGGTAGTTCTCCATTTACAACCAGAATTGGGACCAGAAATGCTAGGCGGTTGCTAAGTGAGTTGTGCTGAATTTTATGATGTTTATTGCCACCGTTAAGCGAATTAGTGGGGTTGTTGAGTGAATCCTGCAGTCATGAAACAAACACCATTTTGCCCTGACTTTACTTTTGTAATAGTAACATCGTGACTCTGTGTCCAAGGAGATGCTGCACTAGTCATAAGTGTGAGGACGCATCATAGATGGTTTTTTTAAATGGCCGTGGAACTTGGAACTGCCGCCAAATGAATGGCTATAAATCAAGGACTTTCTGTAGGGACCGTTTGGGACTGTAAAATTGGATCCATTCTTTCTTCAGGCACCTTCTCACAAGGCCTTTTCAAATGAATCCCATCTGATCTTTTATGCCTATTTCCCTTTCACCTCCCCTTCATCATCTGGGCATGAAGAGGAAAACCTGGATCCCCTGGATCTCTAATACCAGATTCCAGATCCAAGGGTCAACGTTCCCCATCTGGACTCCACCCCCACAGAAGGGGCAGAATCCGGGGCTCCCCGACCTCCCCAGGCGACCGACGGTTCCCCCTTCAGAAGGAGCCGCTCTGGCTGAGGCGAATTGGGGGCTCAAAGCCCCTTCAGGATTGGCTCATCCATGAATAAGCCACGCCCCCAGGTGAAGGCATCTGGCTGGTGGTCAGAGGCTCCTCCTGAGCTCATTGACTGGAGCTCACCATGGCAACCTCCAGCATCCTTGGGGAGTCTGGACCACATAATGGAGACTCTGCTCAACATCCCTGGAAAGTGGCTAGATTGGATGGCAGCACTGGGGGGAACTCAGGGCCTCCCTCTACTGGGCTCCTCAGGAGGGAGAGACCCTCCCCTTTAAGGCAGAATTAAGGGGGGGAGATGAGTGAATTGGGGTTCAACCAAACACAACAGACGTGCTGATACCTGCCGTGTCTGCAGCCTCCATACCTGTCACCAAACTCCTCATCTACCATCTTGAAGGTCCTTGTCTCGGGAAAGGGGCTGGGGCCGGGCGGCTGGGGGGCAGCGATAGGAACTAGGGAAAAAATTGGCTTTGAGATGTCCCAGTTGGAGAGGCATTGAGACCCCAAAGCTGGAAACTGAGCTGGGGAAATTAACCTAAAAAGGGATTTCATTGGCCAGATGTAGTTATTCCCCAAACAGACTCTGCCTAGTGATTGACTTATTTATATATTTTTATTTTTTATTACTTAGATTTTTATCCACCTTTATTGTTTCTCTAAATAGCTCAAGGCATGAACGTATTGAAGAGACCTTTGCCCCACAACAAGCTTGTGAGGTAGGCTACGGCTGAGAGGGAGGGACTGGCCCAAGGTGACCCTCCAGGCTTTCGTGCCTTGGATGGGACTGGGAAGTACTTGGAGGGGGGGGCTCTTTCCTAATCCGAATGGTCACCTCCTCCTTTCCCTGTGATCAGAAGCCCCCTAGCAGTGCCAGAGATGGCCGAATTGATCGATCGCTGATTCTGACTCCTTTGGAGAGTTTTGATAGATGAGATGCCTCGAATTGGAGCCAGAATTAAATGGGAAGTCAGGACAGTTTGAAGGGAGACCAGTTGTGATGAATTATGTCAGTGTTTCTCAAACTGGGCCCCTTGAAGGCATCTGTGGACTGAAGGCCGGTTAGCAAAATGTCCCCTGAACTGAGAGAGGAAGTGACTGTGTCTCTCCATTATTCAAACAGGTCAGCACCAGGGAAGAAAAGGTCCTTTAGGGAAGATCCTTCAGGTATCTCTCAGGGAGCAGTGATGGCCTCCATCTCCAGATGAACCAGCTGAGAGATTCCTTTGACTTTCAGATCCAGGAATTCAAGAAAGACAAACAACGGATGGAAGAGCAGCACAGTTGTCTCAAGCAGACTGTGGATCAATTTCAGACCACAACAGAAGACCTGCAGAAAACTCTGCTGGAGAACAAAGGAAGGTTGGACCATGCCAACATGATGATCCACCAGTTAGAATAGGAGAACAAGTCTTTGGAGAAACACACTGAAGAACTCCAGAAAGAAATGTCTGAGGTTACTAGCCAAGTGGCCTTCCTCAGAGTTGAGAAGGCTGCCTTAGAACCTCAGAGAAACTCCTCAAAGAGGTCTGGAACCTTCTTAAGAACTTAAGAAGCACCCCTAGAGTCTTCAGCATGAACTGGCTAAGAGGGACCAAAATTTCACTTTGTGGAGAAAAGCCACTCCAGCCAACCGAAGAAGAAAGTCACCCCTCTTCAGAATGTGAGGGGAAGCACCTCAACAATTGGCATCAGCAGCAGACCTGTGTTTACCAGGCCACAATGGAAGACCAGCAGAAAACTCTGGAGGACAAGAGAGAAGGAGTCAACCAGGTCAGAATGGCCATCCAAGAATTAGAGCTGCAGAACAGGCATTTGGAGAAAGACAGCGAAGATCTCCACTGAGAGGTCAAGTGGGTAGTGGTGGGATTCAATTTTTTTAACAACCGGTTCTGTGGGCGTGGCCTGGAGGTCATGTGACATGGTGGCTATGGCCGTGTGGTCATGTGACTGGGTGGGCGTGGCCAACTCAACATCACTCATGTCAAGGGGCGCTTTGCCCAGCCCCTCCCCTCCTAGCTTCTCCTTGTCACCCCCGACCTCAATGTATCTATAGTTCTGTAAAATGTTGTTCACTTTTTTTGACTTTATTATCTGCCTAATAAAGTTATTATGCATACTATATACTATATACTGCATACTATAGTTATACTTTCATGGACCACTGAAAGGAGGAAATGGCTCCCGTGCTTTGCCCAAGAGTGTGATAGGGCAGGTCACAAAACAGGCTTTTGAGGGGCTGCCAGAAAGAATGTATTTTCCAAAGCCCCAGAAGGCAAAAGAAGCAGCAATGGATGGAAACTGAAGAAAGAGAGAAGCAGCTAAAACTAAGGAGAAACTTCTGACAGTGAGAAGAATTAAGTGATGGAACTTCAGAAGTTCTGGGGGCTCCAACACTTGAGGTGTTCAGGAAGAGACTGGACAGCCATTTCTCCAAAGTGGTCGAGGGTCCCCTCCAAGGTCCCTTCTAAGTATCATTCTGACCCCTTTCCCAGGCCCTCCGCTCAGATTTGGCATCCTCAGTTTTCCTGCCTGAACAGGGGTTGGACTGGAACAGAGGCCTTCACACTTGGCAGCTTTAAGTCTTGTGGACTTCAACTCCCAGAATTCTCCAGCCAACTGTGCAAATTCTGGGACTTGAAGTCCACAAGTCTTAAAGCGGCCAAGTTTGGGGGCCCCTGGACTGCAAGACCCGCAAAGTCCCTTTAAACTCTGTTATTCTGTTATTCCTAAACATAGTAGCTAAGGTTGCTCCCGGTTGTCCCCAGTTCGGGGAGATCGCAGGCAAAGCGCATGCATGAAGGGAACGGGTGGTAATAGCGGTTAGAACCCACCAGTGGCTTAGACCCTCACTGGGACCCCCCCTCTTTTGCTCCCTCTGGACTGAGGAGTTCGAGAGCTGCATCTAGACAGTCCTTCTGAGGAGAGTTTTAGAAAGCTGCAGTTGAAAGTTCTCCGTGTCTCCTTACCCTGAAGACCCCATTTCACTTGGACCTTAATCCCAAACTGATTTCCCTTTTAGCGTTTCTCTTGACCCTTCTCCACAATGCACCCCCAAGAAGCCCCACCTCTCTCCCCCTCCCTCCCTCTCCCTCACACAGAGAGGTTGGGGTGGGTCTCTCTCTCTCCCGCCCTCCTTCCCTTCTCTTTAGGCTGAGAAAGTCTCCCAGGGCTGCTCCTCATTTGGCAAGGCTGAAGGAGAATCGGGGGCAGCTGACAGGCTCATCTCTGCTGCAGGTGAGGCTCTCAGAGAGACTTTCTGGAGGCAGCCATGCCTCCTCCTCAGCCCCTCAGCGCTAAGGAGAGACGCAGCTCCACTGCCCAGGGGAGGCAAAGCATCGCATTTTGGACAAAACGTTTGCAGGGTTTTTTTTTTAAAAAAAATGTTTTCCCTAGGAAAAGGGGGGGGGGCTACCGAAATGGGCAGCGTGGCTCTGCCTAAGGGAGACTCTGCATCCCGCAAGAACCAATGGCTTGAAAGCGGCTCCTCTGCCCCCCCCCATTCCCCCACTGCCTTCCCCAAACACCTCCCCCCATTGCAGAGGCGGCCTGTTTTTCGGGTGGGAAATGCCTGGAACGCAGTGAAGCCCCCAATTTACCTCCTGCCGGCAGGCTGGCTCCTGGGGGGAGAGGAGAGGAGAGTGACATTAGCCCTTTCAGGGGCCCTCCAACGAAGAAGATTCAGCATGGGGGTGAAGCCACACTCCCTTTTCTCTCAGCCTTTAGAGAAGATGGAAGCAGCTGGTTTGACCGAGACACGTGGTCATCCGGAGGCCTCCGTCCCTCACACGGAGCATCGCTGGAGAGGTTCCGGCTGCTTCTTTGTTGGCTGTTAGTTAATGCTGCCTATCTCCTATTTATATTTAATTCTCACTCTTTGCATTTCCTCAGTTTTTCCATGCCCTTTTCTCCCAATGAAACACCCAGATCCACCCCAGGCTCCCTTTCACTGGAAGGGAAGAGTGGGGGTTAGCTACCTGCTGAGCTGCACACAGACCCACCTGCAGTGGGGACGGAACAAAGGGGAAATTCCACCATCCTTATCACACACCCACAAATACAGGAATTCACTTACAAAAGAATACAACATTTTCAAATGAACAGAGTTTAATATTAAAATCCCATAGTATCTACTCTTTGGAACTATTAGAGAGAGAGAGAGAGAGAGAGAGAGAGAGAGAACCATCTCTCTCTCACACACACACACTTATAGCTGCTGTCATTAGGAACAAGTGCCTCAATTACTTTTTATAAGGTAACATTCAGTCGCTGTTGCTGAACAGCAAATTCCTCTAAATGACTTTTACAGAGTTCTCTTTAGCAAGATTTATTGAGCGGAAAGGAAAGGGAGATGCAAGAATTCCAGTCATTCAACAATTTCCAATTATGAAATTTATAGATACAATTTTCTTTGACTCCTGCATACAATCTAAATGTAAAGAATATCTTCTTTCAAATAAATAAATTTTAATAATTCTTCCAATATCATAATGGAGTTATGTCTCATGTTTTTACATTTGTTCTGCCTGTAAGATGCTCCTTTGTGTTGAGGTCTGGCCTCAGAAGGATAATGTAGCACTTGGGGATGAAGATGCAGCCCAGCAGACCAGCACTGGAGGCCAGGATGGAGAAGACCTGCACAGCCACCATGGATTTCCCTTTGGTGCTCAGGTAGGTGGGCACAAAAGTCACCCAGACACTGCAGAAGACCAGCATGCTGAAGGTGATCAGCTTGGCTTCGTTGAAGGCCCCAGGCAGGTTCCTGGCCAGGAAAGCCACCATGAAGCAGATGGCAGCCAGGAAGCCCATGTAGCTGAGGGTGACGTAGAACATGACAACGGCCCCTTCGTTGCATTGCAGGATGATCTCTCCAGGCTGGGAGTGGAGGTCAGAGTCAGGGAAGGGGGGAGAAACTCCCAGCCAGGTGGAGCAGATGAGAATTTGGACAGCAGAAGAAGAAAGGATGATGGAGTTGGCCAAGCTCTTCCCCAACCATCTCTTCACTCGGTTTCCTGGTTTTGTAGCCAGGAAAGCCAGCACCACCGTGATGGTTTTGGCCAAGACAGAAGAAATGGCAACTGAGAAGATGAGGCTGAAGACCGTTTGTCGGAGAAGGCAGGTGGCTTTCCTTGGTTGCCCAATGAAGAGAAGAGGAGATAAGAAGCAAAGCAGGAGGGAGACCAGGAGGATGAAGGAGAGGTCCCGGTTGTTGGCTTTGACAAGGGGAGTTTCTTGGTATTTAATTAAGATGATTAGAACAAGGCCTGTGGTTAGGAAGAAGAGTAGAGCAAAAGAGACCAGGATGATGCCCAGATGTTCCTCATAAGACAGGAAGGTTATAACTTTGGGGATACACTGAACTCGGTCCTTATTTGGGTATTTATCATCTGGGCACTTGGTGCATTTTTCAGTATCTGAGAAAGCAAAAAAAAGCAATATTTCTTTAATATTCTGTTCTTTTATCTTACAGAAAGTACCTTCTTTGGATAACAGCTGATACCACAGGCATTTTCCAAGAAGTATTTCTTAACAATTTCATTCAACAGTCACTCCTTAGAAATGGCATAAGCTCTCCTGCTTGATCAGGGGGTAGGACTAAAAGACCTCCAAGCTCCTTTCCAGTTCTGTTCTGATGATTGATTGATTGATTGATTGATTGATTGACTGATCTACATGACTGGCAGACTATTTGTGTAATGAATTCCCCCCATAACTATCCACAACACCAGATTATGGGCCAGGGACACCTTCTCAGTGATCCTCAAGGGGAGGATCCAATATACAGTGGTGTCAGCCTCCGCTTCTATATTGTTTGCTTGCTACGGCTGCCATTGTAACGGGGGGAGTGGGGAGCTGTCTGGGTAGTTGGGAGGGGGGAAGTGAGCTGGTGGAGATGTCTCCTAACAGGGAGTGAATTGGAGAAAGTTTTCTCTGCAGCTGGAAGGTGTGCTGATAACCAATCAAGGTCAACCGTCCTGGCATACCAGAAGGATGGAGCCATCGGAAGCGGCACTCCACATGACACGCTGGGGGGATGTGGATTGGGTCATCCCAACTGGACCCTTGGGGAGAGGGTTTTGGGGGTGCCTTCTATATGTGATTTTCACGCCTGTTGCCCCAGACCTTTCTTTTTTTTTGATTGCATTCAGTTCATACTCAATTAAAGTACCTTTCTCTATGAAAATGGAGTCGGGGGTTTTCTTTCTTGAGGACTGAAAGGAGGCATGCCTGGCATTAAGCAAGGTCTGCCTTAACAGCCATCCTGGATAAAACTACCGTGGGGGCTGAGCAAAGAACGCCTGACCAAGGCAGCGACCAGGAGGACGTGGGGGCTGCTGGATCCACTACCTCCCAGTTATGCCCCAGCTGGGAGGTTTCGGAGTGGATGGCTGATTTACAGCTTGAGGAAAAGCCGGTGAGAGCCAAATGGTCGCTGGGCGTGGGGAGGTTGCCAGCGCCGGAGGAGATCCTCCCTGGAGTAACAACTGCCAGACGCCAACATGGAGACGCTGCCTGGCAGGAAGAGCAGAAGGAAGACCTCCTGTTGACCCAGGCTTTACAACGACTGAGAGAGGCTTGTGAGACTCGAAGAGCCTGTGAAAGGTATGGATGGCCTGCCGGTCTGTGTGTGTGTGAGAGGCTAATTGCCCTGGGGCTTGCTTAGAAGAGAGACCCAAAGCCCGGGAAGAGGCAGCTCAGGCTGTGATCCAGGGCCCCCCTGCTGGGCAGGAGAGGTCTCGGTTGTTGGCTTTGACAAGGGGAGTTTCTCTGTATGTAATGAAGGTGATTAAAATAGAGCCTGAGTTTAGGAACAAGAGTAGAGCAAAAGAGACCAGGATGATGCCCAGAGGTTCTTCATAAAACAGGAAGATTATAACTTTGGGGATACAGTGAACTCGATCCTCATTTGGGTATTTATCATCTGGACATTTGGTGCATTTTTCCATATCTGAGAAAGCAAAAAAGGAATATTTCCTTAATATTCCGTCCTTTTCTCTTGCAAGAAAAACCTTCTTTGGATAACAGCTGATACCAGAGGCATTTTCCAAGAAGTATTTCTTAACTATTTCATTAAAAAGAGTATAAGAAAGATTTTTTTAAAAAATGTAGCCAGACATATTAAATTGAGCGAAATTCTAGGGTGTTTATTATTTCCAGTGTAATGTGTAGAATCTTCATAGGAACCTATATTATTAGAGGTTAATAATGAATCATATAATCTTTTTAGGCAAACATCTTGAGTCCTGCCCCATGGCAGTTAATATCCTGGACTTGGAGGATACCTACAGTATTCTGTAACATCTGGAAGGAACTTGGAATTAAGGAGAAACTTCCTATCAGTAAGAGCAATTAACCAGTGGAACAGCTGGCCTCCAGAAGTTGTGGGTGCTTCTGGACTAGAAGACCTCCAAAGTTCCTTCTACTCTATTCTGATTGATTGATTGATTGATCTATATGGCAGATTATTTGTTTAATGAGTTCCCCCATAACTATCCACAGCAACAAATTATGGTCCAGTTCTCAGTGATCCTCAAGGGAGGCCAATAAGCAATGAATTGCAAGGTCTTTCAGAAGGTGGACCTGAAACAATTAATCTAGTTTCAAAGATCTCAGATGTTCCTAGAAAGGTAAATTTAGCAGCACATATCCAAACTAAAAAGCAGAAGAGATATTTCCTCTGCTGTTGGTAAAGCTTGCCCAGTCTGCCACCCCCTCCTCCCATCGCTTCCCAGCCAATCCTTCCAAGTCTTTTTGATTTACTTCCGTTTAGATAAGAAATTGTGCAGGTTACAAATAAAAAACCCATGTGAGCTTCGATCTGTCTTTTAACTTGCACTTTCATGAAAAGGTTCTGGATGGATCCAGTTCCACAAAGCCTCCCATTTTCCTCCGTGTGACCCACCTTCCTGAGTGGAGAAGGTCCCCTCCGGACAAAGAAGGCAGTCATAGCAGCAAACTGGCTCTCCTTCTCGAGCCCTCTTGACAAATCCAGGATGGCAACTTTCCACACATTTGGACTGAGGCAGGGACTGAGCAGAAGAAAAGGAATGCCAAAGAAAAGGTGTTAGGACTCTCCGTCCATGGAAAATGGAGGGAGAAATGGATGGAGACAAGGAGCCTCTGATCTTCATTGAGGTAAATACGAAATCTCTGACTACTTATTAACAGATGCAGGAGATAAAACAACTGGCAGATTCTTCATGTAGTTCCTCCCTTTTCAGTTTGCAATTTAACATTACAATAAAGTACTTTTCCATTTAATGTAGTCTAGAGGGATGGAATTGAAAAAAGATTTAAATATGATGATATATTCTTATTTAAACTGATAATAAAGTTTACTGTAAAAGGTTTAAGAAATTTTATGCTATTAGGTTTTTTAATTTTAATATAAAATTAAACTGTGATGAAGAAAGAAACCTCTGACCATTAAGATCTTGAAAGGTTTCCATAAAACATGGCAAAGCCACTCCACTTAGGTCCCATTTCTTGAAGAACTTCCATTAGATGACACCACCTGGCATGGGAGGCCAACCACCCTGGAGACTCTAGGCTTTGCCCACTTGAAATGGGACCTCAGGCTTTGGAAAACAGAAAAAAGACAGCAAAATTTCTCTCACCTTATTGAGCAACTTTAGCTGTGCAAGAGCATCTTGGTTGATAGTAAGTCTCTGCCTTTCAAAATATGCCAGAATCTCTTCCATGACATCCTCCTTGGGGAGAACCAAAGAACCCTCAATGGCCAGATCTGCTGTTATCTCTCCATTTTGGTCCAAATACAGTTTTCTTTGAGAAATATTCCAAAATTCATTCTTCTCCAGAAAGGGATGAAACTAGAATGGGAACATCCAGGAATTTGAAAAACAGAGAACTTTGTTTCTTACCCCACACTGAATCTTTGTTCTACAATTGTTTCATCTCCAAATATGCTTAATTGGGATACAAAACTGTCATCATCTTCATAAGTGAACAAGAAAGTTTGAGAAAAATTTGTCAATTGATATACTGACAAACTATAGAAAAAGTATATAATTGATACAATTGGTCAAATATAGGGAACATTCTAGAACAGATGAAAATAAAATGAACAGGAAAAAAAAGATGATTCATAAACTCTTTGAAAACAAGAGGTTGATTCCCAGAAAGCATGGGTTGATCAAGAAGAAAGTTGTCAGGCTAATCTTCTCCCTGGTCATCCTGATGGAAAACACCTCCAGATGTGCTAATTCTACTTGATTGTAATGCGACATTAACAAAATTTTGCAAATCTGAAAGAACAAATCTCCCACCAAGTATTTTCTCAGCCTGAAAAGTTAGCCAGGATCCTTTCTGAGTTTCCTTCTCTCCCATTATGCAGCTGCAGGATTCTCCCCTCTTCTCTGATCCTTCCCTAGGCAGCCTCTCTTCCCCTCATCCCAAAAGTCATTCTCACACATCATTGCACTTCCCAAATAGATTATGGGGACTCTGGTGATATCACTGGATTTCAGTAAAAGACTCACAAACAATTGTGTGATGTGATTAGAAACCTGAGGCCTGGATAATAAGTGGATAAAAACTGTCTTCAAAATGATATTGAAATAGTTTTTAACCCTTTTTAATCCTTCCTATGAAACTTGAAGGTGATGAATAAGGGGGATAACTGTTGCGTATATGGTGAGGAGAAACAAAGAGAAGAAGGAACAACGAATGTCAACATTGGAGAAGCTGAAAAAATTAGAATTATCACTTCAGAAAGATCCCCAAAACAGGGAAATCAGAAAGGAAATGGAGTTAATGAAACATAAAATTAATATACTAGAACAGGAAGAAATGATAAGGAATATAAAATTGGCAAAACAAAACTATTTTGAATTAGCAAATAAACCAGGGAGTTGGCTTGCCCACAAATTGAAAAAAAGAAAAAGCTAAAAAATTGGTATAATATTTACGAGGCGAGCAAAGAAATTTGCTCCATAGAATTGAGGGGGGGGGGGGAATATTATTCAAAATTATTTTCAAATACTGTATAGTCAAGGAAACATTAAGGAAGAAAATATTATAAATTACCTACAGGAGAGGAACTTGCCAAGTATAACAGATGAAGATAGGGAAATGTTGAATGGGGAACTTACATTAACAGAGTTAAGAGAAGCAATTAAAAAACAGAAAAATAACAAAACACCAGGGACAGATGGAATTCCGGTGGAAGTATGTAAAAAGTTTCAGGAAGTTTTGGAAGAAATTATGTTGGATATATATAACAAGGTATTAGAGAAAGCCAAAATGCCAAATTCATGGATGGAAGCATATATAGCATTAATTCCAAAGGAACGTACAGACAATCAATTCATTCAAAACTATAGGCCAATCTCACTGTTCAATGAAAGACTAAAAAAGATATTAAATAAAATACTTCATTCGGATCAAAATGGGTTTTTACCCAAACGAGAAATTAAGAATAATACAAGGATTATCATGAATATTCTAGAATACTATGAGGCTCATCCAGAAAAACAATTGGCAGTAATAATGATAGATGCACAAAAGGCGTTCGACAACTTGAATTGGCGGTTTTTAATTAATCAATTCATCGGGATGAAAGTTGGCGAAAATTTTATAGAAATGATTAAGACAATTTATTCTAAGCAAACAGAAAAATTATGGTCAGTGGAGATCTTACAGAAAAAGTCGATATAAACAAAGGCTTAGACAAGGCTGTTAAAAATTAAAAGAGAAGAATACAAAACAGGGACCTTTGCAGATGACATGGCATTTATATTAGAGGACCCTTTGGAAACAGGAGAAAAACTCCCACTAGAAATAGAGAAATTGGGAATAGTAGGAGGCCTGAAAATAAATAAAAACAAAACAAAGATAATTACCAGGAATATCTATAGATATTATTACAAATGCCAGTATCGGAAAGCTGTAAAAATGTAAGAAGGATTTTAAAGATACAAATGTTGAATAAACAATTTAAACAAAAAACAAAAACAAAATGCCATGGTATCTACTCTTTGGAACCATTATTCCCTGAGTAATTGAATTGGGCAGATCTGTTGACTTGGTTCCCCTCCTTCTCCTCTAGATTTCTCCTCCAAAGGATCTCAGATTAATGGATCCATATCGGGACCCCCAGACCTGCCACGGCTGCAGCCTTGGAGACCCCAAACTCTTTTCTCCCTCCTTCCTTCTCCTCCTCCATCTGGAGGAATAAGCTGCATTCAAGGCCTGGGCCAGAGTCTTCATCAGACTGTAATATTGATAGTGATTTGTGACCTGGATCCTGTTCCTTTTCTCCTGGGTCTCCAGTGGGGCTTTCTGGGTGCATCTTCTGCGGCCTTTGACAGAAAAGGCGTTCTTTGAAAGAGAACAGCGGAAATAATAATCTTGAAACTTTTCTTCCACAGAGAAATGGGGTTCAAAGGCATCATCCATTGGCCTTTCTTTTCCCAGATAACCAAAGTTCCAAATACTATGGATGTATTTGAGAAGTTTACGATTGTTCATTGGATACCCTTCAAAATTTGTGAGGATCCAGACTTTCCCTTCAATGGGTCCTGGGAGACGCATAAACGTTAAATGGAAAGGAAGGATTCTCCCCCAATGGGAATCAATTTCCATGAAGTGAACAAAGACATTGACTTTTCTCCACTTAGAGAGGGAATCCCTGAGGGCTGTTGTGTATCCACGTGTTGATAACAGTTGTGATATAACCACACAAATTCCACTCCTGACAAGCACAGGAAGAAAAATCCTCATGAAATTCTCTCCCTCCTCTGTGTCTGAAGCAAAGAGGCCAATCAGGGTCCATCTGAAATGGAGGAGCAGCTGGACAATTGCTGGGTACTGGATCCCTTCTTTGGGCTCCATCCCATGGAAAAAGGGGAATTTCCTTTTATCACTCAGAACCTCTGAAGCAGTTTCATGTTTGATCTGAAAAAGCAATGAAGAATGCTGTGTTACATTTGGGATAAGATCAAGTCCAAAATATTAGATTTTAATAAATCCAACCTGGTTCTCCTGAATGTATTACAATATTTTTTTAATCAGACATTGTTTAAAATACTGACAGAATATTAGCAAGATTGTATCATAATAATGGAAAATAATAAGCAAATTAAAAAATAATAAGAATGTAAATAATATTACTGTATCACCCGTACTATTTATCACAGTTAGATTAACATGTGCAAATGCCAACTGGAGTATTCTATTCCAATAAAGGGCTTATTATAATTTTTGAAGATTACTGCATCTTTTTTTGCTTCTCTATCCCAGATTCTTTCTGGAAGAAATTTATTAACTTCTTTCTCCAGTTATACAAGAAACAGGCAGATCTCAAAGCCTAATAAGATTTGTCAGTTGCATAATCCAAGTTTGGTCTTTCATTGAAGTTTTGTCTGTTTCAAAGGCCATAATTTTCAGAGTCTCTCAGTTTCCAGAGATTAAATTTTATGCCAATGCCCATATTTTCTGAATTTAGACAAAGCAGAAATTGTGTAAATTCCCAAATCAGCTCTGAGGGCAGCAGCTGGAGTCCTTTTACCCACCCCAAGATCCTCCTCAGAGGCTGAGATCGGGTTGCTTCTGCTGGTGGTTTCTCTCTGGAGCCCCAAACATCAGATTGATGGAAGAACATGGGGGAAAACTGGGCCTCGTATTCTTTAATCATTGGGGCTGAGGAAGCTGGAGAGCTGTGAGGTTTTCATTTCAGCACCACTTTCCCTCCTGCCCTTTCTCTAACTGAGCTCCTTGGATGATGAGGGAGCCAAGATTCAGGCTCAGAGAAAACAACCCCAGGTAAGGAAAGGTGTTACTTGCTCTATTGGCTGACCATCTATGGCTATGATGTCATTTCACAAAGACCATAACTTTTGAACTTGCTTATAAATTATCAGATAATTATTAAGACAAAACAATCCAAGTCTATACAATCCAATGTCTAAGTATGATAATATCACGTTATCTGTATAAATCTGTGTATTCCAAGAGGAATTTAGCAAGCTAAACATGTGTACCTATAACAGAACTTATAACAAAATAAAAGGGTGGGAAGGGACCTTGGAGGTCCTCTAGTCCAACCCCCTGTTCAAGCAGTAAACCAGGCATAATAGCAGTAACTGTGAGAGGATCCTGGCGTCTTAGTGGACAAACAATTAAATGAGCCAAGAGTGTGCAGCGGCAGCCAAGAAAGCCAATGCAATCCTAATTCACATTAAGAGAGGGATACAATCCAGATCAAGAGAGGAACTAAGACCACCCTATAAAGCCTTAGTAACACCTAGAATTCTGCATCCAGTTTTGGTCACCACACTATAAAAAGATGTTGAGACTCTAGAAAAAGTGCAGAGAAGAGCAACCAAGAGGATTAGGGGACTGGAGGCTAAAACATACAATAAATGAACGTTTGTAGTTTTAAATTTCTTGAATTAAGCTGGAGTAGAAAGAAGAAAAGAAGATAAGTATAGAAAAACGTCCATCGTGCCACAAGACACAAACACAGATGCACACACAGAGCAGGGGTGGGTTCTAAATTTTTTTAGGGATGAAAGAAGGAGAAGGGAGATGGAAGAAGGAAGGAGAGCGAGGAAAGGAAGAGAAGGGAGGAAGGAAGGGAAGGGAAATTAGAGTAGGAGTGAGGGTAAGAGAGGGAGGAAGAGAGGAGGAGAAGGAGAAAGGAAGCGGAAGTAGGGGGGAGAAGTAGAAGGGGGAGAGAAAGTAAGAAGGAAAGAAAAGAGAGAGGTGGTAGGTGTGAGGAGAAAGATTGCTGTACAATAAAAAGGATGAAAGGGAAGAAAGGCAACCCCAAACAAATATAAAGATATTAAGATAAAGAATGAATTGTTAAACTTTAAAGAAAAAAAGAGAACAAATATGTTTGTTCCATGGCTTAGGAACTAGTTATTTACGGGACCGCCTGCTGCTGCCAACGGCCTCCCACCACTTCTCCGGGTGCCGTTGGTCAAACAATGTCAATTGGCGGCCCACAGGGCGAGAGCACCTACTATCTGTAGGGGCAGCTACTATCTGGAAAGAGCTCCACCTTCCGCCGTGCTCTCACGACCTTTCTGAAATCCAAGTACTGTCTACTACAATCACTGCATTTCTTTGGTCCACTAATTTAGTCAGTTTAGTCAAAAAACAAAATAACATTTATTTATGATCTGTTTTTGATCCTGCATTAGTCCTAGGAAGTCATTCATATCTATACTGAATAACAAGGGTTCAAATATGCATTTTTCCTTTCCCTCTTGGGAAGCATAGATCTTTCTTCTCATGGCTCCATTGAGCCCAAACCTCAATTTTCTGTTTATTGAGTCAAATGCTGCACTAAAATCTAGAAAGCAGCAAACCTTGTTCTACCTCACTGATATAGATATAGATTAGATATTTGAAGACAAACTTGTTGCCAATATTAGATTATTAACTTATGCATTATTTCTTACAAAATCTATATAGCATTTAACTCTATCTAAAACCTCTGCAAGGAATGAATTTTTCTCAAGTTTAACTAAGAGGATCATGGCATAAATTTTAGCCACAATATCTGCTAGTCTATTTGGCTTATAATTGCTAGAGTAATTTTTATTCCACTTTTTAGATGGATAAAATGCTACTATAGCCAACTTCAATCCGACTGGATAGGGCAGGCCTTATTTATCTGTGAAAATGAAGGTGCCAATAGATGCCCAACAACCAGGGATATTTTTTGATCAGTTAAACAGTTGTTAGAATATCTTCTCCAGGGAATGTATTGCTTGCATTTCAGGCCTTTTATGATTAATCTCAACATGAATATTATGGGGTAAAATATTGATGTTTTGGCTAATATAGAGAAAAGCAGCCCTTGAATTCCATGGAGAAGACATGATTGCATCTATGGCTCACCCACCACCACCCACCCCTCATTTTACCAGAAGGAGAAATACAAGCCTGTGGGACTTTGTAGGTGCCTCCTAATGTTGACATCTGGATGGAGATGTCCCTATAAGCTCCATCAAGAAGAGCCAGGAGGTTCTCCTTCCTTCCACAGCTGTAGTTGGGGACATTGTCTTCTCCAGTGGAGAGACTGTCCAGCAAGGCATCTGAAGTCTGGAAAGTGCTCAAATAGTTGTCATGGATGTTGTAGCCAAGTGTGAGATTGTGGAAGAGATGGGAATTCTTGTTGGCCAGTTGAATGTTGAAAATGAATACTAAGCAAAGAAAAAATGTCCTATTGAAAAAAAAGTTATTATAATCAACAGCCACAACAAATACTTTTGTTATATATAATATATATAATCCTCCACAAACCTACTGAGCCTTAAACCAACATTGATCCAAAAGCAATGATCAGTTACACAAATATGGAAATAGGCTGAGGTAGAATAACTTCAACTGGTTCAACTATATTTAAATAAAACTCATTATCCAAGTGATAAATTAAGGATTGAACAGAGAGAGGAAAATAATCTGCAGCCCTTTCATCTTTTTTTCAGACCCCTTTTTGAGTCTCTTTCACAAAATCGGAGCAAAGAGAGAAGCCATGGAAATCAAAATCATTCAGGAAATTAGATATATTCCCCAATATAGGAATAAATGGAAAAAAATAGAAAAGAAGGAGAGCGTTTGAACGGAGGGACTGCAACTCCATCACCCTGAGTGACTTACGGATCACGGAAAACAAACTGAAGAGAAGGAGCCACGTTGAAAAGCAACTTTGTATGCAAGATTTCCTCTCCACTGGTGACTATACTGATTAGATGGTCTCCTGGGCTGTAAAAGCTCTGTGGAGGTTTTCCATCCTGGTGCCCCAAACTCAGCGGGCATTTCATTCTCAGCTTCCCAGAGACTGGATGGGACACCAGCAGCATCAGAAGGAGAAGCAGGAGGTCCATCATTCATGGGGTGAATCAGTCAATCTCTTTCCTGTTTCTAAAGAAGAAGCAGAAGAATTCAAAGGACTCTCACAAGTTGAATATGATCCATTTGCTTTCCTGATTCAAACACAGAGAAACACTCAGCTTCACCTGGAAAGGAGAGAGACGTAGATTCAAGAGAACAGACTCTGCCTGTCCCCAAACTCCCTATTTCTCTGCCCAAAGTCCCCCCTGGAGGATTCGGCCAAAGAGCAGAGCTGAAACTTTTATCATAATTCTCGCTCTCAGGAGGAATCCCTGGATAATTCAGCTAGTTCTTGCAGTCTAAGATTGTTGGAAATTCTCTGGAGGGAAATGAAAGGGAAATAATCTTCATGCGATTCAAAATAATAGGAGCAGAGATTGAATTAAATCGGTCATCTAGAATTGAGACGTTTGGGAGCTCATGCTTCAAACTGGCCCCAGAGAGAGTACCCGGCACCTGTGGCTGAAGAAATGTGACATTTCCCCCCAAAAGACTTGGAGTTAAGAGTGAGGCTCATCTAAAGGCGAGATTCACTTTAGCAGCCCTTAAGACAGCTATGGGGACCCAATCCATAACAGACCATCTACCTGGGAAGATCCAGGCCTCTTGGGTAAAAAGGCAAAATGGGATCTTTTGGCTCTCTGGATACAACTGGATCCCCCCCGCCACTGGATCCCATCTAAAATAGGGTCCTGTGATTTGGGGCTCAGCTCCATTAGGCTATTAGAAATGGTGTCTGCGTTTAAAAACCCAGGCAGAGAATTTCTCCCCTTTCTCTGCCCTTAAAAACCATCAAACGAGACTTTGGCCCCCAGAAAAAAAGGTCTGGACCTGAGCAGCAAAAACAGAGGGAGTTGACAGAGGGATGTTGCCACAACAACAACAACAACACACACACACAACCCCCCCCCCCCCCAGCATCTCAACACAAAGGGAATCGAACTGGAGGCTGAGCAAGAGCTGCATCAGTGAGTCTTGCTCAGTCCTCTTGCTTAGCTGAGCTTCCATAGGAAGAGGCAGTCTACCACAAAAGAGCCAGGCCCTCTGGGCCAAAAGGGGAGAAATCAGGAGCTTTGGGGGCCTGTCCGTAGTTTCCCAGAGGCCTTGGGCTGGCCTTGGGATGAGTAGAAAAGGTGGAGGAGGGGAGCTTGGATAGGATCCCAAGGGAGGCCTCTCATCTCCTTGGGATTCTACTGGCTGGATGATGTCATTCCTCCAGCTCAACTGTCAGTCAGCTGTCAATCATCTGAGAGAAGATGGCTTTCCTAGTTTCTGGCTCTTCCCAATTGTGTAGCCAACTTCTCAGAGGTTGGGAAATTCCAGGGGTGGGAACAGCCGTTTCTTGTCTTCTTAGGAAAGGGAAACTGTCCACAAGGGTTTTTTTGGGAGTGTCAGCCTCCACTTTTTCATTGCTTGCTTGCTCGGCTGCCATTGTAACGGGGGGAGGGGGGGCTGTTGCAATGCCTGGGAGGGGGGAAGGGAGCTGGTGGAGGAGAGAAGAGAAAGTTTTCTTTGAAGCTGATAACTACTCAAGGTCAACCGTCGTGGCAGAGCAGGAGGATGGCACCATCGGGCGCTGCACCCCACATGAACCCTGGGGGGAATGTGGATTGGATAATCCTGGCTGGATGGTTGGGGGAGGGGTTTTAGGGATGTTTTCCATGTGTAATTTTCACGCCTTTTGCTTTTCTCTGGTTGCATTCAGTTCATACTCAGTAAAAGCCCCTTTCTCTATGAAAAGGGAGTCGGGGTTTTTCTTTCCTGAGTATTGAAAGGAGTTTTATCTTTAATCCTTTTTTGGCACTAGGAGCCTGATTTGATCACTTTCCATGTGATTAGGATCACCCAGCATCTTTAACCAGTGGTGGGATTCAAATCTTTTAACAACCGGTTCTGTGGGTGTGGCTTATTGGGGGGGCATGGCCTGGTGGTCATGTGAGATTTAAAATTCCCAAATTTTATACCCACAACTCCAAGACAAGTCTGGTTAACAAAATCAAAGATTTATTGGAGAAAAACATGAAAATAAAGAAAACAAGAAAAGCAGTTGCAAGCGCTTTTAGACTCTTAGACTCTTCCCAAATGGATTGAGTTCAAAGAGCACAAAAAGCAGTGTTCAAACTATCCATTTTATACACCTTCACAATGCACGCCACGCCTAAGGAGCCCTCCCAACTCCCCCTTATTCTATTAAGTCATCCTGTAAGTTGTTTTACACTTCTTATATTGTCTTCTTAACAATTTCTCTCCATCTCTGATGCTCCAGCCTCCTGATAGCTTTTTGCCCAAGGCTTAAGTTCCTGTTTCCTGAGGAGCTCTTAGCAAGTCATAATGCATTGTCTCCACTGATTACCATTTGGGGTCACTTTACATACTCAGAAAACAGCAGACAGATAGTCTCACGCTTTACAATTTATAAAAGAATAACCTTTATTTATTTCCTTTATAAAGGATCAGGAATACAAACTGCAAGCTTTTGCGGATGACATAGTACTCATCCTAGAAAAACAATTACAATCTGGATTAAAATTATTGACAAAAATACAACAATATGGAGAAGTGGCGGGCCTGAAAATCAATAAACAAAAAACAAAAATGCTAACGAAGAACCTCACCGAACATCAAGAAAAAGAACTAGAAAACATACTGGGGATAAAAAAAGCAAAGAAAGTGAAATTGCCAGGGGTGTGGCTCACCAATAGAATCTCAACACTTAAGGAAAATAATTATAATAAATTGGCCAAACAAATAGAAAAAGATTTAGAAACCTGGACAAACTCAAATTATCTTTCTTAGGAAAAATTGCCACCGTAAAAATGAATATTCTACCAAGAGTGCTGTACCTATTCAGGGTGATACCAATAAATCGAGGCAAAACGTATTTTAAAGATTTGGATAAGATATACAAAAATATATTTGGCAGAAAAAAAAAGGCAAGAATTAAATTAAAGTACTTACAAGATAAACGAGAAAGAGGAGGAATGGAACTCCCAGACTGGCAGATTTATTACAAAGCCCTTCTCTTCCTTGGACCAGACATTCCCTGCCCCTTCATCCATCACCACCTGCTTCAGCCTCCGGACCCTCCACCCTCTTTCTCGCTCTGCTCTGCCCACGGAGGAAACCCGTCCAACATCCACCCCCACCCCTGTCTTTCCTCACCCACTGTGCTCTTTCTGCCCAGCAGCTGCTGGCTGAGAAGCAAATGGAGGGAGGGGCGAGGGGAGATGGCCCAAGGCCAGACCCCCCCTTTCTCTTTCCCCTCCTCTGCCTTTGTCAATGGTGGCTGGGCTGAGGCCTGGTGGCTCCTAAACCTCCCCCCACAGCCCATCTCAAAAGGGTTTATTGGAAAGTTGCAGGTGGGGGGAGGGGTGATTGGGACAACTTGGCCCTTCTTCAGCCCCACAACTGTAGACAGCAACATCTGGAGAAGGAGGGGCACCCCCAGATTCAGTGGGGGGTGGGTGCAAAACCCACCTTTTGTTTGAGTTGAGGAAGACCCAGTTCTTCCACTCCAGACTTTCCAGCTCTGGGGATCTGCAGACACCCCTTGACGAGGGCCCTTCAGTCCCCGGAGACCGTCCCTTCCTCTGACAAACTTCTCAGCCTGGCTGTCCTGCTGGATCCCTTCCTCTTCAACACCAGCAGGGACCTCGATCTGGACGGGGATGATTGGCAGATCCTGGGTATTTTAGGTTGGTTTTGAGGTAGCCTGGCTGGGTGGGGTTTGGTCTGCTGTGTAAGAGCTACATAAGAGAGTATCACAAATATGCTGTGGACACCTGGTGGCAGGTGGTGAGGGAAGAAAAGTCCATGGACCGAAGGAACGGGAGGGAGTGGGGGTGAGGAAGGGAGGGGGAAGGGGGAATTAAAAAATCCCCAGAAGCCAAGACAGCTGCATGGAGTCCTTTCTGAAGAGGGCAGCTTTCGGATTGCTTTGATCTCTGGGATTTTGATGCATCTGCCTTTAGACTGGATCCCTTCAACCTCCTCCTTGGGAGAGTCTCCAGGTCCCCTTTCTCTGGGCATCTTCTCCAGCCCTTCACAGACAAGCCAAGCTTGGAAGAGGAGCAGAAAAAATGCTCTAGGTAGAAATTGTAGAGTGGAAAATTGAAGGGCCTGAAAACTATTTTATTTCTCTAATTGAGGAAAAAATACATACAGTGGAAATTTTTTTACACACTTTCTTTATTTACTTTTTTAAATTTTGGTGTGAAGTACATACCAAAAAAGAAACAATTCCAAACTGAAACCCCAGACAGCTGTCCTGCTGAACACTTTCTGCAAAGGAGGTTTTATCAGTAAATCAAGACAGAACAATATAAGAGAGATGAAGATTTCCCTCCCCAGCTGAGAGCCGGTCAAACATGGCATTTCACATCATTCTGACATTCTCATGGAGAGGATCAGGCAACCAGGCTGGTGCTTGGTTCCCATAGCTTCCTCCTGGCCTCTTTTCCTGCTCACTCTCTCTCTCACATACACACTTTTAGCTGCTGTCAGTAGGAACAAGGGCCAGCATTATTTTTTATAAGGTGTCACATTTAGTAGCTGTTACTGAAAGCAAATTCCTCTGAATTTTAGCAAAAATTATTGAGCTGAAAGGAAAGGGAGCTGCAAGAATTCCAGTCATTCAACAATTTTCCATTTTGAAAAATAGATATGATTTTCTTTGACTCCTGCATACAATCTAAATGGAAAGAATATCTCCTTTCAAATAAAAGAACCATTAACAATTCTTCCAATATCACAATGGCGTTATATCTCATGTTTTTACATTTGTTCTGGCTGTGAGCTGCTCCTTTGTGTTGAGGTCTGGCCTCAGAAGGATAATGTAGCACTTGGGGATGAAGATGCAGCCCAGCAGACCAGCACTGGAGGCCAGGATGGAGAAGACCTGCACAGCCACCATGTATTTCCCTTTGGTGCTCAGGTAGGTGGGCACAAAAGTCACCCAGACACTGCAGAAGACCAGCATGCTGAAGGTGATCAGCTTGGCTTCGTTGAAGGCCCCAGGCAGGTTCCTGGCCAGGAAAGCCACCGTGAAGCAGATGGCAGCCAGGAAGCCCATGTAGCTGAGGGTGACGTAGAACATGACAACGGCCCCTTCGTTGCATTGCAGGATGATCTCTCCAGGCTGGGAGTGGAGGTCAGAGTCAGGGAAGGGGGGAGAAACTCCCAGCCAGGTGGAGCAGATGATAACTTGCACGGCAGAAGAAGAAAGGATGATGGAGTTGGCCAAGCTCTTCCCCAACCATCTCTTTACTCGGTTTCCTGGTTTTGTGGCCAGGAAAGCCAGCACCACCATGATGGTTTTGGCCAAGAGAGAAGAAACGGCAACTGAGAAGATGAGACTGAAAACAGTTTGTCGGAGAAGGCAGGTGGCTTTCCTTGGTTGACCAATGAAGAGAAGAGGAGATAAGAAGCAAAGCAGGAGGGAGACCAGGAGGATGTAGGAGAGGTCCCGGTTGTTGGCTTTGACAAGGGGAGTTTCTCGGTATTTAATAAAGATGATTAGAACAAGACCTGTGATTAAGAACAAGAGTAGGGCAAAAGAAACCAGGATGATGCCCAGATATTCTTCATAAGACAGGAAGGTTATAACTTTGGGGATACATTGGACTCTGTTCTTATTTGGATATTTATCATCTGGACACTTGGTGCATTTTTCTGTATCTGAGTAAAGGAAAAAACAATATTTCTTTAAAATTCTGCCCTTAAAATGTAAAAAAAATATAGCTAAGTCTTTGAAGTTGGAGGAAATCCTAGGATGATAATTATTTCTGTCTAATGTGAAAAATCCTAATAGGAACCCAGATTATTAAAGGTAAAGAACGAATCAGATCATATTTCTAGGCAAACATCCTGAGTCCTGCCTCCCAAATGGCACTTCTTAATATGCTGGATTTTAAGATACCATCTTTTGAAATCTAGCTCGCTGGCAGAAAATGTTTGTCCTGCAAATAATCCAGAATGGATACTGAAAAGAAAAAGTAACGTAACAATCCACACCATCTCATTCTGGACCAGCAGCAGCTTCTCAGTGATCCTCAAAGGGAACCCTGGTAGAACCCAATAATTAATTAGTTGCAAGAAGCCTTCCAGGAGGTGAACCTAAGTGTACTTTTGGTCAATCATGGGCCGGGGATCTTTCTTTCCTAATTGACCAAGTTGAAAAGAAAAGTTAATATGGATGCAGTGATATGGTGTTCATCATTGAGGGAACAGCGGTGCTCCCCAATTATGTTTAGTTATGTCAGTGTTTAGTTACGTCCACGCAGGTGCGAGCAGAGGCTTTTCCTTCTGCTGCGCAAGTGTGGGACGTATTTTAAAGTTATAGGTTAAAGGCTGACAGTTTCCTATAAAAAGGGGCTGTCAGCAGGGAACTACAAGTGGTGGGAAATAAACATAGCTGCTGGAAGTCTGGCTCCTCATCTCTGTTCCCACCTACAACATTCCATTGGCGATGAAGGAGGGAATGCTGGGCTCTGAGCCAATACATAGAAGTGCTGTATAAATACTGTTACTATAAGTGCTGTATAGCGTACCGCTATAAACTGATTCCCCGGCCTGGAAAGACCTTGGGACATGCTGATGCTCTCAGCAGATGTCCCCTGCCTGACTTACTGGATGACCTGACCCCGGGCATTCCTGTTCTCCTTATTGACTGCCTGGCCTCTGGCCTCGTGACTGCCACTGCCACTGTGGCAAGGCACTCAGCTAAAAATGCAACGTTCAAAAAACTTTTGAACTGGGTTTGAAGGGGATGGCCAAAGAGCCCGTTTGGCACAGAGTTTAAGCCATTTGCAATTTGACAGCATGAAATATTAGCACAAGGGGGTTGTTTACTGTGGGGGGACCGGGTCATTATACCACCAAGTCTAAGGTATTGTGTCCCAAATGCATTGCATGAGGGACATCCGGGGATTGTCCGGAGGAAAGCCCTGGCTCGTAGTTTTGTGTGGTGGTCAAACATTTTTAGTGGTCGTGGATGCCTATTCCAAGTGGATGGAAATCATCCTTATGGGCACCACTACTGCAAATGCAGTAATCAAAGTACTCTGCAAACTATTCACAACTCACAGTCTGCCAGATGTCCTCGTTTTGGATGATGGCCCATAATTTATGGCCAGCCAATTTGAGGGGTTCCTGGCAGAATTGGGAATATGCCATGCCCTGATTGCACCTTTTCATCCAGCCAGTAACGGACTGGCTGAAAGGTCTGTCAGATCTGCTAAGGAGGCGTTGGGCAGGTTGGCACCAGGTGATTGGCAAGAGTGGGTAGACAAATTCCTCTTTTACCAACGCATAACACCCAGTGTGGTCACAGGCAGAAGCCCAGCAGAGCTTTTGATGGGTCACAGGCTTTGATCAGTCTTAGACCACCTGCACCCAAATTATGCCCCCAAAACAACAAAAGAAATACAGAACTGCACGATTTGCGGGGACCTGGTTTACTCACAAAACTTTGCTGAAGGACCCCTATGGCTACCTGGCAAAATAGAAAAAATCACAGGCCCCAAATAGTATATAGTTAGGCTAAACGATGGGCGCCAATGGCGGCGGCACATAGACCAATTACATAGCTGCCTCAGTCCAAACAACGGAAGTCTAGAAATTGAACAACAAGAACTTAATTCTAATCCCTTCCTAGCAGACTCAAGCCCAATGGAACCAGAGAACACACCTGAAGAACCGGGAATCCAGTGATGCTCCTCCAGCGAACCGGTTCCTGTAGAGTCCAAGGCCCTGCCCAAAAGTTTCCAGGATTTTCCAATGGCAGAGCAAGAGGCAGCAGCAGGCAGAACCTCTCAGCCTGCTGCCGCCATGCCAACTGAACCGCACAGGTCAAGTAGAGCTAGTAAGAGGCCCGCCTACCTGTGCGACTATGTATGTAAAGTGGATTGCTCCAACTAGAAGGGGAGGGGTGTTGGATATTGACAGGTTAGTTTTCCCTCTGGTTTGAGAGGGAAGAATACTTAAACATGATTGGCTGGTTTCCCTGACAACTCCCTAGAAAAGGGCTGGCTGTCAGAGAGGCTAATTGCTGGATTGTAAATAGTTGCTGAATAAAGAGCTGTTGTCTGAAGCCCGTCTCCAGTCTCTTCAATCCACCTATCTAACACTATGCTTCTCTGAAACCCGATTAAATGAATCAACTGATGATAGCAGCCTGCATATCCCAGGGTTTCAGATTAAACAATCAGACAGAATTGCAGAAACATCTGATAAAAAGAAGGGAGGCCTATGCTTATATATCAACAACAGCTGGTCTCAAGATATAACTATAATATATAAATTCTGTGACAAAATTATCAACTGCAAACCATATTATTTTTGTGAATTTTCCTCATTTCTCCTAATTGCTGTTTATGTCCCATCACAAACTAGTGTAAACAAGGTATTATGAACTCTAGCTGACCAAATTATGGAGGCTGAAGCCAAATATCCTGATTCACTGGCCATTGTTTTGGGAGATCTAAACAAGGCAAACTTAAGGAAAGAGCTACCAAAATACTTTCAGCATGTCAATTGTCCCACTAGAGGCAAGAATACTTTAGACCATTGCTACACAACACTAAAAGATGCTTATCGGTCCTTACCACGAGCAGCTGTGGGACACTCTGATCATTGCATGATTCACCTTGTACCTGCTTACAGGCAAAAACTTAAAACCACAAAACCAACAATTAAATCAGTGAAGACCTGGACGGAGGAGGCAAAGTTAAAGCTACAGGCCTGCCGTGACTGTACTGATTGGAATGTTTTTGAAAGTACCTTTGCAGACTTAGATGAACTCACAGAGACTGTAACATCATATGTCAGCTTCTGTGAAGACCTATGTGTACCCACCAGGAACTTGCGAATATATAGTAACAACAAACCTTGGTTCACAGCTACGTTGTTCCAAAGAGGAAACCTACAGAAAAGGTGATACAAAGCTGTACAATCAGGCCAGAAATGTATTAACAAGAGCAGCAAAAAGAAGCTACTCTGAAAAGCTAAAGAATCAGTTCTCATCCAATGAACCAGCAAACGTGGAAAACTCTTAAAAATATCACTGGCTACGGCAAATCTCCTTCCCAGGCTGAAGCAACTTCCCAGCAACTGGCAGCTGAGTGTTTTACTGCAGGTTTGAAAGAAAAGGAAAGGAAACTACAGCCACCTATCTCCATAACCCCCATCTCAGACACACCAACAACAGCCAAGCCTCCTACAACTGACCCCCTCCCATTGGGTTCACAACAGTGGTGAAATCTAAAATCTGTTACTACCAGTTCTGTCGTGTGGCTTGGGGGGGGGGGTAATGTGACTGGGTGGGCATGGCCATTTTTTTTAAACTTTTGAAACCATTTTTTCTACAACCTCTTCAGCGAAGAGGTTGTAAAAAATGCTTTCAAAAGCCTCTGACGATTACAGCTGAGTTGCCTGATCGGCAGAGGCTTTTTTTCTTTTAAAACCCTCTGCAGATCAGGCAACTCAGCTGGGATCGTCAGAGGCTTTTCAAAGAAAAAAAAAGCCTTTTCCAGTCAGGCAACTCAGCTAGGATTGTCAGAAGCTCTTAAAAGCTTTAAAAAGCCTTTGATGATCCCAGCTGAGCTGCACGATCATCAGAGGCTTTTTTTTAACTTTTAAAAGCATTTTTTTCTGCTGAAGAGGTTGTAGTAAAAATGCTTTTAAAAACTAAAAAAAACCCAATCCTCTGATGATTGCGCAGCTCAGTTGGGTATGAGGGGGGCAGGGATTTTTGCTACCGGTTCTCCGAACCACCCACCGCCATCGCTACCGGATCAGGTGATCCGGTCCAAACCGGGAGCATTTCACCCCTGGTTCACAACTCCTAGTGATCACAGAATAGGAAGTGCAAGACCTATTTCACAGATAAAAGCCAGGAAAAGCTCCAGGCCCAGACAAGATAACTCCTTCTTGCTTAAAAGTCTGTGCTGACCAATTGGCTCCCATTTTCACCTGAATCTTCAATAAATCTCTAGAGATGTGCCTTGTTTTTTCTTGCTTCAAATGCTCTATTATCATCCCAGCGTTGAAGAAGCCCACCATCAAGGAACTGAATGACTACAGATCAGTTGATCTAACATCTAGCACTAACAGGCTAGTGTTGTCCCACTTGAAAATCATCATGGATCCGCTGTTAGACCCCTTGCAATTTGCATACTGAGCAAATAGATCAAAGATGATGCTGTTAATATGGCTCTGCACTATATCCTACAACATCTTGAATCTCCAAAGACCTATGCAAGGATCCTCTTTGTAGACTTTAGTTCAGTGTTCAATATCATCATTCCATACACTCTTCTAAGCTAAATCTGAACACACTTGTAAGTGGATCATAAGCTTCCTAACAAACAGGAAGCAGCAGGTGAAGCTAAGCAGAATCGCATCAGATACCTGTACAATTAGCACAGGGCCCCTCCAAGGCTGTGTGCTCTCCCCACTTCTCTTCTCTCTCTATACCAAGGACTGCATCTCCAACGATCCTTCTGTTAAACTACTGAAGTTCGCAGTTGACAGGACAGTGATCAGACTCACTTGAGACAATGATGAATCCACATACAGACAGGAGGTTGAACAACTAGCCTTGTGGTGCGACCGGAACAATCTGGAACTGAAAACACTCAAAACCATAGAAATGGTGGTAAACTTTAGGAGAAATCCTCCCATACTTCCACCTCTCACAATACTGGACAACAGAGTATCAACAGTAGAGACCTTCAAATTTCTAGGTTCTACCATATCGCAAGATCTAAAATGGACAGCTAACATCAAAAACCTCATCAAAAAAGCACAACAAAGAATGTTCTTTCTGTGCCAACTCAGAAATCTCAAACTGCCCAAGGAGCTGCTGATACAGTTCTACAGAGGAATTATTGAGTCTGTCATCTGCACCTCCATAACTGTCTGGTTTGGTTCTGCAACCCAACCAGAAAGACACCGACTTCAGAGGATAATTAGAACTGCAGAAAAAACAATGGCTACCAACCTGCCTTCTATTGAGGACCTGTATACTGCACGAGTCAAAAAGAGGGCTATGAAAATATTTACAGACCCCTCGCATCCTGGACATAAATTGTTTCAACCCCTATCCTCAAAACAATGCTATACACCAAATAATTCCCTCAACTCTGTCAAACTATTCACTAAGTCTGCACTACTATTAATCTTCTCACCATTCCCATCACCCATCTCCTTCCACTTATAACTATATGACTGTAACTTTGTTTGAATCCTTACGATTTATATTGATATTGATTGTTTCCTGATTGCTTATTTTGTACCTATGACTATCATTAAGTGTTGTACCTTATGATTCTTGATGAACATATCTTTTCTTTTATGTACACTGAGAGCCTATGCACCAAGACAAATTCCTTGTGTGTCCAATCACACTTGGCCGATAAAGAATTGTTCTATTCTATTCTATTCTATTCTATTCTATTCTATTCTATTCTATTCTATTCTATTCTATTCTATTCTATTCTATTCTATTCTATTCTATTCACTATACAAATATCACAAACAATCGTAAACGAGCACTTTTATTGAGCATTTGTGGAAAAGAAGTGTTTGAGAAGAAGTGCTCTCATTGCACCCCAATCCCTTCAGACGATTCCTTGGAACATATTATTAAGCAAATTGCTTAATTGCATTATGCTCCCTGACCATCTTGCATTGCTAGAAGACATGCTTTTTACCATAGGAACCAGGTGAAGGGTGAGTCTATCAGCTGTTACATGGGAACCCTCCAGAAAGCAGCTATTTATTGCGAATTTAGCTACCTAGATGAAGCCCTTTGAGACAGATTGGTCTGTGAAGTTCAGGATGTTCGGTTACAGAGATGATTATTGGCAAAACCAATATTAACACTTCAGACAGTAGTAGAGGAGGCGCAAGCTGCTGAATCATCAAATAGATTGACAGAAGAGATACAGAAATCTGGCAGCTAGAAGGGGGGCAACCATCCATCGGGGACAGGTGGAACTACAGGTGGACACTGAAGATGAGGAAGATAATCATGATGATGTCCATCAGTTGAGGACAGCAAGTAAGGATTGCAGATTGACTGAGGATTGGAAGCTGTCCTCCTCATGTATAGGGTGTGGTGGAAATCACCCAAGATCTATGTGTCACCATAAAAACACCATTTGTAGATGATGTGGGAAGAAGGATCACCTAGCACAAGTTTTCTGTGCTGCGTTGCCTTCCCCCCAAACAAGACAGACTTCAATTCATAATGGCGGGGGGGGGGAGCATGGCCCACTGAGACTAAGAACCCCAGAGGATGAATATTTTACTATTAATATGGACGACTGTCATTCAGAGAGGGTGAGCAATCAAACCAGGATTCTGGGAAGTAGTAAAATTTACATTACCATCTGTATTGCAGGATCATCCTGTCAGATGGAAGTGGATACGGGATCAGCAAGAACAATTGTATCCTAGCAGACCTTACAGAGATTGGTGCCACAAGGAGCTGAGTGGAAGCTTATGGGTAGCTGTATTGATTTGAGAGATTATCAAGGAAATAACATCCCTATTAAGGGTTGCTAAATGTTCCATGTAGGGTATAAAGACTTCTCCAGGCCACTTAAATTGGTTGTTGTAGAAGGTGCACTGTCTAACCTCCTGGAACTGGATTGGTTTGCAGCTTTGGGGTTAGAGATCACCGGGGTTCATAAACTCCTGGGAGAAATGGTCAGAGAGTTGATTAAAGAGTTTGCCAATGTGTTTGATGGAAAGTTGGGAGAATATAGGGATACCCCAAAATCCTTCAGCTTGGACCCCAAGGTGGCACCAATAAGAATGAAACTGAGGAGGGTGCCATTTGCCTTAAAGCCCAAGGTTGATGAACAACTGGATAAACTGAATACTGGAACCAGTGGACCACGCCAAGTGGGAGACCTTTATCATGATGCCAGTGAAATCAGACGGGTTGGTCCGAATTCGTGCGGATTATAAATGTACTTGAATAATAGGGCTCTTCAACAGAATGCTTATCCATTACCAGTGGTGCAGCATTTGTTACATTCACTGGGGGGGGGGGGGGGGGGGGCGGCTAGATCTTTGCAAAGTTAGATCTTGCCCAAGCTTATCAGAAGTTCCCCGTGGATGATGCCACTGCCAAAGCACAAACCATCATAACACATTGGGGGGCACTCCGTTGCCACCCCTTACAGTTTGGGGTAAGTATGACCCCAGGGTTGTTTCAAGGTTTGATGGAACGTTTGTTATATGGCATCCCTGGGGTTGTTCCCTATTTTAATGACATGCTCATCTCCGCTACCAGTAAAATTGAATTATTTGAATGACTACATCTAGTGTTACAAAGATTTCAAGAGGCTGGGCTAAAGATAAAGGAAGAAAAGTAGCAGTAAATCAAATTGAGTTCCTGGGATATCTGCTTGATGCGTGTGGATTGCACCCCACCAAAGAGAAAGTACAAGCAATACATGCTGTGCCAAGACCAAAGAATAAGATGGAACTTCAGGCCGCCTTAGGGCTCCTCAATTTCTATAGTGTGTTTTTGCGAAAAAAGGCATCTGTTGCCAAACTACTACATCAACTGTTGAGGAAAAAGGTGCCGTGGGTATGGGGGTACAGAGAAGCATCTGCATTTGTGGAGGTGAAGAAATTAATTTCCTCAGATAGTGTCCTAGTTCAGTTTAATGAATGCTTGACCTTAGTCCTGACATGTGATGCATCCCCGTTTGGAGTCAGGGGAGTCTTAAGTCACCCCCTTCCAGAAAATCGTGAGGTCCCAATAGCATTCTTTTCTAGCATCAGCAGAGAGGAACTATAGCCATCTTGACAAAGAGACGTTGGCTGCAGTTGTTGGGATAAAGAGATTCCAGGAATACATTTATGGAAGGAAATTTGATTTAGTGACAGATCATAAGCCACTGTTGGGACTAATTGTGGGGGACTGGCAAACACTGCAGGTCTTGTCCCCAAGAATGATGCAGAGTTGGACAGAGTTTTTAGCAACATATAGTTATCGACTTATACATCGACCCGGCATGGAACTGGCCATGCTGATGGCCTAAGCCAATGTCCGGTACCTAATCTAGTGGAGGATCCAGCTCAAGCAACATTGGTACTGCTGATTGAGATTATGTCAAGGACCTAGGAGTACTCGTCTCAAACGATCTAAACCGCAGAGCTCACTGTAACAGCATTGCCAAAAAGGCATTAAGAGTTGTTAACCTAATCTTGTTAAGCTTCTTCTTTGGAAGAAGTAGGACATACAAAACCTTTGCCAGACCAATTCTTGAATACAACTCATTCACCTGGAATCCACACTGTATATCAGACATTAACACGATTGAGCGGGTCCAAAGGTATTTCACAAGAAGTGTACTCCGCTCCTCTGCTCACAATAGAATCCCTTATGCCACCAGACTTGAAATTCTAGGCTTGGACAATCTTGAAATGCACGTCTGCAGTCAGATCTAAGCATAGTACACAAAAATGGCTGCTACAACATCTTACCTGTCAATGGTTTCTTCAGCTTCAAACTCAATAGTACATGGGCAAACAATCAATACAAACTCAAGGTAAACCACTTCAAACTCGATTGCAGAAAATACAACTTCAGCAACAGAGTGGTCAACGCCTGGAATGCTCTACCCGTTTCCATTGTTACAGCCTCAAACCCTCACAGCTTCAACCTCAAACTGTCCACCATGGACCTCACCCCATTCCTAAGAGGTCTGTAAAGGAGGTGTCCATAAGCGCACCAACATGCCTACTGCCCCTGTCTTACTGTCCCCATTTATCTGTACTTACTTCCTTGGTTTATGTTCATGTTCATGTTTATACCTATACCTGTTATCTTGTATATGTTTGACAAATAAATAAATAAATAAATAAATAGCAGAAGAAATATTTTCTCTGCTATTAGTAAAGCTTGCCCAGTCTGCCACCCCCTCCTCCCATCTCTTCCCAGCCCCTCCTTCCAAGTCTTTTTGATTTACTTCTGTTTAGATAAGAAATTGTGCAGGTTAAAAATAAAAAACTAGGTGAGCTTCAATCTATAACTTGCATTTTAATAAAAATGTTTTGGAGGGATCCAGTTCCACAAAATGTCCCATTTTCCTCAGTGTGACCCACCTTCCTGAGTGGAGAAGGTCCCCTCCGGACAAGGAATGCAGTCATAGCAGCAAACTGGCTCTCCTTCTCGAGCCCTCTTGACAAATCCAGGATGACAACTTTCCACACATTTGGACTGAGGCAGGGACTGAGCAGAAGAAAAGGAAGGCCAAAGAAAAGGTGTTAGGACTCTCCGTCCAGGGAAAATGGAGGTAGAAGCAGGGATGGATTCTACTTACCTTTACCACTAGTTCGCAACGGGATTGGGATCGCTTCGCTTGCATTCCGCCTTGCTTCTGCTCATGCGCAGATTGCTGATGATGACATCCGGGGTGGGGGCCTCCCGCCGGTTTTACTACCGGTTCTTGTGAACCGGCCTGAACCAAGGGCAACCCACCACTGGGTAGAAGTGAAATTACCAAATAGTCTCTAGGCTTCATTGAGGCAAATATGAAATCCCTGACTCCTTCCAAACAGATGTAGGAGATATAACTACTGGCAGATTCTTCTTTTAGTTCCTGCCTTTTGCTTTTGGCATCTAACATTGCAATAAAGGATTTTTCTGCTTAATAAAATCTGGAGGGATGGAACTGAGAAAAGATCTAAGCATTCAGTGACAACCAGGGTTCCTCCTGCCCTTATAACACACATCCCTCTCCTCTTCATGGAGCCTCCCAAGCAGTCTAAGAAAACAATCTGGTTTCTGTTCCCCAGATTCAATTCTCAGGGATGGTCAACCACCTTTGGGGACTAGGCTGAGCCCACTTGAAATGGGTCCACAGGCTTTGGAAAACAGGGAAAAGGCACCCACCTTATTCAGCAACTTTAGTTGAGAAAGAGCATCTTGGTTGATAATAAGTCTCTGGCTTTCAAAAAATGCCAGAATCTCCTCCACACCATCCTTCTTGGGGAGAACCAACAAGCTGTCAATGCCCAGATCTGCTGTTATCTCTCCATTTTGGTCCAAGTACACCTTTCTCTCAGAAATATTGCAAAACTCGTTCTTCTCCAGAAAGGGATGAAACTAAGATTGAAACATCCATGAATTTTTAAAGCACAAAACTTCATTACTTATCCCACATTTGAATCTTTCTTCTACGGTTCTCTTACTTGATAAAAATGAGCCCTCTCCTGAAAATAAGCCCTAGCATGATTTTACATGTGTACCTAATGGAAGCCCCACCCACAAAATAAGCCCTAATTAAGTGTTGGGGTTCCAAGTAACACCCCCAACGAAATCAAACTCCAAGGCTTGAAGTTCCCCAAAGCTAACTTGTATTAAAGGTGTCATATTGGCACACCTGGGAAAACCCAAATCTGAGAGCTTCCGGGTTTTCCTCACCCAAAAGAAAGTCCAAGATCTTGCCCACATCACCCACATGTCCACCACGTCTCCAATCATACCCAGTCCGTAGAAGAGGATATCATCCTCCTCTTTTTTTTATTTTGATTTATATGCCGCCCTTCTCCAGAGACTCAGGGCGGCTTACAATGCGTTAAGCAATAGCCTTCATACTTTTGTATATTTATACAAAGTCAGCTTATTGCCCCCACAAACTGGGTCCTCAATTTACCTACCTTAGAAAGGATGGAAGGCTGAGTCAACCTTGAGCCTGGGGAGATTTGAACTTGCAGTAATTGCCGACAGCTGGTCTTTAATCACAATGCTTTTAGTCTGCTGAGCTACCCAGGCTCCTCTTCTTGTCACATCTGCCGGGCACCTTGGCCTTGACTTTCTACAAAGAATTTTATTATGGCTACAACTTACTTCCCTCTGTGCTATTCCCCCTCCCAACTTCCCACGGTAGGGTTGTGGCAGGCCTGGAGCCCGAAGACACACAGGAAAATATGGCTTCCAGGCCTGACAGGTGGCCTCCCCTCAGAAAAGATACGGGTCCTGAAAAGAGAGTAATGAGAAGGGGAGTTAATCCGGTCTAACCCCCCTTCCTCCCCTGGAGGACCCTTTGGCTTGTCCGGGTATTTATCATGGAATTGTTTAATTAGCCTGTCTGCTTTTACATTGCAGCCTTTGACCCAAGTGGCTTCAGACAAAGGGTAGGCTTTCCAATGTATCAGATATTGTAATTGCCCTCTGTATAGTCTGGAATCTAGTATTTTCTTGACTTCATAATGGGTCTCTCCTTGTACTGCTATGGGAGGAGGAGGTGGTTGGGTTTGGGGTCTTAGACTAGACCCAACCAAAGGTTTTAGTAAGCTACAATGAAATACCGGATGTATTTTCCCTAATAGGCGAGGACTGTCACCGGGTTAATTATCTTCACGATAGGGAAGGACCTAGGAATTTGAGGCCCAATTTCTTGCTAAGCAGTCTCAACTTTATGTGTTTTGTGGATAGGTTTTCCTATCACAAGGGGGGGTTGAAGCGAGCGGTGCTTGTCTGCTTGTTTTTTATATTCCTCTGCAGCTTGGGAGATGCCTTTTCTGTATTCTCCCACCCTTTTTTAGTGACTCCATCCATTCTCTTAAAGACACGGATGGAGAGGGGTTCTCTAGGAAGCTCTGGCATCGGGACAAATTCCATGCCGCTGGTGACTTGAAAAGGAGTGAATCCAGTGCTACTGCACACCGCATTGTTGTATGCCACTTCTGCAAACAGTAATAGGTCTGCCCAGTTCTCTTGCTGGTAATCTACATAGCATCTGATGCATTGTTCCACCATGGCGTTCATGCGTTCCACAGCTCCATTCGTGCTCGAATAGGAAGCCGAACTGAATCCTTGCGTGGATCCCATGGACCTCAGGAACTCACTCCAGAACTTGGCTGTGAATTGGACTCCTCGATCCAAGATGATGCAGTGGGGGGCTCCATGCAGTCGGTAGATGTGTTTGATGAATAGTTTTGCTAGCTTCTTTGCGGATGATAGTCCGGAGCATGCAGTGAAATGGGCTTGCTTTGAAAAGAGATCAAAATCTTGTTCAGATGGATTATTCCAGAAGGGGTGCTAGTAACGTGGCAAGGGAAGAGGATAAAGGTGGATACAATAGAGAAAGCGCAAAACTTGTATGAGCAGATAAGTGAGACAGAAAGATCCAACAGTGGAAGAGAAGAACTAGAAGGGAATGTTAGATCTAAAATAGCCACAGAACAACAGGATAGACCTCACAAGGGGAGGAATAATAGAAAAGAGACACAGGAAGAGAGTGGAAAATCAGAGGATGAAGGAGTAACAACGAGAGCAATGAATGAAGTGAAAAAGAAAGACAAGAGGTAATAGGAAGTATAGTTAAAATAGGTGATGGACTCAAATATAAAAATCATCTCACTAAATGTTAATGGTCTTAATTCGCCAATTAAAAGACACCAGATATTTAAAAAATTAATCAGGAAAAAATTAGACATAATTTGCATACAAGAGACACATATAAGAAGGCAAGATGAAAAGTATCTACAATGCAAAAAATTAGGAAAGATTTATACATCTTCAGCTGAAGGAAAAAAGAGAGGAGTAGTGGTGTATGTGAATGAGAAGGTAGAAAGCAAATTGATATATGCTGATCTGGATGGAAGAGTATTGTTAATAGAAATAAATATTAAAAACAGAAAAGTATTGTTGGTAGTATTATACGCGCCAAGTAATGGTCAAAGAGAATTTTTCCAAAAAGTGCATGAGAAAATAATTGAACAAAATATTGATTCAATTTGCTTACTGGGGGATTTGAATGCAATAGTTGACTGGAGAAAAGATTACATAAGGCCTATATTAGAGGCATAACTATTGCCTATAATAGTAAAAGGAAGAAAGAAAGGGAAAGGGAGTATAATAAGATACAAGAAGAAATTAGAACCTGGGAAGAAAAATTAGGTAGCCATCCAGGAGATGAAAAGATAAAAATTAATTGGATAACAGCTAAACACAAATTGAACCTGTTAGATCAGGAAAAAACTATCAACTCTTTGAAATATATAAAACAAAAATATTTTGAGCATGCAAACAAACCAGGGAGATGGATGACTTACAAATTAAGAGAAGAAAAAGAGAAAAGGACTATACATCAATTACAAGATAAACAAGGAAACTTACAGAAAAATATTGAACAGAAAAAGGAGATAGCAATCCAGTATTTTCAGGAACTATACAGTCAAGAGGAGACATCAGATGTGAAAATAAAACAATACTTGGAGGAGGATAAGACTTCAATAATTACGGAAGAGGATAGAGAGATGTTAAACAGAGAGATAACTAAAGAAGAATTACAGGAGACAATTAAAAGACAGAAAAATAATAAGACACCAGGAACAGACGGGATCCCAGTAGAATTATATAAAAGTGTAGGCGAGATTTTGAATTCAATTCTCCTGGAAGTATATAATGAAGCCTTGAGAAATGCAAAAATACCAGAGACTTGGAGAGAAGCATATATTTCATTGATCCCCAAGGAAGAGAAGGATACTACCCATATAAAAAATTACAGACCTATCTCATTGCTGAATTCAGATTATAAAATTTTTATGAGTCTACTGGCTAACAGGATAAAGATAATATTAAATCGAAAGATACATGTAGACCAGAACGGATTTCTACCAGGTAGGCAAATAAAAGACAACCTGAGGACAGTTATAAATGTAATAGAATATTATGATAAACACCCAGAAAAACAGGCAGCCTTAATCTTCCTAGATGCACAGAAGGCATTCGACCGAGTTAACTGGGAATTTATTAAGAAATTTGGAAAGAACTTTGAAGAATTAATTTCATCGATATATACTAACCAAAAGGCAAGAATATTAATTAATGGAGAAGCAACCAATTTTTTTGGAATAGGTAGAGGAGTAAGGCAAGGATGTCCTCTTTCACCACTGTTATTTATTTTAACCTTAGAAAATTTGCTTCAAAGGATAAGAGCTAAAGAAAATATCAGGGGGCTTAAAATAAAAGGAGAAGAATACAAGATCCAAGCCTTTGCAGACGACCTTGTATTCTTTCTGGAAGATCCTTTAGCAACTGAACCCTATTTAGTAAAAGAAATTGAAAAATTTGGAAAAGTAGCCGGTCTGAAAATTAAAAAGGATAAGACAAAAATAATAACAAAAAACCTAACAATAAAACAGACAGAGGAATTAGAGAAACAATCCTGACTAAAAGTAGTTAAGAAAATAAAATATTTAGGAATAAATTTGACAAATAAAAATATAGATATAAAGAAAAACAATTATGATAAATTGGTTTACCAAATTAAAAATGATCTAGAAAGGTGGGGAGGACTAAATATTTCATTTTTGGGAAGGATAGCTGCACTAAAGATGAACATCCTGCCGAGGCTCCTCTATCTATTCCAAACCATTCCAGTGAAATTAGAAAAGTTTTTTTATTAATTTTAATAAAATCACGACAAAATTTGTATGGGAAGGTAAAAAGCCTAGAATAAACCTGAGCACACTACAAGACGATAAATTTAGAGGAGGGTTTGGGTTTCCTGCGTGGGACAAATATTACAAAGCAGCAAGCCTGTTATGGATAAAGGAGTGGGTTAACTTAGAGAACCAACGTTTACTAAAATTAGAGGGGCATGATCTAATGATGGGGTGGCATGCCTTCCTGTGGACTGCTGGGAATAAAAGTTATCATTATTTTAAGAACCATATAATTAGAGATGCCTTAATCGATATTTGGCTGGAAATAAAAAAAAATGTTATAAGAAAGTTCCCGGGTGGTTTTCCACTGTGGAGGCGGTCATGCACCCAAACACCATATCCTTTCCAAAAATTATACAATACCGAGATATATTAGACTCAGACGGGTTATTAAAAACACGCCAGGAACTCAGAGATGGGGGAATAGAATTAGATTGGTGGCCCTACCTTCAAATACAAAATAGACACAGAAAAGATAGGGATGAAGGAGGAGTTGAGTTAAACCCAAATAGATTAGACAAAATTCTGGAAACGAAAGAAGGGAAGACGATATCTAAAATATATAAATATTTATTAGAATTGGAATTGAGTAAGAATTTAATTAAAGGGCAGATGATTGCCTGGAACAAAAACATAGGCGGAAATATCCAATTAGAAGAGTGGGAAAGAATTTGGGAAAATAATATTAAAATGACAAAATCGGTAAGTTATAAAGAAAACCAATATAAGATATGGTATAGATGGCACTTACCCCCGTCGAGGCTAGCACAAATGTATCCCAACTTGGACTGAAAATGCTGGAAGTGCAAACAGGCTAGAGGAACTTTTTACCATATGTGGTGGCTATGCCCCAAAACTAAGGCATACTGGGAGAAAATTAGAATGTGGATAATACAAATAGTAGGAGAAGAAATTGAACTAGACCCCAAGATATTTTTATTAGGAATTTACAAACAAAACATTAGAAAAGAAAAGATATACTTAATACACCACATAATTACAGCGGCGAGAATAGCGAATGCACAAGTATGGAAGAAGGAATATTTGCCAAACGATCAGCAAGTAATACAAAAGATATATTTGTGTGCGGAATCGGATCAATTAACGCAGAAATTAAAAAATGAGGAAAGCTCAAAATATTCTAGGGTATGGGATAGATGGTACGATTGGATCAAACAAAGACAAAATGGATAATGATACTTTTAATTGAATATGAAAGTTAATTTGAACGAGCAATATATGTTATTATACTCTTAGTGAATTGTAAATTAAGAATGAAAATTGGAAAGGTATTTGTATGATAACTTTATATAAGTACCCATGATGACTTCACCGACAAAAGGCATGTGGATGAAAATGGGACAAGCAATGAATGGTATAATGTATGTATATATGTGTGTATATGTATAGTGATCACATATAGATACTTAAGAGAGTAGAAACGAATTTCATCATTGACTACGATTTATGGACATGGATATTTTAATATGGTTTTTATCTGTTTTTGTATACATTCGAAAGTTAAATAAAGTTTGTTTTGAAAATTAAAAAAAAAAAGAAAAGAGATCAATAACAGTCCAAATTACCGTATTTCCCCCACTTTCTGGGAGCTCGACTATGAAATCCACTGCACTTTCCTCCCAAGGTCTGCTTGTGGAAGAAGTCCTGGCAGTTTGCCTGGTCTTGTCTTCATCGCTGCGCATGTGGCACAACTTTTAACGTAGTCTTCCGCCTCTGCTTTCATTTTTGGCCACCAAAATTGTCTCTTGTGTGGTGCAGGGCTTTCAGGAATCCAAAGCGGCCCACAAGTTCAGAGTCGTGGCTGTGTTGGAGCATCTCAAGTCTTAGGCTGGCTGGGATGTACAATTTGGATCCTTTCCACACCAGTCCATCCCTCGTGGTTACGGCATCTTTGTTGTCATTGAGCCAAGGGTCTGCGGACAGCGCTGCCTTTAGCTGTACCGTTAATCCGTCTCAACCAGGTCAGGTGGTCGTCGGCTAATAGGTTTTTTCCTGCCAGTATGTATTACAGTTTGAATTTAAAGTGCCTGAAGTATTGAGCCCAATGGACCTGCTTGGGGGACAATTTCCTGGGGGTCCTTAGGGCCTCAAGGTTTTTGTGATCAGTCCAGACCTCAAAAGGCACCTTACATAGAGAGAAGGGGGAGAGAGTGATAAAGAGAGGAGGAGAGAGAGGGAGAGAGATGTATAGAGAGAGAGGAGTAGGAGAGAGGAGGGAGACAGGCAGACAGAGATACAGAGAGAAGGGGAGAGAGATATATACATGGAAAGAAGGAAGGGAGGGGAGGAGAGGGGAGATACAGAGAGAGAAGGGGCAGAGAGGGATAGAGAGAGGAGAGGGGGAGATACAGAGAGAGAAGGGGCAGAGATATAGAGAGGAGGAGGGGGAGAGACAGAGAGAGGGGGAGGATGGGGAGAGATACATGGAGAGAGAGAGTGAGAGGGGGAGAGAGAGATACAGAGACAGCATAAGAGGGGAGAGAGACACACAGACACAGATAACAGAAAGAGGGGGAAGAGAGATACATGGAGAGAGAGGGAGGGAGGGAGAGAGGGGGAGAGAGATGTATAGAGAGAGAGGAGGAGAGAGGAGGGAGAGAGACAAATGCACAGAGATACAGAGAGAGTATGAGTGGGGAGAGAGACAGACACACAGAGAGATAGAGGGGGGGAAGAGAGATACATGGAGAGAGAGGGAGGGAGGGGGGAAAGGGGGAGAGGTGGGGAGAGAGATACAGAGAGAGGGAGGAAGAGGGGAGAGACATATATACAGAGAGAGGGAGGGGGGACATCATTTGAAATCATTTTAGATGTCAAAAGGGTTTTGTGGTTCCAGGTGTTTTTTAACAACTGGTTCTCTGTCCTAATGATTGGCTGGGTAGGCATGGCTGGGTAGGGGGTCATGTGACTGGGTGAGAGTGAGTGACATTGAGTTGGCCACGCCCATCCAGGTTTTGTGGCTCCTGGTGTTTTCTTTTCTGTGGGAAACGGGTCCAAATGGCTCTTTTGAGTGTTTAAGGTTGAAGACCCCTGGACTAGTGGTTAAGGCACTGGGCTATGAAGCAAGAGGCTGCGAGTTCAAATGGGGCCTTGGTCATGAAAACCAGTTGGGTGATTTCGGGCCAGTCACTCTCTCTCAGTCCAACTTACCTTACAGGGTTGTTGCTGTTGTGGGGAAAATGAACACAACTACTCCTTGGTGCTCAGCCTGGGACCTTACTCCTCTTTTACTCCTCTGGAAAGGGGAGAATCCAAATCCCTAGGAGTCATATTGCATTCCAAATGTAGCCCTAAGGAGGGAGGCAGGACTGGCCAAAATCAAAACAGGTACGTAGATTTACATTTTTGCACCTTGCTTAAAACTTCTCTTTTCCCCTACAGGTTTCAGTTCTCTCCTTACAGAAGACAATTTTAAATCAGGGGAGTTCAGGGCCATCTTACAAAATCTCCGGTCTCTGGGCTTCTCCAGGGAAGGGCTTTTCATGATGGGGGATGAGTTAGTGCACTTAGTGAACTCAAACAAGGGATCATAGATCTGGAAATCCAAAGAGATCAGGCTGCTCTTCCCAAGAATGTTTATTTGAGCAGCCAAACTCCCCCTTTCAAAGCAGCGAAATATTTATATTGAATAATCATGTCAAAAATCCAAAGGGCATTAACCTTAACGCACTGCAACATGATTCTCACAGCAGTCGTAGAAGGCCGATACAAAGGAATAGCGTATGAACTGAGACTGGGTCCCTGTCAACAAGGGGCCACAGAATCTGTAGCTCATGTCCTGTTAGGCTGCATCTGCTATCAGGACTCACGGATTCACTTTATAACGCCTCTCCGGATAAAATATCTGGGAAATACGGACCTCTTTTATTTGCAACTATTATGATCAGATCAGCACCGAGTAGTTTCTCTAAATGGGGCCCAATTCTGCTCTACTGCACGCAAACTCTAACTGCCCATTGATTTTATTTTATTTTTATTTTTCTCTAGTACTGTTTTAAATGCTTTTATTTCTAATGCTGGTGTGGGACTGTAATAAAAACTGATTGATTGAAGGAGGAAGATATGTTGGATCCATTTGCCGTCTTGAATTATTTGTAAATAAATAAATACATATTTGTGAAAATATCGTACTTGGCTGCAACTGAAAATGGGTCCTGAGAGAAGACAAGGAGAAAATGATGACAGCAGATTCTCCAATTTACAAACTCTCTCAGTTGGACGAGGGAAGATACAACACTTCTCTAACAACTGAAAGAGGTTAGCCATAAACTTCAGATCTGCTCCCTGTTATTCCAGAGCGTCAGACATGAGTAATTTGATGGTCCAAATCTGTTGACCTTTTTCATTGAGATGGTTCCCCTCCTTCTCCCCTGGATTCCTTCTCCAAAAGAACCAAGATAAATGGATCCATATTGAGACCCCATACCTGCCATGGCTGCAGCCTTACAGCCCCCAAGATCTTTTCTCTCTTCTCCCTTCTCCTTCTCATTCTGGAGGAATAGGCAGCATTCAAGGCCTGAGCCAGAGTCTTCATGATACTGTAGGCATGGAGGTAAATTGGGATCTGGAAGCTCTTCCTTTTCCGTTGGGTCTCCAGTGGGGCTATTTGGGTGCATCTTTTGCGGCCTTTGACAGAAAAGACGGGCTTTGAAAGAGAACAACGAAAATACCGACCTTCAGATCCATTTTCCACAAAGAAATAGGGTTCAAAGGCATCATCCTTTGGCCTTTCTTTTGCCAGAAAAGCAAAGTTCCAAAAACTATGGATGTATTTGAGAAGTCTGTGCTTTTTTATATTGTACACTCCAAAATTTGTGATGATCCAGACTTTCCCTTCAATGGGTTCTGGCAAACGCATAAGTGCTAAATGGAAAGGAAGAATTCTTTCTCTAAGGGAAACAAATTCTATGAAGTGAATAAAGACGTTGACTTGTCTCCACTTAGAGAGGGCCTCCCTGAGGGGTGCTGCATGTTCACTTGTTGAGAATCGTCGTGATATAACCACACAAATTCCATTCCTAACAAGCATAGGAGGGAAAGTCCTCATGAAATATTCTCCCTTCTCTGTGTCTGAAGCAAAGAGGCCAATTAAGTTCCATCTGAAATGGAGGAGCAGTTGGACAATTGCTGGATAGTGGAACCCTTCTTTGGGTTCCATCAGGTGGAAAAAAGGGAATTGACTTTTATCACTCAGAGCCCCTGAAGAAATTTCAATACTGATCTGAAAAGGTACAGAAGAATGCTCTGTTATTTGGATCAACTCCAAACTATTGGCTATTGACAAATCCACAACTCCTAATACAAATTGTCAGTTATACAATTCAAGAAGTCTTTCATTGCAAATGTCTCTGTTTTAACAGGCACTATTTTGGGAGACTGCCAGTTTTAATAGGTGTAATTTTAAATAAATAATTATATACCCTGAATTTATACAAAGAAGAAATTATGTAAATTCACAATTCATCTCCGAGGGCAGCAGCTGAAGTCTTTTTATCCACCTCAAAGATTCTCCTCAGATGCTGTGATTCAGTTTTTCCATTAGTGGCATTTATTAGATGCCAAACATCAGCTTGATATAAGATTTCATGGTCTTATTACCAAGGTTACCTTGGCCTTATATTCTTTAATAAGTGGGGATAAGGAAGCTGGATGGAGAGCTATGATTTTTTAAATTTTAGCTCTAGATTCACTCTTGTCTGGGCTCTAACTGAGCTCCTTTGATAATGAGGGATCCAAGATTTGGTCTCAGAGAAAACTAACCCAGGTAAGGAAAGATGTTACTTGCTCTCCTGGATTACCATCAAATAGGCATCTTTCCAAAGACCATCAATTTTCAATTTGATTTATTAATAATCAGACAATTACTATGACAATAAGCACCAGGTTTTCTTAATAGCCTACACAATCCAAATTATGAATATGATAATAATGTCACATTATCAGGTTGTTTCGATATGTATTTATTACCATAGACCAGGAGTCTGCAACCTTAAACACTCAAAGAGCCATTTGGACCTGTTTCCCACAGAAAAGAAAACACCGGGAGCCACAAAACCTGGGTAGGCATGGCCAACTCAACCTCACTCACTTCCATCAGTCACATGACCCCCTAGTCATGCCTACCCAGATGGTCATTAGGGCAGAGAAAAAACACTGGAAACAGCAAAACCCTTTTGACATCTCCCTCCCTCCCTCCCTCCCTCTGCTCTCCCCCTCTCTCTGTATCTCTCTGTCTCTGCCTTGGCCGCTTCTCCATCCCCCGCTGTTGCCCTTACCTTCTCAGGCCAGGTGAGGAGTGATGTGGGGGAGGGGAGGGCGAGGGGCAGGGCCAGCCAGTTGTGGGATCACCTGACAAGGAGCCACAGCAGTGGGCCCAAAGAGCCACATGCAGCTCCGGAGCCGCAGGTTGCTGACACCTGCCATAGACATATGTACTTCAGGATCCTTCATTAGAGCAGGTAAGTCATTAATACCTAGACTGAATAACAAGGGTTCAAATATGCACCCTTCTCTTCCTCCTTGGTAAGTATCGATCCTTCTTCTCATGGCTCCATTGAGCCCCAACCTCCCTCTCAAACAAGGACCTGGAGAAAGGGCTTGGATCAGGGCCAACAGTCTGAGCTCCATTTTAAGGGCAATCAATTTCTCCCAAAATATTTCTCCTTTCACTGTGCCAAAAGCTGCACTATCATCTGTAAAGCCAAACAACCATGGTTTACCCAGCTGACATATTTTGTGATTAGGTATTTAAAGCCAAATCTTAATTTGTGCATTATTTATTATAAAAAATTATATACCTTTTAACTCTGCCTAAAACCTTCTTGTTCTTCTGCAAGTAAGGGGCTTTTGTTCTACCCTCTCTCAAATTTACCTAAGAGGAAATTTACCACAGGATCTCTTAGATTAGAGTAACTGGCCTGCAATTGCTAGAGACCTTTTCATTCCATTTTTATAGGTATAGACTCTATTGACAACATGAATCCACTTGGATAAGGCAGATATTACTGATATGTGAAAATGAACATGTTAACTTAGGAGGACCTCAAAACCTGGTTATTTTTTTAAAATAGTCAGATATTGAGTAGAATATCCTCTACAGAGACCTTATGGCTCTTCAGGCCTTTCATGGTGAATTTGAACATGAACATAATAGACTAAAACATAGTTGACAAGTTCACTAATATTCTGAAAAACACCTCATGAATTCCAGAAGATATTGCATCTATTGCTCATCCACCACCACCACACACTTTACCAGAAGGAGAAAAGCACACACAAACCTGTGGGACTTTGTAGGTGTCTGTTAATGTTGACATCTGGATGGAGATGTCCCTTCTAGCTCCATCAATAAGAGCTAGGAGGTTCTCCTTCCTTCCACAGCCATAGTTGGGGACATTGGCTTCTCCAGTGGAGAGAATGTCCAGCAAGGCATCTGAAGTGCCAAATGTGTTCAAATAGTTGTCATGGATGTTGTAGCCAAGGGTGAGGTTGTGCAGGAGCTGGGGATTCTTGTTGACCACTTGAATGGTGAAAAGCAATTGTAGGACATTATGAATAGGATAACGATCCCTATTGTAAAACAATGTTCATGTTATTTTAGTCAACAGTAACAACAAATACTTTTTTAATATATAATCCTCCACAAGCCTACTGAGCCTTTGGTCAAGATTGATTGAAAACCAATGAACAATTACACAAATATGGAAGTGGGCTGAGAAGAGGGAACTACAATTATTTCAATCACTACTTAAACAAAGTTCAGTATTCGAGGGATGAACTCAGGATTGAACTGGGAAAGGAAAATAATCTGCATTTCCTTCAAATTTTTTTTATCAAACCCATCTTTGGATTTCAGTCTCTTCCACAAAATTAGACAAAAGAGGGAAGCCATGGAAATCATTCAGGAAATTAGACAGATCCTGCGGTATAAAAGTAAGTGAAATAATAAAAAGGAGAGTGTTAGAATTAGAAAATGGAGGGAATGCAAGTCCATCACCCTGAATGACTTACGAATTAGTTTGAGCAGGAGGAGCCATGTTGAAAGGCAAATTTATATGTGACATTTCTTTTGCAGTTGTGACTATACTAATGAGATGGTCTCCTGGCCTGTAAAAGCTCCATAGCCTTTTCCCATCCTGGTGCTCCAAATTCAGAGGGCACTTCATTCAAAGCTTCCCAGAGACTGGATGGGACACCAGCAGCATCAGAAGCAGAAGCAGGAGGTCCATCATTCATAAGGCGAATCAATCCACTTCCTGTTTCTAACACAAAGAACAGAAACAGTTGGGAAAATGCAAAGACTCTCAGAAATGCCAGTCACTTTCCTGATATAAACAGAGAACCAGTCAGCTTCACCTGGAAAGGAGAGAAGAGGTACAGTCAAGAGGAGAGCCTCTACCTGTGCCAAAGCTTGTTCCCAGAGAGCTTGACCCAGGGAATTTATCCTTTTCTGATGCAAGAGCCTTTGCATGTGGCTTCATTCTGATGTCTACATCAATGTCAACAACTCGAGAAATGGCATCACAGGTCTCAAAGGCCCAGATGGTCATAATTACAGTGAAAAGCAACTTCTCCTCTTGGGATCCTAAACTTTTTAGGGCTCCATTGAAGTCAATGCCATTGAACTCTCCTCTTGCCTGTCTTCTCATGCCAAGGAGGCCATCAGTGCCCTTCAACTCTGCCCAATGTTAAGAGTGGGGCCTGTTCGGAATTCTGTTTTATATCAGAATCCCATATATCCATCCTCATTGCAGCTGACTTTAAAATTGCTCATTTCCCATCTTTTTCTAGCAATATTAAATTTTGGAAAACAGCTCATTAAGAAGCAGGAAAGTGACAACTTGTGGAGAATATTGTTGAATAAATAGGCAGAAAATTATAAAGTGGACGGAAGTTTTTATTTTTTTTCTTGTCATTTCCAGGTTCATATAATGCACTAAGATTCTTTATATTTTGACCTTTCTTAGTTTATTAAATAAAGAATGGATTGTAAGGTCTGCAGCTGAGATCTATCACCTCCCCCTCTCTCTCTTTATTCAATTCATTGGCCACCCACCTTATCATCTACAAAGATGGTGGGGAGGCCCACAGTGTGGTGGTTGGTGCAACCTGATTTCTAGCGACATGATTTTTGGAGATCTGGTGGGGCTTCCTCTGTTGTGGGGATGTACTTGGGGACAGGAGGGACCCCTTTGACCTTCCCTGAGGCTGAGACTTTCTATACCCCAAATCCTCCGAGGGGTTTGAAGGGGCTGTTGGAACTCCTTCCTTCCTGCTTTCCTTGGATCGATTGTTCAGGGATTCTGTGTCTTCACTGGGGGTGAGAGGACATTAATATGGACCTCTTGGCCTAGAAGGGGGAACTGGAGGGCTGAGTGAGGGGGGGGGACTGAAGGGACAGGCAGGTCCATCCTGACAGGGAAGAAGAGAGGAGGGCCCATATCCCACGTCCACCACTTGGAAGTTCTCCCACTCAACGTCCCCCAGATTCCGCTCTCAGGGCCTGGGGGCTCCGAGTTCAAACTGTGGCTTTTCAATGCCAGGTGGATGTGCCATTAGACTCTGTTCTCCTCCAGGATGTTCCCAGCCATGTCTTACCGAAGCCGTGTTCTGCCCAGAGAGGAGGAAGCCCCTTCTCGGTCAAGAATGAGCCCACCCCAAAGTCCGAGGTTGTCCCAGGGGAGGCCCCAGAGGAGGGGAGGAGGGGGGGATGTTGTCATCCAGAGTTTCTTATGGGCTTTGAGGAGGCTCCACGTGGACCTCTGGTTGGTCTCAGGGGGGCTGCGAGGACCCCGGCCTGGTCAAGTGTGTGGTGTGAACGTGGTCCTTGCGAGAAGAAAAGTGTCCCCGATACAGGCAGTCCTTGACTTACAACCACCATTGACCCCAAAATTTCTATTGTTAAGTGAGACATCTGTTAAGTGAGTTTTGCCCCATTTTAGGACCTTTCTTGCCACAGTCATTAAATGAATCACTGCAGTTCTTAAATTAGTAACCCAGTTATTAAGTGAATCTGGTTTCCCCATTGATTTTGCTTGTGAGACGGTCGCAAAAGGGGATCACGTGACCCTGGGACACAGCCATAACGGTCATAAACATGAATCAGTGGCCAAACATCTGGATTCTGATCACATGACCCTGGGGATGCTGCAAAGGTCGTAACTGTGGAAAACGGTCATAACTCACATTTTTCAGTGCTGTTGTAACTTTGGTCACTAAATGAACTGTCGTAAGTCGAGGACTCCCTGTGTATCCTCTTGTTCAGCTTCTCTCCAATGAATTAAGATCCTTCGGAGTTCCCATAATCCACCGACTCCTCGGCCAACAGGTTCAGCCTCAGGAAACAAACCATGGTTAAAAGTTGCAAATGTGAACGTGGCCATTGGGGAAGGGACCGGGTTAAGTGGGTTGCGTGGATCTCACCAGAGTCAGTTGGGTGTGGTGGTTGTTAAATCCCAGGGGACCCTGAGTTCCAGTCCTGCCTCGGGCACCAAGCCAGCTAGGAGACTCTGGGCCAGCCACTCTCTCAGAGACCTGCGGGGTTGGCTGGGAGGGAGAGGGGCTCTGACATCACAGGTGGGGACAGGTGGTCCTCCCTGGTGAGCCCTGGGCACCTGCAGGCCAGGTGAGGCTGGTGGGGTCTAGTGGGGAAATGCAGTCAGCTGCCAATTTGCTTCTTCCTCCTTATCTGGGAAGTGGGGCACCCCATAATGGAGGCGGGTCTGTCTGGCCTTGCAGGGAAGGGCTGAGGTAGGGAAATGGGGTGGGGGGATCCAAGTCTGGTTTGCTAGCTTTGGATCTGGCAGGTGGGTGTTGTTCCCCCAGGGGTCAGAGGTTGTGTGAAGATGAACCAGCTTGGTCCTGGCCAGAATAGCCGGCTGAGGCAGGAGCAGAGTTTCTTGGGAGATTAAACTGGGCTTTCAAGGCCTCTTGGGGGATCAGGGTTGGATCTGGCCCTCCTCAGCCAAGCCCAGCACTGCCCTGACCCCTTCCGTCCCCTTTGCAGGACCCCACAGCGGAGCCCTTTCAGGAGTGACGTCTGAATGTCTCACCAGGTGGTTGATGAACTGAGCTGAGTGGCCAAACACCTTTAACCATCATGGAAGGGTGTGGCCTCCTTAACCTGGATTGGGAAGGAACCCTCTTTCCTGGGCTGACTTGAGTGGGCCAAGTTCACAGCTCATGTGAAGGGCATCCAGATGCTTCCAGGCTTTCCATGACAGCTGGGTGCACCTGAGCTGGGCATTGCCCACAGTCAGCCCTGAATCTTGTCTGGGGGCGCAAAGGAGTTGGGTTCTAGAGGGAACCAATCTCAAAGCGGCTTCCTTCTCCCTTCCATCCCCACAGGAGCCTCTGAGGACCAGGGGTCTCGTCCTTGGTCACCCCTGAAGCCCCTGAAAATATTGACTGGGAGTTTGAAATAGGTGGACTCCATTTCACCCATTTGGGTGCCTGGGAACCTTCCCCCATCCTGTGTCCATGTGTGAAGCAGGTCATCACCCTAACCTGGCATCTGATTGATGCATTTTGCCATGGCCCATTATGCCAACGTAGCAGTTCTCCTTCATGAACCTGGATTAAGGGTGTTGTATGAACTCCCCTAGATTCACCAGCAACCAGCTATGCGATGATGGCCAAACCAGGACATCCGGGTGGGTGGGCAGAGCCTCGTTCTGCCACCATTACCGCATCTCCTAACCACACGCCACCACCACTACCATTTCACCCCTGGTTCAGAAGATTAACTGGTGACTTTGATGCTCTTTCTCCTGCTTGGAGCCCCACAGATGCTTTTGGATGCTGGTTTCCAGAATTCCCAGTTAGGCCAGGCCTAAGAATACTGGAATTGCTGGGTGTTTATGAAGCCCAATTTAAAAGGGGAATGTGGTTATTATCCCCACTTTAGCTCTCTCTCCTGCCAAGCGTTGGGAGAAATATTGGATGCTGCTTGCTTTAAAGAGTCTTTTTTCCAAATCAAAGTTCCAGGTTTCCCATAATCCTCAGCCACAGCTATGCAGTTAGCAGAGACAGTTAGATTTTTTTAACTCTGCAAAGTTCGAAAAACTAGTTTTTCATTAAAGTTGACTTTGTTCTTGGAGTCTGGCCCCACTATTGCATCAGCCCTTTTGTGCGGTGCCCTTGAGCATTAGCTTTCAAAATAAAGTAAATGTTGGTCCAACTCAGCTGGCAGCTATTTCAGATCTGTAGCAGGCTCTGGCATTAACTGGCCCCTGGGATTTTCTCTTTCATCACTATGCAAACAAATCTCAGATTTATTTGTTTCTTTAGCCACAGGTGCCATGTATTTCCCCCGGAGCCACTTTCAAGCATGGAGACCCCAAACCTCTCAATTCTAGATGACAGATTTAATTCAATCTCTGCTCCTATTATTTTGAATCACATGAAGATTATTTCCCTCTCATTTCCCTCCAGAGAATTTCCCAACAATCTTTGAATCCAAAAACTAGCTGAATTATCCAGGGATCCCTCCTGAGAGGGAGAATTATGATAAAAGTTTCAGCTCTGCTGTTTGGCCAAATCCTCCAGGGGAGACTTTGGGCAGAGAAATATGGAGTTTTGGGACAGGCAGAGTCTGTGCTTTTGAATGTATATCTCTCTCTCCTTTCCATATGAAGCTGAGTGTTTCTCTGTGATTGAAGAAGGAAAGCAACTGGATCATATTCAACCCTATGAGAGTCCTTTGAATTCTTCTAATTCTTCTTTAGAAACAGGACAGGGATTCATTGATTCACCCCATGAATGATGGACCTCCTGCTTCTGCTTCTGATGCTGCTTTTGTCCCATCCAGTCTCTGGGAAGCTGAGCATGAAATGCCCACTGAGTTCGGAGAACCAGGATGGAAAACAACCACAGAGCTTTTACAGACCAGAAGACCATCTCATTGGTCTAGTCTTCAGTGGAAATGAAAGATTGCATACAAAGTTGCTTTTCAACGTGGCTCCTTCTCTTCAGTTTGTTTTCCACGATCCGTAAGTCATTCAGGGTGATGGAGTTGCACTCCCTCCATTCTAACACTCTCCTTCTTTTCTGCTTTCTTTTTTTTTTCATTTATTCCTATATTGGGGAATATGTTTAATTTCCTGATTTTGATTTCCATGGCTTCTCTTTTTTTTTTCTGATTTTGTGAAAGAGATTCACATCTAAAAATGGGTCTGAAAAAAGGTTGAAAGGACTCCAGATTATTTTCCTCTCTCAGTCCAATCCTTAATTTATCACTTGTATAATGGATTTACTTAAAGTAGTGGTGGAATCAGTTGTAGTTGCTGAACCTCAGCTCATTTCCTGGTTTTGGATCAATGTTGGTTTAAGGCTCAGTAGGCTTCTGAAGGATTATATATTAAAAGAAGTATTTGTTGTTCATGTTGATTATAACAACATGTTTTAACAATAGGAACATTTCTGATTTTTCATATGGCTTACTATTCATTTTCAACATTCAAACGGTCAACAAGAATTCCCATCTCTTGCACAATCTCACACTTGGCTACAACATCCATGACAACCATTTGAGCACTTTCCGCACTTCAGATGCCTTGCTGGACATTCTCTCCACTGGAGAAGCCAATGTCCCCAACTACGGCTGTGGAAGGAAGGAGAACCTTCTGGCTGTTCTTGATGGAGCCAGGAGGGACATCTCTATCCAGATGTCAACATTAGGAGGCACCTACAAAGTCCCTCAGGTTTGTGAGTGTTTTTCTCCCTCTGGTAAAGTGAGGGGTGGGTGGTGGTGGGTGAGCAATAGACGCAATCATGTCTTCTCCATGGAATTCAAGAGCTGCTTTTCTCCATATTCTCCATATTTTACCCCATTATGCTCATGTTGAGATTAATCATAAAAAGCCTGAAATGCAAGCAATACATTCCCTGGAGAAGATATTCTACCAACTATTTAACGGATCAAAAAATATTCCTGGTTGTTGGGGCCTCTATTGGCATCTTCATTTTCACAGATAAATAATGCCTGCCATATCCACTAGGATTGAAGTTGGCAATAGTAGCATTTTATCCATCTAAAAAGTGAAATAAAAATTACTCTAGAAATTATAGACCAAATAGACTAGCAGATATTGTGGCTAACATTTATGCCATGATCCTCTTAGTTAAACTTGCGAAAAATGCATTCTTTGCAGAAGAACCAGAAGGTTTTAGGTAGAGTGAGAAGCTATATAGATTTTATAAGAAATGATGGATAAGTTAATAATCTAACATTGGCAACAAATTTGTCTTGAAATATCTCATCTACTGTATATCAGTGAGGTAAAACAAGGTTTGCAGGCATTCTAGATGTTAGTGCAGCATTTGACTCAATAAACAGAGGAATATGATGGAGAAAATGTTTTGCCCTCAAAATGGAGCTCAGCCTGTTGGCCCTGATCCAAGCCCTTGTTTGAGAGGGAGGTTTGGGCTCAATGGAGCCATGAGAAGAAGGATCTATGCTTACCAAGGGGGAAGGGAAAAATGCATATTTGAACCCTTGTTCTTCAGTACAGATATGAATGACTTCCTAGGACTAATGCAAGATCAAAAAACAGATCATAAATAAATGTTATTTCGCTTTTTGACAAAACTGACTAAATTAGTGGACCAATGAAAGGCAGTGCATGCAATGAAAGGCAGACCAATGAAAGGCAGTGTACAGTAGTTGGATTTCAGAAAGGCTTTGACAAAGAAACCACAACCTATTTCTCGGGAAGCTGAAAATATATGTGATAGATAACATCACCCCCAGATGGGCTCAGCCTGTGCTCCTCAATGGAACTACGTCTGCACGGAGGGAAACAAGCAGTAGGGGACCCCAAGGTTCCATTTTAAGCCCAGTTCTCTTCAACACGGTATCCCATGGGATTGTCTTTTTTAGAATTTTGATATTAATTTTAATCGAATTGTTTTAAAAATGGGCCAAATTTATATTAGTTATTTTTAAAACTTTTTAACTTTTGTAATGACCATTTTTTAATCTTGGCTGTTCACCGTCCTGAGTCTGCAAGGAGAAGGGCAGTATATAAATTTAATAAATAATAAAATAATAATAATAATCACACGTTCATGAATGAGTTGGATGAGGGGAGAAATGGGAAATCAACTAATTTGCACATAATACTAAAGTGGTAGGAATAGCCAACATCCCAGAAGATAGGCTCAAGATTCAGATAGATCTAGATAGACTTGAGTGCTGGGCTTATTTAACTAAATGAAATTCATTGTAGAGAAAAGTAATGTTTTTCACTTAGGCTAGAAAAACCAAATGTCCACTTACACATTAGGTGAAACCTGGCTCAATAGCAGTAATTATGAGAGAGATATTGGAGTCCTACTGGACAATCACTTAAATATGACCCAGCAATCTGTGGCTGTAGAAAATCAGAGGCCAGGCATTTACTCTGATCAAAGATGTCTCTCCTGCTCTCGCAGAGAGCTTTATTTTTTATACAGTTTTACACAGGCAGATAAAAGGCAGGACAGCAACAGGGTTCTAATTGGAAAATCCTCCTCCCTGTTCCCCCACTCAGAAGGAAGGTCAGTTAACACAGACCAGAGCCAGAATGAGATCATCTAGGAAGAAGATCCATGACACCAGAAACGGAAGCAGTTTGCTGCATTCTGCCCAAATTAATTCTTCTATCCCTACATGTGGCAGCAGCCAAAAAAGCTAATTCAGTCCTAGGCTGCATTAACAGAGGGATAAAATCAAGATCACATGAAGTATTGGTACCGCTTTATAATGCCTTGGCAAGACAACACTTGGAATAGTGCATCCAGTTTTAGTCTCCATATTATAAAAAAGATGGAGAGACTCTGGAAAGAGAGCAGAAAAGAGGAACTAAGATGATTAAGGGCCTGGAGACTAAAACTTATGAGAAACAGTTGCAGGAATTGGATATATCTAGTGTAGTTACCAAAAAAAAATTTGGAAAAGTTGTTCAGTTTTATTTCTTATACACATAATATAAAATGTACATTTTCTTATACACAAATAATCCTACATATACATGTTTTCCTTAAAGAAAGCATTAAAATAAGGCATTTTAATTACATTCAGAGTTGCTCTTCTACCCTTTCTTCCCTCAACCCTTCTTCTTCTCCTCTTTCCCTTCCTTTCCCCCCTCCTCTCCTACTTTCTCTTCCCTCCTCTCCTACCTCATCCTACTTCCCCTTCCTTTCCCCCATTCCTCTCTTCTTTTCCCCCTACTCAGCTTCTCTCCTACTCCTATCCTCTCCCCTTCCTTCCTCTCCTTTTCCCTTTCTTCCATTCCTCTCCCTCCCTCTCCTACTTTCTCCTTCCTCCTCTCCTACCTCTTCCTACTTCCCCTTCTTTTCCCCCACCCTCTCTTCTTTTCCCCCTACTCACCTTCTCTCCCACTCCTGTCCCCTACCCTTCCTTCCTCTCCTTTTTCCGTTCTTCATTTCTCTCCCTCCCTCTCCTCTTCCTACCCTCTCCTCCTCTCTCCTTTCTATCTTCTTTGTTGTGGAATATTCTCCTACTTTGGTATCTGAACAACTCCTGTATTCTAATAGTATATACTTTCTTTCAATTTCTTTTCAGATTTATTCTACCAGTATTTATCATCATAATTGTACATTTCTTATTATTATTTTCTTTCTCCCCCCTCCCATCCCCCTTTTTCTTTTCTTTTTTTTATTGAAAAGTTTTACAAACAAAAAATAAATTTCACCCCCCCACCTCCCCTTCCCATCTCCCCCACCCCCCTCCCCCAGCGACTTCCCAGAATAAATACAGGGTAAAAGTTAATAACAATCCATAAGAAAACCCAAAAAAAACTAATAAATTACAGATTTAAACATCACTTGGACTTTAACTCTGCTTATACAAAACTAAATATAACCGCACTTGCTTGAAGGTAGTTAATTTTTCCATAAACAAAGAGAATTTTTAAATATCCACTAGATAAATTAACATAATTTAACACCAACTAATAATATCTTAGTGCCCTTATAGGTACTTTGAGAGAACTAGTAACCTTAAATTTAACAGCCAAATAAGTTTTCTCAGTTTAAGACAATCATAAACAAAGAGAATTTTTAAATCATAACTCCTAAATATCCTACTTAGAAATAATTAAGGGTGAGCTTTAGTAATACGCTTTAAAAATCAAAATATGCAGTTTCATCCATCTACTTCATCTTATAACTACTCTTGCTTAAAGGTAATTAATTTTTATTTTAAAAACAACTATACAATTTCTTGAAACCCTTTAAAGATAAACAATTCATTTTCCCACTCCTAATTTTTAAGTATCCACTAAATTACATTAGTATGATTTAAAGCCAGCTAATCTTAAATTTAACACTCAGACAAACTTTCTCAATTCAGAGTAAACATAAACAAAGAGAATTTTTAAGTCTTAAGCCCCTTAAAAGTAGTAACCTTAAATTCATCAGCCTTACATACAAATGGTTAAAAATAAACATATGCAACCTGTAACCACTCTTGCTTAAAAGTAATTAATTTTTATCCAATAGGTTACATTAATGTGATTTGAAACCAACTGTACAATTTTGTAATATCTCAATTCTATTCATAATCACTCTTGCTTTTTCAAATCCTCCTAAATATAATTACTCTTACTTGAAAATAAAAATACAATTTCATCTATATAATTCATAATATAATTACTCTTACTTGGAAATAAAAATACAATTTCATCTATATAATTCATTTTTTTAATCCATGATTATTCTTTTTTTTTTCACCATGTTATCCTGCCTAATAATGAAAGGAAAAATTCTTCCATTTCTTTTTTCTTTTTTCCCGAACCTTCTTCTTCCGTTTTATTCCTCCATTTTCTTTTCCTTTTGTCAACTCGTGAATATTCCACCATAGTTTTTGAGCAGTTCCTTGTACAAATCCTTTTAAAAAACACATATCCTTAAGTAGAGTTAAAAACCCATATTTGTAGAGAAATGGTAATGTTCCATTTCAAATTCTTTTGGGTACCTTGAGAATCCAAAAACCTCCTGAATCTTTTCCTTCCATCTGCATCTGAACCTCTGAGCAGCTCTCTCTCCGTACCTCCACTTTAATTTCCTTCAAGCCTAACAATTTTCCATTCTTGATTTGAGAAACATCTGATCTTTTTTCTACAGGCGCATTTCTCTGAACTACATCTTCCTCCTCTTTGTCAGCCCTTGCATCTTCATCCTCTGTTTGAGTAAAAATCTTATTCAAAAGCTCATCCAGTCTTTCCATAAATGCTGCTGTATATGAGATAACACCTTCATTCTCTTCAAAAAACTTTACCACCGCCATCTCTCCTTTCTACCCTCTTTGCTGTGGAATATTCTCCTTCTTTGGTATCTGAACAACTCCTGTATTCTAATAGTATATACTTTCTTTCCATTTCTTTTCAGATTTATTCTACCAGTATTTATCATCATAATTGTACACTTATTCTTATTATCTTCTTTCTTTTCCCCCCCTCCCATCCCCCTTTTTCATTAACTCTGGCGTCATCTCGGTTTCTATTTCTTTTTTATCCTCTCCCTCGTTCAACTTTCTATTATCGAAATCATTTATCTATCCTCTTATGTTCATGTCTTTTCTAACCATATATAACTGCCTTGAAATACACTGATTCCTCTTTATCTCTTCTTCTTAGAGTTAATCTATTCAATTCCACACAGTCTAAAATCTTTTTTATTACTTCACCTTGTGACAGAATTTTTTCTGTCTTCCAATTTTGTGCAAACACAATTCTTGCTGCTGTTATTATATGTATAGTTAAATACACATCTTCTTTACTATATCTCTCTGGGAGAATACTCAATAAAACAACCTCGGGTTTTAATTCTATAGATTCATGTAATATTTCTTCCAACCATTTCTGTATTCTAGACCAATACCTTTTTGCTTCTAAACATGACCATCACATATGATAGTATGATCCCGGCAAATGCAAACATTTCCAACATTTGCTGATTTATCCTTAAACATCTTTGCTAATCTTTCTGCTGGCATATGCCACCTTTTTTTTTTAAATCTGATTTATATACCGCCCTACTCCTGAAGGACTCTGAAGGAACAGCCAAATAATAAAATACATGAATACAAAATTTAAAAAGTAGCATAAAACCGAATTAAACACTTTGGCCCAAACAAATTAAAACACCCCAATAATTTAAAACCAATTTAAAATTTCCATATTAAAAGAGGGAAAAAAGATTAGGCCAGGCCCACCTGGTGAAATAAAAAAGTCTTGAGAGCACGGCGGAAAGTGCGCAGATCCGGGATCCTCCGTATCTCCGGGGGGAGCTCATTCCAGATAGCAGGTGCCCCCACAGAGAAGGCTCTCCCCCTGGGGGCTGCCAGTCGACATTGTTTGGCTGGCGGAACCCGGAGAAGCCCCTCTCTATGAGAGCATACCGGCTGGTGGGAGGCTATTGGTGGTAGTAGGCGGTCCCGTAAGTAACCAGGTCCTAAGCCATGGAGCGCTTTAAAGGTGGTAACCAAAACCTTGAAGCGCACCCGGAAGACCACTGGGAGCCAGTGCAGCTCGCGCAGGAGAAGTGTTGCATGGGAACGCCATGTCGCTCCCATTACCACTTGTGCGGCCGCACTCTGCGCTAGTTGGAGCTTCCGGGTGCTCCTCAAGGGGAGCCCCATGTAGAGAGCATTAAAATAGTCCAGGCAGGAAGTGATGAGGGCGTGAGTGACTGTGCGTAGGGCATCCCGATCCAGAAAGGGACGCAACTGGGCAATCAGTGGGGGCCGATGTTTCTCCCCCAATAGTCAGTGATGGCACCAACTGACTATATCGGGACGTCAGAAACCACAGCCACTCAGTCTTGGCTGGGTTGAGCCTGAGCCTGTTCCTCCCTATCCAGATCCGCACGGCCTCCAGGCACCTATAAACCATTTTATAGTTTTTCTTTATATGCAGTTGCCATTGTCAATTTATAATTCCTTTCCCATAGTTGTTGTCATTTCTCTAATTCTATTGCATATCCAAAATTTTTCACCCATGTTGTCATTGTCTCTTTTACCTCATCATCTTCCAATCTAATTTGCAACAGATAATTATATAGTCTTTTAATCATTTTTTCATCCTTTCCAATCATTATCTGATCCAACTCTGATTCCCCCAAATTAAAACCATATTGTTTCAAGTCTTTATCATATCTTGATTGTAACTGCAGCCGTGTATACCAGTCAGTCTCAATCCCTTGTTTTTCTAAGTCTTGACGCTGTTTTAATTCTCCCTTCTTTGTTAAAATGTCTTTATATCTTACAATCTTGTCCATCTTAATCATATTTGGATATGTCAATGCTTCTATTGTTGAAAGCCACATTGGTACTTCCATATAATGTTTTTCTTTCATTCTTTTCCATACTGCCAACAAGCCATTCCTTACACAATGTCTCTGGAAATATCCATGAATCCGATTTTTTCCATACCATAAGAAAGCATGCCATCCTAGTTGTAGGTCATGTCCATCCAAAGTCAATAGTTTTGTATTTCTCAGTAAGATCCATTCTTTAATCCATGTTAACATCACTGCTTGATGATACAATTCCCAATTTGGTAGACCAAATCCTCCTCTAAACCTGGAGTCTTGAAGCAATTTAAGGTTAATTCTCGCTTTTTTCCCTTGCCATATGTATTTACATCATTTTATTCAAACTTTCAAAGTATTTTTTTCCCAACTTTATCAGAATTGTTTGAAAAAGAAACAAAAATCTTGGCAATACATTCATTTTGAGTAACACTGTTCTCCCCATTAAAGATAATTGTAAATTTTTCCATTTTTCCAAATCTGTTTCAATTTGATTTCTTAATTTATAATATAACCGGACGTGAATTTCTCTTTTGCAATGTACGAAAATTTGAGGGGCTGCCACAAAGAGGTCAACCAATTTTCCAAAGCACCAGAAAGCAAGACAAGAGACAATGGATGGAAACTAATCAAGGAGAGAAACAACCTAGAACTAAGGAGAAATTTCCTAATGGTGAGGAATGGAATGTCTACCCTTCAGAAGTTGTGGGTGGTCCATCACTGGAGGCTTTTAAGAAGAGACTGGACAGCTACTTGTCTGGAATAGTAGAGATAGATACAGATTAACAGAGTTGGAAGGGATCTTGTAGGTCATTTAGTCCAAGCAGACCCTACACCATTTCTGACAGATGACGGTCCAGTCTCTTCTTGAAAGCTTCCAGTGATGAAGCTCCCACAACTTCTGAAGGCAACTTTATCTCTTTATTTCCAGGTTGAATCTCTCCTTGTTCAGTTTCCATCCATTATTCCTTGTCCAGCCTTCAGGTGCCATGGAAAGTAGCTTGACCCCCTTCCTCTCTGTAGAAGCCCCTCAAATATTGGAAGACTGCTATCATGTCTTCCCTGGTCCTTCTCTTCACTAGACCAGCCATGCCCAGTTCCTGCAACTGTTCATCATATGTTTTAGTCTCCAGTCCAGTGGTGGGTTCCTCCCGGTTTGGCTCAGTTTCCGTGAGCTGGTAGTGGTGACTATATGATGTCACCGAACTGGTTCTACCCTCCTGCCCGCCCCCCACCCCCTGCATTATTCTTACCTTTTATTTGGCCCCACTCCCTATCTCTTGCTGCCTCCTGAGTCCCAGCTGATGGCTAGAGGGAAAAAACCTGTTTAAACTCTTGCCGTGGGGCTTCAAAGGGCTGCCCTATAGCTGATCAGTGGAAAAAGAAAACAAATGAGTAGACCTATGTCTGCAAATATAAATGGGTAAACCCAGTGGTGGGATTCTACTTTGGTAGAACCATAGTTAAGTAGTTAAGCCAATGGTTCCCAAAGTGGTCGGTACCATGCCTTAGGGGGGGCAGTAAGAGGCAAGGGGTGGTGGTGGCAGGGGGGCGCTAGAGGCAAAAGGGGGTAGCAGGGGGGCGCTAAGTGACAACGAGGTTGGCCCCCATCCTTTGGCTTGTGCCTCACAGCACCTCTTTGCAAGCAAACAGCAAGAAAAAACAACTCTCTTCAGCTTCAGCTTAGGCTAATTACCCTGTTGATTAGATCGGCCTCCTGACTCTCAGCTGATTTGCTCTCAGCTGTTTTGCGCAGGGTTCAGCTGCTTGCTGCAAAGAGCTAAATTGATGGAGAAGACTTTTTTTTCTCCTTATGCAAATCAAGCTGAAAACGAAATTGAAAGTAAAGCAGGGTGTTGGCTGTTACGTTGGAAAATTAGGGAGAGGCAGATTTCTTTTCTTTTTCCTCATCAAAAAAGGTAGGTGTGAACAACGGGAAATTTAGGGCAAAAGAGGAGAGTTCAAGATTTTAAAACAGAAAAGAAAAAAAGCTCTATTTAATTAGGGAATTGTAATAATTGAGATACTATTAATTGTATATTGTGTTGAAAGCAGAAATGGTTAAGTTGTGGTTTGGAGGAATATATGGGGGAAATTATTTGGTTTATTATTATTTGTAAATATAATTAATTAATTTGTAAGAAATTGGATTGCATGGAAATAATTGGAATATTCATGTTCATATTGATTAATATACAAAAAAGATTGTTATATAACTAATTGAATTATATTAAAATGTGGAATTTGTATTAAACAAGTGTAATATTACATAATTAACCATTGTGAGGATGGATATAAAAATAGATGCCAAAGGGAAGGGGGATAATATAGAATAGAAGGGAAAAATTGAATTTGATTAAGATTAGCGATGAGGATGAAGGGTAATATTGGTTTTTTAAAAAAATAAATGAGGAATAAATATGGCAAAAGGGAAATATAGAAATTGTAAATTTAATTGAAATGACTAAACACTGTTTAAATTTGTGAACTGGCCAAATACTCTGTTCAAAGAAAATACATTGTATGTTTGTATGTGTGTTTCTAATTATTGCTATTTATTCATATTTGTTCTCATTTATTCTTTCAAGTTTAACAATTCATTCTTTATCTTAATATCTTTATGTTTGTTTGGGATTGCCTTTCTTCCCTTTCATCTTTTTTATTGTACAGCAATCTTTCTCCTCAAACCTACCACTTCTCTCTTTTCATTCCTTGTTACTTTCTCTTCCTCCCCCTCTTCTTCTCCTCCCTACTTCCTTTTCCTTTCTCCTTCTCCTCCTCTCTTCCTCCCTCTCTTACCCTCACTCCTACTCTAATTTCCCTTCCCTTCCTTCCTCCCTTCTCTTCCTTCCCTCTCTCTCCTTCCTTCTTCCATCTCTCTTCTCCTTCCTTCATCCCTCTCTATTGCGGTATCCTTTTGTGCATATGGATTACTCAGAGGGCTGAAAAAGTTATTTTTGATTGGTCCTCGCACTTTTGACCAGTGCTCAAACTTACGACTGTCCTCACATTTTACGTTTTGCACCCTATCTTGTCACCATGGTGAAGAGAAGCAGTTGTGAAATGAGTGACACTGTTATAGAAATTAAGACTCACAAGATTTCCGTGGGTGATCAGAGAGGTTTATTGCGCAGATTCATTGCAAAACAAGAAGCAAAACACTGAATGGAATAAAAGAATCCCAAGGCAGCTTTTTAATACAGACTTTTAACTTCTTATGATTGGTTACATTTCTGACAGCCCACAGCCCTGACAGCCCCCCCCCCTTTCTATAGGAGCTGAATAACTTGGGTTTGCAAAGTAGGTCATAGGTGATGTGCAAACCTAGCTAAGCTTCCTGTCAAGTTCCCTGCCGTTCTGTCTGTGGGGCCCTTCAGATATCATCTAGACTGACTCAGTTTTATATCATTTTTTTATATCCAATTTCATTATTCTATTTTATTCCCCCCTTTTGGAAGTTTTTCCATCCAGAAACTTCCACTGTTTTCCATCTGTTTCATGTTTTCAGTAGGTAACCATTCTATACTTCTTAATAACAGGCAAGCATATAATATTTTTGTATAACATAATCAGTTCAGGATAAGATACATAGCAATGCAAAGGAAAGACAAGTAATACATATGATTTTCAAATCTTATTCTCTGAAGCACTTTCTCTAATTACCCAGTTGAGAGTTGTACGTATGTTCCTGGATCAGAAACTTCATTTTCATCAAAGAGATCAGGCTCAATTTTACAGTCTATAAAGCTTTCCATCAAAATCAACTCGTTTTTTTTTCCAACTCTTATGTCTTTCACTGCTCTCTAGTTGTCTGAACAAAGAATAAAAGTCAGGCCTATTACAACAGAAATAACATCTGTCTAATCCAGCCTGGCCCAGATAACACCACCTATTTGGGGGGAAGATGTACATGTTCCAGTCCAGTTTGTAGGTAAACACAAATACACATTTTTCTCACATAAGAAGAAAACTCTATTTTTCCTTATATTCATGGAAAATGTATGGGCTCATTGGGTTTTTTTTTTTTCATTAGTCCAGACCCCTAAAGTCCCTGCCACTAACATGCCACCAGTGACCGCATGGGACTTTTAGTGTAGAGTCCTTTTGCCTATCTCTGAGAATAGTGCCTTCAAAAACATGACGAGAGCTTGCATTGCCAAGAGGAAGTAGGACACATAAGCCTGTGTTGGCTCTAATGGAGACATGTGGTGGTATTGAGAAAGTGACCTTCTGTTGAAATAATAGGGAGCATAAGGATAAAGGCCACTAGTTTTTACATCTATAAGTGTCATTCTAGGGTCAAGTGTATTTCTGATAGACATTGATCTCCCATCAGGGATCCTACAGGAATATCTGGTTCCTGATGTCACTTTACACATGAGGAGGGTGACCCTAGGATTTCCACACTAACAGCTATAGGGCTAACAATGGGGAAACAATTCATTCCCAGCCTTTTGAATGCATTATAAAAGTCTCCTTGCAATTTGGCTACTGTTGCTTTGGTTCACCATTAATATCTTTCTCAAGGACTATTTTGGACCTGATCCTTACCCAAAGATCATTGTAAGATGAAGGTCCAGCAGACAAACAGAACCAGCATTCTTGGCTTAGGGTAGGGTCAGACTGATTAACTAGACTTTAACTCAATTCCAGTATTCTTAATGTGTAGTTCCTTTTTCTCAATTGTTACAGGGGGCCATTCTCCCTTTGTTCTCCCTTTGTTCTCTTCCCCCCTATATTGTCAAACTCAGGATTTTTAGGCCTTGGAGTTGGCTTAGGTCCAGGGTACTGACCCCACCTATTTATAATACATTGTTGGCGGGAGCAGACCTGTTCCAAAGAGGAGTTCACACCTTGTGACCCGTTCTTGCCTTGTCTTTTGGGGTTCTCAACTTCCCCAGATCCTTTCTCAAGGGCAAGGGTGTCACTTGGGCATTCTCACAACGTTGGGAACTACTATTCAGTGTGTTATTACTCATTAGGCCCTTTGCCAATAATAGCCAAGGCCACAGAAAACTCATAATTGTCCTCTACACAGAACCTATCCAATCACAATTTCCTTAATCTACAAAATCACCACATCAGGAAGAAGGTTACGGTTATATGTGACTTGGAAAAGGCAGTATTAGTCTTAGGTATCTCATTTATTGCAGCCAGGCCTATGGCTTCCATTCTTTCTTTACAGAATGCTTCTGTAGTTTTTCTTCAATGCAGATTGCGCTCACTAGGCTTGAGAAGCAACTTGTCTAAAACAGCATACGCACAAACCTTGCAAAGATGATTCAACATGCTGTCTTGGGACCTTTTATTACAGGCAATATTTTTAGCCAAAACAAGAACTATTTTTTCTCTCTTCCTGTCCCTCTACTGTTGAGTATAATTCTTTACAAGTTTTTCATTTTCAGCTATTTTACCAGAAGCATCATTTCTTTGGAGATAGTAATTGTTGTAGGTGAATCTTTTAGTCTAATGTAAGTTGATTCTGATTGTATTATCATCATCATTATTATTAATTAAGCTGTCATTTTTGAATTGCATAGCTTCTAATTTTTTTTGTTTATTTCATTTTGCAAATCATCTGTTTGGCTTGCATAATCATATTATCTTTAAGACTTTCAATATTTATTTTGTGTTTTCAATTTTTTTTTGTAAATCATTTTTCCCTATTGATAAAAGTTGATTTCCTTAATCTCTCTAGCTTTTACAGATCAGAGTCTTCTGTGCAGGGCTAAAGACATGAGAACGAGGTCCCCTCCCCGCTTTGTGGGTGAGGAAAGCATTGCAGAAGTAGAAAAAGGGAGGGAGTAGATAGCTTGTGGTCAGGTTTGAAAAACAACAACCACACATCAGCATTGTAGCTAGTGAACTTAAAACATTTACTTATAACTTTTACTTATAAACTTTTACTTATAAACTTGAGTATTTCTTGAAGCATAGAGAAGGAGGAAAATTTTAATTTTGTTCTTTCACCCTGTCTGGTTTGGCCAGACCAAACTGGATGAGATAATTTCTTTCCTCTCAATACTCTTTCTAACAATTTAAAATTCATATCTCTAGAGATCAGGCAATTGCAGTTACTTTGAAGGTACACAAAGACTTTAGACATGCACACTAGTCATTCCCACCATAAATTTTAGTTGAATTAGGGAATGCACAGATCTTAACAATTATTATTATTTCTACAGAAATCACATCAAATTTAATCAATTTAATTATCTGAGTCTTCCCATTTAGACAGGCTTTTCTTTTTATTACCTGCTAAACCCCGGGTGGGAAGAACAATAACAATTTTCTTTTCTATTCTTAGTTCTTTCATAGTTCTCTGGTTCTTTTAAGAATGGTAAATCATCAGAATCTTTATAACTCTGCAGCATCAATCTTTTTTGGTCAGCCCCAATGTCTGAATCATCTTACTGTATGGTGGGGCTTCTCAACTTTCTATAATGGTAGCCATCAAATCAATGATTTCTTGAGGTTTTTCTGAAAATGGTCCTTCATGCTGTTGCCAATTCAACAAGTCAGTGGTTGTAAAAGGGACATATTGAAGTGCAGGAACATTTTGAGGCTGTCCCTGGGCATTCATTCCTGGTACAATTATTTCTCTAGAAGGGGCAATAGTTTCACCCCGGGCCTTTATTTTACTTCTAGTATGGTTTGACACAGAATCTTCAGAGCTCACTGAAGACCATGAGGCACTTCTCTTTATTTTCTTCTTTGATTTAGATTTCATCAGGTTCTCTGTTTCTGGTGGTACAGGAACTGGTTCAGCTTTTATTGCATAAGGTTTTCTTTCTCTCCTCTCTTTTAGATTTCATCAAACAGACTCTTAGTAAACTCTGCCTGACATTTGATTAATCAAGGTGGTCTCTGTTTTAAGTTAGTCTTCCACTGATCAATATATGGATACTGGTCCCAATGTCCATCCCCTGTTACTTTCTGGTGGACTCTCGAAATGACCCCTGGGTCCAAAGACCCTTCTGGCTACCTCACGCCGAAGGTAGACCACTTATTACGGCAAAATGTCTGTAGTGTATTGGTCACATTGTGGGTCTCCATAATCTCTCAGGAATCCTGCCTCAAAGTTTTTCAGCATGCATTGAAGCGGCATCAAAGACACCAGTTGTTTACTGTTACTCCCACCCATTCGAAGGAAGCACTACGGCTGACTCGGGGTACCGGATTTTCCAATGGCTACCTTCGAGACCTGCGACCGTTTAACCAACCCACACAGTTTCCTACCTATCTGGACTTTAGGCACGCCGACCTGTCCATTCGAGGATGTTTCTTCCCTGCTTCCAATCCTACAGATTGGGTACAGTCCTATTCCATACTCGCCTGCAGGTCTTTTGGTCCTGGACGTCCACTCAGCAACCGGTCTGTCACCCTGAGGATCCTTTGCATGATTTCGAGTGCAGGCACTGTGATCCCGCTGTGGCTATAGATGTACCAAACCCTTCAACGGAGGGTTGGCCAGCCTGGTAGGTTAGCCAGACCACAGTGAGGGCTTTGCCAGACTAAATCCGCCAGGAGAGTAAATGGCTCCTTCCTGTGAGTCCCTTCGTGGTCACCATGAATGTTATAGAAATTAAGACTCACAAGATTTCCGTGCGTGATCAGAGAGGTTTATTGTGCAGATTCAGTGCAAAACAAGAAGCAAAGACACTGAATGGACGAAAGATTCTGATTCAGTTATTTTATACATACAGTTCTGACAGCCCACAGCGCCCCCCCCCTTGTTTCCATATTATACTATGCTTACTAACTTGTGTTCTTACTAAGTGCTGTGCAAACCTAGCTAAACTTCCTATCAAGTCCTGCGGTTAGGTCTGTGGTTACCTCTACTTGGCTAAGTGTGATCTTTATCTTTCCAACTGAGGAAGGCTTGTTATTTCTGCAGTTTCACCTTTTCAACCTAATACTAAAGAAAGGGGAGCTTCAGAAATTGTCTAGACTGACCCCATTTTATATCATTTTTTTATATCCAATTTCATTATTCTATTTTAATGGAAAATGACAGACTCTGAAAATTGTGGCTGTTGCAACAGACAAAACTTCAATGAAAGACCAAACTTGGATTATGCAACTGACAAATCTTATTAGGCTTTGAGGTCTGCCTGTTTCTTGTATAACTGGAGAAAGAAATTAAAAAATTTCCTCCAGAAAGAATCTGGGATAGAGAAGCAAAAAAAGTTGCAGCAATCCTTGAAAACTATAATAGGCCCTTTATTGGAATAGAATACTCCAGTTGGCATTTGCATGTGTTAATCTAATTGTGATTAATTGTAGAAGTGATATAGTAATATGATTTACATTTTTATTGTTTTTTAATTTGCTTATTATTTTCCATTATTATGATACAATCTTGCTAATATTTGGTTTTTAATATTTTAAACAATGTCTGATTAACAAACTATTCTAATACATTCATGAGAATCAGGTTGGATGTATTAAAATCTAATATTTTGGACTTGATCTGATCCCAAATGTAACACAGCATTCTTCATTGGTTTTTCAGATCAATTTTAAACCTGCTTCAGAGGCTCTGAGTGATAAAAGGAAATTCCCCTTTTTCCACCGGATGGTCCCCAAAGAAGGGATCCAGTACCCAGCAATTGTCCCCCTGCTCCTCCATTTCAGATGGATCCTGATTGGCCTCTTTGCTTCAGACACAGAAAATGGAGAGAATTTCATGAGGATTTTTCTTCCTGTGCTTGTCAATAGTGGAATCTGTGTTGTTATATCACAATTGTTCTCAACAACTGGATATACAACAGCCCTCAGGGATTCCCTCTCTAAGTGGAGAAAAGTCAACGTCTTTGTTCACTTCATGGAATTTGATTTCATTTGGGGGAGAATCCTTCCTTTCCATTTAACATTTATGCGTCTCCCAGGACCCATTGAAGGGAAAGTCTGGATCCTCACAAGTTTTGATTGGTATGAAATGAACAATCGTCGACTTCTCAAATACATCCATAGTATTTTGAACTTTGGTTATCTGCCAAAAGAAAGACCAAACGATTCTTCCTTTGAATCCGATTTCTTTGTGGAAGAAAAGTTTCAAGATCCTTATTTTCTCTGTTCTCTTTCAAAGAATGTCTTTTCTCTCAAAGGCCGCAGAAGATGCACCCAGAAAGCCCCACTGGGGACCCAGTGGAAATGGAACAGGATCCAGGCCCCAAATGACTATCACTTTTACAGTCTCATAAAGACTCTGTCCCAGGCCTTGAATGCCGCTTATTCCTCCAGATGGAGGAGGGGAAGGAAGGAGGGAGAAAAGAGTTTGGGGTCTCCAAGGCTGCAGCCGTGGCAGGTCTGGGACTCCCAGTATGGATCCAGTAATCTTAGATCCTTTGGAGGAGGAATCCAGAGGAGAATGAGGGGAACCAACTCAACAGATCTGCCCAATTAAATTACTCAGGGAATAATGGTTCCAAAGAGTAGATATCATGGCATTTTGTTTTTGTTTTTTGTTCTTTAAATTAATTTTTATTCAACATTTATATCTTTAACATCCTTGTTACATTTTTAAAGCTTTCCGATACCGGCATCTGTAATAATATCTATAGATATTTTTGGGAATTACCTTTGTTTTGTTTTTATTTATTTTCAGGCCTGCTACTATTCCCAATTTCTCTATTTCTAGTAGGAGTTTTTCTCCTGTTTCCAAAGGGTCCTCTAATATAAATGCCATGTCATCTGCAAAGGCCCCTGTTTTGTATTCTTCTCTCTTAATTCTTAACCCTTTTATTTCCTTATTTCCCCTTACCTGTGCCAATAATATTTCCCATGAAAGGATGAATAAGAGGGGGGACAATGAACAGCGTTGTCTAAGCCCTTTGTTTATCTCAACTTTTTCTGTAAGATCTCCACTGACCATAATTTTTCTGTTTGCTTAGAATAAATTGTCTTCATCATTTCTATAAATTTTTCCCCAAATTTCATCCTGGTGAATTGATTAATTAAAAACCGCCAATTCAAGTTGTTGAACGCCTTTTGTGCATCTATCATTATTACTGCCAATTGTTTTTCTGGATGAGCCTCATAGTATTCTAGAATATTCATGATAATCCTTGTATTGTTCTTAATTTCTCGTTTGGGTAAAAACCTGTTTTGATCCAAATGAATTATTTTATTTAATATCTTTTTTAGTCTTTCATTGAACAGTGAGATTGGCCTATAGTTTTGAATGAATTGATTGTCTGTACTTTCCTTTGGAATTAATGCTATATATGCCTCCATCCATGAATTTGGCATTTTGGCTTTCTCTAATACCTTTTTATATATATATCCAACATAATTTCTTCCAAAACTTCCTGAAATTTTTTATATACTTCCGCCGGAATTCCATCTGTCCCTGGTGTTTTGTTATTTTTCTGTTTTTTAATTGCCTCTCTTAACTCTGTTAATGTAATTTCCCCATTCAACATTTCCCTATCTTCATCTGTTATACTTGGCAAGTTCCTCTCCTATAGGTAATTTATAACATTTTCTTCAATGTTTTCTTGACTATACAGTATTTGAAAATAATTTTGAATAATATTTCCCCCCCCCCCCTCAATTCTATGGAGCAAATTTCCTTGCTCATCTTGTAAATATTGTTCCAATTTTTTAGCTCTCTTTTTTCAATTTGTGGGCGAGCCATCTCCCTGGTTTATTTGCTGATTTGAAATAGTTTTGTTTTGCCAATTTTATATTCCTTATCATTTCTTCCTGTTCTAGTATATTAATTTTGTTTCATTAACTCCATTTCCTTTCTGATTTCCCTGTTTTGGGGATCTTTCTGAAGTGATAATTCTAATTTTTTCAGCTTCTGCAATGTTGACATTCATTGTTCCTTCTTCTCTTTGTTTCTCCTCACCATATACGCAACAGTTATCCCCCTTATTCATCACCTTCAAGTTTCATAGGAAACATTAAAAAGGGTTAAAAACTATTTCAGTATCATTTTGAAGACAGTTTTTATCCACTTATTATCCAGGCTTCGGGTTTCTAATCACATCACACAATTGTTTGCGAGTCCTTTACTGAAATCCAGTGATATCACCAGAGTTCTCATAATCTATTTGAGAAGTGCAATGATGTGTGAGAATGACTTTTGGGATGAGGAGAAGAGAGGCTGCCTAGGGAAGGATCAGCGAAGAGGGGAGAATCCTGCAGCTGCATAATGGGAGAGAAGGAAACTCAGAAAGGTTCCTGGCTAACTTTTCAGGCTGAGAAAGAGTTGGTGGGAGATTTGTTCTTTCAGATAGGTAAAATGTTGTTAATGTCGCATTACAATCAAGTAGAATTAGCACATCTAGAGGTGTTTTTCATCAGGATGACAAGGGAGAAGATTAGCCTGACAACTTCCTTCTTGATCAACCCATGCTTTCTGGGAATCAACCTCTTGTTTTCAAAGAGTTAATGAATCATCTTTTGTTTCTGTTCATTTTATTTTCATCTGCTCTAGAATGTTCCCTATATTTGACCAATTGTATCAATTATATACTTTTTCTATATTTTGTCAGTAAATGATTGACAAATTTTTCTCAAACTTTCTTGTTCACTTATGAAGATGATGGCAGTATTTGTATCCTAATTAAGCATATTTGGAGATGAGACAATTGTAGAACAAAAATTCAATGTGGGATAAGAAACAAAGTTCTCTGTTTTTCAAGTTACTGGATGTTTCCATTCTAGTTTCATCCCTTTCTGGAGAAGAATGAATTTTGGAATATTTCCCATGTTAAACTGTACTTGGACAAAAATGGAGAGATAACAGCAGATCTGGCCATTGAAAGCATCTTGATTCTCCCCAAGGAGGATACCAGGACAGAGATTCTGGCGTATTTTGAAAGACAGAGACTTTCTATCAACCAAGATGCCCTTTCACGGTTAAAGTTGCTCAATAAGGTGAGAGAAATGTTGGTGTCTTTTCTCTGTTTTCCAAAGCCTGAGGTCCCATTTCAAGTGGGCAAAGCCTAGAGTCTCCAGGGTGGTTGGCCTTCCATGCCAGGTGGTGTCATCTCATGGAAGCTCTTCAAGAGACGGGACCTAAGTGGAGTGGCTTTGCCATGTTTTCTGGAAACCTTTCAAGATCTTACTGGTCAGAGGTTTCTTTCTTCATCACAGTTTAATTTCATGTTAAAAAACCTAATAGAATAAAATTTTCTAAATCGTTTACAGTAAACTTTATTATTAGTTTTAATAAGAATATATCATCATATTTAAATCTTTTTTCAATTCCATCCCTCTAGACTACATTAAATAGAAAAGTACTTTATTGTAATGTTAAATTCTGAAAGCAAAAGGGAGAAACTAAAGGAAGAACCTGCCAGTTGTTATACCTCCTACATCTGTTTAGAAGTAGTCAGAGATTTCATATTTACTTGAGTGAATACCAGAGGCTCCTTGTCTCCATCCATTTCTGCCTCCATTTTCCATGGACAGAGAGTCCTAACACCTTTTCTTTGGCATTCCTTTTCTTCTGCTCAGTCCCTGCCTCAGTCCAAGTGTGTGGAAAGTTGTCATCCTGGATTTGTCAAGAGGGCTCGAGAAGGAGAGCCAGTTTGCTGCTACGACTGCGTTCCTTGTCCGGAGGGGACCTTCTCCACTCAGGAAGGTGGGTCACATGAAGGAAAATGGGAGGCTTTGTGGAACTGGATCCATCCAGAACCTTTTCATGAAAGTGCAAGTTAAAAGACAGATCGAAGCTCACAAGGTTTTTTTTATTTTTAACCTGCACAATTTCTTATCTAAATGGAAGTAAATCAAAAAGACTTGGAAAGAGAGACTAGGAAAGAGATGGGAGGAGTGGGTAACAGACTGTGAAAGCTTTACTAACAGCGGAGGAAATATCTCTTCTGCTTTTTAGTTTGGATATGTGCAGCTAAGTTTACCTTTCTAGGAACATCTGAGATCTTTGAAACTTGATGAATTGTTTCAGGTCCACGTTCTGAAAGACCTTGCAATTCATTGTTTATTGGCCTCCCTTGAGGATCACTGTGAAGATGTCACTGGGCCATAATCTGGTGCTGTGGGTAGTTATGGGGAGAACTCATTACACAAATATTCTGCCAGTCATATAGATCAATCAATCAATCAGAATAGAGTAGAAGGAACTTTGGAGGTATTCTAGTCCAGGTCTCTGTTCAAGCAGGAGATCCTATACCATTTATTTATTTATTTATTTATTTATTGGTTCGATGTATATGCTGCCCTTCTCTGGAGACTCAGGGTGGCTTACAATGCGTTAAGCAATAACCTTCATACTTTTGTATATACCTGTTTAGTAGGGCTTTCGCCCCGCCCCCCAATCGGTGTTCTTTTTTATACAAAGTCAGCTTATTGCCCCCACAATCCGGGTCCTTAGTTTACCTAAACTTCGAAAGGATGGAAGGCTGAGTCAACTTTGAGCCAGGTGAGATTAGAACTTGCAGTAATTGCAGACAGCTGGTGTTACTTAATAGAACATTAGTCTGCTGCGCCGCCAGGCTCACATTTCAGACAAGTGACTGTCCAGTCTCTTCTTAAAAACCTCCAATGTTGAAGCACCCACAACTTCTGGAGGCCAGCTGTTCCACTGGCTAATTCCTCTCACTGATAGGAAGTTTCTCCTTAATTCCAGATTGCTTCCAGATGTTACAAGATACTGTAGGTATCCTCCAAGTCCAGGATATTAACTGCCATGGGGCAGGACTCAAGATGTTTGCCTAAAAAGATTATATGATTCAATATTAACCTCTAATAATATAGGTCCCTATGAAGATTCTACACATTACACAGGAAATAAATAACATCCTAGAACTTCCCTCAAGTTCATATAACTAGCTACATTTTTAAAGAAAAAAAAAATATCCTCCTTATGCTCTTTTTAATGAAATAGTTAAGGAATACTTCTTGGAAAATGTGTGTGGTATCAGTCATTATCCAAAGAACATTTGCCTTGCAAGAGAAAAGGACAGAATATTAAAGATATATTGATTTTTTGCTTTCTCAGATACAAAAAAATGCACCAAGTGTCCAGATGATAAATACCCAAATGAGGACAGAGTCCAATGTATACCCAAAGTCATAACCTTCCTGTCTTATGAAGAATATCTGGGCATCATCCTGGTCTCTTTTGCTCTACTCTTGTTCTTAATCACAGGCCTTGTTCTAATCATCTTCATTAAATACCGAGAAACTCCCCTTGTCAAAGCCAACAACCGGGACCTCTCCTACATCCTCCTGGTCTCCCTCCTGTTTTGCTTCTTGTCTTCTTCCCTCTTCATTGGTCAACCAAGGAAAGCCACCTGCCTTCTCCGACAAACGGCCTTCAGCATCATCTTCTCAGTTGCCATTTCTTCTCTCTTGGCCAAAACCGTCACAGTGGTGCTGGCTTTCCTGGCCACAAAACCAGGAAACCGAGTGAAGAGATGGTTGGGGAAGAGCTTGGCCAACTCCATCATCCTGTCTACTTCTGCTGTCCAAATTATCATCTGCTCCACCTGGCTGGGAGTTTCTGCCCCCTTCCCTGACTCTGACCTCCACTCCCAGCCTGGAGAGATCATCCTGCAATGCAACGAAGGGGCCGTTGTCATGTTCTACGTCACCCTCAGCTACATGGGCTTCCTGGCTGCCATCTGCTTCACGGTGGCTTTCCTGGCCAGGAACCTGCCTGGGGCCTTCAACGAAGCCAAGCTGATCACCTTCAGCATGTTGGTCTTCTGCAGTGTCTGGGTGACTTTTGTGCCCACCTACCTGAGCACCAAAGGGAAATCCATGGTGGCTGTGCAGGTCTTCTCCATCCTGGCCTCCAGTGCTGGTCTGCTGGTCTGCATCTTCATCCCCAAGTGCTACATTATCCTTCTGAGGCCAGGCCTCAACACAAAGGAGCAGCTCACAGCCAGAATCAATGTAAAAACATGAGATATAACACAAATGTGATATTGAAATAATTGTTAAAAGTTTCTTTTATTTGAAAGAAGATATTCTTTCCATTTAGGTAGTATGCAGGAGTCAAAGAAAATCATATGTATATGTTTCAAATTTGGAAATTATTGAATTCTTCACAAAGGAGCAGCTAACAGCCAGAAGAAATGTGTAAATGTGAGACTGAGGAATTTCAGCTTTTAATATTTTCCACAGTCCAAACATAGAAAATGGTCCAAGCTGTTCTGCATGCATGAATGGGCCAACAATTTTTCTTGAAAGAAATAAAGGGTGTGTGGAAGATTGTGAGGAGACAAATTTCTTGGAGAAATGGGAACATATTAGCAAGACAGAAAGATAGAAGGAATGTATGGAGCAACATTGATGCCCTCATTTCTCAGTACATTTCACCCAAACTGCTGTGGCAACGCAACTGAGACGTTTCTATTTGTTTACACAATAACACTTTCTTGAGGGTAGCAAGAATATAAGGCTGGGGAGGTAATTGAGTCTCACTAATTTTGAATATTCATGCTTACATCATCTATTAAATGAAATATGCATATGTACGATAGTCATTTTCTCTTCCTTTCCTGGAATGTATAAATATGAGTGCATCCTTTTGTCTGTAAGATTTACTCCCACTATTTTCTGAGGAGAAATTTCTCCAGTGGACACTGAATAAATAATAACTGCAGTGAGCCCGGATTATTGGTTTTTTGGCTCCAGTATTTTATTCCACAGAAACTGGTGTCAGGAGTGGGATTCACAATCTTCCATCTGCAACCAAGGACAACAGATGGGGCAGCCCTACAGGGTGAGTGTTGTGAGATTGGTCCCATAATCCTTCCCACTGCCACATAAAGGCACCATAGGAGCTTCTATCAGACAAAAGTCTGTGTCCAAGTGTCTCTTGTGGCTGGAAAGGTTTGAGGTCCCTTCCTTCCCAATTTCTCAGCCGCCCTGGCCCTGCTTGGAGCTCAGCCAAGCGATGTCTGGAGGTATCCACCACTGCATAACTCCATCTTAATATGCTATTCCTGGTATGTGATGCTTTGTATACAGAGAAAGAATCACTCTTGGGATCTTTGACTTTTAGGCTGGCTGTCAAACATCAACCATCATACTAATGACTGTTTTGAACAATAGGCAGGTTGTATTACACGAATGGCTATTTTATACCTGAAATTATGACTGAAATATTTCTGCACCTCTATTGGTTCTCACTGTCAGGAAGTTTCTCCTTAGTTTCAGGTTGCTTCTCTCTTTCCATCCATTGCTTCTTCTTTTGCTTTCTAGTGCTTTGGAAAATACATTGTTTCTGGCAGCCCCTTAAAAGCCTCTTGCCTATCACTCTCTTGGGCAAAGCATGGGAGCCATTTCCTCCTTTCAGTGGTCCATGAAAGGGCATCTATAGTAGGTAGATAATAAAGTTGAAAAAAGATGAACAACATTTTGACAGAACTATAGAAACGTTGAGGCTGGGTGTGACAAGGAATGGCTGGGAGGAGGGGGGCCAGGTGAGGCACCGCTTGATGTGAGTGACATTGAGCTGGCCACGCCTACCCAGTCACATGAGCATCAAGCCACATCCACAAAATAAGTCACGCCCGCAGAACTGGTAGTAAAAAAATTTAGAACTTACCCCTGCCCCACTGGTGCCCCCAAAAGCTGCAAAAAAGGGAGTGAGTGAAATTGGAAGGGGTGATTAAAAAAAAACTCTTCCTCCTTGTGAGAAGAGAAATTCCTATATCTGCACAAAGCTGTGACAGATTCCATGCAAACAGAAGCAGGAAAGCCGGTTTTTATTTTTGTTAGCTTTTTCCCCCAGGGTTTTATTATTTTTTAAAATAACTAAAGGAGGTGAACATGTCCAACTTTTCTTCCTCTTCCTCTTTTCCCCACCACAATCACCCTGTGAGGTGGGCTTGTCTGAAAGAGAGTCTCTGTCCCGAGGTCAGCAAACAGGCTTTCAGGGCTAAGGCAGGAATTGAACTCAGGATCTCTCGCAACTTGGCCTGCTGCCTTAACCATTGTCAATGTTAAAGCAGGGAGGATTTTAGGTAAAGGTCCTGCTGGTCCCCACTGCCGCCTCGTCTTCCAACAGAACCCTAAGTCTCTCCCTCCCCCCCCCCCCAGGTCTTTCTGGGGTAGAGCAGCTCCATCCGAGAGCAAAGGAGAGAAACTCCTGGACACAGAGAGCCCCTCCCCCCATCACAGCCCCTCCCTCTTGCCAGGGTTCAGCTAAGACTCACTGCCTGTAGGGGGCAGCATAGAGTCTGGCTCTGAAGTCCTAGCTTTGCCCTGGGAATTGAAATCGGGGCTTCCAGGTGATTGGCTCAAAGTCCCCAGCTGCCTTTGATGCCTAAGGCGGGACTAGAACTCAGAGTCACTTACTGATTGGCTCAAAGTCACTAAAGTCCCACCTTTTCTTGATAGCAAGATAGGTTGGCCACTGCCTTCTCCTCAACCTACTCCTGGCATTTCCTGGTGGTCTCCCAACCCTGCTTAAGCTTTTCCACATCAGCCTGCTGCTGCATCCTATAGGTAGTCCTTGACTTACAACCAGAATTGGGACCAGAAATCGCATTGCTAAGCTAGGCAGTCGCTAAGTGAATGTTTATTGCCACAGTCGTTAAGCGAATCACTGGGGTTTTTGAGTTAATCCTACAGTCATGAAACAAATGCTGTTTCACCCACTGACTTTACTTGTCATAAATCTGTTGCTGATTTTCAATGGTATATGCCCAATGATTAAAACACAGTTTGTATGAAGGCTAAAACATGTTTATTTGGTTCTCACTCTTACAGAAGATTTCACCAAAGGACAGAATTGCAAAACATCGGTATATATACACAGGAGGCGGAGCTTAAAAGGTAAGGAGGAGTCAGTGGGAGGGACATTGGGTACATCAGTGATTTAACCATTTACATATTTACATATATACACAGTTGAGGTATTTTCACCTGTAACAAATCCCCCTCTAAAATACCCAACCACTATTGATTCGTGGAATTCTGAATATATACATTAAGTTTAGAAGTCAAATAAGCATGCTGTTTGACAGGTAAAGGTTTAGTCAAAATGTCTGCGATCTGTTCACTTGTCTCACAATGTACCGCCTTAATAAAACCTATATGAGATAAGTGCCTAACATGTTTGTATTTTATATCTACATGGCAAGATCTTTGGCCAATAGCTTCTGAAGTTGAAATGTCTATGGCAGCTTTATTGTCTTCGTTGATAATTATAGGGTAAACAGGTTCAACCCAAATGTTAGACAGTAGATCATCAAACCATGTTAAATTGTTGGATGCCTTGGACAAACAAATATATTCAGCTTCTGCAGTAGAAGTAGCGATCAAATTTTGTTTACCAGTATACCAATGAACAGGGCAATTATTTATAAGAAAAACATATCCAGATGTGCTTTTTCTACTTACGGTATCTCCGGCCCAATCAGCATCAGCATAGCTTGTCAGAATAGGTTTCTCAGAATGAGTTGGTTCCAAATACAGACAAGCATCAAGACTAAATTTTAAAAACCTGAGAACTCTCTTTATCCCTTCCCAATGGTAGGTATTAGGATTGCTTACATGTCTTGACAAAAGATTTATGGCAAGAGCAATATCAGGTCTGGTCCAATTTGAGATATACAATAATGATCCAATAACAGATCTATACAAAGTATTGTCCTTGAAGGGTTCACACTTATTATACATGTTTTTGGTAAAGTCAACTTGCATAGGGGACTCACATGGTTTGGAATTCATCATATTACATCTTTCTAGTAATTCCAATATTTTTTCCTTTTGAGATAATTTGAAACCTCTTTTGGTTTTGTCAATCTGGACCCCTAGGTATTTATTTATCTTTCCTAAGGACTTTAGGGTAAAGTGTTTATTTAATTCCTTTGCGAATTCATCGCATCTATGCTTGTGTTTCCCAAAGTATATAATGTCATCCACATATATAAGTACATACTCCAAAGAATCATTAGTTCTTTTGACAAAGAAACATAAGTCTGCAGAAGTTGCTGAAAAGCCCATTTCATTAAGTATTTTTGACAAACATTCGTACCATCTTTTTCCAGATTGCCTTAACCCGTATAGGCTCTTATTCAATAACCAGGTCTCCCCTTTTTGAATGTCTTTTCCAGGGGGTGCTCTCACATAAATTTCTTTATCGAGTTTTGCATGCAAATAAGCAGTTTGAACATCAAACTGGTATACATCTAGATTTAAAATTAATGCAATTACAAGCGCGCTCTTGACACTCTCTGATCGAACTGTGGGGGAATAAGTATCTACATAGTCATCTGGAAACCTTTGGGCGAATCCCCGAGTGACTAACCTGGCTTTATATAGAAATTTATTATTCTCTAATTCCTTTATTTTAAAAATCTACCTGGTACCTATGGTCATTTCCTTCTGGTGTTTGTGCAGGAGTGTACACGTTTAATTCTTTTAAGCTATCCATTTCCTTTTTCATTGCCAGTTCCCAGAGTTCTCTTTCATCTTTGGGCAATTTTAATATTTCCTCCTATGTATTTGGTGTAATTTTATTGGCATTGATTGATAGTACATAGTCATCAATTTTTTTTGGTTTTATGTTTCTATTGCTTCTAACTGGTCTGTTTGGGTATGTATCTGCATCGTGCATGTATTTTCTGTCAAAGATTCTACATGTATGATTGGGTGATTTCTTTTCCATTCATTTGAGTTTACCTTTTGATGTATTGGCTTTTCAATTTCTTTTGCCTTGGGTTTAATGGTGGGTGACTTGTGTTCTTTTCGGTGTCTATTGTGTTTTCTGTTTTGTGGAAAATTTCATTAAGGTGTATCCTAGACCAATTAGTTGCTCATGAAATGTGGCTGTCCTGGATATTACAAATCTATTGTTTTTATCTATAAACCGATATCCTTTGGTTCCTGATTCATACCCCATGAATCGTAGCCTTTTAGATACTTTCTCCCCTTTGCGCCTTAACTGTTTTGGAATGTATACATCAGCAGTAACACCAAAGACATGTAAGTGGCCAATTTTTGGTTTCCTATTATACATTGCTTCGTATGGTGTTTTTCCAATCACACTTAATCATAATCTATTTATGGTGTAATTTGAGTATGTAAGAGCCTCAGCCCAAAAAATTTGTCCCAAGCCAGCATCATCAAGCACACATCTAACCATGGTTTGTAGCAAACCATTCCTCCTCACCGAAACGCCATTTTGAAAGGCAGAAAACGGCGAAGATTTAAAATATATTATTCCCTGTGATTTAAGCCAATTAGAAAATTCCTTTGACAAAAATTCAGATCCTCTGTCAGTCATAATTTGTTTGATTTTTATATTATGTTGTGTTTCTATTTTTTTGTGAAACTCTTTGAATTTTTTGAATGTTTTATATTTGTTATAGAGAGTGTATACGTATCCGTACCTGCTAAAATCATCAACTATTGTTAGAAAATATTTTTTTTTATATTTAATCAATGGTTTCAGGGGCCCAACTAAATCCATGTGCACTAATTGGAATATTGATTGCGTGGTACGTGTTGCCTTTTTTGGTCTAGGCTTACTCCTGATTTTTGAGGATTTGCATACAGAGCATTCCAAATAATTTTTACAATTTTTTACTTTTGTACCATCAGAGCATTCTAACATTTTTTGTATAACTGGAAAACTGGCATGTCCCAGTTTCCTATGAAGTAAGTGAGTGCATTCATCATGTATTGGTTTACCATTACATAATTTTTCATTAGAGGTTACATCATTTGTATTGCTATGTTTTAATCCATCTTCATGTTTGTCTAATTGTGTGGTTGCATATACAGACCCATGGTTTTCTGGTTGTAGGTAAGTTAGCCCCTCCTTATAAATGATCTTCCCTATGTTAATTTTGTTTTTAGTCATATACACTTTTCCTTTTCTAAAGACAATTTCTATTTCTTTTTCTTCAGTCAATCTGATTGTGGCCAAAATGTTATGAGGGATATCAGGGCTGTACAGTAACCCCTCTATTTTTCCTATACCTTCTATATATGTGTTTCCTATTCCTTTTACTAGCACTTTGTCTTGGTTAGCTATTTTAATATAATAGTTTTGTCATTGAAATCACTGAGAATTTGTTTGTTATTTGTGGTATGATTTGTGGCCCCAGAGTCAATGAGCCAAGAACTGTTTGAGTCTGTGGAAATGATTTTGCTGTCCCCCAATCTAAACATTGATCCGTTTCTACCTTCTCTGGAATTGTCTCTGTAATTTTTTATATCTCTTAGATTGGAATAATCCCTTCGTTTGTGTCTATAGTCAGGTGAATACCTGCCTAAGGGGTTTTGATTTCTGTCATGTCTATCTTTATAATATGATTGGTCTCTGCTCCTTACATTTTTAGGTCAGTCTCTTTTATAATGGTTTCTTGAACCACAGGTATGACATTCTGTAGCATACCTATCTTTGTTTTGAAATTCTACCCTTTTGGTACTTCTACTTTCTCTATGACCAATAGAGCGTTCTTTTCTAAGATTATCTTCTGCAATTAATTTATTGGTAAGAGTTTCCAAAGTGATATGTTCTAGGCTTAGGCTGTCTAAGAGGGTTATATAATTGTCCCAACTGGAGTCCAATGAATTTATTATACTTTTCATACTAGATTCTGAAATATTTTTCCCCCTCTGAATAAGATCAGCTCTGGTTGCATTCAATTTCAAAATATGTTCACTCATAGATGTTCCACTTTTCAATTTTGCAGAATAAAACTCCCTAGAAATTCGGGTTGTAGTGGCAACACTTTTGCTATAGAATATATTAAACACTTTTTGAAATATTTCAGAGACAGTTAAATTGTCCTGCAGACTGGGATAAATGCCTGGTGATATGGTAGCAATGATAAAATAATATGCTTTATGATGTAAGCAGTCCACTTTAAGGGTCCAGGGCTTATTAGGAGGATTATTAATAAAGAATAACATATTTTCTCTCAAATATAGAACTTGGAACTGTTGGCTCCATTCCTGTAAATTACTACCATCTAATTTTAATTTTATATAATCTGAAGGTAGAGTTCCTGAATGATGAGAGAAGCTGTCTGCAGCCTGTTGCTGTCCATGGTCTAAATCGTAAGTATACTCACAATATGGTATTGGTATGGAGGAGGCGTATCTGTACTGACTTGTATCTATGTTCATTTCTTTTTTTCTTTCAGCTGCGATCTGCACATGCCCAGAGCTCATTTCTTTCCAGCAGTCACCGAGGGAGGATCTCTTGCTTGCTGCTCCTCGAGGAAGGCCCCAAACGACAGGCTGTTCTTCCAGGTCGATTTTTGGAGGCCTCAGGTAGTCGAAAATTGCCTGGGAGGTGGTCCTCGCTGTGGAGGCATCCTGGCAGCACCGGCGGCTCACGAAGTCGTCCCGGAGGTTCCGACGGCTCGGCTCTTCAGTGTGGCGGCTGCATGGGCCCTGATCCTGGTCATCGTCGTCCAGATAGGTGGACTGGATGCACCGTTGACTTTCGTTTGGTGAGTAGTCTTTTCTTTTTATTAATTCTTGTTTGACTGGCGTGAGTGTCGGGCAGCGTTTTCTTGTAGGTGGTTTCTTTCGCTTTCTTCTTCTAGGTAGTTTGGTTTTGAGTTGTGTGTTTTGTAGTCAGGCTTTGTATCGTTTTCAAAGTTAGTTGGTAGTTTAATTTTAGATCCAAATGCCATGGTTAGCACTTCCATGGCATTATCTATTTCTCTGGCTGGAGGCTTTTTATTTTTAAAAGGTTTTTTGTTTGCGTTTTGTATCGGGTAGTCTTTTTCATTTTCGGCTTCACTTCCCGCCTTAGGATTCAAATCGGTGATCCTATTGGTTGTTGATCGGCCATAATCAGTGAACTTGCTGTGCAAGATGGCCGCCATGAAAAAGGCGGGAAATCTTCGCGGGCTTTTTTGTGAGGAAAATAGTCAACATTTTGTTTTCCTACCTCACTTTTTTTCTTTAGGCTGCATTCCAATTCTTCATCATCTTTGCTGCTCCGTGGTCTTCTAAAAGATTGCCGAGTTTCGCAAACAGATTTTGATTACTTGGGGTGCTTTCTATTAGATTAATCAGTCTCTTTTTTATGTTTTCTTCTTTTTTAGTGTCAGCGGTTCTGTGTTCGAATTCAGCCCTTTGGTCTTCAAAGTCTGAATCTTGCAGTTGCTCTTCTTTTTTGTTTTCTTCAGTAGTATTTATTTCTGTTGGTGTTAGTTGAGCTGCTATTGTCCTTTTTAAGGATCTGGTGATAGGTCTTTTTTCTCCATTGAGGTTTGGTGTTCTTTGCATTTTTTTATCGATTGGGCATTCAAACCGACCTCTGCTACCAATTTGTTATTGTTTTTCTATGGTTCAGGCCCAATGATCAAGACTCAAATTATTATTGATTAAACATATTTATTTGTTTATCTCTCTCTTACAGAAGAGTTCACCAGACAAAGAGAAGAAGTGCAAGACAGCAGTATATATATACAGGGGGTGGAGCCATAAAGGTAAGGAGGAGTCAGTGGGAGGGACATTGGGTACATCTGTGGTTTAACCCTTTACATATCTACATATACACAGTTGAGGTATTTTCATCTGTAACAGTTTGAGCCCCCAATTCGCTTCAGCCAGAGTGGCTCCTTCTGAAGGGGGAACCGTCGGTCGCCTGGGGAGGTCGGGGAGCCCCGGACTCTGCCCCTTCTGTGGGGGAACGTTGACCCTTGGATCTGGAGTCTGGTATTAGGGATCCAGGGGATCCAGGTTTTCCTCTTCATGCCCAGATGATTTTATTTATTTATTTATTTTATTCCTTTATTTTATTTTTATACCGCCCTTCTCCCGAAGGACTCAGGGCGGTGAACATACGTATAAATGTGAATATAAGATCATTAAGCCAGTTTGGCTCATCAGTTAAGAATCTTCAGCATAAAGATTTAGAACAATTAGAAGAGACTTAGAAGAGATTTATGCCAGCCTGGCTTGGTGAAACAGAAAGGCCTTAAGTGCACGACGGAAAGTCCAAAGATCTGGGATCATTCGTATTCCTGGTGGTAACCTGTTCCGAAGGGTAGGTGCTCCCACACAAAAGGCTCTTTCTCTGGGAACCACTAGTCGACATTACTTTAGTGACAGCACCCTGAGGAGGCCCACCCTGTAAGAGCGTGCTGGTTGGTGGGAGGTTACCGGTTGCAGAAGGTGGTCTCGTAGGTACCCAGGTCCTAAGCCATGGAGCACTTTAAAGGTAAGAACCAACACCTTGAAGCGCACTTGGAAGACCACCGGGAGCCAGTGCAGCTTGCGTAGGAGAGGTGTTACATGTGACCGCCATGTCGCTTGCAATATCACCCATGCAGCTGCATTCTGGACCAGTTGGAGCCTCCATGTGCACCTCAAGGGGAGCCCCATGTAGAGAGCATTAACAGTAGTCCAGACGGGAAGTGATGAGGGCATGAGTGACTGTGCGTAAGGAGTCCCGATCTAGAAAGAGCCGCAACTGGTGAATCAGGCGAACCTGATAGAAAGCTCCCCTGGCCATGGCTGTCATATGCTCTTCTAAAGACAGCCACATGTCCAGGAGGACACCCAAGTTGTGAGCCATCTCCATGGGGGCCAATGACTCACCCCCAATAGTCAGCGATGGTATCAGCTGGCTATATCGGGATGCCGGCAGCCACAGCTGTTCGGTCTTGGAAGGATTGAGTCGGAGCCTGTTTCTTTCCATCCAGATCCGCATGGCTTCGAGGCACCGGGACATCACTGCAAGGGCATCATTGGGGTGGTCTGTGGTGGAGATGTACAGATGAGTATCATCAGCGTAAAGATGGCACTGTACTCCAAAACCACTGATGAGCTCACCCAGCGGCTTCACATAAATGTTGAACAGAAGAGGTGAAAGGACCGACCCCTGCGGCACCCCACAAATAAGGTGTCTTGAAGTCGACCTCTGCCCTCCTGCCAACACAGACTGTGACCGGTCAGAGAGATAGGAAGAGAACCACCGTAGAACAGTGCCCCCCACTCCTAGCCTCTCCAACTGGCGCAGCAAGATACCATGGTCAAAAGCTGCTGAGAGATCTAATAGGACCAGGAACGAGGAGTAACCCCTATCTTGAGCTCTCCAGAGATCATCAACCAATGCGACCAATGCCGTTTCAGTGATGAAGGGGAGGTGAAAGGAAAATAGGCATAGAAGATCAGATGGGATTCATTTGAAAAGGCCTTGTGAGAAGGTGCCTGAAGAAACAATGGATCCAATTTTGTACAGTCCTAAACAGTCCCTACAGGAAGTCCTCGATTTATAACCATTCATTTGGCAACAGTTCCAAGTTCCACGGCCATTAAAAAAACCCATCTACGATGGGTCCTCGCACTTATGACTAGTGCAGCATCCCCTTGGACACATAGTCAAGATTTGGGTGCCTGGCAATCAACATGGATTTATGACAAGTAAAGTCAGGGGGCGAAACGGCGTTTGTTTCATGACTGCAGGATTCACTCAACAACCCCAGTGATTCTCTTAACAACGGTGGCAATAAACATTGTAAAATTCAGAGAAACTTTATCTAGCGACCGCCTAGCTTAGCAATGGCATTTCTGGCCCCAATTCTGGTATTAAATCGAGGACTACCTGTAGGATGCAGGAGCAGGTTAATTTGGAAAAGCTTAAGCAGGGTTGGGAGACCACCAGGAAATCCTAGGAGTAGGTTGAGGAGAAGGCAGTGGGCAACCTATCTTGCTATAAAGAAAAGGTGGGACTTTAGTGACTTTGAACCAATCAGTAAGTGACTCTGAGTTCTAGTCCCGCCTTAGGCGAAGGTAGCTGGGGGCTTTGAGCCAATCACCTGGAGGCCCCGATTTCAATTCCCAGGGCCCAGCTAGGACTTCAGGGCCAGACTCTATGCTGCCCCCTACAGGCCGTGAGTCTTAGCTGAACCCTGACAAGAGGGAGGGGCTGTGATGGGGGGAGGGTCTCTCTGTGTCCAGCAGTTTCTCTTCTTTGCTCTCGGATACGGCTGCTCTACCCCAGAAGGACGCAGGGGGGGGGACTTGGGGTTCTGCTAAAAGATGAGGCGGCAGTGGTGACCAGCATGGCCTTTGCCCAAAATCTGCCCTGCCTTAACACTCACAATGGTTGAGGCAGCAGGCTAGGAAACAAGAGATCCTGAGTTCAAGTCCTGCCTTAGCCCTAAAAGCTTGTTCGCTGACCTCAAGACGGACACTCTCTTTCAGACAAGCCCACCTCACAGGGTGATTGTTGTGGGGAAAAGAGGAAGAATAGGTGGACATGTTCACCTCCTTTAGTTATTTGAAAAAATAATAAAACACGTGGAAAAAAGTCTAACAAAAATAAAAACTGCCTTTCCTGCTTCTGTTTGCATGGAATCTGTCCTAGCCTTGTGCAGATACAGGAATTTCTCTTCTCAAAAGGAGGAAGAGGTGGGTTTTTTTTTTTTTATCATCCCTTCCAATTTCACTCACTCTGTTTTTTCCAGCCTTTGGGAGTACCAGTGGGGGCATCAGATCCCCTCCCAGCTCTGGGACACAGCAGGTTTCTCTGTTTCTTTGGGAAAGATTCCTTCCCCATCAGAGTCTGCTTGAGCCCCATCATCCACTTCCCTCCCTGCCTGGGATCAGCTGAATTCCTCCATTCAGACAAGAGGAAAAAGGGAGTTTGACCAGAACCTCCAGGTCAGTCTCCCTTCTTCCTCACAGAGGGTCCCTCTCACTCTGCAAAGCCAATTTCCCCCTCAGTTCCTGGATACCTCCAGACATCACTCAGCTGAGCTCACAGCAGGGCCAGGGCGGCTGAGAAATTGGGATGGAAGGGACCACAAAACTTTCCAGCCACAAGAGACTCTTGGACACAGACTGTGGTCTGACAGAAGGTCCTATGGTGGCCTTTATGTGGCAGTGGGATGGGTTATGGGATCAATCTCACAACACTCACCCTATAGGGCTGCCCCATCTGTTGTCCCTGGTGGCAGGTTGAAGATTGTGAATCCCACTCCTGACACCAGTTTCTGTGGAATCAAACTCAAGAGCCCAAAAACCAATTAATCCAGGCTCGGTGCAGTTGTGATTTATTCAGTGTCCATTGGAGGAATTTCTCCCCAGAAAATAGTGGGAGGAAATCTTACAGACAAAAGGATGCACTCATATTTATACATTCCAGGAAAGGAGGAAATGATAATCATGCATATGCATATTTCATTTAATAGATGATGTAAGCATGAATATTCAGAATTAGAGAGATTCAAGTTACCTCCCCAGCCTTGTATTGTTCCTACCCTCAAGAAAAAGTTATTGTGTAAACAAAAAGAAATGTCTCAGTTGCATTGCCACAGCAGTTTGGGTGAAATGTACTGAGAAATGAGGGCATCAATGTTGCTCCATACATTCCTTCTATATTTCTATCTTGCTAACATGCTCCCATTTCTCCAAGAAATTTATCTCCTCACAAACTTCCACACACCCTTTATTTATGTCAAGAAAAATAGTTGGCCCACTCATGCATGGAGAACAGCTTGAACCATTTTCTATGTTTGGACTGTGGAAAATGTTAAAAGTTGAAATTCCTCAGTCTCACATTTACACATTCCTTCTGGCTATAAGCTGCTCCTTTGTGAAGAATTCAATAATTTCCAAATTTGAAACATATAGATATGATTTTCTTTAACTCCTGCATACTATCTAAATGGAAAGAATATCTCCTTTCAAATAAAAGACATTTTAACAATTCTTCCAATATCATAATGGTGTTAGATCTCATGCTTTCATATTTATTCTGGCTGTGAGCTGCTCCTTTGTGTTGAGGTCTGGCCTCAGAAGGATAATGTAGCACTTGGGGATGAAGATGCAGCCCAGCAGACCAGCACTGGAGGCCAGGATGGAGAAGACCTGCACAGCCACCATGGATTTCCCTTTGGTGCTCAGGTAGGTGGGCACAAAAGTCACCCAGACACTGCAGAAGACCAGCATGCTGAAGGTGATCAGCTTGGTTTCGTTGAAGGCCCCAGGCAGGTTCCTGGCCAGGAAAGCCACCGTGAAGCAGATGGCAGCCAGGAAGCCCATGTAGCTGAGGGTGACGTAGAACATGACAACGGCCCCTTCATTGCATTGCAGGATGATCTCTCCAGGCTGGGAGTGGAGGTCAGAGTCAGGGAAGGGGGGAGAAACTCCCAGCCAGGTGGAACAGATGACAATTTGGGTAGCAGAACAAAAAAGAATGATGGAGTTGGCCAAGCTCTTCCCCAACCATCTCTTCACTTGGTTTCCTGGTTTTGTGGCCAGGAAAGCCAGCACCACCGTGATGGTTTTGGCCAAGAGAGAAGAAATGGCAACTGAGAAGATGAGGCTGAAAACTGTTTGTCGGAGAAGGCAGGTGGCTTTCCTTGGCTGACCAATGAAGAGAGAAGAAGACAAGAAGCAAAGCAGGAGGGAGACCAGGAGGATGTAGGAGAGGTCCCGGTTGTTGGCTTTGACAAGGGGAGTTTCTCTGTATATTTATTTATTTTTTTATTTTTTTATTTTAATTTGATTTATATGCCGCCCTTCTCCGGAGACTCAGGGCGGCTTACAATGTGTTAAGCAATAGCCTTCATACTTTTGTATATTTATACAAAGTCAGCTTATTGCCCCCAACAAACTGGGTCCTCAATTTACCCACCTTAGAAAGGATGGAAGGCTGAGTCGACCTTGAGCCTGGCGAGGATTGAACTCAGAGAGATATAATGAAGATGATTAAAACAAGTCCTGTCTTTAGGAAGAAGAATAGGGCAAAAGAGACCAGGATGATGCCCAGATGTTCTTCATAAGACAGGAAGCTTATAACTTTGGGGATACAGTGAATTTGGTCCTTATTTGGGTATTTATCATCCGGACACTTGGTGCATTTTTCTGTATCTGAGAAAGCAAAAAAGCAATATATCTTTAATATTCTGTTCTTTTCTCTTGCAAGAAAACCTTGGGATAACAGCTGATACCAGCGGCATTTTCCAAGAAGTATTTCTTAAGTATTTCATTAAAAAGAGCCTAAGAAAGATTTTTTAAAAAATGTAGCCAGATATATTAAATTGAGCGAAATTCTAGGGTGTTAATTATTTCCAGTGTAATGTGTAGAATCTTCATCGGAACCTATATTATTAGAGGTTAATAATGAATCATATAATCTTATTCATATAATCTGTCAGGTATGCTTCCTTCAGTATCCAGGAAAGGAAAACCCAGACTTCATTATATAATAAAGCATGGTACTTTTACTAGATATAAAGTGAACGCAACCATGGAAAGCAGGATTCTGAGCCAAAAAGCGCGAAAGTTACAGATAGAAAGCATCCCCTCCCATTGTCCACTGTAAATCACCCAATCCAAAGGTCTCCCAGAGGTCAGGTGGGAGCACACATCTGGCAGTGTCATCAATAAGGAATGCAGTGGCCGTTGACCTGATATCAACTTCACCAGTTCAGTAATAAGCTTAAAAATCGGTTTCGTTTTCCTGGCCGGCATCATTCATAGCACAGCTAGCTACCCCCCTCCCTCCATTACTATGACAGCCAAAGCAGAGAAAAGCGGAGGCTGACATTAACCTACACTATTAGAGGTTAATACTGAGTCATATAATCTTTTTAGGCAAACATCCTGAGTCCTGCCCCATGGCACTTAATATCCTGGACTTGGAGGATACCTACAATATCCTGTAACATCTGGAAGCAACCTGGAATTAAGGAGAAACTTCCTATCAGTGAGAGGAATTAGCCAGTGGAACAGCTGGCCTCCAGAAGTTGTGGGTGCTTCGACATTGGAGGTTTTTAAGAAGAGATTGGACAGTCACTTGTCTGAAATGATATAGGGTCTCCTTCATAAATAGGGGGCTGGACTAGAAGACCTCCAAAATTCCTTCTACTCTATTATGATTGATTGATTGATTGATTGATCTATATGATAGACAATTTGTGTAATGAGTTCCCCCCATAACTATCCACAGCACCAGATTATGGCCCAGTGACACTTTCTCAGTGATCCTCAAGGGAGGCCAATCAACAATGAATTGCAAGGACTTTCAGAAGGTGGACCTGAAACAATTCATCTAATTTCAAAGAACTCAGATGTTCCTAGAAAGGTAAACTTAGCAGCACATATCCAAACTAAAAATCAGAAGAGATATTTCCTCTACTGTTAGTAAAGCTTGCCCAGTCTGCCACCCCATCCTCCCATCTCTTCCCAGCCCCTCCTTCCAAGTCTTTTTGATTTATTTCCGTTTAGATAAGAAATTGTGCAGGTTAAAAATAAAAAACCAGGTGAGCTTCGATCTGTCTTTTAACTTGCACTTTCATGAAAAGGTTCTGGATGGATCCAGTTCCACAAAGCCTCCCATTTTCCTCAGTGTGACCCACCTTCCTGAGTGGAGAAGGTCCCCTCCGGACAAGGAATGCAATCGTAGCAGCAAACTGGCTCTCCTTCTCGAGCCCTCTTGACAAATCCAGGATGACAACTTTCCACACATTTGGACTGAGGCAGGGACTGAGCAAAAGAAAAGGAATGCCAAAAAAAAAGGTGTTAGGACTCTCCGTCCATGGAAAATGGAGGCAGAAATGGATGGAGACAAGTAGCCTCTGGTCTTCACTGAGGTAAATTTGAAATCTCTGACTACTTCTAAACAGATGCAGGAGGTATAACAACTGGCAGGTTCTTCCTTTAGTTCCTCCCTTTTGCTTTCAGAATTTAACATTACAATAAAGTACTTTTCTATTTAATGTAGTCTAAAGGGATGGAATTGAAAAAAGATTGAAAAATGATGATATATTCTTATTAAAACTGATAATAAATTTTACAGTAAAAGATTTAAGAAATCTTATTCTATTTGGTTTTTTAATATGAAATTAAACTGTGATGAAGAAAGAAACCTCTGACCAGTAAGATCTTGAAAGGTTTCCATAAAACATGGCAAAGCCATTCCACTTAGGTCCCGTCTGTTGAAGAACTTCCATTAGATGACACCACCTGGCATGGGAGGCCAACCACCCTGGAGACTCTAGGCTTTGCCCACTTGAAATGGGACTTCAGGCTTTGGAAAACAGAGATAAGACACCAACATTTCTCTTACCTTATTGAGCGACTTTAGCCGTGAAAGAGCATCTTGTTTGATAGAAAGTCTCTGTCTTTGAAAATATGCCAGAATCTCACTCCTGACATCTCCCTTGGGGAGAATCAAGAAGCCCTCAATGCCCAGATCTGCTGTTATCTCTCCACTTTGGTCCAAGTACTGTTCCTTCTCAGAAATATTCCAAAATTCATTCTTTTCCAGAAAGGGATGAAACTAAAATGGGAACATCCAGGAACTTGAAAAACAGAGAACTTTGTTTCTTATCCCACATTGAATCTTTCTTCTACAATTGTCTCATCTCCAAATAGGCTTACTTAGGATACAAATACTGCCATCATCTTCATAAGTGAACAAGAAAGTTTGAGAAAAATTTGTCAATCATTTACTGACAAAATATAGAAAAAGTATATAATTGATACAATTGGTCAAATATAGGGAACATTCTAGAGCAGATGAAAATAAAATGAACAGGAAAAAAAAGATGATTCATAAACTCTTTGAAAACAAGAGGTTGATTCCCAGAAAGCATGGGTTGATCAAGAAGAAAGTTGTCAGGCTAATCTTCTCCCTGGTCATCCTGATGGAAAACACCTCCAGATGTGCTAATTCTACTTGATTGAAATGCGACATTAACAACATTTTGCATATATGAAAGAACAAATCACCCACCAACTCTTTTCTCAGCCTGAAAAGTTAGCCAGGATCCTTTCTGAGTTTCTTTCTCTCCCATTATGCAGCTGCAGGATTCTCCCCTCTTCGCTGATCCTTCCCTAGGCAGCCTCTCTTCCCCTCATCCCAAAAGTCATTCTCACACATCATTACACTTCCCAAATAGATTATGGGAACTCTGGTGATATCACTGGATTTCAGTAAAGGACTCACAAACAATTGTGTGATGTGATTAGAAACCTGAGGCCTGGATAATAACTGTCTTCAAAATGATACTGAAATAGTTTTTAACTCTTTTTAATCTTTTCTATGAAACTTGAAGGTGATGAATAAGGGGGAGAACTGTTGTGTATATGGTGAGGAGAAACAAAGAGAAGAAGGAACAACGAATGCCAACACTGGAGAAGCTGAAAAAATTAGAATTCTCACTTCAGAAAGATCCCCAAAACAGGGAAATCAGAAAAGAAATGGAGTTAATGAAACAAAATTAATATACTAGAACAGGAAGAAATGATAAGGAATATAAAATTGGCAAAACAAAACTATTTTGAATTGGCAAATAAACCAGGGAAATGGCTCGCCCACAAATTGAAAAAAGAAAAAGCTACAAAATTGGTACAATATTTACGAGACGAGCAAGGAAATTTGCTCCATAGAATTGTGGCGGGGGATATTATTCAAAATTATTTTCAAATACTATATAGTCAAGAAAACATTGAAGAAGAAAATATTATAAATTACCTACAGGAGAGGAACTTGCGAAGTATAACAGATGAAGATAGGGAAATGTTGAATGGGTAAATTACATTAAAAGAGTTAAGAGAAGTAATTAAAAAACAGAAAAATAACAAAACACCAGGGACAAATGGAATTCCAGCGGAAGTATATAAAAAATTTCAGGAAGTTTTGGAAAAAATTATGTTGGATATATATATAACAAGGTATTAGAGAAAGCCAAAATGCCAAATTCATGGATAGATTCCAATTTCAATTTCCAATTCCAATTCCAGTTTCCTTTCCAAATTCCAATTTACTTTGGAATTAATATAGCATTAATTGCAAAGGAAAGTACAGACAATCAATTCAATCAAAACTAAAGGCCAATCTCACTGTTAAATGCCGACTATAAAATCCTGGCAACAATAGCAGAAAGACTAAAAAAGATATTAAATAAAATAATTCATTGGGATCAAAATGGGTTTTTACCCAAACAACAAATTAAGAACAATACAAGGATTATCATGAATATTCTAGAATACTATGAGGCTCATCCAGAAAAACAATTGGCAGTAATAATGATAGATACACAACAGGCGTTCAACAACTTGAATTGGCGGTTTTTAATTAATCAATTGATCGGGATGAAATTTGGGGAAAAAAATTATAGAAATGATGAAGACAATTTATTCTAACCAAACAGCAAAAATTATGGTCAGTGGAGATCTTACAGAAAAAGTCAAGATAAACAAAGGGCTTAGACAAGGCTGTCCATTGTCCCCCCTCTTATTCATCCTTTCATGGGAAATATTATTTGCAGAGGTAAGGGGAAATAAGGAAATAAAAGGGTTAAAAACTAAAAGAGAAGAATACAAAACAGGGGCCTTTGCAGATGACATGGCATTTATATTAGAGGATCCTTTGGAAACAGGAGAAAAACTCCTACTAGAAATAGAGAAATTGGGAATAGTAGCAGGGCTGAAAATAAGTAAAAACAAAACAAAAATAATTACCAAGAATATCTATAGATATTATTACAGATGCCGGTATCGGAAAGCTGTAAAAATGTAACAAGGATGTTAAAGATATAAATGTTGAATAAAAATTAATTTAAAAACAAAAAGAAAAAACAAAAACAAAATGCCATGGTATCTACTCTTTGGAACCATTATTCCCTGAGTAATTGAATTGACCAGATCTCTTGGGTTCGTTCCCCTCCTTCTCCTCTGGATTCCTCCTCCAAAGGATCTCAGATTAATGGATCCATATCGGGACCCCCATACCTGCCATGGCTGCAGCCTTTGAGTCCCCAAAATCTTTTCTCCCTCCTTCCTTCCCCTCCTCCATCTGGAGGAATAAGCGGCATTCAAGGCCTGGACCAGAGTCTTCATCAGACTGTAATGATGGTAGTAATTTGTGAAACTTATTCTGTTCCTTTTCTCCTGGGTCTCCAGTGGGGCTTTCTGGGTGCATCTTCTGCGGCCTTTGACAGAAAAGACGTTCCTTGAAAGAGAACAGCGGAAATAATAATCTTGAAACTTTTCTTCCACAGAGAAATAAGGTTCAAAGGCTTCATCCATTGGCCTTTTTTTGGTCAGATAACCAAAGTTCCAAATACTATGGATGTATTTGAGAAGTCTACGATTCTTCATTCTATACCCTATAAAATTTGTGAGGATCCAGACTTTCCCTTCAATGGGTCCTGGGAGACGCATAAATGTTAAATGGAAAGGAAGAATTCTCCCCCAAATGATCTCATATTCCAAGAAGTGAACAAAGACGTTGACTTGTTTCCACTTAGAGAGGGAATCCCTGAGGGCTGTTGTGTATCCAGTTGTTGAGAGCAGTTGTGATATAACCACACAAATTCCACTCTTGATAAGCACAGGAGGAAAAATCCTCATGAAATTCTCTCCCTTCTCTGTGTCTGAAGCAAAGAGGCCAATCAGGGTCCATCTGAAATGGAGGAGCAGGTGGACAATTGCTGGGTACTGGAATCCTTCTTTGGGCTCCATCTGGTGGAAAAAGGGGAATTTCCTTTTATCACTCACAGCCTTTGAAACAATGTCACGACTGATCTGAAAAACCAATGAAGAATCCTATGTTACATTTGGGATCAAATTTGGGATCCAAAATATTAGATTTTAATACATCCAACCTGATTCTCATGAATTTGTTAGAATAGTTGTTAATTAGACATTGTTTAAAATATTAAAAACAGACCAAAAACAGGATACACAATAGAGAGGGAGGAAGGAAGGGAAGGGAAATTAAAGTAGGAGTGAGGGTAAGAGAGGGAGGAAGAGAGGAGGAGAAGGAGAAAGGAAGAGGAAGTAGGGGGGAGAAGAAGAGGGGGGAAGAGAAAGTAAGAAGGAAAGAAAAGAGAGAGGTGGTAGGTTTGAGGAGAAAGATTGCTGTACAATAAAAAAGATGAAAGGGAAGAAAGGCAACCCCAAACAAATATAAAGATATTAAGATAAAGAATGAATTGTTAAACTTTAAAGAATAAAAGAGAACAAATATGAATAAATAGCAATAATTAGAAACACACATACAAACATACAATGTATTTTCTTTGAACAGAGTATTTGGCCTGTTCACAAATTTAAACCGTGTTTAATCATTTCAATTAAATTTACAATTTCTATATTTCCTTTTTGCCATATTTATTCCTCATCTATTTTTTTAAAAAACCAATATTACCCTTCATCCTCATCTCTAATCTTAATCAAATTCAATTTTTCCCTTCTATTCTATATTATACCCCTTCCCATTGGCATCTATTTTTATATCCATCCTCACATTGGTTAATTATTATAGTTGTTTAATAGTTGTTTAATACAAATTCAACATTTTAATATAAATCAATTAGTTATATAATTGATTTATATCTTTTTTGTATATTAATCAATATGAACATGAATATTCCAATTATTTCCATGCAATTCAATTTCTTACAAATCAATTAATTATATTTACCAATAATAACAAACTAAATAATTTCCCCCATATAGTCCTCCAAACCACAACTTAACCATTTCTGCTTTCAACACAATATACAATTAATAGTATCTCAATTATTACAATTTCCTAGTTAAATAGAGCTTTTTTTCTTTTGCGTTTTAAAATCTTGAACTCTCCTCTTTTGCCCTTAATTTCCCATTGTTTGCATCTACCTTTTTTGGTGAGGAAAAAGAAAAGAAATCTGCCTCTGCCTAATTTTCCAACGTAACAGCCAACATCCTGCTTTACTTTCAATTTCGTTTTCAGCTTGATTTGCATAAGCAGAAAAAAAATCTGCTCCAGCAATTTAGCTCTTTGCAGCAAGCAGCTGAGCCCTGCCTAAAACAGCTGAGAGCAAATCAGCTGAGAGTCGGGAGGCTCTAATCAACGGGCTAATTAGCCTATGCTGAAGCTGAAAGGAGTTGTTTTTTCTTGCTGTTTGCTTGCAAGGAGGTAACTGCTGTGAGGCACAGGCTAAAGGGTGGGGGCCACTCTCCTTGCCACTTAGCACCCCCCCCTAAGGCATGGTACCGCCCACTTTGGGAACCACTGGCTTAACTATTTAACTAAGGTTCTACCGAAGTAGAATCCCACCACTGGGTCTACCCATTTATTTTTGCAGACACCGGTCTACTTATTTGTTTTCATTTAACACTGATCAGCTGTAGGGCGGCCCTTTGAAGCCCCCGGCAAGAGTTTAAACAGTTTATTTCCCTCGAGCCATCAGCTGGGACTCAGGAGGCAGCAATAGATTGGGTATGGGGCCAAATAAAAGGTAAGAATAATGCAGGGGGGGTGGGCGGGCGGGAGGGGAGAACCGGTTTGGTGACATCATATCGTCACCGCTACCGGCTCATGGGAACCGGAGGAAAAAATAAAGGAAAAAATACTTTGAAAGTTTGAATAAAATGATGGAAATAAATATGGCAAGGGAAAAAAGTGAGAATTAACCTTAAATTGCTTCAAGACTCCAGGTTTAGAGGAGGATTTGGTCTATCAAATTGGGAATTGTATCATCAAATGGCGATGTTAACATGGATTAAAGAATGGATCTTACTGAGAAATACAAAACTATTGACTTTGGATGGACATGACCTACAACTAGGATGGCATGCTTTCTTATGGTATGGAAAAAATCGGATTCATGGATATTTCCAGAGACATTGTGTAAGGAATGGTTTGTTGGTAGTATGGGAAAGAGTGAAAGAAAAACATTATATGGAAGTACCAATGTGGCTTTCAACAATAAAAGCATTGACACATCCAAATATGATTAACATGGACAAGATTGTAAGATATAAAGACATTTTAGCAGAGAAGGGAGAATTAAACCAGAAACAAGTCTTAGAAAAACAAGGGATTGAGACTGACTGGTATACACGGCTGCAGATACAATCAAGATATGATAGAGACTTGAAACAATATGGTGTTGTGGCCCCGTCCTCTGAGCCTATCCCTTTGGAGGAAGGCAGCTCTGAGCAGGAGGAAGAGGAGCCAGCCAGATCTCCCAGCCCTCCCCCTCTGGCACCGGCTCAGGTGCCAGCTGAAAGAGAGCCAAGTAGTGGGGAAACAGGTGTCTCAGATGAGAGTGAGGGAGAGACGTCATTCCTGGACGCACGCCAAAGAAGGCGAGAGAAAAGGGTACTGCAGCTGCGACGTATGAGAAAATCCTGAGTCATTGGATTGGAGTCACGGGATCAATGACTCACTGGACCACACCCAGAAGCATATGTATATAAGACAGTACGGTGGGTCACGAAGTTCGTGACGAACAAAGCTAAACAAACGGAGCAACCTCGTAGTCTTGGAAGCTAGATGAACGGCAAAGCTACGTAGGAGATTTTCTTGTTTGTGTAAACCAATAAAGTCCTTGGCAGACGGTGTGCATATCGCTGCCAAGGTTGAGATAAGAACTGCGGAGTGTGCCAAGTGATTATTAACCCTCGGCTGGCTGTGTTTTTGTGGGTCTCTGAAGGGGGGGGACAGATCATATGGTTTTAAATTGGGGGAATCAGAGTTGGATCAGATAAGGATTGGAAAGGATGAAAAAATGATTAAAAGACTATATAATTATTTGTTGCAAATTAGATTGGAAGATGAAGAGGTAAAAGAGACAATGGTAACATGGGCGATAAATTTTGGATATGCAATAGAATTAGAGAAATGGCAACAACTATGGGAAAGGAATTATAAATTGACAATGGCAACTGCATATAAAGAAAATCTATATAAAATGTTTTATAGGTGGCATATGCCAGCAGAAAGATTAGCAAAGATGTTTAAGGATAAATCAGCCTAACGTTGGAAATATTTGCATTTGCCAGGATCATACTATCATATGTGGTGGTCATGTTTAGAAGCAAAAAAATTATTGGTTTAGAATACAGAAATGGTTGGAAGAAATATTACATGAATCTATAGAATTAAAACCAGAGGTTTTTTAATTGGGTATTCTCACCCCTGGAGAGTCCGGAGCTCCCTCTGGGCGGCGGACACCACTGCTGGACGGCTAGATCCCCGGCGTAGAAAGGAAAAAGGTGAGGAGGTGAAGCGGTCGTAGGTGGAGGACGGTCGGCGATCGGCAGCGCAGCGGTCATGAGTCGAGGACTCCTCGTGTCCAGCGGCGCGGCAGCTGTGGCGGTGATGGCGGTGGGTCCGGTCCTCTTCTCGTGGTCCTGGGTCCTTGTTCGGGTGGAGAAGCCAGGCGGAGGTCGTGGAGGAGGTCCTTGCCCCTCGTCCTCGCATCGTTGGTGCGGCGGGTCCTGGGTTCGAATCCTGCGGTTTGTAACTTTTGCAGGCGAACCAGTCTCGGCATTCGTGTTCGGTGTGGGTGGTTTGCTCGGGTGGCTGAGGGTCAGTCGGCTTGTTGATGCTGGCTCTGGTGCCCTCTCGGTCGTCAGGTTTTTTCTTTTGTTTTCTGGCTGTCGCGGGAGGCTCAAAAGCGGAGCCGAATGCCGCGGTCAGCATTTTGATTGCATCTTGAATCTCGAGATCGGTAGGTGATCTCTCTTCTGGATTTATTTTTCTTTTTGGGTTGCTCTCTGGTTGTCCCCGGCCTTTTTCTGGGTCGGGGCCTTTTTGCGCCAGAGAGTTTGAATCCTGGTTCCCCATTGCCTGGTGGCCATTCCAAGATGGCCACTGGGAAAAGGGCGCGAAAGAGGGTTCGGCCACCCCGTGGTCATCTAGCTGGGCTGGCCTACCTCCTTCTCGTGCCATCTCTTCGTCTGTCGCCCCTGGGGCCTCGATCGCTGCTCCCTGCTGCTCAAAGAGGCTTTGCAGATCCACGATGAGGTTTTTCTCATTGTCGTTCGTTTCCATCAGCTTCAGGATGAATAGCTTGAATCTGTTTATTCTTTGTATTGTCTTTCCTTCTAGGTTGGTACCTTTCTCTGGTGACCTCTCCTCATCAGAGTAGGAGTCTTCGCTGGAGTACAGCTCGATGTCTGCTGGATTTTCCTCTGCTGTAGGATCCTTGGATGCTTGAAGCTCAGCCATCTTCTGGGTGAGTGCCCTTGTCTGTACTCTGTCTGTTTCCTTGGGTAGGTTGCTTGGTTGGGGCATCACCTGTGAGTTATGGGCAAACCATCCTCTGCTACCATTTGTTGAAGCGATGGATTTTGCCCAATTACTCATGAGACAAGCTGTTTCTTTAATCAGTATTTATTGCAGGCCTGGAGACTTCCTAGGCCCTAGGTATCATAGGTCACTGACCTTGGTCTCCTCTCTTCTAGGTGAACATCTGGAACTGCTGGACAAGCACGTGGTGGGTGTTGATATACCAGGGAGGAGTGGCCAGAAGGTAAGGTGTGGCCAGGGGTCAGGTGGGAGTGTGCATGTTGCATTAACCCTTATGTGGTTGGGCACTTGTGATATAGGCACAGTTAGGCATTTACCCTGACAGATACACATGATTGCAGGCAGACAGCTAGCTCCCTTGTTTAATAGGCTGTAAGTAAAATTTGTACATTAACAGAATTTATACCTTTAAAAAAAAAGGAAGCTCTGCTGCTGAGCGGAGAAAGCAGAAGCTGGGAAGGATGTTGCTACAGAATTAAAACAATGAAACAATGGCCCTTCCCCTGTTCCTGCCCTCCCTCTTTTTCTCCCCACCACTTTCTTTTGGCTTTGGCTCCGGTGCCAAAGGAGGGAATTCTCTTGTGTGTGTGAAGTTCCCCTCCTTTTCTTCCCGCCCAGCTGGAGAAAGGCAGGAGAGGGCTGCTGCTGCCCCCATCAGTCCCAGCACAGCGGCTACCTGCAACGCCACTGACCAGCAGGGAGAGGGGAGCAAAGCAGAGCTCCCCCCATCCCCTACCCCCCCCCCCAATTGTTCCCCACTGCAAGAGGCGCATTTTATCAGAGAGTGGCAGCTCTGGGTCCTCTCTCAGCCATTGAGTGCAGGGAGTGCGAGGCAATTGACTTCTCGCACTCAGGAGGAGTTTTCCCTTCCTTTGCAAGGTTTTTCCCTGCACTCAACGGCTGAGAGATGACAATTTAACAAATGGTTCAGCTGAACCGCCCAGAACCGGCAGAATCCCACCACTGCCTATAGGGCTGCCCCATCTGTTGTCCCTGGTGGCAGTGAAAGATTGTGAATCCCACTCCTGACACCAGTTTCTGCGGAAAGAAACACAGGACCCAAAAACTCCAATAATCCAGGCTCACTGCAGTTATTATTTATTTAGCGTCCATTGGAGGAATTTCCCCCCATAAAATAGTGGGAGGAAATTTTTACAGACAGAAGGATGCACTCATATTTATACATTCCAGGAAAGGAGGAGAAAATGATAATCATACATATGCATATTTCATTTAATAGATGATGTAAGCATGAATATTCAGAATTAACGAGGCTCAAGTTACCTCCACAGTCTTGTATTGTTGCTACCCTCAAGAAACAGTTATTTTGTAAACAAAAAGAAACATCTTAGTTGCGTTGCCACAGCAGATTGGCTGAAATGTACTGAGAAATGAGGGCATCAACGTTGCTCCATAAATTCTTTCTATATTTCTGTCTTGCTAACATGCTCCAATTTCTCCAAGAAATTTGTCTCCTCACAAACTTCCACACAACCTTTATTTATTTCGAGAAAAATAGTTGGCCCACTCTTGGATCATTATTTATGTTTGGACTGTGGAAAATGTTAAAAGTTGAAATTCCTCAGTCTCACATTTACACATTTCTTCTGCTCCTCCTTAGTGAAGAATTCAAAAATTTCCAAATTTGAAACATATAGATATGATTTTCTTTGACTCCTGCATACTATCTAAATGGAAAGAATATCTCCTTTAAAAAAAAACCCTAATTTTTAACAATTCTTCCAATATCACAATGGTGTTATGTCTCATGTTTTCACATTGATTCTGGCTGTGAGCTGCTCCTTTGTGTTGAGGTCTGGCCTCAGAAGGATAATGTAGCACTTGGGGATGAAGATGCAGCCCAGCAGACCAGCACTGGAGGCCAGGATGGAGAAGACCTGCACAGCCACCATGTATTTCCCTTTGGTGCTCAGGTAGGTGGGCACAAAAGTCACCCAGACACTGCAGAAGACCAGCAGGCTGAAGGTGATCAGCTTGGCTTCGTTGAAGGCCCCAGGCAGGTTCCTGGCCAGGAAAGCCACCGTGAAGCAGATGGCAGCCAGGAAGCCCATGTAGCTGAGGGTGACGTAGAACATGACAACGGCCCCTTCGTTGCATTGCAGGATGATCTCTCCAGGCTGGGAGTGGAGGTCAGAGTCAGGGAAGGGGAGAGAAACTCCCAGCCAGGTGGAGCAGATGATAACTTGCACAGCAGAAGAAGAGAGGATGATGGAGTTGGCCAAGCTCTTTCCCAACCATCTCTTCACTCGGTTTCCTGGTTTTGTGGCCAGGAAGGCCAGCACCACCGTGATAGTTTTGGCCAAGAGAGAAGAAACAGCAACTGAGAAGATGAGGCTGAAAACCGTTTGTCGGAGAAGGCAGGTGGCTTTCCTTGGTTGACCAATGAAGAGAAGAGGAGACAAGAAGCAAAGGAGGAGGGAGACCAGGAGAATGTAGGAGAGGTCCCGGTTGTTGGCTTTGACAAGGGGAGTTTCTCGGTATTTAATGAAAATGATTAGAACAAGGCCTGTGGTTAGGAAGAAGAGTAGGGCAAAAGAGACCAGGATGATGCTCAGATATTCTTCATAAGACAGGAAGGTTATGACTTTGGGGATACATTGGACTCTGTCCTCATTTGGGTATTTATCATCTGGACATTTGGTGCATTTTTCCATATCTGAGAAAGCAAAAAAGCAATATATCTTTAATATTCTGTCCTTTTTTCTTGCAAGAAAAACCTTCTTTGGATAACGGCTGATACCACAGACATTTTCCAAGAAATATTTCTTAACTATTTCATTAAAAAGAGCATAAGAAGGATATTTATTTTCTTTAAAAATGTAGCTAGTTATATGAACTTGAGGGAAGTTCTAGGATGTTATTTATTTCCTGTGTAATGTGTAGAATCTTCATAGGGACCTATATTATTAGAGGTTAATATTGAATCATATAATCTTTTTAGGCAAACATCTTGAGTCCTGCCCCATGGCAGTTAATATCCTGGACTTGGAGGATACCTACAGTATCTTGTAACCAGGGGTGGGTTCTAAATTTTTTACTACCAGTTCTGTGGGTGTGGCTTATTTTGTGGGCATGGCTTGGAGGTCATATGACAGGGTGGACGTGGCTATGTGTAGAGGAACTACTCAGAGAGCTGAAAAAAATCATTTCTGACAGGTCCTCTTACTTTTGACCAGTCTTCGCACTTATGACTGGTCATCATTTATGCCCATTGTAGCATTCTTAACAATCGTGTCACTCATTTCACAACTGCTTCTTTTCACCATGATGACAAGATAGGTCAAAAATGTAAAATGTGAGGACAGTCGTAAGTTCGAGGACTGGTCAAAAATAACTTTTTCAGCTCTCTGAGTAGTCCATATGCATAAAAGGATACAGCAATAAAGAGGGATGAAGGAAGGCAAGGGAAATAAAAAGGGTAAGAGAGAGAGGAAGAGAGGAGGAGAAGGAGAAAGGAAGAGGAAGTAGGGAGGAGAAAAAGAGGGGGAGAAAGAGAAAGTAAGAAGGAAAGAAAAGAGAGAGGTGGTAGGTTTGAGGAGAAAGATTGCTGTACAATAAAAAAGATGAAATGGAAGAAAGGCAACTCCAAACAAATATAAAGATATTAAGATAAAGAATGAATTGTTAAACTTTTAAGAATAAAAGAGAACAAATATGAATAAATAGCAATAATTAGAAACACACATAGAAACATACAATGTATTTTCTTTGAACAGAGTATTTAGCCGGTTCACAAATTTAAACAGTGTTTAGTCATTTCAATTAAATTTACAATTTCTATATTTCCTTTTTGCCATATTTATTCCTCATCTATTTTTTTAAAAAAACCAATATTACCCTTCATCCTCATCTCTAATCTTTTTTTTTTTAAATAAACTTTATTGATTTCAAACAAAAAAATGTATAAAGTTTGTCCATGCTGTTTACATCGGAGGAGCAGCGTTTATACATATTTACAATAATCACATAGGTATCTCTTGGTAACAATCTCTTATCATATCGCTACCTTTTTAAATTCCCTTTTTCATTTTCTCGTTTATCCATTTATACCATCTTTCCCAGACAGAATAGAAAACTGAGTTATCTTCATCATTAATTTCATATGTTAACTTGCACATCTGTGCGCAATCCAATATTTTCTTAATTATATAATTTTCTGGTGGCAGATCTTTCTCTTTCCAGTGTTGTGCAAATGCCAACCTGGCTGCTTATAATGTGTGTCAATAAATATCTCTTGTCCTTTCCAAGCGCCCTCATTCCCATTCCCAGGAGAAATAATTCCGGTTTCATAACAATATCTTCCTCTATTATTTCCTGTGCCCAATTCCAGATTTTTTTCCAATATTTTTTCGCTTGGGGGCAAGTCCACCACAAGTGAAAGAAGGTGCCCTGTCCATGACCACATTTCCAACAATTAGGGTGTATATTTGGATATGTCTTCACTAATCTAGCGGGGGCTAAGTGCCATCTGTGCAGCATTTTAAAATGGTTTTCTTTATAAGTTACTGCCCTTGTTAGTTTAAAATTCTTATTCCAAGTCTCTTCCCACTCATTTAAATTTATTTCATGTCCAAAATTCTTTTCCCAGGCGCTCATTTGTTTTTTCATTAAATCCTCTGTGCTATCCTCTTCCAATAGATAATCATATATTTTGGCCAGAATCTTTTTTCCTGTTCTCATCATAACCTTGTCAAATCCATTTTGTCCTAGATCAATACCATATTTTTCTTTATCTTGCTGGTTTCTAGACTTTATTTGTGTGTATGTCCACCAGTCTAAGTTTATATCTTTCAATGCTTCGTTTGATTTAAGGACTCCTTCTCTATCTAGGATCTCTTTGTATCTGTAGACCCTTGCCATCCCCCGTCTGTTGGGGTGGATCAAGGCCTCTATCGTTTAGCCAATTTGGAACTTTTGTATAGTATTTTTGCCTAATTTGGGACCATGTTTGCATCAGGGACTCTCGAATTTTATGTCTGTAAAAATACGTCTTTTTGTTCTTCTCTATATCCCATAAATGTGAATGCCACCCTCTCTGAAGATCAGGTCCCTCCAAGATTAAAATCCTTTGATTTTCGAGGGTGGCCCATTCTTTTATCCAAACCAATTTCGCTGCCTTATGATACAATTCCCAATCCGGGAGACCAAATCCCCCTACATTTCTTTTTCCCTGTAGGGTTTTAAGGCTATCCTCGGCTTTTTCCCTTTCCACACATATTTCCTGATATTTTTATTTAATTCTATGAAAAATTTGTTATCTAAATTTATAGGGATGGTCTGGAACAAATATAATAATTTAGGTAGAATACACATCTTAATTGAAGCAATCTTACCCAGCAGGGACAGTTGAATTTTTCCCCCCCTTTCTAGATCTTGTTTTATTTTATTCAATAAAGGTATGTAGTTATCTTCCTTTAGAGATGAGCATCTTGCTGTAATCCAAATTCCAAGGTACTTTATTCTTTTAACCACCTGTAAGTCTAATTTTTTTTCAATCTCTCTCTTCTGTATTTCAGTTATATTTTTGGTTAATATTTTGGTTTTGTTCTTATTCAATTTAAAACCCGCTACCTCTCCATACCTGCCCAATTCCTCTAACATTTTTGGGCCTGTTTCCAATGGATCCTCTAATATCAAGGCCAGATCATCCGCAAAGGCTTGTATTTTATATGTTTCCTTCCTGATTTTTAATCCTTTAATTTCCTCATTCTTTCTTATTTTCCTTAGCAAAACTTCTAAGGCCAAGATAAATAGTAAAGTGATAGGGGGCATCCTTGACGTACCCCCTTCCTAATCTGAAATACTTTTGTCCTATCTCCATTAATTAGAATACTGGCTCTTTGGTTATCATAAATAGCTTTTATCATTTTTTCAAAATTTGTTCCAAATCCCATTAATTTAATTTGCGTGGACAAAAACTTCCAATTTAAATTATCGAACGCCTTCTGGGCGTCCAAAAATACTAAGGCCATCTGTCTGTCGGGATGTTCTTCGTAATACTCTAGTATATCTAGCACAATTCTCAAATTGTCTTTGATTTGTCTTCCTGGGAGAAATCCATTCTGGTCCTTATGTATCCAAGAATTTAATATTTTTTTAATCTTTCCGCAATTACACTCATGAACAATTTATAATCTGTATTTAGAAGGGAAACTGGTCTGTAATTTTGAATTTGTTTTGGACCTGCACCTTCTTTCGGGAGTAGTGTCACATAGGCCTCCCTCCATGAATCAGGAATCTTTGACCCCCCCCCCCCCTCCAGTGCCCCATTGAAAATTTCCACCAATTTTGGTAGTACAAATTCCCCTAGGGTCTTTTATATTTCTCCAGGGAATCCATCAGGGCCCGGCGACTTATTATTTTTAAGCTTAGAAAGGACCGTTTTTACTTCCTCAACCGTTATCTTTCTATTGAGCATTTCCCTTTCTTCTTCCGTAAGAAGGCCTTCATCTACCAGATATTGCTCTATTTTGTCTTCTGAAACCTCTTCCTCTTTATATAACGTTTCATAATATTCCCTTGCTATTTCTAGCTTATCCTCCTCCTTATTTACTAGATTCCCATTGGCATCTTCTAATACATGTATTATCCCTTTTTCATTTTCTTTTTTGAGTTGGTATGATAAGCATCTTCCCGGCTTGTTTGCGTTCCCAAAATAATATTGTCTAGATCTTTTTATTTTATACGCCAAATCGTCTTGATCCATAATATTTAATTTGTGCCTCCACAATAGCCAATTTTCTTTCGCTACTTTATCCCTGGGTTATCTTGGAGTTTTTTTTCCGCTATCTCTAACTGTTCTCAATATTCTTCCAAAGTCTTTTTCCTCTCTTTATTTTTATACGCATTATATGATATCACCACCCCTCTAAGATAAGCCTTCCAAGTGTCCCATATGCTCGAGAAGTTTCCTGATTTTCATTTTCTTTAAAAAAGAACTTCAGTTCTTCTTTAAACTTATTCACACATCTTATGTCCTTCAATAATCTCGTGTTCAATCTCCGTCTCTGATAGTTTTTCCTCTGTACACCAATCCACTTCATTTCTTTTTTTTTTTATTGAAAAAGTTTTACATACAAAGTTTTTTTAATAAACCCCCCCTTTCCCCCCACCCCCCACCCCAACCATTCCCCTCCCTCCCCGACCCCCCAACCCCCCCTTGACTTCCGCTATTAATCAAACGTTAACAATTAATCCATATTTATCCACTGTTCAAGGTGAGATCCAGCTATTAAACTAAAACTATAATATTATTTTATATAATAATAATAAAAAAAACTATCATAATCTAAATCAAACAACATACTTAATACATTTCTCTTTATACTATAACACAAAAATTTAAAATATAAATTCAATCACTTAACATAAAGTAAACATAAAAAATATCAAATTCATTACATTTATCTTCTAAGTTACTTAAGTGCAAAAAGATATATATTCAATTAAGTACTAGCTGAAACTTCTTACTTTGGTATTTATGCTTCATGTATTCCACCCATTTCACCCACTCCTTAGCAAAAACTTCATGAGTCTTATCTTTTAAATATGCAGAGATTTTGGCCATCTCTACAAAGTTAGACATCTTCAATACCCATTCCTCTATCGTGGGTACTTTATCCTTCTTCCAATTTTGGCCAATCAGTAATCTAGCTGCAGTGATCATGTGTAAAATCAATCTAGTATCGGTTGATGAGCACCCTTTAACTATTCCCAGCAAAAAAAGCTGAGGTGAGAAATCAAGCTTCCGCTTCAAAATGTTCTGCATTACCCACCATAGTTTGATCCAAAATGCTTTCAGTTTTCTACACGTCCACCAAATATGAAAATATGTTGCATCCAAACAATCACACCTCCAACATTTAGGCTGAACATTTGGATACATACATGATAACTTTTTAGGGTCAAGATGCCACCTATAAAACATCTTATAAAAATTTTCCCTCAGATTCTGTGCTTGTGTAAATTTAACATTCTGGACCCAAATCTTCTCCCAAGTCTCTAACATTACTGGTTCTTCAAAATTCTGTGCCCATTTTATCATGCAATCTTTAACTAATTCACCCTCTGAATCTCTCTCTAACAATAAGTTATACACACGTTTAATATGCATCGGCCCTTTACATTTTATCTGGGTCACCAAATCTTCTTCGTGTAACATTAGTCCAGTTTTCTGATCTTCTCTCCATCTTGCTTGAAGTTGAAGATACTGCAACCAAGTCAAGTTAACACCTTGTTCCAACAGAATGTTCAATGGTTTCAAACTCCATCTGCCCCCATCATTAAAGAGTAGCTCTTTATATAACAACCCCCCCGAGTGACTTAATATTTGGCAAAATCTGCCCAAGATCCAACCACAAAGGTATTTTGTAATCCAATTGGAGTTGGTGCTTCTTCCAGACTCTCATCAAAGCATATCTTAAAACGTGACTGTTAAATACACTGTCCCTCTTATCTTCATAAAGTAGCTATGCATGCCATCCGTGTTGCAAATCGTGGCCTTCTATATTTAAAATTTCGCTTTTTGTTAATCCAATCCAGTCTCCAACTTGTATCAAAACCGCAGCCTCGTAATATAAGCGCAGGTTGGGAACTTTTAGACCACCTCTTTCACGAACATCTTGCATAATTTTAAGTTTAACTCTTGGTTTTTTCCCATTCCATATGAATTTATTTAAACCTGCTTGCCAGTCCCTCAAAGATTTGTCATTTTTGAGCACCGGAATCATTTGAAACAGAAACAGAAATCTAGGTAAAACGTTCATCTTAACAACTGCTATTCTACCAAGCAAAGACAGTTGCAGCTTCTTCCATTTTTCAAGATCCTTTTGAATCTTATGCCATAATTCTTCATAATTATTTTGAATAAGTTTTCTATTGGATGCTGCAACTTGTACCCCTAGATATTTCACCTTTGTAACTATTTCAAAACCTGCCACCCTTTCCAACTCTTTCCTTTGTGGTTCCGACATATTTTTAACTATCATCTTAGTCTTTCTCTGGTTCAGGCTAAAACCTGAAACCAGACCATATGCCTCTAAGATTTTGTTCATCTGGATGATCGATTCCAAAGGTCGTGTTAGGGTAACAACCAGATCATCTGCGAATGCTTTTGTGCGATAATCTTTTTGCCTTACAACTATTCCACTCATTTTGTCCGAGTCCCGTAGAGCGTTCAGCAGCACTTCTAGCGTCAAAATAAACAATAATGGAGATAGTGGGCAACCTTGTCTTGTTCCTTTCTGTATGTTAAAAGTGGTAGTTAAGGTACCATTAATAATAATTTGTGCATGCTGTTCCTGATAAATTGCAGAAATAGCTTGTATAAATTGCTCCCCAAAATCCATTTTGTGCAGAGTCTTTTTTAGAAAATCCCAATTGACTCGATCAAAGGCTTTCTCCGCATCCAAAAACACCAACACCGCAGAAGTCTGCTTCTTTTTCTCAAGATATTCCAACAAATCTATGAGTTGCCTAACATTGTCCTTCATATATCTGCCTTCTATAAAACCTGCTTGGTCATCATGAATCACATCTTGAATCACTGGCATCAATCTGTTGGCTAATACTTTAGCATAAATCTTGTAATCCGTATTCAGGAGAGATATTGGACGAAAATTTTCAGGTTTTACTGATTGTTCTTCTTTAGGTATCAGTGATATAAAAGTTGTCTTCCATGAGGGGGGTATTTTACCCCCCTGCTGAATATTACAAAACAAGTCCTTGAGATGCTCAACCAGTTCCATTTGTAAAGTCTTATAATATACTGCTGTCAAACCATCCGTCCCAGGAGCTTTAGATACTTTCAATTGTTTAATTGCATATAAAATCTCTTCCGATGTTATGGGTCGATTCAATCTTTCACTTTGTATATTTGAAATTTTTGTAACTCTCATATTCTGCAGATAGGCTTCTATAAAGTCCTCTCTAGTTTTATCATCTTGATACAATTTGGAATAATAAGCTAAAAAAGCTTTATGTATTAAGTTCTGTTGATATACTTGTTTTCCATTAAACTCAATAGAGTTTATTATGCGAGAACTTTGTTGTTTCCTCAGTGTATAAGCCAACCATCTGCCAGGTTTATTAGCATTACAAAAAGTATTATGTTTGGCGTACTGCAGATTAGTTGCTGTTTGATCAGCCATCAAAGTTTGAAACTGATCTTTCAAAAGTTTTATCGTTAGTTGTATCTTCTCATCATTTGGATTTTTAATCAACAAATACTCTTTCTCTTTAATCTCTGCTTCCAATTCTATTCTTGACTTTTGACGTATACGTCTATATTTAGAGTTCATATAAATCAGTACACCTCTCATATAAGCCTTGCTTGCATCCCACACAATCTCAATCGGTGTACCTTTGTTTAGATTAACGTCAAAAAATTCTTTAACATGTTTCTTGAGATCAGCAATATTCTTTTCATATCTAAATAAATTTTCATTCATACGCCAAGATCTCCTTTCTCTTTTGCCCAAGTTTATCTCCATCCACACCGGACTATGATCCGACAATGTTCTAGAAAAATTTTTGTCTTAGTCACCATAGTAAGTAAATCAGTAGTAACCAGCATAAAATCAATTCTTGAAAAAGATTTATGCCTATCAGAAAAAAAAGTAAAGTCCAATTCCTTAGGATGATGAACTCTCCATACATCCTTCAAATCCATTTCTTCTTTCAAAGCAAAGAACGTCGATGGTAGCTTATTCCCTTTCTTGGCTGTCGTCTTTTTATCAAGCGTTGCATCAATCACCCCGTTCCAGTCACCCATAATCATAAAAGACTTGTAATTCCACTGCAGTATCTTATTATTCAGCAGTTTATAAAAAGTTTCCTGTTGCTGGTTCGGGGCATAAATGCCAATTAAAAGTATCAAGACGTTCTGTACATTTATTTCCACAGCAAGATATCTCCCATCCACATCCGCTTCTATCAGTTTAGCTGGTATTTTATTAGAAATATAAAAAACAAGTCCATTCCTTTTCACAAAACTAGAAGATATAAAATGTGAGCCAAGTTTTGAGATTAAAAATTTTTGATCCTGGGTTCTAATGTGGGTTTCTTGCAAACAAACAACATCATTTTTGTACTGCTTCAAATAATGAAATATTTTCCTTCTTTTCTGAGGTGAATTCAGGCCATTGACATTCCATGATATAAATTTAAGTGTCATTCTGAAAATGAAGGAAGCCCTTTAAGCAATTCACGAAGAGATTCTCCTACAGTAGAAGTCTTCGGTCTTGCCCCTCCCATGGCTTCAGAATGTGGCTTCCCTTTAGCACCATGCTCTTCCTGTTGTGATTTTGGCCCCTGACATTTCTCTAATCTTTGCTTTTCCGCGGCACGGGTTATGCGCTGTTCTCTTGGTTCTTGCATCAGTAAATCCAAGTCTGGCTCCACCTCTCTTGTGGCTCTAGTTTGCTTTGGTTTAGCTTCCAGAAGTTCTATTAGCGATTCCTCTGCAACACCTCCAACAGCGCCCAAGACTTCTTCCCTTGCTAATTCTTGACATGCCTGACCTTCTTTTAACGAAATTACTTCTTGACTAACCTCTTCAGGCCTCTTTTCAACCGAGGTATCTTCAAAAGGCAAAAGTGTTGAAGAAAGAGGTGGCGTTGGAATTTTTTTAAGAACATTATTATAAAATTGTTCCGCCTTTTCCACAGAATTAATACGATATCTCACATCCTCGTGCCGCAAGATAATACCAACAGGGGCATCCCATCTAAATGGTATCTGGCGCTTTTTCAACTCATTTACAAGAAAAGCAAAATCTTTCCGATCTCTTAGCATTTTTGGTGGTAGCTCTTTATACACACCAATCTGATTGCCATCATGTTGAACGGTCATATGGAACGAACCAAACAAAATATCATTCCTCAGTCTTCTCTCGGTAAAATAAATCACAACATCTCTTGGTAAGTTTCTCTGTTTCGCTATGCGCGAGTTGACTCTATACAGCTTGTCAATCCTGTTCGCGATCACATCAGGTTCACATTTTAGAATCTTAGCCAGCACCTCCACACATGTAGCTCTTAAATTCTCTCTACTATTCTCACGCAGACCCCGCAATCTTATGGCATATTCCATATTCCGAAATTGTATCATTGTGATCTCATCCTCCAAACGTTGGTTCTGAGCCACCACCTTAACAATCTGTTCCTTTGCTTCCTTCTTGTTAGCTACCACTTCTGTATTTAAATCTTCTACTTTTTTCTCAACTGCCAGTAGAGCATCTGTAAGAACTGTAGCTACTTTAGCAACGCTCTGATGTACTCCTTTAGTTTCTTCTTCCACTGTCTCCTTAACTTCCCCCACTATTTCCTTCATTTCTCTTTGATTTTTCCCCAACTTTTCATCTATTTTGTTCACTCTTGCAGAGAGCTCTCCCAAGGATTTGTGCATGTTTAGTATACATGTTTTCAAATCTTCTATTTCGCTGCCCTGTGGCTGCTTTGAAACTGCAGCTGGCTTCTCCTTTGTCTGATGTGTGGGGGAATCCCCCCCCCCCCGCCTTCTTTGAAGCCATGCCTGAACAATATTTAAAACTTTAAAAAAGCAGAAAAAAAGTCTTCTCCTTTCCCTATCCTCAGTTTTACAGAAAAGGAGTCCAATACTTTATATTTTAAGTTTAAAAAACACTTATAAAACTTATCATTAGAGTCTTTATAGTTGCAGGCAGGCAAACTTTCACTTTCTTACTTCACTTTCTCCTTTCATTAGCTCAGCTTTAATCCGCCATTTTAAGGCACATTCCCACAGGGACAGCTTGAATTTCAAGTTTAAGAAAAGTCCTTTAATATAGTTATAAAAGCCCAAAAAATTTTTTCCAGATCTCACCAAATCCGTTCAGCTTAATTAGGGATGTATTCTTTTCGTTTGAGTCGCCTTCTCCGCCTCGCTCTGTCCTGCAGAGTTCCCACGCCGCTTGGAGTATCGGCAGCTTAGAAAGGGAGCCCACACCGAAGCGCTTGCCAAGGCAAAAAAAAAAGGCACCCTGGCAGCGCTTCTGGGGCTCTACCTGAAGCTGCCCACTCTGGCTCCCCCTTAATTTCCAAGGGGGAGCGTTCCGAGCTGCTTTTAGATGTAAAAAGCGGCTCTACAGGCAGCGGGGGCGGCGGCCGTTTCAACGAGCCGCCCGGCGACGGATCGCGCTCAAACCGGAAGTCCAATCCACTTCATTTCTAATGGGTTGTGGTCCGCCCACACATTCGGTCTAATTTCTACTGTATTAATTTCCGGGCCAAGTTTCCTACTAGCCCATGCCATGTCAATTCTTGACCATGACAACTGTGAATTTGAATAAAATGTATATTGTTTGTCATTAGGATGGGTAACCCGCCATAAATCTATCAGATCTAACTCTTCTACTAAATCAAAAAATGTTCTTGGTAATATTGCCCTTTTATTCTTTTTTTTATTATTATTACTTATATAATCTTTATCTACATCAATTATTCCATTAAAATCCCCTATTATGCATATCTCATCATATTCCATTCTTCCTAATAGTTCCTGCAGTTTTTTAAAGAATTCCCCTTACTTTTTATTTGGCACATACACCCCTACCAATAAGACATTTGATTTCCTTCTTTTTAGCTCAACCATTAAGATTCTACCCATTGCGTCATTATATTTTAATCCCACCTCAATTCCTTTCTTTACGTACATTACCACCCCCCTTTTTTTCTTTTCCGCTAAGGCACTAAAGATTGTTCCAAACTTTTTATATTCTAAACATTTAGCTTCTTCTTTTTTTAAGTGCACCTCTTGGAGACATATTATATCTACATTTTGTTTTACCAGCTTAGATAGAGTTAATTTCCTCTTTTTCTTATCGTTTAGTCCATTAATATTTAGTGATATTAGCTTCCAATCGTGCATTCCTAAAGTTCCTGTTGGGTTTTAGTTTTTGTATGAGATTGTTCGAACAGCTCTTGGTGGTCTTGTCTTTTTCTCTTTGGTTTCTTTGTCTTCTTTTTCTTCAGTCTTTTTTTTCTCCGAGGTTCCTTCTTTAATATCTTGTTGGGACAGGGTTTCCTCCTCTGGCACTGCCGCTTCCAGTTCTTCCCTACTACTTTCTTCTTCCTCTGTCCCTCTCAGCTGGTCCAAAAAATCTTGAGCCATACTTAGGCTATCAATTTGGACTTTCCTCCCCTGCCATGTGATAAGCATACCTTCTGGTAGGAGCCATCGAAATAATATATTCCTTTTATTTAACCGGATCACTAAGAATCTGTAGTCTTTCCTCATTTCCCGAACTCTTCTCGGAATAATAATAAACCAAATAATTTCCCCCATATATCCTCCAAACCACAACTTAACCATTTCTGCTTTCAACACAATATGCAATTAATAGTATCTCAATTATTACAATTCCCTAGTTAAATAGAGCTTTTTTTCTTTTGTGTTTTAAAATCTTGAACTCTCCTCTTTTGCCCTAAATTTCCCATTGTTTGCAGTTTGCACCTACCTTTTTTGGTGAGGAAAAAGAAAAAGAAATCTCTCTGCCTCATTTTGTCACGTTGCAGCAAAGACCCTGCTTTACTTTCAGTTTCCTTTTTCAGCTAGGGGAAAAAAAATCTGCTCCAGCAAAACAGACCCCTGCGCAAAACAGCTGAGAGCAAATCAACAGAGAGTCGGGAGGCCAATCTAATCTACTTGTGCTAACCTATGCTGAAGCTGAAAGGGGCTGTTTTTTTCTATTTTTGCAGGCACTGTTTGTTTTCTTTTAACACTGATCAGCTGTAGGGCGGCCCTTTGAAGCCCCACGGCAAGAGTTTAAACAGTTTTTTTTCCCTCTAGCCATCAGCTGGGACTCAGGAGGCAGCAATAGATTGGGAGTGGGTGGGGTAAATGACTGGCGACCGGGAACTGGTTTGGGGGCGTGGCCAATCTTATTACCGGTTCTCCGAACTATTAAATTTTTTTACTACAGGTTCTTACGAACTGGTGCAAACCGGGAGCAACCCACCAACCCAACATCTGGAAGCAGCCTGGAATTAAGGAGAAACTTCCTATCATGTAGAGGAATTAGGGAGTGGAACAGCTGGCCTCCAGAAGTTGTGGGTGCTTCAACATTGGAGGTTTTTAAGAAGAGACTGGACAGACTTCCGGTTGGTACTGCCGTCGTTGCTAGATGGTCTTTTTATGACCGCCAGCCCTGCTGCCCATAAAGAGCCGCCTCCACAGCTGAGAGGCAGCTTGGAAAACTCCCATTTTAGGATAAACATGAGGAGAGCCAGAGAGAGCAGGTAGAGTCCCCTGCGAAGCCCCCAGACTGTTTTTGTTTCTGGGGAGGAAGCAGGGTGAGGCTCCCTATCCAACTTGCCGAGGCTCCGGACTCTGGGGACAACTCTACATCCAGCAGAGCCAGACGACGCGACCAACTACAGCAGCGAAACTGAAGTGAATCTTCAAAAATAAGCAGGGTGAAATCTGGACTTAAAACTAAAAACCGCAAGTATCTGTACTAGCCCTGTTATTGAATTTAAGAATGGAGAAAAAGTGAAAGTATATTAAAATGGCGTCCAGCTTCAGCGGAGAAAAAAAAGTTGAAAGCGAAAGTGGATATGCCTGTGTGTTTCAACACATTACAAAGCATTTAAAATAATAGTGCTGGTCAGAAGAAAAGGGAAAAGTTTTTTTAAAGTGACTTTCATCTGTTCCTTCTTCCTCAGAGACTTGATTAAAGCTGGGGAAGTTCTTGAAAAGATTCTGTGGTGGAAAGGGGGGGGGGGGAAGTCTTCCTTTCTAGAAAGAATAAGATTGCATAGCAGTATGGCTTCAAAACAGACAAAGTTAGCTCCTAAAGGCGCAGGTGGGGGTTCTCCTACTCACCAACAAAAAGTGCAGCCATTAAGTTTGCAGACTCAGAGCCAAGAACAGGAGACTGGATTTAAAGATTTGAAGGAATTTATTGCTGTGGCTCTGATGAATCAAACTGAAGTTATGGACCAGAAATTTGAAAAGTCTCAACAGGAAATTAAAGAGGTGGTTCAAGAAAAATATGATAAGATGAAGCGAGACATACTGACAGTAGTGACTGGCTTGTCAGAAGTGGTTGTTCAGATTGACAAAAAAGTGGGAGAACTCAGCTCAGAATTGGAATCTAAAATGAGGGAAGCTGATAATAAAATTACTAATGTGGATAATAAAACTCAAAGAATTGAAAATGAAGTGACCATGATGCAATTTAGATTTATGGAGTTTGCTGTAAGACTGAGAGGAATAAAATAAAATAACAGAGAGGATCTGAGAATGGTTTGCGCTGAGGCCTTGGCTGTGATGTTAAAGATTAACCCTGAAGATGTTTTATGTAAGATTGACAAGGCTTACAGAGTGAATTCTCGGGTGGCAAAGCAAAGACAACTGCCTAGAGATGTGGTGATTTATTTTACAGTTAGAAGAATAAGAAATGACATCTTGCAAAAGTCTTTTGTTTCTACTGTCCAAGTGGATGGAAAGGAGATTGGGATCTACAAAGAGTTGCCGCCAAAGATGTTAAGAGATAGAAAGGATTTTGGATTCCTGGTGAATGAGTTGAAGAAACAACAAATTCAATTTAGATGGGATGCTCCAGTTGGCATAATATTGAGGTATCAAGGAGAGAGATATTGATTAAATACTGTTGAAAAAGCAAAAGAATTTTATTTCAATGTTCTAAAAACTGGTACAGCATCTCCACGCACATCCTCATTGTTATGTATAGAGGAGGGTGATAAAGAGAAGGAATTTGAACAAGAGTCTGAAGAACTGCGGAAACAGATGGAGGTTGAGGCAGTGGAAACTCAAGGAGCAACAGGGGGCTTTTTGGATGAACATTGCTGGATCTCCCTTTAGAGGCTATAAGTGGGCCACCCAGAAATACAAGAGAGGTGGCATTGGACCTCGAGTTGAAGTTGCATGAACCTAAAGATCAGCGTATAACTCGAGCAGCTTACAAGCAAATTCTAGAGAAATAACAGCAGCAGAGGTCTATGCCACCACAAGATAAGAAGGGAGCCAATAGTAAACCACAGAAATCTGAAACTATGGGAGGAGCCAGGCCAAAGACTACCACTCTGGAACAGAAACTTCAGCAAATGCTCTTAACGTTTCATGAGACCACAAATGACAATTAAATTTTTTATCCTGGAATGTGAATGGACTGAATTCACCACAGAAAAGAAGGAAAATATTTCATTATCTGAGACAATTTAATAATGACATTATTTGTTTGCAAGAAACTCATATTAGAATACAGGATCAAAAATATCTGACAAATTCTAAATTAGATGCACAATTTATGGCTTCAAATTCAAAGAAAAAGAATGGTATTGTGATTTACATAAATAAAAGATTGTCAGCTAAAATTATAGAAGCAGATGATTGCGAAAGATATATAGAAATCGAATTATATACACAAAATCGTCCAATTTTGGTGATTGGAATTTATGCTCCCAACCAGCAACAAGAAAACTTTTATAAATTATTATATTCTAATATATTGCAATGGGATTATAGATCTATTTTACTTATGGGAGATTGGAACGGAGTAATAGATCTCAAAAAAGATAAAAAGAGCTTGGCAAAGTCATGTGTTAAGTTACCACAGATTTTTTTCGATATGAAAGAAGATTTGGAATTGAAGATATATGGAGAGTGCAGAACCCAAAAGAACTGGACTTTACTTTTTTTTCAGATAGACACAGGTCCTTCTCCAAGATTTATTTTATTTTAGTTACAGCTGATCTACTTTTAAAAACAAAGAAAACAAAGATATTTCCGAGGACTCTAACGAACCATACCCGGTATGGATAGAAATAGAAATAGGAAAGAATGAGAGAAGTTCGTGGAGAGTAAATGAAAATTTGTTCAGATATGAAAAGAATGTAAACAAACTTAAAAAACAAATGAAAGAATTCTTTGAAATGAACTTGAATAAGGGTACCCCTATTGAAATTGTTTGGGATGTGAGTAAGGTGTATATGCGGGGGGTACTGATTCATATGAACTCTAAACATAAATTAAATCAACAAAGGAAAAGATTAGAAATGGAAGGAGAGATAAAGAAAAAAAGAACAATTACTTATAAAAAATCCAACAGACAAAAAATTACAAGAAATTATAAAACTCTTGAAAGATCAATTTCAAATGCTTATAGCGGAACAAGCAGCAACTAATCTACAATTTGCAAAACATAATACATTTTGTAATGCTAACAAACCGGGCAGGTGGTTGGCTTACACATTGAGGAAACAGCAGAGCTCTCGAGTTATTGGTAGAATCGAGTAAGGAGGGAAGGAAGTTTTTCAACAAAGTCTAATTAAAGAAGCCTTTTTAGATTATTATGCAAAACTATATGCCAAAGATGATATACAGAATGAACTTATAGATAAATACTTAGAAGAAAGGAGAGTTACGAAAATTTCTAGGGAGCAAAAGGAAAGAATGAATCAACTAATAACAGTCGAGGAGATTATCATTGCAATTAAACAATTGAAAACAGCTAAAGCTCCAGGGATGGATGGTTTAACAGTGGTGTATTATAAAACTTTATAAGCAGAAATGATTGAACATCTTAAAGACTTATTTTGTAGCATACAAAAAGGGGGTAAAATACCCCCTTCATGGAAAGCAGCCTTTGTTTCATTGATACCAAAAGAGGAACCAGGTTCTACAAAACTGGAAAATTTCAGACCAATATCTCTCCTGAATACAGATTATAAAATTTTTGCAAAAGTATTAGCCAACAGATTAATGTCAGTTATGCAAGAGGTGATTCATCATGATCAAGCAGGATTTATAGAAGGCAGATATATGAAGGATAATGTAAGGCAAATTATAGACTTGAGAAGAGTAAACAGATCCCTGCAGTGCTGGTATTTTTGGATGCGGAGAAAGCCTTTGATCGAGTCAATTGGAACTTTCTATTAAAGATTTTAACAAAGATGGGTTTTGGGGACCAGTTTGTTCAAGCGGTTTCAGCAATTTACCAAGAGCAAACAGCACAAATTATCATTAATGGAAGTCTAACTACAAACTTTAGTATAGAAAAAGGAACAAGACAAGGTTGCCCGTTATCCCCACTGTTGTTTATTTTAACTTTAGAAGTCTTGTTGAACACAATACGGGATTCGAGTACTTTGAATGGAATAGCTATAAGGCAAGAGGATTACAGAACAAGGGCATTTGCAGATGATCTGGTTGTTACCCTAACACGGCCGATGGAATCAATAATCCAGATGAAAGATATTATAGAAGAATATGACATGGTATCAGGATTTAGACTGAATCAGAAAAAAACCAAGATGATAGTCAAAAATATGTCAGAAGGTCAAAAGAAGGAACTCGAAAGGAAGGCAGGCTTTGAAATAGTGGTAAAGGTGAAATATCTAGGAGTGCAGGTTGCAGCTTCAAATATAAAACTTTTTCAAAATAATTATGAGGTGTTGTGGCGAAAGGTACAAAAAGACATGGAAACTTGGAAAAAACTGCAGCTATCTTTACTTGGAAGAATAGCAGCAGTTAAGATGAATGTTCTACCTAGATTTCTATTTTTGTTTCAAATGATTCCAGTGCTTAAAAGTGATAAACACTTGATGGAATGGGAAAAAGGAGTGAATAAGTTCATTTGGAATGAGAAAAAGCCAAGAGTTAAACTGAAAATCATGCAAGATGTTCGTGAAAGGGGTGGCCTTAAACTTCCAAATCTACGATTGTACTATGAAGCAGCAGCGTTGACACAAGCGAGTGATTGGTTTGGAATGACAAAGACTGGAATATTGAATATAGAAGGCCATGACTTGGAATATGGTTGGCATACATATTTATTTTACGAAAATAAAGCTGATAAAGTATTCAAGAGCCATATACTCAGAAACTCTTTGATGAGAGTATGGAAGAAGCACCATCTTAAATTGGATTACAAAATACCGTTGTGGTTGGATCTTGGTCATATTACACGGAATATAAATATAAAGTCACTCGAGGGGATTTTATATAAAGAGGTACTTTTTAATGATTGGGTAGATGGCAATTAAAGACACTAAATACACTGTTGGAAGAAGGGATTAATTTAACTTGGTTACAGTATAATCAACTTCAATTGAGATGGAGGGAAGATCAAAAAACTGGTTTAATGTTGTATGAAGAGGAATTGGTAAGACAGATAAAAGAGAAAGGCCCAATGCATATTAAGAGGGTTTATAATATTTCTGAAAATGAACTGGTTAAAGATTGCATGATAAAATGGGCGCAAACCTTTGCAGAACCAGATATGATGGAAACATGGGAAAAGATATGGGTTCAGAATGTTAAATTTACACAGTCACAGAAGCTGAGGGAAAATTTCTGTAAAATGTTTTATAGGTGGCATTTAGATCCTAAGAAATTGTTGTGCATGTATTCTAATGTTCAGCCAAAATGTTGGAGATGTGATTGCTTAGATGCTACATATTATCATATATGGTGGATCTGCAAGAAAGTGAAGGCTTTTTGTATTAAAATTTGGTGGGTTATAGAAAATGTTTTGAAGAAAAAACTCCAATTTTCTCCTCAATTGTTTTTACTGGGCATAGTTAAGGATTCTTCATTGACTGAAACAAAACTGATATTATATGGTTACAGCAGCTAGGTTACTGATTGGTCAATATTGGAAAAAAGACATTATGCCTACTAATGAAGAATGGACTCTAAAAGTGGTCAGTTTTGCAGAACTGGCGAAGATATCAGCATATTTAAAAGACCGGACTCAAGAAACTTTTGTGTGGGAATGGAAGAAATGGATAGTTTATGTGCAGAATAAATATCAAACAAAGAAGTATCAGATAGCTTTTAGTTGAATGTTATGAAGTTATTTATAGTATAGACAGGGGCCAGAATAGTTGGGGGGTATTGAATGATATGGTATGATTTGGATTTCACCTTGGGAAGTCATGGGGGGGAGGGGAGGGTTAGGGAAAGGGAAGGGGGGGAAAGTGGAAAAATTTGTGTTTGTAAAACTTTTTCAATTAAAAAAAATAAGAAGAAGAGACTGGACAGTCACTTGTCTGAAATAGTATAGGGTCTCCTGCTTGAATAGGGGGCTGACTAGAAGACCTCCAAAGTTCCTTCTACTCTATTATGATTGATTGATTGATTGATTGATCTACAGGTGAAACTCGAAAAATTAGAATATCGTGCAAAAGTTCATTTATTTCAGTAATGCAACTTAAAAGGTGAAACTAATATATATATATATATATATATATATATATATATATATATATATATTTATTTATTTATTTATTTATTTATTTCAATTTATATACCGCCCTTCTCCCCGGGAGGGGGACTCAGGGCAGTGAACAGCCAAATTAAAACACATATAATACAAATATTAAAAAAATTAAAATTAGATTAAATCGTTGGCATTCCAAAACAAAAGTCTCAAACCCCGTTAAAATACCTAATATAAAACCCCAGAAATTAATAATACCAAAAATTTTAAAACCCCATTAAAATCAATCAAGCAAGGCCAGCTTGTTGGAATAAATAAGTCTTAAGGGCCTTTCGGAAAGCGCGGAGGTCCGGGATCAAACGAATTTCAGGAGGCAGCTCGTTCCATAGGGCGGGTGCCCCCACAGAGAAGGCTCTCCCACTGGGGGCTGCCAGCCGACATTGCCTGGGCGACCGCGCCCTGAGGAGTCCCTCTCTGTGGGAGCGTACTGGCCGGTGGGAGGCCATCGGCAGCAGAAGCGGTTCCGCAAATACCCAGGTCCTATGCCATGGAGCGCTTTAAAGGTGGTAACCAACACCTTGAAGCGCACACGGAAGACCACTGGAAACCAATGCAGCTTGCGCAGGAGAGGTGTCACGTGGGAGCACCCCGTCGCTCCCATAATCCCCCGCGCGGCCGCATTCTGCACCAGTTGGAGCCTCCGGGTGCTCCTCAAGGGGAGCCCCATGTAGAGAGCATTGCAGTACTCCAGGCGGGAAGTGACAAGCGCCTGAGTGACTGTGCGTAAGGAGTCCCGATCCAGATAGCGCCACAACTGGTGAATCAGGTGAACCTGATGAAAACCCCCTGTGGCCATGGCTGTCATGTGCTCCTCCAAAGACAGCCATGAATCCAGGAGGACGCCTAAGTTGCGCGCCCCATCCATGGGGGCCAATAATTAGCCCCCAATAGCCAGCGATGGCACCAGCTGACCATATGGGATGCCCGCAGCCACAGCCGCTCAGTCTTGGAAGGGTTGAGTTGAAGCCTGTTATTCCCCATCCAGAATTTTTTATTTAATTCCGTTTAGATAAGAAATTGTGCAGGTTAAAAATAAAAAACCAGGTGAGCTTCGATCTGTCTTTTAACTTTCCCTTTCATGAAAAAGTTCTGGATGGATCCAGTTCCACAAAGCCTCCCATTTTCCTCAGTGTGACCCACCTTCCTGAGTGGAGAAGGTCCCCTCCGGACAAGGAACGCAGTCGTAGCAGCAAACTGGCTCTCCTTCTCGAGCCCTCTTGACAAATCCAGGATGACAACTTTCCACACATTTGGACTGAGGCAGGGACTGAGCAGAAGAAAAGGAATGCCAAAGAAAAGGTGTTAGGACTCTCCATCCATGGAAATTGGAGGGAGAAATGGATGGAGACAAGGAGCCTCTGGTCTTCACTGAGGTAACTATGAAACCTCTGACTACTTCTAAACAGATGCAGGAGGTGTAACAACTGGCAGATTCTTCATGTAGTTCCTCCCTTTTGAGTTTGCAATTTAACATTACAATAAAGTAGTTTTCTATTTAATGTAGTCTAGAGGGATGGAATTGAAAAAAGATTGAAATATGATGATATATTCTTATTAAAACTGATAATAAAGTTTACTGTAAAAGATTTAGGAAATTTTATGCTATTAGGTTTTTTAATATGAAATTAAACTGTGATGAAGAAAGAAACCTCTGACCAGTAAGATCTTGAAAGGTTTCCATAAAACATGACAAAGCCACTCCACTTAGGTCCCATCTCTTGAAGAACTTCCATCAGATGACACCACCTGGCATGGGAGGCCAACCACCCTGGAGACTCTAGGCTTTGCCCACTTGAAATGGGACCTCAGGCTTTGGAAAACAGAGAAAACACACCAAAATTTCTCCCACCTTATTGAGCAACTTTAGCCATGAAAGAACACCTTCTCTGACAGAAAGGCTCTGACTTTCAAAATATGCCAAAATCTCTCTCCTGACTTCCTCCTTGGGGAGAACCAGGAAGATTTTGATGCAGAGATCTGCCGTTATCTCTCCATTTTGGTCCAAGTACAGTTTCCTCTCAGAAATATTGAAAAATTCATTCTTCTCCAGAAAGGGATGAAACTAGAATGGGAACATCCAGGAATTTGAAAATGTGTAAACTTTGTTTCTTATCCCATATTGAATCTTCTACAATTGTCTGATCTCCAGATATGCTTAATTAGGATACAAATACTGCCATCATCTTCATAAGTGAACACGAAAGTTTGAAAAAAAATTGTCAACCATATATTGACAAAATATAGAGAAAATATAATTGACACAGTTGGTCAATTATAGGGAACATTCTAGAGCAGATGACAAATAAAACGAATAGAGGGGGAAAAAAAGATGATTCATAAACTCTTTGAAAACAAGAGGTTGATTCCAAGAAAGCATGGGTTGATCGAGAAGAAAGTTGTCAGGCTAATCTTCTCCCTGGTCATCCTAACGGAAAACACCTCCAGATTTGCTAATTTTATTTAATTTTAATGCAACATTAACAAAATTTTGCGGATCTCAAAGAACAAATCTCCCTACAATTCTTTTCTCAGCCTGCACCTGCAGCATTCTCCCCTCTTCTCTCATCCTTCCCTAGGCAGCCTCTCTTCCCCTCATCCCAAAAGTCATTCTCACACATCATTACACTTCTCAAATAGATTATGGGAACTCTGGTGATATTATTGGATTTCAGTAAAGGACTCACAAACAGTTGTGTGATGTGATTAGAAACCTGAGGCCTGGATAATAAGTGGATAAAAACTGTTTTCAAAATGATACTGGAATAGTTTCTAACCCTTTTTAATCTTTCCTATGAATCTTGAAGTTGATGAATAAGGGGGAGAACTGTTGTGTATATAGTGAGGAGAAACAAAGAGAAGAAGGAACAAGGAATGTCAACATCGGAGAAGCTGAAAAAATTAGAATTATCACTTCAGAAAGATCCCCAAAACAGGGAAATCAGAAAGGAAATGGAGTTAATGAAACATAAAATTAATATACTAGAACAGGAAGAAATGATAAGGAATATAAAATTGGCAAAACAAAACTATTTTGAATTGGCAAATAAACCAGGGAGAAGGCTCACCCACAAATTGAAAAAAGAAAAAGCTAAAAAATTGGTACAATATTTAAGAGCCGAGCAAGGAAATTTGCTCCAAAGAATTGAGGGTGGAAAATATTCAAAATGATTTTCAAATACTGTATAGTCAAGAAAACATTAAAGAAGAAAATATTATAAATTACCTACAGGAGAGGACCTTGCCAAGTATAACAGATGAAGATAGGGAAATGTTGAATGGGGAAATTACATTAACAGAGTTAAGAGAGGCAATTAAAAAACAGAAAAATAACAAAACACCAGGGACAGATGGAATTCCAGCGGAAGTATATAAAAAAATTCAGGAAGTTTTGGAAGAAATTATGTTGGATATATATAACAAGGTATTAGAGAAAGCCAAAATGCCAAATTCAGGGATGGAGGCATATATAGCATTAATTCCAAAGCAAAGAACAGACAATCAATTCATTCAAAACTATAGGCCAATCTCACTGCTAAATCCTAAATGCTATAAAATCCTGGCAACAATAATAGCAGAAAGACTAAAAAAGATATTAAATAAAATAATTCATTGGGATCAAAATGGTTTTTTACCCAAACGACAAATTAAGAACAATACACGGATTATCATGAATATTCTAGAATACTATGAGGCTCCTCCAGAAAAACAATTGGCAGTAATAATGATAGATGCACAAAAGGCATTCGACAACTTGAATTGGTGTTTTTTAATTAATCAATTGATTGGGATGAAATTTGGGGGAGAAGTTTATAGAAATGATGAAGACAATTTATTCTAAGCAAACAGAAAAATTATGGTTAGTGGAGATCTTACAGAAAAAGTCGAGATAAACAAAGGGCTTAGACAAGGCTGTCCATTGTCCCCCCTCTTATTCATCCTTTCATGGGAAATATTATTGGCACAGGTAAGGGGAAATAAGGAAATAAAAGGGTTGAGAATTAAAAGAGGAGAATAAAAAACAGGGGCCTTTGCAGATGACATGGCATTTATATTAGAGGACCCTTTGGAAACAGGAGAAAAACTCCTACTAGAAATAGAGAAATTGGGAATAGTAGCAAGCCTGAAAATAAATAAAAACAAAACAAAGATAATTACCAAGAATATCTGTAGATATTATTACAGTATCGGAAAGCTGTAAAAATGTAACAAGGATGTTAAAGATATAAATGTTGAATAAAAATTAATTAAAAAGAAAAAACAAAAAACAAAAACAAAATGCCATGGTAACTACTCTTTGGAACCATTATTCCCTGAGTAATTGAATTGGCCAGATCTGTTGAGTTGGTTCCCCTCCTTCTCCTCTGGATTCCTCCTCCAAAGTATCTCAGATTAATGGATCCATATCAGGACCCCCATACCTCCCACGGCTGCAGCCTTGGAGACCCCAAAATCTTTTCTCCCTCCTTCCTTCCCCTCCTCCATCTGGAGGAATAAGCGGCATTCAAGGCCTGGACCAGAGTCTTCATGAGATTGTAAGGTTGATGGTGATTTGGGATCCTTATTCTGTTCCAATTCCATTGGGTCTCAAGTGGGGCTTTCTGGGTGCATCTTCTGCGGCCTTTGACAGAAAAGACATTCTTTGAAAGAGAACAGAGAAAATAATAATCTTGAAATTTTTCTTCCACAAAGTAATAGGGTTCAAAGGCAGAATCTTTTGGCCTTTCTTTTCCCCGATAACCAAAGTTCAAAATACTATGGATGTATTTGAGAAGTCTATGATTGTCCATTTCATACCCTGCAAAATTTGTGAGGATCCAGACTTTCCCTTCAATGGGTCCTGGCAGACGCATGAATGTTAAATGGAAAGGAAGAATTCTCTCCAAAATTAACTCATATTCCATGAAGTGAACAAAGACGTTGACTTTTCTCCACTTAGAGAGGGAATCCCTGAGGGCTGTTGTGTGTCCAGTTGTTGAGAGCAGTTGTGATATAACCACACAAATTCCACTCCTGACAAGCACAGGAGGAAAAATCCTCATGAAATTCTCTCCATTTTCTGTGTCTGAAGCAAAGAGGCCAATCAGGGTCCATCTGAAATGGAGGAGCAGGGGGACAATTGCTAGGTACTGGAATCCTCCTTTGGGGAGAATTTGATGGAAAAGGGGGAATTTCCTTTTATCACTCAGAGCCTCTGAAGCAGTTTCAAGTTTGATCTGAAAAAGCAATGAAGAAAGCTGTGTTATATTTGGGATCAGGTCAAGTCCAAAATATTAGATTTTAATAAATCCAACCTGGTTCTCCTGAATGTATTAGAATAGTTTGTTAATCAGACATTGTTTAAAATATTAAAGACAGAATATTAGCAAGATTGTATCATAATAATAGAAAATAATAAGCAAATTAAAAAATAATAGGAATGTAAATAATATTACTGTATCACCCCTACAATTTATCACAATTAGATTAACACGTGCAAAAGCCAACTGGAGTATTACTATTCCAATAAAGTGCCTATTATAATTTTTGCTGCATCTCTTTTTTCTTCTATATCCCAGATTCTTTCTGGAGGAATTTTTTTAACTTCTTTCTCCAGTTATACAAGAAACAGGCAGAGCTCAAAGTCTAATAAGACTTTTGAGTTGCATAATCCAAGTTTGGTCTTTAATTGAAGTTTTCTCTGTTCCAACAGCCACAATTTTCAGAGTCTCTCAGTTTCCATAGATTAAATTTTATGCCAATAATACCCATATTTTCTGAATTTAGACAAAGCAGAAATTGTGTAAATTCCCAAATCAGCTATGAGGGCAGCAGCTGGAGTCCCTTTACCCACCCCAAGATCCTCCTCAGAGGCTGAGATTGGGTTGGTTCTGCTGGTGGTTTCTCTCTGGAGCCCCAAACATCAGATTGATGGAAGAACATGGGGGAAAACTGGGCCTCAGATACTTTAATAATTGGGGCTGAGGAAGCTGGAGAGCTGTGAGGTTTTCATTTCAGCACCACTTTCCCTCCTGCCCTTTCTCTGACTGAGCTCCTTGGATGATGAGGGAGGCAAGATTCAGGCTCAGAGAAAACAACCCCAGGTAAGGAAAGGTGTTATTTGCCCTAATGGCTGACCATCTGGCTATGATGTCATTTCACAAAGATCATAACTTTTGAGCTTGCTTTATAAATTATCAGATACTTATTAAGACAAAACAATCCAAGTCTATACAATCCAATGTGTAAGTATGAGAATATCACATTATCTGTATAAATCAGTGTATTCCAATAGGAATTTAGAGGCTAAACATGTGTACCTATAACAGAACTTATAACAAAATAAAAGGGTTGGAAGGGATGTTGGAGGTCCACTAGTCTGACCCCCTGTTCAAGCAGTAAACCAGGCATAATAGCAGTAACTGTGAGAGGATCCTGGAGTCTTAGTGGACAACAAATTAAATATGAGTGAAGAGTGTGCAGCGGCAGCCAAGAAAGCCAATGCAATCCTAAATCGCATTAACAGAGGGATACAATCAAGATCAAGAGAGGAACTAATACCACTCTATAAAGCCTTAGTAACACCTAAAATATTGCATCCAATTTTGGTCACCACACCATAAAAAGATGTTGAGATTCTAGAAAAAGTGCAGAGAAGAGCAACCAAGAGGATTAGGGGACTGGAGGCTAAAAAATATGATGAAAGGTTGCAGGAACTGGGCATGGGTGGTCTAGTGAAGAGAAGGACCAGGAGAGACATGATAGCAGTCTTCCATATTTGAGGAGCTGCCACAGAGAGGAGGGGGTCAAGCTGTTTTCCAAAGCACCTGAAGGCCGGACAAGGAATAATGGATGGAAACTGAACAAGGAGAGATTCGACCTGGAAATAAAGAGATAAAGTTGCCTTCAGAAGTTGTGGGAGCTTCTTCACTGGAAGCTTTCAAGGAGAGACCGGACCATCATCTGTCAGAAATGGTGTAGGGTCTGCTTGGACTAGATGACCTACAAGGTCTCTTCCAACTCTGTTAATCTGTATCTATCTATACTATTCCAGACAGGTGGCTGTCCAGCCTCTTCTTAAAAGCCTCCAGTGATGGACCACCCACAATTTCTGAAGGGGAGACGTTCCATTCCTCACCATTAGGAAATTTCTCCTTAGTTCCAGGTTGTTTCTCTCCTTGATTAGTTTCCATCCATTGTTTCTTGTCTTGCCTTCTAATACTTTGGAAAATAGGTGGAGCTCCTCTTCTCTGTGGCAGCCGCTCAAATGTTGGTACATTGTAATTATTTCACCCTTACTCCTTTTCACTACACTAGATATACCCAGTTCCTGCAACTGTTCCTCATACGTTTTAATCTCCAGGCCCTTAATCATCTTTTCTGCACTCTTTCCAGAGTCTCTACATTTTTTTTATAATATGGTGGCCAAAACTAGATGCACTATTCTAAGTGTGGTCTTGACAAGGCATCATAAAGCGGTACCAATACTTCATATGATCTTGATTTTATTCCTCTATTAATGCAACCTAGGACTGAATTAGCTTTTTTAAGTGCTGCTGGCTCATATTTAAGTGATTGTTCCCTAGGACTCCAAGATCCCTCTCACAGGTACTGCTATAGAGCCAGGTTTCACGTCATCTGTAAGTGGACATTTGGTTTTTCTAGCCTAAGTGTAAAAGCTTACTTTTCTCTACAATGAATTACACTTTGTTAGATAGCCCCAGGGTTCAACTCTATCTTCTGAAGTGTTGGCAATTCTTGCCACTTTAGTGTTGCCTTCAAATTTGATGATTTCCCCATTTCTCCCCTCATCCAAATCATTCATGAAGATGTTGAAGAGAACTGGGCCTAAAATGGAACCTTGGGGTCCCCCACTGCTTGTTTCCCTCCATGCAGATGTAGTTCCATTGAGGACCCCAGGCTGAGCCCATCTGGGGGTGATGCTGTCTATCCCACATATTTTCAGTTTACCAAGAAATAGGTTGTGGTTTCTTTGTCAAAGCCTTTCTGAAATCCAAGTACTGTCTACTACATGCACTGCATTTCACTGGTCCACTAATTTAGTGATTTTTGTCAAAGAATGAAATAACATTTATTTATGATCTGCTTTTTGACCCTGCGTTAATCCCAGTAAGTCATTCATATCTAGACTGAACAACAAGGTTCAAATATGCACCTTTCCCTTCCCCCTTGGTAAGCATAGATCCTTCTTCTCATGGCTCCATTGAGCCCAAACCTCCCTCTCAAACAAGGGCTTGGATCAGGGCCAACAGGCTGAGCTCCATTTTCTCCATCATATTTCTCTGTTTATTGAGTCTAATGCTTCACTAACATCTAGAAAGCAGCAAACCTTGTTTTACCTCACTGATATAGATTAGATATTTCAGGACAAATTTGTTGCCAATATTAGATTATTAACTTATCCATTATTTCTTATAAAATCTATACAGCTTTTAATTCTACCTAAAACATTCTGCTCCTTCTGCAAGGAATGCGTTTTTCTCAAGTTTAACTAAGAGCATAAATTTTAGCCACAATATCTGCTAGTCTGTTTGGCCTATAATTGCTAGAGTAATTTTTATTCCACATTCTAGGTAATAAAATGCTACTATTGCCAACTTCAATCCAACTGCATATGGCAGGCATCATTTATCTGTGAAAATGAAGATGCCAATAGAGGCCCCAACAACCAGGGATATTTTTTGATCAGTTAAATAGTTGTTAGAATATCTTCTCCAGGGAATGTATTGCTTGCATTTCAGGCCTTTTATGATTAATCTCAACATGAATATAATGGGGTAAAATATTGATGTTTTTTGCTAATATGGAAAAAGGAGCTCTTGAATTCCATGGAGAAGACATGATTGCATCTATTGCTCACCCACCACCACCCATCCCTCACTTTACCAGAAGGAGAAAGACACACACAAACCTGCAGGACTTTGTAGGTGCCTCCTAATGTTGACATCTGGATGGAGATCTCCCTCTTGGCTCCATCAAGAAGAGCCAGGAGGTTCTCCTTCCTTCCACAGCCATAGTTGGGGACATTGGCTTCTCCAGTGGAGAGAATGTCCAGCAAGGCATCTGAAGTGTGGAAAGTGCTTGCATAGTTGTTATGGATGTTGTAGCCAAGTGTGAGATTGTGCAAGAGATGGGAATTCTTGTTGGCCAGTTGAATGTTGAAAATGTATCGTAACCAATGAAAAAATTTGTAAGAAGTCCTATTGAAAAAAGTTATTATAATCAACAGCCACAACAAATACTTTTGTTATATATAATATATATAATCCTCCACAAACCTACTGAGCCTTAAACCAACATTGATCCAAAAGCAAAGATCAATTACACAAATATGGAAACGATCTGAGGTACAGCAGCTACAACTGATTCCACCACTACTTTAAATAAAACTCATTATCCAAATGATAAATTAAGGATTGAATAGATGGAGGAAAATAATCTGCAGCCCTTTCAGCTTTTTTTCAGACCCCTTTTTGAGACTCTTTCACCAAATCAGACCAAAGAGAGAAGCCATGGAAATCAAAATCATTCAGGAAATTGGATATATTCCCCAATATAGGAATAAATGAAAAATAAAAAATAGAAAAGGAGAGTGTTAGAATGGAGGGAGTGCAACTCCATCACCCTGAATGACTTACGGATCATGGAAAACAAACTGAAGAGAAGGAGCCACGTTGAAAAGCAACTTTGTATGTAATCTTTGGGTTCCACTGATGACTAAACCAATGAGATGGTCTCCTGGGCTGTGATAGCTCTTTGATTGTTTTCCATCCTGGTGCTCCAAACTCATCAGGCATTTCATTCTCAGCTTCCCAGAGACTGGATGGGACAAAAGCAGCATCAGAGACAGAAACAGAAGGTCCATCATTCATGGGGTGAATCAATCAATCCCTTTCCTGTTCCTAAAGAAGAATTAGAAGAATCAAAAGACTCTCACAAGGTGGAACATCCAGTTGCTTTTTCTCAACACAAAGAAACACTCAGCTTCATCAGGAAAGGAGAGAGACGTAGATTCAAGAGCACAGACTCTGCCTGTCCCCAAACTCCCTATTTCTCTGCCCAAAGTCTCCCCTGGAGGATTCGGCCAAAGAGCAGAGCTGAAACTTTTACCATAATTCTCCCCCTCAGGAGGGATCCCTGGATAATTCAACTAGTTCTTGCAGTCTAAGATTGTTGGGAAATTCTCTGGAGGGGAATGAAAGGGAAATAATTCCCATGTGATTCAAAATAACAGGAGCAGAGATGGAATTAAATCCATCATCTAAAATTGAGAGTTTTGGGAGCTCCATGCAGGGAATAGATGGCACCTGAGGCTGAAATAACAAATAAATCTGATATTTGTTTGAATAGTGATGAAAGACAAAACTCTGGGGGTCAATTAATGCCGGAGCCTGCCACAGATCTGAAATAGCTGCCAGCTGAGTTGGAACCAAAATTTACTTTGTTTTGAAAGCTAATGCTCAAGGGCATCGCACAAAAGGGCTGATGCACTAGTGGGGCCAGACTCCAAGAACAAAATCAACCTTAGTGAAAAACTAGTTTTTCAGACTTTGCAGAATTAAAAGAAATCACAGAGAGAGGGAGAGGGAGAGAGAAGGAGGGAGGGAGGAAAGGAGGGAGAGAAGTTAGAGAAAGCGAAATGAAAAGAAATGGAGAAATCAAGGCTGCCTCTCTCCCCATGTGGGGAGGGGAGAGGGAGAAGAAAGAAGGGAAAGGGAGCTCAGGACCCTCGTGTTGCAGATAGAAAGCTGGTCTGCAAAATCCAACTTCCATCTTCTGAGTCCTGGCAAGGGGGAAAACCATATCCCATGTTGCCCAGCCACCTCTGTCCATGCATGGGGCACTCGGGGGGCGAAGCAAAGTCCAGACCCATGGAGAAAGCCCAGGATGGCCAGGGAGGAGGAGGGGATCTGGGACATTCCTGGGAAGAGACTAACCTGGTTTATGGGTCCAAGGGTGGAATGTTGGGGGACAATGCAGCCCCCGGGGTTTCTCCAGCCTCGCTTGGGCTCAGTGTCTTTCCAGGAGAGGCTCCTCTGGGGGAGAAGCCATGCAGGGCTGGGTCTTCCAAGGGGGATCCGGGGTTGCCCTGGAGGAAAAGGCAGCTGGCCTCACCTTGGAGGGGACCCTCCGTGACTCTGAGGAAGATGGGGGTCCCCTGTGGCCCCTCCAGAGCCCCCAGCTGAGGAGACCCTCTTCATTGCAGCCTTTTCTGGGGAAGGGGCTTAAGCCCCCCTCCCTCTGCAATTCTGGGAGCTTTTGCCTCTTTCTCATCCCCCCCCCCCAAGCTTTGAATTTTGCTCTTTATTTGACCCCCCCCCCCCCTTTGGCTTGGCTCCTTCAGCCTCTTCTCCATCAGGCTGAGGGGAGGGAAGCTCCCAGGCAACCGTCTCTTCCCCCTCTTTGATTGGCTACAGGGTTGTCATGACGAAGGGGGTGGGCCAGGAATAGAAGCAGCCAGTAGAGAGAAAGAGAGGCAGGACTTTTGTTCTCCCTGAGAACTAGAGGATTTGAATGCAAAATCTGCTTTCTTTTACAAAACCCTTTATATTATTATGGAAAAGTAAAAAGTTGAGATTCGATTTCCACTTCAATCTATAAACAAACAGATAAAATAGGAGATTTTGGGAAGGTGGCAGGTTTGAAAATAAATAAAGATAAAACGAAGATTTTGACAAAAAATATGCTAAAAGAATATTTTGAAGATTTAAATAAAATTGTGTTAAAATATATATGGCAGGGTAAAAAGGCAAGGATAAAATTAAAACTGTTGCAAGACGTTAGACTAAGAGGAGGTTTTGGTTTGCCGGATTGGGATTTATATTATCAAGCTTGTGATTTGATGTGGATTAAAGAATGAATATTAGATTGTTGAGTTTAGACGGACATGATTTGTTGATGGGCTGGCACGCTTTTATATGGTATAAAAGTACAAAAATACAGAGTTATTTTAGAAGGCATATGATACGAGAATCTTTGCTATTAAATTGGGAGAAGATCAAAAAATGTCATTATTTAACAATTCCAGTCTAGTTATCTCCTATTGAAGCAGTTTCACATTCAATAACATTTAGAAAGGAACAAATTGTCAGATATGGCGAATTATTAAATGAAAAGGGTGAACTTAAATCAAAGGAAAAATTAGAAGAACAAGAGATTGAAATGGATTGGTTTTCATGTATGCAAATACAGTCTAGATATGACAAAGATTCTAAAATTGAGGGTTTTTATAGCAATTTGACGAATTTAGATAAAATTTTAACAGGTTCTGATGACTATGTAATTAAAAAACTGTACGGTTACTTATTAGAAGTAAAATTGGCAGAAGAAAAAGTTAAGGAAACAATGATTGCATGGGGGAAAAATGTTGGTCATGGGATTGATTTAGAGAAATGGGAAAAACTGTGGTCGCAGAATTATAAAATGACAATGACAACAGCATATAAGGAAAACTTGTATAAGATGTTTTACAGGTAGCATTTACCCCCAGCGAGAATAGCCAGAATGTACAAGAATAAATCGGAGAAATGTTGGAAGTGTCAACAGATTCCGGGTTCATTCTACGATATGTGGTAGACATGTGCAGAAGCCAAAAGATATTGGACTAAAATCCACACATGGCTGGAAAAAATGATAAAGAAACACATTGACTTTAAACCTGAGGTATTTTTATTAGGGATCTTACCAGAAACATACAACAGAGAATTAAGATACTTAATTGTGAATGTTTTAACGGCAGCTAGAATTGTATTTGCTAAAAACTGGAAAGGAGAGAAGATACCTATGGATGACGATGTTATTAAGAAAATTTTGGAGTGTGCTGAAATGAGTAAATTGACATTTGAAATTAGGAAACAGGAAGACAAACAATATTATTTGATATGGGATTTATTTTATCAATGGTTAGAAAAGAAAGCATGGAAATGAAATATGAAAGATGAAATGGATAAAATAATAAAACGTATAAAGAGGGATTCATTCCCCTTATGGAGGATAAGCTATTGTCAAATAATTGGTAAATGAGAATAATAATGTAATAAACTGTTAAATAAGAAAATGTTGGATAGAGGATTAAGCACAAAAGATTTGTAACCAATTACACTTTCTGTAATTGTAATGGATGATAATTGTTTTATGTTTTAAGTTTTGTTTAAAAATAAAAACCTTTTTTCAAAAAAAAAGTTGAGATTCGATTTTAATGCTTTATTTTACTACAACAGAGGCAGTCTGAAGCACTTTTTTTCCTTTTCTCCCTCCCCCCAAATTCTCTTTCCCCTTCCCCCCATTTCTTCCTCTTTGTTTTTTTTTATTTTTGTATTATATTCTATAATCTAATAAAATGTTTAAAAAAAAAAAAGAACTGGAGGATTTGAATGCAAAAACTGATTTCTTCTGTTCTGATGCAGCCCAGAATCAGAAGGAGGGAAGAGTCAGAGAAAATGAAGGAATATTTAAAAATATATTTTAAAAAACAAAGGAAAACTTAGACTTTGACAGAAGAAAAATAAAAAGCAAACACCAAAAAAAGAGAAATTATCGAACTTTGTAGAAAAAGTTCTTTAGCTCTGTAGAGTGAGATCCGTGAGATATATAGCAATTAAAGCAAAGAATGATAAAAGTCAGCCTTAAGCAAATCTACTGGAGAGCACAGAGATCAGAAGATGAAGTGACATTGGACATTAAAGAAAATAGTGTTGTCAAACAGCTTATAGAAAATAGCTAAAATAGTTATAGCGTTAACATTACTTTCTGCACAGGTTGAAAGGATGTAGAATTTAGAATTTTTCTTTATTTTGATTAAAAAAAATGTGTAATGTTTCCTATTTGTGAAATAAAAATCTCACCCCAGCCATTGAAAGGAGAGACAAAAGACCCCAAATCAAATTCAAGTTTCTAGTGCTTTGTGAGTATGGAGTCTGGATCAATCTGGTCTTCGTTGGTTTAAAAATATATATATACTGGCAACAATTGGTGGCAGCGGTGGGATTGCTCCAGGAGATCTCTAGGTGCTCCCAGTGCAAAGGAAAAGAGCCTCGGCTGTCGGAGGGAGAGAATTTGGTCCAGGGAGATAGCATCCCCTCCAGGCAACGGCCTCCCAAATACCCGGAGCTTCTCCTGGGCCATCCGAGACGGGAGAGGCTGAAGGGGAAGCTCTTCCAGGCCAGGAGACCATCTCATGGGGAGACTCCTCAGTTGAACAAGAAGATCGCATAGAACAAGGATTTCCAACCTGGCTCCTCCTTGTCAGTTTCATTTGTAAGTCATTCCCTGTGCTGGAGTTTTCCTCTCTTTGCATTCCTCACACTTTCCTTCTTTTCTCTTTATTTCACTTACTCCTATTTTAACAGACCTGTCTAATTTCCTGAAAGGTCTGGATTTCCAAAGCTTCTCTCTTATTTGTGGAAGTCGCTGGAATCCAAAGATGGGATGGAATACAAACCGTAACAACTCCAGATTATTTTCCTCTCTCCATACAAACTTGAGCTCATCACTTGAATGCTAACTTTTGTTTAAAGTAGTGATTAAAATGGTTGTCATGGCCCCTGCCCAGCCCAGCCCCATATTTTTCTAACCACTCATTGATACACAATTCCTGATCCTTATAGAAACAAATGAGGGTTTTTTTAGAATTGGTAAATGTTTCTCACATTAAAAAAAATCTTCGTCCTTTTATGATAGTTCTATCTGAAGGATTGAATTATTTTGAATCCCCTTTAATGGCCAGAGAAAAATTAGTCCTTCTACAAATAATGGTGTGTTTGTGACTCTTAACTCTGGTGGAGAACTATCTCCATCCCACCTTCTCAACACTCATTCAATGTCAGGGTGATGAGTAACTACCATTGGCCTCTGGATTTGGATCTGGCTTGGCTTGAGACTCAGTCAGATGGTGGAGACAAAGAGGATTAAATTGAAAAAAAAAAAGGATTTTCTTGCTTCTATTCATGATGATATAAGAATAACATGAGCATTTTGTGTAAAAGAGTTTCTCTATTAGTGACTTTAATATACTATGGTGTATTTTTGTCATTCAGTTGGTGGGTAAGGATCCCCAGTGCCTGCACAATCTCACACTTGGCCACAACCTCCCTGACAACTATCAGAATCCACTTGGCCCTTCAGAGGCCTTGCTGGACGTGCTCTCTACTGGAGGAGCCCCTGTTCCCAGGGACGGTTGTGGGAGGAAGGACAACTTCCTTTGGCTCCTCTGGATGCGGCTGACAGGATGAACATCTCCATCCAGATGTCCACATTAGTGGGACCCTACAAAGCTACAGGAAGTCCTTTATTTATATCCATTCATTTTGCGACAGTTCCAAGTTCCACGGCCATTAAAAAAAGCCGTCTATGACAGGTCCTCACACTTACGACTAGTGCAGCATCCCCTTGGACACAGAGTCGCTATTTGGCTGCCTGGCAATCAACAAGGATTTATGACCAGAAACTTGTGTTTTCCAATCTTCGTGGTCTTGTCTCCTGAATCGGTAAGAAGAGTCTTCTCCTACAATAGAGTAGTTCTACTTCATCCTCATCACTTCATCCGATGTGAAGGTCTTTGGAAAGTTCTCCTGGGTTTCACGGAGTTTTATTTTCACTTTGTGTAGAAGCTTTTTCAACACTGGAATCTTCTCCCACCTCATGTTCATCCTCTTGATGGTCGATGACTTTGCTTTGCCTGAAGCCACTTTTGCCTAAGGAGGGGAGGGGAAGGAAGAGGAGGAGGGGAGGAGGAAAGGAGGGGAGCAGGAGGGATAGGGGTGGGGGAGGGGAGGAGGTGGGAGGAGAGGGAAGAATAGGGGCAGGGGGCAGGAGGGAGAGGTGGAGGGGCAGAGGGGAAGGAAGAGAAGGAGGAGAGAAGGGGAAGGGAGGAGAGGGGAGGAAAGGGGGAGGAGGAGGGGAATAAAGGGGGGAGGGGAGGACGAGGGTAAGGAAAGGGGAGGGCAGGAGGAAGGAGACGGGAGGAGGAGGGGGAAGGGATGAGGAGGGTAAAGAAGGGGAGGAGGAAGGAGGGGAGGAGTGGTAAGGGGAGGAGGAGGAAGGGGAGGGGAAGGAAGCAGGACGAGGGTGAGGAGGAGGGAAGAAAGAGGGCTGGGGAGAAGGAGGGAGAGGAGGGGAAGGCGGGAGGGTAAGAAAGGGGAGGGGAAAGGAGGGGCAGAAGGGGAGGAGGAAGAGAAGGAAGGGGGGGAAGGGGATGAAAAGGGAAGGGGAAGAAAGAGGGGGAGTAGGGAGTGAGTGGAGGAAGAGGAGAAGAAGGATGGGGAGGGGAAGGAAGAGAGGGAATAGGAGGGGAGGAAGATGGTAAGGAGGGGAGGAAGACGGGGAGAGGAGGAGGAGGGGAGGAGAAGAAGAGGGAGGAGGAGGGGAAGGCAGGGGAGAGTAAGAAGGGAGAGGGAAGGAGGAGAGGAGGGGAAGGGGCAGAAGGGGAGGAGGAAGGGGAGGGGAGGAGGGGAAGGAAGAAGGGAAGTAGGGGGAGGGGAGGAGGGGAAGAAAGAGGGGAAGGAGGACGGGGAGGGAAAGGAAGAGGGGGGAGGGGAGAAGGGGAGGAAGAGGTGGAGGGAAGGAGGAGGTGGAGAAGGGGAGGAAGAGGGGAAGGGAAGGAGGAGAGGGAGGAGGGGAAGGAGGAGGGGAGGGGGAGGGGGAGAAGGGGAGGAAGAGGGGGAGGGGAGGAGGGGAGGAGGAGGGGGAGGAGGTGAAGGAAGAGAGGGAGGGGAGGAGGAGGAATAGGAGGAGGAGCTACTTGAAGGTCTTAGAGCTACTTGGAGGCTGCCTCAGATCTCTTGATCCTGCGAGATCTTCCCTCCGTTGTTTCTCTCTGGAAGAAGGAGACGTGGAGAGCTCAATGCGGAGAAGCAGCCAGAGATTCTTACTTACTTGCTTAGCCACAACAACAACGGTTTGCGGGGAAGGTCGTATTTTCGGGGAAAGACGGTATTTCTTACCTCTCCAGTTGTTCCCGCAGCTCTTCGTTCTCCCTGAGGAGCTCCTGGTTCTGCCCAGCTTCCTTCAGGACCCTGCAGTGGAGATGGAGGTTTCGGAGCTCCAACATCTGGATTCTGTAAAATAGGAAGACAAGAGGGAAATGAGCCCCCTCAGCTCTTCCCTTGAACCATCAAAGCCTTTTGAAATGAAAACTAACTGAAATGCCTGGCACTTTCTTTGTTTTCCCTAGCCTTACTTTTTCATTACTTGAGTTTTGCCATTTCTGTTACCACAGCTACAGAGCCAAGTTCTTCTAAACATTATTTAAGTGCAAAGGAATGAATGTTTACTTTCAGTATTTAGCATTACATAATCTACAAGTACCACAAAGGAATCTTCAGATCTTAAAACCTTTTTTCTTTTCTTTTTTGGCTTTCATACCAGAAAAGGCACCAACCAATTCAAAACAATTTCCAAACTTTCTAATGGGGACAGAAGGGGGAGAAGACTGAACTGGTGGGAACCGAGGGGGAGCCGAGAACTGAGGTCAGGGAGCAGCAGAGGAGGAGATCAAAGCAAGGACCTCCTAAATTCAGAGGATTTGGCCAGGAAAAGTCCCTGTCAAGAGACTCATGATGTCTCCTACCCATCCAGGCAACGTAATTCAAGGCAGAACGTTGTGTAATGTGTGTCCAGGGTAGGGAGCTAAGGAGAATTGAATAGGAAATCCTGGGAGAGAAAGTCAGGGCTTCTCACCTCCGCAGTTTCTCCTCCACCTCCCTGCAGAGTTCTGCGTTCTTCTCGGAAAGCTGGGCATTTTGACGCAGGAGCTCCTCACTCAGGGAGAACGACTTCTGCTTTCTTTTGCTGTAAATAGGGAAACCAGAGAGAAATTAGACCCTTAAGTTTTTTACTTGACTCATCAAACATTTTCTTCCATTGAAAAATACTAAAAATACCTTTATGTTTGTGTCAGTGTATAAATTCAGTGTTGCTATTTCTACCAACAATCCTTTCACCCTTTATTGGGTCTTTTAGAAAGGCTCCGTAAAAATGGCCAATTTGAGGGACGTTAGATATACCTCCAGGGTAGTCTTAAGGGATTTGATTAGTGACTTAAATATTAAGGTTTAATGCTCCAAAATCTGACAATTTTGGAGCCCTTTTGCAAGGAAGAGTGGGCAAAGATTTCCAAGGCAGGATGTGCCATGCAGATCGGCTCTAAGGCCGAAAGACTGGATGCTCTCGTAAAATCCAAAGGATTCTTTTAAAGGAGCCCACATGGCCCCATTGGAGTCTGGCAACAGCCAATAGAATACATGTTCCTGCACAGGAACAGGAAGCTCAAGTTCAAAGCCCAAGAGAAGTATCAATATCCCTGACTCTCCACTCTACGTGGTCAGCTGCCCAGAATCACAAACCACCACGTGGTTCTGCTTCATCAAGAAATGGACCCTCTTTTCTCTCCAGGGCCTTCCTCCCGGCTTGGAACTGAGCCAGATGGAAATTTCTTCCAACAATTTGGCTCCCCAAGATGGGATTCCAAGCTAACCTGACCAACGGACCTTCCCCGGGTAATCCTCCCTTGCTGGACGGACCCATTGAGGCTCTGGGTGGATCTTTCCTGGAGCTTGGCCGTTTGGAACAGGGTAGTAAAGGGAGGTTTGGGTTTTGAGCGGAGTACCTCTAAATTTTAACATTAGAGCCCAGAAAAGCGAGGGAAATGTGTATCTGTCCATGCCTGTGTGCAGTGGTGGGATTCAACTCTGGGGGCGTGGCTTGATTGGTGGGCGTGGCTCAGTGGTCATCTGAGTGGGTGGACATGGCTTGGTGAGCATGTTTTGTGGGTGTGGCTTGGAGGTCACGTGACTGGGTGGGCTTCGATGGTTGGTCATGTGACTGGGTGGGCGTGGCTAACTTGATGCCACTCACGTCAAGGGTTAGGGTTAGGGTTAGGGTGCCTGGCCTCTCCTCACCACAAAGGCCTCAACGAGATACAATTTCCCTGTCTATTTATTTACTCTTACTGAACATCCAACATACACTACGTAATCCTATGTCCATATGCCATATGTGTACATACATATTACATAGTATAGAGTGTGTATAGGTACACAAAAAGATACATTATCTGCTATATATACTGTTTGTGTATGCACACACACACACACACTCACACACACAGCTCTTCTAAAACGATACACATTCAGCCTCACTCACTGCATTTGGGGAAACCCCCCCAGAGTCCACTTTCTGCCACCCATTGACCTGTAACTTCTGTACATTAGAAGATTACAGACGCCTTCAGATCTTCTTCCCTGGCCTGACTGTGAGAGCCAGGTGATGTCATGGAGGGAGTAAAATGTGGCGAAACTCACTTAACAACACTCTTGCTTAGCAACCAAAATTTTGGGCTCAATTCTGGTCATAAGTCAAGGACTATCTCTGCCTTCTTCTGCATGGCAGCCTTGTCCTAGTAAACTCCTTCTCCTTTCTGGCCACTTTTCCTCTCTGTGAGAGGCACCCAAATAATCCAGACGATATAAGGTTTCCTGCTGCAGCAGGGGGTTGGACTAGATGGCCTCTAAGGTCCCTTCCAGCCCTAGATTGCTGTCCTGTTTCAGTGTGTCTTCTGAAGCCACTTCTAGTGCCACGGTTTGTGGTCCTTCCTTCCTCTTCTCTCTCTCTCTCTCCCTTCCTTCCTCTTTCTTCCTCTTTTTCCTCTTTTTTCTTTCTTTCACATTCTTTCTATGTCTCTCTTTCTCTCTCTCTCTTTCTTTATTTCTCTTTCTTTCTCTCTTTTTCTTTCTCTCTTTCTCTTTCTTTCTTGTCTCTCTCTCTCTTTCTTACCTCTCCCTCCCCCCCCTCCCTTCCCTTCCTCCTTCCAAGGCTAGGAAAAAGAGACCCACCTGAGACAGGCGAGGTGGGAGGCCTGAGAGAAAGCGCCTGGTCTCGGCACACAGCCCTCGATGATAAAGCCCTTCCCTGGGAGCAAAGCAAGAACTTACCGATCCTGATCCTGATGGGGAGCTCCCGTCACGGCAGCGGTGGCGGAAGGAGAGCTCCAGAGCGGTGGCAGCGGTGCTCCGGGAGGGCGGCCCTCAGGGCCCCGGGAAAGCGCACAGCAAGGAGTTGCCACTTTGGGTCCTCCCAGTCCAGGAAACGCTGCAGGCAGCCGAGCTTTCCTGTTGGGAGTGAAGTCGGACCGAAAGCTAAATTTCACTTTGCTGCAAAAGACGCTTTCCCATCCCCAGCAAGAGCAGCAGGGGAAAGAAGCACCTGCTGACCCAGAAAACAGGCCCACAAAATAAGCCACGCCCACAGAACCAGTAGGGAAGATGCTTAGATTTCGCCCCTGTTCTCCTGCCTTTCAGCCCTGCACAGGTAACTCTGCAACCTCTGGAAGCAGATCACACGGATCCAGAATTTTATATTTTATATTTTGGAGATGCAATGGAGACTTACGTGGCATTCTTCTCCCTCGCACTCCTCAGCGGTTCCCCCCTGGATGTTGTAGGAGTCTGGAAAAGTTAAAATAAATAACAGGTGTGGAATATATTTATAAATCAGCTCACTCACCCTCCGCTATCCCCAACCCTCACATCTTATTATGACAGGAACAATTTTTCAGGTATAACCTCTCCTGGTTAAAGAAAAATGGGGTTTTCACAAGGTTATTTGCTATGTGAGAGAATTGATCTCTCAGCCCATGGGTGAAATCTAACAGGTTCTGGAGAACCAGTAGCGGAAAATCTAAGCAATAGAAAATAAAAATATATAAATAAGTCAATCACTAGGCAGAGTCTGTTTGGGAAATAACTACATCTGGCCAACGGAATCCCTTTTTAGGTTAATTTCCCCAGATCAGTTTCCAGCTTTGGGGTCTCAATGCCTCCAACTGGGACATCCCGAAGCCAATTTTTCCCTAGTTCATGTCGTTTCCCCCCATCCGCCCGGCCCCAGCCCCTTTCCCGAGACAAGGACCTTCGAGATGGTGGATGAGGAGTTTGGTGACAGGGATGGAGGCTGCAGACACGGCAGGTATCAGCACGTCTGTCGTGTTTGGTTGGACCCCATTTCACTCATCTCCCCCCCTTAATTCTGCCTTAAAGGGGAGGGTCTCTCCCTCCTGAGGAGCCCAGGCGAGGGAGGCCCTGCGATGCCCCCAGTGCTGCCATCCAATCCAGCCACTTTCCAGGGATGCTGAGCAGAGCCTCCATCATGTGGTCCAGACTCCCCAAGGATGCTGGCGGTTGCCATGGTGACTCCAGCCAATGAGCTCAGGAGGAGCCTCTGACATCACAAGCCAAGGCTCTGATTGGCCTGGGCCTGAGATGTGAATAATAACCCCCAACATAATAGCCTTCACCTGGGGGCGGGGCTTAAAGGGTTCTCACAAGCAAGCCCTGAATCGGGTCAACCAGAGCTCATCCATCTGAACGGACAGCTGTCAGTCGTCTGGAGAGCTGGGAAGCCATAGGTTGTTCCCCTTGTTTGGGGGTGCAGTCCAAATTGAAAGGTGGTCCCTTGTATCTGGAGTCTAGCATTAGAGAGCCAGGGAATCCAGGTTTTCCTCTCCAGGCCCAGCTGAAGAGGAGTTAGAAGAGAAATAGGAGGAAAGATCAGGGATTATTCAGCTTAAGAAGAGATGGTGAGAAGGTGGCTGAAGAAACACAGGGATTCAATTTCACACCGTCCCTAATCAAGGACCCCATAGTTGTCTTCTGCTTACAACCAGGAAAGTCCCAGGTTCTGATGGCCCTGAAAAAAGGGATTTATGACGGGTCCTCGCAGTATGACTGAAAGCAGCATCCCCATGGTCACATGCTCCTGACAACGGGCATGGAAATACGACAAGCAACATCAAAACTGAACTTGCCTAATGACCATGTGATTCACTAAAAATGCACTGATTTGCTTAATAACCATGGAAGAAACATTGCAAAACTGAGAGCAACTCACTTAACGACCACCCATCTTAGCAATTGCAATACTGGTCATAAGTCAAGGACTATCTTAAGGATGCAGCAGCAGACTGATCTGGAAAAACTGAAGCAGGCTTGGATTTAAACAGGGTTGGGAGACCACCAGGAGATGCCAGGGTTCGGTTGAGAAGGGAGTCGGAAGCCAAGGCCTTTTCTTTCTTTTTCTCCCTTGTCCCTCCCCCATTTTCCCTCCCATTTTCTTCTGCATTTTATATTCTAAACTAAGAAAAAAAATGAAAAAGCAGAAAAAGAGAAAAAGGCAGTGGCCGACCTCTCCTGCTCTCAAGAAAACCGCCTGGATGCAGCCGTCCAATTCATGGGGCTGATCCCACCACACCAAGGGCAGGGGGGCTTTCATTCCTGTGGGACCTTCAGAGTGACCAGCCGATGTTGGAAATACTCACTTAATGACAAGGACTATTGCAAGGACCAATCTCCAGAACCCGAGGGGTTGGGGGGGTTCTCTGTGTCCAGGAGTTTCTCTCCTTTGCTCTCGGATGGGGATGCTCTACCCCAGAAAGACCCCAGAGGGGTGGGGGACTCAGGGCTCCTGCTGGAAGATGAGGTGGCAGTGGGGACCAGCAGGGCCTTTGCCCAAAATCCACCCTGCCTTAACATTGACAATGGTTAAGGAAGCAGGCTAGGAAGCAAGAGATCCTGAGTTCAAATCCTGCCTTAGCCCTGAAAGGCTGTCTGCTGACCTCGGGACAGACACTCTCTTTCAGACAAGCCCACCTCACAGGGTGATTGTTGTGGGGAAAGAGGAGGAAGAAGAAAAGTTGGACATGTTCACCTCCTTTAGTTATTTGAAAAAAATAATAAAACACTGGGGAAAAAATCTAACAAAAATAAAAATTGTCTTTCCTGCTTCTGCTTGCATGGATTCTGTCACAGCCTTGTGTAGATATAGGAGTTTCTCTTCTCACAAGGAGGAAGAGGGTTTTTTTTTCATCATCCCTTCCAATTTCACTCACTCCCTTTTTTGCAGCCTTTGGGGGCACCAGTGGGGGCATCGGACCCCCTCCCAGCCCTGGGACACAGCAGGTTTCTGTTTCTTTGGGAAAGATTCCTTCCCCAAGCAGAAACCACCTGAGCCCCATCATCCCCTTCCCTCCCTGCCTAGGATCAGCTGAATTCCTCCATTCAGACAACAGGAAAAAAGGAGTTTGCACAGAGCCTCAGGGTCAGTCTCCATTCTTCCACGCAGAGGGTCTCACTCACTCTGCAAAGCCAATTTCCCCCTCAGTTCCTGGATACCTCCAGACATCACTCAGCTGAGCTCACAGCAGGGCCAGGGAGGCTGAGAAAGGAAGGGACCACAAAACTTTCCAGCCACAAGAGACACTTGGACACAGACTGTGGTCTGACAGAAGCTCCTATGATGCCTTTATGTGGCAGTGGGGAGGGTTATGGGCTCAATCTCCCAACACTCACCCTGTAGGGCTGCCCCATCTGTTGTCCCTGGTTGCAGATGGAAGACTTCGAATCCTACTCCTGACACCAGTTGCTCTGGAATCAAACACAGGAGCCAAAAAAACCAATAATTCAGACTCACTGCAGTTATTATTTATTCAGTGTCCACTGGAGGAATTTCTCCCCAGAAAATAGTGAAAGGAAATCCTACAGACAGAAGAATGCACTCATTTATACATTCCAGGAAAGGAGGAGAAAATGATAATCATACATATGCATATTTCATTTAATAGATGATGTAGGCATGAATATTCAGAATTAGCAAGACTCAAGTTACCTCCCCAGCCTTGTATTGTTGCTACCCTCAAGAAAGAGTTATTGTGTAAACAAAAACATCTCAGTTGCATTGCCACAGCAGTTTCAGTGAAATATACTGAGAAATGAGGGCATCAACGTTGCTCCATACATTCCTTCTGTATTTCTGTCCTGCTAACATGCTCCCATTTCTCCAAGAAATTTGTCTCCTCACAAACTTCCACACAACCTTTATTTATTTCAAGAAAAATAGTTGGCCCACTCATGCATGGAGAAGAGCTTGGACCATTTTCTATGTTTGGACTGTGGAAAATGTTAAAAGTTGAAATTCCTCAGTCTCACATTTATACATTTCTTCTGGCTGTAAGATGCTCCTTTGTGAAGAATTCAATAATTTCCATATTTGAAACATATAGATATGATTTTCTTTGACTCCTGCATACTACCTACATGGAAAGAATTAATATCTCCTTTCAAACAAAAGAATTTTTTACAATTCTTCCAATATCACAATGGTGTTATAGCTCATGTTTTTACATTTGTTCTGGCTGTGAGCTGTTCCTTTGTGTTGAGATCTGGCCTCAGAAGGATAATGTAGCACTTGGGGATGAAGATGCAGCCCAGCAGACCAGCACTGGAGGCCAGGATGGAGAAGACCTGCACAGCCACCATGTATTTCCCTTTGGTGCTCAGGTAGGTGGGCACAAAAGTCACCCAGACACTGCAGAAGACCAGCATGCTGAAGGTGATCAGCTTGGCTTCATTGAAGGCCCCAGGCAGGTTCCTGGACAGGAAAGCCACTGTGAAGCAGATGGCAGCCAGGAAGCCCATGTAGCTGAGGGTGACGTAGAACATGACAACGGCCCCTTCGTTGCATTGCAGGATGATCTCTCCAGGCTGGGAGTGGAGGTCAGAGTCAGGGAACGGGGGAGAAACTCCCAGCCAGGTGGAAGAGATGATAACTTGCACAGCAGAACAACAAAGGATGATGGAGTTGGCCAAGCTCTTCCCCAACCATCTCTTCACTCGGTTTCCTGGTTTTGTGGCCAGGAAAGCCAGCACCACCATGATGGTTTTGGCCAAGAGAGAAGAAATGGCAACTGAGAAGATGAGGCTGAAAACCATTTGTCGGAGAAGGCAGGTGGCTTTCCTTTGTTGACCAATAAAGAGAGAAGGGGACAAGAAGCAAAGCAGGAGGGAGACCAGGAGGATGTAGGAGAGGTCCCTGTTGTTGGCTTTGACAAGGGGAGTTTCTCTGTATTTCATGAAGATGATTAAAACAAGGCTTGTTGTTAGAAACAAGAAGAGGGCAAAAGAGACCAGGATGATGCCCAGATGTTCTTCATAAGAGAGGAAAGTTATAACCTTGGGGATACATTGGACTCTGTTCTTATTTGGATATTTATCATCTGGACACTTGGTGCATTTTTCTGTATCTGAGAAAGCCAAAAAACAATATGTCTTTAATATTCTGTTTTTTTACATTTCAAGAAATATCTTTTTTGGACAATGCTTTCTTCCAGGAATATTTTCCAAGATGTTGCTTAACCATTCCACAGGAAAAAAAAAGATAATATAATTTTATAATATCTTTATAGCTAGGGAATATGAAATTGGAGGATTTCTAGTGCATTTTGAATAAACAAAAAAAGAGTTGAGTTTCAATGCATGTTTTAATTTGCACTTTCATCAAAATGCTGCGGATAAATCCATTTCCACCAGGCCTTCCTTTCCTGTGGTGTCACCCACCTTCCTGAGTGGAGAAGGTCCCCTCCGGACAAGGAACGCAGTCATAGCAGCAAACTGGCTCTCCTTCTCGAGCCCTCTTGACAAATCCAGGATGACAACTTTCCACACATTTGGACTGAGGCAGAGACTAAACAGGAAAAAAAAGGAATGCCAAAGAAAATGTGAGGACTCTCCATCCATGGAAAATGTGGGGAGAAATGGACATTAGACAAGTAGATTCTGGGCTTCACTGAGGTAAATATGAAATCTCTGACTCCTTCCAAACGAGTGTAGGAGATGTGACCCTGGAAGGTTCTTCCTTTAGTTCCTCCCTTTTGCTCCTGGCACAACACATTGGAATCTGGAAGGATGGTACTGAGAAAAGAATTAAGCATTGTGACAAACTTAAAGGTTCCCCCTCATGACTGTATTTAAATGCATTCCTCCACTCTTCATCTATCTATCCATGGTGATGATGATCATATTAAATTTTTAAATACAGTCATTGTCAAAGATTTATTAAATTATTTTATTTAATAAAGATTTATTTAAGTAGAGTAAAACGTTATTAAAAAGGAAACTTTTGGCCAGTAGGATCTGGAAAGGTTTCTTCTGGACTACAGAGAGCCTTGCAAAGCTGCTCCCCTTTGACACGAGTTCAAAACAGTCTCCCCGTTAAGAGACAAAGCAAAAATTCCTCCTAAATTATAGCTGATGATGTTTCCTAGTTGGGTAATGAAACGCCTGGAAGAAAACAAGCAAGGTCATAGAGCACCAAGGAGCCCTCATGTCAACTCTGAGCTATAAATATTCTCCTTTATTAAGACTGAAGGTTTCTGCATAGTTTCTAGAACTCTAGTGAGATTGAGGGGAGATCATGAGTGTCCCTGAAAAAGACTGAGTTGCCAATCTTTGGCTGCAACAGAGGGGACATGAGTGTGAATCTTGGGTCAGGAGGAGATATTTCTAAGGCCCATCTAGTTAGCCAAGAAAAAGTCCTGTGTGTTTCCAACTGGCATGGAAAGACAGACCCACATTTAATATTAGTTGAATTTGGAGACTCCTTTTCATGCAGAGGGACTGACGATAGCTAACACTCAAGATCAACAAGGCCAATCATTTTCAGATGAAGAACCCTCTTAATTAGCAAAGGCCAAATCTAAGTAGCATTTCCTGTCACAATCCGTCTCCTTACTTCTGATATCGGGAAGACCTTTTCTTTGAACTAAAGTTGTGTTTCAGGTTTCTGGTCAAGGGATTCTCTCACTGGTCACTGTCATTTTATGTGACCTGAAAGTCTTGGACCTCCTTCCTAGGGGCAGAAGGCCAATTGCTCCCCCCAGTTGGGTGAAAGACAGATATGGCTACCTTTGATCAGGTCTGGACTACTTAAACACATCACAGACCATGGACCTGCCCTTCCAGGGAACCATTTCCCAATGGCCTTTCCCTAAGCAGGACAAGAGGAAGCGTCCCTCCCAATGGGACCCCCAGGAGCTCCATCCAGCCATGATCCGATTTCATCCCATTCAGTCCAAACCTCAATTCAGGGTCTCTTCAACAGAATCCCCTTCTGCTTTGCTCTTTCAGGACAAGGAACAAGCAGCCCTGAGGCTCTTAACAACACAACCTCCAGCACTTGAGGGTTTCTCATCCCAGGTTGGACATGGCTGAACCAGCTACAAAGAGTCTTCAGGATTACAGCAGCTGAAGAACAGCTTGGCCAATAGTACTGAAGCCTCTCAAGTGGTCTAGAGAAAGAAAACTAAGGTTTCTACTCCCCATATTCACTTCTCAGTAAAGGTCATGGACCTGGAAACTAGGCTTAGTCCACATGAAATGGGTTGGAAATCTTTGGAAAAAAGAGGAAAGACACCAAAATTTCTCCCACCTTGTTGAGCAACTTTAGCTTTGAAAGAGCTCCATGATGGATAGTAAGTCTCTGTCTTTCCAAAGTCCCCATTCGAAGTTCGATGGGATCCTCTACGGGGAGAATCAAATAGCTCAGAATTCCCAGATCTGCTGCTACATCTCCATTTTGATCCAAGTAGAGTGCCCTCTCAGAAATATTGTAAAACTGATTCTTCTGCAGGAAAGGATGGAACTAGAAGGGGAACACCCAGGAAGTTTAACATCTGAAAGCTTTTTTAAAAAAATCCCATTTAGCCTTTACACATTTGAATCTTTTTTCTACAGCTGTCTAACATCAAAATATACACTTAGAAAAATAGGTATTACTACCTTCATAAATAAAACAAAAGTTCAGCAAATTGCTCAATCCTATATTGGCAAAATATATATTAGCAAAATATAATGGATGCAATTGGCAAGTTAGAGGGGACATTCTAGAGCAGATGATAAATAAAATGAATCATAGGAAGAAAAGATTATTCATAAATGCCTGGAAAACATTGGGTTGATTATGAAAAATGATTCATTTAGTGGCCATTTCAAAGTTACACAGCACTGAAAAAAGTGACTTAGGATAGTTTTTCCCAGGATCCTGGCAGCATCCCCAGGGTCCCCAGGGGATCAACATCTGAATTCTGGGCATCCACTTATGATGGTTGCAGAGTTTTAGGGTCGCCTGATCTCCTTTTGCGACTTCTGACCAGCAAAATCAAAAGGGAAGCCAGATTCACTTAACAACCATGTTACCGACTTAACAACTGCAGTGATTCACTTAAGAAGAAAAGGCAAGAAAAGTCATAAAATAGGGCAAAACCCACTTAACAACCGTCTTGCTTAGCAACATAAATGCTGAGCTCAGTTGTGGTCGTAAATCCCATCCTGCCTCTTCCAATAACTGGAAGAAGCTGCCCAGAAGCTCCAGATCTCCTCCCTGTTGCTCCAGAGTGAGGGAAACGGAGGGAAGGAGCAAAAGTTTATCAAAGCATTTGCAATTAGGACAGGGCCCCCCCCAAGGCTGTGTGCTCTCCCCACTTCTCTTTTCTCCGTATATCAAGGACTGCATCTCTGACGATCCATCTGTTAAACTACTGAAGTCTACAGGTGACACAACAGGGATCAGCCTCATTTGAGACAATGATGAATCCGCACACAAGAGGTTGAACTACTAGCCTCGTGGTGCGACCGGAACAATCTGGAACTGAAGACCCTCAAAACCGTAGAAATGGTGGTGGACGTTAGGAGAAACCCTCCCATACTTCCACCTTTCACAATACTAGACAACACAATATCAACAGTAGAGACCTTCAAATTTCTAGGTTCTACCATATTGCAAGATCTAAAATGGAGACCTAACGTCAAAAAAGTCATCAAAAAAGCTCAACAAAGAATGTTCTTTCTATGCCAACTCAGGAAGCTCAAACTTTCTCTAGGAGCTGCTGATCCAGTTCTACAGAGGAATGATTGAGTCTGTCATCTGCACCTCCATAACTGTCTGGTTTGGTTCTGCAACCCAACAAGACAGACACAGACTTCAGAGGATAATTAGAACTGCGGAAAAAACCATGGCTACCAACCTGCCTTCCATGGAGGACCTGGATACTGCACGAGTCAAAAAGAGGGCTGGGAAAATATCTTCAGACCCCTCGCATCCTGGACATAAATTGTTTCAACTCCTACCCTCAAAATGATGCTATAGAGCACTGCACACCAGAACAACTAGACACAAGGACAGTTTTTTCCCAAATGCCATCACTCTGCTAAACGAATAATTCCCTCAACACTGTCAAACTATTTACTAAATCTGCACTACTATTAATCTTCTCATCGTTCCTCTCACCCATCTCCTCCCACTTATGACTGTATGACTGTAACTTTGTTGCTTGTATCCTTACGATTTATATTGATATTGTTTCCTGATTGCTTATTTGTACCCTATAGAATAGGGTACAAATTTTATTGGCCAGGTGTGATTGGACACACAAGGAATTTGTCTTGGTGCATATTCTCTCAGTGTACATAAAAGGAAAAGATACCTTCATCAAGAATCATAAGGTACAGCACTTAATTATAGTCATAGGGTTATAATTATAGTCATTAAGTGTTGTACCTTATGATTCTTGACGAATGTATCTTTTCTTTTATGTACACTGAGAACATATTGGCTTAATTATTTATATTCACATTCTATATGTATGTCATTTTAACTGTTCACTGCCCTGAGTCCTTCGGGAGAAGGGCGGTATAGAAATTGAATAAATAAATAAATAAATATGCACCAAAGGCAAATTCCTTGTGTGTCCAATCACACTTGGCCAATAAAAAATTCTATTCTATTCAAATCCACCAGGTGGACCCAGATCAAAGCAAGCAAGAGGTTTTATGTCCGCCCTCCCGTCACTCAACCCAGTCCTGCTTCCCCATTGGCTGGGGACTAGCAAGCTCTCGACCTATCCGGAGCTCCTGTTCAACTCCTGGCCTTATTTTCCCCAGGAACCTCCTGTCTCCATGACTTGGTGTGATTGTGCACCACTAACTTTCCTTTATTCTTTTGCATAAATCGGTTATATTTTGAAATGTGTCCGTTATTGCTCAGAAAGTGCACCCCTCTTCTTTCTAGACTTTTCTGAACCACTTTCTTCACTGTAAGAACGATACCATTTTAACTAGTTTTTCAAAAAGTTCCTTAACTTTCTAGTTCCTTATTTTCTTTATTTTTTTTATGCAGAAGCAAAAGCTGTAATGAAACATTATTTTAGAAGCAATTCTTACGGGACCCCATACCTGCCACGGCTGCAGCCTTGGAGACCCCAACCTCCCTTTGCCCTCCTTCCTTCCCCTCCTCCATTTGGAGGAATAGGCAGCATTCAAGGCCTGGGCCAGAGTCTGAATGAGACTGTACAAACTGGCATAATTTGTGATCTTTCTTCTGTTCTTTTTCCACTGGGTCTCCAGTGGGGCTTTCTGGATGCATCTTCTGCGGCCTTTGACAGAAAAGATGTTCTTTGAAAGAGAACAGCGGAAATACGGATCTGGAAACTGATATTCCACAAAGAAATGGGGTTCAAAGGCAGAATCTCTTGGCCTATTTTTTTGCAGAAAAGGAAAGTTCCACATACTATGGATGTATTTGAAAAGTCTGTGCTTTCCCAATTTATATGCTCCCAAACTTGTATAGATCCAGACTTTCCCTTCAATGGGTCCTGGCAAAACTTCAAATATTAAATGGAAAGGAAGGATTCTGTCCAAAATGGGTATACTTTCCATGAAGTGAACAAAGACATTGACTTGTCTCCACTTAGAGAGGGAATCCCTGAGGGATGCTGTTGTGTATCCAGTTGTTGAGAATCGTTGAGCTATAACCACACAAATTCCACTCCTGACAAGCACAGGAGGAAAAATCCTCATGAAATTCTCTCCCTTCTCTGTGTCTGAAGCAAAGAGGCCAATCAGGGTCCATCTGAAATGGAGGAGCACTTGGACAATTGCTGGGTACTGGAATCCTTCTTTGGGATTCATCTGGTGGAAAAAGGGGAATTTCCTTTTATTACTCAGAGTCTCTGAAACAATGTTATTACTGATCTGAAAAAGCAATGAAGAAAGTTGTGTTATATTGAGGATCAGATAAAATAAACTTGGTATTATTATTATTATATAATAATAATAATAATAATAATAATAATAATAATAATAATAATAATAATAATAATAATAATAATAATAAAAGGTTATATAATGTATTACTAGAGATAGATTCAGAAACAGAGTTGGTTAAAGATTGTATGATTAAATGGGCTAGAAATTTCCAGGAACCAATAATGATGGAAACATGGGAAAAGATCTGGGTTAGAAATGTTAAATTTACTCAAGCACAAAATCTAAGAGAAAACTTTTATAAGATGGTTTATGGATGGCATTTAGATCCAAAAAAGCTCTCATGTATGTATCCTAATATACAAGCCAAATGCTGGCGGTGTGATTGTGAAGATGCAACCTATTTTCATATATGGTGGACTTGTAAGAAGATTAAAGCATTCTGGATAAAGATTTGGTGGGTAATGCAGAATATTTTGAAAAAGAGGTTGAAATTTACCCCACAATTGTTTTTATTGGGTATTACAAATGATTGTACAGTAGTAGAGATGAAATTGCTTTTAAATTTAATAACAGCAGCTAGATTGCTGGTTGCACAATATTGGAAGAAAGACTCTTTGCCCACTGTAGAAGAATGGACTTTAAAAGTAATGAACAGCTGAAATGGCAAAAATCTCGGCATATTTGAAAGACCATACGCAGGAAAAATACATTTTGGAGTGGAGGAAATGGATCGATTATATTCGGAACAAGTATCAAATAAGAAGACATCAAATTGCATATGAATGAAAAAGAATTATAGAAATGTTGTGTTAATTATACTGGAGTTAAGATTATAGAGGGGGGTTTGTTAACTGGAAGTTAGATAGATAAATTTAGATGATTTTTGTTTTTTTCTTTTCTTTTAATACCCTGTATTTTACTCTGGGAAGTTGGGGAGGGGAGGGGGAGGGAAGAGGAGGGGGGGTGTTGGGATGTTTTTTATTTTGTATTGTTATAAAACTTTTCAATAAAAAAAAGAAACAGAATATTAAGCACAGTGTTAACAACATTGTATATAAAAATGGAGCACAAGAAACAAATTAAATAAAAAAGAATAAGAATAAAAAAACGTATTTCTGTATCACAACTTATTGCAATCAGAGCCACGTGTCTACGGAGACTCTCAGTCGTCCAGGTTCTTCAGCTCTGGATGAGAAGCAGAAGGTCTTCAAAGAAAACCAGAAAGTCCAGTTGCCTCTTGAAAAAGCACCTTTGGGAGAATCAGATCCAGATGTGCAGGTGTCAAGTGAGCCTTTCCTTCCAATAAAGGCCCATATTAGATCTTTAATCCTGACTGAACAGCAAATGTGTTGCTTTAACCCAAGTTTCCCAAGAGGTTGTTTGTCTAATGTGCAGTCCAAGACTCTCATCTCTCTCTCTCTTATGCAGTTGACATTCAATATTCCAGATTCTTGGTGAAGCAATATTTGTTTATTTATTTATCTACCACCTTGATTATTTTTGGGCCTGTTTGGGCTAGTTACACAAGAGATAAGGAGACCAGAGCTCCCAATATAATTTGTCAGTTGCATAATCCAAGAGGGCTTTATTTGCAATTCTGCATCTTCTAACCCAGAGAACTTGGGGACTCTGTCAGGTTCCAGAGGTTTAATTGCACACGAAGAAATTCAGTCATGTGGAAAAGGAAGGAGACCCTCTGTGAGTTCTCTGGTTCCACGTGTCAGGACAGAGGAAAAAGCATCTGGTCTTCAGCAGGTCTTAAAAGGAGGTAAATGCAACCTCAGGTGAACAACCATGAACTCCTCTGTGTACCAAAGTATTCCAGAGTCCAATGTGAGACCATATGACTGACAGCTGAAGCTTGGTGGACTTTGGGTCATGCAAAAGGCTGATGACCCCAAGCAGACCAGCAAGAGGCTGGAAAAGGAAAGGATCCAGGCGTTGCAGTGGCCCAGTCAATGCCAGACCCCAACCCAATTGAAATGAGGTGGTGGGGCCTCTGTGCAGAAACAAACCCCCACAAACCTCAGTGAACTGTTGGAAAGAAGAGGGGGCCAAAATTCCACTCACAACATTGTGAGAGACTGATGAAGTCATACAGAAAATGATTACTTCAAGTGGTTGCTGCTAAAGGTGATTCTACCAGCTATTGTATCATAAGGTGCATTTAGTTTTTCAAACATGGCTTCTCCATTTTGGCTTTCTTTTTGTGAAAGAAATGATCACATGGTGTAATATGTCCTATTTTGTTGTTCATCTGAGGTTGTATTTACCTCCTTTTAAGAACTGCTAAAGAGCAGGTGGTTTTTATCAGATGTCCTGACACATAAAATCGTAAGAACTCAAAGAGGGTGGACTTTCCTTTTCACATGACTGTATTTCCTCTGATTTTAGAGAAAGGAGCAATTGTGGAAATTCCCAACTCAGCTCTGAATCAGCACCTGAAGTCCTTTTATCCACCTCCAAAATATTCCTCAGGTGCTATGATTGGGTTTGTTCCAGTAGCGGTAGATATTAAGCCCCAAACTTCAGTTCAATAGAAGGGCTTAGGGGTAGCTTTGGCATTATATTCTCTAATAATTGGGAGAGAAGCTGGATAGCTATGATTTTCTTTTTCAGGTTCACCATTTAAACTTTAAATTCAATCCTGCCATTGCTCTAAGTGAGCTCCTTTGAGGATGGCAGATCCAAGATTCCGTCTCAGAGAAAAGTGACATTGAGTACAGAAAGGTGTTACTTGCTGTATTGACTACATTTGTTTTCCAAGGACCAAAACTTTTGACTTTGATTTATCAATAATCAGAATTATTCTCTCAGTAGGAGCCACCTTTTCTCAAGAATCTACGCCAGGGGTCGGCAACCTTAAACACTCAAAGAGCCACTTGGACCTCTTTCCTACAAAAAAAAACCCCACATCGGGAGCCAGAAAACCTGGGTGGGCATGGCCAACTCGATGTCACTCACTCCCACCCAGTCACTCCCACCCAGTCACCCAGTCCCATCCAGCCATGCAACCATTCTCTATGTCCCCCTCTCTCTCTTCCCCTCTCACCTGCTCTCTATGTATCACTCTGTGTGTCTCTTTGTGTGTGTGTGTGTGTGTGTGTTTCCCCCCTCTTCGGGCAACTGTCCTCCTCCTCTCCCTGGCCGGGAGCAAAGCACAGCAAAGGCGCATGCGGGGTGGGCGGCCACTCGCTTAAGGAGGGTCTTAACAGGACATGGCTTCTCTCCTGCACTAATGCTCCAGTCATCGCCTGGCCATGTCATCGCCCACCCCTGGCAGCTCTTCGGCCATGCGCAGAGGGAGCGTCTTTCCTGAGGGAGGAACTTGAACTCTGTGGAGGCAATTGAAAAGTTCATGTGGATGTGTAATAGTTGCATATTAGGAAGTCATGGGAATTGCCAAAGCAATGTGTTCCTCTCTATCTTATCCAACATAAATAGGAATTACCTTGGGGGTTTGTGTTGCCATTTCAAAGTGAGGCGCTTCCATTCCTCTCCCATCACTGGTTGGCCACGCCCCTCTTATTTCATTCTGTGGACTCCATCCCGAAGCGGCAGGAAGCGGAGGCTGCCTTAGGTGCAAATGTGGCGCAAAGGTAGGTACAGGACAGCTTCACTCCTGCACTCTCCAGCGATCCTCCCCTCACTCCTCTCGTAACCCCCTGGCCAGCTGTGGCTGAGCTGGGAGCATGCGCATGCATGGGCAGACCCTCCTTAAGTGAGCCACTGCCCGACCCGCACCCACCTTTCCTGAGCTTTGGCGCTTGCTTGAGGAGAGGAGGGTCTCCCTGTACCAGTGCACACTCCCAGCTCAGCCACAGCTGGCCAGGGGGTCACAAGAGGAGAAGGAGGGAAGGAGAGTGCAGGAGCAAAGCTGCTCTGTACCTGCCTTCATGCCACATTAGCACATAACGCTGCTTTCGCTTTCTGCCGCTTTGCTAACCCGCAGGATAATTGTCCTTTACTATCAGTTTAAACCAACGTGTATTTAGCAAGTAGGAGCCTCAGTGGCTTAAAGACACTGGATCTGTTCTGGCAGTTCGAGTTCTACCACTGCATGATGGGGTGAGCTCCCATCACTTGCCTCAGCTTCCGCCCACCTACCGTGTTTCTCCGAAAATAAGACCCTGTCTTATATTTTTTGAACCCCGAAATAAGGGCTTGGCCTTATTATTTGGGGAGGGGTGTTTCTTATTATTTTGGGGGTGCAGGAGGCGGCGAGTGTGGCCACCTCATGACTGCTGCTGTGTGGCGCTGCTATGGCAGAGCGACACAGCCGTTCATCAGCTGTTCGCTGGGACAACCAAAGGTGGGAATCTCCCTGGTGTTCTTGGCACTCGCCCGCTTTCCATCCATCCATCCATCCATCCCTCACCTGCAAACTCAGCCCCGCTCCTGCCTCTCTGTCGGGCAACTCCCAGCAGCCCGAAATGCCCAAAGCCTGTGCCCACCCGGCTCCCTTTTCCACAGCACCCGGCTCTTTATCGAGAGAGGTGGCATGTGGGGTGAGGGAGAAGCAAGACACGTGGAGCGAGACGTGGCTTGCCCCTCTTTCTGTCTCTTCTCCCCCCCCTCACCAGGGACTGGGGAGACACAAGACGCACGTCCTACCTGCCTTGCAGCTCTGCGCGTGTCTCTCTCTTGTCTGCAAGCAAACATGTTGTAGGGTTAAAAAAAACCTTGCGAGTTCAATCAAACTTTTCAAACTCACCGAGAAGCCCTGAGGTGACTGGCGGAAGGGAAGGGCTGTCTCCTGTGCTGGCCATGCCCACCCTGTCACTAGGGCTTATTTTTGGGGGTGGGCGTATATTTACGCCCACCCCAAAAATCAGGCTTGGCCTTATTTTCGGGACATAACCTATTTTCAGGAAAACAGTAACAGTTGAAAAGCATGTGACAACACTAGTAGATAAATAGGTACCGCTTTGGTGGGAAATGTGGCATGTTTGATAGAGATGTCAGGCCCCTAACAATGCTGGACTTGCCTGGATGTGACACCCAACTGCGAGGCAACATCGGTGGCGAGAGAAGGCCCAGATGATGCCACAGGAGACCTCTCGGCTTTCTGGTGTGGAGCTGGTTCACCCCCTGTGGTGAACCCTGGAGAAGCTCATGGGCTCAGACTGAATGGACTAGCACTCTTTGGCAGCGAAACAAATACTATGTACTAACATTGTAGTTTCCTGGCTAATTATACCTTTGCCATATGCTAAATAAGTAAATATTTTAGCACTTTAGCCATATACATGAGAATCCTTCCTTAGCTTGGTAAGCCATTAATATCCAGACTGAAAAACAAGGTTCAAATATTCATTCTTCTGTGTTACCCCTTGGTAAGTATCGATCCTTCTTCTCGTGGCTCCATTGAGCCCCAACCTCCCTCTCAAACAAGGGCTTGGATCAGGGCCAAGAGGCTAGTTACATTTTGCGGGCAATCAATTTCCTCCATCATATTGATCTGCTCTTTGTGTCAAATGCTGCACTAACATCTATAAAAGCTAGAAAACTCTGGTTTACCCGACTGACATATTGTGTAATTAGATACTTCAAAACTAATCCGTTGACAATATTAGATTATTAATTGATTGATTACTATAAAACTTCATGGGAGGCAAAGTTACTCGCGTCCATGTCAATCCTTAAGTCACATGTGCCTCCTGGGTGGGGCTAAATGAGTAGCAGACGGACTGGTAGCCAGACATCCATGAAGATCTCCTGGCTTCACACACAACCCCACGGTCCTTTTAATGACCTTTTAAGTACCAAAAAAAAAAAAAAGAAAAGAAAAGAAAAGAAAAAAGCAGAAACAACAGAAATAACAGGAATAACAAATACCAATGCTAAAATGACCTGGAATATTGGAAGTTCAATATGCATATGCCAACTTAACATCAAAGGCAGTAGTAGATCAAAATGTGAACATCTCTCTAAACTACTACTTGAAAACTGCCTTGATTTGGCTGTGATCCAGGAAACACGCATTGAGAATGAACAGCAGCTTAAAAGCAGAGGAAGAATACCTGGATATGACGTCTCTGGCACTATTTTTCATCAAACTTATGGCCAGATAACATATGTGCGTAATAACATTGAAAACGCATATCTATTAGAAACAAGCAGTGAGGATAACATCTACACTATCACACCTAAGATTGGAGATACCCAAGTCATGAACATTTATGAGCCCCCTACTATCTCCTGGCCTAACATAGGTCTCCCAAGGATTCCACATCCAGGCATCTACATAGGAGATTTTAATAGCCACCATACTCAATGGAGATATACGCTTAATGATACTAATGGCGAGACCTTCTGCGAATGGGCAGAGCGGAACAATCTATACTTAGTTTTTGATGCTAAAGATCGAGGCACTTTTAAATCAGCTGCATGGAAGAAAGAGTACAACCCAGACCTATGTTTTGTTACACAAGATAATACCAAACCTGTACCTGCCTCCCGACAAGTGCTACCAATGTTCCCCCATAGCCAACATAGACCTGTCATCATTAAGACAGGAATAAAGATACCTATTATTAGATCTATACCTCGACCAAGGTGGAACTTGAAGAAGGCTAACTGGGAAAAGTACAGGATGGATCTTGAGAACACAATAGGACGAATTCCAGCAATTAGTAACAGCTACTATCGCTTTGTTGGAGCAATTATGTCATCGGCTAAAAAATCCATCCCACGTGGCTTCCACAAGGAATATATCCCAGGATGGAATGAAACTTGCGAAAACCTGTACCAAAAACTTTTAGAGAATGATGATGCTGAGATAGCTGATGAACTTCTACATAATCTTGACCTGGCGCGCAGGCAAAAATGGGAGCAAACTACGTCTGGATTAAATTTTAAACACTCAAGCAGGAAGGCATGGAGCCTACTAAGAAAACTGGGAGGAGACGAAACAGCTCAACGTAAACAACAAGAGGTTACTCCAGATCAAGTAGCAACTCGCATTGTCAACTTAACTAGAGTACCTCATGATAAGAAACATACTAAACTAGTGAAGAGAGAACTAAAGTATCTAAAAACTCTGTGATTGCCTAACCAGGAATACGCTCGACCCTTCCAAGCAACTGAAATAGACACTGCCCTGAAGAATGTCAAAACTGGAAAATTTCCTGGTTTTGATGGAGTAATGCCAGAATTTATCATCCATTCTGGACCTCACACAAGAGAATGGCTGGCAAAATTCTATACAGATATCCTAACTTCCAGTAAGCTCCCTCCAGAATTTAAAAGAACCAAGGTAATCGGCATACTAAAACCCAGAAAAGAAAGCAATAAGCCAGAATACTATCGCCCCATTGCTCTGTTAAGTGTATGTTGTAAACTACTTGAAAGATTGATACTTAACAGAATCCGACAGAAAATTAACGAACAAATACCGATTGAACAGGCTGGGTTTATAATTGTCGGAGCTGTGTTGATCAGGTCCTTAGTCTTACAAGCCATATTGAAAGCAGCTATCAGAATAAATTGAAAACGTCTGTTGTATTTGTGGATCTCACAGCAACATACGACACAGTATGGAGGGAGAGCCTATTAAAGAAATTCCTCCACGCTTCCCCTGTAGGACTATGGGTTGCCTAATAAATAACATGCTTTCAGCAAGGACCTTTCAAGTCATCATGGGTGACAAAATCAGCAAGCAAAGACACCTGAATAATGGACTCCCTCAGGGCTCCGTGCTGGCTCCATCTCTATTTAATCTATACATTTCCGATATTCCACCCACGCTATCAACAAAGTTCTCTTATGCTGATGACCTGGCATTACCATAAAGCCACAAGGACATCGAAGCCACAGAAGGCGGACTTACAGCCGACCTTACAACTTTGAGCACATACTTCCACCAATGGAGGTTAATCCCAAGTATAAGTAAAACAGTCACATCATGTTTTCACCTCAACAACAAATTGGCAAAAAGAGAACTCAATGTATACCTAAACAACAAACTGCTCCCATACGAGGCAATGCCAAAATACTTGGGGGTTATCTTAGACAGGACCCTGTCCTTTAAAAAACATATTCAGAATATGGCTGCCAAGCTTAACAGCGGAAATAACATCCTACAAAAACTATGTGGAACAACTTGGGGAGCTTCAGCCCCAACTCTCCGATGTGCAGCCCTCGGGCTTTGCTACTCTGCAGCGGAATCCTGGGCCCCTGTATGGATAAACAGCTCACACACAGGACTTATTGATGTTCAACTTAACCATAGGAGGAGGCTAATTACTGGGTGCTTAAAATCTACACCTAGTTACTGGTTACCGGTTCTTAGTCACATACTCCCCCCGCACTTACACCGACAAGAAGCTCTCATTTGGGAGTATAGTAAGATCCTGTTAAACTCCTCCCTACCCATTCATGGATACATTCCTGATCTCTTAAGATGCTGATTAAAGTCAATAAATCCACCACTCTTGACAGCGCTTAAGTTGATGGCCGATCATCAGAACACCACACAAAAGTGGATGGAGGCGTGGAGTAGCTGTTCCCCCCAAGATGTCTCTGAGCATATCAGTCCTAATAGCATACCTCCAGGATTTAACCTACCCCGACACATATGGGTGACATATAATAGAATTAGAATGACTCATGGGGTGTGTGCTGACTCCTTGTATAAATGGGGAAAGACCCCTTCAGCACAATGTGACTGCGGGGCCCCTCGACAGACTATCCAGCCTATAGTGAGGGAAAGCTCTAAGAGAAGGTATCCAGGAGATTCTAGGGACTTCCTCTGCATAACAACAGCAGCTACTGACTGGATCTCCAAACTTGACATCAAGCTTTGAAATGTTATTTCTATTTTCCTTTTAGGTTTTCTTACTGCTTTTTTTATTGTTTTAATTGTTTTTAACCTGTAAAAGTGAAGTGTTTTAATATTTTGTGTGACCAGCTATTCGCTAAATAAATAAAATATACAACCATGAAACTCTTTACTCTATTTAAACCTTTTTTTAAAAAAAAAATCTTTTATTTATTTTTAAGCATAAAACATAAAACACATCTTTTTAGAGCAAGGGTTTGATCCAGTGTAACATAAGTAAGTTCCAAACCATACCAGTAAATTGGACAATTTTTTTTTCCGGAATTGAATAAATATATTAGGAAATTCATCTGCCGGAGGGGGGCGGTGGGGGCTGGAACCTAGGATCTCACTTAGAATTTTACAGGAAAAAAGGAGCGGGGGGGGGGCGGACTCCCTGATTGGGAAATATATTATAAGGCAGTTTGGAAATGGATACAAGAAATAGTTGGAGAAGACATTGATTTGGCACCGGAAACATTTCTCCTGGGAATATTAAAAAGGGCCTACAGCAAAAAAAAAGAGGTATCTAATAATACACATTACTACAGCTGCCAGACTGATATATGCACAATATTGGAAAGAAAAGGGATTACCACCAGAAGAGCATATAATTAGAAAAGTATTTGAATGTGCAGAGATGAGTAAACTAACTTATGAGATAAATGAGGATGAAAATTTGGATTACTATACAGTATGGGCAGGGTGGTATAAATGGATGGATGATAAAATAAAGGAAGGAGTAAGGGATGGTGTGATCACTAAAAGGAATAAGTAATTTAAGAGACACCATGTATATATCCTGTATATATACAACACTGCTTAACCAATGCTAGTAGAATTGTAATATTATGTAACTTGATAAAATTAATTTTTTTTTAAAAAAACCATAAGTATAAGTTCCATATTTCATCCATTAACATCTTAAAGAAAAAAAAGGGGGAAAAAGAACAAATATAAACCCAATTTTTATCATTCCGTCTAGCATCTTATTCTAGCATTTGACATTCTACTATGTAATCACCCTAAAACTCCAAATCTAAACAGCTCTTTATAATTTTCACTTATGATTTTAACAATCAGTATTTCATATATTTTCCTTACTTCAAAGACCCAAATCAAATCAATGTTTCTTTTAAATCAGATCTAATAACCAACATAAAATATTTTATTCCTCTCTTAAAAACATTTCAAAATCAATTCACTTTAAAAAATTTTTTCCACATTTCCACCTATAATTTATTATATCCAAAATATTGCTGCACTAACATCTATAAAAGCTAGAAAACTCTGGTTTACCTGACTGACATATTGTGTAATTAGATACTTCAAAACTAATCTGTTGACAATATTAGATTATTAATTGATTGATTACTATACAACTTTATGAAACTCTTTACTTAAATCTTTTTGTTCTTCTGCAAGGAATTCACTTTTGTTCCACCCAATCTCAAATTTACTCAAGAGGAACAAGCAATATTTTTCAGCCACAATATCTATTAGTCTAACTGGCTTGTAATTACTAAAAGGGGATTTTTTTGAATAGCTGAATAACCGGGAGAAAATCTTCTTCAATGACGTTATTGTTTTTCAGGCCTTGTATGAGAAATTTGAACAAGAACGTAAGAGAAAAAAACATAATTGAAATGTTTGCTAATATGGAGAAAATCAACTCTTGACTTCTATTGAGAAGACATGATTGCATCTATTGCTCCCCCTCCACTCACTTTACCAGGGAGAAAAACACACACAAACCTGTGGGACTTTGTAACGTCCTGCTAATGTTGACGCCTGAATGGAGATGTCCCTGTCAGCTGCATCAAGAAGAGCCAGGAGGTTCTCCTTCCGTCCACAGCCGTAGTTGGGGACATTGGCTTCTCCAGTGGAGAGAATGTCCAGCAAGGCATCTGAAGTGCGGAAAGTGTTCAAACAGTTGTCATGGAGGTTGTAGCCCAGTGTGAGGTTGTGCAGGAGCTGGGAGTTCTTGTTGACCCCTTGAATGGTGAAAATGAATGGTAGGGTGTATATAAAATGGTAAGAAGCCACACTGTAGAAAAATGTTCAAGTTATTATCAAAAGTAACAACAAATTTTTTAAAAGAATTTATTCCTTTTTGCATCTATAGGCCTACTGAGTCTTAAGCCAATATTGATCCAAAACCAATAATCAGTTATAGAAATCTGGGAATGGGCTGGGCAGAGGCAACTACAACTGTTTCAGTCCCTCCTTTAAACAAAATGAATTCAAGTGAAGAATTCAGGAGTGAACGGGGAGAGGAAAATAATATGCATTGTTTTCAGGTTTTTAAACCCCATCTTTGGATTTGAACCTCTTCTACAAAATAAAAAAGGAGGCAAGTTATAGAAATCAAAATCATTCAGGAAATTAGACAAGTCCTATAATATAAAAGTAAGTGAAATAAGACAAAAAAAAGGGAGAGTCTTAGGACTGCAAATGGAGGGGATGCAGCTCCATCACCCTGAATGACTTACACATGAGAAGGTATAGAAGGAGCCTTGTGGAAAGGCAACAATATAGGTGATACTTGTGTTTCAGTTGCAACTATACCAATGAGATGGTCTCCTGGCCTGTAATAGTTCCATGGTTGTTTTCCATCCTGGTGCTCCAAACTCAGAGGGCATTTCCTTCCAAGCTTCCCAGAGGCTGGCTGGGACAAAAGCAGCTTCAGAAGCAGAAGCAGGAGGTCCATAATTCGTGGAGCTTTATTAATTCTTTCCTGTTTCTAACACCTGCGGCAGAAACAGTTGGGAGAATTCAAAGCACTCTCAGAAGATGGAAATGCCAGCAACTTTCCTGACATAAACAAAGAAACACTCAGGTTCACCTGGAAAGGAGAGAAACATACAATGAAGAGCACAGATCCTGCCTGTCCCAAAACTTGTTCCCACAGAGCTTGATCTAACAAATTTATCCTTTTCTGATGCAAGATCCTTTGCTTATGGCTTCAATCTGATGTCTCTATCAAAGCCATAGAGAACTCAAAAGGCCAGAGGGTCATAATTACAGGGAGAAGCAACTTCTCCTCTTGGGATCCATGTGGGATTCTTCTGGGATCCATGTGCAGAGGAGAGGATGGAGAAAAGCTTGTTTGTGAAAAGCCACAACTATACTCCTGGGGTCAATTCCTGTAGTGATTGTGGTCCTTCCTGTCAGGACATGTCAGGAAAGGGATGCTGGAGGAAGATAGTTCAATAACAAGGGAATTGACCTCTGCTGTCCTTCAACCGGGTCTCTTGTCTCCAGAGTCTGCTGGAGAAGTTCACCCAGAAGTATGGAATTTGGTGCCACTCTAGGTTGGTGACCCTTAACTCTTGTGCTGCCTTTCTTCTAAGGGCAAGGAAACAATCAGTCCCCTTGGATTCTGCCTAAGGTGAAGAGTGGGGCCTGTTTGGGCTTTTCTTTCATATCAGAACTTCATAAATTGGAGCTGATTTTAAAAAGTGGGACCCCCATGATGTTTCCATCTCTGAGGCTGTGGGGTGAAGCCCCTTCCCTAAAAAGCCTCTGAGTGCTTTGAAGCTGCTCTTGGGGCCCCTGAGTCCCTGGTTCATTGGGCTCCATTGTCCACAGATTGTGTCTCTTCTCTGGATGAGGAAGAGGGAGACGTCCCCCTTTGCCCAGGAGGGAGAACTGGGGAGGGGGCTGATCTGAAGGAAAAGGAGGGTCCCCATCCCAGGTTCTCCTCTTGGGGCCTGGCTTGGGGGTCCTGGGGGGCTCTGGATGGAAGGCCGGGCAGAGGCCTGGGAAGGGGCTCCTCTCCTCCCGGAGGGTCTCTGCCGGGTCTCCCTGGAGCCTGGAGGGGCCCAGAGGGGAGGGAGCCAGAGACGGGGCCCAGGAGAGGCCCAGGGGAGGGGGGCAGGGGCGGCTGGGGCCGCTTTCCTCTCAGGGAGCCCGGGGGGACTTTTCCCCACACTGGGCAGAGGAGAGTCTCGGCTGAAGAGGAGCCTCGCAGGAGGAAGAGCCTCTCCGGCTTCTTTCCCGTCTCCATCCAGGCTCCCACTTTCCTCCCCAGCTTAGGATTCTCCTTGGATGCATGCTTGTTATCAGCTGCCATAATAATGGGGGAGGGGGGCACGCCATTTGGGTTGGGGGGCTGAGCTGGTGAGGTGGAGACCCATGTGAACTAAAAGGGAGGTCTGCTCTTATGAATGACTGCGCTGCTGAGTGGGGTTGTTTACACCCAGTCAAGGCCAACCGTCCTAGGACTCCAGGTGGACAAAAACACCTGAAGATGTGACCTTCATGACACTATGTGGGATGGGGATAGGACATTCAGCCTGGGTCCTGGGGCTGGGGGGTGGGGAAGGGATTTGGGGAAACTTTCAACCTGTAACTTTCAGGCCTTTTGAATCAGATCCTGCCTTGCTTTGCTGCTACTATTTCAAACTCAGTAAAAGGACCTCTTCTCTACTTCAGTGGAATTGGGAGGGGGGTGTTCTTTCTCGGGTTTTGAACGGAGGCAGACCTGACACTTTGATTCCCCTCCTCCCACTTGGAGCCCCAGAGATGGCTTTGGATGCTGGTTTCTGGAATTCCCAGTGAGGCCATGGCTCAGGATACTGGGGCTGCTCCCCAGAGCAGAAAGGCTGGGCGTGAATCCCATAAGACTGAAGAAGGGAGAATGTGGCTGTGACCCTCCCTGGGTTTCTCTCTCTCTCTCTCTCTCTCTCTCTCCTGCCAGGCGTTGGGAGGAAGAATGGAGGCTGCTGCTTTCACGAGGCTTTTTCCAAGGCCTCTTTATGGATCTCTGTCTTGCCTGAATGGAGTGAATTCCCATCCGCCTTTTCCAAATGCATGGAATTCAACACCCATCATCCTCAGCCACGGCTATGCCGTTAGCCGATGCCAAAAACGGAAGTTCGGAGGAGACTGTTCTGTCCCCCAAGGTGGAGCCGGTGGGCTCAGTGGTTACAGCCAGAGAGAAGGAGCCAAGGAGGCTCTCCTGGAAGCTCCTGCCAGCCATTCCTGGTCCAGGGAGGTTCTGGGCCTGAGAGCCTCACTTGGGGTATCTGGGAAGGTTTTGTGACTCTGCCCGAGTCTGAAGGGCCAGGAAGGGGCTGAATTCGCAGGGCATCCCAGATTTTGCTCAATGTTGGCTTAGAGAGTTCTAAGAACCAACCAGCATGGCTTCCAAACCAGGATCAGGGTCTTAGAGTTATAAGTCAGTCCAATTAATTGTGGCACTTCTGATGGCCATAACAAATCATGGTTTCTGCATCACTGGTGGTCTCTTCAGATGTCTGTTATTTTCCAAAAAGGAGGCAACATGTGGAGAGTTGTTGGCCTGCATCTGTGTTTTTCAAATTTTAAGATGAATGGACTTCAATCCCCAGAATTCCCCACCCAACAATGATGGACTTCATTATGCTGGCCAGGAGATTCTGGGAATTAAAGTCCATTCATCTTAAAATTCCAAGTTCGAAAAATGCAGCTCTACATTCTTCCCTTGTATAAGGAGTTAAAGCCCTGGACCAAGAATTGGCTAACTCACATGTTGCTCAATAAGCCAGACACAATTTTTTCTCTCCCTCTCTCTCCCGGACAACCCCGAATCCCCCTTGGAAGACCCAGCCCTTCATGGCTTCTCCCCACAGGAGCCTCTCCTGGAAAGACACGGAGCACAAGGGAAGCTGGAGAAACCCCGGAGGCTGCATCCCCCCCAACATTTAACCCTGGGACCCATAAACCAGGTTCATCTCTTCCCAGTGTGGGAAGCCCCCCCCCCGAAGAATGAAATATTTTGGGAAATATGAAAAAGGCAGAATATTATATTTTCCTAAAGGAGAAATAGGCTTTTAAAGACAGAAAACAGACTCCGTCTTTAGAATTCACCCACCGCCATTTAGCAGAAGACACAGAGCTCACTACATGGCACAATTTCCTAAGGGCATTTCAGGCATTGCCCAACCCCCCGCCCCCAGCAGCATTTCAGGATCTGTATAAAATCCTGGCATTCGTCCAGCTAGTTGTTCAGCTGGTCCAGAGCCCTGGTGGTTCTGCTTCATCAATCAATGGACCTTCTTCCCAAGGAGCCTCCATTTTATTTCCAGCGACTTTCTCCGGATTGGAACAGAACCAGATGGATTTTCCCTTCCAACACCAGGAATGGGAGGGTGGGGGGGGTGGGGAGCTGCCCCAGATCCCCTCCTCCTTCCTGGCCATATTGGGCCTTCTCTAAGGGTCTGGGTTTGCTTCCCCCGCCCTAAGTGAAATGGAAAGAATATATGGAAACAAGTGGCAGTGGAACATGGAATATGGTCTCCCCTGTTTCCAGGACTCAGAAGATGGATCCTGGAGGGAGATCCATCTTCCTTCTCCCAACTACCTACTCAGCTGGGCAGAGTCCTGTCTGGCATCCCTGCAAGAGCCCCCTTGCCTGGCCTGGGCATGGGAAAGGGAGGCAGGGGAACATGGGACATGGGTTTCTTCATTCCCTGGTCTCAGAGAATGGAAGTTTGAAGGGGATTTTGCATAACAGCTTTCCATATCCCTCCCTCCCTTCCTTCCAGGGGTGAGTTGCTTCCTTTATTTCTCCATCTCTTTTCACTTGGTTTTCTCTCACTTCTCCCTCCCTCTGTTTGTCTGTGCATGTGGGGTTTTTTTTCCAACTATGCAAAGTTCTGATAAGTAGTTTTTCACTATTTTTTCATTTAGTTCTTGGAGTCAGGTCACACTATTGCATCAGCCCTTTTGTCACTGAGCATCAACTTTCAAAGTAAAGTAAAGTTTGGCTCCAACTCAACAAGCAGCCGTTTGGGATACGTGACATGCTTGGGCATTAACTGTCCCCCAAGGTTTTCTCTCTAACTGCTATGCCAACAAATGTCACATTTCTTTTTATCTTCAGCCACAGGTGCCGTGTATTCCCTCTGGGGCCAATTTCAAGGCTGTAGATCCCAAAGCTCTCAATTCTAGATGACAGATTTAATTCCATCTCTGCTCTATCATTATGGACCACATGGGGATTATTTCCCTCTCACTTCCCTCCAGAGAAACGCCCAACAATCTCGGAGTTCAAGAAGTCGTTGAATTATCCAGGGATCCCTCCTGAGAGGGGGAATTATTATCCTCTGAGTTTTCCCTCTGCTCTTTAGCTGAATCTTCTAGGAGAGACTTTGGGCAGAGACCCAGGGAGTCGGGGGCAGCTTTTCTCTTCTCCCCGAAGGCCCAGAATGGAAAACTTTCCTGCTGGAGAACTTGGCTTCAGGCAAAAAGTTTCACTGAACAATTTGAGACTCTGGACTTCCCTCCCCACTGAAGATCAGGGCTGCCTGGATCCCTTCCCATCAAAGGGGGCTTCCCTGGGGAAAAGAAGAGCTGAGGGCAAAGGGAGCCCTCTTTCTGCCTGTCAGGGTCACCCCCCAAAAGATCCCCTTTTTCCATCTTCCCAAATGAGAGTTCAGCTTTCTTCCAAGGGGTGCAAGTTTCTTCTTGACTCCCTTCACACACACACCCTCAAGCCCCTCTTTATTGTGTAGAAGGGTTGGGGGTCCTGGGCCTTCCAGATGTGATGGGGTAAGATCTTTCTCCCTCTTCCAATGGGAACTGGCTGCGAATGGGACCTTTGGGGCTCCACCAGATGTGGAAGAGAGATGTCACTTTGCTGGGCTCCTTAGTTATCAATATTCTATTCTGAGACTTGTGGTAGTTTGTGTGTGAGAGGGAGGGAGGGAAAAGAGAAAGAGACACTAGAACAACCCCAAAACTCCGCCCTCCAACAGATATCCTGGACCACAAAACCCATAATTCCCTCTTAATACCAGACTTCTCCCTCCAACTCCCCACTCCTTTCCCCAGGCCCTTTTAGCAGTTCATTGGCTGAGATAGTCACATGTGATGTCTGTAAAGACTTAATCCCTTTTAGTCTCTGGTGCATCACATACAGGCAATATCTGACACCTCCAACCACCCCACCCCCCACCCCCACAGGTGTTTCTGGGGTCGAGCAGCCCCATCCGAGAGCAAAGGAGAGAAACTCCTGGACACAGAGAGCCCCTCCCCCCATCACAGCCCCTCCCTCTTGCCAGGGTTCAGCTAAGACTCACTGCCTGTAGGGGGCAGCATAGAGTCTAGCCCTGAAGTCCTAGCTGGGCCCTGGGAATGGAAATCGGGGCCTCCAGGTGATTGGCTCAAAGCCCCCAGCTACCTTCGCCTAAGGCAGGACTAGAACTCAGAGTCACTTACTGATTGGTTCAAAGTCACTAAAGCCCCACCTTTTCTTGATAGGTTGCAAGATAGGTTGGCCGCTGCCTTCTCCTCAACCTACCCCTGGCATTTCCTGGTTGTCTCCCAGCCCTGCTTAAGCTTGTCCAAATCAGCCTGCTGTTGCATCCTGCAGATAGTCCTCCACTTACAACCAGAATTGGGACCAGACATGGCATTGCTGAGCTAGGCGGTTGCTAAGTGAGTTGTGCTGAATTTTACAATGCTTATTGCCACCGTTGTTAAGCGAATCACTGGGGTAGTTGAGTGAATTCTGCAGTCATGAAGCAAACACCATTTCGCCCCCTGACTTTACTTCGCCCACTTGTCATAAATCCTTGTTGATTGCCAGGCACCCAAATAGCGACTCTGTGTCCAAGGGGATGCTGCACTAGTCGTAAGTGCGAGGACCCATCATAGGCGGCTTTTTTTAATGGCCGTGGAACTTGGAATTGTCGCAAAATGAATGGATATAAATCAAGGACTTCCTGTAGCTTTGTGGGTTCCCACTAATGTGGACATCTGGATGGAGATGTTCATCCTGTCAGCCGCATCCAGAGGAGCCAAAGGAAGTTGTCCTTCCTCCCACAACCATCCCTGGGAACAGGGGCTCCTCCAGTAGAGAGCACGTCCAGCAAGGCCTCTGAAGGGCCAGGTGGATTCTGTCAGTTGTCAGGGAGGTTGTGGCCAAGTGTGAGATTGTGCAGGCGCTGGGGATCCTTACCCACCAACTGAATGACAAAAATACACCATAGTATATTAAAGTCCCTAATAGAGAAACTCTTTGACACAAAATGCTTGTGTTATTCTTATATCATCATGAATAGAAGCAAGAAAATCCTTTTTCTTTTCAATTTAATCCTCTTTGTCTCCACCAGCTGACTGAGTCTCAAGCCAACCCAGATCCAAATCCAGAGGCAAATGGTAGATACTCATCACTTTGACATTGAATGAGTGTTGAGAAGGTGGGAGGGAGATAGTTCTCCACCAGAGTTAAGAGTCACAAAAACACCATTATTTGTAGAAGGACTAATTTTTCTCTGGCCATTAAAAGGAATTCAAAATAATTAAAATGGAACTATCATAAAAGGAAGAAGATTTTTTTTAATGTGAGAAACATTTACCAATTCTAAAAAAACCTCATTTGTTTCTATAAGGATCAGGAATTGTGTATCAATGAGTGGTTATAAAAATATGGGACTTTGCAGGGGCCACGACAACCATTTCAATCACTACTTGAAACAAAAGTGAGCATCCAAGTGATGAGCTGAAGTTTGGATGGAGAGAGGGAAATCATCTGGAGTTTGTTGTGGAGGTTTTGTATCCGCTTGCGATGCACCAAACAAAGGAGTCAGAGGAGAGCTTAAAACAAACTGGTTTAATAAAATGAATGAAACAGACTCTATAAAAGAGTGTCAGTAGTCATCTTCCTTTTAGCAAGGTTCCTTCGGCTCTTTTTGGAGCCGCTCCGTGCGACGGAGTGCGGGTCTCCCTTCCTCAGGAGGAGGCTGGAGGGACTCCGGCTGCGTCTCTGACCCAGGACGGCCTTTCCTGCTGGGGAGCAGCTCCTTCTAGAGTGGGTCAGAGTCCCTTACAAAAGCCCGGGAGATTCAAAGTCAGGAGCTGCGCTCTGATTGGCCTGTTCAAATATCCAAGCCAGAAGCCAACCAATAGGCACAGCAACCGCGAGGGAAAGTTTCTCTCCCACGGAAACACCAACTGTCATTTTATGTAAATCTTCATCCATTCGAATTGATAGTATATGTAGGAATACGGGAAATTTTGTGCCCAAGAACAACAATAGTCATAATATATATACTAAGGGGTTTTTCTTCTTCTTTTGGAACTTTATTTTACAAAATTAGGGATTTTATTGCAGTACAATAAATTTTAGTAGTAAGCTTTCTAATTCTTCCATCGCTTAAGGGCAGATTCTTCATCCTGGAATCATGTTTTGGCTCTAAGGTTATTTTATTTTGCTCGATGAAAGAAATAAAGTTTTGAATGTAAGTAGAGATCAGGAAATCTCTACTTTCTCCGTCTCTGCCGTGGATGGTCTGAGAAATCCGTGTCTCACCTCCTCAGTCGCTCCGTGAAGTCCTTTCTCATGTTCTCCTTTTCTTCCATCAAAGCCCTTTTCTCAACTACAAGGCTCTCAATTCTACGCTGGAGTTTCAGTCTCTCGTTCCCCATCACACCTATGATTGCTTCTTTTCTGTAGATTTAGAAGACCGGAGAGAAATTAGCCTTCTAAGTTTTTTGCTCCCATCACCAAGCATAATTAAGTTCTTAATAATTTTTACCCTGCATTTGCTTTTATCTTATATACATAAACATATACACACAGAGAGATATACACTTATTTCCTTTTGACCCCCAAAAAAACAGCTAGGGCTTCTTCTTTTTTGGGGGGGGGGGTCTTATTTCCAGTACCGGGAGGCAGGGATGAGTTGCCCCTCACACCTCCTTGCCTAACTGTCTTACCAGCAGCTTCCTCTGTGAAACAGCTGATCTGCGTGTGGGTGGGCTCATTGGATCCTCATTGCAGCTGACTTTAAAATTGTTTGTGCCTGAAGTGAAATTTCATTTCCCATCGTTTTCTAGCAATATTATATTTTGGATAACAGATCATTAAGAAGCAGGAAAGTGACAACTTGTGGAGAATATTGTTGAATAGATAGGCAGAAAATTATAAAGTGGACAGAAGTTTTTATTTTTTTCTTCCTTGTCATTTCCAGGTTCATATAATGCACTAAGATTCTTTATATTTTGACCTTTCTTAGTTTATTAAATAAAGATTGGACTGTAAGGTCTGCAGCTGAGATCTATCACCCCCACCCCCACCCCCCCTCTCTCTATCTACCTATCTAATTATTCAATTTATTGGCCACCCATCTTATCACAGGGTAGCTCTACAAAGATGGTGGGGAGGCCCCCAGTGTGGTGGTTGGTGCAACCTGATTTCTAGAGACATGATTTTTGGAGATCTGGTGGGGCTTCCTCTGTTGTGGGGATGTACTTGGGGGGGGGGAGGGACCCCTTTGACCTTCCCATCTCTGAGGCTGAGACTTTCTATCCCCAAAATCCTCCGAGGGGTTTGAAGGGGCTGTTGGAACTCCTTCCTTCCTGCTTTCTTTGGATCGATTGTTCAGGGATTCTGTGTCTTCACTGGGGGTGAGAGGACATTAATATGGACCTCTTGGCCTAGAAGGGGGAACTGGGGGGCTGAGTGAGGAGGGGAACTGAAGGGACAGGCAGGTCCATCCTGACAGGGAGGAACAGAGGAGGGCCCATATCCCACGTCCACCACTTGGAAGTTCTCCCACTCAACGTCCCCCAGATTCCGCTCTCAGGGCCTGCAGACCAGATCCTGGGGGGGCTCCGGGTTCAAGCTGAGGCTTTTCAATGCCAGGTGGATGTGCCATTAGACTCTGTTCTCCTCCAGGATGTTCCCAGCCATGTCTTACCGAAGCCGGGTTCTGCCCAGAGAGGAGGAAGCCCCTTCTCGGTCAGGAAGGAGCCCACCCCAATGTCTGAGGTTGTCCCAGGGGAGGCCCCGGAGGAGGGGAGGAGGGGGGGCTGTTTTCACCCATAGTTTCTTATGGGCTTTGAGGAGGCTCCATGTGGACCTCTGGTTTGTCTCAGGGGGGCTGCGAGGCCCCCGGCCTGGTCAAGTGTGTGGTGTGAAGGTGGTCCTTGCGAGAAGAAAAGTGTCCCCGATACAGGCAGTCCTTGACTTACGACCATAATTGAGCCCAAAATTTCTACTGTTAAGTGAGACAATTATGAGTTTTGCCCCATTTTATGACCTTTCTTGCCACAGTCAATAAGTGAATCACTGCAGTTCTTAAATTAGTAGCCCGGTTGTTAAGTGAATCTGGCTTCCCCATTGACTTTGCTCGTGAGACGGTCGCAAGAGGGGATCACGTGACCCTGGGACACAGCCATAACGGTCATAAACATGAATCAGTGGCCAAACATCTGGATTCTGATCACGTGACCCTGGGGATGCTGCACAGGTCGTAACTGTGGAAAACGATCATAACTCACATTTTTCAGTGCTGTTGTAACTTTGGTCACTAAATGAACTGTCGTAAGTCGAGGACTCCCTGTGTATCCTCTTGTTCAGCTTCTCTCCAATGAATTAAGATCCTTCGGAGTTCCCATAATCCACCGACTCCTCGGCCAACAGGTTCAGCCTCAGGAAACAAACCATGGTTAAAAGTTGCAAATGTGAACGTGGCCATTGGGGAAGGGACCGGGTTAAGTGGGCTGCGTGGATCTCAGCAGAGTCAGTTGGGTGTGGTGGTTGTTAAATCCCAGGGGACCCTGAGTTCCAGTCCTGCCTCGGGCACCAAGCCAGCTAGGAGACTCTGGGCCAGCCACTCTCTCCGAGCCCTGGGAAAGAGGCAATGGCAACCACTTCTGAGCAACCCTGCCGAGATCTCTGGGTCAGCTTCACCTGGGGGCTCTCTGACCACCTCCACACCCAGCTGGCTGAGGCTGAGGGGCCTCCCTGCGCCTGGCTTCCTCCTTGCCGGTCAAGCGGCCTCCAACTGGCTGAATTTGGACAGAGTTTTGCAGGTGGCTGTGCTGGGAGGAGGGGGCAAGCAGGGGTCCTGCAGGGACAGGGGATCTGTAGGGGGTCTGCCCCCCTTCCTAGTGAGGACAGGGAGGGACGCAGGGGGAGCCCCCCACCCCATCTGGTCTGGGCAGCTCAGGTGCTGTCGGAAAGCTCTCCTCTGAGGGAGGGGCCTCCTTGGGGTTGGCTGGGAGGGAGAGGGGCTCTGACATCACAGGTGGGGACAGGTAGCCCTCCCAGGTGAGCCCTGGGCACCTGCAGGCCAGGTGGGGCTGGTGGGGTCTAGTGGGGAAATGTAGTCAGCTGCCAATTTCCCCCTGGGGCAGCCAGGTGCTTCTTCCTCCTTATCTGGGAAGTGGGGCATCCCATAGGGAGGGGGGGTCTGTCTGGCCTTGCGGGGAAGGACTGAGGTGAGGGAAATGGGGTGGTTTGCTAGTTTTGGATCTGGCAGGTGGACGTTGTTCCCCCAGGGGTCAGATGTTGTGTGAAGATGAACCAGCTTGGTCCTGGCCAGAATAGCCGGCTGAGGCAGGAGCAGAGTTTCTTGGGAGATTAAACTGGGCTTTCAAGGCCTCCTGGGGGATCAGGGTTGGATCTGGCCCTCCTCAGCCAAGCCCAGCACTGCCCTGACCCCTTCTGTCCCCTTTGCAGGACCCCACAGCGGAGCCCTTTCAGGAGTGACGTCTGAATGTCTCACCAGGTGGTTGATTTACTGAGCTGAGTGGCCAAACGCCTTTAACCATCATGGAAGGGTGTGGCCTCCTTAACCTGGATTGGGAAGGAACCCTCTTTCCTGGGCTGACTTGAGTGGGCCAAGTTCACAGCTCATGTGAAGGGCATCCAGATGCTTCCAGGCTTTCCATGACAGCTGGGTGCACCTGTGCTGGGCATTGCCCACAGTCAGTCCTGAATCTTGTCTGGGGGCGCAAAGGAGTTGGGTTCTAGAGGGAACCAATCTCAAAGCGGCTTCCTTCTCCCTTCCATCCCCAAAGGAGCCTCTGAGGACAGGGGTCTCGTCCTTGGTCGCCCCTGAAGCCCCTGAAAATATTGACTGAGAGTTTGAAATAGGTGGACTCCATTTCACACATTTGGGTGCCTGGGAACCTTCCCCCATCCTGTGTCCATGTGTGAAGCAGGTCATCACCCTAACCTGGCATCTGATTGATGCATTTTGCCATGGCCCATTATGCCAACGTAGCAGTTCTCCTTCATGAACCTGGATTAAGGGTGTTGTATGAACTCCCCTTGATTCACCAGCAACCAGCTATGCGATGATGGCCAATGCAGATAGGATGGAAAATGTTTTATAGGTTCTGCTTTTGGCTTTGGGGTTTTCCACAAGCGACTGTAAAACATTGTTTAGCCCATTGTCTGAACCCATTCCAGGTTTGGCATTCGGGCAATGGAGTTGGGCTAATGGGAGAGAGATAGAAATGAATCTCTGTGGATGGAGGGGGTCTGTGATTTCCCACAATGTCTGGACAAAGCTTGACAGAGGCTTGCAGAGATCTCTCCGTGGGTGTTCAGAGCAGGGGAGAAATCTACTTACCTTCCCTACCGGTTCGGAAGCGAGCACTCTGCGCATGCATGCATCACATGCATGTTTGGTCCCTCTGTGCATGGGCAAAGCCTTCTGCACATGCATAGAGGGTCAAAAACAGGTTGCTTCCTGGTTTAAACCAGGAAGTAACGACATCCGGGTGGGTGGGCAGAGCCTCGTTCTGCCGCCATTACCGCATCTCCGAACCACACGCCGCCACCGCTACCATTTCTGCCGAACCGGTCCGAACCAGTAGCATTTCACCCCTGATTCAGAAGATTAACTGGTGACTTTGATGCTCTTCCTCCTGCTTGGAGCCTCACAGATGCTTTTGGATGCTGGTTTCCAGAATTCCCAGTTAGGCCAGGCCTAAGAATACTGGAGTTGCTGGGTGTTTAGGAAGCCAAATTTAAAAGGGAAATGTGGTTATTACCCTCACTGGGTTGGCTTCCGCTCTCTCTCCTGCCAAGCCTTGGGAGAAATAATGGACGCTGCTTGCTTTAAAGAGTCTTTTTCCAAGGCCAAGTTCCAGGTTTCCCATAATCCTCAGCCACAGCTATGCAGTTAGCAGAGACAGTTAGATTTTTTTAACTCTGCAAAGTTCCAAAAACTAGTTTTTCATTAAAGTTGATTTTGTTCTTGGAGACTGGCCACACTATTGCATCAGCCCTTTTGTGCGGTGCCCTTGAGCATTAGCTTTCAAAATAAAGTAAATGTTGGTTCCAACTCAGCTGGCAGCTATTTCAGATCTGTGACATGCTCTGGCATTAACTGGCCCCTGGGATTTTCTTTTTAATCACTATGCAAACAAATCTCAGATGTATTTGTTTCTTCAGCCACAGGTGCCATGTATTTCCCCCGGGGCCACTTTCAAGTATGGAGACCCCAAACCTCTCAATTCTAAGATGACTGATTTAATTCCATCTCTGCCCCTGTTATTATGAATCACATGAGATTATTTCCCTTTCATTTCCCTCCAGAGAATTTCCCAACAATCTTAGACTGCAAGAACTAGTTGCAAGAATCCAGGGATCCCTCCTGAGAGGGAGAATTATGGTAAAAGTTTCAGCTCTGCTGTTTGGCCGAATCCTCCAGGGGAGACTTTGGGCAGAGAAATAGGGAGTTTTGGGACAGGCAGAGTCTGTGCTCTTGAATGTATGTCTCCCTCCTTTCCAGATGAAGCTGAGTGTTTCTCTATGTTTGAAGAAGGAAAGCAACTGGATCATATTCCACCTTATGAGAGTCCTTTGAATTCTTCTAACTCTTCTTTAGAAACAACAAAGGGATTGACTGATTCACCCCATGAATGATGGACCTCCTGCTTCTGCTTCTGATGCTGCTTTTGTCCCATCCAGTCTCTGGGAAGCTGAGAATGAAATGCCCGCTGAGTTTGGGGCACCAGGATGGAAAACCACCACAGAGCTTTTACAGCCCAGGAGACCATCTCATTGGTCTAGTCATCAGTGGAAATGAAATATTGCATAGAAAGTTGCTTTTCAAGGTGGCTCCTTCTCTTCAGTTTGTTTTCCGTGATCCGTAAGTCACTCAAGGTGATGGAGTTGCAGTCCCTCCATTTTAACACTCCCCTTCTTTTCTGTTTTTTATTTTTCATTTATTCCTATGTTTCATTTATTCCTATCTTTCATTTATTCCTATGTTCCTAATATGTCTAATTTCCTGAATGATTTTGATTTCCATGGCTTCTCTCTTTGGTTGGATTTTGTGAAAGAGACTCACATCTAAAAATGGGTCTGAAAAAAGGTTGAAAGGACTCCAGATTATTTTCCTCTCTCAGTCCAATCCTTAATTTATCACTTGAATAATGGATTTACTTAAAGTAGTGGTGGAATCAGTTGTAGTTGCTGTACCTCAGCCCATTTCCATATTTGTGTAACTGATCACTGGTTTTGGATCCATGTTGTCTTAAAGCTCAGTAGGCTTCTGAAGGATTATAGATTAAAAGAAGTATTTGTTGTTGCTGTTGATTATAACAACATGTTTTAACAATAGGAATGCTTATGGTTTTTCATATGGCTTACGATTCATTTTCGCCCTTCAAACGGTCAACAAGAATTCCCAGCTCCTGCACAATCTCACACTTGGCTACAACATCCATGACAACCATTTGAGCACTTTCCGCACTTCAGATGCCTTGCTGGAAATTCTCTCCACTGGAGAAGCCAATGTCCCCAACTACGGCTGCGGAAAAAAGGACGACCTTTTGACTCTTCTTGATGCAGCTGACAGGGACATCTCCATCCAGATGTCAACATTAGGAGGCACCTACAAAGTCCCGCAGGTTTGTGTGTGTTTTTCTCCTTCTGGTAAAGTGAGGGGCGGGTGGTGGTGGGTGAGCAATAGATGCAATCATGTCTTCTCCATGGAATTCAAGAGCTGCTTTTCTCCATATTCTCAATATTTTACCCCATTATATTCATGTTGAGATTAATCATAAAAGGCCTGAAATGCAAGCATTACATTCCCTGGAGAAGACATTCTACCAACTATTTAACGGATCAAAAAATATCCCTGGTTGTTGGGCATCTATTGGCATCTTCATTTTCACAGATAAATAAGGCCTGCCCTATCCAGTTGGATTGAAGTTGGCAATAGTAGCATTTTATCCATCTAAAAAGTGGAATAAAAATTACTCTAGAAATTATAAACCAAATAGACTAGCAGATATTGAGGCTAATATTTATACCATGATCCTCTAAACTTGAGAAAAATGCATTCTTTGCAGAAGAACCAGAAAGTTTTAGGTAGAGTGAAAACCTATATAGATTTTATAAGAAAAAACGGATGTTAATAATTTAATATTGGCAACAGTTTTCTCTTGAAATATCTCATATATATCAGTGAGGTGAAACAAGATTTGCTGCTTTCTATATGTTAGTGCAGTATTTGACTCAATAAACAGAGAAATATGATGGAGAAAATGGATGGCCCTCAAAATGGAGCTCAGCCTGTTGGCCCTGATCCAAGCCCTTGTTTGAGAGGGAGGTTTGAGCTCAATGGAGCCATGAGAAGAAGGATCTATGCTTACCAAGGGGGAAGGGAAAGATGCATGTTTGAACCCTTGTTCTTCAGTACAGATATGAATGACTTACTAGGACTAATGCAAGATCAAAAAACAGATCATAAATAAATGTTATTTTGTTTTTTGACTAAAATGACTAAATTAGTGGACCAGTGAAATGCTGTGCATGTAGTATACAGTACTTGGATTTCAGAAAGGATTTGACAAAGAAACTGCAGCCCATTTTTCAGGAAGCTAAAAATATGTGGGATAGACAGCATCACCCCCAGATGGGCTCAGCCTGGGGTCCTCAATGGAACTACGTCTGCATGGAGGGAAACAAGCAGTGGGGGACCCCAAGGTTCCATTTTAGGCCCAGTTCTCTTCAACATCTTCATGAATGATTTGGATGAGGGGAGAAATGGGGAAATCAACAAATTTGCACATGAAACTAAAGTGGCAGGAATAGCCAACATCAAAATAGGCTCAAGATCCAGATGGATCTAGACAGACTTGAATCCTGGGCTTATTTAACTAAATGAAATTCATTGTAGAGAAAAGTAATGTTTTACACTTAGGATAGAAAAACCAAATGTCTACTTACAGATTAGGTGAAACCTGGTTCCATAGCAGTAACTGTGAGAGGGATCTTGGAGTCCTAGTGGACAATCACTTAAATATGAGCCAGCAATATGTGGCTGTAGAAAATCAGAGGCCAGGCATTTGCTCTGATCAAAGATGCCTCTCCTGCTCTTGCAGAGAGCTTTATTTTTTATACAGTTTTACACAGGCAGATAAAAGGCAGGACAGCAACAGCGTTCTAATTGGAAAATCCTCCTCCCTGCTCCCCCACTCAGAAGGAAGGTCAGATAACACAGACCAGAGCCAGAATAAGATCATCCAGGAAGAAGATCCATGACACCAGAAACAGAAGCAGTTTGCTGAAATCTGCCCGAATTAATTCTTCCATCCCTACATGTGGCAGCAGCCAAAAAAGCTAATTCAGTCCTAGGCTGCATTAACAGAGGGATAAAATCAAGATCACATGAAGTATTGGTATCGCTTTATAATGCCTTGGCAAGACAACACTTGGAATAGTGCATCCAGTTTTGGCCACCATATTATAAAAAAGATGGAGAGACTCTGGAAAGAGTGCAGAAAAGAGGAACTAAGATGATTAAGAGCCTGGAGACTAAACCTTATAAGGAACAGTTGCAGGAATTGGGTATATCTAGTGTAGTTACTAAAAAAAAATTTGGAAAAGTTTTTCAGTTTTATTTCTTATACACAGAACATAAAATGCACATTTTCTTATACATAATTAATCCTACATATACATGTTTTCCTTAAAGAAAGCATTAAAATAAGGAATTTTAATTACATTCGGAGTTGCTCTTCTACCCTTTCTTCCCTCAACCCTTCTTCTTCTCCTCCTCTTTCCCTTACCTCCCCCCTCCTCTCCTACTTTCTCCTTCCTCCTCTCTTACCTCATCCTATTTCAAATTCCTTTCCCCCACTCCTCTCTTCTTTTCCCCCTACTCACCTTCTCATCTACTCCTATCCCCTACGTTCCTTCCTCCCCTTTTCCCTTTCTTCCATTTCTCTCCGTCCTTCCCTCCCTCCCTCCCTCCCTCCCTCTCCTCTCCTACTTTCTCCTTCCTCCTCTCCTACCTCATCTTACTTCCCCTTCCTTTCCCCCACTCCTCTCTTCTTTTCCTCCTACTCACCTTCTCTCCTACTCCTATCCCCTACGTTCCTTCCTCTCCTTTTCCCTTTCTTCCATTCCTCTCCCTCCCTCTCTTCTACCAACCCTCTACTCCTCTCTCCTTTCTACCTTCTTTGCTGTGGAATATTCTCCTTTGGTATCCGAACAACTCCTGTATTCTAATAGTATATACTTTCTTTCAATTTCTTTTCAGATTTATTCTATCAGTATTTATCATCATAATTGTACACTTATTCTTATTATCTTCTTTCTTTTCCCCCCTCCCATCCCCCCTTTTCATTTACTCTGGCGTCATCTAGGTTTCTATTTCTTTTTTATCCTCTCCCTCATTTAACTTTCTATTATCTAAATCATATATCTATCCTCTTATCTTCATATTTCTTTTCTAACCATATATAAAATCTTCCCCATGTCTTGAAATACACTGATTCCTCTTTATCTCTTATTCTTAATCTATTCATTTCTGCACAGTCTAAAATCTTTTTTATTACTTCACCTTCTGACGGAATTTTTTCTGTCTTCCAATTTTCTGCAAACACAATTCTTGCTGCTGTTATTATATGTATAGTTAAATACACATCTTCTTTACTATATCTCTCTGGGAGAATACCCAATTTAAAAACTTCTGGTTTTAATTCTATAGATTTATGTAATATTTTTCCAACCATTTCTGTATTCTAGACCAATAACTTTTTGCTTCTAAACATGTCCACATATGGACATATGATAGTATGATCCCGGCAAATGCAAACATTTCCAACGTTTGGCTGATTTATCCTTAAACATCTTTGCTAATCTTTCTGCTGGCATATGCCACCTATAAAACATTTTATATAGATTTTCTTTATATGCAGTTGCCATTGTCAGTTTATAATTCCTTTCCCAAATCCTCCTGTAAACCTGGAGTCTTGAAGCAATTTAAGGTTAATTCTCGCTTTTTTCCCTTGCCATATGTATTTCCATCAATTTATTCAAACTTTCAAAGTATTTTTTCTCCAATGTTATCAGAATTGTTTCAAAAAGAAACAACAATCTTGGCAATACATTCATTTTGATTAACGCTATTCTCCCCATTAAAGATAATTGTAAATTTTTCCATTTTTCCAAATCTGTTTCAATTTGATTTCTTAATTTATAATATAACCGGATGTGAATTTCTCTTTTGCAATGTACCAAAGTTTGAGGGACTGCCACAAAGAAGAAGAGGTGAACCAATTTTCCAAAGTACTAGAAAGCAAGACAAGAAACAAAGGAGGGAAACTAATCAAGGAGAGAAACAACCTAGAACTAAGGAGAAATTTCCTAATGGTGAGGAATGGAACGTCTCCTCTTCAGAAATTGTGGGCGGTCCATCACTGGAGGCTTTTAAGAAGAGACTGGACAGCCACTTGTCTGGAATAGTATAGATAGATACAGATTAACAGAGTTGGAAGGGACCTTGGAGGTCACCTAGTCCAAGCAGACCCTACACCATTTCTGACAGATGACGGTCCAGTCTCTTCTTGAAAGCTTCCAGTGATGAAGCTCCCACAACTTCTGAAGGCAATTTCTGTTCCATGGGTTGATTGTTCTCACTGTCAGAAAATTTCTCCTCATTTCCAGGTTGAATCTCTCCTTATTCAGTCTCCATCCATTATTCCTCGTCTGGCCTCCAGGTGCTTTCGAAAACAGCTTGACCCTTTCTTCTCTGTGGCAGCCCCTCAAATATTGGAAGACTGCTATCATGTCTCCCCTGGTCCTTCTCTTCACTGGTCCTCCCTACTCCCTTCTCCCCTGGTCCTCCCGACCACCCACCCCCATCCATCCCCCACATTATTCTTACCTTTTATTTGGCTCCATTCCCAATCTATTGCTGCCTCCTGAGTCCCAGCTGATGGCTAGAGGGAAAAAAATGTTTAAACTCTTGCCATGGGGCTTCAAAGGGCCGCCCTACAGCTGATCAGTGTCAAAAGAAAACAAATGAGTAGACCGGTGTCTGCAAAAATAAATGGGTAGACCCAGTGGTGGGATTCTACTTCGGTAGAATCGTAGTTAAATAGTTAAGCCAGTGGTTCCCAAAGTGGGGGATACCATGCCTTAGTAGGGCGATAAGTGGCAAGGGGGGGCAGCAGGGGAGCGCTACGGGCAAAAGGGGGCAGCAGGGGGGCGCTAAGTGGCAAGGGGGGTGGCCCCCACCCTTTGGCCTGTGCCTCACAGCAGTTACCTCCTTGCAAGCAAACAACAAGAAAAAACAACTCCTTTCAGCTTCAGCATAGGCTAATTAGCCTATTGATTAGATCGCCTCCCAACTCTCAGCTGCTTGCCACCAAGAGCTAAATTGCTGGAGCAGATTTTTTTTTCTCCTTATGCAAATCAAGCTGAAAATGAAATTGAAAGTAAAGCAGGGTGTTGGCTGTTACGTTGGAAAATTAGGCAGAGGCAGATTTCTTTTCTTTTTCCTCACCAAAAAAGGTAAGTGTGAACAACAGGAAATTTAGGGCAAAAGAGGAGAGTTCAAGATTTTAAAACATAAAAGAAAAAAAGCTCTATTAAACTAGGGAATTGTAATAATTGAGATGCTATTAATTGTATCTTGTGTTGAAAGCAGAAATGATTAAGTTGTGGTTTGGAGAATATATGGGGGAAATTATTTGGTTTATTATTCTTGGTAAATACAATTAATTGATTTGCAAGAAATTGGATTGCATGGAAATAATTGGAATATTCATGTTCATATTGATTAATATACAAAAAGATGGTTATATAACTAATTGATTTATATTAAAATGTGGAATTTGTATTAAACAACTGTAATATTACATAATTAACCAATGTGAGGATGGGTATAAAAATAGATGCCAATGGGAAGGGGTATAATATAGAATAGAAGGGAAAAATTGAATTTGATTAAGATTAGAGATGAGGATGAAGGGTAATATTGGTTTTTTTAAAAAATAGATGAGGAATAAATATGGCAAAAAGAAAATACAGAAATTGTAAATTTAATTGAAATGACTAAACACTGTTTAAATTTGTGAACCGGCCAAATACTCTGTTCAAAGAAAATACATTGTATGTTTGTTTGTATGTGTGTTTCTAATTATTGCTATTTATTCATATTTGCTCTCTTTTATTCTTTAAAGTTTAACAATTCATTCTTTATCTTAATATCTTTATGTTTGTTTGGGGTTGGCTTTCTTCCCTTTCATCGTTTTTATTGTACAGCAATCTTTCTTCTCAAACCTACCACCTCTCTCTTTTCTTTCTTTCTTACTTTCTCTTCCTCCCCCTCTTCTTCTCCCTACTTCCTCTTCCTTTCTCCTTCTCCTCTCTCTTCCTCCCTCTCTTACCCTCACTCCTACTCTAATTTCCCTTCCCTTCCTTCCTCCCTTCTCTTCCTTCCCTCTGTCTCCTTCCTTCTTCCATCTCTCTTTTCCTTCCTTCGTCCCTCTCTATTGCTATATCCTTTTGTGCATATGGATTACTCAGAGGGCTGAAAAAGTTATTTTTGACTGGTCCTCGCACTTTTGACCAGTCCTCGAATTTATGACTGTCCTCACATTTTACGTTTTGCGCCCTATCTTGTCACCGTGCTGAAGAGAACTAGTTGGGAAATGAGTGACACGGTTGTTAAGAATGCTGCACGGGCATAAATTTGAGGATGGTCATAAGTGTGAGGACCAGTCAAAAGTGTGAGGACCTGAAAAAATAACTTTTTTCAGCCCTCTGAGTAGTCCCTATACACATAGCCATGGCTACCCGGTCACATGACCAGCTAGCCATGTCCACCCAGTCACACGACCTGAAAGCCACGCCTACAAAATAAGCCACGCCCACAGAACCGATAGTTTAAAAAATTAGAAGGCACCCCTGCTCCAGTCCCCTGATCCTCTTGGTTGCTCTTCTCTGCACTTTTTCTAGAGTCCCAACATCTTTTTTATAGTGTGGTGACCAAAATTGGATGCAGGATTCTAGGTGTTACTAAGGCTTTATAGAGTGGTATTAGTTCCTCTCTTGATCTGGATTGTATCCCTCTGTTAATGCGATTTAGGATTGCATTGGCTTATTTGGCTGCCGCTGCACTCTTGACTCATATTTAATTGGTTGTCCACTGAGACTCCAGGATCCTCTCACAGTTACTGCTATTATGCCTGGTTTCCTGCTTGAACAGGGGGTAGGACTAGAGGACCTCCAAGGTCCCTTCCCACCCTTTTATTTTGTTATAAGTTCTGTTATAGGTACACATGTTTACCCTGCTAAATTCCTATTGGAATATACCGATTTATACAGATAATGTGATACTATCATATTTACATATTGTATCGTATAAACTTGGATCGTTTTGTCTTAATAATTATCTGTTAATTTATAAAGCAAGTTCAAAAGTTATGGTCTTTGTGAAATGACATCACAGCCATAGATGGTCAGCCATTAGAGCAAGTAACACCTTTCCTGACCTGGGATTGTTTTCTCTGAGCCTGAATGTTGGCTGCCTCATCATCCAAGGAGCTCAGTCAGAGAAAGGGCAGGAGGGAAAGTGGTGCTGAAATGAAAACCTCTTAGCTCTCCAGCTTCCTCAGCCCCAGTTATTAAAGTATCTGAGGCCCAGTTTTCCCTCGTGTTCTTCCATCAATCTGATGTTTGGGGCTCCAGAGAGAAACCACCAGCAGAACCAACCCAATCTCAGCCTCTGAGGAGGATCTTGGGGTGGGTAAAAGGACTCCAGCTGCTGCCCTCAGAGCTGATTTGGGAATTTACACAATTTCTGCTTTGTCTAAAATCAGAAAATATGGGCATTGGCATAAAATTTAATCTATGGAAAATGACAGACTCTGAAAATTGTGGCTGTTGGAACAGAGAAAACTTCGATGAAAGACCAAACTTGGATTATGCAACTGACAAATCTTATTAGGCTTTGAGGTCTGCCTGTTTCTTGTATAATTGGAGAAAGAAGTTAAAAAATTTCTTCCAGAAAGAATCTGGGATAGAGAAACAAAAAAAGATGCAGCAATCCTCGAAAATTATAATAGGCCCTTTATTGGAATAGAATACTCCAGTTGGCATTTGCACGTGTTAATCTAATTGTGGTAAATTGTAGGGGTGATACAATAATATTATTTACATTTTTATTGTTTTTTAATTTGCTTATGATTTTTCATTATTATGATACAATCTTGCTAATATTATGTCTTTATTATTTTAAACAATGTCTGATTAACAAACCATTCTAATATATTCATGTGAATCAGGTTGGATTTATTAAATTTTAATATTTTGGACTTGATCTGACCCCAAATATAATAGGATTCTTTATTGCTTTTTCAGATCAAACTTGAAACTGCTTCAGAGGCTCTGAGTGACAAAAGGAAATTCCCCTTTTTCCACCAAATTCTCCCCAAAGGAGGCTTCCAGTACCTAGCAATTGTCCACCTTCTCCTCCATTTCAGATGGACCCTGATTGGCCTCTTTGCTTCAGACACAGAAAATGGAGAGTCTTTCATGAGGATTTTTACTCCTGTGCTTGTCAGGAGTGGAATTTATGTGGTTATATCACAAATGTTCTCAACAGCTGGATACACAGCAGCCCTCAGGGATTCCCTCTCTAAGTGGAGAAAAGTCAACGTCTTTGTTCACTTCATAGAATTTGAGTTCATTTGGAAGAGAATTCTTCCTTTCCATTTAACATTGATGCGTCTCCCAGGACCCATTGAAGGGAAAGTCTGGATCCTCACAAATTTTGTAGGGTACAGAATGGACAAGCGTAGACTTCTCAAATACATCCATAGTATTTGGAACTTTGGTTATCTGAGAAAAGAAAGTCCAATGGATAAAGCCTTTGAACCCCTTTTCTTTGTGGAACAAAAGTTTCAAGATTATTATTTCCGCTGTTCTCTTTCAAAGAACGTCTTTTCTGTCAAAGGCCGCAGAAGATGCACCCAGAAAGCCGCACTGGAGACCCAGTGGAATTGGGACAGAAGACGGATCACAAATCACTATGAATTTTACAGTCTCATGAAGACTCTGGCCCAGGTCTTGAATGCCGCTTATGCCTCCAGATGGAGGAGGGGAAGGAAGGAGGGAGAAAAGAGTTTGGGGTCTCCAAGGCTGCAGCCGTGGCAGGTATGGGGGTCCCGATATGGATCCATTAATCTGAGATCCTTTGGAGGAGGAATCCAGAGGAGAAGGAGGGGAACCAACTCAACAGATCTGGCCAATTCAATTACTCAGGGAATAATGGTTCCAAAGAGTAGATACCATGCATTTTGTTTTTGTTTTTTAAATTAATTTTTATTCAACGTTTATATCTTTAACATCCTTGTTACATTTTTACAGCTTTCCGATACCGGCATCTGTAATAATATCTATAGATGTTCTTGGTAATTATCTTTGTTTTGTTTTTATTTATTTTCAGGCCTGCTACTATTCCCAATTTCTCTACTTCTAGTAGGAGTTTTTCTCCTGTTTCCAAAGGGTCCTCTAATATAAATGCCATGTCATCTGCAAAGGCCCCTGTTTTGTATTCTTCTCTTTTAAGTTTTAACCCTTTTATTTCCTTATTTCCCCTTACCTGTGCCAATAATATTTCCCATGAAAGGATGAATAAGAGGGGGGACAATGGACAGCCTTGTCTAAGCCCTTTGTTTATCTCGACTTTTTCTGTAAGATCTCCACTGACCATAATTTTTCTGTTTGCTTAGAATAAATTGTCTTCATCATTTCTATAAATTTTTCCCCAAATTTCATCCCGATCAATTGATTAATTAAAAACCGCCCATTCAAGTTGTCGAACGCCTTTTGTGCATCTATCATTATTTCTGCCAATTGTTTTTCTGGATGAGACTCATAGTATTCTAGAATATTCATGATAATCCTTGTATTGTTCTTAATTTCTCGTTTGGGTAAAAACCCATTTTGATCCAAATGAATTATTTTATTTAATATATTTTTTAGTCTTTCATTGAACAGTGAGATTGGCCTATAGTTTTGAATGAATTGATTGTCTGTACTTTCCTTTGGAATTAATGCTATATATGCCTCCATCCATGAATTTGGCATTTTGGCTTTCTGTAATACCTTCTTATATATATCCAACATAATTTCTTCCAAAACTTCCTGGAATTTTTTATATACTTTCACTGGAATTCCTTCTGTCCCTGGTATTTTATTATTTTTCTGTTTTTTAATTGCCTCTCTTAACTCTGTTAATGTAATTTCCCCATTCAACATTTCCCTAACCTCATCTGTTATACTTGGCAAGTTCCTCTCCTGTAGGTAATTCATAATATTTTCTTCTTTAATGTTTTCTTGACTATACAGTACTTGAAAATAATTTTGAATAATATTTTTTCCCCTCAATTCTATGGAGCAAATTTGCTTGCTCGTCTCGTAAATATTGTATCAATTTCTTAGCTTTTTCTTTTTCAATTTGTGGGCGAGCCATCTCTCTGATTTATTTGCTGATTCAAAATAGTTTTGTTTTGCCAGTTTTATATTCCTTATCATTTCTTCCTGTTCTAGTATATTAATTTTATGTTTCATTAACTCCATTTCCTTTCTGATTTCCCTGTTTTGGGGATCTTTCTGAACTGATAATTCTAATTTTTTCAGCTTCTCCAATGTTGACATTCGTTGTTCCTTCTTCTCTTTCTTTCTCCTCACCATATAAGCAACAGTTCTCCCCCTTATTCATCACCTTCAAGTTTCATAGAAAAGATTAAAAAGAGTTAAAAACTATTTCAGTATCATTTTGAAGACAGTTATTATCCAGGCCTCAGGTTTCTAATCACATCACACAATTGTCTGCGAATCCTTTACTGAAATCCAGTGATATCACCAGAGTTCCCATAATCTATTTGGGAAGTGTAATGATGTGTGAGAATGACTTTTGGGATGAGGGGAAGAGAGGCTGCCTAGGGAAGGATGAGAGAAGAGGGGAGAATCCTGCAGCTGCATAATGGGAGAGAAAGAAACTCAGAAAGGATCCTGGCTAACTTTTCAGGCTGAGAAAAGAGTTGGTGGGTGATTTGTTCTTTCATATATGCAAAATGTTGTTAATGTCGCATTTCAATCAAGTAGAATTAGCACATCTGGAGGTGTTTTCCATCAGGATGACCAGGGAGAAGATTAGCCTGACAACTTTCTTCTTGATCAACCCATGCTTTCTGGGAATCAACCTGTAGTTTTCAAAGAGTTTATGAATCATCTTTTTTTTCCTGTTCATTTTATTTTCATCTGCTCTAGAATGTTCCCTATATTTGACCAATTGTATCAATTATATACTTTTTCTATATTTTGTCAGTAAATGATTGACAAATTTTTCTCAAACTTTCTTGTTCACTTATGAAGATGATGGCAGTATTTGTATCCTAATTAAGCCTATTTGGAGATGAGACAATTGTAGAAGAAAGATTCAATGTGGGATAAGAAACAAAGTTCTCTGTTTTTCAAATTCCTGGACGTTCCCATTCTAGTTTCATCCCTTTCTGGAGAAGAATGAATTTTGGAATATTTCTCGAAGAAAACTGTACTTGGACCAAAATGGAGAGATAACAGCAGATCTGGGCATTGACAGCTTGTTGGTTCTCCCCAAGGGGGGTATCAGGAGTGAGATTCTGGCGTATTTTGAAAGACAGAGACTTTCTATCACCCAAGATGCTCTTTCACAGCTAAAGTTGCTCAATAAGGTGAGAGACATTTTGGTGTCTTTTTTCTGTTTTCCAAAGGTCCCATTTCAAGTGGGCAAAGCCTAGAGTCTCCAGGGTGGTTGGCCTCCCATGCCAGGTGGTGTCATCTCATGGAAGTTCTTCAACAGACGGGACCTAAGTGGAGTGGCTTTGCCATGTTTTATGGAAACCTTTCAAGATCTTACTGGTCAGAGGTTTCTTTCTTCATCACAGTTTAATTTCAAATTAAAAAACCAAATAGAATAAAATTTCTTAAATCTTTTACTGTAAAATTTATTATCAGTTTTAATAAGAATATATTTAAATCTTTTTTCAATTCCATCCCTTTAGACTACATTAAATAGAAAAGTACTTTATTGTAATGTTAAATTCTGAAAGCAAAAGGGAGGAACTAAAGGAAGAACCTGCCAGTTGTTTTACCTCCTGCATCTGTTTAGAAGTAGTCAGAGATTTCACACTTACCTCAGGGAAGACCAGAGGCTACTTGTCTCCCTCCATTTCTCCCTCCATTTTCCATGGACGGAGAGTCTAACACCTTTTCTTTGGCCTTCCTTTTCTTCTGCTCAGTCCCTGCCTCAGTCCAAATGTGTGGAAAGTTGCCATCCTGGATTTGTCAAGAGGGCTCGAGAAGGAGAGCCAGTTTGCTGCTACGACTGCATTCCTTGTCCGGAGGGGACCTTCTCCACTCAGGAAGGTGGGTCACACGGAGGAAAATGGGAGGCTTTGTGGAACTGGATCCCTTGAGAACATTTTCATGAAAGTGCAAGTTAAAAGACAGATCGAAGCTCAACTGGAATTTTTTTATTTTTAACGTGCACAATTTCTTATCTAAACGGAAGTAAATCAAAAAGACTTGGAAGGAGGGGCTGGGAAGAGATGGGAGGAGGGGGTGGAAGATTGGGCAAGCTTTATTAACTGCAGAGGAAATATCTCTTCTGATTTTTAGTTTGGATATGTGCTGCTAAGTTTACCTTTCGAGGAACATCTGAGATCTTTGAAACTAGATGAATTGTTTCAGGTCCACCTTCTGAAAGACCTTGCAATTCATTGTTTATTGGCCTCCCTTGAGGATCACTGAGGTGTCACGGGGCCATAATCTGGTGCCGTGGATAGTTATGGGGGGAAATCATTACACAAATAGTCTGTCATATAGATCGATCAATCAATCAATCAATCAATCAGAATAGAGTAGAAGGAACTTTGGACGTCTTCTAGTCCAGCCTCCTATTCAAGCAGGAGACCCTATACTATTTCAGACAAGCGACTGTCCAGTAGAAACCTCCAATGTTGAAGCACCCACAACTTCTGGAGGCCAGCTGTTCCACTGGCTAATTCCTCTCACTGATAGGAAGTTTCTCCTTAATTCAAGGTTGCTTCCAGATGTTACAAGATACTGTAGGTATCCTCCAAGTCCACGACATTAACTGCCATGGGGCAGAACTCAGGATGTTTGCCTAAAAAGATTATATGATTCAATATTAATCTCTAATAATATAGGTTCCTATGAAGATTCTACACATTACACAGAAAATAACTTTCCTCAACTTCATATTCCTAGCTACATTGTTTAATAATAAAAAAATCCCTCTTATGCTCTTTTTAATGAAATAGTTAAGAAATACTTCTTGGAAAATACCTGTGGTATCAGCCGTTATCCAAAGAAGGTTTTTCTTGCAAGAGAAAAGGACAGAATATTAAAGATATATTGCTTTTTTGCTTTCTCAGATACGGAAAAATGCACCAAATGTCCAGATGATAAATTCCCAAATGAGGACAGAGTCCAATGTATCCCCAAAGTCATAACCTTCCTGTCTTATGAAGAACTTCTGGGCATCATCCTGGTCTCTTTTGCCCTACTCTTGTTCTTAATCACAGGTCTTGTTCTAATCATCTTCCTTAAATCCCGAGACACTCCCCTTGTCAAAGCCAACAACAGAAACCTCTCCTACATCCTCCTGGTCTCCCTCCTGCTTTGCTTCTTATCTCCTCTTCTCTTCATTGGTCAACCAAGGAAAGCCACCTGCCTTCTCCGACAAACAGTTTTCAGCATCATCTTCTCAGTTGCCGTTTCTTCTCTCTTGGCCAAAACCATCATGGTGGTGCTGGCTTTCCTGGCCACAAAACCAGGAAACCGAGTGAAGAGATGGTTGGGGAAGAGCTTGGCCAACTCCATCATCTTTTCTTCTTCTGCCGTCCAAGTTATCATCTGCTCCACCTGGCTGGGAGTTTCTCCCCCCTTCCCTGACTCTGACCTCCACTCCCAGCCTGGAGAGATCATCCTGCAATGCAATGAAGGGGCCGTTGTCATGTTCTACGTCACCCTCAGCTACATGGGCTTCCTGACTGCCATCTGCTTCACGGTGGCTTTCCTGGCCAGGAACCTGCCTGGGGCCTTCAACGAAGCCAAGCTGATCACCTTCAGCATGCTGGTCTTCTGCAGTGTCTGGGTGACTTTTGTGCCCACCTACCTGAGCACCAAAGGGAAATCCATGGTGGCTGTGCAGGTCTTCTCCATCCTGGCCTCCAGTGCTGGTCTGCTGGGCTGCATCTTCATCCCCAAGTGCTACATTATCCTTCTGAGGCCAGACCTCAACACAAAGGAGCAGCTCACAGGCAGACCAAATGTAAAAAGATGAGATATAACACAAATGTGATATTGGAAGAATTATTAAAGTTTCTTTTATTTGAAAAAGATATTCTTTCCATTTAGATAATATGCAGGAGTCAAAGAAAATCATATCTATATGTTTCAAATTTAGAAATTACTGAATTCTTCACAAAGGAGCAGCTTACAGCCAGAAGGAATGTGTAAATGTGAGACTGAGGAATTTCAACTTTTAACATTTTCCACAGTCCAAACATAAAAAAATGATCCAAGCTCTTCTCCAAGCATGAGTGGGCCAACTATTTTTCTTGAAAGAAATAAAGGATGTGTGGAGGTTTGTGAGGAGACAAATTTCTTGGGGAAATGGGAGCATATTAGCAAGACAGAAATACAGAAGGAATGTATGGAGCAACGTTGATGCCCTCATTTCTCAGTACATTTCACCCAAACTGCTGGGGCAACTGAGATATTCCTTTTTGTTTACACAATAACTCTTTCTTTCTTTTTTTTTTTTATTGAAAAAGTTTTACAATAAAAAATTTTTCCCCCCTTTTTTCGCCCCTACCCCCTCCCCCACCCTCTCATGCCCCCCAACCTCCCCCCAACCCCACCCCGTCCCTCTCCCACCCACCCCTGACTTCCGCTACACATTTCTTAAGAAAGAAAAACAACAAGAATTTATAACAACAAGAAAAGCAAATACTATTATATCTTCAGTTCTAAGTTAAGAGGAAGAGGAAAGAAAGAAAGAAAAGAATTAAAAAAAAATTGAGAAAAAAAATATATATAATAGAATAAAATAAAATAAAATAAAATAATACAAAGAAAAAACCATAAGCATAGATATTTGTCTGAGCTTAACAGTATTGTAATAAAAAAAAACACCAGAAAAAATAGCCATTATAATATTTAACCCAATTTAAAGACAGAAAAAAAGAAGAATAAAAATAACATTACTAACATTACTAATCATATTGATATTAAATAATACCACATATTTTAATCCGAACTACTCCCCCAAATTTGAAAACCCAAAAATTCCCCCTTCAAAAGAAAAAAAAGGATAAAGTATACAATATAATATAATTGTACATATATTGTTATAATTTTCCATAACTCGAATTACAGTCTTCTCTTCTTCCTGATTGAAGTTAAATCTTCTTTCTTCACCTGTATCCAATTCCAATACTCTTCATCTTCTATCTGCCCCCATCAGTAAAACAAAACATTCCACATAAACCCCCTGTGTGACTTTATATAGATAACATCCAACCAAGAAGGTATTCGCCCCTCTAGGTAAAATCATTCAAACAAACGTATTCTATTTCAGCAAGAAAAAACCCAATGCAGCTCCACAAAACCTTAGGAGCAAAAAAAAAAAAAAACAAGAAAAAAGAAGAAAAAAAATCCTAGAGACTGCATTCCCAGATGTTCTTATAAAAACTGTTTCAAATCCTGCCACCCTTTGTCATTCACTCTTGGTTGTAAGACATTTTCATTTCCATTCTTTCCTCTTGGATGATAAATTCCAAAAAAAAACACCTATGATTGGGTAATCACAAAACACTGCTACTATATAGATAGCATCCAACCAGAAGGTATTCACTCCTCTAGGTAGAGACATTCAAACTAACGTATTCTATTACAACAAAAAGAAACCCAATGCAGCTCCGCCAAGCCTTTATGACAAAAAAAAAATCAAGAAAAGAAAAAAAATCCTAGCAACTGCATTCCCAGATGTTCTTACAAAGCTGTTTCAAATCCTGCCACCCTTTCACTCCTTCTGGTTGTTAGATATTCTCATTTCCATTCTTTCCTCTTAGATTATAAGTTCCAAAAAAAACTATGATAGGATAATCACAGAACGCTGCTACCATTGCAGCCCTCTGTTAAACTTGCTCAAGATGTTAAATCCAATTCAAAATAAAAAAAGAAACTCCAAATCAGGATGAAGACTTTATAATCCATAAATCCAAGTCCGTATAAACTTTAGGAATTTTATGACCAGTTTCCGAAATTATCCAAGCTTTCTGATAACAGCTGCATCTGATGAAGGACAATAACTCTTTCTTGAGGGTAGCAACAATACAAGGCTGGGGAAGTAACATGAGTCTCACTAATTCTGAATATTCATGCTCACATCATCTATTAAATGAAATATGCATATGAATGATTATCATTTTCTCCTCCTTTCCTGAAATGTATAAATATGAGTGCATCCTTTTGTCTGTAAATATTTCCTCTCACTATTTTATGGGGGGAAATTCCTCCAATGGACGCTAAATAAATAATAACTGCAGTGAGCCTGGATTATTGGAGGTTTTGGGTCCTGTGTTTCTTTCCGCAGAAACTGGTGTCAGGAGTGGGATTCACAATCTTCCATCTGCCACCAGGGACAACAGATGGGGAGCCCTATAGGCAGTGGTGGGATTCTGCTGGTTCTGGGTGGTTCAGCTGAACCATTTGTTAAATTGCTGGCTTGCCCCGCCCCTTGCCCCGCCCCTCCTCACCACTATTTATTGGCCTCACTCGCTGTGTTGCAAAGCTTCCCTTAGTGACACACCGAGTTCGGGAGAACCCTCAGTGGAAATTTGGCCACAGCCCCAAACCGGTTCCCATTCGCTCACCCTGCCCGCCCTATGCTCGCCCGCCCCACCTAGCCACTGCTTGCAGAGTCTGCCACCATCCTTCTGCTCACCACTGCTGGCAAAGGGGAGGCTGAGGGCAGGGTGGCTGGAGAGGGAGAGCTAGTGGAGTGGGGATCCCAGCAGCAGGTGGTGGACTGATACATGCGGGGAGGGAGGCGAGTGCACGGGAGATCCTAGCTGCAGTTTACTCGTGAGGAAGTTTACTCGTGAGCATGGTGCTGATGAATGGCAGAGTGCAGACTGGCAGTTCCAGGGCGTCTCTCAGCCATTGAGTGCAGGGAAAAACCTTGCAAAGGAAAGGAAAACTCCTCCTGAGTGCAAGAAGCTAATTGACTCGCACTCCCTGCCCTCAATGGCTGAGAGGTGACCCAGAGCTGCCACTCTCCAGTAAAAGGTGCCTCTCGCATGGGGCGCAATGTGGGGTGGCAGGTGGGGCAGGGGATGGGGGAGAGCTCAGCAAGCTCTGCTCTGCTCTGCTTTGCTCCCCTCTCTGAGTGGGTGGGAGGATCCCAGAGCTGCCAACAGTCCCGCCCGGCTCCCCCAGAAGCCCCCTCCAGGGAGTGGGAAACTCCTAGGAGCCCTTGGTCTCAAGTTCATGTCGACCTGGCAGGGCCCTTTCAGGGACAGACCATATTAATAGCTGTTGACGCTTACTCTAAGTGGGTAGAGTTAGCTCGCATGTCCTCCACCTCAGCAGAGGCTGTTGTCCGTGTCCTTGGCGCATGGTTCCCTAGCCATGGCCTGCCTGACCTGATTGTTTCAGACAATAGCCCACAATTCACCTCTGCAGTTTTCCAGGTGTTCCTGGCCGAACTGGGCATCCGCCCTGCACCAGTGGCCCCGTTTCATCCAGCCAGGAATGTATGGGCTGAGAGGGCAATTAGATCAGCCAAGGATGTCCTGTCCAGACTGGGGCCGGCCAACTGGGGGGAGAAGATCACAAAATATATCCTGGTACAACATACCACTCCCTGTCCAACAACCAACCGCAGTCCGGCCAAGCTTCTCATGGGCCGCCGCCTCAGAACAACCCTGGACAGGCTAGATCCAAACTATGCATCAGATATCCCCCTGGACTCTACCAGTAGGATCAGGACCTTCAACCTTGGGGACCGAATATATGCCCGAAATTATGGGGGGGAACCTCGTTGGTTGCCAGGCCAAATTTCCAAAATAACAGGGCCTTTTTCTTATAGGATCTTGCTCGAGGATGGTCAAAGTTGGCGCCGACACATTGATCAGCTCCGGAGCGACGCTTTGTTTCCCCTCCAGCCCAGTCGGGTCAGAACCTGGACTAATTGCGGTGCCGGAGTCCGAAAACAACTACGATGCCAGGGACACGGGCCGCACTCCCTCCTCTCGGGCGGCCCCACCGGCTGACTTACCTGTGGATCCAGTCATTCATTCGCCACTGGAGGTTTCGAGCGAGGCCAGGCCACCGATGCCTAAGGAACCCGGGAATCCAGGGCTGGCAACATCGACCCCGCCACACATCGAAACTTCCGCTCCGGCACTGCGATGTTCCAACAGAATACGCGGGTGCCCAGAGTACTTGTCGGACTATGCATGCACCATCTGAGGGGGAAGGAGTGTAGCGCCCTCTGCCCCATTGCTGCCAGCAACCAGGGGGCGTTTCTGATTGGCTATGGAAATGAAAGCTCTCTTGGAGGGAAGCACAAGTGTTTATTATTGGTTAGCTTCTTCTGACAGCCGATGTATAAATAGCAGGCTCTGTGGTAAGTGTTTTCTGAAGCATTCTGGTTACTTGTGATGTTACAATAAATCTAGTTGTGTTGAGCTAGTCTCGCCTCAGTTGATATCCACGCACAGTTATGAATATAACACTCCCCTTTAAGGCAGAATTAAGGGGGGGAGATGAGTGAAATGGGGTTCAACCAAACACAACAGACGTGCTGATACCTGCCGTGTCTGCAGCCTCCATACCTGTCACCAAACTCCTCATCCACCATCTTGAAGGTCCTTGTCTCGGGAAAGGGGCTGGGGCCGGGCGGCTGGGGGGCAGCGATATGAACTAGGGAAAAAATTGGCTTCGGGATGTCCCAGTTGGAGAGTCATTGAGATCCCAAAGCTTGAAACTGACCTGGGGAAATTAACCTAAAAAGGGATTCTGTTGGCCAGATGTAGTTATACCCCAAACAGACTCAGCCTGGTGATTGACTTATTTATATAGTTTTATTTTTTATTGCTTAGATTTTTATCCACCTTTATTGTTTCTCTAAATAGCTCAAGGCATGAACATACTGAAGACGCCTTCGCCCTCACAACAAGCTTGTGAGGTAGGCCATGGCTGAGAGGGAGGGACTGGCCGAAGGTGACCCTCCAGGCTTTCGTGCCTTGGATGGGACTGGTAAGTACTTGGAGGGGGGCTCTTTCCTAATCCAAATGGTCACCTCCTCCTTTCCCTGTGATCAGAAGCCCCCTAGCAGTGCCAGAGATGGCTGAATTGATGGATCGCTGATTCTGACTCCTTTGGAGAGTTTTGATAGATGAGATGCCTCAAATTGGAGCCAGAATCAAGTGGGAAGTCAGGACAGTTTGAAGGGAGACCAGTTGTGATGGATTATGTCAGTGTTTCTCAAACTGGGACCCTTGAAGGCATCCATCTCTTCATCCATCCACCCACCCACCCACCCACCATCCATCCATCCATCCACCTACCCACCCACCCACCCATCCATCCATCCATCCATCCACCCACCCACCCACCCACCCACCCATCATCCATCCATCCATGTCTGAGACTAGGTTGAGTGTCCATCTCTCTCCGCTAAATCCATAAAGAGAAGGTGGCATTTCTCTTTAATCTCCTGTCCAATGGCCTCATCCAGGTCACCCTGGAGAATGAGGGATTTGCATGAAGTCTGTGTGAGTTGACATGAAATGGGAAGGGAAAGAGGGATTGAAAGAGGAGGGGGAGGGGAGGGGAAGGAAAGGGAAGGGGAAGAAACCCCGTCAGTTTTCCTTGTCTTTGGATGATTTTGTAAGTTACAAATAACTGAAGAAGTATCAGCCTGACCTCCTCAAAACTCCAGAGATCAAAGCAATCCGAAGGCTGCCCTCTTCAGAAAGGACCCCGTGCAGCTGTCTGGACTTCTGGGCATTGGTTGATTCCCCTCCCTCCTTCCCCCTCCTCCCCCCTCCCTCCCGGCTTTCCTGTCCATTGACTTTTCCTCCCTCCTCACCTGCCACCAGGTGTCCGCAACATATTTGTGACGTTCCCTTACGCAGCTCTTACACAGCAGAGCAAACCCCACCCAGCCAGGCTACCTCAAAATGAACCCAGGACCTGTCAATCATCTTTGGCCACATCGACGTCCAGGCCGCCTTTGAAGAGGAAGGGATCCAGCAGGACGGCCAGTCTGAGAGGTTTGACCAAGGAAGGGAGGGTCTCCTGGGACTGAAGGGACCTCTGCAGATCCCAGAGCTGGAAGGTCCAGTGGGGATGAACCGGGTCTGCATCAACTCGAACAAAAGATGGATTTTGCCACGCCCCCCCCCCCCGAATCTGGGCACCTGCCTTACTTTCTCCCCCCCCCCCCAAGGCAGAGAAATAGATCTCCAGATGTTTCTGATTACAGCTGTGGGTGTTATGTCCTTATAAGGACATCCGCCTGGGATTGGCTGAAGATCCTTTCGGCGGGAGTTTTGAATCCCTGTCAGTGGGCGGTGCGTCTGCCGGAGCAAATATAAGGAGAGCTCCGGCAGCGCAAAGCCAGTTCAGTTCTCGTTAATAAACGTTGTTACTTGAACTCCTCTGGTCACTCTTCTTTCCTGCGCCGATCTAACACTGGCGACGAAGGACTAGAGAAGAACCACCGCGTGGCACGATCGCCATAACGAGCTGAAGTCACTCGACGCGGACTGAGAGATGGCAACGCCGCAGGCGCCGTTCGCCTCGCTGGCTCCTTTCAACCTCAGCCGGGAGAAATGGAGCTCCTATATGATCCGTTTCCGCCAATTCCTCCGGGGAAACGGATACAACAACCTAGACGACGAGAGGAAGAGGGCTCTCTTCCTCGTGCACTGCGGCACCGACGTTTTGGAGCTCGCCGTCAACCTCGTCGCACCCAGGGACATTGAAATCATGTCCTGGGTGGATCTGCAGACTGCCCTGCAAGACCACTATGCACCAACGGGCACCCCCATCTCGAATCGATTCACCTTCCGCCAACGCAATCAGAAGGAAGGTGAATCTATCAAAGACTTTGTGGCGGCATTGCGTCAAATCGCAGCAAACTGCGAGTTTGAAAACGTTGACAATGCCTTATGCGACGGGATCGTCTTCGGGATGAGAGATGCAAGCCTCCAAAAGAAGTTCCTGAGCAGGAAAAGACTGTCCCTCAAAGACGTTCTTGAGGAGGCTACGGCTGCTGAAACATCCGAGAAAGCCGCCGCCGAAATGCTCCAGTCCCGAGGGATCCATAAGATCCGCAAGTCGTCCTCAGATTCTTCTGAAGACTCAGCCACGCCGTCCGACTCAGAGGGGGAGTCGACCGTTTTGAAAGTTTCCCACCCATCTAGGCGGGAAATTCAAAAAGATGGCCGCCAAAACGCTCAGTGCGGCAGTTGCAAGGGACACCATCCCCGCCAATCCATCCGCTGGCGTGACGCAACTTGCCGACGTTGCTTGAAGAAGCGGCACATCGCTGAGGCATGCAGAGCCTCTGATCCGGTTCCAGAGTCGATCAGGCCCCGGAATCCTGAAAATCGCCGCGACTCCCAGAGGTCATCCAAATGGTCCTCACTCCAGCACAGCCGTGACGATCGCAACGGTTCCCAGGGCGGCGCAGTGAACCAAACAACGATCGCCCTGACCAGTAACAACAGTGCCACCAAATTCCATGTGACACTGTTGGCTGAAGGTTTGCCGTGCACGATGGAAGTAGACTCTGGCTCCGTCTATTCCATCATTGACTGGCACTAAGTGAAGAGACTGAAGCCGGCACTAACGAAACGCCAACTTGAACCCCTTCACTCCAAGCTGGTGGACTTCGGCGGCAACCCCATCGGCGTCATTGGAAGAACCAGCCTCCAGATCACCTTCAAACAGTTCTGAGGCCAGCTCCCAATCACTGTCGCGGAGCATAACCGCCCGACCCTGTTAGGCGTAGAGTGGTTCCAGCCGTTGGGGTTTTCTATTGGAGGCATCCACCAGATTAGCTCAGGCGAACTCGACTCACTCATCGGAGAGTTCCAAGAAGTCTTCGATGATAAGTTAGGGACCTTTACAGGGAAACCCATCTCCTTCAATCTGGACAAGGGGGTTACCCCTATTCGGCTCAAGCCCCGCCGGGTTCCATTCGCCTTGCGGGCTAAAGTAGATGCTCAGCTAGATAAACTGATTGCCCAAGGCGTCCTGGAACCCATCGATCATGCTTCATAGGAGACTCCCATTGTGACCCCCATGAAGCAGGATGGATCTGTGCGCATCTGCGCCGACTACAAAGTGACCATCAACAAGGCGTTACCGCAGAGCGCATACCCTGTGCCGGTGGTGCAACATTTGCTGCACTCACTCGGCAAGGGCCAAATTTTTGCAAAGCTGGACCTGGCCCAGGCTTACCAGCAACTGCCAGTTGATCGGGAAATGGCGGAGGCTCAGACAATTGTCACCCATCGAGTCGCGTTTAAGTGCAACCGTCTCCAGTTTGGAGTCAGTGCAGCCCCAGGCATTTTCCAATCCATGATGGAACGCCTTCTCCAAGGCGTTCCAGGGGTGGTGCCTTACTTCGATGATGTACTGATCTCAGGGGACTCAAAGGCACAACTCCTGGACCGGCTGAGGCTTGTCCTCCAGCGGTTCCGAGAGAAGGGCTTGAGGGTCCGACGGGACAAGTGCATCATTGGGGTACAGGAAATCGAGTTCCTGGGCTATCTCATAGATAGTTCTGGCATCCACCCCACCAAATCAAAAGTTAAAGCTATCCATGAAGCTCCCAGCCCCAAAAACAAAGCGGAGCTTCAGACTTTCCTTGGATTGCTTAACTTCTATGCAATTTTCCTCCAACAGAAAGCCACTATTGCTGAGCCGCTTCATCGCTTACTGGCAAAGGCGGCTTCCTGGAGGTGGGGCCGCGAGAAAGAGTCTGCATTTCGAGCCGTTAAGCAACTATTGACTTCTGACAGCATGCTCATTCAATACAATGAGACGCTGCCCATCAGGCTCACCTGTGACGCTTCCCCCTACGGAGTCGGCGCTGTCCTCAGTCACGAACTGCCTACCGGCCGTGAAGCCCCCATCACCTATTTCTCAAAGACTATGTCCAGTGCTGAACGCAACTACAGCCAACTGGACAAAGAGGCTTTGGCTATTGTTGCTGGGGTGAAGCGTTTTCACGAGTACCTCTATGGACGGCAGTTCACTATTGTCACCGATCACAAGCCGCTCCTGGGCCTCCTCGCAGGTGACAAGCAGACCCCAACCTTCATGTCACCCCGCATGACTCGTTGGGCTATCTTCCTCGCCGGCTACTCATACAGACTCGTCCACCAGCCGGGGAAGTCCATCGCGAACGCCGACGCCTTAAGCAGATGCCCATCTGCTGACTCCGTGGAAGACCCGGCTCCCACACTTGAGTTGCTGCATATTGACAATGACAATAGCTGTCCGGTGACATCTGCCGACGTGGCGACGCACACGAGGAACGACCCCATCCTCAGGCGAGTCCACTCCTGGGTCCTGAGGGGATGGCCGGCTCGAATTGACAACGACGCTTTCAGCCCTTTCAGCCGCAAGCAAGGGGAGCTGTCCACCATGAGCGGCTGTTTACTATGGGGAGATCGGGTGCTGATTCCCAGCACGCTCCAACGAAAGACTCTTGAAGCGCTTCATAAAGGACACCCGGGCAATGTCCGGATGAAAGCCCTGGCACGGAGCTACGTCTGGTGGCCAACACTGGACAAAGACATTGAACATTGGGTCGCCAGGTGTAGCCTGTGCCAAGAAGTTAGAGCTGCGCCACCTCAATCCGACCCGACGCTGTGGGAGACTCCCAGCTCGCCCTGGTCGCGCATCCATATAGACTTTGCGGGCCCTATCCAAGGGCGCCACCTCCTCATCGTGGTCGATGCCTACTCGAAATGGCTGGAGGTCATCCCCATGGCATCCACCACAACAGAAGCCACAATCCGCGCACTCCGGCATCTCTTCGCGACTCATGGGCTGCCAGACGTTTTGGTCTCCGATAACGGGCCCCAACTTACGTCCATGCCCATGGAAGCTTTCCTGGCAGGGCTGGGCATTCGCCATGCCCTCTCTGCCCCTTACAGGCCAGCCGGGAATGGACAGGCTGAACGGATGGTGAGGCTCACCAAGGAGTCACTCGCCAAGATGGGCCCGGGTGATTGGCAGGAGCGCATTGACACTTTTCTGCTCACCCAGCACATCACGCCTCACTCTGCCACCAGGAAGTGCCCTGCTGAACTGTTGATGGGCAGGAGACTCCGGTCACCTCTGGACAGACTGCACCCTCAATACACTTCCGAGGTGCCCGCCACTGCCAGCCGCCAACTACGACAGTTTGCCATCGGCGATGCCGTTTTCGCTCTCAATTTCCACGGCTCGCCAAAATGGCTTAAAGCTACAGTACACAGCACAACCGGTCCCAAATCCTACCGTGTTGAGCTGGAAAATGGACAGGTCGTGAGACGTCACCTCGACCAACTCCGCAAAAGGTGGAGGGAAGCGGGTGACGACCAGCCTGATGAGGTAGGCCTAAACCACCCCGACGAGGTAGGCCTAAACCACCCAGACAAGGTAGGCCTAAACCTCCCCGACGAAGTAGGCCTAAACCACCCCAACGAGGTAGGCCTAAACCACCCCGACGAGGTAGGCCTAACCCACCCCAACGAGGTAGGCCTAAACCACCTGGACAGGGGAGAAGCAAGCGCCCCGCCACCGAACCAAGCCAGAGACGCAGCAAGGCCAGTAGACCGGGGACAAGGCTCAGAGGGAACCCCAAAACACCGCGGGGTGGATGGCAGCCAACATCCTGAGAACCGAGACCTACACCCTGACAACAGGAGCCAAGTAGACCGGGGACAACCTAGCAGGGGAAGCCAACACCAACCCTGCGAAGTAGGCGACTGATACTCCAGGGGAGGTAACCTCCATCCACCACACCAAAGGGTGCCGCAACAACAGCCCGACCGCGCAGAAGACCAACTCTGCGAGGAAGGCCTCCACCACCCCTGCAGAGTAGGCCTACACCAGCCAGACCGGGGGGAACACCCAAACGACGGGAGGCGGCAACCGTCACCACAACGCCAACCCTACAGAGAGGGCCTACACCACCCCTGCAGGGTCGGCTCGCAACACCCCGACAAGGCCGACCCGTGTACAGCCAGCACCACCTGCCGCCCCGGGAGTGAATCGGCCTCAACCGGAGAACCCGGGGGCCTAACCCAGCCACCACCGCCAGACTCGCACCCAAGACCGGACCAGCGCAACTCCAACCCAGAGGGAACCCGAGGGAGACCCAGGGACCTACCGTGGCTCAGGAGTTCGGAACCGGTCGACAGCAGGGATCCGTGCCGGCGACATCGAGATCCAAGTGGGACTGAAGCTGACCAGCATCGCCCGGAGGCGGAGGTCCTTGATCCGGGAACATTCGGGAACGTTCGGGAACATCGCCCGCATCCTCGACGGCCAGATCCAGCCCGGCACCAGGGAGGAAGCCCCGAGCCGAGAAAGCACCCTCCGTCCGGGAGAGTGCCCATCTTGACTGTGAACTGCGCAGGTCTACGCAGGCACGTAGACGTCCTGTGTATCTGAGTGACTATTTCCCTGATTGACTGACTAAGAATAGGGGGGAGGAGTGTTATGTCCTTATAAGGACATCCGCCTGGGATTGGCTGAAGATCCTTTCAGCGGGAGTTTTGAATCCCTGTCAGTGAGCGGTGCGTCTGCCGGAGCAAATATAAGGAGAGCTCCGGCAGCGCAAAGCCAGTTCAGTTGTCGTTAATAAACGATGTTACTTGAACTCCGCTGGTCACTCTTCTTTCCTGTGCCGATCTAACACTGGGAGTAAAGAAGGGCCGAGTTTTCCTGATCACTCTTCCCCCCACCTGCAACTTCCCAATAAACCCCACCCCAAGGTCGGGCTGGGGGGGGGGGTCGGGAGCCCCCAGGCCTCAGCCCAGCCTCCCTTGACAAAGGCAGGGAGGAAGAGGGTTTTCTGGCCTTGACACAGCTCCCCTCGCCCCTCCCTCCATTCACTTCTCAGCCAGCAGCTGCGGGGGAGAAGGAGCGCAGCGGGCGAGAGAAGAGCTGAAGACAGAAGGGGGGGGGGGGGGGCTGGACTGCCTTTCTCCCAGGCCTGCTGCAGGATTGGGGTGGGGACCGCGGGTGATCTGCGCCTCTTCCCTTCAAGGCCAGGTCTGCTGTGGCCCTGGCGGGGAGAGGGACCGGGGCACCCACTGCGGACGGGCGAGCAGGCTGCCTAAGGGGGGATTGAGCCCACGCGGGACCTTTACATGGAGGGGAGCCTCACTCGCGCCTCAGGGTAGACGGTGGATCGGCCGCTCCAGGCTCCAGAACTGGGCTTTCTGAAAGCCCCTTGGATTTCTCGCCCTTCCAGGTTGTGCTGTGCCGGGATGGGGTGGAAGGGTGCTGGGTCCGCCGGGGGCTGCAGGCAGTTCGGAGAGGCGACACTGGCCGAGTGTTGGGTGCGAGAGTCCCGGAGCTGCCCGTCCCTCCATCCCTCGGAAGGAACCTTCGTCACTTCCAGAAGCCCTTCTGGCAAGTCTTCCTTTGCCCCCGAAAGAACAAAGTGGGATCCTGAATTGAAAAGAGGCTTTAAAGTCAGAGCAGCTTTGGGGGGTCCCCTGTCAGCCCCAAAACCCCTCAGCCTCCACTGCTAAGGGCGACTCCCTCCGTGGGCAGAGAAGAGCGAAAAAGAGGGCGGAGGGTCTGGAGGCTGAAGCAGGGGGTGAGGGATGAAGGGAAGGGGAATGTCCGGTCCAAGGAAGAGAAGGGCTGCAGGGGATGGGACAGCATCGTCCAATACTCGGGTGGCTCTCACGGAGAAGAGGGGCTCCATTCATCCTCTGGAGCCCCTGAAGGCAGGAAGAGAAGCAACCAACGGAGAGAAGCGGTGAAGAGAAATGCAACCTAGAAGTCAGGAGAGATTTCCTGACACTGAGAACTAATAAACAGGGGAAAAGTTTGAATCCCAGAAGTTGTGGCTGCTCCATTGAGGGAGGTTTTCAAGAAGAGATTGGACAAGCCTTTCTCTGAAATCCTTTAGCATCTCTGGCTTGAAAACCTCCAAGGTCCTATTCTATTCTATTCTATTCTATTCTATTCTATTCCATTCCATTCCATTCCATTCCATTCCATTCCATTCCATTCCATTCCATTCCATTCCATTCCATTCCATTTTCCATTCTTCTACTCTCTTCCGTTGTATTCCATTCTGAATAAGGAGTATTAATTCACGTAACAAACAAAAACGCAAACACCCAGCCTAAAAAAGCAAGAGATTGGGGAGAGTGGGGGTCCATCCTCTGCAAGATGAGCCCCAATCTCCCCCAAACTGCCAGGATCTGCTTAAGGACGACAACCGAGAGACCCGAAGAGGGCGGCCAATTTCCAGAGGACCCAGCGCCAAGCTCCATCCAGAGGCTCCCAGCTTAAAGGCAACTTTGGGGCTTCCATCCCAGTCTGGACTCAGGACCTCCTGCCTGTTTCCAGGACACCTCAAGTGGGGGAGCCCAGCTGGCTGCATGGTTATGGCCCCCTCCCAAATCCCTGGGAAACTATGGAGGAGCTGATGCTTATTTCAATGAACTTGGGGTTCTCTCTTCTCCCACCCCCCAATTTCAGGTAGAAGTGAAAGACAAACAGGTTAGGTCAGAAGGAACTCTAAACTTCTGGAATCTTCTTAGTGTGCATAAGAAATCAAAATCACTCATTTTTCCAAGGTCTTTCACTCCCCGTTTTTCCTTTTCCCTCCACAGACTTTGTCTGGGACTCTGCAGATGTCTCTTCCAGCTTCTGACTCTCCATCTTGAAAGACCCACAGTTGTTTGGGGGATCTCTGAAGGGACACCCCCCCTCTCTCCACAGCTGGATCCAAGATTGTGACATCACACAAAAGGTCCTGAAACCCCTCCTGGGCTGATTGTGGACTGGGCTACATGAGGTCATCCATCATGGCTCCCTCTGAGGGTCTGCCCAGCGTTTGAGGGGAAGCAAGACAGGAGGAGCCCCCACCTCATTGAAGGAGCTGAGGAAGATCCTGGGAAGGAAGCAGATCTGAAAAGGGGATCCAGCAGGTCACTGGTCACCTACTAGACATTTAAAATTGAATTCAACAACCACAGGGATCCCAGTTCATCTTTCCTTGCCTACAATGACTTCTCTTCCACCTTTGGCCCTTTGCCTTTTTCAGCAGGAAGCCTCACTTCTGGAGAAAGCCCTGAGATGCCCTCACCCAGCCTGTGTCTTCTAAGAATGCTCTGGTAATCTCAGAAGCCTTCCTGGAAATAAGCTTCGACAGAGACTGGCACTCTGCTTTTAAGCACCCCAAGTCTGGGTTACGTTTTGACTTTCCCTCTTTGCAACCACATCTGGTGGCAGAGACCTTGGGGACGCCTGTCAAACTCTGGTTGCCCATCCCCATCTGAAAGGCAGAGGAATTGGAGGATGGAAGCAGGTAACACTAAGGAGACCTCAGCTGCTCCTTGACCTCTCTTCTGACCAAACTTTGGGGAAAAAGCTGGGAAGAGAAAACAATTCTTCATGGGCCACAATAAGGGTGATTAATGCCTTTAATCGTTGCCAGTAAGTTTGTCTTCTTAAAACAGGGCATTTTCTCAGTGTTGCAGGAAGAACAATCTGGACTTCCTCCAATAACTCCTGTAAAACCTCTCTTTACCGATCCCAGATGGTCGTACTTGTGGGTCAGCCAGGAGTTCTGCCCCTTGTGCATTGCAGGAATGTTAAGCTTGTCCTGGAAAGAGGAGCCCAGGGGGTCTCTGGGGTCCCCTCCTCTCACCAAGGACTCTTCCTGCGTGCTGCATTGGAGGATGGAGGCAGAAAGCAGGTCAGGCTGGGAGAAATCCTCTCCATTCTGGAAACTGCAGAGACCCGGCTGACTCCTTGCGCACAGACTGGGCCACCCCAAACCCCTCGTCCTCAGGACAGTCTGGTAGACAGGAGAGGGGTGGGGTCCTCCCCCTCTGTTGAGAGGGGGCTGTTCCACTTTAACTTAGATGGCCTCTTTGACCCTCTTTCCAACCAGGGGTCTCCTCTGTCCAGAGGGTGGACTTTGCTCTCTCCGAAGACAGCAACAGGGTCCTCTCCCCTGTTCCACGGAGGTTCCCCCCATTTGCCCTCTGATTCAGGGGACCCTGAGGGTGCAGATAAACCCCCAGGTGGCCTCAAGGCCTCTCAGAGAGCCCACGGCTGACCTTCACCATGCTAACCACCAAACGGCTGCAAGGAGGACAAATCCTTCCATTCCCCACCATTCAGTCAGAACCGGAGAAGCTTCTTGGGGAGAAGTGAAATGTTTTCAAGGGGAAAAACCCAAGAAATTCCAGCTGTCTTTTGAAAAGCACCTTTGGGATGTGCGCTGAAGATGCCCCAAAGAGGGAGGGTGCTTTCGGAGTCCGTTCCGTGGCTGAACGAGGAGAAGGGATGAAGGGGAAGAGCCTTTCTTTTAGGCTGCACCTCAGGTCTTGTGCATGAGGATCCCTTTGCAAATAGCAGGTGAACCTGTCAGGCCTGCTTGGGAGGAAGGAAGTTTCCGCCATGGGTGAAGGGTGTTATTTGATGGCCGTGTCCATGGGCACAGGTGGGGTGGAGCCAAGGTTTGGATGGTGGCTTCTCGGAAAGCCCCACAGAAAATAACACTTGGAGGGGACCTTGAGGTCTTCTAGTCCAACCCCCTGCTTAGGCAGGACCCCCTGGATTCCCCACTGCTGAGGGCCACTAAACTGTTAACCTTCCCTCCTGTGCTGAAAGGGGGGGGGAGGATTCCCAGGGAGGGAGGGGTCAAGGGTTGAGTAGAGGGAGAGGTGTTGTTTGACCTCTAGGTTACCTGGATACCTGGATTCTGTGGGAATTCTTTTCCGTTGATGGGTGGGGCCATGCAGGCTAAAGACTCAGAGAATCAAAGACTCACTCGAGAGAGAGACAGAGAGAGAGAGAGAGCAAGAAGGAAAAAGAGAGAGAGAGAGAGAGAGACTGAGACCAAGAGGTGAGCAAAACTTGGTTTCTGGTCTCAGGTATTTTTTTCTCCCTCACTTGGGAGTTTGATCTTGGGATGGTTAGTCTTGGAGGGGAACCACCAACCATTAAAACCAGAGATTGACTCTTTTTCCTCCATCCCTTTTCTCTTCCAGAAATGGACCCAAACGAACTGCTGTGGCCATCCCTTGACAGACCCCAGAATGTCCTTGGAGACCCCTGGAAAGTGACTTTGTTCATCCTTGGGGTCTATGCATTGGTTGGCCTCTGCGTTTTCCTTCACCTGTGCAGGTAAGTTGCTCCTGATCAGGGGCATCACCACAACCTGGGGAGCCCTGGGGCACTGAAAGCCTCCCAAAATGTTGGTGGGAGTAAGAGGAAAAAGGAGAGAGTCCCTCAGGGCTGGAAGGGACCTCGGAGGTCTTCTAGTCCAACCCCCAACCTTTTCTTTAAAATCTCCACTAATGTGGCCACCATTAAGAATAGGTTTATTATCGTTCTTAAGAAAAGAATGGACCAGCCAGTGATATTTTATTTTTTTTTCTTCTTCAATCCCCAGAAAATGTTGCCTGCAAGTGTCACCAGAGCAACGAGGTGAAGATGTGGAGGCCGCCACCATCACGGTGGAACCGTACATACCGGAACGCATTAACCCCAACATCACCATCATTGATGAACGAAGGAGGATGTCAGACGTTCTACTTTGCACAACAATGTGATGTTTGGTAAGTGTTTGAACTAATCTGGTTGTCAGTTTTTCTTTTATTGTTCTATTTGAAAGATATTCTGTTATTGTTGTTGCTATTTAATCCTCCATGCCTTTGGTTTTGCATTTCTTGCTTTGGGGTTTGGGTGGGGGTGGTTGGACTATGGAAGCCAACAGGAAAGAAAACTAGGAGCCTTTAACTCAGTTTTATTCATTGTTTTGTTTCTTGCTTACTGTTTCATTGTTATTAAAGTATTCAATCTCTGCTTCCAGGACAAACAGCGGCCACGGCTGAGATGACAACCATCCCATTGTTGACCAGGGCTGAACGTCTGGCATCTTCTTTCATCAATGATGGTGATGTGGGAAGGGATGAATTCCGGTATGGAGGTTCCACAGGGATGGAGGCCGCCTCCTCATCTTCAGCTGGTGCTTCTGGTGACACTTGCAACCCCTTCAATGCAGAGGCCAAACCAAGCATGGACCCCAAAGAGGAACAAGGTCACTTTCCAGGGTCTCCAAGGAACTTTGGGGGTTTCTCTCTGGATGGCCGCAGCAGTTCTTTGTGTCTATGTAAATATGTTTTTAATATTTTTGCTGATAAGTCTATAAATAATTTATATAGAAATTTATAGAATTATCAGCAAAAATATTAAAAACATAGAAAATAGCTTGTCGGCTATATTATACTGTCTGGATGGCCCATGAGATTGGGCTGAAAGGCAAAAAATTGGAGATTTGTGATATCTCCTCCTCCATTCGTGGCAATCCAGGATGACTTAACAAACATACAAGTAAATATGTTTATATATATATATGCAATATACCTTTTTTCTCTTTGTTTCTTTTTCTTATTAATTAATAAATTAATTTTAAATTCAAGATTGCTCTCTAAATATTTCTTATTTCAATTGGAGGTAAGGGTGACTCAGGGCGGCTTACAATGCATTAAGCAATAGCCTTCATACTTTTGTATATTTATATTTTATACAAAGTCAGCTTGTTGCCCCTAACAAACTGGGTCCTCAATTTACCCACCTTATAAAGGATGGAAGGCTGAGTCGACCTTGAGCCTGCCTGGGATTGAACTTGCAAGTAATTGCAGCAGCTGGATCTTAAATGCTGCCTTTGTAGGAGGCATTACTCCCCTACGCTACTCAGGCTCCTGTTTCAGGAACGTTTCAGGAAAGGATACCCATAGTTATAAGAGCTAAAGCCCAGTTTACATCTTGAAGTAACTGTTTAGAAGCTGCAAGTAAGAGCAGGATTTCCTTGAGGAATCAGGCCCACAAATTTCTCCTTCCAAGGTTGGAGATCAAAAGGCAGAGAGGCCATTTCTGCGCTCTCTCCATCAAGATCCAGAGAGCTGAGATGCCCTTCAAGAGGAGAGGGGCCTGGGCAATTCCTGGGAGCTACCGGTCCAAATGAAAGTCCAAGGATCTGCTCACAATGTTGGGATCTCCTCTTATTTTAGGTCTCCTGGGGCTGCAGCAGCAGACACAACATCAAAGGTTCAATCTCGGGTCTACAAAGGGAGCAGCACCAGTGTTGGCAAACACATCTGGGTCTTTCTCGGAGGAAGGCGGACTTGTTGCCAAACATGAATCAAAAACAGGTATTCATTCAAATCTGGAGGCCATCAGATTTGGGCAGGCTGTTCTAATTCATTATCAGCCACTAACAGAGACTTAACAGCAATGAATGAACAGGTCCCTGTCCAGCAATTAATGGTCGGTTCTGTCCTATTTTTGAAATATGATAACTGCAACCTCAAAGTGATGGTGCATTTCTTTAAGACACAGGAATTGTTCCTTTATCTGAGGAAAATATTCACTACATGGGGAACAGTCAACTCTATCATATGTCTTTTGAAACACCCTTCTTGGTAAATCGAATTTATTACAATTTATTACAAAAGTTTATTACAATCAAAGACCAGAGACCAGAACAAATAAAAACACTCAAAGAATGTCCAGTTTAAAATTCTAGAATGAAATAATAAACAACAGATAAACTCTATATTAAAATCACAATTTGGCATCCAATGTCAGTTACAAATGGCTTAACGATATTATAATACCACTCCTTAAACTGTGAGGCCCAAAATCATTAAATGCAAAGGAGTTGTAAGGCAAAAGGATTTGCTACTTTAGTTGTGTGAAATAGCTACGGTGGATTATTCATGTGTTTCCCATGAATCCCCAGGGCAGCTGCGGAGAATCTAGCCACCTTTGCTGTAACCACAGTCTGTTCCTCCTTAAGCAGCCTCTGGAGCTAAGCAGTGCTGGAATGGCCAGGATGCCTATTGGTTATGGGGTTTAAAATATCTCCATAGAAAGAGCATTGAAGGAGTACATGTCCAACTGTCTGTCCAGGAGAGGATGGAGGATTGGGGGGGGGGGGGGGAGGGATGGAGGTGAGGGACTTGCTACCTCGTGTGCCAGGTGAGTCTGGCCAGAACTGAGCAGCTGAATAAGCTGAGCAGTTGGGGGCCGAACAGCCCGCAGGAGAGGAGGAGAGAGAAGAGCAGCCAGAAGCTGAAGGGGAGCCCAGGGGTCTCCAGGAGAGGCCTTGGGGGAGCAGAGACCCCCAGAGGCCACAAGGCTGAGGGAGCAGGGGGGCAGAACGGGAGGACAGGGCTGGGTGGAAGGTCTCGGAGGCAGGCAGAAGGTCCTGCTGCTCCAGAGCTCTCAGGGGGAAGCAAGAGAAGGAGGAGGCCATGCCTAACATCTACCTGCACTTTTGCTCCCCCACACCCTCATGCAGACAACCCATACCACCCCATAGATGGCCTCTCCCACCGGTCAGACCAGCACATCCACACCACACCAGACCCAACTCTCAGCCCATAAAGAAACTGGCAAACGTCCCATTCAGCCCCTCTGGCTCTGAGCCTCTGGGGAGCCCCCCAAACATACTGAATCAAGCCCAGGGAACCTAACCAACAGGAAGAGTCCAAGAGAGGTGGAAGGGACCTTGGAGGTCTTCTAGGCCAAGCTCTGCTCCAGCAGGCTGAGAGTTGAGTCTTTAAGAGAGCCGACTTCAACAAGCTAAGAGAGATCGAACACAATGGAATCCAAAGAAGAGAAAAGTAAAGTCTGACATTTGGGAAAGAAAAACTGAAAGTACACATAGAGACTGGGGGAAACCAGGCTTAATAGCAGGAACTGTGAGAGGATCTTGGAGTCTTAATGGACAACCAATTAAATATGAGCCAGCAGCAAAAAAAAAAAAAAAAAGCCAATGCAATCCTAAATTGCATTAACAGAGGGATACAATCAAGATCAAGAGAGATACTAATACCACCCTATAAAGCCTTAATAAGACCACACCTAGAATCCTGCATCCAGTTTTGGTCACCACACTATAAAAAAGATGTTGAGACTCCAAAAAAAGTGCAGAGAAGAGCAACCAGGATGATGAAGGGACTGGAGGCTAAAACATACAATGAATGGTTGAAGGAACTGGGCATGGTTAGTCTACTGAAGAGAAGGACCAAGGGAGACATGATAGCATTCTTCTAATATTTGAGGGGCCACAGAGAGGAGGGGGTCAGGCTGTTTTCCAAGGCACCTGAAGCCCAGACAAGGAATAATGGATGGAAACTGGACAAGGAGAGATTCAATCTGGAAATAAGGAGGAATTTTCTGACAGTGAGAGCAATCAACCCATGGAACAGAAGTTGCCTTCGGAAGTTGTGGGAGCTTCATCACTGGAAGCTTTCAAGGAGAGACTGGACGGCCATCTGCCAGAAATGGTGTAGGGTCTCCAGCTTGGAGGGAAGGGGGTTGGACCAGATGACCTACAAGGTCCCTTCCAACTCTGTTAATCTGTTTCTAGTTTCTAGAGAGACTGGGAAGGATTCCACATGTGAATGACCTAAACAGTGAATGCAGAAATGCTTAATTCCTTCTTTGAATCTCTTTTTAGGCACAAAGAAAAACCAAAATAGGAAAAGAACACCGAGAGAGATAGAATCGGGATACAATCCCAAATAGGCTCAAAATTCCTAAGATGGCTGAGCAACCGGACCCAGTGAGTGGTCCTTCATGGAGCTACATCTACATGGGGGGAAGCATTCGGTGGGGTTCCTCCAGGTCCTGCCTTGGGCCCAGAACTCTTCCACCTCTTCCTCAATGATCTAGGTGAGGGGACAGAAAGGGAACTCATCAGGTTTGCAGATGGCACCAAGCTTGTGGGAATTATTAGAACATCAGCTCAATTACCCAGAAGGATCTTGACAGAGTTGAACGTTGGACCCTCCCTAGCAAGATGCATTCACGGGTGAGAAAAGCCAGGATCTGCAGGATCCTTAGCAGGAAAGCCCAATGCCTAGCTACAGAACAGACGGCACCTGGCTCAGCAGTGGTCCCTGTGGAAGGATCTCCTGGCAAAGCACTTAAGGATCTGCCAGAACTCTGCTGCAAAAGAGGCCAAGGCAGCCTTAGGCAGCAATAAAAGAGGGGTAGATCCAAGATGGCGAGAAGTTCTGGTACCGCTTTATGTCTCACTGGTCAGACCACATTCGTTTGGGTGCTCAGTTCTGGCTCCCAGATCCAGCTCTGGCCAGACTCTCTGCTCTCCCAATAGTAGAGCCCTCACCCTCATCACTGCTGCCCCTCAGCCTCATATAGCAATCTGAAGGTTGGAGCTGAGCATGGAGACTCACTGTTACCAACCTCACCTCACCACTGCCATGGCCATCACCTCCACCCTCCTTGGCACGGAGCCCTGGGATTCCTCAGTGCTGTCAGGCCCTGATGCTGGGTGGCTGGGAGGTTTTGAGCTCAGTTGACAGTCCTGCAGTGACTGGTAAGGTGGGGGTAAGGGAGGGTCTTCCCCTGGTAAGGGTGGGGCTCCCATGTCTCTCCTGGCACACTAGGTGGAAAGTCAAGGGAAGGGAGGGGAAGAGTCTCTTTCCTTTCTCAAATGAGTAAAAGGCCTCCATTCCTCTATTCAAGCAAAGTTATTCCATGTGCTGGTCACTCAGGAGTGTCAACATCATGTCTGAAGAAGCCAACTTGTCTGGTGACCTCTTGGTGGAGATCTTAGCTGTCTTTCTCCAAACACCTGTTCTGAAGCTCTAATTCTTGGATGGCCATTCTGACCTGGTTCACTCCTTCTCTCTTGTCCTCCAGAGTTTTCTGCTGGTCTTCCATTGTGGCCTGGTAAACACAGGTCTGCTGCTGATAGTTGAGGTGCTTCTTCTCATTTCCCCTCACATTCTGAAGAGGGCTGACTTTCTGCCTCAGTTGGCTGGAGTGGCTTTCCTCCACAAAGTGGAACTTTGGTCCCTCTCAGCCAGTTCATGCTGAAGACTCTAGAGGTTCTTCTTAAGTTCTTAAGAAGGTTCCAGACCTCTTTGAGGAGTTCCTCAGAGCTTCTTGAGACAGCTGTGCTTCTCTTCCATCCGTTGTTTGTCTTTCTTGAAGTCCTGGATCTGAAAGTCAAAGGAATCTCTCAGCTGGTTAATCTGGAGATGGAGGCCATCACTGCTCGCTGAGAGATACCCCAAGGATCTTCCCTAAAGGACCTTTTCTTCCCTGGTGCTGACCTGTTTGAAAAATAGAGAGACACAGTCACTTCCTCTCTCAGTTCAGGGGACACTGGTGCAGAAATATTTCAGTCATAATTTCAGGTATAAAATAGCCATTAGTGTAATACAAGCTGCCTATTGTTCAAAACAGTCATTAGTATGATGACTGATGTTTGACAGCCAGCCTGAAAGTCAAAGATCCCAAGAGTGATTCTCTCTTTGTATGTATATAAAGCATTACATAGTAGGAATAGCATATTAAGATGGATTTATGCAGCCTGATGTTGTATAAGTCCATCTTATGCAACACACATATTTATGCTCTGGACTAGAGTCATTGAATGCATATAAATCCCTGAAAAATATGTGGTAGCCCTGGGCAAAAGGAAGGCAGTAAAATCACTCTAGGTGTAGGGACAGTGTAAAATATTAATACATGATAAATAATGGAACAGTTAAAAATAATTAGCACAGGTTTTTTCTCTCTCCCTTCCTTCCTTTCTTTCTCTTCTATCTCTCTCTCCTTCCCTCTTTCTTTCTGTCTGTCTGTCTCTCTCTCTCTCTCTCTCACTCACTCACACACACACACCTGGTTGCTCACAAGTAAACTGCAGCTAGGATCTCCCACGCGCTCCCCTCCCTCTCCGCGTGCATCGGTCCACCACCTGTTGCTGGTATCACCCCTCCACCAGCTCTCCCTCCCCCGGCCACCCTGACTTCGGCCTCCCCTTTGCCAGCAGCGGTGAGCAGAAGGATGGAAGCAGAGGTTGCAAGCAGTGGCAGGGCGGGGCGGGCGAGCATCAGGCAGGCGGGGCGAGCGAGTAGGAAGCGTGGCCAGCCAAAGGTCACTAATGGTTCGGAAAAATGTGCCAAATTTCCACTGACAGTTCTGTCGAACTCCGTGTGTCACTAAGGCAAGCTTTGCAACAGAGCGAGCAAGGCCAATAAATAGTGGTGAGGAGGGGCGGGGCAAGGGGCGGGGCGAGCCAGCAATTTAACAAATGGTTCAGTTGAACCGCCTAGAACCGGCAGAATCCCACCACTGCCTATAGGGCTCCCCATCTGTTGTCCCTGGTGGCAGATGGAAGATTGTGAATCCCACTCCTGACACCAGTTTCTGCGGAAAGAAACACAGGACCCAAAAACTCCAATAATCCAGGCTCACTGCAGTTATTATTTATTTAGCATCCATTGGAGGAATTTCCCCCCATAAAATAGTGGGAGGAAATTTTTACAGACAGAAGGATGCACTCATATTTATACATTTCAGGAAAGGAGGAGAAAATGATAATCATACATATGCATATTTCATTTAATAGACGATGTAAGCATGAATATTCAGAATTAGCGAGACTCAAGTTACCTCCCCAGCCTTGTACTGTTGCTACCCTCAAGAAAGAGTTATTGTGTAAACAAAAAGAAACGTCTCAGTTGCGTTGCCACAGCAGTTTGGGTGAAATGTACTGAGAAATGAGGGCATCAACGTTGCTCCATACATTCCTTCTATATTTCTGTCTTGCTAACATGCTCCCATTTCTCCAAGAAATTTGTCTCCTCACAAACTTCCACACACCCTTTATTTATTTCAAAAAAATAGTTGGCCCATTCATGCATGCAGAACAGCTTGGACCATTTTTTATGTTTGGACTGTGGAAAATGTTAAAAATTGAAATTTCTCAGTCTCACATTTACACATTTCTTCTGGCTCCTCCTTAGTGAAGAATTCAATAATTTCCAAATTTGAAACATATAGATATGATTTTCTTTGACTCCTGCATACTATCTAAATGGAAAAACTTAATATCTCCTTTCAAAAAAAAGAAACTTTTAACAATTCTTCCAATATCACAATGCTGTTATATCTCATGTTTTTACATTTGTTCTGGCTGTGAGCTGCTCCTTTGTGTTGAGGTCTGGCCTCAGAAGGATAATGTAGCACTTGGGGCTGAAGATGCAGACCAGCAGACCAGCACTGGAGGCCAGGATGGAGAAGACCTGCATAGCCACCATGGATTTCCCTTTGGTGCTCAGGTAGGTGGGCACAAAAGTCACCCAGACACTGCAGAAGACCAGCATGCTGAAGGTGATCAGCTTGGCTTCGTTGAAGGCCCCAGGCAGGTTCCTGGCCAGGAAAGCCACCGTGAAGCAGATGGCAGCCAGGAAGCCCATGTAGCTGAGGGTGACGTAGAACATGACAACGGCCCCTTCGTTGCATTGCAGGATGATCTCTCCAGGCTGGGAGTGGAGGTCAGAGTAAGGGAAGGGGGGAGAAACTCCCAGCCAGGTGGAGCAGATGATAACTTGGATGGCAGAAGAAGAAAGGATGATGGAGTTGGCCAAGCTCTTCCCCAACCATCTCTTCACTCGGTTTCCTGGTTTTGTGGCCAGGAAAGCCAGCACCACCGTGATGGTTTTGGCTAAGAGAGAAGAAATGGCAACTGAGAAGATGAGGCTGAAGACCGTTTGTCGGAGAAGGCAGGTGGCTTTCCTTGGTTGACCAATGAAGAGAAGAGGAGATAAGAAGCAAAGGACGAGGGAGACCAGGAGTATGTAGGAGAGGTCCCGATTGTTGGCTTTGACAAGGGGAGTTTCTCTGTATCTAATGAAGATGATTAGAACAAGGCCTGTGATTAAGAACAAGAGTAGGGCAAAAGAAACCAGGATGATGCCCAGAAGTTCTTCGTAAGACACGAAGGTTATAACTTTGGGTATACATTGGACTCTGTCCTCATTTGGGTATTTATCATCTGGACACTTTTTGCATTTTTCCGTATCTAAGAAAGCAAAAAAGCAATAGATCTTTAATATTCTCTTCTTTTCTCTTGCAAGAAAAACCTTCTTTGAATAATGGCTGATACCACAGACATTTTCCAAGAAGTATTTCTTAACTATTTCATTAAAAAGAGCAAAGAAAGATATTGTTTTTTCTTTAAAAATGTAGCTAGTTATATGAAGTTGAGGGAAGTCCTAGGATGTTAATTCTTTCCTGTGTAATGTGTAGAATTTTCATAGGAACCTATATTATTATAGATTAATATTGAATCATATAATCTTTTTAGGCAAACATCCTGAGTCCTGCCACATGGCAGTTAATATCCTGGACTTGGAGGATACCTACAGTATCTTGTAACATCTGGAAGCAACCTGGAATTAAGGAGAAACGTCCTATCAGGAACAGCTGGCCTCCAGAAATTGTGGGTGCTTCAACATTGGAGGTTATTAAGAAGAGACTGGACAGTCACTTGTCTGAAAAGGTATAGGGTCTCCTGCTTGAATAGGGGGCTGGACTAGAAGACCTCCAAAGTTCCTTCTTCTCTATTATGATTGATTGATTGATTGATCTATATGGCAGACAATTTTATTTTATTCATTTGTTTGATTTGATTTGATTTGATTTATGAATGAAGGACTCAGGCTGGTGTATAAATTAAATTAAATTTGTGTAATGAGTTCCCCCCATAACTATCCACAGCACCAGATTATGGACCAGTTCTCAGTGATCCTCAAGGGAGGCCAATAAACGATAAATTGCAAGGCGTTTCAGAAGGTGGACCTGAAACAATTCATCTAGTTTCCAAGATCTCAGATGTTCCTAGAAAGGTAAACTTAACAGCACATATCCAAACTAAAAAGCAGAAGAGATATTTCCTCTGCTGTTGATAAAGCTTGCCCAGTCTGCCACCCCCTCCTCCCATCTCTTTCCCAGCCCCTCCTTCCACGTCTTTTTGATTTACTTCCATTTAGATAAGAAATTGTGCAGGTTAAAAATAAAAAACTCAGGTGAGCTTCAATCTGTTTTTTAATTTGGATCCAGTTCCACAAAGCCTCCCATTTTCCTCAGTGTGACCCACCTTCCTGAGTGGAGAAGGTCCCCTCTGGACAAGGAACGCAGTCGTAGCAGCAAACTGGCTCTCCTTCTCGAGCCCTCTTGACAAATCCAGGATGACAACTTTCCACACATTTGGACTGAGGCAGGGACTGAGCAGAAGAAAAGGAATGCCAAAGAAAAGGTGTTAGGACTCTCCGTCCATGGAAAATGGAGGGAGAAATGGATGGAGACAAGTAGCCTCTGGTCTTCCCTGAGGTAAATATGAAGTCTTTGACTCCTTCCAAACAGGTGTAGGAGGTGGGACCATGGCAGGTTCTTCCTTTAGTTCCTCCCTTTTGCTTTCAGAATTTAACACTGCAATAAAGGACTTTTCTATTTAATGTAGTCCAAAGGGATGGAATTGAAAAAAGATTTAAATATGATATATTCTTATTAAAACTGATAATAAAGTTTACTGTAAAAGATTTAGGAAATTTTATTCTATTAGGTTTTTTAATATGAAATTAAACTGTGATGAAGAAAGAAACCTCTGACCAGTAAGATCTTGAAAGATTTCCATAAAACATGGCAAAGCCACTCCACTTAGATCCCGTCTGTTGAAGAACTTCCATTAGATGACACCACCTGGCATGGGAGGCCAACCACCCTGGAGTCTCTAGGCTTTGCCCATTTGAAATGAGACCTTTGGAAAACAGAGAAAAGCCACCAACATTTCTCCCACCTTATTGAGCAACTTTAGCCGTGAAAGAGCATCTTGGTTGATATTAAGTCTTTGTTTTTCAAAATACGCCAGAGTCTCTCTCTTGATATCCTCCTTGGGGAGAACCAAGAAGCCATCAATTCTCAGATCTGCTGTCATCTCTCCATTTTGGTCCAAGTACAGTTTCCTGTCAGAAATATTCCAAAATTCATTCTTCTCCAGAAAGGGATGAAACTAGAATGGGAAGGTCCAGGAATTTGAAAAAAAGAGAACTTTGTTTCTTATCCCACATTGAATCTTTCTTCTACAATTCTCTAATCTCCAAATATGCTTAATTAGGATACAAATCTTCAAAAGCAAACAAGAAAGTCTAAGAAAAATTTGTCAATTGATATACTGACAAAATATAGAAAAAGTATAAAATTGATACAATTGGTCAAATATAGGGAACATTCTAGAGCAGATGAAAATAAAATGAACAGAGAAAAAAAAGGTGATTCATAAACTCTTTGAAAACAAGATGTTGATTCCCAGAAAGCATGGGTTGATCAAGAAGAAAGTTGTCAGGCTAATCTTCTCCCTGGTCATCCTGATGGAAAACACCTCCAGATGTGCTAATTCTATTTGATTGTAATGTGACATTAACAAAATTTTGCAAATCTCAAAGAACAAATCTCCTACCAACTCTTTTCTCAGCCTGAAAAGTTAGCCAGGATCCTTTCTGAGTTTCTTTCTCTCCCATTATGCAGCTGCAGGATTCTCCCCTCTTCGCTGATCCTTCCCTAGGCAGCCTCTTTTCCCCTCATCCCAAAAGTCATTCTCACCTATCATTACACTTCCCAAATAGATTATGGGAACTCTGGTGATATCACTGGATTTCAGTAAAGGACTCGGAAAAAAATGTGTGATGTGATTAGAAACCTGAGGCCTGGATAATAAGTGGATAAAAACTGTCTTCAAAATGATACTGAAATAGTTTTTAACCCTTTTTAATCTTTCCTGTGAAACTTGAAGGTGATGAATAAGGGGGATAACTGTTGCATATATGGTGAGGAGAAACAAAGAGAAGAAGGAACAACGAATGTCAACATTGGAGAAGCTGAAAAAATTAGAATTATCACGTCAGAAAGATCCCCAAAACAGGGAAATCAGAAAGAAATGGAGTTAATGAAACATAAAATTAATATACTAGAACAGGAAGAAATGATAAGGAATATAAAATTGGCAAAACAAAACTATTTTGAATCAGCAAATAAACCAGGGAGATGGCTCGCCCACAAATTGAAAAAAGAAAAAGCTAAAAAATTGGTACAATATTTACGAGACGAGCAAGGAAATTTGCTCCATGGAATTGAGGTGGGGGGGGAATATTATTCAAAATTATTTTCAAATACTGTATAGTCAAGAAAACATTGAAGAAGAAAATATTATAAATTACCTATAGGAGAGGAACTTGCCAAGTATAACAGATGAAGATAGGGAAATGTTGAATGGGGAAATTACATTAACAGAGTTAAGGGAGGCAATTAAAAAACAGAAAAATAACAAAACACCAGGGACAGATGAATTCCGGCGGAAGTTTATAAAAAATTTCAGGAAGTTTTGGAAGAAATTATGTTGGATATATATAACAAGGTATTAGAGAAAGCCAAAATACCAAATTCATGGATGGAGGCATATATAGCATTAATTCCAAAGGAAAGTACAGACAATCAATTCATTCAAAATTATAGGCCAATCTCACTGTTAAATGCCAACTATTCCTACTATTACTGAATAGCTACTATTCCCAATTACTGAAAAGAAATAAAAACAAAACAAAGATAATTACCAAGAATATCTATAGATATTATTACAGATGCCGGTATCGGAAAGCTGTAAAAATGTAATAAATATGTTAAAGATATAAATGTTGAATAAAAATTAATTAAAAAAAAAACAAAAAAACAAAAACAAAAACAAAATGCCATGGTATCTACTCTTTGGAACCATTATTCCCTGAGTAATTGAATTGGCCAGATCTCTTGAGTTGGTTCCCCTCCTTCTCCTCTGGATTCCTCCTCCAAAGGATCTCAGATTAATGGATCCATATCGGGACCCCCATATCTCCCACGGCTGCAGCCTTTGAATCCCCAAACTCTTTTCTTCCTCCTTCCTTCCCCTCCTCCATCTGGAGGAATAACCGGCATTCAAGGCCTGGGCCAGAGTCTTCATCAGACTGTAAAAGTGATAGTCATTTGTGAATCTTCCTCTGTTCCTTTTCTCCTGGGTCTCCAGTGGGGCTTTCTGGGTGCATCTTCTGCGGCCTTTGACAGAAAAGACGTTCTTTGAAAGAGAACAGAGAAAATAATAATCTTGAAACTTTTCTTCCACAAAGAAAAGGGGTTCAAAGGCAGAATCCTTTGGTCTTTTTTTTGCCAGATAACGAAAGTTCCAAATACTATGGATGTATTTGAGAAGTCTACGATTGTCCATTTCATATATTCCAAAATTAGTGAGGATCCAGATTTTCCCTTCAATGGGTCCTGGCAGACACATAAATGTTTCATGGAAAGGAAGGATTCTCCCCCAAATGGAAACATTTTCTATGAAGTGAACAAAGACGTTGACTTGTCTCCACTTAGAGAGGGAATCCCTGAGGGATGCTGTTGTGTGTCCAATTGTTGAGAACAGTTGTGATATAACCACACAAATTCCACTCCTGACAAGCACAGGAGGAAAAATCCTCATGAAATTCTCTCCATTTTCTGTGTCTGAAGCAAAGAGGCCAATCAGGGTCCATCTGAAACGGAGGAGCAGGTGGACAATTGCTGGGTACTGGAATCCTCCTTTGGGGAGAATTTGGTGGAAAAGGGGGAATTTCCTTTTATCACTCAGACCCTCTGAAACAATTGTACGACTGATCTGAAAAAGCAATGAAGAAAACTGTGTTATATTTGGGGTCAGATCAAGTCCAAAATATTAGATTTTAATACATCCAACCTGATTCTCATGAATGTATTAGAATAGTTTGTTAATCAGACATTGTTTAAAATATTAAAGACAGAATATTAGCAACATTGTATCATAATAATGAAAATAATAAGCAAATTAAAAACAATAATAATGTAAATCATATTACTGTATCACCCCTACAATTGATCACAATTAGATTAACATGTGCAAATGCCAACTGGAGTCGTAACAGCCAACACCCTGCTTTACTTTCAATTTCGTTTTCAGCTTGATTTGTATAAGGAGAAAAAAAAATCTGCTCCAGCAATTTAGCTCTTTGCAGCAAGCAGCTGAGCCCTGTGCAAAACAGCTGAGAACAACTCAGCTGAGAGTCAGGAGGCCGATCTAATCAATGGGCTAATTAGCCTATGCTGAAGCTGAAAGGAGTTGTTTTTTCTTGCTATTTGCTTGCAAGGAGTTAACTGCTGTGAGGCACAGGCCAAAGGGTGGGGGCCACCCTCTTTGCCACTTAGCGCCCCCCTGCTGCTCCCTTTTGCCTCTAGCGCCCCCTGCTGCTCCCTTTTGCCTCTAGCGCCCCCCTGCCGCCCCCCTTGCCTCTTACTGCCCCCTAAGGCATGGTACCGCCCACTTTGGGAACCACTGGCTTAACTACTTTACTACGATTCTATCAAAGTAGAATCCCACCACTGGGTCTACCCATTCATTTTTGCAGACACCTGCCTACTCATTTGTTTTCTTTTAACACTGATCAGCTGTAGGGCGACCCTTTGAAGTCCCCTGCAAGAGTTTAAACAGTTTTTTTCCCTCTAGCCATCAGCTGAGAGTCAGGAGGCAGCAATAGATTGGGAGTGGGGCCAAATAAAAGGTAAGAATAACGCGGGGGGGGTGGGGTGGGGTGGGGTGCGGGCGGGCGGGGGTGGAGAACCGGTTCGGTGACATCATATCGTCACCGCTACCGGCTTGTGGGAACCGAGCTGAACCAGGAGGAACCCACCACTGGACTGGAGGCTAAACATATGATGAACAGTTGTAGGAACTGGGCATGGCTGATCTAGTGAAGAGAAGGAATAAAGAATTTATTGTGCACGGTTCAAACTGCCCAAAGGCAAACAAAACTTTGAACCCCAAAGGGTTCTTCGTGACCAGTATTTATACCATTCAACTACATATACATATCAGAGAACTTTACTTTTAACACGTAGAAACTAACCTTCATCAATTTGCAAGGATCAAAGAGGAGAGGAAATAATAAACACCCCCTGACACATTCATGTTCTCTGCTAAGTGTCTCAAGACAAAACATAAGAAGATAAGGGACAGGAAGACGCCTCAAGGGCAATAAAGGAAGCAGCATTTGTTATCTGGGCATATACATGACATTTGGGGTGCAATAAACAGTGAATTACAGGATGCATTTGTTTTGGGTCAAGACACCCTTTTACAGATAAGTACCTTCGTCAAATACCTTCGTCAATCCAGCAACCTTTTATTGGCACAGGAGAGGAAAGTCAGCCAGGGCCAAAATATTAGGTCCCTAATATTTGAGGTTTAATCCAATATCAGAATTTGGTCTGCCTTATAGGTTGTTTCTCTCCTTGATTAGTTTCTCTCCTTTGTTTCTTGTCTTGCCTTCTACTACTTTGTAAAATTGGTTGACCTCTTCTTTGTACCAGACCCTCAAATTTTGCTACATTGCAAAAGAGAAATTCATGTCCAGCTATATTATAAATTAAGAAATCAAATTGAAACAGATTTGGAAAAATGGAAAAATTTACAATTATCTTTAATGGGGAGAATAGCATTAATCAAAATGAATGGATTGCCAAGATTGTTGTTTCTTTTTCAAACAATTCCGATAAAGTTGGAGAAAAAATACTTTGAAAGTTTGAATAAAATGATGTAAATACATTTGGCAAGGGAAAAAAGCGAGAATTAACCTTAAATTGCTTCAAGACTCCAGGTTTAGAGGAGGATTTGGTTTACCAAATTGGGAATTGTATCATGGATTAAAGAATGGATCTTATTGAGAAATACAAGACTATTGACTTTGGAAGGACATGACCTACAACTAGGATGGCATGCTTTCTTACGGTATGGAAAAAATCGGATTCATGGATATTTCCAGAGACATTGTGTAAGGAAGGGCTTGTTGGTAGTATGGGAAAGAGTGAAAGAAAAACATTATATGGAAGTACCAATGTGGCTTTCAACAATAGAAGCGTTGACACATCCAAATATGATTAACATGGACAAGATTGTAAGATATAAAGAGAGATATTTTAACAGAGAAGGGAGAATTAAAACAGAAACAAGACTTAGAAAAAAAAGGGATTGAGACTGACTGGTATACACGGCTGCAGATACAATCAAGATATGATAAAGACTTGAAACAATATGGTTTTAATTTGGGGGAATCAGAGTTGGATCAGATAATGATTGGAAAGAATGAAAAAATGATTAAAAGACTATAATTATTTGTTGCAAATTAGATTGGAAGATGATGAGGTAAAAGAGACAATGATAACATGGGTGAAAAATTTTGGATATGCAATAGAATTAGAGAAATGGCAACAACTATGGGAAAGGAATTATAAATTGACAATGGCAACTGCATATAAAGAAAATCTATATAAAATGTTTTATAAGTGGCATATGCCAGCAGAAAGATTAGCAAAGATGTTTAAGGATAATTCAGCCAAACGTTGGGACTTCCGGTTGGTGAGCTTCAGCGGTATGGCGCGGAGTGGGTGACTGCTACCCCTCAACGTCCTTTATCACTGCGTTTTGGGGATCCCTTTGGGGGCGTGAGGATTCGGAGGATCCCACGGACGAAGGAGAGAGCCAGGGGAGTGAGAAAGCGACAAGCAAACACTTCTCACAAGACCGGGAGGCTCTGTCAAGCCAACGCAGTGAGTCTGACAGCAAATGTCAGACCTGAAGCTGTAGCCGCCAACAAAGCAGAAAGGAAGCAAGGGGAGATCGGAGGTGGCAGTGGCGAAACTGAGACGTACCACCCCCATCTAGACGCTTTGGAGATTAACGAGGAGCCGGTGGAATCGGGTGAGAGGAATTCGAAGGCTAAAGGAGCGGTGTCTGCGATCAGAGAGTGGATTGCATAAGAAGAACCCGATAGCCGGAGCAGCGAAAGAGAGGGTGAGGAAGCGATTTTGTACACGTGGAAAGTGGTCCAATAGGTGCAGTGGAAATAGGAGCTTCTGAGAGAATTTTTGGGGCTTTTTTGCTATCATCAGGAAAGAGCGGAGAGATTTGACTTAGCTGGACCGGGTCGTTCTGAAAAGCAGGAAGTGTGGCCATTAGGGGCAAAGGAGAACTGCCAGTCATCATTAGGACTACATAGAAGACTTCCGTATATTGAGAGAACTGGGGACAGCGTTAACTATTTGTGTGCCTGACTTGGAGTGAGACCTAGATTGAGAAAACACCATCTGGGGCACCTTTAATAAATTGGAATATTCAACTTTAGACTCTGTTTCGCTCACGATAATAACTGGAACTATTTTACTTTCCAAACGAGATTTCTGTCTATTTGGTAACCCTATGACACTTCTTTACGTGTGAGATATTTTGAGGCTTCTACTGATAATTTTTGTACTTTAAATTCTGCATTAATTGTTTACTGCAAATTACTAGCTAATAACTCTTATTTACTTACATATAGCTTTTTCATAAGATACTTATATTTTTATTAATACTAAATATAATTTTTAGCTTATGGTAGATTGTCTTAGTGGAATAGGCTTTGATTTATGAATATTTATGAATATTTCTTATAATTAACTGTTTCTCTAGATAACTATTAATTTAGCGGATTAATTATAGTGACTTGTTAATTAATTAAGTATTTCTAAGGTTTAGTGTATCTTTTTAGAATTTTACTTATCGGTAATTAATTATATGATCATAGTTTAAGTAATTTCTCAAATAATTAACACAAATTGTTATACTCAATTAATTTCCCTAATTCTTGTAAATCTGCTAATTGATCTAGTGTGTTAATTAATTCGATAGAATCCAGTTGTACTGGAGGATTTAAAGTTTAATAGGTCAAGAATTATTAATTATACTGCAATAGCGATTTTACCAATCAAAGAAGTTACTGGAAATAACCAAAGGAGATTAATGATCTAGGGGAAATTTTCTTAATTATCAGACACCTTATATCCATCTCATAAGTAACAGAACCTTTAAAAAAAAAGTTTTAAAAAAACTAAAATAGGGAATCTAATCTGGATCTTTAGCAACAGCAAATAAAGGAAATTGTGGCAGGTGCCACTGAATGATTATTTGGAAAAATATAGAATATATAATAAGAGAGCAAAAGTCAATATTGAAAAAAAATGGTGAACATGACCACAACAATTCTGAAAACGGGCAAAAAAGTACCATCAAATCCTACTTTATCGATGTCATCTCCAGCCATTCAGAAGCTCTCTGAAGGCTCACAGAAATCAGATAAACTGCCAACAACGCCATCATTGCAAACAGTTCAGGCCTCTTTGTCATTAATTCAAGAAACAATGCTTGCAATGCAAGAGAAACTTGTCAATAATCATACAGAATTGAAGCTCGATATGCACGCTTTAGATTCTAAGATGAGTGAGATTCAAGCGTCTATAGCTAATAATGTAAAAAGAATCCAAAAAGTTGAGGAAAGGATGGAACAAAATGAAAAGAAGTTAGACAGAGTAGATCAAACTCTCTCGGTTCAGGGTAAGGAAATGGAAGACACATTGATACATCTCGAAATGGATAAGGCTTCATTCTATCTCCGATTCCAGAATATTGCTGAAGATAAGGATGAAGATTTAGGAGACAAGATGGCGGAGCTAATAGCGGAAACGCTACAGCAAGATAAGCAGGACATTATTAGGGAGCTTGATGAGATATATAGGGTTCAAACAAATTATGTGAGAAGGAACAAGCTCCCTAGAGAGGTCCATGTAAGGTTTGCCAGGAGGAAAGTGAGAGATATCCTATACAATATCGCGAGAGAGGAAACAATTACATTTAGAGGGAAGGAAGTAAATATCCTCAAACAAGTGCCAAAAAGAGTGAGGGACGGAAGGAGGAATTATAGATTCTTGACGAGTCAGTTGAATAGAAGAAACATCCTATTCAGATGGCTCCTGCCAGAGGGGTTGTTAGTATCTTGGCAAGGAAGAAAGATAAAAATTGATAATCTTAGTGCTGCACAAGAGTTCTTAGACCAAATAAGAGGTCAAGAAGAGGAGCGAAATAGTAAGGAGGAGGTTGATATAGTCAACACTGAAGAAGAAACGTCCCAAGAACAAAGCACTAGGGAGGATATAGAAGACGAGAAGAAAAGAGGAGGAGAAGAAGAAGAAGAAACAGGAAAGAAAACCCGACTGGTGAGAGCAGTAACCTTAAAAAACAAGAACTAGGCAGCAGTAACAGATAATAAGAATGAATGGCTTGAAAATTTTGTCTCAGAATGTTAATGGTCTAAATGATTATAAGAAGAGAAAGTTAGTACTGTCAAAATTGGTAAAACACAATCCGGATATTATTTGTATACAGGAGACTCACATAAAAAAAGATGAGGCCAAACAGCTAGAATTCTCCAAATTTGGTAAAGTTTTTGTGTCCTCAGCCGAGAAAAAAAAAGGGGGGGTTGCTATATATGTCAAGAAAGATATAGAGGCAGAATTGAAATATAATGACACCAAAGGAAGAATTTTAATAATTGAGGTAAAGAGAGGTAATGCCAAAACGTTATTGGTAGGGATATATGCCTCAAATAAGAAACAGGGTCAATTTTATTGGAAACTGCAAGAGCAGTTAGGAAAATGGGAACATAGCGAATTATGTATGTTGGGTGACTTTAATGGCATTGTAGACCCTATTAGAGATTATTAAAGTGGGAAAATTAAGAAAAATAAAAGAATACCTCTACCAAAAAGTCTACTAAATCTTTGACTTAGTGGATGAATTAAATCTAATAGATATCTGGCGAACACTACGTCCTGCAGATACTCAATATACTTTTTATTCATCCCCGCAGAACTCTTGGTCTAGCATAGACATGGTTTGAGTTACCAGGAAATTAGGTTTGGAAATAGAGAAGGTAGAGATAAATACAAGTACATGGGCAGATCATAAATTTCTTGAAATAAATTGGATCTATACAAAAAAGATAACTCAAAAGAGATGGAGATTAAATACGAATATATTGAAGGAAAAAGAGTTCATAGTTAAATTAAATGAAGAGGTCAAGAGGTTTTTTCTTGAAAATGGAAATAAAGGTACGCCTCGAGAAATAATGTGGGACACGATGAAGGCGTATGTGAGAGGGGTGGCAATTTCATATATGGCGTTTAAGAATAAAGAGAAAAGGAAGGAGAGAGAGGCCCTTATTAAGAAATTAAAAGACGCAGAAAATAAATTATTGCTGAAGCAGGGAGAGGAGACGTCAAAACAGAATTGGATGTTAGCGAGGCATAGGTTGAACATCTTAGATCAGGAGGAGGTAGCGGAAAAAATAAAAAGAGCTAAACAATACCACTTTGAGAATGCCAATAAGTCCGGAAGGTGGCTCGCGTATAGACTTAAAAAAGAAAGTGAAAAAAGCCAGATTCTGGTATTGGAAGACTCTAAGGCAACCTCCTGACAAAAGAAGAGGATAAATTAGTTTGGGTAAGAGATTTTTATGAAGCATTATATAACGAAAAAGAGACTAAGGCTGAGGAGGTAGAACAATATTTGATCGAAACTAATTTGCCCTCAATAACAGAAGAAAAAAGGGATATGCTAAATAGACAGATCTCAATACAGGAACTTGAAACCGCTCTCTCTAAAATTAAAAAGAATAAAACTCCAGGCCCTGATGGATTACCAGGGGAAATCTATTCAAAATTAGATGAACCACTAAAATTAGAATTGTTAGAGATTTTTAATGAGATATTTATTTATTTTATTTTTATTTTATTTTTATTTATATGCTGCCCTTCTCCGGAGACTCAGGGCGGCTTACAATGCGTATTGACAGGTATAAGCATTCCAGAAACATGGAGGGAAGCGTACATCACTCTCATACTGAAGGAAGGTGCCGATCCGAAATACATAGCAAATTATAGGCCAATTTCTTTATTGAACTCTGATTATAAACTTTTTATGTCTATCATAGCAGAAAGAATGAAAAATATTTTAAATCTCTGGATTCATAAAGACCAGAACAGATTTTTACCTGGAAGACAAATCAGAAATAATTTGAGAACGGTATTAAATGTTATAGAATATTACGAACAACATTCAGATAAACAGCTGGCGCTAGTCTTTCTGGACGCCCAAAAGGCATTTGATAATTTAAATTGGAGCTTCATGGTTAACCAAATTAATTCAATGGGTTTTGGGACCAATTTCAGGAAGATGATTGAAAATATATATCATAATCAGAAGGCAAACATCTTAATAAACGGGGACAAGACTAGAGCATTTCAAATTCAAAAGGGTGTAAGACAAGGGTGTCCCTTATCCCCCTTACTTTTTATTTTGGCACTAGAGGTCCTTCTTAGGAAGATTAGAGCTAATAATGAAATTAAAGGACTTAAGATAAGGAAAGAAAATTTTAAAGTGCAGGCCTTCGCTGACAACATGGTGTTAATTGTAGAAGACCCACTAGAGACTGGCCCAAAAGTCTTGCAAGAATTAGAGAATTATGGTAAAGTTGCAGGCTTCAAACTTAACAAAACCAAAACTAAGATAATAGCGAAGAATATGACAGAAGTACATAAACTAGAGCTAGAAACATTGCTAGGTATCCAGGTAGTGAAAAAAATAAAGTATTTGGGTGTATGGCTAACCTCTTGGTACTCATCATTAATAGAAAATAATTATACCCCATTATTACAAAGAATACAACAAGACTTGGAGAGATGGAAAAGGTTAAAACTGTCCCTTATAGGTAAAATTGCTGCAATCAAAATGAATATTCTCCCTAAAATATTATTTTTGTTCCAAAATATTCCAGTGAAATTAGATTAAAAATTCTTTTTAGAACTAAATAAAAGTATGAGGCTCTTTTTATGGGAAGGGAAAAAGTCAAGGATTTCATATAAGATTTTACAAGGGAAAAGAAATCTGGGCGGCTTTGGTCTCCCGGACTGGGAGACATATCAAAAGGCAGCCAAATTAGTCTGGATCAAGGAATGGGTCACATTACAAAATAGAAGAATTCTGACCTTAGAAGGGCATGATCTGCAAGAAGGATGGCATGCCCATTTATTGGACCCCAGAAATAAGAAAAATTCCCTTTTTCATCGACATAAAGTGAGGGAGACTCTGATTCAAACATGGGAAGAAATCAAGCAGCGATTTTATGTTAAAGTACCAAATTGACTCTCCATTATGGAGGCTCTATTTGACCCAAATAGGCGAGATATCCAAATGTTTGCTACATATAAAGAGTTATTAGATGGAAACGGCAATCTTAAATCTTTAGATATATTAAGAGATCAAGGTCTCAACATAGACTGGTGGAATTATTTGCAGATTAATTCTAGGTACAAGAAGGATAGAGATCAATTCGGCATTGAACTCAAATATAGAAGTCTAGACAAAATTTTATTGGGTCAAGAAAAGAAAATGCTTGCTAGATTATACAACCTGTTAATAGATGAAGATAGGGCAGAGGCTATAGCTAGAAATCAATTGAATGTTTGGAAAAAAAATATAGGATATAGCATAAACTTTAATGAATGGGAAGAAGCCTGGAATAGGAATTATCAAATGACAAAAGCCGCAACGTATAGGGAAAACCAGTCTAAGATGCTCCACAGATGGCACCTAGCGCCAGCGAGACTAGCAAAAATGATTCCCAACGTCTCAGCAACTTGTTGGAAATGTGGTAAAGAAGTAGGCACCTTCTTTCATATGTGGTGGTCCTGCCAAATATCAAAAAAGTTTTGGTCTAAAATTCGGGTCTGGTTGAGGAAGATAATTGAAGAAGAATTAGACCTAGCCCTGGAAATCTTCCTTTTGGGTATAATTAGGGAGAGGATGGCTAAAGAAAAAATTCAATTTATAATCCACATCACCACGGCAGCTAGGCTAGTATACACAAAATCATGGAAGGACAATACTTCTCCTTCAGAGGAAAACATAATTAATAAGATCTTAGAGTATGCGGAAATGTCTAATTTAACGAATGAGCTAAATAATGGTGAAAAGTCCAAGCACTATGCAGTATGGGGTAGATGGTACGAGTGGCTTTATAACAGGAAGGAGAGATGAGAATAGGTACATTTGTATTCTTGTATTTGAAATGTGAATTACAACTGTGGTATATTTGATAAATATGTATAGACACTGTACTTCCGACAATATTGGAAATATCTTGTATTTTTTCTTTGTTTTTATAAAACTAATAAAGAATATCTAAAAAAAAATCAGCCAAACATTGGAAATATTTGCATTTGCTGGGATCATACTATCATATGTGATGGACATGTTTAGAAGCAAAAAGTTATTGGTTTAGAATACAGAAATGGTTGGAAGAAATATTATATAAATCTATAGAATTAAAACCAGAGGTTTTTTAATTGGGTATTCTCCCAGAGAGATATAGTAAAGAAGATGTGTATTTAACTATACATATAATAACAGCAGCAAGAATTGTTTGCACAAAATTGGAAGACAGAAAAAATTCCGTCAGAAGGTGAAGTAATAAAAAAGATTTTCGACTGTGCGGAAATGAATAGATTAAGAATAAGAGATAAACTTTGGAATCAATCATACAGATGAAAAACATTATAGAGGAATATGGTCTGGTTTCAGGTTTTAGTCTGAACCAGAAAAAGACTAAGATGATAGTTAAGAATATGTTGGAACCACAAAGGAGTGAACTGGAAAGGTTGGCAGGCTTTGAAATAGCCAGAAAGGTGAAATATCTAGGAGTTCAGGTTGCAGCTTCTAATATAAAACTTTTTCAAAATAATTATGAGGAATTGTGGCATAAGATTCAAAAGGACCTTGAAACTTGGAAGAAACTGCAACTATCTCTACTTGGCAGAATAGCAGCTATTAAGATGAACGTTCTACCTAGATTTCTGTTTTTGTTTCAAATGCTTCCGGTGCTTAAAAGTGATAAGACTTTGATGAAATGGCAAGCAGGTCTAAATAAATTTATTTGGAATGGGAAAAAACCAAGAGTTAAACTTAAAATCATGCAAGATGTTTGTGAAAGAGGTGGCCTCAAAGTTCCAAACCTACGTTTATACTATGAGGCAGCAGTGTTGACACAAGTGGGTGACTGGTTTGGAACAACGAAAACAGAAATTTTGAATATAGAAGGCCATGATCTGGAATTTGGTTGGCATGCATATTTATTCTATGAAGATAAGTTGGATAGAGTATTCAACAGTCACATTTTGAGACATGTTTTGATGAGAGTTTGGAAGAAGCACCAGCTTCAATTGGATTACAAAATACCTTTGTGGTTGGATCTTGGGCAGATTATGCCAAATATAAAGTCACTCAGGGGGATTTTATACAAAGAGATGCTTTTTAATGATGGGGGCAGATGGAGTTTGAAACCTTTGTTTCTGTTGGAAGAAGGGACGAATTTAACTTGGTTGCAGTACCTTCAACTTCAAAAGATGAAGATGGAGAGAAGATCAGAAAATTGGACTAATGTCACATGAAGAAGATTTGGTGACTCAGATAAAATGTAAAGGGCCGGTGCATATTAAGCAAGTGTATAATTTATTGTTAGAAAGAGATTCAGAGGGTGAATTAGTTAAAGATTGTATGATAAAATGGGCACAGAATTTTGCAGAACCAGTAATGTTGGAAACATGGGAAAAGATCTGGGTCCAGAATGTTAAATTTATACAAGCACAGAATGTGAGGGAAATTTTTTATAAGATGTTTTATAGATGGCATTTAGATCCCAAAAAATTATCATGTATGTATCCAAATGTTCAACCTAAATGTTGGAGGTGTGATTGTTTGGATGCAACATATTTTCATATTTGGTGGACTTGCAGAAAATTGAAAGCATTTTGGATTAAACTTTGGTGGGTTATGCAGAATATTTTGAAGAAGAAGCTTGAATTTTCTCCTCAGTTTTTTTTTTGCTGAGGATAGTTAAGGATTGCTCACCGACTGAAACGAGATTGATCTTATATATGATTACTGCAGCTAGACTACTGATTGGTCAATACTGGAAAAAAGATAGTGTACCTACTATAGAGGAATGAATATTGAAGATGTCTAATTTTGCAGAAATGGCTAAGATTTCTGCATACCTAAAAGACAGGACCCATGAAGCCTTTGCTAAGGAGTGGATGAAATGGGTAGAGTACACGCAGAATAAATATCAAAGTAAGAAGTTTCAACTAGCATTTGACTCATAATTATATCTATTAATTATTTTATTATATATTTGAATTTATATTTTTATTATGCTATATATTTTTATTAATATTTAGATACATTATAAGGTTTAAAATAAGTTTATATATTTGATAGATTGCCTTATATTATCTAATTTTAAAAAGAAATTTATGATGTATTATTTGAATTTTATATACTTTTTAAAATAATATTACTAAGATTGAATATTGGGAATTATATTTAATGTTAAACATTTATATGATATTTTATTCTAAAAATTTATGATGCTCAAAATTAGTTTTTTTATATATTTGTTATATTTGCAACATTTGTTAGATTGCTATGAGTTTTTACAAATGATTTATGGTTACTATATATTTGAATTAGGGGGGTAAAAGATGTTAGAAGTCTAGATTAATATTTTTTTATTATTTAAGGTTAAATTTGTTATATTTTTTAGCTGGATCTCTCCTATTTTTTTTTTTTTGTTGTTGTTGTTTGATGTTGATTGATATATATGATTGGTTAATAAAGGAAGTCAGGGGGGAAGAGGGGAGGGATAGGGGGGAAAGGGAGGGGGTGGTAGTTGGGTGGGGGGAGTGGGGGGGGAAAGGGGTATAAAAATTGTATTGTAAAACTTTTTCAATAAAAAAAAGAATAAGAGATAAAGAGCAATCAGTGTATTTCAAGACATTTATATATGGTTAGAAAAGAAATATGAAGATAAGAGGATAGATAAATGATTTAGATAATAGAAAGTTAAATGAGGGAGAGGATAAAAAAGAAATAGAAACCCAGATGACACCAGAGTAAATGAAAAGGGGGGATGGGAGGGGGGAAAAGAAAGAAGAAAATAAGAATAAGTGTACAATTATGATGATAAATACTGATAGAATAAATCTGAAAAGAAATTGAAAGGAAGTATATACTATTAGAATACAGGAGTTGTTCGGATACCAAAGAAGGAGAATATTCCACAGCAAAGAAGGTAGAAAGGAAAGAGGAGTAGAGGGTAGAAAGAGGAGAAGGAGGGAGAGGAATGGAAGAAAGGGAAAAGAGAGGAAGGAAGGGGAGGGACAGGAGTAGGAGAGAAGGTGAGTAGGGGGGAAAGAAGAGAGGAATGGGGGAAAGGAAGGGGAAGTAGGATGAGGTAGGAGAGGAGAAAGGAGAAAGTAGGAGAGGAGTTTTATAATATGGAGAGTAAAACTGGATGCAGTATTCCAAGTGCGGTCTTGCCAAGGCATTATAAAGCGGTACCAATACTTCATGTGATCTTGATTTTATCCCTCTGTTAACGCAGCCTAGGACTGAATTAGCTTTTTTGGCTGCTGCCACATGTAGGGATGGAAGAATTAATTCGGGCAGAATGCAGCAAACTGCTTCCGTTTCTGGTGTCATGGATCTTCTTCCTGGATGATCTCATTCAGGCTCTGGTCTGTGTTATCTGACCTTCCTTCTGAGTGGGGGAACAGGGAGGAGGATTTTCCAATTAGAACGCTGTTGCTGTCCTGCCTTTTATCTGCCTGTGTAAAACTGTATAAAAAATAAAGCTCTCTGCGAGAGCGGGAGAGACATCTTTGATCAGAGCAAATGCCTGGCCTCTGATTTTCTACAGCCACATATTTCTGGCTCATATTTAAGTGATTGTCCACTAGGACTCCAAGATCCCTCTCACAGTTACTGCTATGGAGCCAGGTTTCACCTCATCTGTAAGTGTACATTTGGTTTTTCTAGCCTAAGTGTAAAACATTACTTTTCTCTACAATGAATTTCATTTAGTTAAATAAACCCAGGATTCAAGTCTATCTAGATCTATCTGGATCTTGAGCCTATTTTGATGTTGGCTATTCCTGCCACTTTGGTGCCATGTGCAAATTTGTTGATTTCCCCATTTCTCCCCTCATCCAAATCATTCATGAAGGTGTTGAAGAGAACTGGGCCTAAAATGGAACCTTGGGGTCCCCCACTGCTTGTTTCCCTCCATGCAGACGTAGTTCCATTGAGGACCACAGGCTGAGCCCATCTGGGGGTGATGCTGTCTATCCCACATATTTTCAGCTTCCCGAGAAATAGGTTGCGGTTTCTTTGTCAAAGTCTTTCTGAAATCCAAGTACTGTATAAAACATGCACTGCATTTCATTGGTCCACTAATTTAGTCATTTTTGTCAAAAAACAAAATAACATTTATTTATGATCTGTTTTTTGATCCAGCATTAGTCCTAGTAAGTCATTCATATCTATACTGAAGAACAAGGGGTCAAATATGCACCTTTCCCTTCCCCCTTGGTAAGCATAGATCCTTCTTCTCATGGCCCCATTGAGCCCAAACCTCCCTCTCAAACAAGGGTTTGGATCAGGGCCAACAGGCTGAGCTCCATTTTGAGGGCAAAATATTTTCTCCATCATATTTCTCTATTTATTGAGTCAAATGCTACACTAACATCTAGAAAGTAGCAAACCTTGTTTTACCTCACTGATATAGATGAGATATTTCAGGACAAATTTGTTGCCAATATTAGTTTATTAGTTTATCCATTATTTCTTATAAAATCTATATAGCTTTTCACTCTACCTAAAACCTTCTGGTTCTTCTGCAAAGAATGATTTTTTCTCAAGTTTAACTAAGAGGATCATGGCATAAATTTTAGCCACAATATCTGCTAGGTCTATAATTGCTAGAGTAATTTTTATTCCACTTTTTAGATGGATAAAATGCTACTATAGCCAACTTCAATCCAACTGGATAGGGCAGGCCTTATTTATCTGTGAAAATGAAGATGTTAATAGAGGCCACAACAACCAGGGATATTTTTTGATCAGTTAAATAGTTGTTAGAATATCTTCTCCAGGGAATGTATTGCTTGCATTTCAGGTCTTTTATGATTAATCTCAACATGAACATAATGGGGTAAAATATTGATGTTTTTGCTAATATGTAGAAAAGCAGCTCTTGGATTCCATGGAGAAGACATGATTGCATCTATTACTCACCCACCACCACCCACCCCTCACTTTACCAGAACGAGAAACACACACACAAACCTGAGGGACTTTGTAGGTGCCTCCTAATGTTGACATCTGGATGGAGATGCCCCTTCTAGCTGCATCAAGAAGAGCCAGGAGGTTCTCCTCCCTTCCACAGCTGTAGTTGGGGACATTGGCTTCTCCAGTAGAGAGCATGTCCAGCAAGGCATCTGAAGTGTGGAAAGTGCTCCAATAGTTGTTATGGATGTTGTAGCCCAGTGTGAGATTGTGCAGGAGGTTGACCGTTTGAATGTTGAAAATGAATAGTAAGCAAAAATAAAAATTGTAAGAAGTCCTATTGAAAAAAAAGTTATTATAATCAACAGCCACAACAAATACTTTTGTTATAAATAATATATATAATCCTCCACAAGCCTATTGAGCCTTAAACCAACATTGATCCAAAAGCAATGATCAGTTACACAAATATGGGAATGGGTTGAGGTACGGCAACTACAACTGATTCCACCACTACTTTAAATAAAATTCATTATTCAAGTGATAAATTAAGGATTGAACAGAGAGAGGAAAATAATCTATAGGCCTTTCATCTTTTTTTCAGGCCCCTTTTTGAGTCTCTTTCACAAAATCAGACCAAAGAGAGAAGCCATGGAAATCAAAATCATTCAAGAAATTAGATATATTCCCCAATATAGGAATAAATAGGAAAAAAAATAGAAAAGAAGGAGAGTGTTTGAACGGAAGGAGTGCAACTCCATCACCCTGAATGACTTACGGATTATGGAAAACAAACTGAAGAGAAGGAGCCACGTTGAAAAGCAACTTTGTATGCAATCTTTCATCTCCACTGGCGACTATATTGATTAGATGGTCTCCTGGGCTGTAAAAGCTCTGTGGAGGTTTTCCATCCTGGTGCCCCAAACTCAGCGGGCATTTCATTCTCAGCTTCCCAGAGACTGGATGGGACACCAGCAGCATCAGAAGCAGAAGCAGGAGGTCCATCATTCATGGGGTGAATCAGTCAATCTCTTTTCTGTTTCTAAAGAAGAAGCAGAAGAATTCAAAGGACTCTCATAAGGTGGAATATGATCCAGTTGCTTTCCTGATTCAAACATAGAGAAACACTCAGCTTCATCTGGAAAGGAGGGAGACGTAGATTCAAGAGCACAGACTCTGCCTGTCCCCAAACTCCCTATTTCTCTGCCCAAAGTCTCCCCTGGAGGATTCGGCCAAAGAGCAGAGCTGAAACTTTTACCATAATTCTCCCTCTCAGGAGGGATCTCTGGATAATTCAAGTAGTTCTTGGATTCAAAGGTTGTTGGGAAATTCTCTGGAGGGAAATGAAAGGGAAACAATCTTCATGTGATTCAAAATAATAGGAGCAGAGATTGAATTAAATCGATCATCTAGAATTGAGACGTTTGGGAGCTCATGCTTCAAACTGGCCCCAGAGAGAGTACCCGGCACCTGTGGCTGAAGAAATGTGACATTTCCCCCCAAAAGACTTGGAGTTAAGAGTGAGGCTCATCTAAAGGCTAGATTCACTTTAGCAGCCCTTAAGACAGCTATAGGGACCCAATCCTTAACAGACCGTCTACCTGGGAAGATCCAGGCCTCTTGGGTAAAAAGGCAAAATGGGATCTCCTGGCTCTCTGGATACAACTGGATCCCCCCCCCCCACTGGATCCCGTCTAAAAGAGGGTCCTGTGATTTGGGGTTCAGCTCCATTAGGCTATTAGAAATGGTGTCTGTATTTAAAAACCCAGGCAGAGAATTTCTCCCCTTTCTCTGCCCTTAAAAACCATCAAACGAGACTTTGGCCCCCAGAAAAAAAGGTCTGGACCTGAGCAGCAAAAACAGAGGGAGCTGACAGAGGGATGTTGCCACAACAACAATAACACACACACACACATACAAAACTCCCCCCCCCCCAGCATCTCAACACAAAGGGAATCGAACTGGAGGCTGAGCAAGAGCTGCATCAGTGAGTCTTGCTCAGTCCTCTAGCTTAGGTGAGCTTCCATAGGAAGTGGCAGTCTACCACAAAAGAGCCAGGCCCTCTGGGCCAAAAGGGGAGAAATTAGGAGCTTTGGGGGCCTGTCCGTAGTTTCCCAGAGGCCTTGGGCTGGCCTTGGGGTGAGTAGAAAAGGTTGAGGAGGGGAGCTTGGATAGGATCCCAAGGGAGGCCTGTCATCTCCTTGGGATTCTACTGGCTGGATGATGTCATCCCTCCAGCTCAACTGTCAGTGAGCTGTCAATCATCGGAGAGAAGATGGCTTTCCTAGTCTTCTGGCTCTTCCCAATTGTGTAGCCAACTTCTCAGAGGTTGGGACATTCCAGGGGTGGGAACAGCCGTTTCTTGTCTTCTGAGGAAAGGGAAACTGTCCACAAGGGTTTTTCCGGGAGTGTCAGCCTCCGCTTTTTCATTGCTCGCTTGCTCGGCTGCCATTGTAACGGGGGGAGGGGGGGCTGTTGCAATGGCTGGGAGGGGGGAAGGGAGCTGGTGGAGGAGAGAAGAGAAAGTTTTCTTTGAAGCTGATAACTACTCAAGGTCAACGGTCGTGGCAGAGCAGGAGGATGGCACCATCGGGCGCTGCACCCCACATGAACCCTGGGGGGAATGTGGAGTGGATAATCCTGGCTGGACGGTTGGGGGAGGGGTTTTAAGGATGTTTTCCATGTGTAATTTTCACGCCTTTTGCTTTTCTCTGGTTGCACTCAGTCCATACTCAGTAAAAGCCCCTTTCTCTATGAAAAGGGAGTCGGGGTTTTTCTTTCCTGAGTATTGAAAGGAGATTTATCTTTAATCCTTTATTGGCACTAAGAGCCTGGTTTGATTACTTTCCATGTGATTAGGATCACCCAGCATCTTTAACCAGTGGTGGGATTCAAATCTTTTAACAACCGGTTCTGTGGGCGTGGCTTATTTGGGGGGCGTGGCTTATTTGGGGGCGTTGCTTAGTGGTCATGTGACCGGGTGGGTGTAGCTAGTTGGTCATGTGACTGGGTGGGCATGGCTATGTGCATAGGGACTACTCAGAGGGCTGAAAAAAGTGATTTCTGACCAGTCCTTGCACTATTGACCATTCCTCGTACTTACGACTGTCCACACATTTATGCCCGTTGAGCATTCTTAACAACTGTGCCACTCATTTCACAATTGGGGTGCTTCCCTTCACCATGGTGACAAGATAGGGCGCAAAATGTAAAATGTGAGGACAGTTTAAGTGTCAATTTCTCAGCCTCCCTGGCCCTCCTGTGAGCTCAGCCAAACGATGTCTGGAGGTGTCCAGGAACTGAGGGGGAAATTGGCTTTGCAGAGTGAGAGGGACCCTCTGTGTGGAAGAATGGAGACTGACCCAGAGGCTCTGTGCAAACTCCCCTTTTCCTCTTGTCTGAATGGAGGAATTCAGCTGATCCCAGTCAGGGAGGGAAGTGGATGATGGGGCTCCAGGAGACTCTGATTGGGGAAGGAATCTTTCCCAAAGAAACAGAGAAACCTGCTGTGTCTCAGGGCTGGGAGGGGGTCCGATGCCCCCACTGGAGCCCCCAGAGGCTGCAAAAAACAGAGTGGGTGAAATTGGAAGGGATGATTTTAAAAAACCCTCTTCCTCCTTGTGAGAAGAGAAACTCCTATATCTGCACAAGGCTAGGAAAGATTCCATGCAAACAGAAGTAGGAAAGACAGTTTTTATTTTAGTTATATTTTTCCCCAGTGTTTTATTATTTTTACAAATGACTAAAGGAGGTGAACATGTCCAACTTTTCTTCTTTCTCCTCTATTCCCCACAACAATCACCCTGTGAGGTGGGCTTGTCTGAAAGAGAGTGTCTGTCCCGAGTTCAGCAAACAGGCTTTCAGGGCTAAGGCAGGACTTGAACTCAGGATCTCTTGCTTCCTAGCCTGCTGCCTTAACCATTATCAGTGTTAAGGCAGGGTGGATTTTGGGCAAAGGCCCTGCTGGTCACCACTGCCGCCTCGTCTTCCAGCAGAACCCCAAGTCCCCGTCCCCCCCGGGTCTTTCTGGGGTAGAGCAGCCCCATCCGAGAGCAAAGGAGAGAAACTCCTGGACACAGAGAGCCCCTCCCCCATCACAGCCCCTCCCTCTTGTCAGGGTTCAGCTAAGACTCACGGCCTGTAGGGGGCAGCATAGAGTCTGGCCCTGAAGTCCTAGCTGGGCCCTGGGAATGGAAATCGGGGCCTCCAGGTGATTGGCTCAAAGCCCCCAGCTACCTTTGATGCCTAAGGCAGGACTAGAACTCAGAGTCACTTACTGATTGGTTCAAAGTCACTAAAGCCCCACCTTTTCTTGATAGGTTGCAAGATAGGTTGGCCACTGCCTTCTCCTCAACCTACCCCTGGCATTTCCTGGTGGTCTCCCAGCCCTGCTTAAATCCAGCCCTGCTTAAGCTTTTCCAAATCAGCCTCCTGCTGCATCCTACAGGTAGTCCTCGAGTTACGACCAGAATTGGGACCAGAAATGCCATTGCTAAGCCAGGTTGCTAAGTGAATGTTTATTGCCACAGTTGTTAAGCGAGTCACTGGAGTTGTTGAGTGAATCCTGCAGTCATGAAACAAACGCCGTTTCGCCCACTGACTTTACTGCAGGGCTGAAATGCTCCCGGTTCGGACCGGCTCTGGCGAATAGGTAGCGATGGCGGCGGGCAGTTCGGAGAACCGGTAGCAAAGATCCCTGCCTCCCCCCCATGCCCAGCTGAGCCGCGCGATCATCAGAGCCCTTTTTTTTCTTTTAAATGGCTGTGACGAGCCAAACTCTGATGATCCGATCAGGCAACTCAGCTGGGATCGTCAGAGCCTTTTGAAAGCCTTTTTTTACATGGTTTTAAATGTAAAAAATGGTTATAAAAGTAAAAAAAAAATTGGCCACGCCCACCCAGTCACATTACCCCCCTCCCCCCCAAGCCACGCCCACAGAACCGGTAGTAACAAATGTTAGATTTCACCCCTGCTTTAACCCGCGTGTGGGTCCCTCGTTGGAGCCTTTGATTGAAAATGGTACAATTCCAGATGGATATTTACGTAGCCAACAATCCTGGGTCTCCCAAGATAAGAAAAAGAACAAAGATGGGGGGAAATTTCTGACAATGGAATACAACTGTAACCTTCAAATTGTAGGCCAGTATTCGGAGGTTAGAAGGTACCCCATAACCTTTTGTGGCCCTAAGGCATGTCGCTCTATGGATTATTTTTGTGTTTCTCACAGCTTAGTCTCAGGGGCAACTTTGGTCTTAACGCTACCAAGGCCAGAAAGGATCATCTTTCTTTTTAAAAATTGATTTATATGCCGCCCTTCTCCGGAGACTCAGGGCGGCTTACAATGCGTTAAGCAATAGCCTTCATACTTTTCTATATTTATACAAAGTCAGCTTATTGCCCCCACAGTCTTGGTCCTCATTTGACCTACCTTAGAAAGGATGGAAGGCTGAGTCAACCTTGAGCCTGGTGAGATTTGAACTTGCAGTAACTGCAGGCAGCTGAATGTTAATAACAGGCTTTAGTCTGCTGTGCCACCAGGCCCAATGATCTTGAAACTTTCTTTCCACAAAGAAATGGGGTTCAAAGGAAGAATCTCCTTTGTTTATGTGGAACGGGGGAAGTTGAAACAATGTCCCATGTGATTTTTGATTGCCCCCAATTCTCAGCTTTGAGAGAACATCAGCTGGGCAGGATCTTTTATACCAGCACCCCTCAGTCTAAAGAGTGCTTCTTGCAACACTGACTGTTAGGTTCTGACTTGCAGCTGGGGAAATGGATTGCCAAATTTGGGGTAAAGTTGATGGAAAAAAGGACAAAGTTGGTGCAGCAGAATGTGGTAGATTGTAGGAAAGATCATTTGATTTAACAATGGAATTTTAATAGTAGTTTGAAGACTGATTGGGTAGATGCAGGGGTGACATTATAATATAATTTTAATCATATTTAACTTGTATTTCAAATGATTGTATTTTATTCCGATTTCATTTTAGATCATATTTTATTCTAATTTCATTTTAAATCGTGCATTATTCCAATTTAATTTAAATTGTTTTACCAAACTTTTGTAATGATTTGTTTCTGGAACTCTGTACTTTGAAATGGCCCCAGGCCTAATCAATCAATCAATCAATAAATAAAAATATTGCAAACCTTGTTATTCAGTCTGGATATTAATGTTTTACCAGGACTAAGAAAGGATTCTAATGCATGTCCAAAGTGCTAAATTATTTATTTAGCAGATGGGAAAGGTATAATTAGCCAGGAGACCACAATGTTAGTACATACTATTTGTTTCACCACTGAGGAGTGCTAGTCAGATTCAGATTTTATTTATTGATTAGCCCTTTGGGCCATATCAAGTGCAGAATTACAAAGACAAATCATTACAAAGGTTTGGTAAAACAAATTAAGTAAAATTGGAATAACTCACAATTAAAATACAATTGGAATAAAATACAATTAAAATACAATTGGAATAAAATACGATCTAAAATAAATTCAGGATAAAATACAATAATTTAAAATACCATTTAAATATAATTAAATTTATACTTATATTTATAATGTCGCCCCGCATCTACCCAATCAGTGTTGACTGCTATTAAAATTACATTGTTAGATCAAGTGGTCATTCTTACAATCTACCGCATTTTGCTGCACCAACTTTGTCCTCCTTTCCATCAACTTTACCACAAATTTAGCAATCCATTTTACCAACTGCAAGTTGGAACCTAACAAACAATATCGCCAAAAGTGCTCTTTAGACTTAATGGTGTTGGTATAAAAGATCCTGCCCAGTTGATGTTCCCTCAGGTCTGAATATAGGGGGCAATCAAAAATTACGTGGGACGTTGTTTCGACTTCCCCCGTCCCACATAGACAGACCCTTTCCCTTACAGGAACACCCCTATATCTACCCCTGAGCATATTTGTTCCGAGTTGGTCCAGCCTCAGTTTTGTAAAGAATCTTCTCAGGACGGGAAACAAAGGCACAGCTAAATATTTTTCTATTTTGAAGATTTGTTTATTGGCTGATAACCAGGGGCAAACTTTTACTGCTGTCACCTGTGCAATATCCGATTGGGCACTTATGTCCTTAAATCTCTGTGCAATCCAATTTCGGATCTGCCTATAGTCATACTGCTGCCAATTTAAAGGGATACCAGAGCTAGATACCTGCTTCAGAACTCTTGATAACCAGTTATTTTTATTACTTGAGCTAATCTGCTCCATTAGCGCTAATTTTGGTAACCTCCCTTCCTCCATCTCGATTATTCTCAACCAATAATAAACAGTCTTCAACAAGGCCCTAGTGCCAGTCGCATGGACTCCTGTTTCTGCCCTTACTACACATGCTGGGGTTCCAGGGGACACTGCCAAAATTCTCCTAAGGAACTTATTTTGAGGGGTTTCCAGCCCATGCAGCTTAACTGACCCCCATATTTCTGCCCCATAGGTAAGTACTGGTTCGATTTTCGCCTGGAAGACCTTTAACACTGGGATTAATGTAGATGGAGTTTTCTCTAAAATAAGTTTGTTTAATTGAGCCATCCGAGCCGTGGCCTTCCGAGTTCCGGCTTTTACCTGCTTATTCCATTTGCCATTTGTCTGAAATACTAGCCCTAAATAGGTAAATGACTGAACTTGTTCTATTCTTCTGTCATTTAAAACCCATCTCCTCATATCTTGCTGCCTGCTAAATATCATTACCTTTGATTTCTCTATATTAATTGTCAGGCGATTTTTTATACAATATGCTGCCAACCTCCCGAGTGACCTTCGTAGCCCCACCTGTGAGGCTGACAACAAAATTATATCATCGGCATATAACAAGCAATTGACCTGTCTTGTTCCTATACTAGGCCCATGGAGTGATGTATCTTCCAGACATTTTGGGAGGTCATTTAAATATAAGTTAAAAAGTGTTGGGGCTAAAATGCATCCTTGTCTGACGCCCTTTTTTAATGGGATTGCATTTGTTACCGATCCTGACCTATTCACTCGAACTCTTACTTGGGTTTCCGTGTATAACAGTCGAATTAAATATAACAACTTCTTTTCTATTCCCATAGCCTCTAATTTATCCCATAAGATTTTTCTATCAATTGTATCAAAGGCTGCCTTCAAATCTATGAATGCCACATACAGAGGTTTTTTCCAAAACTTAAACTTAGTTATTAGATGGTCCAGCACAAAACAATTATCCATAGTAGATCTTCCGCTCCTGAAACCTGACTGCTCTTCAGCTAAGATGTTATTTCTCATTATCCAGTCCTCTAATTTATGAACCAAGTGCTTAGCATAAATTTTTGCTGAAATATCGATTAGACTAATTAATCGAAAATTATCAGGATTGTCTCTGGAACCTTTTTAATGTAAGGGGATAATTATTGATGAACGCCAACTAGCAGGAGTTTGCCCTGTTTTATTGATAAAAGTAAAGAGACCCGCCAGGACGGGCGCCCACCAGGCTATGTTATCTTTAAATAAGGATGCCGGGAGCGCATCCTGTCCTGGAGCTTTGTTTGTCTTCAGGGAGGAGATTAAACGCCTCACCTCCGTGATTGACACTTCTTCCCACTGCGGTAAGGCTTCATATTCCTGTATCAAGCTCGGAGAGGATATAAGCTCATCAGAGTTTTCCACTGCTGCTGGCGTGGCCAAATGCTTCTCCCATCTTTCTGCACTAATGTTTGGGTCACTTATTGGTTTTCTATCTCTAATAATTTTTGAGACCTCCAACCAGAATAGTGTGGGTGAGGCCAGCTTTGCTGCCTGTTCTAGACCAGCCCATAGGTTGTCGATATAGGAGGCCTTTTTTTTCTTCAGTAGCTGCTTATATTTCTGCCTTATGGTAATATACTCCTTCTGTAGTTCCATGTTTGGGCTGCTTAAGTATCTCCTAAGTGATTTCCTAAGCTGTTTTTTCTTTTCCTTACAGTCACTGTCAAACCATGATGAGTTACTAGAATCAGACGGGCCCATTGACTTGGTAGTCATGGAAAAATGCTTCAATTTATGGCATATTTCCGCAAAACAAGCTATAGGCTCTTGTTCACCCGTACTGTTTGCGCATATATGCGCTAAGGCTTCCATACATGGTGAATTCATGAATTCAGTCACTGCTTTGCTATCAACCCTCTTCCATGTTAATCTTTTCTCTTGGGCTATTTCTAAGTTGAGGCCTATTTGTTGGATTGATTTATTCCTTTTCCTTAAATCTGAAGGGATTGCCATGGACGTCGCAATAGGAAGGTGATCACTTTCTGACCTTGGTAACGTCAAGACTGAAGTTGCCCCTGCTACTAGGCTGTGAGAGACACAAAAATAATCGATAGAACTACATGCCTTGGGGCCAAAAAAAGTTATGGGGTACCTTCTGAGCTCCGAGTACTGGCCTACAATTTGGAGGTTACAGTTATATATCATAGTTAGAAATTTCCCCCCATCTTTGTTCTTTTTCCTGTCTTGGGAGACCCATGATTGTTGGTTATGTAAATATCCCTCAGGAATTGTACCATTTTCAATAAAAGGTTCCAACGAGGGACCCACACGCGCATTAAAGTCTCCTGCCAAAATTAGAAGTGTTTTTGTGAATTTTTTCCGTATTTCTAATATTTTTACCTCTAGAGCCTCCCACAAATCCCCCATTGCTGGGTTGACATACACATTTGCAAATATCATTGACTTCCCTTCATATTCCAAATGGATTGCTTGAAAAAATAGAGGGCCATCCTCCATGCATATCTCATTTCCCTTCCATCCTAGTTCGGCTTTCACTAAAATGCCCAATCCTCCAGAAGCTCTTCCTTTTTTAGCTACTCTCTTTGCTGGCAGCTGCCAAATATTAAACCCGGGGAGCTCAATTGGGGTCTCATCGTTGCTAACCCATGTCTCCTGCAAGGCAATTACATGGTACCTATTTAAAAATTTAATACTATCATCTGTGCCCCAACTTCCTCTCCATCCTGCCACATTCCAAGAGAGGAAGTGCACTCTTGAAGGACGTGGTTGCTCACTATTTCCTAGTCAGGCTTCTTGGATAATCTCTCCTACCCCTCCTCCCTCGTTTACACACACACACCCATTTAATCGCCTGAGTTCAATAGACGTCTGTTTGGGCATCGTTGCACTGCCTGTTACTTTCGGGCTTGCAGGTCCATGGGCTCTATTAATCTCTGCCTCCACGGTAAATGATTTTGCATGAGGCACCGCGTTTGTGTCGTTTCTTGGCATCATCTTTGCTGCTAAGGGGGATTGGGGGATTCCTTCCTGGGTGCCTTCCATCTCCGATGTTTGTCCCACAACACTTTGTGTTAACAAATCTACTGTCTCTGGTACCTTGTGCTGTATAGACGTGGGCATCAGGCTTCCCGGGTTTATAGGCTGCTGGCTCTCCGGAGCTGCCTCGTGCCTTGAAGGGGGTAGAGCTATCGACGCTAAAGGAGCGGCAGAAGAAATAGTCTGCTTCAGCAGCTTCCTCGTCTCTTTAAGTTTTTTAAGTACTTCTTGCTGCTCCATTTGTGAAAGTGAGGAGAAAGTTTCCAAACAGGCAGAATCGAATGTCTCATCTTGTACCAAGCCAATTGAAGGAAGTTTCACTTCAGCTGAGTCCAAAACCCTAACCGACATTTCCTCTGTAACGCTAAATCTCCTCCCTACCTTGGCCAGCCTACTTTCCCTATTCAATCCACTTTCCCAAACAGCTGTTCCATGCACTGCCACACTCTCCCTAGGGGCTCTCTGAATTAGCGGAATGGCCTCACCACTAGAAAAAACTCGGGTAGGTAAAATTTGATAATAAGCCAAGAATCCTCTCATTCGCATAAGCAGGCTTGGGAAGAGCTGTTGTTTGAACTTAAAAAGAATTCTGATATAATTATCACGTTGTGGAAGATGTTCATATGCTGCCAAATCTACTGCCCCCTTGTCACACCGAGTAAGCTGTGACAAAGAGGTCACTATCTGTTTTTTTGAAGACCATCTACCCACATTTATCTCAGAATTATATATATTCAATACAATCTGCTCCTTCAATAATCGCCTGTTTCCCCCCCCCCCCCACTCTTGTACCGTGGGATTTCAGGTCCAACCAGCTCCCCATCTCTTGCTTTTTTTTCATGCTTACAGTCAATATATTGTCCGCTTGTTCTTTCCCTCGGTTGCACCATCTGGCCAGGTCGTTCTGTCTGACAGCCAGTTGAACGTATCTGCAGCTTTTTCGTCTGTGCCGCAGAAATAAGATTGATCACAGAGTCCAACTTTAAACGCACCTCTGCAACTTGGTCAAAAATGGCCAAGACTGTCTGAGAAGTGAGCATACTGTGTCGGCTAATGAAATCCCTTGTACTAACATTTAGCTGGTTTTCAAGTCCTAAAGCTAATTCACTATGGTTGTAAAACTCCGACTCTAAGCCCTTATCCCGGCCTGGAGCCGATTCATCCAGAGTTGCTGAGTCATTTGTCGTCAAATTACGCAGAGGGGTTCGCAAGCTTCCCAGCTGACTTCCTGATTGATTCTCCTCTGCCTGCAATTCCCACTCCAGGGGGGAATCCCCAAACAATGCCGAAGCATCACGGCTAACCGGCAGGGAAAGGGGGGAGGATGCACGACCCATTGTTGAGTGCACAAGCTGGCAAAATCCATCAATCTTCTGTTGCTTTTGAGGAATGGTTCCAACTTCGTTACTGTTTGGAGAGCAATATGCCGTCTTTCTTTTCTTCCCCTTGGGAGAGGCCATCCAGACTCCCGGTTTCTTCGACTCTTTTTCCAGTTAGTTTCGATTGTAATAGATCCAGAGTATCTCCAAAATCCGTAAATCAAACAAACAGTAGTTGGTTCACAAACTCCGGATGGTAGCCATCTCCCTCTCTTCAAGGAATATCAAGAGAGGTAAGTCGGCCGTCCCTCTCTGTTAGTCTATTTTCTGGCTAGCTCTTGGCCCACTAATGAATAGAGAACACCATGGATCATTTTCTATGTTTGGCCTCTTGAAACATGTTGAGACTTGAAATTCCTCTCTCTCACATCTCCACATTTTTTCTGGCTGCAAGCTGCTCCCTGGTGTTCAGGTGTGGCCTCAGAAGGATGATGTAGCACTTGGGGAAGAAGATGCAGCCCAGCAGACCAGCACTGGAGGCCAGGATGGAGAAGACTTGCACAGCCACCATGTATTTCCCTTTGGTGCTCAGGTAGGTGGGCACAAAAGTCACCCAGACACTGCAGAAGACCAGCATGCTGAAGGTGATCAGCTTGGCTTCGTTGAAGGCCCCAGGCAGGTTCCTGGCCAGGAAAGCCACCGTGAAGCAGATGGCAGCCAGGAAGCCCATGTAGCTGAGGGTGACGTAGAACATGACAACGGCCCCTTCGTTGCATTGCAGGATGATCTCTCCAGGCTGGGAGTGGAGGTCAGAGTCAGGGAAGGGGGAAGAAACTCCCAGCCAGGTGGAGCAGATGATAACTTGCACAGCAGAAGAAGAAAGGATGATGGAGTTGGCCAAGCTCTTCCCCAACCATCTCTTCACTCGGTTTCCTGGTTTTGTGGCCAGGAAAGCCAGCACCACCGTGATGGTTTTGGCCAAGAGAGAAGAAACGGCAACTGAGAAGATGATGCTGAAAACCGTTTGTCGGAGAAGGCAGGTGGCTTTCCTTGGTTGACCAATGAAGAGAGAAGGAGATAAGAAGCAAAGCAGGAGGGAGACCAGGAGGATGTAGGAGAGGTCCCGGTTGTTGGCTTTGACAAGGGGAGTTTCTCGGTATTTAATGAAGATGATTAAAACAAGGCCTGTGGTCAGAAACAAGAATAGGGCAAAAGAGACCAGGATGATGCTCAGAAGTTCTTCATAAGACAGGAAGGTTATAACTTTGGGGATACACTGAACTCGGTCCTTATTTGGGTATTTATCATCTGGGCACTTGGTGCATTTTTCTGTATCTGAGAAAAAGAAAAAGCAATATTTCCTCAATATTCTGTCCTTTACATTTCAAGAAGTCCTGTTTTTTTGACTGATTCCAGCAATATTTTCCAAGATGCGTTCTTTAACCATTCCACAGAAAATAATGATAATATAATTTTCTAATACATTTATAGCTAAGATATATGAAATTGGAGGATTTCTTGTTTATTCACTTTGAATAAACACAAAAGGGTTGAGCTTCAAGGCATGTTTTAATTTGCACTTTCATTAAGTGCAAATTAAGCACATTTCATTAAAATGCTCTGGATAAATCCATTTCCACCAGGCCTTCCTTTCCTCTTGTGTCACCCACCTTCCTGAGTGGAAAAGGTCCCCTCCGGACAAGGAACACAGTCGTAGCAGCAAACTGGCTCTCCTTCTCGAACTCTCTTGACAAATCCAGGATGACAACTTTCCACACATTTGGACTGAGGCAGAGACTGAGCAGAAGAAAAGGAATGCCAAAGAAAAGATGTTAGGATTCTCCGTCCATGGAAAATGGGAGGAGAAATGGACATTAGCCACGTAGCCTCTATGTGTCACTGAGGTAAATATGAAATCACTGACTCCTTCCAAACAGGTGTAGGAGATGTGATCCTGGCAAGTTCTTCCTTTAATTCCTCCCTTTTGCTTCTGGCACAACATGTTGGAATAATAAAGGACTTTTCTACTTAATAAAGTCTGGAAGGATGGTATTGAGAAAAGATTGAAGCATAGTGACAAACTTAAAGGTTTCTCCTCATGACTGTATTTAAATGCATTCCTCCACTCTTCATCTATCTATCCATGGTGATGATGATCAAATTAATTTTTTAAATACAATCATTGTCAAAGATTTATTAAATTATTTTATTTAATAAAGATTTATTTAAGTAGAGTAAAACGTTATTAAAAAGGAAACTTCTGACCAGGGTCTGGACTAGTTCACTAGTTCAAAACAGTCTCCCCGTTAAGAGACAAAGCAAAAATTCCTCATAAATTATAGCTGATGATGTTACCTAGTTGGGTAATGAAACGCCTGCCAAAAAACAAGGAAGCTCAGAGAGCACCAAGGAGCCCTCATGTCAGCCCTGAGCAACGAATATTCTCCTTTATTAAGACTGAAGGTTTTTGCATAGTTCCTAGAACTGCAGTGAGATTGAGGGGAGATCATGAGAAGGTGTCCCTGAAAAAGATTAAGTTGCAAACCTTTGGCTGTAACAGATGGGACATGAGTGTGAGTCCTGGGACAGGAGGAGATATTTCTAAGGCCCATCCAGTTATCCAAGAAAAAGTCCTTTGTGTTGAAGAACTCCAATTAGGAGACTCCAACTGGCATGGAAAGACAGGCCCACATTTAATAGTAGTTAAATTTGGAGACTCCTTTTCAAGCAGAGGGACTGAAGGTGGCTAACACTCAAGATAAACAAGGCCAATCATTTTCAGATGAAGAGCCCTCTTAATTATTAAAGGCCAAATCTAAGTAATATTTCCTGTCACAATCTGTCTCCTTACTTCTGATATTGGGAAGACCTTTTCTTTGAACTAAAGTTGTGTTTCAGGTTTCTGGTCAAGGGATTCTCTCACTGGTCACTCTCATTTTACGTGAACTGAAAGCCTTGGACCTCCTTCCTAGAGGCAGAAAGCCAATTGCTCCCCCCACCCAGTTGGGTGAGAGACAGGTATGGCTACCTTTGACCAGGTCTGGACTACTTAAAAACATCACAGACCATGGACCTTCCCTTCCAGGGAACCATTTCCCAATGGCCTTTCCCTAAGCAGAACAAGAGGAAGCTTCTCTCCCAATGGGACCCCCAGGAGCTCCATCCGGCCATGATCCAATTTCATCCCATTCAGTCCAAACCTCAATTCAGGGTCTCTTCAACAGAATCCCCTTCTGCTTTGCTCTTTCAGGACAAGGAACAAGCGAACCTGAGGCTCTTAACAACACAACCTCCAGCACTTGAGGGTTTCTCATCCCAGGTTGGACATGGTTGAACCAGCTACAAAGAGTCTTCAGGATTACAGCAGCTGAAGAACAGCTTGGCCAATAGTACTGAAGGCTCCCAAGTGGCCTATAGAAAGAAAACTATAACATTTCTAGTCCCCATGTTCACTTCTCAGTCATGGACCCTGGAAACTAGGCTTAGTCCACATGAAATGGGTCCCAAATCTTTGGAAAAAAAGCGGAAAGACACCAACATTTCTCCCACCTGGTTGAGGAACTTTAGCTGTGAAAGAGCTCTTCGGTAGATAGTAAGTCTCTGTCTTTCCAAAGTCCCCATTCGAACTTTGATGGGATCCCCCTTGGGGAGAATCAAGGAACTCACAATTGCCAGATCTGCTGCTACATCTCCATTTTGATCCAAGTAGAGTTCCCTCTCAGAAATATTGCAATACTCATTCTTCTGCAGGAAAGGATGGAACTAGAAGGGGAACATCCAGGAAGTTTAAAATCTGAAAGCTTTTTTTAAAAATCCCATTTAGTCTTTACAATTTGAATCTTTTTTCTACAGTTGCCTAACATCAAAATATACATTTTGATGTATATTTTTGATGTATGATGTATATACATTACTAGCCCCCACGGAAAGGGTCCGCAACTTGGGCGTCCTCCTGGACACACAGCTGTCTTTAGAAGAGCATACGATGGCCGTGGCCAGGGGGGCTTTTTATCAGGTTCGCCTGATATGCCAGTTGTGCCCCTTTCTAGATTGGGACTCCTTACCCATAGTCACTCAAGCACTTGTCACTTCTCGTCTGGACTACTGTAACGCTCTCTACATGGGGCTCCCCTTGGGGTGCACCCGGAGGCTCCAACTGGTGCAGAATGCGGCCGCGTGGGGGATTATGGGAGCGATGGGGCGCTTCCACGTCACACCTCTCCTGCACGAGCTGCATTGGCTTCCGGTGAGCTTCTGGCTGCGCTTCAAGGTGTTGGTGATCACCTTTAAAGCGCTCCATGGCTTAGGGCCAGGGTACTTACGGGACCGCCTTCTGCCACCAATTGCCTCCCATTGGCTGGTTTGCTTCCACAGAGAGGGCCTCCTCAGGCTGCCGTCAGCCAGACAATGTCAGCTGGCGATCCCCAGGGGGAGAGCCTTCTCTGTGGTGGCACCTACCTGCTGGAACGATCTGCCCCCAGAGATACAAACGATCCCAGACCTTCGGACTTTTCGTCGGGCCCTGAAAACTTACTTTTTTCAGTTAGCTGGGCTGGCCTGATTTTATATTGATTTTAAAGTTTGATACTGATTTTAATTGAAATGTTTTAAATTATGGGCCAAATTTATTTAATTACTTTTAAAATTATTTTAACTTTTGGGTACAAATGTTTTTACTCTGGCTGTTCACCGCCCCGAGTCTGAAAGGAGAAGGGCGGTATATAAATCTAATAAAAGATAAAGATAAAATATACATTTAGAAAAATAGGTGTTACTACCTTCATAAATAAAACAAAAGTTCAGCAAATGGCTCAACCCTATATTGGCAAAATATATATTAACAAAATATACTGGATGCAATTGGTAAATTATAGGGGACATTCTAGAGCAGGTCACAAATAAAATGAATCATAGGAAAAAAGATTATTCATAAACGCCTGGAAAACATCAGGTTGATTATGAGAAAGTGTTCATTTAGTGACCATTTCAAAGTTACAACAGCACTGAAAAAAGTGACTTAGGATAGTTTTTCGCAGGATCCTGGCAGCATCCCCAGGGTCCCCAGGGGATCAACATCTGAATTCTGGGCATCCTCTTATGATGGTTGTAGCATTTTAGGGTCGCCTGATCTCCTTTTGCGACTTCTGACCAGCAAAATCAACAGGGAAGGCAGATTCACTTAACAACCATGTTACTGACTTAACAACTGCAGTGATTCACTTAAGAAGAAAAGAGAAGAAAGTCATAAAATAGGGCAAAACTTATTTAATGACCGTCTTGCTTAACAACAGAAATGCTGAGCTCAGTTGTGGTCGTGAGTCCCATACTGCCTCTTCCAATAACTGGAAGAAGCTGCCCAGAAGCTCCAGATCTCCTCCATGTTGTTCTGGAGGGGGTGGGGGTGGGGGGGATGGGACAATGAGCTCCGTCAGAAGGGAGGAGATTCTGGCCGAAGGAGAAGAAAAAGACCCTGAAAAGAGGAGCCATTTCAGAGCTGAGCCCCCAGAGCAGAGAAGTCCAGCCTCCCCTTCACTGAGGAGGCAAAGACTGAGCAGCCGTCAGTCACAGAAGCTTTGGCTGGGACTCCTGCAGAGAGGAGGGGTTGGGCTAGATGGTCTCAGGGTGTCCTTCCAAGTTATAAAGGTAACATTCCACTATGCTAATCACAAACCCTTAAAGACAATAATATATTTAAAAATGCATGCATCCTTTTAAAATTAACTGTGATTAGAACCAAACTCTATCTGTCGTGGGGCCTGGTGCTTAGAAGATGATGTCTCCAGCAATCAGATTGGGAGATCTCTGGAGGACCTTTGGATTGGATGATTTCCATTGGACAGTGGGAGGGGATGCTTTCTATCTGTAATTTTCGCACTTTTGTCTCAGATTCTGCTTTTCCTTGGTTGCAATCACTTCATTTTCCAGTAAAAGTGCCTTTCTCTATAAACAACGGAGTTTGGGTCATTCTTTCTTGGACTTCAAAGGAAGCATACCTGACAATTACGTTTTCATCAGTACCTTTTAAAATTTTATCTAAATTAGTCAAATTATTGTAAAAACTTTCTGTCTCAAAATCTTTATCATATCTAGGATGTATTTGCAAATAGGAAAACCAATTCATCTTTATACTTTGTTCTTCTAATTCTTGCATAGATTTAAGTTCACTCTTTTCATTAAATAATTTACTATATCTAACAATTTGTTCCTTTCTAAATGTTATTGAATATGAGACTGCTTCAGTAGTTGATAACCAGACTGGAATTTTTAAATAATGTTGTCTTTTGATCTTCTCCCAGTTTAATAGCAAGGCCTCACTTATAAAATGTTGCCTAAAATACTCCTGTGTTTTTGTTCCTTGTACCATAAAAAAGTGTGCCACCCCAACAACAAATCATGTCCTTCTAGAGTCAATAATTTATTTATTTATTATTCATATTTCTATGCTGCCCACTCTCCGAGGACTCTGGGTGTCTTACACCAAAGACAGTATACTAAATAGCATATTGCCGCCAACAATCTGGATTCCACCTTCGAAGGATGGAAGGCTGAGTCAACCTTGAGCCGGTGAGATTTGATCCGCTGATCTGCTGAACTAGCAGTCAGCTGAAGTAGTTGCAGTACTGCACTCTAACCACTGCGCCATCTCGGCTCATCATAACCTAGTATTTCTTAACATTATCCATTCCTTAATCCACATCAGACTTGTTGCTTGATAATATAATTTCCAATTAGACAGGCCAAATCCTCCTTGTATTCTAGCATCTTGCAACAATTTTTTATAATTATTATTATTGTTTTTTATTATTTATATTTATATACCGCCCTTCTCCCAAAGGACTCAGGGCAGTGAACAGCCAACAGATAAAACACAAGGTATACAAAATTTAAAACAGTATTAAAATCCAATTAAATTAATTTGGCCCACAATTAAAACACCCCAATATTAAAACTCATAATTAAACAATTTAAAATTAAAACAATTTAACAGAGTTAGGCCAGCCCGGCTTGATGAAATAAAAACGTCTTTAGGGCACAGTGAAAGGTGCGCAGATCCAGGATCCACCGTATCTCCGGGGGCAGCTCATTCCAGAGGGTAGGTGCCCCCACAGAGAAGGCTCTCCCCCTGGGGGCTGCCAGTCAGCATTGCTTTGCCGACGGCACCCTGAGGAGCCCCTCTCTGTGGGAGCGTACTGGTCGGTGGGAGGCTATCAGCGGCAGAAGGCGGTCTCATAAATACCCAGGTCCTAAGCCATGGAGTGCTCTAAAGGTGGTAAACAATACCTTGAAGTGCACCTGGAAGACCACCGGGAGCCAGTGCAACTCATGCAGGAGAGGTGTTACATGGGAGCGCTGAGTCGCCCCCATCACCACCTGCGTGGCCGCATTCTGGACCAGTTGGAGCCTCCGGGTGCTCCTCAAGGGGAGCCCCATGTAGAGAGCATTACAGTAGTCCAAGCGGGATGTGACGAGAGCATGAGTGACCGAACATAAGGCATCCCTAGGAGCCTGAGTGGCGCAGCAAACTAATGCAGACTAATGCTACTGTTAAAGGTAGTATTTAGCTTCCAGCTGCCTGCAATTACTGCGAGTTCAATTCTCACCAGGCTCAAGGTTGACTCAGCCTTCCATCCTTTCTAAGGTAGGTAAAATGAGGAGCCGGTTTGTGGGGGCAATAAGCTGACTTTGTATAAAATATACAAAAGTATGAAGGCTATTGCTTAACGCATTGTAAGCCGCCCTGAGTCTCCGGAGAAGGACAGCATATAAATTTTTTTTAAAAAAATCCCGATCCAGAAAGGGACAATATTAATTATATCCTCGCTTTTTTAACCTGCCAAATGTATATCAACACTATTTTATTTAAATCTTCAAAATACTCTTTCCCCAACCTAATTGGGATTGTCTGGAACAAATATAGGATCCTGGGTAATATATTCATCTTAATCATTGATATTCTCCCTATTAGTGATAGTTGTAAATTTTCCCACTTTGCCAAGTTTGTCACTATCTGTTGTTTGAGTTTATTATAATTGTTCTCTTTGAGCGTACTACATCTTGCTGTCAAGTATATCCCCAAGTACTTAACTTTATTTGTGACCTGCATCTTTAATCCTTCCGCCAGTTCTTCTTTTTGTTTTATTGACATATTTTTGTCAAAATCTTCGTTTTGTCCTTATTTACTTTCAAACCTGCTACTTTTCCATATTCTCCTATCTTGTCTATTTTGTAATTGAAGATGGTTTTATGTATGTTTGTTTAAAAATAATTTTAAAAAAATAGAACTGCAGAAAATACAATGGCTACCAACCTGCCTCCCGTTGGGGACCTGTATACTGCAGGAGTCAAAAAGAGAGCTGGGAAAATATTTACAGACCCCTCACATCCTGGACATAAATTGTTTCAACTCCTACCCTCAAAACAACACTATAGAGCCCTGCACACCAGAACAACTAGACACAAGGACAGGTTTTTCCCAAACGCCATCACTCTGCTAAACAAATCATTCCCTCAACACTGTCGAACTATTTATTAAGTCTGCACTACTATTCATCTTCTCATCGTTTCTATCACCCATCTCCTCCCACTTATGACTGTATGACTGTAATTTTGTTGCTGGTATCCTTACAATTTATATTGATATTGATTGTTTCCTGATTGCTTATTTGTACCCTATAGAATAGAATTGTTTATTGGCCATGTGTGATTGGACACACAAGGAATTTGTCTTGGTGCATATGCTCTCAGTGTACATAAAAGATACGTTCACCAAGAATCATAAGGTACAACACTTAATTATAGTCATTAAGTGTTGTACCTTATGATTCTTGACGAATGTATCTTTTCTTTTACGTACACTGAGAGCATATGCACCAAGACAAATTTCTTGTGTGTCCAATCACACTTGGCCAATGAACAATTCTATTCTATTCAAATCCACCAAGTGGAGCCAGATCAAAGCATTCCAGAGTTTTTATGCCCTTCCTCCCGTCACTCGAACACTGTCCTGTTTCCCCATTGGCTGGAGACTAGCAAGCTCTCGACCTATCCTGTTCAACTCCTGGCCTTATTGACTCCAGCAACCTGCTGTCTCCATCACTTGGTGTGATTGTGCACCACTAACTTTCCTTTGTTCTTTTGCATAAATTGTTTATTTTTGAAATATGTCCATTAAGCTCTTGCTCCGAAAGCCTCCCCTTCTTTCTAGACTTTTCTGAACCACTTTGTTCACTCTAAGAATGATACCATTTTAGCTAGTTTTTCAAAAAGTTCCTTAACTTTCTAGTTCCTTATTTTCTTTATTTATCACGCAGAAGCGGAAGCTATAACGAAACATTATTTTAGAAGCAATTCTTCATATTCCACAATATTGGAACCCCCATACCTGCCACGGCTGCAGGCTTGGAGCCCACAATCTCCCTTCGCCCTCCTTCCTTCCCCTCCATCTGGAGGAATAGGCAGCGTTCAAGGCCTGGGCCAGAGTCTGAATGAGACTGTACACAATGCGATAATTTGTGATCTTTATTCTGTTCCTTTTCTCCTGGGTCTCCAGTGGGGCTTTCTGGGTGCATCTTCTGCGGCCTTTGACAGAAAAGACATTCTTTGTAAGAGAACAGTGGAAATAATAATCTTGAAACTCTTTTTCCACAAAGAAATGGGGTTCAAAGGCAGAATCCATTGGCCTTTCTTTTGCCAGATAACCAAAGTTCCAAATACTATGGATGTATTTGTAAAGTCTGTGCTTGGTCAAAATTAATCTTCCCAAAGCTGTACAGATCCAGATTTTCCCTTCAATGGATCCTGGCAAACGCATAAGTGTTAAATGGAAAGGAAGAATTCTCCCCAAAATGGGAACATTTTCTATGAAGTGAACAAAGACGTTGACTTGTCTCCACTTAGAGAGGGAATCCCTGAGGGAAGCTGTATATCCAGTTTTTGAGAAAAGTTGTGATATAACCACACAAATTCCATTCCTGACAAGCAGAGGAATAAAAATCCTCATGAAATTCTCTCCCTTCTCTGTATCTGAAGCAAAGAGGCCAATTAGGGTCCATCTGAAATGGAGGAGCACTTGGACAATTCTTGGGTACTGGAATCCTTCTTTGGGGAGAATATAGTGGAAAAAGGGGAATTTCCTTTTATCACTTAGAGCCTCTGAAACAAGGTTATTACTGATCTGAAAAAGCAATGAAGGAAGTTGTGTTATATTGGAGGTCAGATAAAGTCCAAAACTTTATTTTTTAATAAATTCAATTTGGGATTGATGAACAAATTAAATAGATCATTGTTGATTAGCAATTATGCCATATCAAGAAACAGAATATTAAGCACAGTGTCAATGCCACTGTATATAAAAACAGAGCATAAGAAACAAATTAAATAAAAAAGAATAAGAATAAAAAATATAACTTATTGCAATCAGAGCCACATGTCTGTGGAGATTCTCAGTCAACCAGGTTCTTCAGCTCTAGATGAGAAGCAAAAGGTCTTCAAAGAAAAACCAGAAAGTCGACTTCCGGTGGCGTCCTCGTCGTCGCTGGGCGGCTTGTTTGCATGGCCGCCGCCTTCACCGTTTGTAGAGCCGCTTTGCGATCGGCAAAGTGGCTTGGAAAACTTCCCTTCAGATTGGAAGGGAAGATAGAGCGGGTGGCTTCAGGTAGAGCCCCCAGAACTGCTGCCAGGGTTCCTTCCTTGCCCTGGTAAGCGTTCTGTGTGAAGGCTCCCTTCCTAGGCTACCGGAGCTCCGAGCGGCGAGGGACCTCTGTTTTGAACGGAGCGAGACAACGAGAGCAACTCCACTTACAATAATTCACAGTCTTTCAAAATTTAAAGGATTTGGTGAGATCTGGACTATTTTTTAAAATTTAATTATATTTAAGGGATTTTTTCTTTAAAAGAAGAAACTGAGCTGTCTCTGAGTGAAAGTGTCTGGAAAATGGCGGCTGGCTAAAGCGGAGCAAGGGAAAGGGAAAAGGGAAAGTGTTAATTATCATAGTTTCAATTATAATTGAAACTAATGTATCTGCATGATTTTTAACTGAAAAATATAAGTGATTTGATTCCTTTTCTGTAAAACTGGGGAAGACAGGAAAAGGAGGAAGATTTTCTTTTTTCCAGAGACTTAAATCCTGTTCTGGCATGGTTTCAAAAAAAGCGGGGGGAGATTCTCCCCCACACACCAGACAAAGGAAAAGTCAGCCAAGTTACCAGCGCCAGCTCAGAGTCAGACACAGGATAGTGGGACTGAGGATTTGAAAGTTTTCATACTTAATATACATAAGTCCCTAGGAGAGCTTTCTGGAAAAATGAGTAAAATGGATGAAAGGATGGAAAAAAATCAAAAGGAAATGATGGAGTTGGTTGAGGAAAAAACTGACAAGTTAAGTCAGAATGTGGCCACTGTAGCTACTGCTTTTACTGATGCTTTGTTGGTGGTAGAGAAAAAAGTGGATGATTTAAATCTTGAAGTGGAATCTAATAAGAAGGAAGTAAATGAAAAAATCTTTAAAGTTGAGGTCAAAAATCAAAGGCTAGAAGATGAAATCACGATGATGCAATTTCGGAATATGGAGTTCGCTATAAGACTGAGAGGTTTAAGAGAAAACAGCAGAGAGAATCTGAGGGCAGCTTGTGTGGATATATTGGCTAAGATTTTAAAAATTGAATCAGATGTGATTGCTAATAGAGTTGACAAGATTTACAGAGTTAATTCGCGTGTGGCGGGACAAAGGAATTTGCCAAGAGATGTAGTGATTTATTTCACTGACAGAAGATTGAGAAATGACATTTTGCAAAGTTCTCTCCACACCTCTGTTCAACATGAGGGTAGCCAAATTGGTGTTTTTAAAGAGCTGCCACCTAAGATGTTAAGAAACCAGAAAGATTTTGGTTTTTTGGTAAATGAATTGAAAAAGCGCCAGATTCCATTCAGATGGGATGCTCCAGTTGGCATTATCCTGAGACATGAGGATGTAAGATATCGTATCAACTCGGTGGAAAAAGCAGAATATTTTTACAACAACGTTCTTAAAAAAATTTCAACACCCCCACATTCATCTACACATTTATCTGTAGAAGAAATTTCTAAAGAGAAGGATCTTGAAGAGGGGACTCAAGAATTGATTCAGCAAAAAGAACCACAGGCAATTCGAGAAACAGTAAGGGAGGAAACTCTAGGAGCAGTAGTGGTCTCTCAGAGGATTTTTTTACAGACTTTTGAAAGTCTAAACCAAAGCAGTCTAGAGCCACAAGAGAGGTGGAGCCGGACCTCGATTTGTTGTTGCAAGAACCGAAAGATCAACGTATAACTCGTGCAGCAGAGAAGCAAAGACTAGAGAAACAAAATCAACAGAGGTCCAGGATGCCACAAGAAGAGAATGGTGCAAATGGGAAGAAACAGTACTCTGAAGCAGTGGGAGGAGCGAGACCAAAGACATCTGCTGTGGAACAGAGTCTTAGGCAAATGCTCGAATCGCTTCAGTCATCCCCAAAATGACAGTTAGATTTTTATCATGGAACGTGAATGGTCTGAATTCACCACAGAAAAGAAGGAAAATATTTCATTATTTGAAGCAATATAAAAATGATGTTGTTTGTTTGCAAGAAACTCATATTAGAACCCAGGACCAAAATTTTTTGACAAATTCAAAACTTGGGTCACATTTTATATCTTCTAGCTCTGTGAAAAGGAATGGATTAGTTTTGTACATTTCTAAAAGAATACCAGCTAAATTGATAGAAACGGATGATGAAGGAAGATATATCTCAGTTGAAGTAAATATGCAGAATGTTTCGATGCTTCTTATTGGGATTTATGCCCCAAATCAACAGCAGGAAATTGTTTATAAATTATTGAACACTAAAATATTGCAGTGGAATTATAAGTCTTTTTTGATTATGGGCGACTGGAATGGAGTGATTGATACAAATCTTGATAAGAAGACTTTGGCCAAGAAGGGGAATAAATTACTGCAGACGTTCTTTGCATTGAAAGAAGAATTGGAACTGAAGGATGTATGGAGAATTCATCATCCGAAGGAATTGGACTTTACTTTTTTTTCTGATAGACATAAATCCTTTTCTAGGATTGATTTCATGCTGGTTACTTCTGATTTACTGACCAAAGTGGTTAAGACTAAAATATTTCCTAGAACTTTAATGGATCATAGTTCGGTATAGATGGAGATGGATTTTGGTAAGAGGGAGAGAAGATCTTGGAGAATGAATGAGAATTTATTTAGATATGAAAAGAATATTATGGATCTTAAAAAACACGTTAATGAATTTTTTCATATTAACTTGAACAAGGGTACACCTATTGAGACTGTTTGGGATGCAAGTAAGGCTTATATGAGAGGTGTACTGATTTATATGAATTCTAAATATAGGTCAACACGACAAAAGTCTAGAATAGAATTGGAGTCAGAAATAAAGGAAAAAGAACAACTGCTTATTAAAAATCCGACTGATGAGAAACTACAGCTAACTATAAAACTTTTGAAAGATCAATTTCAAATATAGATGGCTGATCAGACAGCAATTAATTTGCAATATGCCAAACATAATACTTTTTGTAATGCTAATAAACCTGGTAGATGGCTGGCTTATACCTTGAGAAAGCAACAAAGTTCTTGTATTATAAACACTATTGAGTATAAAGGGAAACAAGTTTTTCAACAGAACTTAATACATCAAGCTTTTTTAGATTATTATTCTAAATTATACCATGCTGATAATATTAAAAAGGACTTTATTGATGAATATCTTGAGAAGAAGAGGGTTACAAAAATTTCAAGTATACAAAGTGATAGACTGAATCAACCTATAACATGTGAAGAGATTCTATTTGCAATAAAACAACTGAAATTATCCAAAGCTCCTGGGACGGACGGTTTGACAGCAGTATATTATAAGACTTTACAATTGGAATTGGTTGAGCATCTTAAGGACTTGTTCTGTAATATTCAGCAGGGGGGCAAAATACCCCCCTCATGGAAGATGGCTTTTATTTCATTGATACCGAAGGAAGAGGGATCTACAAAACCAGAAAATTTTAGACCAATATCTCTCCTGAATACGGATTATAAAATTTATGCAAAAGTATTAGCCAACAGACTGATGCCAGTTATTCAAGATGTGATTCATGAGGATCAAGCAGGTTTTACAGAAGGTAGATATATGAAGGACAACGTCAGGCAACTCATAGACTTATTGGAATATCTTCAAAAAAATAAACAGATCTCTGCGGTGCTGGTGTTCTTGGATGCGGAAAAGGCCTTTGATCGAGTTAACTGGGATTTTCTAAAAAAGACTTTGCATAAAATGGATTTCGGGGACCAGTTTATACAAGCGATTTCAGCAATTTATTAAGAACAGACTGCATAAATTGTTATTAATGGGAGTTTAACTACTAATTTTAATATACAGAAAGGAACTAGACAAGGCTGTCCGCTATCCCCATTGTTGTTTATCTTAACTTTAGCAGTGTTGTTGAATGCTCTACGGGACTCCGACAATTTGAATGGAATAGTTGTAAGGCAAAAAGATTACAGAACAAAAGCATTCGCAGATGATCTGGTTGTTACCCTAACACGACCTTTGGAATCAATCATACAGATGAAAAACATTATAGAGGAATATGGTCTGGTTTCAGGTTTTAGTCTGAACCAGAAAAAGACTAAGATGATAGTTAAAAATATGTTGGAACCACAAAGGAGTGAACTGGAAAGGTTGGCAGGCTTTGAAATAGCTACAAAGGTGAAATATCTTGGAGTTCAGGTTGCAGCTTCTAATATAAAACTCTTTCAAAATAATTATGAGGAATTGTGGCATAAGATTCAAAAGGATCTTGAAACTTGGAAGAAACTGCAACTATCTTTATTTGGCAGAATAGCAGCTATTAGGATGAATGTTCTACCTAGATTTCTGTTTTTGTTTCAAATGATTCTGGTGCTTAAAAGTGATAAAACCTTGATGGAATGGCAAGCAGGTCTAAATAAATTTATTTGGAATGGGAAAAAACCAAGAGTTAAACTTAAAATCATGCAAGATGTTCGTGAAAGAGGTGGCCTCAAAGTTCCAAACCTACGTTTATACTATGAGGCAGCAGTGTTGACACAAGTGGGTGACTGGTTTGGAACAACGAAAACAGAAATTTTGAATATAGAAGGCCATGATCTGGAATTTGGTTGGCATGCATATTTATTCTATGAAGATAAGTTGGACAGAGTATTCAACAGTCACATTTTGAGACATGCTTTGATGAGAGTTTGGAAGAAGCACCAGCTTCAATTGGATTACAAAATACCTTTGTGGTTGGATCTTGGGCAGATTATGCCAAATATAAAGTCACTCGGGGGGATTTTATATAAAGAGATGCTTTTTAATGATGGGGGCAGATGGATTTTGAAACCTTTGAATATGCTGTTGGAAGAAGGGACGAATGTAACTTGGTTGCAGTACCTTCAACTTCAAGCGAGATGGAGAGAAGATCAGAAAATTGGACTAATGTCGCATGAAGAAGATTTGGTGACTCAGATAAAATGTAAAGGGCCGATGCATATTAAGCGAGTGTATAATTTATTGTTAGAAAGAGATTCAGAGGGTGAATTAGTTAAAGATTGTATGATAAAATGGGCACAAAATTTTGCAGAACCAGTAATGTTGGAAACATGGGAAAAGATCTGGGTCCAGAATGTTAAATTTATACAAGCACAGAATGTGAGGGAAATTTTTTATAAGATGTTTTATAGATGGCATTTAGATCCCAAAAAATTATCATGTATGTATCCAAATGTTCAACCTAAATGTTGGAGGTGTGATTGTTTGGATGCAACATATTTTCATATTTGGTGGACTTGCAGAAAATTGAAAACATTTTGGATTAAACTTTGGTGGGTTATGCAGAACATTTTGAAGAAGCTTGAATTTTCTCCTCAGTTTTTTTTGCTGGGGATAGTTAAGGATTGCTCACCGACTGAAACAAGACTGATCTTATATAAGATTACTGCAGCTAGACTACTGATTGGTCAATACTGGAAAAAAGATAGTGTACCTACTATAGAGGAATGGATATTGAAGATGTCTAATTATGCAGAAATGGCTAAGATTTCTGCATACCTAAAAGACAGGACCCATGCAGTTTTTGCTAAGGAGTGGAAGAAATGGGTAGAGTATATGCAGAATAAATATCAAAGTAAGAAGTTTCAATTAGCATTTGACTCATAATTATATCTATTAATTATTTTATTATATATTTGATATATTTTTATTATGTTATATATTTATATTAACATTTAGATACATTATAATGTCAAAAATAAGTTTATATATTTGATAGATTAGCCTTATTTTATCTAATTTTTTAAAAAAGAAATTTATGATGTATTGTTTGAATTTTATATACTTTTTAAAATAACATTACTAAGATTGAATATTGAGAATTATATTTAATGTTAAACATTTATATGAAATTTTTTTCTAAAATTTATGATGCTCAAAATTAGTTTTTTTTTATATATTTGTCATATTTGTCATATTTGTTAGATTGCCATGAGTTTTTACAAACGATTTATGGTTATTATATATTTGATTAGGGGGGTAAAAGATGTTAGAAGTCTAGATTAATTTTTTATTACTTAAGGTTAAACTTGTTATATTTTTAGCTGGATCTCACTTAATTTTTTTTTCTTTTGTTGTTTGATGTTGATTGATATATATGATTGGTTAATAGTGGAAGTCAGGGGGGGAAGGGGGGAGGGATAGAGGGGCAAATGGAGGGGGTGGTAGTTGGGTGGGGGGATTGGGGGGGGGAAGGAGTATAAAAATTGTATTGTAAAACTTTTTCAATAAAAAAAAAAAGAAAAGAAAAACCAGAAAGTCCAGTTGCCTCTTGAAAAAGCACCTTTGGGACAATCAGATCCAGATGTCAAGTGAGCCTTTCCTTCCAATAAAAGGCCGTATTAGATCTTTAATCCTGACTGAACAGCAAATGTGTTGCTTTAACCCAAGTTTCCCAATAGGTTGTTTGTCTAATATGCAGTCCAAGACTCTCATCTCTCTCTTTCTTATGCAGTTGACATTCAATATTCCAGATTCTTGGTGAAGCAATATTTGTTTATTTATTTATCTACCACTTTGATTATTTTTTGGCCTTTTCCCTAGTTACACAAGAGAGAGGGAGACCAGAGCTCCTAATATAATTTGTCAGTTGCATAGTCCTAGAGAGCTTTATTTGAAATTCTGCATCTTCTAACCCAGAGAACTTGGGGACTCTGTCAGGCTCCAGAGATTTAATTGTACACTCAGAAATTCAGCCCTGTGGGAAAGGAAGGAGACCCCCTGTGAGTTCTGTGGTTCCACATATCAGGACACAGTAAAAAGCATCTGGTCTTCAGCAGTTCTTAAAAGTAGGTAAATGAACCTCAGGTGAACAACAACACAGGAGATATAACACCTGTCCTCCTTTATTTTACAGAAAGAGAGCCAAAATGGAGGAGCCAGGTGTGAAAGGGTAAGGACATTCTATGGCAAAGAAGATTATTCAGAAGTGGAAAACATTCAAGGCAGCTGCCAATCTTCCCAGGAGGGACCATTCCAGAAAGTTCACCCAAGGTCAGACCGTGCAATGCTCAGAGACATGGCGGAGAACCCAAGAGTTCCACCTCAGACTCCACAGGCCTCAGTGAGCCTCTTAACTGTTCCAGTTCCTGACAGCAGAATCGGAAAAAGACTGAAGAAGTTGGATTTGTTTGGAAGGGTTACCAGGAGGAAACTTCTCTCTAAAAAGAACACCACACACAGCGTATCAGCACCATGACACACCAACCGCCAAGGACGGAGATGGCGGGGAGAGAATTTGGGCTTCTTCTGTAGCCACGGGACCTGGGCACCCTGCGATCATTGACTCAGCCATTAACTCCTCTGTGTACCAAAACATCCCAGAGTCCAATGTGAGACCATCTGATTGACAGCTGAAGCTTGGTGGACTTTGGGTCATGCAAAAGGCTGATGACCCCAAGCAAGAGGCTGAAAAAGGAAAGGATCCAGGCGTTGCAATGGCCCAGTCAATGCCAGACCCCAACCCGATTGAAATGTGGTGGTGGGGCCTCCAGAGAGCTGGGCAGAAACAACCCCCCCCCAAACCTCAATGAACTGTTGTAAAGAAGAGGGGGACAAAATTCCTCCCACAGTCATACAGAAAATGATTACTTCAAGTTGTTGCTGCTAAAGGTGATTCTACCAGCTATTGTATCATAAAGTGCATTTACTTTTTCAAACATGGCTTCTCCATTTTGGCTTTCTTTTTGTGAAAGAAATGATCACATGGTGTAATATGTCCTATTTTGTTGTTCATCTGAGGTTGTATTTACTTCCTTTTAGGTTACTCCTGAGGGAGGAACTTGAACTCTGTGGAGGCAATTGAAAAGTTCATGTGGATGTGTAATAGTTGCATATTAGGAAGTCATGGGAGTTGCCAAAGCAATGTGTTCCTCTCCCTTCTTATCCAACATAAATAGGAATTACCTTGGGGGTTTGTGTTGCCATTTCAAAGTGAGGCGCTTCCATTCCTCTCCCATCACTGGTTGGCCACGCCCCTCTTATTTCATTCTGTGGACTCCATCCCGAAGCGGCAGGAAGCGGAGGCTGCCTTAGGTGCAAATGTGGCGCAAAGGCAGGTACAGGGCAGCTTCGCTCCTGCACTCTCCTCCCCTCGTTCTTCTCTTGTGACCCCCTGGCTGGCTGTGGCTGAGCTGGGAGCATGCACACGCATGGGGAGACCCTCCTTAAGCGAGCCTTTGCTTGCCCCGCACCCACCTTTCCTGAGCTTTGGTGGTGGGGCCAGCACGGAGCCCTGAGGGAGTCCGTTATTCAGGTGTCTTTGCTTACTGATTTTGTCACCCATGATGACTTGAAAGGTCCTTGCTGAAAGCATGTTATTTATTAGGCGGCCCATAGTCCTACAGGGGACAGCGTGGAGGAATTTCTTTAATAGGCCCTCCCTCCATACTGTGTCGTGTGCTGCTGTGAGATCCACAAATACAACAGATGTTTTCAATTTATTCTGATAGCTGCTTTCAATATGGCTTGTAAGACTAAGGATCTGATCAACGCAGCTCCAATAAGATCTAAACCCAGCCTGTTCAATCGGTATTTGTTTGTTAATTTTCTGTCCGATTCTGTTAAGTATCAACCTTTCAAGTAGTTTATAACAGACACTTAACAGAGCAATGGGGCGATAGTTTTCTGGCTTATTGCTTTCTTTTCTGGGTTTTAGTATGGCGATTACCTTGGTTCTTTTAAATTCTGGAAGGAGCCTCCTGGAAGTTAGGATATGGGGTACTCTAGTTAAGTTGACATCTCTATTTAACATATATGTCCGATATGCCACCCACGCTATCAACAAAGTTCTCTTATGCTGATGACCTGGCATTACCATAAAGCGACAAGGACATCGAAGCTACAGAAGGCGTACTTACAGCCGCCCTTGCAACTCTGAGCACATACTTCCACCAATGGAGGTTAATCCCAAGTGTAAGTAAAACAGTTACATCATATTTTCACCTTAACCACAAATTGGTAAAAAAAGAACTCAATGTATAGTTAAACAACAAACTGCTCCGATATGAGGCAACACCAAAATACCTTGGAGTCACCTTAGACAGGACTCTGTCTCTTAAAAAGCATATTCCAAGTATGGCTGCCAAGATTAATAGCGGAAATAATATCCTACAAAAACTATGCGGAACAACTTGGGGAGCTTCAGCCCCAACTCTCCGATGTGCAGCCCTCGGGCTTTGCTACTCTGCAGCGGAATCCTGGGCCCCTGTATGGATAAACAGCTCACATACAGGACTCATTGATGTTCAACTTAACCATAGGATGAGGCTAATTACTGGGTGTATAAAATCTACACCTAGTTACTGGTTACCAGTTCTTAGTCACATACTTCCCCCGCACTTACGACGACAAGAAGCTCTCCTTCGGGAGTATAGTAAGATCCTGTTAAACTCCTCCCTTCCATGGATACATTCCTGATCTCTTAAGATGCCGATTAAAGTCAAGAAACCCACCACTCTTGACAGCGCTTAAGTTGATGGCCGATCATCAGAACACCACACAAAAGTGGATGGAAGCGTGGAGTAGCTATTCCCCCCAAGATATCTCTGAGCATATTAATCCTAATAGTATACCTCCAGGATTTAACCTACCCCGACACATATGGGTGACATATAACAGAATTAGAATGACTCATGGGGAATGTGCCGACTCCTTGTCTAAATGGGGAAAGACCCCTTCAGCACAATGTGATTGTGCCCCCACCCCCCACAGAGTATCCAACATGTAGTGAGGGAAAGCTCTAACAGAAGGTATCCAGGAGATTCTAGGGACTTCCTCTGTGTAACAATGACAACTACTGACTGGATCTCCAAACTCGACATTAAACTCTGAAATGTTATTACTGTTTTCCTTTTAGGTTTTCTTACTGTTTTTTAAAATTGTTTTAATTGTTTTAACCTGTAAAAATAAAGTGATTTAATATTGTGTGTGACCAGCCATAAGCTAAATAAATAAACCAGGGATTGGGGAGACACGATATGTGCATCTTATGTGTCTTGCAGCTCTGTCACATGTCTCACTCTTGTCTGCAGGCAAACACTTTGTAGGGTAAAAAATAACCTTGTGAATTCAATCAAACTTCTCAACCTCACCGAGAAGCCTTGAGGTGACCGGCAGAAGAGAAGGGCTGTCTCCTGGGCTGGCCATGCCCACCCTGTCACTAGGGCTTATTTTTGGGAGAGGGCGTATATTTACGCCCACCCCAAAAATCAGGCTTGGCATTATTTTCAGGACATGTCCTATTTTTGGGAAACACGGAAGCAGTTTAAAAGCATGTGACAACACTAGTAGATAAATAGGTACCGCTTTGGTGGGAAATGTAGCATTTTTGGTACAGATGTCAGGCCCCTAACAATGCTGGACTTGCTTGGATGTGACACCCAACTGTGAGGCAACATCGATGGCGAGAGAAGGCCCAGATGATGCCACAGGAGACCTCTCGGCTTTCTGGTGTGGAGCTGGTTCACCCCCTGTGGTGAACCCTGGAGAAGCTCATGGGCTCAGACTGAATGGACTAGCACTCTTTGGCAGCGAAACAAATACTATGTACTAACATTGTAGTTTCCTGGCTAATTATACCTTTGCCATATGCTAAACAAGTAAATATTTTAGCTCTTTAGCCATATACATGAGAATCCTTCCTTAGTCCTGGTAAGCCATTAATATCCAGATGGAAAAACAAGGGTTCAGATATTCATTCTTCCGTGTTACCCCTTGGTAAGTATCAATCCTTTTTCTCGTGGCTCCATTGAGCCCCAACTTCCTTCTCAAACAGGGGCTTGGATCAGGGCCAACAGGCTAGTTACATTTTGATCGGCTCTTTGTGTCAAATGCTGCAGTAACATCTATAAAAGCTGGAAAACTGTGGTTTATCTGACTGACATATTGTGTAATTAGATACTTCAAAACAAATCTGTTGACGATATTAGATTATTAATTGATTGATTATTATACAACGTTACTCTACTTAACTTTACTCTACTTAAAATCCTGTTCAATGACCTTATTACTTTTCAGGTCTTGTATGAAAAATTTGAACAAGAACATAAGAGAAAAAACATAACTGACATGTTTGCTAATATGGAGAAAAGCAACTCTTGAATTCCATGGAGAAGACATGATTGCATCTATTGCTCCCCTTCCACTCACTTTTCCAGATAGAGAAACACACACACAAACCTGTGGGACTTTGTAACGTGCTGCTAATGTTGATGCCTGAATGGAGATGTCCCTGTCAGCTGCATCAAGAAGAGCCAGGAGGTTCTCCTTCCTTCCACAGCCGTAGTTGGGGACATTGGCTTCTCCAGTGGAGAGAATATCCAGCAAGGCATCTGAAGTGCATAAAGGACTCAAATAGTTGTCATGGAGGTTGTAGCCCAGTGTGAGGTTGTGCAGGAGCTGGGAGTTCTTGTTGACCCCTTGAATGTTGAAAATGAATAGTAGGGTATATATAAAACTAGAAGAAAACGTACTGTAGAAAAATGTTCAAGTTATTATCAACAGTAACAACAAACTTTTAAAAAGAATTTATTCTTTTTTGCCTCCACAAGCCTACTGAATCAATACTAAGCCAATATTGATCGAAAACCAATAATCGGTTATAGAAATTTGGGAATGAGCTGGGCAGAGGCAACTACCACTGTTTCAATCCCTCCTTTAAACAAAACGAATTCAAGTGAAGAATTCAGGAGTGAACGGGGAAAAGAAGATAAACTGCATTGTCTTCAGGTTTTTTAACCCCATCTTTGGATTTGAGTCTCTTCTACAAACTAAAAAAGGAGGCAAGTTATAGAAATCAAAATCATTCAGGAAATTAGACAAGTCCTAGAATACAAAAGTAAGTGAAATAAGACAAAAAAGAAGGAGAGTGTTAGGACTGCAAATGGAGGGGATGCAGCTCCATAACCATGAATGACTTACACATGAGAAGTTATAGAAGGAGCACTGTGGAAAGGCAACATTATACGTGATACTTGTGTTTCAGTTGTAACTATACCAATGAGATGGTCTCCTGGCCTGTAAAAGCTCCATGATTGTTTTCCATCCTGGTTCTCCAAACTCAGCGGGCATTTCCTTCTAAGCTTCCCAGAGACTGGATGGGACAAAAGCAGCATCAGAGGCAGAAGTAGGAGGTCCATAATTCATGGAGCTTTATTAATCCTCTTCCTGTTTCTAACATTCACAGCAGGAACAATTGGGAGAATTCAAAGCACTCTCAGAAGATGGAAATGGCAGCGACTTTCCTGATATAAACAGAGAAACACTCAGCTTCACCTGTAAAGGAGAGAGAGGTACAATCAAGAGCACAGATCCTGTCTGCTCCAAAACTTGTTTCCACAGAGCTTGACTGAACAAATTTATCCTTTTCTGATACAAGATCCTTTGCATATGGCTTCAGTCTGCTCTCTCTATCACAGGTATGGAGATCTCAAAGGCCCAGATAATCATTATTAATTACAGGGAGAAGCAACTTCTCCTCTTGGGATCCTGAACTTCTTCTGGGCTCCATGAGTGCAGAGGGGAGGCTGGAGAAAAAGTTGTTTGTGAAAAGCCACAACTATATTCCTGGGGTCAATTCCTGTAGTGGTTGTGCTCCTTCCTGTCAGGACATGTCAGGAAAGGGATGCTGGAGGAAGATAGTTCAATAACAAGGGAATTGACCTCTGCTGTCCTTCAACCGGGTCTCTTGTCTCCAGAGTCTGCTGGAGAAGTTCACCCAGAAGTATGAGGACCCAGTTTGTGGGGGAAATAAGCTGACTTTGTATAAATATATAAAAAAGTATGAAGGTTATTGCTTAACACATTGTAAGCCGCCCTGAGTCTCCGGAGAAGGGCGGCATATAAATCAAATTTAAAAAAACGAAGTATGGAGTTTGGTGCCACTCTAGGTTGATGCCACTTAACTCTGGTGCTGCCTTTCTTCTAAGGCCAAGGAAGCAATCAGTCCCCTTGGATTCTGCCTAAGGTGAAGAGTGGGGCCTGTGTGGGCTTTTCTTTTATATCAGAACTTCATAAATTGGAGCTGATTTTAAAAAGTGGGACCCCTATGACGTTCCCATCTCTGAGGCTGTGGGGTGAAGCCCCCTTCCCTAAAAAGCCTCCGAGTGCTTTGAAGCTGCTCTTGGGGCCCCTGAGTCCCTGGTTCATTGGGATCCATTGTTCAAGGATTGTGTCTCTTCTCTGGATGAGGAAGATGGAGACGTCCCCCTTTGCCCAGGAGGGAGAACTGGGGAGGGGGCTGATCTGAAGGGAGAGGAGGGTCCCCATCCCAGGTTCTCCTCTCAGGGCCTGGCTAGGAGGTCCTGGGGGGCTCTGGGTGGAAGGCCAGGCAGAGGCCTGGGAAGGGGCTCCTCTCCTCCCGGAGGGTCTCTGCCGGGTCTCCCTGGAGCCTGGAGAGGCCCAGAGGGGAGGGAGCCAGAGACAGGGGCCCAGGAGAGGCCCAGGGGAGGGGAGCAGGGGTGGCTGGGGCCGCTTTCCTCTCAGGGAGGCCGGGGGGACCTTTCCCCACACTGGGCAGAGGAGAGTCTCGGCTGAAGAGGAGCCTTGCAGGAGGAAGAGCCTCTCTGGCTTTTCTCCCATGGTCTCTATCCAGGCTCCCCCCTTCCTCCCCCCCTGGATCCAGAGGCTTCGGGGCCTCCAAAAAGCTTCCTGGGCTGATTGGCCAGCAGGCCCCCCTGAGGAGAGAAGCCAAGATGGAGGCTCTGAGGGGGGAAGGGAGGCCTGGCTGCAGCCTCTGGGCAAAGCAGCCCTCCTCTCCCCTCCACCTGGACTCAGGGCCTCCTGTGGCCTCCCTGGGCCCCCCTTGGATCAGGCAGGGGACGAAGGGCCTTTGCAGGCAGGACGGAGGGCTTCTTCCCACAGGAGCCGCCTCTGGATCCGGGGCTCTGGGCACCACCTGTGGGGCTTGGAGGGAGCCGTGTCTGAGCGAAGGGGGGCTGGGGAGACGGGAGAACCACATCAGAGTTTGGCCTCCAGGGAAAGGAGCTGGGATGGTGAGAGAGGGATGGAAACCAGGCTTTGTGGATGGATGGATGGATGGATGGATGGATGGATGGATGGATGGATGGATGGATGTCAGGGATATCCCACAATCTCTGGATAAAGCTTGATGGAAACTTCCAGAGATCTCTCCGTATCTCTCCAGAGGATCCACCGGTGACTTTGATGCTTCTCCTTCTGATTTTGGGCTTCATCTGAGCAGGATTTCCTAAAAGAAATCAGATTTTGTTGATGGAAAGAGTTTGGGGTTCGAATGGATCATGGCCCAATATGCAGACAAACGCATCAGCATGAAATTGACTGAGGAGTCTTGAGAATTTAACTGGTTTAATAAAACACATAAAAAGCAAAACTTAGAAGAAGGCATCAACAGCCCAAAAGAATCTCCTCTCAGCAAAGCCCATTAGCTCTAGTCTTCTTCCAAAGCATGGTAGGTCTTCTTGGTCAGTCTCCTCAGGAGCAAGGCAGTGACTCAGCTCTTTAGTGACTTCTGCTCTATGGGAGGATCTCTCTGAAAGGTTCAGCATCTGAGAGGCTCTACAGTGGCTGCATTCTGCTGCTACTTATATACTGACCAACTGACCGTTGGAAAGTGTGGGAAACTCAGAGCCAGGAAGCTGTGCTCTGATTGGCTCATTCAAAAGGTTCAAACCAATCAATCAATTAGTTGCAGCAAACATACTGAGAGGTTGTTCCCCTCACAGATTTCACATCCAAATCCTCCAGTTCTCAGGGAAGGCAAAAATCCCACCTCTCTTTCTCTCTAGTGGCTGCTTCTATTCCCACCCCCTTCGTCATGACAACCCTGCAGCCAATCAAAGAGGGGGAAGAGCCGGTTGCCTGGGAGCTTTCCTGCACTCAGCCTGATGGAGAAGAGGCTGAAGGAGCCAAGCCAAAGGGGGGGGGGGTCAAATAAAGAGCAAAATTCAGAGCTTTGGGGGGGGGGGGAATGAGAAAGAGGCAAAAGCTCCCAGAATTGCAGAGGGAGGGGGGCTTAAGCCCCTTCCCCAGAAAAGGCTGCAATGAAGAAGCTCTCAGCTGGGGTCTCTGGAGGGGCCACAGGGGACCCCATCTACCTTAGAGTCATGGAGGGTCCCCTCCAGGGTGAGGCTGGCTGTCTTTTGCTCCTGGGCAACCCCAGATCCCCCTGGGGAGATTTTGCAGATCTGCTTCCCTTCCCCACCACGAGGCTTCCCAGCTTCCTTCTCCCAAGAGGGGCTCCCCACTCAGCCAGGGATCCCTGCAAGAGCCCCCTTGCCTGGCCTGTGCATGGGAAAGGGTGGCAGGGGAACATGGGATATGGGCTTCTGCATTCCCAGGTCTCTGAAGATGGAAGTTGGATTTTGCAGATCATCTTTAAATCTGCAACACGAGGGTCCTGAGCTCCCCTTCCCTCCTTTCTCCCCTTCCCCCTCCACAGATGGGGTAAGAGGCAGCCTTGATTTCTCCATCTCTTTTCACTTGGTTTTTTTTCTAATGTCTCTCTTTCTGTGTTCGTATGTGGGTGTGAATTTTTAAAAATTCTATAACTTTCTGGTAACTAGCTTTTCACTAAAGTTGATTTTGTTCTTAGAAACTGGCTGCACTATTGCATCAGCCCTTTTGTGGTGGTGCCCTTGAGCAATAACTTTCAAAATAAAGTAAATTTTGGCTTTGACTCAGCAGGGAGCTATTTCAGATCTATGATATGCTCTGGCATTAACTGGCCCCTGGGATTTTTCTCTTTAACTACAATGCCAACAAATGTCACATTTCTTTTTATTTTCAGCCACAAGTGCCATGTATTCCCTCTGGAGTCAGATTCATATTATTATGAATCACATGAGGATTTTTCCCCTTTCAATTCTCGCCAGAGAATTTTCCAACAATCTTTGTATCCAAGAATTAATTGAATTATCAAGGGATCCCTCCTGAGAGGGGGAATGATTATCCTCAAAGTTTCAGTTCTGCTGTTTGGCCAAATCCTCCAAGGGAGACTTTGGGCAGAGAAATATGGAGTTTTGGGACAGGCAGAGTCTGTGCTCTTGAATGTATGTCTCTCTCCTTTCCAGATGAAGCTGAGTGTTTCTCTGTGTTTGAATCAGGAAAGCAACTGGATCATATTCCAACTTGTAAGAGTCCTTTGAATTCTTCTAAATCTTCTTTAGAAACGGGAAGGAGATTGATTGATTCACCCCATGAATTATGGACCTCCTGCTTCTGCTTCTGATGCTGCTTTGGTCCCAGCCAGTCTCTGGGAAGCTGAGAATAAAATGCCCACTGAGTTTGGAGCACCAGGATGGAAAAAATCCATGGAGCTATTACAGCCCAGGAGACCATCTCATTGGTATAGTCCTTAGTGGACATGAAAGATTGCGTATAAAGTTGCTTTTCAACGTGGCTCCTTCTCTTCAATTTTTTTTCCGTGATATGTAAGTCATTCAGGGTGATGGAGTTACACTCCCTCCATTCTAACACACTCCTTCTTTTCTGCTTTCTTTTTTTTCATTTATTCCTATATTGGAGAATATGTCTGATTTCCTGAATGATTTTGATTTCCATGGCTTCTCTCTCTTCTCTGATTTTATGAAAGAGACTCAAATAAAAAAATGGGTCTGAAAATGAACAGACTGCAGATTATTTTCCTCTCAATTCAATCCTTAATTTATCATTTGAATAATGAATTGTATTCACAGTAGTTGTTAAACCAGTTGTAGTTGCCCTACCTCAGCCAATTTCCGTATTTGTGTAATTGATCATTGGTTTTGGATCAATGTTGGCTTAAGGCTCATTAGGCTTCTGGAGGATTATATATTAAAAACAGTATTGTTGCTTTTGATTATATATTTTTTTATAATAGGAATTTTTTATAGTTTTAGAAATGGGTTACTATTCATTTTGGCTGTTCAAATGGTCAACAAGAATTCCCAGTTCCTGCACAATCTCACACTGGGCTACAACATCTATGACAACTATTGGAGCCCTTTCCGCACTTCAGATGCCTTGCTGGACATTCTCTCCACTGGAGAAGCCAATGTCCCCAACTACAGCTGTGGAAGGAAAGAGAACCTCCTGGCTCTTCTTGATGCAACTAAAAGGGAGATCTCCATCCAGATGTCAACATTAGCAGCACCTTACAAAGTCCCACAGGTATGTGTGTGTTTTTCTCGGCCTGGTAAAGTGAGGGGTGGGCGGAGGTGGGTGCGCAATAGATGCAATCATGTCTTCTCCATGGAATCCAAGAGCTGCTTTTCTCCGTATTAGCAAAAATGTCAATATTTTACCTCATTATGTTCATGTTGAGATTAATTATAAAAGGCCTGAAATGCAAGCAATACATTCCTTGGAGAAGATATTCTAACAACTGCTTAACTGATCAAAAAATATCCCTGGTTGTTGAAGCCTCTGCTGACATCTTTATTTTCAAGATAAATGAAGCCTGCTATATCCACTTGGATTGAAGTTGGCAATAGTAGCATTTTATCTATCTAAAAAGTGGAGTAAAAAGGACTGTAGCCATTATAGGCCAAACAGACTAGCAGATATTGTGGCTAAAATTTATGCCATGATCCTCTTAGTTAAACTTGAGAAAAATGCATTTCTTGCAGAAGGTTTTAGGTACAGTTAAATGCTATATAGCAGTGGTGGGATTCAGCCAGTTCGCAGCACTTCGGGAGAACCGGTTGTTAACTTCCTGAGTAGTTTGACAAACTGGTTGTTGGAAGAAATCATTAGGGCAGAGAACCAGTTTTTAAATTACTTGAATCCCACCACTGCTATATACCTTTTGTAAGAAATAATGCATGTTAATAATCTAATATTGGCAACAAGTTTGTCTTGAAATATCTAATCTATATCAGTGAGGTAGAACAAGGTTTGCTGCTTTCTAGATGTTAGTGCAGCATTTGACTCAATAAACAGAGAAATATGATGGAGAAAATTTTTTGCCCTCAAAATGGAGCTCAGACTGTTGGCCCTGATCCAAGCCCTTGTTTGAGAGGGAGGTTTGGGCTCAATGGAGCCATGAGAAGAAGGATCTATGCTTACCATGTGGGAAGGGAAAGATGCATATTTGAACCCTTGTTATTCAGTGTAAATATGAATGCCTTACTAGGACTAATGCAGGATCAAAAAACAGATCATAAATAAATGTTATTTCGTTTTTTGACTAAAATTACTAAATTAGTGGACCAGTGAAATGCTGTGCATGTAGTATACAGTACTTGGATTTCAGAAAGGATTTGTTAAAGAAACCGCAACCTATTTCTCGGGAAGCTGAAAATATGTGGGATAGACAGCATCACCCCCAGATGGGCTCAGCCTGTGGTCCTCAATGGAACCACGTCTGCATGGAGGGAAACAAGCAGTGGGGGACCCCAAGGTTCCATTTTAAGCCCAGTCCTCTTCAACATCTTCATGAATATACCAGTGTACCAATATATATTTTTTTGGAAAAAAAATATTTTTATTTTTCATCAACATATTTAAATGTACAGTCTTTTATCCATCCTTATGCATTATTCGGTCATCTTATTCTTTAACTTCCATTAGCTATTTAATGAATTGTTCGAGTCTGCTCTTTTACCATTTCTTTCCTTTGTTTTACTACCTTTCCTTTTTCTCTTCCCTTCTTTCACTTCTTTTATCTTTCTGCTTTCCTCATTCCTCCTCTTCTTTCCTTTTCTACTTCCTCTCCTCTTTCCACTCTCCTCTCTTCTTCCTCCCCTTCTTGCCCTCTCGCCTACTCTTCTTTCCCCTTCTTTCTTCCTCTCCTTTTCCCGTTCTTCTTTTCTTCTCTTCTCACCTCCCGGCTCCCCTTCTTCCGCTTCTCTACTGCTCCCTTCTTTTCCACTTCCTTGTTGTTTCCTTTTTCACTTCAATCTGAGATGGTATTCGAGCAGCCCCGATCTCTATTTACATACATCTTCATTTCAATTTTTTTTTTACCTTACAATTATGCCTCTTCTAATATTCCTGTACATTATTAAGCAATCCACGTATCACCTGGGTATAACATTTGTGCCATCATCTTCAAAGTTTTCATAATTTCTTAACATATATATTTATCTTTCCTTTTTTCATTTAATTTTAATATACTACAACATATTCATCTCAGAATTATTGTCTTTACCATGTTTATTGTCTATACTTACTTTCTATCCCTTGATAAAATTTCCCCCAAATGTTGTAATTCTCCAATTCTGTTTTCCTTTTAATTGCCAATGTCAACTTATTCATTTCTGCACATTCCAATATTTTCTTAATTACCTCTCCCTTTGTAGGGATTTTTTCTGCTTTCCAATTTTGTGCAAATATCATTCCTGCAGCCGTTATAACATGTATTATCAAATATATATGTTCTTTACTCTGCTTCTCTGAAAGAATACCCAACAAGAACAATTCTGGTTTTAAATCACTATGTTGCTGTATCATTTTCTCTAGCCATATTCTAATTCTTGCCCAATCGTTTCTCGCTTCTGGACATGACCACCACATAGGATAGTATGATCCCGGTGCCTGATGGCATTTCCAACATTTAGCTGATTTATCTTTAAACATTTTTGCCAATCTCTCTGGTGGCATGTGCCATCTATAGAACGTTTTATACAAGTTCTCTTTGTATGCTGTGGCCATTGTTAATTTATCATTTCTTTCCCATAGTTGTTGCCATTTATCTAGCTCAATTGTATAGCCAAGAATTTTTTGCCCATGCTATCATTGTTCCTTTAACTTGTTCTTCTTCCAACTTCATTTCCAGTAAATAACTATACAATCATTTAATCATTTTTTCCTCCGTTGCTGTGAGTATCTCATCTAATGTTATCATTTCCAAATAAAAACCATATAATTTTGCATCTTTTTCATATCTTGTTTGTATTTGCAGCTGAGTATATCATTCCATTTCAATCCTTGTTCCTCTAATTCTTGTTTTGTTTTCAATTCCCCTGTTGCTGATAAAATGTCTTAATAATAATTATTATTAATAATAATGCATTCCTCACATAATGTCTTTGAAAATAGCTATGCATCTTATTCTTCCCATACCATAAAAAAACATGCTAATTCAGTTGTAAATCATACCTCTCCAAAGTTAATAGTCTTATATTTCTCAACATAATCCATTCTTTTATCCAAGATAATGCATCTGTTTGATAATATAATTCCCATTTTAGTAATCCAAACCCCCCTCTAAGTCTTGCATCCTGTAATTTTTTCATGCTAATTCTCACTTTTTTCCCTTGCGATATAAATTTCAGTATCATTTTATTCAAATTTTCGAAGTATTTCTTTTCCACTTTTATTGGTATTGTCTGAAATAAGAACAGCAGCCTAGGTAATATATTCATCTTAATTACTGCTATTCTTCCCATTAATGATAGTTGCAATTTTCCCCATTTTCCCAAATCTGTTTCAATCTGACTTTTCAATTTATAATAATTATCTTCTTTAATCGTTGCACACTTAGCTGTTAATTGTATCCCCAAATACCTTTCTTTTTTAGTAATCTGAATATCTAGTTTCTCCATTAATACTCTTTTCTGTTTCTCTGTAATATTTTTCACCAATATCTTTGTTTTATCTTTATTAATTTTCAATCCTGCCACTTCTCCATATCCCTCTATTTGTTCTATTAATTTGGGTCCTACTTCTAATGGTTCCTCTAGTATAAACACTAAGTTTGTAATTGATACTCTTCTTTTTTAATTTGTGTCCCCTTTATCTCTTTATTTTGTTTATATTTCTAGTGAATATCTCTAGAGTCAACACAAGTAACAATGGGGATAGAGGACATCCTTGTCTTGTTCCTTTCATAATGTTAACTTTCTCCGTCATATCTCCATATATAGTAAACAACCTTTCCAAATTGTTGACTATAAATTGTCTCAATCATCTTTATAAATCTTCCCCCCAAATCCATAATCTGTAATTCTTTTGTCATGAATTTCCAATTCTGTCAAGTATTTGCAAGCCATCGGCATATGTGTCACGTAGACACTAGTGGAGGCAGAGAGTGCCTCCACCCCTGTGTGGAAAGGAGAGGCTTACCCTGAGTATAAAACCCCCTCCACCCTTTCCACCTTGCTTTCTCTCTTATGCATTGTTCCTCATGAGACTTGATCTCTGATCAGGGTAGTCTGTGTGCCCCCTGCCCTATGATGAAGACAGAGACAGCCTTCGTATATAGTTAATAAGCTTTATTATATGTAATAAAAACATTTAAGGCATTGTTTCACCCATCTGCCTCTGGATTCTTCTATGCTCCTGGGTGATTCTACGATCCCAAATTCCACAAATTCACATTATCAAAAGCTTTTTGCGCATCTAGGAACATCAGTGCCATTTGTTTTTCTGGATGTTCTTCATAATATTCAAAAATATTCAAAATCATTCTCATATTGTCTCTAATTTGTCTCTTTGGTAAAAAGCCATTTTGGTCTACATATACAAACTCATTTAACAACCTCTTTAGTCTATCCGCCATTATTAATGCAAATATTTTGGAATCCACATTTAACAGAGATATCGGTCTGTAGTTTTTAATTTCTCCAATTTATTAAGAGTTCTTTTCCTTATTATCACTGAATTTAAGCCATTAATATTTATTGATATTGCTTTTATTTCTTCTTCCATTGTTTACTTATTGCTAGTTTTTGTTGATCTTGTTGCTCTTATCTCTCTTTGATCCTTACGCTTTTTTGCCCAGGCCCCTCTCTTATTGCCTTTTCTTCTTGCTCTTTTGTCATCTCTTTTTTTAATCTTCTTTTCCTTTCACTGCTTCATCTTGGGCTTTCGTTTCTTTTTCCTTTCTCAATCTTTGCTCTTCTTGGGGCGCCAAGTATTGATTATGAAATAATTCTCTATCGTATCCAGTCTATGTCTTTGTGCTTGCCAGTAAACCATTATTCCTTCTGGTATTGACCATCTAAAATTTACTCCTTTTTATGTTAAAGATTTTGTCAAAAATTGGTACTCTCTCCTCAAATCTCTCACTCTTCTGGGTATCTGTTTCAACACCACAATCTCTTTGTCTTTGTCTTTTATTGGTGTATTTCTTGCTACCTGTAATATTTCTGATTTTATTGCTTTCCTGGTAAATTTTACATGCAGTTCCCTTGGCAGTTTGTTTCTCATTGATATCGAGTATGAACTCTATATAGCTCATCAATTCCATTTATTATCTTTTCCTTGATCTCCTCCATCACTTCCGCCAATATCTCTGCCACCACTTCCACCAAGTTTTCTCCTTTTTCTTCTTCAATATTTTGGAATATTAGGTAGTACTCTGCTCTGTCCATTTTGAGAGAAATAATTGTTTTTTCCTGGTTTTTATCAGCAATTGTGAGTCTGTCATCCATTTCTTCCACTTTTTTTTTCCTGTTAAGTCTGCTTTTTCCTCCACTTTCTGTATCCTTTCTTCATGCTTTCCCATCATTGCCTTCAAGGTTCTTTAAGCTCTCCTTCTACCTTTTCCATCCTTTCTTTAAAGTCATCATGGAAGACCTGTATCATATTTTTCAGTTCCAGTTGCATGGCCATAGTGTCCAATGTCCTCTGCACTGCAGGGCTTGAAGTTGGTGTTGTGGAGGGTAGCTGTGTTGTTGCCTTCTTCATCTTGTCCCGCCTTGTACACTGTAATCAACTCGGTTTGTAATCCAAATGTTATTTTAATTTGTAATTGAAATACCTACTCCACCCCGTTGGATGGATTGGTTAAAAATGAAAATCAGTAAAAATCAAGAGACTCCATCACACCCCCAAAAACACATCACCTACGACCAAAAGAAAGAAATAAGAAGGAAAAGCAGGGGGGGGGGGGAGAAGGAAGAAAAAAAATCAAACACAAAACCCAAAAGTTTCTGGTTCTTCGGGTTCTTCTTACCTTAATCCAATTTTTATGTATCATCAAAATTCCAACACTCAAAAAGCCAATCAGCCAAAAAAGGGCAAAGAAGAAAAATTAATAAAGAACCAAAAAAAAGTACAATGAAAATAAATCAAGAAGAAAAAAGAAAAAAGAAAAGGGAAAAGATCACTAAAAATGTTCCAATTGTAGTACAATCCTAAACCCACAAAGAGAGAACAATAATAATAACAATAATCAAGAAGTCAACAATGTACCAATATTTGAGGGACTGCCACAAAGAAGAGGGGGTCAACCTATTTTCCAAAGCACTAGAAGGCAAGACAAGAGACAATGGATGGAAACTAATCAAGGAGAGAAACAATCTAGAACTAAGGAGAAATTTCCTAATGGTGAGGAATGGAACGTCTCCCCTTCAGAAGTTGTGTGTGGTCCATCTCTGGAGGCTTTTAAGAAGAGACTGGACAGCCACTTGTCTGGAATAGTATAGGGTCTCCTGCATGAGCAGGGGGCTGGACTAGAAGACCTCCAAGATTCGTTTCAACCCTTTTATTCTATTTTAAGTTCTGTTATAGGTACAAATGTTTGGCATGCTAAATACCTATTGGAGCACAGTGATTTATACTGATCATATGATTTATCATACTTAAACATTGGATTGTATACACTGTGAAGAAGACTTGGGTTCTTTTGTCATAATAATTAACTGATAATAAATTTATTGGTTTGATTTATTGGTTCAAATCAAGTTCAAAAGTTATGGTCTTTGTGAAATGACATCCTAGCCATAGATAATCAGCCATTAGAGCAAGTAACACCTTTCCTTATCTGGGGTTGTTTTCTCTGAGACTGAATCTTGGCTCCCTCATCATCCAAGGAGCTCAGTTAGAGAAAGGGCAGGAGGGAAAGTGGTGCTGAAATGAAAACCTCAGAGCTCTCCAGCTTCCTCAGCCCCAATGATTAAAGTATCTGAGGCCAGTTTTCCCCCATGTTCTTCCATCAATCTGATGTTTGGGGCTCCAGAGAGAAACCACCACCAGAACCAACCCAATCTCAGCCTCTGAGGAGTATCTTGGGGTGGGTAAAAGGACTCCAGCTGCTGCCCTCAGAGCTGATTTGGGAATTTACACCATTTCTGCTTTGTCTAAATTCAGAAAATATGGGCATTGGCATAAAATTTAATCTATGGAAACTGACAGACTCTGAAAATTGTGTCTGTTAGAACAGATAAAACTTCAATTGAAGACCAATTTTGGATTACACAACTGACAAATTGTATTAGGAACTGAGGTCTCCCTCTTTCTTGTATAACTGGAGAAGAAGCTAAAAAAGTTTTCTCCACAAAGAATCTGGAATATAGAAGCAGAAAAAATTTCAGCAATTCTGAAAAATTATAATAGGCCCCTTATTGGAATAGGACACTTCAGTTGGCATTTGCTCATGTTAATCTAATTGTGGTAAATTGTAATATGATTTACATTGTTTATTGATTTTTAATTTGCTTATTATTTTCCACTTTTATTATACAATCTTGCTGATATTCTGTCTTTAATATTTTAAGCAATGTCTAATTAACAAACTATTCTAATACATTCTGAGAACTAGGTTGGATTTATTAAAATCTAATATTTTGGATTTGATTTGACCTCAAATGTAACACAGGATTCTTCACTGCTTTTTCAGATCAAACTTGAAACTGCTTCAGAGGTTCTGAGTGATAAAAGTAAATTCCCCTTTTTCTACCGGATGCTCCCCAAAGAAGGAATCCAGTACCCAGCAATTGTCCAACTGCTCCTCCATTTCAGATGGACCCTGATTGGCCTCTTTGCTTCAGACACAGAGGAGGGAGAGAATTTCATGAAAACTTTTACTCCTTTGCTTGTCAGGAATGGAATTTGTGTTGTTATAACACAACGATTCTCAACAACTGAACATGCAGCAACCCCCAGGGAGGCCCTCTCTCAGTGGAGACAAGTCAACGTCTTTGTTCACTTCATGGAATATGCATCCATTTGGGACAGAATCCTTCCTTTCCATGAAACACTTATGCGTTTGCCAGGAACCGTTGAAGGGAAAGTCTGGATCCTCACACATTTTGCACAGTACACACTAAACAAGCGCAGACTTCTCAAATACATCCATAGTATTTGGAACTTTGCTTACCTGACAAAAGATAGGCCAAAAGATGATGCTTTTGAACCCCATTACTTTGTGGAAGAAAAGTTTCAAGATCTTTATTTTCTCTGTTCTCTTTCAAAGAACGTCTTTTCTGTCAAAGGCCGCAGAAGATGCACCCAGAAAGCCCCACTGGAGACCCAGGAGAAAAGGAACAGGAAAAGGATCACAAATCAGTATCAATATTACAGTATCATTCAGACTCTGGCCCAGGCCTTGAATGCCACATATTCCTCCAGATTTAGGTGGAGAAGGAAAGAGGGTGAAAAGTTGGGGTCTCCAAGGCTGCAGGCGTGGCAGGTATGGCGGTCCCAATATTGATCCATTAATCTTAGATCCTTTGGAGAAGGAATCCAGAGGAGAAGGAGGGGAACCAACTCAACAGATCTGGCCAATTCAATCACTCAGGGAATAATGGTTCCAAAGAGTAGATACCATGGCATTTTGATATTAAACTCTGCTGATTTGAAAATGCTCTATTCTTTTTTAAATACATTCCTGTATTTGTGGTTTCTGATTACTATGGTGGAATTTCCCCTTTGTTCCGCCCCCACTGCAGGTGGGTCTCTGTGCAGCTCAACAGGCAGCTAAACCCCGCTCTTCTCCTCCAGTGAAAGGGAGCCTGGGGTGGATCTGGGTGTTTCATTGGGAGAAAAGGGCACGGAGAAACTGAGGAAATGCAAAGAGTGAGAATCAAATATAAATACCCGTGGAATACGAATAATCCCAGATCTTTGCACTTTCCAATGTGCCCTGAAGACCTTTCTGTTTCAACAAGCAGGGCTAGCATAAACATCTAAATTCAATGCCAAGGTCTTAGTAGATACACCAAGTGACTCAATTTATTATTTACTGTTTATTTAAAAAATATTTGTATATAAAATCTTAATCTGTTCACCGCCCTGAGTCCTTTGGGAGAAGGGCGGTATAGAAATTCAATAAATAAATAAATAAATAAATAAATAAGAGATAGGCAGCATTAACTAACAGCCAACAAAGAAGCAGCTGGAACCTCTCCAGCGATGCTCCGTGTGAGGGACGGAGGCCGTCTCCGGATGAGCTTGTGTTTCGGTCAAACCGGCTGCTTCCGTCTTCTCCAAAAGCTGACAGAAAATGGAGTCTGGCTTCACCCCCACACTGAATCCTCTTCATCAGAGGGCCCCCCAAGGGGCTAATGTTGCCCTGTAGGGGCACACAGGGGCACCCAGCAGGTCACGGAGAAACCCAGAGTTTCTTCTCTCTCTGATGAAGACGAGGCAGCCATTATGGCCGCCGTGAATCAGGGGCAGCCAAAGAAACTAAAATTATGCTGGAGCAGTGAGAGTGGACAGTGATTTAGAGCTGAGTGAGGTGAATTTTATTTTTTGCTTAGCATTTCACCCGAAAAGAAAAACAATCTGGGAAAAGAGGCTCTCTGGAATGTTTTTAATCTGCAATTAAGGAGAGGCAGAGAGAAAGTGCACCCTAACAGGAAATAAACAAAAGCTATCAAATATGAAAAGACTCGATGTATAAATCTTACTGGCATGACTTTGATCAGGCATTTTAAAATGCTGAACATCTGACTGTTTATTGAATATTCTGTTTGAATCAACTTGAAATATACAACTGGCAGAATAGTTTTAAAGTGGATTTTTAATGTTGATTTTTAAGATGAAGATGCCATCTACTGGTGAATGGGTATATGCTATGTCATACTCCTAGAATAATAAAACAAAATTTGGAAAATTTTGATAAGAGAACAACATCTGGACGTCTGCCGTATTATCTACTGTTCTATACTTATCTACTTTATGGTTACTAGAGGATCAACCTTGAAACCTGGAGGATATCTAATGGAATGACTTTCAATACCGGAACTAACTAGCAACTGCTCTAGAATGTTCCCTATAATTGACCAATTGTGTCAATTATATTTTCTCTATATTTTGTCAGTATATGATGGACAAACTTTTCTCAAACTTTTTCATTCACTTATGAAGATGATGGCAGTATTTGTATCTTAAGCATATTTGCAGATGAGACAATTGTAGAAGAAAGATTCAATGTGGCATAAGAAACAACGTTCTCTGTTTTTCAAATTCCTGGATGTTCCCATTCTAGATTCACCCCTTTCTGGAGAAGAATGAATTTTGGAATATTTCTAAGAGGAAACTGTACTTGGACCAAAATGGAGAGATAATGGAAGATATGGGTATTTGGGGCTCCTTGGTTCTCCCCAAGGAGGATGCCAGGAGAGAAATTCTGGCGTATTTTGAAAGACAGAGATTTACTATCAAAAAAGGTGCTCTTTCACGGCTAAAGTTGCTCAATAAGGTGGGAGAAATTTTGGTGTCTTTTCTCTGTTTTCCAAGGCCTGAGGTCCCATTTCAAGTGGGCAAAGCCTAGAGACTCCAGGGTGGTTAAAAAATCAAATGGAATAAAAGTTTCCTAAAATTTTACAGTAAACTTTATTCTCAATTTTAATATAAATATATCATCATCAGAGGTGGGTTCTACTTACCTTTACTACTGGTTCACTTCTGCGTGTGCGCAGATCGCTTCTGATGATGTCAGCGTCAGTGGGTGGGGCCTCCTGCCGGTTATACTACGAGTTCTACCCACCACTGATCATCATACTTAAATCTTTCTTCATCTTTTTTCAATTCCATCCCTCAAGACTTTATTAAATAGATTTTTATTAAATAGAAAAGTAAAATAAATAAAGAAAAGTTTTTTTAAAAGTAACATTACTTTATTGTAATGTTAAATTCCAAAAGCAAAAGTGAAGAACTAAATGAAGAATCTGCCAGTTGTTTGACCCCCTGCATCTGTTTAGAAGTAGTCAGGTGTTTCATATTTACCCCAATGAAGACCAGAGGTTACTTGTCTCCCTCCATTTCTCCCTCCATTTTGCATGGATGTTTTGCATGAACATATTTTCTTTGGCATTCCTTTTCTTCTGGTCAGTCTCTGCCTCAGTCCAAATGTGTGGAAAGTTGTCATTCTGGATTTGTCAAGAGGGTGCGAGACGGAGAGCCAGTTTGCTGCTACGACTGCGTTCCTTGTCCGGAGGGGACCTTCTCCACTCAGGAAGGTGGGTCACACTGAGGAAAAATGGGAGGCTTTGTGGAAGAGATGCGAGGATGGAGTGGCAGACTGGGCAAATTTTATTAACAGCAGAGGAAATATTTTAATTTTGATATATGCTGCTAAATTTATCTTTCTAGGAACATCGTAGTTCTTTGAAACTTGATGAATTGTTTTAGGTCCACCTTCTGAAAGACCTTGCAATCCACTGTATATTGGATCCTCCCCTTGAGGATCACTGAGAAGGTGTCGCTGATCCATAATGTGATGCTGTGGATAGTTATGGGGAGAACTCATTACACAAATATTCTGTCAGTCATGTAGATCAATCAATCAGTCAATCAGAAGAGAGCTAGAAGGAACCTTAGAGATCTTTTAGTCCTACCCCCAGCTCAAGCAGGAGACCCTATAGCATTTCCAAGGAGTGACTGTTTAATGAAATCATTAAGAAATAATTCTTGGAAAATGCCTGTGGTATCAGCTGTTATCCAAAGAAGGTATTTTCTGTAAGATGAAAGGACAGAATATTAAAGAAAGTTGCTTTTTGGTTTCTCAGATATGGAAAAATGCACCAAATGTCCAGATGATAAATACCCAAATGAGGCCAGAGTCCAATGTATCCCCAAAGTCATAACCTTCTTGTCTTATGAAGAACTTCTGGGCATCATCCTGGTCTCTTTTGCCCTATTTTTCTTTCTGACCACAGGCCTTGTTTTAATCATCTTCATTAAATACCGAGAAACTCCCCTTGTCAAAGCCAACAACAGGGACCTCTCCTACATCCTCCTGGTCTCCCTCCTGCTTTGCTTCTTGTCTTCTTCTCTCTTCATTGGTCAACCAAGGAAAGCCACCTGCCTTCTCCGACAAACGGTCTTCAGCATCATCTTCTCAGTTGCTGTTTCTTCTCTCTTGGCCAAAACTATCACGGTGGTGCTAGCCTTCCTGGCCACAAAACCAGGAAACCGAGTGAAGAGATGGTTGGGGAAGAGCTTGGCCAACTCCATCATCCTTTCTTGTTCCACTGTCCAAATTATCATCTGCTCCATCTGGCTGGGAGTTTCTCCCCCCTTCCCTGACTCTGACCTCCACTCCCAGCCTGGAGAGATCATCCTGCAATGCAACGAAGGGGCCGTTGTCATGTTCTACGTCACCCTCAGCTACATGGGCTTCCTGGCTGCCATCTGCTTCACGGTGGCTTTCCTGGCCAGGAATCTGCCTGGGGCCTTCAACGAAGCCAAGCTGATCACCTTCAGCATGCTGGTCTTCTGCAGTGTCTGGGTGACTTTTGTGCCCACCTACCTGAGCACCAAAGGGAAATACATTTTTTGCTTAACGCATTGTAAGCCGCCCTGAGTCTCCGGAGAAGGGCGGCATATAAATCAAATAAAAATTAAAAAAAAATAAATAAACATGGTGGCTGTGCAGGTCTTCTCCATCCTGGCCTCCAGTGCTGGTCTGCTGGGCTGCATCTTCATCCCCAAGTGCTACATTATCCTTCTGAGGCCAAACCTCAACACAAAGGAGCATCTTACGGGCAGAACAAATTTAAAAACATGAGATATAACACCATTGTGATATTGGAAGAATTATTAAAGTTTATTTTATTTGAAAGGAGATATTCTTTACATTTAGATAGTATGTGGGAATCAAGAAAATCATATCTATATGTTTCATAATTGGAAATTGTTGAATGACGGGAATTGTTGTAGCTCCCTTTCCTTTCAGCTCAATAAATCTTGCTAAAGAGAACTCTGCAGAAGTGATTTAGAGGAATTTGCTGTTCAGCAACAGCTACTGAATGTGACATCTTATAGAAATAATTGAGGCACTTGTTCCTACTGACAGCAGCTTAAAGTGTGTTTGTGAGAGAGAGAGAGAGCAAGAAAAGAGGTCAGGAGGAAGCTGTGGGAACCAAGCACCAGCTTGGTTGCCTGATCATCTCTGTGAGAATGCCAGAATGACGTGAAATGCCATCGGCTGAAGAGGGAAATCTTCATCACTCTCATATAATTCTTTCTTGATTTCCTCATAAAAGCCTCCTTTGCAGAAAGAGTTGAGCAGAAGAGCTGTCTGGGATTTCAGTTTGGGATTGTTACTTCACACCAAAATTTTAAAAAAGTAAATGAGAAAATGAAAAGTGTAAAGAAATTTCCATTGCGTTTTTTTTCCTTTCCTCTACCAGAGAAATAAAATAGCAGTTTTCAGGCCCTTTAATTTTCCACTCTACAATTTCTACCTAAAGCATTTTCTCTATTCCTCTTCCAAGCTTGTCTTGCCTGTGAAGGGCTGGAGAAGATGCCCAGAGAAAGGGGACCTGGAGATTCTCCCCAGGAGGAGGTTGAAGGGATCCTGTCTAAAGGCAGCAGCATCACTGACCAGGTCACAAATCTTTAATGCTGCATAATTTCATCCAAGTCCAAGAAGGGGGTGAATAGAAGATGGATCCAGGGCATGTCTTAGTCTGCAGCTTCTGACTCTGTGCCGAGAAAAGAAACTGAAACCAGTGTGTGAACTTGTCTGCTGTTCTGAGCTGAAATGAAACTGTGAAACTGCTGCTGGTATTGTAAACTTACTTCGTGTATTATTATTCTGTATATAAAGAAGTTAATGAATCCAGCTGAATCAGTTTTTGTGTTCTTCCGGATTTGATTTTTGTAAGAAACTCTGACAGATTCACAGTAACCACACAAATATCTCTGGTCCTCCCACAAGCAGAAGGCGGAGATTTATGGCTTTGCTCAACATGGAACTGGTCTTTTCCCACAATGTCACTTTCCTCCATCACACCAAACAATATTGGACACATTAATCTGAGAAAATATTTCCTAGTTTCATACCCCCAATCAAAAAGCACTAAGGCGGGACTGGAACTCAAGAGTCTCCTGGGGATTGGCCAAAGTCCCCCAGGACCCAAACACCCCTCGGCCTCAGTGGGCAGAGAAGAGCAAGAAAGAGGGCGGAGGGTCCGGAGGCTGAAGCAGGGGGTGAGGGATGAAGGGACGGGGAATGTCCGATCCAAGGAAGAGAAGGGCTGCAGGGGATGGGACAGCATCGTCCAATACTTGGGTGGCTCTCACGGAGAAGAGGGGCTCCATTCATCCTCCGGAGCCCCTGAAGGCAGGAAGAGAAGCAACCGACAGAGAGAAGCGGTGAAGAGAAATGCAACCTAGAAGTCAGGAGAGATTTCCTGACACTGAGAACTAATAATAGGGGGAAAGTTTGAATCCCAGAAGTTGTGGCTCCTCCATTGAGGGAGGTTTTCAAGAAGAGTTTAGACAAGCCTTTCTCTGAAATCCTTTAGCATCTCCAGCTTGAACAGGGGGGTGGTCTTGAAAACCTCCAAGGTTCTGTTCTGTTCTGTTCCGTTCCGTTCCGTTCCATTCCACTCTATTCTAATCTAATTCCATCCCATTCCATCCCATCCCATCCCATCCCATCCCATCCCATTGTTCTATTCTCTTCTGTTGTAGTGCATTCTGAATAAGGAGTATTAATTCAAGTAACAAACAAAAACGTAAACACCCAGCCTAAAAAAGCAAGAGACTGGGGAGAGTGGGGGTCCATCCTATGCAAGATAACCCCCAATCTCCCCTAAACTGCCAACATCTCCTTAAGGACGACAACCGAGAGACCCGAAGAGGGCGGCCAATTTCCAGAGGACCCAGCGCCAAGCTCCATCCAGAGGCTCCCAGGTCAAAGGCAACTTTGGGGCTTCCATCCCAGTCTGGACTCAGGACTTCCTGCCTGTTTCCAGGGCACCTGAACTGGGGGAGCCCAGCCTGGCTGCATGGGGACCCTGGTTATGGCCCCCTCCCAAATGCCTGGGAATCTATGGAGGAGCTGATGCTATTTCAATGAACTTGGGGTTCTCTCTTCTCCCACCCCAGAATTTCAAGTAGACGTGAAAGACAAGCAAGTTAGCTCAGAAGCAACTTCTGGAATCTTCTTAGTGTGCAGAAGAAATCAAAATCTCTCATTCAACCCCCTGAACTAAGGATGGTCTTGCGCAATTGTTACTTCAGGGGCCAATCTGGGTTCTGTGGGGAGGAAATTCCAAAGGGCCACAGAGGGTGTTGGGGTCTATTGGAGGGAATGGGGAGCTCTGCAGGGGCCACAGACGCCTCCCCAAGGAATGCCCTCCCCTGACCCCTGGACCTCTTTCCATCTGTTGGGCACTTTCAGGGAAAGAGATTTTCCAGCTCTGGACCAAAAAGATTTTGAAATCTGATCTTCCCTCCAATTCTTCTGCCACACAGCATCTCTCCTTCCCGGCTGCCCCAAACCTCCCACCTCAAAATCAATCTCAAAGGGAAATTGAGGGAAGCCAGTCGGTTCTATAAAAGAAAAGAAATGGGCTAGAACTGGAGGACCCAGGATAGAGAGGAGAGAGGGGGGAGATGGTGGGTTGAGAGGAAACTGAGTGATCCACTTGATCCCTTTGACCTTGGACAGAGAGATCCAAAGATTATCTTCAATGCCTGCAAGAAACTCCTGCAGTCTTCCCAGTTCAAGGATATAAAGACAGTTAAGCCTCCATTACCCGTATTTTCTCTTCTCTCCTTCCTCCTCTCTCTCTCTCTTTCTCCCTCTCTCTCTTCCCCCCTTCCCCAAGTCATTCAGCTTATCTTTCCAAGGTCTTTCACTCCCGATTTTTCCTTTTCCCTCCACAGACTTTGTCTGAGACTCTCCGGATGTCTCTTCCAGCTTCTGACTCTCCATCTTGAAAGACCCACAGTTGCTTGGGGGGATCTCTGAAGGGGCACCCCCCCCCCATCTCTCAACAGCTGGATCCAAGATTGTGACATCACACAAAAGGTCCTGAAACCTCTCCTGGACTGATTGTGGACTGGGCTACATGGGGTCATCCATCAGGGCTTCCTCTGGGGGTCTGCCCAGCGTTTGAGGGGAAGCAACATAGGAGGAGCCCCCACCTCATTGAAGGAGCTGAGGAAGATCCTGGGAAGGAAGCAGATCTGAAAAGGGGACCCAGCAGGTCACTGGTCACCTACTAGACATTTAAAATTAAATTCAACAACCACAGAGATCCCAGTTCATCTTTCCTTGCCCACAATGACTTCTCCTCCCCCTTTGGCCCTTTGCCTTTTTCAGCAGGAAGCCTCACTTCTGGAGAAAGCCCTGAGATGCCCTCACCCAGCCTGTGTTTTCTAAAAATGTTCCGGTAGCCCCAGAAGCCTTCATGGAAATAAGCTTTGACAGAGACTGGCACTCTGCTTTTAAGCACCCCAAGTCTGGGTTACGTTTTGACTTTCCCTCTTTGCAACCACATCTGGTGGCAGAGACCTTGGGGACGCCTGTCAAACTCTGGTTGCCCATCCCCATCTGAAAGGCAGAGGAATTGGAGGATGGAAGCAGGTAACACTAAGGAGACCTCAGCTGCTCCTTGACCTCTCTTCTGACCAAACTTTGGGGAAAAAGCTGGGAAGAGAAAAAGATTCTTCATGGGCCACAAAAAGAGTGATTAATGTCTTTAATCGATGCCAGTAAGTTTGCCTTGTTAAAACAGGGCATTTTCTCAGTGTTGCAGGAATCAAAATCTGGACTTCCTCCAATAACTCCTGTAAAACTTCTCTTTACCGATCCCAGATGGTCGTACTTGTGGGTCAGCCAGGAGTTCTGCCACTTGTGCATTGCAGGAATTGGGTGAAAGGGCCCCAATGTTAAGTTTGTTCTGGAAAGAGGAGCCCAGGGGGTCTCTGGGGTCCCCTCCTCCCACCAAGGACTCTTCCTGCATGCTGCATTGGAGGATGGAGGCAGAAGGCAGAAATTCCTAAAAGTGATATTGCCAATCAATTGGGAATTGGGAGAAGGGGGAGACTTGGATTCGATTTACTAGCATTGCCTGTGTCAACAGATATTTTACAACCTATATCCTGGCGCCAAAGAGCCCTGAGATCCTCTTAATGTGGAGGAATGTTTATGATAGCCAAGTGGGTTGTTTCACTTTAAAGGATAATGGTGTGAATGCATGTTTGTTTGGGTTCTCAGGGAAACTAGTAAAGAAAACATCTTCACACTTGTGTATTGGTTAAAATCTGCATTCTGGCTTAAAGGGAGGGGTCTCTACTTCTTTAATCCTACTTGTCTTGCTTAAGGGTATTCAGATCTTGATTTAACTGGGTTGCTATCACTTCTGCTTAATAAAAGGATCCTTTTGAACTATCATGTTTCAAGAGTCTTTACTTTCTTAAGATGGAAGGAGAGGCAATCATTACAGATGAAGAAGAGGCTGAAGAAGCCAAGCCAAAGGATGGGGGGGGGGGTCAAATAAAGAGCAAAATTCAAAGCTTTGAGGGATGAGAAAGAGGCAAAAGCTCCCAGAATTGCAGAGGGAGTGGGGCTTAAGCCCCTTCTCCAAAAAAGGCTGCAATGAAGAGGATCTCCTCAGCTGGGGGCTCTGGAGGGGCCACAGGGGACCCACATCTTCCTCAGCGTCACAGAGGATCCCCTCAAGGTTGAGGCTGGCTGTCTTTTCCTCCCGGGCAATGTGGGATCCCCCTCGGAAGACCCAGCCCTGCATGGCTTCTCCCCCACAGGAGCCTCTCCTGGAAAGACACGGAGCCCAAGCGAGGCTGGAGAAACCCCAGGGGCTGCATTGTCCCTCCAACATTCAATCCTGGGACCCATAAAACATGTTAGTCTCTTCCAAGGAATGCCCCAGATCCCCTCCTCCTTCCTGGCCGTCCTGGGCTTTCTCTGTGGGTTTTGGCTTTGCTTTCCCCTGGGTGCCCCATGCATGGAAAGAGGTGGCTGAACAACATGGGATATGGTCTCCCCCGTTTCCAGGACTCAGAAGATGAAACCTGGAGGGGGATTTTGCAGATCTGCTTCCCTTCCCCACTATGAGGCTCCCCAGCTTCCTTCTCCCAAGAGGGGCTCCCCACTCAGCAGAGTGGGGCAGAGTCCTGTCTGGCATCCCTGTAAGAGCCCCCTTGCCTGGCCTGTGCATGGGAAAGAGTGGCAGGGGAACATGGGACATGGGCTTCTGCACTCCCAGGTCCCAAGTTGGATTTTGAAGATCAGCTTTCCATCTGCAACACGAGGGTCCTGAGCTCCCCTTCCCTCCCTCCCTCCCCAAAGGGGTGAGAAGCAGCCTTGATTTCTCCATCTCTTTTCACTTGGTTTTTTTCGAATGTCTCACTCTCTCTCTGATTTTGTTTAACTCTGCAGAGTTCTAAAAACTACTTTTTCACTAAGGTTGATTTTGTTCTTGGAGTCTGGCCACACTATTGCATCAGCCCTTTTGTGCGGTGCCCTTGAGCATTAGCTTTCAAAATAAAGTAACTTTTGGTTCCAACTCAGCTGGCAGCTATTTCAGATCTGTGGGAGGCTCTGGCATTAACTGGCCCCCGGAGTTTTGATTTTCATCACTCTGCAAACAAATATCAGATTTATTTATTTCTTCAGCCACAGGTGCTGTGCGGGCCTCCAGGGGCCAGTTTGAAGCATAGTGCTCCCAAACGTCTCAATTCTAGATGACCGATTTAATTCCATCTCTGCCCCTGTTATTATGAGTCACATGGGGATTATTTCCCTTTCATTTCCCTCCAGAGAATTTCCCAACAATCTCCAAGTCCAAGAACTACTTGAATTATCCAGGGATCCCTCCTGACAGGTAGAATTATGGTAAAAATTTCAGCTCTGCTCTTTGGCCAAATCCTCCAGGGGAGACTTTGGGCAGAGAAATATGGAGGTCTGGGACAGGCAGAATCTGTGCTCTTGAATGTACGTCTCCCTCCTTTCCAGGTGAATCTGAGTGTTTCTCTGTGTTGAGAAAAAACAACTGGATGTTCCACCTTGTGAGAGTCCTTTGATTCTTCTAATTCTTCTTTAGAAACAGGAAAGGATTTCATTGATTCACCCCATGAATGATGGACCTCCTGCTTCTGCTTGTGATGCTGCTGGTGTCCCATCCAGTCTCTGGGAAGCTGAGAATGAAATGCCCGCCGAGTTCGGATAGCCAGGATGGAAAACTTCCACAGAGCTTTTATAGCCCAGGACACCATCTCATTGGTCTAGTCATCACTGGAAATGAAATGTTGCATACAAAGTTGCTTTTCAACGTGGCTCCTTCTCTTCAGTTTGTTTTCCATGATCCGTAAGTCATTCAGGGTGATGGAGTTGCACTCCCTCCATTCTAACCCTCTCCTTCTTTTCTGTTTTTTATTTTTCATTTATTCCTATATTGGGGAATATGTCTAATTTCCTGAATGATTTTGATTTCTGTGGCTTCTCTCTTTTCTCTGATTTTGTGAAAGAGACTCAAAAAGGGGTCTGAAAAAAAGCTGAAAAAGCTGCAGATTATTTTCCTTTCTCACTTCAATCCTTAATTTATCACTTGAATAATGAATTTAAAGTAGTGGTGGAATCAGTTATAGTTGTCAGAGCCCATTTCCATATTTGTGTAACTAATCATTGGTTTTGGATCAATGTTGGCTTAAGGCTCAGTAGACTTGTGGAGGATTATATATTAAAAACAATATTGATTGTTGCTTTTGATTATAACAACATGTTTTAACAATAGGAATCTTTATGGTTTTTCATATGGCTTACGATTCATTTTCAACATTCAAATGGACAACAAGAATTCCCAGTTCCTGCATAATCTCACACTGGGCTACAACATCCATGACAACTATTTGAGCACTTTCCACACTTCAGATGCCTTGCTGGACATTCTCTCCACTGGAGGAGCCAATGTCCCCAACTACGGCTGTGGAAGGAAGGAGAACCTTCTGGCTCTTCTTGATGCAGCTGACAGGGACATCTCCATCCAGATGTCAACATTAGGAGGCACCTACAAAGTCCCACAGGTTTGTGTGTGTTTTTCTCTCTCTGGTAAAGTGAGGGGTGGGTGGTGGTGGGTGAGCAATAGATGCAATCATGTCTTCTCCATGGAATTCAAGGGCTGCTTTTCTCCATATTAGCAAAAATGTCATACCCCATTATGTTCATGTTGAGATTAATCATAAAAGGCCTGAAACACAAGCAATACATTCCCTGGAGAAGATATTCTACCAAGTATTTAACTGATTAAAAATATCCCTGGTTGTTGGGCATCTATTGGCATCTGTATTTTCACAGATAAATGATGCTGCCCTATCCAGTTGGATTGAAGTTGGCAATAGTAGCATTTTACCTATCTAAAAAGTGGAATAAAAATTACTCTAGCAATTATAGGCCAAATAGATTAGCAGATATTGTGGCTAAAATTTATGTCATGATCTTCTTAGTTAAGCTTGAGAAAAACTCATTCCTTGCAGAAGAACCAGAAGGTTTTACGTAAAGTTAAAAGCTAAATAGATTTTATAAGGAATAATGCATAAATTAATAATCTAATGTTGGCAACAAATTTGTCTCGAAATATCTAATCTATATCAGCGAACTAAAACACGGTTTGCAGGTTTTATAGATGCTAGTGCAGCATTTGACTCAATAAAGAGAGAAATATGATGGAGAAAATTGCCCTCAAAATGAAGCTCAGATTATTGGGCCTGATCCAAGACCTTGTTTTAGAGGGAGGTTTGGGCTCAATGGAGGGATGAGAAGAAGGATTTATGCTTACCAAAGAGGAAGGGAAGGAGTGGATATTTAAACCCTTCTTATTCAGTGTAAATACGAATGACTTATTTATTTATTTATTTTATTGCGATTTATATGCCACCCTTCTCCTGAAGGACTCAGGGTGGCTTACAAGATAAAAATTCAACAATGTGAATTAAATATAAATTAAATTCCAATTAAAATTAATTAAAATTATTACAATGTAAAAACCCCTCTCAATGGGTCAGTCCATTTGATGAAAAAGCCACATCTTCAGTTCGCTGCAGAAGGAGAGGCCCAGTGGGCAAACCGTTCCAGAGGGTCGGCGCCCCTACAGAGAACGCTGGCTCCCCCTGGGGGCCGCTAGCCGACATTGTTTGACTGATGGCACCCTGAGGAGCCCCGCTCTGTGAGAGCGCACAGAACGATGGGAGGATGGCAGAAGATGGTCTTGCAAGTACCCTGGGCCTAAACCATGTAGGGCTTTATAGGTGAGCACCAGCACCTTGAAACGAACCCGGAGGACCACCGGCAGCCAGTGCAGCTCGTGCAGGAGAGGTGTTACACGGGAATAATGAGAAGCTCCCGTAACAACCCATGTGGCCACACTCTGGACTAGCTGAAGCCTCTGGGTGCATCCCAAGGGCAGCCCCATGTAGACGGTGTTACAGTAATCCAACTGAGAAGTACTAGGAGTACTTCATTACTAGGAGTAATGAAGGAGAAAAAAACCCCATATCACTAAGAAATGTTATTTCATTTTTTGACAAAACTGACTAAATTAGTGGACCAGTGAAATTTTATTTATTTATTTATTTATTTATTTTCGAATTTCTATACCGCCCTTCTCCTTCCGGACTCAGGGCGGTGAACAGCCAATTTAAAACCAACAATACAATGAAATTAAAACATACTAAAAAACCTATATAAATTTCGGCATAAATGCAGTGCATGTAGTATACAGTACTTGGATTTCAGAAAGGCTTTGACAAAGAAACCACAACCTATTTCTCGAGAAGCTGAAAATATGTGGGAGAGACAGCATCACCCCCAGATGGGCTCAGCCTGGGGTCCTCAATGGAACTACGTCTGCATGGAGGGAAACAAGCAGTGGGGGACCCCAAGGTTCCATTTTAGGCCCAGTTCTCTTCAACATCTTCATGAATGATTTGGATGAGGGGAGAAATGGGGAAATCAACAAATTTGCACATGACACTAAAGTGGCAGGAATGGCCAACATCAAAATAGGCTGAAGATCCAGATAGATCTAGATAGACTTGAATCCTGGGCTTATTTAACTAAATGAAATTCATTGTAATGTTTTACACTTAGGCTAGAAAAACCAAATGTAAACTTACAGATGAGGTGAAACCTGGCTCCATAGCAGTAACTGTGAGAGGATCTTGGAGTCCTACTGGACAATCACTTAAATATGAGCCAGCAATATGTGGCTGTAGAAAATCAGAGGCCAGGCATTTGCTCTGATCAAAGATGCTTCTCCCGCTCTCGCAGAGAGCTTTATTTTTCATACAGTTTTACACAGGCAGATAAAAGGCAGGACAGCAACAGTGTTCTAATTGGGAAATCCTCCTCCCTGTTCCCCCACTCAGAAGGAAGGTCAGATAACACAGACGAGAGCCAGAATGAGATCATCCAGGAAGAAGAGACATGACACCAGAAATGGAAGCAGTTTGCTGCATTCTGCACAAATTAATTCTTCCATCCCTACATGTGGCAGCAGCCAAAAAAGCTTACTCAGTCCTAGGCTGCATTAACAGAGGGATAAAATCAAGATGACATGAATTATTGGTAAGGCTTTATAATGCCTTGGCAAGACCACACTTGGAATAGTGCATCCAGTTTTGGCCTCTATATTATAAAAAAGATGTAGGGATCTGGAAAGAGTACAGAAAAAAGGAACAAAGATGATTAAAGGCCTGGAGACTAAAACATACGTGGAACAGTTGCAGGAATGGGGTATAACTAGTGTAGTGAAAAGGACTGGGGTGAAATAATAGAAATGTGCCAAAATTTGAGGGGCTGCCAGAGAGAAGAGGAGGTCCACCTATTTTCCAAAGTACTAGAAGGCAAGACAAGAAACAATGGATGGAAACTAATCAAAGAGAGAAACAACCTAGAACTAAGGAGAAATTTCCTAATGGTGAGGAATGGAACGTCTCCCCTTCAGAGATTGTGGGTGGTCCATCACTGGAGGCTCTTAAGAAGAGGCTGGACAGCCACTTGTCTGGAATAGTATAGATACAGATTAACAGAGTTGGAAGGGACCTTGGAGGTCATCTAGTCCAAGCAGACCCTACACCATTTCTGACAGATGACGATCCACTCTCTTCTTGAAAGCTTCCAGTGATGAAGATCCCACAATTTCTTTTTTTTAAATCAAGTTTTATTAATTTCTCCACACACACAAACACACACACACACATATTTTATGAATAGAGCATTGGCCGTATCATATCTTATACAATTTGTCATATCCAAATACATTTTACTTAGTTACAATTTCTGCCAAAATATTATTTTTTCTTTTTTTTAATCATTTTTTATTTTTTTAAAAAGTAAAGAATAAAAAATAAATAAGACATCATTCATTCAATCAAGTTCAGACAGTACATCGGTCGGTTTGCATCCCTAGTGCCCCTTCCTTTTTTCATAATATTACTACATATCCAAAATTTAATCTTACGTAAAATATATCAGTTGTATCATCATTTAAGTATTTTGACATTTCCTTACATATCACCATTTTTTGTTATCTACCCAGTGGTAAAATAAATCCCAAATCAAATAAAATTGTTTTTCTTCCTGCCCTCTTATTTCAAATGCAGTTTACTCATTTCGGCACAGTCCAACATTTTCCTAATAATTTCTTAATCCGAAGGTATCATTTCTTCTTTCCAATTTTTAGCAAATACAATTCTAGCTGCTGTTAGAAGATTCACAATTAAATACTGCAATTCTTTGTTATATATTTCTGGTAAAATCCCTAATAAAAATATCTCTGGTTTAAAATCTATGTGTCTTTTGATCATTGTTTCCAACCACATGTGTATCTTAGACCAATATCTCCTTGCTTCTAGGCATGTCCACCACATGTGCTAATAGGATCCGGGGGTCTGATGACATTTCCAGCACTTCTCCGATTTATTCTGGAACATTCTAGTGATTCTCGATGGGGATAAGTGCCACTTGTAAAACATCTTATACAAATTTTCCTTATATGCTGTAGACATTGTCTTTTTATAATTATGAGAGCACAATTTTTGCCATTTTTCTAAATCAATCCCATAACCAAAATTCCCCCCCCCCATGCTACCATCGTTTCTGTAACTTGTTCTTCTTCCAATTTTAACTCTAGCAAAAACCCATACAACTTTTTAATAATATGATCATCAGCTCCCATTAAAATCTTATTCAAATTAGTCAAAGCATTGTAAAACCCTTCTTGCTTATAATCTTCTTGATACCTAGTAAATATTTGCATCTATGAAAACCAATCCATCTTAAATCCCTGATCCTCTAGTTCCTGTTTTAATTTGAGTTCACCCTTTTCATCCAATAATTCACTATACCTAATAGTTTGTTCCTTTCTAAATATTACGGGATATGAAAAAGCCTCTGCTATGGATACCCAAACAGGTATTTTCAAATAATAAAGTTTTTTAACCTTCTCCCAATTCAACCCTAAAGCTTCTCGTATTTGATGTCTTCTAAAATACCCTTGTATTTTAGTTCCTTTATACCAAAGGAAAGCATGCCAACCCATCAACAAATCATGTCCCTCCAAATTTAATAGTCTAGAATTCCTCAGGGTTAACCATTCTTTTATCCACATTAAGCTTGCAGCTTGATAATACCATTCAAAATTGGGCAGACCAAAGCCCCCCCCCCCCCTTGATTTAGCATCTTGTAACAGCTTTAACTTTATTCTCGCCTTTTTCCTTTGCCATATATATCGCATTATCTTTTATCTAAGTCTATAGATTTAGGGGACGTCTTGGCAAGATGGACAGGAAGCTTCTGTGTTCTAGAAACTCCTGCCGATATTTCCAGTCCCAGACGGTTCTTTTTGGACCCCACAGCCTAGTTTTAGTTGTGGTAGTGAAGAGCACATTCCAGTGATCTCAGGGGTATCGCAAACCCCCCGATTGATCCTGGGAAAGCTCTTTTTTCGCGTTTCAGCCTTTTATGGCTGCCCAAGGCTGGGACAGCTTGGAAGCGAGAGGAAGGACAGTACATCTGATCGGTGAGGCTTCTCTGTTTAGCTTTATGCTGAGAACACCCTGAGGCAAATAGTTTTTGAAAAAGTGTTTGTAAGAAGAGATAAGCGGCGACCATTGAGAAGAAAAAAGTTTTTCCCCCTTTACTTTACTTGGTTACTTTGTAAGGAGGCTTAATTGCTTCACTTTCACTTTCACTTTCACTTTCACTTTCACTTTCACTGTGACTGATTGGACTTAAAGGAGAAGCTTGTAAAAGGTTTGATAACTTCTATTTTTCCCTTTTGAATTGGCTGATATGGACTGGAACTTTTTGGATTGATTGGAACAAATGATGAAAAGGAAATCTTGGCTTTTAAAAAAAAACTTCTCTCGCTTTTGGGGGGAGGGGGTTATAATGAGAGAATTGTAAGGCTGACTGGGAAGAAAGGAGAGTGTACAGGGCCACCTACTGGGGATAGTTTTCTGTTTCCTTTCTTTTTTTTTTCTTGTTGATTTAAGAGATACATTGTAATAAAAACAAAGAGGTTTCCAGCTAGGCTGATAAGACCTGGGAAGAGTTGAAAGTAGCATGTCTGCATTGTTTAAACAGGTGTTTCAGCTGGATTTTTAATTAGAAACCTCAAAATAACAAAGAATTTTGTTCTCTTGAAACTGCTCTTGTTATTATTCAAACTTTCTGTTTAATATTGTGGACAGATTACATTGTCACTCTCTGTACTTTTTTTTTTTTTTGGACTTTAAAAAAAAGCCTATTCTCTCTCTTTGTACATTTTGTTTTTGTTGAGAAAAATTGGATATAAGTAGTATTGGACTAAGGAACCCAAGAGATTGAAGATTTTCTTTCTCTCTCTCTCTCTCTCTCTCTCTTTTTTCAAATGTTTGGAAATCTTTTTTCCTTACTTTTTAAAATTTCTATTTTTTGCTTTTTTTTAATTCTTTCTCCCCCCCCCCCACCTTATTCTTTTTTACTCAAAGGATTAAGGTGTGGAAAATCCTGAAGAGTTAGATTGTACACACACACATACATACATATATTTTTTCTCATGTTTTTTTCCTCTCCAGTTTTTATAATTTTTTACTCTAGCCTTTTTCTTCTTCTTCTTTTTTTCTCTCCTCCCCCCCCCCCTTTTTTTCCCTTTTGGACTTGTTGTCTTGGATTTTTCCCTTTGCTTGGATTATAAAATGAGTAGGACAGTGGGGTCAGCTGCAACTATGCCTATCCCATCACCTTCTGGTGGCCAAGGATCCATTCAAACCATGATACAACAAGAGAAAGACAAAGACAAAGATAAAGACAAAGAAGTGTCTCTACAAGCAATTTTACAAAATGTGCAAATGACAACTAGCATAGTACAAAGAATGGAACAACAATTATCCAAGGTGGAGAATCAACTATCTAAGACAGATGAAAATGTGCAAAGGATGGAGCAGCAGCTACTCAAAACAGATGAAAAGGTGGATAACATCCAACAAGCAATGGTGAAATATGATGAGATACTTTCTAAATTGGAGAAGAAAGAAGATCAAAAGGAAAAGAAAATGAAAGAAATTGGGGAGGTTGAACTTAAAGCCGGCGGGATAGTCAGCTGGGAAATGGATAAAGCTGCATTTTACTTAAGATTTCAGAATGTGCAAGAAGAGAAAGGAGAAGACCTGGCAGATGTGATGACTGGATTACTGGCTGAAGCTTTAGAAATCCCCAAAGAGAAGGTGTTGGAGGGAGTTGATGAGATTTATCGAGTTTACACCAAATACGCTATATGCAATAAACTGCCAAGAGAGGTACACATAAGATTTACTAAAAAATTGATCAGAACGCAAATTTTACAAGCAGCAAGGGATAAAACCTTGAAATACAAAGAAAAAGAAGTTGTGGTCTTGAGACACAAGGAAACAGAGTTGACAAGGAAAATCAGAGTTGAGAAGAGAATACCATTTCGTGACAAAAAATTTAATTCAGAAAGAAATTAATTTTAGATGGCTGACCCCCAGGAGGATTGGTAGTTACATGGCAATCTCAAAGATACAGGTTGAATACAATTGATAAAGCAAGAGCATTTTATGATCAATTCTTTCAAGGGAAAGGCACGGAAACTCAAGTTGAACCTCAACCGGCAGTCCCATTAAAACTTACTGAGGAAGAACTGATATTCCTTGAATCGACTGAAGGTACAGTTGGTGGAAACACTGAACCAAGAGAACAACGTGAGATAAGATCGACTAGAGCAATAAAACCTATATATAAAGTATGAAGATGGAAGAGAGAAAATTAATCTCAATAAATATATATGGACTCAATTTGGCTACCAAAAGAAAGACAGTATTCCACAAATTAGAGAAATTAAAAGCAAATATAATATGTTTACAAGAAGTACATATTAAAAAATAGCATGAATACCTATTGACACAACCAAAATTGGGGAAAATGTTTTCATCACTACCCAAAACAAAAAAAGAGGACTTGTAATATATATTTTTTAAAAAACAATTTTGGCGGAATGTAAATACTCAAATGGAAGAATTGTGATGGTGGAAGTACTCGATAATAATAGAAAAATTCCCTTAGTAGCAATCTATGCTCCTAATGAAAACCAAAGTGACTTTTATAGAAGACTACACAATAAAGTAATTGAAATGGATTATGACAACATATGCATGATGGGAGATTTTAATGGAATTGTGGAGGAAAATTGGGACTACAAAATGAATAAAGCAACAAAGCACAGTAGGAAAATATTGCCAAAGTCCTTTTTTAAGATGGTGAAGGAAATGAATATGAAAGATGTATGGAGAGAAAGAAATAAAGGAAAGAAACAATATACATTTTATTCTGATAGACATTTATCGTGGTCTAGGCTAGACATGATATGGTCAACAATGGAACTTTTGTTGAATATAGAACATGTAGAAATAGAAACTAATCTATGGGCAGATCATAATCCAGTGATGATGACTTGGAAAGGACAAAAAAAAAAAAAAAAGAGCTAGATGGACTCTAAATAATACAAAATTAAAAGAGCAAGAGTTTGTGCAGAAGATGGAAAGAGAATTGGCATTCTTTTTTAAAGAAAATAAGAAAGATGAGACATCTATACAAATCCTCTGGGATACAATGAAGGCATTTGCTAGAGGATTAATTATAGACTATACAAGAAAAAAAGAATGTTAAAAAAAGATTAACACTGAAAATATTGTCCGATGATTACAGATTTGAGAAAGAATTCCAGAATGATCCACATAAGAAGATTTGTCAAAATTAAAATGAATATAGTAAAACATAAAATGGATCTATTGGAGAAGGAAGAACTGGCTCAGAAGATAAGAAGTGCTAAACAGAATTATTTTGAAAATGCAAATAAACCAGGCAGATGGTTAGCACATAAATCGAAAAAGGAAAGAGAGTCAAGGAACATAACACACCTTATTGATGAACAAGGAGAAAGCAAATTTGGACATAAAGAAATGGGAAAGATTATACATGAGTTTTATAGAAAACTATATAAAAGAGAGACAATAGAAAAGGAAGAAGTGTTTAAGTATATACAAGATGCAAAGTTACCTCAGATCAGTAAGGATATTGAGGAGATGTTGGAAAGAAACATAACGATGATGGAGCTAATAGAAGCAATTAAGAAACAAAAAAATGGCAAAGCACCAGGACCTGATGGCCTACCAGCTGAATATCATAAGACACTACAAGAACCTCTAACCATCCCATTATTGGAGGTGATGAATGAAGTAATGATACAGAAGGAAATACCCAAATCATGGACAGAGGCATATATTACTTTGATTCATAAAGAAGATACAGACCCACAACAAATCAAAAACTATAGGCCTATATCTTTGTTAAACTCGGTTTATAAATTTTTTGCTTCAATATTGGTAGAGAGACTTAAGAGATACTTAAATAATTTCAAACATTCGGATCAAAATGGATTTCTCCCAAAAAGACAAATTAGGGACAACATAAGAATAATCTTGGACACTTTAGAGTACTATGAAGCACATCCTGAAAAGCAGATGGCTTTGTGTTTTTTAGATGTGCAAAAAGCCTTTGACAATGTTAACTGGCAGTTTATGACTCTTCAAATGGAAAGAATGGGCTTTGGGAGGAAATTTGTACAGGCCATCGAAACTATTTATTCGAAACAAATGACAAAAGTAATGATAAATGGAGAATTGACGGATGCGATTGAAATAGAAAAAGGCACGAGACAAGGATGTCCTTTATCCCCATTGTTGTTTATAATGGCATGAGAAGTTTTAAATAGGCGTGTTAGAGGAGAAAAAGAGATAAAGGGCATGAAGATTCGCAAGGAAGAATACAAGCTCCAAGCTTTTGCAGATGATTTGGTCTTTATTATTGAAGAACCATTAACAACAATAAGTAAATTAATAAAAATTATTGGAGATTTTGGAAAAGTAGCTGCCCTGAAAATTAACAGAGATAAAACGAAAGTAATGACTAAAACTATGTTGAAAAAACAGAAAGAAGAGTTGATGGAGATATCGAAAATGCAGATTACAAATAAAGTGAAATATTTGGGAATACACTTAACATCAAGATGTAGTGCTTTGAAAGAAAACAATTATAACAAGCTTAAAGAACATATAGGACAAGATTTATTGAAATGGGGCAAATTGTCTTTGATTGGTAGGATTTCAACCATTAAGATGAATGTCTTGCCTAGAATCCTGTACTTATTTCAGACAATTCCAATTAAATTGGAACTCCCACAACTTCTGAAGGCAACTTTATCTCTTTATTTCCAGGTTGAATCTCTCCTTGTTCAGTTTTCATCCATTATTCCTTGTCTGGCCCTTGTCTGGCCTTTGGGTGCTTTGAAAAAAACAGCTTGACCCCCTCCTCTCTGTGGCAGCCCCTCAAATATTGGAAGATGCTATCATGTCTCCCCTGGTCCTTCTCTTCACAAGACCAGCCATGCCCAGTTCCTGCAACTGTTCATCATATGTTTTAGCCTCCAGTCCCCTAATCCTCTGGGTTGCTCTTCTCTGCACTTTTCGTAGTCTCAAATTCTTTTTTATAGTGTGGGGACGGATGCAGTATTCTAGGTGTGGTCTTACTAAGGCTTTATAGGGTGGTATTAGTACCTCTCTTGATCTTGATTGTATCCCTCTGTTAATGCAATTTAGGATGCATTGGCTTTTTTGGCTTCCACTGCACACTCTTGACTCATATTTAATTGGTTGTCCACTAAGACTCCAGGATCCTCTCACAGTTTCTGCTATTATGCCTGGTTTCCTGCTTGAACAGGGGGTTGGACTAGAGGACCTCCAAGGTCCCTTCCCACCCTTTTATTTTGTTGTAAGTTCTGTTATAGGTACACATATTTAGCCTGTTAAATTCCTATTGGAATACACTGATTTATACAGATAATGTGATATTCTCATAGTTACACATTGGATTGTATAGACCTGAATTGTTTTGTCTTAATAATTATCTGATAATTTATAAAGCAAGTTCAAAAGTTATGGTCTTTGTGAAATGACATCATAGCCATAGATGGTCAGCCATTAGAGCAAATAACACCTTTCCTTACCTGGGGTTGTTTTCTCTGAGCCTGAATCTTGGCTCCCTCATCATCCAAGGAGCTCAGTTAGAAAAAGGGCAGGAGGGAAAGTGGTGCTGAAATGAAAACCTCACAGCTCTCCAGCTTCCTCAGCCCCAGTTTTCTATCTATCTGAGGCCCAGTTTTCCCCCATGTTCTTCCATCAATCTGCTGTTTGGGGCTCCAGAGAGAAACCACCAGCAGAACCAACCCAATCTCAGCCTCTGAGGAGGATCTTGGGGTGGGTAAAAGGACTCCGGCTGCTGCCCTCAGAGCTGATTTGGGAATTTACACAATTTCTGCTTTGTCTAAATTCAGAAAATATGGGCATTGGCATAAAATTTAATCTATGGAAACTGACAGACTCTGAAAATTGTGGCTGTTGGAACAGAGAAAACTTCGATGAAAGACCAAACTTGGATTATGCAACTGACAAATCTTATTAGGCTTTGAGGTCTGCCTGTTTCTTGTATAACTGGAGAAAGAAGTTAAAAAATTTCCTCCAGAAAGAATCTGGGATAGAGAAGCAAAAAAAGATGCAGCAATCCTTGAAAATTATAATAGGCCCTTTATTGGAATAGAATCCTCCAGTTGGCATTTGCACACGTTAATCTAATTGTGGTAAATTGTACAGGTGATACAGTAATATGATTTACATTTTTATTGTTTTTAAATTTGCTTATTGTTTTCCATTATTATGTTACAATGTTGCTAATATTTTGTCTTTAATATTTTAAACAATGTCTGATTAACAAACTATTCTAATACATTCATGAGAACCAGGATGGATTGATTAAAATCTAATATTTTGGACTTGATCTAATCCCAAATGTAACACAGCTTTCTTCATTGCTTTTTCAGATCAGTCATAAAATTGTTTCAGTGGCTCTGAGTGATAAAAGGAAATTCCCCTTTTTCCAGCGGATGGAGCCCAAAGAAGGATTCCAGTACCCAGCAATTGTCCAGCTGCTCCTCCATTTCAGATGGACCCTGATTGGCCTCTTTGCTTCAGACACAGAAAATGGAGAGAATTTCATGAGGATTTTTTCTCCTATGCTTGTCAGGAGTGGAATTTGTGTGGTTCTATCACAACTGTTCTCAACAACTGGATACACAACAGCCCTCAGGGATTCTCTCTCTAAGTGGAGAAAAGCCAATGTCTTTGTTCACTTCATAGAATTTGATTTAATTTGGGAGAGAATTCTTCCTTTTCATTTAACATTTATGCGTCTGCCAGGACCCATTGAATGGAAAGTCTGGATCCTCACAAATTTTCTATGGTATCCAATGGACAAGCGTAGACTTCTCAAATACATCCATAGTATTTTAAATTTTGGTTATCTGCCAAAAGAAATGCCAATTGATTCTGCCTTTGAACCCCATTTCTTTGTGGAAAATCAGTTTCAAGATTATTATTTCCGTTGTTCCCTTTCAAAGAACGTTTTTTCTGTCAAAGGCTGCAGAAGATGCACCCAGAAAGCCCCACTGGAGACCCAAGAGAAAAGGAACAGGATCCAGATCACAAATCACTATCACACTTACAGCCTCATGAAGACTCTGTCCCAGGCCTTGAGTGCCGCTTATTCCTCCAGAATGAGGAGGGGAAGGAAGGAGGGAGAAAAGAGTTTGGGGTCTCCAAGGCTGCAGCCATGGCAGGTATGGGGGTCCCGATATGGATCCATTAATCTTAGATCCTTTGGAGGAGGAATCCAGAGGAGAAGGAGGGGAACCGTCTCAACAGATCTGGCCAATTCGATTACTCAGGGAATAATGGTTCCAAAGAGTAGATACCATGGCGTTTTGATATTAAACTCTGCTCATTTGAAAATGCTGTATTCTTTCTTAAATGAATTCCCTTATTCATTTAAGATGAATGATGTTTGTGATGAGCATGGTGGAATTTCCCCTTTGTTCCGTCCCCACTGCAGGTGGGTCTCTGTGCAGCTCAACAGGCAGCTAAACCCCCCTCTTCTCCTCCAGTGAAAGGGAGCCTGGGGTGGATCTGGGTGTTTCATTGGGAGAAAAGAGCACGGAGAAACTGAGGAAATGCAAAGAGTGAGAATATAAATATAGATAGGAGATAGGCAGCATTAACTAACAGCCAACAAAGAAGCAGCTGGAACCTCTCCAGCGATGCTCCATGTGAGGGACGGAGGCCTCCGGATGACCATGTGTCTCGGTCAAACCGGCTGCTTCCGTCTCCTCCAAAGGCTGAGAGAAAAGGGAGTCTGGCTTCAGACCATACAGTTAGGCTTATCTGCCCCCGGCCACTAGGTGGGGCTAGAGCAACAACATCACAATAGATACATGTTATGGCATGACAAGCTTTATAAATTTGGAGGAGACCCTGAGACCATCTAGCCCAACCCCTCCTCTCTGCAGGAATCCCAGTTAGTTCTCTGACTGATGGCTGCTCAGTCTCTACATTTAGACAATCCATAAAAAGGAGACTGAATTTCTTTGCTTTATTTATCTTTATTTTTCTCTCCTTCAGCTAAAATCTCCTCTCTTGTAACTGAATTCATTTTTCTGTGTTTGACACTCTGGAATAATAGTGAGCAGATCTTACGCTCCTGATCTGTCCCCCTCTACAGATACCCACAAAAACATAGCCAGTCGAGGGTTAAAGAAGCACTTGGCACATTCCACAGTTCTTATCTCTAACTTGGCAGCGATATGCACACCGTCTGCCAAGGGCTTTAATAGTTCACAGAAAGACAATCACATACGTAGCTTTACCAAAATCCGTTCTTTTAGCTCCAATGACTACCAGATTGAGTTTTTGTTCGTCACAGAGATCATTAACCACCACCCTGTCTTATATAGTCTCTGGGTGTGGTCCAGTGACTCATTGGTCCTGTGACTCAAGTCCAGTGACTCAGGTCTATTCCCTCGTACGTCTCCTCAGCTGCTGTAAGCGCTTATCTTACCTTCTTTAACGTGCGTCCAGGAATGACGTCTCTCCCTCACTCTCATCTGAGACACCTGTTTCCCCACTACTTTGCTCTCTTTCAACTGGCACCTGAGACGGTGCCAGAGGGGGGGGGGGGCTGGGAGATCTGGCTGGCTCCTCTTCCTCATGCTCAGAGCTTCCTTCCTCCAATGGGATAGGCTCAGAGGACGGGGCCACAACAGCTCCTGTGTAACGTGTGTCAGTGATTGGAAGAGGGCTGCATCCTCCCTTCTCCAACCGAGAGATTGTGTCAGTTGGAAAAGGGGCTCCCAGACTCCTCCTGATCTTCAGCTCTTCTCCTTGTTCTCTTTCCTCAAGGCTAAGAGCAGCTCCTTTGATCTCTTCCTTGGCTCATTTCTCCTTCCCTGAAGTTCTCGTAGATTTTGTGCAAATTCTCCTCCAAGCATGATGCCTGCAAGGGGACCTGGTCCTTGAGTTGGGGTCTCCCCAAACCACAATGTTCACTTCCTGAGTTTCTTATGGTTGCATTTGCCTTCTTTCCATGAACATCTCCCTGCTGACTCAGATTCTGTTTTCAGTTACCGTATTTTTCGGATTATAAGACACACCTTTCCCCCCCCTAAATGGGGGTGAAAATTTAGGTGCTGCTTATACACCAAATGTAATCCTTCCCACCCACTGGCCCCCACCCTTTGGCTTTTGCCTCCTTGCAAGCAAACAGCAAGAAAATACAGCTCCTTTCAGCTTCAGCACAGCCTAATTAGCACAAATTGATTGGATCGGGCTCCCGACTGTCAGCTGATTTGCTCTCAGCTGTTTTCTGCAGGGCTCTGCTGGTTGCTGCAAAGAGGTAAATTGCTGGAGCAGATTTTTCTTTCCTTGTGCTAATCAAGCTATGCTGAAAATGAAAATGAAAGTAAAGCAGGCTGTTTGCTGTTTGCTGCAATGAGGCAAAATTACTCAGAGGCAGAGGGAGATTTCTTTGTCTTCTTTTCCTCACCAAAAAAGGTAGGTGCATCTTAAAAATAGATAAAACCACATACGCATATATTATTCCCCAGTTGAATACTGATCGATGTACATTTCTCTCCCTTGCAAAATAGAGCCACAATTATAAACTTCTACCGAGATATTTGCAACCACTTGACTTGTTATCTGTCTGCTGTATATAAAAAATGTATTTAACAGGCAATCAAAAAATAAATAAATAAATTTCAAAATTTGAAAACTCTGTTATCTGCTATTATATTTAACTCTCAGACAATTTGCAGGGGCTTATTATGCATCACAAACCACCACAATCATTATCTCTGATCCATCCTGAATCTGTTCATGATTCAATATCTTTGTTTGATTCTTGATAATAATTTGTTTCCTTAAAACTTTAATTAGGATCTTTCCCAGCAACTGCTTTCCATTCCCCAAAGTTATAGGCCTGCCTGTAAATTGAAACACAATGACTCTTAAGACTTGTTTTCCAGTTAAATATGACAAATCCATTCCCCAATCTCCCTCAATCTTCTTGAAAGAATCCATTTCTTCAGTCTTCCGTTCTGCCCACTTTGAGTCTTCAGGGTCCATGGCCTCTCCAGCCATCTCCAGGCAGCCTGCCTTCAAAGCAGAATTCTCCTCCTTCAGGGATGCCAGCAGCAGATTCAGTTCCAGTCCATCCATCCAACCCATCCGATTCAACAATTGTTGCTTGCTTCAGATTATCGCCTTTAAGTTGATTTAAAATCATTGTTATTTTATCAAACTTTTTAAATGAAGTTTGAAATAAGGTTTTTAAGTAGAAAAACTTTATATTCTTTAAATTAAATCACATCAAATTAGCTTACTCTAGGATCTACATCTTAGATCAAATCTTGCGTGAAGAGGATTTATCAACTTGAAAGTATTAATGACAATATAGAAAAATTGATGTTCAATAGCAAAAAGTTATCTCTAACCTTCAATCCCTGGCCCATTAATTGAAGTATATAAAGGTTGCCCCAGTGCTCTTGTATGGAGCAGAAGTTTGGGATTTATACTCAACCACAGTATACTGGTCTGCTAATGTGTGCGCACTACCACAGAGCCCTCATCAGAGCCACCCCCAGACTCCAGGACTGGCCCATGTCCCTCCCCAACCTCCTCACTGTCCGAATCTGCTGCCAGCTCCACTGGCCGCTGGTGGGACACAAGAGCTATACGGATTCTTGCTTCGGCTTCTCTCAATCCTGTCTCCAGGCGCAAAAGCGCATTTGAGACCCAACGTGGCATCTGGAGAATTGATCCGGTGAATTTGGATTGAACTACTTCTAATGATGTAAAACATGAAGCTGACGGTCCGAGCAACGTCCCATCAAGGAGCTGTGCTAGAGACTGGGGCACGAAAAGCTTAAGAGCAGCAGGGACATCGTAGCCTCCCTTTGGGCGGAAACAATTAAGAATGGTGCTGGCTGATCTTTGGCCCAGGGCAGCTGCCTGTTTCTTGAACCCTTGGCCTGAATGGCCACCCCCAGGGATTCGAAGGTGCTTCCCTGCTCCATTTTCTGGCCATTTAGATACCATGAATAAAGTTTTGGCCTTTTTGGTCTTTGTTTTCTCATCATTGATGCCCAGTTGATTGTAATTGCAGTCCTGGAGAAGGGCTCGCAAGGCTCTTTGAAGGCCTTCTGGTGTCCTGGAGAGGATCACAGGGGCATCTGCATAGAGCAGGAGGGCGATGCTTCGGTCACCTATTTGGGAGGGGGGTGATTTGGTTTGTTTAGCTATTTTACCATGCCAGTTATGTAAGAGTTGAAAAGCAGGGGGGGCAAAATGCCCCCCTTTAACCCCCTTTTGAGTTTTAACTGACTTGGAGAGGGACCCCTGCATATGACACCTCACCTTGAGGGATGTTTTAGTATGTAGGGCAGGTAATAGATGAAGAAGCCGGGGTCAATTGAGGCAGCTTCCAGCTTTTCCCATAGCTTAGTCCTGGGAACTGTATGAAAGGCTGCCTTGAGATCTCTAAAGCAGGCGTAGAATGATGCAGCTCGATTTGATAATGGCCGAAATTGTATTTTATTTAACTATATTTGGAGATGAGACAATTGTAGAAGAAAGATTCAATGTGGGATAAGAAACAAAGTTTTCTGTTTTTCAAATTCCTGGATGTTCCCATTCTAGTTTCATCCCTTTCTGGAGAAGAATGAATTTTGGAATATTTCTGTGAGAAAACTGTACTTGGACCAAAATGGAGAGATAACGGCAGATCTGAGAATTGACAGCTTGCTGTTTCTCCCCAAGGAGGATCCCAGAGAAGAGATTCTGGCATATTTTCAAAGACAGAGATTTACTATCAGAGAAGGTGCTCTTTCATGGCTGAAGTCGCTCAATAAGGTGAGAAAAATTTTGGCGTCTTTTCTCTGTTTTCCAAAGCCTGAGGTCCCATTTCAAGTGGGGAAAACAGGGATGAAATGCTACCAGTTTGTTCTGGTTTGGGCAAAACAGTAGTAATAAAAACTACCAGTTTGGGCAAACTGGTAGTAAAAAATACTTTTAAAAGGTAAAAAAAAAGCTGTGATCATTGGAACCTTTTTTTTTACATTTTAAAGCATTTTTTACTACCTATTCGCCCGAACCAAAAAAATGCTTTAAAAAAGTAAAAAAAAAAGTTCGCCAAGCCCACCCAGTCACATGACGCACCAAGCCACGCCCACAGAATCAGTCACAACAATTTTTACATTTCACCAGTGGGGCAAAGCCTAGAGTCTCCAGGGTGGTTGGCCTCCCATGCCAGGTGGTGTCATCTCATGGAAGCTTTTCAAGAGACGGGACCTAAGTGGAGTGGCTTTGCCATGTTTTATGGAAACCTTTCAAGATCTTACTGCTCAGAGCTTTCTTTCTTCATCATAGTTTTATTCTACATTTAAAAAAATCTAACGGAATAAAAGCTTCCTAAAATTTTTACAGTAAACTTTGTTCTCTCTTTTAATAAGAATATATCATCATACTTTAAAAAAAATCAATTCCATCTCTCTAGACTTTATTAAATAGAAAAATACTTTATTGTAATGTTAAATTGCAAACTAGGGAGGAACTAAAGGAAGAACCTGCCAGTTGTTTTACCTCCTGCATCTGTTTAGAAGTAGTCAGAGGCTTCATATTTACCTCAGTGAAGACCAGAGGCTACTTGTCTCCATCCATTTCTCCCTCCATTTTCCATGGACGGAGAGTCCTAACACCTTTTCTTTGGCCTTCCTTTTCTTCTGCTCAGTCCCTGCCTCAGTCCAAATGTGTGGAAAGTTGCCATCCTGGATTTGTCAAGAGGGCTCGAGAAGGAGAGCCAGTTTGCTGCTACGTCTGCGTTCCTTGTCCGGAGGGGACCTTCTCCACTCAGGAAGGTGGGTCACACGGAGGAAAATGGGAGGCTTTGTGGAACTGGATCCAAATTAAAAAACACATTGAAGCTCACCTGGTTTTTTATTTTTAACCTGCACAATTTCTTATCTAAACGGAAGTAAATCAAAAAGACTTGGAAGGAGGGGCTGGGAAGAGATGGGAGGAGGGTGTGGCAGACTGAGCAAGCTTTACTAACAGCAGAGGAAACATCTCTTCTGCTTTTTAGTTTGGATATGTGTTGCTAAATTTACCTTTCTAGGAACATCTCAGATCTTTGAAACTAGATGAATTGTTATACGTCCACCTTCTGAAAGGCCTTCAGAAGTTGTGGGAGCTTCATCACTGGAGGCTTTCGAGAAGTCTGCCATTTGTCAGAAATGGTGTAGGGTTTCTGCTTAGGCAGGGAGGAGTGGACTAGATGACTTATAAGGTCCTCTCCAACTCTGTTAATCTGTAATCTGTATATTGGATCCTCCCCTTGAGGATCACTGAGAAGGTGTCCCTGGGCCATAATCTGGTGCTGTGGATAGTTATGGGGGAGAATTCGTTACACAAATTGTCTGCCAGTCATGTACATCAATAATCAGAACAGAGCTGGAAAGGAGCTTGGAGGTCTTTTAGTTCTACCCCCTGTTCAAGCAGGAGAGCTTATGCCCTTTCAAAGGAGTGACTGTTTAATGAAATTGTTAAGAAATACTTCTTGGAAAATGCCTGTGGTATCAGCTGTTATCCAAACAAGGTATTTTCTGTAAGATAAAAGGACAGAATATTAAAGGAATATTACTTTTTTTGCTTTCTCAGATACTGAAAAATGCACCAAGTGTCCAGATGATAAATACCCAAATATGAACAGAGTCTACTGTATCCCCAAAGTTATAACCTTCCTGTCTTATGAAGAACATCTGGGCATCATCCTGCTTTCTTTTGCTCTGCTCTTGTTCCTAACAACAGGCCTTGTTTTAATCATCTTCATTAAATACCGAGAAACTCCCATTGTCAAAGCCAACAACCGGGGCCTCTCCTACATCCTCCTGGTCTCCCTCCTGCTTTGCTTCTTGTCTTCTCCTCTCTTCATTGGTCAACCAAGGAAAGCCACCTGCCTTCTCCGACAGACAGTCTTCAGCATCATCTTCTCAGTTGCCGTTTCTTCTCTCTTGGCCAAAACCATCACGGTGGTGCTGGCTTTCCTGGCCACAAAACCAGGAAACCGGGTGAAGAGATGGTTGGGGAAGAGCTTGGCCAACTCCATCATCCTTTCTTCTTCTGCTGTGCAAGTTATCATCTGCTCCATCTGGCTGGGAGTTTCTCCCCACTTCCCTGACTCTGACCTCCACTCCCAGCCTGGAGAGATCATCCTGCAATGCAACGAAGGGGCCGTTGTCATGTTCTACGTCACCCTCAGCTACATGGGCTTCCTGGCTGCCATCTGCTTCACGGTGGCTTTCCTGGCCAGGAACCTGCCTGGGGCCTTCAACGAAGCCAAGCTGATCACCTTCAGCATGCTGGTCTTATGCAGTGTCTGGGTGACTTTTGTGCCCACCTACCTGAGCACCAAAGGGAAATCCATGGTGGCTGTGCAGGTCTTCTCCATCCTGGCCTCCAGTGCTGGTCTGCTGGGCTGCATCTTCATCCCCAAGTGCTACATTATCCTTCTGAGGCCAGACCTCAACACAAAGGAGCAGCTCACAGCCAGAACAAATGTAAAACATGAGATATAACACCAATATGATATTTGAAGAATGGTTAAAGTTTCTTTTATTTGAAAGGAGATATTCTTTCCATTCAGATCGTATATGGGAATCAAAAAATTCATATCTATGTGTTTCAAATTTGGAAATTTTTGAATTCTTCACTAAGGAGGAGCCAGAAGAAATGTGTAAATGTGAGACTGAGGAATTTCAAGTTTTAACATTTTCCACAGTCCAAACATAAAAAATGGTCCAAGCCGTTCTGCATGCATGAATGGGCCAACTATTTTTCTTGAAAGAAATAAAGGGTGTGTGGAAGTTTGTGAGGAGACAAATTTCTTGGAGAAATGGGAGCATGTTAGCAAGACAGAAATATAGAAGGAATCTATGGAGCAACGTTGATGCCCTCATTTCTCAGTACATTTCACCCAAACTACTGTGGCAACTGAGACGTTTCTTTTTGTTTACACAATGACTCTTTCTTGAGGGTAGCAACAATACAAGGCTGGGAAGATAACTTGAGTCTCGCTAATTCTGAATATTCATGCTCACATCATCTATTAAATGAAATATGCATATATATGATTATCATTTTCTCCTCCTTTCCTGGAATGTATAAATATGAGTGCATCCTTTTGTCTGTAAACATTTCCTCCCACTATTTTATGGGGGGAAATTCCTCCAATGGACGCTAAATAAATAATAACTGCAGTGAGCCTGGATTATTGGAGTTTTTGGGTCCTGTGTTTCTTTCCGCAGAAACTGGTGTCAGGAGTGGGATTCACAATCTTCCATCTGCCACCAGGGACAACAGATGGGGCAGCCCTATAGGCAGTGGTGGGATTCTGCCGGTTCTAGGTGGTTCAGCTGAACCATTTGTTAAATTGTTGGCTTGCCCCGCCCCTTGCCCCACCCCTCCTCACCACTATTTATTTGCCTCGCTGGCTGTGTTGCAAAGCTTCCCTTAGTGACACACCGAGTTCGGCAGAACCGTCAGTGGAAATTTCGCACGTTTTTCCGAACCATTAATGACCTTTGGCTGGCCACGGTTCCCACTTGCTCACCCCGCCTGCCTGATGCTCGCCCGCCCCGCCCAGCCACTGCTTGTAGCCTCTGCCCCCATCCTTCTGCTCACCGCTGCTGGCAAAGGGGAGGCCGAGGGCCCGGGTGGCCAGGGAGGGAGAGCTGGTGGAGGGGGGGGTCCCAGCAGCAGGTGGTGGACCGATGCATGCAGGGAGGGAGGGGAGCGTGTGGGAGATCCTAGCTGCAGTTTACTCCTGAGCAACTTTAGTCCTGAGCATGGTGCTGACGAGTAAACTGCAGATGACATGAAGGAGGCAGATGGCCGGCTTCCTCGCTCTGCTGCTCGCCTGGCAGAGCACAGATTGGCAGCTCCCGGTCGTCTCTCAGCCGTTGAGTGCAGGGAAAAACCTTGCAAAGGAAAGGAAAACTTCTGAGTTCGAGAAGTGAATTGCCTCCCCCTCCCTGCCCTCAATGGCTGAGAGAGGACCCAGAGCTGCCACTCTCTGGTAAAACGCGCCTCTCGCAGTGGGGTGCCATTTGGGGGGGGGGGCAGGTGGGGCAGGGGATGGGGGGGCTCTGCTTTGCTGCCCTCTCCCTGCCTCCCTGCAGGCAGCCGCTGCGCTGGGACTGATCGGGGCAGCAGCAGCCCTCTCCTGCCCTTCTCCAGCTGGGTGGGGGAAAAAGGAGGGGGGCTTCACACACACAAGAGAATTCCCTCCTTTGGCACTGGAGCCAAAGCCAAAAGAAAGTGGTGGGGAGAAAAAGAGGGAGGGGAGGAACAGGGGAGGGGCCATTTTTTCATTGTTTTAATTCCGTAGCAACATCCTTCCCAGCTACCACTTTCTCCGCTCAGCTGCAGAGCTTCCTTTTTTATTTTTAAGCTCTGTCCCCTTCTTCCCGGGAGAGAGAAGAGGGGGGCAGGGAGAGAAAGAGAAGGCAGCAGGGGAGGGTGGGGAGTGGGAGCGGGGGTTTTCTGAGTCCCGGCTGGATGCTGCTTCCTTGGGTCCCCTCAATGTTTCAGTCCCAGAAAGTGGCTGAAAAATGCCTCCTGTTTCCGTTTTCTGTCCTTGCCTCCTTCCTCTTTTTATTTGGGTTTCCCTCCCCCCCCTGAAAGGAGTTTCCAGCCAAAGAAGGGGGGGGGGTCTTAATGTCTGGTTAAAATGGGGAGTTCTTCCATTTAAAGAAGAAAAGCAGAGCTCAGACTATTGAGATGATTTTTTGCTCCTATATTCTGCTATTTAGCTATAAATTCTGTTAATGTAGAAATTTTACTTACAGCCTATTAAACAAGGGAACTAGCTGTCTGCCTGCAATCATATGTATCTCTTAGGGGTAATTCCCCCTGAAAGAGAGGAGCCTCACTGTCAAGGAAAGATGCATAAGCTTTACCTTGAGAGAGAGGGTATCGATTAGTATGAGGTGTATTAGAGAGAGAAATGAGAACTTCTGTAACAACAGATACTTTGTGCCAAGACCAGGTGTGAGTGAGTGTGAGTGAGTGAGAGAGAGAGAGAGAGAGAGACAGAAAGAGACAGACAGACAGAAAGAGAGAAGGAGAGAGAGATAGAAGAGAAAGAAAGAGGAAGGAAGGGAGGGAGAGAGAAAAAAACCTGCTATTATTTTTAATTGTATTTATTTGTCATGTATTAATATTTTACACTGTCCCTACACCTAGAGTGATTTTACTGCCTTTCTTTTGCCCAGGACTACCACATATTTTTCAGGGATTTACATGCATTCAATGACTATAGTCCAGAGCATAAATATGTGTGTGTTTATTTGTACATCAGGTTGTATGAGACCATCCTAATATGCTATTCCTGGTATGTGATGCTTTGTATACATACAGAGAAAGAAGCACTCTTGGGATCTTTGACTTTTAGGCTGGCTGTCAAACATCATCCATCATACTAATGACTGTTTTGAACAATAGGCAGGTTGTATTACATGAATGGCTATTTTATACGTGGAATTATGACTGAAATATTTCTGCACCTCTATTGGTTCACACTGTCAGGAAGTTTCTTTACACTAATTATACAACAAACAAGGAATGCTTATTTTCTGAAATTATGTACGTTCCAGTTTTTTCTGCTTCTGGGCTCAATGTGGGCTTAAAATGAGCACAGGACCACAACCAAGTAAATGTATATAGTAACCGTACTAACAATCATTAGGTGGAGTAGCCATTTTAGATTAATTATGTTAGGTATTAGGGAAGTACTAACAGGGTATATGGACAATGCACAGCTGACTCTGTAGCTCTTAAATCAATCTCCTGAATTTAAAATGTTAAAATAATTTTTTCAGCCCTCTGAGTAATCCATATGCATAAAAGGATACAGCAATAGAGAGGGATGAAGGAAGGAGAAGAGAGATGGAAGAAGGAAGGAGAGAGAGGGAAAGAAGAGAAGGGAGGAAGGAAGGGAAGGGAAATTAGAGTAGGAGTGAGGGTAAGAGAGGGAGGAAGAGAGGAGGAGAAGGAGAAACGAAGAGGAAGTAGGGAGGAGAAGAAGAGGGGGAGGAAGAGAAAGTAAGGAGGAAAGAAAAGAAAAGAGAGAGGTGGTAGGTTTGAGGAGAAAGATTGCTGTACAATAAAAAAGATGAAAGGGAAGAAAGCCAACCCCAAACAAATATAAAGATATTAAGATAAAGAATGAATTGTTAAACTTTAAAGAATAAAAGTGAACAAATATGAATAAATAGCAATAATTAGAAACACACATAGAAACATACAATGTATTTTCTTTGAACAGATTATTTGGCCGGTTCACAAATTTAAACAGTGTTTAGTCATTTCAATTAAATTTACAATTTCTATATTTCCTTTTTGCCATATTTATTCCTCATCTATTTTTTAAAAAAACCAATATTACCCTTCATCCTCATCTCTAATCTTAATCAAATTCAATTTTTCCCTTCTATTCTATATTATACCCATTCCCATTGGCATCTATTTTTATATCCACCTTCACATTGGTTAATTATTATAGTTGTTTAATAGTTGTTTAATACAAATTCAACATTTTAATATAAATCATTTAGTTATATAACTATTTTTTTTGTATATTAATCAATATGAACTTGAATATTCCAATTATTTCCATGCAATCCAATTTCTTACAAATCAATTAATTATATTTACAAATAATATTAAACCAAATAATTTCCCCCATATACTCCTCCAAACCACAACTTAACCATTTCTGCTTTCAACACAATATTCAATTAATAGTATCTCAATTATTACAATTCCCTAGTTAAATAGAGCTTTTTTTCTTTTGTGTTTTAAAATCTTGAACTCTCCTCTTTTGCCCTAAATTTCCCATTGTTTGCACCTACTTTTTCTGGTGAGGAAAAAGAAAAGAAATCTGCCTCTGACTAATTTTCCAACGTTGCAGCAAACAGCAAAGCCAACAGCCTGCTTTACTTTCAGTTTCGTTTTCAGCTTGATTTGCACAAGAAGAAAAAAAAAATCTGCTCCAGCAATTTAGCTCTTTGCAGCAAGCAATAGAGCCCTGCGCAAAACAGCTGAGAGCAAATCAGCTGAGAGTCAGGAGGCCGTTCTAATCAATGGGCTAATTCGCCTATGCTGAAGCTGAAAGGAGTTCTTTTTTCTTTGCTTCCAAGGATAACTGCACAGGCCAAACGGTGGGGGCCACCGTCCTTGCCTCTTACCATCCCCCTAAGGCATCCCACCGTCCCCCAGGGGGCAGTACTGCCCACTTTGGGAACCACTGGTCTACTCATTTGTTTTCTTTTAACACTGATCAGCTGTAGGGTGGCCCATGAAGCCCCACAGCAAGAGTTTAAACAGTTTTTTCCCCTCTAGCCAATCAGCTGGCACTCAGGATACAGCAATAGATTGGGGGTGGGGCCAAATAAAAGGTAAGAATAATGCGTGGGGGCAGAGGGTGTGTGGGGGGCAGAGCCGGTTCTCTCTACCTCTTCCTGGATTAGCGGAGGGCTTCCCGTCATTTCCCATCGGATTGGGGGTGTTTCTGTGACCCCCAAGTCATCCCTGGCTGTGGGGTGCACCTCCCCTCTTCTCATCCAGCGCCACCCAATCCCCAAACTCTTCCTCCAGCAGAAATCTTCCTCTGTGAAAGGAGGAGCGTCCGTCCCGGCCAGATGCTTCCAGCCCCAGAAGAGGAAGTGGGGGGGGTCTGAATTGGGGGGAGGAAGTGTTGATCTCGGACTTTGGAGGTGGGAAGGGCCAGAACCAGCAGCAGCACCAATGAGAATTCTCCCTGCTTGAGCGTCATCGGTCTCCGGGCAGAGTCCTTGGTGGCTTCACCTGAAGGAGGAGAGCCAGTTCTGCGGAGAGAGAGAACCGGAGAAAGTGGGAGGGGGCATCTTGGCCTGAAGAACCGAGCGGAACTCTCTCCTGCATTGCGTGAAGTCAAGGGAAACTTTGCCCGGAGACTGATGATGCTCAAGGAGGGAGAATTCCCATTGAACAGGTCCCCCTGTTCTTTCTGGACACTCCCAATTCCGAAGTTTGAGGCAGCCCCATTCTGGGCTAGGCAGCCTTTCTGCGATCCCTTCGCTTTGCGGAGAGAGGGAACCGGTGGGAAATTCCACTGCCTGAACCAGAAGGGTCTACGGGAGGGGTGAAATGCTCCCAGTTTGGACCGGATCGCCTGATCCGGTAGCGATGGAGGCGGGTAGTTCGGAGAACGGGTAGCAAAAATTCCTGCCCCCCTCCACATGCCCAACTGAACCGCGCGATCATCAGAGGCTTTTTTTCTTTTAAATGCCTCTGATGATCCAAGCTGAGTTGCCTGATCGTCAGAGGCATTTAAAAGAAAAAAAGCCTCTGACGATCAGGCAACTCAGCTGGGATCGTCAGAGCCTTTTGAAAGGATTTTTTAACAACCTCTTCCCCGAAGAGGTTGTAGAAAAAATGGTTTTAAAAGTTAAAAAAAAATCACCACGCCCACTCAGTCACATTACCCTCCCACCGAGCCACGCCCACAAAACCGGTAGTAACAAATTTTAGATTTCACCCCTGGTCTACAGGATGTTGAGACAGATCATTTTCTCGGGGGGGGGGGACCCTCAGAAGGGGAAGGGCCAGGCGGGGCCAGGCAAGCTAGGCCAGGAGGCGGGACCAGGTTGAGGCAATTCTACCCATTCACCAAACTGCTCATCCAATTAACAAGTTTAGAGAACCAGGGAGAACCAGTCTATTTAATAACAAAAGTCTATTTTGTTTCCAGTGGTTCCAGAGTAGCAGCTCGTCCTGTGGCAACAGGGACAGACGGAGGTATGTCATATTTATTTCTTTAATTATTTGTCAACAACTACCCAATGGGACCCAAACTCTGGAAGTCAGAATGGCTCTTTTGGGTGAGGGGGCCTGGATTAACTGGGCTTGAGGGTTTTTCCTGGGCTCAGGCCCAAAGTCCTCATAGTCTCCATTGCTTTTCAGCAGACAAATTCACGGGCCGGCAACCTGCCCCCTATTCATGAAGGACCTCCACCTCAGCGGTCCTTTACCACCTGCCCCCCCCCCCAAAGTAAGCAATCTAAATCTTCTGGGGCAGGGGTGGGTTCTAAATTTTTTTACTCCCGGTTCTGTGGGTGTGGCTTATTTTGTGGGCGTGGCTTGGTGGGGAGTTAATGTGACTGGGTGGGCATGGCCAACTTTTTTTTTAACTTTTAAAAGCATTTTTTCTACAACCTTAAGAGGTTTCAGAAAAAAAATGCTTTGAAAAGCCTCTGACGATCAGGCAACTCAGCTGGGATCGCCAGAGGCTTTTAAAGGCATTTTTTCCCCTCAAACCTCTTCGGCCGAAGAGCTTGTAGAAAAAATGCTTCTTAAAGCCTCTGATGATATTTATATTTCACGGCTGTTATTTTAACTTTTCCAGACTCCTGCAACATCTGGGGGGCGACCGCTGAGGAATCCGAGGGAGAAAGTGGCAAGTAAGTCTACATTTTATCTAAAGAATATAAAATATAACATTTATTTTTTAAATGAATCCTTTGTTGAAACTCCTTTGAATTTTATGAGAGCATAAATCTTTTCCCTTCAAAGATTTCAGTTTGTTTTTTGATTTGAATTGTACATCTTATATGTTACGTTAAAGGAGGAAATACTCTGAAGTGATTTATCTTGGTCTGATTTTTTATTTTACATTTCCAAAACCTGGCATTTTAATAGGGGTGTGTAGACTTTCTTTGCTAAATATTGAAGTAAAAACTTAAGTAATCCAACTCTTATAAACAACCCTTATCAGCACATTAAACCTTAATATTTAAGTCACTAATTAAATCCCTTAAGAGTACCCTGGAGGTGTATCTAAAGTCCCTCAAACTCTACCCATTGGTCACTTTTACGGAGCCTTTCTAAAAGACCCAATAAATGGTGAAAGGATTGTTGGTAGAAATAGCAACACTGAATTTATACACCGACACAAACATAAAGGTATTTTTAGTATTTTTCAATGGAAGAAAATGTTTGATGAGTCAAGTAAAAAACTTAAGGGTCTAATTTCTCTCTGGTTTTTCTATTTACAGCAACAGAAAGCACAAGTCGTTCTCTCTGAGTGAGGAGCTCCTGCGTCAAAATGCCCAGCTTTCAAAGAAGAACGCAGAACTCTGCAGGGAGGTGGAGGAGAAACTGCGGAGGTGAGAAGCCCTGACTTTCTCTCCCAGGATTTCCTATTCAATTCTCCTTAGCTCCCTACCCTGGACACACATTACACAACGTTCTACCTTGAATTACGTTGCCTGGATGGGTAGGAGACATCATGAGTCTCTTGACAGGGACTTTTCCTGGCCAAATCCTCTGAATTTAGGAGGTCCTTGCTTTGATCTCCTCCTCTGCTGCTCCCTGACCTCAGTTCTTGGCTCCCACCCAGTTCTCACCAGTTCAGTCTTCTCCCCCTTCTGTCCCCATTAGAAAGTTTGGAAATTGTTTTGAATTGGTTGGTGCCTTTTCTGGTATGAAAGCCAAAAAAGAAAAAAAAAGGTTTTAAGACCTGAAGATTCCTTTGTGGTACTTGTAGATTATGTAATGCTAAATACTGAAAGTAAACATTCATTCATTTGCACTTAAATCATGTTTAGAAGAACTTGGCACTGTAGCTGTGGTAAGAGAAATGGCAAAACTCAAGTAATGAAAAAGTGAGGCTAGGGAAAACAAAGGAAGTGCCAGGCATTTCAGTTAGTTTTCATTTCAAAAGGCTTTGATGGTTCAAGGGAAGAGCTGAGGGGGCTCATTTCCCTCTTGTCTTCCTATTTTACAGAATCCAGATGTTGGAACTGCAAAACCTCCATCTCCACTGCAGGGTCCTGAAGGAAGCTGGGCAGAACCAGGAGCTCCTCAGGGAGAACGAAGAGCTGCGGGAACAACTGGAGAGGTAAGAAATACCGTCTTTCCCCGAAAATACGACCTTCCCCGCAAGCAGTTGTTGTTGTGGCTAAGCAAGTAAGTAAGAATCTCTGGCTGCTTCTCCGCATTGAGCTCTCCACGTCTCCTTCTTCCAGAGAGAAACAACGGAGGGAAGATCAAGAGATCTGAGGCAGATCTGAGGCAGCCTCCTCCTTAGCAAGATCTTTTTTTAATTCCTTCAATTCTGCTATTGGTTCCTGCTTTTTAAAGTGCCTCTAAAGTGTTGATTTTAATTCTAAGAGGTTTGTGGTTTTCTTAGTTGTTAATTATTGGGGTGCAAACTGTCAGTATTTTAATTTTTCTTGTTCTCTTTTATGCTTTTGGCATGTGACCATAATAAATGTTGAGTTGAGTTGAGTTGAATTGAATTGAATTGAATGGCTCTTTAGACCTGATTCCTTCAGGATCCTTCATTAGTCCTGGAAAGTCTTGAATGACCAGACTGTCCAACATGGTTCCTGTCTGCACTCTCGTCTGACCACTTGACAAGTGAGCAGCAGAAGAAGGACCCCAAAGCAATGGGATTGTTGTCATGGTAGGACAGGTCTGTTTTGACCCTTCCCCCTCCCCACTCTGGATCCCCCTCCCCATCCAAGACATCTACACCAGTGAAAAGCAGCTCTTGGATTCCATGGAGAAGATATGGTTGGATCTATCACTCCTCACTCAGTCTGCCAAAGAAAGAAACACACACAGGGACCTGTGGGACTTTGTAGGGTCCCACTAACGTGGACATCTGGATGGAGATGTTCATCCTGTCAGGCGCATCCAGAGGAGCCAAAGGAAGTTGTCCTTCCTCCCACAACCATCCCTGGGAACAGGGGCTCCTCCAGTAGAGAGCACGTCCAGCAAGGCCTCTGAAGGGCCAAGTGGATTCTGATAGTTGTCAGGGAGGTTGTGGCCAAGTGTGAGATTGTGCAGGCGCTGGGGATCCTTACCCACCAACTGAATGACAAAAATACACCATAGTATATTAAAGTCACTAATAGAGAAACTCTTTTACACAAAATGCTCATGTTATTCTTATATCATCATGAATAGAAGCAAGAAAATCCTTTTTTTTTCAATTTAATCCTCTTTGTCTCCACCATCTGACTGAGTCTCAAGCCAAGCCAGATCCAAATCCAGAGGCAAATGGTGGTTACTCATCACCCTGACATTGAATGAGTGTTGAGAAGGTGGGATGGAGATAGTTCTCCACCAGAGTTAAGAGTCACAAACACACCATTATTTGTAGAAGGACTAATTTTTCTCTGGCCATTAAAGGGGATTCAAAATAATTCAATCCTTCAAATAGAACTATCATAAAAGGACGAAGATTTTTTTTAATGTGAGAAACATTTACCAATTCTAAAAAAAACCTCATTTGTTTCTATAAGGATCAGGAATTGTGTATCAATGAGTGGTTATAAAAATGTGGGGCTGGGCTGGGCAGGGGCCATGACAACCATTTTAATCACTACTTTAAACAAAAGTTAGCATTCAAGTGATGAACTCAAGTTTGTATGGAGAGAGGGAAATCATCTGGAGTTGTTACGGTTTGTATTCCGTCCCATCTTTGGATTCCAGCGACTTCCACAAAATAAGACAAAAAGAGAGAAGCTTTGGAAATCCAGACCTTTCAGGAAATTAGACAGGTCCATTAATACAGGAGTAAGTAAAATAAAGAGAAAAGAAGGAAAGTGTGAGGAATGCAAAGAGAGGAAAGGAAACTCCAGCACAGGGAATGACTTAGGGATGAAACTGACAAGGAGGAGCCTGGTTGGAAATCTTTGTTCTATGTGATCTTCTTGTTCAACTGAGGATTCTCCCCATGAGATGGTCTCCTGGCCTGGAAGAGCTTCCCCTTCAGCCTCTCCCATGTCGGATGGCCCAGGAGAAGCTCCGGGTATTTGGGAGGCCATTGCCTGGAGGGGATGAGATCTCCCTCGACATATTCTCTCCCTCCGACAGCCGAGGCTCTTTTCCTTTGCACTGGGAGCACCTAGAGATCTCCTGGAGCAATCCCACCTCTGCCACCAATATACTTTTAAACCACCAAAGACCAGATTGACCCAGACTCCATACTCACAAAGCACTAGAAACTTTAATTTGATTTGGGTTTTTTTGTCTCTCCTTTCAATGGCTGGGGTGAGATTTTTATTTCACAAATAGGAAAGCTTACACATTTTAAAATTCAAATAAACAGAATTTCTAAATTGTAAATCCTTTCAACCAGCGCAGAAAGTAATGTTAACACTATAACTATTTTAGCTATTTTCTATAAGCTGTTTGACGACACCATTTTTTTATATGTCCAATTTCACTTCATCTTCCGATCTTTCTGCTCTGCGTCTCCAATAGATTTGCTTAAGGCTGACTTTTATCATTCTTTCCTTTAATTGCTATATATCTCATGGATCTCACTCGACAGAGCTAAAGAACTTTTTCTACAGAGTTTGATCATTTCTCTTTTTTTGGTGTTTGCTTTTGATTTTTCTTCTGTCAAAGTCTAAGTTTTCCTTTGTTTTCTTATAAATACATTTTTAAACATTCCTTCATTTTCTCTGACCCTTCCCTCCTTCTGATTGTGGGCTGCATCTGAACAGAAGAAATCAGATTTCCTATTCAAATTCTCTAGTTCTTTCTTTTAAAAAAACATTTTATTAGATTATAGAATAAAATACAAAATTAAAAACAAACAAACAAAGAGGAAGAAATGGGGGGAGGGGAAAGAGAAGTGGAGGGGAGGGAGAAAACTGCTGACTTCAGACTTCCTCTGTTGCAGTAAAATTAAGCATTAAAATTGAATCTCAACTTTTTACTTTTCCATCATAGTATAAATGATTTTGTAAAAGAAAGCAGATTTCGCATTCAAATCCTCCAGTTTTCAGGGATGACAAAAGTCCCACCTCTCTTTCTCTCTACTGGCTGCTTCTATTCTTGGCCCGCCTCCTTTGTCATGACAACCCTGTGGCCAATCAAAGAGGGGGAAGAGACGGTTGCCTGGGAGCTTCCCTGCCCTCAGCCTGATGGAGAAGAGGCTGAAGAAGCCAAGCCAAAGGGGGAGGGGGTCAAATAAAGAGCAAAATTCAGAGCTTTGGGGGGGGGGGATGAGAAAGAGGCAAAAATGGCAGAGGGCAGAGGGAGAATGGCAGAGGGAGGGGGGCTTAAGCCCCTTCCCCAGAAAAGGCTGCAATGAAGAGGGTCTCCTCAGCTGGGGGCTCTGGAGGGGCCACAGGGGACCCCCATCTTCCTCAGAGACACAAAGGGTCCCTTCCAGGGTGAGTCCCACTACCTTTTCCTCCCGGGAAATGTGTGATCCCCCTTGGGAGACCCAGCCCTGCATGGCTTCTCCCCCACAGGAGCCTCTCCTGGAAAGACACGGACCCAAGTGAGGCTGGAGAAATTTTGGGGACTGTGTCCCTCCAACATTCAACCCTGGGACCCATAAACCAGGGTAGTCTCTTCCCAGGAATGCCCCAGATCCCCTCCTTCTTCCTGGCCCTCCTGGGCTTTCTCTGTGGGTCTGGGCTTTGCTTTCCCCCCTGAGTGCCCCATGTATGTAAAGAGGTGGCTGAGCAACATGGGATATGGTCTTCTCCATTTCCAGAATTAAATAGATGGAACCAGGAGGGGGATTTTGCAGATCTGCTTCCCTTCCCCACCATGAGGCTCCCCAGCTTCCTTCTCCCAAGAGGGGCTCCCCACTCAGCCGGGCAGAGTCCTGTCTGGCATCCCTGCAAGAGCCCCCTTGCCTGGCCTGTGCATGGGAAAGAATGGCAGGGGAACATGGGACATGGGCTTCTGCCTTCCCAGGTCTCTGAAGATGGAAGTTGGATTTTGCAGATCAGCTTTCCATCTGCAACACGAGGGTCCTGAGCTCCCCTTCCCTCCCTCCCCTCCCTCCCCACATGGGGTGAGGGACAGCCTTGATTTCGCCATCTCTTTTTACTTGTTTTTTTTCTAACACCCCCCTCCCCTCTTTCTCATTTTTTTTAACTCTGCAAAGTTCTAAAAACTAGTTTTTCACTAAGGTTGATTTTGTTCTAGAAGTTTGGCCACAACATTACATCAGCCCTTTTGTGCGATGCCCTTGAGCATTAGCTTTCAAAATAAAGTAAAAATTTGTTGCAACTCAGCCTGCAGCTATTTCAGATCCGTGGAAGGCTCCAGCATTAACTGGCCCCCGGAGTTTTGTCTTTCATCACTATGCAAATAAATATCAGATTTCTTTCTTTCTTCAGCCACAGGGGCCATGTATTCCCTCCAGGGCCAGTTTGAAGCATGCAACTCCCAAACCTCTCAATTCTAAATGACCGATTTAATTCCATCTCTGCCTCTGTTATTATGAATCACATGGAGATTATTTCTCTTTCATTTCCCTCTAGAGAATTTCCTAACACTCTCCAAATCCAACAACTACTTGAATTATTCAGGGATCCCTCCTAAGAGGGAGAATTATGATAAACGTTTCAGCTATGAGGTTTGGCTGAATCCTGCAGGGGAGACTTTGGACACAGAAATAAGGAGTTTTGGGACAGGCAGAGTCTGTGCTCTTGAATGTACGTCTCTCTCCTTTGCAGACGAAGCTGAGTGTTTCTCTTTGTTTCAATCAGGAAAGCATCTGGATATTCCACCTTGTGAGAGTCCTTTGAATTCTTCTAATTAATCTTTAGAAACAGAAAACGGCATGAATTATGGACCTCCGTCTTCTCCTTCTGATGCTGCTTTTGTCCCATCCAGTCTCTGGGAAGCTGAGAATGAAATGCCCACTGAATTTCAAACAGGAGGATGGAAAACAACCATGGAGCTATCACAGCCCAGGAGACCATCTCATTGGTTTAGTCCTCACTGGAAATGAAATATTGCATATAAAGTTGCTTTTCAACATGGCTCCTTCTCTTCAGTTTGTTTTCCATGATTTGTAAGTCATACAGATTAATAGAGTTGCACTCCCTCCATGCTAACACTCTCCGTTTCTGTTTTTTATTTTTCATTTATTCCTATATTGGAGAATATGTCTAATTTCCTGAATGATTTTGATTTCCATGGCTTCTCTCTTTCATCTCATTTTGTGAAAGAGACTCAAATCCAAAAATGGATATGAAAAAAAGCTGAAAATACTTCAGATTGTTTTCCTCTCTTAGTTCAATCCTTAATTTATCACTTGAATAATGAATTGAAAGTAGTGGTGGAATCAGTTGTAGTTGCTGTATCTCAGCCCATTTCCATATTTGTGTAACTGATCATTCAGTTTGGATCAATGTTGGCTTACAGCTCAGTAGGCTTGTGGAGGATTTTATATTAAAAACATATTTATTGTTGCTTTTGATTATAATAATGTGTTTTAACAATAGGAATCTTTATGGTTTTTCATATGGCTTACTATTGATTTTCAACATTCAAATGATCAACAAGAATTCCCAGCTCCTGTACAACCTCACACTGGGCTACAACATCCATGACAACTATTTGAGCCCTTTACGCACTTCAGATGCCTTGCTGGACATTCTCTCCACTGGAGAAGCCAATGTCCCCAACTACGGCTGTGGAAGGAAAGAGAACCTCCTGGCTCTTCTTGATGCAGCTGACAGGGGGATCTCCATCCAGATGTCAACATTAGGAGGCACCTACAAAGTCCCACAGGTCTGTGTGTGTGTTTCTCCTTCTGGTAAAGTGAGGGGTGGTTGGTGGTGGGTGAGCAATAGATGCAATCATGTCTTCTCCATGGAATTCAAGAGCTGCTTTTCTCCATATTAGCAAAAATGTCAATATTTTGCCCCATTATGTTCATGTTGAGATTAATCATAAAAGGCCTGAAATGCAAACAATATATTCCCTGGAGAAGACATTCTAACACGTATTTAACTGATCAAAAAGTATCCCTGGTTGTTGGGGCCTCTATTGGCATCTTCATTTTCACATATAAATAATGCCTGTCGTATCCACTGGGATTGAAGTTGGCAATAGTAGCATTTTATCCATCTAAAAAGTGGAATGAAAAGGACTTAAGCAATTATGGGCCAAATAGACTAGCAGATATTGTGGCTAAAATTTATGCCATGATCCTCTTAGTTAAACTTGAGAAAAATGCATTCCTTGCAAAAGAAGCAGACGGTTTTAGGTAGAATTAAAAGCTATATAGATATTATAAGAAATAATGCATAATAATCTAATATTGGCAACAAATTTGTCCTGAAATATTTAATCTATATCAGTGAGGTAAAGCAAGTTTTGCAGGCTTTCTAGATGTTAAGTGCAGCATTTGCCTCAATGAACAGAGAAATACGATGGAGAAAATGTTTTGCCCTCAAAATGAAGCTCAGCTTGTTGGCCCTGATCCAAACCCTTGTTTGAGAGGGAGGTTTGGGCTCAATGGAGCCATGAGAAGAAGGATCTATGCTTACCAAGGGGGAAGGGAAAGATGCATATTTGAACCCCAGTTTTAGTCTAGATATGAATGACTTCCTAGGACTAATGCAGGGTCAAAAAACAGATCATAAATAAATGTTATTTCATTTTTTGACAAAACTGACTAAATTAGTGGACCAATGAAATGCAGTGCATATAGTATACAGTACCTGGATTTCAGAAAGATTTTGACAAAGTAAATCATAACCTATTTCTTGGGAGGCTGAAAATATGTGGGATAGACAGCATCACCCCCAGATGGAGTCAGCCTGGGGTCCTCAATGGAACTACCTCTGCATGGAGGGAAACAAGCAGTGGGGGACCCCAAGGTTCCATTTTACGTCCAGTTCTCTTCAACATCTTCATGAATGATTTGGATGAGGGGAGAAATGGGGAAATCAACAAATTTGAAGACAACACTAAAGTGGCAGGAATAGCCAACATCAAAATAGGCTCAAGATCCAGATGGATCTTGATAGACTTGAATCCTGGGCTTATTTAACTAAATGAAATTCATTGTAGAGAAAAATAATGTTTTACACTTAGGCTAGAAAAACCAAATGTCCACTTACAGATGAGGTGAAACCTGGCTCCATAGCAGTAACTGTGAGAAAGATTTTGGAGTCCTAGTGGACAATCACTTAAATATGAGCCAGCAATGTATTGCAGCAGCCAAAAAAGCCATTGCAAATCTAGGTTGCATTAACAACAATAGCATTGACGTCGTCGAAGTATGGAACGACTCCAGGCAGCCCTTGCAAGAATTGCTCCATAAGGCCCTGAAAGATGCCTGGGACAACGCTGATGCCAAACTGGAGACGGTGGCAAAGGAATGCTCCCCTGTGTGTAACTATTGTTTGGGCTGCAGCTGTGGCCGAATCAACGGGGAGCTGTTGGTAAGCTTGCGCCATGGCCAGTTTGGCAAAAATTGAGCCCTTGCCCAGGGAGTGCAGCAAGTGTTGCACCATGGGCACTGGATATGGATTGGCCTGGAGCGCCTTATTGACGGTATTTTTGTAATCCGCGCAGATGCGGATTGACCCGTCAGGTTTGACAGGTATGACAATAGGGGTCTCCCAGGGGGCGTGGTCTGTGGCCTCTAGGACGCCCTGGGCTATGAGTTTGTCTAACTCCTTGTCAACTAGAGGCTTGAGTGCAAAAGGCACTCGCCGAGGCTTAAGTCTAATAGGGACTATTTTAGGATCTAGATTGAGGGTGATGGGTGAATATTTACCCAAGTCTTCGTTAAAGACGTCTGCGAATTCTGCCAGGATGTCGTCAAAGTTATGCGGGGTGGTGGAATGGATGCCTGTGATGCCTAGCCCCAGAGCGCCAAACCAGTCGAGTCCAAGCAGGCTGGGCAGAGGATCTCTCACGATGAGCAGGGGTAGCTTGCCCGCGAAGGTTCTGTGTTCCACCAAGAGATTGGCACCACCTAGGATAGGAATGTCGTTGCCTTGGTAGTCTCTGAGGTGAACTTGGCTTGACAGGAGAGCGCTTTTCTGCATTTTTGGAACTAGCAGCTTCAGGGTGTCCCAGGAGATTAGGGATTTGGATGACCCTGTGTCCCGCTCCATCCAGCAAGAGGTTCCTTCAATGGTCACCGTGAGGTAAATTTTTCTGTTGGGACTGATTTTTGCTTGGCAGGCTGAACTCGTAGGGGCGTTGTTGGCCCTGGAAATGGCAAAACAGTCACCGCCCAGCTTCAGCCCTTTCTGGAATGGTCTGCTAGATGGCTTGGAGGGTGTGCCAAGCAGTTTGGCCCGGCAGACTCGTGCCAAGTCTTCTTTCTTACCACAGATGCGGCAGACGGTGGTCTTAAAATGACAAGCCGCTCTAGGGTGCGATTCTCCACATCCCTGACAGGGAGACCCCAAGAAGACTCTGTTTGGGGGGTTTCCCTGTCCCTTGACAGTTCTGAGGCGGCTAATTTGGTCGTCCTCTTCTTCAGCTACCTCAGGGTCTAGTTCTTCTGAGTGGACGGTGCTGGGCTTGTGGACAGGAGCACCGTTTTGCAATTTGCAGATCTCTAAGGTGGACTTGCTGGATAATTTGCAAGCCTGCACCTCTTCAATGGCAGTTGTGAGGGTGATGTCCTTTCTCTCGAGCAAGCGACGTTGCACCCTCAGGTCCCCCACACTGCACACGAACTGCTCCAGCAGAGAGTCTTCTAGGTCAGCAAATTCGCAATTTAAAGCAGCAGTTCTGAGGGAGACGATGTAATGGTTAACAGACTCTCCCTCTGCTTGCAAAATTTGCCTGAAAGCGTACCTGCGGGCGATGCGCGATGGGGTGGGCTCGTAGTGTCGCTTGAGCTTTTCCCTCAGGACCTCCCATGGCACCGACTGTACTGAAACCGGGGCTAGCAGGGCCATGGTGCCAAGGGCTGCGACCCTTTCTAGATCGGGACTCCCTACGCACGGTCACTCATGCTCTTGTCACTCCCCGTCTGGACTACTGTAATGCTCTCTACATGGGGCTCCCCTTGGGGTGCACCCGGAGGCTCCAACTGGTGCAGAATGCGGCCGCGCGGGGGATTATGGGAGCGATGGGACGCTCCCACGTGACACCTCTCCTGCGCGAGCTGCATTGGCTGCCGGTGGACTTTCGGGTGCGTTTCAAGGTGTTGGTAATCACCTTTAAAGCGCTCCATGGCTTAGGGCCAGGGTACTTACGGGACCGCCTTCTGCCGCCAATTGCCTCCCACCGGCCGGTTCGCTCCCACAGAGTGGGCCTCCTCAGGGTGCCGTCAGCCAGACAATGCCGGCTGGTGACCCCCAGGGGGAGAGCCTTCTCTGTGGCAGCACCCACCCTTTGGAATGATCTGCCTCCAGAGTTAAGAATAATCTCTGACCTCCCAACCTTTCGGCGGGCTTTAAAAACCCATCTCTTTCAGCTCGCCGGCCTAGCCTGATCCCTATAACATTTTAGTATTTTTAGAGTTGTATTTTAAATATGTTAATTTTTAAATTTTACGGCCATTTATATTATTATTTTAAGAAATTTTAACTTGTGTATGTTTGTATATTGTTCTTAATTGGCTGTACACCGCCCTGAGTCCGCAAGGAGAAGGGCGGTATACAAATCCAAATAAACTAAACTAAACTAAACAGAGAACATCTCAGGACCACAGGCATTTAAGAAGTGCGCCTTTTTCCGGCTGCTGGTCAGCCCCGTGTAGTCATTCGCCTCCAAGAAATATTTGAACCGTGCCTCATAAGTTTTCCAGGTTTCTGTACCTGGTTGAAGGGGGCGAATGTTGGAGGTGCCATCCTTTAGACGGATGGGCTCTGTTTCTGAGGGGAATTTTCCTCTAATACGACCTCTCGTCGTTTAGTGGCTCAGGTGAGCGCTTTGGCTTAGCGCTGGTGACTTCAGCTGTTGACCACCTGTCTCTGTCCTCAAAATCCCACCTTCCTCACCAGGGCTCTGTAGGGCAACCTGGGGGTCAGTAACTGAGGCGAGACCAGGTAAAAAGTCAAACAGGAACATTTATAGCTAACAGAACAGCTAGAGAGAAAACAGAGCAAAGAGCTAGATGTTTGACAGCTATTTATACCCTAGCTGTCAAACCAACAACCAATAAGGATTTAGTATTCTCGCACCAGCTGGATCAGGGCCATGCGTCGTAAGTGCGAGGACCTCGTCGTACGTGCGAGGACCTCGTCGTAAGTACGAGGACCTCATCGTATGTGCAAGGACCTTGTCGTAAGTGCGAGGACTTTGTCGTAAGAGTGAGGACTCAACACCATTAACAAAAGATTTTTAAATTGGATTTTGAATGAATGTGCAATTAATTGTTTTGAATTTTACTGTTATTATCTTCCTTAGTGGGTCATGCAAACCGCTATTCCGAATAATGCTATTTATAGAGGATGAGTTTGTAGTACCAAGGGGGCAGTGGACTGAAAAAGTTTGGGAAGCACTGGACTAGAGGACCTCCAAGGTCCCTTCCAACCCTTTTATTTTATTATAAGTCCTGTTATAGGTACACATGTTTAGCCTGCTAAATTCCTCTTGGAATACACGGATTTATACAGATAATGTGATATGATCATACTTAGACATTGGATTGTATAGACTTGGATTGTTTCAGGGAGAAACCACCAGCAGAGCCAACCCAATCTCAGCCTCTGAGGAGGATCTTGGGGTGGGTAAAAGGACTCCAGCTGCTGCCCTCAGAGCTGATTTGGGAATTTCCACAACTTCTGCTTTGCCTAAATTCAGAAAATATGGGTATTATTGGCATAAAATTTAATCTATGGAAACTGACAGACTCTGAAAATTGTGACTGTTGGAACAGACAAAACTTCAATGAAAGACCAAACTTGGATTATGCAACTGACAAATCTTATTAGGCTTTGAGGTCTGCCTGTTTCTTGTATAACTGGGGAAAGAAATTAAAAAATTTCCTCCAGAAAGAATCTGGGATATAGAAGCAAAAAAAGATGCAGCAATCCTCGAAAATTATCATAGACCCTTTATTGGAATAGAATATTCCAGTTGGCATTTGCACGTATTAATCTAATTGTGGTAAATTGTAGGGGTGATACAGTAATATGATTTACATTTTATTGTTTTTAATTTGTTTATTATTTTCCATTATTATGATACAATCTTGCTAATATTCTGTCTTTAATATTTTAAACAATGTTTGATTAACAAACTATTCTAATATATTCAGGAAAACCAGGTTGGATTTATTAAAATCTAATATTTTGGACTGGATCTGACCCCAAATATAACACAGCATTCTTCATTGCTTTTTCAGATCAGTGATACAATTGCTTCAGAGGCTCTGAGTGATAAAAGGAAATTCCCCCTTTTCCACCAAATTCTCCCCAAAGAAGGGATCCAGTACCCAGCAATTGTCCCCCTGCTCCTCCATTTCAGATGGACCCTGATTGGCCTCTTTGCTTCAGACACAGAAAATGGAGAGAATTTCATGAGGATTTTTCCTCCTGTGCTTGTCAGGAGTGGAATTTGTGTGGTTATATCACAACTGTTCTCAACAACTGGATACACAACAGCATCCTTCAGAGATTCCCTCTCTAAGTGGAGACAAGTCAACGTCTTTGTTCACTTCATGGAATTTGAGGTAATTTGGGAGAGAATTCTTCCTTTCCATTTAATATTTATGCATCTGCCTGGACCCATTGAAGAGAAAGTCTGGATCATCACAACTTTTGCAGAGTATCCAATGAACAAGCGTAGACTTTTCAAATACATCCATAGTATTTGGAACTTTCGTTATCTGGCAAAAGAAAGGCCAAAGGATTCTGCCTTTGAGCCCCATTTCTTTGTGGAAGAAAAGTTTCAAGATTATTATTTCTGCTGCTCTCTTTCAAAGAATGTTTTTTCTGTCAAAGGCCGCAGAAGATGCACCCAGAAAGCCCCACTGGAGACCCAGTGGAAATGGAACAGAAGAAGCTTCAGAAATCACTATGAATATTACAGTCTCATGAAGACTCTGTCCCAGGCCTTGAATGCCGCTTATTCCTCCAGATGGAGGAGGGGAAGGAAGGAGGGAGAAAAGATTTTGGGGTCTCCAAGGCTGCAGCCGTGGCAGGTATGGGGGTCCCGATATGGATCCCTTAATCTGAGATCCTTTGGAGGAGGAATCCAGAGGAGAAGGAGGGGAACCAACTCAACAGATCTGCCCAATTCAATCACTCAGGGAATAATGGTTCCAAAGAGTAGATACCATGGCATTTTGTTTTTGTTTTGTTTTTTAAATTAATTTTTATTCAACATTTATATCTTTAACATCCTTGTTACATTTTTACAGCTTTCCGATACCGGCATCTGTAATAATATCTATAGATATTCTTGGTAATTATCTTCGTTTTGTTTTTATTTATTTTCAGGCCTGCCACTATTCCCAATTTCTCTATTTCTAGTAGGAGTTTCTCTCCTGTTTCCAAAGGGTCCTCTAATATAAATGCCATGTCATCTGCAAAGGCCCCTGTTTTGTATTCTCCTCTTTTAATTCTTAACCCTTTTATTTCCTTATTTCCCCTTACCTGTGCCAATAATATTTCCCATGAAAGGATGAATAAGAGGGGGGGACAATGGACAGCCTTGTCTAAGCCCTTTGTTTATATCGGCTTTTTCTGTAAGATCTCCACTAACCATAATTTTTCTGTTTGCTTAGAATAAATTGTCTTCATCATTTCTATAAATTTTCCCCCAAATTTCATCCCGATGAATTGATTAATTAAAAACCGCCAATTCAAGTTGTTGAACGCCTTTTGTGCATCTATCATTATTACTGCCAATTGTTTTTCTGGATGAGCCTCATAGTATTCTAGAATATTCATGATAATCCTTGTATTGTTCTTAATTTGTCATTTGAGTAAAAACCCATTTTGATCCCAATTATTTTTTATTTAATATCTATTTTAGTCTTTCTGTTATTGTTGCCAGGATTTTATAGTCGACATTGAACAGTGAGATTGGCCTATAGTTTTGAATGAATTGATTGTCTGTACTTTCCTTTGGAATTAATGCTATATATGCCTCCATCCATGTGATCTGTCCCCCTCTGCAGATACCCACAAAAACACAGCCAGTCAAGGGTTAAAGAAGCACTTGGCACACTCCACAGTTCTTATCTCAAACTTGGCAGCGATATGCACACCGTCTGCCAAGGGCTTTAATAGTACACAAAAAGAAAATCACAACAAATATTCAGCAAAGTCTCTGATCAGCTTCAGCTTTTAGCTTCAATGACTATCCGATTGAGTATTTGTTCATCACAGAGATCATTAACCACCACCCTGTCTATTATATAGTCTCTGGGTGTAGTCCAGTGACTCATTGGTCCTGTGACTCCAGTCCAGTGACTCAGGTCTATTCCCTCATGCGTCTCCGCAGCTGCTGTAAGCGTTTATCTCACCTTCTTTGGCGTGCGTCCAGGAATGGCGTCTCTCCCTCACTCTCATCTGAGACACCTGTTTCCCCACTACTTGGCTCTCTTTCAGCTGGCATCTGAGACGGTGCCAGAGGGGGGGGGGTGGCTGGGAGATCTGGCTGGCTCCTCTTCCTCCTGCTCAGAGCTTCCTTCCTCCAATGGGATAGGCTCAGAGGACGGGGCCACAACACCATGAATTTGGCATTTTGGCTTTCTCTAATACCTTTTTATATATATATCCAACATAATTTCTTCCAAAACTTCCTGAAATTTTTTATATACTTCCGCCGGAATTCCATCTGTCCCTGGTGTTTTGTTATTTTTCTGTTTTTTAATGGCCTCTCTTAACTCTGTTAATGTAATTTCCCCATTCAACATTTCCCTATCTTCATCTGTTATATTTGGCAAGTTCCTACCCTGTAGGTAATTCATAATATTTTCTTCTTTAATGTTTTCTTGACTATACAGTATTTGAAAATAATTTTGAATAATATCCCGCCCCCCCCCCCCCCCATTCAATTCTATGGAGCAAATTTCCTTGCTCATCTTGTAAATATTGTACCAATCTTTTAGCTTTTTCTTTTTTCAATTTGTGGGCGAGCCATCTCCCTGGTTTATTTTCCGATTGAAACTAGTTTTGTTTTGCCAATTTTATATTCCTTATCATTTCTTCCTGTTCTACTATATTAATTTTATGTTTCATTAACTCCATTTCCTTTCTGATTTCCCTGTTTTGGGGATCTTTCTGACGTGATAATTCTAATTTTTTCAGCTTCTCCAATGTTGACATTCGTTGTTCCTTCTTCTCTTTGTTTCTCCTCACCATATACGCAACAGTTATCCCCCTTATTCATCACCTTCAAGTTGCATAGGAAAGATTAAAAAGGGTTAGAAACTATTTCTGTATAATTTTGAAAACAGTTTTTATCCACTTATTATCCAGGCCTCAAGTTTCTAATCACATCACACAATTGTTTGTGAGTCCTTTACTGAAACCCAGTGATATCACCAGAGTTCCCATAATCTATTTGGGAAGTGTAATGATGTGTGAGAATGACTTTTGGGATGAGGGGAAGAGAGGCTGCCTAGGGAAGGATCAGAGAAGAGGGGAGAATCCTGCAGCTGCATAATGGGAGAGAAAGAAACTCAGAAAGGATCCTGGCTAACTTTTCAGGCTGAGAAAAGAGTTGGTGGGAGAGTTCTTCTTTCAGATTGCAAAATTTTGTTAATGTCGCATTACAATCAAGTAGAATTAGCACATCTGGAGGTGTTTTCCATCAGGATGACCAGGGAGAAGATTAGCCTGACAACTTTCTTCTTGATCAACCCATGCTTTCTGGGAATCAACCTGTAGTTTTCAAAGAGTTTATGAATCATCTTGTTTTTCCTCTGTTCATTTTATTTTCATCTGCTCTAGAATGTTCCCTATATTTGACCAATTGTATCAATTATATACTTTTTCTATATTTTGTCAGTAAATGATTGACAAATTTTTCTCAAACTTTCTTGTTCACTTATGAAGATGATGGCAGTATTTGTATCCTAACTAAGCCTATTTGGAGATGAGACAATTGTAGAACAAAGATTCAATGTTCTCTGTTTTTCAAATTCCTGGATGTTCCCATTCTAGTTTCATCCCTTTCTGGAGAAGAATGAATTTTTGAATATTTCTGACAGAAAACTGTACTTGGACCAAAATGGAGAGATAAAAGCAGATCTGGGCATTGGCAGCTTGTTGGTTCTCCCCAAGGGAGATATCAGGAGTGAGATTCTGGCGTATTTTGAAAGACAGAGACTTTCTATCAGCCAAGATGCTCTTTCACAGCTAAAGTTGCTCAATAAGGTGAGAGAAATGTTGATGTCTTTTCTCTGTTTTCCAAAGGTCCCATTTCAGGTGGGCAAAGCCTAGAGTCTCCAGGGTGGTTGGCCTCCCATGCCAGGTGGTGTCATCTAATGGAAGTTCTTCAACAGACGGGACCTAAGTGGAGTGGCTTTGCCATGTTTTATGGAAACCTTTCAAGATCTTACTGGTCAGAATTTTCTTTCTTCATCACAGTTTAATTTCATATTAAAAAACCTAATAGAATAAAATTTGCTAAATCTTTTACTGTAAACTTTATTATCAGTTTTAATAAGAATATATCATCATATTTCAATCTTTTTTCAATTCCATCCATTTGGACTACATTAAATAGAAAAGTTCTTTATTGTAATGTTAAATTCTGAAAGCAAAAGGGAGGAACTAAAGGAAGAATTTGCCAGTTGTTTTACCTCCTGCATCTGTTTAGAAGTAGTCGGAGGTTTCATATTTACCTCAGTGAAGACCAGAGGCTCCTTGTCTCCATCCATTTCTCCTTCTATTTTCCATGGACGGAGAGTCCTAACACCTTTTCTTTGGCCTTCCTTTTCTTCTGCTCAGTCCCTGCCTCAGTCCAAATGTGTGGAAAGTTGTCATCCTGGATTTGTCAAGAGGGCTTGAGAAGGAGAGCCAGTTTGCTGCTACAACTGCGTTCCTTGTCCGGAGGGGACCTTCTCCACTCAGGAAGGTGGGTCACACGGAGGAAAATGGGAGGCTTTGTGGAACTGGATCCATCCAGAACCTTTTCATGAAAGTGCAAGTTAAAAGACAGATCGAAGCTCACCTGGTTTTTTATTTTTAACCTGCACAATTTCTTATGTAAACGGAATTAAATCAATAAGACTTGGAAGGAGGGGCTGGGAAAGAGATGGGAGGAGGGGGTGGCAGACTGGGAAAGCTTGACTAACAGCAGAGGAAATATCTTTTTAGTTTGGATATGTGCTGCTAAATTCACCTTTCTAGGAACATTTGAATTCTTTGAAACTAGATGAATTGTTTCAGGTCCACCTTCTGAAAGACCTTGCAATTCATTGTTCATTGGCCTCCCTTGAGGATCACTGAGAACTGGTCAGTGGTGGGATTCAATTTTTTTAACAACTGGTTCTGTGGGCATGGCTTAGTTTAGTTTAGTTTAGTTTTATTGCATTTATATACCGCCCTTCTCCCCGAGGGGACTCAGGGCGATTTACAGCCATATTAAAACAATTACGTATAAAAATTAAAACTAATAAAATAATTAAACTATTTGGCCGTAAAATTTAAAACCCCTAAAAACCCCTATTAAAATTAACACTAATTTAAGTCAGACCGGCTTGATGAAATGGTAGGGTCTTCAGGGCTCGTCGGAAGGCACGGAGGTCAGGAACTTTTCTTATATCCGGGGGTAGTTCATTCCATAGGGCTGGGGCTCCCACAGAGAAGGCTCTCCCCCTGGGGGCCGCCCGTCGGCATTGTCTGACAGATGGCACTCTGAGGAGGCCCTCTCTGTGAGAGCGTATTGGGCGGTGGGAGGTATTCATTGGCAGAAGACGGTAGTTGGGGCTGTGGTTTGGTGGGCAAGTTATTGGGTGGGCATGGCTAGCTGGTCATGTGACTGGATAGGCGTGGCTAGCTGGTCATGTGACTGGGTGGGGGTGGCTATGTGCATAGGGACTACTCAGAGGACTGAAAAAAGTCATTTTTGACTGATCCTCGCACTTTTGACCAGTCCTCGCACTTATGACCATCCTCACATTTATGCCCATTGCAGCATTCTTAACAACCGTGTCAGTTGTTTCACCACTACTTCTCTTCACCATGGTGTCAAGATAGGGTGCAAAACATAAATTGTGAGGACAGTCGTAAGTTCAAGGACCAGTCAAAAATAACTTTTTCAGCCCTCTGAGTAGTCCTTATGCACATAGGGACTACCCAGAGGGCTGAAAAGAGTGATTTCTGACAGGTCCTCGCACTTTTGACCAGTCATCATTTATGCCCTCATTTATCTTCTAGTCCAGAGATCTCCAACCTTGGCGACTTTAAGCTTGGAAGACTTCGACTCCCAGAATTCCCCAGCCAGCTATGCTGGCTAGAGAATTCTGGGAGTTGAAGTCCACAAGTCTTAAAGCTGCCAAGTTTGAAGACCTCTGAGCTAGGGTTTTGGGACCAGCCTTTTGGGGAGGGGGTCCCATTCGGAGAGACCCCCTGCCTCTCAGGAAGCATCAGGCCCAGGCAGAGAAAGTTGCCAAGGTTGGAGATCTCTGGACTAGAAGACCTCCAAAGGTCCCTTCCATCTCTGTTAATTCTGGCATTGACAAGCAAACCCAGTTAATCTGCTTGAATCCTCCAGAGCCTTAGAAGGTGGTAAAGCAAAGCCTCCCCCCCACCCCCGCCGGACCTTTGGTCTCCACAGCCTGTCAGGAGAGGAAAGGACAGGTGGGAGAGCGCTGGGGGGGGGGGGCGCTGCCCGGCCAGGTCAAGTGCAGGACCAGGTATTAAAGGAGGAACCGTCTGCGCTTGGAAGAGGATTGTGAGGGGGGAAACCAATCCCACCCCGCTTCCCTTTTACCTTTCTTTAACGTGTCCCGCCTCCCTCCCCAAATCTTGGGAGGCGGCATCCTCCGCGCCACAAAGCCCTCGAGGTGGCCGCAGGAGGGGGAAAAGAAAAGCCGCTCCAAGACTTCAAAGGTGTGTGTGTGTTTGAAGTGAGCCAGGCGATCGGCCCCGCCACTTCTGCTTCTTCCTTCTCTCGGCCCACAGAAGTTGGAGGGGAAAAGGAGTTGCTTTGCTGAGCGTTTCTCCGCGTTTCCAGTGAGGGTGGCTGACTGGGGATGAAATGCGGAGAAACGCTCGGTGAAGCAACGGCCTTTTCCTCTCCGGTTTCTGTTACCCAGCGGGCTCCCTTCACGTGGCTCCCTTCAGTGCAGCCAAACACACGCACCCCTTCGAAGTCTTCAGAAGCCAAGGCTTTTTTTTTCTTTTCCCCCTCCTGCGGCTGCTCCGAGGGCTTTGCAGAGTGGAGGACGCCGCCTCCCAAGGTTTGGGGAGAGAAGCGGGGCGCGTTCAAGAAAGGTAAAAGGAAAGCGGGGTGGGGGTGGGGTGGATGGCAAGCTGGCCATGGGGACGCCGGGAAGGCAGCATGGAAGGCAGGCAAGCATGGCAGGGCTTCAGGGAAGGAAGGAAGGAAGCTGCTAGCTCTCTTCCCCACAGCCGGGTGGCCCTGCCATCCTTGCCTGCCTTCCCGGCGGTCCCCGTGGCCAGCCTGCTTGCCTGCCTTCGCAAGCTGGTCTTGGGGACACCGGGAAGGCCGGGAAGCACGGCAGGGCTACGGGCTGCGGGGAAGGGATTGGGGAGGCAGGCTGGGATGGTGGGGGTGGGGGGAAGCAGGGGCAGCTGGGTAGTCCACGACTTGCAGGCTTACCTGGCAGGCACAGTACTTCAGGCAGGCAAGCTGCAAGCAAGGACCCACATAGTATAAGTGAGGAGTGACTGGGTGGAGGGGGCGGGACAAGCGAGTGTCGGGTGGCTGGGCTGAGCGAGTGGGCTTGGCCAGCCAGCAGCAACCCACCACTGCTGCGAGGCCAATAAATTACTATTGACAAACAAGGGGGAAAAAACCAGATGTTAAATATGTCAAGAAACCAAAGCTAGTAAATTTACACCGTCAATATATATATATTACAGCAAGTTAAGATAAATGTATATATATGGTTATATGTTTAAATGTCATAGATAGAAAATTTTTGCTTATTAATATTAGAATATAAGTAATATTGAATTGTACTTCGTTTTTAGAGTTAAGACTGTTTTATAATTTTTTTTCTTTTATCTTTTATCTGTTTATATTAAATAAAGTTGGTTTTAAAATTTTAAAAAAAATACTATTTATTAGCAAGGGGTGGGGCAATTTAACAAACGGTCCGGCCGAACCGCCTGGAACCGGCAGAATCCCACCACTGGAACTGGTCCATAATTTGTTGCTGTGTATAGTTATGGGGGAACTCATTAAACAAATAGTCTGCTCAATCAATAGTCTGATTGATCAGATAATAGATTGATCTGATCAATCAATCAATCAATCAGAATAGAGTAGAAGGAACTTTGGAGGTCTTCTAGTCCAGCCCCCTGCTCAAACAGGAGACCCTCTACCATTTCAGATGACTGTTCAGTCTCTTCTTAAAAACGTCCAATATTATTTATTTATTTATTTATTTTATTTTATTTATATACCGCCCTTCTCCCGAAGGATTCAGGGTGGTGAACAGCCATAATAAAAACAGTGTACAAAATAGAATTTAAAAGCAAATTAAAATAATTAAATCATAGGCCAATTTAAAACTTTCATTTTAAAACCAATTTTAAGACATAATTAAAACCAAACTTTAAATCCTTTATCCCATCAGAGCGGCTTGCTGAAATAACAGGGTCTTCACTGCACGACGGAAGGCGTGGAAGTCGGGGATCCTTCGTATGTCCGGGGGCAATTCATTCCAGAGGGCAGGGGCCCCCACAGAGAAGGCTCTCCCCCTGGGGGTCGCCAGTCTACATTGTTTGGCTGACGGCACTCTGAGTAGGCCCGCTCTGTGTGAGCATACCGGTCGGTGGGAGGCAATCGGTGGCAGAATGCAGTCTTGTAGATAGCCAGGTCCTAAGCCATGGAGCACTTTAAAGGTGGTAACCAACACCTTGAAGCGCACCCGGAAGATCACTGGGAACCAGTGCAGCTCACGCAAGAGAGGTGTTACATGGGAGTGATGAGTCGTCCCCATTATTACTCACGCGGCCGCATTCTGAACCAGTTGGAGCCTCCGGGTGCTCCTCAAGGGGAGCCCCATGTAGAGAGCATTACAATAGTCCAGACGGGAAGTGACAAGGGTGTGAGTGACTGTGTGCAAGGCGTCCCGATCCAGAAAGGTGTGCAACTGGGAAATCAGGCGAACCTGATAAAAAGCCCCCCTGGCCACAGCCGTCATATGATCATTCAAAGACCACTGTGAGTCCAGGAGGACCCCGAAGTTGCGAGCCCTCTCTGAGATGGGTAAGATCTCATCCCCAATAGTCAGCGATGGTGCAAGCTGGCTATATCAGGACACCGGGAACCACAGCCACTCAGTCTCAGAGGGGTGGAGTCTGAGCCTGTTCCTCCCAATCCAGATCTGCATGGCCTCCAGGCAAAGGGACATCACGTCAAGTGCATCATTGGGGTGGCCTGGAGTTGAAATGTACAACTGCGTGTCATCGGCATACAGTTGACACTTCACCCCAAAGCCACGGATGATCTCGCCCAGCAGCTTCACATAAATGTTAAACAGGAGGGGTGAGAGAACCGATCCCTGCGGCACCCCACAAGTGAGGAACCTCGAGGTTGACCTCTGCCCTCCCATCAACACAGACAGTGTACGGTCAGAGAGGAAGGAGGAGAACCACCGTAAAACGGTGCCCCCCACTCCCAACCCCTCTAGCCGATGCAGCATGATACCATGATCGATGGTATCAAAAGCCGCTGAGAGGTCTAGGAGGACCAGGAAAGAGAAGCAACCCCTGTCCTGAGCCCTCCAGAGATCATTAACCAATGCGATCAATGCCGTTTCCGTGCTGTACCCAGGTCTGAAGCCAGACTGGCACGGATCTAGATAGACAGCTTCATCCAGGAATCAAGGAAGTTGCCTCGCCACCACACTCTCAACAACCTTCACCGCGAAGCGAAGGTTGGAGACAGGACGATAATGAGCTAAAACAGCCGGGTCCAGGGAAGGCTTCTTGAGGAGGGGCCTCAGCACCGCCTCTTTAAAAGTGGCTGGGAAGACACCCTCACTCAGCGAAGCATTGGTAATCTCCTGAAACCAGCCTCGTGTAACCTCCCGGGAGGCCAGTACCAACCAGGAGGGATACGGGTCCAGTAAACATGTGGTAGCATTAAGCCTCCCCAAAATCCTGTCTATGTCCTCAGGAGTTACAGGGTCAAACTCCTCCCAGATAACAGTCTCAAGACTTGACATCGTCATCCCACCCGAAACTATCCAATCAGAGTCCAGGCCGTGCCGAATTGGAGCGATTTTATCATGCAGGTATTGCCCAAAATCCTCAGCTCTACCTTGCAAGGGGTCCTCCCTCGCTCCCACCTGGAGTAGAGAGCAGGTCACGCTAAACAGGGCGGCTGGACGGTTCTCTGCAGATGCAATAAGAGTGGAAAAATGGTTAGATTTTGCCACTCTTATTGCCACTAGGTAGGTCTTGATATAAGACTTCACCAGTGTCTGGTCTGATTCGGCACGGCTGGTCCTCCAGTCGCTCTCTAGGCGTCTTTTCCGGTGCTTCATCTCTCTCAGCTCCTCGGAGAACCAAGGAGCCAATTGAGAAGGGCACCGGGTCAGAGGCCGCAAAGGCACGATGCGGTCCAAGGTTCCGGCAGCCGCCCTACCCCAGGCGGCTGCTAGCTCCTCAGCCGAGCCGTGAGTCAGAGCGTCTGGGAATGGCCCAAGCTCCGTCAGAAACCTCTATTGAAGCACCCCCAACTTCCGGAGGCCAGCTGTTCCACTGGTTAATTCCTCTCACTGATAGAAAGTTTCTCCTTAATTCCAGGTTGCTTCCAGATGTTAGAAGATGCTGTAGGTATCCTCCAAGTCCAGGATATTAACTGCCATGGGGCAGAACTCAAGATGTTTCTCTAAAAAGATTATATAATTCAATATTAACCTCTAATAGTTTAGGTTCCTAAGAAGATTCTGCACATTTCACTGGAAATAATTAACACCCTAGAATTTCACTCAATTTAATATATCTGGCTACATTTTTTAAAAAAATCTTTCTTATACTCTTTTTAATGAAATCTTTAATAAATACTTCTTGGAAAATGCCTGTGGTATCAGCTGTTTTCCAAAGGTTTTTCTTGCAAGAGAAAAGGACAGAACATTAAAGATATATTGCTTTTTTGCTTTCTCAGATACAGAAAAATGCACCAAGTGTCCAGATGATAAATACCCAAATGAGGACAGAGTTCAATGTATCCCCAAAGTTATAACCTTCCTGTCTTATGAAGAACATCTGGGCATCATCCTGGTCTCTTTTGCTCTACTCTTGTTCCTAAACTCAGGCCTTGTTTTAATCATCTTTATTAAATACCGAGAAACTCCCCTTGTCAAAGCCAACAACAGGGACCTCTCCTACATCCTCCTGGTCTCCCTCCTGCTTTGCTTCTTGTCTCCTTCTCTCTTCATTGGTCAACCAAGGAAAGCCACCTGCCTTCTCCGACAAACGACCTTCAGCCTCATCTTCTCAGTTGCCGTTTCTTCTCTCTTGGCCAAAACCATCATGGTGGTGCTGGCTTTCCTGGCCACAAAACCAGGAAACCGAGTGAAGAGATGGTTGGGGAAGAGCTTGGCCAACTCCATCATCCTTTCTTCTTCTGCTGTCCAAATTCTCATCTGCTCCATCTGGCTGGGAGTTTCTGCCCCCTTCCCTGACTCTGACCTCCACTCCCAGCCTGGAGAGATCATCCTGCAATGCAACGAAGGGGCCATTGTCATGTTCTATGTCACCCTCAGCTACATGGGCCTCCTGGCTGCCATCTGCTTCACGGTGGCTTTCCTGGCCAGGAACCTGCCTGGGGCCTTCAACGAAGCCAAGCTGATCACCTTCAGCATGCTGGTCTTCTGCAGTGTCTGGGTGACTTTTGTGCCCACCTACCTGAGCACCAAAGGGAAATACATGGTGGCTGTGCAGGTCTTCTCCATCCTGGCTTCCAGTGCTGGTCTGCTGGGCTGCATCTTCATCCCCAAGTGCTACATTATCCTTCTGAGGCCAGACCTCAACACAAAGGAGCAGCTCACAGCCAGAACAAATTTAAAAACATGAGATATAACACCATTCTGATATTGGAAGAATTATTAAAGTTTATTTTATTTGAAAAGAGATATTCTTTACATTTAGATAGTATGTGGGAAATCAAGAAAATCATATCTATATGTTTCATAATTGGAAATTATTGAATGACTGGAATTCTTGAAGCTCCCTTCCTTTCAGCTCAATAAATCTTGCTAAAGAGAACTCTGCAGAAGTCATTTAGAGGAATTTGCTGTTCAGCAACAGCTACTGAATGTGACATCTTATAGAAATAATTGAGGCACTTGTTTCTACTGACAGCAGCTTAAAGTGTGTGTGTGAGAGAGAGAGAGCAGGAAAAGAGGTCAGGAGGAAGCTGTGGGAACCAGGCACCAGCTTGGTTGCTTGATCATCTCTGTGAGAATGCCAGAATGATGTGAAAAGCCATCAGCTGAAGAGGGAAATCTTCATCACTCTTACATAATTCTTTCTTGATTTCCTCATAAAAGCCTCCTTTGCAGAAAGAGTTCAGCAGAACAGCTGTCTGGGATTTCAGTTTGGGATTGCTTTCATTTTGGTATGTACTTCACACCAAAATAATAAAAAAGTAAAAAAAAATAAAATGTTGAAAGAAATTTCCACTGTATATTTTTTTTTCTTTCCTCACCCAAAAAAATAAAATAGCAGTTTTCAGGCCTTTGATTTTCCACTCTACAATTTCTACCTAAAGCATTTCCTCTGCTCCTCTTCCAAGCTTGTCTTGTCTGTGAAGGGCTGGGCCAGATGCCCAGAGAAAGGGGATCTTGAGACTGTCCCCAGGAGGAGATTGAGGGGATCCAGTCTAAAGGCAGCCACATCATTGACCAGGTCACAAATGTTCAATGCTGCATAATTTCATCCATAATATGCATAATATTCATCCAGGTCCAAGAAGGGGGTGAATAAGGGTGAGGACTTCGAGCTTTCTAGGGAGAGGCACCCATGGAAGCTGATCTGCTCTCGAACCATAGAGATTGCTGATCAATTGGTAATCAATTTTTATGTTTCAGAATGGCTTCTAATAATAATAATAATTATTATTATTATTATTATTATTATTTAATTAAATTTATATACCGCCCTACTCCCGAAGGACTCAGGATGGTGAACAGCCAAAAGATAAAATACACATAATACAAACGTTAAAAATTTTTTTAAAATACATTAAAAAGTTTGGCCCAAAACAAATTTAAAAGACCCCAATTTATAAGACAAATTTAAAAAGCAATTTAAAAGGGAAGTTAGGCCAGGCCAGCCTGCTGGAATAAGAATGTTTTGAGGGCATGGCGGAAAGTGCCCAGGTCCGGGATCCTCCGTATGTCCGGGGGGAGCTCCTTCCAGATGGCAGGTGCCCCCACAGAGAAGGCTCTCCCCCTGGGGGCTGCCAGTCGACACTATTTGACCGATGGCACCCTGAGAAGTTCCTCTCTATGGGAGCATACTGGTCGGTGAGAGGCTACTGGTGGCAGAAGGCGGTCTCATAGATACCCGGGTCCTAAGCCATGGAGCGCTTTGTGAGTAGAATCCCTTTGCAAATTTTATTTTAAGGAGATAAGAAAAGCTCCGATGGCATCAGAACAAGGTCAGTCTAAGATTCTGTCAGAATGTTGATGACTGGGAAGACACGATAACAAAGTCAGCCAATGAATAGGCATAGCAACTAAGTCAGCCAATGAGAGCTGAGACAGACTGGATCCAGGGCATGTCTTAGTCTGCAGCTTCTGACTCTGTGCTGAGAAAAGAAACTGAAACCAGTGTGTGAACTTGTCTGCTGTTCTGAGCTGAAATGAAACTGTGAAACTGCTGCTGGTATTTCCTAGTTTCATACCCCCAATCAAAAAGCACTAAGGCGAGACTGGAACTCAAGAGTCTCCTGGCGATTGGCCAAAGTCCCCCAGGAAATTTTCATGCCTATCGGAGGATGAGAACTCAGAGCCTCCTGGATCTTGGCCCAAACTCATCCAGCTGGCTTTCATGCCTAAGGCAGAACCAGAACTCACAATCTCCAGATGATTGTCTCAAAGTCGCCCATTTGGCTTTTATTTTAAAGCTGGTTTTAAAAGTTTAGTGAGTGGAGCAAAGTCCCTTGTCTGGCTTTGGATCTCTGCACCCTCCCCGCCCGACAGCTGCAACCTCGGAGGGGGAGAAACCTTCCAGGGAGCCCGGGGTGGCCGATCCGCCCCTCCCGAGCCCGGCTTCCCCGCCGCCGCCGCCCCCTCCGCAGCGCCCGCCTGCCTGGCAGCGTCTGCGGGGAGACAGAGAGAGGCTTCCCTCCTGCAGCCCCCGGGGTCCCTCAGCGCTCCGGTTGGGAAGAAGCCGATCCAGGCGTTCGCTCGCCCGCTGCTCTCCGACCAGCTACCTGGCAAGGCTCCCGGCCAGCCCCGAAGAGGCTCCTGCGGGGGTGAGGTGCCGGGAGGGAAGGGGAGGGGAGTGCCTCAGACAGACCCCCCTGCTGGGGAAAGCCTTGCCTGACCTGGGAGCGAGGGAGCGGGACATGACGCTTGAGTGACAGCTGTCAGTTTGGGGGAGGAGGGGGGGCTCTTGAGCTCTCAAGGCTCTTGAGTTCCAGTCCTGCCTTAGTGCTTTTTGATTGCGGGCATGAAAGTTGGAAATGTTTTCTCAGATTAATGTGGGAGACCAGAATTGGGGATTCCTAGAGTGTGAGCTGGCTGAGTTTCCAATATTGTGTGGTGTGATGGAGGAAAGTGAAATTGGGGGAAAAGACCAGTTCCATGTTGGGCAAAGCCAGAAGTCTCTCTGCCTTCTGCTGGTGGGAGAACCAGAGGGATTTGTGTGGTCCCTGTGGATCTTAAACTGATCTTGGTCTGATCCATCAGAGCTTTTCTTACCTCCTTAAAATGGAATTTGCAAATTATTCGCAATTGGGAGCCATTCTGAGAACTAAACATTGATTCCCAATTGATCAGCAATCTGTGTGGTGGGAGAGCAGAACAGCTTCCATGGGTGCCTCTCCCTAGAAACCAGGAAGTCCCCCCCCCACTCTATTCACCCCCTTCTTGGACCTGGATGAATATTATGCAGCACTGAAGGTTTGTGACCTGGTCAGTGATGCGGCTGCCTTTAGACAGGATCCCCTCAACCTCCTCCTGGGGAGTCTCCAGGTCCCCTTTCTCTGGGCATCTTCACAGACAAGACAAGCTTGGAAGAGGAGCAGAGAAAATGCTTTAGGTAGAAATTATAGAGTGGAAAATTAAAGGGCCTGAAAACTACTATTTTAATTCTACGGTTGATGAAAGAAAAAAAAATACAGTGGCAATTTCTTAATACACTTTAATATTTATTTATTTATTATTTTGGTGTGAAGCACCTACAAAAAAACCCCAATCCAATCCCAAACTGAAATCCCAGAAGCTCTTCTGCTGAATTCTTTCTGCAAAGGAGGTTTTATGTGGAAATCAACAAAGAATTATATAAGAGAGATGAAGATTTCCCTCCCCAGCTGAGATCCAGTCAAACATGGCATTTCACATCATTCCGACATTCTCACAGAGAGGATCAGGCAACCAGGCTGGTGCTTGGTGCCCACAGGTTCCTCCTGGCCTCTCTTCCTGCTCTCTCTCTCTTTAGCTGTAGGAACAAGTGCCCAAATTATTTTTTACAAGGTGTCACATTCAGTAGCTGTTGATGAACAGCAATTTTCTCTGAATGACTCTTACAGAGTTCTCTTTATTGAGCTGAAAGGGAAGAGAGCTAAAAGAATTCCAGTCATTCAAGAATTTCCCATTTTGAAACATAGAAATGATTTTCTTTGACTCCTGCATACTGTCTAAATGGAAAGAATTAATATCTCCTTTCAAATAAAACAACCATTAACAATTCTTCCAATATCATAATGGTGTTATATCTCATGTTTTACATTTGTTCTGGCTGTGAGCTGCTCCTTTGTGTTGAGGTCTGGCCTCAGAAGGATAATGTAGCACTTGGGGATGAAGATGCAGACCAGCAGACCAGCACTGGAGGCCAGGATGGAGAAGACCTGCACAGCCACCATGGATTTCCCTTTGGTGCTCAGGTAGGTGGGCACAAAAGTCACCCAGACACTGCAGAAGACCAGCATGCTGAAGGTGATCAGCTTGGCTTCGTTAAAGGCCCCAGGCAGGTTCCTGGCCAGGAAAGCCACCGTGAAGCAGATGGCAGCCAGGAAGCCCATGTAGCTGAGGGTGACGTAGAACATGACAACGGCCCCTTCGTTGCATTGCAGGATGATCTCTCCAGGCTGGGAGTGGAGGTCAGAGTCAGGGAAGGGGGGAGAAACTCCCAGCCAGGTGGAGCAGATGATAACTTGCACAGCAGAAGAAGAAAGGATGATGGAGTTGGCCAAGCTCTTCCCCAACCATCTCTTCACTCGGTTTCCTGGTTTTGTGGCCAGGAAAGCCAGCACCACCATGATGGTTTTGGCCAAGAGAGAAGAAACGGCAACTGAGAAGATGAGGCTGAAGGCTGTTTGTCGGAGAAGGCAGGTGGCTTTCCTTGGTTGACCAATGAAGAGAGGAGAAGACAAGAAGCAAAGCAGGAGGGAGACCAGGAGGATGTAGGAGAGGTCCCGGTTGTTGGCTTTGACAAGGGGGGTTTCTCTGTATCTAATAAAGATGATTAAAACAAAGCCTGAGTTTAGGAACAAGAGTAGAGCAAAAGAGACCAGGATGATGCCCAGATGTTCTTCATAAGACAGGAAAGTTATAACTTTGGGGATACACTGAACTCGGTCCTCATTTGTGTATTTATCATCTGGACACTTGGTGCATTTTTTGGTATCTGAGAAAGCAAAAAAAGCAATATTTCTTTAATATTCTGTTCTTTTATCTTACAGAAAGGACCTTCTTTGGATAACAGCTGATACCACAGGCATTTTCCAAGAAGTATTTCTTAACGATTTCATTCAACAGTCACTCCTTTGAAAGGGCATAAGGTCTCCTGCTTGATCAGGGGGTAGAACTAAAAGACTTCCAAGCTCCTTTCCAGCTCTGTTCTGATTATTGATTGATTGGTTGATCTACATGACTGGCAGACTATTTGTGTAATGAGTTCCCCCCATAACTTGTGAATCCTTCTTTGGGATGCATCTGGTGGAAAAAGGGGAATTGTATCTTGTAACATCTGCAAGCGACCTGGAATTCAGGAGAAACTTCCTATCAGTGAGAGGAATTAGCCAGTGGAACAGCTGGCCTCCAGAAGTTGTGGGTGCTTCAACATTGGAGGTTTTTAAGAAGGGACTGGACACTCATTTGTCTGAAATGGTATAGGGTCTCCTGCTTGAATAGGGGGCTGGACTAGAAGACCTCCAAAGTTCCTTCTACTCTATTCTGATTGATTCATTGATCTACATCAGGGATGTCAAACTCAAGGCCATGCAGCCCTCCCGAGCTCCATTTTCACTGGCAGACCACTCAGGCCCCCACAGGCACCCTCCACATGAGTGATATGGAGCTACCCAGCCCCCCAGCAATACCCACCTCGGATCCCCAGGGACAAACATAACCCTGATGAGGCCCTCAATGAAATTGAGTTTGACACCACTGATCTACGTGACTGGCAGACTATTTGTGTAATGAGTTCCACCAAATAACTATCCACAGCACCACATTATGGACCAGGGACACCTTCTCAGTGATCCTCAAGGGCAGGATCCAGTATACAGATTACAGATTAACAGAGTTGGAGAGGATTTTATAGGTCATCTAGTCCACTCCTCCCTGCCTAAGCAGAGACCCTACACCATTTCTGACAAATGGCAGACTTCTCGAAAGCCTCCAGTGATGAAGCTCCCACAACTTCTGAAGGCCTTTCAGAAGGTGGACGTATAACAATTCATCTAGTTTCAAAGATCTCAGATGTTCCTAGAAAGGCAAACTTAGCAGCACATATCCAAACTAAAAAGCAGAAGAGATATTTCCTCTACTGTTAGAAAAGCTTGCCCAGTCTGCCACCCGCTCCTCCCATCTCTTCCCAGCCCCTCCTTCCAAGTCTTTTTGATTTACTTACTTTTAGATAAGAAATTGTGCAGGTTACAAATAAAAAACCAGGTGAGCTTTGATCTGTCTTTTAACTTGCACTTTCATGAAAAGGTTCTGGATGGATCCAGTTCCACAAAGCCTCCCATTTTCCTCTGTGTGACCCACCTTCCTGAGTGGAGAAGGTCCCCTCCGGACAAGGAATGCAGTCGTAGCAGCAAACTGGCTCTCCTTCTCGAGCCCTCTTGACAAATCCAGGATGACAACTTTCCACACATTTGGACTGAGGCAGGGACTGAGCAGAAGAAAAGGAAGGCCAAAGAAAAGGTGTTAGGACTCTCCGTCCATGGAAAATGGAGGCAGAAATGGATGGAGACAAGGAGCCTCTGGTCTTCACTGAGGTAAATATGAAACCTCTGGCTACTTCTAAACAGATGCAGGAGGTAAAACAATTGGCAGATTCTTTATGTAATTCCTCCCTTTTACTTTTGGAATTTAATATTACAATAAAGTAATTTTCCATTTATAAAGTCTAGAGGGATGGAATTGAAAAAAGATTTAAATATATTCTTATTAAAACTAATAATAAAGTTTACTGTAAAAGATTTAGGAAATTTTATTCTATTAGTTTTTTTAATATGAAATTAAACTGTGATGAAGAAAGAAACCTCTGACCAGTAAGATCTTGAAAGGTTTCCATAAAACATGGCAAAGCCACTCCACTTAGGTCCCGTCTCTTGAAAAGCTTCCATGAGATGACACCACCTGGCATGGGAGGCCAACCACCCTGGAGACTCTAGGCTTTGCCCCACTGATGAAATGTAAAAATTGTTGTTACCGGTTCTGTGGGTGTGGCTTGGTGGGCGTGGCTTGGTGGGGGTCAAGTGGCCAATTTTTTTTTTAACTTTTTTAAAGCATTTTTTAAAATACCGGTTTGGGCAAATAGGTAGTTAAAAAAATGCTTTAAAAAGCCAAAAAAAATTTCTGATGATCACAGCTGTGCTGCACGATCCTTGGAACCTTTTTTTACCTTTAAAAAGTATTTTTTACTAATTTGGCCAAACCGGAGCAAACAGGTAGCATTTCACCCCTGCTTTGCCCACTGGAAATGGGACTTCAGGCTTTGGAAAAGAGAGAAAAGACACCAAAATTTCTCCCACCTTATTGAGCAACTTTAGCCATGAAAGAACACCTTCTCTGATAGTAAATCTCTGTCTTTTAAAATACGCCAGAGTCTCTTCCGTGACATCGCCCTTGGGGAGAACCAAGAAGATTTTGATGCCCATATCTGCCGTTTTCTCTCCATTTTGGTCCAAGTACAGTTTTCTTCGAGAAATATTCCAAAATTCATTCTTCTCCAGAAAGGGATGAAACTAGAATGGGAACATCCAGGAATTTCAAAAACAGAAAACTTTGTTTCTTATCCCACATTGAATCTTTCTTGCACGATTGTCTCACCTCCAAATATGGTTAAATAGGATACAAATACTGCCATTATCTTCATAAGTGAATGAGAAAGTTTGAGAAAAATTTGTCCATCGTATACTGACAAAAATATAGAGAAAATATAATTGACACAATTGATCAATTATAGGAAACATTCTAGAGCAGATGACAAATAAAATGAGCAGAGAAAAAAAAGATGATTCATAAACTCTTTGAAAACCAGAGGTTGATTCCCAGAAAGCATGGGTTGATCAAGAAGAAAGTTTTCAGGCTAATCTTCTCCCTGGTCATCCTGATGGAAAACACCTCCAGATGGAGAGTGGCTGGCTCTTGAGAATTGGATCCCTGAAGAGAGAGCCGGGTTTAGAGAGGGGAGAGGCACTACCGATCAGTGCTTAGTTCTTCATCAACAGATTGAAAAATACATATCAGATAGAGCTGCATCATTCTACGCCTGCTTTAGAGATCTCAAGGCAGCCTTTGATCCGGTTCCCAGGACTAAGCTATGGGAGAAGCTGGAAGCTGCCTCAATTGACCACAGGCTTCTTCATCTATTACCTGCCCTACATACTGAAACATCCCTCAAGGTGAGGTGTGATATGCAGGGATCCCTCTCGAAGTCAGTTAAAACTCAAAAGGGGGTTAAAGGGGGATATTTTGGCCCCCCTGCTTTTCAACTTTTACATAACTGGCATGGTAAAATGGCTAAACAAACCAAATCACCCCCCCCCCCCCCCAAATAGGTGACCGAAGCATCGCCCTCCTGCTCTATGCAGATGCCCCTGTGATCCTCTCCAGGACACCAGAAGGCCTTCAAAGAGCCTTGCGAGCCCTTCTCCAGGACTGCAATTACAATCAACTGGGCATCAATGATGAGAAAACAAAGATCAAAAGGGCCAAAACTTGATTCATGGTATCTAAATGGCCACAAAATAGAGCAGGTACCACCTTCAAATCCCTGGGGGTGGCCATTCAGGCCAAGGGTTCAAGAAACAGGCAGCTGCCCTGGGCCAAAGATCAGCCAGCACCATTCTTAAATGTTTCCACCCAAAGGGAGGCTACGATGTCCCTGATGCTCTTAAGCTTTTCGTGCCCAAGTCTCTAGCACAGCTCCTTGATGGGACGTTGCTCGGACCGTCAGCTTCATGTTTTACATCATTAGAAGTAGTTCAATCCAAATTCTTCTCTGATCCTTCTCTAGGCAGCCTCTCTTCTCCTCATCCCAAAAGTCATTCTCACACATCATTGCACTTCCTAAATAGATTATGGGAACTCTGGTGATATCACTGGATTTCAGTAACGGACTCACAAACAATTTTGTGATGTGATTAGAAAACTGAGGGGAGGATGATATGATAACTAAGTGGATAAAAACTCTCTTCAAAATGATACTCAAATAATTTTTAATCTTTTTAAATTTTTCTTACGACACCTGAAGGTTATGTTTGTTTACTTGATTGATTAGTCCATGGGCCAAATCAAAGTGCAGAATTCCAAACACAAATTATTACTGAAATCCGATAAAAACAATTTAAAATGGAGTTTGAATAAAATACAATTTAAAATGAGATTGGAATAGAATACAATAATATATAGATAAATAAAATATGATAAAATTATATATCAATATCACCCCTTCAGTCTACCCCAATCAGCCCCATATATGCCGATCTCAACCGAGCCATTTTGCTCAAATACTGAGCTGTATTAAATGTTGTTTTCAAATTCTGGCTGCAGATAAGGTGAGTCGTTTTGATATGGGATTCCCAATGGGTCCTTCGTTTGGTATATGGACCAAGGCACCTGCCTCTCCCCCTCTTATGCAGGCAGCAATCAAACAGGATGTGAGCCAGGCCTTCTGCCTCTGACACTCTGCAAATGCAGAGACGCCCATTATAAGGTCTAGAGTGGAATCTCTATCTGACCATTGTGTCCAGCTGTTTGAATCTCGCCCACGTAAATCCCTCCCTAAGATGTTTTGGCAGTTGTAACTTTAAATAGTTGCCTAGTTGAAAAGTAGGTTTGTATTTGCTCAGCCATTTCAAGTTCCCCACCTTATTAAGAATAGCCATGTCATTTTGTGCTTCTACATCCTTAATTCTTTGGGCAGCTGTTTTTTTGAATTGTTCTCCTGTTACACAAGAGACAAGAAAGCCACAGCTACTTCCAAAACTATTCAGTTTAGTGATCCAAGAGATTTGTGATTGTGAATTTATCTGCTCTAGTAACATAACTTGGGGAGTCTATCAGTCTCCATTTCATTGACTTTGTCCCAGTGGTTATATGCTTTGATCTTGGATAGTGGATGAATTGTATACATTCCCAATTCAGCTCTAACTGCTGCAGCAGATGTCCTCAGATCTACACCCACAATACAGCTCAGGTGCTGGGACTGTGTTTGTTCTAGAACTGTGGTTGAGTAGAAATCCCAAACTTCTGCTCCATAAAGAGAATAGGGGTAACCTTTATATACTTTAATTAATGGGCCAAGGATTGAAGGTTAGGGATAACTTCTTGCTATTGGACATCAATTTTTCTATGTTATCATTAATACAGTCAGGTTGATAAATCCCCTTCACGCAAGATTTGATCTATGCGTGATCTATCTATCTAAGATTTGATGTAGATCCTAGAGTAAGCTAATTTGATTTAATTTAAAGAATATAAAGTTTTTCTACTTTAAAACCTTATTTGAAACTTCATTTAAAATTTTGATAAAATAACAACGGTTTTAAATCAATTTAAAGACGATATTCAGAAGTAAACAACAATTGTTGAATCCGATGGATTGGATGGACTGGAACTTAATTTGCTGCTGGCATCCCTGAAGGATCCCACCAACCAACACGCTCCCACAGAGAGGGACTCCTCAGGGTGCCGTCGGTCAAACAATGTCGGCTGGCGACCCCCAGGGAGAGAACCTTCTCTGTGGGGGCACCCACCCTCTGGAATGAACTGTTACCGGGGATAGGTATGATTCCCGACCTGCATATCTTTTGCCGTGCCTTTAAGACTCTGCTATTCCAACAGGCTGGGCTGGATTAATAAACATTTGGATTGGGTGTTTTAATTTTTGGGTTTCTAACTGTGGGGCCAAAATATTTAATTCGTTTTTAAACTGCTTTTAAATTTTGTATTCCATGTTGTTTTATTCATCCTTTAGGAGAAGGGTGGTATAAAAATTTAAGAAAGAAAAAGAAAGAAAGAAAGAAAGGAAGGAAGGAAGGAAGGAAGGAAGGAAGGAAGGAAGGAAGGAAGGAAGGAAGGAAGGAAGGAAGGAAGGAAGGAAGGAAGGAAGGAAGGAAGGAAGGAAGGAAAGAAAGAAAGAAAGAAAGAAAGAAAGAAAGAAAGAAAGAAAGAAAGAAAGAAAGAGTCTGCTTTGAAGGCAGGCTGCTTGGAGATGATTGGAAAGGCCATGGACAATGAAGACTCAAAGTGGACAGAACGGATGACTGAAGAAATGGATCCTTTCAAGAAGATTGAGGGAGATTGGGGAATGGACTTGTCATATTTAACTGGAAAACAAGTCTTAAGAGTCATCGTGTTTCAATTTACAGGAGGTCCTATGACTTTGGGGAATGAAAAGCAGTTGCTGGGAAAGATCCTAATTAAAGTTTTAAGGAAATGAATTATTATTAAGAATCAAACAAAGATATTGAATCATGAACAGATTCAGGATGGATCAGAGATAATGATTGTGGTGGTCTGTGGTTCATAAGAAGCCCCTGCAAATTGTCTGAGAGTTAAATATAATAGCAGATAACAGGCAGTTTTGAAATTCTGAAATTTATTTATTTATTTTTTATTGCCTGTTAACTACATTTTTTGTATACAGCAGACAGATGACAAGCCAAGTGGTTGCAGATATATCGGTAGAAGTCTATAATTGTGGGCCTATTTTGCGAGGGGGAGAAATGTACACCTGTCAGTATTCAACTGGGGAACAATATATGCATTTATGGTTTTATCTGTTTTTAGTGCACAATTTTTTAAAAAATGTTTCATTTAATTTTGTTTTGACTTCCGGTTGGTGAGCTACAGCGGCATGGCGTGGAGCGGGTGACTGCGCCCCTCAACGCTATCAATCATTGCGTTTTGGGGATCCCTGTGGGGGCGTGAGGATTCGGAGGATCCCACGGACGAAAGAGCGAACAGGTCTAGTGGGAAAGCGACGAGCAAACGCTCCCACTAGACTGGAAGGCTCTTGTCAATCCAACGCGGTGAGCCTGACAGTTAATGTCAGACTTGAAGCCGTAGCCGCTGACAATCTAAGAAGGAAGCAATTGGAGATCGGAGGCTGTGGTGTTGGGACTCTGTTGTACCACCCCTATTTTGCTGTTTCGGACACCAATGAAGGAGCCGGTGGATGCAGGTCACGAGAAACTTGAAGAGGCATTAAGCGGCGACTGCAACTCTAGAGTGATTTGCAAATGGCGAGACCTGACAGCCGGCATGGAATAGGAGAGGGAGAGGAGTGGTTGTGACTCTCGATTTGTGGAAACGGCGGGGAAGATCCTGAGTAAGAGAAACTGAACTGAACTGAGATTTGTGCAAGGAAACCGCGTTTTTATTGCTGCTGGGAGGAGAGCGGAGGGAGAGTCAAGACAGAGGCTTAAGTGGAAAAATCCATTCCGAGAAGCAGGAAGCGAGGCCATTACGGAGAGCTGGAATCTGCCAGTCATTAGAAGACTAACAGAGTGACTTCCATGCTTGAGTGACTTGGGTTAGCATTAATTTTTGCCTGCCGGATTTGGAAGGGATCGATGGCTCAGAATTGATTGTGCGAAATATTTCTACCAAAATCGCAGTATTGAACCCTAGACTGTATCCTAGATGGTATTACACTTTAGTTCTTAGCTTATTCCCGGGATTAGCTGGGGCCTCTCTCCCCAGTGAAAGAGAGTTTTGTATATTGAGTTATTTCACGAAACTGTCCTTCCTGGACCTAATTGGAAGATCTTCGTGGCTACTTGCGCTAGTCTAACTTCTGTATTACTATTAATTATTACATTGCCGATGAATTTCTATTATTAATTATTAATTACTAATTATTAATTACCATTTAACTTATCTTTAGATAGCACTCTTGTAAGGTATTCTTATTTATACATTTAGATATATCAATACTTTTCTATATTTAATGTTACTGTTAGCTTTGGCTGTATTAGCCTAGCTGAATAAGTTCTGTTGTATTTACCTTTATCATAATTAATTAATTGTTTTTTTCTTTGATAATTATTACCTTAATAAGTTATTGGATTTAGTGGACCATTTATAGTATTTTTAGTATCCTACTAAGTAATTAAGAAATTACAAGCTTTAGTGTGCCTGATTAGGACCTTTTCTATTGATATTTAATTAATTAATATAAATATAGCTTAAGTAATTTTTTAAAATATTTATTAGTGGAATCAATCTTCCCTAATCCATTTTATTTACCTAACTGACATAGACTGGAATTAATTAACCTGATAGATTGATTTATTTAAAGAAGGTTTAAGACAAGGAATTAATAGAAATCAAGAGGAAAACTCTTAAACCAATAGATTCTCCACTATATTGATATATCCCCGATATTTAATATTTAAAGTTCAGACTTTCCACAGCTAAAAAGGGGAAAACAGGTACCTTAATTTGACTCTTTAGGAGTAACACTCAGGAGATTTTGTGACAGCCCTATTGAATGCTCATTTGGGAAAACATAGAATTCATAATAAGAGAACAAAAGGCTATTCTGAAAGAAATGGCAAATATGACTACAACAATTCAAAAAACTGGTAAAAAAGTTCCATCAAATCCCACTTTAGCGTTGTCATCTCCAGCTGTTCAGAAGCGCTCTGAAGGCTTACAGAAACCAGACAAACTACCAACAACGCCATCACTGCAAACAGTCCAGTCCTCTTTGTTACTAATACAGGAAACGATGCTAGCTATGCAGGAAAAACTTACTAATAACCACACTGAATTAAAGCTAGATATGCATGCGTTGGATACAGAGATGAGTGAGATTCAGGCGCCAATTGCTAATAATGAAAAAAGAATCCAAAAAGTCGAGGAAAGAACGGATCTGAATGAAAAGAAGTTAGATAGAGTAGATAAATCCCTCACAGCCCAGGGTAAGGTAACGGAAGATACATTGGTCCATCTTGAAATGGATAAGGCCTCATTTTACCTTCGATTTCAAAATATTGCAGAAGAAAAAGATGAAGATTGAGGAGATAAAATGGCAGAGTTAATAGCGGATATACTCCAGCAAGACAAACTGGAAATTATTAGGGAGCTCAATGAGATATATAGGGTTCAAACGAACTACGTCAGAAGAAATAAGCTCCCTAGAGAGGTCCATGTAAGGTTTGCTAGGAGAAAAGTGAGAGATATTCTTTATAAAATTGCGAGAGATGAACCAATATTGTATAGAGGGAAGGAAGTGATTATACTCAAACAAGTACCAAAAAGGGTGAGAGAGGGAAGAAAGAACTATAGATTCTTGACAAATCAGTTAAATAGAAGGAATATAGTGTTCAGATGGCTACTGCCAGAGGGCTTGTTAATTTCCTGGCAGGGAAGGAAGATACGAATCGACAATCCAAGTGTAGCACAAGAGTTTCTGGACCAACTGAGAGGAGAAGAAGAGGAATATAACAGTAAAGAGGAGGTTGAAACAGTAAACACAGAGGAAGAGTCATCCCAAGAACAGAGCACTAGGGAGGATATAGAAGAAGGGAAAAAAAGAGGAGAAGTAGAAGGGGAAGAAACAGGAAAGAAAACCCGACCGGTGAGAGCAGTAACACTAAAAAACAAGAACTAGGAAGTAACCACAGACACTAGGAATGAATGGCTTAAAAATCTTGTCACAGAATGTAAACGGTGTTAATGACTATAGGAAGAGAAAGCTAATACTGTCAAAACTGGTAAAATTCAATCCGGATATAATTTGTATACAGGAAACCCATATAAAAAAAGATGAGGCTAAACAATTAGAATTCCCCAAATTCGGTAAAGTATTTGTGTCTTTAGCGGGGAAAAAAAAGAGGGATCGCAATTTATGTTAAGAAAGAAATAGAGGCGGAATTAAAATATCAAGATTCTAAAGGCAGAATCTTAATAATTGAGATAACGAGGGGCAATTCCAAATTGATATTGGTGGGGATATATGCCCCTAATAAAAAACAGGGACTTTTCTATCGGAAATTGCACGAGCAACTAGGAAAATGGGCTGATAGTGAAGTATGTATGCTAGGGGATTTTAATGGGATTACAGACCCTTCCATAGATTATAAAAGCGGGAAAAATAAAAAGAACAAAAGACTACCCCTCCCAAAGAGCTTTTTTGATTTGGTAGACAAATTAAACTTAATAGATATATGGCGAACGCTCCACCCATTAGATAGTCAATACACTTTTTATTCACCGCCTCATAACTCGTGGTCCAGAATTGATATGGTTTGGGTTACCAGGAAACTAGGCTTGCAAATACAGAAGGTTGAAATAACGTTCATGGTCAGATCATAGGTTTCTGGAAATAAATTGGTTTCAAGCAAGAAAGAGAACACAAAAGAGGTGGAGATTAAACACGTCTGTATTGAATGAAAAAGAGTTTGTAATTAAATTAAATGAAGAAATTAAGTGGTTTTTTTGCTGAAAATGGAAATAAAGGAACAGCTAGAGAAATAGTGTGGGGCACTATGAAAGCATATGTGAGAGGGGTGACTATCTCGTATATGGCGTATAAGAACAAGGCAAAAAGAAAGGAGAGAGAGGCCCTCACTAAGAAATTAGAAGAGGCGGAAAATAATCTACTGCGGAGGCTGGGAGATGAAATATTTAAAGAGAGTTGGAGGCTAGCGAGACATAGGCTGAATATTTTGGATCAGGAGGAGATAGTGGGCAAAATAAAGAGAGCTAAACATTATCTTTTTGAAAATGCTAACAAGTCTGGTAGGTGGCTCGCATATAGACTCAAAAAACAGAATGAAAAAAGTCAAATTTTGGTATTGGAGGACTCCAAAAGCAACCTCTTGACGAAGGAAAAATTAGGCCTAGCTAGAGACTTTTATGAAGCATTGTACAAACAAGAAGAAGTCGAGGCCAAAGCAGTAGAACAATATTTAATGGAGGCTAACCTACCACAAATAACTGAGGAAGAGAAGGATATATTAAACAGACTGATCACAATAGAGGAATTGGAAACCGCCCTTACTAAAATAAAAAAATAAATAAATCCCCAGGCCCTGACGGACTTCCAGGGGAAATATATGCTAAATTTGAGGAACCACTAAAATTAGAATTACTAGGGATTTTCAATGAGGTTTTAACAGGTGTAAGTATTCCCGAGACATGGAGGGAAGCGTACCTCTCACTGATTTTGAAGGATAATTTGCTATATCCTAAGCATATAGCAAATTATAGGCCAATCTCTTTATTAAATTCCAATTATAAACTCTTTATGTCCATCATTGCGGAAAGAATGAAGAAAATCTTAAATATTTGGATCCATAAAGACCAAAATGGGTTTCTCCCTGGGAGGCAAATCAGGAATAATCTGAGAACAGTATTAAATGTCATAGAATATTATGAACACCATTCTGATAAACAGCTGGCGCTAGTTTTCGTAGACGCTCAAAAGGCCTTTGACAATTTGAACTGGAGTTTTATGATTAACCAAATTAATTTAATGGGCTTTGGGACCAATTTCAGGAAAATGATTGAAAACATATACCATAATCAGAAGGCAAATATTGTAATAAATGGGGATAGGACGAAAGTATTTCCAATCCAAAAAGGTGTAAGGCAAGGATGCCCCTTATCCCCCTTACTTTTCATTCTGGCGCTAGAAGTGCTCCTCAGAAAGATCAGGGCTAACAAAGATATTAAAGGTCTCAAGATAAGGAACGAAATTTTTAAGGCACAGGCCTTTGCAGACGATGTGGCCTTAATTGTGGAAGATCCACTCGTATCAGGCCCAAAAGTCCTACAGGAGATAGAAAATTATGGTAAAGTGGCCGGCTTCAAACTCAATAAAACCAAAACAAAAATAATAGTGAAAAATGTAACAGAAACACAAAAAATAGAGCTAGAAGAGTTGCTAGGCATCCAGATAGTGAAAAAAACTAAGTATCTAGGTATTTGGCTAACCTCCCGGCACTCATCATTAAAAGAAAATAATTACATCCCGTTATTGCAAAAAATACAGCTAGATCTGGAAAGATGGAAAAAGATAAAATTGTCCCTTATAGGAAAAATTGCAGCAATCAAAATGAACATCCTCCCCAAAATAATATTTCTATTCCAAAATATCCCGGTGAAATTAGGCAAATTTTTTTTTCAGAATTGAATAAAGGTATTAGGCTCTTTCTATGGGAAGGGAAAAAGTCCAGGATTTCATATAGGATTCTACAAGGCAAAATAAATTTGGGAGGCTTCGGTTTCCTGGATTGGGAAACATATCAAAAGGCAGCCAAATTGGTGAGGATTAGGGACTGGGTCACACTACATAATAGAAGTAAAGTAAATAAAAGTGAATAAAATAATAATGGGAATAAAGTAAATGGGAATAAAAGTGAATAAAGTAGGAATCATACAGAGTCAGTTACATGAACCCTAAAAGACATTCTTTATTCACTTTTATTCTAAGGGAGAAAGGGTCAGTTAAAGAACACTCTCTATTCACATTATTATAAGGAAGAAAAGGGCTTGGAGATTATATTAAAAATCAGCTAAAAGCCATTATTGGTAAATATATCTTCTGATGAGGAAAGTTCAGCTAGCTATCAAGGAAGGAAAAGCCATATTGAAAACATTTGATGGGCATCACTGTCAAAGATACAAAGATATGTATGTTACAAAAAGTCACTTATGACCCAAGGATAACAGTAAATTTCCCATTAGCAACTACAAGCACTTAAGAAAGGTTGTCTAAACTAAAATAATCTTATAAACCAAAAACAATGGTTTACTAATGGTTTAGTAATTAGGAAATGTCAATTATCATATAACAAATGTATGTTAGCCATATATAGAAAATGTATGAGCTCATGTTAACCATATATAGAAAATGCATGATCTCACCGAATCCTTTGTCTTGGAAACATATATAAACTGTCTATCAGAGCTGTTTTCTTTGTTCAAAGTTTCAGGTATGAATTTGGCTTTGAACCTCCGGAAATAAACTCTCTCTGGCTGACCCAGGAATGTTGTTTGGTCCCTTCATTCCACAACAGAAGAATCTTGACTTTGGAAGGGCACAACCTGCAAGAAGATTGGCATGCCCAATTGTGGAACCCGAGAGAAAAAAAAAAGCCTCCTTTTTTTTTTAAATTTGATTTTTATGCCGCCCTTCTCCAGAGACTCAGGGCGGCTTACAATGCGTTAAGCAATAGCCTTCATACTTTTGTATATTTATACAAAGTCAGCTTATTGCCCCCACAAACTGGGTCCTCAATTTACCCACCTTAGAAAGGATGGAAGGCTGAGTCGACCTTGAGCCTGCCTGGGATTGAACTCAGAGAAATTACAGGCAGCTGGTGTTAATTGCTGCCTTTAGTAGGAGGCATTAGCCCTCTACGCTAATGCCTTACTGTAGAGTAAGGGAGACCCTTATTCAAATATGGGTAGAAATCAGGCAGAGGTTTACGCTAAAGTCCCAAATTGGCTCTCCATTCTGGAGGCCCTAATTGACCCAAACAGGCGAGACATTCAAAATTTCCCTACATATAAGGAGATATTAGACGATAAAGGGAGTTTAAAATCGTTAGATTTATTAAGAGACCAAGGCCTCAATATAGATTGGTGGACTTATTTCCAGATCAATTCTAGGTACCAAAAGGATAGGGACCGATTCGGCATAGAATCCAAATATAGAAATCTAGATAAAATTTTACTGGGACAAGAAAAGAAAATGCTGGCTAGACTGTACAACGTGTTACTAGATGAGGATAGGGCAGAGATCATAGCTAGGAACCAACTGGGTGTCTGGGAAAAAATATAGGATACAATATTAACTTTAATGAGTGGGAAGAAGCCTGGAACAGGAATTACTATATAACAAAAGCGGTATCCTATAGGGAAAATCAGTACAAGATGTTCCACAGATGGCACCTAGCACCAGCCAGAATAGCTAAAATGATTCCCAATGCCTCACCAACCTGTTGGAAATGCGGTAAGGAGGTTGGTACTTTCTTCCACATGTGGTGGTCCTGTCAGATAACCAAAATGTTTTGGCTTAAAATTCGGGCCTGGCTGAAGGAAATAATAGGAGAGGATTTGGAATTAGCCCCCGAGATCTTCTTACTAGGCATAACTAGGGAGAGATTGGCAAAAGAAAAGACTCAACTCTTGATCCATATTATCACGGCAGCCAGATTAGTTTTTGCAAAGACATGGAAGGATAATGCGTCTCCTTCTGAGGAAAGTGTAATCAATAAGATTCTAGAATGTGCGGAAATGTCCAATCTAACAAATGAGCTGAATAACGATGAAAAATCTAAATATTATGATGTATGGGGTAGATGGTACAATTGGATGCGTAACAGGAAAAATATTTGAGAGTCGGAAAAGTAATTTTATTTACTCTTAACTAGAAGATTATGGTGATAAACTCTGTAAATTATGGTTAACACTGCACTTCCGATGTGGCATGAAACATCTTGTATTTTGTTTTATTTTCAAAAATCAATAAAGTATATTGAAAAAAAATTGTTTTGACTTTGTAATAGTTTAATTTTTAAAGTTTGTATTTTACCTTTTTGAATAAAATAAAATTTAATGAGAGGAATATCAAGTTTCCAGAAACAATATTTATCATCAGCACACACAGAAGGGTGCATAATTAAAAAGAAGTAGAAAAATATCTGATTTTTAGCAACTAGGACTTGACTAACAACAGTGTCCTATAAGAACATGAATGCTGGACTGGAAGAAAGATGAGGGACACCAAATTTCATATGCATGTTTGTGAAAATGATCTCAAAATCGTAGTTAACTGGGAACAGAATCTGAGTCAGGAGGGAGATGTTCATGGAAAGAAGAAAAATGCAGCTGTAAGAATCTCAGGAAGTGAACATTGTGGTTTGGGGAGACCCCAATTCAAGGACCAGGTCCCCTTGCAGGCACCACTCTTGGAGGAGAATTTGCACAAAACCTATGAGAACTTCAGGGAAGGAGAAATAAGCCAAGGAAGAGATCAAAGGAGCTGCTCTTAGCCTTGAGGAAAGAGAAGAAGGAGAAGTGCTGAAGATCAGGAGGAGTCTGGGAGCCCCTTTTCCAACTGACACAATCTCTCGGTTGGAGAAGGGAGGATGCAGCCCTCTTCCAATCACTGACACACGTTTCACATGAGTGTAAGTTCTGCTCACTATTATTCCAGAGTATCAGATAAGGAAAAATGAATTTAGTTGCAAGAGAGGAGATTTTAGCTGAATGAAAGAAAAAAATATGATAAAAGGATGAGCTGTTTTAGAGCTGAGCCAGTAAAGCAGAGAAGTTCGGTCTCCTCTTCATGGATTATCTGAGTGCAAAGACTGAGCAGCCATCGGTCAGAGAAGCTTTAACTGGGATTCCTGCAGAGAGGAGGGGTTGGGCTAGATGGTCCCAGGGTCCCCTTCATATTTATAAAGTTTGTCATGATACAACAAGTATCTATTGTGCAGTTGTTGCTCTAGCCCCACAGGGTTGTTATGGAATGAAGTGACCAAGCAACATGGGTCAGTCAGAGAGAGAGGTTTTATTTGTGCAAAGATTCAAAAGCCATGTTTGCCAATCTTGGCTCTGAGTAACGTCTCCATGCTTGTATAACACTTATATACTTTCCTAAACAAAGGATTCTGCTAACACAGCAACTTTCCATATATGGTTAACATACATTTGTTATTTTGACATCTCTTAATTATTGAAGTTTTACCTCATCCTTGCCAAACAATCATTATTCTTCTGTAACTGGCTAAAGTACAAATTCTTCTTTTGATATTTGCTTCTTGTCCAGGTGCTATTCTCTGGCCTAATCACCCTTGTCTATGTTTCATGAAGATGCTCCCTTTTCTTCTGACAAGTTAGGGAGTCACTTAGAGTATCAAGGGAGTTCATGCTGACATTGTATTTTCTCTAGCTGGCGGTATTTCCTGCGGTATTTTCAGAACATAGTTGCTTTTAGAATATCTTTTAGAATATAGTGAATATAAAATTATCCAGTGGTCATCCAAATGGTCCCACTTTAGGGTGACCGGGGGCAGATAAGCCTAACTGTATGGTCTGAAGCCAGACTCCCTTTTCTGTCAGCCTTTGGAGGAGATGGAAGCAGCCGGTTTGACCGAGACACATGGTCATCCGGAGGCCTCCATCCTCACACGGAGCATCACTAGAGAGGTTCCAGCTGCTTCTTTGTTGGCTGATAGTTAATGCTGCCTATCTCCTATTTATATTTGATTCTCACTCTCTGCATTTCCTCAGTTTCTCCCTGCCCTTTTCTCCCAATGAAACACCCAAATCCACCCCAGGCTCCCTTTCACTGGAGGAGAAGAGGGGGGGTTTAGCTGCCTGTTGAGCTGCACATAGAACCACCTGCAGTGGGGACGGAACAAAGGGGAAATTCCACCATGCTCATCACAAACCCACAAATACAGGAATTCATTTAAAAAAGACTACAGCATTTTCAAATTAGGAGTGTGTAATATTAAAATGCCATGGTATCTACTCTTTGGAGCCATTATCAAAAACGTTGATACTGCGCATGTCCAAGATGGCTGCTCCCAGCTGATCGGCGGTGAGGTGGGGAGTATGTCCCCGGCTTTTTGGGTGTTTTCGGGGGCCGGACCAGCTCGTTGAGCCCCATTGACCGGCACAGGAGCTCTCCGCCGATCGTTTGATCCATTCTGGGAGCTGAATGCTCCCCAGGACGCTGCAAACGGGGCGAGGATGTAGGCGGCTGTTGGAGGATCATGCAGCCAGCCGAAAGCAGCCTCGGCGTCTTCTGGCGTCTCCTGTTGACTCTGCAGCTCAGGGATTGCCGCGGCAACGTCGACCTCGACAGTATTGCCCCCTCCCCCCCCCCTCCCCTGGGAGCTCCAAGGCAGCCGTTGGAGTGGCTGGAGTTCCCTGGGTGTTCCAGCAGGGGATGAAGATCGTTTGGGGGAGAGTGGAAAGGACGATGAAGAGGTTGTCGGCTGGCGGTGATTCCAGGACAAACGGCTGCAGAGAAGGGGCGCTAGAAAGGGCCAGAGAGGGCAAAGAGAGACTGGAGGTTTCCATTGGTGAGAGCGTGGGGCGTTATACTAATTATGCCATCAATATTAACAGGGTTACCTGGGGCGGCCATGGAAGGTGGACCCATCTTAAGAGGGCCCACTCCCGGCTGTCTCAGAGGCTCTCCCCCCCCACTCCCTGTGTGGATTGGGGGTGATTAGAGCTACCACTGGTTTACCACTGGTCTAAACCCTGGAATAGATCTTTAGCCATTTCTTTTGTATGGATTTGGCCTTGGCCTTATGGCCATTTATCATCTAGACCCCTGAACAACTGTGATATCTGCCTCCCATGGACTTTACTACCTCTTTTCGTCTAAAATGAGATCATCGAAATACCCCCGGGGCCAGCAGTTCCTGGAGATTGGTGACTACCATCGATTGCTTCTCAACCATTGCAGGATACACTCTGGTTTTTCTAGTCTGGTATAGAGTCGGACTAAGACTGCTGCTTTTCGGCCCTCCCCAGCTTCTGTGAGAGGGCGGTTGGTGTGAACATCTGGCCCGAAGTAGCTTAAGACTCTACCCACTGCGGTGAGAGAGCAGTGGAGTTTATTGACTGAACTGGAGTGGACATCCCTTGCCGGAACTTTTGGATCTATTTTAATCAACCCCTGGCCATGGACTTCTCCCAAACATTAAATGTATTCATCAGCGGAGCTTCTTATCCTGCGAGACTCCCCCCTCTCGCAGGTCTGGCCCTCCATTTTATCGAGGGCCTACCTTTATGACGGGCTTTGGAGCCCCGAGAGGTGGCATGCAGCAAAAAGGAATTTGAGGGGTTTTCTAGGGAAATTGTTAAACAAATTTTTAAGGGGTTCTGGGAAGTGGGAGGGTTGTGTGGGTGTGGGGGTTAACCCACAGGAGGAGGGGTCAGGTTCAATTGTTAGTGGGGCTACGGGGGGTGCAGATTCCGGGGGTAAGGGGTACATTGACGTTCATTCTGCAGAGGGCCTTTTTATTAATACACTGAGTGGGAGGGGCAGATATGGCGCGTGCAGGGGACCATATCATGTGAGGGGGGCACGCACTCGCTATCTTCGAGCGACGGCATGCCCCGGTCCCCAAAGCCCTTCTCGCTCCCCAGGTTGTGCAGTGTCTCAGGGCCCGAGTCTCCGGCTGTTGCTGTGCAATGCCAGGTCCGTGGTAAATAAAGCCCCCCTCATCTGTGATCTTGTCCAGGAGGGGGGAGCGGACCTGGCAGGTATTACGGAGACCTGGTTGGGCCAGGAGGGGGGAGTCCCCCTCGTGGATATGTGCCCTCCAGGCTTCCATGCATTCCATCAGCCGAGAGCTCAGGGCAGGGGTGGGGGGGTGGCGGTTGTCATAAAAGAGAGTCTTGATCCGCGGGAGTCCACTGTACCTCAGATAACAGGGTGTGAATCCCTCCTTGTGAAGTGGGGTCGCGGAGTTCAGATGGGTCTGCTGCTTACGTACCTGGCTCCCTGCCACGTAGCAACAGCCCTGCCTGAGCTACTCAACGTGATAGCCGAGGTGGCGGTTGATATCCCCAGACTTTTGGTCTTGGGAGATTTCAACCTGCCATCTGTCGGTGAAACGTCTGAGGTGGCTCGGGAGTTCATGGCTTCCATGACGGCCATGGACCTGACTCAGTTAATTCACGCCCCCACTCACACAGGCGGACACACCCTGGACTTAGTTTTTGTCTCTGGTCAGTGGTCGAGTGGTTTTGATATAGGGGATATAGTCATCGAACCCTTGTCATGGTCGGACCACTCTCTCCTTCGACTAGACTTTCTAACCGCTACACCCCGCCGCAGGGAGGCGGAACCGATTAGGTGGTTCCGCCCCAGGCGCCTGTTGGAACCTGATAGGTTCCAGACGGAGCTTGGGCCGTTTCCTGAGACTCTGGCTCATGATTCGGCTGAAGACCTGGTGGCCGCCTGGGATAGAGCGGCCGCCGGGGCTTTGGACCGCGTCGTGCCTTTGCGGCCTCTGACCCAGCGCCGAACTCAGCCAGCTCCTTGGTTTACTGAGGAGCTGAGGGAGATGAAGCGCCGGAAAAGACGCCTGGAGAGTAGTTGGAGGACCAGCCATTCCGAATCTGACCGAACACTGGTGAGGTCTCATATTAAGACCTACCTAGTGGCGATAGAAGCGGCAAAGTCTAGCTACTTTTCCACTCTTATCGCGTCATCAGATAATCGCCCAGCCGCCCTGTTCAGGGTGACCCGCTCCCTCCTTCAACCGGGAGCTCGGGATGACCCCTTGCAGGGTCGAGCTGAGGACTTTGTTCAGTATCTGTATGACAAAATCGCTCAGATCCGGGAAGGTCTGGCCTCTGACTGGGTAGATCCGGATGGGATAATCGAGGCAGATCTTGGGGATGTGGTTTGGGAGGAGTTCAATTCTGTGGCTCCCGAGGACATGGACAGGATCCTGGGGCGGCTGAATGCAACCACATGTTTATTGGACCCGTGTCCCTCCTGGTTGGTGCTGGCCTCCCGGGAGGTTACACGAGGCTGGCTCCAGAAGATTGTTAACGCTTCTTTGAGTGAGGGTGTTCTGCCGGCCGCTTTGAAAGAAGCGGTGGTGAGACCCCTCCTCAAAAAGCCCTCTCTGGACCCGGCTGTTTTGGCCAATTACCGTCCCGTCTCCAACCTTCGCTTTGTTGCGAAGGTTGTTGAGAGTGTGGTTGCTTGGCAGCTTCCCCGGTTCCTGGATGAAGCTGTCTATCTAGATCCGCTCCAGTCCGGCTTCCGGCCTGGGCACAGCACGGAAACGGCATTGGTCGCGTTGGTGGATGATCTCTGGAGGGCACGGGATAGGGGATGTTCCTCTATCCTGGTCCTATTAGATCTCTCAGCGGCTTTTGATACCATCGACCATGGTATCATGTTGCGCCGGTTGGAGGGGTTGGGGGTGGGGGGCACCGTTCTACGGTGGTTCTCCTCCTATCTCTCTGACCGGTCGCAATCTGTGTTGACAGGGGGGCAGCGGTCGACTCCGAGGCGCCTTGTTTGTGGGGTGCCGCAGGGGTCGGTCCTCTCGCCCCTTCTGTTCAACATTTATGTAAAGCCGCTGGGTGAGATCATCCGTGGCTTTGGTGTGGAGTTCCATCAGTACGCTGACGACACCCAGCTGTACATCTCCACCCCAGGCCACCCCAACGATGCCGTTGAAGTGATGTCCCGGTGTCTGGAAGCTGTGCGGGTCTGGATGGGGAGAAACAGGCTCCGACTAAACCCCTCCAAGACTGAGTGGCTGTGGCTGCCGGCGTCCCGATATAGCCAGCTGACGCCATCGCTGACTATTGGGGGTGAGACATTGGCCCCCACGGAGAGGGCTCGCAACTTGGGCGTCCTCCTGGACGCACGGCTGTCTTTAGAAGAACACATGACGGCCGTGGCCAGGGGGGCTTTTTATCAGGTTCGCCTGATACGCCAGTTGCGTCCCTTTCTAGATCGGGACTCCCTACGCACAGTCACCCATGCTCTCGTGACTTCCCGCTTGGACTACTGTAATGCTCTCTACATGGGGCTCCCCTTGAGGTGCACCCGGAGGCTCCAACTGGTCCAGAATGCGGCCGCGCGGGGAATTATGGGAGCGACGTGGCGCTCCCACGTGACACCTCTCCTGCGCGAGCTGCACTGGCTCCCGGTGGTCTTTCGGGTGCGCTTCAAGGTGTTGGTGACCACCTTTAAAGCGCTCCATGGCTTAGGACCTGGGTACTTGCGGGACCGCCTTCTGCCGCCAATAGCCTCCCACCGGCCAGTACGCTCGCACAGAGAGGGCCTCCTCCGGGTGCCGTCGGCTAGACAGTGTCGGCTGGCGACCCCCAGGGGGAGAGCCTTCTCTGTGGCGGCGCCCGCCCTCTGGAACGACCTACCCCCGGAGATACGTAGGATTCCAGATCTCCGGACCTTTCGTCGGGCCCTTAAAACCCACTTATTCCATCTAGCTGGGCTAGCCTGATCCTATCCTCCGTTTTTAAATTTGAATTTAATTTTAAATTGGGTTGTTTTAATTTTCGGCCAAATGATATTTAATAGTTTTTAATTGTTTTTAATTTTTGTGTACTATGTTTTATTCTGGCTGTTCACCGCCCTGAGTCCGCAAGGAGAAGGGCGGTTTATAAATTGAAACAAATAAATAAATAAATTATTCCCTGAGTAATTGAATTGGTCAGATCTGTTGAGTTGGTTCCCCTCCTTCTCCTCTGGATTCCTCCTCCAAAGGATCTCAGATTAATGGATCCATATCGGGACCCCCATACCTGCCACGGCTGCAGCCTTGGAGACCCCAAAGTCTTTTCTCCCTCCTTCCTTCTTCTCCTCCATCTGGAGGAATAAGCGGCATTCAAGGCCTGGGACAGAGTCTGAATGATACTGTAATATAGATAGTAATTTGTGATCCTTATCCTGTTCCTTTTCTTCTGGGTCTCCAGTGGGGCTTTCTGGGTGCATCTTCTGCGGCCTTTGACAGAAAAGACGTTCTTTGAAAGAGAACAGCGGAAATAATGATCTTGAAACTTTTCTTCCACAAACAAATGGGATTCAAAGGCAGAATCCTTTGGCCTTTTTTTTGACAGATAAGCAAAGTTCCAAATACTATGGATGTATTTGAGAAGTCTACGATTGTTCATTGGATACGCTGCAAAATTTGTGAGGATCCAGACTTTCCCTTCAATGGGTCCTGGCAGACGCATAAATGTTAAATGGAAAGGAAGGATTCTCCCCCAAAGGGAATCATTTTCCATGAAGTGAACAAAGACGTTGACTTGTCTCCACTTAGAGAGGGAATCCCTGAGGGCTGTTGTGTATCCAGTTGTTGAGAACAGTTGTGATATAACCACATAAATTCCACTCCTGACAAGCACAGGAGGAAAAATTCTCATGAAATTCTCTCCCTTCTCTGTGTCTGAAGCAAAGAGGCCAATCAGGGTCCATCTTAAATGGAGGAGCAGCTGGACAATTGCTGGGTACTGGAATCCTCCTTTGGTGAGCATCCGGTGGAAAAAGGGGAATTTCCTTTTATCACTCAGAGCCTCTGAAACAATTGTATAACTGATCTGAAAAAGCAATGAAAAATGATGTGTTACATTTGAGATCAGGTCAAATCCAAAATATTAGATTTTAATACATCCAACCTGATTCTCATGAATGTATTAGAATAGTTTGTTTATTGGACATTGTTTAAAATATTAAAGACAGAATATTAGCAAGATTGTATCATAATAATGGAAAATAATAAGCAAATTAAAAAATAATAAGAATGTAAATAATATTACTGTATCACCCCTACTATTTATCACAATTAGATTAACATGTGCAAATGCCAACTGGAGTATTCTATTCCAATAAATGGCCTATTATAATTTTTGAGGATTGCTGCGTCTTTTCTTGCTTCTCTATCCCAGATTCTTTCTGGAGGAAATTTTTTAACTTCTTTCTCCAGTTACAGAAGAAACAGGCAGACCTCAAAGCTTTATAAGATTTGTCAGTTGCATAATCCAAGTTTGGTCTTTCACTGAAGTTTTGTCTGTTCCAACAGCCACAATTTTCAGAGTCTGTCAGTTTCCATGATTAAATTTTATGCCAATGCCCATATTTTCTGAATTTAGACAAAGCAGAAATTGTGGAAATTCCCAAATCAGCTCCAAGGGCAGCAGCTGGAGTCCTTTTACCCACCCCAAGATCCTCCTCAGAGGCTGAGATTGGGTTGGTTCTTCCATCAATCTGATTTTTGGGGAAAACTGGGCCTCCGATACTTTAATAATTGGGGCTGAGGAAGCTGGAGAACTGTGAGGTTTTCATTTAAGCACCACTTTCACTCCTGCCCTTTCTCTAACTGAGCTCCTTGGATGATGAGGGAGCCAAGATTCAGTCTCAGAGACCACTACCCACCCCTAACTTTATCAGAAGGAGAAAAACACACACATACCTGCGGGACTTTGTAGGTGCCTCCTAATGTTGACATCTGGATGGAGATCTCCCTGTCAGCTGCATCAAGAAGAGCCAGGAGGTTCTCCTTCCTTCCACAGCTGTAGTTGGGGAGATTGGCTTCTCCAGTGGAGAGAATGTCCAGCAAGGCATCTGAAGTGCGGAAAGTGCTCAAATGGTTGTCATGGATGTTGTAGCCAAGTGTGAGATTGTGCAAGAGATGGGAATTCTTGTTGACCGTTTGAATGGCGAAAATGAATCCTAAGCCATATGTAAAGTCATAAATGTCCCTGTTGTTAAAACATGTTGTTATAATCAACAGCAACAACAAATACTTCTTTTAATATATAATCCTTCAGAAGCCTACTGAGCCTTATGACAACATTGATCCAAAAGCAATGATCAGTTACACAAATATGGAAATGGGTTGAGGTACAGCAACTACAAATAATTCCACCACTACTTTAAGTAAATCCATTATTCAAGTGACAAATTAAGGATTGGACTGAGAGAGGTAAATAATCTGGAGTCCTTTCAACTTTTTTTCAGACCCCTTTTTGAGTCTCTTTCACAAAATCAGAAAAAAGAGAGAAGCCATGGAAATCAACATCATTCAGGAACTTAGACATATTCCCCAATATAGGAATAAATGAAAAATAAAAAAGAGAAAAGAAGGAGAGGATTAGAACGGAGGGAGTGCAACTTCATCACCCTGAATGACTTACAGATCACGGAAAACAAACTGAAGAGAAGGAGCCACCTTGAAAAGCAACTTTACTTGAAATCTTTCTTCTCCACTGAAGACTATACCAATGAGATGGTCTCCTGGGCTGTAAAAGCTCTGTGGTTGTTTTCCATCCTGGTGCCCCAAACTCAGCGGGCATTTCATTCTCAGCTTCCCAGAGACTGGATGGGACACCAGCAGCATCAGAAGCAGAAGCAGGAGGTCCATCATTCATGGCGTGAATCAGTGAATCCCTTTCCTGTTTCTAAAGAAGAATTAGAAAAATTCAAAGGACTCTCATAAAGTGGAATATTATCCAGTTGCTTTCCTTCTTCAAACACAAAGAAACACTCAGCTTCATTGGGAAAGGAGAGAGACGGACATTCAAGAGCGCAGACTCTGCCTGTCCCCAAACTCCCTATTTCTCTGCCCAAAGTCTCCCCTGGAGGATTCGGCCCAACAGCAGAGCTGAAACTTTTATCATAATTCTCCCTCTCAGGAGGGATCTCTGGATAATTCAACTAGTTCTTGGACTTGGAGATTGTTGGGAATTCTTTGGAGGGAATTGAAAGGGAAATAATCCCCATTTGATTCATAATAACAGGGGCAGAGATGGAATTAAATCAGTCATCTTAGAATTGAGAGGTTTGGGGTCTCCATGCTTGAAAGTGGCCCCGGGGGAAATACATGGCACCTGTGGCTAAAGAAACAAATAAATCTGAGATTTGTTTGCATAGTGATTAAAGAGAAAATCCCAGGGGCCAGTTAATGCCAGAGCCTGCCACAGATCTGAAATAGCTGCCAGCTGAGTTGGAACCAACATTTACTTTATTTTGAAAGCTAATGCTCAAGGGCACCGCACAAAGGGCTGATGCAATAGTGAGGCCAGACTCCAAGAACAAAATCAACTGTAATGAAAAAGTAGTTTTTGGAACTTTGCAGAGTTAAAAATATCTAACTGTCTCTGCTAACTGCATAGCTGTGGCTGAGGATTATGGGAAACCTGGAATTTGGCCTTGGAAAAAGACTCTTTAAAGCAAGCAGCACCCATTATTTCTCCCAAGGCTTGGCAGGAGAGAGAGCGGAAGCCAACCCAGTGAGGGTAATAACCACATTCCCCTTTTAAATTGGGCTTCATCAACACCCAGCAATTCCAGTCTTCTTAGGCCTGGCCTAACTGGGAATTCTGGAAACCAGCATCCAAAAGCATCTGTGAGGCTCCAAGCAGGACAAAGAGCATCAAAGTCACCAGTTAATCTTCTGAATCAGGGGTGAAATTTTATTTATTTATTTATTTATTATATTTCTATACCGCCTTTCTCCCGTAGGACTCAGGGTGACGTACAGCCAAGATAAAAACACAAACACACAAACATCATAAAATTAAATTTTAAAATTATTAAACAATTTGGCCCAATTGAATTAAAAACCCAGAATTAAAATATCAAATTAAAAATCGTTTAAATGGTCAGCCCCGCCTGTTGGAACATCAGGGTCTTGAGGGCATGGCGAAAGTACGAAGGTCGGAGATGTTACGTATCTCCGGGGGCAATTCATTCCAAAGGACTGGAGCCTTCACAGAGAAGGCCCTCCCCCTGGGGGTCGCCAGTTGGCATAATTTGACTCACGGCACCCTGAGGAGTCCCTCTCTTTGGGAGCGAACTGGCCAGTGGGAGGCTATTGGTGGCAGAAGGCGGTCTCGTAGATACCCAGGTCCTAAGCCATGGAGCGCTTTAAAGGTCATAACCAACACCTTGAATCGCACCTGGAAGACCACTGGGAGCCAGTTCAGCTCGCGCAGGAGAGGTGTTACATGGGCGCAACAAGTTGCGCCCATAATCACATGCATAGCCGCATTCTGGATCAGTTGGAGCCTCAGGGTGCTCTTCAAGGGGAAACCCATGTAGAGAGCATTACAGTAGTCCAGACGTGAGGTGACAAGGGCATGAGTGACCATGCGCAGGGCGTTCCGGTCCAGAAAGGGATGCAACTGTCAGATCAGGGAAACCTGATAAAAGGCCCCCCTGGCCACGACCGTTATATGGTCTTCTAAAGACAGCCGTGAATCCAGGAGGACACCCAGATTGTGAGCCCTCTCTGTGGGGGGAAGGTCTCATCCCCAATAGTAAGCGATGGCACCTGCTGACTATACCAGGATACCGGAAGCCACAGCCACTCGGTCTTGGAGGGGTTGAGTCTGAGCTTGTTTCTCCCCAGCCAGATCCGTACGGCCTCCAGGTAGGAGGACATCATGTTAAGGGCATCATTGGGGTGGTCTGGGTGGAGATGAACAGCTGCGTGTCGTCAGTGTACTGATGGACCCTCACCCCGAAACCATGGATGATCTCACCCAGCGGCTTCACATAAATGTTGAACAGAAGAGGTGAGAGGACTGACCCTTGCGGTACCCCACAAACAAGGCGCCTCGAGGTCAACCTCTGCCCCCTGCCAACACAAACTGTGAACGGCCAGAGAGGAAGGAGGAGAACCACCACAGTATGGTGCATCTTATTCCTAACCCCTCCAGCCGCTGCAGCATGATACCATGGTCAATGGTATCAAAAGCCGCTGAGAGATCTAATAGGACCAGAATAGAGGAAGAGCCCCTGTCTCAAGCCCTCCAGAGATCATCAACCAATGTGACCAATGCCGTTTCCGTGCTGTATCCCGGCCTGAAGCCATACTGGTACGGATCCAAATAGACAGCTTCAACCAGGTACTGGGGCAATTGTCACCCCACAAGATTCTCAACAACCTTCGCAACAAAGCGGAAGTTTGAGACTGGACGATAATTTGCTAATACAGCCGGGTCCAGGGAAGGCTTCTTGAGGAGGGGCTTCACCGCCGCCTCTTTCAAGGCAGCGGGAAATGCTACTGGTTTGGATTGGTTTGGCTGAAATGGTAGCGGTGGCGGCGGTTCACAGATGCGGTAATGGTGGCAGCACGAGGCTCTGCCCACCCACCCGGATGTCGTTACTTTCTGGTTTAAACCAGGAAGTAACCTGCTTTGACCCTCTGTGCATGTGCAGAAGGCTTTGCCCAGGCACAGAGGGACCAAGCATGCACGTGATACACACGTGTGCAGAGCGTGCACTTCCGAACTGGTAGGGAAGGTAAGTAGATTTCACCCCTGCTCTGAACACCCATGGAGAGATCTCTGCAAGCCTCTGTCAAGCTTTGTCCAGACATTGTGGGAAATCACAGACCCCCTCCATCCACAGAGATTCATTTCTGTCTCTCTCCCATTAGCCCAACTCGATTGCCCGAATGCCAAACCTGGAATTGGTTCAGACAATGTGCTAAACAATGTTTTACCGTGGGTTGTGGAAAACTCCGAAGCCAAAAGCAGAACCTATAAAACGTTTTCCATCCTGTCTGCGTTGGCCATCATCGCATTGCTGGTTGCTGGTGAATCTAGGGGAGTTCATACAACACCCTTAATCCAGGTTCATGAAGGAGAACTGCTACGTTGGCATAATGGGCCATGGCAAAATGCATCAATCAGATGCCAGGTTAGGGTGATGACCTGCTTCACGCATGGACACAGGATGGGGGAAGGTTCCCAGGCACCCAAATGTGTGAAATGGAGTCCACCTATTTCAAACTCTCAGTCAATATTTTCAGGGGCTTCATGGGTGACCAAGGACGAGACCCCTGGTCCTCAGAGGCTCCTTTGGGGATGGAAGGGAGAAGGAAGCCGCTTTGAGATTGGTTCCCTCTAGAACCCAACTCCTTTGCGCCCCCAGACAAGATTCAGGACTGACTGTGGGCAATGCCCAGCACAGGTGCACCCAGCTGTCATGGAAAGCCTGGAAGCATCTGGATGCCCTTCACATGAGCTGTGAACTTGGCCCACTCAAGTCAGCCCAGGAAAGAGGGTTCCTTCCCAATCCAGGTTAAGGAGGCCACACCCTTCCATGATGGTTAAAGGCGTTTGGTTACTCAGCTCAGTTAATCAACCACCTGGTGAGACATTCAGACGTCACTCCTGAAAGGGCTCCGCTGTGGGGTCTGGCAAAGGGGACGGAAGGGGTCAGGGCAGTGCTGAGGAGAGCCAGATCCTGATCCCCCAAGAGGCCTTGAAAGCCCAATTTAATCTCCCAAGAAACTCTGCTCCTGCCTCAGCTGGCTATTCTGGCCAGGACCAAGCTGGTTCATCTTCACACAACCTCTGACCCCTGGGGGAACAACGTCCACCTGCCAGATCCAAAGCTAGCAAACCAGACTTGGATCCCCCCCACCCATTTCACCCACCTCAGTCCTTCCCTGCAAGGCCAGAGGGACCCCCCCCTTCCATGGGGTGCCCCTCTTCCCAGATAAGGAGGAAGAAGCACCTGGCTGCCCCAGGGGGAAATTGGCAGCTGACTGCATTTCCCCACTAGACCCCACCAGCCTCACCTGGCCTGCAGGTGCCCAGGGCTCACCTGGGAGGATCACCTGTCCCCACCTGTGATGTCAGAGCCCCTCTCCCTCCCAGCCAACCCCAAGGAGGGCCCCTCCCTCAGAGGAGAGCTTTCCGACAGCACCTGAGCTGCCCAGAGCAGATGGGGTGGAGGGCTCCTCCTGCCTCCCTCTCCCCCAGCACCCCTCCCTCTTAAAGACCCCTTAGCCCTGCAGGATGCCTGTGTGCCCCCTCCTCACAGCACAGCCATCTGCAAAACTCTGTCCAAATTCAGCCCGTCGGAGGCCGCTTGACCGGCAAGGAGGAAGCCAGGCACAGGGAGGCCCCTCAGCCTCAGCCAGCTGGGTGTGGAGGTGGTCAGAGAGCCCCCAGGTGAAGCTGACCCAGAGATCTCGGCAGGGTTGCTCAGAAGTGGTTGCCATTACCTCTTTCCCAGGGCTCGGAGAGAGTGGCTGGCCCTGGCTTGGTGCCTGAGGCAGGACTAGAACTCAGGGTCCCCTGGGATTGAACAACCACCACACCCAACTGACTCTGGTGAGATCCACGCAGCCCACTTAACCCGGTCCCTTCCCCAATGGCCACGTTCACATTTGCAACTTTTAACCATGGTTTGTTTCCTGAGACTGAACCTGTTGGCCGAGGAGTCGGTGGATTATGGGAACTCCGAAGGATCTTAATTCATTGGAGAGAAGCTGAACAAGAGGATACACAGGGAGTCCTCGACTTACGACAGTTCATTTAGTTCAAAGTTACATTAGCACTGAAAAATGTGAGTTATGACCGTTTTCCACAGTTACGACCAGTGCAGCATCCCCAGGGTCACGTGATCAGAATCCAGATGTTTGGCCACTGATTCATGTTTATGACCGTTATGGCTGTGTCCCAGGGTCACGTGATCCCCTTTTGCGACCATCGCACGAGCAAAGTCAATGGGGAAGCCAGATTCACTTAACAACCGGGCTACTAATTTAAGAACTGCACTGATTCACTTAATGACTGTGGCAAGAAAGGTCATAAAATGGGGCAAAACTCACAATTGTCTCACTTAACAGTAAAAATTTTGGGCTCAATGGTGGTTGTAAGTCAAGGACTGCCTGTATCGGGGACACTTTTCTTCTCTCAAGGACCACGTTCACACCACACACCTGACCAGGCCGGAGTCCTCGCAGCCCCCCTGAGACAAACCAGAGGTCCACGTGGAGCCTCCTCAAAGCCCATAAGAAACCATGGATGATAACAGCCCCCCTCCTCCCCTCCTCTGGGGCCTCCCCTGGGACAACCTCGGACATTGGGGGGGGCTCATTCCTGACCGAGAAGGGGCTTCCTCCTCTCTGGGCAGAACCCGGCTTCGGTAAGACATGGCTGGGAACATCCTGGAGGAGAACAGAGTCTAATGGCACATCCACCTGGCATTGAAAAGCCACAGCTTGAACCCGGAGCCCCCCAGGATCTGGTCTGCAGGCCCTGAGAGCGGAATCTGGGGGACGTTGAGTGGGAGAACTTCCAAGTGGTGGACGTGGGATATGGGCCCCCCTCTGTTCCTCCCTGTCAGGATGGACCTGCCTGTCCCTTCAGTTCCCCCCTCACTCAGCCCCCCAGTTCTCCCTTCTAGGCCAAGAGGTCCATATTAATGTCCTCTCACCCCCAGTGAAGACACAGAATCCCTGAACAATCGATCCAAGGAAAGCAGGAGGGAAGGAGTTCCAACAGCCCCTTCAAACCCCTCGGAGGATTTTGGGTATAGAAAGTCTCAGCCTCAGAGATGGGAAGGTCAAAGGGGTCCCCCCCCCCAAGTACATCCCCACAACAGAGGAAGCCCCACCAGAGCTCCAAAAATCATGTCGCTATAAATCAGGTTGCACCAACCACCACACTGGGGGCCTCCCCACCATCTTTGTAGAGCTACCCTGTGATAAGATGGGTGGCCAATAAATTTAATGATGGATGGATAGATAGATAGATAGATAGAGAGAGGGGGGGTGATAGATCTCAGCTGCAGACCTTACAGTCCATTCTTTATTTAATAAACTAAGAAAGGTCAAAATATAAAGAATCTTAGTGCATTATATGAACCTGGAAATGACAAGAAAAAAAAATAAAAACGTCCATCCACTTTATAATTTTCTGCCTATTTATTCAACAATATTCTCCACAAGTTGTCACTTTCCTGCTTCTTAATGAGCTGTTATCCAAAATTTAATATTGCTAGAAAACGATGGGAAATGAGCAATTTTAAAGTCAGCTGCAATGAGGATCCATATATGGGATTCTGATATAAAACAGAATTTCGAACAGGCCCCCCTCTTAACATTGGGCAGAGTTGAAGGGCACTGATGGCCTCCTTGGCATTAGAAGACAGGCAAGAGGAGAGTTCAATGGCATTGACTTCAAGTGGCCCCAAACTCCATAACTCTGGGTGAGCTTCCCAGCAATCTCTGGAGACAAGAGGCCACGTGGAAGGACAGCAGAAGTCAATTGTCTTGTTATTGAACTATCTTCCCCAGCATCACTTCCTACGTCCTCATAGTGGATTGAGGATTCTTCCTTCCCTTGCGGCCCTTTATTCATTTTTTTCATTGCGGCTGCGGACTCTTGGGATGCTTCGGTTGCAGCGCTTCTTCCATAGCCTCTTGGAAAGTTATCCTGGGCTTAGCAAGTAGTCGGCTTTGTAGGGTGAGATCCCTCAGTCCCAATACCAACCGATCTCTCATTGCCTCGTCCAGGTTGGAGGATTCACAAGCGGTGGCTATTTCGCACAACGTTGCCACAATTTCGCTTATTGATTCTCCCTCCCTTTGGTCTCTCCTGTAGAACTCGTGCCGTCTCAGAAGGGATGAGGCTTGGGGTGCGTAGTGTGCTTTCAGGATGCCCTGGAGTGTCGGCCAGTCATAGTTCTCAGTTCTGCTGGACAGGCTAAAGTTTTCACCATGTTAAAAACAGCGGCTCCACAGTGCGAGAGGAATAGCGTCCTTTTCCTCTGTTCCAAGAGGCTCAGCTAGTTCTTTGCTTCCAGGAACATGTGGAATCACTCCATGTACAATTCTTAGTCTTCTCCCACCGGGTTGAACCGTGTAGATGGAATTATTGAAGACATCTTGCGCTGGCTGTTGTATTTTCGATGGCCGTTGATTGCCACATGGAGGTTTCAGCAGCCTAGTGTCCTATTGTCCTTCTGAGATCCCACCTTCGTCGCCAGTGGTGAGTAGTGGTTGCAGACAGAGGAGGCAGGACACGTTCGGCAGTTTAAAGAGCTTTATTCGGCTCCAGTACAGCAATGGCAATGCGAGCCGCAGGAGCCCCTTTTAAACGGAGCTGTCCTCGGCTTCAGCCACTGACGCGCCTTTAATTTTCCCTCTCCAGCTACTCGCTCCTGATTGGTTCCTGCATTCGTCTATTCAATACTTAACAAGTTCCTTTATTAGAGAAGCCATATTGGCACATCTGGGAAAACCCGAATCTGAATTCCTGCGTTTTCCCAACCACTATACTAAACTCAATCCCTGCCCCTGTCCACTGTCAAGCCCTCACATGTACCAATCAGGGTCCTGAACCCCAAGTCACCCAGAGTTCAGGAACGCTTGCCCAGGTGTTAGCAACTGTCCTTGGTCCTACGGGAAAGGAATGTGGTTGTGACTATTCTCTGGCTTCACCCCCTTTCTCCCTCCCCTGATTCCCATAGCAGGCCTCTCCGCTGTGGCAGCCCTGAAGATTCAAAATAGATCCAGAGCTGATAGCCTGGATGATGCCACAGGACGCCTCTCGTCTTTCTGATGCAGAGCTAGTTCATCCTTCTGGTGCATCCTGGAGAAGCTCATGAGCACAAACGAAACAGAGCCGGTCCGAACCGGGAGCATTTCACCCCTGCAGTAAAGTCAGTGGGCGAAACGGGGTTTGTTTCTTGACTGCAGGATTCACTCAACAACTCCAGTGACTCGCTTAACAACTGTGGCAATAAACATTCACTTAGCAACCTAGCTTAGCAATGGCATTTCTGGTCCCAATTCAGGTCATAAGTCGAGGACTACCTGGAGGATGCAGCAGCAGGCTGATTTGGAAAAGCTTAAGCAGGGTTGGGTTTAAGCAGGGTTGGGAGACCACCAGGAAATGCCAGGGGAAGATTGAGGAGAAGGCAGTGGCCAACCTATCTTGCAACCTATCAAGAAAAGGTGGTGCATTAGTCATTTTATTTATTTTTATTTTATTTCAACTTATATACCGCCCTTCTCCCTGGGGGGACTCAGGGCGGTGAACAGCCAAATGAAAACACATAGAGTACAAATATTAGAAATAAATTAAAATTAAATTAAATCATCGGTGTTTCAGTATTAAAATCTCAAATCTACAAGTTAAAATACCCAATTTAAAACCCAAAAATCAATATCAAAATTTTAAAAACCCCATTAAAACCAATCAAGCTAGGCCGCCTTGTTGAAGTTAGTAAGTCTTAAGGGCCTTTCGGAAAGCGCGGAGGTCCGGGATCAAACGAATTTCAGGAGGCAGCTCGTTCCACAGGGCGGGTGCCCCCACAGAGAAGGCTCTCCCCCTGGGGGCCGCCAGCCGACATTGCTTGGCTGATGGCACCCTGAGGAGTCCCTCTCTGTGCGAGCGTATTGGCCGGTGGGAGGTTAGCGGTAGCAGCAGGCGGCCTCGCTGTTACCCCGGCCCTATGCCATGGAGCGCTTTAAAGGTGAGAACCAACACCTTGAAGCCCACCCGGAAGACCACTGGGAGCCAGTGCAGCTCGCGCAGGAGTGGTGTCACGTGGGAGCGCCCTGTCGCTCCCATAATCACCTGCGCAGCCGCATTCTGGACCAGTTGGAGCCTCCGGGTGCACCCCAAGGGGAGCCCCATGTAGAGAGCAGACTCTTGCTAACACTATCTTGCAACCTGTCAAGAAAAGGTGGGGCTTTAGTGACTTTGAACCAATCAGTAAGTGACTCTGAGTTCTAGTCCTGCCTTAGGCGAAGGTAGCTGGGGGCTTTGAGCCAATCACCTGGAGGCCCCGATTTCAATTCCCAGGGCCCAGCTAGGACTTCAGGGCCAGACTCTATGCTGCCCCCCACAGGCAGTGAGTCTCACCTGAACCCTGGGAAGAGGGAGGGGCTGTGATGGGGGGAGGGGCTCTCTGTGTCCAGGAGTTTCTCTCCTTTGCTCTCGGGTGGGGCTGCTCTACCCCAGAAAGACCCGGGGGGGACGGGGACTTGGGGTTCTGCTGGAAGACGAGGCGGCAGTGGTGACCAGCAGGGCCTTTGCCCAAAATCCGCCCTGCCTTAACATTGACAATGGTTAAGGCAGCAGGCTAGGAAGCAAGAGATCCTGAGTTCAAGTCCTCCCTTAGCCCTGAAAGCCTGTTTGCTGACCTCGGGACAGAGACTCTCTTTCAGACAAGCCCACCTCACAGGGTGATTGTTGTGGGGAAAAGAGTAGGAAGAAGAAAAGTTGGACATGTTCACCTCGTTTAGTTATTTGTGAAAATAATAAAACACTGGGGAAAAATATAACTAAAATAAAAATGTCTTTCCTGCTTCTGTTTGCATGGAATCTGTCCTAGCCTTGTGCAGATATAGGAGTTTCTCTTCTCACAAGGAGGAAGAGGGTTTTTTAAAATCATCCCTTCCAATTTCACTCATTCCCTTTTTTGCAGCCTTTGGGGGCACCAGTGGGGGCATCGGACCCCCTCCCAGCCCTGAGACACAGCAGGTTTCTCTGTTTCTTTGGGAAAGATTCCTTTCCCAATCAGAGTCTCCTGGAGCCCCATCATCCACTTCCCTCCCTGACTGGGATCAGCTGATTTCCTCCATTCAGACAAAGGGAAAAGGGAGTTTGCACAGAGCCTCTGGGTTGGTCTCCCTTCTTCCACACAGAGGGTCCCTCTCACTCTGCAAAGCCAATTTCCCCCTCAGTTCCTGGATACTCCAGACATCACTCAGCTGAGCTCACAGGAGGGCCAGGGAGGCTGAGAAATTGACACTTACAATTGTCCTCACATTTTACATTTTGTGTCCTATCTTGTCACCCTGATGAAGGGAAGCACTCCAATTGTGAAATGAGTGGCACAGTTGTTAAGTATGCTCAACGGGCATAAATGTGTGGACAGTCGTAAGTACGAGGAATGGTCAATAGTGCAAGGACCAGTCAGAAATCACTTTTTTCAGCCCTGCTGAGTAGTCCCTATGCACATAGCCATGCCCACCCAGTCACATGACCACTAGCTACACCCACCCGGTCACATGACCAGCAATCACATGGAAAGTAATCAAACCAGGCTCTTAGTGCCCATAAAGGATAAAAGATAAAACTCCTTTCAATACTCAGGAAAGAAAAACCCCGACTCCCTTTTCATAGAGAAAGGGGCTTTTACTGAATGTGAACTGAATGCAACCAGAGAAAAGCAAAAGGCGTGAAAATTACACATGGAAAACATCCCTAAAACCCCTCCCCCAACCGTCCAGCCAGGATTATCCAATCCACATTCCCCCCAGGGTTCATGTGGGGTGCAGCGCCCGATGGTGCCATCCTCCTGCTCTGCCACGACGGTTGACCTTGAGTAGTTATCAGCTTCAAAGAAAACTTTCTCTTCTCTCCTCCACCAGCTCCCCTCCCCCCTCCCAGGCATTGTAACAGCCCCCCCTCCCCCCGTTACAATGGCAGCCGAGCAAGCAAGCAATGAAAAAGCGGAGGCTGACACTCCCGAAAAAACCCTTGTGGACAGTTTCCCTTTCCTAAGAAGACAAGAAACGGCTGTTCCCACCCCTGGAATTTCCCAACCTCTGAGAAGTTGGCTACACAATTGGGAAGAGCCAGAAGACTAGGAAAGCCATCTTCTCTCAGATGATTGACAGCTGACTGACAGATGAGCTGGAGGGATGACATCATCCAGCCAGTACAATCCCAAGGAGATGACAGGCCTCCCTTGGGATCCTATCCAAGCTCCCCTCCTCCACCTTTTCTACTCACCCCAAGGCCAGCCCAAGGCCTCTGGGAAACTACGGACAGGTCCCCAAAGCTCCTAATTTCTCCCCTTTTGGCCCAGAGGGCCTGGCTCTTTTGTGGTAGACTGCCTCTTCCTATGGAAGCTCAGCTAAGCTAGAGGATTAAGCAAGACTCACTGATGCAGCTCTTGCTCAGCCTCCAGTTCGATTCCCTTTGTGTTGAGATGCTGGGGGGGGGGGTTGTGTGTGTGTTGTTGTTGTTGTTGTGGCAACATCCCTCTGTCAGCTCCCTCTGTTTTTGCTGCTCAGGTCCAGACCTTTTTTTCTGGGGGCCAAAGTCTCGTTTGATGGTTTTTAAGGGCAGAGAAAGGGGAGAAATTCTCTGCCTGGGTTTTTAAATGCAGACACCATTTCTAATAGCTCAATGGAGCGGAACCCCAAATCATAGGACCCTCTTTTAGACGGGATCCAGTGGGGGGGGGGGATCCAGTTGTATCCAGAGAGCCAAAAGATCCCATTTTGCGTTTTTACCCAAGAGACCTGGATCTTCCCAGGTAGACGGTCTGTTATGGATTGGGTCCCTATAGCTGTCTGAAGGGCTGCTAAGTGAATCTAGCCTTCAGATGAGCCTCACTCTTAACTCCAAGTCTTTTGGGGGGAAATGTCACATTTCTTCAGCCACGGGTGCCGGGTACTCTCTCTGGGGCCAGTTTGAAGCATGAGCTCCCAAACGTCTCAATTCTAGATGACCGATTTAATTCAATCTCTGCTCCTATTATTTTGAATCACATGAAGATTATTTCCCTTTCATTTCCCTCCAGAGAATTTCCCAACAACCTCTGAATCCAAGAACTACTTGAATTATCCAGGGATCCCTCCTGAGAGGGAGAATTATGGTAAAAGTTTCAGCTCTGCTCTTCGCCCGAATCCTCCAGGGAGACTTTGGGCAGAGAAATAGGGAGTTTGGGGACAGGCAGAGTCTGTGCTCTTGAATCTACGTCTCTCTCCTTTCCAGATGAAGCTGAGTGTTTCTCTATGTTTGAAGAAGGAAAGAAACTGGATCATATTCCAACTTGTGAGAGTCCTTTGAATTCTTCTGCTTCTTCTTTAGAAACAGAAAAGAGATTGATTGATTCACCCCATGAATGATGGACCTCCTGCTTCTGCTTCTGATGCTGCTGGTGTCCCATCCAGTCTCTGGGAAGCTGGGGAGCCTTTACAGCCCAGGAGACCATCTAATCAGTATAGTCACCAGTGCAGAGGAAAGATTGCATACAAATTTGCTTTTCAATGTGGCTCCTTCTCTTCAGTTTGTTTTCCATGATCTGTAAGTCATTCAGGGTGATGGAGTTGCACTCCCTCCGTTCAAACACTCTCCTTCTTTTCTATTTTTTTCCCATTTATTCCTATATTGGGGAATATATCTAATTTCCTGAATGATTTTGATTTCCATGGCTTCTCTCTTTGATCCGATCTTATGAAAGAGACTCAAAAAGGGGCCTGAAAAAAAACTGAAAGGCCTGCAGATTATTTTCCTTTCTCATTTCAATCCTTAATTTATCACTTGGATAAAGAGTTTTATTTAAAGTAGTGGTGGAATCAGTTGTAGTTGCTGTACCTCAGCCCATTACCATATTTGTGTACCTGATCATTGCCTTTGGATCAATGTTGGTTTAAGGCTCAGTAGGCTTGTGGAGGATTATATATATTATATATAACTAAAGTATTTGTTGTGGCTGTTGATTATAATAACTTGTTTTTCAATAGGACTTTTTCCACATTTTCTCGTTGCTTAAAATTCATTTTCAACATTCAACTGGCCAACAAGAATTCCCATCTCTTGCACAATCTCACACTTGGCTACAATATCCATAACAACTATGCGAGCACTTTCCACACTTCGGATGCCTTGCTGGACATTCTCTCCACTGGAGAAGCCAATGTCCCCAACTACAGGTGTGGAAGGAAGGAGAACCTCCTGGCTCTTCTTGATGGAGCACACAGGGACATCTCCATCCAGATGTCAACATTAGGAGACACCTACAAAGTCCCTCAGGTTTGTGTGTGTGTTTTTCCTTCTGATAAAGTGAGGGGTGTGTGGTGGTGGGTGAGCAATAGATGCAATCATGTCTTCTCCATGGAATTCAACAGCTGCTTTTTTCTATATTAGCAAATATGTCACAATTTTACCCCATTATGTTCATGTTGAGATTAATCATAAAAGGCCTGAAATGCAAGCAATACATTCCCTGGAGAAGATATTCTAACAACTATTTAACTGATCAAAAAATATCCCTGGTTGTTGGGGCCCCTATTGGCATCTTCATTTTCACAGATAAATAAGGCCTGCCCTATCCACTGGGATTGAAGTTGGCAATAGTAGCATTTTATCCATCTAAAAAGTGGAATAAAAATTACTCTAGCAATTTTTAGGCTAAATAAACTAGCAGATATTGTGGCTAACATTTATGCCATGAACCTCTTAGTTGTTGTTTTTTTAAATTTGATTTATATGCCGCCCTTCTCCGGAGACTCAGGACAGCTTACAGTGTGTTAAGCAATAGCCTTCATACTTTTGTATTTTTTATAAAAAGTCAGCTTATTGCCCCCACAAACTGGGTCCTCAGTTAAACTTGAGAAAAATTCATTCTTGCAGAAGGTTTTAGGTAGAGTTAAATGCTATATAGATTTTGTAAGAAATAATACAGTTAATAATCTTATATTGGCAACAAGTTTGTCTTGAAATATCTAATGTATATCAGTGAGGTAGAAGAAGGTTTGCTGCTTTCTAGATTTTAGTGCAGCATTTGACTCAATAAACAGAAAATTGAGGTTTGGGCTCAACGGAGCCATGAGAAGAAGGATCTATGCTTAGCAAGGGGGAAGGGAAAGATGCATATTTGAACCCTTGTTCTTCAGTATAGATATGAATGACTTCCTAGGACTAATGCAGGATCAAAAAACAGATCATAAATAAATGTTATTTCATTTTTTGACTAAAATTACTAAATTAGTGGACCAATGAAATGCAATGCATGTGGTATCCAGTACTTGGATTTCAGAAAGGCTTTGACAAAGTAAACCACAACCTATTTCTTGGGAAGCTGAAAATATGTGGGATAGACAGCATCACCCCCAGATGGGCTCAGCCTGTGGTCTTCAATGGAACTACATCTGCATGGAGGGAAACAAGAAGTGGGGGACCCCAAGGTTCCATTTTAGGCCCAGTTCTCTTCAACACCTTCATGAATGATTTGGATGAGGGGAGAAATGGGGAAATCAACAAATTTGCACATGACACTAAAGTGGCAGGAATAGCCAACATCAAAATAGGCTCAAGATCCAGATAGATCTAGATAGACTTCAATCCTCGGCTTATTTAACTAAATGAAATTTATTGTAGAGAAAAGTAATGTTTTACACTTAGACTAGAGAAACCAAATGTCCACTTACAGATTAGGTGAAACCTGGCTCCATAGCAGTAACTGTGAGAGGGATCTTGGAGTTCTAGTGGACAATCACTTGAATATGAACCAGCAATATGTGGCTGTAGAAAATCAGAGGCCAGGCATTTGCTCTGATCAAAGATGTGTCTCCCGCTCTCGCAGAGAGCTTTATTTTTTTATACAGTTTTACACAGGCAGATAAAAGGCAGGACAGCAACAGCGTTCTAATTGGAAAATCCTCCTCCCTGTTCCCCCACTCAGAAGGAAGGTCAGATAACACAGACCAGAGCCAGAATAAGATCATCCAGGAAGAAGATCCATGACACCAGAAACGGAAGCAGTTTGCTGCATTCTGCCCGAATTAATTCTTCCATCCCTACATGTGGCAGTAGCCAAAAAAGCTAATTCAGTCCTAGGCTGCGTTAACAGAGGGATAAAATCAAGATCACATGAAGTATCGGTACGGCTTTATAATGCCTTGGCAAGACAACACTTGGAATAGTGCATCCAGTTTTAGTCTCCATATTATAAAAAAGATGTAGAGACTCTGGAAAGAGTGCAGAAAAGAGGAACTAAGATGATTAAGGGCCTGGAGACTAAAACTTATGAGGAACAGTTGCAGGAATTGGGTATATCTAGTGTAGTGAAAAGGACTTGGGTGAAATAATAGCAATGGACCAAAAAAAATTTGGAAAAGTTTTTCAGTTTTATTTCTTATACACATAATATAAAATGTACATTTTCTTATACATAATTAATCCTACATATGCATGTTTTCCTTAAAGAAAGCATTAAAATAAGGCATTTTAATTATTCAGAGTTGCTCTTCTATCCTTTCTTCCCTCAGCCCTTCTTCTTCTCCTCTTTACCTTCCCTCCCTCCCCTCCTCTCCTACTTTCTCTTCCCTCCTCTCCTACCTCATCCTACTTCCCCTTCCTTTCCCCCACTCCTCTCTTCTTTTCCCCATACTCACCTTCTCTCCTACTCCTATCCCCTCCCCTTCCTTCCTCTCCTTTTCCCTTTCTTCCATTCCTCTCCCTCCCTCTCCTCTTCCTACCCTCTACTCCTCTCTCCTTTCTATCTTCTTTGCTGTGGAATATTCTCCTTCTTTGGTATCTGAACAACTCCTGTATTCTAATAGTATATACTTTTTTCCAATTTCTTTTCAGATTTATTCTTCATCATAATTGTATTATGTAGTATTTATCATCATAATTGCCCACTTATTATCTTCTTTCTTTCCCCCCTCCCATCCCCCTTTTTCATTTACTCTGGTGTCATCTGGGTTTCTATTTCTTTTTTATCCTCTCCCTCATTTAACTTTCTATTATCGAAATCATTTATCTATCCTCTTATCTTCATATTTCTTTTCTAACCGTATATAAAATCTTCCACATGTCTTGAAATACACTGATTCCTCTTTATCTCTTATTCTTAATCTATTCATTTCCGCACAATCGAAAATCTTTTTTATTACTTCACCTTCTGACGGAATTTTTTCTGTCTTCCAATTTTGTGCAAACACAATTCTTGCTGCTGTTATTATATGTATAGTTAAATACACATCTTCTTTACTATATCTCTCTGGGAGAATACCCAACAAAAAAACCTCTAGTTTTAGTTCTATAGATTTATGTAATATTTCTTCCAACCATTTCTGTATTCTAAACCAATAATTTTTTGCTTCTAAACATGACCACCACATATGATAGTATGATCCAGGCAAATGCAAACATTTCCAACGTTTGGCTGATTTATCCTTAAACATCTTTGCTAATCTTTCTACTGGCATACAGTATGCCACCTATAAAACATTTTATATAGATTTTCTTTATATGCAGTTGCCATTGTCAATTTATAATTCCTTTCCCATAGTTGTTGCCATTTCTCTAATTCTATTGCATATCCAAAATTTTTCGCCCATGTTACAATCTTGTCCAACTTAATCATATTTGGATGTTTCAACGCTTCTATTGTTGAAAGCCACATTGGTACTTCCATATGATGTTTTTCTTTCACTCTTTCCCACACTACCAACAAGCCATTCCTTACACAATCTCTCTGGAAATATCCGTGAATCCGATTTTTTCCATACCATAGGAAAGCATGCCATCCTAGTTGTAAGTCATGTCCTTCCAAAGTCAATAGTTTTGTATTTCTCAATAAGATCCATTCTTTAATCCATGTTAACATCACCTCTTGATGATACAATTCCCAATTTGGTAGACCAAATCCTCCTCTAAACCTGGAGTCTTGAAGCAATTTAAGGTTAATTCTCACTTTTTTCCCTTGCCATATGTATTTACATCATTTTATTCAAACTTTCAAAATATTTTTTCTCCAACTTTATCGGAATTGTTTGAAAAAGCAACAACAATCTTGGCAATACATTCATTTTGATTAATGCTATTCTCCCCATTAAAGATAATTGTAAATTTTTCCATTTTCCAAATCTGTTTCAATTTGATTTCTTAATTTATAATATAACCGGATGTGAATTTCTCTTTTGCAATGTTCCAAAATTTGAAGGGCTGCGACAAGGAAGAAGAGGTCAACCAATTTTCCAAAGTACTAGAAAGCGAGACAAGAAACAAAGGAGGGAAACTAATTAAGGAGAGAAACAACTTAGAACTAAAGAGAAATTTCCTAATAGTGAGGAATGGAACGTCTCCTCTTCAGAAATTGTCTCCATCACTTGAGGCTTTTAAGAAGAGACTGGACAGCCACTTGTCTGGAATAGTATAGATAGATACAGATTAACAGAGTTGGAAGGGACCTTGTAGGTCATTTAGTCCAAGCAGACCCTACACCATTTCTGATGGATGATGGTCCAGTTTCTTCTTGAAAGCTTCTAGTGATGAAGCTCCCACAACTTCTGAAGGCAATTTCTGTTCCATGGGTTGATTGTTCTCACTGTCAGAAAATTTCTCCTTATTTCCAGATTGAATCTCTCCTTGTTCAGTTTCCATCCATTATTCCTTGTCTGGCCTCCAGGTGCTCTGGAAAATAGCTTGACCCCCTCCTCTCTGTGGCAGCCCCTCAAATATTGGAAGACTGCTATCATATCTCCCCTGTCCTTCTCTTCACTAAACCAGCCATGCCCAGTTCCTGCAACCGTTCATCATATGTTTTAGCCTCCAGTCCAGTGGTGGGTTCCTCCCGGTTTGGCCCGGTTCCTGCGAGCCAGTAGTGGTGACGATATGACGTCACCAAACCGGTTGTCCCCCCCCCGGCCATCCCCCACTCACCCACTCGTGTTATTCTTACCTTTTATTTAGCCCCACTCCCAATCTATTGCTGCCTCCTGAGTCTCAGCTGATGGCTAGAGGGAAAAAACTGTTTAAACTCTTGCTGGGGGGCTTCAAAGGGCCGCCCTATAGCTGATTAGTGTTAAATGAAAACAAATAAGTAGACCGGTGTCTGCAAAAATAAATGGGTAGACCCAGTCGTGGGATTCTACTTCGGTAGAACCGTAGTTAAGTAGCTAAGCCAGTGGTTCCCAAAGTGGTCCGTACCATGTCTTAGGGGGGTGGTAAGAGGCAAGGGGGGCAGCAGGGGGGCACTAACTAGCAAGGAGGGTGGCCCCCACCCTTTGGCCGGTGCCTCACAGCAGTTACCTCCTTGCAAGCAAACAGCAAGAAAAAACAACTCCTTTCAGCTTCATCATAGGCTAATTAGCCCGTTGATTAGATCGGCCTCACAACTCTCAGCTGATTCGGCCTCACAACTCTCACTGGACCTCCGTTTGGCATAATTTATGACTTATGACTTATAACATCAACTAACATTGTTTGCTCACCATGGAGAGAGAGATTATCTTGGGGGATATACTGAAGGAGCGGGTTCAGTACTACATTTCCTCATCAGTGGGCTGTTCCATCTGTTTTATGACCAGTTATGGCCAATCCGCCGTGAGAGGGCGGCTGTTTTAGAGACCTGCCCCCGATTGAGTCGACATGTTGTGGCTCCTGCCCACAGTTATGGGAGAACTTTGGGGACTCTTTGAGACTATTTCTGGATTCTTAGTCTCACCCAGGGACTACTTTCCCTCTTTTCTATTCCAGCATGATGGACCCCCAAGCCATATATCACCACCATCTCGCAGCCTTGGGTTTATTATGTATTGTACAGCTGACCTTCTTGCACTGCAAGACTCCCCCCTCTCACAGGTTTGGCCCTCCACTTTATCGAGGGCCTATCTTGATGACGGGTTTTGGAACCCCGAGGGATGGCATGTAGCGAAGAGGGGGTTGAGGGATTTTTTATCAAAATTTCTAAGGAAAATTTTAAGGGGACCCGGGAGTAGGGGTGGGGGGGAGGGTAGGATTGGATCCAGTGTTGTGGGTTTGGGGGATAACCCACCGAGGGGAGGGGAGGGCCTGGTTGCAAAGCGTGGCGTGGGGATGGAGGATCCGGGGATGAGGGAGGGGGTCGAGCTTGTCCAGACTGTGTGGTTACCATCGGTACTGTGAGTGGGAGGGGTAGATATGGCGGGATTAGGGGGCCATATCATGTTAAGGGAGCGCGTCCCCACTGTCTCCAAGCAGTAGTGTGCTCCGGTCCCCAAGGCTCCACTCGTTCTCCAGGTAGCACAGACCTTCAGGGCCCGGGCCTCCGGCTGATGTTATGCAACGCCAGGTCTGCAGTAAACAAAGCCCCCCCTCATTGGTGATCTTATTCAGGAGGGAGGAGTGGACCTGGCAGGTATTACAGACACCTGGTTGGGCCCGGAGGAAGGGGTCCCTCTGGTAGAAATGTGCCCACCAGGCTTCCATGCATTCCATCAGTCGAGGTCTCAGGGGAGGGGTGGGGGAGTAGCGGTTGTTATAAGAGAAGGCCTTAGGCCAAGGGAGGCCACAGTTCCTCAAATGGCCGGCTGTGAGTCCCTCCTTGTGAAGTGGGGCCATGGGGTTCAGATGGGCTTGCTGATCACGTACCTGGCTCCCTGCCACGTGGCAACAGCCCTGCCCGAGCTGCTCAACGTTATTGCCACGGTGGCGGTTGATACCCCCAGGCTTATGGTCATGGGGGATTTCAACTTGCCGTCTGTGGGTGAGACATCTGAAGTGGCTCGAGAGTTCATGGCTTCCATGACGGCTATGGACCTGACCCAGTTAATTCATGGCCCTACACACGTGGGGGGAAACACGCTGGACCTGGTTTTTGTCTCTGGACAGTGGCTGAGTGGTCTTGAGATAGGGGATATAGTCACTGAGCCCTTGTCATGGTCGGATCACTCTCTCCTTCGCCTTGACCTTCGAACCGCTGTACCCCACCGCAGGGAGGCGGAACCAACAAGATGGTACCGCCCCAGGCGCCTGATGGAACCTGATAGGTTCCAGACGGAGCTTGAGCCAATTCCTGAGGTTCTGGCTCATGCCTCGACTGGAGACCTAGTGGCCGCCTGGGATAGGGCGGCCGCTGGAGCTCTGGACCAAGTGGTGCCTTTGCGGCCTCTGACCCGGTGCCGATCTTACCTGGCTCCTTGGTTTACCGAGGAGCTCAGGGAGATGAAGCGCCGGAAAAGACGCCTAGAGAGTAGTTGGAGGACTAGCCATGCTGAATCTGACCGGACAGTAGTAAGATCTCATATTAAGAATTACCTAGTGGCGATAAAAGCAGCAAAGTGTGCTCATTTTGCTGCTCTTATTGCATCATCAGATAACCGCCCGGCCGCCCTGTTTAGGATGACCCGCTCCCTGCTCCACCAGGAAGCGCGGGAGGACCCCTTGGAGGGAAGAGCCAAGGATTTTGTTCAGTATCTGCATGATAAAATCACTCAGATTCGGGATGAGCTGGACTCCGACTGGGTAGATCCAGTGGGGATGACGGAGGCAGGTCCTGAGAATGTTATCTGGGATGAGTTTGATCCTGTGACCCCTGAGGACGTGGACAGGATTCTGGGTAGACTGAACGCAACCACATGTTTGTTGGACCCGTGCCCCTCCTGGTTAGTGCTGGCTTCCCAGGAGGTGACACGAGGCTGGCTCCAGGGGATTATAAGGGCTTCATTGGGTGAGGGTGTCTTTCCCGGCGCCTTGAAAGAGGCGGTGGTGAGACCTCTTCTCAAGAGGCCCTCCCTGGACCCGGCAGTATTGGCTAATTACCGTCCAGTCTCCAACCTTCGCTTTGTGGCGAAGGTTGTTGAGAGTGTGGTTGCGCGACAGCTCCCCTAGTACCTGGAGGAAACGACGTATCTGGATCCGTTCCAGTCGGGCTTCAGGCCTGGGTACAGCACTGAAACGGCATTGGTCGCGTTGGTTGATGATCTCTGGAGGGCTCGGGACAGGGGGTGCTCCTCTGTCCTGGTCCTGTTAGATCTCTCAGTGGCTTTTGATACCATCGACCATGGTATCATGCTGCACCGGTTGGTAGAGTTGGGGGTGGGAGGCACTGTATTACAGTGGTTCTCCTCCTTCCTCTCCGACCGGTCGCAGTCTGTGTTGACATGGGGGCAAAGGTCGACCCCGAGGCCCCTTATATGCGGGGTGCCACAAGGATCGGTCCTCTCGCCCCTTCTGTTCAACATTTATGTGAAGCCACTGGGTGAGATCATCCATGGTTTCGGGGTGAAGTACCATCAGTACGCTGATGACACTCAGTTGTACATCTCCACCCCAGACCACCCCTTGAGGTGATGTCCCGGTGCCTGGAGGCCGTACGGATCTGGATGGGGAGGAACAGGCTCAGGCTCAACCCATCCAAGACCGAGTGGCTGTGGTTTCCGACGTCCCAATATAGTCAGCTTGTGCCATCGCTGACTATTGGGGGTGAATCATTGGCCCCCACGGAAAGGGCTTGCAACTTGGGCGTCCTCCTGGACTCACGGCTGTCTTTAGAAGAGCACCTGAGGCCATGACTGGGAGGATTTTTCATCAGGTTCGCCTGATTCGCCAGTTGCGTCCCTTTCTAGATCGGGACTCTTTACACACAGTCACTCACGCCCTCGTCACCTCCCGTCTGGATTATTGTAACACTCTCTACATGGGGCTCCCCTTGAGGAGCACTCGGAGGCTCCAACTGGTGCAGAGTGCGGCCGCGCGGGTGGTTATGGGAGCGACGTGGCGCTCCCATGTAACACCCCTCCTGCGCGAGCTTCACTGGCTCCCGGTGGTCTTCCGAATGCGCTTCAAGGTTTTGGTTATCACCTTTAAAGCGCTCCATGGCTTAGGACCTGGTTATTTACGGGACCGCCTGCTACCACCAATAGCCTCCCACCGGCCTGTACGCTCCCATAGAGAGGGGCTCCTCCAGGTGCCGTCAGCCAAACAATGCCGGCTGGCGGCCCCCAGGGGGAGAGCCTTCTCTATGGGAGCACCTACCATCTGGAACGAGCTCCCCCCGGATATACGGAGGATCCCGGACCTGCGCACCTTCCGTCGCGCGCTCAAGACCTATTTATTCCAACAAGCCGGCCTGACCTAAGTTATTTTCTCCTTTTAATTATGAATTTTAATTTGTTTTAAATTATTGGGGTTTTAATTATCAGCCAAATTATTTAATTCGTTTTATTCTATTTTAAACTTTTGTATTGAAATGTTTTATTTATGGCTGTACACCGCCCTGAGTCCCCCAGGAGTAGGGCGGTTTATAAATCTAATAAATAATAATAAATAATAATTTGCTCTCAGCTGTTTTGCGCAGGGCTCAGCTGCTTGCTGAAAAGAACTAAATTGCTGGAGCATATTTTTTTTTCCTTATGCAAATCAAGCTGAAAACGAAATTGAAAGTAAAGCAGGGTGTTGGCTGTTATGTTGGAAAATTAGGCAGAGGCAGATTTCTTTTCTTTTTCCTCACCAAAAAAGATAGGTGCAAACAATGGGAAATTTAGAACAGAAGAGGAGAGTTCAAGATTTTAAAACACAAAAGAAAAAAAGCTCTATTTAACTAGGGAATTGTAATAATTGAGATACTATTAATTGTATCTTGTGTTGAAAGCAGAAATGATTAAGTTGTGGTTTGGAGGAATATATGGGGGAAATTATTTGGTTTATTATTATTGGTAAATAATTTTTTTTTATTGAAAAAGTTTTACAGACACAAATTTTTCCACTCCCCCCCCCTTCCTCTCCCGAACCCCCCCAACCCTCACCTCCCCCCCATGACTTCCCAGGGTGAAATCCAAATCATACCATATCATAATACAGTACCCCCCAACTATTCTGCCCCCTGTCTATACTATAAATTTCTACATAACATTCAGCTAAAAGCTATCTAATACTTCCTTGTTTGATATTTCTCCTGCACATAGTCTATCCATTTCTTCCATTCCCACATAAAAGTTTCTTGAGTCCGGTCTTTTAAATATGCTGATATCTTCGCCATTTCTGCAAAACTGGCCACCTTCAAAGTCCATTCTTCAATATAAATATAATTAATTGATTTGTAAGAAATTGGATTGCATGGAAATAATTGGAATATTCATGTTCATATTGATTAATATACAAAAAAGATAGTTATATAACTAATTGATTTATATTAAAATGTTGAATTTGTATTAAACAACTGTAATATTACATAATTAACCAATGTGAGGATGGATATAAAAATAGATGACAATGGGAAGCGGGATAATATAGAATAGAAGGGAAAAATTGAATTTCATTAAGATTAGAGATGAAATATAGAAATTGTAAATTTAATTGAAATGACTAAACACTGTTTAAATTTGTGAACCGGCCAAATACTCTGTTCAAAGAAAATACATTGTATGTTTGTATGCGTGTTTCTAATTATTGCTATTTATTCATATTTGTTCTCTTTTATTCTTTCAAGTTTAACAATTCATTCTTTATCTTAATATCTTTATATTTGTTTGGGGTTGGCTTTCTTCCCTTTCATCTTTTTTATTGTACAGCAATCTTTCTCCTCACACCTACCACCTCTCTCTTTTCTTTCCTTCTTACTTTCTCTCCCCCTTCTACTTCTCCCCCCTACTTCCTCTTCCTTTCTCCTTCTCCTCCTCTCTTCCTCCCTCTCTTACCCTCACTCCTACTCTAATTTCCCTTCCCTTCCTTCCTCCCTTCTCTTCCTTCCCTCTCTCTCCTTCCTTCTTCCATCTCTCTTCTCCTTCATTCATCCCTCTCTATTGCTGTATCCTTTTGTGCATATGGACTACTCAGAGGGCTGAAAAAGTTATTTTTGACTGGTCCTCGCACTTTTGACCAGTCCTCGAACTTACGACTGTCCTCACATTTTATGTTTTTTGCCCTATTTTGTCACCATAGTGAAGAGAAGCAGTTGTAAAATGAGTGACATGGTTGTTAAGAATGCTGCACAGGCATAAATCTGAGGATGGTCATAAGTGTGAGGACCAGTCAAAAATGCGAGGACCTATCAGAAATGACTTTTTTCAGCCCTCTGAGTAGTCCCTAAACACATAGCCATGGCCACCTGGTCACATGACCAGCTAGCCACACCCACGCAGTCACATGACCTCCAAGCCACACCCACAAAATAAGCCACGCCCACAGAACCGATAGTAAAAAAAAATTAGAACCCACCCCTGCTCCAGTCCCCTGATCCTCTTGGTTGCTCTTCTCTGCACTTTTTCTAGAGTCTCAAGATCCTTTTTATAGTGTGGTGACCAAAACTGGTTGCAATATTCTAGGTGTTACTAAGACTTTATAGGGTGGTATTAGTTCCTCTCTTGATCTGGATTGTATCCCTCTGTTAATGCGATTTAGGATTGCATTGGCTTTCTTGGCTGCCGCTGCACTCTTGACTCATATTTAATTGGTTGTCCACTAACACTCCAGGGTCCTCTCACAGTTACAGCTATTATGCCTGGTTTCCTGCTTGAACAGGGGGTCAGACTAGAGGACCTCCAATTTCCCGTCCCACCCTTTTATTATGGTATAAATTTTGTTATAGGTACACATGTTTAGCCTGCTAAATATCTATTGGCATACACTATTTATACAGATAATGTGATATTCTCATACTTACACATTGGATTGTATAGACTTGGGTTGTTTTGTCTTAATAATTATCTGATAATTTATAAAGTAAGTTCAAAAGTTATGGTCTTTGAGAAATGACATCATAGCCATAGATGATCAGCCATTAGGGCAAGTAACACCTTTCCTTACTTGGGGTTGTTTTCTCTGAGCCTGAATGTTGGCTGCCTCATCATCCAAGGAGCTCAGTCAGAGAAAGGGCAGAAGGGAAAGTGGTGCTGAAATGAAAACCTCTTAGCTCTCCAGCTTCCTCAGCCCCAGTTATTAAAGTATCTGAGGCCCAGTTTTCCCCCGTGTTCTTCCATCAATCTGATGTTTGGGGCTCCAGAGAGAAACCACCAGCAGAACCAACCCAATCTCAGCCTCTGAGGAGGATCTTGGGGTGGGTAAAAGGACTCCAGCTGCTGCCCTCAGAGCTGATTTGGGAATTTACACCATTTCTGCTTTGTCTGAATTCAGAAAATATGGATATTATTGGCATAAAATTCAATCTATGGAAACTGAGAGACTCTGAAAATTGTGGCTGTTGGAACAGAGAAAACTTCAATGAAAGACCAAACTTGGATTATGCAACTGACAAATCTTATTAGGCTTTGAGATCTGCCTGTTTCTTGTATAACTGGAGAAAGAAGTTAAAAAAATTCCTCCGGAAAGAATCTGGGATAGAGAAGCAAAAAAAGATGCAGCAATCCTCGAAAATTATAATAGGCCCTTTATTGGAATAGAATACTCCAGTTGGCATTTGCACGTATTAATCTAATTGTGGTAAATTGTAGGGGTGATACAGAAATATGATTTACATTTTAATTATTTTTTAATTTGCTTATTATTTTCCATGATTATGATACAATCTTGCTAATATTCTGTCTTTAATATTTTAAACAATGTCTAATATTTTAAACAACTATTCTAATACATTCATGAGAATCAGGTTGGATTTATTAAAATCTAATATTTTGGACTTGATCTGATCCCAAATGTAACACAGCATTCTTCACTGCTTTTTCAGATCAAACTTGAAATTGCTTCAGAGGCTCTGAGTGATAAAAGGAAATTCCCCTTTTTCCATCGGATATATCCCAAAGAAGGATTCCAGTACCCAGCAATTGTCCCGCTGCTCCTCCATTTCAGATGGACCCTGATTGGCCTCTTTGCTTCAGACACAGAAAATGGAGAGAATTTCATGAGGATTTTTCCTCCTGTGCTTGTCAGGAGTGGAATTTGTGTGGTTATATCACAACTGTTCTCAACAACTGGACACACAACAGCCCTCAGGGATTCCCTCTCTAAGTGGAGACAAGTCAACGTCTTTGTTCACTTCATGGAACATGATTCCATTTGGGAGAGAATCCTTCCTTTCCATTTAACATTTATGCGTCTCCCAGGACCCATTGAAGGGAAAGTCTGGATCCTCACTAATTTTGTAGGGTATCCAATGAACAATCGTAGACTTCTCAAATACATCCATAGTATTTGGAACTTTAGTTATGTGGCAAAAGAAAGGCCAAAGGATTCTGCCTATGAACCCCATTTCTTTGTGGAAAAAAAGTTTCAAGATTATTATTTCCGCTGTTCTCTTTCAAAAAACATTTTTTCTGTCAAAGGCCGCAGAAGATGCACCCAGAAAGCCCCACTGGAGACTCAATGGAATTGGGACAGAGGAAGGATCACAAATGACTATGAACATTACTGTTTCATGAAGACTCTGTCCCAGGCCTTGAATGCCGCTTATTCCTCCAGATGGAGGAGGGGAAGAAAGGAGGGAGAAAAGATTTTGGGGTCTCCAAGGCTGCAGCCATGGGAGGTATGGGGGTCCCGATATGGATCCATCAATCTGAGATCCTTTGGAGGAGGAATCCAGAGGAGAAGGAGGGGAACCAACTCAACAGATCTGCTCAATTCAATCACTCAGGGAATAATGGTTCCAAAGAGTAGATACCATGGCATTTTGTTTTTGTTTTTTTCTTTTTTTTAAATTAATTTTTATTCAACATTTATATCTTTAACATCCTTGTTACATTTTTACAGCTTTCCGATACCGGCATCTGTAATAATATCTATAGATATTCTTGGTAATTATCTTTCTTTTGTTTTTATTTATTTTCAGGCCTGCTACTATTCCCAATTTCTCTATTTCTAGTAGGAGTTTTTCTCCTGTTTCCAAAGGGTCCTCTAATATAAATGCCATGTCATCTGCAAAGGCCCCTGTTTTGTATTCTCCTCTTTTAATTCTTAACCCTTTTATTTCCTTATTTCCCCTTACCTGTGCCAATAATATTTCCAATGAAAAGATGAATAAGAGGGGGGACAATGGACAGCCTTGTCTAAGCCCTTTGTTTATCTCGACTTTTTCTGTAAGATCTCCACTGACGTTAATTTTTCTGTTTGCTTAGAATAAATTGTCTTCATCATTTCTATAAACTTCTCCCCCAAATTTCATCCCAATGAATTGATTAATTAAAAACCGCCAATTCAAGTTGCCGAATGCCTTTTGTGCATCTATCATTATTACTGCCAATTGTTTTTCTGGATGAGCCTCATAGTATTCTAGAATATTCATGATTGTACAACATCCTTGTATTGTTCTTAATTTGTCGTTTGGGTAAAAACCCGTTTTGATCCCAATGAATTATTTTATTTAATATATTTTTTAGTCTTTCATTTAACAGTGAGATTGGCCTATAGTTTTGAATGAATTGATTGTCTGTACTTTCCTTTGGAATTAATGCTATATATGCCTCCATCCATGAATTTGGCATTTTGGCTTTCTCTAATACCTTGTTATATATATATCCAACATAATTTCTTCCAAAACTTTCTGAAGTTTTTTACATACTTCCGCCGAAATTCCTTCTGTCCCTGGTGTTTTGTTATTTTTCTGTTTTTTAATTGCCTCTCTTAGCTCTGTTAATGTAATTTCCCCATTTAACATTTCCCTATCTTCATCTGTTATACTTGGCAAGTTTTTCTCCTGTAGGGAATTTATAATATTTTCTTCTTTAATGTTTTCTTGACTATACAGTATTTGAAAATAATTTTGAATAATATTTTTCCCCCCCTCAATTCTATGGAGGAAATTTCCTTGCTCGTCTCGTAAATATTGTAGCAATTTTTTAGCTTTTTCTTTTTTCAATTTAGGGGCGAGCCATCTCTCTGATTTATTTGCTGATTCAAAATAGTTTTGTTTTGCCAGTTTTATATTCCTTATCATTTCTTCCTGTTCTAGTATATTAACTTTATGTTTCATTAACTCCATTTCCTTTCTGATTTCCCTGTTTTGGGGATCTTTCTGAAGGGACAATTCTAATTTTTTCAGCTTCTCCAATGTTGACATTCGTTGTTCCTTCTTCTCTTTGTTTCTCCTCACCATATACGCAACAGTTATCCCTCTTATTCATCACCTTCAAGTTTCATAGGAAAGATTAAAAATGGTTAGAAACTATTTCAGTATCATTTTGAAGAGAGTTTTTATCCACTTATTATCCAGGCCTCAAATTTCTAATCACATCACACAATTGTTTGCGAGTCCTTTACTGAAATCCAGTGATATCACCAGAGTCCCCATAATCTATTTAGGAAGTGTAATGATGTGTGAGAATGACTTTTGGGATGAGGGGAAGAGAGGCTGCCTAGGGAAGGATGAGAGAAGAGGGGAGAATCCTGCAGCTGCATAATGGGAGAGAAAGAAACTCAGAAAGGATCCTGGCTAACTTTTCAGGCTGAGAAAAGAGTTGGTGGGATATTTGTTCTTTCAGATCTGCAAAATGTTGTTAATGTTGTGTTACAATCAAGTAGAATTAGAACATCTGGAGGTGTTTTCCATCAGGATGACCAGGGAGAAGATTAGCCTGACAACTTTCTTCTTGATCAACCCATGCTTTCTGGGAATCAACCTCTTGTTTTCAAAGAGTTTATGAATCATCTTGTTTTTCTCTTCATTTTATTTTCATCTGCTCTAGAATGTTCCCTATATTTGACCAATTGTATCAATTATATACTTTTTCTATAGTTTGTCAGTAAATGATTGACAAATTTTTCTCAAACTTTCTTGTTCACTTATGAAGATTATGGCAGTATTTGTATCCTAATTAAGCATATTTGGATATGAGACAATTGTAGAAGAAAGATTCAATGTGGGATAAGAAACAAAGTTCTCTGTTTTTCAAGTTCCTGGATGTTCCCATTCTAGTTTCATCCCTTTCTGGAGAAGAATGAATTTTGGAATATTTCTGAGAGGAAACTGTACTTGGACCAAAATGGAGAGATGACAGCAGATCTGATGATTGAGGGCTTCTTGGTTCTCCCCAAGGGCGATGTCACGGAAGAGACTCTGGCGTATTTTGAAAGGCAGAGATTTTCTATCAACCAAGATGCTCTTTCACTGCTAAAGTTGCTCAATAAGGTGAGAGAAATGTTGGTGTCTTTTCTCTGTTTTCCAAAGGTCCCATTTCAAGTGGGCAAAGCCTAGAGTCTCCAGGGTGGTTGGCCTCCCATGCCAGGTGGTGTCATCTAATGGAAGTTCTTCAAGAGATGGGACCTAAGTGGAGTGGCTTTGCCATGTTTTATGGAAACCTTTCAAGATCTTACTGGTTAGAGATTTCTTTTTCATCACAATTTAATTTCATATTAAATAACAGAATAAAATTTCCTAAATCTTTTACTGTAAACTTTATTATCAGTTTTAATAAGAATGTATCATCATATTTAAATCTTTTTTCAATTCCATCCCTCTAGGCTACATTAAATAGAAAAGTACTTTATTGTAATGTTAAATTGCAAACTGAAAAGGGAGGAACTACATGAAGAACCTGCCAGTTGTTTTATCTCCTGCATCTGTTTAGAAGTAGTCAGAGATTTCATATTGACCTCAGGGAAGTCCAGAATCTACATGTCTAATTTCTATTTCTCCCCCCATTTCCATGGACGGAGAGTCCTAACATATTTTCTTTGGCATTCCTTTTCTTCTGCTCAGTCCCTGCCTCAGTCCAAATGTGTGGAGAGTTGTCATCCTGGATTTGTCAAGAGGGCTCGAGAAGGAGAGCCAGTTTGCTGCTACGACTGCGTTCCTTGTCCGGAGGGGACCTTCTCCACTCAGGAAGGTGGGTCACACTGAGGAAAATGGGAGGCTTTGTGGAACTGGATCCATCCAGAGGATTTTCATGAAAGTGCAAGTTAAAAGACAGCTCGAAGCTCACCTGGTTTTTTATTTTTAACCAGCACAATTTCTTATCTAAACGGAAATAAATCAAAAAGACTTGGAAGGAGGGGCTGGGAAGAGATGGGAGGAGGGGGTGGCAGACTGCACAAGCTTTACTAACAGAAGAGGAAATATCTCTTCTGCTTTTTAGTTTGGATATGTGCTGCTAAGTTTACCTTTCTAGGAACATCTGAGATCTTTGAAACTAGATGAATTGTTTCAGGTCCACCTTCTGAAAGACCTTGAAATTCATTGTTTATTGGCCTCCCTTGAGGATCACTGAGAAGGTGTCACTGGGCCATAATCTGGGGTTGTGGATAGTTATGGGGGGAACTCATTACACAAATTGTCTGCCATATATATCAATCAATCAATCAATCAATCAATCATAATAGAGGAGAAGGAACTTTGGAGGTCTTTTAGTCCAGCCCCCTGTTCAAGCAGGAGACCCTATACCATTTCAGACAAGTGACTGTCCAGTCTCTTCTTAAAAACCTCCAATGTAGAAGCACCCCCAACTTCCGGAGGCCAGCTGTTCCACTGGTTAATTCCTCTCACTGATAGGAAGTTTCTCCTTAATTCCAGGTTGCTTCCAGATGTTACAAGATACTGTAGGTATCCTCCAAGCCCAGGATATTAACTGCCATGGGGCAGGACTCAAGATGTTTGCCTAAAAAAATTATATGATTCAATTTTAACCTCTAATAATGTAGGTTCCTATGAAGATTCTACACTTTTTAATGAAATTGTTAAGAAATACTTCTTGGAAAATGTCTGTGGTATCAGCCATTATCCAAAGAAGGTTTTTCTTGGAAGAGAAAAGGACAGAATATTAAAGATATATTGATTTTTTGCTTTCTCAGATACAGAAAAATGCACCAAGTGTCCAGATGATAAATACCCAAATGAGGACAGAGTCCAATGTATACCCAAAGTCATAACCTTCCTGTCTTATGAAGAACTTCTGGGCATCATCCTGGTTTCTTTTGCCCTACTCTTGTTCTTAATCACAGGCCTTGTTCTAATCATCTTCATTAAATACGGAGAAACTCCCCTTGTCAAAGCCAACAACAGGGACCTCTCCTACATCCTCTTGGTCTCCCTCCTGCTTTGCTTCTTGTCTCCTCTTCTCTTCATTGGTCAACCAAGGAAAGCCACCTGCCTTCTCCGACAAACGGTTTTCAGCCTCATCTTCTCAGTTGCCATTTCTTCTGTCTTGGCCAAAACCATCACGGTGGTGCTGGCTTTCCTGGCCACAAAACCAGGAAACCGAGTGAAGAGATGGTTGGGGAAGAGCTTGGCCAATTCCATCATCCTTTCCTCTTCTGCCTCCCAAGTTATCATCTGCTCCACCTGGCTGGGAGTTTCTCCCCCCTTCCCTGACTCTGACCTCCACTCCCAGCCTGGAGAGATCATCCTGCAATGCAACGAAGGGGCCGTTGTCATGTTCTACGTCACCCTCAGCTACATGGGCTTCCTGGCTGCCATCTGCTTCACGGTGGCTTTCCTGGCCAGGAACCTGCCTGGGGCCTTCAACGAAGCCAAGCTGATCACCTTCAGCATGCTGGTCTTCTGCAGTGTCTGGGTGACTTTTGTGCCCACCTACCTGAGCACCAAAGGGAAATATATGGTGGCTGTGCAGGTCTTCTCCATCCTGGCTTCCAGTGCTGGTCTGCTGGTCTGCATCTTCATCCCCAAGTGCTACATTATCCTTCTGAGGCCAGACCTCAACACAAAGGAGCAGCTCACAGCCAGAACAAATGTAAAAACATGAGACATAACACCATTATGATATTGGAAGAATTATTAAAGTTTATTTATTTGAAAGAAGATATTCTTTACATTTAGATTGTATGCAGGAGTCAAAGAAAATTGTATCTATAAATTTCATAATTGGAAATTGTTGAATGACTGGAATTGTTGCATCTCCCTTTCCTTTCCGCTCAATAAATCTTGCTAAAGAGAACTCTGTAAAAGTCATTTAGAGGAATTTGCTGTTCAGCAACAGCGACTGAATGTGATACCTTATAAAAAGTAATTGAGGCACTTTTTCCTAATGACAGCAGCTATAAGTGTGTGTGTGAGAGAGAGATGGTTCTCTCTCTCTCTCTCTCTCTCTCTCCCCCTCTCCCTCTCCCTCTCCCTCTCCCTCTCCCTCTCCCTCTCCCTCTCTCTCTCTCTCTCTCTCTCTCTCTCTCTCATGGTTCCAAAGAGTAGATACCATGGGATTTTAATATTAAACTCTGTTCATTTGAAAATTTTATATTCTTTTGTAAGTGAATTCCTGTATTTGTGGGTGTGTGATAAGGATGGTGGAATTTCCCCTTTGTTCCGTCCCCATTGCAGGTGGGTCTGTGTGCAGCTCAACAGGCAGCTAAACCCCCCAATTCTCCTCCAGTGAAAGGGAGCCTGGGGTGGATCTGGGTGTTTCATTGGGAGAAAAGGGCAGGGAGAAACTGAGGAAATGCAGAGAGTGAGAATTAAATATAAATAGGAGATAGGCAGCATTAACTAACAGCCAACAAAGAAGCAGCCGGAACCTCTCCAGCGATGCTCCGTGTGAGGGACGGAGGCCTCCGGATGACCACGTGTCTCGGTCAAACCAGCTGCTTCCATCTTCTCTAAAGGCTGAGAGAAAAGGGAGTGTGGCTTCACCCCCATGCTGAATCTTCTTCGTTGGAGGGCCCCTGAAAGGGCTAATGTCACTCTCCTCTCCTCTCCCCCCAGGAGCCAGCCTGCCGGCAGGAGGTAAATTGGGGGCTTCACTGCGTTCCAGGCATTTCCCACCCGAAAAACAGGCCGCCTCTGCAATGGGGGGAGGTGTTTGGGGAAGGCAGTGGGGGAATGGGGGGGGGGCAGAGGAGCCGCTTTCAAGCCATTGGTTCTTGCGGGATGCAGAGTCTCCCTTAGGCAGAGCCACGCTGCCCATTTCGGTAGCCCCCCCCCCTTTTCCTAGGGAAAACATTTTTTTAAAAAAAAAAAACCCTGCAAATGGTTTGTCCAAAATGCGATGCTTTGCCTCCCCTGGGCAGTGGAGCTGCGTCTCTCCTTAGCGCTGAGGGGCTGAGGAGGAGGCATGGCTGCCTCCAGAAAGTCTCTCTGAGAGCCTCACCTGCAGCAGAGATGAGCCTGTCAGCTGCCCCCGATTCTCCTTCAGCCTTGCCAAATGAGGAGCAGCCCTGGGAGACTTTCTCAGCCTAAAGAGAAGGGAAGGAGGGCGGGAGAGAGAGAGACCCACCCCAACCTCTCTGTGTGAGGGAGAGGGAGGGAGGGGGAGAGAGGTGGGGCTTCTTGGGGTGCATTGTGGAGAAGGGTCAAGAGAAACACTAAAAGGGAAATCAGTTTGGGATTAAAGTCCAAATGAAATGGGGTCTTCAGGGTAAGGAGACACGGAGAACTTTCAACTGCAGTTTTCTAAAAACCTCCTCAGAAGGACTGTCTAGATGCAGCTCTCGAACTCCTCAGTCCAGAGGGAGCAAAAGAGGGGGGGTCCCAGTGAGGGTCTAAGCCACTGGTGGGTTCTAACCGCTATTACCACCCGTTCCCTTCATGCATGCGCTTTGCCTGCGATCTCCCCGAACTGGGGACAACCGGGAGCAACCTTAGCTACTATGTTTAGGAATAACAGAATAACAGAGTTTAAAGGGACTTTGCGGGTCTTGCAGTCCAGGGGCCCCCAAACTTGGCCGCTTTAAGACTTGTGGACTTCAAGTCCCAGAATTTGCACAGTTGGCTGGAGAATTCTGGGAGTTGAAGTCCACAAGACTTAAAGCTGCCAAGTGTGAAGGCCTCTGTTCCAGTCCAACCCCTGTTCAGGCAGGAAAACTGAGGATGCCAAATCTGAGCGGAGGGCCTGGGAAAGGGGTCAGAATGATACTTAGAAGGGACCTTGGAGGGGACCCTCGACCACTTTGGAGAAATGGCTGTCCAGTCTCTTCCTGAACACCTCAAGTGTTGGAGCCCCCAGAACTTCTGAAGACAAGCAGTTCCATCGCTTAATTCTTCTCACTGTCAGAAGTTTCTCCTTAGTTTTAGCTGCTTCTCTCTTTCTTCCATTTCCATCCATTGCTTCTTCTTTTCCTTCTGGGGCTTTGGAAAATACATTGTCCCCCCCCCCACTTCTTTCTGGCAGACCCTCAAAAGCCTGTTTTGTGACCTGCCCTATCACACTCTTGGGCAAAGCATGGGAGCCATTTCCTCCTTTCAGTGGTCCATGAAAGTATAACTATAGTATGCAGTATATAGTATATAGTATGCATAATAACTTTATTAGGCAGATAATAAAGTCAAAAAAAGTGAACAACATTTTACAGAACTATAGATACATTGAGGTCGGGGGTGACAAGGAGAAGCTAGGAGGGGAGGGGCTGGGCAAAGCGCCCCTTGACATGAGTGATGTTGAGTTGGCCACGCCCACCCAGTCACATGACCACACGGCCATGGCCACCATGTCACATGACCTCCAGGCCACGCCCACAGAACCGGTTGTTAAAAAAATTGAATCCCACCACTACCCACTTGACCTCTCAGTGGAGATCTTCACTGTCTTTCTCCAACTGCCTGTTCTGCAGCTCTAATTCTTGGATGGCCATTCTGACCTGGTTGACTCCTTCTCTCTTGTCCTCCAGAGTTTTCTGCTGGTCTTCCATTGTGGCCTGGTAAACACAGGTCTGCTGCTGATGCCGATTGTTGAGGTGCTTCTTCTCATTTCCCCTCACATTCTGAAGAGGGCTGACTTTCATCTTCAGTTGGCTGGAGTGGCTTTCCTCCACAAAGTGGAACTTTGGTCCCTCTCAGCCAGTTTATGCTGCAAACTCTAGAGGTGCTTCTTAAGTTCTTAAGAAGGTTCCAGACCTCTTTGAGAAGTTTCTCAGAGGTTCTAAGGCAGCCTTCTCAAGTCTGAGGAAGGCCACTTGGCTAGTAACCTCAGACATTTCTTTCTGGACTTCTTCAGTGTGTTTCACCAAAGACTTGTTCTCCTGTTCTAACTGATGGATCATTGTGTTGGCATGGTCCAACTTTCCTTTGTTCTCCAGCAGAGTTTTCTGCAGGTCTTCTGTTGTGCTCAGAAGTTGTTTCATTGTCTTCTTGAGACAACTGTGCTGCTCTTCCATCCGTTGTTTGTCTTTCTTGAATTCCTGGATCTGAAAGTCAAAGGAATCTCTCAGCTGGTTAATCTGGAGATGGAGGCCATCACTGCTCACTGAGAGATACCCCAAGGATCTTCCCTAAAGGACCTTTTCTTCCCTGGTGCTGACCTGTTTGAAAAACGGAGAGACACAGTCACTTCTTCTCTCAGTTCAGGGGACATTTTGCTAACCGGCCTTCAGTCCACAGATGCCTTGAAGGGGCCCAGTTTGAGAAACACTGACATAATCCATCACAACTGGTCTCCCTTCAAACTGTCCTGACTTCCCATTTGATTCTGGCTCCAATTCGAGGCATCACATCTATCAAAACTCTCCAAAGGAGTCAGAATCAGTGATCGATCAATTTGGCCATCTCTGGCACTGCTAGGGGGCTTCTGATCACAGGGAAAGGAGGAGGTGACCATTCAGATTAGGAAAGAGCCCCCCTCCAAGTACTTTCCAGTCCCATCCAAGGCACAAAAGCCTGGAGGGTCACCTTGAGCCAGTACCTCCCTCTCAGCTGTAGCCTACCTCACAAGCTTGTTGTGAGGGCGAAGGAGTCTTCAGTATGTTCATGTCTTGAGCTATTTAGAGAAACAATAAAGGTGGATAAAAATCTAAGCAATAGAAAATAAAAATATATAAATAAGTCAATCACCAGGCCAAGTCTGTTTGGGGAATAACTACATCTGGCCAACGGAATCCCTTTTTAGGTTAATTTCCCCAGGTCAGTTTCCAGCTTTGGGGTTTCAGTGCTCAACTGGGGCATCAAGAAGCCAATTTTTTCCCTAGTTCCTATCGCTGCCCCCCAGCCGCCCGGCCCCAGCCCCTTTCCCGAGACAAGGACCTTCGAGATGGTGGATGAGGAGTTTGGTGACAGGTATGGAGGCTGCAGACACGGCAGGTATCAGCACGTCTGTCGTGTTTGGTTGGACCCCATTTCACTCATCTCCCCCCCCTTAATTCTGCCTTAAAGGGGAGGGTCTCTCCCTCCTGAGGAGCCCAGGCGAGGGAGGCCCTGCGATGCCCCCAGTGCTGCCATCCAATCCAGCCACTTTCCAGGGATGCTGAGCAGAGCCTCCATTATGTGGTCCAGACTCCCCAAGGATGCTGGAGGTTGCCATGGTGACTCCAGCCAATGAGCTCAGGAGGAGCCTCTGACATCACAAGCCAAGGCTCTGATTGGACTGGACCTGAGATCTGAATAATAACCCCCAACATAAAAGTTCTTTATATGTGATCACCTCCATCTTTTGTTCTATACTTATATTTTCTATTGCATGTCTGGGATTTGCCCAAATAGGTATTTTATAATCCAATTTATATTGATATTTCTTCCAGACTCTCAACAAGGCATTTCTAAGCATATGACTTTTAAAAACTTTATCCACTTTCTTTTCATACAATAAATAAGCATGCCATCCATAAAGTAAATCATATCCTTCTAAATTCAAAATTCTCTCCTCTGTTAAATTAAACCAATCACTAATCTGAACTAATACCGAAGCTTCATAATATAATCTTAAATTTGGCATTTTTAAACCACCTCTCTCCCGAGTATCTTGTATAATTTTTAATTTAACTCTGGGTTTTTTACCTGACCATATAAAAGTATTAAGACCTTTTTGCCATTCCTTCAATTGTTCATCCTTCTTCAACACCGGTATCATTTGAAACAAAAATAAAAACTTAGGTAATACATTCATTTTAATTGTTGCTATTCTACCTAGTAAAGATAATTGTAGCTTTTTCCAATCCTCCATTTCTTTCTGCACCTTTCGCCATAAAACTTCATAATTATTTTTAAATAACTTTGTATTTGATCCTTCAATAAACACACCCAAATATTTAACCTTTTTGACTATTTCAAATCCTGATATTTGTTGAAGCTCTTCTCTTTGATTAAAAGACATATTTTTGGTGACTATCTTGGTCTTATGTTGATTTATTTTAAATCCCGAAACTTTACCATATTGTTCTATCAATTCCAACATGTATGAAGCTGTGTCTATGGGTTGCGTTAATGTAACAACTAAATCATCTGCAAAAGCCCTCAACCTATAATCTTGCTGTCGAATCACTATTCCTTTTAATTCTTTAGATTCACGTATCTTCTTCAACAGAATTTCCAAAGATAAAACAAACAGTAAGGGAGACAATGGGCAACCCTGCCGCGTTCCCTTTTCTATCTTAAAACTATCCGTTAAACTTCTATTAATAATTATTTGTGCACTTTGTTCCCTATATATTGCTCTAATTGAACTCATAAATTGCTCTCCAAATTGCATTTTATCTATTATTTTAAATAGAAATTGCCAATTCAATCTATCAAAAGCTTTCTCTGCATCCAAAAAGAAAAAAGCTGCAGGAATCTGATTATTTTTCTCCAGATATTCAACCAAATTTATTATTTGTCTCAAATTATATTTCATATATCTCCCCTTTATAAACCCTGATTGATCATTATGAATTATTTGTTGCATAATTGACATTAATCTATTTGCCAATACTTTAGCAAAAATCTTATAATCAGTATTCAAAAGTGAAATAGGTCTAAAATTTTCAGGTTTAACACAATTTTGATCCTCTTTAGGAATCAGTGATATAAAAGCTGTTTTCCATGAGGGTGGGGTTTCTCCCCCAGATTGAATTTTATTAAAAAGTATCTTAAGCGGTTCCACCATTTCTATCTGCAAATTCTTATAATAAATAGCTGTCAACCCATCTGTTCCCGGTGTTTTACCTACTTTAAGCTGTTTAATTGCTAAGATAATCTCTTCACAGTTTATTTAACTTTTATTTAGAGAAAGGGGTAAACTACAACTTAAATCCTTAGAGGTTTTGAAGAAGGAAGGGATAATTTATACCTGGTTTCAGTACGGTCAGCTTCAAGCAAGATGGAGGGAGGATCAAAAAACAGGTCTTATGGAAAACGAAGAAAATTTGGTAAAGCAAATTAGGGACCAGGGTATTATGCACATTAAAAGACTATATAATGTATTATTAGAGATAGATTCTGAAACAGAGTTGGTTAAAGACTGTATGATTAAATGGGCTAGAAATTTTCAAGAACCAATAATGATGGAAACATGGGAAAAGATTTGGGTTAGAAATGTTAAATTTACTCAAGCACAAAACCTTAGAGAAAATTTTTATAAAATGTTTTATAGATGGCACCTAGATCCAAAAAAGTTGTCTTGTATGTACTCTAATGTACAAGCTAAATGTTGGCGATGTGATTGTGAAGATGCAACTTATTTTCATATTTGGTGGACCTGTAAGAAGGTTAAAGCATTTTGGATAAAGATTTGGTGGGTAATGCAAAATATTTTGAAAAAAAGGTTGGAATTTACACCGAAATTCTTTTTGTTGGGTATTATAAATGAATGTACATTTTTGGAGACCAAGTTGATCTTAAATTTAATAACAGCAGCTAGACTGTTGGTTGCACAACACTGGAAAAAAGACTCTTTGCCTACAGTAGAAGAATGGATTGTAAAAGTAATGAACTTAGCTGAGATGGCTAAAATCTCAGCATATTTGAAGGATCATACGCAAGAAAAATTTATTCTGGAATGGAGGAAATGGATTGACTATGTGCAGAACAAATATCATATAAGAAGACACCAAATTGCGTATGAATGAAGAGGAACTAGAGTTGTAATTCTTCTTTTTTTTTCTTTTTTTTTAATGGAGTTAAGATTTTGATAGTGTTTGTAAACTAGAAATTTGATAGACTAATGGTTGGTTTAAAATTTTTGTTTAAGAACAGATACCCTGTATTTCACTCTGGGAAGTCCGGGGGGGGGGGGGAGGGGGGTTGAAGGGGGGGGGGAGGGGGGTTGAAGGGGGGGAGGGATGGGGGGGTTGAAGGGGGGGTTTTATATGTTTGTATTTTTATAAAACTTTTAATAAAAAAAAAAAAAATAACCCCCAACATAATAGCCTTCACGTGGGGGCGGGGCTTATCCATGGATGAGCCAATCCTGAAGGGGCTTCAAGCCCCCAATTCGCTTCAGCAAAGCGGCTCCTTCTGAAGGGGGAACCGTCGGTCGCCTGGGGAGGTCGGGGAGCCCCGGATTCTGCCCCTTCTGTGGGGGTGGAGTCCAGATGGGGAACGTTGACCCTTGGATCTGGAATCTGGTATTAGAGATCCAGGGGATCCAGGTTTTCCTCTTCATGCCCAGATGATGAAGGGGAGGTGAAAGGGAAATAGGCATAAAAGATCAGATGGGATTCATTTGAAAAGGCCTTGTGAGAAGGTGCCTGAAGAAAGAATGGATCCAATTTTACAGTCCCAAACGGTCCCTACAGAAAGTCCTTGATTTATAGCCATTCATTTGGCGGCAGTTCCAAGTTCCACGGCCATTTAAAAAAACCATCTATGATGCGTCCTCACACTTATGACTAGTGCAGCATCTCCTTGGACACAGAGTCACGATGTTACTATTACAAAAGTAAAGTCAGGGCAAAATGGTGTTTGTTTCATGACTGCAGGATTCACTCAACAACCCCACTAATTCGCTTAACGGTGGCAATAAACATCATAAAATTCAGCACAACTCACTTAGCAACCGCCTAGCATTTCTGGTCCCAATTCTGGTTGTAAATGGAGAACTACCTGGAGGATGCAGCAGCAGGCCGATTTGGAAAAGCTTAAGCAGGGCTGGATTTAAGCAGGGTTGGGAGACCACCAGGAAATGCCAGGGGTAGGTTGAGGAAAAGGCAGTGGCCAACCTATCTTGTAACCTATCAAGAAAAGGTGGGGCTTTAGTGACTTTGAACCAATCAGTAAGTGACTCTGAGTTCTAGTCCCGCCTTAGGCGAAGGTAGCTGGGGGCATTGAGCCAATCACCTGGAGGCCCCGATTTCAATTCCCAGGGCCCAGCTAGGACTTCAGGGCCAGACTCTATGCTGCCCCCCACAGGCAGTGAGTCTCAGCTGAACCCTGGCAAGAGGGAGGGGCTGTGATGGGGGGAGGGGCTCTCTGTGTCCAGGGTTTCTCTCCTTTGCTCTCGGGTGGGGCTGCTCTACCCCAGAAAGACCCCGGGGGGGGGGGGGGACTTGGGGTTCTGCTGGAAGACGAGGCGGCAGTGGTGACCAGCAGGGCCTTTGCCCAAAATCTGCCTTGCCTTAACATTGACAATGGTTAAGGAATCAGGCTAGGAAGCAAGAGATCCTGAGTTCAAGTCCTGCCTTAGCCCTGAAAGCCTGTTTGCTGACCTTGGAACAGAGACTCTCTTTCAGACAAGCCCACCTCACAGGGTGATTGTTGTGGGGAATAGAGGAGGAAGAAGAAAAGTTGGACATGTTCACCTCCTTTAGTCATTTGTAAAAATAATAAAACACTGGGGAAAAATATAACAAAAATAAAAACTCTTTCCTACTTCTGTTTGCATGGAATCTGTCCTAGCCTTGTGCAGCTATAGGAGTTTCTCTTCTCACAAGGAGGAAGAGGGTTTTTTAAAATCATCCCTTCCAATTTCACTCACTCTGTTTTTTGCAGCCTTTGGGGGCCCCAGTGGGGGCATCGGACCCCCTCCCAGCCCTGGGACACAGCAGGTTTCTCTGTTTCTTTGGGAAAGATTCCTTCCCCATCAGAGTCTGCTGGAGCCCCATCATCCACTTCCCTCCCTGACTGGGATCAGCTGAATTCCTCCATTCAGACAAGGGGAAAAGGGAATTTGTACAGAGCCTCTGGGTCAGTCTCCATTCTTCCACATAGAGGGTCCCTCTCACTCTGCAAAGCCAAATTCCCCCTCAGTTCCTGGATACCTCCAGACATCACTCAGCTGAGCTCACAGCAGGGCCACGGTGGCTGAGAAATTGGGATGGAAGGGACCACAAAACTTTTCAGCCACAAGAGACACTTGGACACAGACTATGGTCTGACAGAAGCTCCTATGGTGGCCTTTATGTGGCAGTGGGAAGGGTTATGCACTCAATCTCACAGCACTCACCCTATAGGGCTGCCCCATCTGTTGTCCCTGGTGGCAGATGGAAGATTGTGAATCCCACTCCTGACACCAGTTTCTGTGGAATCAAACTCAAGAGCCAAAAAACCAATAATCCAGGCTCGGTGCTGTTGTGATTTATTCAGTGTCCATTGGAGGAATTTCTCCCCAGAAAATAGTGGGAAGAAATCTTACAGACAAAAGGATGCACTCATATTTATACATTCCAGGAAAGGAGGAGAAAATGATAATCATACATATGCATATTTCATTTAATAGATGATGTAAGCATGAATATTCAGAATTAGCGAGATTCAAGTTACCTCCCCAGCCTTGTATTGTTGCTACCCTCAAGAAAGAGTTATTGTGTAAAGAAATAGAAACGTCTCAGTTGCGTTGCCACAGCAGTTTGGGTGAAATGTACTGAGAAATGAGGGCATCAACGTTGCTCCATACATTCCTTCTATATTTCAGTCTTGCTAACATGCTCCCATTTCTCCAAGAAATTTGTCTCCTCACAATCTTCCACGCACCCTTTATATATTTCAAGAAAAATAGTTGTCTCACTCATGCATGGAGAAGAGCTTGGACCATTTTCTATGTTTGGACTGGAAAATTAAAAGTGGTAATTCTTCAGTCTCACATTTAGACATTTTTTTTCTGGCTGTAAGTGGCTCCTTTGTGAAAAATTCAATAATTTCCAAATTTGAAACTTATAGATATGATTTTCTTTGACTCCTGCATACTATCTAAGTGGAAAGAATATTTTTTTCAAATAAAAGAAACTTTAATAATTCTTCCAATATCACATTTGTGTTATATCTCATGTTTTTACATTTGTTCTGGCTGTGAGCTGCTCCTTTGTGTTGAGGTCTGGCCTCAGAAGGATAATGTAGCACTTGGGGATGAAGATGCAGCCCAGCAGACCAGCACTAGAGGCCAGGATGGAGAAGACCTGCACAGCCACCATGGATTTCCCTTTGGTGCTCAGGTAGCTGGGCACAAAAGTCACCCAGACACTGCAGAAGACCAGCATGCTGAAGGTGATCAGCTTGGCTTCATTGAAGGCCCCAGGCAGGTTCCTGGCCAGGAAAGCCACCGTGAAGCAGATGGCAGCCAGGAAGCCCATGTAGCTGAGGGTGACGTAGAACATGACAACGGCCCCTTCGTTGCATTGCAGGATGATCTCTCCATGCTGGGAGTGGAGGTCAGAGTCAGGGAAGGGGGGAGAAACTCCCAGCCAGATGGAGCAGATGATAACTTGCACAGCAGAAGAAGAAAGGATGATGGAGTTGGCCAAGCTCTTCCCCAACCATCTCTTCACTTGGTTTCCTGGTTTTGTGGCCAGGAAAGCCAGCACCACCATGATGGTTTTGGCCAAGAGAGAAGAAATGGCAACTGAGAAGATGATGCTGAAAGCTGTTTGTCGGAGAAGGCAGGTGGCTTTCCTTGGTTGACCAATGAAGAGAGAAGAAGACAAGAAGCAAAGCAGGAGAGAGACCAGGAGGATATAGGAGAGGTCCCGGTTGTTGGCTTTGACAAGGGGAGTTTCTCGGTATTTAATGAAGATGATTAGAACAAGGCCTGTGATTAAGAACAAGAGTAGGGCAAAAGTAACCAGGATGATGCCCAGATATTCTTCATAAGACAGGAAGGTTATGACTTTGGGTATACATTGGACTCTGTCCTCATTTGGGTATTTATCATCTGGACATTTGGTGCATTTTTCCATATCTGAGAAAGCAAAAAAGCAATAGATCTTTAATATTCTTTTTTTTTCTCTTGCAAGAAAAAACTTTTTTGGATAATGGCTGATACCACAGACATTTTCCAAGAAGTATTTCTTAAGTATTTCATTAAAAAGAGCATAAGAAGGATTTTTCTTTTTCTTAAAAAATGTAGCTAGTTATACGAAGTTGAGGGAAGTCCTAGGATGTTAATTATTTCCTGTGTAATGTGTAGAATCTTCATAGGGACCTATATTATTAGAGGTTAATATTGAATCATATAATCTTTTTAGGCAAACATCTTGAGTCCTGCCACATGGCAGTTAATATCCTGGACTTGGAGGATACCTACAGTATCTTGTAACATCTGGAAGCAACCTGGAATGAAGGAGAAACTTCCTATCAGTGAGAGAAATTAGCCAGTGGAACAGCTGGCCTCCAGAAGTTGTGGGTGCTTCAACATTGGAGGTTTTTAAGAAGAGACTGGACAGTCACTTGTCTGAAATGGTATAGGGTCTAATGCTTGAACAGGGGGCTGGACTAAAAGACCTCCAAATTCCTTCTACTCTATTATGAATGATTGATCTATATGGCAGACAATTTGTGTAATAAGTTCCCCCTATAACTATCCACAGCAACAGATTATGGCCCAGTGACACCTTCTCAGTGATCCTCAAGGGAGGCCAATAAACAATGAATTGCAAGGTCTTTCAGAAGGTGGATCTGAAACAATTCATCTAGTTTCAAAGATCTCAGATTGTGACTTGTTTTCTAGGATCTTACCCAATAAGTGCAATATGAAATGCAGTTGAATCAGAGTGCTTTATTAATCAGGTGTTTCTATTACAGGTATACATCTGGAAGTGCCTCTGGACCTCTAGAACACAACTTATATACCTAGGAGGCGGGGTCACAGGTAAGGAGGGATAAGGGGAGGGTCTAGGTGACTGGATGGAGTTAACCCTTAGTATGCCGTGGGGGGCAAAGTTAGTCATTTACATGTAACAAATCCCTCTCTAAATGCCTAACAGTTGAACGTGTGTGTATTTTGTGTATGCACACATAGTCTAGAGGTTAGGTAAGCGTGCTCTTTATTTTGCAAAGGTTTAGTTAGGATGTCAGCGATTTGTTCAGAGGTCTCGCAGTGTATAGCCGGTCAAAATAACTTTTTGTATGTGTATTTCTAATTAAATAATTAGAAACACACATACAAACATACAATGTATTTTCTTTGAACAGAGTATTTGGCCCGTTCACAAATTTAAACAGTGTTTAGTCATTTCAATTAAATTTACAATTTCTATATTTCCTTTTTGCCATATTTATTCCTCATCTATTTTTTAAAAAAACCAATATTACCTCATCTCTAATCTTAATCAAATTCAATTTTTCCCTTCTATTCTATATTATACCCCTTCCCATTGTCATCTATTTTTATATCCATCCTCACATTGGTTAATTATGTACTATTACAGTTGTTTAATATAAATTCAACATTTTAATATAAATCAATTAGTTATATAACTACCTTTTTTGTATATTAATCAATATAAACACAAATATTCCAATTATTTCCATGCAATCCAATTTCTTACAAATCAATTAATTATATTTACCAATAATAAACCAAATAATTTCCCCCATATATTCCTCCAAACCACAACTTAACCATTTCTGCTTTCAACACAATATACAATTAATAGTATCTCAATTATTACAATTCCCTCGTTAAATAGAGCTTTTTTTCTTTTGTGTTTAAAATCTTGAACTCTCCTCTTTTGCTCTAAATTTCCCATTGTTTGCACCTATCATTTTTGGTGAGGAAAAAGAAAAACAATCTGCCTGCCTAATTTTCCAACCTTGCAGCAACAGCAAAGCCAATTTACTTTCAGTTTGCTTTTTCAGCAAAGCTAGCTCCAGCAAGAAACGGAGCCCTGAGCAAAACAGCTGAGAGTCAGGAGCGATCTAATCAAGGGCTAATTAGCCTATGCTGAAGCTCCGCAGGCCAATAAAATTACAATAAAACACCGAACCCTTTGTTAAATTGCTGGCTCGCCCGCCCCTCGCCCACCACTATTTATTGGCAATAAATAGTGGTGCAGAGGGGTGGGGCAAGGGGCGGGGCGAGCCAGCAATTTAACAAAGGCTTCGGCCAAACCCCCTAGAACTGGCAGAATCCCACCACTGCTTCTAGTCCTAGGATTGTTGCTATCACCAGGGCGCCCTTTACACTCTCGGTTTTGACCGTGGGTGAATATGTATCTGTGTAGTCCTCCGGGTATTTTTGCGCAAACCCCTAGGCAACTAACTTAGTCTTGTACATTGTCTTATTGTCCTCAAGCTCCTTGATCTTAAAAACCCACTTTGTCCCAATGGGTACCTTGTTCTCTGGTACTTTGGATGGGGTATACACGTTTAGCTCTCTCAGGCTGTTCATCTCTTTTTCCATGGCCTCCTCCCACCTAATCCTTTCTTCTAGTGGCAACCTTAGAATGTCTGTGTAAGAGTTGGGCGTCGTGTTGTTTGTGTGTATTGAGAGTACGTAATCTTCGAACCTTTTTGGCATTTTGTTCCTGTTGTGTCTGACTGGCCTGTTGGGTAGTGTTTGTGTGTCATGCATGTGTTTGGCTTCCTTTTCTGTGAGTGCATCTACCTTTATGACTGGGTGGTTCTCTTTCCACCCCTTGGTGGTTACTCCTTGGTGTTTGGATGTGTCTCTCGTGTGCCTCAGTTTCAGCTGTGTCTAGTCTACTCGTGACCCTTGCATTGTCTGTGACTTCCTGCCTGGACAACACTTTGTTGAGATGTATTTTTGACCAGTTTATGTTTTCATGAAACATTGCTGTCCTGGATACTATAAATTTATTGTCCTTGTCGATAAACCTGTACCCTTTTGTACCAGACTCGTACCCCATAAATGTCAGCCTCCTTGATACCTTGTCCCCTTTTCGTCTTAACTGTTTCGGTATATGTACGTCTGCTGTTACCCCAAATATGTGTAGGTGAGCTATCTGGGGCTTCCTATTGTATATAACCTCATAGGGAGTTTTGTTTACTATGCTTGACCATATCCTGTTCAGTGTGTAGTTTGAGTATGTGAGTGCCTCTGCCCAGAAGTGTTGTCCCAGTCCTGCGTCTTCTAATACACATCTTACAATTGTTTGTAATATGCCATTCCTACATTCTGAAACTCTGTTCCGGAATGTGGAAAATGGAAAAGAAGAAAAATGTAATATTCCATGTTTCTTTATCCAATTGGAGAAGTCCCTTGATAGGAACTCCGACCCTCTATCAGTCATAATTTTTTTTATTTTGATGCTATGTTGTGTTTCTACCCTCTTGTAAAATTCTTTGAATCTTTGAAACACCTCACTTTTGTGATTGTGTATATGAACCCGTAACGACTAAAGTCATCAACTATAGTTAGAAAAAACCTCTTTTTGTATTTAATAGAGGGTTTCATGGGTCCTACCAAATCCATGTGAACTATTTGAAAGATCGAATTGGTGGTGCGAGAGGCCTTTTTTGGTCTAGGTTTTGTTTTTAGTTTAGAGCATTTGCACACAGAACACTCCAGATAATTGTTACAGTTGTTTACTGGTAAGCCGTTTGAACATTCAGTCATTTTTTGTACAATTGGAAAACTGGCGTGGCCCAATTTCCTATGAAGTAGATGGGCGCACTCGTCATGGATGGGTTTGCCAATAGATGGCTTTCCTTTGTGTGCTGTGTCTGAAATGTGTTTGCCCTCTGTGATGTGTTCGGCCTTATCCTCTTTTGTCTCCCCAGGGGTGCTTGTTTTCTCTTCCCTATTTTCTAATGGTGCGTTTGTGTTTGGGTAATCTTGGGGTTGTAAGTATGTGAGCCCCGCCTCGATGATGATTTTGCCTATTTTCTTATCGCCTTTCGTCATGTATGCCTTTCCTCTCTTAAAAGTTGTTTCAATGCCCAAGTCCTTGCTGAGCTTGAGGGTAGCCAATATATTGTGGGTATCTCAGGTATGAGCAGTACCCCCTCTATCTTCCCTATTCCATTTATGTGTGCGCTCCCTTCTCCTGTTACCAATACCTTGTCCTGATTGGCTACTTTGATGTGGTACTTCTTAGGTGTGAATGATGTTAGTATGTTCCTGTTATTGGTGGTGGGATTGGTGGCTCCTGAATCAATGAGCCACGTGTTCCCCTTTTCTGGTTGGGTGCATGTGGGTTGATGGTCCCCAAGGCCATATAGTGACCCTGACTGACTGTCCCTGGAGCTGTCCCTATATCCCCTCCTGTCTCTGGGATTGGGGGAGTCCCTGCGCCTGAACCTGCTATCTGGTGAGCGTCTGTCTGGGAGCCCTGACTTCCGGCCTTGCCTTTCCCTGCGGTGATTGTAGTCCCTGTCCCTTTGGTTTCTGCGGCAATCTCTCTTGTAATGATTTCTAGAGCCGCAGATAAAACATTCGGGGGTGTTGTGATCCCTAGTTTGAAAATCTACCCTTTTTATTGGTCTACTCTCCCTACGGCTTGAGGAGCAATCCCTTCTCAGACTATCCTCTGCTATCAGCCTGTTGGTCAGTGTCTCTAAAGAAAGGTGCTCTATGTTAAGGCTATCCAGTTGCATTATAAAGTTTTCCCAACTGGAATCCAGAGAATTTATGATTATGCTTTTCATGCTATCTTCTGATATGGTCTCCCCACTCTGTATAAGTTCTGCCCTGGTGGCGTTCAGATTAAGGATATGTTCCCCCATGGGAGTCCCAGCCTTGTGTCTGGCTGAGTAAAATTCCCTGGATATCTTGGTGGTTGTGGCTGCGCTTTTGCTGTAGAATAAGTTAAATATTTGTTGCAATATTTCTGCCACAGTTAAGTGGCGGCCAAGACTGGGGTAGATACTGGGTAATAAGCTAGACATTAACAGATAATAAACCCTATGGTGTAAGCAATCAACATCAAATGTCCAGGATTTCTTTGGTGGGTCATCAAACAAAAACAACATATTTTCCCTTAGAAAGACAATTTGGAGCTGATGGTTCCATTCTAAGAAGTTAGTCCCATCTAGTTTTAACTTGTGGATATCAGCTGTAAAAGTCATTGAGCTGTATGGTAAGTTACTTACAGTCTGGTGCTGTCCATGGTTTTGTATGTGAGGGAACTCACAATATGCTGGGGGAATGCTTGTTGCTAGTCTGAATGGATTTATCTCTATGTTCCTTTCTCTTCCTATAGGTGGCGACTGGGCATGCGCGAAGCTCATTTCGCGCGGGAGGTCATCGTGTGAGGAGCTCTCTGCTGCTGCTCTCAGGCCTAGGCCTAGGCCTGCCGGTAGGAAGTTGGGCTCGCCCCTGGCAGGCCCGTAGCTCTCCCTGGATGATGGATGCCATGGCTGGGTCCCTGGATCCCGGGCGAAGAATGAGAAAAGCTGAGGAGGTGAAGCGGTCGCAGGTCGAAGATCTCTGAAGCTCGGGAGTGCGGCGGCGGCGGCCACAAGTCGAGGATCCCCTGGATTCGGCGGTATGGCGGCGTTGGCAGCGGCGGTGATGGTGCTGGATCCTGGGTGATGCTGGATGACCTCCGGACAAGTGGGGAAGCCTGGCGTGGGTCATATGGCTGGTAAGTAGTTGCTTTGATTTCTTATTTCTGGGCTCTGTGAAGTTGGTGCGATGGGAGGCGAGTGCGAATCCTGTGGATGTTCGATCCTGCAGTTGATCGGGTTCTGGCGGTCGTTTTCTGGTCGGGTTGTCTCGTAGAGTGTCGGCTGGGTCGCTGCATGGGTTGCGGTGGCTACCCTGTTGTCCCTCTGGCTTTGTTGTGCCTCGGGGTGTCTCTTTGCAGTCACAGGAGGCTTGAGTGTGGAGCCGAGTGCTGCCACAAGAGTCTTGATCACTTTTTCTTCTTTGGGCTCAGTAGGTGGGCCCTCACAGGCTTGCGATCTCGTTTCAGTGTGGTTTTCGAGTTCTTCCTCGTTGATGTTGGGGTCCTCGTTGTTTCGCGCCATGCTGTTTGAATTTCGGCTCCCTATTGGCCATTCCAAGATGGCCGCCGGGAGCATGGCGCAGAAATGAAATCGTCTATGTCCAGAGCTTCTGCTTGGGAATACCTTTCCCTTACCAGGCTGGCGGTTTCATTGTTTTGTTTCTGGGTGCTCATCACTGCTCTATGGCTTTCTAGGAGGCCTTGGAGTTTCGCGATGAGCTCCTCCTTGCTGGCGGTCGCTTCCATCGTTTCCAGAATGGTTGATCGGAAGTCGTTGTTGCTTGGTGGCTCTGGCCTTTCGCTGTGGTAGGTTTCTTTTCTCAGCCCTTCGTCTCTGAGTAGTGGACACGGGTCGTAGTCTTGCACATCCTCGGGCGTGGCAATCCTCGCTGTGGCGCCTTCGAGAGCCTGCAGTTCTTCCATCTGCTTGGTGTAGGCTCTGGTGAACATCCTGTTCTCTGCTTCAGATTGGATTCCTGATTCTGTCATTTCTGTGGGTAGTGGGTAAACCATCCTCTGCTACCAATCTGTGACTTGTTTCCTAGGATCTTACCCAATAACTCCAATACAAAATGCAGTGGAATCAGAGTGCTTTATTAATCAGGTGTTTCTATTACAGGTATACATCTGGAAGTGCCTCTGGACCTCTAGAACACAACTTATATACCTAGGAGGTGGGGTCACAGGTAAGGAGGGACAAGGGGAGGGTCTAGGTGACTGGATGGAGTCAACCCTTAGTATGCCATGGGGGGCAACATTAGGCATTTACATGTAACACAGATGTTCCTAGAAAGGTAAACTTAGCAGCACATATCCAAACTAAAAAGCAGAAGAGATATTTCCTCTACTGTTAGAAAAGCTTGCCCAGTCTGCCACCCCATCCTCCCATCTCTTCCCAACCCCTCCTTCCAAGTCTTTTTGATTTACTTCCGTTTAGATAAAAAATTGTGTAGCTTAACAATAAAAAACAGGTGAGCTTGGATCTGTCTTTTAACTTGCACTTTCATGAAAAGGTTCTGGATGGATCCAGTTCCACAAAGCCTCCCATTTTCCTCAGTGTCACCCACCTTCCTGAGTGGAGAAGGTTCCCTCCGGACAAGGAACGCAGTCGTAGCAGCAAACTGGCTCTCCTTCTCGAGCCCTCTTGACAAATCCAGGATGACAACTTTCCACACATTTGGACTGAGGCAGGGACTGAGCAGAAGAAAAGGAATGCCAAAGAAAAGGTGTTAGGACTCTCCGTCCATGGAAAATGGAGGGAGAAATAGACAAGTAGCCTCTGGTCTTCACTGAGATAAATACAAAAACTCTGACTAGTTCTAAACAGATGAAGGAGGTAAAACAACTGGCAGGTTCTTCCTTTAGTTCCTCCCTTTTGCTTTCAGAATTTAACATTACAATAAAGGACTTTTCTATTTAATGTAGTCTAAAGGGATGGAATAGAAAAAATGATTTAAATATGATATTCTTATTAAAACTGATAATAAAGTTTACTGTAAAAGATTTAGGAAATTTTATGCTATTACGTTTTTAAATATTAAATTAAACTATGATGAAGAAAGAAACCTCTGACCAGTAAGATCTTGAAAGGTTTCCATAAAACATGGCAAAGCCACTCCACTTAGGTCCCATCTGTTGAAGAGCTTCCATTAGATGATACCACCTGGCATGGGAGGCCAACCACCCTGGAGACTCTAGGCTTTGCCCACTTGAAATGGGACCTTTGGAAAATAGAGAAAAGACACCAACATTTCTCTCACCTTATTGAGCAACTTTAGCTGTGAAAGAGCATTTTGGCTGATAGAAAGTCTCTGTCTTTCAAAATACGCCAGAATCTCTCTCTTGATATCCTCCTTGGGAAGAACCAAGAGGCTGCCAATGGTCAGATCTGCTGTTATCTCTCCACTTTGGTCCAAGTACAGTTTCCTGTCAGAAATATTCCAAAATTCATTCTTCTCCAGAAAGGGATGAAACTAGAATGGGAACATCCAGGAACTTGAAAAACAGAGAACTTTGTTTCTTATCCCACATTGAATCTTTCTTCTACAATTGTCTCATCTCCAAATATGCTTAATTAGGATACAAATACTGCCATCATCTTCATAAGTGAACAAGAAAGTTTGAGAAAAATTTGTCAATCATTTACTGACAAACTATAGAAAAAGTATATAATTGATACAATTGGTCAAATATAGGGAACATTCTAGAGCAGATGAAAATAAAATGAACAGAAAAAAAGATGATTCATTAACTCTTTGAAAACAACAGGTTGATTCCCAGAAAGCATGGGTTGATCAAGAAGAAAGTTGTCAGGCTAATATTCTCCCTAGTCATCCTGATGGAAAACACCTCCAGATGTGCTAATTCCACTTGATTGTAATGCAACATAAACAAAATTTTGCAAATCTGAAAGAACAAATCTCCCACCAACTCTTTTCTCAGCCTGAAAAGTTAGCCAGGATCCTTTCTGAGTTTCTTTCTCTCCCATTATGCAGCTGCAGGATTCTCCCCTCTTCTCTATTCCTTCCCTGGGCAGCCTCTCTTCCCCTCATCCCAAAAGTCACTCTCACACATCATTACACTTCTCAAATAGATTATGGGAACTCTGGTGATTTCACTGGATTTCAGTAAAGGACTCACAAACAATTGTGTGATGTGATTAGCGCATAAAAACTGTCTTCAAAATGATACTGAAATAGTTTTTAACCCTTTTTAATCTTTCCTATGAAACTTGAAGGTGATGAATAAGGGGGATAACTCTTGCGTATATGGTGAGGAGAAACAAAGAGAAGAAGGAACAACAAATGTCAACATTGGAGAAGCTGAAAAAATTAGAATTATCCCTTCAGAAAGATCTCCAAAACAGGGAAATCAGAAAGGAAATGGAGTTAATGAAACATAAAATTAATATACTAGAACAGGAAAAAATGCTAAGGAATATATAATTGGCAAAACAAAACTATTTTAAATTGGCAAATAAACTAGGGAGATGGCTCGCCCACAAATTGAAAAAAGAAAAAGCTAAAAAATTGGTACAATATTTACGAGACGAGCAAGGAAATTTGCTCCATAGAATTGAGGGGGGGAAAATATTATTCAAAATTATTTTCAAATACTGTATAGTCAAGAAAACATTAAAGAAGAAAATATTATAAATTCCCTACAGGAGAAAAACTTGCCAAGTATAACAGATGAAGATAGGGAAACGTTGAATGGGGAAATTACATTAACAGAGTTAAGAGAGGCAATTAAAAAACAGAAAAATAATAAAACACCAGGGACAGATGGAAGTATGTAAAAAGTTTCAGGAAGTTTTGGAAGAAATTCTGTTGGATATATATAACAAGGTATTAGAGGAAGCCAAAATGCCAGATTCATGGTTGGAGGCATATATAGCATTAATTCCAAAGGAAAGTACAGACAATCAATTCATTCAAAACTATAGGCCAATCTCACTGTTAAATGCCGACTATAAAATCCTGGCAACAATAATAGCAGAAAGACTAAAAAAGATATTAAATAAAATAATTCATTTGGATCAAAACGGGATTTTACCCAAACGACAAATTAAGAACAATACAAGGATTATCATGAATATTCTAGAATACTATGAGCCTCATCCAGAAAAACAATTGGCAGTAACAATGTTAGATGCACAAAAGGCATTTTAAAATTAATTTAAAACAAAAAGAAAAAAAGAAAGAAAATGCCATGGTATTTACTTTTTGGAACCATTATTCCCTGAGTGATTGAATTGGGCAGATCTGTTGAGTTGGTTCTCCTCCTTCTCCTCTGGATTCCTCCTCCAAAGGATCTAAGATTAATGGATCCTTATCAGGACCCCCATACCTGCCACGGCTGCAGCCTTGGAGACCCCAAAATCTTTTCTCCCCCCTTCCTTCCCCTCCTCCATCTGGAGGAATAAGCGGCATTCAAGGCCTGGGACAGAGTCTGAATGATACTGTAAAATTGATAGTCATTTGGGATCCTTTCTCTGTCCCTTTTCTTCTGGGGCTTCAGTGGGGCTTCCTGGGTGCATCTTCTGTGGCCTCTGACAGAAAAGACGTTCGTTGAAAGAGAACAGCGGAAATAATAATCTTGAAACTTTTCTTCCACAAAGAAATGGGGTTCAAAGGCAGAATCGTTTGGCCTATCTTTTGCCAGATAACCAAAGTTCAAAATAATATGGATGTATCTGAGAAGTCTCAGATTGTCCATTTCATACCCTATAAAATTTGTGAGGATCCATACTTTCCCTTCAATGGGTCCTGGCAGACGCATAAACGTTAAATGGAAAGGAAGGATTCTCTCCCAAATGGGCTCATATTCCATGAAGTGAACAAAGACATTGACTTGTCTCCACTCAGAAAGGGAATCCCTGAGGGAAGTTGTGTATCCAATTGTTGAGAACAGTTGTGATATAACCACACAAATTCCACTCCCGACAAGCACAGGAGGAAAAAACCTCATGAAATTCTCTCCCTTCTCTGTGTCTGAAGCAAAGAGGCCAATCAGGGTCCATCTGAAATGGAGGAGCAGCTGGACAATTGCTGGGTACTGGAATCCTTCTTTAGGGACAATTTGGTGGAAAAAGGGGAATTTCCTTTTATCACTCAGAGCCTCTGAAACAATTGTACGACTGATCTGAAAAAGCAATGAAGAAAGCTGTGTTACATTTGGGATTAGATCAAGTCCAAAATATTAGATTTTAATCAATCCATCCTGGTTCTCATGAATGTATTAGAATAGTTTGTTAATCAGCCATTGTTTAAAATATTAAAGGCAGAATATTAGCAAGACTGTATCATAATAATGGAAAATAATAAACAAATTAAAAAACAATAAAAATGTAACGTTTTTTAAAAACGTTACATGTTTTGAAAAAACGGATAAAATTTACTCCACAGTTGTTTTTGTTAGGCATTGTACAAAACTATACAGTAATAGAAACTAATTGGATCTTGAACTCAATAACTGCAACAAGACTTTTGGTGGCGCAATACTGGACGAAGGAAGACCTACCATCTATTGGAGAATGGACATTAAAAGTAATGAATTTAGCTGAAATGGCTAAAATTTCAGCATATCTAAAAGACCATTCAAATGAAAAATTTAGGTTGGAATGGAAAAGATGGATAGAATATACTCAAGGCAAATACAAGACTAAGAAATTACAAATAGCTTTTGAATAAAGAATGGGTTAAGAGAGTTTTATAAAGTATCTAAGGTTAAACTAGTAAATGGGAGTTAAATGTTCAAGAGGGTGATATGAGGTTATAGATTATTATCTTATATTAGCTTATGATTGTTAAATGTGATACCCCGTATTTTGCTTTGGGAAGTGTGGGGTGAGTTAGGGAGGGTAAGGGGGGAACGGGTGGGGGGAAGGGGAAATATATGTAAAACTTTTTAAAATTTTCAATAAAAAAAATGTAAATCATAAAACTGTATCACCCCTACAATTTATCACAATTAGAGTAACATGTCCAAATGCCAACTGGAATATTCTATTCCAATAAAGGGCCTATTATAATTTTTGAGGATTGCTGCATCTTTTTTTGCTTCTCTATCCCAGATTCATTCTGGAGAAAATTTTTAACTTCTTTCTCCAGTTATACAACAAACAGGCTGACCTCAAAGCCTAATAAGATTTGTCAGTTGCATAATCCAAGTTTGGTCTTTCATTGAAGTTTTCTCTGTTCCAACAGCCACAATTTTCAGAGTCTCTCAGTTTCCATAGATTAAATTTTATGCCAATGGCCATATTTTCTGAATTTAGACAAAGCAGAAATTGTGTAAATTCCCAAATCAGCTCTGAGGGCAGCAGCTGGAGTCCTTTTACTCACCCCAAGATCCTCCTCAGAGGCTGAGATTGGGTTGGTTCTGCTGGTGGTTTCTCTCTGGAGCCCCAAACATCAGATTGATGGAAGAACATGGGGGAAAACTGGACGTCCGATACTTTAATAATTGGGGCTGAGGAAGCTGGAGAGCTGTGAGGTTTTCATTTAAGCACCACTTTCCCTCCTGCCCTTTCTCTGACTGAGCTCCTTGGATGATGAGGGAGCCAAGATTCAGGCTCAGAGAAAACAACCCCAGGTAAGGAAAGGTGTTACTTGCTCTAATGGCTGACCATCTATGGCTATGATGTCATGTCACAAAGACCATAACTTTTGAACTTGCTTTATAAATTATCAGATTAAGACAAAACAATCCAAGTCTATACAATCCAATGTGTAAGTATGATAATATCACATTATCTATATAAATAGTATATGCAATAGGAATTTAGCAGGCTAAACATGTGCACCTATAACAGAACTTAAAATAAAAGGGTTGGAAGGGACCTTGGAGGTCCTCTAGTCCAACCCCCTGTTCAAGCAGTAAACCAGGCATAATAGAGGATCCTGGAGTCTTAGTGGACAAACAGTTACATATAAATTAAGAGTGTGCAGCGGCAGCCAAGAAAGCCAGTGCAATCCTAAATTGCATTAACAGAGGGATACAATCCAGATCAAGAGAGGAACTAATACCACCCTATAAAGCCTTAGTAACACCTAGAATCCTGCATCCAGTTTTGGTCACCACACTACAAAAAAGATGTTGAGACTCTAGAAAAAGTGCAGAGAAGAGCAACCAAGAGGATTAGGGGACTGGAGCAGGGGTGGGTTCTAAATTTTTTACTATCGGTTCTATGGGCGTGGCTTATTTTGTGGGCATGGCTTAGAGGTCATGTGACTGGGTGGGCATGGCTAGCTGGTCATGTGACCGGGTGGCCATGGCTATGTCTACAGGGACTACTCAGAGGGCTGAAATAAGTCATTTCTGACAGGTCCTCACACTTTTGACTGGTCCTCACACTTATGACCATCCTCACATTCATGCCTGTGCAGCATTCTTAACAACCATGTCACTCATTTCACAACTGCTTCTCTTCACCATGGTGACAAGATAGGGAGAAAAAAGTAAAATGTGAGGACAGTCGTAAGTGCGAGGACTGGTCAAAAGTGCGAGGACCAGTCAAAAATAATTTTTTCAGCCCTCTGAGTAGTCCATATACACAAAAGGATACAGCAATAGAGGGGGATGAAGAAAGGAGAAGAGAGATGGAAGAAGGAAGGCGAGAGAGGGAAAGAAGAGAAGGGAGGAAGGAAGGGAAGGGAAATTAGAGTAGGAGTGAGGGTAAGAGAGGGAGGAAGAGAGGAGGAGAAGGAGAAAGGAAGAGTAAGTAGGGAGGAGAAGAAGAGGGGGAGGAAGAGAATGTAAGAAGGAAAGAAAAGAGAGAGGTGGTAGGTTTGAGGAGAAAGATTGCTGTACAATAAAAAAGATGAAAGGGAAGAAAGCCAACCCCAAACAAATATAAAGATATTAAGATAAAGAATGAATTGTTACACTTTAAAGAATAAAAGAGAACAAATATGAATAAATAGCAATAATTAGAAACACACATACAAACATACAATGTATTTTCTTTGAACAGAGTATTTGGCCGGCTCACAAATTAAGCCGTGTTTAGTCATTTCAATTAAATTTACAATTTCTATATTTCCTTTTTGCCATATTTATTCCTCATCTATTTTTTAAAAAAACCAATATTACCTCATCTCTAATCTTAATCAAATTCAATTTTTCCCTTCTATTCTATATTATACCCCTTCCCATTGTCATCTATTTTTATATCCATCCTCACATTGGTTAAATATGTAATATTACAGTTGTTTAATACAAATTCAACATTTTAATATAAATCAATTAATTATATAACTATCTTTTTTGTATATTAATCAATATGAACATGAATATTCCAATTATTTCCATGCAATCCAATTTCTTACAAATCAATTAATTATATTTACCAATAATAATAAACCAAATAATTTTCCCCATATATTCCTCCAAACCACAACTTAACCATTTCTGCTTTCAACACAATATACAATTAATAGTATCTCAATTATTACAATTCCCTAGTTAAATAGAGCTTTTTTTCTTTTGTGTTTTAAAATCTTGAACTCTCCTCTTTTGTTCTAAATTTCCCATTGTTTGCACCTACCTTTTTTGGTGAGGAAAAAGAAAAGAAATCTGCCTCTGCCTAATTTTCTAACGTAACAGCCAACACCCTGCTTTACTTTCAATTGTGTTTTCAGCTTGATTTGCATAAGGAGAAAAAAAAAATCTGCTCCAGCAATTTAGCTCTTTGCAGCAAGCAGCTGAGCCCTGCCCAAAACAGCTGAGAGCAAAACAGCTGAGAGTAGGGAGGCCGGCTAATTATCCTATGCTGAAGCTGAAAGGAGTTGTTTTTTCTTGCTGTTTGCTTGCAAGGAGGTAACTGCTGTGAGGCACAGGCCAAAGGATGAGGGCCACCCTCCTTGTCACTTAGCGTCCCCCTGCCACCCCCTTTTGCCTCTAGCGCCCCCCCTGCCACCTCCCTTGCCTCTTACCACACCCCTAAGGCATGGTATCATCCACTTTGGGAACCACTGGTTTAACTACTTAACTACAGTTCTACCGAAGTAGAATCCCACCACCCTTTTATTTTTGTACACACCAGTCTATTCATTTTTTTAAACACAGATCAGCAGTAGGGCGGCCCTTTGAAGCCCCACGGCAAGAGTTTAAACTGTTTTTTTTCCTGTAGCCCTCAGCTGGGACTCAGGAGGCAGCAATAGATTGGGAGTGGGGCCAAATAAAAGGTAAGAATAATGCGGAGGGGGAGGTGGGGGGCAGGGGGGAGAACCGGTTTGGTGATGTCATATCGTCACTGCTACCAGCTAGCGGGAACCGGGCCAAACTGGAAGGAACCCACCACTGGCCTGGAGGCTAAAACATACAATGAACAGTTGCAGGAACGTGCATGGCTGGTCTAGTGAAGAGAAGAACCAGGGGAGACATGATAGCAGTCTTCCAATATTTGCAGAGCTGCCACAGAGAGGAAGGGGTCAAGCTGTTTTCCAAAGTACCTGGAGGCCAGACAAGGAATAATGGATGGAAACTGAACAAGGAGAGATTCAAGCTGGAAATAAGGGAAAATTTTCTGACAGTGAGAACAATCAACCCATGGAACAGAAATTGCCTTCAGAAGTTGTGGGAGCTTCATCACTAGAAGCTTTCAAGAAGAAACTGGACCATCATCCATCAGAAATGGTGTAGGGTCTGCTTGGACTAGATGACCTACAAGGTCCCTTCCAACTCTGTTCATCTGTATCTATCTATACTATTCCAGACAAGTGGCTGTCCAGCCTCTTCTTCAAAGCCTCCAGTGATGGACCACCCACAATTTCTGAAGGGGAGACGTTCCATTCCTCACCATTAGGAAATTTCGCCTTAGTTCTAGGTTGTTTCTCTCCTTGATTAGTTTCAGCCCTTTGTTTCTTGTCTTGCTTTCTAGTACTTTGGAAAATTGGTTGACCTCTTCTTTGTGGCAGCCCCTCAAATTTTGGTACAAAAGAGAAATGTATTGCTAAGATTGTTGTTTCTTTTTCAAACAATTCTGATAAAGTTGGAGAAAAAATACTTTGAAAGTTTGAGTAAAATGATGTAAATATATATGGCAAGGGAAAAAAGCGAGAATTAACCTTAAATTGTTTCCAAACTCCACGTTTAGAGGAGGATTTGGTCTACCAAATTGGGAATTGTATCATCAAGACATGATGTTAACATGGATTAAAGAATGGATCTTATTGAGAAATAGAAAACTATTGACTTTGGAAGGACATGACCTACAACTAGGATGGCATGCTTTCTTATGGTATGGAAAAAATCGGATTCACGGATATTTCCAGAGACATTGTGGAAGGAATGGCTTGTTGGTAGTATGGGAAAGAGTGAAAGAAAACCATTATATGGAAGTACCAATGTGGCTTTCAACAATAGAAGCATTGAGACATCCAAATATGATTAAGATGGACAAGATTGTAAGATATAAAGACATTTTAGCAGAGAAGGGAGAATTAAAACAGAAACAGGACTTAGAAAAACAAGGGATTGAGACTGACTGGTATACACGGCTGCAGATACAATCAAGATATGATAAAGACTTGAAACAATATGGTTTTAAATTGGGGGAATCAGAGTTGGATCAGATAATGATTGGAATGGATGAAAGAATGATTAAAAGACTGTATAATTATTTGTTGCAAATTAGATTGGAAGATGATGAGGTAAAAGACAATGATAACATGGGCAAAGAATTTTGGATATGCAATAGAATTAGAGAAATGGCAACAACTATGGGAAAGGAATTATAAATTGACAATGGCAACAGCATATAAAGAAAATCTATATAAAATGTTTTATAGGTGGCATATGCCAGCAGAAAGATTAGCAAAGATGTTTAAAGATAAATCAGCCAAAAGTTGGAAATGTTTGCATTTGCCAGGATCATACTATCATATGTGGTGGACATGTTTAGAAGCAAAAAAATATCGGTTTAGAATACAGAAATGGTTGGAAGAAATATTACATGCAGCCTAGGACTGAATTAGCTTTTTTGGCTGCTGCCACATGTAGGGATGGAAGAATTAATTCGGGCAGAATGCAGCAAACTGCTTCCGTTTCTGGTGTCATGGATCTTCTTCCTGGATGATCTTATTCTGGCTCTGGTCTGTGTTATCCGACCTTCCGAGTGGGGGAACAGGGAAGAGGATTTTCGAATTAAAATGCTGTTGCTGTCCTGCCTTTTATCTGCCTGTGTAAAACTGTATAAAAAATAAAGCTCTCTGCAAGAGCGGGAGAGACATCTTTGATCAGAGCAAATGCCTGGCCTCTGATTTTCTACAGCCACATATTGCTGGCTCATATTTAAGTGATTGTCCACTAGGACTCCAAGATCCCTCTCACAGTTACTCTATGGAGCCTGGTTTCACCTCATCTGTAAGCTTACATTTGGTTTTTCTAGCCTAAGTGTAAAACATTACTTTTCTCTACAATGAATTTTATTTAGTTAAATAAGCCCAAGATTCAAGTCTATCTAGATCTATCTGGATCATAAGCCTATTTTGATGTTGGCTATTCCTGCCACTTTAGTCTCGTGTGCAAATTTGTTGATTTCCCCATTTCTCCCCTCATCCAAATCATTCATGAAAGTGTTGAAGAGAACTGGGCCTAAAATGGAACCTTGGGGTCCCCCACTGCTTGTTTCCCTCCATGCAGACGTAGTTCCATTGAGGACCCCAGGCTGAGCCCATTTGGGGGTGATGCTGTCTATCCCTCATATTTTCAGCTTCCCAAGAAATAGGTTGTGGTTTCTTTCTCAAAGCCTTTCTGAAATCCAAGTACTGTATACTACATGCACTGCATTTCACTGGTCCACTAATTTAGTCATTTTAGTCAAAAAACGAAATAACATTTATTTATGATTTGTTTTTTGATCCTGCATTAGTCCTAGTAAGTCATTCATATCCATACTGAATAACAAGGGTTCAAATATGCATTTTTCCCTTCCCTCTTGGGAAGCATAGATCCTTCTTCTCATGGCTCCATTGAGCCCAAACCTCAATTTTCTGTTCATTGAGTCAAATGCTGCACTAAAATCTAGAATGCAGCAACCCTTGTTCTACCTCACTGATATATATATATAGATTAGATATTTCAAGAGAAACTTGTTGCCAATATTAGATTATTAACTTATGCATTATTTCTTACAAAATCTATATAGCATTTAACTCTACCTAAAACCTTCTTCAAGGAATGAATTTTTCTCAAGTTTAACTAAGAGGATCATGGCATAAATTTTAGCCACAATATCTGCTAGTCTATTTGGAGTATAATTGCTAGAGTAATTTTTATTCAACTTTTTAGATGGATAAAATGCTACTATTGCCAAATTCAATCTGACTGGATAGGGCAGGCCTTATTTATCTGTGAAAAGGAAGATGCCAATAGATGCCCAACAACCAGGGGTATTTTTTGATCAGTTAAATTCTAGTTGTTAGAATAGCTTCTCCAGGGAATGTATTGCTTGCATTTCAGGCCTTTTATGATTAATCTCAACATGAACATAATGGGGGTAAAATTTTGACATATTTGCTAATATAGAGAAAAGCAGCTGTTGAATTCCATGGAGAAGACATGATTGCATCTATGGCTCACCCACCACCACCCACCCCTCACTTTACCAGAAGGAGAAACACACACACAAACCTGAGGGACTTTGTAGGTGCCTCCTAATGTTGACATTTGGACAGAGATTTCCTTGTCAGCTGCATCAAGAAGAGCCAGAAGGTTCTCCTTCCTTCCACAGCTATAGTTGGGGACATTGGCTTCTCCAGTGGAGAGAATGTCCAGCAAGGCATCTGAAGTGTGGAAAGTGCTCACATAGTTCTCATGCATGTTGTAGCCAAGTGTGAGATTGTGCAAGAGATGGGAATTCTTGTTGGCCAGTTGAATGTTGAAAATGAATAGTAAGCAATAAAAAATATTGTAAGAAGTCCTATTGAAAAAAAAGTTGTTATAATCAAGAGCCACAACAAATACTTTTGTTATATATAATATATATAATCTCCCACAAGCCTACTGAGCCTTAAACCAACATTGATCCAAAAGCAATGATGAGTTACACAAATATGGGAATGGGCTGAGGTACAGCAAGTACAACTGATTCCACCACTACTTTAAATAAAATTCATTATCCAAGTGATAAATTAAGGATTGAGCAGAGAGAGGAAAATAATCTGTAGGCCTTTCAGCTTTTTTTCAGACCCCTTTTTGAGTCTCTTTCACAAAATCGGAGCAAAGAGAGAAACCATGGAAATCAAAATCATTCAGGAAATTAGATATATTCCCCAATATAGGAATAAATGGAAAAAAATAGAAAAGAAGGAGAGTGTTAGAATGGAGGGACTGCAACTCCATCACCCTCAATGACTTACGGATCACGGAAAACAAACTGAAGAGAAGGAGCCACGTTGAAAAGCAACTTTGTATGCAATCTTTCCGTTCCATTGGTGACTATACTGATGAGATGGTCTCCTGGGCTGTAGTAGCTCCATGGTTTTCCATCCTGGTTCTCCAAACTCAGCGGGCATTTCATTCTCAGCTTCCCAGAGACTGGATGGGACACCAGCAGCATCAGAAGCAGAAGCAGGAGGTCCATCATTCATGGGGTGAATCAATGAATCCCTTTCCTGTTTCTAAAGAAGAAGCAGAAGAATTCAAAGGACTCTCACAAGTTGGAATATGATCCACTTGCTTTCCTGATTCAAACACAGAGAAACACTCAGCTTCACCTGGAAAGGAGAGAGACGTAGATTCAAGAGCACAGACTCTGCCTGTCCCCAAACTCCCTATTTCTCTGCCCAAATTCTCCCCTGGAGGATTCGGCCAAAGAGCAGAGCTGAAACTTTTACCATAATTCTCCCTCTCAGGAGGGATCCCTGGATAATTCAAGTAGTTCTTGGAATCAGAGGTTGTTGGGAAATTCTCTGGAGGGAAATGAAAGGGAAATAATCTTCATGTGATTCAAAATAATAGGAGCAGAGATTGAATTAAATCGGTCATCTAGAATTGAGACGTTTGGGAGCTCATGCTTCAAACTGGCCCCAGAGAGAGTACCCGGCACCTGTGGCTGAAGAAATGTGACATTTCCCCCCAAAAGACTTGGAGTTAAGAGTGAGGCTCATCCAAAGGCTAGATTCACTTTAGCAGCCCTTAAGACAGCTATAGGGACCCAATCCATAACAGACCGTCTACCTGGGAAGATCCAGGCCTCTTGGGTAAAAAGGCAAAATGGGATCTTTTGGCTCTCTGAATACAACTGGATCCCCCCCGCCACTGGATCCCATCTAAAAGAGGGTCCTGTGATTTGGGGCTCAGCTCCATTAGGCTATTGGAAATGGTGTCTGCATTTAAAAACCCAGGCAGAGAATTTCTCCCCTTTCTCTGCCCTTAAAAACCATCAAACGAGACTTTGGCCCCCAGAAAAAAAGGTCTGGACCTGAGCAGCAAAAACAGAGGGAGCTGACAGAGGGATGTTGCCACAACAACAACACACACACACACACACACACAACCCCCCCCCCCCCCCCAGCATCTCAACAGAAAGGGAATCGAACTGGAGGCTGAGCAAGAGCTGCATCAGTGAGTCTTGCTCAGTCCTCTAGCTTAGGTGAGCTTCCATAGGAAGAGGCAGTCTACCACAAAAGAGCCAGGCCCTCTTGGCCAAAAGGGGAGAAATCAGGAGCTTTGGGGGCCTGTCCGTAGTTTCCCAGAGGCCTTGGGCTGGCCTTGGGGTGAGTAGAAAAGGTGGAGGAGGGGAGCTTGGACAGGATCCCAAGGGAGGCCTCTCATCTCCTTGGGATTCTACTGGCTGGATGATGTCATCCCTCCAGCTCAACTGTCAGTCAGCTGTCAAATATCTGAGAGAAGATGGCTTTCCTAGTCTTCTGGCTCTTCCCAATTGTGTAGCCAACTTCTCAGAGGTTGGGAAATTCCAGGGGTGGGAACAGCCGTTTCTTGTATTCTGAGGAAAGGGAAACTGTCCACAAGGGTTTTTTCGGGAGTGTCAGCCTCCGCTTTTTCATTGCTTGCTTGCTCGGCTGCCATTGTAACGGGGGGAGGGGGGGCTGTTGCAATGCCTGGGAGGGGGGAAGGGAGCTGGTGGAGGAGAGAAGAGAAAGTTTTCTTTGAAGCTGGTAACTACTCAAGGTCAACCGTCGTGGCAGAGCAGGAGGATGGCACCATCGGGCGCTGCACCCCACATGAACCCTGGGGGGAATGTGGATTGGATAATCCTGGCTGGACGGTTGGGGGAGGGGTTTTAGGGATGTTTTCTATGTGTAATAGGAAAGGCTGCAAAAAAGGGAGTGAGTGAAATTGGAAGGGATGATTTAAAAAAACCCTCTTCCTCCTTGTGAGAAGAGAAACTTCTATATCTGCACAAGGCTAGGACAGATTCCATGCAAACAGAAGCAGGAAAGACAGTTTTTATTTTAGTTATATTTCCCCCCAGTGTTTTATTATTTTTACAAATGACTAAAGGAGGTGAACATGTCCAACTTTTCTTCTTCCTCCTCTATTCCCCACAACAATCACCCTGTGAGGTGGGCTTGTCTGAAAGAGAGTGTCTGTCCCGAGTTCAGCAAACAGGCTTTCAGGGCTAACGCAGGACTTGAACTCAGGATCTCTTGCTTCCTAGCCTGCTGCCTTAACCATTCTCAATGTTAAGGCAGGGCAGATTTTGGGCAAAGGCCCTGCTGGTCACCACTGCCGCCTCGTCTTCCATCAGAACCCCAAGTCCCCCCCCCCCGGGGTCTTTCTGGGGTAGAGCAGCCCCATCCGAGAGCAAAGGAGAGAAACTCCTGGACACAGAGAGCCCCTCCCCCCATCACAGCCCCTCCCTCTTGCCAGGGTTCAGCTAAGACTCACTGCCTGTGGGGGGCAGCATAGAGTCTGGCCCTGAAGTCCTAGCTGGGCCCTGGGAATTGAAATCGGGGCCTCCAGGTGATTGGCTCAAAGCCCCCAGCTACCTTCGCCTAAGGCAGGACTAGAACTCAGAGTCACTTACTGATTGGTTCAAAGTCACTAAAGCCCCACCTTTTCTTGATAGGTAGCAAGATAGGTTGGCTACTGCCTTCTCCTCAACCTACCCCTGGCATTTCCTGGTGGTCTCCCAACCCTGCTTAAATCCAGCCCTGCTTAAGCTTTTCCAAATCATCCTCCAGGCAGTCCTCGACTTACGACCAGAATTGGGACCAGAAATGCCATTGCTAAGCCAGGTTGCAAAGTGAATGTTTATTGCGACAGTTGTTAAGCGAGTCACTGGAGTTGTTGAGTGAATCCTGCAGTCATGAAACAAACCCCGTTTCGCCCTCTGACTTTACTGCAGGGCTGAAATGCTCCCGGTTCGGACCGGCTCTGGCGAGTAGGTAGCGATGGCGGTGGGCGGTTCAGAGAACCGGTAGCAAAAATCCCTGCCCCCACCCCCCATGCCCAGCTGAGCCATGCGATCATCAGAGCCTTTTTTTCCTTTTAAATGGCTCTGACGATCCCAGCTGAGTTGCCTGAAAGCATTTTTACATGGTTTTACATGTAAAAAATGGTTTTAAAAGTTAAAAAAAATTACTTTTAAATGACCTTTCTTAGTTTATTAAATAAAGAATGGATTGTAAGGTCTGCAGCTGAGATCTATCACCTCCCCCTCTCTCTCTTTATTCAATTCATTGGCCACCCACCTTATCATCTACAAAGATGGTGGGGAGGCCCCCAGTGTGGTGGTTGGTGCAACCTGATTTCTAGCGACATGATTTTTGGAGCTCTGGTGGGGCTTCCTCTGTTGTGGGGATGTACTTGGGGACAGGAGGGACCCCTTTGACCTTCCCTGAGGCTGAGACTTTCTATACCCCAAATCCTCCGAGGGCTTTGAAGGGGCTGTTGGAACTCCTTCCCTCCTGCTTTCCTTGGATCGATTGTTCAGGGATTCTGTGTCTTCACTGGGGGTGAGAGGACATTAATATGGACCTCTTGGCCTAGAAGGGGGAACTGGGGGGCTGAGTGAGGAGGGGAACTGAAGGGACAGGCAGGTCCATCCTGACAGGGAGGAACAGAGGGGGGCCCATATCCCACGTCCACCACTTGGAAGTTCTCCCACTCAACGTCCCCCAGATTCCGCTCTCAGGGCCTGCAGACCAGATCCTGGGGGGCTCCGGGTTCAAGCTGTGGCTTTTCAATGCCAGGTGGATGTGCCATTAGGCTCTGTTCTCCTCCAGGATGTTCCCAGCCATGTCTTACCGAAGCCGGGTTCTGCCCAGAGAGGAGGAAGCCCCTTCTCGGTCAGGAAGGAGCCCCCCCCAATGTCTGAGGTTGTCCCAGGGGAGGCCCCAGAGGAGGGGAGGAGGGGGGGGCTGTTCTCATCCATGGTTTCTTATGCGCTTTGAGGAGGCTCCACGTGGACCTCTGGTTTGTCTCAGGGGGGCTGCGAGGACCCCGGCCTGGTCAAGTGTGTGGTGTGAACGTGGTCCTTGCGAGAAGAAAAGTGTCCCCGATACAGGCAGTCCTTGACTTACAACCACCATTGAGCCCAAAATTTTTACTGTTAAGTGAGACAATTGTGAGTTTTGCCCCATTTTATGACCTTTCTTGCCACAGTCATTAAGTGAATCAGTGCAGTTCTTAAATTAGTAGCCCGGTTGTTAAGTGAATCTGGCTTCCCCATTGACTTTGCTCGTGAGACGGTCGCAAGAGGGGATCACGTGACCCTGGGACACAGCCATAACGGTCATAAACATGAATCAGTGGCCAAACATCTGGATTCTGATCACGTGACCCTGGGGATGCTGCACTGGTCGTAACTGTGGAAAACGGTCATAACTCACATTTTTCAGTGCTGTTGTAACTTTGGTCACTAAATGAACTGTCGTAAGTCGAGGACTCCCTGTGTATCCTCTTGTTCAGCTTCCCTCCAATGAATTAAGATCCTTTGGAGTTCCCATAATCCACCGACTCTCGGCCAACAGGTTCAGCCTCAGGAAACAAACCATGGTTAAAAGTTGCAAATGTGAACGTGGCCATTGGGGAAGGGACCGGGTTAAGTGGGCTGCGTGGATCTCACCAGAGTCAGTTGGGTGTGGTGGTTGTTAAATCCCAGGGGACCCTGAGTTCCAGTCCTGCCTCGGGCACCAAGCCAGCTAGGAGACTCTGGGCCAGCCACTCTCTCCGAGCCCTGGGAAAGAGGCAATGGCAACCACTTCTGGGCAACCTTGCCGAGATCTCTGGGTCAGCTTCACCTGGGGGCTCTCTGACCACCTCCACACCCAGCTGGCTGAGGCTGAGGGGCCTCCCTGCGCCTGGCTTCCTCCTTGCCGGTCAAGCGGCCTCCAACTGGCTGAATTTGGACAGAGTTTTGCAGGTGGCTGTGCTGGGAGGAGGGGGTAAGCAGGGGTCCTGCAGGGACAGGGGATCTGTAGGGGGTCTGCCCCCCTCCCTAGTGAGGGCAGGGAGGGAGAGGTGCTGAGGGAGAGGGAGGCAGGGGGAGCCCCCCTCCCCATATGGTCTGGGCAGCTCAGGTGCTGTCGGAAAGCTCTCCTCTGAGGGAGGGGCCTCCTTGGGATTGGCTGGGAGGGAGAGTGACTCTAACATCACAGGTGGGGACAGGTAGCCCTCCGAGGTGAGCCCTGGGCACCTGCAGGCCAGGTGGGGCTGGTGGGGTCTAGTGGGGAAATGCAGTCAGCTGCCAATTTCCCCCTGGGGCAGCCAGGTGCTTCTTTCTCCTTATCTGGGAAGTGGGGCACCCCATGGAGGGAGGGGAGTCCCTCTGGCCTTGCAGGGAAGGGCTGAGGTGGGGGAAATGGGGTAGGGGGGTCGAAGTCTGGTTTGCTAGTTTTGGATCTGGCAGGTGGGTGTTGTTCCCCCAGGGGTCAGAGGTTGTGTGAAGATGAACCAGCTTGGTCCTGGCCAGAATAGCCGGCTGAGGCTGGAGCAGAGTTTCTTGGGAGATTAAACTGGGCTTTCAAGGCCTCCTGGGGGATCAGGGTTGGATCTGGCCCTCCTCAGCCAAGCCCAGCACTGCCCTGACCCCTTCCGTCCCCTTTGCAGGACCCCACAGCGGAGCCCTTTCAGGAGTGACGTCTGAATGTCTCACCAGGTGGTTGATTAACTGAGCTGAGTAACCAAACACCTTTAACCATCATGGAAGGGTGTGGCCTCCTTAACCTGGACTGGGAAGGAACCCTCTTTCCTGGGCTGACTTGAGTGGGCCAAGTTCACAGCTCATGTGAAGGGCATCCAGATGCTTCCAGGCTTTCCATGACAGCTGGGTGCACCTGAGCTGGGCATTGCCCACAGTCAGTCCTGAATCTTGTCTGGGGGCGCAAAGGAGTTGGGTTCTAGAGGGAACCAATCTCAAAGCGGCTTCCTTCTCCCTTCCATCCCCAAAGGAGCCTCTGAGGACCAGGGGTCTCGTCCTTGGTCGCCCCTGAAGCCCCTGAAAATATTGACTGAGAGTTTGAAATAGGTGGACTCCATTTCACCCATTTGGGTGCCTGGGAACCTTCCCCCATCCTGTGTCCATGTGTGAAGCAGGTCATCACCCTAACCTGGCATCTGATTGATGCATTCTGGCATGGCCCATTATGCCAACGTAGCAGTTCTCCTTCATGAACCTGGATTAAGGGTGTTGTATGAACTCCCCTAGATTCACCAGCAACCAGCAATGCGATGATGGCCAACGCAGACAGGATGGAAAACGTTTTATAGGTTCTGCTTTTGGCTTCGGAGTTTTCCACAACCCACTGTAAAACATTGTTTAGCACATTGTCTGAACCAATTCCAGGTTTGGCATTCGGGCAATAGAGTTGGGCTAATGGGAGAGAGACAGAAATGAATCTCTGTGGATGGAGGGGGTCTGTGATTTCCCACAATGTCTGGACAAAGCTTGACAGAGGCTTGCAGAGATCTCTCCATGGGTGTTCAGAGCAGGGGTGAAATCTACTTACCTTCCCTACCAGTTTGGAAGCGAGCGCTCTGCGCATCATGTGCATGCTTGGTCCCTCTGCGCATGTGCAAAGCCTTCTGCTCATGCACAGAGGGTCAAAACAGGTTACTTCCTGGTTTAAACCTGGAAGTAACGACATCCGGGTGGGTGGGCAGAGCCTCGTTCTGCCGCCATTACCGCATCTGCAAACCACACGCCGCCACCGCTACCATTTCAGCCGAACTGGTCCGAACCAGTAGCATTTCCCGCCGCCTTGAAAGAGGCGGTGGTGAAGCCCCTCCTCAAGAAGCCTTCCCTGGACCCGGCTGTATTAGCAAATTATCATCCAGCCTCCAACCTCCGCTTTGTTGCGAAGGTTGTTGAAAGTGTGATAGCGCGACAACTGCCCCAGTACCTGGATGAAGCTGTCTATTTGGATCCATATCAGTATGGCTTCAGGCCAGGATACAGCATGGAAACGGCATTGGTCGCATTGGTTGATGATCTCTGGAGGGCATGGTCCTATTAGATCTCTCGGAGGCTTTTGATACCATCGACCATGGTATCATGCTGCACCGGCTGGAGGGGTTAGGAATAGGGGGCACCGTGCTGCGGTGGTTCTCCTCCTTCCTCTCCGGCCGTTTGCAGTTTGTGTTGGCAGCGGGCAGAGGTTGACCTCGAGGCGCCTTGTTTGTGGGGTACCGCAAGGGTCAGTCCTCTCGCCCCTTCTGTTCAACATTTATGTGAAGCCGCTGGGTGAGATCATCCATGGTTTCGGGGTGAGGGTCCATCAGTACGCTGATGACACGCAGCTGTTCATCTCCACCCCAGACCACCCCGATGATGCCCTTGACATGTTGTCCTCCTATCTGGAGGACATATGGATCTGGCTGGGGAGAAACAAGCTCAGACTCAACCCCTCCAAGACCGAGTGGCTGTGACTTCCGGTATCCTGGTATAGTCAGCTGGTGCCATCGCTTACTATTGGGGATGAGACCTTCCCCCCACAGAGAGGGCTCACAATCTGGGTGTCCTCCTGGATTCACGGCTGTCTTTAGAAGACCATATAACGGTCGTGGCCAGGGGAGCCTTTTATCAGGTTTGCCTGATCTGACAGTTGCATCCCTTTCTGGACCGGAACGCCCTGCGCATGGTCACTCATGCCCTCGTCACCTCACGTCTGGACTACTGTAATGCTCTCTACATGGGGTTCCCCTTGAGGAGCACCCTGAGGCTCCAACTGGTCCAGAATGCGGCCCCCCGGGTGATTATGGGTGCAAGTCGTTGCGCCCATGTAACACCTCTCCTGCGCGAGCTGAACTGGCTCCCAGTGGTCTTCCAGGTGCGATTCAAGGTGTTGGTTACCACCTTTAAAGCGCTCCATGGCTTAGGACCTGGGTATCTACGAGACCACCTTCTGCCACTGGCCAGTTCGCTCCCACAGAGAGGGACTCCTCAGGGTGCCGTGAGTCAAATTATGCCAACTGGCGACCCCCAGGGGGAGGGCCTTCTCTGTGAAGGCTCCAGTCCTTTGGAATGAATTCCCCCGGAGATACATAACATCTCCGACCTTCGAACTTTCCGCCATGCCCTCAAGACCCTGATGTTCCAACAGGCAGGGCTGACCATTTAAACAATTTTTAATTTGATATTTTAATTCTGGGTTTTTAATTCAATTGGGCCAAATTGTTTAATAATTTTAAAATTTAATTTTATGATGTTTGTGTGTTTGTGTTTTTATCTTGGCTGTACACCACCCTGAGTCCTACGGGAGAAAAGCGGTATAGAAATATAATAAATAAATAAAATTTCACCCCTGATTCAGAAGATTAACCGGTGATTTTGATGCTCTTTCTCCCGCTTGGAGCCTCACAGATGCTTTTGGATGCTGGTTTCCAGAATTCCCAGTTAGGCCAGGCCTAAGAATACTGGAGTTGCTGGGTGTTTATGAAGCCAAATTTAAAAGGGGAATGTGGTTATTACCCTCACTGGGTTGGCTTCAGTTCTCTCTCCTGCCAAGCCTTGGGAGAAATAATGGACGCTGCTTGCTTTAAAGAGTCTTTTTCCAAGGCCAAATTCCAGGTTTCCCATAATCCTCAGCCACAGCTATGCAGTTAGCAGAGACAGTTAGATTTTTTTAACTCTGCAAAGTTCCAAAAACTACTTTTTCATTAAAGTTGATTTTGTTCTTGGAGTCTGGCCACACTATTGCATCAGCCCTTTTGTGCAGTGCCCTTGAGCATTAGCTTTCAAAATAAAGTAAATTTTGGTCCAACTCAGCTGGCAGCTATTTCAGATCTGTGGCAGACTCTGGCATTAACTGGCCCCTGGGATTTTCTCTTTAATCACTATGCAAACAAATCTCAGATTTATTTGTTTCTTCAGCCACAGTTTCCCCCAGGGCCACTTTCAAGCATGGAGTCCCCAAACCTCTCAATTCTAGATGACAGATTTAATTCGATCTCTGCCCCTGTTATTATGAATCACATGGGGATTATTTCCCTTTCATTTCCCTCCAGAGAATTTCCCAACAACCTTTGAATCCAAGAACTACTTGAATTATCCAGGGATCCCCCCTGAGAGGGAGAATTATGATAAAAGTTTCAGCTCTGCTGTTGGGCTGAATCCTCCAGGGGAGACTTTGGGCAGAGAAAAATGGAGTTTGGGGACAGGCAGAGTCTGTGCTCTTGAATCTACGTCTCTCTCCTTTTCAGATGAAGCTGAGTTTTCTCTGTGTTTGAAGAAGGAAAGCAATTGGATCATATTCCACCTTATGAGAGTCCTTTGAATTCTTCTAATTCTTCTTTAGAAACAGGAAAGGGATTCACTGATTCACGCCATGAATGATGGACCTCCTGCTTCTGCTTCTGATGCTGCTGGTGTCCCATCCAGTCTCTGGGAAGCTGAGAATGAAATGCCCGCTGAGTTTGGGGCACCAGGATGGAAAACAACCACAGAGCTTTTACAGCCCAGGAGACCATCTCATTGGTATAGTCTTCAGTGGAGAAGAAAGATTTCAAGTAAAGTTGCTTTTCAACCTGGCTCCTCCTCTTCAGTTTGTTTTCCATGATCTGTAAGTCATTCAGGGTGATGGAGTTGCACTCCCTCCATTCTAACACTCTCCTTCTTTTCTGTTTTTTATTTTACATTTATTCCTATATTGGGGAATATGTCTAATTTCCTGAATGATTTTGATTTCCATGGCTTCTCTCTTTTCTCTGATTTTGTGAAAAAGACTCACATCTAAAAATGGATCTGAAAAAGAGCTGAAAGTATTCCAGATTATTTTCTTCTCTCAGTCCAATACTTAATTTATCACTTGAATAATGGATTTACTTAAAGAAGTGATGGAATCAGTTGTAGTTGCCGTACCTCATCCCATTTCCATATTTGTGTAACTGATCACTGGTTTTGGATCAATGTTATCTTAAGGTTCAGTAGGCTTGTGGAGGATTATATATTAAAAACAGTATTTATTGTTGCTTTTGATTATAATAATATGTTTTAACAATAGGAATGCTTATGGTTTTTCATATGGCTTACGATTCATTTTCAACATTCAAACCATCAACAAGAATTCCCAGCTCCTGCACAACCTCACACTGGGCTACAACATCCATGACAACTATTTGAGCACTTTCCACACTTCAGATATCTTGCTGGACATTCTCTCCACTGGAGAAGCCAATGTCCCCAACTACAACTGTGGAAGGAAGGAGAACTTCCTGGCTCTGATTGACAGAGCTGACAGGGGCATCTCCATCCAAATGTCAACATTAGGAGGCACCTACAAAATCCCGCAGGTTTGTGTGTGTGTTTCTCCCTCTGGTAAAGTGAGGGGTGGGTGGTGTTGGCTGAGCAATAGATGCAATCATGTCTTCTCCATGGAATTCAAGAGCTGCTTTTCTCCATATTCTCAATATTTTACCCCATTATGTTCATGTTGAGATTAATCATAAAAGGCCTGAAATGCAAGCAATACATTCCCTGGAGAAGACATTCTAACAACTAGAATTTAACTGATCATAAAATATCCCTGGTTATCTATTGGCACCTTCATTTTCACAGATAAATAATGCCTGCCCTATCCACTGGGTTAGAAGTTGGCAATAGTAGCATTTTATCCATCTAAAAAGTGGAATAAAAATTACTCTAGAAATTATAAACCAAATAGACTAGCAGATATTGTGGCTAACATTTATGCCATGATCCTCTTAGTTAAACTTGAGAAAAATGCATTCTTTGCAGAAGAACCAGAAGGTTTTAGGTAGAGTGAAAAGCTATATAGATTTTATAAGAAATAATGGATACGTTAATAATCTAATATTGGCAACAAATTTGTCTTGAAATATCTCATCTATTTCAGTGAGGTAAAATAAGTTTTGCAGGCTTTCAAGATGTTACTGCAGCATTTGACTCAATAAACAGAGAAATATGATGGAGAAAATGGATGGCCCTCAAAATGGAGCTCAGCCTGTTGGCCCTGATCCAAGCCCTTGTTTGAGAGGGAGGTTTGGGCTCAATGGAGCCATGAGAAGAAGGATCTATGCTTAGCAAGGGGGAAGGGAAAGATGCATATTTGAACCTTGTTCTTCAGTCTAGATATGAATGACTTACTGGGACTAACGCAGGGTCAAAAAGCAGATCATAAATAAATGTTATTTCATTCTTTGACAAAAATCACTAAATTAGTGGACCAGTGAAATGCAGTGCATGTAGTAGACAGTACTTGGATTTCAGAAAGGCTTTGAGAAAGAAACCGCAACCTATTTCTCGGGAAGCTGAAAATATGTGGGATAGACAGCATCACCCCCAGATGGGCTCAGCCTTTGGTCCTCAATGGAAATGGAAATGGAAATGCATGGAGGGCCCAGTTCTCTTCAACATCTTCATCAATGATTTGGATGAGGGGAGAAATGGGGAAATCATCAAATTTTCACATGACACTAAAGTGGCAGGAATAGCCAACATCAAAATAGGCTCAAGATCCAGATAGATTAAGATCCTTCAATCCTTATTTAACTAAATGAAATTCATTGTAGAGAAATGTAATGTTTTACACTTAGACTAGAAAAACCAAATGTACACTTACAGATTAGGTGAAACCTGGCTCCATAGAGTAACTGTGAGAGGGATCTTGGAGTCCGATTGGACAATCACTTAAATATGAGCCAGCAATATGTGGCTATAGAAAATCAGAGGCCAAGCATTTGCTCTGATCAAAGATGTTTCCCCCGCTCTCGCAGAGAGCTTTATTTTTTATACAGTTTTACACAGGCAGATAAAAGGCAGGACAGCAACAGCATTTTAATTGGAAAATCCTCCTCCCTGTTCCCTCACTCAGAAGGAAGGTCAGATAACACAGACCAGAGCCAGAATAAGATCATCCAGGAAGAAGATCCATGACACCAGAAACGGAAGCAGTTTGCTGCATTCTGCCTGAATTAATTCTTCCATCCCTACATGTGGCAGCAGCCAAAAAAGCTAATTCAGTCCTAGGCTGCGTTAACAGAGGGATAAAATCAAGATCATATGAAGTATCGGTACAGCTTTATAATGCCTTAGCAAGACCACACTTGGAATAGTGCATCCAGTTTTGGCCACCATATTATAACAAACATGGAGAGACTCTGGAAAGAGTGCAGAAAAGAGGAACTAAGATGATTAAGGGCCTGGAGACTAAAACTTATGAGGAACAGTTGCAGGAATTGGGTATATCTAATGTAGTTACCAAAAAAAAATTTTGGAAAAGTTTTTCAGTTTTATTTCTTATACACATAATATAAAATGTACATTTTCTTATACATAATTAATCCTACATATGCATGTTTTCCTTAAAGAAAGCATTAAAATAAGGCATTTTAATTACATTCGGAGTTGCTCTTCTACCCTTTCTTCCCTCAACCCTTCTTCTTCTTCTCCTCTTTCCCTTCCCTCCCTCCATTCTCTCCTACTTTCTCTTCCTTCCTCCCCTACCTCATCCTACTTCCCCTTCCTTTCCCCCATTCCTCTCTTCTTTTCCCCCTATTCACCTTCTCTTCTACTCCTATCCCCTACCCTTCCTTCCTCTCCTTTTCCCTTTCTTCCATTCCTCTCCCTCCCTCTCCTGTTTTTACCCTCTACTCCTCTCTTCTTTCTACCTTCTTTGCAGTCGAATATTCTTCTTTGGTATCCGAACAACTCCTGTATTCTAATAGTATATACTTTCTTTCCATTTCTTTTCAGATTTATTCTATCAGTATTTATCATCATAATTGTACACTTATTCTTATTATCTTCTTTCTTTTCTCTCCTTCCATCCCCCTTTTTCATTTACTCTGGTGTCATCTGGGTTTCTATTTCTTTTTTATCCTCTCCCTCATTTAACTTTCTATTATCTAAATCATTTGTCTATCCTCTTATCTTCATATTTCTTTTCTAACCGTATATAAAACCTTCCCCATGTTTGAAATACACTGATTCCTCTTTATCGCTTATCCTTAATCTATTCATTTCCGCACAGTCGAAAATCTTTTTTATTACTTCACCTTCTGACAGAATTTTTTCTGTCTTCCAATTTTGTGCAAACAATTCTTCCTGATGTTATTATATGTATAGTTAAATACACATCTTCTTTACTATATCCCTCTGGGAGAATACAAAATAAAAAACCTCTGGTTTTAATTCTATAGATTCATGTAATATTTCTTCCAACCATTTCTGTATTCTAAACCAATAATTTTTTGCTTCTAAACATGACCACCACATATGATAGTATGATCCCGGCAAATGCAAATGTTTCCAACATTTGGCTGATTTATCCTTAAACATCTTTGCTAATCTTTCTGCTGGCATATGCCACCTATAAAACATTTTATATAGATTTTCTTTATATGCAGTTGCCATTGTCAATTTATAATTCCTTTCCCATAGTTGTTGCCATTTCTCTAATTCTATTGCATATCCAAAATTTTTCTCCAATGTTATCATTGTCTCTTTTACCTCTTCATCTTCCAATCTAATTTGCAACAAATAATTATGCAGTCTTTTAATCATTTTTTCATCTTTTGCAGTCATTATCTGATCCAACTCTGATTCCCCCAAATTAAAACCATATTGTTTCAAGTCTTTATCATATCTTGATTGTATCTGCAGCTGTGTATATCAGTCAGTCTCAATCCCTTGTTTTTCTAAGTCTTGTTTCTGTTTTAATTCTCTGCTAAAATGTCTTTATATCTTACAATCTTGTCCATCTTAATCATATTTGGATGTGTCAATGCTTCTATTGTTGAAAGCCACATTGGTACTTCCATATAATGTTTTTCTTTCACTCTTTCCCATACTACCAACAAGCCATTCCTTCCACAATGTCTCTGGAAATATCCGTGAATCCGATTTTTTCCATACCATAAGAAAGCATGCCATCCTAGTTGTAGGTCATGTCCTTCCAAAGTCAATAGTTTTGTATTTCTCAATAAGATCCATTCTTTAATCCATGTTAACATCTCTGCTTGATGATACAATTCCCAATTTGGTAAACCAAATCCTTCTTTAAACCTGGAGTCTTGATGCAATTTAAGGTTAATTCTCGCTTTTTTCCCTTGCCATATGTATTTCCATCATTTTATTCAAACTTTTTTCTCCAACTTTATCGGAATTGTTTTAAAAAGAAACAACAATCTTGGCAATACATTCATTTTGATTAGCGCTATTGTCCCCATTAAAGATAATTGTACATTTTTCCATTTTTTGAAATCTGTTTCAATTTGATTTCTTAATTTATAATATAACCAGACATGAATTTTTCTTTTCCAATGTAGCAAAATTTGAGAGGCTGCCACAAAGAAGAAGAGGTCAACCAATTTTCCAAAGTATTAGATAGCAAGACAAGAAACAAAGGAGGGAAACTAATCAAGGAGAGAAACAACCTAGAACTAAGGAGAAATTTCCTAATGGTGAGGAATGGAACGTCTCCCCTTCAGAAATTGTGGGTGGTCCATCACTGGAGGCTTTTAAGAAGAGGCTGGACAGCCACTTGTCTGGAATAGTATAGACAGATACAGATGAACAGAGTTGGAGGGGACCTTGTAGGTCATCTAGTCCAAGCCGACCCTACATCATTTCTGGCAGATGATGGTCCAGTCTCTTCTTGATAGCTTCCAGTGATGAAGCTCCCACAACTTCTGAAGGCAATTTCTGTTCCATGGGTTGATTGCTCTCAGTGTCAGAAAATTTCTCCTTATTTCCAGGTTGAATCTCTCCTTGTTCAGTTTCCATCCATTACTCCTTGTCTGGCCTCCAGGTGCTGTGGAAAACAGCCTGACCCCTTCCTCTCTGTGGCAGCCCCTCAAATATTAGAAGGCTGCTATCATGTCTTCCCTGGTCCTTCTCTTCACTAGACCAGCCATGCCCAGTTCCTGCAACCATTCATCGTATGTTTTAGTCTCCAGTCCAGTAGTGGGTTCCTCCCGGTTTGGCCTGGTTCTTGCGAGCCGGTAGTGGTGACGATATGACGTCACCGAACAGTTTCTCCCCCCCACCCGCCTGCCCACCTCCTCCACCACCACCCCTGCGTTATTCTTACCTTTTATTTGGCCCCACTCCCAATCTATTGCTGCCTCCTGAGTCCCACATGATGGCTAGAGGAAAAAAAAACTGTTTAAACTCTTGCCGGGGAGCTTCAAAGGGCCACCCTACAGCTGATCACTGTTAAAAGAAAACAAATGAGTAGACCAATGTCTGCAAAAATAAATGGGTAGACCCAGTGGTGGGATTCTACTTCGGTGGAACCGTAGTTAAGTAGTTAAGCCAGTGGTTCCCAGCATGGGCGAGACCATGCCTTAGGGGGGTGGTAAGAGGCAAGAGGGGCAGCATGGGGGTGCTAAATGGCAAGGAGGGTGGCCCCCACCATTTGGCCTGTGCCTCACAGCAGTTACCTCCTTGCAAGCAAACAGCAAGAAAAAACAACTCCTTTCAGCTTCAGCATAGGCTACTTAGCCCATTGATTAGACCCTCCTGACTCTCAGCTGATTTGCTCTCAGCTGTTTTGGGCAGGGCTCAGCTGCTTGCTGCAAAGAGCTAAATTTTTAGAGCAGATTTTTTTTTCTGCTTATGCAAATCAAGCTGAAAACAAATTTGAAAGTAAAGCAGAGTGTTGGCTGTTACATTGGAAAATTAGGCAGAGGCAGATTTCTTTTCTTTTTCCTCACCAAAAAAGGTAGATGCAAACAATGGGAAATTTAGGGCAAAAGAGGAGAATTCAAGGAATTGGAATAATTGAGATACTATTAATTGTATATTGTGTTGAAAGCAGAAATGGTTAAGTTATGGTTTGGAGGAATATATGGGGGAAATTATTTCATTTATTATTATTGGTAAATATAATTAATTGATTTGAAAGAAATTGGATTGCATGGAAATAATTCGAATATTCATGTTCATATTGATTAATATTCAAAAAAGATAGTTATATAACTAATTGATTTATATTAAAATGTTGAATTTGTATTAAATAACTTTAATATTACATAATTAACCAATGTGAGGATGGATATAAAAATAGATGCCAATGGGAAGGGGTACAATATAGAATAAAAGGGAAAAATTGAATTTGATTAAGATTAGAGATGAGGATGAAGGGTAATATTGGTTTTTTAAAAAATAGATGAGGAATAAATATGGCAAAAGGGAAATATAGAAATTGTAAATTTAATTGAAATGACTAAACACTGTTTAAATTTGTGAACCGGCCAAATATTCTGTACAAAGAAAATACATTGTATGTTTGTATGTGTGTTTCTAATTATTGCTATTTATTCATATTTCTTCTCTTTTATTCTTTAAAGTTTAACAATTCATTCTTTATCTTAATATCTTTATATTTGTTTAGGGTTGCCTTTCTTCCCTTTCATCCTTTTTATTGTACAGCAATCTTTCTCCTCAAACCTATCACCTCTCTCTTTTCTTTTCTTCTTACTTTCTCTTCCTCCCCCTCTTCTTCTCCTCCCTACTTCCTCTCTTTCTCCTTCTCCTCCTCTCTTCCTCCCTCTCTTACCCTCACTCCTACTCTTATTTCCCTTCCCTTCCTTCATCCCTTCTCTTCTTTCCCTCTCTCTCCTTCTTTCTTCCATCTCTCTTTTCTTTCCTTCATCCCTCTCTATTGCTGTATCCTTTTGTGCATATGGATTACTCAGAGGGCTGAAAAAGTTATTTTTGACTGGTCCTCGCACTTTTGACCAGTCCTTGAACTTACGACTGTCCTCACATTTTACGTTTTTTGCCCTATCTTGTCACCATGCTGAAGAGAAGCAGTTGTGAAATGAGTGACAAGGTTGTTAAGAATGCTACATGGGCATAAATGTGAGGATGGTCATAAGTGTGAGGACCAGTCAAAAGTACGAGGACCTTTCAGAAATGACTTTTTTCAGCCCTCTGAGTAGTCGCTATACACATAGCCACACCCACCCAGTCACATGACCTCCAAGCCACGCCCACAGAACTGATAGTAAAATAATTTAGAACCCACCCCTGCTCCAGTCCCCTAATCCTCTTGGTTGCTCTTCTCTGCACTTTTTCTAGAATCTCAAGATCCTTTTTATAGTGTGGTGACCAAAACTGGTTGCAATATTCTACGTGTTACTAAGGCTTTATAGGATGGTATTAGTTCCTCTCTAGATCATGATTGTATCCCTCTGTTAATGCGATTTAGGATTGCATTGGCTTTCTTGGCTGCCGCTGCACTCTTGACTCATATTTAATTGGTTGTCCACTAAGATCCTCTCACAGTTTCCGCTATTATGCCTGGTTTCCTGCTTGAATAGGGGGTTGGACTAGAGGACCTCCAAGGTCCCTTCCGACCCTTTTATTTTGTTATAAGTTCTGTTATAGATACACATGTTTAGCCTGCAAAATTCCTATTGGCATACACTGATTTATACAGATAATGTGATATTCTCATACTTACACATTGGATTGTATAGACTTGGATTGTTTTGTCTTGATAATTATCTGATAATTTATAAAGCAAGTTCAAAAGTTATGGTCTTTGTGAAATGACATCATAGCCATAGATGATCAGCCAATAGAGCAAGTAACACCTTTCCTTACCTGGGGTTGTTCTCTCTGAGCCTGAATGTTGGCTGCCTCATCATCCAAGGAGCTCAGTCAGAGAAAGGGCAGGAGGGAAAGTGGTGCTGAAATGAAAACCTCACAGCTCTCCAGCTTCCTCAGCCCCAATGATTAAAGAATACGAGGCCCAGTTTTCCCCCATGTTCTTCCATCAATCGGATGTTTGGGGCTCCAGAGAAAAACCACCAGCAGAGCCAACCCAATCTCAGCCTCTGAGGAGGATCTTGGGTTGGGTAAAAGGACTCCAGCTGCTGCCCTCAGAGCTGATTTGGGAATTTACACAATTTCTGCTTTGTCTAAATTCAGAAAATATGGGCATTGGCATAAAATTTAATCTATGGAAACTGACAGACTCTGAAAATTGTGGCTGTTGGAACAGACAAAACTTCAATAAAAAAACAAACTTGGATTATGCAACTGACAAATCTTATTAGGCTTTGAGATCTGCCTGTTTCTTGTCTAACTGGAGAAAGAAGTTAAAAAATTTCCTCCAGAAAGAATCTGGGATAGAGAAGCAAAAAAAGATGCAGCAATCCTCGAAAATTATAATAGGCCCTTTATTGGAATAGAAATACTCCAGTTGATATTTGCAAGTGTTAATCTAATTGTGGTAAATTGTAGGGGAGATACAGTAATATGATATACTTTTTTATTGTTTTTTAATTTGCTTATTATTTTCTATTATTATTATACAATCTTGCTAATATTCTGTCTTCAATATTTTAAACACTGTCTGATTAACAAACTATTCTAATACATTCAGGAGAACCAGGTTGGATTTATTAAAATCTAATATTTTGGACTTGATGTGATCCCAAATATAACACAGCATTCTTCATTGCTTTTTCAGATCAATCTTGAAACTGCTTCAGAGGCTCTGAGTGATAAAAGGAAATTCCCCTTTTTCCACCAAATTCTCCCCAAAGAAGGGATCCAGTACCCAGCAATTGTCCAACTGCTCCTCCATTTCAGATGGACCCTGATTGGCCTCTTTGCTTCAGACACAGAAAATGGAGAGAATTTCATGAGGATTTTTCCTCCTGTGCTTGTCAGGAGTGGAATTTGTGTGGTTATATCACAACTGTTCTCAACAACTGGATATACAGCAGCCCTCAGGGATTCCCTCTCTAAGTGGAGACAAGTCAACGTCTTTGTACACTTCATGGAACTTGATTTCATTTGGGGGAGAATTCTTCCTTTCCATTTAACATTGATGCGTCTCCCAGGACCCATTGAAGGGAAAGTCTGGATCCTCACAAATTTTGCAGGGTATCGAATGAACAAGCGTAGACTTCTCAAATACATCCATAGTATTTGGATCTTTGGTTATCTGACCAAAAAAAGGCCAAGGGATTCTTCCTTTGAACCCCATTTCTTTGTGGAAGAAAAGTTTCAAGATTATTATTTTCTCTGTTCTCTTTCAAAGAACGTCTTTTCTGTCAAAGGCCGCAGAAGATGCACCCAGAAAGCCCCACTGGAGACCCAGAAGAAAAAGAACAGAGGAAGCTTCACAAATCACCTTCATTATTACAGTCTGATGAAGACTCTGACCCAGGCCTTGATTGCTGCTTATTCCTCCAGATGGAGGAGGGGAAGAAAGGAGGGAGAAAAGATTTTGGGGTCTCCAAGGCTGCAGCCATGGGAGGTATGGGGGTCCCGATATGGATCCATTAATCTGAGATCCTTTGGAGGAGGAATCCAGAGGAGAAGGAGGGGAACCAACTCAACAGATCTGTCCAATTCAATTACTCAGGGAATAATGGTTCCAAAGAGTAGATACCATGGCATTTTTGTTTTTGTTTTAAATTAATTTTTATTCAACATTTATATCTTTAACATCCTTGTTACATTTTTACAGCTTTCCGATACCGGCATCTGTAATAATACCTATAGATATTCTTGGTAATTATCTTTCTTTTGTTTTTATTTATTTTCAGGCCTGCTACTATTCCCAATTTCTTTATTTCTAGTAGGAGTTTTTCTCCTGTTTCCAAAGGGTCCTCTAATATAAATGCCATGTCATCTGCAAAGGCCCCTGTTTTGTATTCTTCTCCTTTAATTTTTAACCCTTTTATTTCCTTATTTCCCCTTATCTGTGCCAATAATATTTCCCATGAAAGGATGAATAAGAGGGGGGACAATGGACAGCCTTGTCTAAGCCCTTTGTTTATATCGACTTTTTCTGTAAGATCTCCACTGACCATCATTTTTCTGTTTGCTTAGAATAAATTGTCTTCATCACTTCTATAAATTTTTCCCCAAATTTCATCCCAATGAATTGATTAATTAAAAACCGCCAATTCAAGTTGTCGAACGCCTTTTGTGCATCTATCATTATTACTGCCAATTGTTTTTCTGGATGAGCCTCATAGTATTCTAGAATATTCATGATAATCCTTGTATTGTTCTTAATTTCTCATTTGGATAAAAACCCGTTTTGATCCCAATGAATTATTTTATTTAATATCTTTTTTAGTCTTTCTGCTATTGTTGCCAGGATTTTATAGTCGGCATTTAACAGTGAGATTGGCCTATAGTTTTGAATGAATTGATTGTCTGTACTTTCCTTTGGAATTAATGCTATATATGCCTCCATCCATGAATTTGGCATTTTGGCTTTCTCTAGTACCTTGTTATATACATCCAACATAATTTCTTCCAAAACTTCCTGAAATTTTTTATATACTTCCACCGGAATTCCATCTGTCCCTGGTGTTTTGTTATTTTTCTGTTTTTAATTGCCTCTCTTAACTCTGTTAATGTAATTTCGCCATTCAACATTTCCCTATCTTCATCTGTTATACTTGGCCAATTTTTTAGCTTTTTCTTTTTTCAATTTGTGGGTGAGCCATCTCCCTGATTTATTTGCCGATTCAAAATAGTTTTATTTTGCCAATTTTATATTCCTTATCATTTCTTCCTGTTCTAGTATATTAATTTTATGTTTCATTAACTCCATTTCCTTTCTGATTTCCCTGTTTTGGGGATCTTTCTGAAGTGATTATTCTAATTTTTTCAGCTTCTCCAATGTTGACATTCGTTGTTCCTTCTTCTCTTTGTTTCTCCTCACCATATACGCAACAGTTATCCCCCTTATTCATCACCTTCAAGTTTCATAGGAAAGATTAAAAATGGTTAAAAACTATTTTAATATCATTTTGAAGACAGTTTTTATCCACTTATTATCCAGGCCTCAGGTTTCTAATCACATCACACATTTTTTTCCGAGTCCTTTACTGAAATCCAGTGATATCACCAGAGTTCCCATAATCTCTTAAGGAAGTGTAATGATGTGTGAGAGTGACTTTTGGGATGAGAGGAAGAGAGGCTGCCTAGGGAAGGATCAGAGAAGAGGGGAGAATCCTGCAGCTGCATAATGGGAGAGAAAGAAACTCAGAAAGGATCCTGGCTAACTTTCCAGGCTGAGAAAAGAATTGGTGGGAGATTTGTTCTTTCAGATTTGCAAAATGTTGTTAATGTCGCATTACAATCAAGTAGAATTAGCACATCTGGAGGTGTTTTCCATCAGGATGACCAGGGAGAAGATTAGCCTGACAACTTTCTTCTTGATCAACCCATGCTTTCTGGGAATCAACCTGTTGTTTTCAAAGAGTTTATGAATCATCTTTTTTCCCCCTCTGTTCATTTTATTTTCATCTGCTCTAGAATGTTCCCTATATTTGACCAATTGTATCAATTATATACTTTTTCTATATTTTGTCAGTAAATGATTGACAATTTTTTCTCAAACTTTCTTGTTCGCTTATGAAGATGATGGCAGTATTTGTATCCTAAGTAAGCCTATTTGGAGATGAGACAATTATAGAAGAAAGATTCAATGTGGGATAAGAAACAAAGTTCTCATTTTTTCAAATTCCTGGACGTTCCTATTCTAGTTTCATCCCTTTCTGGAGAAGAATGAATTTTGGAATATTTCTCGAAGAAAACTGTACTTGGACCAAAATGGAGAGATGACGGCAGATCTGTTCATTGTGAGTTACTTGGTTCTCCCCAAGGAGGATGTCATGGAAGATATTCTGGCGTATTTTGAAAGGCAGAGACTTACTATCAACCAAGATGCTCTTTCATGGTTAAAGTTGCTCAATAAGGTGAGAGAAATTTTGGTGTCTTTTCTCTGTTTTCCAAAGCCTAAGGTCCCATTTCAAGTGGGCAAAGAGTCTCCAGGGTGGTTGGCCTTCCATGCCAGGTGGTGTCATCTAACGGAAGTTCTTCAAGAAGCGGGAGCTAAGTGGAGTGGTCTTGCCATGTTTTATGGAAACCTTTCAAGATCTTACTGTTTAGAGGTTTCTTTCTTCATCACAGTTTAATTTCATATTAAAAAACCTAATAAAATAAAATTTCCTAAATCTTTTACAGTAAACTTTATTATTAGTTTTAATAAGAATATATCATCATATTTAAATCTTTTTTCAATTCCATCCCTCTAGACTACATTAAATAGAAAAGTACTTTATTGTAATGTTAAATTCTGAAAGCAAAAGGGAGGAACTAAAGGAAGAATCTGCCAGTTGTTATACCTCCTGCATCTGTTTAGAAGTAGTCAGAGATTTCATATTTACCTCAGTGAAGACCAGAGGCTCCTTGTCTCCATCCATTTCTCCCTCCATTTTCCATGGACGGAGAGTCCTAACACCTTTTCTTTGGCATTCCTTTTCTTCTGCTCAGTCCCTGCCTCAGTCCAAATGTGTGGAAAGTTGTCATCCTGGATTTGTCAAGAGGGCTCGAGAAGGAGAGCCAGTTTGCTGCTACGACTGCGTTCCTTGTCCGGAGGGGACCTTCTCCACTCAGGAAGGTGGGTCACACTCAGGAAAATGGGAGACTTTGTGGAACTGGATCCATCCAGAACCTTTTCATGAAAGTGCAAGTTAAAAGACAGATCAAAGCTCACATAGTTTTTTTATTTTTAACCTGCACAATTTCTTATCTAAACGGAAGTAAATCAAAAATACTTCGAGAGAGGGGCTGGGAAGAGATGGGAGGAGGGGGTGGCAGATTGGGCAAATTTTATTAACAGCAGAGGAAATATCTCTTCTGATTTTTAGTTTGGATATTGTTCTGGCCCCGTGCCCAGAAATAACCCCCTCTCAGACAACCAGAGGCTAAGGAACTGGCAGGCAACCAAGTGAGATGATAACAAAAGGTCGGCAGCACTCCGCAGCTGCTTGCCAACGTCTTTATTAAAAGGTCCGTCACATACACACCACAGCTAAGACGCCGGGCCGATTCAAAACCGGGATCCACGTATCTTTGTTTTGTTCGTCACAAAGATATGGCGACAATCCCTCGCTTATATAGTCTGGTAGGAGGCGTGGTCCACCAGCTAATCACGACCACGCCTTTTCCTCTGCTGGGCTCTCCTGTCTCTCCGACGCTGGCGAGGGTCCAACCAAAACTCACTCCCCTCGTCAATGTCCTCCTGTGGCTGCGGGGACGAGCTTGGCTCTGGGCCTATCTCCTGCCCTTCGGTGTCCTCCGGAGGCATTGCCAGAGAGGAGAGTCCTGGAGAAGGAGGCCTTGCCAACTCCTCTCCCTCACTCTCAGAGTCCTCCCCTGCTGATGACGCAGGCTCAGGCAACGGAGCCACAACAGATATGTGCTGCTAAATTCACCTTTCTAGGAACACCTGAGTTCTTTGAAACTTAATGAATTGTTTGAGGTACACCTTCTGAAAGACCTTGCAATCCACTGTATATTGGATCCTCCCCTTGAGGATCACTGAGAAGGTGTCACTGGGCCATAATCTGGTGCTGTGGATAGTTATGGGGGAACTCCTGACACAAATAGTCTGCCAGTCATGTAGATGATTAAATCTACAGCTGACAGAGGGGCTGAGGCATGGGTGCAGAACACCAACTTTGTTAACATAACATCGATCCGCTAGAACAACCGCGGAGCATCAAAGAACACACACATAAACAGACAGCTGCTTAAGAACTAGAGCTGTCAGGCAACTAGCCAATCAGTGAGTTAGGAATCTCCTGCTTATCTCAGTGCCGCGCCTAAACCAATCAGCGCCGGCTGGCAACACAGCCCCGATGAGGGAAGCCGTAACTTCAAGGACTCAACATAGATCAATCAATCAATCATCAGAACAGAGCTGGAAAGGACCTCGAGATCTTTAGTTCTACCCCCTGATCAAGCAGGAGAGCTTATGCCCCTTCAAAGGAGTGACTGTTGAATGAAATGGTTAAGAAATACTTCTTGGAAAATGCCTGCGGTATCAGCTGTTATCCAAAGAAGGCATTTCTTGTAAGATAAAAGGACAGAATATTGAAGAAATATTGCTTTTTTTTTTTTTGCTTTCTCAGATACTGAAAAATGTGCCAAGTGCCCAGATGATAAATACCCAAATAAGGACCGAGTTCAGTGTATCCCCAAAGTTATAACCTTCCTGTCTTATGAAGAACATCTGGGCATCATCCTGGTCTCTTTTGCTCTACTCTTGTTCCTAAACTCAGGCTTTGTTTTAATCATCTTCATTAAATACCGAGAAACTCCCATTGTCAAAGCCAACAACCGGGACCTCTCCTACATCCTTCTGGTCTCCCTCCTGCTTTGCTTCTTGTCTCCTTCTCTCTTCATTGGTCAACCAAGGAAAGCCACCTGCCTTCTCCGACAAACGGTTTTCAGCATCATCTTCTCAGTTGCCGTTTCTTCTCTCTTGGCCAAAACCATCACAGTAGTGCTGGCTTTCCTGGCCACAAAACCAGGAAACAGGGCAAAGAGATGGTTGGGGAAGAGGTTGGCCAACTCCATCATCCTTTCTTCTTCTGCTGTCCAAATTATCATCTGCTCCACCTGGCTGGGAGTTTCTCCCCCCTTCCCTGACTCTGACCTCCACTCCCAGCCTGGAGAGATCATCCTGCAATGCAACGAAGGGGCCGTTGTCATGTTCTACGTCACCCTCAGCTACATGGGCTTCCTGGCTGCCATCTGCTTCACGGTGGCTTTCCTGGCCAGGAACCTGCCTGGGGCCTTCAACGAAGCCAAGCTGATCACCTTCAGCATGCTGGTCTTCTGCAGTGTCTGGGTGACTTTTGTGCCCACTTACCTGAGCACCAAAGGGAAATACATGGTGGCTGTGCAAGTCTTCTCCATCCTGGCCTCCAGTGCTGGTCTGCTGGGCTGCATCTTCAGCCCCAAGTGCTACATTATCCTTCTGAGGCCAGACCTCAACACAAAGGAGCAGCTCACAGCCAGAACAAATGTAAAACATGAGATATAAACCAAATATGATAGTGGAAGAATTGTTAAAAGTTTTTTTTTTGAAAGGAGATACTATTTCCATTTAGATAGTATGCAGGAGTCAAAGAAAATCATATCTATATGTTTCAAATTAGGAAATTATTGAATTCTTCACAAAGGAGCAGCTTACAGCCAGAAGAAATGTGTAAATGTGAGACTGAGGAATTTCAACTTTTAACATTTTCCACAATCCAAACATAGAAAATGGTCCAAGCTCTTCTCCATGCATGAGTTGACGAACTATTTTTCTTGAAAGAAATAAAGGGTGTGTGGAAGTTTGTGAGGAGACAAATTTCTTGGAGAAATGGGAGCATGTTAGCGAGACAGAAATATAGAAGGAATGTATGGAGCAACATTGATGCCCTCATTTCTCAGTACATTTCACCCAAACTACTGTGGCAACGCAACTGAGACATTTCACTTTGTTTGCACAATAACTCTTTCTTGAGGGTAGCAACAATACAAGGCTGGGGAGGTAACTTGAGTCTAGCTAATTCTTTATATTCATGCTCACATCATCTATTAAATGAAACATGCATACAGTATGTATGATTGTCCTTTTCTCCTCCTTTCCTGGAATGTATAAATATGAGTGCATCCTTTTGTCTGTAAGATATCCTCCCACTATTTTCTGGGGAGAAATTCCTCCAATGGACACTGAATAAATAACAACTGCAGTGATTCTGGATTATTAGTTTTTTGGCTCCTGTGTTTGATTCCATAGAAACTGGTGTCAGGAGTGGGATTCACAATCTTCGACCTGCCACCAGGGACAACAGATGGGACAGCCCTATAGAGTGAGTGTTGTGAGACTGATCCCATAACCCTTCCCACTGCCACATAAAGGCCACCATAGGAGCTTCTGTCAGACCACAATCTGTGTCCAAGTGTCTCTTGTGGCTGAAAAGTTTTGGGGTCCCTTCCGTCCCAATTTCTCAGCCACCCTGGCCCTGCTGTGAGCTCAGCCGAGCGATGTCCGGAGGTGTCCAGGAACTGAGGGAGAATTTCTCTTTGCAGAGTGGGACCCTCTGTGTGGAAGAATGGAGACTGACCTGGAGGCTTTGTGCAAACTCTCTTTTTCCTTTGTCTGAATGGAGGAATTCCGCTGATTCTAGGCAGGGAAGGAAGGAATTGGATGATGGGGCTCCTGGAGACTGATTGGGGAAGGAATTTTTCCCAAAGAAACAGAGAAACCTCCTGTGTCCCAGGGCTGGGAGTGGGTCTGATGCCCCCACAGGGGCCCCCAAAGGCTGCAAAAAAAGGAGTGTGTGAAATTAGAAAATTAAAAAAAACTCTTCCTCCTTGTAAGAAAAGAAAGTCTTGTATCTGCACAAGCCTAGGACAGATTCCATGCAAACAGAAGCAGGAAAGACAGTTTTTATTTTTGTTAGACTTTTTTTCCCAGTGTTTTATTATTTTTTCAAATAACTAGAGGAGGTGAACATGTCCACCTATTCTTCCTCTTTTCCCCACAACAATCACCCTGTGAGGTGGGCTTCTCTGAAAGAGAGTGTCCGTCTCGAGATCAGCAAACAGGCTTTCAGGGCTAAGGCAGGACTTGAACTCAGGATCCCTTGCTTCCTAGCCTGATGCCTTAACCATTGTGAGTGTTAAGGCAGGGCTGATTTGGGGCAAAGGCCCTGCTAGTCACCACTGACAGCAGAACCCCAAGTCCCCCCCCCCGGGTCTTTCTGGGGTAGAGCAGCCCCATCCGAGAGCAAAGGAGAGAAACTCCTGGACACAGAGAGCCCCTCCCCCCAACACAGCCCCTCCTCTTGCCAGGGTTCAGCTAAGACTCACTGCCTGTAGGGGGCAGCATAGAGTCTGGCCCTGAAGTCCTAGCTGGGCCCTGGGAATTGAAATCGGGGCCTCCAGGTGATTGGCTAAAAGCCCCCAACCACCTTTGATGCCTAAGGCGGGACTAGAACTCAGAGTCACTTACTGATTTGTTCAAAGTCACTAAAGCCCCACCTTTTCTTGACAGGTTGCAAGATAGGTTGGCCACTGCCTTCTCCTCAACCTACCCCTGGCATTTCCTGGTGGTCTCCCAACCCTGCTTAAGCTTTTCCACATCAGCCTGCTGCTGCATCCTACAGGTAGTCCTTGATTTACGACCAGAAATGGCACTGCTAAGCAAGGCAGTCGCTAAGTGAATGTTTATTGCCACAGTCGTTAAGCAAATCACTGGGGTTGTTGAGTGAATCCTGCAGTCATGAAACAAACGCCATTTCACCCACTGACTCTACTTGTCATAAATCCATGTTGATTGCCAGGCACCCAAATCGTGACTATGTGTCCAAGGGGATGCTGCGCTAGTCATAAGTGCGAGGACCCGTCATAGATGGCTTATAAGAGTTTTAAGAGTTGGCTCATCAGTGGATAAGCCCCGCCTCCAGGTGAAGGCAGCCGGTTGGTGGATATTGTTCAGATCTCAGGCCCGGGCCAATCAGAGCCTTGGCTTGCGACGTCAGAGGTTCCTCCTGAGCTCATTGGCTGGAGCTCACCATGGCAACCTCCAGCATCCTTGGGGAGTCTGGACCACATCATGGAGGCTCTGCTCAGCATCCCTGGAAAGTGGCTGGATTGGATGGCAGCACTGGGGGCATCACAGGGCCTCCCTCGCCTGGGCTCCTCAGGAGGGAGAGACCCTCCCCTTTAAGGCAGAATTAAGGGGGGGAGATGAGTGAAATGGGGTCCAACCAAACACGACAGACGTGCTGATACCTGCCGTGTCTGCAGCCTCCATACCTGTCACCAAACTCCTCATCCACCATCTCGAAGGTCCTTGTCTCAGGAAAGGGGCTGAGGCCGGGCGGCTGGGGGGCAGCGATAGGAACTAGGGAAAAAATTGGCTTTGGGATGTCCCAGTTGGAGGCATTGAGACCCCAAAGCTGGAAACTGAGCTGGGGAAATTAACCTAAAAAGGGATTTCATTGGCCAGATGTAGTTATTTCCCAAACAGACTCAGCCTGGTGATTGACTTATTTATATATTTTTATTTTCTATTGCTTAGATTTTCATCCATCTTTATTGTTTCTCTAAATAGGTCAAGACATGAACATACTGAAGACATCTTCACCCTCACAACAAGCTTGTGAGGTAGGCTACAGCTGAGAGGGTGGGACTGGCCCAAGGTGACCCTCCAGCTTTCGTTCCTTGGATGGGACTGGTGAGTACTTGGAGGGGGGGCTCTTTCCTAATCCGAATGGTCACCTCCTCCTTTCCCTGTGATCAGAAGCCCCCTAGCAGTGCCAGAGATGGCCGAATTGATGGATCGCTGATTCTGGCTCCTTTGGAGAGTTTTGATAGATGAGATGCCTCCAATTGGAGCCAGAATCAAATGGGAAGTTGGGACAGTTTGAAGGGAGACCACTTGTGATGAATTATGTGTTTCTCAAACTGGGCCCCTTGAAGGCATCTGCAGATTGAAGGCAGATTTAAATTATCGTCCTGTCTCCAACCTTCGCTTTATTGCGAAGGTTGTTGAGAGTGTGGTTGCACGACAGCTGCCTCAGTACCTGGATGAATCGGCCTATCTAGATCTGTTCCAATCAGGCTTTGATGATTCGGTTGATGATCTCTGGAGGGCTCGGGACAGGGGTTGTTCCTCTGTCCTGGTCCTATTAGACCTGTCAGCTGCTTTTGATACCATCGACCAAGGAATCATGCTGCGCCGGTTGGAGGGGCTGGGAGTGGGGGGCACCATGCTACGGTGGGTCTCCTCCTTTCTCTCCGACCGGTCACAGTCTGTGTTGACAGGGGGGCAGACGTCAACCCCGAGTCCCCTTGTATGTGGGGTGCCACAAGGGTCGGTCGTCTCGCCCCTCCTGTTCAACATTTATGTGAAGCCACTGGGTGAGATCATCCGTGGTTTTGAGATGAAGTACCATCAGTATGCTGATGATACTCAGCTGTACATCTCCACCCCAGACTACCCCAACGATGCCGTCGAAGTGATGTCCCGGTGCCTGGAGGCCGTACGGATCTGGATGGGGAGGAACAGACTCAGGCTCAACCCTTCCAAGACCGAGTGGCTGTGGTTTCCGACATCCCGATATAGTCAGTTGACGCCATCTCTGACTATTGGGAGCGAGTCATTGTCCCCCACAGATGGGGTTCGCAACTTGGGCATCCTCCTGGACTCACGACTGTCTTTAGAAGAGCATATGACGGCCGTGGCCGGGAGGAGTTTTCATCAGGTTCGCCTGATTCGCCAGTTGCATCCCTTTCTGGATCGGGATTCGTTACGCACGGTCACTCACGCCCTCGTCACCTCACGCCTGGACTAATGTAATGCTCTCTACATGGGGCTCCCCTTGAGGAGCACCCGGAGGCTCCATCTGGTCCAGAATGTGGCCGCGCGGGTGGTGATGGGAGCGACGTGGCGCTCCCATGTGACTCCACTCCTGCGCGAGCTGCACTAGCTTCCGGGTGCGCTTCAAGGTTCTGGTTACTATCTTCAAAGCACTCCATGGCTTAGGACCAGGGTATCTTCGGGACCGCCTTCTGCCACCAGTAGCCTCTCACCGACCAGTCCGTTCCCACACAGAGGGTCTCCTCAGGGTGCCATCAGTCAAACAGTGTTGACTGGCGGCCCCCAGGGGGAGAGCCTTCTCTGTGGGGGCACCGGCCATCTGGAACGAGCTCCCCCATGAGATAAGGAGGATACAGGACCTACGTTCCTTCTGCTGTGCTTTAAAAACATTCCTATTTCATCAGGCTGGTCTGGTTTAAACCTCCCCTTTATAATGGGTTTTTAAATGTTTTATATGATTGGATTTTAAATTTTTCAGCCTAATCATTTAATTTATCTTAAATATTTTTAACTTTTGTATGTTCTGTATTTTATTTGGCTGTTCACCGCCCTGAGTCCCTTCGGGGAGTAGGGCGGTATACAAATTTGATTAAATAAATAAATAAATAAATAAATAAAGCTGGTTAGCAAAATGTCCCCTAAACTGAGAGAGGAAGTGACTGTGTCTCTCCATTTTTCAAACAGGTCAGCACCAGGGAAGAAAAGGTCCTTTGGGGAAAATTCTTGGGGTATCTCTCAGCGAGCAGTGATGGCCTCCATCTCCAGATTAACCAGCTGAGAGATTCCTTTGACTTTCAGATCCAGGAATTCAAGAAAGACAAACGACAGATAGAAGAACAGCACTATTGTCTCAAGCAGACTGTGGATCAACTTCAGACCAGAACAGAAGACCTGCAGAAAACTTTGCTGAAGAACAAAGGAAGGTTGGACTCCTCAAAGAGGTCTGGAACCTTCTTAAGAACTTAAGAAGCACCTCTAGAGTCTTCAGCATGAACTGGCTGAGAGGGACCAAAGTTACACCTTGTGGAGAAAAGCCACTCCAGCCAACTGATGCAGAAAGTCACCCCACTTCAGAATGTAAGGGAAAATGAGAAGAAGCACCTCAACAATCGGCATCAGCAGCAGACCTGTGTTTACCAGGCCACAATGAAAGACCAGCAGAAAACTCTGGAGGACAAGAGAGAAGGAGTCAACCATGTCAGAATGGCCATCCAAGAATTAGAGCTTCAGAACAGGCGTTTGGAGAAAGACAGGGAAGATCTCCACAGAGAGGTCACCAGCCAAGTGGGCCCTCTTCAGAAATGATCTTGGCATTCCTGAGTGACCAGCACATGGGAGAACTTTGCTGGCACTCTCTCCTCATAGCTGGAATGGAGGAATGGCGGCTTTCATTTGAGAAAGAAAAGAGACTCTTCCCCTCCCTTCCCTTGACTTGCCACCCAGTGTGCCAGGAGAGTCATGGGAGCCCCACCCTTATCTTCACTTTGCCAGTCACTGCAGGACTGTCAGCTGTGCTGAAAGCCTCCCAGCCTCCCAGCATCAGGGCCTGAGAGCACTGAGGAATCCCAGGGCTCCAAGCCAAGAAGGAGGCTGGAGGTGATGGCCGTGGCAGTGGTGAGGTGAGGTTGGTAACAGTAAGTCCCCAGGCTCAGCTCCAACCTTCGGAGTGCCGTATGAGGCTGAGGGGCAGCAGTGATGAGAGTGAGGGCTCTGCTGTGGGGAAAGCAGAGATCTGGGAGCCAGAACCGAGCACCCAAACAAGCCGAGCAGCTGGGAGCAGGGCAGCCGCAGGAGAGGAGGAGAGAGGAGAACAGCTAGAAGCTGAAGTGGGAGCTGAGGGGTCTGCAGGAGATGCCTTGAGTCAGCAGAGACCCCCGGAGGCCACAAGGCTGATGGAGCTGGTGGCAGAGCTGGAAGACAGGGCTGGGTTGAGGGTCTCGGGGGCAGGCAGAAGCTCCGGCTGCTCCAGAGGCTGCAAGAGAGGAGCAACAGGAGGGGGAAGCCAGGAGCCACCAGGGCCAACTAGAGCTGGTCAGTGGCCAGTGGGTGGAGAAGTCGTCTTAGGGATGGAAGAACATAGGAGATAGATTGAGAGGGCTGGAAGGGACTTTGGAGGTCTTCTAGTCCAACCCTCTGCTCAAGGCAGGAACTTGATACCATCCGGTTCTCTTCTCCACTTTGGAAACTTCCAGAGATGGAGCCCTCACTCCTTTGGGAGGCCACCTATTCCATCGCTCGATTGTTCCTACTGACTGAAAATTTCTTCTGACTTCTAGACTGGGTCTCTCTTTCACAAACTCCCCCCCCCCCATTTCCTCTTGTCCTTCCCTCCAGTGCTCTGGAGATGAAGCCCCTCCCCTAAAAGTGCCGGAAGATTCTATCATGGCTGCCCAATCCTTCCCACCTTGTCTCAGCTAGACATAGCAAACTCCCTCAACCGTTCATCAAGTGATTTAGACTCCAGACCTTAAATCATCTTTGCTCCTCTTCTCTTCACGCTGACCAGAATCTCCACAACTTTTTCTTTTCTGGGGTGACTAGAATTGGACAAAGTATTCCGAGGGTGGTCTGACCAGTGAGACATAAAGCTGTACCAGAACTTCTCGCCATCTTGGATCTACCCCTCTTTTATTGCTGCCTAAGGCTGCCTTGGCCTCTTTTGTCAGCTGCAGCAGAGTCCTGGCAGATCCTTAAGTGCTTTGCCAGGAGATCCTTCCACAGGGACCACTGCTGAGCCAGGTGCCGCCCGTTCTGTAGCTAGGCATTGGGCTTTCCTGCTAAGGATCCTGCAGATCCTGGCTTTTCTCACCCGTGAATGCATCTTGCTAGGGAGGGTCCAACGTTCAACTCTGTCAAGATCCTTCTGGATAATTGAGCTGATGTTCTAATAATTCCCACAAGCTTGGTGCCATCTGCAGACCTGATGAGTTCCCTTTCCATCCCCTCACCTAGATCATTGAGGAAGAGGTGGAAGAGTTCTGGGCCCAAGGCAGGACCTGGAGGAACCCCACCGAATGCTTCCCCCCATGTAGATGTAGCTCCATGAAGGACCACTCACTCGGTCCGGTTGCTCAGCCACCTTAGGAATTTTGTGCCTATTTGGAATTGTATCCCGATTCTATCTCTCTCGGTGTTTTTTCCATATTTTGGTTTTTCTTTGTGCCTAAAAAGAGATTCAAAGAAGGAATTAAGCATTTCTGCATTTGCTATTTAGGTCATTGACACGTGGAATCCTTCCCAGTCTCTCTAGAAACTAGAAACAGATTAACAGAGTTGGAAGGGACCTTGGAGGTCATCTAGTCTAACCCCCTTCCCCCCAATCTGGAGACCCTACACCATACACGTGCACGTGCTCAAGATGGCGCCGCCTCCCTGAGCCCCGATAATGATGGGGGTGACTTTGGGCCATCTGAAGTCTTCGGGGGCAGGACGGATCATCACTACCCCCGACCCGGCTGTCTGAACTTCCCGCCAGCCAGCTGAGAGCTTTTCCGCTCTTCGTGATGCCATGGTTGGGGCGGGATCGGCTTTTTTCTTTTCTACCGGCGCTTCTCTGTGTCGCGAGGATGAGGAAACTAACGGCTGTTAGATCGGAGGCAGCAGCGGCGCCCGAGTTGTGGTGGTTTGCTGCCTTTCCTCCCGCTGGTGATGAATGGGTTACTGGGAAGGCTGTGGTCGGCGACGACCTCTTTAACAACAAAACAATCCTTATCGATGCAATAGAAACTTCCTATTACTTTTAAAGCCTCCATTTCAAAACTTCAGCACCCTGGACAGCGGAGATAGTAACGACATTAGAACAGTGCTGTGTTAGCCGTTAAACAACAAGTTAAACCATTAATTAGTTTTGGAAATCCTGATTGTTGCTGCAGGGATATTTTCTCCATAAGTACCACCACAGGAAACCCCCTCCCTTTCTAGACTGTCATAGAATACTTATTTTCTACTGAAGGGGTGGTTCCCATAATGACATCTGATTTATAAAAAACCAGTTGAGATTTAAAAAAAAAAGCCCATGATGGCTTCAAAAAGGCAAGCGGACGATTTTAGAATTATATCTCAGCTGCCTCATATCAAACACATTTCCCTCATCTGGTTTCAGAAAATACTTCTATTGTTGACCATCTAACTGATTATCCCACAGCAAATACATCTTCCTAATATTCCATTTCTAATACATCTCATCTTCTTATATCAACATCACCAACAAGAACATATAAACCAGCCTTATACTTCATCATCTCTTTCAGTCGGATGGAGAGTTTTAATAGCTAGGATACAGATTTTGCAGGAGTCATTACATCGCTCTTCATCACCAGATGGATTGGCACATCAGAACATTTACAATCTAACCAACTACTTTGTAAAGGTGTCCTTGACATTATTTCCTTGATGTTCTTGAACAACATAAGACTCCTCCTACTGTTACTAAGGACAATACAACATCTTCTACCAACAGCGAAACTTAATCTTCCTTCTCTCCAGGACTTTCAGAACTTATGTCATCTTCTTGGCCTTTTAATGATCACCCCTTTGTCACCGGATGTACTCAGCGGCTGAGCTTCTTGCGCTGCGAGACTCCCCCCTCTCGCAGATCTGGCCCTCCACGTTATCGAGGGCCTACCTTGATGACGGATTTTGGAATCCCAAGAGGTGGCATGTTGCAAAGAAGGGGTTGAGGGTCTTTTTATCTAATTTCTTATCTAATATCTTAAAGATTTCAAAAAAGGGGGCAGATGGGAGCGGGGTGGGTCATGTGGATTTGGGGGGCAATCCACAGAGGGATGGGTTAAAATATGATTTTTTAAAGACGATGCCAGATCCAGCACAGAGTTATGCTATAGGATATGCAGATCTGAGAATGGAAGGGCTTAATACCTGTATTGAAAGAGGTTGTTCCATCATGGTCATGGTTGGGAGGGGCAGATACAGTGGGGGCAGGGGGCCACATCATACTAGGGGAGCACGCAACCGCTGTCTTCAAGCGGTGTCATGCTCCGACCTCCAAAGCTCTTCTCGTTCCCTGGGTTGCTCAGAGTCTCAGAGCCCGAGCCTTAGGCTAATGCTATGCAATGTCAGGTCCGCAGCTAACAAAGCCCCCCTCATTTGTGAACTAATTCAAGAGGGGAGAGCGGACCTGGCAGGCATTACAGAGACCTGGTTGGGCCATGAAGGGGGAGTCCCCCTTGTGGAGATGTGCCCACCAGGTTTCCACGCATTCCATCAGCCAAGGGCTCAGGGTAGGGGTGGAGGGGTGGCGGTTATTATAAAGGAGAGTCTTGATCCTAGGGAAGCCACTGTTCCTCAGACAGCCGGATGTGAGTCCCTCCTCGTGAAGTGGGGCCATGGGTTTCAGATGGGCCTGCTGATTGCGTACCTGGCTCCCTGCCACGTAGCAGCAGCCCTACCTGAGCTCCTTGGTGTAATAGCCGAGGTGGCGGTTGAGACTCCTAGGCTTCTTGTCATGGGAGATTTCAATCTGCCATCCATCGGTGAAACATCTGAGATAGCTCGGGAGTTCATGGCTTCCATGACAGCCATGGACCTGACCCAGTTAGTTCATGGACCTACTCACACGGGAGGACACACTCTGGACTTGATTTTTGTATCTGATCAGTGGCTGAATGGCCTTGACATAGGGGATATAGTCATCAAACCCTTGTCATGGTCAGACCATTCTCTCCTTAGGCTTGACTTTCTGTCCGCTACACCCCACCGCAGGGAGGCGGAACCGATTAAATGGTTCCGCCCCAGGCGCCTGATGGATCCTGACAGATTCCATATTGAGCTTGGGCCATTTCCTGAGACTCTAGCTCACAACTCGATTGAAGACCTGGCGGCAACCTGGGATAGGATGGCCTCTGGTGCCTTAGATCGAGTTGTGCCTTTGCGGCCTCTGACCCGGCGTCGAAGTCGCCCAGCTCCTTGGTTTTCCGAGGAGTTGAGGAGGATGAAACGCCGGAAAAGACGCCTAGAGAGTAGTTGGAGAGCCAGTCGTTCCGAATCTGACCGAACACTAGTGAGATCATTTATTAAGACCTACTTAGTGGCGATAGCAGCGGCAAAGTATAACTATTTTTCCGCTGTTATTGCGTCGGCAGATAATCGCCCAGCCACCCTGTTTAAGGTGACCCGCTCCCTTCTCCATCTAAGAGCACGGGAAGACGCCTTGCAAGGTCGAGCTGAGGATTTTGTACAATATCTACACGATAAAATCACTCAGATTCGGGAAGGCTTGGACTCTGACTGGATATGTTCAGACGAAGTGATGGAGGCGAGTCTTGAGAATGTTATTTGGGATGAGTTTGACCCTGTGACCTCTGAAGATGTGGACAGGTTACTGGGGAAGTTGAACGCAACCACATGTTTATTGGACCCGTGTCCCTCCTGGTTGGTACTGGCTTCCCGAGAGGTTACCCGAGGCTGGCTCCAGAAGATAATAAATGCTTCTCTATGTGAGGGTTTCTTGCCTTCCACCTTGAAAGAGGCGGTGGTGAGGCCTCTCCTCAAGAAGCCCTCTCTGGACCCAGCTGTTCTAACAAACTACCGTCCTGTCTCCAATCTTCGTTTTGTGGCAAAGGTTGTTGAGAGTGTGGTGGCGCAGCAACTCCCACAGTACTTGGATGAAACTGTCTATTTAGATCCGTTCCAGTCCGGCTTCAGGCCTGGTTACAGCACTGAAACGGCATTGGTCGCATTGGTTGATGATCTCTGGAGAGCTCGAGATAGGGGTTGTTCCTCTATCCTGGTTTTATTAGATCTCTCAGCGGCTTTTGACACCATTGACCATGGTATCTTGCTGCGCCGGCTGGAAGGGCTAGGAGTGGGAGGCACTGTTCTACGGTGGTTCTCTTCTTATCTCTCTGACCGGTCACAGTCTGTGTTGGCAGGAGGGCAGAGGTCGACTTCAAGACACCTTATTTGTGGGGTGCCACAGGGGTCGGTCCTCTCACCTCTTTTGTTCAACATTTATGTGAAGCCGCTGGGTGAGCTCATCCGTGGTTTGGGAGTGCAATGCCATCTTTACGCTGATGATACTCAGCTTTACATCTCCACCCCAGACCACCCCAATGATGCCCTTGCAGTGATGTCCCAGTGCCTCGAAGCCGTGCGGATCTGGATGGGGAAGAACAGGCTCCGACTCAACCCTTCCAAGACTGAATGGCTGTGGATGCCGGCGTCCCGATATAGCCAGCTGATACCATCGCTGACTATTGGTGGCGAGTCATTAGCCCCCACAGAGAGGGCTCGCAACTTAGGTGTCCTCCTGGACACACGGTTGTCTTTAGAAGAGCATATGACAGCCGTGGCCAGGGGTGCTTTTTATCGGGTTCGCCTGATTCGCCAGTTGCGGCCCTTTCTAGATCGGGACTCCTTACGCACAGTCACTCATGCCCTCATCACTTCCCGTCTGGACTACTGTAATGCTCTCTACATGGGGTTCCCCTTGAAGTGCACACGGAGGCTCCAACTGGTCCAGAATGCAGCTGCGCGGGTGATATTGGGAGTGACATGGCGCTCACATGTGACACCACTCCTACGCGAGCTGCACTGGCTTCCGGTGGTCTTCCGGGTGCGCTTCAAGGTGTTGGTTCTTACCTTCAAACTCCTCCATGGCTTAGGACCTGGGTATCTACGAGACCACCTTCTGCAACTGATAACCTCCCACCAACCAGTACGCTCCCACAGGGTAGGCCTTCTCAGGGTGCCATCACTAAAGCAATGCCGACTAGTGGTTCCCAGAGAAAGAGCCTTTTCTGTTGGGGCACCTACCCTTTGGAACAGGTTACCCCCAGGGATACGAATGATCCCAGATCTTCGGACTTTCCGTCGTGCAGTTAAGACCTTTCTTTTTCACCAAGCCGGTCTGGCATAAATCTTTTCTAATTTTTTAAATCTTTATGCTGAAGATTTTTAACTGTTGAGCCAAACTGGCTTAATTATTTATATTACATTCTATATGTATGTCATTTTAACTGTTCACCGCCCTGAGTCCTTCGGGAGAAGGGCGGTATAGAAATTGAATAAATAAATAAAATAAATAAATAAAAATAAATTTCTGGCAGATGGCAGTCCAGTCTCTCCAATCTCTCTCTCTCCTGAACAGAAGAAAGCAGATTTCGCATTCAAATCTTCCAATTCTTTTTTTTAAAAAACATTTTATTAGATTATAGAATAAAATACAAAATTAAAAACAAACAAACAAAGAGGAAGAAATGGGGGGAGGGGAAAGAGAAGTGGGGGGGGAGGGAGAAATAAAAAGTGCTGACTTCAGACTTCCTCTGTTGCAGTAAAATAAAGCATTAAAATCGAATCTCGACTTTTTACTTTTCCATAATAATATAAACGGTTTTGTAAAAGAAAGCAGATTTCGCATTCAAATCCTCCAGTTTTCAGGGAGGGCAAAAGTCCCGCCTCTCTTTCTCTCTACTGGCTGCTTCTATTCCTGGCCCGCCCCCTTTGCATTGACAACCATGTAGCCAATCAAAGAGGGGGAAGAGACGGTTGCCTGGGAGCTCCCCTGCCCTCAGCCTGATGAAAAGAGGCTGAAGGAGCCAAGCCAAAGGGGGGGGGGGGGTCAAATAAAGAGCAAAATTCAAAGATTTGGGGAAATGAGAAAGAGGCAAAAGCTCCCAGAATTGCAGAGGGAGGGGAGCTTAAGACCCTTCCCCAGAAAAGGCTGCAATGAAGAGGATCTCCTCAGCTGGGGGCTCTGAAGGGGCCATAGGGGACCCCCATCTTCCTCAAAGTCACAGAGGGTCCCCTCCAGGGTGAGGCTGGTTGCCTTTTCCTTCTGGGCAACCCCAGATCCCTCTTGGAAGACCCAGCCCTGCATGGCTTCTCCCCACAGGAGCCTCTCCTGGAAAGACACTGAGCCCAAGCGAGGCTGGAGAAACCCCAGGGGCTGCATTGTCCCCCAACATTCAACCCTGGGACCCATAAACCAGGTTACTCTCTTCCCAGGAATGCCCCAGATCCCCTCCTCCTGCCTGCCCATTTTGGGCTTTCTACATGGGTCTGGGCTTTGCTTTCCCCTGGGTGACCCATGCATTGAAAGAGGTGGCTGAGCAGCATGGGATATGGTCTCCCCCATTTCCAGGATCAAAAGATGGAACATGGAAAGAGATTTTGCAGATCTGCTTCCCTTCCCCACCATGAGGCTTCCCAGCTTCCTTCTCCCTTCCCCACTCAGCCGGGCAGAGTCCTGTCTGGTATCCCTGCAAGAGCCCCCTTGCCTGGCCTCTGCATGGGAAAGGGTGGCAGGGGAACATGGGACATGGGCTTCTTCATTCCCAGGTTTCTGAAGATGGAAGTTGGATTTTGAAGATCAGCTTTCCATCTGCAACACGAGGGTCCTGAGCTCCCCTTCCCTCCCTCCTCTCTCCACATGGGGTGAGAGGCAGCCTTGATTTCTCCATTTATTTTCACTTGGCTTTTTTCTAACATCCCCTCCCCTCCCTCCCTCCTTCTCTCTCGCTCTCTCTCTCTCATTTTTTTTAACTGTGCAAAGTTTGAAAAATTAGTTTCTCACTAAAGTTGATTTTGTTGTTAGAAACTGGCTGCACTATTGCATCAGCCCTTTTGTGTGATGCCCTTGAGCATTAGTTTTCAAAACAAAGTAAATTTTGGTTCCAATTCAGCTGGCAGCTATTTCAGATCTGTGACATGCTCCGGCATTAACTGCCCCCCAGAGTTTTGTCTTTCATCACTATTCAAATAAATATCAGGTTTATTTGTTTCTTCAGCCACAGGTGCCATATATTCCCTCTGGGGCCATTTTCAAGCATGGAGCTCCCAAACCTCTCAATTCTAGATGACTGATTTAATTCCATCTCTGCCCTGTTATTATGAATCACATGAGGATCATTTCCCTTTCATTTCCCTCCAGAGAATTTCCCAACAATCTCTGAATCCAAGAACTACTTGAATTATCCAGGGATCCCTCCTGAGAGGGAGAAGTATGGTAAAAGTTTAAGCTTTCCTCTTTGGCCGAATCCTCCAGGGCAGAGAAATAGGGAGTTTTGGGACAGGCAGAGTCTGTGCTTTTGAATGTCCGCCTCTCTCCTTCCAGATGAAGCTGAGTGTTTTTCTGTGTTGAGAAAAAGCAACTGGATGTTCCACCTTGTGAGAGTCCTTTGATTCTTCTAATTCTTTTTTAGATACAGGAAAGGGATTCATTGATTCAGGCCATGAATTATGGATCTCCTGCTTCTGCTTCTGATGCTGCTTTTCTCCCATCCAGTCTCTGGGAAGCTGAGAATGAAATGCCCGCTGACTTTGGAGAACCAGGATGGAAAACCATGGAGCTACTACAGACCAGGAGACCATCTAATCAGTATAGTCACCAGTGGAGATGAAAGATTGTATACAAAGTTGCTTTTCAACGTGGCTCCTTCTCTTCAGTTTGATTTCCATGATTCGTAAGTCATTCAGGATGATGAAGTTGCACTCCCTCCATTCTAAGACTCTCCTTCTTTTCTGTTTTTTTCCCATTTATTCCTATATTGGGGAATATGTCTAATTTCCTGAATTGTTTGATTTCCATGGCTTCTCTCTTTTGTCTGATTTTGTGAAAGGGACTCAAAAAGGGGTCTGAAAAAAAGCTGAAAGGGCTGCAGATTATTTTCCTCCTTCAGTTCAATCCTTAATTTATCATTTGGATAATGAGTTTTATTTAAAGTAGTGGTGGAATCAGTTGTAGTTGCCATACCTCAGCCCATTTCCATATTTCTGTAACTGATCATTGCTTTTGGATCAATGTTGGTTTAAGGCTCAGTAGGCTTGTGGAGGATTATATATATTATATATAACAAAAGTATTTGTTGTGGCTGTTGAATATAATAACTTTTTTTTCAATAGGACTTCTTACGAATTTTTTCATTGCTTAGTATTCATTTTCAATATTCAACTGGCCAACAAGAATTCCCATCTCTTGCACAATCTCACACTTGGCTACAACATCCATGACAACTATTTGAACAGTTTACGCACATCAGATGCCTTGCTGGACATGCTCTCCACTGGAGAAGCCAATGTCCCCAACTACAGCTGTGGAAGGAAGGAGAACCTCCTGGCTCTTCTTGATGGAGCCAAGAGGGAGATCTCTATCCAGATTTCAACATTAGGAGGCACCTACAAAGTCCCACAGGTTTGTGTGTGTTTCTCCTTCTGGTAAAATGAGGAGTGGATAGTGGTGGGTGAGCAATAAATGCAATCATGTCTTCTCCATGGAATTCAAGAACTGCTTTTCTCCATATTAGCAAAAACATCAGTATTTTACCCCATTATGTTCATGTTGAGATTAATCATAAAAGGCCTGAAATGCAAGCAATAAATTCCCTAGAGAAGACATTCTACCAACTATTTAACTGATCAAAAAATATCCCTAGTTGTTGGGCATCTATTGGCATCTTCATTTTCACAGATAAATAAGGCCTGCCCCATCCACTGCGATAGAAGTTGGCAATAGTAGCATTTTATCTTTCTAAAAAGTGGAATAGAAAGGACTCTAGCAATTATAGGTCAATTATACTAGCAGATATTGTGGCTAAAATTTATGTCATGATCCTCTTAGTTAAACTTGAGAAAAATGCATTATTTGCAGAAGAAGCAGAAGGTTTTAGGTAAAGTGAAAAGCTATATAGATTTTATAAGAAATAATGGATAAATTAATAATCTAATATTGGCAACAAATTTGTTCTGAAATATCTAATCTATATCAGTGAGGTAAAACAAGATTTGCTGACTTTCTAGATGTAAGTACAGCATTTGACTCAATAAACAGAGAAATATGATGGAGAAAATGGACTGCTCTCAAAAATGGAGCTCAGAGTTGGCCCTGATCCAAGCCCTTGTGTGTATTTGAACCCTTCTTATTCAGTATAGATATAAATGATTTAGTAGGATTGATACATGGTCAAAAAACAGATCATAAATAAATGTTATTTCATTTGTTGACAAAAATGACTAAATTAGTGAAATGCAGTGCATGTAGTATACAGTACTTGGATTTCAGAAAGGCTTTGACTAAACGACAACCTATTTCTCGGGAAGCTGAAAATATGTGGGAGAGACAGCATCACCCCCAGATGGGCTCAGCCTGTGGTCCTCAATGGAACTATGTCTGCATGGAGGGAAAAAAGCAGTGGGGGACCCCAAGATTCCATTTTACGCCCAGTTCTCTTCAACATCTTCGTAAATGATATGGATGAGGGGAGAAATGGGGAAATCAACAAATTTGAAGACAACATTAAAGTGGCAGGAACAGCCTACACCCCAGAATATAGGCTAAAGATCCAGATGGATCTAGGTAGACTTGAACCCTGGGCCTATCTAACAAACTGTAATTCATTGTAGAGAAAAGTAAGGTTTTATACTTAGGCTAGAAAAATCAAATGTACATTTACAGATGAGGTGAAACCTTGCTCAATAAGTGTAACTGTGAGAAGATCTTGGAGTCCTAGTGGATAATCACTTAAATATGAGCCAGCAATATGTGGCAGCAGCCAAAGAAGCTAATTCAATCCTAGGTTGCATTAACAGAGGGATAAAATCAAGATCACATGAAGTATTGGTACCGCTTTATAATGCCTTGGCAAGACAACACTTGGAATAGTGCATCCAGTTTTAGTCTCCATATTATAAAAACGAAGTAGAGATTCTGGAAAGAGTGCAGAAAAGATGATTAAGGGCCTGGAGACTAAAATGTATGAGGAACAGTTGCAGGAATTCAGTATGTCTAGTCTAGTGAAAAGGACAAGGGGTGACATAATAGAAATGTACCAATATTTGAGGGGCTGCAACAAAGAACTAGAAGGCAAGACAAGAAACAAAGGAGGAAAACTAATCAAGGAGAGAAACATTGTAGAACTAAGGAGAAATTTCCTAATGGTGAGGAATGGAACGTCTCCCCTTCAGAGATTGTGGGTGGTCCATCACTGGAGGCTTTTAAGAAGAGGCTGGACAGCCATTTGTCTGGAATAGTATAGATAGATACAGATTAACAGAGTTGGAAGGGACCTTGTAGGTCATCTAGTCATAGAAAAACCTACACCATTTCTGACAGATGATGGCCCAGTCTCTTCTTGAAAGCTTCCCGTGATGAAGCTCCCACAATTTCTGAAGGCAACTTTATCTCTTTATTTCCAGGTTGAATCTCTCCTTGTTCAGTTTCCATTCATTATTCCTTTGTCTGGCCTTTGGGTGCTTTGGAAAATAGCTTGACCCCCTCCTCTCTATGGCAGCCCCTCAAATATCGGAAGACTGCTATCATGTCTCCCCTGGTCCTTCTCTTCACTAGACCAGCCATGCCCAGTTCCTGCAACCGTTCATTGTATGTTTTAGCCTCCAGTCCCTTCATCATCCTTGTTGCTCTTCTCTGCACTTTTTCTAGAGTCTCAACATCTTTTTTATAGTGTGGTGACCAAAACTGGATGCAGGATTCTAGGTGTGGTCTTATTAAAGCTTTATAGGGCGGTATTAGAACCTCTCTTGATCTGGATTGTATCCCTCTGTTAATGCGATTTAGGATTGCATTGGCTTTTTTGGCTGCCGCTGCACACTCTTGACTCATATTAATTGATTGTCCACTAAGATTCCAGGATCCTCTCACAGTTTCTGCTATTATGCCTGGTTTCCTCCTTGAACAGGGGGTCAGACTAGAGGACCTCCAAGGTCCCTTCCCACCCTTTTATTTTGTTATAAGTTCTGTTATAGGTACACATGTTTAGCCTGCTAAATTCCTATTAGAACACACTGATTTATATAAATAATGTGATATTATCATACTTAGACATTGGATTGTATAGACTTGGATTGTTCTGTCTTAATAATTATTGGATAATTTATAAAGCAAGTTCAAAAGTTATGGTCTTTGTGAAATGACATCACAGCCATAGATGGTCAGCCATTAGAGCAAGTAACACCTTTCCTGACCTGGGATTGTTTTCTCTGAGCCTGAATCTTGGCTCCTTCATCATCCAAGGAGCTCAGTTAGAGAAAGGGCAGGAGGGAAAGTGGTGCTGAAATGAAAACCTCACAGCTCTCCAGCTTCCTCAGCCCCAGTTATTAAAGTATCTGAGGCCCAGTTTCCCCCCATGTTCTTCCATCAATCTAATGTTTGGGGCTCCAGAGAGAAACCACCAGCAGAACCAACCCAATCTCAGCCTCTGAGGAGAATCTTGGGGTGGGTAAAAGGACTCCAGCTGCTGCCCTCAGAGCTGATTTGGGAATTTATAGTATTTCATGTTTGTCTAAAATCAGAAAATATGGGCATTGGCATAAAATTTAATTTACGGAAACTGGCAGACTTCGAAAATAGTGGCTGTTGGAACAGACAAAACTTCAATGAGAGACCAAACTTGGATTATGCAACTGACAAATCTTATTAGGCTTTGAGATCTGCCTGTGTTTTGTATAATTGGAGAAAGAAGTTTAAAAAATTATTCCAGAAAGATTCTGGGATAGAGAAGTAAAAAAAGATGCATCAATCTTCAAAAATTATAACAGGCCCTTTACTGGAATAGAATACTCCAGTTGGCATTTGCATGTGTTAATCTAATTGTGATAAATTGTAGTGGTGATGCAGTAATATGATTTACTTTCTTATTGTTTTTTAATTTGCTTATTATTTTCCATTATTATGATACAATCTTGCTAATATTCAGTCTTTAATATTTTCAGCAATGTCTGATTAACAAACTATTCTAATATATTCAGGAGAACCAGGTTGGATTTATTAAAATCTAATATTTTGGACTTGATCTGACCCCAAATGTAATACAGCATTCTTTATTGCTTTTTCAGATCAAAGTTGAAATTGCTTCAGAGGCTCTGAGTGATAAAAGGAAATTCCCCTTTTTCCACCAGATGAATCACAAAGAAGGATTCCAGTACCCAGCAATTGTCCACCTGCTCCTCCATTTCAGATGGACCCTGATTGGCCTCTTTGCTTCAGACACAGAAAATGGAGAGAATTTCATGAGGATTTTTCCTACTGTGCTTGTCAGGAGTGGAATTTGTGTGGTTATATCACAACTGTTCTCAACAACTGGATATACAGCATACCTCAGGGATTCCCTCTCTAAGTGGAGACAAGTCAACGTCTTTGTTCACTTCATAGAATTTGATTACATTTGGAAGAGAATCCTTCCTTTCCATTTAACATTTATGCGTCTCCCAGGACCCATTGAAGGGAAAGTCTGGATCGTCACAAATTTTGCAGGGTATCCAATAAAAAAGCACAGACTTCTCAAATACATCCATAGTATTTGGAACTTTGCTTATCTGCCCAAAAAAAGGCCAAAGGATTCTGCCTTTGAACCCCATTTCTCTGTGGAAGAAAAGTTTCAAGATCCTTATTTCCGCTGTTCTCTTTCAAAGAACGTCTTTTCTGTCAAAGGCCGCAGAAGATGCACCCAGAAAGCCCCACTGGGGTCCCAGGAGAAAAGGAACAGGATCTGGTTCACAAATAACTATCAATTTTACAGTCTGATGAAGACTCTGGCCCAGGCCTTGAATGCAGCTTATTCCTCCAGATCGAGAAGGAGAAGGAAGGAGGGAAAAAAACTTTGGGGTCTCCAAGACTGCAGCCGTGGCAGGTATGGGGGTCCCAATATGGATCCATCAATCTTAGATCCTTTGGAGGAGGAATCCAGAGGAGAAGGAGGGGAACCACCTAAACAGATCTGTCCAATTCAATTACAAAGGGAATTATGGTTCCAAAGAGTAGATACCATGGCATTTTAACATTACACACTCCTAATTTGAAAATGCTCTATTCTTTTTTAAATAAAATTCCTGTATTTGTGGGTTTGTGATGAGCATGGTGGAATTTCCCCTTTGTTCTGTCCCCACTGCAGGTGGGTCTGTGTGCAGCTCAAGAGGCAGCTAACCCCCCCCCCCTCTTCTCCTCCAGTGAAAGGGAGCCTGGGGTGGATCTGGGTGTTTCATAGGGAGAAAAGGGCAGGGAGAAACTGAGGAAATGCAAAGAGTGAGAATCAAATATAAATAGGAGATAGGCAGCATTAACTATCAGCCAACAAAGAAGCAGCTGGAACCTCTCCAGCGATGCTCTGTGTGAGGGACGGAGGCCTCTGGATGACCATGTGTCTCGGTCAAACCGGCTGCTTCCGTCTCCTCCAAAGGCTAAGAGAAACGGGAGTCTGGCTTCAAACCATACAATTACCGTATTTTCTGGCGTATAAGACGACCCCTGACTTTTCCTGTAAAAATATAGGGTTTGGGCTATACTTGCTGTATAAGACGACCTCTCTTCCAACGCACACCAAATAAAAATTAAAAAACATCAACTGGCTCACCCACAATGTAAAAGCAGCTGTGCTAGACCCAAAATGGCCCTGCTCCTTCCCAGCAGGAATCTCATACAGCCACAAAAAGCCCAAAAACCCAACTTTCACACTTCACATACACAAAATTCCACATACAGCTTTGTGAGATTTTGTGCGTTTGTGTAGTTAGAGCGAAACACTACAGAAACACACTAAATCTCAGAAAGCTGCACAAATATTATTTTATTTTATTTTATTTTTATATTTATATGAAAGCTAAATGTAAAACTTCCTAAACTTTAAATGGCTAGGTCTAAAAAAGAACAACTAAAAAAAACCCCAATTAACTATTTTTTTTAAAGCTCCCAAAAGGGAAAAAACCTTACCCAATAGAACAGGGGTCTCCAACCTCGGCAACCTTAAGACTTGTAGACTTCAACTCCCAGAATTCCTCAGCCAGCTTTGCTTTGCTGGCTGAGTAATTCTGGGAGTTGAAGTCCATAACTCCCTGCCTGCTTGATTGCAGGCAGGGAGATTCAGTTACTTGCTGGTGCAATGGATTGCAGGCAAGTGAAGCAAGGTAAGCGTTGCAGCTAACAGCTAAAGTAAGCAAGCTGGAGGGGGGGATTTTTGCTAACAATTAGCAGGCAAAAATTAGCAGCTGGGATCGCCAGAGCCATGTAAAAGGAAAAAACTTTTCCTTTTACATGGCTCTGGCGTGTAACTCAGCTGACTAGCGGCAACTCAGCAGGCAATTCAGCTTGCCTCCTCAGAGCCATTTAAGGCTCGTCAGAGCCTTTCGGGCTGGTCTGCCTGGTTGCAGGAGAACGACACCCGGCGTATAAGACGACCCCCAACTTTTGAGAAGATTTTTGTGCGTTAGAAAGTCGTCTTATAGGCCGTAAAATACAGTAGGCTTTTCTGTCCCCAGCCACTAGGTGGGGCTAGAGCAACAACAGCACAATAGAGACATGTTGTGGCATGACAACCTTTATAAATTTGGAGGAGACCCTGAGACTATCTAGCCCAACCCCTCCTCTCTGCAGGAATCCCAGTTAAAGCTTCTCCGACTGATGGCTGCTCAGTCTTTGCACTCAGATAATCCATGAAGAGGAGACTGAACTTCTCTGCTTTACTCGGTCAGCTCTAAAACAGCTCATCCTTTTATCATATTTTTTACTCTCCTTCAACTAAAATCTCCTCTCTTGTAACTGAATTCATTTTTCTGTGTCTGACACTCTGGAATAATAGTGAGCAGATCTTACGCTCATGTATAACCTGTGTCAGTGATTGGAAGAGGGCTGCATCCTCCCTTCTCCAACCGAGAGATTGTGTCAGTTGGAAAAGGGGCTCCCAGACTCCTCCTGATCTTCAGCTCTTCTCCTTGTTCTCTTTCCTCAAGGCTAAGAGCAGCTCCTTTGATCTCTTCCTTGGCTTATTTCTCCTTCCCTGAAGTTCACACGTAGATTTTATCCAAATTCTCCTCCAGGCTTGGTGCCTGCAAGAGGACCTGGTCCTTGAGTTGGGGTCTCCCCAAACCACAATGTTGACTTCCTGAGATTCTTATGGCTGCATTTGCCTTCTTTCCATGAACTTCTCCCTGCTGACTCAGATTCTGTTTTCAGTTAACTATGATTTTGAGATCATTTTCACAAACATACCTATGAAGTTTGGTGTCACTCATCTTTCTTCCAGTCCATCATTCATGTTCTTATATGAGATTCTATTGTTAGTCAAGTCCTAGTTGCTAAAACTCAGATATTTTTCTACTGCTTTTTATTCATGCACCCTTCTCTGTGTGGAAATCATAAATATTTTTTCTGGAAACTTGATACTCCTCTTATTAAATTTTATTTTATTCAAAAAGGTAAAATACAAACTTCCAAAAATAAAACTATTACAAAGACAAAACAAAATTAGATGAAACATTTTTTAAAAAAATTGTGCACTAAAAACAGATAAAACCACATACATATATATTGTTCCCCAGTTGAATACTGACAGATGAACATTTCTCCCCCTTGCAAAATAGGCCCACAATTATAAACTTCTACCGAGATATTTGCAACCACTTGACTTGTCACCTGTCTGCTGTATATAAAAAATGTAGTTAACAGGCAATAAAAAAAATATATTTCAAAACTTCAAAACTGTCTGTTATCTCCTATTATATTTAACTCTCAGACAATTTGCAGAGGCTTATTATGTATCACAGACCACCACAATCATTATCTCTGATCCATCCTGAATCTGTTCATGATTCAATATCTTTGTTTGATTCTTAATAATAATTTATTTCCTTAAAACTTTAATTAGGGACTTTCCCAGCAACTGCTTTGCATTCCCCAAAGTCATAGGACCTCTTATAAATGGAAACTCAATGACTCTTAAGATTTGTTTTCCAGTTAAATATGACAAGCCCATTCCCCAATCTCCCTCAATCTTCTTGAAAGGATCCATTTCTTTAGTCATCCGTTCTGTCCACTTTGAGTCTCCAGGGTCCATGGCCTCTCCAGCCATCTCCAAGCAGCCTGCCTTCAAAGCAGAATTCTCCTTCTTCAGAGATGCCGGCAGCAGATTCAGTTCCAGTCCATCCATCCAATCCATCCGATTCAACAATTGTTGCTTGCTTCTGATTATCGTCTTTAAGTTGATTTAAAACCATTGTTATTTTATCAAACTTTTAAAATGAAATTTCAAATAAGGTTTTTAAGAAGAAAAACTTTTTATAATATTTAAATTAAATGGCATCAAATTAGCTTACTCTAGGATCTACATCTTAGATCAAATCTTGCGTGAAGGGGATTTATCAACTTAACCGTATTAATAATAACATAGAAAAATTGATGTCCAATAGCAAAAAATTATCCCTAACCTTCACTTCCTGGCCCATTAATTGAAGTATATAAAGGTTATCCCTATGCTCTTGTATGGAGCAGAAGTTTGGGATTTATATTCAACCACAGTTCTAGAACAAACACAGTCCCAGCACCTGAGCTGTATTGTGGGTGTAGATCTGAGGACATCTGCTGCAGCAGTTAGAGCTGAATTGGGAATGTATACAATTCATCCACTATCCAAGATCAAAGCATATAACCACTGGCACAAAATCAATGAAATGGAGACTGATAGACTCCCCAAGTTATGCTTACTAGAGCAGATAAACTCACAATCACAAATCTCTTGGATCACTAAACTGATTAATTTTGGAAGTAGCTGTGGCCTTCCTCTCTCTTGGGAACAATTAAAAAAAAACAGCTGCCCAAAGAATTAAGGATGTAGAAGCACAAAATGACATGACTATTCTTAGTAAGGTGGGTAACTTAAAATAGCTGAGCAAATACAAACCTACTTTTCAACTAGGCAACTATTTAAAGTTATAACTGCCAAAACATCTTAGGGAGAGATTTATGCAAGTGAGATTCAAACAGCTGGACACTATGGTCAGATATAGGAGATTCCACTCTAGACCTTATAATGGGCATCTCTGCATTTGCAGAGTGTCAGAGGCAGAAGGCCTGGCTCACATCCTGTTTGATTGCTGCCTGCATAAGAGGGGGAGAGGCAGGTACCTGGGTCCATATACCAAACGAAGGACCCATTGGGAATCCCATATCAAAACGACTCACCTTATCTGCAGCCAGAATTTGAAAACAACACTTAATGCACCTCAGTACTTGAGCAAAATGGCTCGGTTGAGATCGGCATATGTGGGGCTGATTGGGGTAGACTGAAGGGGTGATAGTGAAATATAATTTTATCATATTTTATTTATCCATATATTATTGTATTCTATTCCAATCGCATTTTGAACTATATTTTATTGAAATTCCATTTTAAATTTTTTGTTTTTTGTTTTTTAGTAATTTGTGTTTGGAACTCTGCACTTTGATTATGCACTTATGCACTTTGCCCATGGACTAATCAATCAAGTAAACAAACATAACCTTCAGGTGTCGTAGGAAACATTTAAAAAGGTTAAAAATTATTTGAGTATCACTTTGAAGACAGTTATTATCCACTTATTTATCATACTATCCTCCCCTCAGTTTTCTAATCACATCACACAATTGTTTGTGAGTCCGTTACTGAAATCCAGTGATATCTCCCCATAATCTATTTGGGAAGTGTAATGATGTGTGAGAATGACTTTTGGGATGAGGGGAAGAGAGGCTGCCTAGGGAAGGATCAGAGAAGAGGGGAGAATCCTGCAACTGCATAATGGGAGAGAAAGAATCTCAGAAAGGATCCTGGCTAACTTTTCAGGCTGAGAAAAGAGTTGGTGGGAGATTTGTTCTTTCAGATCTGCAAATCTTGTTAATGTCGCATTACAATCAAGTAGAATTAGCACATCTGGAGGTGTTTTCCATCAGGATGACCAGGGAGAGTAGCCTGACAACTTTCTTCTTGATCAACCCATGCTTTCTGGGAATCAACCTCTTGTTTTCAAAGAGTTTATGAATCATCTTTTTTCTTTCTCTGTTCATTTTATTTGACATCTCCTCTAGAATGTTCTCTATAATTGACCAATTGTGTCAATTATGTACATTTTCTATATTTTGTCAGTAAATGATTGACAATTTTTTCTCAAACTTTCTTGTTCACTTATGAAGATGATGGCAGTATTTGTATCCTAATTAAGCATATTTGGAGATGAGACAAATTGTAGATTCGATGTGGGATAAGAAACAAAGTTCTCTGTTTTTCAAGTTCCTGGATGTTCCCATTCTAGTTTCATCCCTTTCTGGAGAAGAATGAATTCTGGAATATTTCTGAGAGGAAACTGTACTTGGACCAAAATGGAGAGATAAAAGCAGATATGGGCATTTGGGGTTTATTGGTTCTCCCCAAGGATGTCAGGAGGGAGGTTCTGGCATATTTTCAAAGACAGAGATTTACGATCAGAGAAGGTGCTCTTCCATGGCTAAAGTTGCTCAATAAGGTGGGAGAAATTTTGCTGTCTTTTCTCCATCTTCCAAAGCCTGAGGTCCCATTTCAAGTGAGCAAAGCCTGGAGTCTCCAGGGTGGTTGGCCTCCCATGCCAGGTGGTGTCATCTAATGGAAGTTCTTCAACAGACGGGACCTAAGTGGAGTGGCTTTGCCATGTTTTATGGAAATCTTTCAAGATCTTACTGGTCAGAGGTTTCTTTCTTCATCACAGTTTAATTTCATATTAAAAAACCTAATAGAATAAAATTTCCTAAATCTTTTACTGTAAACTTTATTATCAGTTTTAAGATGAATATATCATCATACATAAATCTTTTTTCAATTCCATCCCTTTAGACTACATTAAATAGAAAAGTCCTTTATTGCAGTGTTAAATGCCAGAAGTAAAGGAGAGGAACTACATGAAAAATCTCCTCCTGCATCTGTTTAGAAGTAGTCAGAGATTTCATATTTACCCCGATGAAGACCAGAGGCTCCTTGTCTCCATCCATTTCTATTTCCATTTTCCATGGACGGAGAGTCCTAACACCTTTTCTTTGGCATTCTTTTTCTTCTGCTCAGTCCCTGCCTCAGTCCAAATGTGTGGAAAGTTGTCATCCTGGATTTGTCAAGAGGGCTCGAGAAGGAGAACCAGTTTGCTGCTACAACTGCGTTCCTTGTCCGGAGGGGACCTTCTCCACTCAGGAAGGCGGGTCACACGGAGGAAAATGGGAGGCTTTGTGGAACTGGATCCAAATTGAAAAACAGATTGAAGCTCATATGGTTTTTTTTATTTTTAACCTGCACAATTTCTTAACTAAAAGAAGTAAATCAAAAAGACTTGGAAGGAGGGGCTGGGAAGAGATGGGAGGAGGGGGTGGCAGACTGGGCAAGCTTTACTAACAGCAGAGGAAATATCTCTTCTGCTTTTTAGTTTGGCTATGTGCTGCTAAATTCACCTTTCTAGGAACATCTGAGATCTTTGAAACTAGATGAATTGTTTATATATCCACCTTCTGAAAGGCCTTCAGAAGTTGTGGGAGCTTCATCACTGGAGGCTTTTGAGAAGACTGCCATTTGTCAGAAATGGTGTAGGGTCTCTGCTTAGGCAGGGAGGAGTGGACTAGATGACTTATAAGGTCCTCTCCAACTCTGTTAATCTGTAATCTGTATATTGGATCCTCCCCTTGAGGATCACTGAGAAGGTGTCACTGGGCCATAATCTGATGTTGTGGATAGTGATGGGGGGAACTCCTGACACAAACAGTCTGCCAGTCATGTAGAGGCATGGGTGCGGAACACCAACTTTATTAATATAACAGCGATCCGCTAGAACAACCGCGGAGCGTCAAAGAACACACACATAAACAGACAGCTACTTAAGAACTAGAGCTGTCAGGCAACTAGCCAATCAGTGAGTTAGGAATCTCCCGCTTATCTCAGTGCCGCGCCTAAACCAATCAGCGCCGGCTGGCAACACAGCCCCGATGAGGGAAGCTGTAACTTTGAGGACTCAACATAGATCAATCAATCAATCATCAGAACAGAGCTGGAAAGGACCTCGAGATCTTTAGTTCTACCCCCTGTTCAAGCAGGAGAGCTTATGCCCCTTCAAAGGAGTGACTGTTGAATGAAATGGTTAAGAAATACTTCTTGGAAAATGCCTGTGGTATCAGCTGTTATCCAAAGAAGGCATTTCTTGTAAGATAAAAGGACAGAATATTGAAGAAATATTGCTTTTTTTCCCTTTCTCAGATACCAAAAAATGCGCCAAGTGCCCAGATGATAAATACCCAAATAACGACCGAGTTCAGTGTATCCCCAAAGTTATAACCTTCCTGTCTTATGAAGAACATCTGGGCATCATCCTGGTCTCTTTTGCCCTACTCTTCTTCCTAACAACAGGCCTTGTTCTAATCATCTTCATTAAATACCAAGAAACTCCCCTTGTCAAAGCCAACAACAGGGACCTCTCCTACATCCTCCTGGTCTCCCTCCTGCTTTGCTTCTTATCTCCTCTTCTTTTCATTGGTCAACCAAGGAAAGCCACCTGCCTTCTCCGACAGACGGTTTTCAGCATCATCTTCTCAGTTGCCGTTTCTTCTCTCTTGGCCAAAACCATCACAGTGGTGCTGGCTTTCCTGGCCACAAAACCAGGAAACAGGGCAAAGAGATGGTTGGGGAAGAGGTTGGCCAACTCCATCATCCTTTCTTCTTCTGCTGTCCAAATTATCATCTGCTCCACCTGGCTGGGAGTTTCTCCCCCCTTCCCTGACTCTGACCTCCACTCCCAGCCTGGAGAGATCATCCTGCAATGCAACGAAGGGGCCGTTGTCATGTTCTACGTCACCCTCAGCTACATGGGCTTCCTGGCTGCCATCTGCTTCACGGTGGCTTTCCTGGCCAGGAACCTGCCTGGGGCCTTCAACGAAGCCAAGCTGATCACCTTCAGCATGCTGGTCTTCTGCAGTGTCTGGGTGACTTTTGTGCCCACCTACCTGAGCACCAAAGGGAAATCCATGGTGGCTGTGCAGGTCTTCTCCATCCTGGCCTCCAGTGCTGGTCTGCTGGGCTGCATCTTCATCCCCAAGTGCTACATTATCCTTCTGAGGCCAGACCTCAACACAAAGGAGCAGCTCACAGCCAGAACAAATGTAAAAACATGAGATATAACACCATTATGATAGTAAAAGAACTATTAAAGTTTCTTTTATTTGAAAGGAGATATTAATTATTTCCATTTAGATAGTATGCAGGAAAAGAAAATCATATCTATGTTTCAAAATGCGAAATTCTTGAATGACTGGAATTCTTCTAGCTCTTTTCCCTTTCAGCTCAATAAAAGAACTCTGTAAGAGTCATTCAGAGAAATTTGCTGTTCAGCAATAGCTATTGAACGTGACACCTTATAAAAAATAATTTGGGCACTTGTTCCTACAGCTAAAGAGAGAGAGAGCAGGAAGAGAGGCCAGGAGGAACCTGTGGGCACCAAGCACCAGCCTGGTTCCTGATCCTCTCTGTGAGAATGTCGGAATGATGTGAAATTCCATTTTTGACCAGCTCTCAGCTGGGGAGGGAAATCTTCATCTCTCTTATATAATTCTTTGTTGATTTCCTGATAAAACCTCCTTTGCAGAAAGTGTTCAGCAGAAGAGCTTCTGGGATTTCAGTTTGGGATTGGATTGGGGTTTTGTTGTAGGTGCTTCACACCAAAATAATAAATAAATATTAAAGTGTATTAAGAAATTGCCACTGTATTTTTTTTCTTTCATCAACTGTAGAATTAAAATAGTAGTTTTCAGGCCCTTTAATTTTCCACTCTACAATTTCTACCTAGAGCATTTTCTCTGCTCCTCTTCCAAGCTTGTCTTGTCTGTGAAGATGCCCAGAGAAAGGGGACCAGGAGACTCCCCAGGAGGAGGTTGAGGGGATCCTGTCTAAAGGCAGCCGCATCACTGACCAGGTCACAAACCTTCAATGCTGCATAATATTCATCCAGGTCCAAGAAGGAGGTGAATGGGGGGGGGGGGGGACTTCCTGGTTTTTAGGGAGAGGAACCCATGGAAGCTGTTCTGCTCTCCAACCACACAGATTGCTGATGAATTGGGAATCAATGTTTAGTTCTCAGAATGGCTCCTAATTGCGAATAATTTGCAAATTCCATTTTAAGGAGGTAAGAAAAGCTCTGATGGATCAGACCAAAGTCAGTGTAAGATTCACAGGGACCACACAAATCCCTCTGGTTCTCCCACAAGCAGAAGGCAGAGAGACTTCTGGCTTTGCCCAACATGGAACTGGTCTTTTCCCCCAATTTCACTTTCCTCCATCACCCCACACAATATTGGACCCTCGGCCATCTCACACTCTAGGAATCCCCAATTCTGGTCTCCCACATTAATCTGAGAAAACATTTCCAACTTTCACACCCGCAATCAAAAAGCACTAAGGCAGGACTGGAACTCAAGAGCCTCCTGGGGATTGGCCCAAAGTCACTCAGGGATGATTAGAACTCAGAGCCTCCTGGCCCTTGGCCCAAACTCACCCAACTGGCTTTCATGCCTAAGGCAGAGCTAGAACTCCCAATCTCCTGATGATTGTCTCAAAGTCGCCCATTTGGCTTTTATTTCAAAGCTGCTTTGAAAACTTTAGTGAGTGGAGAAAAGTCCCCCGGCTGCCTTTGCTTCTCTGCACCCTCCCCGGGCACTCCTGGCCCCCCTTCTCCCCTTCCCCCCCCCCCCCACACCAAAGGCTCCTCCTGCAGCTGCGCCTCCCTTCTCCCCTCCCCCCTTCCCCGAACAGACAGCTGTCACTCAAGCGTCCTGTCCCGCTCCCTCGCGCCCAGGTCGGGCCACCTCATCCCGGCAGGTGCCTCTTGGGGGCTGGCCGGGAGCCTCGCCAGGGAGCCGGTGGGAGAGCCGCGGGCGAGCGAACGCCTGGAGCGGCTCCCTCCCACCCGGAGCGCCGAGGGAGCCCGGGGGCTGCAGGGGGAAGCCTCACTCCAGGCAGGCGGGCGAGGCGGGGAAGCCGGGCTCGGGAGGGGCGGCTCGGGCTCCCTGGAAGGCTTCTCCCCCTCCGAGGCTGCAGCCGTCGGGCGGGCGCCGGCTCCCCGCAGAGGCCGGAGGGGCGAGGAGGAGCGGCGGCCGCAGCGTTGGAGGCTCCGGGAAGGGAGGGAAGCGGCTCTTTGCCGGGCTCTGCGGGGCTCCAGCTCCCCCCTTTGAAGGGCCTTTCCTGGCCCCTCCCGCCCCCCTTGGGCGCTTCTCCTGCCTGCAGCTGCCTGCCCAGAAGCCCTGGAGGGGCAGCCCAGGGACCCTCCCCCTCCCCCCCCCAGGACTCTGTCAAGGGCTGCGCTCAGCTCCCCCAGCCCCCCCCCCCTCTGTTGGCGGGGGAGCTGCGGGAGACCCTCCCGATGCAGAGCCTCCCCCGCTGTTCAGAGACGGAGGCGCTGCTGCGTGGAGGAGCCCATGGAAAGGAAGCCTGGGGGTCTAGACCTGAAGGGGGGGAGGGAGAAAGGGGGGGGGGGCTGTTGGATGCGTGGCGGTGGGAGGAGGAAGGGCGACCGCGGCGAAGGCTGAGCGCTCCAGCTCCTCTCCAGAGAGCCGCGGGGGGGTTGGGAAGCGCGGGGCAAAGGCGGCGGAGCTGCGGGGTTCCTCGTGCCAACCTTTCCCGGGTGCAAAGGGAGGGGGGCAGGCAAGGGGCGGGCGGGGCGGGGGGATGTTTGGGCAAGGCGAGAGCGGGGCGGGGAGGCGCCTTAATATACCTCCGTGCTTGTCCGAGGCTACGTTGAGGGTCCCCCTCTCTGCCTTAGATAAACAAACAGACAAATCAAGAAAGAGAAGGTGGCATTTCCCTTTAAAGGATAAGAGAGAACAAATATGAATAAACAGCAAGAATTAGAAACACACCTACAAACATACAAGGTATTTTCTTGGAACAGAGTATTTGGCCGGTTCACAAATTTAAACCGTGTTTAGTCATTTCAATTAAATTTACAATTTCTGGATTTCCTTTTTGCCATATTTATTCCTCATTTATTTTTTTAAAAAACCAATATTACCCTTCATCCTCATCTCTAATCTTAATCAAATTCAATTTTTCCCTTCTATTCTATATTAGACCCCTTCCCATTGTCATCTATTTTTATACCCATCCTCACATTGGTTAATTATGTAATATTACAGTTGTTTAATACAAATTCAACATTTTAATATAAATCAATTAGTTTTATAACTATCTTTTTTGTATATTAATCAATATGAACATGAATATTCCAATTACTTCCATGCAATCCAATTTCTTACAAATCAATTAATTATATTGACCAATAATAATAAACCAAATAATTTGCCCCATATATTCCTCCAAACCACAACTTAACCATTTCTGCTTTCAACACAATATACAATTAATAGTATCTCAATTATTACAATTCCCTGCTTAAATAGAGCTTTTTTTCTTTTGCGTTTTAAAATCTGACCCTTTTTCACGCTTACAATCATTGCAGTATCCCCCTGGTCACGGGATCAAAACTCAGATGCCTGGTAACTGTCTCAGATTTATGACGGTCGTAGTGTCTCGGACTCAGGTGATGGCCTTTGGGGACTTCTGGCAAGCAAAGTCAGTGGGAAGCCAGATTCGCTTAACGACCGGGCTGCTAACTTAAGAACTGTGGTGGCTCACTTAACAACGGTGGCAAGAAAGGTTATAAAATGGGGCAAAACTCACTTAACAACTGCCTTATTTAGCAACATAAAATTCTGGGCTCCATTGTGGTCAGAAGTCGAGGACCGTCTATAGCCGTGATGGAGAACCTGTGGCACACGTGGGCAGGCACACCATCGCCAGCTGCTCTTCTGGTTTCTGGCACGCCAGCCAGCTGGTCTTTGCAGGCACCGGAGCCCTGGAAAACGGCCCAGAAAACAGCCCCAAAACAGGCTGTTTCTCAGGCCATTTTTTGAGTTCTTTTTCAGGCCGTTTTCAGGCTGTTTTTTGGGCTGTTTTTCACCCAACCCCCCCCCCCCCAAACGTCCTGAAAAACACCCCGAGAAATGGCCTGAAAACGGTCCCAAAAACACCCCTCCAAAAAAGGCATGTGCACGCCAGCCAGCTGGTCTTTGGGTTTCCGGGGCTCCAGCGTGCGCACATACATGTACATGCATGCGTGTTCCGGTTTGGACACTTGGTGCCGAAAAGGTTCGCCATCCCTGGTCTATAGACTTATTTGGAAGCCTCCTTCCCAAATGGTGAAGTGACATTCGACACAAAGACACACAATTGCGCACAAAGGGCCAGAGTGCGACTGTGACCGAAGGGGATGAATGGGGGCAGGTGGGAAGTCCTGGGACTTTGCTGCCTTCAGACGGAGCCCTTCCTCCCCTGGGATGAGCCCCGAGTTAGATCCCCCAGGGACACACACACACACACACACACGTACACAGAGTGTGGCTGTGCAGGTTCCCTCTTGCCTGGCAGGGGTCCCCTCCCTGACAGCCTCTTCCCCTGGAAGCCGAGAAAAGGGGGAGTCAAAGGCAGCAGCCAAGAAGGGCTGAATTCGAACTCTCTGCTGCCATTTTGCCAGCTCTGAGCCAGCCGGGAGAAGGGAAAGGATCCGGGCAAAGCAAAGGGGAAGAGAGATTTCTTCTTTCCCAGGAAAGACCATCAGGGAGGCATGGAAGATGCAGGAAAACGGATCAGCTCTTATCCCCTGTTGGGAATCCTCCCCCTGCGGCTCCTTCTCCTCTTCTGGGCTGAGGAAGAAGCTTCTGCTGGGGAAAGGTCTCCCCTCCCCCGTCCCAAATCCAGCTCTGGTCTCCAGGGACAGGATGGCCGGAGCTGCTCCGGGACCCCCAGGGGCCCCATCTGAGCTTCCGGGGTCTTCCTGCTTCAGCCACAAAGGATGGTGGAGGCAGACGCCGTTTTCCCAGGGCCCCTCCGGGCAACACAACTCTTGTTAACAAAATGACCCCCAAGTCTTCCCTGGCTATGGGGGGCGGCTCCCCTCTTCTCATCCGGCGCCACCCTAACCCCAACTTCTTCCTGGGGCAGAAACCGTCATCTGTGAAGGGAAGTGTGTGTGTGTGCGCCCCCCTGGCCAGATGCTTCCAGCCCTAGAGGCGGAATCGGCGGTTCTGAATTGGGGGGAGGAACCGTGGATCTCAGACTTTGGAAGTGGGAGGGGCCAGAGCCAGCGGCTGCACCAATGGGAATTCTCCTTGCTTCAGCGTCATCGTTCTCCGGGCAGAGTCCTTTGTGGCTTCACCTGAATCCCTCCCCCTTTCTTCTCCCCCTTTCTCTGCTTCTCTCTCTGCACAGAGCTCTCCCCTCCATCAGGTGAACTCAAGGGAGACTCTGCCCGGAGACCAATGATGCTGCAGAAGGGAGGATTCTCATTGGTCTTGAAGCTTTTCTGGGCATTCCCTATTCTGAAGTTCCAGGAAAATGCTTCCTCCCCTCAATCCAGCCCCACTGATTCCGCCTGTGGGGCTGCGGGGCCCGTAGAGCTCGCTTGCTCCTTTCCTTCGGCCACGGGCTGCAGAGCCGGCCGGGCCTTCCTCGGTTCCTGGGAAAAGGCCGGCATTTCTCTGCCCCTCCGGCGTTTCTCCGGCCTCGCCTCGCCTGAAGCCCCATTCTGGGCTCTGAGCCTTTCTGCGCCTCCTTCGCTTGGCCGGGAATCCCCCTGCCTGAGCCCCAGGGATCCCCGGATCTTCAGACTTCGGTTTATGAGCCATTTCACTCCCCTCCTCTCCCCTCTTTTCCTCCCCCCCCCCCACATTTTTAAATTTGATTTATATGCCGCCTTTCTCTGGAGATTCAGGGCAGCGTAAAGATGGCACTGTACTCCAAAACCACGGATGAGCTCACCCAGCGGCTTCACATAAATGTTGAACAGAAGAGGTGAAAGGACCGACCCCTGCGGCACCCCACAAATAAGGTGTCTTGAAGTCGACCTCTGCCCTCCTGCCAACACAGACTGTGACCGGTCAGAGAGATAGGAAGAGAACCACCGTAGAACAGTGCCCCCCACTCCTAGCCTCTCCAACTGGCGCAGCAAGATACCATGGTCAAAAGCTGCTGAGAGATCTAATAGGACCAGGAACGAGGAGTAACCCCTATCTTGAGCTCTCCAGAGATCATCAACCAATGCGACCAATGCCGTTTCAGTGATGAAGGGGAGGTGAAAGGAAAATAGGCATAGAAGATCAGATGGGATTCATTTGAAAAGGCCTTGTGAGAAGGTGCCTGAAGAAACAATGGATCCAATTTTGTACAGTCCTAAACAGTCCCTACAGGAAGTCCTCGATTTATAACCATTCATTTGGCAACAGTTCCAAGTTCCACGGCCATTAAAAAAACCCATCTACGATGGGTCCTCGCACTTATGACTAGTGCAGCATCCCCTTGGACACATAGTCAAGATTTGGGTGCCTGGCAATCAACATGGATTTATGACAAGTAAAGTCAGGGGGCGAAACGGCGTTTGTTTCATGACTGCAGGATTCACTCAACAACCCCAGTGATTCTCTTAACAACGGTGGCAATAAACATTGTAAAATTCAGAGAAACTTTATCTAGCGACTGCCTAGCTTAGCAATGGCATTTCTGGTCCCAATTCTGGTCGTAAGTCAAGGACTACCTGTAGGATGCAGGAGCAGGTTGATTTGGAAAAGCTTAAGCAGGGCTGGGAGACCACCAGGAAATGCCAGGAGTAGGTTGAGGAGAAGGCAGTGGCCAACCTATCTTGCAACTTGTCAAGAAAAGGTGGGGCTTTAGTGACTCTGAACCAATCAGTAAGTGACTCTGAGTTTTAGTCCTGCCTTAGGCGAAGGTAGCTGGGGGCTTTGAGCCAATCACCTGGAGGCCCCGATTTCCATTCCCAGGGCCCAGCTAGGACTTCAGGGCCAGACTCTATGCTGCCCCCTACAGGCCGTGAGTCTTAGCTGAACCCTGACAAGAGGGAGGGGCTGTGATGGGGGAGGGGCTCTGTGCAGTTTCTCCTTCTTTGCTCTCAGATACGGCTGCTCTACCCCAGAAGGACGCAGGGGGGGGGGGGGACTTGGGGTTCTGCTAAAAGATGAGGCGGCAGTGGTGACCAGCATGGCCTTTGCCCAAAATCTGCCCTGCCTTAACACTCACAATGGTTGAGGCAGCAGGCTAGGAAGCAGGAGATCCTGAGTTCAACTCCTGCCTTAGCCCTGAAAGCTTGTTCGCTGACCTCGAGACGGACACTCTCTTTCAGAGAAGCCCACCTCACAGGGTGATTGTTGTGGGGAAAAGAGGAAGAATAGGTGGACATGTTCACCTCCTTTAGTTATTTGAAAAAATAATAAAACACGTGGAAAAAAGTCTAACAAAAATAAAAACTGTCTTTCCTGCTTCTGTTTGCATGGAATCTGTCCTAGCCTTGTGCAGCTATAGGAGTTTCTCTTCTCACAAGGAGGAAGAGGGTTTTTTTTTTATCATCCCTTCCAATTTCACTCACTCTGTTTTTTGCGGCCTTTGGGGGCACCAGTGGGGGCATCGGACCCCCTCCCAGCCCTGGGACACAGCAGGTTTCTCTGTTTCTTTGGGAAAGATTCCTTCCCCATCAGAGTCTGCTGGAGCCCCATCATCCACTTCCCTCCCTGCCTGGGATCAGCTGAATTCCTCCATTCAGACAAAGGAAAAAGGGAGTTTGAACAGAACCTCCGGGTCAGTCTCCATTCTTCCACACAGAGGGTCCCTCTCACTCTGCAAAGCCAAATTCCCCCTCAGTTCCTGGATACCTCCAGACATCACTCGGCTGAGCTCACAGGAGGGCCAGGGAGGCTGAGAAATTGGGATGGAAGGGACCACAAAACTTTCCAGCCACAAGAGACTCTTGGACACAGACTGTGGTCTGACAGAAGGTCCTATGGTGCCTATATGTGGCAGTGGGAAGGGTTATGGACTCAATCTCACAACACTCACCCTATAGGGCTGCCCCATATGTTCTCCCTGGTGGCAGATCAAAGATTGTGAATCCCACTCCTGACACCAGTTTCTGTGGAATCAAACTCAAGAGCCCAAAAACCAATAATCCAGGCTCGGTGCAGTTGTGATTTATTCAGTGTCCATTGGAGGAATTTCTCCCCAGAAAATAGTGGGAGGAAATTTTACAGACAAAAGGATGCACTCATATTTATACATTCCAGGAAAGGAGGAAATGATAATCATACATATGCATATTTCATTTAATAGATGATGTGAGCATGAATATTCGGAATTAGCAAGACTCAAGTTACCTCCTCAACCTTGTATTGTTGCTACCCTCAAGAAAGAGTTATTGTGTAAACAAAAAGAAACATCTCAGGTGCCAAAGCAGTTTGGGTGAAATGTACTGAGAAATGAGGGCATCAACTTTGCTCCATACATTCCTTCTATATTTCTGTCTTGCTAACATGCTCCCCTTTCTCCAAGAAATTGGTCTCCTCACAAACTTCCACACACCCTTTATTTCTTTCAAGAAAAATAGTTGGCCCACTCATGCATGGAGAAGAGCTTGGACCATTTTCTATGTTTGGACTGTGGAAAATGTTAAAAGTTGAAATTCCTCAGTCTCACATTTACACATTTCTTCTGGCTGTAAGATGCTCCTTTGTGAAGAATTCAATAATTTCCAAATTTGAAACATATAGATATGATTTTCTTTGACTCCTGCATACTATCTAAACGGGAAGAATATATCCTTTCTAATAAAAGAACAGTTAACAATTCTTCCAATATCTTAATGGTGTTAGATCTCATGTTTTTACATTTGTTCTGGCTGTGAGCTGCTCCTTTGTGTTGAGGTCTGGCCTCAGAAGGATAATGTAGCACTTGGGGATGAAGATGCAGCCCAGCAGACCAGCACTGGAGGCCAGGATGGAGAAGACCTGCACAGCCACCATGTATTTCCCTTTGGTGCTCAGGTAGGTGGGCACAAAAGTCACCCAGACACTGCAGAAGACCAGCATGCTGAAGGTGATCAGCTTGGCTTCGTTGAAGGCCCCAGGCAGGTTCCTGGCCAGGAAAGCCACCGTGAAGCAGATGGCAGCCAGGAAGCCCATGTAGCTGAGGGTGACGTAGAACATGACAACGGCCCCTTCGTTGCATTGCAGGATGATCTCTCCAGGCTGGGAGTGGAGGTCAGAGTCAGGGAAGGGGGCAGAAACTCCCAGCCAGATGGAGCAGATGATAACTTGGACAGCAGAACAAGAGAGGATGATGGAGTTGGCCAAGCTCTTCCCCAACCATCTCTTCACTTGGTTTCCTGGTTTTGTGGCCAGGAAGGCCAGCACCACCATGATGGTTTTGGCCAAGAGAGAAGAAACGGCAACTGAGAAGATGATGCTGAAAACCGTTTGTCGGAGAAGGCAGGTGGCTTTCCTTGGTTGACCAATGAAGAGAGAAGGAGACAAGAAGCAAAGCAGGAGGGAGACCAGGAGGATGTAGGAGAGGTCCCGGTTGTTGGCTTTGACAAGGGGAGTTTCTTGGTATTTAAGGAACATGATTAAAACAAGGCCTGTGGTTAGAAAGAAGAGTAGGGCAAAAGAGACCAGGATGATGCCCAGATATTCTTCATGAGACAGGAAGGTTATGACTTTGGGGATACATTGGACTCTGGCCTCATTTGGATATTTATCTTCTGGACACTTGGTGCATTTTTCCATATCTGAGAAAGCAAAAAGAGCAATTTTCCTTAATATTCTGTCCTTTTCTCTTGCAAGAAAAACCTTCTTTGGATAACATCTGATACCACAGGTATTTTCCAAGAAGTATTTCTTAAGTATTTCATTAAAAAGAGCATAAGAGTGATTTTTTTTATTATTAAAAAATGTAGCTAGGTATACAAAGTTGAGGAAAGTCCTAGGATGTTATTTATTTCCTGTATAATGTGTAGAATCTTCATAGCTACCTATATTATTAGAGGTTAATATTGAATCATATAATTCTTTTAGGCAAACATTCTGAGTCCTGCCCCATGGCAGTTAATATCCTGGACTTGGAGGATACCTACAGTATCTTGTAACATCTGGAAGCAACCTGGAATTAAGGAGAAACTTCCTATCAATGACAGGAATTAGCCAGTGGAACAGCTGGCCTCCAGACGTTGCGGGTGCTTCAGCGTTGGAGGTTTTTAAGAAGAGACTGGACAGTCACTTGTCTGAAATGGTATAGGGTCTCTTGCTTTAATAGGGGGCTGGACTAGAAGACCTCCAAAGTTCCTTCTACTCTATTCTGATTGATTGATAGATAGATTGATTGATCTATATGACTGGCAGAATATTTGTGTAATGAGTTCCCCCCATAACTATCCACAGCACCAGATTATGGCCCAGTGACACCTTCTCAGTGATCCTCAAGGGAGGCCAATCAACAATGAATTGCAAGGTCTTTCAGAAGGTGGACCTGAAACAATTCATCTAGTTTCAAAGATCTCAGATGTTCCTACAAACGTAAAGTTAGCAGTGCATATCCAAACTAAAAAGCAGAAGAGATATTTCCTCTGCTGTTAGTCAAACTTGCCCAGTCTGACACCCCCTCCTCCCATCTCTTTCACAGCCCCTCTTTCCAAGTCTTTTTGATTTACTTCCATTTAGATAAGAAATTGTACAGGCTAAAGATAAAAAACCAGGTGAGCTTCAATCTGTCTTTTAACTTCCACTTTCATGAAAAGGTTCTGGATGGATCCAGTTCCACAAAGCCTCCCATTTTGCTCAGTGTGACCCACCTTCCTGAGTGGAGAAGGTCCCCTCCGGACAAGGAACGCAGTCGTAGCAGCAAACTGGCTCTCCTTCTCGAGCCCTCTTGACAAATCCAGGATGACAACTTTCCACACATTTGGACTGAGGCAGGGACTGAGCAGAAGAAAAGGAATGCCAAAGAAAATATATTAGGAATCTCCATCCATGGCTTCACAGAGGTAAATATGAAGTCATTGACTCCTTCCAAACAGGTGTAGGAGATGTGACCATGGCAGGTTCTTCCTTTAGTTCCTCCCTTTTCCTTTCAGAATTTAAGACTGCAATAAAGGACTTTTCTATTTAATGTAGTCTAAAGGGATGGAATTGAACAAAGTTTTAAATATGATGATATATTCTTATTAAAACTGATAATAAATTTTACAGTAAAAGATTTAAGAAATTTTATTCTATTTGGTTTTTTAATATGAAATTAAACTGTGATGAAGAAAGAAACCTCTGACCAGTAAGATCTTGAAAGGTTTCCATAAAACATGGCAAAGCCATTCCACTTAGGTCCCGTCTCTTGAAGAACTTTCATGAGATGACACCACCTGGCATGGGAGGCCAACCACCCTGGAGTCTTTAGGCTTTGCCCACCTGAAATGGGACCTTTGGAAAACAGAGTAAAGACACCAACATTTCTCTCACCCTATTGAGCATTTTTAGTCGTGAAAGAGCATCTTGGATGATAGTAAGTCTCTGTCTTAGAGAATACCCCAGAATTTCTCTCCTGACATCTCCCTTGCGGAGAACCAAGAAGCCCAAAATGCCCAGATCTGCTGTCATCTCTCCATTTTGGTCGAAGTACAGTTTTCTATCAGAAATATTCCAAAATTCATTCTTCTCCAGAAAGGGATGAAACTAGAATGGGAACATCCAGGAATTTGAAAATCAGAGAACTTTCTTTCTTATCCCACATTGAATCTTTCTTCTACAATTGTCTCATCTCCAAATATGCTTAATTAGGATACAAATACTGCCATCATCTTCATAAGTGAACAAGAAAGTTTGAGAAAAAATTGTCAATCATATACTGAAAAAATATAGAAAAAGTATATAATTGATACAATTGGTCAAATATAGGGAACATTCTAGAGTAGATGAAAATAAAATGAACAGAGAAAAAAAGATGATTCATAAACTCTTTGAAAACAAGAGGTTGATTCCCAGAAAGCATGGGTTGATCAAGAAGAAAGTTGTCAGGCTAATCTTCTCCCTGGTCATCCTGATGGAAAACACCTCCAGATGTGCTAATTCCACTTGATTGTAATGCGACATTAACAAAATTTTGCAAATCTGAAAGAACAAATCTCCCACCAACTCTTTTCTCAGCCTGAAAAGTTAGCCAGGATCCTTTCTGAGTTTCCTTCTCTCCCATTATGCAGCTGCAGGATTCTCCCCTCTTCTCTGATCCTTCCCTAGGCAGCCTCAATTCCCCTCATCCCAAAAGTCATTCTCAGACATCATTACACTTCCCAAATAGATTATGGGAACTCTGGTGATATCACTGGATTTCAGTAAAGGACTCGCAAATAATTGTGTGATATGATTAGAAACCCGAGGCCTGGATAATAAGTGGATAAAACTGTCTTCAAAATGATACTGAAATAGTTTTTAATCCTTTTTAATCTTTCCTAGGAAACTTGAAGGTGATGAATAAGGGGGATAACTGTTGCGTATATGGTGAGGAGAAACAAAGAGAAGAAGGAACAACGAATGTCCACATTGGAGAAGCTGAAAAAATTAGAATTATCACTTCAGAAAGATCCCCAAAACAGGGAAGTCAGAAAGGAAATGGAGTTAATGAAACATAAAATTAATATACTAGAACAGGAAAAAATGATGAGGAATATAAAATTGGCAAAACAAAACTATTTTGAATTGGCAAATAAACCAGCGAGATGGCTCACCCACAAATTGAAAAAAGAAAAAGCTAAAAAGTTGGTACAATATTTACGAGATGAGCAAGGAAATTTGTCCCATAGAATTAAAGTGGGATCTGCTAGATGACCACTGGATAACTTTCTATTCACTATATTCTAAAAGCAACTATATTTTGAAAGCAGGATATGCATCTGGTTAGAGAAAGTACAAGCTCAGCATAAAATCCTTTGATACTCTGAGAGGCCCCTAAACCTGTCAGAAGAGAGAAGAGAGGAACAATTCTAATGACAAACAGCTAAAAGGCTAGTAAGACCAAGGATAGCCACCTGGGCGGGAAGTCATTTATCACAGAATCATTGTTTGGCAAGGATGATGTAAAACTTTAGTAATAAGGAAATGTCAGTTAAATATAATGGATGTATGTTAACCATATATGGAAAGTTGCTGTGTTAGCAGAATCCTTTGTTTGAAACAGTATAAAAACTGTGATCTCAGAATTATCAAATTGTTCAGATTTTAGGTACTCATACCTTCTGAACCTATTGCGCAATAAACCTGACTCTATTTGACCCTATGGGATGTCTCTTATATCCTTTCTTCCATAACAGAATTGAGGGGGGGGGGAATATTATTCAAAATTATTTTCAATACTGTATAGTCAAGAAAACATTAAAGAAGAAAATATTATGAATTACCTACAGGGTAGGAACTTGCCAAGTATAACAGATGAAGATAGGGAAATGTTGAATGGGGAAATTACATTAACAGAGTTAAGAAAGGCAATTAAAAAACAGAAAAATAACAAAACACCAGGGACAGATGGAATTCCGGCAGAAGGATATAAATAATTTCAGGAAGTTTTGGAAGAAATTATGTTGGATATATATAACAAGGTATTAGAGAAAGCCAAAATGCCAAATTCATGGATGGAGGCATATGTAGCATTAATTCCAAAGGAAAGTACAGACAATCAATTCATTCAAACTATAGGCCAATCACACTTTTAAATGCCAACTATAAAATCCTGGCAACAATAGCCAAAAGACTAAAAAAGATATTAAATAAAATAATTCATTGAGATCGAAAGGAGTTTTTACCCAAACGACAAATTAAGAACAATACAAGGATTATCATGAATATTCTAGAATACTATGAGGCTCATCCAGAAAAACAATTGGCAGTAATAATGATAGATGCACAAAAGGCGTTCGACAACTTGAATTGGCAGTTTTTAATTAATCAATTCATCGGGATGAAAGTTGGCGAAAATTTTATAGAAATGATGAAGACAATTTATTCTAAGCAAACAGAAAAATTATGGTCAGTGGAGATCTTACAGAAAAAGTCGATATAAACAAAGGCTTAGACAAGGCTGTCCATTGTCCCCCCTCTTATTCGTCCTTTCATGGGAAATATTATTGGCACAGGTAAGGGGAAATAAGGAAATAAAAGGGTTAAAAATTAAAAGAGAAGAATACAAAAGACGGGCCTTTGCAGATGACATGGCATTGATATTAGAGGACCCTTTGGAAACAGGAGAAAAACTCCCACTAGAAATAGAGAAATTGGGAATAGTAACAATTCTATGCTACTATTCCCAATTACTGAAAATAAATAAAAACAAAACAAAGATAATTACCAAGAATATCTATAGATATTATTACAGATGCCAGTATCGGAAAGGTGTAAAAATGTAACAAGGATGTTAAAGATATCAATGTTGAATAAAAATTGATTTAAACAAAAAACAGAAAACAAAATGCCATGGTATCTACTCTTTGGAACCATTATTCCCTGAGTAATTAAATTGGACAGATCTGTTGAGGTGGTTCCCCTCCTTCTCCTCTGGATTCCTCCTCCAAAGGATCTCAGATTGATGGATTCATATCGGGACCCCCATACCTGCCACGGCTGCAGCCTTTGAGTCCCCAAAATCTTTTCTCCCTCCTTCCTTCCCCTCCTCCATCTGGAGGAATAAGCGGCATTCAAGGCCTGGGCCAGAGTCTGAATGATACTGTAATATTGATAGTCATTTGTGATGATTTCTCTGTTCCATTTCCACTGGAACTCCAGTGGGGCTTTCTGGGTGCATCTTCTGCGGCCTTTGACAGAAAAGACGTTCTTTGAAAGAGAACAGCGGAAATAATAATCTTGAAATTTTTCTTCCACAAAGAAATTAGGTTCATAGGCAGAATCCTTTGGCCTTTCTTTTAACGGAAAACCAAAGTTCCAAATACTATGGACGTATTTGAAAAGTCTACGCTTGTTCATTGGATACGCTCCAAAATTTGTGAGGATCCAGACTTTCCCTTCAATGGGTTCTGGCAGACGCATAAACGTTAAATGGAAAGGAAGAATTCTCTCCCAAATTAACTCATTTTCCATGAAGTGAACAAAGACGTTGACTTGTCTCCACTCAGAGAGGGAATCCCTGAGGGCTATTGTATATCCAATTGTTGAGAACAGTTGTGATATAACAACACAAATTCCACTCCTGACAAGCATAGGAGGGAAAATCCTCATGAAATACTCTCCCTTCTCTGTGTCTGAAGCAAAGAGGCCAATCAGGATCCATCTGAAATGGAGGAGCAGTTGGACAATTGCTGGGTACTGGAATCCTTCTTTGGGATTCATCTGGTGGAAAAAGGGGAATTTCCTTTTATCACTCAGAGCCTCTGAAACAATTTCAAGATTCATCTAAAAAAGCAGTGAAAAATGCTGTGTTACATTTGGGATCAGAACAAGTCCAAAATATTAGATTTTAATAAATCCAACCTGATTCTCATGAATGTATTAGAATAGTTTGTTGATCAGACATTGTTTAAAATATTAAAGACAGAATATTAGCAACATTATAACAATATTCTAATATTAGAACTTATAACAAAATAAAAGGGTTGGAGGTCCTCTAGTCCGACCTCCTGTTCAAACAGGAAACCAGGCATAATAGCAGGAACTGTGAGAGGGATCCTGGAGTCTTAGTGGACAACCAATTAAATATGAGTCAAGAGTGTGCAGCGGCAGCCAAGAAAGCCAATGCAATCCTAAATTGCATTAACAGAGGGATACAATCAAGATCAAGAGAGATACTAATACTATTCTATAAAGCCTTAGTAACACCTAGAATATTGCGTCTAGTTTTGGTCACCACACTATAAAAAAGATGTTGAGACTCTAGAAAAAGTGCAGAGAACAGCAACCAAGATGATTAGGGGACTGGAGCAGGGGTGGGTTCTATTTTTTTTTTACTATTGGTTCTGTGGGCGTGGCTTATTTTGTGGGCGTGGCTTGGAGGTCATGTGACCGGTGGGCAAGGCTAGCTGGTCATGTGACCAGGTGGCCATGGCTATGTGTATAGGGACTACTCAGAGGGCTGAAAAAAGTGATTTCTGACAGGTCCTCACAATTTTGACTGCTCTTTGCTCTTATGACTGGTCATCATTTATGTCCATTGTAGCATTCTTAACAACCATGTCACTCATTTCACAACTGCTTCTCTTTACCATGGTGACAAGATAGGGCGAAAAACATAAAATGCGAGGACAGTCAAAAGTGCAAGGACCAATCAAAAATAACTTTTTCAGCCCTCTGAGTAATCCATATGCACAAAAGGATACAGCAATAGAGAGGGATGAAGGAAGGAGAAGAGAGATGAAGAAGGAAGGAAAGAGAGGGAAGGAAAAGAAGAGAGGAAGGAAGGGAAGGGAAATTAGAGTATCTTCGGGACCGCCTTCTGCCACAAACAGCCTCTCACCGACCAGTCCGCTCCCATAGAGAGGGTCTCCTTAGGGTGCCGTCGGTCAAACACTGTCGACTGGCGGCCCCCAGGGGGAAAGCCTTCTCTGTGGGAGCACCTACCATCTGGAACGAGCTCCCCCCGGAGATACGGAGCTTACATGACCTGGGTTCTTTTCGCCACGCCTTGAAAACATTTCTATTTGAACAAACTGGGCTGGCTTAACCTCCTTTATTTTGGCTTTTTAAAATTTTTATAATTATAATTGAATTTTTAAACTGTTGAGCCAAATTATTTAATTTGTTTTAATGATTTTTTAACTCTTGTATTTATTGTATTTTATTCTGGCTGTTCACCGCCCTGAGTCCCGTCTGGGAGTAGGGCGGTATATAAATTTTAATAATAATAATAATAATAATAATAATAATAATAATAATAATGGAGGAAAAGAGGAGGAGAAGGAGAAAGGAAGAGGAAGTAGGGAGGAGAAGAAGAGGGCGAGGAAGAGGAAGTAAGAAGGAAAGAAAAGAGAGAGGTGGTAGGTGTGAGGAGAAAGATTGCTGTACAATAAAAAAGATGAAAGGGAAGAAAGGCAACCCCAAACAAATATAAAGATATTAAGATAAAGAATGAATTGTTAAACTTTAAAGAATAAAAGAGAACAAATATGAATAAATAGCAATAATTAGAAACACACATACAAACATACAATGTATTTTCTTTGAACAGAGTATTTGGCCTGTTCACAAATTTAAACAGTGTTTAGTCATTTCAATTAAATTTATAATTTCTATATTTCCTTTTTGCCATATTTATTCCTCATCTATTTTTTTTTAAAAAAACAATATTACCCTTCATCCTCATCTCTAATCTTAATCAAATTCAATTTTTCCCTTCTATTCTATATTATACCCCTTCCCATTGGCATCTATTTTAATATCCATCCTCACATTGGTTAATTATGTAATATTACAGTTGTTTAAAACAAATTCAACATTTTAATATAAATCAATTAGATATAACTATCTTTTTTGTATATTAATCAATAGAAACATGAATATTCCAATTATTTCCATGCAATCTAATTTCTTACAAATCAATTAATTATATTGACCAATAATAATAAACCAAATAATTTCCCCCATGTATTCCTCCAAACCACAACTTAACCATTTCTGCTTCCAACACAATATACAATTACAATTCCCTAGTTCAATAGAGCTTTTTTTTTCCTTTTGTGTTTTAAAATCTTGAACTCTCCTCTTTTGCCCTAAATTTCCCATTGTTTGCACCTATCTTATTTGGTGAGGAAAAAGAAAAGAAATCTGCCGCTGCCTAATTTTCCAATGTAACAGCCAACACCCTGCTTTACTTTCAATTTTGTTTTCAGCTTGCTTTCATTAAGCAGGGAAAAAAAATCTGCTCCAGCAATGTAGCTCTTTGCAGCAAACAGCTGAGCCCTGCGCAAAACAGCTGAGAGAAAATCAGCTGAGAGTTGGGAGGCCGATCTAATCAATGGGCTAATTAGCCTATGATGAAGCTGAAAGGAGTTGCTTTTCCTTGCTGTTTGCTTGCAAGGAGGTAACTGCTGTGAGGCACAGGCCAAAGGGTAGGGGCCACCCTCCTTGCCACTTAGCGCCCCCCTGCTGCCCCCCTTGCCTCTTACCAACTCCTAAGGCATGGTACCGCCCACTTTGAGAACCACTGGCTTAACTACTTAACTACGGCTCTACTGAAATACAATCCCGCAACTGAGTCTACCCATTTATTTTTACAGACACCTGTCTACTCATTTGTTTTCTTTTGACATTGATCAGCTGTAGGGTGGCCCTTTGAAGCCCCGCAGCAAGAGTTTAAATAATTTTTTTCCCCTCTAGCCATCAGCTGTGACTCAGGAGGCACCAATAGATTGGGAGTGGGGCCAAATAAAAGGTAACAATAACGCAGGAGGGGGTGGGGAGTGAGTAGGCGGGGGAGAACTGGTTCGGTGACATCATATCGTCACCGCTAACGGCTCATGGAAACTGGACCGAACCAGGAGGAACCCACCACTGGACTGGAGGCTAAAACATATGATGAACAGTTGCAAGAACTGGGCATGGCTGGTCTATTGAAGAGAAGGACCAGGGGAGATAAGATAGCAGTCTTCCAATATTTGAGGGGCTGCTACAGAGAGGAGGGGGTCAAGCTGTTTTCCACAGCACCTGGAGGCCAGACAAGGGATAATGGATGGAAACTGAACAAGGAGAGATTCAACCTGGAAATGAGGAGAAATTTTCTGACCGTGAGAACAATCAACCCATGGAACAGAAATTGCCTTCAGAAGTTGTGGGAGCTTCATCACTGGAAGCTTTCAAGAAGGGAGTGGACCGCAATCTGTCAGAAATGGTGTAGGGTCTGCTTGGACTAGATGACCTACAAGGTCCCTTCCAACTCTGTTAATCTGTATCTATCTATACTATCCCAGACAAGTGGCTGTCCAGCCTCTTCTTAAAAGCCTCCAGTGATGGACCACCCACAATCTCTGAAGGGGAGACGTTCCATTCCTCACCATTAGGAAATTTCTCCTTAGTTCTAGGTTGTTTCTCTCCTTGATTAGTTTCCCTCCATTGTTTCTTGTCTTGCTTTCTAGTACTTTGGAAAATTGGTTGACCTCTTCTTCTTTGTGGCAGCCCCTCAAATTTTCGTACATTGCAAAAGAGAAATTCACGTCCAGTTATATTATAAATTAAGAAATCAAATTGAAACAGATTTGGGAAAATGGAAAAATTTACAATTATCTTTAATGGGGAGAATAGCATTAATCAAAATGAATGTATTTCCAAGATTGGTGTTGCTTTTTCAAACAATTCCAATAAAGTTAGAGAAAAAATACTTTGAAAATTTGAATAAAATGATGGAAATACATATGGCAAGGGAAAAAAGTGAGAATTAACCTTAAATTGCTTCAAGACTCCAGGTTTACAGGAGGGTTTGGTCTACCAAATTGGGAATTGTATCATCAAGCGGCGATGCTAACATGGATTAAAGAATGGATCGTATTGAGAAATACAAAACTATTGACTTTGGAAGGACATGACCTACAACTAGGATGGCGTGCTTTCTTACGGTATGGAAAAAATCGGATTCATGGATATTTCCAGAGACATTGTGTAAGGAATGGCTTGTTGGTAGTATGGAAAAGAGTAAAAGAAAAACATTATATGGAAGTACCAATGTGGCTTTCAACAATAGAAGCATTGACATGATGCAGGTGGGCCCAGGGGCCCTAATTTGATATCCAATTATACAAAAATTGACCTTCACTTGTTTCCACCTCTGTCGCAAGATTGGGAAAGTACTAACTTCTTGCTAAATGTACTTGTATGCTTACTGACCTATGTATCATATTATTCTGTAACATAAGATGTGACACGTGAGAGGTTCCGAAACTAACCGATGGTATAAGGTATGGTAGGACATACTGGCCCTAACCTTATATGGAATAAGTAGCATAAAATAACTTCTTCTTTTTATATCCTGTGTTGATGTACTGTATCTCGATAGATGTAAAGGAAATGTATGCATCAGCGAAGATGTCACTGCAAAACCTATAAAGGATAGACTCTGGGCGTAGCCCAGGGTTCAGACTTTGTCAAGTTATTACGCTGAACCATTGCTAGCAATAAACGTGTGTTCTCCACCCTTGTGGTCCTGTCTCCTGATTTTGGGTAGTGGGTTTTCCCGCCACAGACACATCCAAATATGATTAACATATTAAGGAGCCTGGATAGTTCAACAGGTTAAAGCAGACTAAAGCCTGTTATTAACATCCAGTTGTCTGCAATTACACCAGTTCGAAACTCACCAGGCTCAAGGTTGACTCAGCCTTCCATCCTTTCTAAGGTGGGTAAATTGAGGACCCAGTTTGTGGGGGCAATAAGCTGACTTCGTATAAATATAAATATACAAAAGTATGAAGGCTATTGCTTAACGCATTGTAAGCCGCCCTGAGTCTCCGGAGAAGGGCGGCATATAAATCTAATTTAAAAAAAACTAACATGGACAAGATTGTAAGAGATAAAGACATTGTAACAGAGAAGGGAGAACTAAAACAGAAACAAGACTTAGAAAAAAAAGGGATTGAGACTGACTGGTATAAACAGCTGCAGATACAATCAAGATATGATAAAAACTTGAAACAATATGGTTTAAATTTGAGGGGATCAGAGTTGGATCAGATAATGATTGGAAAGGATTAAAACATGATTAAATGAGTGTATAATTATTTGTTGCAAATAGATTGGAAGATGATGAGGTAAAAGAGAGAATGATAACATGGGTGAAAAATTAGAGAAATGGCAACAACTATGGGAAAGGAATTATAAATTGACAATGGCAATTACATATAAAGAAAATCTATATAAAATGGTTTATAGGTGGAATATCCCAGCAGAAAGATTAGCAAAGATGTTTAAGGATAAATCAGCCAAACGTTGGAAATGTTTGCATTTGCCTGGATCATACTATCCTATGTGGTGGTCATGTTTAGAAGCAAAAAATTATTGGTTTAGAATACAGAAATGGTTGGAAGAAATATTACATAAATCTGTAGAATTAAAACCAGAGGTTTTTTTATTGGGTATTCTCCCAGAGAGATATAGTAAAGAAGATGTGTATTTAACTATACATATAATAACATCAGGAAGAATTGTTTGCACAAAATTGGAAGACAGAAAAAATTCTGTCAGAAGGTGAAGTAATAAAAAAATTTTTAGACTGTGTGGAAATGAATAGATTAAGAATAAGAGATAAAGAAGAATTAGTGTATTTCAACACATGGGGAAGATTTTACATATGGTTCGAAAAGAAATATGAAGATAAGAGGATATATAAATAATTTAGATAATAGAAAGTTAAATGAGGGAGAGGATAAAAAAGAAACAGAAACCCAGATGACAAGAGAGTAAAGGAAAAAGGGGGATGGGAGAGGAAAAGAAAGAAAATAATAAGATTAAGTGTACAATTATGCTGATAATACTGATAGAATAAATCTGAAAAGAAATTGAAAGAAAGTATATACCATTAGAATACAGGAGAATATTCTCAAAGAAGGAGAATATTCCACAGCAAAGAAGGTAGAAAGGAGAGAGGAGTAGAAGGTAGGAAGAGGAGAGGGAGGGAGAGGAATGGAAGAAAGGGAAAAGGAGAGGAAGGAAGGGGAGGGGATAAGAGTAGGAGAGAAGATGAATAGGGGAGAAAGAAGAGAGGAGTGGGGGAAAGGAAGGGAAGTAGGATGAGGTAGGAGAGGAGGAAGAAGAAAGTAGGAGAGGAGGGGAGGGAGGGAAGGGAAAGAGGAGGAGAAGAAGAAGGGATGAGGGAAGAGGGTAGAAGAGCAACTCAGAATGTAATTAAATGCCTTATTTTAATGCTTTCTTTAAGGAAAACATGTAGGATTAATTATGTATAAGAAAACGTATATTTTATATTATGTGTATAAGAAATTAAACTGAAAAACTTTTCCAAAAAAATGTTTTGGTAACTACATTAGATATACCCAATTCCTGCAACTGTTCCTCATAAGTTTTAGTCTCCAAGCCCTTAATCATCTTAGTTGCCCTTTTCTGCACTCTTTCCAGAGTCTCTACATCTTTTTTTATAATATGGTGGCCAAAACTGGATGCATTAGTCCAAGTGTTCTCTTGCCAAGGCATTATAAACCCATACCAATATTTCATATGATCTTGATTTTATCTCTCTGTTAATGCAGCCTAGAACTGAATTAGCTTTTTTGGCTGCTGCCACATGTAGGGATGGAAGAGTTAATTCAGGCAGAATGCAGCAAACTGCTTCCATTCCTGGTGTCATGTCTCTTCTTCCTGGATGATCTCATTCTGGCTCTGGTCTGTGTTATCTGACCTTCCTTCTGAGTGGGGGAACAGGGAGGAGGATTTTCCAATTAGAACGCTGTTGCTGTCCTGCCTTTTATCTGCCTGTGTAAAACTGTATAAAAAATAAAGCTCTCTGCGAGAGCGGGAGAGACATCTTTGATCAGAGAAAATGCCTGGCCTCTGATTTTCTACAGCCACGTATTCCTGGCTCATATTGAAGTGATTGTCCACTAGGACTCCAAGATCCCTCTCTCAGTTACTGCTATGGAGCCTGGTTTCACCTCATCTGTAAGTGGACATTTGATTTTTCTAGCCTAAGTGTAAAACATTACATTTCTCTACAATGAATTTCATTTAGTTAAATAAGCCAGGATTCAAGTCTATCTAGATCTATCTGGATCTTGAGCCTATTTTGATGTTGGCTATTCTTGCCACTTTGGTGTCATGTGCAAATTTGTTGATTTCCCCATTTCTCCCCTCATCCAAATCATTCATGAAGGTGTTGAAGAGAACTGGGCCTAAAATGGAACCTTGGGGTCCCCCACTGCTTGTTTCCCTCCATGCAGACGTGGTTCCATTGTGGACCAATGGCTCAAATGAGCCCATTTGGGACTGATGCTGTCTCTCCCACATATTTTTAGCTTACCAAGAAATAGGTTGTGGTTTACTTTGTCAAAGCCTTTCTGAAATCCAAGTACTGTATACTATATGTACAGCATTTCACTGGTCCACTAATTTAGTAATTTTAGTCAAAAAACGAAGTAACATTTATATATGATCTGTTTTTTGATCCTGCATTAGTCCTAGTAAGTCATTCATATTTACATTGAATAACAAGGGTTCAAATATGCACCTTTCCCTTCCTCCTTGGTAAGCATAGATCCTTCTTCTCATGGCTCCATTCAGCCCAAACCTCCCTCTCAAACAAGGGCTTGGATCAGGGCCAACAGGCTGAGCTCCATTTTGAGGGCCATCCATTTTCTCCATCATATTTCTCTGTTTATTGAGTCAAATGCTGCACTAACATCTAGAAAGCAGCAAAACTTGTTTTACATCACTGATATAGATTAGATATTTTCTCAAGTTTAACAAAGAGGATCATGGCATAAATTTTAGCCACAATATCTGCTAGTCTATTTGACCTATAATTGCTAGAATAATTTTTATTCCACCTTTTAGATGGATAAAATGCTACTATTACCAAATTCAATCCGACTGGATAGGGCAGGCCTTATTTATCTGTGAAAAGGAAGATGCCAATAGATGCCCAACAACCAGGTATATTTTATGATCAGTTAAATTCTAGTTGTTAGAATGTCTTCTCCAGGGAATGTATTGCTTGCATTTCAGGCTTTTTATGATTAATCTCAACATGAACATAATGGGGTAAAATATTGGGATTTTTGCTAATATGGAGAAAAGCAGCCCTTGAATTCCATGGAGAAGACATGATTGCATTTATGGCTCACCCACCACCACCCACCCCTCATTTTACCAGAAGGAGAAACACACACACAAACCTGTGGGACTTTGTAGGTGCCTCCTAATGTTGACATCTGGATGGAGATGTCTTTGTGAGCTGCATCAAGAAGAGCCATGAGGTTCTCCTTCCTCCCACAGCCATAGTTGGGGACATTGGCTTCTCCAGTGGAGAGAATGTCCAGCAAGGCATCTGAAGTGTAGAAAGTACTCCAATAGTTGTCATGGATGTTGCAGCCAAATGTGAGATTGTGCAAGAGATGGGAATTCTTGTTGGCCAGTTGAATGTTGAAAATGAATACTAAGCAATGAAAAAATTCATAAGAAGTCCTATTGAAAAAAAGGTTATAATCAACAACTACAACAAATACTTTTGTTATATATAATATAAATAATCCTCCAGAAGCCTATTGAGCTTTAAATCAACATTGATCCAAAAGCAATGATCAGTTACACAAATATGGAAATGGGCTGAGGTACGGCAACTACAATTGATTCCATCTCTACTTTAAATAAAACTCAGGATCCAAATGACAAATTAAGGCTTGAACTGAGGGAGGAAAATAATCTGCAGGCCTTTCAGCTTTTTTTCAGACCTCTTTTTAAGTCTTTTTCATAAAATCAGATCAAAGAGAGAAGCCACAGAAATCAAAATCATTCAGGAAATTAGATATATTCCACAATATAGGAATAAATGAAACATAAAAAACAGAAAAGAAGGAGAGTGTTAGAATGGGGGGACTCCAACTCCATCACCCTGAATGACTTACGAATCATGGAAAACAAACTGAAGAGAAGGAGCCACGTTGAAAAGCAATTTTGTATGCAATATTTCATTTCCACTGCTGACTATACTGATTAGATGGTCTCCTGGGCTGTAGTAGCTCTGTGGTTTTCCATCCTGGTTCTCCAAACTCAGCAGGCATTTCGTTCTCAGCTTCCCAGAGACTAGATGGGACAAAAGCAACATCAGAAGCAGAAGCAGGAGGTCCATAATTCATGGGGTGAATCAATGAATCCTTTTCCTGTTTCTAAAGAAGATTTAGAAGAATCAAAAGAGTCTCACAAGGATGAATATGATTCAGTTGCTTTTTCTCAACTCAGCTTCACCTGGAAAGGAGGGAGACGTAGATTCAAGAGCACAGACTCTGCCTGTCCCAAAGCTCCCTATTTCTCTGCCCAAAGTCTCCCCTGGAGGATTCGGCCCAACAGCAGAGCTGAAACTTTTTCCATAATTCTCCCTCTCAGGAGGGATCCCTGGATAATAAATAGTTCTTGGATTCAAAGGTTGTTGGGAAATTCTCTGGAGGGAAATGAAAGGGAAATAATCCCCATGTGATTCATAATAACAGGGGCAGATATGGAATTAAATCCATCATCTAGAATTGAGAGGTTTGGGGTCTCCATGCTTGAAAGTGGCCCCGGAGGGAATACATGGCACCTGTGGCTGAAGAAATAAATAAATCTGATATTTTTTTGTATAGTGATGAAAGACAAAACTCTGGGGGCCAGTTAATGCCAGAGCCTCCCACAGATCTGAAATAGCTTCCAGCTGAGTTGGAACCAACATTTACTTTATTTTGAAAGCTAATGCTCAAGGGTATTGCACAAAAGTGCTGATGCAATAGTTAGCCAGACTCCTAAAACAAAATCAACCTTAGTGAAAAACTAGTTTTTCGAATTTTGCAGAGTTAAGAGAGAGGGGGGGGAGGGAGGGAGGGAGGGAGGGAGAGAGAGAAGGGGGGCGGTTAGAAAAAAAACAAATGAAAAGAGATGGAGAAATCAAGGCTGCCTCTCACCCAATGTGGGAAGGGGAGGGAGGGAAGGGGAGCTCATGTTGCAGATGGAAAGCTGATCTTTAAAATCCAACTTCCATCTTCAGAGACCTGAAAATGCAGAAGCCCATGTTCCATGTTCCCTGCATCCTTTCACATGCACAGGCCAGACAGGGGGGGCTCTTGCAGGGATGCCAGATGGGCCTCTGCCCGGCTGAGTGGGTCGACCCCTCCCTTTAAGTCAGAATGCAGATTTTAGCCAATACACAAGTGTGAAGATGTTTTCTTTACTATTTTCCCTGAGAACCCGAATAAACATGCATTCCCATCATTATCTTTTAAAGTGAAACAACCCACGTGGCTATCATAAACATTCCTCCACGTTAAGAGGATCTCAGGGCTCTTTGGCGCCAGGATATAGGTTGTAAAATATCTGTTGACACAGGCAATGCTAGTAAATCCAAGTCTCTCCCTTCTCCCAATTGATTGGCAGTATTACTTTTAGGGATCTGACAGGTGGTTTAAATTGATTGGTTCACACTACAGGTGGGAAATATAAGAGATCTCAGTGGCTGAGCTATTAGGCAACTCCCTTTAAAAGAGGGAGCTCACTCACTTCTTGTACCAGTCTACCAAATAAACGAGCTGTTGTCTTAGCTGAGAGTCCTGCCTCTTCACTCGACCCACACTTAACACTTTCCACACTCCGTGCATGGATCTGGTTTCCTCCTGAGGGGATCCTTTGATGGGAAGGGAGGGATCTCCTCTTCCTGAGACTCTTTCCACCCATGAAGGGTTGAAATGGTTTCTTCTCTTGGCTCTCTGGCTGCTTTTCCTTTGGCCTTTTGAGGTCCTCATTGAGATGGAGGGGACTCTCCTCCTGGGTTATGTCCAGTTCCTTGCAAGATTTGACTCATCCACTCCTAGACACAAATAAAGAAATTCCCATTAAAATACAAGAACAAGAGATCTGTCTACCTTCTTTGTGTGTCTTCTTTTACCACCACCAATAAATAAATAAATAAATGTGTGTGTGTGTGTGTGTTTCTTTTAAGCCAGGTTTTTCCTATGTAGCCAAGATTTTTCTGGAACCACAATTGAGCAAAATCACATTCACTACATACTATGTACACACATTCACACATTCACTGTGTGCGTGCGTGTGTGTGTGTGTGTATATTATATATATATATATAAAATTTTATTTTTGTAGGTCTTTATGTGTATATTTCTTTATGCCAGGGATTTTCCTACATATATCAAGATGTGTCATAGCCTAATTTTCAGTGAAATCTCAATTCACCAGCTTTTAGGCCTTCCTAAACATTCCAGCAGCTATTTTGCTATCTGTTTGAATTTATAAAAATATAAAATATATATTTGTCTATGTAAGTTTTCACGGGTATATATGTGTGTACAGGTAATATCTCGGGTTTCTTCCCATGTAATTGTAGACATATCTTTAGAAGGGTAGTAGCGACTTTTTGATGAAATCACATCACAAACTGGGTCCTCAATTTACCCACCTTAGAAAGGGTGGAAGGCTGAGTCAACCTTGAGCCTGGTGAGATTTGAATAATTGCAGACGGCTGATGTTAATCACAATGCTTTAGTCTGCTGAGCTACCAGGCTCCTTTTTTCTCTCTGCTTATAATTGGAGGACCCTGAGGTTGTTTTCTGTCTGAATCCGTCCCAGACAATTCAAGGCCTCCTTGCTGGGTCTTTCCCGTCGGTCACAAGAAAAACTGATGTGTCTCCATTCCTAAGTGGGTCCCACTTCCGTTAGACTCAGAGAATGAGGGAGGAGCAGGAAAGACCGGACTAAAGAGGAAAAAGTCACCTCTAAGAAACCATAAACCCTTTTTCCATCTCCTGCAGAGGGAGTGAAATGCGGCCTGAAGGAGCTTTTCCTCCAGGAGCCCCTCCTGCTTCTAGAAAGCCCCCTCCTCCCTGAGCTGGTGGCTTTGTTCTTGTTTCTGCCCCTTCACAAGGGGAGACTTTGCTTCTTGGAGCACCCACAACTTTCCTTTCCTGTCTGTGGGAAGACAAAGGGGTCCCGGGAAGAGAGACCAGGGTCCTTCTCCAGGCGCCTGAAGGTCCCAGCGCTTTGGATGGGGGACAAAACCTTCAGTGAACCTGGCAGGAGTGAAGGGGGCTCCTGAGTTGTTTTCTCCTCTTGGTTCTGGGATTTATCATCTCTGAGGATGGATGAATGGGGGGCACCAGCCCAGACCCCCCCTTCCTGGGCCTGATCTGGGGGCCCTTCTGGAGCCACAACTCCTGCCTGAGGATCAGGGGGCAGCTGTAGTTAGGAGGGGCCATGGCAGAGTTTGGGGTTTTGCCCCAGTCGCTCCCTTTCCTGGGCCACCTGGCTCCCTTCACAGCCACTCATGCCCTGCTCGCCCCCAGGATGGACTACGGCAGAGCTCTCTCTGTGGGGCTGCCCTTGGAGAGCATCCAGGGACTCCGACTGAGGCAGAAGGCAGCTGCGAGGACAGTTGTGTCTCTGCTGAAACAGCGGTGGACAAAGAACAAAGGGACCTCGACTTACAATGGTTCATTTAGTGACGGTTCAAAGATACAATGACACTAAAAAAGGACTTATGACCATTTTTCACGCTTACAATCACTGCAGTATCCCCATGGTCACGGGATCAAAACTCAGATGCCTGGTAACTGTCTCAAAGTTATGACGGTCGTAGTGTCTCGGACTCAGGTGATGGCCTTTGGGGACTTCTGGCAAGCAGTCAATGGGAAGCCAGATTCGCTTAATGACCGGGTTGCTAACTTAACAACTGCGGTGATTCACTTAACAAGTAAGAAAGGTTGTAAAATGCTGCAAAACTCACTTAACGACTGACTTATTTAGCAACATAAAATTCTGGGATCCACTGTGGTCGTAAGATGAGGACCGTCTATAGACTTATTTGGAAGCCTCCTTCCCAAATGCTGAAGTGAAATTCGACACAAAGACACACAATTGCACACAAAGGGCCAGAGTGCGACTGTGATCGAAGGGGATGAACAGGGGCAGGTGGGAAGTCCTGGGAGTTTGCTGCCTTCGGACGGAGCCCTTCCTCCCCTGGGATGAGCCCCGAGTTTGATTCCCCAGGGAGACACACACACACAGAGACACAGACACAGACACAGACACACACACACACACACTCACACACAGACAGAGTGTGGCTGTTGGGGGGTGGGGATTGTGCAGGTTCCCTCTTGCCTGGGAGGGGTCCCCTCCCTGACAGCCTCTTCACCTGGAAGCCGAGAAAAGCGGGAGTCAAAGGCAGCAGCCAAGAAGGGCTGAATTCGAACTCTCTGCTGCCATTTTGCAGAATCTGAGCCAGCCAGGAGAAGGGAAAGGATCCGGGCAAAGCAAAGGGGAAGAGAGATTTCTTCTTTCCCAGGAAAGACCATCAGGGAGGCATGGAAGACGCAGGAAAACAGATCAGCTCTTATTCCCAGTTGGGAATCCTCCCCCTGCGGCTCCTCCTCCTCTTCCGGGCTGAGAAAGAAGCTTCTGCTGGGGAAAGGTCTCCCCTCCCCGTCCCAAATCCAGCTCTGGTCTCCAGGGACAGGATGGCCGGAGCTGCTCCGGGACCCCCAGGGGCCCCATCTGAGCTTCCGGGGTCTTCCTGCTTCAGCCACAAAGGATGGTGGAGGCAGACGCCGTTTTCCCAGGGCCCCTCCGGGTAACACAACTCTTGAAGTGGGGATGTTGTAGACCAAAACTTGTGTGGTTCCTTCCTGCGGGTTGCTTGTCCTGAGGCTTGGCCAGAGCTTCCCAAGGGGCCCATTTCCCAGAATGAGGGGGGAGCTTTTCCCCACCTCTGCCGCCCTGCAAAGCCCCTTTTCCATGGGGCTGACATGGAGCCTCCTGGACCTGCCAAGAGGAAAGTGGTTTCTGGAGACCAGGAATTCCCTCGGCCTCTTCCAGGAGCTCTTTACCCCTCCAGACAGGGAGAAGCTTCCCTTGTCACACGAGATCCTTTCCTCTCTCCAACCGATCCCACGGATCTGGGATCTTGTTAGGAAAAGACCTCCAAATTAAAGAGTATTTTGGGGGTTGCAATCCGATGGGATGCAGCTGCCCCTCTTCCCCCCAAATAACCAGCATTCCCCCCTACACAGTCCTGGCTAGGCTGTTTCTTCCTTCGGCTCTGCAAAGGGGGATTTTCCTCCTTTCTCTTGATCTGAAAGGGTTCGGGGCAGCCAGCAGCACATTCTGGGGCCTCTGCCCACCTGCTCCAGGCACAGAATCCGCCTCCGTCCCTTTGGGGCAGCACCAGCGGTTCTTCCAGGGTCTGATCTGTCCCCCCCCTTCAGAGACCCACAAAAACACAGCCAGCCGAGGGTTAATAATCACTTGGCACACTCCGCAGTTCTTATCTCAACCTTGGCAGCGATATGCACACCGTCTGCCAAGGACTTTATTGGTTTACACAAACAAGCAAATCTCCTACGTAGCTTTGCCGTTCATCTAGCTTCCAAGACTACGAGGTTGCTCCGTTTGTTTAGCTTTGTTCGTCACGAACTTCGTAACCCACCGTACTGTCTTATATACATATGCTTCTGGGTGTGGTCCAGTGAGTCATTGATCCCATGACTCCAATCCAATGACTCAGCATTTCCTCATACGTCTCAGCTGCAGTACCCTTTTCTCTCGCCTTCTTTGGCGTGCGTCCAGGAATGACGTCTCTCCCTCACTCTCATCTGAGGCACCTGTTTCCCCACTACTTGGCTCTCTTTCAGCTGGCACCTGAGCCGGTGCCAGAGGGGGAGGGCTGGGAGATCTGGCTGGCTCCTCTTCCTCCTGCTCAGAGCTGCCTTCCTCCAAAGGGATAGGCTCAGAGGACGGGGCCACAACAGGGTCTCTGTTGAGAAGGGCGTCCAAAGTGCCTGGGATCTCTGGTCCCTCCAGGCTGGCTCTTCAGGACCAAGCAAGCATCCCTCTTGGGGTCTCAAGTGGGTCCCCTAAGTGGATGGAGGGAGTCTGCCCAGGGCTCCCTTCCTTGGAGTTGGGCAGAAACGGCCCTTCCCCACCTTCTCCCTCCCTTTTGGCCTCCCACCTGCGGAGGGGAGGGGGATCCAGCCAGGCTGAGTCTTGGACGGGATTAGCCCACCAACCTCACAGTCCAGCTGAGGGGCCATAAGGAGTCAGGCAAGCAGACTGATTGACAGATGTAACAGTAGGGGGGGCTTAGATCCCACTCCCTCCCATGAGGGTCCCCCAACCTCCCCCCACTCTGAGTCTTGGAGAGGATTAACCCACCCAACTTTCTGTTGGAGATCCATAAGGGGCCCAGAAAGACACAGACACACATAGAGGGAGGGGAAGGCTTGTATCTCTCTCCTTCCCAGGAGGGGTCACAAAACGCCCCCCTCCCAGCAGGGAACCCCCAGCAACACGGCCAGCAGCTCCTTTCCTTCAGGGAAATCCTGGATTGTCCGGGAGGAGGGAGGGAATGGGGGGGTGACAGTGACTGCCCACCCTTTGCTTGGTAATGCTGGGGAGACCCACTAAAGGCGGGAGGGATTCCTTCCTGGGGCTCCCAAAGAGCATCCAAACTTTCCTGGCAGGGAGAGGAAAAGAAGGCTAAAAGGAGAGAAATTCCTGCATTGGCTGCGATTGTGGCTGGGAGGAGATAGGAAACCCCCCTCCTTGCAAGACCCCTTCCCCACAGCCTTCCATCTGGTGGGACCCCCTTCCTGGGGATGCTCCTCCTGGCCCCTCCCTCCCTGCCAGGCCCCCTTGCAGCCTCTTGGCCACAGAGGGGCAGCTGGGGGGTGTCTGGGTGCAAAGGGTGTGGGGGAGGGGACCCCTGTGTCTTTCAGGTGGGGTAGCGAGAGAAGCAGAGATGGGCAAAAGGCAGAGGCACATGCTCAGTTCCCTTCTGAGGCTCCCCAGCTGCCAGGACTTCGCCGCCTGCAGAGGGAGCCCCCTGGTGGTCCCCGCCAGCCATGACAGCTCCCCTTGCAAGAGACGAGCCTTTGCCTCTTTTATGCCGCCATCCAAGCAGGGTTGAGATCTGACAGGTGGGTGGAGTGGATGACGGGACTGAGTGGATGAGGGGACACACAGGAGAGAGAGGCCCAACACCAACTGACAGCCTGTAGTCCGCGTACACAGGACACCTCATCTACGCTGGTCTGATTGAGGCGCAGGGCAAGGGTTAAGGCCAGAGAGGTGTTGAGTCCTAGAGCGGAAAGGAGTTCCAGCTTCCTTGCAAAAGATCCTCCCATGTGGAATTCTTGCCCCTCCATCCAGGAGCGACTGCGGGCGACGTTCTCTCACGCATGCTCCATTTGTCCTCTGAAGCCGCCGAGGCCGCTTCTCCCGGGTGTTCTGCGTGTGATGCTCGGAGGCTTCCTCTAAGCTGGGGAGTGGGGGGGGAGGAGAGGTAACTCGGCTCAACTCTGCCCCCTCCCCTGCAAGGAGGGGAACCTGGCCCCTCCTCTTTCCCTGTGTTGAACTGTTTGGATGGCCGCCGCCAGGGGGTTTTCAGGAGGCTGTGGGGGGGGGGAGCTGCAAGTGGCCTTTCTGGGTCCCCCCTTTGGCAGAGCAGGGGGGGATGGAGTGACTCTTCGTGGACGCTGCTAAAAGGGCCTGGGGAAAGGAGTGGGGGGTTGGAGGGAGAAGTCTGGTATTAAGAGGGAATTATGGGTTTTGTGGTCCAGGATATCTGTTGGAGGGTGGAGTTTTGGGGTTGTTCTAGTGTTTCTTTCTCTTTCCACTCCCTCCCTCTCACACACAAACTACCACAAGTCTCAGAATAGAATATTGATAACTAAGGAGCCCAGAAAAGTGACATCTCTCTTCCACATCTGGAGGAGCCCCAAAGGTCCCATTCCCAGCCAGTTCCCATTGGAAGAGGGAGAAAGTTCTTACCCTACCACATCTGGAGGGCCCAGGATCCCCAATCCTTCTACACGATAGAGAGGGGCTTGTGGGGGTGTGTGTGTGAAGGGAATCAAGGAAGAAATTTGCACCCCTTGGAAGAAAGCTGAGCTCTCATTTGGGAAGATGGAAAAAGGGGATCTTTTGGGGGGTGACCCTGACAGGCAGAAAGAGGGCTCCCTTTGCCCTCAGCTCTTCTTTTCCCCAGGGAAGCCCCCTTTGGTGGGAAGGGATCCAGGCAGCCTTGATCTTCAGTGGGGAGGGAAGTTGTTGGGATGGGGGGAGGTTTGCCCCCGAATCGTGAACCAGCACACAAGCAAACACACTAGGACTGAAATAAGACTAGCAGAGGAGTCTTGTATAAAAATATACTTTACTACAAAACTTTTAAAAAACACTGTATCTTTAAAAAAGCACATTAACAACAAAGTCTTATCTTGGTTAAATGAAGCGAGGCCGTCTCCCTAAATTCCTCTCCACAATACCAAAACCAGTCCCTGGGAAAAACTAACAAGACACTGAATGGCTTCGGTATCGATATATCATCGAGGTGGTAGAAGGGCAGCAGCATGAGCTTCAAGGTAAAAGTCACCTGTAAAAGCAATCCAAACAGCAAACGTGGCTTGAAGCTCCTGGCAGGGAAACTGTCCAGCGTATCCCTCCAATGTAGCAGCAAATGTTCAAATGTTGGCTTGCCTGCTTCAAAAGCAAAAGCAAGCTGAAGGTAGAACTTCAAAAGGCTCCCAGCTATCTCAGCACACAGCTGCAAGATAGCTACGTGGGAAAAACACGGCTTCTTCTCCGCTGCTATCTCTGCTGCGTCGGGGCTTCTCAGCAGAGTTCTCCTCCTTTCTTCCAGGTCTGCATCCAGGTGCCTCAACACTAGGTCTGCATTTAGGCCTAAAACAGTGTCTAGGCCCGACTAGCAACGAGAAAGGTCTGTGTTTCTATAGTAAGCTAACCTGCAATTAACTAGGGTGGGGAAGGCTTGCAGTTAATTGCAGACTGGAGATGGCTTGATCAAAGTCCATACAGTTTGTAGCTGATCAAGTGGCCACAGCAATCCTGAAAACAGTTTGTGACAGAAGTCCAGAATCTCAAATTGTTCAGTAAAAACTTTTTGCCTGAAGCCAAATTCTCCAGCAGGAAAAGTTTCCATTCAGGGCCTTCGGGGAAGCTGCCCCCGACTCCCTGGGTCTCTGCCCAAGTCTCTCCTAGAAGATTCGGCTAAAGAGCAGAGGGAAAACTCAGAGGATAATAATTCTCCCTCTCAGGAGGGATCCCTGGATAATTCAATGACTTCTTGAACTCCGAGATCGTTGGGTGTTTCTCTGGAGGGAAGTGAGAGGGAAATAATCCCCATGTGGTTCATAATGATAGAGCAGAGATGGAATTAAGTCTGTCATCTAGAATTGAGAGCTTTGGGATCTACAGCCTTCAAATTGGCCCCAGAGGGAATACACGGCACCTGTGGCTGAAGATAAAAAGAAATGTGACATTTGTTGGCATAGCAATTAGAGAGAAAACCTCGGGGGGGGCAGTTAATGCCCGAGCATGTCACGGATCTCAAATGGCTGCTTGTTGAGTTGGAGCCAAACTTTACTTTACTTTGAAAATTGATGCTCAATGACACCATCACAAAAGGGCTGATGCAATAGTGTGGCCTGACTCCAAGAATTAAATGAAAAAAAAAGTGAAAAACTACTTATCAGAACTTTGCATAGTTGGAAAAAATACCCCACATGCACAGAAAAACAGAGGGAGGGAGAAGTGAGAGAAAAGCAAGTGAAAAGAGATGGAGAAATAAAGGAAGCAACTCACCCCTGGAAGGGAGGGAGGGAGGAAGGAAGAGATATGGAAAGCTGTTATGCAAAATCCTCTTCAAACTTCCATTCTCTGAAACCAGGGAATGAAGAAGTCCATATCCCATGTTCCCCTGCCTCCCTTTCCCATGCCCAGGCCAGGCAAGGGGGATCTTGCAGGGATGCCAGACAGGACTCTGCCTGGATGAGTGGGGAGCCCCTCTTGGGAGGAGGAAGCTGGGGAGCCTCGTGTTGGGAAAGGAAAACAGAGCAAAATCTCCCTCCAGGTTCCATCTTCTGAGTCCTGGAAACGGGGGAGATCATATCCCATGTTCCACTGCCCCTTCTTTCCATGCTTCGGGGGGGGGGGCTTCCCACACTGGGAAGAGACAAACCTGGTTTATGGGTCCCAGGGTTGGATGTTGGGGGGACGCAGCCCCCGGGGTTTCTCCAGCTTCGCTTGGGCTCCGTGTCTTTCCAGGAGAGGCTCCTGTGGGGCAGAAACCATGCGGGGCTGGGTCTCCCAAGGGGGATCTGGGGTTGCACTGGAGGAAAAGGCAGCCGGACTCAGCCTGGAATAGAATAGAATTTTTTTTATTGGCCAAGTTTGAAAAAATAAAAATAAAAACTTCCGTCCACTTTATAATTTTCTGCCTATCTATTCAACAATATTCTCCACAAGTTGTCACTTTCCTGCTTCTTAATGAGCTGTTATCCAAAATTTAATATTGCTAGAAAACGATGGGAAATGAGCAATTTTAAAGTCAGCTGCAATGAGGATCCATATATGGGATTCTGATATAAAACAGAATTTCGAACAGGCCCCCCTCTTAACATTGGGCAGAGTTGAAGGGCACTGATGGCCTCCTTGGCATTAGAAGACAGGCAAGAGGAGAGTTCAATGGCATTGACTTCAAGTGGCCCCAAACTCCATAACTCTGGGTGAGCTTCCCAGCAATCTCTGGAGACAAGAGGCCACATTGAAGGACAGCAGAAGTCAATTGTCTTGTTCTTGAACTATCTTCCCCAGCATCACTTCCTACATCCTCATAGTGGATTGAGGATTCTTCCTTCCCTTGCGGCCCTTTATTCATTTTTTTCATTGTGGCTGAGGACTTTTGTGATGCTTCGGTTGCAGCGCTTCTTCCATAGCCTCTTGGAAAGTTATCCTGGGCTTAGCAAGTAGTCGGCTTTGTAGGGTGAGATCCCTCAGTCCCAAGACCAACCGATCTCTCATTGCCTTGTCCAGGTTGGAGAATTCACAAGCGGTGGCTATTTCGTGTAAAGTTGCCACAACTTCGCTTATTGATTCTCCCTCCCTTTGGTCTCTCCTGTAGAACTCGTGCCGTCTCAGAAGGGATGAGGCTTGGGGTGCGTAGTGTGCTTTCAGGATGCCCTGGAGTGTCGGCCAGGTCATAGTTCTCAGTTCTGCTGGACAGGCTAAAGCTTTCACCATTTTAAAAACAGCGGCTCCACAGTGCGAGAGGAATAGTGTCCGTTTCCTCTGTTCCGACAGGCCCAGCAAGTCGTTTGCTTCCAGGAACATGTGGAATCACTCCATGTACAATTCTTAGTCTTCTCCCGCCGGGTTGAACCGTGTAGGTGGAATTATTGAAGACATCTTGCGCTGGCCGTTGTATTTTGGATGGCCGTTGATTGCCACGTGGAGGTTTCAGCAGCCTAGTGTCCTATTGTCCTTCTGAGATCCCTCCTTCATCGCCAGTGGTGAGTAGTGGTTGCAGACAGAGGAGGCAGGACACGTTCGGCAGTTTAAACAGCTTTATTCGGCTCCAGTACAGCAATGGCAATGCGAGCCGCAGGACCCCTTTTAAACGGAGCTGTCCGTGGCTTCCGCCACTGACACGCCTTTAATTTTCCCGCTCCAGCTACTCGCTCCTGATTGGTTCCTGCTGTCAGAACTTTCAGTTTCATCCTCGAAATAAATTAATTTCCAAGCAGCAATCTTTAGGAAATATTCTCTTTATTGAGCGATGTATCCGTGCCCGACAACCATGCAGACAGTACTGGCCCCTTCATCCAAAACCCCTCCTATTCCTTCCCCAAAACTGCTCTCCATTGGCTGCCTTCCAGATCACTCTCTCTTATCTGTCTCTTCAGCACACAGGAATGTCACCCCTCCCATACATCTCCCAGGAGACTGAATTCACCGAAAGCTTTTCTAGGTGAAATGTCAAACTTTTTCCCTCATTGCTTCTTTGTCAGTATTGGAACACTGACATCCGGCCCCTCTCCCTTCATTCTCTCAGCGAGGCCTGTGCAGGAGAAACAACAGGGTTAGTGCTGTCACCCCCTCTGAGGAGGTGTACCATCCCCTCCCGCCTTGCCCGGGTGATCTGCATGGAACTTAGCTATAAGCCGGTCAGCATGGATGTTGTTGCTCTTCACCCAGGAAGCTTCTGACAAAGGGTAACCCTTCCACTTAACTAAGTATTGGAGACAGCCTCTGTGCCACCTTGAATCGAGAATTCGCTGTACTTCATAGTGAGTTTGGCCCCCAATGATCAAAGGCCCTGGGGGATCACGTGGCACTGGCCTTAAAGTTGACCCCACCACCGGCTTCAGCAGACTACTGTGAAAAACGGGGTGTATCTTTTCTAGTAAGCGGGGCAACTGCAATTGTACCGTGACAGGGTTGATTATTTTTACTATAGGAAATGGTCCTATGAATTTTGGGCCCAATTTCCTAGTCGGAAGCTTGAGTCTCAAATACTTGGTGGAGAGGTAGACCTTCTGTCCTACTCGTAACGGTCTGAGGGGCTCGGTGCTTATCTGCTTGCTTCTTATAAGCTTGTGTCGCCTTGTCTAATGCCTTCTTGACGTTCTCCCTTGCTTCGGTCAAGTGGGCGAAGACTTCTGAACCGGGGGGGGGGGCTTCGTGGTGTATTGGTGGTGCGCCTGGGTCCTCGTTCTGGCCTTGATTTGCCCGTTGGCTCTGGTCTCGGTCCCGGGGTTCCACACATCGCTGCCAAATGGCCAACTCCTCCACATCTGTAGCATCTCAGCAGGCTCCGGGTGGTGGGTGGTCTCTGGGTGGCCCGTGGTGCTGAAGTTCCTCGTCTGGTATACGGTTCCTGGTCCAGTTGGGCTTTCTCCTTTGCCTGTGGTTGCTTTAGCATGTCGTTTGCCCTTAGCCCTCTCTCGACTTGTGTCGCTATCCGGAACCAGTCAGTGAGTCGGTTCGGAATATCACGATAAGCGGTCACTTGGGCAATTTGTTTATCTAAGCTCGTTCTAAAGGAGTACACGAGCAGTCGTTCCGGCAAAGGAGGTAAAGTCCCAACAACTCTCCTGAACTCACGAATGTGCTCTTGGATGGGCTTTCCCCTCTGCCTTAGGTTTCTAAGCTCATCTTCTACATAGGGGTCTTCCCCTGTTTCTTCAAAACGGGCTCGCAGCAGTTGTAAGAAACCATCTGCATCTTGTTGTTGGGCGGCCCTGTTTTTGTACAGGGCCCCTGACCAGCTCCTTGCCTCTCCCTCCAGGCCTTCTGTGATGGCACTGACTAGGGCCCTGGGGAATGGGTAAAGGTGTGCGTAGCGCTCGATGTAGATCTCAGCCGCATCGAGGAATTGTGCTAGCTGGTCTGGATTCCCATCAAATTTCCTTCTAAACCGGGGTGGCTCCGCCCTCGGCGGCCCCTCCTACCATTGTGGGCCTCTCTCAGCCTGCCCATAATGTCGTTGGAATTCTTCATCATCTCTCCTTCGGAGGCGGGGGGGTGATGCCCGACGCAGGCTGATGGGCTTGGTGGGGGGAGGGGGAATCCATGGATGCCTGCCGGGGCTATCTCTTCTTCTGATGTGGGAGGGGGGAGGACTGCGCTCCTGTTTATGGTGACTCAGTTCAGTGGGCTGGGCTGGCCTCCCCCTCTCCTTGGGCCTGCAGGACGGCTCCTCCCCCAGTTGGACAGCCCGGTCAAAATCTTCCTTTAACTTATCTATGGCGCTTTCGAGAGGCTGTTTTGAAGCTTTCGGCTGTCTGGCCTGCTGCCAGTCCCACATCCAATCCACCCTCGCTAATTCACTTAGAGGCTTGCTTTTACCTTTCCCACCTGGAAAGGGGAATTCCATTTCTGCCGACTTTGGCAAAGCCCACAAAGGTTCTTTTTTCTTCTTCTCGGCTGGCAGCTTTGCTGGAGGAGGGAGGGGTTGGGCCTTCTTTATATCCACGTTTGCTTCTAGTGCCGTTGCCTGAAGTAAACTTTCAGTGGGGAGCTGGCTTTCGGCCATGGTTTCCGGGCTCTCTCTCCACTGTGTCCAGACTTCTGGCAAAGAACCACAGCTCTGGAGGCTGGCCAGATTGGCTGGGAGAGGGAAAGGAAAAAAAATATCAGTACTGTCTGTCTGTCAGAACTTTCGGTTTCATCCTTGAAATAAATTAATTTCCAAGCAGCAATCTTTAGGAAATATTCTCTTTATTGAGCGATGCATCCGTGCCCGACAACCATGCAGACAGTACTGGCCCCTCCATCCAAAACCCCTCCTATTCCTTCCCCATTCACTGCTCCCCATTGGCTGTCTTCCAGATCACTCTCTCTTATCTGTCTCTTCAGCACACAGGAATGTCACCCCTCCCATACATCTCCCAGGAGACTGAATTCACCGAAAGCTTTTTTCCTCATTGATTCTATGTCAGTATTGGAACACTGACACCTGCATTCGTTGATTCAATACTTAACAAGTTCCTTTATTAGAGAAGTCATATTGGCACATCTGGGAAAACCCGAATCTGAATTCCTGCGTTTTCCCAACCCCTATACTAAACTCAATCCCTGCCCCTGTCCACTGTCAAGCCCTCACATGTACCAATCAGGGTCCTGATACCCAAGTCACCCCGAGTTCAGGAACGCTTGCCCAGGTGTTAGCAAGTGTCCTTGGTCCCACGGGAAAAGAATGTGGTTGTGACTATTCTCTGGCTTCACCCCCTTTCTCCCTCCCGATTCCCATCGCAGGCCTCTCCGCTGTGGCAGCCCTGAAGATTCAAAATGGATCCAGGGCTGATAGCCTGGATGTTGCCACAGGACACCTCTCGTCTTTCTGGTGCAGAGCTAGTTCATCCTTCTGGTGCACCCTGGAGAAGCTCATGAGCACACACTAAACGGACTAGCACTCCTCGGTGGTGAAACAAATAGTATGTACTAACATTGTGGTCTCCTGGCTAATTATACCTTTCCCATCTGCTAAATAAATAATTTAGCACTTTGGACATGCATTAGAATCCTTTCTTAGTCCTGGTAAAGCATTAATATCCAGACTGAATAACAAGGGTTGCAATATTTTTATTTATTGATTGATTGATTAGGCCTGGGGCCATTTCAAAGTGCAGAGTTCCAGAAACAAATCGTTACAAAAGTTTGGTAAAACAATTTAAATGAAATTGGAATAACGCACGATTTAAAATGAAATTAGAATAAAATACAATCTAAAATGAAATCGGAATAAAATACAATCATTTGAGATACAAATTAAATATGATTAAAATTATATTATAATGTCACCCCTGCATCTACCCAATCAGTCTTAAAACTACTATTAAAATTCCATTGTTAAATCAAATGATCTTTCCTACAATCTACCACATTCTGCTGCACCAACTTTGTCCTTTTTTCCATCAACTTTACCCCAAATTTGGCAATCCATTTCCCCAGCTGCAAGTCAGAACCTAACAGTCAGTGTTGCAAGAAGCGCTCTTAAGACTGAGGGGTGCTGGTATAAAAGAGCCTGCCCAGCTGATGTTCCCTCAAACCTGAGAATTGGGGGCAATCAAAAATTACATGGGACATTGTTTCAACTTCCCCCGTTCCACATAAACAAAGGAGATTCTTCCTTTGAACCCCATTTCTTTGTGGAAAGAAAGTTTCAAGATCATTGGGCCTGGTGGCACAGCAGACTAAAGCCTGTTATTAACATTCAGCTGCCTGAAGTTACTGCAAGTTCAAATCTCACCAGGCTCAAGGTTGACTCAGCCTTCCATCCTTTCTAAGGTAGGTCAAATGAGGACCAAGACTGTGGAGGCAATAAGATGACTGTGTGTAAATATACAAAAGTATGAAGGCTTTTGCTTAACGCATTGTAAGCCGCCCTGAGTCTCCGGAGAAGAGCGGCATATAAATCAAATTTAAAAAAGGAAAATGATCCTTTCTGGCCTTGGTAGTGTCAAGACCGAAGTTGCCCCTGAGACTAAGATGTGAGAAGCACAAAAATAATCCATAGAGCGACATGCTTTAGGGCCAAAAAAGGTTATGGGGTTCCTTCTAACCTCCGAATACTGGCCTACAATTTGAAGGTTACAGTTGTATTCCATTGTTAGAAATTTCCCCCCATCTTTGTTCTTTTTCTTATCTTGGGAGACCCAGGATTGTTGGCTACGTAAATATCCATCTGGAATTGTACCATTTTCAATCAAAGGCTCCAACGAGGGACCCACACGCGGGTTAAAGCAGGGGTGAAATCTAACATTTGTTACTACCGGTTCTGTGGGCGTGGCTTGGGGGGGAGGGGGGGTAATGTGACTGGGTGGGCGTGGCCAATTTTTTTTTTACTTTTATAACCATTTTTTACATTTAAAACCATGTAAAAAAAGGCTTTCAAAAGGCTCTGACGATCCCAGCTGAGCTGCCTGATCGGATCATCAGAGTTTGGCTCGTCACAGCCATTTAAAAGAAAAAAAAGGGCTCTGATGATCGCGCGGCTCAGCTGGGTATGGGGGTGGGGGCAGGGATTTTTGCTACCGGTTCTCCGAACTGCCCGCCGCCATCGCTACCTACTCGCCTGAGCCGGTCCGAACCGGGAGCATTTCACCCCTGCAGTAAAGTCAGTGGGCAAAACGGGGTTTGTTTCATGACTGCAAGATTCACTCAACAACCCCAGTGATTCGCTTAACAACTGTGGCAATAAACATTCACTTAGCAACCTAGCTTAGCAATGGCATTTCTGGTCCCAGTTCTGGTCGTAAATCGAGGACTGCCTGTAGGATGCAGCAGCAGGCTGATTTGGAAAAGCTTAAGCAGGGTTTGGTTTAAGCAGGGTTGGGAGACCACCAAGAAATGCCAGGGGAAGATTGAGGAGAAGGCAGTGGCCAACCTATCTTGCAACCTATCAAGAAAAGGTGGGGCTTTAGTGACTTTGAACCAATCAGTAAGTGACTCTGAGTTCTAGTCCCGCCTTAGGCGAAGGTAGCTGTGGGCTTTGAGCCAATCACCTGGAGGCCCCGATTTCAATTCCCAGGGCCCAGCTAGGACTTCAGAGCCAGACTCTATGCTGCCCCCCACAGGCAGTGAGTCTTAGCTGAACCCTGGCAAGAGGGAGGGGCTGTGATGGAGGGAGGGGCTCTCCTTGTCCAGGAGTTTCTCTCCTTTACTCTCGGGTGGGGCTGCTCGACCCCAGAGAAAAGCAAAAGGCATGAAAATTACCTATAGAAAACATCCCTAAAACCCCTCCCCCAACCGTCCAGCCAGGATTATCCAATCCACATTCGCCCCAGGGTTCATGTGGGGTGCAGCGCCCGATGGTGCCATCCTCCTGCTCTGCCACGACGGTTGACCTTGAGTAGTTATCAGCTTCAAAGAAAACTTTCTCTTCTCTCCTCCACCAGCTCCCTTCCCCCCTCCCAGGCATTGCAACAGCCCCCCCTCCCCCCGTTACAATGGCAGCCGAGCAAGCGAGCAATGAAAAAGCGGAGGCTGACACTCCCGAAAAAACCCTTGTGGACAGTTTCCCTTTCCTAAGAAGAGAAGAAACGGCTGTTCCCACCCCTGGAATTTCCCAACCTCTGAGAAGTTGGCTACACAATTGGGGAGAGCCAAAAGACTAGGAAAGCCATCTTCTCTCAGATATTTGACAGCTGACTGACAGTTGAGCTGGAGGGATGACATCATCCAGCCAGTAGAATCCCAAGGAGATGAGAGGCCTCCCTTGGGATCCTGTCCAAGCTCCCCTCCTCCACCTTTTCTACTCACCCCAAGGCCAGCCCAAGGCCTCTGGGAAACTACGGACAGGCCCCCAAAGCTCCTAATTTCTCCCCTTTTGGCCAAGAGGGCCTGGCTCTTTTGTGGTAGATTGCCTCTTCCTATGGAAGCTCAGCTAAGCTAGAGGACTGAGCAAGATTCACTGATGCAGCTCTTGCTCAGCCTCCAGTTCGATTCCCTTTGTGTTGAGATGCTGGGGGGGGGGGTTGTGTGTGTGTTGTTGTTGTTGTTGTGGCAACATCCCTCTGTCACCTCCCTCTGTTTTTGCTGCTCAGGTCCAGACCTTTTTTTCTGGGGGCCAAAGTCTCGTTTGATGGTTTTTAAGGGCAGAGAAAGGGGAGAAATCCTCTGCCTGGGTTTTTGAATGCAGACACCATTTCTAATAGCCTAATGGAGCTGAGCCCCAAATCACAGGACCCTCTTTTAGACGGGATCCAGTGGGGGGGATCCAGTTGTATTCAGAGAGCCAAAAGATCCCATTTTGCCTTTTTACCCAAGAGGCCTGGATCTTCCCAGGTAGACGGTCTGTTAAGGATTGGGTCCCTATAGCTTGTCTGAAGGGCTGCTAAAGTGAATCTAGCCTTTAGATGAGCCTCACTCTTAACTCCAAGTCTTTTGGGGGGAAATGTCACATTTCTTCAGCCACAGGTGCCGGGTCCTCTCTCTGGGGCCAGTTTGAAGGATGAGCTCCCAAACGTCTCAATTCTAGATGACCGATTTAATTCAATCTCTGCTCCTATTATTTTGAATCGCATGATGATTATTTCCCTTTCATTTCCCTCCAGAGAATTTCCCAACAAGCTTTGACTGCATGAACTATTTGAATTATCCAGGGATCCCTCCTGAGAGGGAGAATTATTTTAAAAGTCTCAGCTCTGCTCTTTGGCCGAATCCTCCAGGGGAGACTTTGGGCAGAGAAATAGGGAGTTTGGGGACAGGCAGAGTCTGTGCTCTTGAATCTACGTCTCTCTCCTTTCCAGGTGAAGCTGAGTGTTTCTCTGTGTTTGAATCAGAAAAGCAACTGGATCATATTCCAACTTGTGAGAGTCCTTTGAATTCTTCTGCTTCTTCTTTAGAAACAGGAAAGGGATTCATTGATTCACCCCATGAATGATGGGCCTCCTGCTTCTGCTTCTGATGCTGCTGGTGTCCCATCCAGTCTCTGGGAAGCTGAGAATGAAATGCCCGCTGAGTTTGGGGCACCAGGATGGAAAACCTCCACAGAGCTTTTACAGCCCAGGAGACCATCTCATCAGTATAGTCACCAGTGGAACAGAAAGATTGCATACAAAGTTGCTTTTCAAGGTGGCTCCTTCTCTTCAGTTTGTTTTCCGTGATCCGTAAGTCATTCAGAGTGATGGAGTTGCACTCCCTCCATTCAAACACTCTCCTTCTTTTCTATTTTTTCCCCATTTATTCCTATATTGGGAAATATATCTAATTTCCTGAATGATTTTGATTTCCATGGCTTCTCTCTTTGGTCTGATTTTGTGAAAGAGACTCAAAAAGGGGTCTGAAAAAAAGGTGAAAGGCCTACAGATTATTTTCCTCCCTCAGTTCAATCCTTAATTTATCACTTGAATAATGAATTTTATTTAAAGTAGTGGTGGAATCAGTTGTAGTTGCCGGACCTCAGCCCATTTCCATATTTGTGTAACTGATCATTGCTTTTGGATCAATGTTGGTTTAAGGCTCAGTAGGTTTGTGGAGGATTATATATATTATATATAACAAAAGTATTCGTTGTGGCTGTTGATTATAATAACTTTTTTTTCAATAGGACTTTTTCCACATTTTTTCTTTGCTTACGATTCATTTTCAACATTCAACTGGCCAACAAGAATTCCCATCTCTTGCACAATCTCACACTTGGCTACAACATCCATAACAACTATTGGAGCACTTTCCATACTTCAGATGCCTTGCTGGACATTCTCTCCACTGGAGAAGCCAATGTCCCCAACTACATCTGTGGAAGGAAGGAGAACCTCCTCACTCTCCTTGATGCAGCTTATAGGGAGATCTCCATCCAGATGTCAACATTAGGAGGCACCTACAAAGTCCCACAGGTTTGTGTGTGTTTTCCTCCCTCTGGTAAAGTGAGGGGTGGGTGGTGGGTGGTGAGCCATAGATGCAATCATGTCTTCTCCATGGAATTCAAAAGTTGCTTTTCTCCATATTAGCAAAAACATCAATATTTTACCCCATTATGTTCATGTTGAGATTAATCATAAAAGGCCTGAAATGCAAGCAATCCATTCCCTAGAGAAGATATTCTAACAACTGTTTAACTGATCAAAAAATATCCCTGGTTGTTGGGCATCTATTGGCACCTTCATTTTCACAGATAAATAAGGCCTGCCCTATCCAGTCGGATTGAAGTTGGCTATAGTAGCATTTTATCCATCTAAAAAGTGGAATAAAAATTACTCTAGCAATTATAAGCCAAATAGACTAGCAGATATTGTGGCTAAAATTTATGCCATGATCCTCTTAGTTCAATTTGAGAAAAATTCATTCCTTGCAGAGGTTTTAGATAGAGTTAAATGCTATATAGATTTTGTAAGAAATAATGCATAAGTTAATAATCTAATATTGGCAACAAGTTTGTCTTCAAATATCTAATCTATATCTATATCAGTGAGGTAGAACAAGGTTTGCTGCTTTCTAGATGTTAGTGCAGCATTTGACTCAATAAACAGAAAATTGAGGTTTGGGCTCAAGGGAGCCATGAGAAGAAGGATCTGTGCTTCCCAAGAGGGAAAGGAAAAATGCATATTTGAACCCTTGTTATTCAGTATAGATATGAATGACTCCCTAGGACTAATGCAGGATCGAAAACAGATCATAAATAAATGTTATTTTGTTTTTTGACTAAACTGACTAAATTAGTGGACCAAAGAAATGCAGTGATTGTAGTAGACAGTACTTGGATTTCAGAAAGGTCGTGAGAGCACGGCGGAAGGTGGAGCTCTTTCCAGATAGTAGGTGCCCCCACAGATAGTAGGTGCTCTCGCCCTGTGGGCCGCCAATTGACATTGTTTGACCAACGGCACCCGGAGAAGTGGTGGGAGGCCGTTGGCAGCAGCAGGCGGTCCCGTAAATAACCAGTTCCTAAGCCATGGAACAAACATATTTGTTTTCTTTTTTTCTTTAAAGTTTAACAATTCGTTCTTTATCTTAATATCTTTATATTTGTTTGGGGTTGCCTTTCTTCCCTTTCATCTTTTTTATTGTACAGCAATCTTTCTCCTCACACCTACCACCTCTCTCTTTTCTTTCTTTCTTACTTTCTCTTCCCCCTCTTCTTCTCCTCCCTACTTCCTTTCTCCTTCTCCTCCTCTCTTCCTCCCTCTCTTACCCTCACTCCTACTCTAATTTCCCTTCCCTTCCTTCCTCCCTTCTCTTCCTTTCCTCTCTCTCCTTCCTTCTTCCATCTCTCTTCTCCTTCCTTCATCCCTCTCTATTGCTGTATCCTTTTGTGCATATGGATTACTCAGAGGGCTGAAAAAGTTATTTTTGACTGGTCCTCGCACTTTTGACCAGTGTTTGAACTTACGACTGTCCTCACATTTTACGTTTTTCACCCTATCTTTTCACCATGGCGAAGAGAAGCAATTGTGAAATGAGTGACATGGTTGTTAAGAATGCTACAATGGGCATAAATGATGACCAGTCATAAGTGTGAGGAATCGGTCATAAGTGTGAGGAATCGGTCAAAAGTGCGAAGACCTGCCAGAAATCACTTTTTTCAGCCCTTTGGGTAGTCCTTTTGTGTATATGGACTACTCAGAGGGCTCAAAAAATTATTTTTGACTGGTCCTCGCACTTTTGACCAGTCCTCGAACTTACGACTGTCCTCACATTTTATGTTTTTCACCCTATCTTGTCACCATGGTGAAGAGACGCAGTTGTGAAATGAGTGACATGGTTGTTAAGAATGCTGCACGGGCATGAATGTGAGGATGGTCATAAGTGTGAGGACCAGTCAAAAGTGGGAGGATCTGTCAGAAATGACTTTTTTCAGCCCTCTGAGAAGCCCCTATACACATAGCCATGGCCACCCAGTCACATGACCAGCTAGCCACACCCACCCAGTCACATGACCTCCAAACCACGCCCACAAAATAAGCCACGCCCATAGAACCGGTAATAAAAAAATTTAGAACCCACCCCTGCTGTGTGTGTGTGTGTCTGTGTTTGTGTCTTGTGGCACGATGGACTTTTTTCTATACTTATCTTCTTTTCTTCTTCCTACTCCAGCTTAATTCAAGAAATTTAAAACTACAAACGTTCATTTATTGTATGTTTTAGCCTCCAGTCCCCTAATCCTTTTGGTTGCTCTTCTCTGCACTTTTTCTAGAGTCTCAACATCTTTTTTATAGTGTGGGGACCAAAACTGGGTGCAGGATTCTAGGTGTTACTAAGGCTTTATAGAGTGGTATTAGTTCCTCTCTTGATCTTGATTGTATCCCTCTCTTAATGCGATTTAGGATTGCATTGGCTTTCTTGGCTGCCGCTGCACACTCTTGACTCATATTTAATTGGTTGTCCACTAAGACTCCAGGATCCTCTCACAGTTACTGCTATTATGCCTGGTTTACTACTTGAACAGGGGGTCAGACTAGAAGACCTCCAAGGTCCCTTCCCACCCTTTTATTTTGTTATAAGTTCTGTTATAGGTACACATGTTTAGCCTGCTAAATTCCTCTTGGAATACACGGATTTATACAGATAACATGATATTATCATACTTACACATTGGATTGTATAGACTTGGATTGTTTTGTCTTAATAATTATCTGATAATTTATAAAGTAAGTTCAAAAGTTTTGGTCTCTGTGAAATGACATCGTAGCCATAGATGATCAGCCATTAGAGCAAGTAACACCTTTCCTTACCTGGGGTTGTTTTCTCTGAGCCTGAATGTTGGCTGCCTCATCATCCAAGGAGCTCAGTTAGAGGAAGGGCAGGAGGGAAAGTGGTGCTGAAATGAAAACCTCACAGCTCTCCAGCTTCCTCAGCCCCAGTTATTAAAGTATCGGAGGCCCAGTTTTCCCCCATGTTCTTCCATCAATCTGATGTTTGGGGCTCCAGAGAGAAACCACAAGCAGAACCAACCCAATCTCAGCCTCTGAGGAGGATCTTGGGGTGGGTAAAAGGACTCCAGCTGCTGCCCTCAGAGCTGATTTGGGAATTTACACAATTTCTGCTTTGTCTAAATTCAGAAAATATGGGCATTGGCATAAAATTTAATCTCTGGAAACTGACAGACTCTGAAAATTGTGGCTGTTGGAACAGAGAAAACTTCAATGAAAGACCAAACTTGGATTATGCAAATGACAAATCTTATTAGGCTTTGAGGTCTGCCTGTTTCTTGTATAACTGGAGAAAGAAGTTAAAAAAATTCCTCCAGAAAGAATCTGGGATAGAGAAGCAAGAAAAGATGCAGCAATCCTCAAAAATTATAATTGGCCATTTGTTGAAATAGAATACTCCAGTTGGCATTTGTACGAGTTAATCTAATTGTGATAAATAGTAGGGGTGATACAGTAATATTATTTACATTCTTATTATTTTTTAATTTGCTTATTATTTTCCATTATTATGATACAATCTTGCTAATATTCTGTCAGTATTTTAAACAATGTCTGATTAAAAAAATATTGTAATACATTCATGAGAACCAGGTTGGATTTATTAAAATCTAATATTTTGGACTTGATCTTATCCCAAATGTAACACAGCATTCTTCATTGCTTTTTCAGATCAATCATGAGATTGCTTCAGGGGCTCTGAGTGATAAAAGCCAGTTCCCCTTTTTCCACCGGATGAATCCCAAAGAAGGATTCCAATACCCAGCAATTGTCCCACTGCTCCTCCATTTCAGATGGACCCTGATTGGCCTCTTTGCTTCAGACACAGAAAATGGAGAGAATTTCATGAGGATTTTTCCTCCTGTGCTTGTCAGGAGTGGAATTTGTGTGGTTATATCACAACTGTTCTCAACAACTGGATACACAACAGCCCTCAGGGATTCCCTCTCTAAGTGGAGACAAGTCAACGTCTTTGTTCACTTCATGGAAAATGAGTCCATTTGGGGGAGAATCCTTCCTTTCCATTTAACATTTATGTGTCTGCCAGGACCCATTGAAGGGAAAGTCTGGATCCTCACAAATTTTGCAATGTATCCAATGAACAATCGTAAACTTCTCAAATACATCCATAGTATTTGGAACTTTCGTTTTCTGTTAAAAAACAGGCCAAAAGATTCTGCCTTTGAACCCCATTTCTTTGTGGAAGAAAAGTTTCAAGATTATTATTTCCTCTGTTCTCTTTCAAAGAACGTCTTTTCTGTCCAAGGCCGCAGAAGATGCACCCAGAAAGCCCCACTGGAGACCCAGAAGAAAAGGAACAGAATAAAAAGGGACAAAATAAAGATCACAAATAACTATGACCATTATAGTTTCATGAAGACTCTGTCCCAGGCCTTGAATGATGCTTATTCCTCCAGATGGAGGAGGGGAAGGAAGGAGGGAGAAAAGATTTGGGGGTCTCCAAGGCTGCAGCCGTGGCAGGTATGGGGGTCCCGATATGGATCCATCAATCTGAGATCCTTTGGAGGAGGAATCCAGAGGAGAAGGAGGGGAACCACCTCAAGAGATCTGCCCAATTCAATCACTCAGAGAATAATGGTTCCAAAGAGTAGATACCATGGCATTTTGTTTTTGTTTTTTTTAAATTAATTTTTATTCAACATTTATATCTTTAACATCCTTGTTATATTTTTTTCAGCTTTCCGATACCGGCATCTGTAATAATATCTATAGATATTCTTGGTAATTATCTTTGTTTTGTTTTTATTTATTTTCAGGCCTGCCACTATTCCCAATTTCTCTATTTCTAGTAGGAGTTTTTCTCCTGTTTCCAAAGGGTCCTCTAATATAAATGCCATGTCATCTGCAAAGGCCCCTGTTTTGTATTCTTCTCTTTTAATTCTCAACCCTTTTATTTCCTTATTTCCCCTTACCTGTGCCAATAATATTTCCCATGGAAGGATGAATAAGAGGGGGGACAATGGAGAGACCTATCTAACCCCTTTGTTTATATCGACTTTTTCTGTATGATCTCCACTGACCCTAATTTTTCTGTTTGCTTAGAATAAATTGTCTTCATCATTTCTATAAATTTTCATCCCAAATTTCATCCTGATGAATTGATTAATTAAAAACCGCCAATTCAAGTTGCCGAATGCCTTTTGTGCATCTATCATTATTACTGCCAATTGTTTTTCTGGATGAGCCTCATAGTATTCTAGAATATTCAGGATAATCCTTGTATTGTTCTTAATTTCTCGTTTGGGTAAAAACCCATTTTGATCCAAATGAATTATTTTATTTAATATCTTTTTTAGTCTTTCATTGAACAGTGAGATTGGCCTATAGTTTGGAATGAATTGATTGTCTGTACTTTCCTTTGGAATTAATGCTATATATGCCTCCATCCATGAATTTGGCATTTTGGCTTTCTCTAATACCTTGTTATATATATCCAACATAATTTCTTCCAAAACTTCCTGGAATTTTTTATATACTTCCACCGGAATTCCATCTGTCCCTGGTATTTTGTTATTTTTCTGTTTTTTAATTGCCTTTCTTAACTCTGTTAATGTAATTTCCCCATTCAACATTTCCCTATCTTCATCTGTTATACTTGGCAAGTTCCTACCCTGTAGGTAATTCACAATATTTTCTTCTTTAATGTTTTCTTGACTATACAGTATTTGAAAATAATTTTGAATAATATTTTTTCCCCCTCAATTTTATGGAGCAAATTTCCTTGCTAGTCTCATAAATATTGCACCAATTTTTTAGCTTTTTCTTTTTTCAATTTGTGGGCGAGCCATCTCTCTGATTTATTTGCTGATTCAAAATAGTTTTGTTTTGCCAGTTTTATATTTCTTATCATTTCTTCCTGTTCTAGTATATTAATTTTATGATTCATTAACCCCATTTCCTTTCTGATTTCCTTGTTTTGGAGATATTTCTGAAGTGATCATTCTAATTTTTTCAGCTTCTGCAATGGTGACATTCGTTGTTCCTTCTTCTCTTTGTTTCTCCTCACCATATACGCAACAGTTATCCCCCTTATTCATCACCTTCAAGTTTCATAGGAAAGATTAAAAAGGGTTAAAAACTATTTCAGTATCATTTTGAAGACAGTTTTTATCCACTTATTATCCAGGCCTCCGGTTTCTAATCACATCACAAAATTGTTTGCGAGTCCTTTCCTGAAATCCAGTGATATCACCAGAGTTCCCCTAATCTATTTGGGAATTGTAATGAAGTGTGAGAATGACTTTTGAGATGAGGGGAAGAGAGGCTGCCTAGGGAAGGATCAGAGAAGAGGGGAGAATCCTGCAGCTGCATAATGGGAGAGAAAGAAACTCAGAAAGGATCCTGGCTAACTTTTCAGGCTGAGAAAAGAGTTGGTGGGTGATTTGTTCTTTCAGATTTGTAATATTTTGTTAATGTCGCATTACAATCAAGTAGAATTAGAACATCTGGAGGTGTTTTCCATCAGGATGACCAGGAGAAGATTAGCCTGACAACTTTCTTCTTGATCAACCCATGCTTTCTGGGAATCAACCTCTTGTTTTCAAAGAGTTTATAAATCATCTTTTTTTTTGCTCTGTTCATTTTATTTGTCATCTGCTCTAGAATGTTCCCTATATATGACCAATTGTATCAATTATATACTTTTTCTATATTTTTTCAGTATATGATTGACAATTTTTTCTCAAACTTTCTTGTTCACTTATGAAGATGATGGCAGTATTTGTATCGTAAGTAAGCCTATTTGGAGATGAGACAATTGTAGAAGAAAGATTCAATGTGGGATAAGAAACAAAGTTCTCTGTTTTTCAAATTCCTGGACGTTCCCATTCTAGTTTCATCCCTTTCTGGAGAAGAATGAATTTTGGAATATTTCTCGAAGAAAACTGTACTTGGAACAAAATGGAGAGATAACAGCAGATCTGGGCATTCAGGCCTCCTTGGTTCTCACCAAGGATGTCAGAAGAGAGATTCTGGCATATTTTGAAAGACAGAAACTTTCCATCAACCAAGATGCTCTTTCACGGCTAAAGTTGCTCAATAAGGTGAGAGACATTTTGGTGTCTTTTTTCTGTTTTCCAAAGGTCCCATTTCAGGTGGGCAAAGCCTAGAGTTAATTTCATATTAAAAAACCTAATAGAATAAAATTTCCTAAATCTTTTACGGTAAACTTTATTATTAGTTTTAATAAGAATATATCATCATATTTAAATCTTTTTTCAATTCCATCCCTCTGGACTACCTTAAATAGAAAAGTCCTTTATTGCAGTGTTAAATTCTGAAAGCAAAAGGGAGGAACTAAAAGAAGAACCTGCCAGTTGTTATACCTCCTGCATCTGTTTAGAAGTAGTCAGAGATTTCGTATTTACCTCAGGGAAGACCAGAGGCTCCTTGTCTCCATCCATTTCTCCCTCCATTTTCCATGGACGGAGAGTCCTAACACCTTTTCTTTGGCCTTCCTTTTCTTCTGCTCAGTCCCTGCCTCAGTCCAAATGTGTGGAAAGTTGTCATCCTGGATTTGTCAAGAGGGCTCGAGAAGGAGAGCCAGTTTGCTGCTACGACTGCATTCCTTGTCCGGAGGGGACCTTCTCCACTCAGGAAGGTGGGTCACACTGAGGAAAATGGGGGACTTTGTGGAACTGGATCCATCCAGAACCTTTTCATGAAAATGCAAGTTAAAAGGCAGATCGAAGCTCACCTGTAATTTTTTTATTTATTTTTTTTTAATTGAAAAAGTTTTACATTACATTTTATTATAAAAAAACCCCTTCCCCCTCCCTCTCCCAACCCCCCACCCTATCCCCCCTATCCCTCCCCCCTCCCTTGACTTCCGCTATTTGACAAACATCAACCTTAACATATTCAACAATCTTTAAAGGTGAGATCCCTTTAAATAAGACACTTAATACTTAGCAATTAATTAACTATTAACAATTAACTAACACTAAACATATTTAAAAATCTAAGAATATATTTTAAACAATTTAATTAATTAAACTTCTTTAAAAATAGATATACTAACATTTGGTAACCTACTTAATATATAAAAAAGAAAAATTTTTAATACATTCTCTTTGGCTTTTAATCTATACATCAATCATATACTCTTCACTTTAATAATAATAAACCATATAACAATACCTTTCATTTAATTGCTTAAATACATAGAATTCTAATTCAACTGAGCACTAATTGAAACTTCTTGCTTTGATATTTATTCTTCATATACTCTACCCATTTCCTCCATTCCTTAACAAAAACTTCATGGGTCCTTTCCTTTAGGTATGCAGAAATTTTTGCCATCTCTGCCAAATTAGACATCTTCAATATCCATTCCTCTATAGTAGGCACTTTATCTTTCTTCCAATATTGACCTATCAGTAGTCTGGCTGCAGTAATCATATACAATATTAATCTAGTGTCAATTACTGAACAGCCCTTAACTATTCCCAACAAGAAAAACTGAGGAGAAAACTCCAACTTCTTCTTCAGGATGTTCTGCATTACCCACCAAAGTTTAATCCAAAATGGTTTCAACTTCCTACATGTCCACCAAATATGAAAATATGTTGCATCCAAACAATCACACCTCCAACATTTAGGTTGAACATTTGGATACATACGTGATAACTTTTTTTGGTCTAAATGCCATCTATAAAACATTTTATAAAAATTCTCCCTCAAATTCTGTGCTTGTGTAAATTTAACATTCTGGACCCAAATCTTTTCCCATGTTTCTAACATTACTGGTTGATCAAAATTCTGTGCCCATTTTATCATACAGTCTTTAACTAATTCCCCCTCTGAATCTCTCTCTAACAATAAATTGTACACTCGTTTAATATGCATCGGTCCTTTACATTTTATCTGAGTCACCAAATCTTCTTCATGTAGCATTAATCCAATTTTCTGATCTTCTCTCCATCTTGCTTGAAGTTGAAAATACTGCAACCAAGTTAAATTCACTCCATCTTCCAACAGAGTATTCCAAGACTTCAAACACCAACTGCCCCCATCAATAAAAAGTATCTCTTTGTACAACAACCCCCCGAGTGACTTTATTTTTGGCATAATATGCCCAAGATCCAACCACAAAGGTATTTTGTAATCCAATTGAAGCTGGTGCTTCTTCCAAACTCTCAGCAAAGCATGTCTCAAAATATGCCTGTTGAATACACTGTCTCTCTTATCTTCATAAAGTCAATATGCATGCCATCCAAATTGCAAATCATGGCCTTCTATATTCAAAATTTCTCTTTTAGTTGTTCCAATCCAATCTCCAACTTGTATCAATACTGCCGCTTCATAATATAAACGTAGATTTGGAACTTTAAGGCCACCCCGTTCACGTGCATCTTGCATGATCTTAAATTTAACTCTTGGTTTCTTCCCACTCCAAATAAATTTGTTTAAGCCTGCTTGCCAATCCATCAGGTATTTATCATTTTTAAGCACCGGAATCATTTGAAACAGAAACAAGAATCTAGGTAGAACGTTCATCTTAACAACTGCTATTCTACCAAGCAAGGAAAGTTGCAGCTTTTTCCATATATCAAGATCCTTTTGAATCTTATGCCAGAGTTCTTCATAGTTATTTTGAAAAAGTTTTCTATTAGATGCTGCAACTTGAACCCCTAGATATTTCACCTTTGTAGCTATTTCAAAGCCTGCCACCCTTTCAAGCTCTTTCCTTTGTGGTTCCATCATATTTTTAACTATCATCTTGGTCTTTTTCTGGTTCAGGCTGAACCCTGAAACCAGACCGTATTCCTCTATAATGTTCTTCATCTGTATGATTGATTCCAAAGGTCGTGTCAGAGTAACAATCAGATCATCTGCAAATGCCTTTGTTCTATAATCTCTTTGCCTTACAACTATACCCTTCAATTTGTCCGAGTCCCGTAGAGCGTTCAACAGCACTTCCAAAGTCAAAATAAACAATAGTGGAGATAATGGACAGCCTTGTCTTGTCCCTTTCTGTATATTAAAATTAGTAGTCAAACTGCCATTAATAATAATCTGTGCTGTCTGTTCTTGATAAATTGCCGAAATTGCTTGTATAAACTGTACCCCAAAATCCATCTTATGCAAAATCTTTTTTAGAAAATCCCAGTTGACTCGATCAAAGGCTTTCTCCGCATCCAAAAACACCAGCACCGCAGAGATCTGTTTCTTTTCCTCAAGATATTCCAACAAGTCTATGAGTTGCCTAACATTGTCCTTCATATATCTACCTTCTATAAAACCTGCTTGGTCTTCATGAATCACATCTTGAATAACTGGCATCAATCTGTTGGCTAATACTTTAGCATAAATTTTATAATCCGTATTCAGGAGAGATATTGGTCTAAAATTTTCAGGTTTAGCAGAGTCTTCTTCTTTAGGTATCAGTGATATAAAAGCTGTCTTCCACGAGGGAGGTATTTTACCCCCCTGTTGAATATTACAAAACAAGTCTTTAAGAGGCTCTACCAATTCCTCTTGCAAAGTCTTATAATAAACTGCAGTCAAACCATCTGTCCCAGGAGCTTTGGATAATTTCAATTGTTTTATTGCGTATAAAATCTCTTCCGATGTTATAAGTCGATCCAGTCTATCACTTTGTATACTAGAAATTTTTGTAACTCTCTTCTTCTGCAAGTATTCATCAATAAGATCTTCTTTAACTTTATCAGCTTGGTACAATTTCGAATAGTAGGTTAAAAAAGCCTGATGTATTAAGTTTTGCTGATGCATTCGTTTCCCTTTATACTCAATAACATTTATCATACGAGAATTTTGCTGTTTCCTCAAGGTATAAGCCAACCATCTGCCAGGTTTATTAGCATTACAAAAAGTATTATGTTTAGCAAATTGCAGATTAGTTGCTGTTTGTTCAGCCATCAGCATTTGAAATTGATCTTTCAAAAGTTTTATAGTTAGTAGTACCTTTTCATCAGTCGGGTTCTTAATAAGCAATTGTTCTTTTTCCTTTATCTCTGTCTCCAAGTCCATTCTCGACTTCTGACGAATTAGTTTGTGTCTAGAGTTCATATGTATCAGTACACCCCTCATGTAAGCCTTACATGCATCCCATACTATCTCAATGGGTGTACCTTTATTCAAATTAATGTAAAAAAATTCTTTAACATGTTTCTTAAGATCCTTAATATACTTTTCGTGTCTGAATATATTTTCATTCATGCGCCAAGATCTCCTTTCTCTCTTGCCTGGATTTATCTCCATCCAGACTGGACTATGATCTGTTAAAGTTCTAGGAAGAATTTTTGTTTTTGTCACTATAGTAAGTAAGTCAGTAGTAACCAACATAAAATCAATTCTCGAAAAAGATTTATGTCTATCTGAGAAAAAAGTAAAATCCAATTCGTTGGGATGATGAATTCTCCAAACATCCTTCAACTCTAATTCTTCTTTCATTGAAAAAAAAGTCTGTGGTAACTTATTCCCTTTCTTGGCAGATGTCTTTTTATCTAGTGTTACATCAATCACCCCGTTCCAGTCTCCCATGATCAAAAAAGATTTGTAATTCCACTGCAAAATTTTTTCATTCAACATTTTATAAAAACTTTCCTGCTGCTGATTCGGGGCATAAATGCCAATTAGAAGCATCTCAGCATTCTGTGCAGTTATTGCAACAGCAATATATCTCCCCTCATCATCCGCTTCTATAAGTTTAGCTGGTATTCTTTTAGAAATATAAAAAACAAGTCCATTCCTTTTAGCCCTACTAGAAGATATGAATTGTGATCCAATTTTTGAGATTAAAAGTTTCTGATCCTGGGTTCTGATATGAGTTTCCTGCAAGCAAACAACATCATTATTATATTGTTTCAAATAATGAAATATTTTTCTTCTTTTCTGCGGTGAATTCAAACCATTCACATTCCAGGATAAGATTTTAAGTATCATTTTGAAGATGGTTGAAGCCCTTTAAGCAATTCGCGAAGACTCTCACCGACCGCCGACGTCTTCAGTCTTGCCCCTCCCACAGCTTCAGAGTATAATTTTTTCCCATTTGCTTCCTTCTCCTCCTGTGGTATCTTCCCCTGATATGTTTCCAATCGTTGCTTCCCTGCCGCTCTAGTTATACGTTGGTTCTTGGGTTCTTGCATCAGTAAATCCAAATCAGGTTCCACCTCTCTTGTAGCTCTAGATTGCTTTGGTTTCACCTCAGGAAATTCTATTAATGAATCTTCTAAAACACCTCCTACCGCACCTAGAATTTCCTCCCTTGGAGCTTCTTGACCTTCCTTTAACAATCCCTCTTGAGGAGCCTGCTCAACTGAGATATCTTCAATAGGTATGAGTGTAGAAGAGCGGGGTGATGGAATTTTTTTCAACACATTATTGTAAAACTGTTCCGCCTTCTCCACCGAGTTGATGCGATATCTCACGTCTTCAAATCGTAAAACAATACCAACAGGAACATCCCACCTAAATGGGATCTGACGCCTCTTCAACTCACTCACAAGAAAACCAAAATCTTTCCGATCCCTTAACATCTTTGGTGGTAGCTCTTTAAAAACCCCGATTTGATTACCACCATGTAGAAGCGTAGTCTGGAAAGAACATTGCAAAATATCATTTCTCAATTTCCTCTCAGTAAAGTAGATTACCACATCTCTTGGCAAATTTCTCTGTTTTGCGATACGTGAATTAGCTCTGTACAGCTTGTCTATTCTGTTATCAACCACCTCTGGTTCAACTTTCAAAATCTTCGCCAGCACCTCCACACAGGTTGCCCTCAGGTTTTCACGATTATTTTCCCTTAGACCTCTTAATCTTAAAGCAAACTCCATATGCCGAAATTGTAGCATGGTAATCTCCTCTTCAAGCCTCTGGTTCTGCACCCCCACCTTAAACATCTGTTCTTTTACTTCTTTTTTGTTAACCTCCACTTCAAGATTTAAATCCTCCACTTTTTTCTCAATCACCAGTAAGGCATCAGTGAGAACCGTGGCTACTTTAGTTACACTCTGTTGTAATCCTTCAGTTTTTTCTTCCACCAGCTCCTTCACTTCCCCCACCACTGTTTTCATTTCTTTTTGATTTTTAGTCAACCTTTCCTCCAATTTACTCATTTGGCCAGAGAGCTCTCCCATATATTTATGTATAAATGCTTTCAGATCTTCTGTATCACTATCCTGTGACTGTTTTAACTGTTTTGAAGCTGACACTGGCTTTTCCTTTGTCTGATGTGTGGGGGAATCCCCCCCCCCGTTCTCTTTGAAGTCATGCCTGAACAGAGCTTAAATCTTGGAAGAAAGGAAAAAAATCTTCCTCCTTTTCCTGATCTCCCCAGGTTTACAAAAGAGGAGCAAATTCCATTAACTTTTATAAGAAAACTTGTAAAACTTGTAAATAAACAAAGTCCAATTACAGCCAGACACACTTTCGCTTTCTTGTTACACTTTCTTCTTTCCGCTTTCACTGACTCTGCTTTAATCAGCCGCCATTTTCAAACACTTTTAGATTCAGACAGCTTGCTTTCCAAAATTTAAAAAGAAGTCATTTAGAAACTTTATATTCATCAGAAAAGAATTTCCAGATCTCACCAAACTAGTTGTCTTTCACTTGGAAGTTAGCTTCGTTCGTTTCGATTCCTCCCCGTCTTGTTCTGACTTGCAGAAGTCCCACGCCGCTCAGAGATCCAGCAGCTTGAATGGGGAGCCCCAACAAAGAGCGCTTACCAGGGCTTAAAAGCTACCCTGGCAGCACTTCTGGGGCTCAACCTGTTGCTGCCCACTCTTGCTCCCCCTTATTGCAAAAGGGGAGCGTTCCAAGCCGCTTTTAGGAGAAAAAAGCGGCTCTACAGGCGGCGGGGGCGGCGGACGAACGATCGAGCCGCCCAGCGTCGAGGAGATCGAAACCGGAAGTCTAATTTTTTTATTTTTAACCTGCACAATTTCTTATCTAAATGGAAGTATATTAAAAAGACTTGGAAGGAGAGGCTAGGAAAGAGATGGGAAGATGGGGTGGCAGACTGGGCAAGCTTTACTAACAGCGGAGGAAATAACTCTCTGCTTTTTAGTTTGGATATGTGCAGCTAAGTTTACCTTTCTAGGAACATCTGAGATCTTTGAAACTAGATGAATTGTTTCAGGTCCACCTTTTGAAAGGCCTTGTAATTCATTGTTTATTGGCCTCCCTTCACTGAGAAGGTGTCACTGGGCCATAATCTGGTGCTGTGGATAGTTATGGGGGGAACTCATTACACAAATATTCTGCTAGTCATATAGATCAATCAATCAATCATAATAGAGTAGAAGGAACTTTGGAGGTCTTCAAGTCCAGCCCCCTATTTATGCAGGAGACCCTATACCATTTCAGACAAGTGACTGTCCAGTCTCTTCTTAAAAACCACCAATGTTGAAGCACCCACAACTTCTGGAGGCCAGCTGTTCCACTGGCTAATTCCTCTCACTGATAGAAAGTTTCCCCTTAATTCCAGGTTGCTTCCAGATGTTACAGGATACTGTAGGTATCCTCCAAGTCCAGGATATTAAGTGCCATGGGGCAGGACTCAGGATGTTTGCCTAAAAAGATTATATGACTCAGAAGCATACCTGACAGATTATATGAATAAGATTATATGATTCATTATTAACCTCTAATAATATAGGTTCCGATGAAGATTCTACACATTACACTGGAAATAATTAACACCTTAGAATTTCGCTCAATTTAATATATCTGGCTACATTTTTTAAAAAATCTTTCTTATACTCTTTTTAATGAAATCTTTAATAAATACTTCTTGGAAAATGCCTATGGTATCAGCTGTTATCCCAAGGTTTTCTTGCAAGAGAAAAGAACAGAATATTAAAGATATATTGCTTTTTTGCTTTCTCAGATACAGAAAAATGCACCAAGTGTCCAGATGATAAATACCCAAATAAGGACCGAGTTCAGTGTATCCCCAAAGTTATAACCTTCCTGTCTTATGAAGAACATCTGGGCATCATCCTGGTCTCTTTTGCTCTACTCTTGTTCCTAAACTCAGGACTTGTTTTAATCATCTTCATTACATACAGAGAAACTCCCCTTGTCAAAGCCAACAACCGGGACCTCTCCTACATCCTCCTGGTCTCCCTCCTGCTTTGCTTCTTGTCTCCTCTTCTCTTCATTGGTCAACCAAGGAAAGCCACCTGCCTTCTCCGACAGACAGTCTTCAGCCTCATCTTCTCAGTTGCCATTTCTTCTCTCTTGGCCAAAACCATCATGGTGGTGCTGGCCTTCCTGGCCACAAAACCAGGAAACCGAGTGAAGAGATGGTTGGGGAAGAGCTTGGCCAACTCCATCATCCTTTCTTCTTCTGCTGTGCAAGTTATCATCTGCTCCATCTGGCTGGGAGTTTCTCCCCCCTTCCCTGACTCTGACCTCCACTCCCAGCCTGGAGAGATCATCCTGCAATGCAACGAAGGGGCCGTTGTCATGTTCTACGTCACCTTCAGCTACATGGGCTTCCTGGCTGCCATCTGCTTCACGGTGGCTTTCCTGGCCAGGAACCTGCCTGGGGCCTTCAACGAAGCCAAGCTGATCACCTTCAGCATGCTGGTCTTCTGCAGTGTCTGGGTGACTTTTGTGCCCACCTACCTGAGCACCAAAGGGAAATCCATGGTGGCTGTGCAGGTCTTCTCCATCCTGGCCTCCAGTGCTGGTCTGCTGGTCTGCATCTTCATCCCCAAGTGCTACATCATCCTTCTGAGGCCAGACCTCAACACAAAGGAGCAGCTCACAGCCAGGACAAATGTAAAAACATGAGATATAAACCAAATATGATATTAGAAGAATTGTTAAAAGTTTTTTTTTTGAAAGGAGATACTATTTCCATTTAGATAATATGCAGGAGTCAAAGAAAATCATATGTATATGTTTCAAATTTGGAAATTACTGAATTCTTCACAAAGGAGCAGCTTACAGCCAGAAGAAATGTGTAAATGTGGGACTGGGGAATTTCAACTTTTAACATTTTCCACAATCCAAACATAGAAAATGGTCCAAACTCTTCTCCATGCATGAGTGGGCCAACTATTTTTTCTTGAAATAAGTAAAGGGTGTGGGGAAGATTGTGAGGAGACAAATTTCTTGGAGAAATGGGAGCATGTTAGCAAGACAGAAATATAGAAGGAATGTATGGAGCAACGTTGATACCCTCATTTTTCAGTACATTTCACCCAAACTGCTGTGGCAACGCAACTGAGACATTTCTTTTTGTTTACACAATAACTCTTTCTTGAGGGTAGCAACAATACAAGGCTGAGGAGGTAACTTGAGTCTCGCTAATTCCGAATATTCATGCTCACATCATCTATTAAATGAAATATGCATATGTATGATTATCATTTTCTCCTCCTTTCCTGGAATGTATAAATATGAGTGCATCCTTTTGTCTGTAAGATTTACTCCCACTATTTTCTGGGGAGAAATTTCTCCAGTGGACACTGAATAAATAACAACTGCAGTGAGTCTGAATTATTGGTTTTTTTAGATCATGACTCTGTGTCCAAGGGGATGCTGCACTAGTCATAAGTGCGAAGACCCATCATAGATGGTTTATAAGAGTTTTAAGAGTTGGCTCATCAGTGGATAAGCCCCGCCCCCAGGTGAAGACAGCTGGTTGGTGGATATTGTTCAGATCTCAGGCCCAGGCCAATCAGAGCCTTGGCTTGTGATGTCAGAGGCTCCTCCTGAGCTCATTGGCTGGAGCTCACCATGGCAACCGCCAGCATCCTTGGGGAGTCTGGACCACATGATGGAGGCTCTGCTCAACATCCCTGGAAAGTGGCTGGATTGGGTGGCAGCACTGGGGGCACCACAGGGCCTCCCTCGCCTGGGCTCCTCAGAAGGGAGAGACCCTCCCCTTTAAGGCAGAATTAAGGGGGGGGGGAGATGAGTCAAATGGGGTCCAACCAAACACGACAGACGTGCTGATACCTGCCGTGTCTGCAGCCTCCATACCTGTCACCAAACTCCTCATCCACCATCTCGAAGGTCCTTGTCTTGGGAAAGGGGCTGGGGCCGGGCGGCTGGGGGGCAGCGATAGGAACTAGGGAAAAAATTGGCTTCGGGATGTCCCAGTTGGAGAGGCATTGAGACCCCAAAGCTGGAAACTGACCTGGGGAAATTAACCTAAAAAGAGATTCCGTTGGCCAGATGTAGTTATTTCCCAAACAGACTCAGCCTGGTGATTGACTTATTTATATATTTTATTTTTTATTGCTTAGATTTTTATCCACCTTTATTCTTTCTCTAAATAGCTCAAGGCATGCTGAAGACACCTTCACCCTCACAACAAGCTTGTGAGGTAGGCTACGGTTGAGAGGGAGGGAGTGGCCCAAGGTACACCGCCCTGAGTCCTTCGGGAGTAGGGCGGTATATAAATCCAATAAAACTAAACTAAAACTAAAGGTGACCCTCCAGGCTTTCGTGCCTTGGATGGGACTGGTAAGTACTTGGAGGGGGGCTCTTTCCTAATCTGAATGGTCACCTCCTCCTTTCCCTGTGATCAGAAGCCCCCTAGCAGTGCCAGAGATGGCCGAATTGATCGATCGCTGATTCTGGCTCCTTTGGAGAGTTTTGATAGATGAGATGCCTCCAATTGGAGCCAGAATCAAATGGGAGGTCAGGACAGTTTGAAGGGAGACCAGTTGTGATGGATTATATCAGTGTTTCTCAAACTGGGCCCCTTCAAGGCATCTGTAGACTTAAGGCTGGTTAGCAAAATGTCCCCTGAACTGAGAGAGGAAGTGACTGTGTCTCTCCGTTTTTCAAACAGGTCAGCACCAGGGGAGAAAAGGTCCTTTAAGGAAGATCCTTGGGGTATCTCTCAGTGAGCAGTGATGGCCTCCATCTCCAGATTAACCAGCTGAGAGATTCCTTTGACTTTCAGATCCAGGAATTCAAGAAAGACAAACAATGGATGGAAGAGCAGCACAATTGTCTCAAGCAGACTGTGGATCAACTTCAGACCACAACAGAAGATGTGCAGAAAACTCTGCTGGAGAACAAAGGGAGGTTTGACTCCTGAAAGAGGTCTGGAACCTTCTTAAGAACTTAAGAAGCACCTCTAGACTGAACTGGCTGAGAGGAATACCTTGTGGAGAAAAGCCACTCCAGCCAACTGAGGCAGAAAGTCACCCCTCTTCAGAATGTGAGGGGAAATGAGAAGAAGCACCTCAACAATCGGCATCAGCAGCAGACTTGTGTTTACCAGGCCACAATGAAAGACCAGCAGAAAACTCTGGAGGACAAGAGAGAAGGAGTCAACCATGTCAGAATGGCCATCCAAGAATTAGAGCTTCAGAACAGGCATCTGGAGAAAGACAGTGAAGATCTCCACAGAGAGGTCACCAGCCAAGTGGGCTTCTTCAGAAATGATGTTGGCACTCCTGAGTGACCAGCACATGGGAGAACTTTGCTGACACTCTCTCCCCATAGCTGGAATGGAGGAATGGGAGCCTTTTACCCATTTGAGAAAGAAAAGAGACTCTTCCCCTCCCTTCCCTTGACTTACCACCCAGTGTGCCAGGGGAGTTATGGGAGCCCCACCCTTACCAGGGGAAGCCCCTCCTTTTCCCCCCACCTTACCAGTCACTACAGGACTGTCAGCTGAACTGAAAGCCTCCCATGATTCTGTCATGGCTGCCCAATCCTTCCCACCTTGTCTCAGATAGACAAAGCAAACTCCCTCAACCGTTCATCAAGTGATTTAGACTCCAGACCTTAAATCGTCTTTGCTCCTCTTCTCTTCACACTGACCAGAATTGCCAAAACTTTTTCTTTTTGGGGGTGACCAGAATTGGACAAAGTATTCCGAGGGTGGTCTGACCAGTGAGACATAAAGCGGGACCAGAACTTCTTGCCATCTTGGATCTACTCCTCTTTTATCACTGCCTAAGGCTGCCTCGGCCTCTTTTCTCAGCTGCAGCAGAGTCCTGGCAGATCCTTAAGTGCTTTGCCAGGAGATCCTTCCACAGGGACCACTGCTGAGCCAGGTGCCGCCCGTTCTGTAGCTAGGCATTGGGCTTTCCTGCTAAGGATCCTGCAGATCCTGGCTTTTCTCACCCGTGAATGCATCTTGCTAGGGAGGGTCCAACGTTCAACTCTGTCAAGATCCTTCTGGGTAATTGAGCTGATGTTCTAATAATTCCCACAAGCTTGGTGCCATCTGCAAACCTGATGAGTTCCCTTTCTGTCCCCTCACCTAGATCATTGAGGAAGAGGTGGAAGAGTTCTGGGCCCAAGGCAGGACCTGGAGGAACCCCACCGAATGCTTCCCCCCATGTAGATGTAGCTCCATGAAGGACCACTCACTCGGTCCCATTGGTCAGCCACCTTAGGAATTTTGAGCCTATTTGGAATTGTATCCCGATTCTATCTCTCTCGGTGTTTTTTCCATATTTTGGTTTTTCTTTGTGCCTAAAAAGAGATTCAAAGAAGGAATTAAGCATTTCTGCATTTGCTATTTAGGTCATTGATACGTGGAATCCTTCCCAGTCTCTCTAGAATCTAGAAACAGATTAACAGAGTTGGAAGGGACCTTGGAGGTCATCTAGTCTAACCCCCCGCCCAAGAGGAGACCCTAAATCATTTCTGACAGAGGGCAGTCCAGTCTCTTCTTGAAAGCTTCCAGTGATGAAGCTCCCACAACTTCCGAAGGCAATTTCTGTTCCATGGGTTGATTGTTCTCACTGTCAGAAAATTTCTCTTTATTTCCAGGTTGAATCTCTCCTTGTTCAGTTTCCATCCATTATTCCTTGTCTGGCCTTCAGGTGCTTTGGAAAACAGCTTGACCCCCTCCTCTCTGTGGCAGCCCCTCGGATATTGGAAGAATCCTTTCATGTCTCCCCTGGTCCTTCTCTTCACTAGACCAGCCATGCCCAGTTCCTGCAACCGTTCATTGTATGTTTTAGCCTCCAGTCCCTTCCTCATCCTGGTTGCTCTTCTCTGCACTTTTTCTAGAGTCTCAACATTTTTTTTAATAGTGTGGTGACCAAAACTGGATGCAGGATTCTAGGTGTGGTCTTAGTAAGGATTTCTAGAGTGGTATTAATATCTCTCTTAATCTTGATTGTATCCCTCTGTTAATGCTATTTAGGATTGCATTAACTTTTTTTTTGCTTCTGGCTCATATTTAACTGATTGTCCACTAAGACTCTCAAGATCCCTCTCACAATTACATTTATTAAGCCTGGTTTCCCCCAGTCTCTATGTGTACTTTCAGTTTTTCTTTCCCAAGTGTCAGACTTTACTTTTCTCTACTTTGGATTTCATTGTGTTAGATCTCTCTTAGCTTGTTGAAGTCGGCTCTCTTAAAGACTGAACTCTTAGACAGTTGGACATGTACTCCTTCGATGCTCTTTCTATGGAGATATTTTAAACCCCATAACCAATAGGCATCCTGGCCATTCCGACACTCCTTAGCTCCACTGGCTGCTTAAGGAGGAACAGACTGTGGTTACAGCAAAGGTGGCTAGATTCTCCGCAGCAGCCCTGGGGATTCATGGGAAACACGTGAATAATCCACCATAGCTATTTCACACAACTAAAGTAGCAAATCCTTTTGCATTACAACTCCTTTGCATTTAATGACTTTGGGCCTCATAGTTTAAGGAGTGATATTATAATATTGTTAGGCCATGTGTTACTGACATTGGATGCCAAATTGTTATTTTCATATAGAGTTTATCTGTTTATTATTTCATTCTAAAAATTTTAACTGGACATTCCTTGAGTGTTTTTATTTATTGTGGTCTCTGGTCTTTGATTGTAATAAACTTGATTCGATTTGATGCAATTCGATTTAATAAGAAGGGTACTTAAAAAGGCAAATGATAGAGTTGACTGTTCCCCATGTAGTGAATACTTTCCTCAGATAAAGGAACAATTCCTGTGTCTTAAAGAAATGCATCATCACTTTGAGGTTGCAGTTATTATATTTCAAAAATAGGACAGAACCAACTATTAATTGCTGGACAGTGGCCTGTTCATTCATTGCTGTTCAGTCTCTGTTAGTGGCTGATAATGAATTAGAACAGCCTGCCCAAATCTGATGGCCTCCAGATGTGAATTAATGCCATCTCCCGATTCATGCTTGGCAACAAGTCCACCTTCCTCTGAGAAGTGGGATCCAGATGTGTTTGCCAACACTGGTGCTGCTCCCTTTGTAGACCCGAGACCGAAACTTTGATGTTGTGTCTGCTGCTGCAGCCCCAGGAGACCTAAAATAACAGCAGAGCTCAACATTGTGAGCAGATCCTTGGACTTTCACTTGGACCGGTACCTCCCAGGAATTGCCCAGGCCCCTCTCCTCTTGAAGGGCATCTCAGCTCTCTGAATCTCGATGGAGAGAGCACAGAAATGGCCTCTCTGCCTTTTGATCTCCAACCTTGGAAGGAGAAATTTGTGGGCCTGATTCCTCAAGAAAATCCTGCTCTTACTTGCAGCTTCTGAAGAGTTACTTCAAGATGTCAACTGGGCTTTGGCTGTTATAACTATGGGTATCCTTTCCTCAAACTCTTGCCTAAACCTTTACATCTTGCATATATGGAGGATTTGTGAACTCTTCTCTTCCTCCCTTCTTCCTCTTCCTTTCTCCTTCTCCTCTCTCTTCCTCCCTCTTACCCTCACTCCTACTCTAATTTCCCTTCCCTTCCTTCATCCCGCTCTATTGCTGTACCCTTTTATGCATATGGACTACTCAGAGGGCTGAAAAAGATATTTTTGACTGGTCCTCGCACTTTTGACCAGTTTTCAAACTTACGACTGTCTTCACATTTTACGTTTTTGCCCTATCTTGTCACCATGGTGAAGAGAAGCAGTTGTGAAATAAGTGACATGGTTGTTAAGAATACTGCACAGGCATTAATGTGAGGATGGTCATAAGTGTGAGGACCAGTCAAAAGTGGGAGGACCTGTAGAAATGACTTTTTTCAGCCCTCTGAGTACTCCCTATAGACATAGCCATGGTCACCTAGTCACATGACCAGCTAGCCACGCCCACCCAGTCACATGACCTCCAAGCCACACCCACAAATAAGCCACGCCCATATTTACAGAAAAATTTATGAAGGAGATAAAATATTTAATATTACACATCTTACCAGCCGCTCATACAGTCTCTGCCCAGAATTGGAAGAAAGAAAATGAACCATCAGAAGAAGAGTTGACAGCTCCAGGGTATTTTGGGTTGGTTTTGAGGTCCACTGTCTGGGTGGGGTTTGCTCTTCTGTTTAAGAGTTGTGTAAGGGAACGTCAGAAATATGCTGAGGACACCTGGGGGCAGGTGATGGGGGAGGAAAACTGCAGGTAAGGAAAAGACCGGAGGGAGCGGGAAAGGGGGTGGGGCAGAGAGAGAGAGACCAAGGAATGGCCAGAAGGCTTGGGGTCCCTTCTGAAGAGGGAAACCTTCTCCCTGGTTTGACCTCTGAAGCTTTGAGCAGGTCAGGCTGATTCCTCTTCAGTCATTTGCAGTTACAGAGTCACCCAAAGGGAAAGGAAGGGGAAGGGGTTTCTCTCCTCTCCCCCTCCTCTTTCCAGGCAGTGACCCAGACGGAATGAAAATCCCTCCTTCATTGGGATCGGCTGGACAGGAGACCACCCAGAAGTGACACCTTCTCTTCATTCATGGATGAGACTGAGGTGGACTCCCATCTCATGCACAACATCCCTGGGCGGGTCAGTGCAGAAGAATAAAATATAAAACCCAAGAAAAGGTTTCCCTGGCTATGGGGGAGCGGCTCCCCTCTTCTCATCCAGCGCCACCCTAACCCCAACCTCTTCCTAGGGCAGAAATCCTCATCTGTGAAGAGAAGTTTGTGTGTCTCCGTCCTGGCCAGATGCTTCCATCCCCAGAGGAGGAATTGGTGGTTCTGAATTGGTGGGAGGAAGCTTTGATCTCGGATTTTGGAGGTGGGAAGGGCCAGAACCAGAGGAAGCACCAATGGGAATTCTCCCTGCTTTAGCGTCATCGGTTTCCGAGCAGAGTCCTTTGTGGCGTCACCTGAACCCCTCCCCCTTTCTTCACCCCCCTCCCTCCCCCTTTCTCCGCTTCCCACTCTGCATCAAACTCGCTTCCATCAGGTGAAGTCAAGGGAGACTCTGTCTGCCCGGAGACCGATGACGCCACAGAAGGGAGAGTTCCCATTGGTCCTTACGCTTTTCTGGGCGCTCCCTATTCCGGGGTTCCAGGAAAATCCTTCGTGCCCCCAATTCAGACCCTCCGATTCCTCCTGTGGAGCTGCGGGACCGTAGAGCTCGCTTGCTCCTTTCGGCGTTTCTCGGGCATCTGGGCTCTGCAGCCTTTCTGCGCCTCCTTCGCTTGGCCGGGAATCCCCCTGCCTGAGCCCCAAGGATCCCCGGATCTTGAGACTTTGGTTTTTCAGCCTTACTTATTCCACTCCTTTTCTTTCCCTTTCTGTCCTTCTTCTCTCTTCCTTTCCTTTCCTTTCCTTTCCTTTCCTTTCCTTTCCTTTCCTTTCCTTTCCTTTCCTTTCCTTTCCTTTCCCTTTCTGTCCTTCTTCTATCTTCCTTTCCTTTCCTTTCCTTTCCTTTCCCTTTCTGTCCTTCTTCTATCTTTCTTTCCTTTCCTTTCCCTTTCTGTCCTTCTTCTTTCTTCCTTTCCTTTCCTTTCCTTTCCCTTTCTGTCCTTCTTCTTTCTTCCTTTCCATTCCTTTCCTCTCCTCTCCTCTCCTCTCCTCTCCTTTCTGTCCTTCTTCTATGTTCCTTTCCTCTCCTTTCTCCTTGTCTTTCTTTCCTTTCCTTCCCTTTCCCTCTCCCTTTCTTTCCTTTTCTCTTTCCTTTTCCCCTTTATTCCACCCTTCTCCTTCCCCTTTCTTTCCTTTTCCCATTTCTTTCCTACCTTTATTTTCTATTTTAGGCCATGATAATCTGAATAGAAAATAAGAAAAAGGAGCCTTTTGTTTTAAGAGCGTTTCTTGTTCCACAGCTGGATTATGCAAATTTCTCTGTGGGGAGACGGGCAAAATGTCTTCCTGACCCACAGAAAAAAAGGGGGGTTCCCTTCACATTTGGGGTTGGGGGGGGGCGGAGAATCGGAAGGAGCCGGTTCAAAGGTTTGTCTCCCTTAAAGCGAAGCTGCGCCTTTCCCGAGAGAGCCCAGAGAAGGGGGGGGGATGGCTGAAGTGGGGGGGGGGGGTGGGTCCGGCTGGGCTAGGAGGGATCCTAGCAGATCCTCTCGGCCTCTTCCTGATTTAGCTTCCCTTCGGATTGGGGGGGGGGGCGCTGACCCCCAAGTCCTCGCTGGCTGAGGGGCTTCCTACCCCCCACTCCTTTTGTCACCCAGTGAAGAAACTCTTCCTTTGGCAGAATCTTGGAAGGCTTGGAATCCGATCTTTTCACACATTCTCTCTCCTTCCCAGCTGCCCCGTCTGCCTCCAGCGTCCCTCCTCCCAAAAGGAATCGCCCAGGAAATGAAGGGAAGCCAGGCAGTTTTATGAAAGGAGTGGGCCAGAGGATCCAGGACAGAAAGCAGCAGGAGGGGAGATGATGGACTGAGGGGGACCTGAGTGATCCACTTGATCCCATTAGCCTTGGACAGAGAGAGATTCAAAGGTCATCTCTAGTGCCTGCAAGAAACTCCTGCAGTCTTCACAGTTCAAGGATAGGAAGCCACTGAAGCATCCCTTCCCTTCATTTTCTCTTCCATCCCTCCTTCTCTCTCCCTCCCCCTCCCTTTCTCTTCCCTTCCCCCTCCTTAAATTATTTAGCAGATTAAAGACCTTCTGTGTGCTGAGCTTCTTGGGAACCCTGGAGGTCCTTCCCTCCATTTTCCACCTCCCTTTTTCCCTTTTTCCCTTCTTTTATGCCAGAGACTTTGCCTGAGGCCTCTCAGAATCTCCCTTTTAGCTCCTCTTCAAAGGTCCCCAGTTGCTGAGGGGTCTCTGAGGGAGCACCCCCAGCATCTCCCCATGGCTGGATCAGTGATTAGGACATACCACAAAATGCCACGAAACCTTTCCTGGGCTGACTTTCTCTGGTGCTGCTTCTAGGGGGCTCCCTCTGGGGGTCTGCCCAGCCCTTTGAGGGAAGGAAGGCCTCACATTGGGAGCCCCCTCCTGGTTGGAGGGGCTGAGGAAGATCCTGGTATGGAAACAGAACTGAAGGGTCACAAGGCATCTACATACACCTAACTTTTTTTAAAATTAGATTTTATTGCTATAAAAACACACAAAATACACATACAAGTACAAATAAAACAATACACAACACAACACACAACATAAATGACATTTAAATATAGTATCTAATTTCTTACAACATGGGTGACATATATTTCTCTCTATATATATTCTTTTCTCACCTTATATAATGATATTGTTGTTATTTTATAATTTGGTTATTTTCTGTTATGTCTAATTTGGTACAGAATTTAGTTTTAGTCTTTTAAGGTCCTCTTTTGTTCGGTTGTCCTTTCCTCCAACCATTGATTCCACCTTTGCCAAACCAGATAGTAGTCGGATTCTTCCTCTTCTCATATTTCTTTGGTAAGTCTGTCCATTTCAGCACACTCCATCACTTTAGATATTATTCTGTCTAGTGTTGGGACTTCTTCCAATTTCCAATTTTGTGCATAAGTAATCCTTGCTGCTGTCAAAATGTGTGTGATTAAATATGATATTTCTTTTTCATAGTTACATGTGTATATGCCTAATAAGTATGTTTCTGGTCTCAGTGGTATTTTTTGTTTTGATATTTTTTCCAATTGTGTTTTGATTTTAGTCCAAAATTGTTTTGCCTTGGGGCATAACCACCACATGTGGTAGTATGTCCCTTTTCGTGCTTTGCATTTCCAACAGAGTGAAGATGTATTTGGAAACATTTTAGAGATCCGTGCCGGTGGGAGGTGCCATCTATAAAACAACTTGTAAGCATTTTCTTTATACGGAACTGATCATGTCAATCTGCTGTTGGTTTTCCATATTCTTTCCCATTTGCTTAAGTCTATACTGTATCCAAAATTTTTTGCCCATGAAATCATGTTTTCTTTTACTATTTCTTCTTCCAATTTATATGCCAAGAAAAAGTTATAAATTTTTGTTATTAATTTCTCATTTGGGCCTAATATAATTTTGTCTAATTGATTTGATTCTTTTTGGATTCCATATTTTTCCATGTCTGTTTTGTATCTGGAATGTAATTGTAGATATGGCCGCCATTTGATTTCCACGCCTGGGATGTTTAATTCTTCTCTGGTTTTTAGTTTTCCCTCTTCATTTAGAAGATCTTGGTATGTTTTCATTTTATTTACGTCCAATGTATTCGGGTATATTTGCGCTTCCATTGTCGAAAACCACCGTGGGATCATATCATAGTGGTTCTTTCTAATATCACTCCAGGTTTTAATCAAGGTGTCTCTCAGAATGTGTCTACAAAATTGTTAGGATTAGGATTAGGATTTATTGGATTTATATACCGCCCTACTCCCGAAGGACTCAGGGCGGTGTACAGCCAACAATAAAAATACATACGTACAAAATTTAAAAACCAACTAAAAACAGATTAAATGAATTTGGCCCGGACAGAATTAAAACACCCCAATATAATTTAAAATTTTTTAAAATTTGACACTAAAAACGGGGAGTGGTTAGGCCAGGCCCGCCTGGTGAAATAGAAAAGTCTTAAGAGCGCGGCGGAAGGTGGGCAGATCCGGGATCCTCCGTATCTCTGGGGGGAGCTCATTCCAGATAGTAGGTGCCCCCACAGAGAAAGCTCTCCCCCTGGGGGCTGCCAGCTGACATTGTTTGGCTGACGGCACCCGGAGGAGCCCCTCTCTATGAGAGCGTACTGGCCGGTGGGAGGCTATTGGTGGTAGTAGGCGGTCCTGCAAGTACCCAGGTCCTAAGCCATGGAGCGCTTTAAAGGTGGTAACCAAAACCTTGAAGCGCACCCGGAAGGCCACCGGGAGCCAGTGCAGCTCGCGCAGGAGAGGTGTCACATGGGAACGCCATGTCGCTCCCATCACCACCCGCGCATCCCAGGCTGGGTGAAGGCATCTCAGGGCTTTCTCCAGAAGTGAGGCTTCCTGCTGAAAAAGGCAAAGGGCCAAAGGTGGAGGAGAAGTCATTGTGGGCAAGGAAAGATGAACTGGGATCTCTGTGGTTGTTGAATTTAATTTTAAATGTCTAGTAGGTGACAAGTGACCTGCTGGATCCCATTTTCAGATCTGCTTCCTTCCCAGAATCTTCCTCAGCTCCTTCAAAGAGGTGGGGGCTCCTCCTGTCTTGCTTCCCCTCAAATGCTGGGCAGACCCTCAGAGGGAGCCCTGATGGATGACCCCATGTAGCCCAGTCCACAATCAGCCCAGGAGAGGTTTCAGGACCTTTTGTGTGATGTTACAATCTTGGATGCAGCTGTGGAAAGATGCAGTGGAGGTGTTCCCCTCAGAGACCCCCCCAAGCAACTGTGGATCTTTCAAGATGGAGAGTCAGAAGCTGGAAGAGACATCTGGAGAGTCCCAGACAAAGTCTGTGGAGGGAAAAGGAAAAAAGGACAGTGAAAGACCTTGGAAAGATGAGCTAAATGACTTGGGGAAGGGGGGAAGAGAGGGAGGGAGAAGGAAAGAGAGAGAGAGAGAGAGAGAGGAGGAAGGAGGGAAGAGAAAATACAGGGAATGGAGGCTTAACTGTCTTTATATCCTTGAACTGGGAAGACTGCAGGAGTTTCTTACAGGCATTGAAGATAATCTTTGGATCTCTCTGTCCAAGGTCAAAGGGATCAAGTGGATCTCTCAGTTCCCTCTCAACCCACCATCTCCCCTCCCCCTCCTCTCTATTCTGGGTCCTCTAGTTTTAGCCCATTTCTTTTCTTTTATAGAACGAACTGGCTTCCCTCAATTTCCCTTTGAGATTGATTCTGAGGTGGGAGGTTTGGGGCAGCTGGGAAGGAGAGATGCTGTCCAGTAGAAGAATTGGAGGGAAGATCAGATTTCAAAATCTTTTTGGTCCAGAGCTGGAAAACCTCTTTCCCTGAAAGTGCCCAACAGATGGAAAGGGGTCCAGGGGAGGGGGGCATTCCTTGGGGAGGCGTCTGTGGCCCCTGCAGAGCTCCCCATTCCCTCCAATAGACCCCAACACCTTCTGTGGCCCTTTGGAATTTCCTCCCCCCAGAACCCAGATTGGCCCCTGAAGTAACAATTGCGCAAGACCATCCTTAGTTCAGGGGTTGAATGAGAGATTTTGATTTCTTCTGCACACTAAGAAGATTCCAGAAGTTCAGAGTTTCTTCTGACCTAACCTGCTTATTTTTCACTTTCTGAAGTTTGGGGGTGGGTGGGAGAATCCCAAGATCCTGGACATAAGCATCGGCTCCTCTCCACAGTTTCCCAGGCATTTGGGAGGGGGCCTCAACCAGAGCGCCCATGCAGCCAGGCTGGGCTCCCCCAGTTGAGGTGCCCTGGAAACAGGCGGGAGGTCCTGAGTCCAGACTGGGATGGAAGCCCCAAAGTTGCCTTTGACCTGGGAGCCTCTGGATGGAGGCTTTGGGGGAGATTGGGAGTCATCTTGCTTGAGATGGATGCTCTTTAGGCTGTGCCTTTATGGCTTTGTTTAATTCTCTTGAATTAATAATAAAGTTTAAAATCTCTTTTTTCACTGGTGAGAATAAATAGAATAGAACAGAGTAGAGTAGAGTAGAGTAGAGTAGAGTAGAGTAGAGTAGAGTAGAGTAGAGTAGAGTAGAGTAGAGTAGAATAGAATAGAATAGAATAGAATAGAATAGAATAGAATAGAATAGAATAGAATAGAATAGAATAGAATAGAATAGAATAGCTGTGCCCAAGTCCAGACCATCCCCCATTTCCCCCTTTGCCTTTGTGGAGAACGGCTGGGCTAAGTCCTAGGGACTCCAGGACCTTGCCCCCCTCTCCCCCCAGCCGATCTCAAGGTCTGGTTTATTGGGAAGTTGCAGGTGGCGGGAGGGGTGATTGAGACAACTCAGCCCCTTTTCACTCCCACAACTGTAGGCAGCAACATCTGGAGAAGGAGGGGCTTCCTCTGTCTTGGGAGAGGATAGAAAAGATGGCAGGGGCTCAGATTCGGGGGGGGGGGGCATGAAATCCGCCTTTTGTTCGAGTTCAGGTGGACCCAGTTCCTCCCTGTCAGACCTTCCGGCTCTGGAGATCTGCAGAGGATCCCTTCACCCTCCCTTCCTCGGTCAAACCTCTCAGACTGGCCGTCCCGCTGGATCCCTTCCTCTTCAACTGCAGCAGGGATTCGATCTGGCCCAGGATGATTGACAGCCACTGGGTATTTTGGGTTGGTTTTGAGGTGGACTGGCTGGGTGGGCTTTGCTCTGCTGTGTAAGAGCTGCGTCATAAGAGAAGGTCCCAAGTCTGCTCCAGGCATTTTGTGGCAGCTGATCAGGGATTTATTTATTTAGCGTATGGCTGGTCACACACAGTATTAAAACACTTCATTTTTACAGGTTAAAAACATTTAAAACAATAAAAAAAATTAAGAAAACCTAAGAGGAAAACAGAAATAACGTTTCAGAGTTTAATGTCGAGTTTGGAGATCCAGTCAGTAGCTGCCGTTGTTACACAGAGGAAGTCCCTAGAATCTCCTGGATATCTTCTCTTAGAGCTTTCCCTCACTATATGTTGGATAGTCTGTGGGGGGCGGGGGGCCCAATCACATTGTGCTGAAGGGGTCTTTCCCCATTTATACAGGAAGTCGGCACACACCCCATGAGTCGTTCTAATTCTATTATATGTCACCCATATGTGTCGGGGTAGGTTAAATCCTGGAGGTATGCTATTAGGACTGATACGCTCAGAGATACCTTGGGGGGAATAGCTACTACACGCTTCCATCCACTTTTGTGTGGTGTTCTGATGATCGGCCATCAACTTAAGCGCTGTCAAGAGTGGTGGGTTTCTTTACTTTAATCGGCATCTTAAGAGATCAGGAATGTATCCATGGAAGGGAGGAGTTTAATAGGATCTTACTATTCTCCCGAATGAGAGCTTCTTGTCATTGTAAGTGAGGGGGAAGTATGTGACTAAGAACCGGTAACCAGTAACTAGGTGTAGATTTTAAGCACCCAGTAATTAGCCTCCTCCTATGGTTAAGTTGAACATCAATAAGTCCTGTGTGAGAGCTGTTTATCCATACAGGGGCCCAGGATTCCGCTGCAGAGTAGCAAAGCCCGAGGGCTGCACATCGGAGAGTTGGGGCTGAAGCTCCCCAAGTTGTTCCGCATAGTTTGTGTAGGATGTTATTTCCGCTGTTAACCTTGGAAGCCATATTCTGAATATGTTTTTTAAAAGACAGGGTCCTGTCTAAGGTAACCCCCAAGTATTTTGGTGTTGCCTCGTATGGGAGCAGTTTGTTGTTTAGATATACACTGAGTTCTCTTTTTGCCAATTTGTGGTTAAGGTGAAAACATGATGTAACTGTTTTACTTACAATTTTGTTGATTCCCCCCTCCCACGTCCTCTCCCCCCCCCCATTCTCCCCCTCCCTCCCGTCTTTTCCGTCCATGGACTTTTCCTCCCTGATTTTATTTTAAGTAAGACAGTAAAATCTGGAGGTGGGAGGGGGGAATCCACAAAGGCCTGGAATGGAAGCCCAGAGAGCCGCAGGGAGTCCCTTCTGAAGAGGGCGGCCTTCCCATTGCTTTGATCTCCGGAGTTTTGAGTAGCTCAGGCTGATTCTCCTTCCGTTGTTTGTACTTAGAAAATCATCCAAAGACAAGGAAAGGTTACGGGGTTTCTTTCCTTTCCTCCCCCTCCCCTTTTGATCCCCCCTTTTTTCCCCTCCCCTCCCCCCTCCTCTTTCAATCCCTCTTTCTCTTCCCATCAGTCCACACAGACTTCATGCAACTCCCTCGTTCTCCAGGATGGGCTGGATGAGGCCGTTGGACAGGAGCTGAAAGAGAAATGCCATCTTCTCTTTATTGGTTTAACGGGAGAGAGAGATGGACGCTCAACCTAGTCTCAGACACACCCAGATGGATGGATGGATGGACGGAGTAAAGCGCCCCTTGCCTGTCCCCCTCTCTTCCACCCGCGCGAAGTCGGAAGAAGGCACCCCAGCCACCCTCCGCTGACTTTGAGATCTCCCCAAGCCCCACCCCGCTCTTTGGAGAGGAGCCTTTGCCTGCGGCCGCCCCTTCAACCTCCCATCCGCGGAGGATGCATCAGCTGCACCGCCAATCCACTGACTCCCCCCCCATTTTCTCCCCCCCGTGCCCCCCCACCGGACGTCTAGACCCCCAGGCTTCCTTTCCATGGGCTCCTCCGCTCAGCAGCTCCTCCGCTCAGCGCCTCGGTCTCTGGACAGCGGGGGAGGCTCTGCATCTGGAAGGTCTTTCACCTCCCCCGCAGGGCGGAGGAAGCCTCCCCTAGGCCCAGAGGTTGCCGCCGGGAGTTTGGGGGGGGGGGGGAGACGGGCTGAGCTTCCCCACCAACAGAGGAGGCGGGTGTTGGGGAGGGGGCTTGTTGGGGGTGGCCCTGCCTGACCTGGGCGCGAGGGAGCGGGACAGGACGCTTGAGTGACAGCTGTCTGTTCGGGGAAGGGGGGAGGGGAGAAGGGAGGCGCAGCTGCAGGAGGAGCCTTTGGTGTGGGGGGGGGGGGGGAAGGGGAGAAGGGGGGCCAGGAGTGCCCGGGGAGGGTGCAGAGAACCAAAGGCAGCCGAGGGACTTTTCTCCACTCACTAAAGTTTTCAAACCAGCTTTAAAATAAAAGCCAAAGAGACAATCATCGGGAGGTTGTGAGTTCTAGCTCTGCCTCAGGCATGAAAGCCAGTTGGGTGAGTTTGGGCCAAGGTCCCAGAGGCTCTGAGTTCTAATCATCCCTGAGTGACTTTGGGCCAATCCCCAGGAGGCTCTTGAGTTCCAGTCCTGCCTTAGTGCTTTTTGATTGCGGGCGTGAAAGTTGGAAATGTTTTCTCAGATTAATGTGGGAGACCAGAATTGGGGATTCCTAGAGTGTGAGATGGCCGAGGGTCCAATATTGTGTGGGGTGATGGAGGAAAGTGAAATTGGGGGAAAAGACCAGTTCCATGTTGGGCAAAGCCAGAAGTCTCTCTGCCTTCTGCTTGTGGGACAACCAGAGGGATTTGTGTGGTCCCTGCGGATCTTACACTGATCTTGGTCTGATCCATCAGAGCTTTTCTTATCTATTTAAAATGGAATTTGCAAATTATTCGCAATTAGGAGCCATTCTGAGAACTAAACACTGATTCCCAAATGACCAGCAATCTGTGTGGTTGGAGAGCAGAACAGCTTCCATGGGTGCCTCTCCCTAGAAACCAGGAAGTCCCCCCCCCCATTCACCCCCTTCTTGGACCTGGATGAATATTATGCAGCATTGAAGGTTTATGACCTGGTCAGTGATGCAGCTGCCTTTAGACAGGATCCCCTCAACATCCTCCTGGCTCCCCAATCTCAAGGTCTTTCTCTGGACATCTTCACAGACAAGACAAGCTTGGAAGAGGAGCAGAGAAAATGCTCTAGGTAGAAATTGTAGAGTGGAAAATTGAAAGGGCCTGAAAACTACTATTTTAATTCTATGGTTAATGAAAGAAAAAAAATACAGTGGCAATTTCTTAATACACTTTAATATTTATTTATTATTTTGGTGTGAAGCACATACAAAAAACCCCAATCCACTCCCAAATTGAAATCCCAGAAGCTCTTCTGCTGAACACTTTCTGCAAAGGAGGTTTTATCAGGAAACCAACAAAGAATTACATAAGAGAGATGAAGATTTCCCTCCCCAGCTGACATCTGGTCAAACATGGCATTTCACATCATTCCGGCATTCTCACGGAGAGGATCAGGCAACTAGGCTGGTGCTTGGTTCCCACAGCTTCCTCCCGGCCTCTCTTCCTGCTCTGTCTCTCTCACAAACACTTTTAGCTGTACAAACAAGCGCACAAATTATTTTTTATAAGGTGTCACATTCAATAACTGTTGCTGAACAGCAAATTTCTCTGAATGACTCTTACAGAGTTCTCTTTATTGAGCTGAAAGGGAAGAGAGCTAGAAGAATTCCAGTCATTCAACTATTTCCCATTTTGAAACATATAGATATGATTTTCTTTTCCAGCATACTATCTAAATGGAAAGAATTAATATCTCCTTTCAAATAAAAGAAACTTTAGTCATTCTTCCACTATCATAATGATATCATATCTCATGTTTTTACATTTATTCTGCCAGTAAGATGCTCACTCATGGATGAAGAAGAGTTTGGACCATTTTCTATGTTTGGACTGTGGAAAAAGTTAAAAGTTGAAATTCCTCAGTCTCACATTTACACATTTCTTCTGGCTGTAAGCTGCTCCTTAGTGAAGAATCTAAAAATTTCTAAATTTGAAACATACAGATATGATTTTCTTTGACTCCTGCATACTATCTAAATGGAAAGAAAAAACCCCCAAACTTTTAACAATTCTTCCAATAACATAATGGTGTTATATCTCATGTTTTTACATTTGTTCTGCCCGTAAGATGCTCCTTTGTGTTGAGGTCTGGCCTCAGAAGGATAATGTAGCACTTGGGGATGAAGATGCAGCCCAGCAGACCAGCACTGGAGGCCAGGATGGAGAAGACCTGCACAGCCACCATGGACTTCCCTTTGGTGCTCAGGTAGGTGGGCACAAAAGTCACCCAGACACTGCAGAAGACCAGCATGCTGAAGGTGATCAGCTTGGCTTCGTTGAAGGCCCCAGGCAGGTTCCTAGCCAGGAAAGCCACCGTGAAGCAGATGGCAGCCAGGAAGCCCATGTAGCTGAGGGTGACGTAGAACATGACAACGGCCCCTTCGTTGCATTGCAGGATGATCTCTCCAGGCTGGGAGTGGAGGTCAGAGTCAGGGAAGGGGGGGAGAAACTCCCAGCCAGGTGAAACAGATGATAACTTGCACAGCAGAAGAAGAAAGGATGATGGAGTTGGCCAAGCTCTTCCCCAACCATCTCTTCACTCGGTTTCCTGGTTTTGTGGCCAGGAAGGCCAGCACCACCGTGATGGTTTTGGCCAAGAGAGAAGAAACGGCAACTGAGAAGATGATGCTGAAAACCGTTTGTCGGAGAAGGCAGGTGGCTTTCCTTGGTTGACCAATGAAGAGAAGAGGAGACAAGGAGCAAAGCAGGAGGGAGACCAGGAGGATGTAGGAGAGGTCCCGGTTGTTGGCTTTGACAAGGGGAGTTTCTCGGGATTTAAGGAAGATGATTAGAACAAGGCCTGTGGTTAGGAAAAAGAGGAGGGCAAAAGAGACCAGGATAATGCCCAGAAGTTCTTCATAAGACAGGAAGGTTATGACTTTAGGGATACATTGGACTCTGGCTTCATTTGGGTATTTATCATCTGCACACTTGGTGCATTTTTCTGCATCTGAGAAAACAAAAAATCAATATATCTTTAATATTCTGTCCTTTTCTCTTGCCAGAAAAACCTTCTTTAGATAACATCTGATACCACAGGTATTTTCCAAGAAGTATTTCTTAACTATTTCATTAAAAAGAGCATAAGAGGGATTTTTTATTATTAAAAAATGTAGCTAGGTATATGAAGTTGAGGGAAGTCCTAGGATGTTAATTATTTTCTGTGTAAAGTGTAGAATCTTCATAGGAACCTATATTATTAGAGATTAATATTGAATCATATAATCTTTTTAGGCAAACATCCTGAGTCCTGCTCCATGGCAGTTAATATCGTGGACTTGGAGGATACCTACAGTATCTTATAACATCTGGAAGCAACCTGGAATTAAGGAGAAACTTCTTATCAGTGAGAGGAATTAGCCAGTGGAACAGCTGGCCTCCAAAAGTTGTGGGTGCTTCAACATTGGAAGTTTTTAAGAAGAGTCTGGACAGTCACTTGTCTGAAATGGTATAGGGTCTCCTGCTTGAATAGGGGACTGGACTAGAGGACCTCCAAAGTTCCTTCTACTCTATTCTGATTGATTGATTGATCTACATAACTGGAATACTATTTGTGTAATGAGTTCCCCCCATAAGTATCCAGGGCACCAGATTATGGCCCAGTGACACCTTCACAGTGATCCTCAAGGGAGGCCAATCAACAATGAATTGCAAGGTCTTTCAGAAGGTGGACCTGAAAGAATTCATCTAGTCTCAAAGATCTCAGATGTTCCTAGAAGGGTAAACTTAGCAGCACATATTCAAACAAAAAAGCAGAAGAGATATTTCCTCAGCTGTTAGTAAAGCTTGCCCAGTCCATCCTTCCATCTCTTCCCAGCCCCTCCTTCCAAGTCTTTTTGATTTACTTCCGTTTAGATAAGAAATTGTGCAGGTTAAAAATAAAAAACCAGGTGAGCTTCAATCTGTTTTTTAATTTGGATCCAGTTCCACAAAGCCTCCCATTTTCTTCAGTGTGACCCACCTTCCTGAGTGGAGAAGGTCCCCTCCGGACAAGGAACGCAGTCGTGTTGCTTCGATGAACAAAGATGCGTAGGCAGGAACGATGGTTCATGGGAAGGCCCCTTGTTGGAGGGCGCCTTGGTGAGAAGGCACCTTGGTGAAAGGTACCTTGGTGAAGGCACAAGGCACCCTGCACCCTGACTCCATCCAGAAGGCTCCCTTTTATTATCATTTTACAACTGCATGGCAAAACATTTACTTGTTCTCATTGGCTAAAGAAAGCTCATGATTTTCACGTGGACCCCTCGTGTTCCCCTCATGTTTCCTGTAACAAACAATGCCTACGTGAGGGTCCTCAGACAATGCTCAGGGTCTTGCATATTTGAGATAAGGTTTAGGGTTTCTGCCAGATATCCTGTCTTACTGTCCTGATGAGATTAAGGCCATGTGTTGATATTGTTTACTCAGGACGGTTTGCCGATCTCTGAGATAAAACATTAACACCACATCTCCTCCTTTTTTATTTTTCATTGTTTTAATATTTTGCAAGCATACATAATTTCAGATTTGGAGGGCCGAATTCTTGGACTGAATATTGCTAAGAACCCATGTATGCATTGTATGCAACAGCAACAACACATCAATATAATGATTACAAATATAATGATGAATACTATTTGTTGTATCCATCCAAAATCTGGGAGCCAAGACCATAACCACTCCCATGGGGATTGTGGAATAGTGGAGCCAAGTAGATTATTTGCAATCATGTTTTCCATGTATTCAATTGTGGTCAAAATATTTGCCTTAGGATCAGTGATATATATATAACAATGTGAATGAATCAAAGCACATACATCACCCTTGGCTGCTAAAATAACATCTAAAGCATAACAATTTTATAAAACTACCTAGCTAAAATAGGATAATTAACATCTTCATTTTGTAGCGTTCCAGAGATCCAAAGATGTTGTTTCCATCCAATTTCATTAAAAGGAATAGCATGGATTAAAAGTTCTCCTTTGGCATGTGGGGGAATGTGCATGCAGATCCAGCAATCTGTCCTGTTTATTAAATGAGAGAAATTTTGCACATCCCATATATAGGAATTTTGTTCCAAAAGTCCTTGCTCTGGAATTCCATCTTGCAAAGTCATTGTAGCCGCACAAGGAGTGAAAATACACATAAAAAGAATACACATTATAATGGTTACAGAATTAGCATTTAAACAAGCAAAAGCTGCTACTAAAAAGTTCTCTGGTGTCTGCAGTATGTCCTTTTCCTGTAGCAAGTTTATAGATTGAGCAGAGAGGGCTTTAATCTTCCCTCAGATCACTTGATGTTTCTGACAAAGTACTCGATCCCGGTCCTGCTGAGGGTTCTGCAGGTTGAGTGAGAAGTTCACTTGGGTTTTTCAGTACTTGGTGCCACACCATCCTTCCATGGTTTCACACACCAAGCAGAGATCTACACCAGACCTGTGGAAGTAAGCACAGCAGCATCTCCCTGTCCCCATGTCAATAAGGGAACAGTTCCATGCCATTCAGGGTTAGACAATAATCTATACATTACCTGTAGCTGGGGATGACTTACTCTATTTCCAAAGTGATCATCTACTGGAGTTGATAAATTTTTGATATTAAAATGATTCAGAGTAAACAGAACTTTATTCAACCATTCCTGTTTACCAGGGAGATCTATAGGAATATCCCTCCTTTTTGTTTTTATATTTATCCAAAGCAGATGTTAATGTAAAATTTGCTTCAAAAAGATGTGTAATTTGCCATTAATCACAAAATTCAGCTAAGGAGCAACTACAATATGCAAGGCCATTGTTTGTTTTTAAGGTAGAAGGTAGGCCCATGACAGCAAATGTTTGAATACAATGATTAACAACATGCTTAGTGACTTCTCCTTTCTGAGAAGTAGCCCAAATAAAATAAGAAAAAGTATCAATGTTTACATGAAGATATCTCCAAAGAGCAAAAGAAGGAACATGGGTAATATCTATTTGCCATAATTGATTAGAGGTGAGACCACGGGGATTAACTCCCGTGTCTCCTGAAGGGGATGCCCCAAAGCATTGGGGACAGGATAAAACAATTTGCTTTGCTTGCTTTAATGGAATGTGGCAAGCTTGTGCCAACCCTCTGGCATTTTGATAAAAAAAAGTGTTTTAAAATTGGATCTGTAAACAAAGTAGGTTAAACATGAACAACAATATCATCATGACTGTTGCCTTCAGAAAGAGGCCTAGAAATGCTTCCGATCTCGTAGTAATTGCTGTAAAGTGAGAAATAAGGCCATAAGATTAGAGTCAATCCTGGGTGTGATATAAGCACCTAAAAATTAAAAATCAGTTGACACACATACTGAGGGTCAGAGATCAGATCAAAAAGCTGTTGAGAGAAAAATATGGAAAGCTAAGATAACAACAGACAATTCTGAATTTTGAGAGGAAATTTTCCAATGTCTTCATGAGGATCTTTATAAGCAATCACTCCTCTTCATTACTCCTCCATCAGAAAAACAAAGAACTTGCAGTAGTGGAGAAGGAAACAATGGATGAATAGGAAAGGAGGAAATCATTAAACAAAGTAAACCTAAAATCTTTAAGCAGATGATACGAAAGACAGCCTACATAGTCAATTAAAGCACACTGAAGAAATAAATTATTCCAAAAATAAAAATGAAAGTCAGATTTTGAAATAGAAAGAACAATATTTATTAAGTCAGTTCCAAGTCTTTGAGAGGCTCGAGTATGCCCCAAGGTTATAACTTCAGCAATAGCTTAGAGAAAGGTGTTGGAAGGAAAAAGAAGCCTTTCCCTTTAAGGATTATTGGAATTCAAAACTCCCGGCTGGGAGATTGCTTCAAAAATGATTGGAGGTCAGCTGCTTGAGAGTAGAGTCAGTTTATTGTTTCTAGGAAAGCAGGCAAGAAAGAAATGCAAGCATAGCGTTTTGAGGTTAGTCCATTTGAACTGTAAGAGTAACCCTTTTTGATATCCTAAAACATCTTTTGATTTTTCTATGTAACCCTGTAAAGTTTTTCTCATGTGTTTGAAACTCTACTTACTTTGACTTGATTTCTTTTCCTTCTCGGGTGTTTGTTCTTCTTTCCTGTGTCCCATATCTGCTTAAATGTTATCAGCCCCTGTAAATTTGTCCATCCTTTGTTGTGGAAAATAAGGTGGCTTCAGCTTCTTAAGGCCCATTGAGAAAAGTGGGGCTGAAACTCTGCCTGAGTTTCTGCTTAATGTTAAGTTTACTAAAGAAATAACTTTGGGTAACTTTAAATAAGGAAAAGCCTGAGCAGAAAAAGACTACAACAGTAGATGTCCTAAAGACAGATAAGGAACGTGCAGCTGTATTTATTCTGGGGCAATTTACAATCCATAGACACATAAATCATTTTATATTTCAGAAAGCCAATTAGGTTGTATTTTTGAACTCCAAGTAAAATATCATCCATACAATGATATACCAAATAAGATAAAAATATCTCACAAAATAGTTGCAGTGCATTGCTCACAAAATACTGACACAAAGTAGGAGAATTAAGCATACCCTGTGGTAAAACATGGCAATGATATCATTTTTGTTTGCTATTATGTAAAACACCACATGGTGCGGCAGAGAGTCACTTAAGAGAAAAGAGCCATTCCAAAATCAGTTTATATTTAAAAAAAGAAAGAAGGTTCCAATCCCAAATATTAGTATTAATATCCAAAATTTAAGCTTGCAGAGCAAAAGAATTTACCAATTCTTGTAGAGAATTAAATCTTTTATATGCTTTTCCAAACTTCAATGTCAAGTAACCCTTGAAAAGATTTCTTATTCAAATAGAGAATTAAGAAAGGAAGTAACAGGCTGAACTAAAGTCACAGAAGTAAAGGTATAATCAAAGCCAGTATCCCCACGTGCTCCTGTGCCAGAACATGGGATTTAATTGAGCAATAGAAGATCGATCAGGAATTTTTAGGAAAAGTTTCAGTATAATAACACCAAAATTCAAAAAATACCTTTTTATGAGAAGAAGATCGAGGTGAGGTAAAAGAAGGAATCAACTTAACTTCCAGAGGAGATTTCCTGAGTGATTAAATCAAGCCCAGCCGTATCTGCTGTGACTAGATAGGTAGGAAAAGAAGAGACTGGGGGAAGGGACATGGCTATGGAAAAGATACTCTTTTTAGCTCTGTCCCAAACAATATATTGTATTGAAGTCAAAATCATTAGAAAGACTTGCTTCCAATCTTCAGGAAACATATGAGATTTACTTTTTATTCCTTCCACCAAGCCTCTGGCAAAATTACCACATTTAAAACAATTGCCAGTAGGATGCTGCCTTTTTTGTATAGGAACAGCTAAAAGATGCATTTTATAAGTTTCAGAACTCATATCCTGGCAGACTTGCAGCATATCAGACAAGGTATAATCATTTGTAGCTTTTAAAATTTGCAAAGTTTGCTTACAATCAGCGTTAGCATTTTGAGAAGACAGTTTTTCCCAGTCTGCAATTGGCAAAATCAGAGATTCTGGAGAGAAAGGAGTTAAAAGAGGCAGTTTTTCTCCTAACAGGATCTGTTGTCCTGTTAATTGACTCTGATGAGATTGACTAGATAATAATTCAGGCATGGAGGAATCATTTTTACAGGATTTCACAAAGTTTTGAAAAGAAGACTGATCAGAGTTAGAAAGTTTAACAATTTGACCTATGTCAATAGGAACTGAAAGAGACAAAGTCAGAGATTCTGGAAAAGAAGGAGGACAGAGAACCACATTAGAATAACTTGGAGGTGAAGAAGTTGAAAGAGACAGTTTATCAATTCCAAATTCTGCTCTGACCTCACTAACTGGCTCCTGTGAAGAAGCGACTGATAATGGATCAGTCTGGGAGCTAATCTCCATTATCTTTAACATAGTATAGGTGGAACACAAATCTTTCTCTATGATGCCTTTCCTCTGCTCTTTCAAAACTTTACATGGCAAAGGATTCCACTTATATTGAGCTTGTCCCTGGGGATTAATTGTCTGTATGCCAGGAAAAACTTGGAGACTTTCTACAATTTCTACCCCAGTAAGAAATTGTTGCTCTTCTTCCTGAAACCCTGCTCTGACAGCTGAAAACTTCTCCTGTAAAGGAACTGTCCGGGAGCTACTTTCTGACTGCGTTGCAGAAAATAGCTGAGAATAGGGAGGGGGGAAAGCGCCCCCTTGAGCAGAAGACAGAGAGACAGATGGGGAGGTTGCCTTGAGTTTAGAAGTCCCCATAACCTCTATTGCTTCTTTACACTTCTGCCACAGCAACAAATGCTTTATCTTTGCTCGTGGTGGTGAGTGTAAGTGAATTCCAATTTTAATCCAATCCTGCAATTCCAAGGTTCCGTCTTCTGGGTACCATGGGCATTGACAGCCTATTTCATATACTAACTGTTCTAACTCACTTAACTTAATTCCTGCCATTCCATTATTTTTAAGTATTTTTCTCAGTTCTTGTGCATGAAGCTTCTGCGGAACTGAGATATCCCCCCCCATACTCACGAAATTTTTGGGAGCGAAGTTCGCTGAGGTGCACCTGGGCTCATCCGGCCGAGTAAGCATAGGAGGTATCACGTCGGGGTCACCAGATGTTGCTTCGATGAACAAAGATGTGTAGGCAGGAACGATGGTTCATGGGAAGGCCCCTTGTTGGAGGGCGCCTTGGTGAGAAGGCACCTTGGTGAAAGGTACCTTGGTGAAGGCACAAGGCACCCTGCACCCTGACTCCATCCAGAAGGCTCCCTTTTATTATCATTTTACAACTGCATGGCAAAACATTTACTTGTTCTCATTGGCTAAAGAAAGCTCATGATTTTCACGTGGACCCCTCGTGTTCCCCTCATGTTTCCTGTAACAAACAATGCCTACGTGAGGGTCCTCAGACAATGCTCAGGGTCTTGCATATTTGAGATAAGGCTTAGGGTTTCTGCCAGATATCCTGTCTTACTGTCCTGATGAGATTAAGGCCATGTGTTGATATTGTTTACTCAGGACGGTTTGCCGATCTCTGAGATAAAACATTAACACCACACAGTCGTAGCAGCAAACTGGCTCTCCTTCTCGAGCCCTCTTGACAAATCCAGGATGACAACTTTCCGCACACTTGGACTGAGGCAGGGACTGAGCAGAAGAAAAGGAAGGCCAAAGAAAAGGTGTTAGGACTCTCCGTCCATGGAAAATGGAGGGAGAAATGGATGGAGACAAGGAGCCTCTGGTCTTCACTGAGGTAAATATGAAATCTCTGACTACTTCTAAACAGATGCAGGAGGTATAATAACTGGCAGGTTCGTCCTTTAGTTCCTCCCTTTTGCTTTCAGAATTTAACATTACAATAAAGTACTTTTCTATTTAATGTAGTCTAAAGGGATGGAATTGAAAAAAGATTTAAATATGATGATATATTCTTATTAAAACTAATAATAAAGTTTACTGTAAAATATTTAGGAAGCTTTTATTCCATTAGATTTTTTAATATGAAATTAAACTGTGATGAAGAAAGAAACCTCTGACCAGTAAGATCTTGAAAGGTTTCCATAAAACATGGCAAAGCCCCTCCACTTAGGTCCCATCTGTTGAAGAACTTCCATTAGATGCCACCACCTGGCATGGGAGGCCAACCACCCTGGAGACTCTAGGCTTTGCCCACCTGAAATGGGACCTTTGGAAAACAGAGAAAAGATACCAACATTTCTCTCACCTTATTGAGCAACTTTAGCTTTGAAAGAGCATCTTGTTTGATAGAAAGTCTCTGTCTTTCAAAATACGCCAGAATCTCTCTCTTGATATCCTCCTTGGGGAGAACCAAGATGCTGCCAATGGCCAGATCTGCTGTTATCTCTCCATTTTGGTCCAAGTAAAGTTTCCTGTCAGAAATATTCCAAAATTCATTCTTCTCCAGAAAGGGATGAAACTAGAATGGGAACATCCAGGAACTTGAAAAACAGAGAACTTTGTTTCTTATCCCACATTGAATCTTTCTTCTACAATTGTCTCATCTCCAAATAGGCTTACTTATAATACAAATACTGTCATCATCTTCAAAAGCAAACAAGAAAGTTTGAGAAAAATTTGTCAATCATTTACTGACAAAATATAGAAAAAGTATATAATTGATACAATTGGTCAAATATAGGGAACATTCTAGAGCAGATGAAAATAAAATGAACAGAGAAAAAAAAGATGATTCATAACCTCTTTGAAAACAAGAGGTTGATTCCCAGAAAGCATGGGTTGATCAAGAAGAAAGTTGTCAGGCTAATATTCTCCCTGGTCATCCTGATGGAAAACACCTCCAGATGTGCTAATTCTACTTGATTGTAATGTGACATTAACAACATTTTGCAGATCTGAAAGAACAAAACTCCCACCAACTCTTTTCTCAGCCTGAAAAGTTAGTCAGGATCCTTTCTGAGTTTCTTTCTCTCCCTTTATGCAGCTGCAGGATTCTCCCCTCTTCTCTGATCCTTCCCTAGGCAGCCTCTCTTCCTCTCATCCCAAAAGTCATTCTCACCTATCATTACACTTCCCAAATAGATTATGGGAACTCTGGTGATATCACTGGATTTCAGTAAAGGATTCGCAGACAATTGTGTGATGTGATTAGAAACCTGAGGCCTGGATAATAAGTGAATAAAAACTGTCTTCAAAATGATATTAAAATAGTTTTTAACCGTTTTTAATCTTTCCTATGAAACTTGAAGGTGATGAATAAGGGGGATAACTGTTACGTATATGGTGAGGAGAAACAAAGAAAAGAAGGAATAACGAATGTCAACATTGGAGAAGCTGAAAAAATTAGAATTATCACTTCAGAAAGATCCCCAAAACAAGGAAATCAGAAAGGAAATGGAGTTAATGAAACATAAAATTAATATCCTAGAACAGGAAGAAATGATAAGGAATATAAAATTGGCAAAATAAAACTATTTTGAATCAGTAAATAAACCAGGGAGATAGCTCACCCACAAATTGAAAAAAGAAAAAGCTAAAAAATTGGTGCAATATTTACAAGACAAGCAAGGAAATTTGCTCCATAGAATTGAGGGGAAAAAAATATTATTCAAAATTATTTTCAAATACTGTCTAGTCAAGAAAACATTAAAGAATAAAATATTATAAATTACCCACAGGAGAGGAACTTGCCAAGTATAACAGATGAAGATACATGAACAGAGTTAAGAGAGGAAATTAAAAAACAGAAAAATAACAAACCACCAGGGACAGATGGAATTCCGGCGGAAGTATATAAAAAATTTCAGGAAGTTTTGGGAGAAATTATGTTGCATATATATAACAAGGTATTAGAGAAAGCCAAAATGCCAAATTCATGGATGGAGGCATATATAGCATTAATTCCAAAGGAAAGTGCAGACAATCAATTCATTCAAAATTATAGGCCAATCTCACTGTTAAATGCCAACTATAAAATCCTGGCAACAATAGCAGAAAGAGTAAAAAAGATATGAAATAAAATAATTCATTGGGATCAAAACGGGTTTTTACCCAAACGACAAATTAAGAACAATACAAGGATTATCACGAATATTCTAGAATACTATGAGGTTTATCTAGAAAAACAATTGGCAGTAATAATGATAGATGCACAAAAGGCGTTCGACAACTTGAATTGACGGTTTTTAATTAATCAATTCATTGGGATGAAATTTGGGGAAAAATTTATAGAAATGATGAAGACAATTTATTCTAAGCAAACAGAAAAATGATGGTCACTGGAGATCTTACAGAAAAAGCCGATATGAAAAAAGGGCTTAGACAAGGCTGTCCATTGTCCCCCCTCTTATTCGTCCTTCCATGGGAAATATTATTGGCACAGGTAACGGGAAATAAGGAAATAAAAGGGTTAAGAATTAAAAGATTAGAATACAAAACAGGGGCCTTTTCAGATGACATGGCATTTATATTAGAGGACCCTTTGGAAACAGGAGAAAAACTCCTACTAGAAATAGAGAAATTGGGAATAGTAGCAGGCCTGAAAATAAATAAAAACAAAACAAAGATAATTACCAAGAATATCTATAGATATTATTACAGATGCCGGTATCGGAAAGCTGTAAAAATGTAACAAGGATGTTAAAGATATAAAAATGTTGAATAAAAATTAATTTAAAAAAACAAAACAAAAAACAAAAACAAAATGCATGGTATCTACTCTTTGGAACCATTATTCCCTGAGTGATTGAATTGGGCAGATCTGTTGAGTTGGTTCCCCTCCTTCTCCTCTGGATTCCTCCTCCAAAGGATCTCAGATTAATGGATCCATACTGGGACCTCCATACCTCCCACAGCTGCAGCCTTGGAGACCCCAAAATCTTTTCTCCGTCCTTCCTTCCCCTCCTCCATCTGGAGGAATAAGCGGCATTCAAGGCCTGGGCCAGAGTCTTCATGAGACTGTAAAATTGATAGTGATTTGGGAACCTTCCTCTGTTCTTTTTCTCCTGGGTCTCCAGTGGGGCTTCCTGGGTGCATCTTCTGTGGCCTTTGACAGAAAAGACGTTCTTTGAAAGAGAACAGCGGAAATAATAATCTTGAAACTTTTCTTCCACAAAGAAATGGGGTTCAAAGGAAGAATCTCTTGGCCTTTTTTTTTACCAGATAACCAAAGTTCAAAATAATATGGATGTTTTTGAGAAGTCTACGATTGTCCATGTCATACCCTGAAAAATTTGTGAGGATCCAGACTTTCCCTTCAGTGGGTCCAGGCAGACGCATAAATGTTAAATGGAAAGGAAGAATTCTCTCCCAAATGATCTCATGTTCCATGAAGTGAACAAAGACGTTGACTTGTCTCAACTTAGAGAGGGAATCCCTGAGGGATGCTGTGTATCCAGTTGTTGAGAACAGTTGTGATATGACAACACAAATTCCACTCCTGACAAGCATAGGAGTGAAAGTCCTCATGAAATACTCTCCCTTCTCTGTGTCTGAAGCAAAGAGGCCAATCAGGGTCCATCTGAAATGGAGGAGCAGGTGGACAATTGCTGGGTACTGGATCCCTTCTTTGGGGAGAGTTTGGTGGAAAAAGGGGAATTTCCTTTTATCACTCAGAGCCTCTGAAACAATTGTATGACTGATCTGAAAAAGCAATGAAGAATGATGTGTTACATTTGGGATCAGATCAAGTCCAAAATATTAGATTTTAATAAATCCAACCTGGTTCTCATGAATGTATTAGAATGGTTTGTTAATCAGACATTGTTTAAAATATTAAAGACAGAATATTAGCAAGATTGTATCATAATAATGGAAAATAATAAGCAAATTAAAAAACAATAAAAATGTAAATCATATTACTTTATCACTCCTACAGTTGATCACAATTAGATTAACACCTGCAAATGCCAACTGGAGTGTTTCTATTCCAATAAAGGGCCTATTATAATTTTCGAGGATTGCTTCCTCTTTTTTTGCTTCTCTATCCCAGATTCTTTCTGAAGGAAATTTGTTAACTTCTTTCTCCAGTTATACAAGAAACAGGCAGACCTCAAAGTCTAATAAGATTTGTCAGTTGCATAATCCAAGTTTGGTCTTTTCTCTATTCCAACAGCCACAATTTTCAGAGTCTCTCAGTTTCCATAGATTAAATTTTATGCCAATGCCCATATTTTCTGAATTTAGAGAAAGCAGAAATTGTGTAAATTCCCAAATCAGCTCTGAGAACAGCAGCTGGAGTCCTTTTACCCACCCCAAGATCCTCCTCAGAGCCTGAGATTGGGTTGGTTCTGCTGGTGGTTTCTCCCTGAAACAATCCTAGTCTATATAATCAAATGTGCAAGTATGAGAATATCACATTATCTGTATAAATCCGTGTATTCCAACAGGAATTTAGCAGGCTAAACATGTGTACCTATAACAGAACTTATAACAAAATAAAAGGGTGGGAAGGGACCTTGGAGGTCCTCTAGTCTGACCCCCTGTTCAAGGAGGAAACCAGGCATAATAGCAGAAACTGTGAGAGGATCCTGGAGTCTTAGTGGACAACCAGTTAAATATGAGCCAAGAGTGTGCAGCGGCAGCCAAGAAAGCCAATGCAATCCTAAATTGCATTAACAGAGGGATACAATCCAGATCAAGAGAGGAACTAATACCACCCTATAAAGCCTTAGTAACACCTAGAATCCTGCATCCAGTTTTGGTCACCACACTATAAAAAAGATGTTGGGACTCTAGAAAAAGTGCAGAGAAGAGCAACCAAGAGGATCAGGGGACTGGAGCAGGGGTGCCTTCTAATTTTTTAAACTATCGGTTCTGTGGGCGTGGCTTATTTTGTAGGCGTGGCTTTCAGATCGTGTGACCGGGTAGCCATGGCTATGTGTATAGGGACTAGTCAGAGGGCTGAAAAAAAGTCATTTCTGACAGGTCCTCACAGTTTTGACTGGTCCTCACACTTATGACCATACTCACATTTATGCCCGTGCAGCATTCTTAACAACCATGTCACTCATTTTACAACTGCTTCTCTTCACCATAGTGACAAGATAGGGCAAAAACGTAAAATGTGAGGACAGTCATAAGTGCGAGGACCAGTCAAAAATAACTTTTTCAGCCCTCTGAGTAATCCATATGCATAAAAGGATACAGCAATAGAGAGGGATGAAGGAAGGAAAAGAGAGAGGGAAAGAAGAGAAGGGAGGAAGGAAGGGAAATTAGAGTAGGAGTGAGGGTAAGAGAGGGAGGAAGAGAGGAGGAGAAGGAGAAAGGAAGCGGAAGTAGGGAGGAGAAGAAGAGGGGGAGGAAAATGTAAGAAGGAAAGAAAAGAGAGAGGTGGTAGGTTTGAGAAGAAAGATTGCTGTACAATAAAAAAGATGAAAGGGAAGAACACCAACCCCAAACAAATATAAAGATATTAAGATAAAGAATGAATTGTTAAACTTTAAAGAATAAAAGAGAACATATATGAATAAATAACAATAATTAGAAACACACATACAAACATACAATGTATTTTCTTTGAACAGAGTATTTGGCCGGTTCACAAATTTAAACCGTGTTTAGTCATTTCAATTAAATTTACAATTTCTATATTTCCTTTTTGCCATATTTATTCCTCATCTATTTTTTTAAAAAACCAATATTACCCTTCATCCTCATCTCTAATCTTAATCAAATTCAATTTTTCCCTTCTATTCTATATTATCCCCCTTCCCTTTGGCATCTATTTTTATATCCATCCTCACATTGGTTAATTATGTAATATTACAATTGTTTAATACAAATTCAACATTTTTATATAAACCAGTTATAACTATATTTTTTTTATATTAATCAATATGAACATCAATATTCCAATTATTTCCATGCAATCCAATTTCTTACAAATCAATTAATTATATTTACCAATACTAATAAACCAAATAATTTCCCCCATATATTCCTCCAAACCACAACTTAACCATTTCTGCTTTCAACACAATATACAATTAATAGCATCTCAATTATTACAATTTCCTAGTTAAATAGAGCTTTTTTTCTTTTGTGTTTTAAAATCTTGAACTCTCCTCTTTTGCCCTTAATTTCCCATTGTTTGCACCTACCTTTTTTGGTGAGGAAAAAGAAAAGAAATCTGCCTCTGCCTAATTTTCCAACGTAACAGCCAACACCCTGCTTTACGTTCAATTGCGTTTTCAGCTTGATTTGCATAAGGAGAAAAAAAATCTGCTCCAGCAATTTAGCTCTTGGTGGCAAGCAGCTGAACCCTGCGCAAAACAGCTGAGAGCAAATCAGCTGAGAGCTGGGAGGCGATCTAATCAACAGGCTAATTATCCTATGCTGAAGCTGAAAGGGGTTGTTTTTTCTTGTTGTTTGCTTGCAAGGAGGTAACTGCTGTGAGGCACAGGCCAAAGGGTGGGGGCCACCCTCCTTGCCACTTAGCGCCCCTCTGCTGCCCCCTTTTGCCCGTAGCACCCCCCCTGCTGCCCCCCCTTTCCACTTATCGCCCTACTAAGGCATGGTATCCCCCACTTTGGGAACCACTGGCTTAACTACTTTACTACGGTTCTACCGAAGTAGAATCCCACCACTGGGTCTACCCATTTATTTTTGCAGACCCGGTCTACTCATTTGTTTTCTTTTAACACTGATCAGCTGTAGGGTGGCCCTTTGAAGCCCCATGGCAAGAGTTTAAACATTTTTTTCCCTCTAGCCATCAGCTGGGACTCAGGAGGCAGCAATAGATTGGGAATGGGGCCAAATAAAAGGTAAGAATAATGCAGGGGGTGGATGGGGGTGGGTGGTCGGGAGGACCAGGGGAGAAGGGAGAAGGGAGAAGGGAGAAGGGAGAAGGGAGGACCAGTGAAGAAAAGGACCAAGGGAGACATGATAGCAGTCTTCCAATATTTGAGGGGCTGCCACAGAGAAGAAAGTGTCAAGCTGTTTTCGAAAGCACCTGGAGGCCAGACGAGGAATAATGGATGGAGACTGAATAAGGAGAGATTCAACCTGGAAATGAGGAGAAATTTTCTGACAGTGAGAACAATCAACCCATGGAACAGAAGTTGCCTTCAGAAGTTGTGGGAGCTTCATCACTGGAAGCTTTCAAGGAGAGACTGGACTGCCATCTGCCAGAAATGGTGTAGGATCTGCTTGGACTAAATGACCTACAAGATCCCTTCCAACTCTGTTAATCTGTATCTATCAATACTATTCCAGACAAGTGGCTGTCCAGCCTCTTCTTAAAAGCCTCCAGTGATGGACCACCCACAATCTCTGAAGGGGAGACGTTCCATTCCTCACCATTAGGAAATTTCTCCTTAGTTCTAGGTTGTTTCTCTCCTTGATTAGTTTCCCTCCTTTGTTTCTTGTCTTGCTTTCTAGTACTCTGGAAAATAGGTGGACCTCTTCTTCTTTGGGGAAGCCCCTCAAATTTTGGTACATTACAAAAGAGAAATTCACATCCGGTTATATTATAAATTAAGAAATCAAATTGAAACAGATTTGGAAAAATGGAAAAATTTACAATTATCTTTAATGGGGAGAATAGCGTTAATCAAAATGAATGTATTGCCAAGATTGTTGTTTCTTTTTCAAACAATTCCGATAAAGTTGGAGAAAAAATACTTTGAAAGTGTGAATAAATTGATGGAAATACATATGGCAAGGGAAAAAAGTGAGAATTAACCTTAAATTGCTTCAAGATTCCAGGTTTAGAGGAGGATTTGGTCTACCAACATGGATTAAAGAATGGATCGTATTGAGAAATACAAAACTATTGACTTTGGAAGGACATGACCTACAACTAGGATGGCATGCTTTCTTATGGTATGGAAAAAATCGGATTCACGGATATTTCCAGAGACATTGTGGAAGGAATGGCTTGTTGGTAGTATGGGAAAGAGTGAAAGAAAAACATTATATGGAAGTACCAATGTGGCTTTCAACAATAGAAGCATTGAGACATCCAAATATGATTAAGATGGACAAGATTGTAAGATATAAAGACATTTTAACAGAGAAGGGAGAATTAAAACAGAAACAAGACTTAGAAAAACAAGGGATTGAGACTGACTGGTATAAACGGTTGCAGATACAATCAAGATATGATAATCACTTGAAACAATATGGTTTTAATTTGGGGAAATCAGAGTTGGATCAGATAATGATTGGACAGGATGAAAAAATGATTAAAAGACTGTATAATTATTTGTTGCAAATTAGATTGGAAGATAAAGAGGTAAAAGAGACAATGATAACATGGGAGAAAAATTTTGGATATGCAATAGAATTAGAGAAATGGCAACAACTATGGGAAAGGAATTATAAATCGACAATGGCAACTGCATATAAAGAAAATCTATATAAAATGTTTTATAGGTGGCATATGCCAGCAGAAAGATTAGCAAAGATGTTTAGGGATAAATCAGCCAAATGTTGGAAATGTTTGCATTTGCCGGGATCATACTATCATATGTGGTGGTCATGTTTAGAAGCAAAAAATTATTGGTTTAGGATACAGAAATGGTTGGAAGAAATATTACATAAATCTATAGAATTAAAAGCAGAGGTTTTTTTATTGGATATTCTCCCAAAGAGATATAGTAAAGAAGATGTGTATTTAACTATACATATAATAACAGCAGCAAGAATTGTGTTTGCACAAAATTGGAAGACAGAAAAAATTCCTTCAGAAGGTGAAGTATTAAAAAAGATTTTAGACTGTGCGGAAATGAATAGATTAAGAATAAGAGATAAAGAGGAATCAGTGTATTTCAAGACACGGGGAAGATTTTATATACCGTTAGAAAAAAAATATGAAGGTAAGAGGATAGATAAATGATTTAGATAATAGAAAGTTAAATGAGGGAGAGGATAAAAAAGAAATAGAAACCCAGATGACACCAGAGTAAATGAAAAAGGGGGATGGGAGGGGGGAAAGAAAGAAGATAGTAAGAATAAGAGTACAATAATGGCTGTGACCAGGGGGGGCCTTCTCACAGCTTTGCCTGGTGCGCCAGTTGCGCCCTTTCCTGGACCGAGATGACCTTCGCACAGTCACTCATGCCCTGGTTACTTCCCGCTTGGATTACTGCAATTCCCTCTACATGGGGCTGCCCCTGAGATGCATCCGGAGACTCCATCTGATCCAGAATGCAGCCGCACGGGTTGTTACAGGAGCCCCTCGTTACTCCCATATAACACCCCTCCTGCGTCAGTTGCACTGGTTATCAGTGGTTCTCTGGGTCCGCTTCAAGGTACTAGTTCTCACCTATAAGGCCCTACATGATTTAGGTCCAGGATATTTACAGGACCTTCTCTTGCCTGCTTCCCACCGTCCTCTTCGCTCACATAGGGCCGCTCTCCTCAGGGTCCCGATGGCGAGCCAATGTCATCTAGCAGTGCCCAGGGGTAGGGCATTCTCTGTGGGTGCTCCCACCCTCTGGAATGAATTATCTACCAAGCTCCGGACGGCTCCTGATCTCCGCTCCTTTCGTCGGGAGCTAAAGACTTGGCTGTTCAAGCAAATAGGCTGACTCTGATTCTGGGTTTATTAATTATCATTGATTAGTTATTTGATTTAAAATACGATTTTATTGTACATGTTTCTTAACTTGTGTTCGCCGCCCTGAGTCCTTCGAGAGAAGGGTGGCATATAAAGACATGTAATAAATAAATAAATAAATTATGATGATAAATACTGATAGAATAAATCTGAAAAGAAATTGAAGGAAAGTATATACTATTAGAATACAGGAGTTGTTCGGATACCAAAGAAGGAGAATATTCCACAGCAAAGAAGATAGAAAGGAGAGATGAGTAGAGGGTAGGAAAAGGAGAGGGAGGGAAAGGAATGGAAGAAAGGGAAAAGAAGAGGAAGGAAGGGTAGGGGAGAGGAGTAGGAGAGAAGGTGAGTATGGGGAAAAGAAGAGAGGAGTGGGGGAAAGGAAGGGGAAGTAGGATGAGGTAGGAAAGGAGGGAAGAGAAAGTAGGAGAGGAGGGGAGGGAGGGAAGGGAAAGAGGAGAAGAAGAAGAAGGGTTGAGGGAAGAAAGGGTAAAAGAGCAACTCCAAATGTAATTAAAATGCCTTATTTTAATGCTTTCTTTAAGGAAAATATGTATATGTAGGATTAATTATGTATAAGAAAATGTACATTTTATATTATGTGTATAAGAAATAAAACTGAATAACTTTTCCAAAAATTTTTTTGGTCCATTGCTATTATTTCACCCCAGTCCTTTTCACTACACTAGATATACCCAATTCTTGCAGCTGTTCTCATAAGTTTTAGTCTCCAGGCCTTTAATCATCTTAGTTCTTCTTTTCTGCACTCTTTCCAGAGTCTCTCCATCTTTTTTATAATATGGAGACTAAAACTGGATGCACTATTCCAAATGTTGTCTTGCCAAGGCATTATAAAGCGGTACCAATACTTCATGTGATCTTGATTTTATCCCTCTGTTAACACAGCCTAGGACTAAATTAGCTTTTTTGGCTACTGCCACATGTAGGGATGGAAGAATTAATTTGGGCAGAATGCAGCAAACTGCTTCCGTTTCTGGTGTCATGGATCTTCTTCCTGGATGATCTCATTCTGGCTCTGCTTTGTGTTATCTGACCTTCCTTCTGAGTGGGGGAACAGGGAGGAGGATTTTCCAATTAGAACGCTGTTGCTGTCCTGCCTTTTATCTCCCTGTGTAAAACTGTATAAAAAAATAAAGCTCTCTGCGAGAGCGGGAGAGACATCTTTGATCAGAGCAAATGCCTGGCCTCTGATTTTCTACAGCCACATATTGCTGGCTCATATTTAAGTGATTGTCCACTAGGACTCCAAGATCCGTCTCACAGTTACTGCTATGGAGCCTGGTTTCACCTCATCTGTAAGTTTACATTTGGTTTTTCCAGCCTAAGTGTAAAACATTACTTTTCTCTACAATGAATTTCATTTAGTTACATAAGCCCAGGATTCGAGTCTATCTAGATCTATCTGGATCTTGAGCCTATTTTGATGTTGGCTATTCCTGCCACTTTAGTGTCATGTGCAAATTTGTTGATTTCCCCATTTCTCCCCTCATCCAAATCATTCATGAAGACGTTGAAGAGAACTGGGCCTAAAATGGAACCTTGGGGTCCCCCACTGCTTGTTTCCCTCCATGCAGACGTGGTTCCATTGAGGACCACAGGCTGAGCCCATCTGGGGGTGATGCTGTCTCTCCCACATATTTTCAGCTTCCCGAGAAATAGGTTGTGGTTTCTTTCTCAAAGCCTTTCTGAAATCCAAGTACTGTATACTACATGCACAACATTTCACTGGTCCACTAATTTAGTAATTTTAGTCAAAAAATGAAATAACATTTATTTATTATCCATTTTTTGATCCTGCATTAGTCCTAGTAAGTCATTCATATCCATACTGAATAACAAGGGTTCAAATATGCATCTTTCTCTTCCCCCTTGGTAAGCATAGATCCTTCTTCTCATGGCTCCATTGAGCCCAAACCTCAATTTTCTGTTTATTGAGTCAAATGCTGCACTAACATCTAGAAAGCAGCAAAGCTTGTTCTACCTCACTGATAATAGATTAGATATTTCAAGATAAGTTGGTTGCAAATATTAGATTATTAATTTATGCATTATTTCTTACAAAATCTATGTGGCATTTAACTCTACCTAAAACCTTCTGCAAGAATGATTTTTTCTCAAGTTTAACTAAGAGGATCATGGCATAAATTTTAGCCACAATATCTGCTAGTCTATTTGGCCTATAATTGCTAGAGTAATTTTTATTACACTTTTTAGATGGATAAAGTGCTACTATGGCCAACTTCAATCCGACTGGATAGGGCAGGCCTTATTTATCTGTGAAAATGAAGGTGCCAATAGAGGCCCCAACAACCAGGGATATTTTTTGATTAGTTAAATTCTAGTTGTTAGAATGTCTTCTCCAGGGAATGTATTGCTTGCATTTCAGGCCTTTTATGATTAATCTCAACATGAACATAATGGGGTAAAATATTGATGTTTTTGCTAATATGGAGAAAAGCAGCTCTTGAATTCCATGGAGAAGACATGATTGCATATATGGCTCACCCACCACCACCCACCCCTCACTTTACCAGAAGGAGAAATACAAACCTGTGGGACTTTGTAGGTGCCTCCTAATGTTGACATCTGGATGGAGATGCCCCTTCTAGCTCCATCAAGTAGAGCCAGGAGGTTCTCCTTCCTTCCACAGCTGTAGTTGGGGACATTGGCTTCTCCAGTGGAGAGAATGTCCAGCAAGGCATTTGAAGTGTGGAAAGTGCTCACATAGTTTTTATGGATATTGTAGCCAAGTGTGAGATTGTGCAAGAGATGGGAATTCTTGTTGGCCAGTTGAATGTTGAAAATGTATCGTAAGCAATAAAAAAATTCATAAGAAGTCCTATTGAAAAAAAAAGTTATTATAATCAACAGCCACAAGAAATATTTTTGTTATATCTAATATATATAATCCTCCAGAAGCTTACTGAGCCTTAAACCAACATTGATCCAAAAGCAATAATCAGTTACACAAATATGGGAATGGGCTGAAGTAAAGCAGCTACAACTGATTCCACCACTACTTTAAATAAGAGCCTGAGTAGCGTAGGGGAGTAATGCCTCCTACAAAGGCAGCATTTAAGATCCAGCTGCTGCAATTACTTGCTAGTTCAATCCCAGGCAGGCTCAAGGTCGACACAGCCTTCCATCCTTTATAAGGTGGGTAAATTGAAGACCCAGTTTGTTGGGGGCAATAAGCTGACTTTGTATAAATATAAATATACAAAAGTATGAAGGCTATCGCTTAACACACTGTAAGACGACCTGAGTCTCCGGAGAAGGGGTGCATATAAATCAAATTTTAAATTTTTTTTTTAAAAAATGATTATTCAAGTGATAAATTAAGGATTGAATTGAGGGAGGAAAATAATCTGCAGCACTTTCACCTTTTTTTCAAACCCCTTTTTGAGTCTCTTTCACAAAATCAGACCAAAGAGAGAAGCCATGGAAATCAAAATCATTCAGGAAATTAGATATATTCCCCAATATAGGAATAAATGGGAAAAAAAATAGAAAAGAAGGAGAGTGTTAGAATGGAGGGACTGCAACTCCATCACCCTGAATGACTTACGGATCACGGAAAACAAACTGAAGAGAAGGAGCCACGTTGAAAAGCAACTTTGTATGCAATCTTTCATCTCCACTGGTGACTATACTGATTAGATGGTCTCCTGGGCTGTAAAAGCTCTGTGGAGGTTTTCCATCCTGGTGCCCCAAACTCAGCGGGCATTTCATTCTCAGCTTCCCAGAGACTGGATGGGACACCAGCAGCATCAGAAGCAGAAGCAGGAGGTCCATCATTCATGGGGTGAGTCAATCAATCCCTTTCCTGTTTCTAAAGAAGAAGTAGAAGACTTCAAAGGACTCTCACAAGTTGGAATATGATCCAGTTGCTTTCCTTCTTCAAACATAGAGAAACACTCAGCTTCATCTGGAAAGGAGGGAGACGTAGATTCAAGAGCACAGACTCTGCCTGTCCCCAAACTCAATATTTCGCTCCCCAAAGTCTCCCCTGGAGGATTCGGCCGAAGAGCAGAGCTGAAACTTTTACCATAATTCTCCCTCTCAGGAGGGATCCCTGGATAATTCAAGTAGTTCTTGGATTCAAAGGTTGTTGGGAAATTCTCTGGAGGGAAATGAAAGGGAAATAATCTTCATGCGATTCAAAATAATAGGAGCAGAGATTGAATTAAATCGGTCATCTAGAATTGAGATGTTTGGGAGCTCATGCTTCAAACTGGCCCCAGAGAGAGTACCCGGCACCTGTGGCTGAAGAAATGTGACATTTCCCCCCAAAAGACTTGGAGTTAAGAGTGAGACTCATCTAAAGGGTAGATTCACTTTAGCAACCCCTTTCTCTGCCCTTAAAAACCATCAAACGAGACTTTGGCCCCCAGAAAAAAAGGTCTGGACCTGAGCAGCAAAAACAGAGGGAGCTGAGAGAGGGATGTTGCCACAACAACAACACGCACAGGCACACAACCCCCCCCCCCCCAGCATCTCAACACAAAGGGAATCGAACTGGAGGCTGAGCAAGAGCTGCATCAGTGAGTCTTGCTCAATCCACTAGCTTAGCTGAGCTTCCATAGGAAGAGGCAGTCTACCACAAAAGGGGAGAAATCAGGAGCTTTGGGGGCCTGTCCGTAGTTTCCCAGAGGCCTTGGGCTGGCCTTGGGGTGAGTAGAAAAGGTGGAGGAGGGGAGCTTGGATAGGATCCCAAGGGAGGCCTGTCATCTCCTTGGGATCCTACTGGCTGGATGATGTCATCCCTCCAGCTCAACTGTCAGTGAGCTGTCAATCATCTGAGAGAAGATGGCTTTCCTAGTCTTCTGGCTCTTCCCAATTGTGTAGCCAACTTCTCAGAGGTTGGGAAATTCCAGGGGTGGGAACAGCCGTTTCTTGTCTTCTTAGGAAAGGGAAACTGTCCACAAGGGTTTTTTCGGGAGTGTCAGCCTCCGCTTTTTCATTGCTTGCTTGCTCGGCTGCCATTGTAACGGGGGGAGGGGGGGCTGTTGCAATGGCTGGGAGGGGGGAAGGGAGCTGGTGGAGGAGAGAAGAGAAAGTTTTCTTTGAAGCTGATAACTACTCAAGGTCAACCGTCGTGGCAGAGCAGGAGGATGGCACCATCGGGCGCTGCACCCCACATGAACCCTGGGGGGAATGTGGATTGGATAATCCTGCCTGGACGGTTGGGGGAGGGGTTTTAGGGATGTTTTCCATGTGTAATTTTCACGCCTTTTGCTTTTCTCTGGTTGCATTCAGTCCATACTCAGTAAAAGCCCCTTTCTCTATGAAAAAGGAGTCGGGGTTTTTCTTTCCTGAGTATTGAAAGGAGTTTTATCTTTAATCCTTTATTGGCACTAAGAGCCTGGTTTGATTACTTTCCATATGATTGCTGGTCATGTGACCGGGTGGGTGTAGCTAGTGGTCATGTGACTGGGTGGGCATGGCTATGTGCAGAGGGACTACTCAGAGGGCTGAAAAAAGTGATTTCTGACCGGTCCTTGCACTATTGACTGGTCCTCGTACTTACGACTGTCCACACATTTATGCCCGTTGAGCATTCTTAACAACTGTGCCACTCATTTCACAATTGCGGTGCTTCCCTTCACCACGGTGACAAGATAGGGCGCAAAATGTAAAAGGTGAGGACAGTTGTAAGTGTCAATTTCTCAGCCTCCCTGGCCCTCCTGTGAGCTCAGCCGAGTGATGTCTGGAGGTGTCCAGGAACTGAGGGGGAATTTGGCTTTGCAGAGTGAGAGGGACCCTCTGTGTGGAAGAATGGAGACTGACCCAGAGGCTCTGTGCAAACTCCCTTTTCCCTTTGTCTGAATGGAGGAATTCAGCTGATCCCAGGCAGGGAGGGAAGTGGATGATGGGGCTCCAGCAGACTCTGATTGGGGAAGGAATCTTTCCCAAAGAAACAGAGAAACCTGCTGTGTCCCAGGGCTGGGAGGGGGTCCGATGCCCCCACTGGTGCCCCCAAAGGCTGCAAAAAACAGAGTGAGTGAAATTGGAAGGGATGATTTTAAAAAACCCTCTTCCTCCTTGTGAGAAGAGAAACTCCAATATCTGCACAAGGCTAGGACAGATTCCATGCAAACAGAAGTAGGAAAGACAGTTTTTATTTTAGTTATATTTTTCCCCAGTGTTTTATTATTCTTACAAATAACTAAAGGAGGTGAACATGTCCAACTTTTCTTCTTCCTCCTCTTTTCCCCACAACAATCACCCTGTGAGGTGGGCTTCTCTGAAAGAGAGTCTCTGTTCCTAGGTCAGCAAACAGGCTTTCAGGGCTAAGGCAGGAGTTGAACTCGGGATCTCTTGCTTCCTAGCCTGCTGCCTTAACCATTGTCAATGTTAAGGCAGGGCGGATTTTGGGCAAAGGCCCTGCTGGTCCCCACTGCCTCCTTGTCTTCCAGCAGAACCCCAAGTCCCCCCCCCCACAGGATGGGGTAGAGCAGCCCCATCCAAGAACAAAGGAGAGAAACTCCTGGACACAGAGAGCCCCTCCCCCCATCACAGCCCCTCCCTCTTGTCAGGGTTCAGCTAAGACTCACGGCCTGTAGGGGGCAGCATAGAGTCTGGCCCTGAAGTCCTAGCTGGGCCCTGGGAATGGAAATCGGGGCCTCCAGGTGATTGGCTCAAAGCCCCCAGCTACCTTCGCCTAAGGCAGGACTAGAACTTAGAGTCACTTACTGATTGGTTCAAAGTCACTAAAGCCCCACCTTTTCTTGATAGGTTGCAAGATAGTGTTAGCAAGAGTCTGCTCTCTACATGGGGCTCCCCTTGGGGTGCACCCGGAGGCTCCAACTGGTCCAGAATGTGGCCACGTGGGTGATTATGGGAGCGACAGGGCGCTCCCATGTGACACCACTCCTGTGCGAGCTGCACTGGCTCCCAGTGGGCTTCCGGGTGGGCTTCAAGGTGTTGGTTCTCACCTTTAAAGCGCTCCATGGCATAGGGCCGGGGTAACTGCGAGACCGCCTGCTGCTACCGATAACCTCCCATCGGCCAATACGCTCGCACAGAGAGGGACTCCTCAGGGTGCCATCAGCCAAGCAATGTCGGCTGGCGGCCCCCAGGGGGAGAGCCTTCTCTGTGGGGGCATCCGCCCTGTGGAACGAGCTGCCTCCTGAAATTCGTTTGATCCCGGACCTCCGCGCTTTCCGAAAGGCCCTTAAGACTTACTTATTTCAACAAGGCGGCCTAGCTTGATTGGTTTTAATGGGGTTTTTAAAATTTTGATATTATTGATTTTTGGGTTTTAAATTGGGTATTTTAACTTGTAGATTTGAGATTTTAATACTGAAACACCGATGATTTAATTTAATTTTAATTTTTTTCTAATATTTGTACTATATGTGTTTTAATTTGGCTGTTCACCGCCCTGAGTCCCCCCAGGGAGAAGGGCGGTATATAAGTTGAAATAAAATAAGAATAAATAAAATAAAGTCACTAAAGCCCAACCTTTTCTTGATAGGTTGCAAGATAGATTGGCCACTGCCTTCTCCTCAACCTACCCCTAGCATTTCCTGGTGGTCTCCCAACCCTGCTTAAATCCAGCCCTGCTTAAGCTTTTCCAAATCATCCTCCAGGTAGTCCTCAACTTACAACCAGAATTGGGACCAGAAATGCCATTGCTTAGCTAGGTTGCTAAGTGAATGTTTATTGCCACAGTTGTTAAGCGAGTCACTGGGGTTGTTGAGTGAATCCTGCAGTCATGAAACAAACGCCGTTTCGCCCACTAACTTTACTGCAGGGGTGAAATGCTCCCAGTTCGGACCGGCTTTGTTTAGTTTGTGCTCCTGAGCTTCTCCAGGGTGCACCAGAAGGATGAACTAGCTCTGCACCAGAAAGACGAGAGGGGTCCTGTGGCATCATCTAGGCTATCAGCCCTGGATCCATTTTGAATCTTCAGGGCTGCCACAGCGGAGAGGCCTGCGATGGGAATTGGGAGGGAGAAAGGGGGTGAAGCCAGAGAATAGTCGCAACCACATTCCTTTCCCGTGGGACCAAGGACACTTGCTAACACCTGGGCAAGCGTTCCTGAACTCGGGGTGACTTGGGGATCAGGACCCTGATTGGTACATGTGAGGGCTTGACAGTGGACAGTGGACAGGGGCAGGGATTGAGTTTAGTATAGGGGTTGGGAAAACGCAGGAATTCAGATTCGGGTTTTCCCAGATGTGCCAATATCACTTCTCTAATAAAGGAACTTGTTAAGTATTGAATAGACGAGCGCAGGAACCAATCAGGAGCGAGTAGCTGGAGCGGGAAAATTAAAGGCACATCAGTGGCTGAAGCCGAGGACAGCTCCGTTTAAAAGGGGCTGCCATTGCTGTACTGGAGCCGAATGAAACTATTTAAACTGCCGAACGTGTCCTGCCTCCTTTGTCTGCAACCACTACTCACCACTGGCGACGAAGGTGGGATCTCAGAAGGACAATAGGACACTAGGCTGCTGAAACCTCCACGTGGCAATCAACGGCCATCGACAATACAACGGCCAGCGCAAGATGTCTTCAATAATTTCACCCACACCATTCAACCCGGCAGTAGAAGACTGGGAATCGTACATGGAGTGATTCCACATGTTCCTGGAAGCAAACAACTTGCTGAGCCTGTCGGAACAGAGGAAAAGGACGCTATTCCTCTCGTACTGTGGAGCCGCTATTTTTAACATGGTGAAATCTTTAGCCTGTCCAGCAGAACTGAGAACTATGACCTGGCCGACACTCCAGGGCATCCTGAAAGCACACTACGCACCCCAAGCCTCATCCCTTCTGAGACGACACGAGTTCTACAGGAGAGACCAAAGGGAGGGAGAATCAATAAGCGAAGTTTTGGCAAATTTACGCGAAATAGCCACCGCTTGTGAATCCTCCAACCTGGACGAGGCAATGAGAGATAAGTTGGTATTGGGACTAAGGGATCTCACCCTATAAAGCCGACTACTTGCTAAGCCCAGGATAACTTTCCAAGAGGCTATGGAAGAAGCGCTTCAACCGAAGCATCCCAAAAGTCCGCAGCTGCAATGAAAAAAGTGAATAAAGGGCCGCAAGGGAAGGAAGAATCCTCAATCCACTATGAGGACGTAGGAAGTGATGCTGGGGAAGATAGTTCAATAACAAGACAATTGACTTCTGCTGTCCTTCAACGTGGCCTCTTGTCTCCAGAGATTGCAGGGAAGCTCACCCAGAGTTATGGAGTTTGGGGCCACTTGAAGTCAATGCCATTGAACTCTCCTCTTGCCTGTCTTCTAATGCCAAGGAGGCCATCAGTGCCCTTCAACTCTGCCCAATGTTAAGAGTGGGGCCTGTTCGGAATTCTGTTTTATATCAGAATCCCATATATCAATCCTCATTGCAGCTGACTTTAAAATTGCTCATTTCCCATCTTTTTCTAGCAATATTAAATTTTGGATAACAGCTCATTAAGAAGCAGGAAAGTGACAACTTGTGGAGAATATTGTTGAATAGATAGGCAGAAAATTATAAAGTGGATGGAAGTTTTTATTTTTATTTTTTCTTGTCAATTCCAGGTTCATATAATGCACTAAGATTCTTTATATTTTGACCTTCCTCCATTTATTAAGTTCCCCCAGCCCCTTCCCCTCCCCTCCCCCTCCCCCTCCCCCTGTCCCCACTTTTCTTTTACGTACTCTGAGAGCTTCTGCACCAAAGACAAATTCCTTCTGTCTCCACTCACACTTGGCCAATAAAAAAAATTCTATTCTATTCCAGGCTGAGTCCGGCTGCCTTTTCCTCCAGTGCAACCCCAGATCCCCCTTGGGAGACTGAGCCCTGCATGGCTTCTCCCCCATAGGTGCCTCTCCTGGAAAGACACGGAGCCCAAGCGAAGCTGGAGGAACCCCGAGGGCTGCGTCCCCCCAACATCCAACCCTGGGACCCATAAACCAGGTTCGTCTCTTCCCAGTGTGGGAAGCCCACCCCCCCGAAGCATGGAAAGAAGTGGCAGTGGAACATGGGATATGGTCTCCCCCATTTCCAGGACTCAGAAGATGGAACCTGGAGGGAGATTTTGCTCTGCTTTCCTTCCCCAACACGAGGCTCCCCAGCTTCCTCCTCCCAAGAGGGGCTCCCCACTCATCCAGGCAGAGTCCTGTCTGGCATCCCTGCAAGAGCCCCCTTGCCTGGCCTGGGCATGGGAAAGGGAGGCAGGGGAACATGGGATATGGGCTTCCTTATTCCCTGGTCTCAAAGAATGGAAATTTTAAGGGGATTTTGCATAACAGCTTTCCATATCCCTCCCTCCCTCCTTCCCTCCCTTCAATGGATGAGTTGCTTCCTTTATTTCTCCATCTCTTTTCACTTGCTTTTCTCTCACTTCTCCCTCCCTCTGTTTGTCTGTGCATGTGGGGGTTTTTTTCCAACTGTGCAAAGTTCTGATAAGTAGTTTTTCACTATTTTTTCATTTAGTTCTTGGAGTCAGGCCACACTATTGCATCAGCCCTTTTGTCATTGAGCATCAACTTTCAAAGTAAAGTAAAGTTTGGCTCCAACTCAACAAGCAGCCATTTGAGATCCGTGACATGCTTGGGCATTAACTGCCCCTGAGCTTTTCTCTCTAATTGCTATGCCAACAAATGTCACGTTTCTTTTTATCTTCAGCCACAGGTGCCGTGTATTCCCTCTGGGGCCAATTTGAAGGCTGTAGATCCCAAAGCTCTCAATTCTAGATGACAGACTTAATTCCATCTCTGCTCTATCATTATGAACCACATGGGGATTATTTCCCTCTCACTTCCCTCCAGAGAAACGCCCAACAATCTCAGAGTTCAAGAAGTCGTTGAATTATCCAGGGATCCCTCCTGAGAGGGAGAATTATTATCCTCCGAGTTTTCCCTCTGCTCTTTAGCTGAATCTTCTAGGAGAGACTTTGGGCAGAGACCCAGGGAGTCGGGGGCAGCTTCTCTCTTCTCCCCGAAGGCCCCGAATGGAAAACTTTCCTGCTGGAGAACTTGGCTTCAAGCAAAAAGTTTCACTGAACAATTTCAGACTCTGGACTTCCCTCCCCACTGAAGATCAGGGCTGCCTGGATCCCTTCCCATCAAAGGGGGCTTCCCTGGGGAAAAGAAGAGCTGAGGGCAAAGGGAGCCCTTTTTCTGCCTGTCAGGGTCACCCCCCAAAAGATCCCCTTTTTCCATCTTCCCAAATGAGAGCTCGGCTTTCTTCCAAGGGGTGCAAATTTCTTCTTGACTCCCTTCACACACACACCCTCAAGCCCCTCTTTATTGTGTAGAAGGTTTGGGGGTCCTGGGCCTTCCAGATGTGATGGGGTAAGATCTTTCTCCCTCTTCCAATGGGAACTGGCTGGGAATGGGACCTTTGGGGCTCCACCAGATGTGGAAGAGAGATGTCACTTTGCTGGGCTCCTTAGTTATCAATATTCTATTCTGAGACTTGTGGTAGTTTGTGTGTGAGAGGGAGGGAGGGAAAAGAGAAAGAGACACTAGAACAACCCCAAAACTCCACCCTTCAACAGATATCCTGGACCACAAAACCCATAATTCCCTCTTAATACCAGACTTCTCCCTCCAACCCCCCACTCCTTTCCCCAGGCCCTTTTAGCAGCGCCCACGAAGAGTCGCTCCATCCCCCCCTGCTCTGCCAAAGGGGGGGACCCAGAAAGGCCACTTGCAGCTCCCCCCCCACAGCCTCCTGAAAACCCCCTGGCGGCGGCCATCCAAACAGTTCAACACAGGGAAAGAGGAGGGGCCAGGTTCCCCTCCTTGCAGGGGAGGGGGCAGAGTTGAGCCGAGTTACCTCTCCTCCCCCCCCACTCCCCAGCTTAGAGGAAGCCTCCGAGCATCACACGCAGAACACCCGGGAGAAGCGGCCTCGGCGGCTTCAGAGGACAAATGGAGCATGCGTGAGAGAACGTCGCCCGCAGTCGCTCCTGGATGGAGGGGCAAGAATTCCACATGGGAGGATCTTTTGCAAGGAAGCTGGAACTCCTTTCCGCTCTAGGACTCAACACCTCTCTGGCCTTAACCCTTGCCCTGCGCCTCAATCAGACCAGCGTAGATGAGGTGTCCTGTGTACGCGGACTACAGGCTGTCAGTTGGTGTTGGGCCTCTCTCTCCTGTGTGTCCCCTCATCCACTCAGTCCCGTCATCCACTCCCCCCACCTGTCAGATCTCAACCATGCTTGGATGGCGGCACAAAAGAGGCAAAGGCTCGTCTCTTGCAAGGGGAGCTGTCAAGGCTGGCAGGGACCACCAGGGGGCTCCCTCTGCAGGCGTTGAAGTCCTGGCAGCCGGCGAGCCTCAGAAGGGAACTGAGCATGTGCCTCTGCCTTTTGCCCATCTCTGCTTCTCTCGCTACCCCACCTGAAAGACACAGGGGTCCCCTCCGCCCCTGCCCTTTGCACCCAGACACCCCCCAGCTGCCCCTCTGGGGCCAAGAGGCTGCAAGGGGGCCTGGCAGGGAAGGAGGGGCTGGGAGGAGCATCCCCAGGAAGGGGGTCCCACCAGATGGAAGGCTGTGGGGAAGGGGTCTTGCAAGGAAGGGGTTTCCTATCTCCTCCCAGCCACAATCGCAGCCAATGCAGGAATTTCTCTCCTTTTAGCCTTCTTTTCCTCTCCCTGCCAGGAAAGTTTGGATGCTCTTTGGGAGCCCCAGGAAGGAATCCCTCCTGCCCTTTTGGGGTCTCCCCAGCATTGCTAAGCAAAGGGTGGGCAGACACTGTCCCCCCAACTCCTCCCCCCCGGCAATCCAGGATTTCTCTGAAGGAAAGGAGCTGTTGGCAGTGTTGCTGGGGGTTCCCTGCTGGGAGGGGGGCGTTTTGGATCTCCAACAGAAAGTTGGGTGGGTCAATCCTCTCCAAGACTCAGAGTGGGGGGAGGTTGGGGAACCCTCATGGGAGGGAGTGGGATCTAAGCCCTCTCTACTGTTACATCTGTCAATCAGTCTGCTTGCCTGACTCCTTATGGCCCCTCACATGGACTGAGGTTGGTGGGCTAATCCTGTCCAAGACTCAGCCTGGCTGGATTCCCCCCCACCTCCGCAGGTGGGAGGCCAAAAGGGAGGGAGAAGGTTGGGAAGGGCCGTTTCTGCCCTGGGCAGACTCCCTCCATCCCCTGAGCCACATTGGGACTTCTCCCCTTGGGTGACCCACTTGAGACCTCAAGAGAGATGCTTGCCTGGTCCTGAAGAGCCAGCCTGGAGGGGCCAGAGATCCCAGGCACTTTGGATGCCCTTCTCAACAGAGACCCTGGAAGAACCGCTGGTGCTGCCCCAAAGGGACGGAGGCGGATTCTGTGCGTGGAGCAGGTGGGCAGAGGCCCCAGAATGTGCTGCTGGCTGCCCCGAACCCTTTCAGATCAAGAGAAAGGAGGAAAATCCCCCTTTGCAAAGCCAAAGGAAGAAACAGCCTAGCCAGGACTGTGTTGGGGGAAATGCTGGTTATTTGGGGGGGAAGAGGGGCAGCTGCACCCCATTGGATTGCAACCCCCAAAATACTCTTTACTCTGGAGGTCTTTTCCTAACAAGATCCCAGATCTGTGGGATCGGTTGGAGAGAGGAAAGGATCTCGTGTGACAAGGGAAGCTTCTCCCTGTCTGGAGGGGTAAAGAGCTCCTGGAAGAGGCCGAGGGAATTCCTGGTCTCCAGAAACCACTTTCCTCTTGGCAGGTCCAGGAGGCTCCATGTCAGCCCCATGGAAAAGGGGCTTTGCAGGGCAGCAGAGGTGGGGAAAAGCTCCCCCCTCATTCTGGGAAATGGGCCCCTTGGGAAGCTCTGGCCAAGCCTCAGGACAAGCAACCCGCAGGAAGGAACCACACAAGTTTTCGTCTACAACATCCCCACTTCAAGAGTTGTGTTACCCGGAGGGGCCCTGGGAAAACGGCGTCTGCCTCCACCAACCTTTGTGGCTGAAGCAGGGAGACCCCAGAAGCTCAGATGGGGCCCCTGGGGGTCCCGGAGCAGCTCCGGCCATCCTGTCCCTGGAGACCAGAGCTGGATTTGGGACGGGGGAGGGGAGACCTTTCCCCAGCAGAAGCTTCTTCCTCAACCCGGAAGAGGAGTAGGAGCCGCAGGGGGAGGATTCCCAACAGGGGATAAGAGCTGATCCGTTTTCCTGCATCTTCCATGCCTCCCTGATGGTCTTTCCTGGGAAAGAAGAAATCTCTCTTCCCCTTTTCTTGGCCCGGATCGTTTCCCTTCTCCCGGCTGGCTCAGAGCTGGCAAAATGGCAGCAGAGAGTTCGAATTCAGCCCTTCTTGGCTGCTGCCTTTGACTCCCCCTTTTCTCGGCTTCCAGGGGAAGAGGCTGTCAGGGAGGGGACCCCTCCCAGGCAAGCGGGAACCTGCACAGCCACACTCTGTGTGTGTGTGTGTGTGTGTGTGTGTGTGTGTGTCCCCCTGGGGGATCTAACTCGGGGCTCATCCCAGGAGAGGAAGGGCTCCGTCTGAAGGCAGCAAAGTCCCAGGACTTCCCACCTGCCCCCGTTCATCCCCATCTGTCACAGTCGCACTCTGGCCCTTTGTGCGCGGTTGTGTGTCTTTGTGTCGAATGTCACTTCACCATTTGCGAAGGAGGCTTCCAAATAAGTCTTCGACTTATGACCACAATGGAGCCCAGAGTTTTATGTTGCTAAATAAGACAGTCATTAAGTGAGTTTTGTCCCATTTTATAACCTTTCTTCTCACCATTGTTAAATGAATCACTGCAGTTGTTAAGTTAGCAACCCAGTCATTAAACAAATCTGGCTTCCCACTGACTTTGCTTGTCAGAAGGTCCCCACAGGCCATCACCTGAGTCCGAGACACTACGACCATCATAAATTTGAGACACCAAGCATCTGAGTTTTGATCCCGTGACCATGGGGATACTGCAATGATTGTAAGTGTGAAAAAGGTTCATAAGTCTTTTATTAGTGTCCCTGTAACTTTGAACCATCACTAAATGAAACATTGTAAGTCGAGGTCCCTTTGTTCTTTGTCCACTGCTGTTTCAGCAGAGACACAACTGTCCTTGCAGCTGCCTTCTGTTGTGGCTCCGTTGCCTGAGCCTGCGTCATCAGCAGGGGAGGACTCTGAGAGTGAGGGAGAGGAGTTGGCAAAGCCTCCTTCTCTAGGACCCTCCTCTCTGGCAATGCCTCCGGAGGACACCGAAGAGCAGGAGATAGGCCCAGAGCCAAGCTCATCCCCGCAGCCACAGGAGGACATTGATGAGGGGAGTGAGTTTTGGCTGGATCCTCACCAGCGTCGGAGAGAGACAGGAGAGCCCAGCAGAGGAAAAGGCGTGGTCATGATTAGATGATGGACCACACCCCACAGGCTATAAAAGAGAGGGATTGCAGCCTGTATCTTTGTGATGGACAAAACAAAGATTCATGGATCCCGGTTTCGAATCTGCCCTTCGTCTCAGCTCTGGACATTTTGGTGGTGTGCATTTGACTGAACTATTAATAAAGGCTTTGGCAAGCAGCTGCGGGGATTGCGGCCAAGCTTTTTATCAGCTTACTTGGTTGTCTGCCAGTTCATTAGACTCTGACTGTCTGAGGGGGTGTATTCCTGGGAGCGGGGCCAGAACATCTTGTCCGTCACCCAAAAAAGTTAACCCATCGTTACCACGATGGATCCACAGCTGCAGCAAATTATCCAACAGTTGCAAGCTGACAACCAGCTCCTGCAGCAGCAGGTCGGGCAGTTGACTGCGCAACTGGCTGGGGGAAATGTGACTGCAGCTGTTCCTCCTCCCCCTCCTCCTCGTCGGAAAAGCCCTATCAGTGTGCCTGATAAATTCTCTGGGCAGCAGGAGATGTTCCCTGCCTTCATGGGACAATGCCAGCTGTTTATGGCACTGAGGCCGGAGGATTTTCCGGATGACCGGGCTCGGGTGGCGTTTGTTATCAACCTCCTCTCCGGCAATGCCGCCCGATGGGCCACGCCTCTGTTGCTGCAGAATAGCCCTTTGTTGGCAGACTATCAGGGCTTTTGGCAACATCTGAGGGTGATGTATGAGGACCCCCTGAAGACCCAGACGGTAGCCAAGCGCATCAAAGATCTCCGTCAAGGGAAGCGCCCCCTGCAGGAATATGTGGCTGAATTTCGGCTTCTGGGCCAGGACTCGGATTGGAATGATGCAGCGCTCAGGGACACTTTTCAGGATGGCCTCTCCGATGACCTGCAGGACGAGCTGGTTCGTGTGGAGGTGCCTTAGACCCTCAACACCCTTGTCATGCAGTGCTTGCGCATTGATGCCCGTTTCCAACGGCGCAAGACCCATCAGCCCATCCAAGAACCCCCAACCGTTTCTGCACCCCCGCGTCTTGCACCGACAGCGTCCCAGTTCACCCCGTGCTTTGTGGCACCCGCGGAGGAGCCCATGGAGCTGGGAGAGGGCCGACCTTGCTTGACAGCCCCGGAGTGGATGCAGAGACGCCAAGGGGGATTATGCCTCTATTGCGGGGAGGCTGGACATTTTGCCGCTTCATGCCCCAAGAAGCGTAGTAGGACGCTCACAGCTGTTCCTGAATCTCGGTGGGACCAGCCGGGAAACGGGCAGGCCCGGCCTGGGGGAAACCTTAGGCCGGGCACATATCACTGCCTGATTCAGCGGAGGTGGACTCTTGGCCCCCTCGACACCTAATCCTGGACACCCGGGTGTTGTTGGCCGACCGGTCGGAGGGGCTTCAGGCACATGCGCTGGTGGACTCGGGGGCCACCACGAACTTTATGGGCCAGGCCTTTGTGGCCCATTTTGCGGTCCCCTTGGTTCCAGTGGACCCTCCGTTGAGAGTCGAGACGATCGATGGGCGGGAACTTGTTGTGGGACCCATTAAGTTCGCGACTCAGCCCTTGTGCCTCGCCATTGGGGCCCACGAGGAGGCGATCCGTTTTTATGTGACGGCGGACCTGCATTTCCCGCTGGTCCTGGGGATAGCCTGGCTTCGGGCGCACGATCCGCAGGTGGCCTGGTCGAGGAACGCCATCTCCTTCCCAAGCCTGCAGTGTGTCGACTACATCCGCCACACCTGTGCCGGCCAGGACGTCTCCACCCCTGCCGTCTCTTTGCCTCCTGAGCTGACGTCCTTCGCTGACGTGTTCAGTGAAAAGGAGGTGGACCGCTTACCCCCGCATCGACCCTATGACTGCCTGGTGGATCTGGTGCCAAACGCACCCCTGCCCACGGGATGTCTGTACTCCATGTCGGAGCCCGAATTGGCCACCCTATGGGACTTCCTGGACAAAAACTTGGCCCGAGGGTTCATCCGGCCTTCATCCTCCCCTCTCTCAGCCCCAGTCCTCTTTGTGAAGAAGAAGAAGGAGGACCTATGCCTTTGTTGTGACTACCGGCGGTTAAATGCCATCACCGTGCGGAATCGCTACCCCCTGCCGCTCATCCCAGAGCTGATGGAGAGGTTGCGGGATGCCTCGATTTTCACCAAGCTCGACCTCCGGGGAGCCTACAACCTGGTGCGGATGCGAGAGGGGGACGAGTGGAAGACAGCGTTTGGCACCCGATACGGACACTTTGAGTATACCGTCATGCCATTCGGGTTGACCAACGCCCCTGCAGTCTTCCAGCATCTGATGAACGACGTGTTCCGTGACATGTTGGATCGGTTCGTGGTCATTTATCTAGATGACATCCTGATCTACTCCTGGTCCCCAGAAAACCACGTCCAGCACGTCCGCCAGGTTCTGCAGTGCCTGCAGGAGCACCAACTCTATGCAAAGGTGTAGAAATGTCTCTTCTTCCAGACTTCCATAGAGTTCCTTGGGCACATCATCTCCCCGAAAGGCATCGCAATGGACCCGTGTAAGGTGGAGGCCTTGCTTAGTTGGGAACCCCCTCGTCGGGTGAAGGACATTCAGTGTCTGTTGGGGTTCGCCAACTACTATCGAACCTTCATCCCGGGCTTCGCCACCCTGACCTTGCCGATGACCCAGCTCCTTCGGAAGAAGGTTCCGTTTCAATGGGGTCCCCCACAGCAGCAGGCCTTCGCGGCCCTGAAGCAGGCCTTCTTTACGGAACCTGTCCTGAGGCACCCCAATCCACATCATCCGTTTGTGGTCAAAACGGATGCGTCCAATGTGGCGATTGGGGCGGTGCTGTTACAGGCCCCGGAAGATGGCGGCACTCTTTTTCCCTGCGCTTATTACTCCCGGAAACTCAATCCTTCCGAGCGCAACTACACCATCTGGGAGAAAGAGTTGCTGGCTATCAAGGCCGCGTTCGAGGCTTGGCGGCATCATCTCGAGGGGGCCCAACACCAGATGGAGGTGCAGACGGAACATCAGAACCTGGAGCACCTCATGACAGCCAGGAAGTTGAACCAGCGGCAGATCCAGTGGTCGTTGTTTTTCGCCCGGTTCAACTTCCACGTGACCTACATCCCGAGTGGCCACAACGTGCGGGCGGACGCCTTGTCCCGCAAGCCGGAGTACTTCTCTCCGAAGGACTCCCTGCCCCCGCGGACGGTGCTGCCAGCGGAATCCTTGGCCGCAGCCCAGGAACCCATGGACTTGCGGGCTCAGGTGCGGGAAGTGCAGTGCCAGGACACCTGGTCGCAACAGCAGCAGACGAAAATCGGCCCTGCCTCCCCTTGGACTTTGGAGGAGGGCTTGTTAAAACACCGAGGCCATCTGTACGTGCCCACGAGTCTGCTCCGAGCTATCGTTATGAATCAGTGCCATGACAACCCCGCGGCAGGACATTTTGGGTTCTTTAAGACGCTGAACTTGGTGACGTGGACTTTTTGGTGGCCTCGGGTACGGCACGACATGCACGCGTACAGGCCAAAGCTGCGTCAGGCCCACTGCCTGGACTTCTCCAGCCGCTGCCAACACCAGAGAGACACTGGGGAGCCATCTCTATGGACTTCCTGACGGACCTGCCACTGTCCGCCACGTTCACCACTATCCTCGTGGTGGTGGACATGCTCACAAAGATGGCACATTTCATTCTATGCCGTGGACTGCCATCAGCCCACTCCACAGCCTGATTGTTCCTGCAGCACGTTTTCCGCCTCCACAGCCTGCCGGACAGAGTGGTTTCCGACTGCGGGGCCCAGTTCACGGCCCGCTTCTGCAAAAGCCTGATGGCCGCGTTGGAGGTGCAGATGTGTCTGTCGTTGGCGCACCATCCGGAGACTGATGGGGGGATGGAGAAGGTCATCGGCATCCTGGAGCAGTACCTCTGCTGCTACGTCAATCAGCAGCAGGACAACTGGGCCGAGTACCTTCCCCTGGCGGAGTTCGCCTTCAACAACTCCCAACACACTTCCACCCAGATGACCCCATTCCATGCCAACATGGGATACCATCCACGGCTGTTCCCTCTGTCCCTCTTGGATTCCCCTGGTCCCGAGACTGGTCCCAACACACTTCCACCCAGATGACCCCATTCCATGCCAACATGGGATACCATCCACGGCTGTTCCCTCTGTCCCTCTTGGATTCCCCTGGTCTTGGAGCTGCAAGCGGTGCAACAGCTGGTGCATCGGCAGCTGATTCGGGCGAAGGAGGACTATAAACGGGTCACCGACCACTCTCGATGGGCCACGCCGCCGGCTGTAGGTTGGGGATCGGGTGTGGCTGTCCACGAAGCACCTCCCCACGGACCAGCCGGCGAAGAAGCTCGACCACCATTTCATCGGACACTTTCCCATGTGGCGATCATCAGCCCGGTGGCCTACTGGTTGACCCTGCCACAGTCGATGCGGCTCCACCCTGTGTTCCATCGGTCCCTTCTGGTCCCTGAGGCTCCGCCGTGCCGCCTCCAACACCCGATGACACCTGCTCCCCCGACCACAGTCGCCGAGGACGGCTCCACAACGTACGAGGTGGACAGCATTCAGGACTCCCATTGGCTGAAGGGCCGTTTCCAGTACCTGATTGCCTGGAAGGGGTACGGGCCCGAGGATTTCTCCTGGGTGGACGCTTCCTCCATTCATGCCCCTGACCTGGTAGGGGCCTTCCATGAACAATTCCCGTCCCGACCGCATCCGGACTGTCAGCGGCGGGGGAAGGGCCCTGCGGTGGGGGATAGTGTTGTGGCTTCGTTGCCTGAGCTGCGTCATCAGCAGGGGAGGACTCTGAGAGTGAGGGAGAGGAGTTGGCAAGGCCTCCTTCTCCAGGACCCTCCTCTCTGGCAATGCCTCCGGAGGACACCGAAGGGCAGGAGATAGGCCCAGAGCCAAGCTCATCCCCGCAGCCACAGGAGGACATTGATGAGGGGAGTGAGTTTTGGCTGGATCCTCGCCAGCATCGGAGAGACAGGAGAATCCAGCAGAGGAAAAGGCGTGGTTGTGATTAGATGGTGGACCACACCCCACAGGCTATAAAAGAGAGGGATTGCCGCCTGTATCTTTGTGATGGACAAAACAAAGATTCATGGATCCCGGTTTCGAATCTGCCCTGCATCTCAGCTCTGGACATTTTGGTGGTGTGTATTTGACTGAACTATTAATAAAGGCTTTGGCAAGCAGCTGCGGGGATTGCGGCCAAGCTTTTTATCAGCTTACTTGGTTGTCTGCCAGTTCATTAGACTCTGACTGTCTGAGGGGGTGTATTCCTGGGAGAACACCTTCTGCCTCAGTCGAAGTCCCTGGATGCTCTCCAAGGGCAGCCCCACAGAGAAAGAGCTCTGCAGTAGTCCATTCTGGGGCGTGAGTGGCCGTGAAGGGAGCCAGGTGGCCCAGGAAAGGGAGCGACTGGGGCAAAACCCAAAACTCTGCCTTGGCCCCTCCTAACTATGGCTGCCCCCTGATCCTCAGGCAGGAGTTGTGGCTCCAGAAGGGCCCCCAGGTCAGGCCCAGGAGGGGGGGGTCTGGGCTGGTGCCCCCCCCACATGCATCCTCAGAGATGACAAATCCCAGAACCAAGTCAGGAGCCTCCTTCACTCCTGCCAGGTTCAGCTGAAGGTTTTGTCCCTCATCCAAAGCACTGGGACCTTCAGGCGCCTGGAGAAGGACCCTGGTCTCTCTTCCCGGGACCCCTTTGTCTTCCCAAAGAGAGGAAAGGAAAGTTGTGGGTGCTCCAAGAAGCAAAGTCTCCCCTTGTGGAGGGGCAGAAACAAGGACGAGGCCACCAGCTCAGGGAGGAAGGGGCTTTATAGAAGCAGGAGGGGCTCCTGGAGGAAAAGCTCCTTCAGGCCGCATTTCACTCCCTCTGCAGGAGATGGAAAAAGGGTTTATAGTTTCTTAGAGGTGACTTTTTCCTCTTTAGTCCGGTCTTTCCTGCTCCTCCCTCATTCTCTGAGTCTAACGGAATTGGGACCCACTTAGGAATGGAGACACATCAGTTTCTCTTGTGGCCGACAGGAAAGGCCCAACAAGGAGGCCTTGAATTGTCTGGGATGGAGTCAGAAGGAAAACAACCTCAGGGTCCTCCAATTATAAGCAGAGGGAAAAATATATTGGTGGTGGTAAAAGAAGACACACAAAATAGGTAGACGGATCTCTTGTCCTTGTATTTTAATGGGAGTTTCTTTATCTAGGAGTGGATGAGCCAAATCTTGCAAGGAACTGGACGTAACCAGGGAGGAGAGTCCCTTCCATCTCAATGGGGACCTCAAAAGGCCGGAGGAAAAGCAGCCAGAGAGCTAAGAGGAGAAGCCATTTCAACCCTTGATGGGTGGAAAGAGTCTCAGGAAGAGGAGATCCCTCCCTTCCCATCAAAGGATCCCCTCAGGAGGAAACCAGATCCATGCACAGAGCGTGGAAAGTGTTAAGTGTGGGTCGAGTGAAGAGGCAGGACTCTCAGCTAAGACAACAGCTCGTTTATTTGGTAGACTGGTACAAGAAGTGAGTGAGCTCCCTATTTTAAAGGGAGCTGTCTGACAGCTCAGCCACTGAGATCTCTTGAATTTCCCACCTGTAGTGTGAACCAATCAATTTAAACCACCTGTCAAATACTTAAGAGTGATACTGCCCAATCAATTGGGAGAAGGGGGAGACTTGGACTTGATTTACTAGCATTGCCTGTGTCAACAAATATTTTACAACCTATATCCTGGTGCCAAAGAGCCCTGAGATCCTCTTAATGTAGAGGAATGTTTATGATAACTACGTAGGTTGTTTCACTTTAAAGGATAACGGTGGGAATGCATGTTTGTTTGGGTTCTCAGGGAAACTAATAAAGAAAACATCTTCACACTTGTGTATTGGCTAAAATCTGCATTCTGACTTAAAGGGTGGGGTCTCTACTACTTTAAACCTACTTGTCTTGCCAAAGCGTATTTAGATCTTGCTTTAACTGGTTTAATTGCTATCACTTCTGCTTAATAAAAGGATCCTTTTGAACTATCACGTTTCAAGAGTCTTTACTTTCTTAAGTTGGAAGGAGAGGCAATGATTACAGATGGAGAAGAGGATGAAGAAGCCAAGCCAAAGGGGGGGGGGCAAATAAAGAGCAAAATTCAAAGCTTTGGGGGGGGGGGATGAGAAAGAGGCAAAAGCTCCCAGAATTGCAGAGGGAGGGGGGCTTAACCCCTTCCCCAGAAAAGGCTGCAATGAAGGTCTCCTCAGCTGGGGGTTCTGGAGGGGCCACAGGGGACCCCCATCTTCCTCAGAGTCATGGAGGGTCCCCTCCAGGGGACCCTCCAGGGTGAGGCTGGTTGTCTTTTCCCCCAGAGCAACTCCGAATCCCCCTCGGAAGACCCAGCCCTGCTTGGCTTCTCCCCACAGGAGCCTCTCCTGGAAAGACACAGAGCCCAAGTGAGGCTGGAGAAACCCCAGGGGCTGCATCCCCCCAACATTTAACCCTGGGACCCATAAACCAGGTTACTCTCTTCCCAGGAATGCTCCAGATCCCCTCCTCCTCCCTGGCCATCCTGGGCTTTCTCCATGGGTCTGGGCTTTGCTCCCCCCACCCTGAGTGCCCCATATGTGGAAAGAGGTGGCTGAGCAACATGGGATATGGTCTCCCCCGTTTCCAGGACTCAGAAGATGGAACCTGGAGGGAGATTTTGCAGATCTGCTTCCCTTCCCCACCATGAGGCTCCCCAGCTTCCTTCTCCCAAGAGGGGCTCCCCACTCAGCCGGGCAGAGTCCTGTCTGGCATCCCTGCAAAAGGCCCCTTGCCTGGCCTCTGCATGGGAAAGGGTGGCAGGGGAACATAGGATATGGGCTTCTGCATTCCTAGGTCTCTGAAGATGGAAGTTGGATTTTGAAGATCAGCTTTCAATCTGCAACACGAGAGTCCTGAGCTCCCCTTCCCTCCCTCCCTCCCTCCCCACATGGGGTGAGAGCCATACTTGATTTCTCCATCTCTTTTCACTTGGTTTGTTTTAACGTCCCCCCTTTCTCTCCCTCCCTCTCTGATTTTATTTTTAACTCTGGAAACTTCGAAAAACTACTTTTTCACTAAGTTGATTTTGTTCTAGGAGACTATTGCATCAGCACTAGCTTTCAGAACATTAGCTTTCAAAATAAAGTAAATTTTGGTTTCAACTCAGCTGGCAGCTATTTCAGATCTGTGACATGGTCCAGCATAAACTGCCCCCCACCCCCCCCCATTCTTTCTTTCATCACTATGCAAACAAATATCATATATTTGTTATTTCAGCCTCAGGTGCCATATATTCCCTGCATGGAGCTCCCAAATCTATCAGTTCTAGATTATGGATTTAATTCCATCTCTGCTTCTGTCATTTTAAATCACATGGGGATTATTTCCCTTTCATTTCCCTCCAGAGAATTTCCCAACAATCTCTGACTGCAAGAACTAGCTGAATTATCCAGGGATCCCTCCTGAGAGGGAGAACTGTGATAAAAGTTTCAGCTCTGCTGTTTGGCCGAATCCTCCAGGGGAGACTTTGGGCAGAGAAATAGGGAGTTTTGGGACAGGCAGAGTCTGTGCTCTTGAATGTCCATCTCTCTCCTTTCCAGGTGAAGCTGAGTGTGTCTCTGTGTTGAGAAAAAGCAACTGGATCATATTCCACCTTATGAGAGTCCTTTGAATTCTTCTACTTCTTCTTTAGAAACAGGAAAGGGATTCACTGATTCACGCCATGAATTATGGACCTCCTGCTTCTGCCTCTGATGCTGCTTTTGACCCATCCAGTCTCTGGGAAGCTGAGAATGAAATGCCCGCTGAGTTTGGAGAACCAGGATGGAAAACCATGGAGCTACTACAGACCAGGAGACCATATGATCAGTATAGTCACGAATGCAGAAGAAATATCGCATAGAAAGTTGCTTTTCAATGTGGCTCCTTCTCTTCAGTTTGTTTTTCAAGATCCGTAAGTCATTCAGGGTGATGGAGTTGCACTCCCTCCATTCTAACACTCTCCTTCTTTTCTCTTTTTTATTTTTTCATTTCTTCCTATATTGGGGAATATGTCTAATTTCCTGAATGTTTTTGATTTCCATGACTTCTCTCTTTGGTCTGATTTTGTGAAAGAGGCTCAAAAAGGGGTCTGAAAAAAAGCTGAAAGGGCTGCAGATTATTTTCTTCTCTCTGTTCAATCCTTAATTTATCATTTGGATAATGAGTTTTATTTAAAGTAGTGGTGGAATCAGTTGTGGTTGCTGTACCTCAGCCCATTTTCATATTTCTGTAACTGATCATTGCTTTTGGATCAATGTTGGTTTAAGGCTCAGTAGGCTTGTGCAGGATTATATATATTATATATAACAAAAGTATTTCTTGTGGCTGTTTATAATATTTTCTTTTTCAATAGGGTTTCTTACAATTTTTATTATTGCTTACTATTCATTTTCAACATTCAACTGGCCAACAAGAATTCCCATCTCTTGCACAATCTCACACTTGGTTACAACATCCATAACAACTGTATGAGCACTTTCCGCACTTCAGATGCCTTGCTGGACATTCTCTCCACCGGAGAAGCCAATGTCCCCAACTACAGGTGTGGAAGGAAGGAGAACATTCTGGCTCTTCTTGATGGAGCCAGGAGGGAGATCTCCATCCAGATGTCAACATTAGGAGACACCTACAAAGTCCCGCAGGTTTGTGTGTGTTTTTCTCCCTCTGGTAAAGTGAGGGATGGGTGGTGGTGGGTGAGCAATAGATGCATAGATGGTACCGCTTTATGATGCCTTGTCAAGACCACACTTAGAATAGTGCATCTAGTTTTTGGCCACCATATTATAAAAAAAATGTAGAGACTCTGGAAAGAGTGCAGAAAAGATGATTAAGGGCCTGGAGATTAAAACGTATGAGGAACAGTTGCAGGAACTGGGTATATCTAGTGTAGTGAAAAGGAGTAAGGGTGAAATAATTGCAATGTACCAACATTTGAGCGGCTGCCACAGAGAAGAGGAGCTCCACCTATTTTCCAAAGTATTAGAAGGCAAGACAAGAAACAATGGATGGAAACTAATCAAGGAGAGAAACAACCTAGAACTAAGGAGAAATTTCCTAATGGTGAGGAATGGAACGTCTCCCCTTCAGAAATTGTGGGTGGTCCATCACTGGAGGCTTTTAAGAAGAGACTGGACAGCCCCTTGTCTGGAATAGTATAGATAGATACAGATTAACAGAGTTGGAAGAGACCTTGTAGGTCATCTAGTCCAAGCAGACCCTACACCATTTCTGACAGATGATGGTCCGGTCTCTCCTTGAAAGCTTCCAGTGATGAAGCTCCCACAATTTCTGAAGGCAACTTTATCTCTTTATTTCCAGGTCGAATCTCTCCTTGTTCAGTTTCCATCCATTATTCCTTGTCCGGCCTTCAGGTGCTTTGGAAAACAGCTTGACCCCCTCCTCTCTGTGGCAGCCCCCAAATATTGCAAGACTGCTATCATGTCTCCCCTGGTCCTTCTCTTCACTAGACCAGCCATGCCCAGTTCCTGCAACCGTTAATTGTATGTTTTAGCCTCCAGTACCCTAATCCTCTTGGTTGCTCTTCTCTGCACTTTTTTAGAGTCTCAACATCTTTTTTATAATGTGGTGACCAAAACTGGATGCAGGATTCTAGATGTTACTAAGGCTTTATAGGGTGGTATTAGTTCCTCTCTTGACCTTAGTTGTATCCCTCTGTTAATGCTATTTGGGATTGCATTGGCTTTTTGGCTGCCGCTGCACTCTTGACTCATATTTAAGTGGTTGTCCACTAAGACTCCAGGATCCTCTCACAGTTACTGCTATTATGCTTGGTTTCCTGCTTGAACACGGGGTTGGACTAGAGGACCTCCAAGGTCCCTTCCAACCCTTTTATTTTGTTATAAGTTCTGTTATAGGTACACATGTTTAGCCTGCTAAATCCCTATTGGAATACACTGATTTATACAGATAATGTGATATTATCATACTTACACATTGGATTGTATGGACTTGGATTGTTTTTGTCTTAATAATTATCTGATAATTTATAAACAAGTTCAAAAGTTATGGTCTTTGTGAAATGACATCGTAGCCATAGATGGTCAGCCAATAGAGCAAGTAACAACTGTCCTTACCTGGGGTTGTTCTCTCTGAGCCTGAATCTTGGCTCCCTCATCATCCAAGGAGCTCAGTTAGAGAAAGGGCAGGAGGGAAAGTCGTGCTTAAATGAAAATCTCACAGCTCTCCAGCTTCCTCAGCCCCAATGATTAAAGTATGCAAGTATGCTTTGTCTAAATTCAGAAAATATGGGCATTGGCATAAAATGTAATCTATGGAAACTGACAGACTGAAAATTGTGGCTGTTGGAACAGACAAAACTTCAATGAAAGACCAAACTTGGATTATGCAACTGACAAATCTTATTAGGCTTTGAGGTCTGCCTGTTTGTTGTATAACTGGAGAGAGAAGTTAAAAAGTTTTCTCCAGAAAGAATCTGGGATAGAGAAGCAAAAAAAGATGCAGCAATCCTTGAAAATTATCATAGGCACTTTACTGGAATAGAATACTGCAGATGGCATTTGCACGTGTTAATCTAATTGTGATCAATTATAGGGGTGATAAAGTAATACGATTTACATTTTTATTGTTTTTTAATTTGTTTATTATTTTTCATTATTATGATATAATCTTGCTAATATTCTGTATTTAATATTTTAAATAATGTCTGATTAACAAACTATTCTAATATATTCACGTGAATCAGGTTGGATTTATTTAAATATAATATTTTGGACTTAATCTGACCCCAAATATAACACAGCATTCTTCAATGCTTTTTCAGATCAAACGTGAAACTGCTTCAGAGGCTCTGAGTGATAAAAGGAAATTCCCCTTTTTCCACCAGATGAATTCCAAAGAAGGATTCCAGTATCCAGCAATTGTCCAGCTGCTCCTCCATTTCAGATGGACCCTGATTGGCCTCTTTGCTTCAGGCACAGAAAATGGAGAGAATTTCATGAGGATTTTTCCTCCTGTGCTTGTCAGGAGTGGAATTTGTGTGGTTACATCACAACTGTTCTCAACAACTGGATACACAGCAGCCCTCAGGGATTCCCTCTCTAAGTGGAGACAAGTCAACGTCTTTGTTCACTTCATGGAAAATGAGTTAATTTGGGAGAGAATTCTTCCTTTCCATTTAACGTTTATGCGTCTCCCAGGACCCATTGAAGGGAAAGTCTGGATCCTCACAAGTTTTACAGGGTATGAAATGTACAAGCGTAGACTTTTCAAATACATCCATAGTATTTTGAACTTTGGTTATCTGACAAAAAAAAGGCCAAAAGATTCTGCCTTTGAACCCCATTTCTTTGTGGAAGAAAATTTTCAAGATTATTATTTCCGCTGTTCTCTTTCAAAGAATGTCTTTTCTGTCAAAGGCCGCAGAAGATGCACCCAGAAAGCCCCAATGGAGACCCAGGAGAAAAAGAACAGAGGAAGGATCCCAAATCACTATGAATATTACAGTCTGATGAAGACTCTGTCCCAGGCCTTGAATGCCGCTTATTCCTCCAGATCGAGGAGGGGAAGGAAGGAGGGAGAAAAGATTTTGGGGTCTCCAAGGCTGCAGCCATGGCAGGTATGGGGGTCCCGATATGGATCCATCAATCTGAGATCCTTTGGAGGAGGAATCCAGAGGAGAAGGAGGGGAACCAACTCAAGAGATCTGCCCAATTCAATTACTCAGGGAATAAAGGTTCCAAAGAGTAGATACCATGGCATTTTTTTTTAATTAAATTTTATTCAACATTGATATCTTTAACATCCTTGTTACATTTTTACAGCTTTCCGATACCGGCATCTGTAATAATATCTATAGATATTCTTGGTAATTATCTTTGTTTTTTTAATTTATTTATTTTCAGGCCTGCTACTATTCCCGATTTCTCTATTACTAGTAGGAGTTTTTCTCCTGTTTCCAAAGGGTCCTCTAATATAAATGCCATGTCATCTGCAAAGGCCCCTGTTTTGTATTCTCCTCTTTTAATTTTTAACCCCTTTATTTCCTTATTTCCCCTTACCTTTATTTCCCCTTACCTGTGCCAATAATATTTCCCATGAAAGGATGAATAAGAGGGGGGACAATGGACAGCCTTGTCTAAGCCCTTTGTTTATATCGACTTTTTCTGTAAGATCTCCACTAACCATAATTTTTGCTGTTTGGTTAGAATAAATTGTCTTCATCATTTCTATAAATATTTTGCCAAATTTCATCCTGATTAATTGATTAATTAAAAATCGCCAATTCAAGTTGCCGAATGCCTTTTGTGCATCTATCATTATTACTGCCAATTGTTTTTCTGGATGAGCCTCATAGTATTCTAGAATATTCAGGATAATCCTTCTATTGTTCTTAATTTCTCATTTGGGTAAAAACTCATTTTGATCCCAATGAATTATTTTATTTAATATCTTTTTTTAGTCTTTCTGCTATTGTTGCCAGGATTTTATAGTCGGCATTTAACAGTGAGATTGGCCTATAGTTTTGAATGAATTGATTGTCTGTACTTTCCTTTGGAATTAATGCTATATATGCCTCCATCCATGAATTTGGCATTTTGGCTTTCTCTAATACCTTGTTACATATATCCAACATAATTTCTTCCAAAACTTCCTGAATTTTTTTATATACTTTCGCCGGAATTCCATCTGTCCCTGGTGTTTTTTTATTTTTCTGTTTTTTAATTGCCTCTCTTAACTCTGTTAATGTAATTTCCCCATTCAACATTTCCCTATCTTCATCTGTTATACTTGGCAAGTTCCTACCCTGTAGGTAATTCATAATATTTTCTTCTTTAATGTTTTCTTGACTATACAGTATTTGAAAATAATTTTGAATAATATTCTCCCCCCCAATTCTATGGAGCAAATTTCCTTGCTCATCTTGTAAATATTGTACCAATCTTTTAGCTTTTTCTTTTTTCAATTTGTGGGCGAGCCATCTCCCTGGTTTATTTGCCGATTCAAAATAATTTTCTTTTGCCAATTTTATATTCCGTATCATTTCTTCCTGTTCTAGTGTATTAATTTTATGTTTCATTAAATCCATTTCCTTTCTGATTTCCTTGTTTTGGGGATCTTTCTGAAGTGATCATTCAAATTTTTTCAGCTTCTCCAATGTTGACATTCGTTGTTCCTTCTTCTCTTTGTTTCTCCTCACTATATACACAACGGTTCTCCCCCTTATTCATCACCTTCAAGATTCATAGGAAAGATTAAAAAGGGTTAGAAACTATTTCCGTATAATTTTGAAGACAGTTTTTAATCCACTTATTATCCAGGCCTCAGGTTTCTAATCACATCACACAATTGTTTGTGAGTCCTTTACTGAAACCCAGTGATATCATCAGAGTTCCCATAAACTATTTAGGAAGTGTAATGATGTGTGAGAATGACTTTTGGGATGAAGGGAAGAGAGGCTGCCCAGGGAAGGATCAGAGAAGAGGGGAGAATCCTGCAGCTGCATGATGGGAGAGAAAGAAACTCAGAAAGGATCCTGGCTAACTTTTCAGGCTGAGAAAAGAGTTTGCGGGAGATTTGTTCTTTCAGATCTGCAAAATGTTGTTAATGTTGCATTACAATCAAGTAGAATTAGCACATCTGGAGGTGTTTTCCATCAGGATGACCAGGGAAAACATTAGCCTGACAAATTTTTTCTTGATCTCCCCATGCTTTCTGGGAATCAATCTCTTGTTCTCAAAGAGTTTATGAATCATCTTTTTTTTCTCTGTTCATTTTATTTTCATCTGCTCTAGAATGTTCCCTATATTTGACCAATTGTATCAATTATATACTTTTTCTATAGTTTGTCAGTAAATGATTGACAAATGTTTCTCAAACTTTCTTGTTCACTTATCAAGATGATGGCAGTATTTATTTATTTATTTATTTATTTATTTATTGAATTTCTATACCGCCCTTCTCCCAAAGGACTCAGGGCGATGAACAGATTAAGATTTCATATACATATAATATTTTTTTTATAAACAGTAAATAATAAATTGAGTCAACTTGGTGTATCTACTAAGACCTTGGCATAGAATTTAGATGTTTATGCTAGCCCTGCTTGTTTAAACAGAAAGGTCTTCAGGGCACTTTGGAAAGTGTGAAGATCTGGGATTATTTGTATTCCAGGAGGTATTTTGTTCCAAAGAGTAGGTGCCCCCACAGAGAAGGCTCTCTCCCTTGGAACTACTAGACGACATTGTTTTAATGATGGTACTATGAGTAGGCCTACTCTGTGAGAACGTATTGGTTGGTGGGAGGTTATCGGTTGTAGCAGGTGATCTCGTAAATACTCAGGTCTTAAGCCATGGAGCACTTTAAAGGTAAGAACCAACACCTTGAAGCACACTCGGAAGGCCACCGGAAGCCAGTGCAGCTCACGTAGAAGAGGTGTTACATGCGAGCGCCATGTTGTTCCCATAATTACTCACGCGGTCACATTCTGGACCAGTTGGAGCTTCTGGGTGCACTTCAAGGGGAGCCCCATGTAGAGAGTATTGCAGTAGTCAAGTCGGGAAATGACGAGGGCTTGAGTGACTGTGCGTAATGAGTCCCGGTCTAGAAAGGGACACAATTGGCAAATCAGGTGAACCTGATAGAAAGCTCCTCTGGCCACTGCTGTTATATAATCTTCTAAAGATAGTCGTGCATCCAGGAGGATGCCTAAATTGCGAGCTTTCTCTGCGGGGTTCAATGACTCATCTCCAATAGTTAGTGATGGGACTAACTGGCTGTACCGGGATGCCGGCAGCCACAGCCACTCAGTCTTGGAAGGGTTGAGTCGAAGCCTGTTTCTCCTCATCCAGACCCTTGAAGTGATGTCCCGGCCTCAAGACACCGGGACATCATTTCAAGGGCATCATTGGGGTGGTTTGTGGTGGAGAATACAGAGAATACAGCATACAGATGACCCCAAAACCACGGATGATCTCCCCCAACGGTTTCACATAAATGTTGAACAGGAGAGGCGAGAGGACTGACCCCTGTGGCACCCCACAAGTAAGGGGCCTTGAGGTCGATCTCTGTCCACCTGTCAACACTGACTGTGACCTGTCAGAGAGGTAGGACAAGAACCACCGTAATACAATGCCTCCCACTCCCAGCCCCTCCAACCAGTGCAGCATGATACCATGATCAATGGTATCAAAAGCTGCTGAGAGATCTAATAGGACTAAGATAGAGGAACATCCCTTATCCCGAGCCCTCCAGAGATTATCAACCAACGTGACCAATGCTGTTTCTGTGCTGTATCCAGGCCTGAAGCCGGACTGGAACAAATCTAGATAGACAGCTTCATCCAGGTACTGTGGGAGCTGTCGTGCCACTACACTTTCGATAATCTTCGCTAAAAAGCGAAGGTTGGAGACTGGACGGTAGTTTGCTAAAACAGCTGGATCCAGAGAGGGCTTCTTAAGGAGGGGTCTTACCACTGCCTCTTTCAAGGCAGGAGGTAAGAATCCCTCGCTCAGAGAAGCGTTAATAAGTCTCTGGAGCCAGCTACGTGTAACCTCCGGGTAGCCAGCACTAGCCAGGAAGGGCACGGGTGCAATAAACATGTGGTCGCATTCTGCTTCCCCAGTAACCTGTCCACGTCCTCAGGAGTCACAGTATCAAACTCATCCCAGATAATGTCCTCAAGATCTGCCCTTGTCATTTCATCCGAATTAACCCATTTAGAGTCCAAGCCTTCTCGAATCTGAGCGATTTTATCGTACAGATATTGTGCAAAATCCTCAGCTCGTCCTTGCAGAGGGTCTTCCTGGGGTCTCAGCTGGAGTAGAGAGCAGGTAACCCTAAACAAGGCGGCTGGGTGATTATCTGCTGATGCAATAAGAGCGGAAAAATAGTTACATTTTGCCACTTTTATCACCACTAAGTGGGTCTTAATGTAAGATCTCACTAGTGTTCGGTCGGATTCAGAATGGCTGGTCCTCCACCTGCTCTCTAGGCGTCTTTTCCGGCGTTTCATCCCCCTCAGCTCATCAGAGAACCAAGGAGCTGGGTAGGTTCGACGCCAAGTCAGAGGTCGCAAAGGCACTACCCGGTCTAAAGCACCAGCGGCCATCCTATCCCAGGATGCCACTAGGTCTTCAGCTGAGTCATGAGCCAAGGTCTCAGGAAATGGCCCAAGCTCCATCCGGAACCTATCAGGATCCATCAGGCACCTGGGGCGGAACCATTTAATTGATTCTGCCTCCCTGCGGTGGGTTGTAGTGGTCAGAAGGTCAAGCTTAAGGAGAGAATGGTCTAACCATGACAAGGATTCGATGACTATATCCCCTATATCTAGACCATTCAGCCACTGGTCAGAGATAAAGATCAAATCAAGAGTGTGTCCCCCCATGTGAGTAGGGCCATGAACTAATTGGGTCAGGTCCATGGCCGTCATGGAAGCCATAAACTCCCGAGCCCCTTCAGACGTTTCACCAATGGATGGCAGGTTGAAATTTCCCATAACCAGTAGCTTAGGAGTCTCAACTGCCACCTCGGCTATTACGTTGAGGAGATCAGGCAGAGCTGCTGATACGTGGCAAGGAGCCAGGTACGCAATCAACAGGTCCATCTGTAACCCATAACCCCACTTCACGAGGAGGGACTCACATCCGGTTGTCTGAGGGACAGTGACTTCCCTAGGGTCAAGATCTTCCTTTATAATGACCGCCACACCTTCACCCCTGCCCCGAGTCCTTGGCTGATGGAATGCGCAGAAACCTGATTGGCACATTTCTACGAGGGGGACCCCCCCCCTTCATTGCCCAACCAGGTCTCTGGAATACCTGCCAGGTCGGCTATTAGTATTTGTATCCTAATTAACCATATCTGGAGATGAGACAATTGTAGAAGAAAGATTCAATGTGGGATAAGAAACAAAGTTCTCTGTTTTTCAAATTCCTGGATGTTCCCATTCTAGTTTCATCCCTTTCTGGAGAAGAATGAATTTTGGAATATTTCTGACTGGAAACTGTACTTGGACCAAAATGGAGAGATAAAAGCAGATGTGGGGATCAAAATCTTCTTGGTTCTCCCCAAGGGAGATGTCACGACAGGGGTTCTGGCGTATTTTGAAAGACAGAGACTTATTATCAACCAAGATGCTCTTTCGTGGCTAAAGATGCTCAATAAGGTGGGAGAAATGTTGGTGTCTTTCCTCTGTTTTCCAAAGGTCCCATTTCAAGTGGGCAAAGCCTAGAGACTCCAGGGTGGTTGGCCTCCCATGCCAGGTGGTGTCATCTAATGGAAGTTCTTCAACAGACGGGACCTAAGTGGAGTGGCTTTGCCATGTTTTATGGAAACCTTTCAAGATCATACTGGTCAGAGGTTTCTTTCTTCATCACAGTTTAATTTCATATTAAAAAGCCTAATTGAATAAAATTTCCTAAATCTTTTATAGTAAACTTAATTATTAATTTTAATAAGAATATATCATCATATTTAAATCTTTTTTTCAATTCCATCCCTTTAGATTACATTAAATAGAAATCTACTTTATTGTAATGTTAAATTCTGAAAGCAAAAGGGAGGAACTAAAGGAAGAACCTGCCAGTTGTTATACCTCCTGCATCTGTTTAGAAGTAGTCAGAGGTTTCATACTTACCTCAGTGAAGACCAGAGGCTACTTGTCTCCATCCATTTCTCCCTCCTTTTTTCATGGACGGAGAGTCCTAACACCTTTTCTTTGGCATTCCTTTTCTTCTACTCAGTCCCTGCCTCAGTCCAAGTGTGTGGAAAGTTGTCATCCTGGATTTGTCAAGAGGGCTCGAGAAGGAGAGCCAGTTTGCTGCTACGACTGCCTTCCTTGTCCGGAGGGGACCTTCTCCACTCAGGAAGGTGGGTCACATGAAGGAAAATGGGAGGCTTTGTGGAACTGGATCCATCCAGAACCTTTTCATGAAAGTGCAAGTTAAAAGACAGATCGAAGCTCACCTAGTTTTTTATTTTTAACCTGCACAATTTCTTATCTAAACGGAAGTAAATCAAAAGGACTTGGAAGGAGGGGCTGGGAAGAGATGGGAGGAGGGGGTGGCAGACTGGGCAAGCTTTACTAACGGCAGAGGAAATATCTCTTCTGCTTTTTAGTTTGGATATGTGCTGCTAAGTTTACCGTTCTAGGAACATCTGAGATCTTTGAGACTAGATGAATTGTTTCCAATCCACCTTCTGAAAGACCTTACAATTCATTGTTTATTGGCCTCCCTTGAGGATCACGGAGAAGGTGTCACTGGGCCATAATCTGGTGCTGTGGATAGTTATGGGGGGAACTCATTACACAAATTGTCTGCCATATAGATCAATCAATCAATCAATCAGAATAGAGTAGAAGGAACTTTGGAAGTCTTCTAGTCCAGCCCCCTATTCAAGCAGGAGACCCTATACCATTTTAGACAAGTGACTGTCCAAAAACCTCCAATGTTGAAGCACCCACAAATTCTGGAGGCCAGCTGTTCCACTGGCTAATTCCTGTCACTGATAGGAAGTTTCTCCTTAATTCCAGGTTGCTTCTTGGTGTTACAAGATACTGTATGTATCCTCCAAGTCCAGGATATTAACTTACATGTGGCAGGACTCAAGATGTTTGCCTAAAAAGATTATATGATTCATTATTAACCTCTAATAATATAGGTTCCTATGAAGATTCTACACATTACAAGGGAAATAATTAACATCCTAGGACTTCCCTCAACTTCGTATAACTAGCTACATTTTTTAAGAAAAAAAAATCCTTCTTATACTCTTTTTTTTTTTGAATGAAAAAAAAACTATTAACTATTTTTAATGAAATAGTTAAGAAATACTTCTTGGAAAATGTCTGTGGTATCAGCCATTATCCAAAGAAGGCTTTTCTTGTAAGAGAAAAGGACAGAGTATTAAAAATATATTGCTTTTTTGCTTTCTCAGATATGGAAAAATGCACCAAGTGCCCAGATGATAAATATCCAAATGAGGACAGAGTCCAATGTATATCCAAAGTCATAAACTTCCTGTCTTATGAAGAATATCTGGGCATCATCCTGGTCTCTTTTGCCCTATTCTTCTTCCTAACCACAGGCCTTGTTTTGATCTTCTTCATTCAATACAGAGAAACTCCCCTTGTCAAAGCCAACAACCGGGACCTCTCCTACATCCTCCTGGTCTCCCTCCTGCTTTGCTTCTTATCTCCTCTTCTCTTCATTGGTCAACCAAAGAAAGCCACCTGCCTTCTCCGACAGACAGTCTTCAGCCTCATCTTCTCAGCTGCTGTTTCTTCTCTCTTGGCCAAAACCACCATTGTGGTGCTGGCCTTCCTGGCCACAAAACCAGGAAACCGAGTGAAGAGATGGTTGGGGAAGAGCTTGGCCAACGCCATCATCCTTTCTTCTTCTGCTGTGCAAGTTATCATCTGCTCCACCTGGCTGGGAGTTTCTCCCCCCTTCCCTGACTCTGACCTCCACTCCCAGCCTGGAGAGATCATCCTGCAATGCAACGAAGGGGCCGTTGTCATGTTCTACGTCACCCTCAGCTACATAGGCTTCCTTGCTGCCATCTGCTTCACGATGGCTTTCCTGGCCAGGAACTTGCCTGGAACCTTCAATGAAGCCAAGCTGATCACCTTCAGCATGCTGGTCTTCTGCAGTGTCTGGGTGACTTTTGTGCCCACCTACCTGAGCACCAAAGGGAAATACATGGTGGCTGTGCAGGTCTTCTCCATCCTGGCCTCCAGTGCTGGTCTGCTGGGCTGCATCTTCATCCCCAAGTGCTACATTATCCTTCTGAGGCCAGACCTCAACACAAAGGAGCAGCTCACAGCCAGAACAAATGTTAAAGCATGAGATTTAACACCATTGTGATATTGGAAGTATTGTTAACGGTTCTTTTATTAGAAAGGAGATATTCTTTCCATATAGATAATATGCAGGAGTCAAAGAAAATCATATCTATCTGTTCCAAATTTGGAAATTTTTGAATTCTTCACTAAGAAGGAGCCAGAAGAAATGTGTAAATGTGAGACTGAGGAATTTCAACTTTTAACATTTTCCACAGTCCAAACATAGAAAATGGTCCAAGCTCTTCTCCATGCATGAGTGGGCCAACTATTTTTCTTGAAAGAAATAAAAGGTGTGTGGAAGTTTGTGAGGAGACAAATTTCTTGGAGAAATGGGAGCATGTTAGCAAGACAGAAATATAGAAGGAATCTATGGAGCAACGTTGATGCCCTCATTTCTCAGTACATTTCACCCAAACTGCTGTGGCAACGCAACTGAGAGGTTTCTTTTTGTTTACACAATAACTCTTTCTTGAGGGTAGCAACAATACAAGGCTGGGGAGGTAACATGAGTCTCACTAATTCTGAATATTCATGCTGACATCATCTATTAAATGGAATATGCATATGTATGATTATCATTTTCTCCTCCTTTCCTGAAATGTATAAATATGAGTGTATCCTTTTGTCTGTAAAAATTTCCTCCCACTATGGGGGGAAATTCCTCCAATGGATGCTAAATAAATAATAACTGCAGTGAGCCTGGATTATTGGAGTTTTTGGCTCCTGTGTTTCTTTCCGCAGAAACTGGTGTCAGGAGTGGGATTCACAATCTTCCATCTGCCACCAGGGACAACAGATGGGGCAGCCCTATAGGCAGTGGTGGGATTCTGCCGGTTCTGGGTGGTTCAGCTGAACCATTTGTTAAATTGTTGGCTTGCCCCGCCCCTTGCCCCACCCCTCCGCACCACTATTTATTTGCCTCGCTGGCTGTGTTGCAAAGCTTCCCTTAGTGACACACCGAGTTTGGAAGAACCGTCAGTGGAAATTTATCACGTTTTTCCAAACCATTAGTGACCTTTGCATGGCCACGGTTCCCCCTCGCTCGCCCCGCCTGCCTGATGCTCGCCCGCCCCGCCCAGCCACTGCTTGCAGCCTCTGCCCCCATCCTTCTGCTCACCGCTGCTGGCAAAGGGGAGGCCGAGGGCAGGGTGGCCGAGGGAGGGAGAGCTGGCGGAGGGGTGATACCAGCAACAGGTGGCGGACTGATGCACGGAGGGAGGGAGGGGAGCGCGTGGGAGATCCTAGCTGCAGTTTATTCGTGAGCAACATTGACTGGGAGAGGCAGGGAGAAAGGCCAATGGCGCTCACGAGTAAACTGAGGCTCCTAAGGGGGGGGGGGGTCGAGCCTCCTTGCCCACAACATCTTCACATCTGGCAGCCACTTCCTGCACCTCCCGTCCCAAACTCTTCCCGCTGCTGCTCAGCCTCCTCGATTCACGGAGGCGACGGGTTCTTTCTCTGCCTGAGAGCTGTGGCTGCCTCTCATCTGCAGTTTACTCATGAGCAAGTTTACTGTGGAGCATGGTGCTGATGAGTAAACTGCAGATGACAGGAAGCGGGTAGATCTCTTGCTTCCTCGCTCTGCTGTCCGCTTGGCAGAGCGCAGACTGGCAGCTCCCGGTCGTCTCTCAGCCGTTGAGTGCAGGGAAAACCTTGCAAAGGAAAGGAAACTCCTCCTGAGTGGGAGAAGTCAATTGCCTCCCACTCCCTGCCCTCAATGGCTGAGAGAGGACCTAGAGCTGCCACTCTCCGGTAAAACGCGCCTCTCGCAGTGGGGCGCCATTTGGGGGGCAGGTGGGGCAGGGGATGGAGGGGCTCTGCTTTGCTCCCCTCTCCCTGCCGGTCAGTGGCGTTGCAGGCAGCCGCTGCGCTGGGACTGATCGGGGCAGCAGCTGCCCTCCCCTGCCTTTCTCCAGCTGGGCGGGGAAAAAAGGAGGGGGGCTTCACACACACAAGAGAATTCCCTCCTTTGGCACCAGAGCCAAAGCCAAAAGAAAGTGGTGGGGAGAAAAAGAGGGAGGGCAGGAACAGGGGAGGGGCCATTTTTTCATCATTTTAACTCCATAGCAACATCCTTCCCAGCTACCACTTTCTCCGCTCAGCAGCAGAGCTTCCTTTTTTTCTTTAAGGTCCGTCCCCTTCTTCCTGGGAGAGAGAAGAGGGGGGCAGGGAGAGAAAGAGAAGGCAGCAGGGGAGGGTGGGGAGTGGGAGCGGGGGTCTTCTTAGTCCTGGCTGGATGCTGCTTCCTTGGGTCCCCTCAACGTTTTAGTTCCAGAAAGCGGCTGAAAAATGCCTCCTGTTTCCATTTTCTGTCCTTGCCTCCTTCCTCTTTTTATTTGGGTTTCCCTCTCACCCTGAAAGGAGCTTCCAGCCAAAGAGGGTGGGGGGTCTTAATGTCTGGTTAAAATGGGGAGTTCTTCCATTTAAAGAAGAAAAGCAGAGCTCAGACTATTGAGATGATTTTTTGCTCCTATATTCTGTTGTTTAGGTATAAATTTTGCTAATGTAGAAATTTTACTTACAGCCTATTAAAGAAGGGAGCTAGCAGTCTGCCTGCAATCATGTGTATCTCTTAGGAGTAATTCCCCCTGAAAGAGAGGAGCCTTCCTGCCAAGGAAACATGCATAGGCTTTACCTTGAGAGAGAGGGTATCGATTAGTATGAGGTGTATTAGAGAGAGAAATGAGAACTTCTAGAAAGAGACAGACAGAAAGAAAGAGGGAAGGAGAGAGAGAGAGAGAAGAGAAAGAAAGAGGAAGGAAGGGAGAGAGAGAGAGAGAGAAAAAACTTGTGCTAATTATTTTTAATTGTTCCATTATTTATCATGTATTAATATTTTACACTGTCCCTACACCTAGAGTGATTTTACTGCCTTCCTTTTGCCCAGGGCTACCACATATTTTTCAGGGATTTACATGCATTCAATAACCCTAGTCCAGAGCGTAAATATGTGTCTGTTTATTTTGTACATCAGGTTGCATAAGTCCATCTTAATATGCTACTCCTGGTATGTGATGTTTTGTATACATACAGAGAAAGAAGCACTCTTGGGATCTTTGACTTTTAGGCTGGCTGTCAAACATCAACCATCATACTAATGACTGTTTTCAACAATAGGCAGGTTGTATTACACGAATGGCTATTTTATATGTGAAATTATGACTAAAATATTTCTGCACCTCTATTGGTTCTCACTGTCAGGAAGTTTCTTTACACTAATTATACAACAAACAAGAAATGCTTATTGTCTGAAATCATGTTCGTTCCAGTTTTTTTCCCCTTCTGGGCTCAATGTGGGTTTAAAATGAGCACAGGACCACAACCAAGTAAACGTGTATAGTAACCGTACTAACAATCATTAGGTGGAGTAGCCATTTTAGATTATTTATGTTGGGTATTAGGGAAGGACCCAACAGGCTCCATGGACAATGCACAGCTGACTCTGTAGCTCTTCAATCAATCTCCGGAATTTAAAATGTTAGATAGGCACTAGTCTAACGAAAGATTCCACGATCAGTCCAGTGTGATATTGCAATCTCACATGTGTCAGTTCTACAACAACAGAACTATTCACAACAGATATTTCTTCCAAGCAAGTCCCATTGACTCTATGGGAAGGTGCCTCTTCCCAGGGAATTAAGAAATGAGTGGGTGCTTAGTGTAAGGATCGCCTCTCCTTCCAACCGAAGAAAGAAAGAAAGAAAACTATTTTCTGGGGAGAAATTCCTCCAATGGACATGAATAAATCACAACTGCACTGAGCCTGGATTATTGGTGTTTTGGCTTCTGTGTTCGATTCCACAGAAACTGGTGTCAGAAGTAGGATTCCCATCTGCCACCAGGGACAACAGGTGGGGCAGCCCTATAGGGTGAGTGTTGTGCGACTGAGTCCATAACCCTTCCCACTGCCACATAAAGGCAGCGTTCAGGAGTGTGTGGGAGGCCACAGCCTGTGTCTAACTGTCAATCATTGCTGGGGGGGGGGTGTGGGTTTTTTCTAGTCCCTTCCTGTAAGGATCGCCTCTCCTTCCAGCCGAAGAAAGTACGGACTCTTGAAACGTAGTTGTTCAAAAGGATTCTTTTATTAAGCCGAAGTGAAAGCCATCCAGCTAAAGCACAATCTGAAACCCTTAGGCAAAGCAGTAGGATTAAGGTGGTAGAGACCCCTCCCTTTTGGTCAGAATGCAGATTTTGGCCAATCCACAAGTGTGAAGGTATTTTCTTTACTATTTCTTTTGAGACCCGGAACAACCACGCATTCCCACCAGTACCCTTTAAAGTGAGACAACCCACATGGCTGTCATATAAATTCCTGCAGGTAAAGTTTCCTTCTCAGGCCCCTTGGCACCAGGATATAGGTTGTAAAATATCTGATGACACAGGCCGTGCTCCCCCTTCTCCACTTGAAGGGCAGTATCACATTTTTGGGGGATCTGACATGCTACCCTCCTTAAAAAGCAAAAGGGTCCACCTGTAAAAAACAAATATACACAAGATTTCAAGATTTCATGATAGCACATCAACAAGGTTTGTTCGGGTGTTGGGAGTGAAATTTTCTCAGCAAGATTGGAGCCCTAACATGGTGTTCAGCGACCCACTCATTGTGTGCTGATGGTAAATGTTTCCAAGCAACTAAATATTGGACTTTCCCTCGGTGTATCCTAGAGTCAAGGATTTCCTTGATTTCAAAGTGTTGTTCCCCTTCAATCATGATGGGCACAGGTGGTGTAGATGCAGGTGGTCTGAGGGATGAGATTACTTCTCGTTTGAGTAAACTGATATGGGATACTGGGTGGATCTGCCTGAGTGTCTTTGGAAGGAGCAGTTCCACTGCTACTGGATTGATGATTCTAGTGATGGGGAAAGGTCCAATGAACTTCGGCCCTAGTTTCTTTGAAGGTTGTAATGATTTCAAGAATTTTGTAGATAAATATGCTCTGTCTCCAATATGAAAAGGTTTGGGTTCCAACCTTTTCTTGTCAGCTTGAATCTTAAAAGCTTCTCTAGCTTCCTGTAAGGCTAATCTAACCACTGGCCACGTGTTTTGCAAATTATCCATCCACTCCTTAAGTGAGGGGATGGTGGGTTCTTCAGTGGGTAGTTCAGGCATGGGACTGAAATCCTGGCCTGTCGCTACTCTAAAAGGGGTAAAACCAGTGCTTGAATGTACAGCATTATTAAACGCAACTTCAGCAAAAGGCAAAAGTTCAGTCCGGTTATCCTGTTGAAAATTAATGAAACATCTTAAATATTGTTCTAGCACCGAGTTCAAAATTTCAGAATTTCCATTAGTACAAGGATGAAAGGATGTGCTCAACCCCTGGCCGGAACCAAGTAAACCCAAAAACGCCCTCCAAGAGTTGGAGGTGAATTGAGCCCCTCTGTCGGAGATGATCCTTTGTGGAGCACCATGAAGTCAATAAATGCGTATTAGGAATAATTCGGCTAAACTTTTAGCAGTTGGGATCTTCTGGCAGGGTATAAAATGTGCCTGTTTTGAAAACAGGTCTGTCACAACCCAAATAACAGTATTTCCCTCACTGTTTGGCAATTCCACAATGAAATCCATAGCGATCTCTCTCCAAGGTGCTGAAGGTTCAGCTACCTTCTGCAATAGACCTGGGGATTTCCCCTGACGTCTTTTTGCTGCTGCACAAATGGGGGAGGTAGCTACTTAGCTTTCTGTGTCCTTTTTTAGCGATGGCCACCAAAGTTGTCTTTTAATCGAGTGTAAAGTTTTCACCAACCCAAAATGTCCAGCTAATTTGGAGTCGTGGCACCGTTCCATCAAGCATAGTCTTTGGCTGGCAGGGACATACAACTTCCCCCCCACCCAAGCCAAGTCGTCTTTCATCAGACAGCTGGATTTGTTGTTCAAAAACCATTCATCAGTGGCCAATGCTTGTTTAAAAGTTTGGGTGGTGTCATTGTCCGTCAATGTTTCTTGTTTAGCCTGGGATCTGGTGATCACTTTAGCGGCTAGTTGATTGTTTTGTACTATAGGTTTGATCACATCTGGCTTTGCACTATTGTATTGCGGCTTTCTGGATAGCACATCCGCCAGAAAGTTTTTTTCCCCTGGGAGGTATTTTAGAGTAAAATCAAACCGTTTAAAGTACTGAGCCCATCATACTTGTTTTGGGGAGAGTTTCCTTGGGGTCTTTAGGGCTTCTAGATTCTTGTGATCCGTCCAGACTTCAAAAGGGGTCTCACTGCCTTCTAGGAAATGCCGCCAGGTCAACAAAGCCCAACAAACTGCATAAGCCTCTTTCTCCCAAATAGCCCACTTTTGCTCAGTCGCATTCAACTCTTTGGATGTGTAAGCGCAGGGTTGGAGTTGGTCTTGCTCATTCTTCTGAAGCAGGACTGCTCCTATTGCCACATCGCTGGCATCTGCTTGTATGACAAATGGTTTCTCCGTGTCTGGGTGTTTCAGAATTGGTTCTGCCAAGAACAGCAGTTTTCCAAATTGAGGTAAATTGAGGACCCAGTTTGTGGGGGCAATAAGCTGACTTTGTATAAAATATACAAAAGTATGAAGGCTATAGCTTAACGCATTGTAAGCTGTCCTGAGTCTTCGGAGAAGGGCGGCATATAAATCTAATTTTAAAAAAAATGCCGCCTGGCATTCCATAGTCCAGTTCAATGGTTGCTTTGGTTTAGGGCAGTATTTCCCAAACTTGACCCTTTGAAGATGTATGGACTTCAACTCCCAGCATTCCTCAACCAGCCATACTGTCTGGGGAATTCTGGGAGTTGAAGTCCATGCACCTTAAGAAAGCCAAGTTTGGGAAACACGGTTTAGGGTTGTCCTCCCCCTTTGTTGTTAAGAGCTTGGTGATGGGGAGGGCAATCTGAACAAACGCAGGGATAAACTGGCGGTAAAAGTTGGCAAACCCCAGGAAGCTTTGTAACTGTTTACGTGTGCGTGGAGGGTCCCAATCAAGTACAGGCTGCACTTTCAGAGGATCCATCTCCACCCCCTGGTGGGAAATGCGGTTTCCCAAATAGTCAATCTTCTCTTGGTGGAATTCACAATTGGAAAGTTTGGCACAAAGTTTGGCAGCACAGAGTTTGTTTAAAACTGCCCTGACTAGTTTCACATGTTCTGCTTTGGTCTCGGTATAGATTAAAAAGTCATCCAAATAGACCAGAACCCCTTATATAAATGCTGATGCAGCACTTCATTTATTAACTGCATAAACACTGAGGGAGCCCCTTGCAACCCAAAGGGGAGCACCTTGAATTGGTAGCAGCCGAGGGGGGTGTTAAATGCTGTTTTCCACTCATCCCCTTCCTTAATTCTGACACGGTAGTAAGCCTCCCTTTGTGGTTTGAGGGGCTCTTGCTTCCATTGGGGTGAGGATTTCTTCCATGCTCGCCTCGCTCGATACTGGTTTCTGGCCATATCGATCTCAGCTTCTTCAGCGGTGACATACCATTCATGTAGGTCATTTGGTGCCCCTCGGGCCACGCAGGCATTGTATAGATCATCATTCAGCCTGTCCTTGAAACAGCTCACCAAAATATCTTCCAGCCTGTCAGGTATGCTTCCTTCAATATCCAGGAAAGGAAGACCCAGACTCCATTAGAGAGGTTAACTGGTACTTTTACTAGATATGAAATGAACGCAACCATAGAAAGCAGAATTCTGAAGCAAAACGCGCAAAAGTTACAATTAGAAAGTATCTCCCTCCCTTGTGCACCATAAATCATCCAACCACAGGTCTTCCAGAGGTCAGGTGGGAGCAGACGTCTGGCCGTGTCAGCATCCAGGAATGCAGTGTCCGTTGGACTGATAACAGCTTAAGGAAGGTTTCGTTTCTCAGAATTTAGAAAGCCCGTGTGAGCATAAACCCCCCTCCCTCCGTTTCTATGACAACCGAAGCGGCAAAGCAAAACTAGCGAGGTTGACACAGCCAGTGCACACGGCACGCGAGGTCCCGGAATTCTTCAGTATACTCTGCTACTGGCCATCGCCCCTGCTTCACCACCTTAATGCAGTCGTGTGCTTTGTGGTCTGCCAGTGGATCCTCAAATCGACGTCGTAGGGCCATCATGAAGCAGTCAAAATCTGGCAGTTCTGGTGCATTAGTGTTATGCAGGGTCACCATCCACCTGGCTGCGGCTTCCTCTAGGGCTAGGGTCACCACTCGCACTCGGGAGCCTTGGGTTTGGAAATCACGCCCATACTCTTGCATGTAGGTTAGCACATGTGCCACAAAGAACCCTAATTGTTGCAGATTCCCATCAAACTTCACCCCAAAGAGTTTCTCTTTCCAGTTGAGGAGCCCGGGGTTGGTTGGGAGTGGGTGCCGGTGTGCATGCAGCCTGAGGGGGACGGTTTTCTGGGTCTTCTCCCCCTGCTGCTGTGCCCTCTGCTTGATAGGCAGGCTCCAGAGGGAGGGTGTCTCCCATGGCATCATCCGCGACTGCTGCCCTTTCAGTGCCCTTTGGTTGTTGTCCTGGCTCCCTTCGGATGTTGAGATTTTCCAAAGTTTCCATCACCAATTGGGTTATATGCCTCTTCAGATAGTCCTCCCCCAGGGGTGCTTCGGTCAATCCCCCCTGGTCAGCAAGGGCTTCTAGTTCCAGTTTCCACCCTGGTTTTCGGTTGCCATGGTTGAGGGTGACTCCTCTGGTTCTCTCATCCCAGCCATCTTTCTTCCCAATGCCAATCGACCAGCGGGGCTTTTCCGGATTCCCCAGGGTTACCTCATCCTCTCTGATGGGGTGCACAAGGCAGGCATCCGACTGGGTGGCGGTTACTGGCTCTCCCCAGCAATCGGCTTCGCCGTTTCTCTCTGCTTCATTCAGACATGGTTTGCAAGGTCCCCTCAGTAGAGCAAAGATTGCTTCTCTGGGTTCACCGTTTTGCAGATTGTGCTTTCTGTAAGGATCGCCTCTCCTTCCAACCTAAGAAAGTACGAACTCTTGAAACGTAGTTGTTCAAAAGGATTCTTTTATTAAGCAGAAGTGAAAGCCATCCAGCTAAAGCACAATCTGAATACCCTTAGGCAAAGCAGTAGGATTAAGGTGGTAGAGACCCCTCCTTTTAAGTCAGAATGCAGGTTTTAGCCAATATACAAGTGTGAAGATGTTTTCTTTACTATTTCCTTTGAGAACCCGAACAAACATGCATTCCCACTGTTATCCTTTAAAGTGAGACAACCCACATGGCTATTATAAAAATTCCTGCAGGTAAAGGGAATCTCAGGCCTCCATGGCCAAGATATAGGTTGTAAAATATCTGATGACACAGGCAATGCTAGTAAATTGAATCCAAGTCTCCCCTTCCTCCACTTGAATGGCAGTATCACTTTTAGGGATCTGACCCCCAACAAAAGGGGAGTTTCGGCCCACCTGACTCAGGTCTCCTGCCATCGTCCTCCCTCCCCCAAGTCAGGCGGAACCTCCCCTTCGCCAGATGTGGCTGCCTAGAGTTGGGGGGAGGGAAGGGGGGCCCAGCTCTTTCATCACTCCCCCCCACTCAACTCCCCAAGGAACAGAAGGGGGATGAGCTCAGGGGCCTCAGCTCAATGGCCGGAGAGAAAGGCCGAGGGAGAAAGGGGTCTTGGCAGTCCTGGGGGAGGGGGGCGGTTGGCCCTCAGCTGCCTCTCCAGGGCCTCTCCTCAGGCAGCTGCCAGCAGAAGGAGCGCCACCCTCAAAGTGCTGGCCAGGACAAAGACTGGGGAAGGGATGAATGGGGGGGAGTTGGGGGGGTCCTTTCAGATCCTGGGGGGAGGGGGGGAGAATTTAGGGAGCAGAAATCTGCAGCTGATGAGAAGCTCTTGGAGCCTCACCTGGATTCAGGCAAGGAAAGGGAGGAGGTTGAAACCTTCTCCCCTCAAGAGGAGCTTCCCTTCCCTCCCGCCCTCCCCCCATCCAAGAGCATCCAAATTTGCCCCATCCCCACTCCCGCTGCTGCTGCTCTTGGCCTCTCCTGCTCCCTCTGCGGAGCCTGACGCCATTTCTCCCCTGCCCTACGGCTGCAACCTTTGCCAGAGAGAAACCGGGCCCAGAATTCAGGGGTGGCCAGTCCGCTCCTCCCAAGACCAGCTTCCCTGCCACCCCCTCCCCAGCACCTGCCCGCCTCACCTGTCTGCCTGGCAGTGTCTGTGGGTCTTCCAAGAGAGGCTCCCCCTTGCAGCTGCCTCGGGGTCTCACCTGGGCTCGGAGCCCCAGAGGCCGCCCGGAGCTCCTCCTTCTGTCAGGGTTCCAACGGACACCCCCAACGAAATAAAGCCCTGAGGCCTGAGGTTCCTCAAAGTTGCAATTTATTAGAAATGTCATGTTGGCACATCTAGAAAAACCCAAATCTGAAAGCTTCCAGGTTTCTCCACCCAGCTGACAGTTCACAGCCCTGTCCCACCCCCACAAGTTCATCACATTGTCCAATCAACTCTTCCTGTTCCACTGGATACAATCTTCAGGCAGTCTCCATCAGACGCAGGCAAAAGTCCTTGAATACGGAATGTTGTTATAACTAACTTTCTACCCCTCCAACAACAACCCCTCCCAACCTCCCCAGCTAAAGTTTGTGGCAGTTAAGAAGCAACAAAGAAAATAGTCTTCTAAAACTGACACCAAGTTAGTCTCTTCCCAGGAATGCCCCAGATCCCCTCCTCCTTCCTGGCCATCCTGGCCTTTCTCCGTGGGTCTGGGCTTTGCTTTCCCCCCTGAGTGCCCCATGCATGGAAAGAGGTGGCAGTGCAACATGGGATATGGTCTTCCCCATTTCCAGAATTAAATAGATGGAACCAGTAGGGGGATTTTGCAGATCTGCTTTCCTTCCCCACCACAAGGCTCCCCAGCTTCCTTCTCCCTAGAGCGGCTCCCCACTCAGCCGGGCAGAGTCCTGTCTGGCATCCCTGCAAGAGCCCCCTTGCCTGGCTTCTGCATGGGAAAGGGTGGCAGGGGAACATGGGATATGGGCTTCTGCATTTCCAGGTTTCTGAAGATGGAAGTTGAATTTTGAAGATCAGCTTTCCATCTGCAACACGTCTCAGCTTTGTCTATCGTCCGGTCCGTGAGCGTCAAAAAGAACCAAGAAGCAATGTTGATTTGCAAAGTTTAATCAAGGTCTAATCAAGATCTATGCAGCAGCACAGCCAGAAGAACATAATAAGCCGGATCACGGGGTTAAAGTCAGCGCTGCACGCAACCGCCATGCAGCGCTATTTATTCCCTTCCCGGCTCTTAACTACCATCCAGCACGCAATCCACACACCCCCATCAGCTGTTCAACAGTTTCATTACTCCCTCCCATCAACGCTGTCGGAGCTCCATGAACGTTATAAGTCAACGCTGGACCCAGCTGGTTGCCGCGCAGAGCTTCTCCCACGGTCCCAGGTAGCCAGGTGGGTATCGTCGACGCTTCGACTCCCCCAGCCCCCCATCGATGGCAAGTCCCAGCCGGGGCTCAACAACACGAGGGTCCTGAGCTCCCCTTCCCTCCCTCCCCTCCCCACATGGGGTGAGAAGCAGCCTTGATTTCTCCATCTCTTTTCACTTGGTTTTTCTAACTTCTCTCTCTCTCTCTCTCTCTCTCTCTCTCTCTCTCTCTCTCTCTCTCTCTCTCTCTCTCTCTCTCTCTCTCTTTTATTTAACTCTGCAAAGTTCAAAAAACTAGTTGTTCACTAAGGTTGATTTTGTTCTTGAAATCTGGCCACACTATTGCATCAGCCCTTTTGTGTGGTGCTCTTGAGTATTAGCTTTCAAAATAAAATAAATTTTGGCTCCAACTCAGCTGGCAGCTATTTCAGATCTGTGACATGCTCTGGCATTAACTGCCCCCCAGAGTTTTGTCTTTCATCACTATGCAAAAAAAAATCAGATTTATTTGTTTCTTCAGCCACAGGTGCCGTGTATTTCCTCCATGGCCACTTTCAAGCATGGAGATCCCAAACCTTTCAATTCTAGATGACCGATTTAATTCCATCTCTGCCCTGTTATTTTAAGTCATATGGGGATTATTTCACTTTCATTTCCCTCCAGAGAATTTCCCAACAACATTTGAATCCAAGAACTAGTTGAATTATCCAGGGATCCCTTCTGACAGGTAGAATTATGATAAAATTTTCAGCTCTGCTATTTGGCCGAATCCTCCAGGGGAGACTTTGGGCAGAGAAATAGGGAGTTTAGAGACAGGCAGGGTCTGTGCTCTTGAATCTACGTCTCCCTCCTTTCCAGGTGAAGCTGAGTGTGTCTCTGTGTTTGAATCAGGAAAGACACTGGAGATTCCACCTTGTGAGAGTCCTTTGATTCTTCTACTTCTTCTTTAGAAACAGGAAAGGGATTCATTGATTCACCCCATGAGTTATGGGCCTCCTGCTTCTGCTTCTTCTGCTGCTTTTGTCCCATCCAGTCTCTGGGAAGCTGAGAATGAAATGCCCGCTGAGTTTGGAGGACCAGGATGGAAAACAACCACAGAGCTTTTACAGCCCAGGAGACCATCTCATTGGTTTAGTCATCACTGGAAATGAAATGTTGCATACAAAGTTGCTTTTCAATGTGGCTCCTTCTCTTCAGTTTGTTTTCCATGATCCGTAAGTCATTCAGGGTGATGGAGGTGCAGTCCCTCCACTCTAACACTCTCCTTCTTTTCTCTTTTTTATTTTTCATTTATTCCTATATTGGGGAATAGGTCTAATTTCCTGCATGATTTTGATTTCTATGGTTTCTCTGTTTGGTCTGATTTTGTGAAAGAGACTCAAATCCAAAAATGGATCTGAAAAAAAGCTGAAAGGGGTGCAAATTATTTTCCTTTCTCACTTCAATCCTTAATTTATCACTTGAATAATGAATTTAAAGTAGTGGTGAAATCAGTTGTAGTTGCCATACCTCAGCCAATTCCCATATTTGTGTAACTGATCATTGCTTTTGGATCAATGTTGGCTTAAGGCTCTGTGGGCTTGTGGAAGATTATATATTAAAATCAGTATTTATCGTTGCTTTTGATTATGTTTTAACAATAGGAATCTTTATTGGTTTTCATATGGCTTACGATTCATTTTCAACATTCAAATGGTCAACAAGAATTCCCAGCTCCTGAACAATCTCACACTTGGCTACAAGATCCATAACAACTATTTGAGCACTTTCCACACTTCAGATGCCTTGCTGGACATTCTCTCCACCGGAGAAGCCAATGTCCCAAACTACAGCTGTGGAAGGAAGGAGAACCTTCTGGCTCTTCTTGATGCAGCTGACAGGGACATCTCCATCCAGATGTCAACATTAGGAGGCACCTACAAAGTCCCACAGGTTTGTGTGTGTTTTTCTCCCTCTGGTAAAGTGAGGGGTGGGTGGTGGTGGGTGAGCCATAGATGCAATCATGTCTTCTCCATGGAATTCAAGAGCTGCTTTTCTCCATATTAGCAAAAATGTCAATATTTTACCCCATTATGTTCATGTTGAGATTAGTCATTAGCCTGAAATGCAAGCAATCCATTCCCTGGAGAAGACACTCCAACAACTATTTAACTGATCAAAAAGTATCCTTGGTTGTTGGGCATCTATTGGCATCTTCATTTTCACACATAAATGATGCCTGCCATATCCACTAGGATTGAAGTTGGCAATAGTAGCATTTTACCTATCTAAAAAATAGAATAAAAATTACTCTAGCAATTATAGGCCAAATAGACTAGCAGATATTGTGGTTAAATCTATGCCACGATCCTCTTAGTTAAATTTGAGAAAAATGCATTCCTTGCAGAAGAAGCAGAAGGTTTTAGGTAGAGTTAAAAGCTATATAGATTTTATAAGAAATAATGGATAAACTAATAAACTAATATTGGCAACAAATTTGTCCTGAAATATCTCATCTGTATCAGTGAGGGAAAACAAGGTTTGCTGCTTTCTAGATGTTAGTGTAGCATTTGACTCAATAAACAGAGAAATATGATGGAGAAAATATTTTGCCCTCAAAATGGAGCTCAGCCTGTTGGCCCTGATCCAAGCCCTTGTTTGAGAGGGAGGTTTGGTCTCAATGGAGCCATGAGAAGAAGGATCTATGCTTACCAAGGGGGAAGGGAAAAGTGTGTATTTGAACCCTTATTATTCAGTATAGATATGAATGACTTACTAGGACTAATGCAGGATCAAAAAACAGATCATAAATAAATGTTATTTCGTTTTTTGACTAAAATTACTAAATTAGTGGACCAGTGAAATGCTGTGCACCTAGTATACAGTACTTGGATTTCAGAAAGGCTTTGACAAAGAAACCACAACCTATTTCTCGGGAAGCTGAAAATATGTGAGACAGAAGCATCACCCCTAGATGGGCTCAGCCTGTGGTCCTCAATGGAACTACTCCTGCATGGAGGGAAACAAGCAGTGGGACAAGGTTCCATTTTAGGCCCGGTTCTCTTCAACACCTTCATGAATGATTTGGATGAGGAGAGAAATGGGGAAATCAACAAATTTGCACATGAGACTAAAGTGGCAGGAATAGCCAACATCAAAATAGGCTCAAGATCCAGATAGATCTAGGTAGACTTAAATCCTGGGCCTATTTATCTAAATGAATTCATTGTAGAGAAAAGTAATGTTTTACACTTAGAAAAACCAAATGTCCACTTACAGATGAGGTGAAACCTGGCTCCATAGCAGTAACTGTGAAAAGGATCTTGGGGTCCGAGTGGACAATCACCTAAATATGAGCCAGCAATGTGTGGCAGCAGCCAAAAAAGCTAATTCAGTCCTAAGTTGCATTAACAGAGGGATAAAATCAAGATCACATGAATTATTCATACCGCTTTAAAATGCCTTGTCAAGACCACACTTGGAATAGTGCATCCAGTTTTGGCCACCATATTATAAAAAAGATGTAGAAACTCTGGAAAGAGTGCAAAAAAGATGAGTAAAGGCCTGGAGACTAAAACATATCAGGAACAGTTGCAGGAATTCAGTTTGTCTAGTCTAGTAAAAAAGACGAGGGGTGACATCATAGCAATGTACCAATATTTGGGGGGCTGCCACAGAGAAGAGGACGTCCTCCTATTTTCCAAAGTACTAGAAGGCAAGACAAGAAACAAAGGAGGGAAACTAATCAAGGAGAGAAACAACCTAGAACTAAGGAGAAACTTCCTAATGGTGAGGAATGGAACGTCTCCCCTTCAGAGATTGTGGGTGGTCCATCACTGGAGGCTTTTAAGAAGAGACTGGACAGCCACTTGTCTGGAATAGTAGAGATAGATACAGATTAACAGAGTTGGAAGGGACCTTGTAGGTCATCTAGTCATAGAAAAACCTACACCATTTCTGACAGATGATGGCCCAGTCTCTTCTTGAAAGCTTCCAGTGATGAAGCTCCCACAACTTCTGAAGGCAACTTTATCTCTTTCTTTCCAGGTAGAATCTCTCCTTGTTCAGTTTCCATCCATTATTCCTTGTCTGGCCTTTCGGTGCTTTGGAAAATAGCTTGACCCCCTCCTCTCTGTTGCAGCCCCTCAAATATTGGAAGACTGCTATCATGTCTCCCCTGGTCCTTCTCTTCACTAGACCAGCCATACCCAGTTCCTGCAACTGTTCATTGTATGTTTTAGCCTCCAGTCCCCTAATCCTCTTGGTTGCCGTTGTCTGCACTTTTTCTAGAGTCTCAACACCTTTTTTGTAGTGTGGTAACCAACACTGGATGCGGTATTCTAGGTGTGGTCTTACTAAGGGTTTATAGGGTGGTATTAATTAATTAATTAATTAATTAATTATATTTCTATACTGCCTTTCTCCCGCAGGACTCAAGGCGGTGTACAGTCAAGAAAAAATAAAAGATATACAAACATCATAAAATTGATAATTAAAATTATAACATAGTTTAGCCCAAATTAAATAAAACCCAGAATTAGATAATATTTTAATCGTTCCCAGTTAACAAGTTTAGCCCCGCCTGATTGAACATCAGGGTCTTGAGGGCACAGCGGAAAGCACGGAGATTAGGGATGTTTCGTATATCAGGGGGCAGTTCATTCCAAAGGGTTGGAGCCCTCACAGAGAAGGCCCTCCCTCTGGGAGTCGCCAGTCAGTACAATTTGACTGACGGTACCCTGAGTAGTCCCTCCCTGTGAGAACAAACTGGTCGGTGGGAGGCTATTGGTGGCAAAAGACGGTCTCGTAAGTACCCAGGTCCTAAGCCATGGAGTGCTTTAAAGGTGATAACTAACACCTTGAATCGCACCCGGAAGACCACTGGGAGCCAGTGCAGCTCGTGTAGGAGAGGTGTTACATGGGCGCAACGAGATGCACCCATAATCACCCGTGCAGCTACATTCTGGACCAGTTGGAGCCTCCGGGTGCTTTTCAAGGGGAGCCCCATATAGAGAGCATTGCAGTAGTCCATACGGGAGGTGACTAGGGCATGAGTGACTGTGAGCAAGGCATCCTGATCCAGAAAGGGACGCAACTGGCGGATCAGGCAAACCTGATAAAAGGCCCCCCTGGCCACGGCCGTCAAATGGTCTTCTAAAGATAGCTGTGAGTCCAGGAGGACACCCAAATTGCGGGCCCTCTCTGTGGGGAGCAAGGTCTCATCCCCAATTGTCAGTGATGGTACCAGCTGACTATACCGGGACTCTGGAAGCCACAGCCATTCAGTCTTGGAGAGGTTGAGTCTGAGTTTGTTTCTCCCCATCCAGATCCATACGGCCTCCAGGCAACGGGACATCACAGTAAGGGCATCGTTGGGGTGGTCTGGGGTGGAGATGTATAGCTGAGTGTCATCAGCATATTGATGAACATTCACCCCGAAACCACGGATGATCTCACCTAGCGGTTTTACATAAATGTTGAACAGAAGGGGTGAGAGGACTGACCCTTGCGGCACCCCACAAATAAGGTGCCTCGAGGTCGACCTCTGCCCCCCTGCCAACACAAACTGCGAACGGTCAGAGAGAAAGGAGGAGAACCACCGAAGCACGGTGCCCCCTATTCCTAACCCCTCCAGCCGGTGCAGTAGGATACCATGGTCGATGGTATCAAAAGCCACTGAGAGATCTAATAGGACCAGGATAGAGGAGCAACCCCTGTCCTGGGCCCTCCAGAGATCATCAACCAACGCGACCAATGCCATTTCCGTGCTGTATCGTAACCTGAAGCCCAACTGGATCGGATCCAGATAGATATCTTCATCCAGGTATCGGGGTAGTTGTCGCGCCACCACACTCTCAACAACCTTTTCAACGAAGCGAAGATTAGAGACTGGACGATAGTTTGATAATAAAGCCGGATACAGGGAAGGCCTCTTGAGGAGGGGCTTCACAACCACCTCTTTCAAGGCGGCGGGAAAGAAACCCTCACTCAGAGAAGCATTTATAATTCCCTGGAGCCAGCCTCGTGTAACCTCCCGGGAGGCCAGTACCAACCAGGAGGGACATGGGTCCAATAAATATGTGGCAGCGTTAAGCTTTCCCAGAATCCTGTCCACATCCTCAGGAGCTACAGAGTCAAACTCTTCCCAGATAACGCTCTCAAGACCTACCCCCGTCTCCTCCCCTGGATCTACTCAATCAGAGTCCAGGCCATCCCGAATCTGAGTGACTTTATCATGCAGGAATTGCACAAAATCCTCAGCTCGTCCCTGTAAGGGATCTTCCCGCGTCCCCACCTGAAGTAGGGAGTGGGTCACCCTAAACAGGGCAGCTGGGCAGTTCCCTGCAGATGCAATAAGAGCGGAGAAGTAGCTAGACTTTGCCGCTTTTATCGCCACTAGGTAGGTCTTAATATAAGATCTCACCTGTGTTCGGTCAGATTCAGATCGGCTTGTCCTCCAATCGCTCCCCAGGTGTCTTTTCCGACACTTCATCTCTCTCAGCTCCTCGGAAAACCAAGGAGCTAGTCGAGATCGGCATCGGGTCAGAGGCCACAAAGGCATGACACGGTCCAAGGCCCCAGTAGCCACCCTGTCCCAGGTGACCACTAGGTCCTCAGTTGAGTCGTGAGCCAGAGTCTCAGGAAATGGCCTAAGCTCCATCAGGAACCTCTCGGGGTCCATCAGGCGCCTGGGACGGAACCATTTGGTTGGTTCTGTCTCCCTGCAGTGAGTGGAAGTGACTTGAAAGTCCATGTGAAGGAGAGAATGATCAGACCATGACAAGGGCTTGATGTCTATATCCCCTGTTTTAAGATCGTTCAGCCACTGGTCTGAGACAAAAATCAAGGTATTAGGTTTTTAAAAATATTTTTTTATTAATATTAAATTTAAACATACATAAATCATAATATATAATATATAACAATGTATTCAAGACAAACAATCAACAAGTGCTCCCCCACCCCTCGGGATCATTCCTGCTTCCAAAATCATAAAGCTTCTTCTGGTGGTGGTATCCCCCTTCCTCCAGAAAACACATATATTAGGAACCTTTTCCAGATTCCATTGAATTCCATTACTTTCATTATGCCACTCCTTACTTTGATATTACAGGTCAGTTTATCATTTATGGCAATATCCCATACTTCCTTATCCCATTCTTCCAAACAATAATCGCCTCGTATCTTCCAGTTCCTAGAAATCATTAACCTGGCTTCGGTCAACAAATTTGTTATCAACTCTTTTTTAGTCTCTTTTAGTCTCTTTTTTACACTTTATATCTTCCAATAGTGAAGTGCCTCTTCTACCTTTATTCCAACAATTTCTTCAATCTCCTTCAACACCATCTTCCACAATTTTTGCACAAATTTACAATCCCACCACATATGTAAATACGTTCCTTTTTCCCCACAACCTCTCCAACAGTTATCTGAATAGTGCTGGTTCATATTGCTTAATCTAACTGGAGTTAAGAACCACCTCCATACCATTTTGTAATACTTCTCTTTTATTCTTACTGACATTTCTCAACACTCTTTGTTGCCAAATTCTTTCCCAACTCTGTTGCCCTATTTGTATCTTCAAATCGGTTTCCCGTACCATCTTTCCTAAATTTTCCCTCTTCTCTTCCTCCAACAATATTTTATAAATTCCACTCATTAAGCCTTTTATCCCTTTATTTTCTTCCTTTACAGTTTCATTTTTTTCAATTAATTCCTCGAACCTCGTTAACTCTCTGCACTCTCCATTTTCTCTTATCCAGTTTTTAGTCCATTGTTCCACTTGGCTGTAATTTAACCAAGACAACCATTTTCCTCTGGCGAGTCGTATCTTGTCTGTAACTCCATCATTCACTACCACTAAGGCAGAATTCCGAGAATATAATTGGTCTATTACAGCTTTGAATTTGATTCCAAACCCCATTCTGTCTATTAACATCTTTAATGCTTGCCAGTTCACACAATCGAAGGCCTTAAAAATATCTAAGGCTAATATCCCCGCTTTAAGCTTTAGATTTTTAATCTCGTGAATTACATTTATCACTCTTCCAACCAAATTATGCATTTGTCAGCCAATTACAAATCCACATTGATCTTCCCTTATATACTTACCTATGGAATTATTCATTCTTCTTGCTAAAATAGTTGAAAATAATTTTGCACCTTGATTTATTAATGATATAGGTCTGTACGAGTCAGGGAGCGTCGGATCCTTATCTGGTTTAGATATTAATATTATTAACGACTGCTCCCATGATTCTGGGATCTTTTCCCCTTCTAATATTGCATTATACAATTTAATAATTTTGGTACTAATAATGTTTTAAATATTTGATAGAATTCTGTTCCTAATCCATCTACCCTTTCAAGGGGTAGATGGATTACTATCTTCAAACTTTCAATTACTTCTACAATTTCCCTTTGTGATACACTCCTTTCCATTAATTCTTTATGCTCCGTTTCCACACTCCTTTTTATATATTTCCCTAAGCTTCCATTCTATCCTTCTTAACTCTTGTACAACTCTTGATAAAATTCCTGGAATATTTTTAACGTTCCTTTCATTGTACTACAATAATTCCCCAATTTATCTTTCACTATACCTATTGAATTTTTAGCTTTCTCTTTTTGTGTGAGCCTGGCAAGCATCTTAGAATTTTTATTGCTATTTTCAAAAAATTCTCTTTTCATGTATATTAAATTATTCGGAACTTCCTCTAAATGTTTATTCTCTAATTCTTTTTTCTTAGCTTGTAATTCTATTAATTTCTGTTTATTTCTTGTATGCCAATATTCTTTTTCCAATTTCTTAATCTGTTCCTCTATTTTTCCCCTAATGCAGCTTCTTGCCTTTTAACACTACAAGCTTCCCTGATACATATTCCCCGTATCACCACCTTCACAGTGTCCCACACCAATCTGTTGCTATTTCTCCTTTTTCATTAATTTCCCACAATTCTGATATCTCCCTTTGCATTTTCTCAACCACTTTCTCATTTTTAAGAATCCTTGTAGTCAGCTTCCATCTAACTGCTTCTCTATAGTCCTTTTTTACCATGAAGTCTAAACTAACCACTGCATAATCCATTACTTTAATTACTCCCACTTCCATTCTACTCAACTTAGTTGCCATATCCCTAGAAACGAAAACATAATCAATTCTAGAATAAGATTTATAAGTTGGGGAATAGTATGTGAAACCGGGCTCCCCACCTTTAAGAAAATGCCACCCATCCACATAATCTTTTTCTTTTACTAATTTATTTAAAATGGTGATACTATTCCTCTTTTCAGCAGTTGTGGGATTGGTCCTGTCCAATCTATTATTCATAATCATATTAAAATCTCCACCTAAGATGACGTGTCCTTCTTTAAATTCTTCTATTACTTTAAACAATTCTAAAAATATTCTCTAAGTCTCTCATTTGGGGCATAAACATTACTTTTACTTTACTTTACTTTATTTAGATTTACGGACTCAGGGCAGTGCACAGCCAACATATATGCTGTACTTTCAATTTGACCTTTAATCATAATAAATCTACCATGCCCATCTTTTTTTATACTCTCCATAGTAAATCTAGTTTGTTTAGAAATCAGTATGGCCACCCCATTATTTATTTTGAAGTCCCCAGTGACTTTTCATAATGGAGTGACCACTTCAAACAAACTTCATTTACTCCATCCTTATCCTGTGAATTTCCTGCAAAAAAAAACACGATGTCAGATCTTTCCTTGTTTAACAATTGTTCAATTCTCCTCCTGTTCACCACTGCCCCCAAAACCTTTGACATCGAGTGTTGTGATTCTTATAGTTTTATCCATATTCAGCACATACAAATTATTTACAATCCCTTGTGCACTTTAACTTAAACCGACATATAAGAAAACACAAAACAAACTCAACTAAATAACCCTCATGGCCTATCCCCCTTCCCCACCCCCCACCCCCAAATCTCTCCAAACTCTTTTCCCCCCACTAAATCCCGGTAGCCTAATGCTCCAGCCATTTCCTTAAAGGGGGGGAGGGGAGATGAAGCCTTCTAGTATTAATATGCTACCGATTTATCATCTCAGTCTTGTCAATTTCACTTCCCACTTGCTGTGGCTCCTCTTCCTCCGCCATTGGCACTTTGAAGAGCAGCATCGTCCTGCAATTCCAGCCCCAGACTTTTAAGTAGCTCAGTGCCTTGCTCCAAAGAGGTAATCCTATATTGTTTCCCATCATACATCAACCTCATAAATACTGGGTATCCCCATGCATACTTTATCTCCCTTCTCTTGAGCTCTTCGGTGATTGGCTTAATGCTGCGCCTCCACTTAATTGTTTGGTAACAAAGATTGTTGTAAACTTGAACTGTAGATCCTTGAAACTTTAACAAAGCTAACGACCTCAGCTTCATCATCAGCTGCTCTTTTTTATAATAATTAGAAAATTTTACCAAAACGAGCTCTGGGATGAGCTCTGAAAGAGCCCACTCTGTGGACGCGCTCAGTGTCCTCTTCTCCCGTGGCCAGGTGAGGGAATATTTCTTTGAACCAATGTGGGATCAATTTCCTCATGTCCTCTCCTGTCATCTCTGGTAAATTTTGAATTCGTATTGATGGTCGTCTCCTTTGATCTTCCAGAGAAATCAGTCTTTTCTCATGCTCGTCAAACTCCAGAGAGCGCTTTTCCTCCATCTCCCTCATTTGTTTCCCTAGTTGGTCAGCTTCCACTCTAAGAAGCTTAATCTGATTATCATTATGACCAACATTTATAGCTAGTTGGTCCATACGCTTGTCTACTTTTTCTGCATAATCATCCACTCTTCTGAAAATCGCCTCTTTAGGGCTAGTCAGCATTTCTCTGAGTTCATCCACTGTTGCTGGCTGCGAGCCAATTTTCGCTGCCATTATTGTTTCGCTCTCTGAGCTCTCTTGCTCCGATTCACCCAGAGATTGGGAGGAAGCAGAAGGTTTATTTGATTGATGCCCAGGATTTGAAGATTTATGCCATCGAAAAGACAAAAAGGTGTTAGCAAATATAAGTGGCAACGTATCCATCCTTCAAATCACACCACGGCACGATTAAAAAGACAATCTCTAGGGTGGAATTCGTACCTCTCTTGATCTTTTTTTTTTTATTGAAAAAGTTTTACAGTACAATTTTAACCCCACATTTTCCCCCCTCCCCCCCTTCCCCCCTCCCCCCCTGACTTCCATTACATGCAAACATAAGTATGTATCAATCATTATCAAACATTAAATATAGGTGAGATCCACAATATTTAAATCCAAAATTCTCTACTAATAAGAAAAAAGCTTAAACAAATAAAAATATCCCATTAAACCTAACTCAAACATAAAATTTATCCCTTCTTTTTGTTCAAGACAGCAGTATAACCAAAATATATAAATTTAAATCTAGTTAGTAATTATCTAAACAATAATATAATATATATATTTAACATAGTATTGTATTATAACATATTATAACAATAAAATAAGCAATAAAATATAGTAATAGCAATAAAAATAATTCTGTGTTTCTTCAACCTCTATCAAAAGGCTAACTGAAGATTCTTAATTTGATATTTATTCTACACATGATCAACCCACTTTTTCCATTCCCTAACAAAAATTTAAACAAATGAAATATATAAATGTCCCTTTAAACCTAACTCAAACATAATATTTATCCCTTCTTTTTGTTCAAGACAGCAGTATAACCAAAATATATAAGTTTATGTCAAGTTGATAATTATCTAGACAATAATATAATACATATATTTAACATAATATTATGTTATAACATATTATAACAATAAAATAAACAATAAAATATAGTAATAGCAATAAAAGTAATTCTGTATTTCTTCAACCTCTATCAAAAGGCTAACTGAAGATTCTTAATTTGATATTTATTCTGCACATAATCAACCCACTTTTTCCATTCTCTAACAAAAACCTCATGGGTCCTATCTTTTAAGTATGCAGAAATCTTTGCCATCTCCGCAAAACTAGCCATCTTTGACATCCATTCACCTATGGTGGGCACACTATCTTTTTTCCAGTATTGGCCGATCAATAACCTAGCTGCAGTAATCATATACAAAATCAATCTCGTATCACTCGGTGAACAATCCTTAACTATACCTAACAAAAACAATTGCGGAGAAAATTGAAGCTTCTTTTTTAAAACATTCTGCATAACCCACCAAAGTCTAATCCAAAATGCTTTCACTTTTCTACAGGTCCACCAAATATGAAAGTATGTAGCATCCAAACAATCACACCTCCAACATTTAGGTTGAACATTTGGATACATACATGATAATTTCTTAGGATCTAAATGCCATCTATAAAACATCTTATAAAAGTTTTCCCTCAAATTCTGTGCCTGTGTAAATTTAACATTCTGAACCCAGATCTTTTCCCATGTTTCTAACATCACTGGTTCTGCAAAATTTTGTGCCCATTTTATCATACAATCCTTAACTAATTCACTCTCTGAATCTCTTTCTAGCAATAAATTATACACCCTCTTAATATGCATCGGCCTTTTTTGTTTCATCTGTAACACCAAATCTTCTTCATGTAACATTAGTCCAATTTTCTGATCTTCTCTCCATCTCGATTGAAGTTGAGAATACTGCAACCAAGTTAAATTCTTCCCTTCTTCCAACAGAGTTTTAAAGGATTTCAAGTTCCATCTGCCCCCATCATTAAAAAGCATCTCTTTGTATAAAATCCCCCCGAGTGACTTTATATTTGGCATAATCTGCCCAAGATCCAACCACAAAGGTATTTTGTAATCCAATTGAAACTGGTGCTTCTTCCAAACTCTCATCAACGCCTGTCTCAATATATGACTTTTAAAGACATTATCCAACTTGTCTTCATAAAACAAATATGCATGCCAACCAAAATCCAAATCGTGGCCTTCTAAATTCAGAATGTCATTTTTGGTTATTCCAAACCAATCACCCAATTGTGTCAACACTGCAGCTTCATAATATAAACGTAGGTTTGGGACTTTAAGGCCACCTCTTTCACGAACATCTTGCATAATTTTAAACTTAACTCTTGGTTTTTTGTCATTCCAAATAAATTTGTTTAGACCTGACTGCCATTCGGCCAATGTTTTATCACTTTTAAGCACTGGAATCATTTGAAACAAAAACAAAAATCTAGGTAGAACGTTCATCTTAACTGCTGCTATTCTTCCAAGTAAGGATAGTTGCAGTTTCTTCCATATTTCAAAGTCCTTTTGAATCTTATGCCACAAAACCTCATAATTATTTTGAAAAAGTTTTATGTTCGACGCTGCAACCTGAACTCCTAGATATTTCACCTTTGTAGCTATTTCAAAGCCTGCCACCCTTTCCAATTCAATCCTTTGTGGTTCCGACATGTTTTTAACTATCATCTTAGTCTTTTTCTGGTTTAGTCTAAAACCTGAGACCAAACCATACTCCTCAATAGTCTTTTTCATCTGGATGATTGATTCCAAAGGTCGTGTTAGGGTTACAACCAGATCATCTGCGAATGCTTTCGTCCTATAATCTTTTTGCCTTACAACAATTCCACTCAGTTTCTTCGAATCCCGTAGAGAATTCAACAAGACTTCTAAAGTTAAAATAAACAACAATGGAGATAGTGGGCAACCTTGTCTAGTTCCTTTCTGTATATGAAAATTGGTAGTTAGACTTCCATTAATAACCATTTGTGCTGTCTGTTCTTGATAGATTGCCTCAATTGCTTGTACAAACTGATCTCCAAAGTCCATTTTATACAAAGTCTTTACTAGAAAGTCCCAGTTGACTCGATCAAAGGCTTTTTCCGCATCCAAAAAAACCAGCACCGCAGGGATCTGTTTACTCTTCTCAAGATATTCCAATAAATCTATGACTTGCCGCACGTTGTCCTTCATGTATCTCCCCTCGATAAAACCTGCTTGATCACTATGAATCACCTCTTGAATAACTGGCATCAATCTGTTGGCCAAAACTTTAGCAAAAATTTTGTAATCCGTATTCAGGAGAGATATTGGTCTAAAATTTTCTGGTTTTGAAGAACCGTCTTCCTTTGGTATAAGTGAAATAAAAGCCATCTTCCATGAGGGGGGTATTTTACCCCCCCCCCCCCCCCGTTGTATACTGCAAAATAAATCCTTAAGATGCTCTACCAATTCTGATTGTAAATTCTTGTAGTATACTGCTGTCAAGCCATCCGTCCCAGGAGCTTTAGCTGTTTTCAGTTGCTTAATTGCAAACAAAATCTCTTCAAACGTTATTAAATGATTAAGTCTTTCTCTTTGTTCCAATGAAATTTTTGTAACTCTCGTCTTTCCAAGATATTCATCAATAAGATCCTCTTGAATATTATCTTTACAGTATAAATTAGAATAATAATCTAGGAAAGCTTGATGAATTGACGTCTGTTGAAAGACCTGTTTTCCTTTATATTCAATAGTATCTATTATACGAGAACTTTGTTGCTTTCTTAAAGTGTATGCTAACCATCTGCCCGGCTTATTAGCATTACGAAAGGTATTATGTCTGGCAAATTGCAAATTGGTCACCGTCTGATCAGCTATCAATATTTGAAATTGGTCTTTCAGAAGTTTTATAGTTTGCTGTAGCTTCTCATCAGTCGGATTTTTTATATGCAATTGTTCTTTTTCCTTTATTTCTGCCTCCAATTCTGTTCTTGTCTTTTGTCGTATTGACCTGTACTTAGAATTCATATAAATCAGTACACCTCTCATATAAGCCTTACTTGCATCCCAAACAACTTCAATAGGTGTACCTTTATTCAAATTCAGCTGAAAAAATTCCTTCACTTGTTTTTTAAGGTCATCTATATTCTTCTCATACCTAAATAAATTCTCATTAAGTCTCCAGGATCTCCTCTCCCTCTTACCAAAATCCATTTCCATCCATACAGAACTATGATCAGTCAAAGTTCTTGGAAAAATTTTAGTCTTAGTCGCGTTGGCAAGTAAATCAGTGGAAACCAATATAAAATCAATCCTAGAAAAAGATTTATGTCTATCAGAAAAAAATGTAAAATCCTGTTCCTTCGGATGATGAATTCTCCATACATCCTTCAGTTGTAATTCTTCTTTCAATACAAAGAATGTCTGTCGTAATTTATTCCCCTTCTTAGCCAGTGTCTTTTTATCGAAATTTGTATCAATCACTCCATTCCAATCTCCCATAATCAAAAAAGACTTATAATTCCATTGCAATATTTTACTGTGTAGTAATTTATAAAAAGTTTCTTGCTGCTGGTTAGGGGCATAGATCCCTATCAAAAGCATCTGAACATTCTGTACATTTATTTCAACCGCAATATATCTTCCTTCATCATCCGATTCTACAAGTTTAGCTGATATTCTTTTAGAAATATACAACACTAGTCCATTCCTTTTTGCCAAATTAGAAGAAATAAAATGTATTCCGAGTTTAGAATTTATCAAATATTTTTGGTCCTGGGATCTAATATGAGTTTCTTGTAGACAAACAATCTCATTTTTGTATTGCTTCAAATAATGAAATATTTTCCTTCTTTTCTGTGGGGAATTCAAACCATTCACATTCCATGATAAAAATCTAACTGCCATCGGAAGATTCACGAAGCTTGCTGAGCACTTGTCTAAGGCTTTGTTCAACGACAGAAGTCTTAGGTCTTGCTCCTCCCACTGCTTCGGATTTTTGTAGTGTCCCATTCTTCCCCTTCTCTTCTTGTGGCACCTCGGACCTCTGTTGTTTTTGCTTTTCCAGTCTCTGCTTCTCTGCTGCACGGGTTATACGTTGGTCTTTTGGTTCTTGCACCAACAATTCAAGGTCCGGATCCACCTCTCTTGTCGCTCTGGAATGTTTTGTTCTGGGCTCTGGGAGGCCCGTAAAAAAATCCTCTGTTAAGCCACCTTCTGCTCCTAAAACTTCCTCCGTTGCCATTACTTGACATACCTGATGTTCTTGTTCTGTTGAGAGTTCTAAAATCCCTTCCTCATAATCCTTATCTTGAGAGGCTCCTTCTACTGCTAACAATGTGGATGAACGTGGTGGTGGTGGAGATCTTTTAAGAATGTTCTGGTAAAAATGCTCTGCTTTTTCCAACGAATTCAAACGGTATCTAACATCCTCATATCTCAAAATAATCCCAGCTGGTGCATCCCATCTGAATGGAATCTGTCGCCTTTTCAATTCATTCGCCAGGAAGCCATAGTCTCTCCGATCTCTTAACATTTTAGGTGGTAACTCTTTAAAAACTCCAATTTGATTGCCCTCCGCTTGAATAGTGGTATGAAAAGAACTTTGCAAAATATTATTTCTCAGCGTTCTGTCAGTAAAATAAATCACAACATCTCTGGGCAAATTCCTCTGTCTCGCTACTCGTGAATTGACCCTGTAAATCTTGTCAATTCTTTTCTCAATTAACTCAGGTTCCATTTTTGAAATTTTGGCCAATATGTCCACACAAGCAGCCCTCAAATCCTGTCTGTTGTTCTCCCTCAGACCCCTTAGTCTTATGGCGAACTCCATATTTCGAAATTGTAACATGGTAATTTCATCCTCTATCTTCTGGTTCCTCACGTCCACCTTAAAAAATTTCTCCTCTGCATCTTTCTTGTTCTTTTGCACTTCTAAATTCAGGTCCTCCACTTTTTTTTCAACCACCACCAAAGCATCAGTAAGAGCAGTTACTACTGTGGTTACATTCTGATTCAACTTGTCACTTTTTTCTTTTACAAATTGCTTCATCTCATTTTGATTATTTTCAATCTTCACATTCAAATCTTTAATCTGGTTAGCAAGAGTTGCTGTTAAGTTAGCCATAAAAGCTTTCAAATCCTCATTCCCTCCTCCTTGCATTGAACTCTGAGGCTGAGTTAATGGCTTGGCTGATAACTCCTTTGTCTGGTGAGAAGGGGAATCCCCACCAGCTTTCTTTGAAGCCATGCCTGGGGAACGCCTTAATTTCTTAAAAAAAGAAAATCTTCCTCCCTTCCCTAAAAATCCAGTCTTTCTCCCCAGTTTTGCAGGAAGGGGGAACAAACAAAGTTATCTTCCACTTTAAAGTCTTTAACGTCTTTTTAAATTAAAACCAGGCAGGCTAACGCTGTTAATTGTCACTCTCACTTTCTACTTTCGTTTTCCGCTTTTTAAGCCAAGCACCATTTTCCGTTCCTTTCACTCCAGATTTTAAACTGCTGCTTCTTTTCCTTTATCCCTCAGCAGGCTTAAAACTTTTAAAAAAATTCCCCTTTAAGAAAGATTCTCACCTAGAGTTCAAATCATTGCAGGATCTGTTGTTTTGAGGATGGGATTACTCCAGTCGTCTCGCTCTGCCGCTGACAGAGGTTCCACGGCGCCCGGAGCTTCAGCGAAGTGGATAGGGAGCCTTCACACAGAGCACCTTCCAGGGCAAAAAAAAAAAAAAAAACCCTGGAGGTGTTTCTGGGGCTCTACCTTGGCTTCGCCGGCTCTAGTCCCCTCCTAAATCAAAGAGGGGATTTTCCAAGCCGCTCAACAGCTGTTGAGCGGCTCTAACGCGCGCCGAAGCCGACAGCTACACAAGAGCCGCCCGGCGACGACGAGGTCCCACCCGGAAGTCCCCTCTCTTGATCTTGATTATATCCCTCTGTTAATGCAATTTAGGATTGTATTGGTTTTTTTGGCTGTCGCTACATACTCTTGACTCATATTTAATTGTTTGTCCACTAAGACTCCAGGATCCTCTCACAGTTCCTGCTATTATGCCTGGTTTCCTGCTTGAACAGGGGGTCAGACTAGAGGACCTCCAAGGTCCCTTCCAACCCTTTTATTTTGTTATAAATTCTGTTATAGGTACACATGTTTAGCCTGCTAAATTCCTATTGGAACACACTGAGTTATATAAATAATGTGATATTCTCATACTTAGACTTTGGATTGTAGAGACATTGGATTGTTTTGTCTTAATAATTATCTGTTAATTTATAAAGCAAGTTCAAAAGTTTTGGTCTTTGTGAAATGACATCATAGCCATAGATGGTCAGCCAATAGAGCAAATAACACCTTTCCTTACCTGGGGTTGTTTTCTCTGAGCCTGAATCTTGGCTCCTTCATCATCCAAGGAGCTCAGTTAGAGAAAGGGCAGGAGTGAAAGTGGTGCTTAAATGAAAATCTCACAGCTCTCCAGCTTCCTCAGCCCCAATGATTAAAGTATCTGAGGCCCAGTTTTCCCCCATGTTCTTCCATCAATCTGATGTTTGGGGCTCCAGAGAGAAACCACCAGCAGAACCAACCCAATCTCAGCCTCTGAGGAGCATCTTGGGGTGGGTAAAAGGACTCCAGCTGCTGCCCTCAGAACTGATTTGGGAATTTACACCATTTCTGCTTTGTCTAAATTCAGAAAATATGGGCATTGGCATAAAATTTAATCTATGGAAACTGACAGACTCTGAAAATTGTGGCTGTTGGAACAGAGAAAACTTCAATGAAAAACCAAACTTGGATTATGCAACTGACAAATCTTATTAGGCTTTGAGGTCTGCCTGTTTCTTGTATAACTGGAGAAAGAAGTTAAAAAATTTCCTCCAGAAATAATCTGGGATATAGAAGTAAAAAAAGATGAAGCATTTCCTCGAAAATTATAATAGTCCCTTTATTGGAATAGAATACTCCAGTTGGCATTTCCACGTGTTAATCTAATTGTGATAAATTGTAGGGGTGATACAGTAATATGATGTACATTTTCATTATTTTTTAATTTGCTTATTATTTTCCACTTTTATTATACAATCTTGCTAATTGCCTGTCTTTAATATTTTAAACACTGTCTAATTAACAAATTATTCTAATACATTCATGAGAACTAGGTTGGATTTATTAAAATCTAATATTTTGGACTTGATCTCATCCCAAATATAACACAGCTTTCTTCATTGCTTTTTTAGATCAGTCATACAATTGTTTCAGAGACTCTGAGTGATAAAAGGAAATTCCCCTTTTTCCATCGGATATATCCCAAAGAAGGATTCCAGTACCCAGCAATTGTCGAAGTGCTCCTCCATTTCAGATGGACCCTGATTGGCCTCTTTGCTTCAGACACAGAAAATGGAGAGAATTTCATGAGGATTTTTCCTCCTGTGCTTGTCAGGAGTGGAATTTGTGTGGTTCTATCACAACTGTTCTCAACAACTGGATACACAGCATACCTCAGGGATTCCTTCTCTAAGTGGAGACAAGTCAACGTCTTTGTTCACTACATAGAACTTGAGTCCATTTGGGGGAGAATCCTTCCTTTCCATTTAACATTTATGCGTCTCCCAGGACCCATTGAAGGGAAAGTCTGGATCCTCACAAGTTTCATGGGGTATAAAATAAACAAGCATAGAAAGCGGAGACTTCTCAAATACATCCATAGTATTTTGAACTTTAATTATGTGGCAAAAGAAAGGCCAAGAGATTCTGCCTTTGAACCCCATTTCTTTGTGGAAGAAAAGTTTCAAGATCCTTATTTCCGCTGTTCTCTTTCAAAGAACGTCTTTTCTGTCAAAGGCCGCAGAAGATGCACCCAGGAAGCCCCACTGGAGACCCAGGAGAAAAGGAACAGGATCCGGGCCCCAAATCACTATAAATGTTACAGTATCATTCAGACTCTGGCCCAGGCCTTGAATGCCGCTTATTCCTCCAGATCGAGGAGAAGAAAGGAGGGAGAAAAAATCTTGGGGTCTCCAAGGCTGCAGCCGTGGCAGGTATGAGGTCCCAATATGGATCCATTAATCTTAGATCCTTTGAAGGGGGAATCCAGAGGAGAAAGAGGGGAACCATCTCAACAGATCTGTCCAATTCAATTACTCAGGGAATAATGGCTCCAAAGAGTAGATACCATGGCATTTTAATATTAAACTCTGCTCATTTGAAAATGCTGTATTTTTTCTTAAATGAATTCCCATATTTGTGGGTTTGTGATAAGCATAGTGGAATTTCCCCTTTGTTCCGTCCCCACTGCAGGTGGGTCTGTGTGCAGCTCAACAGGCAGCTAAACCCCCCCCCCCTTCTCCTCCAGTGAAAGGGAGCCTGGGGTGGATCTGGGTGTTTCATAGGGAGAAAAGGGCAGGGAGAAACTGAGGAAATGCAGAGAGTGAGAATCAAATATAAATAGGAGATAGGCAGCATTAACAATCAGCCAACAAAGAAGCAGCTGAAATTTCTCCAGCGATGCTCCGTGTGAGGGACGGAGGCCTCCGGAGGACCATGTGTCTCGGTCAAACCGGCTGCTTCCGTCTCCTCCAAAGGCTGAGAGAAAAGGGAGTCTGGCTTCAGACCATACTGTTAGGCTGATCTGCCCCCGGCCACTAGGTGGGGCTAGAGCAACAACTGCACAATAGATACATGTGGCATGACAGCCTTTATAAATTTGGAGGAGACCCTGAGACCATCTAGCCCAACCCTTCCTCTCTGCAGGAATCCCAGTTAAAGCTTCTCTCACTGATGGCTGCTTAGTCTTTGCATTCAGACAATCCATGAAGAGGAGACTGAACTTCTCTGCTTCACTGGCTCAGCTCTAAAACAACAAATTCTCCTCTAGGCTTAGTGCCTGCAAGGGGGCCTGGTCCTTGAGTTGGGGTCTCCCCAAACCAGAGTGTTCACTTCCTGAGATTCTTATGGCTGCATTTGCCTTCTTTCCATGAACATCTTCCTGCTGACTCAGATTCTGTTTCCAATTACCATATTTTGCACCTCCCCCCCCCCAAAAGGGGGTGAAAATTTAGGTGCGTCTTATACATCAAATATAGCCCTGCCCACCCTCTGGCCCCCACCCTTTGACCTCTGTCTCCTTGCAAGCAAACAGCAAGAAAAAACAGCTCCTTTCAGCTTCAGCACATCCTATTTAGCACAAGTTGATTGGGTTGGCCTCCCGACTCTCAGCTGATTTGCTCTCAGCTGTTTTGTGCAGGGCTCTGCTGGTTGCTCCAAAGAGGTAAATTGCTGGAGCAGATTTTTTTCCCCTTGTGCTAATCAAACTATGCTGAAAATGAAAGTAAAGCAGGCTGTTTGCTGTTTGCTGCAAGGAGGCAAAATTGCTCAGAGGCAGAGGGAGATTTCTTTGTCTTCTTTTCCTCACCAAAAAAGGTAGGTGCGTCTTATATTCTGAAAAATACGGTAACTACGATTTTGAGATCATTTTCACAAACATACATTTGAAGTTTGGTGTCCCTCATCTTTCTTCCAGTCCATCATTCATGTTCTTATATGAGACTCTGTTGTTAGTCAAGTCCTAGATGCTAAAAATATTTTTTTCTACTGCTTTTTACATATGCCCCCTTCTGTGTGTGCTGATGATAAATATTGTTTCTGGAAACTTGATATTTTCTGGAAACTTAAATTTTATTTTATTCAAAAAGGTAAAATACAAACTTCAAAAAATAAAACTATTGCAAAGACAAAACAAAATTAGATGAAACATTTTTTTAAAAAAATTGTGCATTAAAAACAGATAAAACCACAAAGGCATATATTGTTCCCCAGCTGAATACTGACAGATGAACATTTCTTCCCCTTGCAAAATAGGCCCACAATTATAAACTTCTATCAATATATTTGCAACCACTTGACTTGTCATCTGTCTGCTGTATATAAAAAGTGTAGTTAATAGGCAATCAAAAAAATATATATTTCAAAACTTCAAAACTGTCTGTTATCGGCTATTATATTTAACTCTCAGACAATTTGCAGGGGCTTATTATGTACCACAGACCATATCAATCATTATCTCTAATCCATCCTGAATCTGTTCATGATTCAATATCTTTGATTCTTAATAATAATTCATTTCCTTAAAACTTTAATTAGGATCTTTCCCAGCAACTGCTTTCCATTCCCCAAAGTCACAGGACCTCCTGTAAATTGAAACACGATGACTCTTAAGATTTGTTTTCCAGTTAAATATGACAATCTCCCTCAATCTTCTTGAAAGGATCGAATTCTTCAGTCTTCCGTTCTGTCCACTTTGAGTCTTGAGGGTCCATGGCCTCTCCAGCCATCTCCAAGCAGCCTGCCTTCAAAGCAGAATTCTCCTTCTTCAGGGATGCCAGCAGCAGATTCAGTCCCAGTCCATCCATCCAATCCATCCGATTCAACAATTGTTGCTTGCTTCTGATTATCGTCTTTAAGTTGATTTAAAACCATTGTTATTTTATCAAACTTTTTAAATGAAATTTCAAATAAGGTTTTTAAGTAGAAAAACTTTATATTCTTTAAATTAAATGACATCAAATTAGCTTACTCTAGGATCTACATCTTAGATCAAATCTTGCGTGAAGGGGATTTATGAACTTGACAGTATTAATGATAACATAGAAAAATTGATGTCCAATAGCAAAAAGTTATCCCTAACCTCCAATCCCTGGCCCATTAAATTTTTTTTTGTTTTCCAATAAAAGTTTTTTATTTTCATAATCAAGCATGCAAACATACAAACAAGTAAACATATAAACAATGCATATTCAATCCACAAAATATAACATCTAGTACATCTTTATGTCATCTTCTTATCCTCATTTTTACTTCTCTATTATTACTTCTACCTGTCTTTTGTTATATTAAAAATCACAAAACAAATTCCCCCCCACCCCCCATTACCCTCCCTCCCACCCCCCTCCTCCCGACTTCCCAGAACAAAAACAGGATATAACATCTAACAAACCTAAGCTAACATATACTACCTTACTGTAAATTCCAAAAGAAAAAATTTCCACACACTCTTTAACTCCCCTATTTGACTTTCTTCAACATTACATTTATAAATTCTCTCATAAGATCAACTTAGAGGGGGAAAAAAAAGGAAAAAGATTTTTTTCCTTTAAAGCCTGTCCTTGAAACAACATTATTACAGTAAACTAAATATCCTCTTACATAAACATTTCTTCATGTAATTTAAAGCTATAATAAGTTTTAAAAAATTATCCAATTTTAATTAAACCTTACCCCTCAATACATATAAAACTTTTGAAAATTCTATTGTGTCATCTGAAACATTTAAAATTTCTTAACATATCAACCTTTAAAAAAAATCTGTTATATCATTTTAAACATTAAAATCTCTTAAAATTCTATTGTGTCATCTGAAACATTTAAAATTTCTTAACATATAAACCTTTTAAAAAAATTTCTGTTCTCCATGGCTTAGGACCTGGGTACTTGCAGGACCGCCTACTACCACCAATAGCCTCCCACCGGCCAGTACGCTCTCATAGAGAGGGGCTCCTCCGGGTGCCGTCAGCCAAACAATGTCGGCTGGCAGCCCCCAGGGGGAGAACTTTCTCTGTGGGGGCACCTACTATCTGGAATGAGCTCCCCCCAGAGATACGGAGGATCCCGGATCTGCCCACCTTCCGCCGCGCTCTTAAGACTTTTCTATTTTGCCAGGCGGGCCTGGCCTAACCACTCCCCGTTTTTAGTGTCAAATTTTAAAAAATTTTAAATTATATTAGGGTGTTTTAATTCTGTCCGGGCCAAATTCATTTAATTTGTTTTTAGTTGATTTTTAAATTTTGTATGTATGTATTTTTATTGTTGGCTGTACACCGCCCTGAGTCCTTCGGGAGTAGGGCGGTATATAAATCTAATAAATCTAATCTAATCTAATCTATATCATTTTAAACATTAAAATCTCTTAATAGACCTTTAAATTCAGTAACATATCAGCCAAATATAACCCTAGAAGTTCTATATTAATTCCAAAGCTTTCAATAAAATATCATTTAGATTTTTAGTTGATCATTTTAGTAATGCACTATCTCTAAAAATTATCCCTTTTTAATTTGATCCCTTTGTATCAAACATCCAAAATCTACCAAATATAACCTTCAAGAAATACATCACACATTCTTCCTTTCTTTCTATATTTCTTCCAGTCTTTCTTTTTAAATAATACTTTCTTCTTGTTAGGCATGGCTTGTCCCCCTGCTTTTATTATCAAAAAATTTTGAGATTGAAGTTGCAACTGATGTCTCTTAAAAATCCAGTCCCCTTTCGAAATTGTTTCTTTCACTTTAAAACTCCCATCTCTATTTTTCTTTCTTTTAAAATCAGTCAGTTCATTCCCTAAAAGTTGACTCTGTCCATAAAAACAAGAATTTTCATAATATTTAACAGTCTGCAGTAATGAATTTTTAAAATATTCTCCAACTGGTTGTGTGAAGCCTCCACCATAACTTCTGTTTCCAAAATACTAGACTCCATTTCTCTGACTGCTTCTTCTTTGTTCTCCAAAATCATGTTTAACTGTATGATTTCTTCCTCTTTCACAGCCAGCAGATCCTTACGATGTTCCAACTTCCACTCCTGGATAGTATTTTTAACTGTATCCCTTATGTCCAAAATAAAAAGATCCAAATTGTCTTGCAAGTCCTTTAAAGTCACAATTCGTGTATTTGCTGACTCACCCCCTCTTTCCTTGGTAGCAGCCATACTTCAATTTTAGTTTTATATTTATTCAACTGTCAAGTCAAAGTCCAATTATTTTCCACTATCTTCAAAAATTTATATTGGTTGAAATCCCCATCATAATCTTCTCTTCCACTTCGCCTTTAAATCTACTTCTTGTTATATAGTCCAGTAGCTTTAACAATGTAGCAGGGGCTGACAAGCACTTTCACTAGTAAGTTTCATTTTCCTTAGCGCCATCTTCCCCTTCTCTTTTCATATGGAGTTAAAGCTTGTACTAGCCTACTTCAAATTCCGCTGTCCCGATTTCGCTCTGCCAGCATCCAGAATTCAATTTTCTTAAAATCTTTGAAAAATGTCTTCAAATCTTTATTCATATGCTGCTGGTGTGGTTGCGATGCCCCGTTCTGCCAAGCCAGGCAGACAAGTCCCTAATACGGAGCAATGAGAGGTTACCGGGGAGCTCTCACCCTCCAACCCCCAGGCTTAAAAAAGAAGAAAGCCTGGGGATTTTGGGGAGCTCTACCTAAGCCCCTTTGCTCTTCTCTACCCCTTTTCCCAGGGGGAGAGTTTTTGCCGCTAGACAGCCGATTTACGCTGTTCTAGCAGCTTTTACAGATTTCGGGGCTGGAGCTCCAAAAAAGAAGCTCCGTCGGCAAATTGCAGAGCCACTGGAAGTCCCCCTGGCCCATTAATTGAAGTATATAAAGGTTACCCCTATGCTCTTTATGGAGCAGAAGTCTGGGATTTCTACTCAACCACAGTTCTAGAACAAACACAGTCCCAGCACCTGAGCTGTATTCTGGGTGTAGATCTGGGACATCTGCTGCAGCAGTTAGAGCTGAATTGGGAATGTATACAATTCATCCACTATCCAAGATCAAAGCATATAACCACTGGCACAAAGTCAATGAAATGGAGACTGATAGACTCCCCAAGTTATGCTTACTAGAGCAGATAAAGTCACAGTCACAAACCTCTTGGATCACTAAACTGGTTAATTTTGGAAGTAGCTGTGGCCTTCCTGTCTCTTGCGTAACAGGAGAACAATTCAAAAAAACAGCTGCCCAAAGAATTAAGGATGTAGAAGCACAAAATGACATGGCTATTCTTAGTAAGGTGGGTAACTTGAAATGGCTGAGCAAATACAAACCTACTTTTCAACTAGACAACTATTTAAAATTACAACTGCCAAAACATCTTAGGGAGAGATTTACGCGAGTGAGATTCAAACAGCTGGACACAATGGTCAGATATGGGAGATTCCACTCTAGACCTTATAATGGGCATCTCTGCATTTGCAGAGTGGCAGAGGCAGAAGGCCTGGCTCACATCCTGTTTGATTGCTGCCTGCATAAGAGGGGGAGAGGCAGATACCTTGGTCCATATATCATTCACTTATGATGGCAGTATTTGTATCCTAATTAAGCATATTTGGAGATTAGACAATTATAGAGGAAAGATTCAATGTGGGATATGAAGCAAAGTTTTCTGTTTTTCAAATTCCTGGATGTTCCCATTCTAGTTTCATCCCTTTCTGGAGAAGAATGAATTTTGGAATATTTGTGATGCAAAACTGTACTTGGACCAAAATGGAGAGATAACAGGAGATCTGGTCATCAGAATCTTCTTGGTTCTCCCCAAGGGGGATGTCGAGGAAGGGACTCTGGTGTATTCTCAAAGACAGAGACTTTTTCTCACAAAAGGTGTTCTTTCTTGGCTAAAGTCCCTCAATAAGGTGAGAGAAATTTTGCTGTCTTTCCTTCATTTTCCAAAGCCTGAGGTCCTATTTCGAGTGGGCAAACAGGGGTGAAATGCTACCGGTTCACTCTGGTTTAGGCAAACCGGTGGTAAAAAATACTTTTAAATGGTAAAAGAAGATTCGAAGAATCGTGCAGTACAGTTGTGATCATCAGAACCATTTTTTTTTTACTTTTTAAAGCATTTTTTTACAACTATTCGCCCAAACCGGTAGTAAAAAAATGCTTTAAAAAAGTAAAAAAAAAAGTTTGCCAAGCCCACCCAGTCACGTGACTCCCCCCCCAAACCATGCCCACAGAACCGGTCACAACAAATTTTACATTTCATCAGTGGGGCAAAGCCTGGAGTCTCCAGGGTGGTTGGCCTCCCATGCCAGGTGGTGTCATCTCGTGGAAGCTCTTCAAGAGACGGGACCTAAGTGGAGTGGCTTTGCCATGTTTTATGGAAACCTTTCAAGATCTTACTGGTTAGAGGTTTCTTTCTCCATCATATTTTTACTCTACATTAAAAAAATCTAATGGAATAAAAGCTTCCTAAAATTTTTACAGTAAACTTTGGGGTCTCCAAGGCTGCAGTCGTCTTCTCAGTTTTAATAAGAATATATCATCATACTTTTAAAAAAAATCAATTCCATCTCTCTAGACTTTATTAAATAGAAAATTACTTTATTGTAATGTTAAATTCCGAAAGCAAAAGGAACTAAATGAAGAATCTGCCAGTTGTTTTACCTCCTGCATCTGTTTAGGAGTAGTCAGAGGTTTCATATTTACCCCAATGAAGACCAGAGTCTCCTTGTCTCCATCCATTTCTCCTCCATTTTCCATGGACGGAGAGTCCTAACATCTTTTCTTTGGCATTCCTTGTTTTTCTGCTTAGTCCCTGCCTCAATCCAAATGTGTGGAAAGTTGTCATCCTGGATTTGTCAAGAGGGCTCGAGAAGGAGAGCCAGTTTGCTGCTACGACTGCGTTCCTTGTCCAGAAGGGACCTTCTCCACTCAGGAAGGTTGGTCACACAGAGGAAAATGGGAGGCTTTGTGGAACTGGATCCAAATTAAAAAACAGATTGAATCTCACCTGGTTTTTTTATTTTTAACCTTCACAATTTTTTATCTAAATGGAAATAAATCAAAAAGACTTGGAAGGAGGGGCTGGGAAGAGATGGGAGGAGGGTGTGGCAGACTGAGCAAGCTTTACTAACAGCAGAGGAAACATCTCTTCTGCTATTTAGTTTGGATATGTGTTGCTAAATTTACCTTTCTAGGAACATCTCAGATCTTTGAAACTAGATGAATTGTTATACGTCCACCTTCTGAAAGGCCTTCAGAAGTTGTGGGAGCTTCATCACTGGAGGCTTTCGACAAGACTGCCATTTGTCTGAAATGGTGTAGGGTTTCTGCTTAGGCAGGGAGGAGTGGACTAAATGATTTATAAGGTCCTCTCCAACTCTGTTAATCTGTAATCTGTATATTGGATCCTCCCCTTGAGGATCACTGAGAAGGTGTCACTGGTCCATAATCTGGTGCTGTGGATAGTTATGGGAGGAACCCATTACACAAATAGTCTGCAAATGATTATGTAGATCTGTTCCACTGGTTAATTGTTAATTGTTCTCACTGTTAGGAAATTTCTCTGAATTCCAGGTCGCTTCCAGATGTTACAAGATACAATTCCCCTTTTTCCACCAGATGCTCCCCAAAGAAGAATTCCCGGACCCAGCAATTGTCCAACTGCTACTCCATTTCAAATGGACCCTGATTGGCCTCTTTGCTTCGGACACAGAAGAGGGATAGAATTTCAATAGGACTTTCCTTCCTGTACTTGACAGGAATGGAATTTGTCTTGATGTATCGCAACAATTTTCACCATCTGAACAGACAGCCCCCCTCAGGGATGCCCTCTCTAAGTGGAGACAAGTCAATGTCTTTGTTCTCCTCATAGAACATGTTTCCCCTTGGACCAGAATTCTTCCTTTCCATTTAACACTTAGGTGTTTGCCAAGACCCATTGAAGGGAAAGTCCAGATCCTCATAAATTTTAAAGACTATACAATAAACAAGCGCAGTCTTCTCAAATCCATCCATAGTATTTGGAAGTTTGGTTATCTGTCAAAAAAAAAAAGGCCAAAAGATTATACCATTGAATCCCATTATCTTTGTGGAACCCTTGTCTCCATCCATTTCTACCTCCATTTTCCATGGATGGAGAGTTTTAACATCTTTTCTTTGCCATTACCTTTTTTCTCTTTAGTCCCTGCCTGAGTCTAAATGGAGGAAAATTGTCATCATGCCAGTTTGCTGCTAGGACTGCGTTCCTTGTCCGGAGGGACCATCTTCACTCTAAGGGGTTGCGAAGACATGGGAGGAGGGGATGGCAGACTGGGCAAGCTTTACGAACAGCAGAGGAAATATCTCTCCTGCTTTTTAGTTTGGACTAGGAACACCTGAATTCTTTGAAACTTGATGAATTCTTTCAGGTCCACCTTCTGAAAGACCTTGCAATCCACTGTATATTGGATCCTCCCCATGAGGATCACTGAGAAGGTGTCCCTGGGCCATAATCTGGTGCTGTGGATAGTTATGGGGGGAACTCATTACACAAATAGTCTGCCAGTCATGTATGTCAATCAATCAGAATAGAGCTGGAAAGGAGCTTGGAAGTCTTTTAGTCCTACCCCCTGATCAAGCAGGAGACTTTATGCCATTTCAAAGGAGTGACTGTTGAATGAAATTGTTAAGAAATATTTCCTGAAAAATGCCTGTGGTATCAGCTGTTATCCAAAGATGGTATTTTCTGTAAGATAAAAGGACAGAATATTAAAGAAATATTGCTTTTTTTGCTTTCTCAGATACCAAAAAATGCACCAAGTGTCCAGATGATAAGTACCCAAATAAGGACCGAGTTCAGTGTATCCCCAAAGTTATAACCTTCTTGTCTTATGAAGAACATCTGGGCATCATCCTGGTTTCTTTTGCCCTACTCTTGTTCTTAATCGCAGGCCTTGTTTTAATCATCTTTATTAAATACCAAGAAACTCCCATTGTCAAAGCCAACAACCGGGACCTCTCCTACATCCTCTTGGTCTCCCTCCTGCTTTGCTTCTTGTCTTCTCCTCTCTTCATTGGTCAACCAAGGAAAGCCACCTGCCTTCTCCGACAAACGGTTTTCAGTATCATCTTCTCAGTTGCTGTTTCTTCTCTCTTGGCCAAAACCATCACGGTGGTGCTGGCCTTCCTGGCCACAAAACCAGGAAACCGGGTGAAGAGATGGTTGGGGAAGAGCTTGGCCAACTCCATCATCCTTTCTTCTTCTGCTGTGCAAGTTATCATCTGCTCCATCTGGCTGGGAGTTTCTCCCCCCTTCCCTGACTCTGACCTCCACTCCCAGCCTGGAGAGATCATCCTGCAATGCAACGAAGGGGCCGTTGTCATGTTCTACGTCACCCTCAGCTACATGGGCTTCCTGGCTGCCATCTGCTTCACGGTGGCTTTCCTGGCCAGGAACCTGCCTGGGGCCTTCAACGAAGCCAAGCTGATCACCTTCAGCATGCTGGTCTTCTGCAGTGTCTGGGTGACTTTTGTGCCCACCTACCTGAGCACCAAAGGGAAATACATGGTGGCTGTGCAGGTCTTCTCCATCCTGGCCTCCAGTGCTGGTCTGCTGGGCTGCATCTTCATCCCCAAGTGCTACATTATCCTTCTGAGGCCAGTTCTCAACACAAAGGAACAGCTCACAGCCAGAACAAATATAAAAACATGAGATTTAACACCATTATGTTATTGGAAGAATTATTAAAGTTTCTTTTATTTGAAAGGAGATATTAATTCTTTCCATTTAGATAGTATGCAGGGGTCAAAGAAAATAATTTCTATATGTTTCAAAATGGGAAATTGTTGAATGACTGGAATTCTTCTAGCTCTCTTCCCTTTCAGCTCAATAAAGAGAAATCTGTAAGAGTCATTCAGAGAAATTTGCTGTTCAGCAACAGCTATTGAATGTGATACCTTATAAAAAATAATTTGGGCACTTGTTCCTACAGCTAAAAGTATGTGTGAGAGAGAGTGAGGAGGAAAAGAGGCCAGGAGGAGGCTGTGGGAACCAAGGACCCACCTGGATCCTGATCACCTCCGTAAGAATGCCGGAATGATGTGAAGTGCCATGTTTGACCAGATGTCAGCTGGGGAGGGAAATCTTCATCTCTCTTATATAATTCTTTCTTGATTTCCTGATAAAACCTCCTTTGCAGAAAGTGTTCAGCAGAAGAGCTTCTGGGATTTCAGTTTGGAATTGTTTCTTTTTTGGTGTGTACTTCACACCAAAATAAATAAATAAATAAATAAATGAAAAGTGTAAATAAATTTCCACTGTGTTTTTTTTTCCTCAACCGGAGAATTAAAATAGCAGTTTTCAGGCCCTTTAATTTTCCACTCTACAATTTCTACGTAAAGCATTTTCTTTGCTCCTCTTCCAAGCTTCTCTTGCCTGTGAAGGGCTGGAGAAGATGTCCAGAGAAAGACCTTGAGATTGGGGAGCCAGGAGGAAGTTGAGGGGATCCTGTCTAAAGGCAGCCGCATCACTGACCAGGTCACAAACCTTCAATGCTGCATAATATTCATCCAGGTCCAAGAAGGGGGTGAATGGGAGGTGGGGGGGGGGGACTTCCTGGATTCTAGGGAGAGGCACCCATGGAAGCTGTTCTGCTCTCTAACCACACAGATTGCTGATCAGTTGCTAATAAATTTTTATGTCTTACAATGGCTCCTAATTGCAAACAGAATCCCTTTGCAAATTCCATTCTAATGAGATAAGAAGATAAGAAAAGCTTTGATGGATCAGACCAAGATCAGTCTAAGATCCACAGTGACCACACAAATTCCTCTGGTTCTCTCACAAGCAGAAGGCAGAGAGACTTCTGGCTTTGCCCAACATGGAACAGATATTCCACAATTTTACTTTCCTCCATCACACTACACAATATTGGACACTTGGCCATCTCACACTCTAGGAATCCCCAATTCTGATATCCCAAGAACATTTTTCCTAGTTTCACACCCCCAATCAAAAAGTACTCAGGCAGGACTGGAACAGAGGTGGGTTTCAGCAGGTTCTGACCAGTTCTGGAGAACCGGTAGCGGAAATTTTGAGTAGTTCAGGGAACCGGTAAATAGCACCTCTGACTGGCCCCGACCCAATCTATTCTCTGCCTCCAGAGACCCAGCAGAGGAAATGGGGATTTTGCAGTAACTTTCCCCTGCCACGCTGTTCTGTCCCCATCCCACACACACACACCAGCAGTCGTCCAAGAGTTAAAACCAAACCAGCCGACAAGAATTCCCTTTGATAACGGAATTGGCAGCAATCTAGTGGCTGCCTGCCAAAAGTCTTTACTTACGAAAGGAGGTTTTCTCTCCTCTTTCGTAACATCAAAGTAAGACCACAACAGTTACAGAGTAATTAAGTCCAGTCCAAGAATCAATTCCAGCAAAGCATATAGCAAGAGTCCGGCAATGCAGAATGGCGTGGTAGCTTTCAGCTTTGTTTGTCACAAGACTTGACTGGCCACCACACCCCCTTTTATACCCTGTGGGGTGTGATCCAGTGACTCATCTTAATCCCTGGCACGGCTCTTCCTTTGTTGTGTGTGCTTATCTCTGCACCGCTGTCATGGGTCCAGCCAAAACTTGTTCCTGTCACTATCCAGCTGCGGCTGCTCGGAAGTGCCTGGCTCCTGGCCTATCTCTTGGCCTTCTGAGGACACTGGAGGCATTGCCAAAGAGGAGGGTCCTGGAGAGGGAGGCCTTGCTAACTCCTTCCCTTTCGGAGTCTTCTCCCTCCGATAAGGCAGGCTTGGAGGCCGGAGCCACAACACACGCTCACAAAGCCAAGCCACTAGTAGCATTTTTAAGTTAATTCTTGCTCTCTTTCCTTGCCACACATATTTCCACATTATTTTCTTCAGCTCTTCAAAGTATTTTTTCTCCAGTTGTATTCGTATAGTTTGAAATAAGAATAATATTTTTGGTAATACATTCATTTTTATTAATGCTGTTCTTCTCATTAGTGGTAATTACAAATTTCTCCATTTCTCCAGGTCTGTTTCAATTTGTTTTTTCAGTTTGGGATAATTGTCTTCCTTGAGCGTTGCACATCTTGATGTCAGATGGATTCTCAAATATTTCACTTTCTTCACAATTTGGATGTCCAGTATCTCCCTCATCTCCTTCTTTTGATTTTCTCACATATTTTTAACTAATATTTTTGTCTTATCTTTGTTGATTTTCAGTCCTGCTACTTTCCCATATTCTTCTATTTGCTCTAATAATTTTGGTGCTGTCTCTATTGGCTCTTCCATGATAAACCCCAAATCATCTGCAAATGCTTGTAATTTATATTCTTCTTTTTTGATTCTCTTTCCTTTTATTTCCTTTTCCTGTCTCACTTTTCTATTTAAAACCTCTAATGTCAATATAAATAATAATGGAGATAAAGGGGATCCTTGTCTTGTTCCTTTTCTGATATCTATTTTCTTTGTCATTTCACCTTTGCCCGCTTGGTCTCTCTGTATATAGTTTGGAACATATTTATGAATCTGTCTCCAAAATCCACCATTTTCAACTGTTTTATCATAAATGGCCACAATTCACGTTGTCAAACGGCTTTTGTGCATCTGAAAACAGCAGCGCTATTTGCTTCTCTGAGTGTAATTCATAATATTCTAATTCTGGGGAGCCAGGAGGGGCTCTGAGGGGAGAAGCTCCGGCCTTGGCACTCAGGGGCTCAGCCGGCCTGAGGGGAGACAGGGAGGCCCTGAGGAAACTCCGGGGCTTAAGCCAAGATGGACTTTATTCAAGGAGCCAAAAGAAGAGATTAAGTTCCACACACAGAACAGAACAGAGTCTGAAAAGGGATGAAAAAAGCCAAGAGGAGAATTCTAGCGACATCCATTTTCCTCCTTTCCCTCTTTCTACTAGAGGTTCCCGCCACAAAATGGAGGAGGCTGCGCTTTAGCTGTTCCTCTCCCTGCCTGTAGGGGGCAGTCTATACTCTGGCCTTTAAGCCACACCTGGCCTCTGCAGGCAGTGAAAAGGACAGCTAAAGCTGGAAAAGACCCCGCATCCTCCATTTTGTTGCCCTTTTTGGAGAGGATTCTTTTGCCCTCCGTAAAGAGGGGAGGAGTTAGAATAATGGACAAATGGAGTCGAAAGAGACCTGAGATCTGTCCAACTGCCCAGTGAAGGGTTTACTAGAGCATCTTTCTCAGCCTGAGCAACCTGAAGAGGTGTGGACTTCAACTCCCAGGATTCCAGTCAGCACTCAGGGTCCTTCCTCCACTGGGTCCTTCCATGATTTAGTGGTCCTTCTCACTGCCTGTAGGGGGCAGCCTATACTCTGGCCCTTAAGCCATACTTGGCCTCTGCAGGCAGCGAGGAGGACACCTAAAGAAGGCAAAGACCCCTGTGTTCCTTTAGGTACATTTTCACAGGGCCTTTTGGATATGAGTAATATTTAATCTTTTGTGGTGTTTCCCTCTCAGCTCCCCTTCATCATCTGGGCCTGGAGAGGAAAACCTGGACTCTCTGGAGCTTTAATCCCAGATCCAAGGGCGACATTTCAATCTGGGCTCCATCCCCAGAGAAGGGGCAGAATTGGGGCTCCCCGACCTCTCCAGGCGGCCAAAGTTCCCCCTTCAGAGGGAGCCGCTCTGGCTGAAGCGAATTCAAAGCCCCTTCTGGATTGGCTCATCCATGGATAAGCCCCGCCCCCAGGTGAAGGCAGCCATTGGGTTGTCATTTTGCAAATCTCAGGTCCAGGCCAATCAGAGCCTTGGCTTGTGACATCAGAGGCTCCTCCTGAGCTCATTGGCTGGAGCTCACCATGGCAACCTCCAGCATCCTTGGGGAGTCTGGACCACATCATGGAGGCTCTGCTCAGCATCCCTGGAAAGTGGCTGGATTGGATGGCAGCACTGGGGGCATCGCAGGGCCTCCCTCGCCTGGGCTCCTCAGGAGGGAGAGACCCTCCCCTTTAAGGCAGAATTAAGGAGGGGGGGAGATGAGTGAAATGGGGTCCAACCAAACACGACAGACGTGCTGATACCTGCCGTGTCTGCAGCCTCCATACCTGTCACCAAACTCCTCATCCACCATCTCGAAGGTCCTGGTCTCGGGAAAGGGGCTGGGGCCGGGCGGCTGGGGGGCAGCGATAGGAACTAGGGAAAAAATTGACTTCTGGATGTCCCAGTTGGAGAGTCATTGAGACCCCAAAGCTGGAAACTGACCTGGGGAAATTAACCTAAAAAGGGATTCAGTTGGCCAGATGTAGTTATTCCCCAAACAGACTCAGCCTGGTGATTATTTATACATTTTTATTTTTTATTTTTTAGATGTTTATCCACCTTTATTGAAACAAATTCTTTTTTTATTCCACAGACTTTGCCTGAGACCTCCCAGGATCTCTATCTGGGCTTGCAACCCCTTCCTACTGGAAGGGCCAGAGCTGCCCAAGGGACCCCTGGCCTCTCTCCACAGCTGGACCAAAGATTGTGACATCATAGCCCGTGTCATAGAAGGTCTCCTGGGCTGCTCTGGGTCACCCAAGGGGTTGAGTGCTGAAGGAAAGAGCATTTCCTCTATGAGAATGGCAGGCAATTTCTTACGGCAGATGAGGATAAAGAGGAAGATCTCAAACAGAGGTAGGATGAAATTAAAGAGAGACTTATTATAATACTTAACTTTAGCAGTTAGAATAGTAATTACCCAACCCTGTAATGAAAAGGAAGGGAAAGTCTACAAATAGAGGTAAAATACAATTAAAAAACAGCATTTTCTACTTAAGTTGAGCAGGAAGAGTGAAGAGTTTAGATGCCAGAAATATCAGCTGGCACCTAATATTGGGGAATAAAGAACCCAGATCAAACTATGGCTGAAAAAATGAATGTCTTTAATCGCAGTCAATAAGTTTGTATTTTTAAAGAAGTTGAGCCTAAAATTTTGGTTGCTAAGCAAGAGCGTTGTTAAGTGAGTTTTGCCACATTTTACTCCCTCCATGACATCACCTGGCTCTCACAGTCAGGCTAGGGAAGAGGATCTGAAGGCGTCTGTAATCTTCTAATGTACAGAAGTTACAGTTCAATGGGTGGCAGAAAGTGGACTCTGGGGGGGTTTCCCCAAATGCAGTGAGTGAGGCTGAATGTGTATCGTTTTAGAAGAGCTGTGTGTGTGAGTGTGTGTGTGTGTACATACACAAACAGTATATATAGCAGATAATGTATTTTTTGTGTGCCTATACACACTCTATACTATGTAATATGTATGTACACATATGGCATATGGACATAGGATTACGTAGTGTATGTTGGATGTTCAGTAATAGTAAATAAATAGAGAGGGAAATTGTATCTTGTTGAGGCCTTTGTGGTGAGGAGAGGCCAGGCACCCTAACCCTAACCCTAACCCTAACCCTAACCCTTGACGTGAGTTGCGTCAAGTTAGCCCCGCCCACCCAGTCACATGACCAACCATCGAAGCCCACCCAGTCACATGACCAACCATCGAAGCCCACCCAGTCACATGACCACCAAGCCATGCCCACCAATCAAGCCACGCCCCCAGAATTGAATCCCACCACTGCATGGACAGGCATGGACAGATACACATTCCCCTCACTTTTCTGGGCTATACTGTTAAAATTTAGAGTACTCCACTCAAAACTCAAAACTCCCCTTACTACCCTGTTCCAAACGGCCAAGCTCCAGGAAAAATCCACCCAGAGACTCAATGGGTCCGTCCAGCAAGGGAGGATTACTCAGGGAAGGTCCGTTCTTTCTTTCTAGCTTGGAATCCCATCTTGGGGAGCCAAATTGTTGGAAGAAATATCCATCTGGTTCAGTTCCAAGCCGGGAGGAAGGCCCTGGAGAGAAAAAGGAGGCTGGAAGCTGATTGGAAAGAGGGTCCATTTCTTGATGAAGCAGAACCACGTGGTGGTTTGTGATTCTGGGCAGCTGACCATGTAGAGTGGAGAGTCAGGGATATTGATACCTTCTCTTGGGCTTTGAACTTGAGCTTCCTGTTCCTGTGCGGGAACATGTATTCTATTGGCTGTTGCCAGACTCCAATGGGGCCAAGTGGGGTCATGTTTGTCTGAGATAAGTTTGGTTGAAGTTTGCTGGGTGATGCAATGTCCTTAGGAGATTTTGCAATGCAGGGAGGTCTGCTACTGGATAATCTTATTATGTCCTGGAGGGTCACGTCTTAATCCCCTCACCCTGGAGCTGAAGGTCTTTTGTCTTGTAGATAGGATGGCCCAGTCTTTCTTCATGGGCACCAAATATCAGCTGGGGAGAGGGAGCGAGTTTCTGTCTTTAGAAACATGTTTCTCCTTTAGAGAAATATAATATTCTGCCTTTTTAAATATTTCTCAAAAGATTTCATTCTTCTAGGAGGGGTGACTTCCCTCAAGTGGATATGGAATGTCTACACACCTCTGATGAAATGCCCAAATTTTGACATGTAAAACAAATCATCCCAAAATAAATCTCTTCGTTTCCCCCCCCCACACACCTTTAATGTAAAGTGTATATTATACAATTCAACTGAAAAATGGAAATCTTTTAGGAGGAAAAATGAGAACACAAAATTTACAGGAACGTGGCTGTATAAAGAGGCCTCCTTTAAATGAATCCTTTGTTGAAACTCCTTTGGATTTTACGAGAGCATCCAGTCTTTTGGCCTTAGAGCCGATCTGCATGGCACATCCTGCCTTGGAAATCTTTGCCCACTCTTCCTTGCAAAAGGGCTCCAAAATTGTCAGATTTTGGAGCATTAAACCTTAATATTTAAGTCACTAATCAAATCCCTTAAGACTACCCTGGAGGTGTATCTAACGTCCCTCAAATTGGCCATTTTTACGGAGCCTTTCTAAAAGACCCAATAAACGGTGAAAGGATTGTTGGTAGAAATAGCAACACTGAATTTATACACCGACACAAACATAAAGGTATTTTTAATATTTTTCAATGGAAGAAAATGTTTGATGAGTCAAGTAAAAAACTTAAGGGTCTAATTTCTCTCTGGTTTTCCTATTTACAGCAAAAGAAAGCACAAGTCGTTCTCCCTGAGTGAGGAGCTCCTGCGTCAAAATGCCCAGCTTTCAAAGAAGAACGCAGAACTCTGCAGGGAGGTGGAGGAGAAACTGCGGAGGTGAGAAGCCCTGACTTTCTCTCCCAGGATTTCCTATTCAATTCTCCTTAGCTCCCTACCCTGGACACACATTACACAAGGTTCTGCCTTGAATTACGTTGCCTGGATGGGTAGGAGACATCATGAGTCTCTTGACAGGGACTTTTCCTGGCCAAATCCTCTGAATTTAGGAGGTCCTTGCTTTGATCTCCTCCTCTGCTGCTCCCTGACCTCAGTTCTCGGCTCCCACCCAGTTCTCACCAGTTCAGTCTTCTCCCCCTTCTGTCCCCATTAGAAAGTTTGGAAATGGTTTTGAATTGGTTGGTGCCTTTTCTGGTATGAAAACCAAAAAAGAAAAAAAAGGGTTTTAAGATCTGAAGATTCCTTTGTGGTACTTGTAGATTATGTAATGCTAAATACTGAAAATAAACATTCATTCATTTGCACTTAAATAATGTTGTGAAGCCTGAAGAAGCGAATCAAATCCCTTCAGAATATGCTGGAGATGTAGATAGGATCTACTGATTTGTCAGTTTTCCTGAGCATTTCTGAAGTGCCTAATAAATCAGTGAAATAATTCCTGCTTTGGTTCCTGTGAAAAGAACCAAAAGTTCTTCTCACAGTTTGTTTCTGTGGTAACAGAAATGGCAAAACTCAAGTAATGAAAAAGTAAGGCTAGGGAAAACAAAGAAAGTGCCAGGCATTTTAGTTTTCTTTTTAAAAGTATTTGATGATTCAAGGGAAGACCTGAGGGGGCTCATTTCCCTCTTGTCTTCCTATTTTACAGAATCCAGATGTTGGAACTCCAAAACCTCCATTTCTACGGCAGGGTCCTGAAGGAAGCTGGGCAGAACCAGGAGCTCCTCGGGGAGAACCAAGAATTGCAGGAACAACTGGACAGGTAAGAAATACCGTGTTTCCCCGAAAATATGACCTACTGTGAAAATAAGTCCTAGCCTGATTTTTTGGGGTGGGCTTAATATAAGTGAAGGGGTGGGCGTGGCCAGCATAGGAGGCAGCCCTTCTCTTCCCCAGTCACTTCAAGGCTGGATCGGATCTCTCTCTCTCCCTCTCTCCCTCTCTCTCTTGCAGTGGCGGAGTTTCAGTGGCTGGCCGGCTGGGCGCTTCTCACTCACCCTGCCTATTGGCCCAGCTACTGCTGGGGATGTCTTGACTGCGGCATGCCCCGTACTGGCTGCCAAGCAGCTGCCCCTGTTGCTGCTGGTGTCATGGGGCCTCTCTGCCCTCCTGGCAGCTCTGCTCTCAGCAGCCCTGCTGGGCTACCAGTCTGCCAGGGCCCCTTTTTGAGCAGCCGCCGGTGGAGCTGTGCTGTTAGGTTTTGAGGTCATCTCAAATAACTTGCATTTCAAACAGAATCTCTGATGAAAATCTTTCATTTATTGAGCATGACATTCCATCTCCAACTCCTCGCAGCCAACACTGACTTCCGGCCGCGAACCCCTCCCTTCCTGTCTCCACTCCTCTGGTCTCATTGGCCATCTTCCAAATCACTCTTTCCCTAATCTACCGCTCCAGCTCAAAGGAATTGCCCCCCTCCCATCCCATCTCCTAGCGGATATTATCTCCAGGGAAAATAAGTAGGTGAAAAGTCAAAACGTCTCTTTCCAGATGTCCTTCTTCTCCTTCTTATGTCAGCACTGGGGTGAATGCGGCTTGGAGCGCTGACACCTATGTCGCTTCGCCCACTGCTGCCTTTGGGCTGCTAAGCGCTGGCCTGCCTTCTTATTCGGTGCTGCAGGCATCGGGCTTACAGCCATGCTGAGCCTGGCTCACTTCGGGCCCTGACAGGTGCTGTAGCTCTCTTCTCATCTCTGCATGGAGTAGCTCTAGCGGAAGGTAATGGAGGCTGCTGGGCCCAAAGAGCGCCAGGCTCAGCGTAGCTGTATGTCCGGAGCTTGTAGATTGAGGCTGCAAAAGTGGCCCTGCTCCTTGGAGCTGGTGGCAGGAGCCCACCCACACGCAGATCAGCTGTTTCACAGAGGAAGCTGCTGGTAAGACAGTTAGGCAAGGAGGTGTGAGGGGCAACTCATCCCTGCCTCCCGGTACTGGAAATAAGACCCCCCCCCCAAAAAAAGAAGAAGCCCTAGCTGTTTTTTCGGGGGTCAAAAGGAAATAAGTGTATATCTATGTGTATCTTATGTTTATGTATATAAGATAAAAGCAAATGCAGGGTAAAAATAATTAAGAACTTAATTATGCTTGGTGATGGGAGCAAAAAACTTAGAAGGCTAATTTCTCTCCGGTCTTCTAAATCTACAGAAGAGAAGCGATCATAGGTGTGATGGGGAACGAGAGACTGGAACTCCAGCGTAGAATTGAGAGCCTTGTAGTTGAGAAAAGGGCTTTGATGGAAGAAAAGGAGAACATGAGAAAGGACTTCACGGAGCGACTGAGGAGGTGAGACACGGATTTCTCAGACTATCCACGGCAGAGACGGAGAAAGTAGAGATTTCCTGATCTCTACTTACATTCAAAACTTTATTTCTTTCATCGAGCAAAATAAAATAACCTTAGAGCCAAAACATGATTCCAGGATGAAGAATCTGCCCTTAAGCGATGGAAGAATTAGAAAACTTACTACTAAAATTTATTGTACTGCAATAAAATCCCTAATTTTGTAAAATAAAGTTCCAAAAGAAGAAGAAAAAACCCTTAGTATGTATATTATTACTATTGTTGTTCTTGGGCACAAAATTTCCCGTATTCCTACATATACTATTAATTCGCATGGATGAAGATTTACATAAAATGACAGTTGGTGTTTCCGTGGGAGAGAAAATTTCCCTCGCGGTTGCTGTGCCTATTGGTTGGCTTCTGGCTTGGATATTTGAACAGGCCAATCAGAGCGCAGCTCCTGACTTTGAATCTCCCGGGCTTTTGTAAGGGACTCTGACCCACTCTAGAAGGAGCTGCTCCCCAGCAGGAAAGGCCGTCCTGGGTCAGAGACGCAGCTGGAGTCCCTCTAGCCTCCTCCTGAGGAAGGGAGACCCGCACTCCGTCGCATGGAGCGGCTCCAAAAAGAGCCGAAGGAACCTTGCTAAAAGGAAGATGACTACTGACACTCTTTTATAGAGTCTGTTTTATTCGTTTTATTAAACCAGTTTGTTTTAATCTCTCCTCTGACTCGTTTCTTTGGTGCATCGCAAGCGGATACAAAACCTCCACAACAAACTCCAGATGATTTTCCTCTCTCCATCCAAACTTGAGCTCATCACTTGGATGCTCACTTTTGTTTAAAGTAGTGATTGAAATGGTTGTCATGGCCCCTGCCCAGCCCAGCCCCATATTTTTATAACCACTCATTGATACACAATTCCTGATCCTTATAGAAACAAATGAGGTTTTTTTTTAGAATTGGTAAATGTTTCTCACATTAAAAAAATCTTTTTCTTTTTATGATAGTTCCATTTTAATTATTTTGAATCCCCTTTAATGGCCAGAGAAAAATTAGTCCTTCTACAAATAATGGTGTGTTTGTGACTCTTAACTCTGGTGGAGAACTATCTCCATCCCACCTTCTCAACACTCATTCAATGTCAGGGTGATGAGTATCTACCATTTGCCTCTGGATTTGGATCTGGGTTGGCTTGAGACTCAGTCAGATGGTGGAGACAAAGAGAATTAAATTGGGAAAAAAAGGGATTTTCTTGCTTCTATTCATGATGATATAAGAATAACATGAGCATTTTGTGCAAAAGAGTTTCTCTATTAGTGACTTTAATATACTATGGTGTATTTTTGCCATTCAGTTGGTGGGTAAGGATCCCCAGCGCCTGCACAATCTCACACTTGGCCACAACCTCCCTGACAACTATCAGAATCCACTTGGCCCTTCAGAGGCCTTGCTGGACGTGCTCTCTACTGGAGGAGCCCCTGTTCCCAGGGACGGTTGTGGGAGGAAGGACAACTTCCTCTGGCTCCTCTGGATGCGGCTGACAGGATGGGCATCTCCATCCAGATGTCCACATTAGTGGGAATTGACAAAGCTACAGGAAGTCCTTGATTTATATCCATTCATTTTTGCGACAGTTCCAAGTTCCACGGCCATTAAAAAAAGCCGTCTATGATGGGTCCTTGCACTTACGACTAGTGCAGCATCCCCTTGGACACAGAGTCGCTATTTGGGTGCCTGGCAATCAACAAGGATTTATGACAAGTAAAGTCAGGGGGCGAAATGGTGTTTGCTTCATGACTGCAGAATTCACTCAACAACCCCAGTGATTCGCTTAACAACGGTGGCAATAAGCATTGTAAAATTCAGCACAACTCACTTAGCAACCGCCTAGCTCAGCAATGCCATGTCTGGTCCCAATTCTGGTTGTAAGTGGAGGACTATCTGCAGGATGCAGCAGCAGGCTTATTTGGACAAGCTTAAGCAGGGCTGGGAGACCACCAGGAAATGCCAGGGGTAGGTTGAGGAGAAGGCAGCGGCCAACCCATCTTGCAACCTATCAAGAAAAGGTGGGGCTTTAGTGACTTTGAACCAATCAGTAAGTGACTCTGAGTTCTAGTCCTGCCTTAGGCGAAGGTAGCTGGGGGCTTTGAGCCAATCACCTGGAGGCCCCGATTTCAATTCCCAAGGCCCAGCTAGGACTTCAGGGCCAGACTCTATGTTGCCCCCCACAGGCCGTGAGTCTCAGCTGCACCCTGGCAAGAGGGAGGGGCTGTGATGGGGGGAGGGGCTTTCTGTGTCCAGGAGTTTCTGTCCTTTGCTCTCGGATGCGGCTACTCGACCCCAGAAACACCTGTGGGGGTGGGGGGTGGGGGGGTTGGAGGTGTCAGATATTGCCTGTATGTGATGCACCAGAGACTAAAAGGGATTAAGTCTTTACAGACATCACATGTGACTATCTCAGCCAATGAACTGCTAAAAGGGCCTGGGGAAAGGAGTGGGGAGTTGGAGGGAGAAGTCTGGTATTAAGAGGGAATTATAGGTTTTGTGGTCCAGGATATCTGTTGGAGGGCAGAGTTTTGGGGTTGTTCTAGTGTTTCTTTCTCTTTTCCCTCCCTCCCTCTCACACACAAACTACCACAAGTCTCAGAATAGAATATTGATAACTAAAGAGCCCAGCAAAGTGACATCTCTCTTCCACATCTGGTGGAGCCCCAAAGGTCCCATTCCCAGCCAGTTCCCATTGGAAGAGGGAGAAAGATCTTACCCCGTCACATCTGGAAGGCCCAGGACCCCCAACCCTTCTACACGATAAAGAGGGGCTTGCGGGGGAGGGTGAAGGGAGTCAAGAAGAAACTTGCACCCCTTGGAAGAAAGCTGAGCTCTCATTTGGGAAGATGGAAAAAGGGGATCTTTTGGGGGGTGACCCTGACAGGCAGAAAGAGGGCTCCCTTTGCCCCCTCTCTTCTTTTCCCCAGGGAAGCCCCCTTTGATGGGAAGGGATCCAGGCAGCCCTGATCTTCAGTGGGGAGGGAAGTCCAGAGTCTCAAATTGTTCAGTGAAACGTTTTGCTTGAAGCCAAGTTCTCCAGCAGGAAAGTTTTCCATTCTGGGCCTTCGGGGAGAAGAGAGAAGCTGCCCCCGACTCCCTGGATCTCTGCCCAAAGTCTCTCCTAGAAGATTCGGCTAAAGAGCAGAGAGAAAACTCGGAGGATAATAATTCTCCCTCTCAGGAGGGATCCCTGGATAATTCAATGACTTCTTGAACTCCGAGATCGTTGGGCGTTTCTCTGGAGGGAAGTGAGAGGGAAATAATCCCCATGTGGTTCATAATGATAGAGCAGAGATGGAATTAAGTCTGTCATCTAGAATTGAGAGCTTTGGGATCTACAACCTTGAAATTGGCCCCAGAGGGAATACACGGCACCTGTGGCTGAAGATAAAAAGAAATGTGACATTTGTTGGCATAGCAATTAGAGAGAAAAGCTCAGGGGCAGTTAATGCCCAAGCATGTCACGGATCTCAAATGGCTGCTTGTTGAGTTGGAGCCAAACTTTACTTTACTTTGAAAGCTGATGCTCAATGACAAAAGGGCTGATGCAATAGTGTGGCCTGACTCTAAGAACTAAATGAAAAAATAGTGAAAAACTACTTATCAGAACTTTGCAAAGTTGGAAAAAAACCCCACATGCACAGACAAACAGAGGGAGGGAGAAGTGAGAGAAAAGCAAGTGAAGAGAGATGGAGAAATAAAGGAAGCAACTCATCCATGGAAGGGAGGGAGGGAGGGATATAGAAAGCTGTTATGCAAAACCCCCTTAAAACTTCAGAGTACATAAAAGAAAAGTGGGGACAGGGGGAGGGGGAGGGGGAGGGGAGGGGGGCTGGGGAAACTTAATAAACTAAGAAAGGTCAAAATATAAAGAATCTTAGTGCATTATATGAACCTGGAATTGACAAGAAAAAATAAAAATAAAAACTTCCATCCACTTTATAATTTTCTGCCTATATATTCAACAATATTCTCCACAAGTTGTCACTTTCCTGCTTCTTAATGAGCTGTTATCCAAAATTTAATATTGCTAGAAAAAGATGGGAAATGAAATTTCACTTCAGGCACAAGTAATTTTAAAGTCAGCTGCAATCAGGATCGATATATGGGATTCTGATATAAAACAGAATTCCGAACAGGCCCCACTCTTAACATTGGGCAGAGTTGAAGGGCACTGATGGCCTCCTTGGCATTAGAAGACAGGCAAGACGAGAGTTCAATGGCATTGACTTCAAGTGGCCCCAAACTCCATAACTCTGGGTGAGCTTCCCAGCAATCTCTGGAGACAAGAGGCCACGTTGAAGGACAGCAGAAGTCAATTGTCTTATTCTTGAACTATCTTCCCCAGCATCACTTCCTACATCCTCATAGTGGATTGAGGATTCTTCCTTCCCTTGCGGCCCTTTATTCATTTTTTTCATTGCGGCTGCAGACTTTTGGGATGCTTCGGTTGCAGCGCTTCTTCCATAGCCTCTTGGAAAGTTATCCTGGGCTTAGCAAGTAGTCGGCTTTGTAGGGTGAGATCCCTTAGTCCCAATACCAACTTATCTCTCATTGCCTTGTCCAGGTTGCAGAATTCACAAGCAGTGGCTATTTCGCATAAATTTGCCACAATTTCGCTTATTGATTCTCCCTCCCTTTGGTCTCTCCTGTAAAACTCGTGCCGTCTCAGAAGGGATAAGGCTTGGGGTGCGTAGTGTGCTTTCAGGATGCCCTGGAGTGTCGGCCAGGTCATAGTTCTCAGTTCTGCTGGACAGGCTAAAGTTTTCACCATTTTAAAAACAGCGGCTCCACAGTGCAAGAGGAATAGCGTCCTTTTCCTCTGTTCTGACAGGCCCAGCAAGTCGTTTGCTTCCAGGAACATGTGGAATCACTCCATGTACGATTCCCTGTCTTCTCCCGCTGGGTTGAACCGTGTAGGTAGAATTATTGAAGACATCTTGTGCTGGCCGTTGTATTTTCGATGGCCGTTGATTGCCACGTGGAGGTTTCAGCAGCCTAGTGTCCTATTGTCCTTCTGAGATCCCACCTTCGTCGCCAGTGGTGAGTAGTGGTTGCAGACAGAGGAGGCAGGACACGTTCGGCAGTTTAAATAGCTTTATTCGGCTCCAGTACAGCAATGGCAATGCGAGCCGCAGGAGCCCCTTTTAAACAGAACTGTCTGCGGCTTCAGCCACTGACGCGCCTTTAATTTTCCCGCTCCAGCTACTCGCTCCTGATTGGTTCCTGCATTCGTCTATTCAATACTTAACAAGTTCCTTTATTAGAGAAGTCATATTGGCACATCTGGGAAAACCCGAATCTGAATTCCTGCATTTTCCCAACCCCTATACTAAACTCAATCCCTGCCCCTGTCCACTGTCAAGCCCTCACATGTACCAATCAGGGTCCTGATCCCCAAGTCACCCCGAGTTCAGGAGCTTGCCCAGGTGTTAGCAAGTGTCCTTGGTCCCACGGGAAAGGAATGTGGTTGTGACTATTCTCTGGCTTCACCCCCTTTCTCCCTCCCGATTCCCATCACAGGCCTCTCCGCTGTGGCAGCCCTGAAGATTCAAAATGGATCCAGGGCTGATAGCCTGGATGATGCCACAGGACCCCTCTCGTCTTTCTGGTGCAGAGCTAGTTCATCCTTCTGGTGCATCCTGGAGAAGCTCATGAGCACAAACGAAACGGACTATGATCCTTTCTGGCCTTGGTAGCGTCAAGACCGAAGTTGCCCCTGAGACTAAGCTGTGAGAAGCACAAAAATAATCCATAGAGCGACATGCCTTAGGGCCACAAAAGGTTATGGGGTACCTTCTAACCTCCGAATACTGGCCTACAATTTGAAGGTTACAGTTGTATTCCATTGTCAGAAATTTCCCCCCATCTTTGTTCTTTTTCTTATCTTGGGAGACCCAGGATTGTTGGCTATGTAAATATCCATCTGGAATTGTACCATTTTCAATCAAAGGCTCCAACGAGGGACCCACACGCGGGTTAAAGCTGGGGTGAAATCTAACATTTGTTACTACCGGTTCTGTGAGCGTGGCTTGGGGGGGAGGGGGGGTAATGTGACTGGGTGGGCATGGCCAATTTTTTTTTTACTTTTATAACTATCTTTTACATTTAAAATCGTGTTAAAAAAGCCTTTCAAAAGGCTCTGACGATCCCAGCTGAGTTGCCTGATCGGATCATCAGAGTTTGGCTCATCACAGCCACTTAAAAGGAAAAAAAGGCTCAGCTGGGCATGGGGGGTGGGGGCAGGGATTTTTGCTACCGGTTCTCCGAACTGCCCACCGCCATCGCTACCTACTCGCCAGAGCCGGTCCGAACCGGGAGCATTTCATCCTTGCAGTAAAGTCAGTGGGCGAAACGGGTTTTGTTTCATGACTGCAGGATTCACTCAACAACCCCAGTGACTCACTTAACAACTGTGGCAATAAACATTCACTTAACAACCTGGCTTAGCAATGGCATTTCTGGTCCCAATTCTGGTCGTAAGTTGAGGACTGCCTGTAGGATGCAGCAGGAGGCTGATTTGGAAAAGCTTAATCAGGGCTGGATTTAAGCAGGGTTGGGAGACCACCAGGAAATGCCAGGGGTAGGTTGAGGAGAAGGCACTGGCCAACCTATCTTGCAACCTATCAAGAAAAGGTGGGGCTTCAGTGACTTTGAGCCAATCAGTAAGTGACTCAGAATTCTAGTCCTGCCTTAGGCGAAGGTGGCTGGGGGCTTTGAGCCAATCACCTGGAGGCCCCGATTTCCATTCCCAGGGCCTAGCTAGGACTTCAGGGCCAGACTCTATGCTGCCCCCCACAGGCAGTGAGTCTCAGCTGAACCCTGGCAAGAGGGAGGGGCTGTGATGGGGGGAGGGGCTCTCTGTGTCCAGGAGTTTCCTCCTTTGCTCTCGGGTGGGGCTGCTCTACCCCAGAAAGACCCCGGGGGGGGGGGACTTGGGGTTCTGCTGGAAGATGAGGCAGCAGTGGGGACCAGCAGGGCCTTTGCCCAGAATCCGCCCTGCCTTAACATTGACAATGGTTAAGGCAGCAGGCTAGGAAGCAAGAGATCCTGAGTTCAAGTCCTGCCTTAGCCCTGAAAGCCTGTTTGCTGACCTCAGGACAGACATTCTCTTTCAGAGAAGCCCACCTCACAGGGTGATTGTTGTGGGGAAAAGAGAAGGAAGAAGAAAAGTTGGACATGTTCACCTCCTTTAGTTATTTGTAAAAGTAATAAAACACTGGGGAAAAATATAACAAAAATAAAAACTGTCTTTCCTGCTTCTGTTTGCCTGGAATCTGTCCTAGCCTTGTGCAGATATAGGAGTTTCTCTTCTCACAAGGAGGAAGAGGGTTTTTAAAAATCATTCCTTCCAATTTCACTCACTCTGTTTTTTGCAGCCTTTGGGGGCACCAGTGGGGGCATCGGACCCCCTCCCAGCCCTGGGACACAGCAGGTTTCTCTGTTTCTTTGGGAAAGATTCCTTCCCCAATCAGAGTCTGCTGGAGCCCCATCATCCACTTCCCTCCCTGCCTGGGATCAGCTGAATTCCTCCATTCAGACAAAGGGAAAAGGGAGTTTGCACAGAGCCTCTGGGTCAGTCTCCATTCTTCCACACAGAGGGTCCCTCTCACTCTGCAAAGCCAAATTCCCCCTCAGTTCCTGGATACTCCAGACATCACTCGGCTGAGCTCACAGGAGGGCCAGGGAGGCTGAGAAATTGACACTTACAACTGTCCTCACCTTTTACATTTTGCGCCCTATCTTGTCACCGTGGTGAAGGGAAGCACCGCAATTGTGAAATGAGTGGCACAGTTGTTAAGAATGCTCAATGGGCATAAATGTGTGGACAGTCGTAAGTACGAGGAATGGTTAATAGTGCGAGGACCGGTCAGAAATCACTTTTCTCAGCCCTCTGAGTAGTCCCTATGCACATAGCCATGCCCACCCAGTCACATGACCAACTAGCTACACCCACCTGGTCATATGACCAAGCCACGCCACCAAATAAGCCACACCCACAGAACCGATTGTTAAAAGATTTGAATCCCACCACTAGTTAAAGATGCTGTGTGATCCTAATCACATGGAAAGTAATCAAACCAGGCTCTTAGTGCCCATAAAGGATTAAAGATAAAACTCCTTTCAATACTCAGGAAAGAAAAACCCCGACTCCCTTTTCATAGAGAAAGGGGCTTTTACTGAGTATGAACTGAATGCAACCAGAGAAAAGCAAAAGGCGTGAAAATTACATATAGGAAACATCCCTAAAACCCCTCCCCCAACCATCCAGCCAGGATTATCCAATCCACATTCCCCCCAGGGTTCATGTGGGGTGCAGCGCCCGATGGTGCCATCCTCCTGCTCTGCCACAACGGTTGACCTTGAGTAGTTATCAGCTTCAAAGAAAACTTTCTCTTCTCTCCTCCACCAGCTCCCTTCCCCCCTCCCAGGCATTGCAACAGCCCCCCCTCCCCCCGTTACAATGGCAGCCGAGCAAGCAAGCAATGAAAAAGCGGAGGCTGACACTCCCGGAAAAACCCTTGTGGACAGTTTCCCTTTCCTCAGAAGACAAGAAACGGCTGTTCCCACCCCTGGAATTTCCCAACCTCTGAGAAGTTGGCTACACAATTGGGAAGAGCCCAGAAGACTAGGAAAGCCATCTTCTCTCAGATGATTGACAGCTGACTGACAGTTGAGCTGGAGGGATGACATCATCCAGCCAGTAGAATCCCAAGGAGATGAGAGGCCTCCCTTGGGATCCTATCCAAGCTCCCCTCCTCCACCTTTTCTACTCACCCCAAGGCCAGCCCAAGGCCTCTGGGAAACTACGGACAGACCCCCAAAGCTCCTAATTTCTCCCCTTTTGGCCCAGAGGGCCTGGCTCTTTTGTGGTAGACTGCCTCTTCCTATGGAAGCTCAGCTAAGCTAGAGGACTGAGCAAGACTCACTGAGGCAGCTCTTGCTCAGCCTCCAGTTCGATTCCCTTTGTGTTGAGATGCTGGGGGGGGGGGGGTTGTGTGCGTGTGCGTGTTGTTGTTGTGGCAACATCCCTCTGTCAGCTCCCTGTGTTTTTGCTCCTCAGGTCCAGACCCTTTTTCTGGGGGCCAAAGTCTCGTTTGATGGTTTTTAAGGGCAGAGAAAGGGGAGAAATTCTCTGCCTGGGTTTTTAAATGCAGACACCATTTCTAATAGCCTAATGGAGCTGAGCCCCAAATCACAGGACCTTCTTTTAGAAGGGATCCAGTGGGGGGGGGGGATCCAGTTGTATTCAGAGAGCCAAAAGATCCCATTTTGCCTTTTTACCCAAGAGGCCTGGATCTTCCCAGGTAGATGGTCTGTTATAGATTGGGTCCCTATAGCTGTCTGAAGGGCTGCTAAAGTGACTCTAGCCTTTAGATGAGCCTCACTCTTAACTCCAAGTCTTTTGGGGGGAAATGTCACATTTCTTCAGCCACAGATGCCGGGTACTCTCTCTGGGGCCAGTTTGAAGCATGAGCTCCCAAACGTCTCAATTCTAGATGACCGTTTTAATTCAATCTCTGCTCCTATTATTTTGAATCACATGGGGATTATTTCCCTTTCATTTCCCTCCAGAGAATTTCCCAACAACCTCTGAATCCAAGAACTACTTGAATTATCCAGGGATCCCTCCTGAGAGGGAGAATTATGGTAAAAGTTTCAGCTCTGCTCTTTCGCCGAATCCTCCGGGGAGACTTTGGGCAGAGAAATAGGGAGTTTGGGGACAGGCAGAGTCTGTGCTCTTGAATCTACGTCTCTCTCCTTTCCAGATGAAGCTGAGTGTTTCTCTGTGTTTGAAGAAGGAAAGCAACTGGATCATATTCCAACTTGTGAGAGTCCTTTGAATTCTTCTGCTTCTTCTTTAGAAACAGGAAAGGGATTCATTGATTCACCCCATGAATGATGGACCTCCTGCTTCTGCTTCTGATGCTGCTGGTGTCCCATCCAGTCTCTGGGAAGCTGAGAATGAAATGCCCGCTGAGTTTGGGGCACCAGGATGGAAAACCTCCACAGAGCTTTTACAGCCCAGGAGACCATCTAATCAGTATAGTCACCAGTGGGAAGGAAAGATTGCATACAAAGTTGCTTTTCAACGTGGCTCCTTCTCTTCAGCTTGTTTTCTATGATCCATAAGTCATTGAGGGTGATGGAGTTGCACTCCCTCCATTCTAACATTCTCCTTCTTTTCTATTTTTTTTCCCATTTATTCCTATATTGGGGAATATATCTAATTTCCTGAATGATTTTGATTTCCACGGCTTCTCTCTTTGGTCCGATTTTGAGAAAGAGACTCAAAAAGGGGTCTGAAAAAAAGGTGAAAGGCCTGCAGATTATTTTCTTCCTTCAATTCAATCCTTAATTTATGACTTGGATAATGAATTTTATTTAAAGTAGTGGTGGAATCAGTTATAGTTGCTGTACTCAGATCATTTCAATATTTGTGTAATTGATCATTGCTTTTGGATCAATGCTGGTTTAAGGCTCAGTAGGTTTGTGGAGGATTATATATATTATATATAACAAAAGTATTTGTTGTGGCTGTTGATTATAATAACTTTGTTTTCAATAGGACTTCTTACGAATTTTTTCCTTGCTTACTATACATTTTCAACATTCAACTGGCCAACAAGAATTCCCATCTCTTGCACAATCTCACACTTGGCTACACCATCCATAACAACTATGTGAGCACTTTCCACACTTCAGATGCCTTGCTGGACATTCTCTCCACTGGAGAAGCCAATGTCCCCAACTACAGCTGTGGAAGGAAGGAGAACCTCCTGGCTCTTCTTGATGCAGCTAGAAGGGACATCTCCATCCAGATGTCAACATTAGGAGGCACCTACAAAGTCCCACAGGTTTGTGTGTGTTTTTCTCCATCTGGTTAACTGAATGGCGGGTGGTGGTGAGTGAGAAATAGATGCAATCATGTCTTCTCCATGGAATTCAAGAGCTGCTTTTTCTCCATATTCTCAATATTTTACCCCATTATGTTCATGTTGAGATTAATCATAAAAGGCCTGAAATGCAAGCAATACATTCCCTGGAGAAGATATTCTAACAACTAGAATTTAACTAATCAAAAAATATCCCTGATTGTTGGGCATCTATTGGCACCTTCATTTTCACAGATAAATAAGGCCTGCTCCATCCAGTCGGATTGAAGTTGGCTATATTAGCATTTTATCCATCTAAAAAGTGGAATAAAAATTACTCTAGCAATTATAGGCCAAATAGACTAGCAGATATTGTGGCTAAAATTTATGCCATGATCCTCTTAGTTAAACTTGAGAAAAATTCATTCCTTGCAGAAGGTAGAGTTAAATGCTATATAGATTTTGTAAGAAATAATGCATAAATTAATAATCTAATATTGGCAACAAGTTTGTCTTGAAATATCTAATCTATATCAGTGAGGTAGAACAAGCTTTGCTGCTTTCTAGATGTTAGTGCAGCATTTGACTCAATAAACAGAAAATTGAGGTTTGGGCTCAACGGAGCCATGAGAAGGAGGATCTATGCTTACCAAGGGGGAAGGGAAAGATGCATATTTGAACCCTTGTTCTTTAGTGTAGATATGAATGACTTACTAGGACTAATGCAGGATCAAAAAACAGATCATAAATAAATGTTATTTCGTTTTTTGACTAAAATTACTAAATTAGTGGACCAGTGAAATGCAGTGCATGTAGTATACAGTACTTGGATTTCAGAAAGGCTTTGACAAAGAAACCACAACCTATTTCTCGGGAAGCTAAAATATGTGGGATAGACAACATCAGCCCCACTTGGGCTCAGCCTGTGGTCCTCAATGGAACTACGTCTGCATGGAGGGAAACAAGCATTGGGGGACCCCTTAGTTCTATTTTAGGCCCAGTTCTCTTCAACATCTTCATGAATGATTTGAATGAGGGGAGAAATGGGGAAATCAACAAATTTGCACATGACACTAAAGTGGCAGGAATAGCCAACATCAAAATAGTCTCAAAATCCAGATAGATCTAGATAGACTTGAATCCTGGGCTTATTTAACTAAATGAAATTCATTGTAGAAAAAAGTAATGTTTTACACTTAGGCTAGGAAAACCAAATGTACACTTACAAATGAGGTGAAACCTGGCTCCATAGCAGTAACTGTGAGAGGGATTTTGGAGTCCTAGTGGACAATCACTTAAATATGAGCCAGCAATATGTGGCTGTAGAAAATCAGAGGCCAGGCATTTGCTCTGATCAAAGATGCCTCTCCCGCTCTCGCAGAGAGCTTTATTTTTTATACAGTTTTACACAGGCAGATAAAAGGCAGGACAGCAACAGCGTTCTAATTGGAAAATCCTCCTCCCTATTCCCCCACTCAGAAGGAAGGTCAGATAACACAGACTAGAGCCAGAATGAGATCATCCAGGAAGAAGATACAGGACACCAGAAACGGAAGCAGTTTGCTGCATTCTGCTGGAATTAATTCTTCCATCCCTACATGTGGCAGCAGCCAAAAAAGCTAATTCAATCCTAGGCTGCATTAACAGAGGGATAAAATCAAGATCACATGAAGTATTGGTACCACTTTATAATGCCTTGGCAAGACAACACTTGGAATAGTGCATCCAGTTTTGGCCATCATATTATAAAAAAGATGTAGAGACTCTGGAAAGAGTGCAGAAAAGAGGAACTAAGATGATTAAGAGCCTGGAGACTAAAACTTATCAGGAACAGTTGCAGGAATTAGGTATATCTAGTGTAGTTACCAAAAAAAATTTTTGGGAAAGTTTTTCAGTTTTATTTCTTATAGACATAATATAAAATGTACATTTTCTTATACATAATTAATCCTACATATACATGTTTTCCTTAAAGAAAGCTTTAAAATAAGGCATTTTAATTACATTCAGAGTTGCTCTTCTACCTTTTCTTCCCTCAATCCTTCTTCTTCTCCTCCTCTTTCCCTTCCCTCCCTCCCCTCCCCTCCCCTCCTACTTTCTCCTTCCTCCTCTCCTACCTCATCCTACTTCCCCTTCCTTTCCCCCATTCCTCTCTTCTTTTCCCCCTACTCACCTTCTCTCCTACTCCTATCCCCAACCCTTCCTTCCTCTCCTTTTCCCTTTCTTCCATTCCTCTTCTTCCCTCTCCTCTTCCTACTTTCTCCTTCCTTCTCTCCTTTTCCCTTTCTTCCATTCCTCTCCCTCCCTCTCCTCTTCCTACCCTCTCCTCCTCTCTCCTTTCTACCCTCTTTGCTGTGGAATATTCTCCTTCTTTGGTATCCGAACAACTCCTGTATTCTAATAGTATATACTTTCTTTCAATTTCTTTTCAGATTTATTCTATCAGTATTTATCATCATAATTGTACACTTATTATCTTCTTTTTTTCCCCCTCCCATCCCCCTTTTTCATTTACTCTGGTGTCATCTGGGTTTCTATTTCTTTTTTATCCTCCCTCTCATTTAACTTTCTATTATCTAAATCATTTATCTATCCTCTTATCTTCATATTTCTTTTCTAACCGTATATAAAATCTTCCCCGTGTCTTGAAATACACTGGTTCCTCTTTATCTCTTATTCTTAATCTATTCATTTCCGCACAGTTGAACATCTTTTTTATTACTTCACCTTCTGAAGGAATTTTTTCTGTCTTCCAATTTTGTGTAAACACAATTCTTGCTGCTGTTATTATATGTATAGTTAAATACACATCTTCTTTACTATATCTCTTTGGGAGAATAACCAATAAAGAAACCTCTGGTTTTAATTCTATAGATTTATGTAATATTTCTTCCAACCATTTCTGTATTCTAAACCAATAACTTTTTGCTTCTAAACATGACCACTGCTATGTCCTTATAAGGACATCCATTGGGGATTGGATAATCCACTGGTGGGAAAAATGAACTGCTGTCACTGGGTGGCTTGGCCTGCTGGAGCGCTATAAAAGAGAGCTCCGGCAGCACAGACGCCAGTCTATTCTGAGCTGAAATAAAGTACTGAATGGACCATCGCTGATCGCATCTTCTTTCCCTGCGCCTGATCTAACACTGGCGATGAAGGACTCAAAGAACCACAGCGACGAACCTTGTGGCACACCGCCAGCCGACCTAAGATGTAAGCACTGAGCTGAAGTCATGAAACCGAAGCCACTGGAAGTATGGCAAAACCGCAAGCCTCGTTAGTTTCGCTAGCTCCCTTCAACCCAGGGAAGGAGAAATGGAGATCGTACGTGATCCGGTTTTGCCAGTTCCTGAGGGGCAACAACTTCCAGGACCTAAATGATGACTGCAGAAGAGCTCTCTTCCTGGCCCACTGCGGTTCCGAAGTCCTGGAAATGGCCATCGACCTCATGGCCCTGAGGGACATCAAAGAAATGTCATGGGCCAACCTCCAAGAGACACTACAAGAGCACTATGCCCCAACAGGAACTCCAATCGCTAACTGCTTCACCTTCCAACAGAGGAACCAGCTGGAAGGAGAGTCAATCAAAGACTTCGTGGCCGCCCTACACCAAATCGCAGCCAACTGCGATTTCAACAATGTAGACAATGCCATCAGAGACCGCATTGTTTTTGGCATGAGGGACATGGCGCTCCAGAAGAAATTCCTAAGCAGAAAAAAGATACCGCTTAAGGAGGTCCTCGAAGAAGCCATGGCTGCCGAAACATCGGTGAAAGCGGCAGCCGCAATGAATGATGAAAGCCAAAGCAGTTCACAAGATCCAAAGGGCTCCCCAAACTTCCACCGACGAATCCACCGCTGGATCCGAATCAGAGGAGGAAATGGCTGTTCCCAAGGTCACTAGACCCCCAAGGCAGGAAGCTGCTCAAAATGGCGACCGGGGGGAATGCTGCGGCAACTGCAGAGGGGACCATGCAATGGCCAAATGCCGGTGGAGAGATGCGACCTGCAAACGTTGCCTGAAGAGAGGCCACATCGCAGAAACATGCAGAGCTGAGGAGCCAGCCCCAGAACCGTCCAACCACCGCTCCCACGAAAATCACAAAGATTACCAAAGGTCATCTAGACGGTCCTCCTACCAGCCCAGACGAGGGGGAAACCAAGACACCAGGAGCGGAGCAGTCCATCAGACCACCATCGCCCATACTGACGACAACAGCGCCACCAAGTACCACGTGATGGTGCACGTGGAAGGGACACTATGCTCCATGGAAGTAGATTCGGGATCAATCTACTCCATCATGGATTGGCACCAGCTGAAGCACTTGAAACCGGGCTTCAGTCAAAAGGACCTGAAGCCCCTACAGTCAAGGCTGGTCGACTTCGGAGGAAACTCAATCAGAGTCCTTGGACGAAACTCACTTCAGGTCACCTACCACAACTTCCATGGCGACCTCCCCATCACCATTGTCGAGCACAGCCGCTCGAACCTTCTGGGAATGGAGTGGTTCAAGCCTTTAGGGCTCTCAATTGGAGGGATCCATCAAATTCGTCAGGACGAACTCGACAAACTCATTGAAGAGTTCAAGGACGTTTCGATGGTAAGCTGGGTAAATATTTGGGGAAACCCATTTCCTTCAATTTAGATAAGGCGATTACACCAATTAGCCTCAAGCCTCGCAGGGTTCCATTCGCCTTGCAGTCCAAAGTAGATGCCCAACTGGACAAATTAATTGCCCAGGGCGTACTGGAACCGATCAATCATGCAACATGGGAGACCCCCATTGTGACCCCAGTGAAGCATGATGGATCTGTGCGCATCTGTGCTGACCATAAATGTTCAATCAATAAGGCCTTACAGCAGAGCGCATACCCAGTCCCAGTGGTGCAACATCTGCTGCATTCACTCAGGAGTGGGTCAATATTCACAAAACTGGACCTGGCCCAGGCTTACCAGCAACTGCCAGTGGACGAAAAAACTGCAGAGGCGCAGACAATTGTCACCCACAGGGGGGCATTTAAATGCAACCATCTCCAATTTGGAGTCAGCGCAGCCCCAGGCATTTTCCAATCCATGATGGAACGCCTTCTCCAAGGTATTCCAGGGGTGGTGCCATATTTCGATGATGTCTTAATCTTTGGGCACTCAAAAACCCAACTAATTGAGTGACTGAGGCTTGTGCTACAGAGGTTCAAGGTGAAGGGCTTAAGAGTCAGGAGAGATAAGTGCATCATTGGAGTCCAGGAGGTTGAGTTCCTGGGCTATCTCATTGATAGCACTGGCATCCACCCCACCAAATCAAAGGTAAAGGCTATCCATGAAGCTCCAGCCCCCAAAAACAAAGCGGAGCTTCAGGCTTTCTTAGGACTACTGAATTTTTACAGTGTCTTCTTGCAACAGAAAGCCATGACTGCTGAGCCACTCCACCGCCTATTGGGGAAAGCAGCACCCTAGAAATGGGAGGAGGAAGAGGAAGCGGCTTTCAAAGCCATCAAAGGACTGCTTTCCTCAGACAGCGTGCTCATACAATATCATGAGACACTTCCATTGAGCCTGACCTGTGACGCATCACCCTACGGAGTCGGAGCAGTACTCAGCCACCAACTCCCCAATGGCACAGAAGCACCCATCGCCTATTTCTCCAAGACAATGTCCAGCGCAGAACGCAATTACAGCCAGCTGGACAAGGAAGCCTTGGCCATCGTTGCTGGCGTCAAGCGCTTCCACGAATACCTATATGGAAGAAGCTTTAACATCATCATAGACCACAAGCCGCTGCTGGGACTACTTGCGGGGGACAAACCGACACCAGCATACATGTCCCCCAGAATGACGCGATGGGCAATTTTCCTAGCCAGGTACTCGTATACAATAATCCACAGACCCGGCAAAACCATAGGCAACGCAGATGGACTAAGCAGATGCCCTTCCAAAGAGCTGGTGGAAGACCCCGCCCCCACACTCGGGCTCTTCCACATCGATGACGACAAAGCTTGCCCAGTTACCTCTGCAGATTACCTCTCAGGCAAGTGAGATCATGGGTCGTGCAGGGCTGGCCCACGGGGAAGATGGCACAGGAGTTTAGCCCATTCACCAGGAAGCAACAAGAGCTATCCACCATGAAGGGCTGCCTCCTTTGGGGTGATAGAGTAATAATTTCCCACGCCCTGCAACAGAAGACCCTAGAAACCCTGCACAGCGGGCACCCGGGCATAGTAAGAATGAAGGGGTTGGCATGAAGTTACGTCTGGTGGCCAACCCTAGACAGAGATATCAAAGAGTGGGTCAACAAATGCGACCCGTGCCAGGAAGTGAGGCCAGCTCCTCCACAAGCCCAGCCAACTGAGTGGGAAAAGCCCAGCAGCCCATGGTCAAGAGTCCACATTGCCTTTGCAGGCCTGATGAATGGGAAACACCTCCTAATCATAGTGGACGCCTTCTTGAAGTGGCTGGAGGTAATTCCCATGACATCCACCACGACAGAGACAACGATCAGGGTGCTCCAGAGGTTATTCGCAACCCACGGGCTACCGGATGTGCTGGTTTCCGACAATGGGCCCCAACTTACATCCAAGCCCATGGAAGCATTCCTGGCAGGATTGGGCATCTGTCATGCCCTGATAGCACCCTACAGGCCAGCTGGGAATGGTCAGGCGGAGAGAATGGTGAGACTCACCAAGGAGGCACTCACCAAGATGGGCACAGGCGACTGGCAAGAGAGAATCGACAAATTTCTCCTTACCCAGCACATCATGCCACACGCCACCACGCACAAGAGCCCAGCGGACCTGTTGATGGGCAGAAGACTGAGGTCACCCCTGGATTGGCTGCACCCCCAATACAGCCCAGAGGTGCCCCCAGAAGCCAGCCAGCCGCCGCGCATCTTCAGCATAGGAGATCTGGTATTCGCATTCAATTTCCACGGGCTTCTGAAATGGCTGAAGGGGAAGATTGAGAGCATCACCAGCCCAAAGTCCTACAGAGTGGAGCTGGAAGATGGACAGGTCGAAAGATGTCACATCGACCAGCTCCGGAAAAGATGGAGGGAAGCGGAGCGAAACCACCCCGACGAGGTAGGCCTACAACACCCCGATGAGGTAACACCCCATCAGGGTAGGCCCACAACATCCCGGCGAGGGAGACCTGCACCACCCCGGTGGGGGTGGCCTCCACCTTTACCATGAAGTAGACCAGGGACATCCTGGAAGGGAAGGTCCACAGCAGCCCGGCGAACTCGACCCGTGCCACCCCAGCGAGAGAGACCTCTACCGCAACAATGGAGTAGACCGGGGATGTTCGGAGAGGGAGGGACCGCAACACTCTGGCAAGGCCGACCTGCGCCACCCCAGCAAGGGAGACCTTCACCCCCCCAGCGAGGTAGACTGGCAACGCACGGAAGGGGTAGGACAACATCCCAGCAAAGTCAGCCTGCACCACCATGGTGAGGAAGGCCTCCACCATCCTGGCGAGGGAGTCTACACTGGCCCGTCAAGGTAGGCGGACGCCTCCCCAGCGGGGTCAGCCAACAGCCATATCAATCAGATATGCAGAAACAACAACAATAACAACAACAACATCAACAACAACAATGGCAACCGGATCCGGGGGCCCAACCAGACCCCTCATCATCGTGAGCCACCAAGGAAAAGGAAAGAACTCAGGACTCACATGGTATCAGTTGCCCCACATCGATGAGCAGCAATGTCCGGCCACGAGGCATCCAGCAGTCAGGACAGGGAGAGGTCTGGCGACATCAATGAGGAGAGCTTCGAGTCGCAGCCGGAGGTGCTGGGACAGGGCCTGCACACTCGACGGCCGAGCTCCAGACGGTTCCAGGGCGGGAACTGGAGGGAACAGGAGCTCCACCCACTCTGGTAGGCGGCAAAGCTTGGATGGGACTGCGCAGGTCAAGTAGAACTATCAAACGTCCCGCCTACCTGCGCGACTACGTAACCTTTATTGACAGTGATGGACAGACTACGAATGAGGAGGGGAGGGGTGTTATGTCCTTATAAGGACATCCATCAGCGATTGGCTAATCCACCGGCGGGAAAAATGAACTGCTGTCAGTCTTGTTTCTGTTTTAATTCTCCCTTCTTTGTTAAAATGTCTTTATATCTTACAATATTGTCCATGTTTATCATATTTGGATGGGTCAATGCTTCTATTCTTGAAAGCCACATTGGTACTTCCATATAATGTTTTTCTTTCACTCTTTCCCATACTACCAACAAGCCATTCCTTACACAATGTCTCTGGAAATATCCGTGAATCCAATTTTTTCTATACCATAAGAAAGCATGCCATCCTAGTTGTAGGTCATGTCCATCCAAAGTCAATAGTTTTGTATTTCTCAATAAGATCCATTCTTTAATCCATGTTAACATCACTGCTTGATGATACAATTCCCAATTTGGTAGACCAAATCCTCCTCTAAACCTGGAGTCTTGAAGCAATTTAAGGTTAATTCTCGCTTTTTTCCCTTGCCATATGTATTTCCATCATTTTATTCAAACTTTCAAAGTATTTTTTCTCCAACTTTATTGGAATTGTTTGAAAAACCAACAACAATCTTGGAAATACATTCATTTTGATTAGCGCTATTCTCCCCATTAAAGATAATTGTAAATTATTCCACTTTTCCAAATCTGTTTCAGTTTGATTTTTTAATTTATAATATAACCGGACGTGAATTTCTCTTTTGCAATGTACCAAAATTTGAGGGGTTTCCACAAAGAAGAAGAGGTCAACTAATTTTCCAAAGTACTAGAAAGCAAGACAAGAAAAAAGGAGGGAAACTAATCAAGGAGAGAAACAACCTAGAACTAAGGAGAAATTTCCTAATGGTGAGGAATGGAATGTCTCCTCTTCAGAAATTGTCTCCATCACTGGAGGCTTTTAAGAAGAGACTGGACAGACACTTGTCTGGAATAGTATAGATGGATACAGATTAACAGAGTTGGAAGGGACCTTGTAGGTCATCTAGTCCAAGCAGACCCTACACCATTTCTGACACATGACGGTCCAGTCTCTTCTTGAAAGCTTCCAGTGATGAAGCTCCCACAACTTCTGAAGGCAACTTTATCTCTTTATTTCCAGGTTGAATCTCTCCTTGTTCAGTTTTCATCCATTATTCCTTGTCTGGCCTTTGTCTGGACTTTGGGTGCTTTGAAAAATAGCTTGACCCCCTCCTCTCTGTGGCAGCCCCTCAAATATTGGAAGATTGCTATCATGTCTCCCCTGGTCCTTCTCTTCACTAGACCAGCCATGCCCAGTTCCTGCAACCATTCATCATATGTTTTAGCCTCCAGTCCAGTGGTGGGTTCCTCCCGGTTCGGCCCAGTTCCCGTGAGCTAATAGCGGTGATGATATGATGTCACCAAACTGGTTCTCCCCCCCGCCTGCCCACCCCCACCCCCACCCACCCCGCATTATTCTTACCTTTTATTTGGCCCCACTCCCAATCTATTGCTGCCTCCTGAGTCCCAGCTGATGGCTAGAGGGAAGAAACTATTTAAACTCTTGCTGGGGGGCTTCAAAGGGCCGCCCTACAGCTGATCAGTGTTAAAAGAAAACAAATGAGTAGACCGGGTCTGCAAAAATAAATGGGTAGACCCAGTGGTGGGATTCTACTTTGGTAGAACCGTAGTTAAGTAGTTAAAACGGCTGTGTATTATAAATATTTACAAATGGAAATGGTTGTACTCCTTAAAGAATTGTTTAACAGAACTCAGGTGGGAGAAGGGGTACCACTTTCTTGGAAAAAAGCCTTTATATCATTAATTCCAAAAGAAGATCAAGACTTGACACACCCTAAGAATTATAGACCTATATCACTATTGAATACAGATTATAAGATATTTGCTAAGATATTGACAAATAGGTTAATGTCAGTAATGCAACAAACAATCCATGCTGATCAATCTGGTTTTATACAAAGGAGGCAAATGAAAAATAATGTAAGACAAATTGTTGACATATTGGAATATTTGGAAAGGCACAACCAAATCCCTCCGGTGCTTATATTTTTAGATGCTGAAAAAGCTTTTGATCGATTGGATTGACAATTTTTATTGAGAGTGGTTTATAGGATGCAATTTGGAAATTATTTTATGCAATCTATAAAAGCAATATATCAAGAACAGACAGCTCAAATAATTGTTAATGTCAGTTTAACAGAAACTTTTAAAATTGAGAAAGGTACGAGACAGGGATGCCCCCTATCGCCATTATTATTTATATTAACTTTAGAATTGCTGTTGAATAGAATACGTAATACAGATGAGATAGACGGAATTAAAGTAAGAGATCAGGAATATAAGGTACGGGCATTTGCAGACGATTTGGTCATGACCTTAACTCAACCAGTGGAATCAGCAAAGGTTTTGATGGATATAATTGAACAGTATGGTCAAGTGTCTGGATTTAAAATAAATGTTGGAAAAACAAAAATGATAGTTAAAAATATGACAATAACTCAAAAAGAGGAATTACAAAGGGTAACAGGATGTGAAATAGTTAAAAAAGTTAAGTACCTAGGCGTTCATATTGCATTCTCTAATGGGAAATTGTACAAATATAATTATGAGTTGTTATGGCATAAAATACAAGCTGAAATGGATAAATGAAAAAAATTACAATTGTCTTTACTAGGTAGAATAGCAGTCATAAAAATGAAAGTTTTACCTAAGTTTTTATTCCTCTTCCAAATGATACCAATATTGAAAAAGGATGCCAACCTGGAAGAATGGCAGAAAGGTATTAATAAGTTTGTATGGCAAGGTAAAAAACCAAGGATAAAATTGAAAATAATGCAGGATATACGAGAAAGAGGGGGGTTGAAAATGCCCAATTTAAAATTATATTATGAAGCAGCTGTATTAGTAGCAATTAGTGATTGGATCAATTTAACAAATAGAAGGATTTTGAATATTGAAAGGCATGATTTGGTTTATGGTTGGCATGCTTATTTAGTGTATGATAAAAAGGTGGATAGAGCATTTAAGAGTCATATATTGAGAAATGCTTTATTGCGTGTCTGGAAGAAATATCAGTATAAGTTAAATGAGAAGATACTCATATGGACAGTACCCAGGCACGCGATAGAGAATACGAGTATAGAAAGCAGACAGGATGTAATTACATATAGAGATATTCGATTTTTTATTTTTATTTTCGATTTTATTGAATTTATATACCGCCCTACTCCCGAAGGACTCAGGGCAGTGTGCAGCCATAAAATAAAACATATAAATACAAAAATGTAAAATAGAATAAAACGAATTAAATAATTTGGCTGAAAATTTTAAAACCCCAATGATTTAAAACAAATTAAAATTCCCATTTAAAAGGGGGAAAGACTTAGGTCAGGCCGGCTTGATGGAATAAGTGAGTCTTGAGCGCGCGACGGAATATGCGCAGGTCCGGGATCCTCCGTATCTCTGAGGGGAGCTTGTTCCAGTTGTAGGTGCTCCCACAGAGAAGGCTCTCCCCCTGGGGGCCGCCAGTCGACATTGTTTGGCCGACGGCACCCGGAGGAGCCCCTCTCTATGGGAGCGTACTGGCCGGTGGGAGGCTATTGGTGGTAGTAGGCGGTCCCGTAGATAACCAAGTCCTAAGCCATGGAGCGCTTTAAAGGTGATAACCAAAATCTTGAAGCGCACCCGGAAGACCACCAGGAGCCAGGGCAGCTCGCGCAGGAGAGGTGTTACATGGGAGCGCCACGTTGCTCCCATAACCACCTGCGTGGCCCCTCTCTGTGCCAGTTGAAGCCTCCAAGTACTCCTCAAGGGGAGCCCCATGTAGAGTGCGTTACAATAGTCCAGACAGGAAGTGACAAGGGCATGAGTGACCGTGTGTAAGGAGTCCCAATCTAGAAAGGGACACAACTGGCAAATCAGGCGAACCTGATGAAAGATCCTCCCGGTCACGGCCGTCAAGTGCTCTTCTAAAGACAACCGTGAATCCAGGAGGACGCCTAAGTTGCGAGCCCTTTCTGTGGGGGCCAATGATTCACCCCCAATAGTCAGTGATGGCACTAGCTGACTATATCGGGACATCAGAAACCACAGCCACTGGGTCTTGGATGGGTTGAGCCTGAGCCTGTTTCTCCCCATCCAGATCCATACGGCCTCCAGGCACCGGGACATCACTTCAAGGGCATCGTTGGGGTGGTCTGGGGTGGAGATGTACAGCTGGGTGTCATCAGCATACTGGTGGTACTCCACCCCAAAACCACGGATGATCTTGCCCAGCGGCTTTACATAAATGTTGAACAAAAGGGGCAAGAGGACCGATCCTCTTGGCACCCCACATACAAGGGGCTTCGGGGTCGACCTCTGCCCCCCTGTCAACACAGACTGCAACCGGTCAGAGAGAAAGGAGGAGAACCACCGTAGTACGGTGCCTCCCACCCCCAACTCTACCAACCGGTGCAGCATGATACCATGGTCGATGGTATCAAAAGCCACTGAGAGATCTAACAGGACCAGGACAGAGGAGCACCCCCTGTCCCGAGCCCTCCAACCAACACGACCAATGCCGTTTCCGTGCTGTACCCAGGCCTGAAGCCCAACTGGAACAGTTCTAAATATATCGTTTCCTCCAAGTACCGGGGGAGCTGTCACGCAACCACACTCTCAACAACCTTCGCCACAAAGCGAAGGTTGGAGATTGGACGATAATTAGCCAATACTGCCAGGTCCAGGGAAGGCTTCTTGAGGAGAGGTCTCACCACCACCTCTTTCAAGGTGGCGGGAAAGACACCATCACCCAATGAAGCATTTATAATCCCCTGGAGCCAGCCTTGCGTCACCTCCCGGGAAGCCAGCACTAACCAGGAGAGACACGGGTCCAACAAACATGTGGTTGCGTTCAGTCTATCCAGGATCCTGTCCATGTCCTCAGGGGTCACAGGATCAAACTCATCCCAGATAACATTCTCAGGACCTGCCTCCGTCATCCCTGCTGGACCTACCCAGTCGGAGTCCAGATCTTCCCGAATCTGAGTGATTTTGTCATACAGATACTGAACAAAATCCTCGGCTCTTCCCTCCAAGGGGTCCTCCCGCGCTTCCTGGTGGAGCAGGGAGCAGGTCACCCTAAACAGGGCAGCCGAGCGGTTATCTGATGATGCAATAAGAGCAGCAAAATGAGCACATTTTGCTGCTTTTATCACCATTAGGTAATTCTTAATATGAGATCTTACCAGTGTCCGATCAGATTCAGCACAACTGGCCCTCCAACTACTCTCTAGGCATCTTTTCCGGCGCTTCATCTCCCTTAGCTCTTCGGTGAACCAAGGAGCCAGGTGAGATCAGCACCGGGTCAGAGGCCGCAAAGGCACGACTTGATCCAGAGCTCCAGTGGCCGCCCTATCCCAGGTGACACTAGATCTCCAGTCGAGGCATGAGCCAGAACCTCAGGGATTGGCCCAAGCTCCATCTGGAACCTATCAGGTTCCATCAGGCGCCTGGGGCGGTACCATCTTTTCGGTTCCGCCTCCCTGCGGCGGGGTACAGCGGTTTGAAGGTCAAGGCGAAGGAGAGAGTGATCCGACCATGACAAGGGCTCAGTGACTATATCCCCTATTTCGAGATCACTCAGCCACTGTACAGAGACAAAAACCAGGTCCAGTGTGTTTCCCACCGTGTGTGTAGGGCCATGAATTAGCTGGGTCAGGTCCATAGCCGTCATGGAAGCCATGAACTCCCGAGCCACTTCAGACGCCTCACCCATGGACAGCAGGTTGAAATCCCCCATGACCATAAGTCTGGGGGTATCAACCGCCACCATGGCGATAACGTTGAGAAGCTTGGGCAGGGCTGTTGCCACGTGGCAGGGAGCCAGGTACGTGATCAGCAAACCCATCTGAACCTCATGACCCCACTTCACAAGGAGGGACTCACAGCCGGCCGTCTGAGGAACAGTGGCCTCCCTTGGCCTAAGGCCTTCTCTTATAACAACCGCTACTCCCCCACCCCTCCCCTGCGACCTCGGCTGATGGAATGCGTGGAAGCCTGGTGGGCACATTTTTATCAGAGGGACCCCTCCCTCTGGGCCCAACCAGGTCTCCGTAATGCCCGCCAGGTCCGCTCCCCCCTCCTGAATAAGATCACGAATGAGGGGGGCTTTACTTACTACAGACCTGGCGTTGCACAACATCAGCCGCAGACCCGGGCCCTGAGGGTCTGTGCTACCTGGAGAACGAGTGGAGCCTTGGGGACCAGAGCGCGTCACCGCTTGAAGATAGTGGGTATGCGCTCCCTTAACATGATATGGCCCCCTACTCCCGCCATATCTACCCCTCCCACTCACAGTACCAATGGTAAAAACACAGTCTGGACAAGCTCGACCCCCTCCATCATCCCTGGATCCTCCATCCCCCCCGCCACGCTTTGCAACCAGGCCCTCCCCTCCCCTCGGTGGGTTATCCCCCAAACCCATGACACTAGATCCAATCCTACCCTCCCCCCCACCCCTACTCCCGGGTCCCCTTAAAATTTTCCTTAAAAATTTTGATAAAAAGTCCCTCAACCCCCTCTTCACTGCATGCCATCTCTCGGGGTTCCAAAACCCGTCATCAAGATAGGCCTTCGATAACATAGAAGGCCAGGCCTGCGAGAGGGGGGAATCTCGTAAGGCAAAAAGCTCAGCCGGTGAATACATCTCCAAAAAGTCCGCCTGGGAAAGATAGAAAAGGCCAAGGATTCAACAGTAGTAAACTTTAAAAAGTCTTCTTAATATGGAAAGAGGTATATTAAAATTAAAACCTTTGAATGTGTTAAAGGAAGAGAAAATAATTCAAACTTGGATTCAGTATGTAGAACTACAAGCCAGATGGAGAAAAGATCAGAAAATTGGTATCATACAAAGTGATGAAAACTTGATAAAACAAATTAGAGACCAAAGTCAAATGCATATAAAAAGGTTGTATAATATATTGTTAGAGATAGATTCGGAAACAGAGCTAGTTAAAGATTGTATGATAAAATGGGCGCAGAATTTCGAACAACCAATAATGATGAAAACATGGGAGAAAATATGGGTAAGAAATGTAAAATTTACACAAATGCAAAATCTAAGGGAGAATTTTTACAAAATGTTTTATAGATGGCATTTAGACCCCAAAAAATTATCTTGTATGTACCCGGCCGTACAACCAAAATGTTGGAGATGTGATTGTGAAGACGCTACTTATTTTCATATTTGGTGGACATGTAAAAAGGTTAAAGCGTTTTGGATAAAAATTTGGTGGATTTTACAAAATATTTTTAAAAAGAGGTTAAAATTCACACTGCAGTTGTTTTTGTTGGGTATTGTTACGGATTGTACGCTTACAGAGATCAACTTGATTTTGAATTTAATAACTGCAGCAAGACTGTTGGTGGCACAATATTGGAAGAAACAAGATTTGCCTACAATTCAAGAATGGATATTGAAAGTAATGAATTTAGCAGAGATGGCAAAAATCTCAATGTATCTGAAGGATTATTCAAATGAAAAATACTTAAAGGACTGGAGAAGATGGATAGATTATATTCAAAATAGATATCGGAATAAGAAGTTGCAGATAGGTTATGAATAAATACGAAGATGTTTTATGTTCTTTTTTAGCTAACTCAGTTTAGTAGGATGAAGAAGGAATTGAAGGAATAAGAGATGTTGAATGTTATAATTAATTAGACTAGGATGGATTAGCATTGTTGACTATTATACCCTGTTATTTGTTCTGGGAAGTGGGTGGTGGGTGGTGGGTGGTGGGGGGAAGGGAGGGGTAAGGGGTGGAGGGAGGGGGGATAGGGGCAAGGGAGGGGTGGTGGTAGGGAGGGGGGCTATATATGTAAACTTCTGTAAAACTTTTCAATTTTATATATATATATATGTAGGTCTTTGGTTATTTGGGTCTTCTCCCGTGTAAAATTGGAAGTGTCTTGGCGACGTTTCAACAGCCTACACCCTAAAATACAGTTCACCATGGAAACAGAAGCGAACAACCAACTTCCCTTCCTGGATGTCTTAGTCTACAGGAAATCTGATGGCTCCCTAGGACACGCTATCTACCAGAAGAAAACACACACAAACCGCTATCTGCACGCACTCTCACAGCACCACCCAGCCCAGATCAACTCTGTAGCCAAGACACTCATCTACAGAACAAAATGCTTAGCTGACAAACAACACCTAAAAACCAAACTACACACTCTCACTAACGTACTAACATCCAATGGATTCCAAAGAAATAAGATTACCAACCTAATCGAAAAAGAAACCCCCACTAAAATCCAAGACAGAGAACAAGAAAACGGCAAAGCCCTCCTCCCATACATAAAAGGCACCACAGACAGAATAAGCAAAATCCTCCACAAACATAACATCAAGATAGCATTCTGCACAAACTGAAAAATATCCACCATCTTAAGGAACCCCAAAGACAAAATTGAGTTAGAAAATCAAAGAGTATATGAAATCCCATGCACCGCCTGCCCCACCACATACATCGGACAAACCAACAGAAGAATAAGTGCACGCATTGAAGAAAACAAGAACTCAGTCAGAAAAGAGGAACCAACTTCTTCCCTGGTCCAACACTTTAAAGCCACAGGACATGAAATTGACTTTAAAAAGACCAGAACCATTGCCAAAACTGAACACTTTAACAACAGAATAATCAGAGAAGCCATCGAGATAGAAAAACGCCCACACAGCATGAACAAATGAGATGATACCTCCCGCCTACCAGCTATTTGGAAACCCACCTGTGTTGACAAATGAGTCCCTAACACAACGAATGACACCAGACCCACACTCACGAGAGCCACACAGGATGTCACCACCACACATCCACGCAAAAAGCAGACTCAAACCCACACTGATAATGAGGCACGACCAAGGACCAGAAGCCAGACCACAGCTGCATCATTAGCCACTTTAAACTCCTCCAATCCATACATGAGCAGACTGACACCCACCATGAAGAGCTCTCACGACCACAAACACGAAGCCAAACAACAACAATGCAGCTCACCAGCTCAAATCTTCCTGCAACTCAGACTAAGCCGAGCACAACTAAGCCCCCACCCAAACAGAACACACCCCCAGCCAATCAGAGCACAACAAACCCCCCAGCCAATCGGAGCACAGCCAAGCCCCAAGCCAATCAGAACACACCTCCACCCAATCAAAACACAGCCAAGCTCCCACCCAATCAGCTCCCACCCCCACTAGCAGTTAAAAGGAAGAGACAGCTGCGATCTCACATTGCTCCTGGAAGCACGAAGCCGAGAATACCAGCCTGAAGATAATGAATAAGACTTTGTCGAAACGTCGCCAAGATACTTCCAATTTTACGTGGGAGAAGACCCGAATAACCAAAGATATATATATATATATATATATATATATATATATATATATATATAATACAGTGGTTCCCAAAGTGGGCTGTACCATGCCTTGGGGGGGGCGGTAAGAGGCAAGGGGGCGGCAGGGGGGCGCTAGAGGCAAAAGGGGGCAGCAGGGGGGCACTAAGTGGCAAGGAGGGTGGCCCCCACCCTTTGGCCTGTGCCTCACAGCAGTTACCTCCTTGCAAGCAAACAACAAGAAAAAACAACTCCTTTCAGCTTCAGCATAGGCTAATAACCTGTTGATAAGATCGGCCTCCCGACTCTCAGCTAAGTTGCTCTCAGCTGTTTTGCGCAGGGCTCAGCTGCTTGCTGCAAAGAGCTAAATTGCAGGAGCAGATTTTTTTTTCCTCCTTATGCAAATCAAGCTGAAAACGAAATTGAAAGTAAAGCAGGGTGTTGGCTGTTACGTTGGAAAATTAGGCAGAGGCAGATTTCTTTTCTTTTTCCTCACCAAAAAAGGTAGGTGCAAACAATGGGAAATTTAGGGCAAAAGAGGAGAGTTCAAGATTTTAAAACATAAAAGAAAAAAAGCTCTATTTAACTAGGGAATTTTAATAATTGAGATACCACTAATTGTATATTGTGTTGAAAGCAGAAATGGTTAAGTTGTGGTTTGGAGGAATACATGGGGGAAATTATTTGGTTTATTATTATTGGTAAATACAATTAATTGATTTGTAAGAAATTAGATTGGATGGAAATAATTGGAATATTCATGTTCATATTGATTAATATACAAAAAGATAGTTATATAACTAATTGATTTATATTAAACTGTTGAATTTGTATTAAATAACTATAATATTACATAATTAACCAATGTGAGGATGGATATAAAAATAGATGCCAATGGGAATGGGTATAATATAGAATAGAAGGGGAAAATTGAATTTGATTAAGATTAGAGATGAGGATGAAGGGTAATATTGGTTTTTTTTAAAAAAACAGATGAGGAATAAATATGGCAAAAAGGAAATATAGAAATTGTAAATATAATTGAAATGACTAAACACTGTTTAAATTTGTGAACCGGCCAAATACTCTGTTCAAAGAAAAGACATTGTATGTTTGTATGTGTGTTTCTAATTATTGCTATTTATTCATATTTGTTCTCTTTTATTCTTTAAAGTTTAACAATTCATTCTTTATCTTAATATCTTTATATTTGTTTGGGGTTGGCTTTCTTCCGTTTCATCTTTTTTATTGTACAGCAATCTTTCTCCTCAAACCTATCACCTCTCTCTTTTCTTTCCTTCTTACTTTCTCTTCCTCCCCCTCTTCTTCTCCTCCCTACTTCCGCTTCCTTTCTCCTTTTCCTCCTCTCTTCCTCCCTCTCTTACCCTCACTCCTACTCTAATTTCTTTTCCCTTCCTTCCTCTCTTCTCTTCCTTCCCTCTCTCTCCTTCCTTCTTCCATCTCTCTTTTCCTTCCTTCATCCCTCTCTATTGCTGTATCCTTTTATGCATATGGATTACTTAGAGGTCTGAGTAATTTTTGACTGGTCCTCGCACTTTTGACCAGTCCTCAAACTTACGACTATCCTCACATTGTACGTTTTTCGCCCTATCTTGTCACCATGGTGAAGAGAAGCAGTTGTGAAATGAGTGACATGGTTGTTAAGAATGCTACAATGGGCGAAGTGCGAAGACCTGTCAGAAATGACTTTTTTCAGCCCTATACATGTAGCCATGGCCACCCGGTCAAATGACCGGCTAGCCATGCCCACCCAGTCACATGACCTCCAAGCCACGCCCACAGAACCGATAGTAAAAAAATTTAGAACCCACCCCTGCTCCAGTCCCCTGATCTTCTGGGTTGCTCTTCTCTGCACTTTTTCTAGAGTCTCAACATCTTTTTTGGATGTTGAGGATTCTAGGTGTAACTAAGGCTTTATAGGGTGGTATTAGTGCCTCTCTTGATCTTGATTGTATCCCTCCGTTAATGAGATTTAGGATTGCATTGGCTTTCTTGGTTGCCGCTGCACACTCTTGGCTCACATTTAATTGGTTGTCCACTAAGACTCCAGGATCCTCTCACAGTTCCTGCTATTATGCTTGGTTTCCTGCTTGAACAGGGGGTTGGACTAGAAGACCTCCAAGGTCCCTTCCAACCCTTTTATTTTGTTATAAGTTCTGTTATAGGTACACATGTTTAGCCTGCTAAATTCCCACTGGAACACACTGAGTTATATAAATAATGTGATATTCTCATACTTAGACTTTGGATTGTATAGACTTGGATTGTTTTGTCTTAATAATTATCTGTTAATTTATAAAGCAAGTTCAAAAGTTATGGTCTTTGTGAAATGACATCATAGCCATAGATGGTCAGCCATTAGAGCAAATAACACCTTTCCTTACCTGGGGTTGTTTTCTCTGAGCCTGAATCTTGGCTCCCTCATCATCCAAGGAGCTCAGTTAGAGAAAGGGCAGGAGGGAAAGTGGTGCTGAAATGAAAACCTCACAGCTCTCCAGCTTCCTCAGCCCCAATTATTAAAGTATCTGAGGCCCAGTTTTCCCCCATGTTCTTCCATCAATCTGATGTTTGGGGCTCCAGAGAGAACCAACCCAATCTCAGCCTCTGAGGAGGATCTTGGGGTGGGTAAAAGGACTCCAGCTGCTGCCCTCGGAGCTGATTTGGGAATTTACACCATTTCTGCTTTGTCTGAATTCAGAAAATATGGATATTATTGGCATAAAATTCAATCTATGGAAACTGAGACACTCTGAAAATGATGGCTGTTGGAAAAGACAAAACTTCAATGAAAGACCAAACTTGGATTATGCAACTGACAAATCTTATTAGGCTTTGAGGTCTGCCTGTTCCTTGTATAACTGGAGAAAGAAGTTAAAAAATTTCCTCCAGAAAGGATCTGGGATAGAGAAACAAAAAAAGATGCAGCAATCCTTGAAAATTATAATAGGGCCTTTATTGGAATAGAATACTCCAGTTGGCATTTGCATGTGTTAATCTAATTGTGGTAAATTGTAGGGGTGATACAGTAATATAATTTACATTTTTATTGTTTTTTAATTTGCTTATTATTTTCCATTATTATGATACAATCTTGCTAATGTTCTGTCTTCGTATTTTAAACAATATCTGATTAACAAACTATTCTAATACATTCATGAGAATCAGGTTGGATTTATTAAAATGTAATATTTTGGACTTGATCTGATCCCAAATGTAACACAGCATTCTTCATTGCTTTTTCAGATCAGTTATACAATTGTTTCAGAGGCTCTGAGTGATAAAAGGAAATTCCCCTTTTTCCATCCGATGAATCCCAAAGAAGGATTCCAGTACCCAGCAATTGTCCACCTGCTCCTCCATTTCAGATGGACCCTGATTGGCCTCTTTTCTTCAGACACAGAAAATGGAGAGACTTTCATGAGGATTTTTCCTCCTGTGCTTGTCAGGAGTGGAATTTGTGTGGTTATATCACAACTGCTCTCAACAACTGGATACACAATAGCCCTCAGGGATTCCCTCTCTAAGTGGAGACAAGTCAACGTCTTTGTTCACTTCATGGAATATGATTCGATTTGGGACAGAATTCTTCCTTTCCATTTAACATTCATGCGTCTGCCAAGACCCATTGAAGGGAAAGTCTGGATCGTCACAAATTTTGCAGTGTATACAATGAAGAATCGTAGACTTCTCAAGTACATCCATAGTATTTTGAACTTTGGTTATCTCTTAAAAAACAGGCCAAAGGATTCTGCCTTTGAACCCCATTTCTTTGTGGAAAAAAAGTTTCAAGATTATTATTTCCGCTGTTCTCTTTCAAAGAACGTTTTTTCTGTCAAAGGCCGCAGAAGGTGCACCCAGGAAGCCCCACTGGAGACCCAGAAGAAAAGGAACAGAGGAAGGATCCCAAATGAGTATCACTATTACAGTCTCATGAAGACTCTGTCCCAGGCCTTGAATGCCGCTTATTCCTCCAGATGGAGGAGGAGAAGGAAGGAGGGAGAAAAAACTTTGGGGTCTCCAAGACTGCAGCCGTGGGAGGTATGGGGGTCCCAATATGAATCCATTAATCTTAGATCCTTTGGAGGAGGAATCCAGAGGAGAAGAAGGGAACCAACTCAACAGATCTCTCCAATTCAATCACTCAGGGAATAATGGTTCCAAAGAGTAGATACCATGGCATTTTGTTTTTGTTTTTTGTTTTTCCTTTAAATTAATTTTTATTCAACATTTATATCTTTAACACCCTTCTTACATTTTTACAGCTTTCCGATACCGGCATCTGTAATATTATCTATAGATATTCTTGGTAATTATCTTTGTTTTGTTTTTATTTATTTTCAGGCCTGCTACTATTCCCAATTTCTTTATTTCTAGTAGGAGTTTTTCTCCTGTTTCCAAAGGGTCCTCTAATATAAATGCCATGTCATCTGCAAAGGCCCCTGTTTTGTATTCTTCTCTTTTAATTCTTAACCCTTTTATTTCCTTATTTCCCCTTACCTGTCCCAATAATATTTCCCATGAAAGGACGAATAAGAGGGGGGACAATGGACAGCCTTGTCTAAGCCCTTTGTTTATATCGACTTTTTCTGTAAGATTTCCACTGACCCTAATTTTTGCTGTTTGCTTAGAATAAATTGTCTTCATCATTTCTATAAATTTTTCCCCAAATTTCATCCCGATCAATTGATTAATTAAAAACCGTCAATTCAAGTTGTCAAACGCCTTTTGTGCATCTTTCATTATTACTGCCAATTGTTTTTCTAGATAAACCTCATAGTATTCTAGAATATTCGTGATAATCCTTGTATTGTTCTTAATTTGTCATTTGGGTAAAACCCCATTTTGATACAAATGAATTATTTTATTTAATATCTTTTTTAGTCTTTCTGCTATTGTTGCCAGGATTTTATAGTCGGCATTTAACAGTGAGATTGGCCTATAGTTTTGAATGAATTGATTGTCTGTACTTTCCTTTGGAATTAATGCTATATATGCCTCCATCCATGAATTTGGTATTTTGGCTTTCTCTAATACCTTGTTATATATATCCAACATAATTTCTTCCAAAACTTCCTGAAACTTTTTATATACTTCCACCGGAATTCCATCTGTCCCTGGTGTTTTGTTATTTTTCTGTTTTTTAATTGCCTCTCTTAACTCTGTTAATGTAATTTCCCCATTCAACATTTCCCTATCTTCATCTGTTATACTTGGCAAGTTCCTCTCCTGTAGGTAATTTATATTTTCTTCTTTAATGTTTTCTTGACTATACAGCATTTGAAAATAATTTTGAATATTTTTTCCCCTCAATTCTTTGGAGCAAATTTCCTTGCTCGTCTCATAAATATTGTACCAAGTTTTTAGCTTTTTCTTTTTTCAATGTGTGGGCGAGCCATCTCCCTGGTTTATTTGCCAATTCAAAATAGTTTTGTTTTGCCAATTTTATATTCCTTATCATTTCTTCCTGTTCTAGTATATTAATTTTATGTTTCATTAACTCCATTTCCTTTCTGATTTCCCTATTTTGGGGATCTTTCTGAAGTGATCATTCTAATTTTTTTCAGCTTCTCCAATGTGGACATTCATTCTTCCTTCTTCTCTTTGTTTCTCCTCACCATATACGCAACAGTTATCCCCCTTATTCATCACCTTCAAGTTTCATAGGAAAGATTAAAAAGGGTTAAAAACTATTTCAGTATCATTTTGAAGACAGTTTTTATCCACTTATTATCCAGGCCTCAGGTTTCTAATCACATCACACAATTGTTTGTGAGTCCTTGACTGAAATCCAGTGATATCACCAGCGTTCCCATAATCTATTTAGGAAGTGTAATGATGTGTGAGAATGACTTTTGGGATGAGGGGAAGAGAGGCTGCCTAGGGAAGGATCAGCGAAGAGGGGAGAATCCTGCAGCTGCATAATGGGAGAGAAAGAAACTCAGAAAGGATCCTGGCTAACTTTTCAGGTTGAGAAAAGAGTTGGTGGGAGATTTGCTCTTTAAGATTTGCAAAATTTTGTTAATGTTGCATTACAATCAAGTAGAATTAGCACATCTGGAGGTGTTTTCCATCAGGATGACCAGGGAGAAGATTAGCCTGACAACTTTCTCCCTGATCAACCCATGCTTTCTGGGAATCAACTTGTTGTTTTCAAAGAATTTATGAATCATCTTTTTTTTCTATTCATTTTATTTTTATCTGCTCTAGAATATTCCCTATATTTGACCAATTGTATCAATTATATACTTTTTCTATATTTTGTCAGTAAATGATTGACAAATTTTTCTCAAACTTTCTTGTTCACTTATGAAGATGATGGCAGTATTTGTATCCTAATTAAGCATATTTGGAGATTAGACAATTGTAGAAGAAAGATTCAATGTGGGATAAGAAAGAAAGTTCTCTGTTTTTCAAATTCCTGGATGTTCCCATTCTAGTTTCATCCCTTTCTGGAGAAGAATGAATTTTGGAATATTTCTAAGAAGAAACTGTATTTGGACCAAAATGGAGAGATAACAGCAGATCTGAGCATTGACAGCTTCTTGGATCTCCCCAAGGATGTCAGGAGTGGGGCTCTGGCGTCTTTTGAGAGACAGAGACTTTTTATCAACCAAGATGCTCTTTCACGGCTAAAGTTGCTCAATAAGGTGAGAAAAATGTTGGTGTCTTCTCAGTTTTATTAAGAATATATCATCATACTTTTAAAAAAATCAATTCTATCTCTTTAGACTTTATTAAATAGAAAAATACTTTATTGTAATGTTAAATTCTGAAAGCAAAAGGGAGGAACTAAATGAAGAACCTGCGAGTTGTTATACCTCCTGCATCTGTTTAGAAGTAGTCAGAGATTTCATACTTACCTCAGTGAAGACCAGAGGCTACTTGTCTCCCTCCAATTTTACTTCCATTTTCCATGGACGGAGTGTCCTAACACCTTTTCTTTGGCATTCCTTTTCTTCTGCTCAGTCCCTGCCTCAGTCCAAATGTGTGGAAAGTTGTCATCCTGGATTTGTCAAGAGGGCTCGAGAAGGAGAGCCAGTTTGCTGCTACGACTGCGTTCCTTGTCCGGAGGGGACCTTCTCCACTCAGGAAGGTGGGTCACACTGAGGAAAATGGGAGGCTTTGTGGAACTGGATCCATCCAGAAACTTTTCATGGAAGTGCAAGTTAAAAGACAGATCGAAGCTCACTTGGTTTTTTATTTTTAACCTGCACAATTTCTTATCTAAATGGAAGTAAATCAAAAAGACTTGGAAGGAGGGGCTGGGAAAGCTTTACTAACAGCAGACGAAATAGGTCTTCTGCTTTTTAATTTGGGTGTGTGCTGCTAAATTCACCTTTCTAGGAACATCTGAGTCAGGGGTGAAATGCAAATTTTTCCCTACTGGTTCTGTGGGCATGGCTTGGTGGGCATGGCAGGGGAAGGAGATTGCAAAATCTCCATTCCCAACTCACTCTAGGACCAGCCAAAGGTGGTATTTGCTGGTCCTTTGAACTACTCAAAACTTCCGCTACCAGTTCTCCGGAATCTGCTGGATTTCACCCCTGATCTTAGTTCTTTGAAACTTGATCAACTGTTTGAGATCCACCTTCTGTATATTGGATCCTCCCCTTGAGGATCACTGAGAAGGTGTCACTGGGCCATAATGTGGTGCTGTGGATAGTTATGGGGGGAACTCATTACACATTATTACACATTATTACACATTATTCTGCCAGTCATGTAGATCAATCAGTCAATCAATAATCAGAACAGGAAAGGACCTTGGAGGTCTTTTAATCCTACCTCCTACTCAAGCAGAGACCCTATAACATTTCAGACAATTGACTGTCCAGTCTCTTCTTAAAAACCTTCAGTGTTGAAGAAGCCAAAACTCTGGAGGCCAGCTCTTTCCACTGGCTAATTGCTCTCACTGATAGGAAGTTTCTCCTTAATTCCATGTTGCTTCCAGATGTTACAAGATACTGTAGGTATCCTCCAAGTCCAGGATATTAACTGCCATGGGGCAGGACTCAAGATGTTTCCCTAAATCGATTATATGATTCATTATTAACCTCTAATAGTATAGGTTCCTATGAAGATTCTACACATTACACTGGAAATAATTAACACCGTAGAATTTCGCTCAATTTAATACATCTGGCTACATTTTTTTAAAAAATCCTTCTTATACGCTTTTTAATGAAATCTCTAATAAATACTTCTTGGAAAATGCCGCTGGTATCAGCTGTTATCCAAAGAAGGCATTTCTTGTAGGATTCTTTGTTGAAAGATAGAAGGATAGAATATTAAATAAATATTAATTTTTGGCTTTCTCAGATACAAAAAAATGCACCAAGTGTCCAGATGATAAATACCCAAATGAGGCCAGAGTCCAATGTATCCCCAAAGTTATAACCTTCCTGTCTTATGAAGAACTTCTGGGCATCATCCTGGTCTCTTTTGCTCTACTCTTGTTCCTAACAACAGGCCTTGTTTTAATCATCTTCATTAAATACCGAGAAACTCCCCTTGTCAAAGCCAACAACAGGGACCTCTCCTACATCCTCCTGGTCTCCCTTCTGCTTTGCTTCATGTCTTCTTCTCTCTTCATTGGTCAACCAAAGAAAACCACCTGCCTTCTCCGACAAACGGTCTTCAGCCTTATCTTCTCAGTTGCTGTTTCTTCTCTCTTGGCCAAAACCATCACAGTGGTGCTGGCTTTCCTGGCCACAAAACCAGGAAACCAAGTGAAGAGATGGTTGGGGAAGAGCTTGGCCAACTCCATCATCCTTTGTTGTTCTGCTGTCCAAATTATCATCTCTTCCACCTGGCTGGGAGTTTCTCCCCCGTTCCCTGACTCTGACCTCCACTCCCAGCCTGGAGAGATCATCCTGCAATGCAACGAAGGGGCCGTTGTCATGTTCTACGTCACCCTCAGCTACATGGGCTTCCTGGCTGCCATCTGCTTCACGGTGGCTTTCCTGTCCAGGAACCTGCCTGGGGCCTTCAATGAAGCCAAGCTGATCACCTTCAGCATGCTGGTCTTCTGCAGTGTCTGGGTGACTTTTGTGCCCACCTACCTGAGCACCAAAGGGAAATACATGGTGGCTGTGCAGGTCTTCTCCATCCTGGCCTCCAGTACTGGTCTGCTGGTCTGCATCTTCCTCCCCAAGTGCTACATTATCCTTCTGAGACCAGACCTCAACACAAAGGAGCAGCTCACAGCCAGAGCAAATGTGTAAACATGAGATCTAACACCATTATGATATTGGAAGAATTATTAAAGTTTCTTTTATTTGAAAGGAGATATTCTTTACATTTAGATAGTATGCAGGAAAAGAAAATCATATCTGTATGTTTCAAAATGGGAAATTCTTGAATGATGGGAATTCTTCTGGCTCTCTTCCCTTTCAGCTCAATAAAGAGAACTCTGTAAGAGTCATTCAGAGAAATTTGCTGTTCAGCAACAGCTATGGAATGTGACACCTTAAAAAAAATAATTTGGGCACTTGTTCCTACACTTAAAAATGTGTTTGAGAGAGAATGAGCAGGAAAAGAGGCCAGGAGGAAGTTATGGGAACCAAACACCAGCCTGGTTGCCTGATCCTCTCTGTGAGAATGTCGGAATGATGTGAAATTCCATGTTTGACCAGCTCTCAGTTGGGGAGGGAAATCTTCATCTCTCTTATATAATTCTTTGTTGATTTCCTCATAAAACCTCCTTTGCAGAAAGAATTCAGCAGAAGAGCTTCTGGGATTTCAGTTTGGGATTGGATTGGGTTTTTTTTTTTGTATGTGCTTCACACCAAAATAATAAATAAATATTAAAGTGTATTAAGAAATTGCCACTGTATTTTTTTTCTTTCATCAGCCATAGAATTAAAATAGTAGTTTTCAGGCCCTTTAATTTTCCTCTCTACAATTTCTACCTAAAGCCTTTTCTTTGCTCCTCTTCCAAGCTTGTCTTGTCTGTGAAGATGCCCAGAGAAAGGGGATCTGGAGACTCCCCAGGAGGAGGTTGAGGGGATCCTGTCTAAAGGCAGCCACATAACTGACCAGGTCACAAACCTTCAATGCTGCATAATATTCATCTATGTCCAAGAAGGGGGTGAATAGAGGGGGGGAACTTCCTGGTTTCTAGGGAGAAGCACCCATGGAAGCTGTTCTGCTCTCCAACCACACAGATTGCTGATCAATTGGGAATCAATGTTTAGTTCTCAGAATGGCTCCTAATAGCGAATAATTTGCAAATTCCATTTTAAGGAGATAAGAAAAGCTCTGATGGATCAGACCAAGATCAGTGTAAGATTCACAGTGACCACACAAATCCCTCTGGTTCTCCCACAAGCATAAGGCAGAGAGACTTATGGCTTTGCCCAACATGGAACTGGTCTTTTCCCACAATTTTACTTTCCTCCATCACCCCACACAATATTGGACACTCGGCCATCTCACACTCTAGGAATCCCCAATTCTGGTCTCCCACATTAATCTGAGAAAACATTTCCAACTTTCACACCCGCAATCAAAAAGCATTAAGGCAGGACTGGAACTCAAGAGCCTCCTGGGGATTGGCCCAAAGTCACTCAGGAAGATTTTATGCCTATGGGAAGATTAGAACTCAGAGCCTCCTGGACCTTGGCCCAAACTCACCCAACTGGCTTTCATGCCTAAGGCTGAGCTAGAACTCATAATCTCTGGATGATTGTCTCAAAGTCGTCCATTTGGCTTTTATTTTGAAGCTGGTTTGAAAACTTTAATGAGTGGAGAAAAGTCCCTCGGCTGGCTTTGGTTCTCTGCACCCTCCCCGGGCACTCCTTGCCCCCCTTCTCTCCCCCACCCCCCCAGCACCAAAGGCTCCTCCTGCAGCTGCACCTCCCTTCTCCCCTCCCCCCTCCCTCAAACAGACAGCTGTCACTCAAGCGTCCTGTTCTGCTCCCTCACGCCCAGGTCAGGCAAGGCTACCCCCCAGCAGGGGGGTCTGCCTGATGCCCTCCCCTCCCCTCCTGCTGCCTCATCCCCGCAGGAGCCTCTTCGGGGCTGGCCGGGAGCCTCACCAGGAAGCCGGTCAGAGAGCAGTGGGCAAGCGAACGCCTGGATTGGCTTCTTCCCAACCAGAGCGATGAGTGATGGGGAGGGGGAGGGGAAGGGGAAGAGGTATAGGAGGGGGAGGGGAGGTGAAGAAAAAGAGTATCAGGGGAAAATGCCTAATGGCATATAAGGGGTTAACCTAATGGGCACAGCATGGACCACCCACTTGACCACTCCTTACCTTGGCTCCTCCCATGCTGTATAAAAGGTCAATGTCCAGGGGTCCAGTTCCATTCCAGATGTGTACCTGCAAAAGAACAACAAACCTTGGTTATGTAAATAAAGGACGTGAAATCATCACGCTTGCATTGGAGTTATTTGGGCTCTATCCTCTAAAATCATATAACAAAATGGTAGCAGAGGATGGTTCCCAGCCCATTTAACTCGGGACATGCAAGAGAACCCTAACTTTCCAGAGGAAAAGAAGAGGCCAGTCACACAAGCATTTGCAAGGAAAATGGCAACGCAACTACCAGCAACAGAAAATAAATCAAAAGAAGCGGCGGAAGAGATCGAGCAAATCTCCAGCCACAGCAGCACAGCAGCCGAAGCTAAAGAGACAAACAATCTAAAAAAGAAACTGCAAGACTTACTAGACTCCGCACCAGACACCGCAGACCTCATCTCGAACCTTTGAGACCTGATCGAGGACGACAGAGCAGTGACCGAGGAAGATGACTGCGAATTGACCCCGGAAGAAAAGACCATAGTAGGAAACCTATCTATGGAGAGGTTTCCCGCCGAAGAAGCCAGGGCCGGATTTGCGCCTTTTTTGCAGCGGCAGCCATCTTGGGTAATAACGTCACCCAAGATGGCTGACCAGCAACCAATCAGGGCCCAGGATTCAAATTTCTTGGTGGGAACCGAGGCCTAGAAACTCAAAAAAGTGGACAAAATGTGTGGGGGGGGGGCCACCCATCTAGCTTGCCTAACAAGCTATATATAGATCAGGCTGTGCAGACACTAACCGCGGCCTACGGCACAAAAATAAAACTACCGGGCCCACTCCGCGACTTTGAAGTAGGCCCCAACGAAGAAGCCGACCCGCTATGGCCCCTAAACACTCTAAGGCTGAAACGAGAAAACACCACGGACTGCCTATACCATCGGCCACCACCCACCGGGAACCCCTACGCACTCTACCGGGGCCCGCACCCCAACCCAGAGGGAATGACCAATACTTATTGGACCGGCATCCTCCACTGTGGCATCCAGACAATTCAGAAGATGAAGACCTGGACCCAGACATTAACTGCGACCTCCGCGGCGACCCGATCCATCCAGGCGTCCGACCAGCCGCTAGAGGATTCCCAAAGCTCCAGCATGATCCAATGGGTGATCCAACGTTTCCAATGACGTTCTCAAGGAGCTACAATCAACTGGGACCACCTAAGGCTGAAGCCTCAAGTCACCCAGTCGATTGGGGCCTGCATCCGGGAACCGCTGCTACAAGCTCCTTTTCCGTCGACTACTGGAAGAAAATGAATCCCGGACATGCGCAGACTCCACCTGCAAGGAAAGAAAGAAGAGACATAAATAGAAGTCACTACAGAGAAGTGCCAATCACAGCCAACGCAGCATCACATTGCGAGAAATGGACCATAGACACACATCAGTACAGACATGCATCTACCATACCTGAACCCTATTGCAAGTTCCCTCAAGTAAAAAACCATGGACAGCGACAGAATGAAAGTAATCTTACATTAAACACAGGGACTCTGCCAGCTGACTTTTCTAAGTTAAAACTAGATGGGACTAACCTACTGGAGTGGGATAGACAACTCCAGGTTGCTCTCCTGAGAGAAAACTTATTATTTATGATTACTGATCCTCCAGACAGACCATGGACCCTAGAGATGGACTGCATGCACCATAGAGCTTATTACATTCTATTAGTTAGTATTGCACCTGGTATTTACCCTAGCATTGACAAACATTCAACTGTGTCTGAAATCATGCAGAGAATATTCAACCTGTTCTATAGTAAGAGTGTGGCCACCACGACTAGAATATCCAGGGAGTTTCACTCAGCCAAACATAAGGCAGGCACATCAATGAGTGAACACCTTTTGAGCTTAAATGCAACATGGGCTGAACTAATCCAGAGGGGGGAGGCTATATCGGAGTGTAGCATGAAAAGCGTGATCATTAACTCCCTAGACTCAAACTGGGATAACTTCATCACACACTTAGACAGCCTCAGCATTGACCATATCTCATTAGAGACACTAAGCAACAAATTAATAGCGGAAGACAGCCTCAGGAAGGAACACCACTCATACTGCAGGGAAAGCAGACCCACAAAGAGGGTAGAATTCCAAACAGGCAATAACACCAACCAAGAATGCTTCCTGTGTGGTTCTAGGAACCATTACAGGAGAGACTGCCCCAGGAACTTGAGGGCAACCCTATCGGGGAGGCAGACAGGACAGATGGCCGAGACAGCCAGACAGACAATCCCCAGAATCCAGGTATAGGCGCAGGGACTCCCCCAATCCAAGAAATAGGAGAGAACATAGGAATAGCTCTAGGGACAGTCGATCAGGGTCCACATACGGACTCGGGGAACATGAAGACACTCATAATTGACCAGGGAAAGGAGACACCTGGCTCATTGACTCTGGAGCCACAAACCACACCACGTACAATAGAGACATACTCACCTCATTCAATGATGAGAACTACCACATAAAAGTAGCAAATCAAAACAAAGTTCTTGTGACAGGAAGGGGGGTCACCTACATACCAGGTATAGGAAAAATAGAGGGGGTACTTCTAGTACCAGAGATCCCTCACAATATATTAGCCACATTAAAATTGAATGGAGAATTGGGGATCAAAACCACATTCAAGGGAGGTAAGGTTCACATGATCAAAGACGGGAGTGAGGTTGGCCAAGTTATCATTAATGGAGGGCTACCATACTTACGACCAGAGGAAGCCAACCATTCCACCATTAACACCCACATTGACAGTGAGGAAATCGAGACAGAAAGACACACAGAGACAGACACTGACACGACAGGTAGCAACAAAGAGGGGGTACACAACCAGGAGCCCACTCAGGAAGGTAAACTATCAATTGGAAGACCAATGCATGATGCCTGTGCCCATTTGTTACACAGGAAACTGGGACATGCCAGCTTCCCAGTTATACAAAAGCTAATGGATTGCTCTGAAGGTGTTAAAGTAAAGGGATGCAAAAACTACCTAGAGTGTTCAGTGTGCAAATGTTCAAAGCTAAAGACCAAACCCAGACCCAAAAAGGCCACACACACTACTGACTCACTATTCCAATTGGTACACATGGATCTAGTAGGGCCCATGAGACCTTCTATAAAATATAAGAAAATATTCTTTTTAACAATAGTGGACGACTTCAGTCGCTATGGCTTTGTTTACACTCTTAAACACAAGAACGAAGCCTTCCAAAAATTCAAGGAGTTTCACAAACGAGTAGAAACCCAACACAACTTAAAAATAAAACAGATAATGACAGACAGGGGGACAGAATTCCTGTCAAGGAAATTCTCAGCATGGCTTGACAGGCAAGGGATCATACAATTCACTTCATCGCCGTTCTCAGCCTTCCAGAACGGAGTAGTAGAGAGGAAGCAGGGTACATTACAAACTATGATGAGGTGTGTGGTGGAAGATGCAGGGTTAGGGCAGTCATCCTGGGCAGAAGCTCTCACATATTCCAACTACACCATAAACAGGTTATGGTCCAGTGTAATAGAGAAAACCCCCTATGAAGTAATGTACGGAAGGAAACCAAAACTGGACTGCAGTGTTCCATGAGAACACCAACTGGTCAAAAATACACCTGAATGATTTACAAATCAATCAAGAGAACACCCACTGTAAGAAAGATGAACATAAGCAAAACACAATTAAGAATGAGACACACACAGGCAACCGAACCAAACACCAAGACATAGATGTCAGGGAGTGGAAAGAAAATCATCCCACAATAAATATAGATACACTCACCAAAAAAGAGGCAAGATACATGCACAACACTGAGACCCAACCAGATAGACCCATTAGAATCACCAAGAACAAAACACCAAAAAGATTCGATGATTACGTACTGTCCATTGATACCAACAGAATAGCTCCAAATTCATATGAAGAAGTACTCAAACTCCCACCAGAAGAAAGGACAAAATGGGAACAAGCCATGGATAGGGAGATGGCTAGCCTAAAGGAGTTAGATGTGTACACTCCCATCAAAGCCCCAACTGGAAAAACCCCCATAGGAACAAAGTGGATCTTTAAGGTCAAAGAGTTAGAGGGAAACCAACTCTTGTACAAAGCTAGACTAGTGGCCCAGGGTTTTGCCCAAAAATACCCTGATGATTACACAGACACCTACTCCCCCACAGTTAGAACTGAGAGTGTCAAAGCGCCCTGGTGATGGCATCCATACTAAGACTGGAGGTATACCAGTTCGATGTGCAAACAGCCTACCTGCATGCTGAACTGGATAAAGAGATTATTGTGAAAGCACCCCCCAGCAAGAACACACAAAAGGGAGACACTTGGCTACTTAACAAGAGCTTGTATGAGTTGAAACAATCAGGCAAGAGGTGGTATGAGTGTCTAGCCAAGATACTCAAAGACCTGGGATTCACACCCATGTCCGCAGACCTATGTTTCTTCACCAGAAAAAGGGGCCCATCAATCGAGTACGTTCTTGTCTACGTTGACGATATATTATACTTTGGACAGCAAAAGGCAGAGTGCGACAAGTTTGCCAAGGGACTAAACAAACACTTTACACTAAAAACACTAGGGAAGGTCAACAAATACCTAGGAGTCCAATAGATAAAACCGCCAAGGGGTTCAGGATATCTCAAAAGGAAAAAATTCTAGAACTACTGAGTAAATGTAACATGATGGATGCCAAGATCTGTGAAACGCCAATGCAACCTGACTTCCCCAAGACCATGTGCGAGCAAAGCAAGCCCTTTAAGGACAATACCCTGTATAGGTCTACAATAGGATCCTTGCTGTATATAGCCAACTGGACTAGGCCAGATATCATCTTGCCAGTCAACCTACTATCCTGGTACATTAGGAGTCCAACCACCTACCATTGGGAGGGAGTCAAACGTGTTCTTAGATACTTAAAACACAATGCTGATGCATTCTTAAGGTTAGAACCAGAACATTCAGATAACCCAATCCTAACTTGTTATGCCGATGCCGACTGGGCGGGGGACACTAAAAGTCGCAAGAGCACCTCAGGGTATATATTCTTCATTAATAACTGCCCAGTGTATTGGTACTCTGGGAAACAGAACCTGGTAGCCACATCGACAGCAGAAGTGGAAAACATCTGCCTGTCTAAAGCTGCAAACAACCTGACCTGGTTTGACGATCTGCTATCTAGTATTTGGTCCGAAGCAGAATACCCCATTGTAATCCCCGAAGACAACAAGGCAGCAATAGATATCTCTATGGCGGAGGCTGTGGGACAGAGATCGAGACACATTGATATAAAATACAAGCATGTTAGACAATTGTCCAGTGTAGGTTTCATTAAAGCAGTACATTGTGAGACTGTTGAACAAACAGCAGACATCCTCACGAAATCCCTGACATGTAAACAACAGATATACCTGACATCCAAATTAGGAGTACATCACCACACACATCAGCACCAGCCATCAGGCATTTTAGAGGGGGATTCGTCAGGGGAAAATGCCTAATGGCATAATAGGGGTTAACCTAATGGGCACAGCATGGACCACCCACTTGACCGCTCCTTACCTTGGCTCCACCCATGCTGTATAAAGGTCAATGTCCAGGGCTCCAGCGCCATTCCAGATGTGTACCTGCAAAAGAACAACAAGCTTTGATTATGTAAATAAAGGACTTGAAATCATCACGCATCATGCATTGGAGTTATTTGGGCTCGATCCTCTAAAATCATATAACAGAAGCCATGCAGGGCTGGGTCTCCCAAGGGGAATCCAGGGTTGCCCAGGAGGAAAAGGCAGCCAGCCTCACCCTGGAGGGGACCCTCTGTGACTTTGAGGAAGATGGGGTCCCCTGTGGCCCCTCCAGAGCCCCCAGTTCAGGAGAGCCTCTTCATTGCAGCCTTTTCTGGGGAAGGGGCTTAAACCCCCCTCCCTCTGCCATTCTGGGAGATTTTTGCTTCTTTCTCATTTCCACCCCCCCCCCAAAAAAGCTTGGAATTTTGCTCTTTATTTGACACCCCCCTTTTTTTTTTCGCTTGGCTTCTTCAGCTTCTTCTCCATCAGGCTGAGGGCAAGGAAGCTCCCAGGCAACTGTCTCTTCCCCCCGTTTGATTGGCTACAGGGTTGTCATGACGAAGGGGGCGGGAAAAGAAGGAGCCACTAGGGAGAAAGAGTGGTGGGAGTTTTGTAATTCCTGCAAACTGGAGGATTTGAATGCGAAATATGCTTTCTTTTAGGAAATCCTGCTCAGATGAAGCCTAGAATCAGAAGGAGAGAAGAAATGGAGGAAATGAAGCAGTGGTGGGATTCTGCCGGTTGTAGGGGGTTCGACCAAACCCTTTGTTAAATTGCTGGCTCGCCCTGCCCCTTGCCCCGCCCCTCCGCACCACTATTTATTGCCAAAAATAGTGGTGGGCAAGGGGCGGGTGAGCCAGCAATTAACAAAGGGTTCGGTGTTTTTTTGTAATTTTATTGGCCCGTGGAGCTTCAGCATAGGCTAATTAGCCCTTGATTAGATCGGCTCCCGACTCTCAGCTGTTTTGCTCCGGGCTCTGTTGCTTGCTGCTTGCTGGAGCAGAGCTCTGCTGCTTGCTTGAGCTAGCTTTGCTGAAACAGGAAACTGAAAGTAAAGCAGGCTGTTGGCTTTGCTGTTGCTGCAACGTTGGAAAATTAGGCAGGCAGATTTCTTTTTCTTTTTCCTCACCAAAAAAGGTAGGTGCGAACAACGGGAAATTTAAGGAAAAAGAGGAGAGTTCAAGATTTTAAACCACAAAAGAAAAAAAGCTCTATTTAACTAGGGAATTGTAATAATTGAGATACTATTAATTGTATATTGTGTTGAAAGCAGAAATGGTTAAGTTCTGGTTTGGAGAATATATGGGGGAAATTATTTGGTTTATTATTATTGGTCAATATAATTAATTGCTTTGTAAGAAATTGGATTGCATGGAAATAATTGGAATATTCATGTTCATATTGATTAATATACAAAAAAGATAGTTATATAAGTAATTGATTTATATTAAAATGTTGAATTTGTATTAAACAACTGTAATATTACATAATTAACCAATGTGAGGATGGATATAAAAATTGATGCCAATGGGAATGGGTATAATATAGAATAGAAGGGAAAAATTGAATTTGATTAAGATTAGAGATGAGGATGAAGGTTAATATTGGTTTTTTACAAAAATAGATGAGGAATAAATATGGCAAAAAGGAAATATAGAAATTGTAAATTTAATTGAAACGACTAAACACTGTTTAAATTTGTGAACCGGCCAAATACTCTGTTCAAGGAAAATACATTGTATGTTTGTATGTGTGTTTCTAATTATTGTTATTTATTCATATTTGTTCTCTTTTATTCTTTAAAGTTTAACAATTCATTCTTTATCTTAATATCTTTATATTTGTTTGGGGTTGGCTTTCTTCCCTTTCATCTTTTTTATTGTACAGCAATCTTTCTTCTCAAACCTACCACCTCTCTCTTTTCTTTCTTTCTTACTTTCTCTTCCTCCCCCTCTTCTTCTCCCTACTTCCTCTTCCTTTCTCCTTCTCCTCTCTCTTCCTCCCTCTCTTACCCTCACTCCTACTCTAATTTCCCTTCCCTTTCTTCATCCCTCTCTATTGCTGTATCATTTTATGCATATGGACTACTCAGAGGACTGAAAAAGTTACTTTTGACTACTCCTCGCACTTTTGACCAGTCCTCAAACTTACGACTGTCCTGACATTTTACGTTTTTTGCCCTATCTTGTCACCATGGTGTAGAGAAGCAGTTGTGAAATGATTGACATGGTTGTTAAGAATGCCGCAACGGGCATAAATGTGAGGATGGTCATAAGTGCGAGGACCGGTCAAAAGTGCGAGGACCAGTCAGAAATGACTTTTTTCACCCCTCTGAGTAGTCCCTACGCACATAGCTACGCCCACCCGGTCACATGACCAACTAGCCATGCCCACACAGTCACATGACCAGCTAGACATGCCCACCCGGTGACATGACCAGCTAGACACGCCCACGCAGTCACATGATCACTAAACCACACCCCCAACTAAGCCACACCCACAGAACCGGTTGTTAAAAAAATTGAATTCCACCACTAGCCCAAAGGGTTTTTTAATGGGGTTTTTTAAATTGTATGGATTGGTTTTTAAAATTGGAATTTTATGGATTTGGGGTTTTAAATTGACTAGCCAAGGATTTAATTCATTGTAGTTTTCTTATAACTTTTGTACTTTATGTATTTTAATTTTGGCTGTTCACCGCCCTGAGTTCCTTCTGGGAGAAGGGCGGTATACAAATCCGAAATAAAATAAAATAAAATAAAATAAAATAAAATAATAAAATAAAATAAAATAAAATAAAATAAAATAAAATAAAATAAAATAAAATAAAATAAAATAAAATAAAATAAAATAAAATAAAATAAAATAAAATAAAATAAAATAAAATAAAATAAAATAATAAAATAAAATAAAATAAAATAAAATAAAATAAAATAAAATAAAATAAAATAATAAAATAAAATAAAATAAAATAAAATAAAATAAAATAAAATAAAATAAAATAATAAAATAAAATAAAATAAAATAAAATAAAATAGTAACCGCCTAGCATTTCTTGTCCCAATTGTGGTTGTAAATGGAGAACTATCTATAGGATGCAGCAGCAGGTCAATTTGGAAAAGGGTTGGGAGACCACCAGGAAATGCCAGGGGTAGGTTGAGGAGAAGGCAGTGGCCAACCTATCTTGCAACCTCTCAAGAAAAGGTGGGGCTTTAGTGACTTTGAACCAATCAGTAAGTGACTCTGAGTTCTAGTCCTGCCTTAGGCATCAAAGGTAGCTGGGGGCTTTGAGCCAATCACCTGGAGGCCCCGATTTCCATTCCCAGGGCCCAGCTAGGACTTCAGGGCCAGACTCTATGCTGCCCCCCACAGGCAGTGAGTCTCAGCTGAACCCTGGCAAGAGGGAGGGGCTGTGATGGGGGGAGGGGCTCTCTGTGTCCAGGAGTTTCTCTTCTTTGCTCTCGGGTGGGGCTGCTCTACCCTAGAAAGACATGAGAGGGGGGGGGGACTTGGGGTTCTGGTGGAAGACGAGGTGGCAATGGTGACCATCAGGGCCTTTGCCAAAATCTGCCCTGCTGACCTTGGGACAGAGACTCTCTTTCAGAGAAGCCCACCTCACAGGGTGATTGTTGTGGGGAAAAGAGGAGGAGGAAGAAGAGTTGGACATGTTCACCTCCTTTACTTATTTGTAAAAATAATAAAACACTGGAAAAAAAGTGTAACAAAAATAAAAACTGTCTTTCCTGCTTCTGTTTGCCTGGAATCTGTCACAGCTTTGTGCAGATACAGGAATTTCTCTTCTCACAAGGAGGAAGAGGTTGTGTTTTTTTTATCATCCCTTTCGATTTCACTCAATCCCTTTTTTGCAGCCTTTGGGGGCACTACTGGGGGCACCGGATCCCCTCCCAGTCCTGGGACACAGCAGGTTTCTCTGTTTCTTTGGGAAAGATTCCTTCCCCAATCAGAGTCTGCTGGAGCCCCATCATCCACTTCCCTCCCTGACTGGGATCAGCTGAATTCCTCCATTCAGACAAGAGGAAAAAGGGAGTTTGCACAGAGCCTCAGGGTCAGTCTCCATTCTTTGACACGGAAAGGTCACTCTGACAACCCCTCCAAAAGCCAAATTCCCCCTCAGTTCCTGGATATCTCCAGACATTGCTCAGCTGAGCTCACAGCAGGGCCAGGGCAGCTGAGAATTGGGACAGAAGGGACCAGAAAAAACCCACAAACCTCCCCAGCGATGATTGACAGTTAGACACAGGCTGTGTCTTCCCACGCACTCCTGAACGCTGCCTGTATGTGGCAGTGGGAAGGGTTATGGACTCAATCTCCCAACACTCACCCTATAGGGCTGCCCCTTCTGTTGTCCCTGGTGGCAGATGGAAGATTGTGAATCCCACTCCTGACACCAGTTTCTGTGGAATCAAACACAGAAGCCAAAAAACCAATAATCCAGGCTCAATGCAGTTGTTATTTATTCAGTGTCCATTGGAGGAATTTCTCCCCAGAAAATAGTGGAAGGAAACCTTACAGACAAAAGGATGCACTCATATTTATACATTCCAGGAAAGGAGGAGAAAATTATAATCATACATATGCATATTTCATTTAATAGATGACGTAAGCATGAATATTCAGAATTAGCGAGCCTCAAGTTACCTCCTCAGCCTTGTATTGTTGCTACCCTCAAGAAAGAGCTATTGTGTAAACAAATAGAAACATCTCAGTTGCGTTGCCACAGCAGTTTGGGTGAAATGTACTGAGAAATGAGGGCATCAACGTTGCTCCATACATTCCTTCTATATTTCTGTCTTGCTAACATGCTCCCATTTCTCCAAGAAATTTAAAAGTTGAAATTCCTCAAAAGTTGAAAGTCTCACATTTACACATTTCTTCTGTCTGTTACCTGCTCCTTTGTGAAGAATTCAATAATTTCCTAATTTGAAACATATGTACATGATTTTCTTTGACTCCTGCATACTATTTAAATGGAAAGAATATCTCCCTTCTAATAAAAGAACCGTTAACAATACTTCCAATATCATAATGGTGTTATATCTCATGTTTTTACATTTGTTCTGGCTGTGAGCTGCACCTTTGTGTTGAGGTCTGGCCTCAGAAGGATAATGTAGCACTTGGGGATGAAGATGCAGCCCAGCAGACCAGAACTGGAGGCCAGGATGGAGAAGACCTGCGCAGCCACCATGGATTTCCCTTTGGTGCTCAGGAAGGTGGGCACAAAAGTCACCCAGACACTGCAGAAAACCAGCATGCTGAAGGTGATCAGCTTGGCTTCGTTGAAGGCCCCAGGCAGGTTCCTGGCCAGGAAAGCCACCGTGAAACAGATGGCAGCCAGGAAGCCCATGTAGCTGAGGGTGACGTAGAACATGACAACGGCCCCTTCGTTGCATTGCAGGATGATCTCTCCAGGCTGGGAGTGGAGGTCAGAGTCAGGGAAGGGGGGAGAAACTCCCTGCCAGATAGAGCAGATGATAATTTGGACAGCAGAAGAAGAAAGGATGATGGAGTTGGCCAAGCTCTTCCCCAACCATCTCTTCACTCGGTTTCCTGGTTTTGTGGCCAGGAAAGCCAGCACCACAGTGATGGTTTTGGCCAAGAGAGAAGAAATGGCAACTGAGAAGATGAGGCTGAAAACCGTTTGTCGGAGAAGGCAGGTGGCTTTCCTTGGTTGACCAATGAAGAGAAGAGGAGACAAGAAGCAAAGCAGGAGGGAGACCAGGAGGATGTAGGAGAGGTCCCGGTTGTTGGCTTTGACAAGGGGAGTTTCTCCGTATTTAATGAAGATGATTAGAACAAGGCCTGTGGTTAGGAAAAAGAGGAGGGCAAAAGAAACCAGGATAATGCCCAGAAGTTCTTCATAAGACAGGAAGGTTATGACTTTGGGGATACATTGAACTCTGACTTCATTTGGGTATTTATCATCTGGACATTTGGTGCATTTTTCCGCATCTGAGAAAGGAAAAAAGCAATATTTCTTTAATATTCTGTCCTTTTCTCTTGCAAGAAAAACCTTCTTTAGATAATATCTGAAAGCACAGGTATTTTCCAAGAAGTATTTCTTAACTATTTCATTAAAAAGAGCATAAGAGGGATTTTTTTATTATTAAACAATGTAGCTAGGAATATGAAGTTGAGGGAAGTCCTAGGATGTTAATTATTTTCTGCCTAATGTGTAGAATCTTCATAGGAACCTACATTATTAGAGGTAAATAATGAATCATATAATCCTTTTAGGCAAACATCTTGAGTCCTGCCACATGTCAGTTAATATCCTGGACTTGGAGGATACCTACAGTATCTTGTAACATCTGGAAGCGACCTGGAATTAAGGGGAAACTTCTTATCAGTGAGAGGAATTAGCCAGTGGAACAGCTGGCCTCCAGAAATTGTGGCTGCTTCAAGATTGGAGGTTTTTAAGAAGAGACTGGACAGCAACTTGTCTGGAATGGTATAGGGTCTCCTGCTTGAACAGGGGGCTGGACTAAAAGACCTCCAAATTCCTTCTACTCTATTATGAATGATTGATCTATATGGCAGACTATTTGTGTAATGAGTTCCCCCCATAAAGATCCATAGCACCAGATTATGGCCCAGTGACACCTTCTCAGTGATCCTCAAGGGAGGCCAATAAACAATGAATTGCAAGGACTTTCAGAAGGTGGACCTGAAACAATTCATCTCGTTTCAAAGATCTCAGATGTTCCTAGAAAGGTAAACTTAGCAGCACATATCCAAACTAAAAAGCAGAAGAGATATTTCCTCTGCTGTTAGTAAAGCTTGCCCAGTCTGCCACCCCCTCCTCCCATCTCTTTCACAGCCTCTCCTTCCAAGTCTTTTTGATTTACTTCCTTTTAGATAAGAAATTGTGCAGGTTACAAATAAAAAACCCATGTGAGCTTCGATCTGTCTTTTAACTTGCACTTTCATGAAAAGGTTCTGGATGGATCCAGTTCCACAAAGCCTCCCATTTTCCTCTGTGTGACCCACCTTCCTGAGTGGAGAAGGTCCCCTCCGGACAAGGAAGGCAGTCGTAGCAGCAAACTGGCTCTCCTTCTCGAGCCCTCTTGACAAATCCAGGATGACAACTTTCCACACATTTGGACTGAGGCAGGGACTGAGCAGAAGAAAAGGAAGGCCAAAGAAAAGGTGTTAGGACTCTCCGTCCATGGAAAATGGAGGGAGAAATGGATGAAGACAAGGAGCCTCTGGTCTTCCCTGAGGTAAGTGTGAAACCTCTGACTACTTCTAAACAGATGCAGGAGGTAAATCAACTGGCAGATTCTTCCTTTAGTTCCTCCCTTTTGCTTTCAAAATTTAACATTACAATAAAGTAGGTTTCTATTTAATGTAGTCTAAAGGGATGGAATTGAAAAAAACATTTAAATATGATGATATATTCTTATTAAAACTAATAATAAAATTTACTGTCAAAGTTTAGGAAATTTTATTCTATTAGGTTTTCAAATATGAAATTAAACTGTGATGAAGAAAGAAACCTCTGACCAGTAAGATCTTGAAAGGTTTCCATAAAACATGGCAAAGCCACTCCACTTAGATCCCGTCTGTTGAAGAACTTCCATTAGATGACACCACCTGGCATGGGAGGCCAACCACCCTGGAGACTCTAGGCTTTGCCCACTTGAAATGGGACCTTTGGAAAACAGAGAAAAGACACCAACATTTCTCTCACCTTATTGAGCGACTTTAGCCGCGAAAGAGCATCTTGGTTGATAGAAAGTCTCTGTCTTAGAGAATACGCCAGAACTTCTCTCTTGACCTCCTTGGGGAGAATAAGGATGCTGTCAATGGCCAGATCTGCTGTTATCTCTCCATTTTGGTCCAAGTACAGTTTAAAGTGGGAAATATTCCAAAATTCATTCTTCTCCAGAAAGGGATGAAACTAGAATGGGAACATCCAGGAATTTGAAAAACAGAGAACTTTGTTTGTTATCCCACATGGAATCTTTCTTCTACAATTGTCTCATCTCCAAATATGCTTAATTAGGATACAAATACTACAAATATTAGGATACATCTTCATAAGTGAACAAGAAAGTTTGAGAAAAATTTATCAATCATTTACTGACAAAATATAGAAAAAGTATATAATTGATACAATTGGTCAAATATAGGGAACATTCTAGAGCAGATGAAAATAAAATGAATAGAAAAAAAAGATGATTCATAAATTCTTTGAAAACAACAAGTTGATTCCCAGAAAGCATGGGTTGATCAGGGAGAAAGTTGTCAGGCTAATCTTCTCCCTGGTCATCCTGATGGAAAACACCTCCAGATGTGCTAATTCTACTTGATTGTAATGCAACATTAACAAAATTTTGCAAATCTTAAAGAGCAAATCTCCCACCAACTCTTTTCTCAACCTGAAAAGTTAGCCAGGATCCTTTCTGAGTTTCTTTCTCTCCCATTATGCAGCTGCAGGATTCTCCCCTCTTCGCTGATCCTTCCCTAGGCAGCCTCTCTTCCCCTCATCTCAAAAGTCATTCTCACACATCATTACACTTCCCAAATAGATTATGGAAACTCTGGTGATGTCACTGGATTTCAGTAAAGGACTCACAAACAATTGTGTGATGTGATTAGAAACCTGAGGCCTGGATAATAACTGTCTTCAAAATGATACTGAAATAGTTTTTAACCCTTTTTAATCTTTCCTATGAAACTTGAAGGTGATGAATAAGAGGGATAACTGTTGCGTATATGGTGAGGAGAAACAAAGAGAAGAAGGAACAACGAATGCCAACATTGGAGAAGCTGAAAAAATTAGAATTATCACTTCAGAAAGATCCCCAAAACAGGGAAATCAGAAAGGAAATTGAGTTAATGAAACAAAATTAATATACTAGAACAGGAAGAAATGATAAGGAATATAAAATTGGCAAAACAAAACTATTTTGAATTGGCAAATAAACCAGGGAAATGGCTCGCCCACAAATTGAAAAAAGAAAAAGCTAAAAAATTGGTACAATATTTTTGAGACGAGCAAGGAAATTTACTCCATAGAATTGAGAGGGGGGGGGGAATATTATTCAAAATTATTTTCAAATACTGTATAGTCAAGAAAACATTGAAGAAGAAAATATTATAAATTACCTACAGGAGAGGAACTTGCCAAGTATAACAGATGAAGATAGGGAAATGTTAAATGTGGAAATTACATTAACAGAGTTAAGAGAAGTAATTAAAAAACAGAAAAATAACAAAACACCAGGGACAAATGGAATTCCAGTGGAAGTATATAAAAAATTTCAGGAAGTTTTGGAAGAAATTATGTTGGATATATATAACAAGGTATTACAGAAAGCCAAAATGCCAAATTCATGGATGGAGGCATATATAGCATTAATTCCAAAGGAAAGTAGAGACAATCAATTCATTCAAAACTATAGGCCAATCTCACTGTTAAATGCCGAATATAAAATCCTGGAAACAATAGCAGAAAGACTAAAAAAGATATTAAATAAAATAATTCATTGGGATCAAAATGGGTTTTTACCCAAATGAGAACTTAAGAACAATACAAGGATTATCATGAATATTCTAGAATACTATGAGGCTCATCCAGAAAAACAATTGGCAGTAATAATGACAGATGCACAAAAGGTGTTTTAAAATTAATTTAAAACAAAAACAAAAACAAAAAATGCCATGGTATCTACTTTTTGGAACCATTATTCCCTGAGTAATTGAATTGGGCAGATCTGTTGAGTTGGTTCTCCTCCTTCTCCTCTGGATTCCTCCTCCAAAGGATCTAAGATTAATGGATCCATATCGGGACCCCCATACCTGCCACGGCTGCAGCCTTGGAGACCCCAAAGTCTTTTCTCCCTCCTTCCTTCCCCTCCTCCATCTGGAGGAATAAGCGGCATTCAAGACCTCGGTCAGAGTCTTCATCAGACTGTAATAGTGATAGTCATTTGGGATCCTTCCTCTGTTCCATTTCTCCTGGGTCTCCAGTGGGGCTTTCTGGGTGCATCTTCTGCGGCCTTTGACAGAAAAGACGTTCTTTGAAAGAGAACAGCGGTAATAATAATCTTGAAATTTTTCTTCCACAGAGAAATGGGGTTCAAAGGCTGAATCCATTGGCCTTTTTTTCCCCAGATTACCAAAGTTCCAAATACTATGGATGTATTTGAGAAGTCTACGCTTCTTCATTTTATACCCTTTAAAATTTGTGATGATCCAGACTTTCCCTTCAATGGGTCCTGGGAGATGCATAAATGTTAAATGGAAAGGAAGAATTCTCCCCCAAATTAACTCATATTCCATGAAGTGAACAAAGACGTTGACTTGTCTCCAGTTAGAGAGGGAATCCCTGAGGGCTATTGTGTATCCAGTTGTTGAGAACAGTTGTGATAGAACCACACAAATTCCACTCCTGACAAGCATAGGAGGAAAAATCCTCATGAAATTCTCTCCATTTTCTGTGTCTGAAGCAAAGAGGCCAATCAGGGTCCATCTGAAATGGAGGAGCAGGTGGACAATTGCTGGGTACTGGAATCCTTCTTTGGGCTCCATCTGGTGGAAAAAGGGGAATTTCCTTTTATCACTCACAGCCTCTGAAACAATGTCACGACTGATCTGAAAAACCAATGAAGAATCCTATGTTACATTTGGGATCAAATTTGGGATCCAAAATATTAGATTTTAATAAATCCAACCTGATTCTCATGAATGTGTTAGAATAGTTGTTAATTAGACATTGTTTAAAATATTAAAAACAGACCAAAAACAGGATACACAATAGAGAGGGATGAAGGAAGGGAAGGGAAACTAGAGTAGGAGTGAGGGTAAGAGAGGGAGGAAGAGAGGAGGAGAAGGAGAAAGGAAGTAGGGAGGAGAAGAAGAGGGGGAGGAAGAGAAAGTAAGAAGGAAAGAAAAGAGAGAGGCGGTAGGTGTGAGGAGAAAGACTGCTGTACAATAAAAAAGATGAAAGGGAAGAAAGGCAACTCCAAACAAATATAAAGATATTAAGATAAAGAATGAATTGTTAAACTTTAAAGAATAAAAGAGAACAAATATGAATAAATAGCAATAATTAGAAACACACATACAAACATACAATGTATTTTCTTTGAACAGAGTATTTGGCCGGTTCACAAATTTAAACAGTGTTTAGTCATTTCAATTAAATTTACAATTTCTGTATTTCCTTTTTGCCATATTTATTCCTCATCTGTTTTTTAAAAAAACCAATATTACCCTTCATCCTCATCTCTAATCTTAATCAAATTCAATTTTTCCCTTCTATTCTATATTATACCCCTTCCCATTGGCATCTATTTTTATATCCATCCTCACATTGGTTAATTATGTAATATTACAGTTATTTAATACAAATCCAACATTTTAATATAAATCAATTAGTTATATAACTATTTTTTTTGTATATTAATCAATATGAACATGAATATTCCAATTATTTCCATGCAATCCAATTTCTTACAAATCAATTAATTATATTTACCAATAATAACAAACCAAATAATTTCCCCCATATATTCCTCCAAACCAGAACTTAACCATTTCTGCTTTCAACACAATATACAATTAATAGTATCTCAATTATTACAATTTCCTAGTTAAATAGAGCTTTTTTTCTTTTGCGTTTTAAAATCTTGAACTCTCCTCTTTTGCCCTTAATTTCCCATTGTTTGCACCTACCTTTTTTGGTGAGGAAAAAGAAAAGAAATCTGCCTCTGCCTAATTTTCCAACGTAACAGCCAACAGCCTGCTTTACTTTCAATTCCGTTTTCAGCTTGATTTGCATAAGCAGAAAAAAAAAATCTGCTCCAGCAATTTAGCTCTTTGCAGCAAGCAGCTGAGCCCTGCCTAAAACAGCTGAGAGCAAATCAGCTGAGAGTCGGGAGGCTCTAATCAACAGGCTAATTAGCCTATGCTGAAACTGAAAGGAGTTGTTTTTTCTTGCTGTTTGCTTGCAAGGAGGTAACTGCTGTGAGGCACAGGCTAAAGGGTGGGGGCCACTCTCCTTGCCACTTAGCACCCCCCCTAAGGCATGGTACCGCCCACTTTGGGAACCACTGGCTTAACTATTTAACTACGGTTCTACCGAAGTAGAATCCCACCACTGGGTCTACCCATTTATTTTTGCAGACACCGGTCTACTTATTTGTTTTCATTTAACACTGATCAGCTGTAGGGCGGCCCTTTGAAGCCCCCGGCAAGAGTTTAAACAGTTTATTTCCCTCGAGCCATCAGCTGGGACTCAGGAGGCAGCAATAGATTGGGTATGGGGCCAAATAAAAGGTAAGAATAATGCAGGGGGGTGGGTGGGTGGGCGGGCGGGAGGGGAGAACCGGTTCGGTGACATCATACCGTCACCGCTACCTGCTCGTGGGAACCGGAGGAAAAAATAAAGGAAAAAATACTTTGAAAGTTTAAATAAAATGATGGAAATAAATATGGCAAGGGAAAAAAGTGAGAATTAACCTTAAATTGCTTCAAGACTCCAGGTTTAGAGGAGGATTTGGTCTATCAAATTGGGAATTGTATCATCAAGTGGCGATGTTAACATGGATTAAAGAATGGATCTTACTGAGAAATACAAAACTATTGACTTTGGAAGGACATGACCTACAACTAGGATGGCATGCTTTCTTATGGTATGGAAAAAATCGGATTCATGGATATTTCCAGAGACATTGTTTAAGAAATGGCTTGCTGGGGACTTCCGGTGGCGCCTTCCTTGTCGGCGGCGGGCTCCTCCATGCCCGCCGGCTCCTTGGCGCGTTAGAGCCGCCTCACAGCTGGCAGGTGGCTCGGACAACCTGCTCCTCAGCGGCAGGAGCAGGGAGAGCTTCTGGGGGTGAGGCTGGGCCCCCTGAGCCGCCCCAGGAATGCTTCGTCTGTCCTGGGGAGGGCTCAGAAGGATGGCCCCCTCCATACCCTCCAGAGAATGCTCCGTGTCAAGACAGTCCTCCGCTAATTAGCGGAGCCAGACGCTGGAAGCAACACCACAGTGTCTATCGAGCAAGCTGAAAGAGAAAGAAGAAAAGTCGGAGCAAGTATGGATTCTTTTACTGATTTTTTTCCTGATTTTTTGGAAGAGGAAAGAGGGGAGGAGAGGAAGAGAAGTGTAGTTGCCTGAGTGATTCTGAGAAGTGAAAGTTCTTGAGAAAGTTTTTTAAGATGGCGACTGGTTTTAATTGAAGAATTGCCAGAGCGTTTGAAATGGAGGCTTTGAAATAAATATCTTGTTATGGGAAAGGCACTTAAAGTAAGAAGAATTTTTCCTCTCTTTTTTTGGATATCTTTTTTTTCTTTTAAAAAAAAATTAAAGTAAAGTAAAGTAAAATAAACTAAAGCAAAGTAAAGCAATTTAAAGTAATGTAAAGATGACTAAAGGAAGGGGGGGCTCCCCCATGAGCCAGCTGAAGTATAAAGCTGAGATGATGCATTTGTGTGGATTGGCAGAAGGGGACTTAAAAGATCTTATAACAACTTCCTTACCAAGCGTAGTTGACAAAATTAAAAATTCACAGAAGAATCTTGTGGACTTGATTGCTGGAAAGCAAGACCAATTAAGTCAAATTATTATTAAAGTAATCTCAGATCTTTCAAATGTGGTGATTGAAATGGAGGAGAAAGTGACTGAGATCAGTAGTAAATTTGATTCTCAGATACAAAAAATACAAGGAAAGTTTGTGGAAGCTGAGATTCGAAATCAGACCATACAGAATGATATTATCTTGCTTCAAATCAAAACTATGGCATCAGCGATTAGAGTGAGAGGTATTAGAGAAAACCAGAGAGAAGATTTAAAAGCAATTTCTGCAAAGGTCTTTGCTGAACTACTTGAGATAGAAGATGAGATAATTCTTGGTTGTATAGAGAAAGTTTATAGAGTCAACTCACGAGTAGCCAAACAACGGAATCTGCCTAGAGATGTTGTTGTTTACTTTACTGATAAATGGTTGAGAGATGACATCTTACAAAAGTCCTACTCTGCCAGAGTGCAAGTGGAAGGTGCACAAATCAATATCTACAAAGAGTTACCATCGAAGGTTTTAAAGAACAGGAAAGAATTTGCTTTTTTAACTAAGGAACTGAAGAAAAGTAATATCCCATTTAGATGGGACTTACCAGTTGGCTTAATTGTTAGATATCATGGTGTGAGATATTGTTTGAATACTATTGGAAAAGCAGAACACTTTTATAAAAATATCTTCAAGAGAGCCACTGAATATGGGAAGAACAAGAAACAAGAAAGAGAGTCTGTAAAAGGCAGACAGAAGGAAGAGATTCAAAGTATGAACCAAAGAATGTTAAAAGTACAAGGACTACAAGGTGGTTTTTTAGAGGATCCTATTAAGGACTTCTCAGATGGGAAAATTGAATATCCTGGTGAATTCAGAGTAGGAGCACTGGATCCTGAACTGCGGGAGCAAGATTTTAAAAATTTTATAACTCGAGATGAACAGCAGCAGGGGTCCAATGCTCCCCAAGAAATGGAAGGCGATGTCAAACAGCAGGAAGAAGCCGATGAGGAAATTCAAGTGGTATGTACTGATGAGTGTCGTGAAGTCCTTCAGCATCTACAGTTCTTATCAGAATATATGGAAAGTGTGGTAAAAAGTTTATAAAAATTTTCTAAAGTCTATACTAAGTTGGATTTATGGATTATAATGACTTCATCCGGAGTTGGAGGTTTACAAAAATTTGTACTATCTGGAATTGGATTTATCATCCTGAGTAAGTTTAACAGATTGCTGCAGTAGTAGCAGCAATCTGTGATTACCCTATTATAAGTTCTTTTTTTGGAATTTATCATCTAGGAGGAAAGAATGGAAATGAAAACATCTTACAACCAGAAGGAGTGAATAACAAAGGGTGGCAGGATTTGAAAGAGTTTTAAAAAAACATCTGGGAATGCAGTTTCTAGAGATTTTTTCTTCTTTCTTGTTTGATTTTTTTCTCAAGGATTGGTGGAGCTGCATTGGATTTTTCTTTTTTTTTTCTTGTTGAAATAGTATAAATTAGTTTGAATGATTCTACCTAGAGGAGAGAATATCTTCGTGGTTGCATATTGTTTATACAAGGTCACACGGGGGGTTTAAGTGGAATGTTTTATTTCACTGATGGGGGCAGATAGAAGATGAAGCTTATTGGAATTGGATAAATGTGGAGAAAGAATATTTAACTTCAATCAAGATGAAGAGAAGATTGTAATTTGGATTATGGAAAATTATAATATATGTATAATTGCATTATATTGTATGTTTTATGTTTTTCTTTTTTTTTGTTTTTTGTTCTTCAGTGTTTTTTATTTTTTTTTCCTTAACTAAGGGGAGCAGTTGGGACCAAATTACTTGATATTATTTGATATGAATGTGTAGGTTACACTATTTTTGGGGGATTGAGTTAGGTATATGATTTGTAATGTTAATATTAATGGGTTATATAAAGGTCAGAAATTTCTTAAATTGCTAAATATGATAATGGTTGTTATTTTTGGGTGTATTTCTTATTATAGTATTGTTAATTTTAGATAAACATTTATTTGTATGGGTTTTTTCTTCTCTTTTTTTTTCTTTTTTCTTAATACTCTTTTAATTCTTTTTTCTCTTTCTTCTCTCTTCCTTTTAATTTAGAATTGAATATATAATAGTTTTCGCTTTTCTCTTTGTTATAAATTTTTGTTGTTGTTTTTTTTTTAAATGTGTAGCGGAAGTCAGGGGGGGATGGGAAGGGAAGGGGTGTGGTTGGGGGGAGGTTGGGGGGGAAGGGGAGGGGTGGGAGGGGGAGGGGGAGGGGTGAAAAAGGGGGGAAATTTTGTATTGTAAAACTTTTTCAATAAAAAAAAAAGAAATGGCTTGTTGGTAGTATGGGAAAGAGTGAAAGAAAAACATCATATGGAAGTACCAATGTGGCTTTCAACAATAGAAGCGTTGACACATCCAAATATGATTAACATGGACTAGATTGTAAGAGATAAAGACATTGTAACAGAGAAGGGAGAATTAAAACAGAAACAAGACTTAGAAAAACAAGGGATTGAGACTGACTGGTATACACGGCTGCAGATACAATCAAGATATGATAGAGACTTGAAATAATATGGTTTTAAATTGGGGGAATCAGAGTTGGATCAGATAATGATTGGAAAGGATGAAAAAATGATTAAAAGACTATATAATTATTTGTTGCAAATTAGATTGGAAGTTGATGAGGTAAAAGAGACAATGATAACATGGGCGATAGGTGGCATATGCCAGCAGAAAGATTAGCAAAGATGTTTAAGGATAAATCAGCCAAACGTTGGAAATGTTTGCATTTGCTGGGATCATACTATCATATGTGGTGGTCATGTTTAGAAGCAAAAAATTATTGGTTTAGAATACAGAAATGGTTGGAAGAAATATTACATGAATCTATAGAATTAAAACCAGAGGTTTTTTAATTGGGTATTCTCCCAGAGAGATATAGTAAAGAAGATGTGTATTTAACTATACATATAATAACAGCAGCAAGAATTGTGTTTGCACAAAATTGGAAGACAGAAAAAATTCCATCAGAAGGTGAAGTAATAAAAAAGATTTTAGACTGTGCGGAAATGAATAGATTAAGAATAAGAGATAAAGAGGAACCAGTGTATTTCAAGAGATGGGGAAAATTTTATAAATGGTTAGAAAACAAATATGAAGATAAGAGGATAGATAAATAATTTAGATAATAGAAAGTTAAATGAGGGAGAGGATAAAAAAAGAAATAGAAACCCAGATGACACCAGAGTAAATGAAAAAGGGGGATGGGAGGGAGGAAAAGAAAGAAGATAATAAGAATAAGTGTACAATTATGATGATAAATACTGATAGAATAAATCTGAAAAGAAATTGAACGAACTTATATACAATTAGAATATAGGCGTTGCTCGGATACCAAAGAAGAATATTTCACAGCAAAGAAGATAGAAAGGAGAGAGGAGTAGAGGGTAGGAAGAGGAGAGGGAGGGAGAGGAATGGAAGAAAGGGAAAAGGAGAGGAATGAAGGGGAGGGGATAGGAGTAGGAGACAAGGTGAGTAGGGGGAAAGAAGAGAGGAGTGGGGGAAAGGAAGGGGAAGTAGGATGAGGTAGGAGAGGAAGAAGGAGAAAATAGGAGAAGAGGGGAGGGAGGGAAGGGAAGGGAAAAAGGAGAAGAAGAAGGGTTGAGGGAAGAAAGGGTAGAAGACCAACTCTGAATGTAATTAAAATGCCTTATTTTAATGCTTTCTTTAAGGAAAACATGTATATGTAAATTTAATTATGTATAAGAAAATGTACATTTTATAGTATGTATATAAGAAACAAAACTGAAAAACTTTTCCAAATTTTTTTTTGGTACATAGCTATTATTTCACCACAGTCCTTTTCACTACACTAGATATACCCAATTCTTGCAGCTGTTCCTCATAAGTTTTAGTCTCCAGGCCCTTAATCATCTTAGTTCCTCTTTTCTGCACTCTTTCCAGAGTCTCTCCATCTTTTTTATAATATGGAGACTAAAACTGGATGCACTATTCCAAGTGTTGTCTTGCCAAGGCATTATAAAGCCATACCAATACTTCATATGATCTTGATTTTATCCCTCTGTTAACGCAGCCTAGGACTGAATTAGCTTTTTTGGCTGCTGCCACATGTAGGGATGGAAGAATTAATTCAGGCAGAATGCAGCAAACTGCTTCCGTTTCTGGTGTCATGCCTCTTCTTCCTGGATGATCTCATTCTGGCTCTGCTTTGTGTTATCTGACCTTCCTTCTGAGTGGGGGAACAGGGAGGAGGATTTTCCAATTAAAATGCTGTTGCTGTCCTGCCTTTTATCTGCCTGTGTAAAACTGTATAAAAAGTAAAGCTCTCTGCAAGAGCGGGAGAGGCATCTTTGATCAGAGCAAATGCCTGGCCTCTGATTTTCTACAGCCACATATTTCTGGCTCATATTTAAGTGATTGTCCACTAGGACTCTCACAGTTACTGCTATAGAGCCAGGTTTAACCTCATCTGTAAGTGGACATTTGGTTTTTCTAAGTGTAAAACATTACTTTTTTCTACAATGAATTTCATTTAGTTATTTAGCCCAGGATTCAAGTCTATCTAGATCTATCTGGATCTTCAGCCTATTTTGATCTTGGCTATTCCTGCCACTTTAGTGTCATGTGCAAATTTGTTGATTTCCCCATTTCTCCCCTCATCCAAATCATTCATGACGATGTTGAAGAGAACTGGGCCTAAAATGGAATCTTGGGGTCCCTCACTGCTTGTTTTCCTCCATGCAGACGTAGTTCCATTGAGGACCACAGGCTGAGCCCATCTGGGGGTGATGCTGTCTATCCCACATATTTTCAGCTTCCCGAGAAATAGGTTGTGGTTACTTTGTCAAAGCCTTTCTGAAATCCAAGTACTGTATACTACATGCACTGCATTTCATTGGTCCTCTAATTTAATCAGTTTAGTCAAAAAACAAAATAACATTTATTTATGATCTGTTTTCGATCCTGCATTAGTCCTAGGAAGTCATTCATATCTATACTGAATAACAAGGGTTCAAATATGCATCTTTCCCTTCCCCCTTGGTAAGCATAGATCCTTCTTCTCATGGCTCCGTTGAGCCCAAACCTCAATTTTCTGTTTATTGAGTCAAATGCTGCACTAACATCTAGAAAGCAGCAAACCTTGTTCTACCTCACTGATATAGATATAGATTAGATATTTCAAGACAAACTTGTTGCCAATATTAGATTATTAACTTATCCATTATTTCTTACAAAATCTATATAGCATTTAACTTTACCTTCTGCAAGGAATGAATTTTTCTCAAGTTTAACTAAGAGGATCATGGCATAAATTTTAGCCACAATATCTGCTAGTCTATTTGGACTATAATTGCTAGAGTAATTTTTATTACACTTTTTAGATGGATAAAGTGCTACTATGGCCAACTTCAATCCGACTGGATAGGGCAGGCCTTATTTATCTGTGAAAATGAAGATGCCAATAGAGGCCCCAACAACCAGGGATATTTTTTGATTAGTTAAATTCTAGTTGTTAGAATGTCTTCTCCAGGGAATGTATTGCTTGCATTTCAGGCCTTTTATGATTAATCTCAACATGAACATAATGGGGTAAAATATTGATGTTTTTGCTAATATGGAGAAAAGCAGCTCTTGAATTCAGTGAAGAAGACATGATTGCATCTATTGCTCATCCACCACCACCCACCCCTCACTTTACCAGAAGGAGAAACACACACACAAACCTGTGGGACTTTGTAGGTGCCTCCTAATGTTGACATTTGGATAGAGATCTCCCTCTTAGCTGCATCAAGAAAAGCCAGAAGGTTCTCCTTCCTTCCACAGCCGTAGTTGGGGACATTGGCTTCTCCAGTGGAGAGAATGTCCAGCAAGGCATCTGAAGTGCGGAAAGTGCTCACATAGTTGTTATGGATGTTGTAGCCAAGTGTGAGATTGTGCAAGAGATGGGAATTCTTGTTGGCCAGTTGAATGTTGAAAATGAATAGTAAGCAAGGAAAAAATTCATAAGAAGTCCTATTGAAAACAAAGTTATTAGAATCAACAGCCACAAGAAATACTTTTGTTATATATAATATATATAATCCTCTACAAGCCTACTGAGCCTTAAACCAACATTGATCCAAAAGCAAGGATCAGTTACACAAATATGGAAATGATCTGAGGTACAGCAACTACAACTGATTCCACCACTACTTTAAATAAAACTCATTATCCAAATGATAAATTAAGGATTGAACTGAGGGAGGAAAATAATCTGCAGCACTTTCACCTTTTTTTCAGACCCCTTTTTTTTTAAATTTGATTTATATGCCGCCCTTCTCCGGAGACTCAGGGCGGCTTACAATGTGTTAAGCAATAGCCTTCATACTTTTGTATATTTATACAAAGTCAGCTTATTGCCCCCACAAACTGGGTCCTCAATTGACCTACCTTAGAAAGGATGGAAGGCTGAGTCGACCTTGAGCCTGCCTGGGATTGAACTCACAGAAATTACAGGCAGCTGGTGTTAATTGCTGCCTTTAGTAGGAGGCATTAGCCCCCTACGCTACACAGGCTCTTTTTGAGTCTCTTTCACAAAATCAGACCAAAGAGAGAAGCCATGGAAATCAAAATCATTCAGGAAATTAGATATATTTCCCAATATAGGAATAAATGGGAAAAAAAATAGAAAAGAAGAAGAGTGTTAGAATGGAGGGACTGCAACTCCATCACCCTGAATGACTTACGGATCATAGAAAACAAGCTGAAGAGAAGGAGCCACATTGAAAAGCAGCTTTGTGTGCAATCTTTCTGTTCCACTGGTGACTATACTGATTAGATGGTCTCCTGGGCTGTAAAAGCTCCATGGTGGTTTTCCATCCTGGTGCCCCAAACTCAGCGGGCATTTCATTCTCAGCTTCCCAGAGACTGGATGGGACACCAGCAGCATCAGAAGCAGAAGCAGGAGGCCCATCATTCATGGGGTGAATCAGTCAATCTCTTTTCTGTTTCTAAAGAAGAAGCAGAAGAATTCAAAGGACTCTCACAAGTTGGAATATGATCCAGTTGCTTTCCTGATTCAAACATAGAGAAACACTCAGCTTCACCTGGAAAGGAGAGAGACGTACATTCAAGAGCACAGACTCTGCCTGTCCCCAAACTCCCTATTTCTCTGCCCAAAGTCTCCCCTGGAGGATTCAGTCAAAGAGCAGAGCTGAAACTTTTACCATAATTCTCCCTCTCAGGAGGGATCCCTGGATAATTCAAGTAGTTCATGCAGTCAAAGATTGTTGGGAAAGTCTCTGGAGGGAAATGAAAGGGAAATGATCCCCATGTGATTCAAAATAATAGGAGCAGAGATTGAATTAAATCGGTCATCTAGAATTGAGACGTTTGGGAGCTCATCCTTCAAACTGGCCCCAGAGCGAGTACCCGGCACCTGTGGCTGAAGAAATGTGACATTCCCCCCCAAAAGACTTGGAGTTAAGAGTGAGGCTCATCTAAAGGCTAGATTCACTTTAGCAGCCCTTAAGACAGCTATGGGGACCCAATCCATAACAGACCGTCTACCTGGGAAGATCCAGGCCTCTTGGGTAAAAAGGCAAAATGGGATCTTTTGGCTCTCTGGAGACAACTGGATCCCCCCGCCACTGGATCCCATCTAAAAGAGGGTCCTGTGATTTGGGGCTCAGCTCCATTAGGGTGTTAGAAATGGTGTCTGCATTTAAAAACCCAGGCAGAGAATTTCTCCCCTTTTTCTGCCCTTAAAAACCATCAAACGAGACTTTGGCCCCCAGAAAAAAAGGTCTGGACCTGAGCAGCAAAAACAGAGGGAGCTGACAGAGGGATGTTGCCACAACAACAACACACACACACACACACACACACACACACACACACACACACACACAGCATCTCAACACAAAGGGAATCGAACTGGAGGCTGAGCAAGAGCTGCATCAGTGAGACTTGCTCAGTCCTCTAGCTTAGCTGAGCTTCCATAGGAAGAGGCAGTCTACCACAAAAGAGCCAGGCCCTCTGGGCCCAAAGGGGAGAAATTAGGAGCTTTGGGGGCCTGTCCGTAGTTTCCCAGAGGCCTTTGGCTGGCCTTGGGGTGAGGAGAAAAGGTGGAGGAGGGGAGCTTGGATAGGATCCCAAGGGAGGCCTCTCATCTCCTTGGAGTCTACTGGCTGGATGATGTCATCCCTCCAGCTCAACTGTCAGTCAGCTGTCAATCATCGGAGAGAAGATGGCTTTCCTAGTCTTCTGGGCTCTTCCCAATTGTGTAGCCAACTTCTCAGAGGTTGGGAAATTCCAGTGGTGGGAACAGCCGTTTCTTGTCTTCTTAGGAAAGGGAAACTGTCCACAAGGGTTTTTTCGGGAGTGTCAGCCTCCGCTTTTTCATTGCTTGCTTGCTCGGCTGCCATTGTAACGGGGGGAGGGGGGGCTGTTACAATGCCTGGGAGGGGGGAGGGGAGCTGGTGGAGGAGAGAAGAGAAAGTTTTCTTTGAAGCTGATAACTACTCAAGGTCAACCGTCGTGGCAGAGCAGGAGGATGGCACCATCGGGCGCTGCACCCCACATGAACCCTGGGGGGAATGTGGATTGGATCATCCTGGCTGGACAGTTGGGGGAGGGGTTTTAGGGATGTTTTCTATTTGTAATTTTCACGCCTTTTGCTTTTCTCTGGTTGCATTCAGTCCATACTCAGTAAAAGCCCCTTTCTCTATGAAAAGGGAGTCGGGGTTTTTCTTTCCTGAGTATTGAAAGGAGTTTTATCTTTAATCCTTTATGGGCACTAAGAGCCTGGTTTGATTACTTTCCATGTGATTAGGATCACACAGCATCCTTAACCAGTGGTGGGATTCAAATTTTTTAACAACCCGTTCTGTGGGCGTGGCTTATTTGGGGGGGGGCGTGGCTTGGTGGTCATGTGACCAGGTGGGTGTAGCTAGTGGTCATGTGACTGGGTGGGCATGGCAATGTGCATAGGGACTACTCAGAGGGCTGAAAACAGTGATTTATGATCGGTCCTTGCACTATTGACCGGTCCTTGTACTTACGACTGTCCACACATTTATGCCCATTGAGCATTCTTAACAACTGTGCCACTCATTTCACAATTGGGGTGCTTCCCTTCATCACGGTGACAAGATAGGGCACAAAATGTAAAATGTGAGGACAGTTTAAGTGTCAATTTCTCAGCCTCCCTGGCCCTCCTGTGAGCTCAGCCGAGTGATGTCTGGAGTATCCAGGAACTGAGGGGGAAATTGGCTTTGCAGAGTGAGAGGGACCCTCTGTGCGGAAGAATGGAGACTGACCCAGAGGCTCTGTGCAAACTCCCTTTTCCCTTTGTCTGAATGGAGGAATTCAGCTGATCCCAGGCAGGGAGGGAAGTGGATGATGGGGCTCCAGCAGACTCTGATGGGGAAGGAATCTTTCCCAAAGAAACAGAGAAACCTGCTGTGTCTCAGGGCTGGCAGGGGGTCCGATGCCCCCACTGGTTCCCCCAAAGGCTTCAAAAAACAGAGTGAGTGAAATTGGAAGGGATGATTTTAAAAAACCCTCTTCCTCCTTGTGAGAAGAGAAACTCCAATATCTGCACAAGGCTAGGACAGATTCCATGCAAACAGAAGCAGGAAAGACAGTTTTAATTTTAATTATATTTTTCCCCAGTGTTTTATTATTTTAACAAATAAGTAAAGGAGGTGAACATGTCCAACTTTTCTTCTTCCTCCTCTTTTCCCCACAACAATCACCCTGTGAGGTGGGCTTGTCTGAAAGAGAGTGTCTGTCCCGAGGTCAGCAAACAAACTTTCAAGGCTAAGGCAGGACTTGAACTCAGGATCTCTTGCTTTGTAGCCTGATTCCTTAACCATTGTCAATGTTAAGGCAGAGAGGATTTTGGGCAAAGGCCCTGCTGGTCACCACTGCCGCCTCGTCTTCCACCAGAACCCCAAGTCCCCCCCCCTGGGTCTTTCTGGGGTAGAGCAGCCCCATCCGAGAGCAAAGGAGAGAAACTCCTGGACACAGAGAGCCCCTCCCCCCATCACAGCCCCTCCCTCTTGCCAGGGTTCAGCTGAGACTCTCTGCCTGTGGGGGGCAGCATAGAGTCTGGCCCTGAAGTCCTAGCTGGGCCCTGGGAATTGAAATCGGGGCCTCCAGGTGATTGGCTCAAAGCCCCCAGCTACCTTTGATGCCTAAGGCAGGACTAGAACTCAGAGTCACTTACTGATTGGTTCAAAGTCACTAAAGCCCCACCTTTTCTTGATAGGTTGCAAGATAGGTTGGCCACTGCCTTCTCCTCAACCTACCCCTGGCATTTCCTGGTGGTCTCCCAACCCTGCTTAAATCCAGCCCTGATTAAGCTTTTCCAAATCATCCTCCAGGTAGTCCTCGACTTATGACCAGAATTGGGACCAGAAATGCCATTGCTAAGCCAGGTTGCTAACTGAATGTTTATTGCCACAATTGTTAAGCGAATCACTGGAGTTGTTGAGTGAATCCTGCAGTCATGAAACAAACCCCGTTTCGCCCACTGACTTTACTGAGGGGTGAAATGCTCCCGGTTCAGACCGGCTCTGGCGAGTAGGTAGCGATGGCGGCGGGTGATCTGTCCCCCCCCTTCAGAGACCCACAAAAACACAGCCAGCCGAGGGTTAAGAATCACTTGGCACACTCCGCAGTTCTTATCTCAACCTTGGCAGCGATATGCACACCGTCTGCCAAGGACTTTATTAGTTTACACAAACAAGAAAATCACCTACGTAGCTTTGCCGTTCATCTAGCTTCCAAGACTACGAGGTTGCTCCGTTTGTTTAGCTTTGTTCGTCACAAACTTCGTGACCCACTGGCCTGTCTTATATAGACAGGCTTCTGGGTGTGGTCCAGTGACTCACTGATCCTGTGACTCCAATCAGTGACTCAGGACTATTTCCTCATACGCCGCAGCTGCAGTACTCTTTTGTCTCACCTTCTTTGGCGTGCGTCCAGGAATGACGTCTCTCCCTCACTCTCATCTGAGACACCTGTTTCCCCACTACTTGGCTCTCTTTCAGCTGGCACCTGAGCCGGTGCCAGAGGGGGGGGGGGCTGGGAGATCTGGCTGGCTCCTCTTCCTCCTGCTCAGAGCTTCCTTCCTCCAAAGGGATAAGCTCAGAGGACGGGGCCACAACAGCGGGCAGTTCAGAGAACCGGTAGCAAAAATCCCTGCCTCCCCCCCATGCCCAGCTGAGCCGCGCGATCATCAGAGCCTTTTTTTTCTTTTAAATGGCTGTGATGAGCCAAGTTCTGACGATCCCAGCTGAGTTGCCTGCCGATCAGCTGGGATCATCAGAGCCTTTTGAAACCATTATTTTACATGGTTTTACACGTAAAAAATGGTTTTTAAAAAAATTGGCAACACCCACCCAGTCACATTATCCCCCCCTCCCTCCAAGCCGCGCTCACAGAATCGGTAGTAACAAATGTTAGATTTCACCCCTGCTTTAACCCGCGTGTGGGTCCCTCGTTGGAGCCTTTGATTGAAAATGGTACAATTCCAGATGGATATTTACATAGCCAACAATCCTGGGTCTCCCAAGATAAGAAAAAGAACAAAGATGGGGGAAATTTCTAACAATGGAATACAACTGTAACCTTCAAATTGTAAGCCAATATTCGGGGGTTAGAAGGTACCCCATAACCTTTTGTGGCCCTAAGGCATGTCGCTCTATTGATTATTTTTGTGCTTCTCACATCTTAGTCTCAGGAGCAACTTCGGTCTTGACGCTACCAAGGCCAGAAAGGATCATTTTCCTTTTTTAAATTTGATTTATATGCCGCCCTTCTCCGGAGACTCAGGGCGGCTTACAATGCGTTAAGCAATAGCCTTCATACTTTTGTATATTTATACACAGTCAGCTTATTGCCCCCACAGTCTTGGTCCTCATTTGACCTACCTTAGAAAGGATGGAAATCTGAGTCAACCTTGAGCCTGGTGAGATTTGAACTTGCAGTAATTGCAAGCAGCTGAATGTTAATAACAGACTTTAGTTCAATAACAAGACAAAGGTTGCTGGGAAGCCCACCCAGAGTTATGGAGTTTGGGGCCACTTGAAGTCAATGCCACTGAACTCTCGTCTTGCCTGTCTTCTAATGCCAAGGAGGCCATCAGTGCCCTTCAACTCTGCCCAATGTTAAGAGTGGGGCCTGTTCGGAATTCTGTTTTATATCAGAATCCTATATATTGATCCTCATTGCAGCTGACTTTAAAATTGCTCGTTTTCCATTTTTTTCTAGCAATATTAAATTTTGGATAACAGCTCATTAAGAAGCAGGAAAGTAACAACTTGTGGAGAATATTGTTGAATAGATAGGCAGAAAATTTTAAAGTGGACGGAAGTTTTTATTTTTATTTTTTCTTGTCATTTCCAGATTCATATAATGCACTAAGATTCTTTATATTTTGACCTTTCTTAGTTTATTAAGTTCCCCCAGCCCCCTTCCCTCCCCTCCCCCTCCTAGGAGTCCCCACTTTTCTTTTATGTACTCTGAGAGCTTCTGCACCAAAGACAAATTCCTTCTGTCTCCAATCACACTTGGCCAATAAAAAAAAATTCTATTCTATTCCAGGCTGAGTCCGGCTGCCTTTTCCTCCAGTGCAACCCCAGATCCCCCTTGGGAGACCCAGCCCCTCATGGCTTCTGCCCCACAGGAGCCTCTCCTGGAAAGACACGGAGCCCAAGCAAAGCTGGAGAAACCCCGGGGGCTGCGTCCCCCCAACATCCAACTCTGGGACCCATAAACTAGGTTCGTCTCTTCCCAGTATGGGAAGCCCCCCCCCCCCAAGCATGGAAAGAAGTGGCAGTGGAACATGGGATATGGTCTCCCCCGTTTCCAGGACTCAGAAGATGGAACCTGGAGGGAGATTTTGCTCTGCTTTCCTTCCCCAACACAAGGCTCCCCAGCTTCCTCCTCCCAAGAGGGGCTCCCCACTCATCCAGGCAGAGTCCCCTCTGGCATCCCTGCAAGAGCCCCCTGGCCTGGCCTGGCCTGGGCATGGGAAAGGGAGGCAGGGGAACATGGGATATGGGCTTCCTCATTCCCAGTCTCAGAGAATGGAAGTTTTAAGGGGATTTTGCATAACAGCTTTCCATATCCCTCCCTCCCTCCCTCCCTTCCATGGATGAGTTGCTTCCTTTATTTCTCCATCTCTTTTCACTTGCTTTTCTCTCACTTCTCCCTCCCTCTGTTTGTCTGTGCATGTGGGTTTTTTTTCCAACTATGCAAAGTTCTGATAAGTAGCTTTTCACTATTTTTTCATTTAGTTCTTGGAGTCAGGCCACACTATTGCATCAGCCCTTTTGTCATTGAGCATCAACTTTCAAAGTAAAGTAAAGTTTGGCTCCAACTCAACAAGCAGCCATTTGAGATCCGTGACATGCTTGGGCATTAACTGCCCCTGAGCTTTTCTCTCTAATTGCTATGCCAACAAATGTCACATTTCTTTTTATCTTCAGCCACAGGTGCCGTGTATTCCCTCTGGGGCCAATTTCAAGGCTGTAGATCCCAAAGCTCTCAATTCTAGATGACAGACTTAATTCCATCTCCAACACCCAACGATCTCGGAGTTCAAGAAGTCATTGAATTATCCAGGGATCCCTCCTGAGAGGGAGAATTATTATCCTCCGAGTTTTCTCTCTGCTCTTTAGCTGAATCTTCTAGGAGAGACTTTGGGCAGAGACCCAGGGAGTCGGGGGCAGCTTTTCTCTTCTCCCCGAAGGCCCAGAATGGAAAACTTTCCTGCTGGAGAACTTGGCTTCAAGCAAAAAGTTTCACTGAACAATTTGAGACTCTGGACTTCCCTCCCCACTGAAGATCAGGGCTGCTGGATCCCTTCCCATCAAAGGGGGCTTCCCTGGGGAAAAGAAGAGCTGAGGGCAAAGGGAGCCCTCTTTCTGCCTGTCAGGGTCACCCCCCAAAAGATCCCCTTTTTCCATCTTCCCAAATGAGAGCTCGGCTTTCTTCCAAGCGGTGCAAATTTCTTTTTGACTCCCTTCACACACACACCCTCAAGCCCCTCTTTATCATGTAGATAAATATTTATCTATTATCTCTTTATCAACCCTCAATGTTGAAGCGATGGATTTTGCCCAATTACTCACGAGACAAGCTGTTTCTTTAATCAGTATTTATTGCAGGCCTGGAGGCTTCCTAGGCCCTAGGCATCATAGGTCACTGACCTTTGATCTCCTCTCTTCTAGGTGAACATCTGGAACTGCTGGACAAGCACGTGGTGGGTGTTGATATACCTGGGAGGAGTGGCCAGAAGGTAAGGTGTAGCCAGGGGTCAGGAGGGGGTGTGCATGTTGAGTTAACCCTTGCGTGGCTGGGTGCTTGTGATATAGGCACAGTTAGGCATTTACCCTGACAAACCCCCTCTAAATGTCTAACTGGGTACAAGTATGCTTCATTTACATAGATATACATAATCATACATTTGTACATACAGATCATATACAAACACATATTTTTGACATTAGGTAAGCGTGTTGCTTGGCAGGTAAGGGTTTTGTAAGTATGTCTGCGGTCTGTTCCTCAGTGTCGCAGTGCACTGGCTCAATGAACCCTATCTCTGAAAACTGTCTGACATGTTTGCATTTGATATCTATGTGCCTAGACCTTTGCCCAATGGCATCAGCCTTTGAAATTTCTATTGCGGCCTTGTTGTCTTTGTGTATGATTATGGGGTACAAGGGTTCAGTCCAAATGGCGTTGAGTAGGTCATCGAACCACACTAAATTGTTCTTGGCCTTGGATAGGCAGACGAATTCGGCTTCGGTGATTGAGGTGGCAATGAGCCTTTGCTTTCCAGTGTACCAGTGGATGGGGGAGTTGTTGAGTAGCATCACGTAGCCGGAGGTGCTTTTCCTGCTCTTGATGTCTCCTGCCCAGTCTGCATCAGCGTAGCATGATAGTTTTGGCTTATCTGTTATTTTCTGGTTCCAAACAGAGTTGTGCATCCATGCTGAATTTCAGGTACCTGAGCAGTCTTTTGATGGCGTTCCAATGGGACACCTTGGGGTTGCTTACGTGTCTGGATAGGAGGTTGACGGCTAGGGCAATGTCGGGCCTGATCCAGTTGGCGATGTACAGCAGCGACCCGGTGGTAGATTTGTACAATCTATTGTCGGTGAAGGGTTCTGATTCCTCATACATGCTTTTCAGGAATTCTGGCTGCATTGGTGTCTCGCTGGGCTTTGCCTCTGTCATGTTGCATTTGGATAGCAGTTCAGTGATTTTGTCCTTTTGGGAGAGTCTGAACCCCTTGTTGGTCTTTGTTACGTGCACCCCTAGGTATTTGTCAATTCTGCCAAGTGACTTTAATGAGAAGTGTTTGCCCAGTTCAGTGGCAAATCTATCACATCTGCTCTTGTGCTTGCCAACGTATAGGATGTCATCCACGTAGACGAGCACCCCTTCGAACAGGTTACCTTCTCTCCTTGTAAATAGGCACTTGTCTGCTGAGGTGGCCTCAAAACCCATGGATTTCAGGGCTTTGGCTAGGCAGTCATACCACCTTTTGCCTGATTGCTTGAGTCCATACAGGCTTTTGTTGAGCAGCCAAGTTTTGCTCTCACCTTGATCATATCCTGGTGGGGCCTTGACATAGATCTCCTTGTCCAGTTCTGCGTGTAAGTAGGCAGTCTGCACATCGAATTGGAAAACATCAAGCCCCAGGATGGTGGCTACCACCAGTGCGCATTTGACACTTTCAGCCCTGACGGTGGGCGAATACGTGTCTGTGTAGTCTTAGGGGTACCTCTGAGCGAAGCCTTGGGCGACCAGCCTCGCCTTGTATAGGTTCTTGTTGTTTTCTAAAGTCTTGACCCTGAACACCCATTTGGTACCTATTGGTTTTTTGTCCTCAGGGGCCTGAGCGGGTGTGTATACCTTTAGTTCTTTTAGGCTTTCCATTCCTTTGTCCATGGCGGATACCCATCTTTCCTTTTCTTCCTTGGGGAGCTTAAGGATGTCCTCGTATGAGTTGGGTGTGGTGAGGTTATCGTGGATGGTCAGGACGTAATCCTCTAGCCTCTTGGGTAGTTTGTTTCTGTTCTCTCTGATTGGCCTACTGGGTGGCGGTCTCTTGCATGTGGTCTGCCTCTTTGTTCGAGAGGCAGTCTAGTTTTAAAGATGGGTGCCCCTCTTTCCACCCTTTTGTGTCTATTTTGTCAAGGCCGGCTCTGGGTGTCTCTATCTTTCCCCCCTCTTGGTTGTCTTTGGGTGCGTTCTTGTGGGTGAGTGTCTTGTTGGAGTGGACCCTTGACCGGTTTGAGTGTTTGTGGAAGTTGGCAGATCGAGACACTACAAATCTGTTGTTATTAATGAATCTGTAGCCCTTTGTGCCCGGTTCGTAGCCCACAAACCTCAGTCTTTTTGATATTTTCTCCCCCTTTCTCCTCAGCTGCCTGGGTATGTGTACGTCAGCTGGTGCGCCAAATGTGTGTAGGTGGGATATGTTGGGTTTTCTTTTATAGAGCATCTCGTATGGGGTCATGTTGATGGAGCTTGACCACAGTCTATTTAGAGTGTAGTTGGAGTGGTGCAGTGCTTCCGACCAAAAATGTTGCCCCATCCCTGCATCCTCTAGTGCGCACCTCATCATTGTCTGTAGCACCCCGTTTTTTCTCTCCGCCACCCCGTTCTGGAATGGTGAGAACGGCGAAGATTTGTAGTGCGTGATGCCTTGCTCCCTCAACCAACTGGTGAATTCCCTGGCCATAAACTCTGAACCTCTGTCTGTCATTATTTGCCTTATTTTCATGTTGTGTTGTAGCTCTATCTTCCTGTGAAACTCCTTAAATCTCTGGAATGTTTCGTTTTTGCGTCTGAGGGAATAGACATACCCGTACCTTGTGAAATCATCGACAATGGTGAGGAAGAACCTCTTTCTATGTTTTATAGATGGCTTGAAAGGCCCTACTAAGTCCATGTGTACCAATTGAAATGGGTATTCTGTGGTCCGTTTGGACTTTCTGGGTATGGCCTTGACCTTAACCTTTGACCACATACATATGGAACACTCCAAATAATTATTACATTTCTTTACTTTGAGTCCTTCGGTACAATCAGACATTTTCTTAACAATAGGGAAACTGATGTGCCCCAGCCTCCTGTGGAGGAGGTGGGCGCAATTATCGTGCAAGGGTTTTCCCATGGACACAGAGCTGTTTACACCTTGCTTGCATTGCTTTATTTCCTGTTGTTCCCCTTCATCTCTTGTGCCCCCTTCTTCCCCTGGGTCGGTGTTTGCGTACACGTTTCCTTTCTCCTCTGTGTTTGGTGTAAAGTATGACAGCCCCCCTTGGTTGCGTAAGCTCCCTATTTCTTTCCCTTGCTTGATTATGTGAGCTTTCCCGTCCTTGAATGTTACCTCTAAGTCTGTGTCTAGAGTTAGTCTGTTGACGGCTAGTACGTTAAGGGGTATTTCTGCTACATATAATACCCCCTCTATTTTCCCTATGTGTGGTATGTGGGTGTCTCCCTTTCCTCGTGCTTGAACCCTGTCTTGATTGGCCACCTTGAGTTCGAGGTTGGTTTTGCTGAGTGGTTCTACAAGTGTTGAGTTGTATGTTGTGTGATGTGTGATGTGAGACCCCTGAGTCTAGGAGCCATGCATTCTTGTCCATCTCGTGTGTGGAGTTTGAGTGGCCATGTCTAAATCCATATGTGGGGCCTGGGCTGTTGTCCCTAGAGCTGTCCCTTCGCCCGTGTTGCTTTGTAGGGTTGGGGGACCACTCTCTCCCTCTCTCCCTTGAGTGCCTGCGCTCGGGTGATCATCCCACTCTGTGTTCAGTATGCCTCCTATCCCTGCTGTTCCTGGGGCAATCCCTTTTTATGTGGTTCTTGGACCCGCAGGAATAGCACTCTGGGGCGTTTCCTGCTCTGTCTTGGAACTCTACTTTTCTGGTTGGTCTATGTTCCCTTCTGACAGTGTGTCTGTCCCTTCTCAGGTTGTCTTCAGCTATGAGCTTGTTGGTTAGTGTGCCTAGCGTAAGGTGAGGTAGGTAAAGACTATCTAGTTGTAGCACGAAGTGGTCCCAGTTGCTGTCTAGTGAATTTATTATAATGCTCATCGTGCTTTCTTAGGTGATAATTTCCCCCCTTTGCATGAGTTCTGCCCTGGCTGCGTTTAATTTGAGTATATGCTCACTCATGGGGACCCCTTGTTTGTGTCTGGCAGAATGGAACTCTCTAGATATTTTTATGGTGGTGGCTCTACATTGGCTGTAAAACATACCATATAACAGTTGCATAATTTCAGATACAGTGAGGTTATTATTAATGCTAGGGTACATTGTGGGGGGAATGGTGGCTATCATGATGCAGAATGCCTTGTGCTGTATGTTGTCAATCTCCAGAGACCAAGGTTTTTGGGGTGGTCTCTGAATTAAAAACAAAGCATTTTCCCTCATAAAAGCAATCTGCAGATGTTGGCTCCAATCTATAATATTACCCCCATCTAACTGTAGCTTTGGCATATTTGTATAAGCAGTCCCCGCATTGCCACTGTGATTACTTACATGGTCCATGGTCCAAGTCATGACTGAACTCGCATTATGGCTTTGGAACGTCTGTTGCGAGTCTGTACTGACCTATCTCTATGTTTCTTCTTTCTCTTGCTGCAGGCTGCAACTGAGCATGCGCGAAGGCCATTTCGCGCTGGAAGCCGTGGAGGAAGGATCCTGCTGCTGCTGCTCCTGGGCCTAGGCCTAGGCCTACCGGTGGAGGGCTGGACTCACCCCTGGAGAGTCCGGAGCTCCCTCTGGCCGGCGGACACCACTGCTGGATGGCTAGATCCCCGGCGTAGAAAGGAAAAAGGTGAGGAGGTGAAGCGGTCGTAGGTGGAGGACGGTCGGCAATCGGCAGCGCAGCGGTCATGAGTCGAGGACTCCTCGTGTCCGGCGGCGCGGCGGCTGTGGCAGTGATGGCGGTGAGTCTGGTCCTCTTCTCGTGGTCCTGGGTCCTTGGTCAGGTGGAGAAGCCAGGCGGAGGTCGTGGAGGAGGTCCTCGCCCCTCGTCCTCGCATCGTTGGTGCGGCGGGTCCTGGGTTTGAATCCTGCGGTTTGTAACTTTTGCAGGCGAACCAGTCTCGGCATTCGTGTTCGGTGTGGGTGGTTTGCTCGGGTGGCTGAGGGTCAGTCGGCTTGTTGATGCTGGCTCTGGTGCCCTCTCGGTCGTCGGGTTTTTTCTTTTGTTTTCTGGTTGCCGCGGGAGGCTCGAAAGTGGAGCCGAATGCCGCGGTCAGCTTTTTTTTTTTTTGAAAAAGTTTTACAATACAAAATTTTTTCATTTCCCCCCCAACCCCCCTCCCCCACCTCCCTCCACCCCAACCCCGTTTCCCCCATCCCCCCTTGACTTCCACTACAATTAAAAAAAAATTAAAAAAAAATTAAAGAGAAAATTAAAGAAAAAAAAACAAGTACATATAACAAAATAATATAACAAATAAACCTATAAGTAATAAATTTTTTCTAAAATTAACAATATTGTAATAAAAAGAACTAATAATAATAAACTTTACCTCATTAATCAACCATCAACCATCAATATTCATTTATCAATCAATAACATACTTATAATATTTAAACCCAATTTAAAAAAATCATGCCTTTCTCTAATCCATTGATATTAACATTACTAATTATATACCAAAATCGACCCCCTTATAATAAAATATAATATATCACATCCATATCCATATCAAATAATTTTATCCCAACTACACCCCTCAACTAAAAAACAAAAACATAAAATATATCTCTATTCTAGTAAAATATAATATATGATTATACATATATAATTATAATTATACAATTATATCCAAAAAAAATTTCTATTTCAATAATCCATGTTTCAATCTTCTCTTCATCTTGATTGAAGTTAAATATACTATCTTCCAACATAGTTCCAATAAGCTTCATCTTCCAGCTGCCCCATCAGCAAAAAACATCTCTCCATATAGAAATCCCCCCGAGTGACTTTATATTGGTAATATCCAACCACGAAGGTATTTTGTAATCCTCTAGGTAGAACATTCAGACTAGCTAATGCTGCGCCACCTAAAAAAAGAAAAAACAAATGCAGCTCCTTCTAAATTTCCAAGCCATATATATATATATATATATATATAAATAAATAAATATATTTTTTAATATTTTTGCTGGTAATTCTATATAAATAAAGGGAGGCTGTTATAGATCTATTTCGAGCTTATTTGCTCTCATCAGACAGTCATACCCTTACTGGGATTTGAACCTGGGCCGTATGCCTGCAAGGCAGTTGATTTAACCTTCAGGCCACAGGCTCTTATCCGATTACCAGCTCATTTCCAGGTAAGTTTATTTGTATGTTTTTTGTGTTAAGTCATCCTGGATAACCACGAATGGAGGAGATATCACAAATCTCCAATTTTTGCCTTTCAGCCCAATCTCATGGGCCATCCAGACGGTATAATATAGCCGACAAGCTATATTATACCGTCTGGATGGCCCATGAGATTGGGCTGAAAGGCAAAAATTGGAGATTTGTGATATCTTCTCCATTCGTGGTTATCCAGGATGACTTAACACAAAAAACATACAAATATATATATATATATATATGTATAAAACTACAAGCCGCATTCCCAGATGTTCCTTTAAAACTCTTTCAAATCCTGTCACCCTTTCCACTTCCTTCCTTCAGGTTCCCAAGATGTTTTCATCTTTATTTTCTTCTTCTGGATAATTAATTCCAAAAAAAAAAAAAACTATAATAGGGTAACTACAGATCGTCTGCATATGTTGCAGCAATCTGTTTACCTTTCTCAGGATGTTAAATCCAACTCAGGATAAACTTCGTAAAAAAATTTTATAATCCATTTTGATGTATAAATCAAATATAAATCCAACTCAGGATGAACTTAGTAAAAAATGTATAATCCATTTTCATATATAAATCAGATATAGTCAAAGTTATCTTTTATACTGTACAGTTAATCAGATTTTTTCACACCTTTCTGCAAAAGACTTGAACATTTCATAAATCTCCTTCCGTTGCACATCAGTGGTTTCCAGTCGAATTTCTTCCTTAGCTTCAACTTCCTGTTGCTTAGCATTGCCCCCCTTCTCTTGTAAAATACTGGACCTCTGCTGTTTCTCATCTCATGTTATAAATTTATTTTTTGATCCTTGTTTCGACAGTTCAAGGTCCAGTACTACCCCTCTTGGATCTCTGGGATGCTTAATTTTCACATCTGAAAAATCCGTAATAGAATCCTCTGAACAACCACCTGGTGCTCCTTTTTCTTCTGACACACTTTGGATTTCTTCCATCTGCTTGCATTTCACAATCTCTCTTTCAGGTTTTTTATTCTTAACACCTTCCGGGGCTCCCTTAAAAATATTATTGTAAAAATGTTCCGCTTTTTCAATAGTATTCAAACAGTATCTCACGCCATGGTATCTGAAAATTACATCAACTGGTAAATCCCATCTGAATGGGATGTTACTTCTCTTCAATTCCTTGACCAAAAAAAACCAAAATCTTTTCTGTCCCTTAAAATCTTCGGTGGTAACTCTTTAAAAACACTAATTTGTATACCTTCTACCTGCACAATAGCAGAGTAGGATTTTGGTAAAATATCATTTCTCAATCTTCTGTCAGTAAAGTAGACAACAACATCTCTAGGCAAATTCCTTTGTTTAGCTACACGTGAGTTGACCCTATAAACTTTCTCCATGCAACCAAGAATTAGCTCATCTTCCAACTTTAATAATGCCGCAAAAGCCTTTGCACAAACTGTTCTTAAATTTTCTCTCTTATTTTCTCTTATACCTCTTAATCTAATTGCTGATTCCATAGCTTTAATTTGAAGCATCATCACATCATTCTCTATCTTCTGGTTTTTAGCATCAGCTTCCACAAATTTTTCTTGTATTTCTTTCATCTGGGAGTCAAACTTACTACTGATTTCAGTCACTTTCCTCCCCATTTCCACCACCGCACTTGAAAGATCAGAAACTGCTTTAGTGATGGTTTGATTCAATTGGTCATATTTTCCCTGTACCAGCTCAAGATTCTTCTGTGAGCTTTTTATCTTCTCAACAACACTTCCTAAAGACCTAGTTATAAAATCTTTTAAATCCTCATTTGCAGTTCCTTGCAAGTACATTTGAGTCATTTCTGCTTTCTCCTTTATCTGGGTTGTAAGGGAGCCCCCCCCCCCCCCCCCCCCGCTTTTGGTTAGGAGTCATGCTTCTAAAAAAAAGGGTTTTAATTTTTGTTTTTCCAGAAAAACAGAGAAATTCTTCTTTTTTCAAAAAACAGAAAAATTCTGTTTAAATCAGTCTTTATTTCTTTGCCCTACTAGAATGTTTCTTTTAAAATACCTCAGCGCTGGCTAAGCTCTGACTTTCACTTTCCACTCTCCATTTTCTCCGAGCAAAGCCAGTCGCCATTTTCAAAGCACTTTCACTAGTTGCTCTCTTTTTTCTTTTTTTCTTCTAGAGAATTAATAAAAAACAGTACTTGCATTTTTCCTTCTTGAGTACTCCATATTCAGCTTGTTTAAGTTTTCGATCAATCGTGGTGTTGCTCATGACGTCTGGATCTGCTGCTGAAAGCAGCAGAGATCCCTCTCCGCGCGGAGCTTCTCTGGGGGTGAATAGGGAGCCATCACCCTGAGCCCTCTCCAGGACAAAGAAAAAGTCCTGGGGGCAACTCAGGGGGCTCTACCGCACCCCCAGTAGCTCTACCCGCTCTTCCGATTGAAGAGCGGGGTTTTCAAGGTGCCTGCCAGCTGTGAGGCAGCTCTTTCATGCGCCGGGAGGCCGGTGGTCATGAAGCGACCGCCGACAAGGACAGAGGCGCCACCCGAAAGTCATGCCGCGGTCAGCGTTTTGATTGCATCTTGGATCTCGAGAATGGTAGGCGATCTCTCTTCTGGATTTATTTTTCTTTTTGGGTTGCTCTCTGGTTGTCCCCAGCCTTTTTCTGGGTCGGGGCCTTTTCATGCCAGAGAGTTTGAATCCTGGTTCCCCATTGGCTGGTGGCCATTCCAAGATGGCTGCTGGGAGAAGGGCGCGAAAGAGGGTTCGGCCACCCCGTGGTCATCTAGCTGAGCTGGCCTACCTCCTTCTCGTGCCATCTCTTCATCTGTCGCCCCTGGGGCCTCGATCGCTGCTCCCTGCTGCTCAAAGAGGCTTTGCAGATCCGCGATGAGGTTTTTCTCATTGTCGTTCATTTCCATCAGCTTCAGGATGGATAGCTTGAATCTGTTTATTCTTTGTATTGTCTTTCCTTCTAGGTTGGTACCTTTCTCTGGTGACCTCTCCTCATCAGAGTAGGAGTCTTCGCTGGAGTACAGCTCGATGTCTGCTGGAGTTTCCTCTGCCGTGGGATCTTTGGATGCTTGAAGATCAGCCATCTTCTTGGTGAGTGCCCTTGTCTGTACTCTGTCTGTTTCCTTGGGTAGGTTGCTTGGTTGGGGCATCACCTGTGAGTTATGGGCAAACCATCCTCTGCTACCATTTATTGAAGCGATGGATTTTGCCCAATTACTCACGAGACAAGCTGTTTCTTTAATCAGTATTTATTGCAGGCCTGGAGACTTCCTAGGCCCTAGGTATCATAGGTCACTGACCTTGGTCTCCTCTCTTCTAGGTGAACATCTGGAACTGCTGGACAAGCACGTGGTGGGTGTTGATATACCTGGGAGGAGTGGCCAGAAGGTAAGGTGTGGCCAGGGGTCAGGTGGGGTGTGCATGTTGCATTAACCCTTATGTGGCTGGGCGTTTGTGATATAGGCACAGTTAGGCATTTACCCTGACAGATACACATGATTGCAGGCAGACAGCTAGCTCCCTTGTTTAATAGGCTGTAAGTAAAATTTGTACATTAACAGAATTTATACCTAAACAACAGAATATAGGAGCAAAAAATAATCTCAACACTCTGAGCTCTGCTTTTCTTCTTTAAATGGAAGTACTCCCCATTTTAACCAGACATTAAGACTACCCCCCCCCCCCACTTCTTTGGCTGGAAGCTCCTTTCAGGGTGGGAGGGAAAACCAAATAAAAAGAGGAAGGAGGCGAGGACAGAAAATGGAAAAAGGAGGCATTTTATAGCCACTTTCTGGGACTGAAACATTGAGGGGACCCAAGGAAGCAGCATCCAGCCGGGACTAAGAAGATCCCCGCTCCCACCCCCCACCCTCCCTCGCTGCCTTCTCTTTCTCTCCCTGCCTCCCTCTTCTCTCTCCCGGGAAGAAGGGGACGGACCTTTAAAAAAAAAAAGGAAGCTGGGAAGGATGTTGCTACGGAGTTAAAACGATGAAACAATGGCTCTTCCCCTGTTCCTGCCCTCCCTCTTTTTCTCCCCACCACTTTCTTTTGGCTTTGGCTCCGGTGCCAAAGGAGGGAATTCTTTTGTGTGTGTGAAATTCCCCTCCTTTTTCCCCGCCGAGCTGGAGAAGGGCAGGAGAGGGCTGCTGCTGCTGCCCCGATCAGTCCCAGCGCAGCGGCTGCCTGCAACGCCACTGACTGGCAGGGAGAGGGGAGCAAAGCAGAGCCCCCCCATCCCCTGCCCCACCTGCCACCCCAAATGGCACCCCACTGCGAGAGGCGCGTTTTACCGGAGAGTGGCAGCTCTGGGTCCTCTCTCAGCCATTGAGTGCAGGGAGTGCGAGGCAATTCACTTCTCGCACTCAGACGTTTTCTTTTCCTTTGCAAGGTTTTTCCCTGCACTCAACGGCTGAGAGACGACCGGGAGCTGCCAGTCTGCGCTCTGCCAGGCGAGCAGCAGAGCGAGGAAGCCGGCCATCTGCCGGCTTCCTCTCATCTGCAGTTTACTCGTCAGCACCATGCACCAGAATAAACTTGCTCATGAATAAACTGCAGATTAGAGGCAGCAAGCAGCTCGCAGGGAGAGAAAGAACCCATCACCTCCGTGCATCAAGGAGGCTGAGAAGCAGCGGGAAGAGCTTGGGACGGGAGACGCAGGAAGTGGCTGCCAGATGTGAAGATGTTGTGCCGGGGAGGCTCAACCCCCCCCCCCTTAGGAGCCTCAGTTTACTCGTGAGCGCCATTGGCCTTTCTCCCTGCCTCTCCCAGTCAATGTTGCTCATGAATAAACTGCAGCTAGGATCTCCCGCTCGCTCCCCTCCCTCCCCTGCGCATCGGTCCGCCACCTGTTGCTGGTATCACCCCTCCACCAGCTCTCCCTCCCCCGGCCACCCGGGCCCTCGGCCTCCCCTTTGCCAGCAGCGGTGAGCAGAAGGATGGGGGCAGAGGCTGCAAGCAGTGGCTGGGCGGGGCGGGCGAGCATCAGGCGGGCGGGTGAGTGAGGGGGAACCGGTTCAGGGGCGTGGCCAGCCAAAGGTCACTAATGGTTTGAAAAAATGTGATAAATATCCACTGAGGGTTCTCCCGAACTCGGTGTGTCACTAAGGCAAGCTTTGCAACACAGTGAGTGAGGCCAATAAATAATGGTGTGGAGGGGCGGGGCAAGGGGTGGGGCGAGCCAGCAATTTAACAAATGGTTCGGCTGAACCGCCTAGAAGCAACAGAATCCCACCACTGCCTATAGGGCTGCCCCATCTGTTGTCCCTGGTGGCAGATGGAAGATTGTGAATCCCACTCCTGACACCGGTTTCTGTGGAAAGAAACACAGGACCCAAAACCTCCAATAATCCAGGCTCACTGCAGTTATTATTTATTTAGCATCCATTGGAGGAATTTCCCCCCATAGTGGGAGGAAATTTTTACAGACAAAAGGATACACTCATATTTATACATTTCAGGAAAGGAGGAGAAAATGAGAATCATACATATGCATATTTCATTTAATAGATGATGTAAGCATCAATATTCAGAATTAGTGAGACTCAAGTTATCTTCCCAGCCTTGTATTGTTGCTACCCTCAAGAAAGAGTTATTGTGTAAACAAAAAGGAATATCTCAGTTGCCACAGTAGTTTGGGTGAAATGTACTGAGAAATGAGGGCATCAACGTTGCTCCATACATTCCTTCTATATTTCTGTCTTGCTAACATGCTCCCATTTCTCCAAGAAATTTGTCTCCTCACAAACTTCCACACACCTTTTATTTCTTTCAAGAAAAATAGTTGGCCCACTCATGCATGGAGAAGAGCTTGGACCATTTTCTATGTTTGGATTGTGGAAAATGTTAAAAGTTGAAATTCCTCAGTCTCACATTTACACATTTCTTCTGGCTCCTTCTTAGTGAAGAATTCAAAAATTTCCAAATTTGGAACAGATAGATATGATTTTCTTTGACTACTGCATATTATCTAAATGGAAAGAATATCTCCTTTATAATAAAAGAACCGTTAACAATACTTCCAATATCACAATGGTGTTATATCTCATGTTTTTACATTTGTTCTGGCTGTGAGCTGCTCCTTTGTGTTGAGGTCTGGCCTCAGAAGGATAATGTAGCACTTGGGAATGAAGATGCAGACCAGCAGACCAGCACTGGAGGCCAGGATGGAGAAGACCTGCACAGCCACCATGGATTTCCCTTTGGTGCTCAGGTAGGTGGGCACAAAAGTCACCCAGACACTGCAGAAGGCCAGCATGCTGAAGGTGATCAGCTTGGCTTCGTTGAAGGCCCCAGGCAGGTTCCTGGCCAGGAAAGCCACCGTGAAGCAGATGGCAGCCAGGAAGCCCATGTAGCTGAGGGTGACATAGAACATGACAACGGCCCCTTCGTTGCATTGCAGGATGATCTCTCCAGGCTGGGAGTGGAGGTCAGAGTCAGGGAAGGGGGGAGAAACTCCCAGCCAGGTGGAGGAGATGATAATTTGGACAGCAGAACAAGAGAGGATGATGGAGTTGGCCAAGCTCTTCCCCAACCATCTCTTCACTCGGTTTCCTGGTTTTGTGGCCAGGAAGGCCAGCACCACCATGATGGTTTTGGCCAAGAGAGAAGAAATGGCAACTGAGAAGATGAGGCTGAAGGCCGTTTGTCGGAGAAGGCAGGTGGCTTTCCTTGGCTGACCAATGAAGAGAAGAGGAGACAAGAAGCAAAGCAGGAGAGAGACCAGAAGAATGTAGGAGAGGTCCCGGTTGTTGGCTTTGACAAGGGGAGTTTCTCGGTATTTAATGAAGATGATTAGAACAAGGCCTGTGATTAAGAACAAGAGTAGAGCAAAAGAGACCAGGATGATGCCCAGATATTCTTCATAAGACAGGAAGGTTATGACTTTGGGTATACATTGGACTCTGTCCTCATTTGGGTATTTATCATCTGGACACTTGGTGCATTTTTCCATATCTGAGAAAGCAAAAAAGCAATATATTTTTAATACTCTGTCCTTTTCTCTTACAAGAAAAGCCTTCTTTGGATAATGGCTGATACCACAGACATTTTCCAAGAAGTATTTCTTAACTATTTCATTAAAAATAGTTAATAGTTTTTTTTTCATTCAAAAAAAAAAAGAGTATAAGAAGGATTTTTTTTTCTTAAAAAATGTAGCTAGTTATACGAAGTTGAGGGAAGTCCTAGGATGTTAATTATTTCCCTTGTAATGTGTAGAATCTTCATAGGAACCTATATCATTAGAGGTTAATAATGAATCATATAATCTTTTTAGGCAAACATCTTGAGTCCTGCCACATGTAAGTTAATATCCTGGACTTGGAGGATACCTACAGTATCTTGTAACACCAAGAAGCAATCTGGAATTAAGGAGAAACTTCCTATCAGTGAGAGGAATTAGCCAGTGGAACAGCTGGCCTCCAGAATTTGTGGGTGCTTCAACATTGGAGGCTTTTAAGAAGAGACTGGACAGTCACTTGTCTGAAATGGTATAGGGTCTCCTGCTTGAATAGGGGGCTGGACTAGAAGACCTCCAAAGTTCCTTCTACTCTATTCTGATTGATTGATTGATCTATATGGCAGACAATTTGTGTAATGAGTTCCCCCCATAACTATCCACAGCACCAGATTATGGCCCAGTGACACCTTCTCAGTGATCCTCAAGGGAGGCTAATAAACAATGAATTGCAAGGTCTTTCAGAAGGTGGACCGGAAACTATTCATCTAGTCTCGAAAATCTCAGATGTTCCTAGAAAGGTAAACTTAGCAGCACATATCCAAACAAAAAAGCAGAAAAGATATTTCCTCTGCCGTTAGTAAAGCTTGCCCAGTCTGCCACTCCATCCTCCCATCTCTTCCCAGCCCCTCCTTCCAAGTCTTTTTGATTTACTTCCGTTTAGATAAGAAATTGTGCAGGTTAAAAATAAAAAACTATGTGAGCTTTGATCTATCTTTTAACTTGCACTTTCATGAAAAGGTTCTGGATGGATCCAGTTCCGCAAAGTCTCCCATTTTGCTCAGTGTGACCCACCTTCCTGAGTGGAGAAGGTCCCCTCCGGACAAGGAACGCAGTCGTAGCAGCAAACTGGCTCTCCTTCTCGAGCCCTCTTGACAAATCCAGGATGACAACTTTCCACACATTTGGACTGAGGCAGGGACTGAGCAGAAGAAAAGGAATGCCAAAGAAAAGGTGTTAGGACTCTCCGTCCATGGAAAATGGAGGGAGAAATGGATGGAGACAAGTAGCCTCTGGTCTTCACTGAGGTAAGTATGAAACCTCTGACTACTTCTAAACAGATGCAGGAGGTATAACAACTGGCTGGTTCTTCATTTAGTTCCTCCCTTTTTCTTTTGGAATTAAACATTACAATGAAGTACTTTTCTATTTAATATAGTCTAGAGGGATGGAATTGAAAAAAGATTTAAATATGATGATATATTCTTATTATAACTGATAATAAAGTTTACAGTAAAAGATTTAGGAAATTTTATTCTATTAGGGTTTTTAATATGGAATGAAACTGTGATGAAGAAAGAAACCTCTGACCAGTAAGATCTTGAAAGGTTTCCACAAAACATGGCAAAGCCACTCCACTTAGGTCCCGTCTGTTGAAGAACTTCCATTAGATGACACCACCTGGCATGGGAGGCCAACCACCCTGGATCTCTAGGCTTTGCCCACCTGAAATGGGACCTTTGGAAAACAGAGAAAAGACACCAACATTTCTCTCACCTTATTGAGCATCTTTAGCCATGAAAGAGCATCTTGGTTGATAATAAGTCTCTGTCTTTCAAAATACGCCAGAACCCCTGTCGTGACATCTCCCTTGGGGAGAACCAAGAAGATTTTGATCCCCACATCTGCTTTTATCTCTCCATTTTGGTCCAAGTACAGTTTCCAGTCAGAAATATTCCAAAATTCATTCTTCTCCAGAAAGGGATGAAACTAGAATGGGAACATCCAGGAATTTGAAAAACAAAGAACTTTGTTTCTTATTCCACATTGAATCTTTCTTCTACAATTGTCTCATCTCCAGATATGGTTAATTAGGATACAAATACTAATAGCCGACCTGGCAGGTATTCCAGAGACCTGGTTGGGCAATGAAGGGGAGGGGTCCCCCTCGTAGAAATGTGCCAACCAGGTTTCCGTGCATTCCATCAGCCAAGGACTCGGGGCAGGGGTGGAGGTGTGGCGGTCATTATAAAGGAAGGTCTTGACCCTAGGGAAGTCACTGTCCCTCAGACAACCGGATGTGAGTCCCTCCTCGTGAAGTGGGGTTATGGGTTATAGATGGACCTGTTGATTGCGTACCTGACTCCTTGCCACGTATCAGCAGCCCTGCCTGAGCTCCTCAATGTAATAGCTGAGGTGGCAGTTGAGACTCCTAAGCTACTGGTTATGGGAGATTTCAACCTGCCATCCATTGGTGAAACGTCTGAAGGGGCTCGGGAGTTTATGGCTTCCATGACGGCCATGGACCTGACCCAATTAGTTAATGGCCCTACTCAGATGGGGGGGGACACACTCTTGATTTGATCTTTATCTCTGACCAGTGGCTGAATGGTCTAGATATAGGGGATATAGTCATCGAACCCTTGTCATGGTTAGACCATTCTCTCCTTAGGCTTGACCTTCTGACCACTACAACCCACCGCAGGGAGGCGGAATCAATTAAATGGTTCCGCCCCAGGAGCCTGATGGATCCTGATAGGTTCCGGATGGAGCTTGGGCCATTTCCTGAGACCTTGGCTCATGACTCAGCTGAAGACCTAGTGGCATCCTGGGATAGGATGGCCGCTGGTGCTTTAGACCGGGTAGTGCCTTTGCAACCTCTGACTCGGCGTCGAACCTACCCAGCTCCTTGGTTCTCTGATGAAGTGAGGGGGATGAAACGCCGGAAAAGACGCCTAGAAAGCAGGTGGAGGACCAGCCATTCTGAATCCGACCGAACACTAGTGAGATCTTACATTAAGACCCACTTAGTGGCGATAAAAGTGGCAAAATGTAACTATTTTTCCGCTCTTATTGCATCAGCAGATAATCACCCAGCCGCCTTGTTTAGGGTTACCTGCTCTCTACTCCAGCTGAGACCCCAGGAAGACCCTCTGCAAGGACGAGCTGAGGATTTTGCACAATATCTGTACGATAAAATCGCTCAGATTCGAGAAGGCTTGGACTCTAAATGGGTTAATTCGGATGAAATGACAAGGGCAGATCTTGAGGACATTATCTAGGATGAGTTTGATACTGTGACTCCTGAGGACGTGGACAGGTTACTGGGGAAGCAGAATGCGACCACATGTTTATTGCACCCGTGCCCTTCCTGGCTAGTGCTGGCTACCCGGAGGTTACACGTAGCTGGCTCCAGAGACTTATTAACGCTTCTCTGAGCGAGGGATTCTTACCTCCTGCCTTGAAAGAGGCAGTGGTAAGACCCCTCCTTAAGAAGCCCTCTCTGGATCCAGCTGTTTTAGCAAACTACCGTCCAGTCTCCAACCTTCGCTTTTTAGCGAAGATTATCGAAAGTGTAGTGGCACGACAGCTCCCACAGTACCTGGATGAAGCTGTCTATCTAGATTTGTTCCAGTCCGGCTTCAGGCCTGGATACAGCACAGATACAGCATTGGTCACATTGGTTGATAATCTCTGGAGGGCTCGGGATAAGGGATGTTCCTCTATCTTAGTCCTATTAGATCTCTCAGCAGCTTTTGATACCATTGATCATGGTATCATGCTGCACTGGTTGGAGGGGCTGGGAGTGGGAGGCATTGTATTACGGTGGTTCTCGTCCTACCTCTCTGACAGGTCACAGTCAGTGTTGACAGGTGGACAGAGATCGACCTCAAGGCCCCTTACTTGTGGGGTGCCACAGGGGTCGGTCCTCTCGCCTCTCCTGTTCAACATTTATGTGAAACCGTTGGGGGAGATCATCCGTGGTTTTGGGGTCATCTGTATGCTGTATTCTCTGTATTCTCCACCACAAACCACCCCAATGATGCCCTTGAAATGATGTCCCGGTGTCTTGAGGCCGGGACATCACTTCAAGGGTCTGGATGAGGAGAAACAGGCTTCGACTCAACCCTTCCAAGACTGAGTGGCTGTGGCTGCCGGCATCCCGGTACAGCCAGTTAGTCCCATCACTAACTATTGGAGATGAGTCATTGACCCCCACAGAGAAAGCAATTTAGTCATCCTCCTGGATGCACGACTGTCTTTAGAAGATTATATAACAGCAGTGGCCAGAGGAGCTTTCTATCAGGTTCACCTGATTTGCCAATTGTGTCCCTTTCTAGACCGGGACTCATTACGCACAGTCACTCAAGCCCTCGTCATTTCCCGACTTGACTACTGCAATACTCTCTACATGGGGCTCCCCTTGAAGTGCACCCAGAAGCTCCAACTGGTCCAGAATGTGACCGCGTGAGTAATTATGGGAACAACATGGCGCTCACATGTAACACCTCTTCTACGTGAGCTGCACTGGCTTCCGGTGGCCTTCCGAGTGTGCTTCAAGGTGTTGGTTCTTACCTTTAAAGTGCTCCATGGCTTAAGACCTGAGTATTTACGAGATCACCTGCTACAACCGATAACCTCCCACCAACCAATACGTTCTCACAGAGTAGGCCTACTCATAGTACCATCATTAAAACAATGTCGTCTAGTAGTTCCAAGGGAGAGAGCCTTCTCTGTGGGGGCACCTACTCTTTGGAACAAAATACCTCCTGGAATACAAATAATCCCAGATCTTCACACTTTCCAAAGTGCCCTGAAGACCTTTCTGTTTAAACAAGCAGGGCTAGCATAAACATCTAAATTCTATGCCAAGGTCTTAGTAGATACACCAAGTTGACTCAATTTATTATTTACTGTTTATAAAAAAAATATTATATGTATATGAAATCTTAATCTGTTCATCGCCCTGAGTCCTTTGGGAGAAGGGCGGTATAGAAATTCAATAAATAAATAAATAAATAAATAAATAAATAAATAAATACTGCCATCATCTTGATAAGTGAACAAGAAAGTTTGAGAAACATTTGTCAATCATTTACTGACAAAATATAGAAAAAGTATATAATTGATACAATTGGTCAAATATAGGGAACATTCTAGAGCAGATGAAAATAAAATGAACAGAGAAAAAAAAGATGATTCATAAACTCTTTGAGAACAAGAGATTGATTCCCAGAAAGCATGGGTAGATCAAGAAAAAATTTGTCAGGCTAATGTTTTCCCTGGTCATCCTGATGGAAAACACCTCCAGATGTGCTAATTCTACTTGATTGTAATGCAACATTAACAACATTTTGCAGATCTGAAAGAACAAATCTCCCGCAAACTCTTTTCTCAGCCTGAAAAGTTAGCCAGGATCCTTTCTGAGTTTCTTTCTCTCCCATCATGCAGCTGCAGGATTCTCCCCTCTTCTCTGATCCTTCCCTGGGCAGCCTCTCTTCCCTTCATCCCAAAAGTCATTCTCACACATCATTACCCTTCCTAAATAGATTATGGAAACTCTGATGATATCACTGGGTTTCAGTAAAGGACTCACAAACAATTGTGTGATGTGATTAGAAACCTGAGGCCTGGATAATAAGTGGATTAAAAACTGTCTTCAAAATTATACGGAAATAGTTTCTAACCCTTTTTAATCTTTCCTATGAATCTTGAAGGTGATGAATAAGGGGGAGAACTGTTGTGTATATAGTGAGGAGAAACAAAGAGAAGAAGGAACAAGGAATGTCAACATTGGAGAAGCTGAAAAAATTTGAATGATCACTTCAGAAAGATCCCCAAAACAAGGAAATCAGAAAGGAAATGGATTTAATGAAACATAAAATTAATACACTAGAACAGGAAGAAATGATACGGAATATAAAATTGGCAAAAGAAAATTATTTTGAATCGGCAAATAAACCAGGGAGATGGCTCGCCCACAAATTGAAAAAAGAAAAAGCTAAAAGATTGGTACAATATTTACAAGATGAGCAAGGAAATTTGCTCCATAGAATTGGGGGGGGGGGGGGAATATTATTCAAAATTATTTTCAAATACTGTATAGTCAAGAAAACATTAAAGAAGAAAATATTATGAATTACCTACAGGGTAGGAACTTGCCAAGTATAACAGATGAAGATAGGGAAATGTTGAATGGGGAAATTACATTAACAGAGTTAAGAGAGGCAATTAAAAAACAGAAAAATAACAAAACACCAGGGACAGATGGAATTCCGGCGGAAGTATATAAAAAAATTCAGGAAGTTTTGGAAGAAATTATGTTGGATATATGTAACAAGGTATTAGAGAAAGCCAAAATGCCAAATTCATGGATGGAGGCATATATAGCATTAATTCCAAAGGAAAGTACAGACAATCAATTCATTCAAAACTATAGGCCAATCTCACTGTTAAATGCCGACTATAAAATCCTGGCAACAATAGCAGAAAGACTAAAAAAAGATATTAAATAAAATAATTCATTGGGATCAAAATGAGTTTTTACCCAAATGAGAAATTAAGAACAATAGAAGGATTATCCTGAATATTCTAGAATACTATGAGGCTCATCCAGAAAAACAATTGGCAGTAATAATGATAGATGCACAAAAGGCATTCGGCAACTTGAATTGGCGATTTTTAATTAATCAATTAATCAGGATGAAATTTGGCAAAATATTTATAGAAATGATGAAGACAATTTATTCTAACCAAACAGCAAAAATTATGGTCAGTGGAGATCTTACAGAAAAAGTCGATATAAACAAAGGGCTTAGACAAGGCTGTCCATTGTCCCCCCTCTTATTCATCCTTTCATGGGAAATATTATTGGCACAGGTAAGGGGAAATAAAGGTAAGGGGAAATAAGGAAATAAAGGGGTTAAAAATTAAAAGAGGAGAATACAAAACAGGGGCCTTTGCAGATGACATGGCATTTATATTAGAGGACCCTTTGGAAACAGGAGAAAAACTCCTACTAGTAATAGAGAAATCGGGAATAGTAGCAGGCCTGAAAATAAATAAATTAAAAAAACAAAGATAATTACCAAGAATATCTATAGATATTATTACAGATGCCAGTATCGGAAAGCTGTAAAAATGTAACAAGGATGTTAAAGATATAAATGTTGAATAAAAATCAATTTAAACAAAAAACAAAAACAAAATGCCACGGTATCTACTCTTTGGAACCATTATTCTCTGAGTGATTGAATTGGCCAGATCTCTTGAGTTGGTTCCCCTCCTTCTCCTCTGGATTCCTCCTCCAAAGGATCTCAGATTGATGGATCCATATCGGGACCCCCATACCTGCCATGGCTGCAGCCTTGGAGACCCCAAAATCTTTTCTCCCTCCTTCCTTCCCCTCCTCGATCTGGAGGAATAAGCGGCATTCAAGGCCTGGGACAGAGTCTTCATCAGACTGTAATATTCATAGTGATTTGGGATCCTTCCTCTGTTCTTTTTCTCCTGGGTCTCCATTGGGGCTTTCTGGGTGCATCTTCTGCGGCCTTTGACAGAAAAGACATTCTTTGAAAGAGAACAGCGGAAATAATAATCTTGAAAATTTTCTTCCACAAAGAAATGGGGTTCAAAGGCAGAATCTTTTGGCCTTTTTTTTGTCAGATAACCAAAGTTCAAAATACTATGGATGTATTTGAAAAGTCTACGCTTGTACATTTCATACCCTGTAAAACTTGTGAGGATCCAGACTTTCCCTTCAATGGGTCCTGGGAGACGCATAAACGTTAAATGGAAAGGAAGAATTCTCTCCCAAATTAACTCATTTTCCATGAAGTGAACAAAGACGTTGACTTGTCTCCACTTAGAGAGGGAATCCCTGAGGGCTGCTGTGTATCCAGTTGTTGAGAACAGTTGTGATGTAACCACACAAATTCCACTCCTGACAAGCACAGGAGGAAAAATCCTCATGAAATTCTCTCCATTTTCTGTGCCTGAAGCAAAGAGGCCAATCAGGGTCCATCTGAAATGGAGGAGCAGCTGGACAATTGCTGGATACTGGAATCCTTCTTTGGAATTCATCTGGTGGAAAAAGGGGAATTTCCTTTTATCACTCAGAGCCTCTGAAGCAGTTTCACGTTTGATCTGAAAAAGCATTGAAGAATGCTGTGTTATATTTGGGGTCAGATTAAGTCCAAAATATTATATTTAAATAAATCCAACCTGATTCACGTGAATATATTAGAATAGTTTGTTAATCAGACATTATTTAAAATATTAAATACAGAATATTAGCAAGATTATATCATAATAATGAAAAATAATAAACAAATTAAAAAACAATAAAAATGTAAATCGTATTACTTTATCACCCCTATAATTGATCACAATTAGATTAACACGTGCAAATGCCATCTGCAGTATTCTATTCCAGTAAAGTGCCTATGATAATTTTCAAGGATTGCTGCATCTTTTTTTGCTTCTCTATCCCAGATTCTTTCTGGAGAAAACTTTTTAACTTCTCTCTCCAGTTATACAACAAACAGGCAGACCTCAAAGCCTAATAAGATTTGTCAGTTGCATAATCCAAGTTTGGTCTTTCATTGAAGTTTTGTCTGTTCCAACAGCCACAATTTTCAGTCTGTCAGTTTCCATAGATTACATTTTATGCCAATGCCCATATTTTCTGAATTTAGACAAAGCATACTTGCATACTTTAATCATTGGGGCTGAGGAAGCTGGAGAGCTGTGAGATTTTCATTTAAGCACGACTTTCCCTCCTGCCCTTTCTCTAACTGAGCTCCTTGGATGATGAGGGAGCCAAGATTCAGGCTCAGAGAGAACAACCCCAGGTAAGGACAGTTGTTACTTGCTCTATTGGCTGACCATCTATGGCTACGATGTCATTTCACAAAGACCATAACTTTTGAACTTGTTTATAAATTATCAGATAATTATTAAGACAAAAACAATCCAAGTCCATACAATCCAATGTGTAAGTATGATAATATCACATTATCTGTATAAATCAGTGTATTCCAATAGGGATTTAGCAGGCTAAACATGTGTACCTATAACAGAACTTATAACAAAATAAAAGGGTTGGAAGGGACCTTGGAGGTCCTCTAGTCCAACCCCGTGTTCAAGCAGGAAACCAAGCATAATAGCAGTAACTGTGAGAGGATCCTGGAGTCTTAGTGGACAACCACTTAAATATGAGTCAAGAGTGCAGCGGCAGCCAAAAAGCCAATGCAATCCCAAATAGCATTAACAGAGGGATACAACTAAGGTCAAGAGAGGAACTAATACCACCCTATAAAGCCTTAGTAACATCTAGAATCCTGCATCCAGTTTTGGTCACCACATTATAAAAAAGATGTTGAGACTCTAAAAAAGTGCAGAGAAGAGCAACCAAGAGGATTAGGGTACTGGAGGCTAAAACATACAATTAACGGTTGCAGGAACTGGGCATGGCTGGTCTAGTGAAGAGAAGGACCAGGGGAGACATGATAGCAGTCTTGCAATATTTGGGGGCTGCCACAGAGAGGAGGGGGTCAAGCTGTTTTCCAAAGCACCTGAAGGCCGGACAAGGAATAATGGATGGAAACTGAACAAGGAGAGATTCGACCTGGAAATAAAGAGATAAAGTTGCCTTCAGAAATTGTGGGAGCTTCATCACTGGAAGCTTTCAAGGAGAGACCGGACCATCATCTGTCAGAAATGGTGTAGGGTCTGCTTGGACTAGATGACCTACAAGGTCTCTTCCAACTCTGTTAATCTGTATCTATCTATACTATTCCAGACAAGGGGCTGTCCAGTCTCTTCTTAAAAGCCTCCAGTGATGGACCACCCACAATTTCTGAAGGGGAGACGTTCCATTCCTCACCATTAGGAAATTTCTCCTTAGTTCTAGGTTGTTTCTCTCCTTGATTAGTTTCCATCCATTGTTTCTTGTCTTGCCTTCTAATACTTTGGAAAATAGGTGGAGCTCCTCTTCTCTGTGGCAGCCGCTCAAATGTTGGTACATTGCAATTATTTCACCCTTACTCCTTTTCACTACACTAGATATACCCAGTTCCTGCAACTGTTCCTCATACGTTTTAATCTCCAGGCCCTTAATCATCTTTTCTGCACTCTTTCCAGAGTCTCTACATTTTTTTTATAATATGGTGGCCAAAAACTAGATGCACTATTCTAAGTGTGGTCTTGACAAGGCATCATAAAGCGGTACCATCTATGCATCTATTGCTCACCCACCACCACCCATCCCTCACTTTACCAGAGGGAGAAAAACACACACAAACCTGCGGGACTTTGTAGGTGTCTCCTAATGTTGACATCTGGATGGAGATCTCCCTCCTGGCTCCATCAAGAAGAGCCAGAATGTTCTCCTTCCTTCCACACCTGTAGTTGGGGACATTGGCTTCTCCAGTGGAGAGAATGTCCAGCAAGGCATCTGAAGTGCGGAAAGTGCTCATACAGTTGTTATGGATGTTGTAACCAAGTGTGAGATTGTGCAAGAGATGGGAATTCTTGTTGGCCAGTTGAATGTTGAAAATGAATAGTAAGCAATAATAAAAATTGTAAGAAACCCTATTGAAAAAGAAAATATTATAAACAGCCACAAGAAATACTTTTGTTATATATAATATATATAATCCTGCACAAGCCTACTGAGCCTTAAACCAACATTGATCCAAAAGCAATGATCAGTTACAGAAATATGAAAATGGGCTGAGGTACAGCAACCACAACTGATTCCACCACTACTTTAAATAAAACTCATTATCCAAATGATAAATTAAGGATTGAACAGAGAGAAGAAAATAATCTGCAGCCCTTTCAGCTTTTTTTCAGACCCCTTTTTGAGCCTCTTTCACAAAATCAGACCAAAGAGAGAAGTCATGGAAATCAAAAACATTCAGGAAATTAGACATATTCCCCAATATAGGAAGAAATGAAAAAATAAAAAAGAGAAAAGAAGGAGAGTGTTAGAATGGAGGGAGTGCAACTCCATCACCCTGAATGACTTACGGATCTTGAAAAACAAACTGAAGAGAAGGAGCCACATTGAAAAGCAACTTTCTATGCGATATTTCTTCTGCATTCGTGACTATACTGATCATATGGTCTCCTGGTCTGTAGTAGCTCCATGGTTTTCCATCCTGGTTCTCCAAACTCAGCGGGCATTTCATTCTCAGCTTCCCAGAGACTGGATGGGTCAAAAGCAGCATCAGAGGCAGAAGCAGGAGGTCCATAATTCATGGCGTGAATCAGTGAATCCCTTTCCTGTTTCTAAAGAAGAAGTAGAAGAATTCAAAGGACTCTCATAAGGTGGAATATGATCCAGTTGCTTTTTCTCAACACAGAGACACACTCAGCTTCACCTGGAAAGGAGAGAGATGGACATTCAAGAGCACAGACTCTGCCTGTCCCAAAACTCCCTATTTCTCTGCCCAAAGTCTCCCCTGGAGGATTCGGCCAAACAGCAGAGCTGAAACTTTTATCACAGTTCTCCCTCTCAGGAGGGATCCCTGGATAATTCAGCTAGTTCTTGCAGTCAGAGATTGTTGGGAAATTCTCTGGAGGGAAATGAAAGGGAAATAATCCCCATGTGATTTAAAATGACAGAAGCAGAGATGGAATTAAATCCATAATCTAGAACTGATAGATTTGGGAGCTCCATGCAGGGAATATATGGCACCTGAGGCTGAAATAACAAATATATGATATTTGTTTGCATAGTGATGAAAGAAAGAATGGGGGGGGTGGGGGGCAGTTTATGCTGGACCATGTCACAGATCTGAAATAGCTGCCAGCTGAGTTGAAACCAAAATTTACTTTATTTTGAAAGCTAATGTTCTGAAAGCTAGTGCTGATGCAATAGTCTCCTAGAACAAAATCAACTTAGTGAAAAAGTAGTTTTTCGAAGTTTCCAGAGTTAAAAATAAAATCAGAGAGGGAGGGAGAGAAAGGGGGGACGTTAAAACAAACCAAGTGAAAAGAGATGGAGAAATCAAGTATGGCTCTCACCCCATGTGGGGAGGGAGGGAGGGAGGGAGGGAAAGGGAGCTCAGGACCCTCGTGTTGCAGATTGAAAGCTGATCTTCAAAATCCAACTTCCATCTTCAGAGACCTAGGAATGCAGAAGCCCATATCCTATGTTCCCCTGCCACCCTTTCCCATGCAGAGGCCAGGCAAGGGGCCTTTTGCAGGGATGCCAGACAGGACTCTGCCCGGCTGAGTGGGGAGCCCCTCTTGGGAGAAGGAAGCTGGGGAGCCTCATGGTGGGGAAGGGAAGCAGATCTGCAAAATCTCCCTCCAGGTTCCATCTTCTGAGTCCTGGAAACGGGGGAGACCATATCCCATGTTGCTCAGCCACCTCTTTCCACATATGGGGCACTCAGGGTGGGGGGAGCAAAGCCCAGACCCATGGAGAAAGCCCAGGATGGCCAGGGAGGAGGAGGGGATCTGGGGCATTCCTGGGAAGAGAGTAACCTGGTTTATGGGTCCCAGGGTTGAATGTTGGGAGGATGCAGCCCCTGGGGTTTCTCCAGCCTCACTTGGGCTCTGTGTCTTTCCAGGAGAGGCTCCTGTGGGGAGAAGCCAAGCAGGGCTGGGTCTTCCGAGGGGGATTCGGAGTTGCTCTGGGGGAAAAGACAACCAGCCTCACCCTGGAGGGTCCCCTGGAGGGGACCCTCCATGACTCTGAGGAAGATGGGGGTCCCCTGTGGCCCCTCCAGAACCCCCAGCTGAGGAGACCTTCATTGCAGCCTTTTCTGGGGAAGGGGTTAAGCCCCCCTCCCTCTGCAATTCTGGGAGCTTTTGCCTCTTTCTCATCCCCCCCCCCAAAGCTTTGAATTTTGCTCTTTATTTGCCCCCCCCCCCTTTGGCTTGGCTTCTTCATCCTCTTCTCCATCTGTAATCATTGCCTCTCCTTCCAACTTAAGAAAGTAAAGACTCTTGAAACGTGATAGTTCAAAAGGATCCTTTTATTAAGCAGAAGTGATAGCAATTAAACCAGTTAAAGCAAGATCTAAATACGCTTTGGCAAGACAAGTAGGTTTAAAGTAGTAGAGACCCCACCCTTTAAGTCAGAATGCAGATTTTAGCCAATACACAAGTGTGAAGATGTTTTCTTTATTAGTTTCCCTGAGAACCCAAACAAACATGCATTCCCACCGTTATCCTTTAAAGTGAAACAACCTACGTAGTTATCATAAACATTCCTCTACATTAAGAGGATCTCAGGGCTCTTTGGCACCAGGATATAGGTTGTAAAATATTTGTTGACACAGGCAATGCTAGTAAATCAAGTCCAAGTCTCCCCCTTCTCCCAATTGATTGGGCAGTATCACTCTTAAGTATTTGACAGGTGGTTTAAATTGATTGGTTCACACTACAGGTGGGAAATTCAAGAGATCTCAGTGGCTGAGCTGTCAGACAGCTCCCTTTAAAATAGGGAGCTCACTCACTTCTTGTACCAGTCTACCAAATAAACGAGCTGTTGTCTTAGCTGAGAGTCCTGCCTCTTCACTCGACCCACACTTAACACTTTCCACGCTCTGTGCATGGATCTGGTTTCCTCCTGAGGGGATCCTTTGATGGGAAGGGAGGGATCTCCTCTTCCTGAGACTCTTTCCACCCATCAAGGGTTGAAATGGCTTCTCCTCTTAGCTCTCTGGCTGCTTTTCCTCCGGCCTTTTGAGGTCCCCATTGAGATGGAAGGGACTCTCCTCCCTGGTTACGTCCAGTTCCTTGCAAGATTTGGCTCATCCACTCCTAGATAAAGAAACTCCCATTAAAATACAAGGACAAGAGATCCGTCTACCTATTTTGTGTGTCTTCTTTTACCACCACCAATATATTTTTCCCTCTGCTTATAATTGGAGGACCCTGAGGTTGTTTTCCTTCTGACTCCGTCCCAGACAATTCAAGGCCTCCTTGCTGGGCCTTTCCTGTCGGTCACAAGAGAAACTGATGTGTCTCCATTCCTAAGTGGGTCCCAATTCCGTTAGACTCAGAGAATGAGGGAGGAGCAGGAAAGAGGAAAAAGTCACCTCTAAGAAACCATAAACCCTTTTTCCATCTCCTGCAGAGGGGAGTGAAATGGGGCCTGAAGGAGCTTTTCCTCCAGGAGCCCCTCCTGCTTCTATAAAGCCCCTTCCTCCCTGAGCTGGTGGCCTCGTCCTTGTTTCTGCCCCTCCACAAGGGGAGACATTGCTTCTTGGAGCACCCACAACTTTCCTTTCCTCTCTTTGGGAAGACAAAGGGGGCCCGGGAAGAGAGATCAGGGTCCTTCTCCAGGCCCCTGAAGGTCCCAGCGCTTTGGATGGGGGACAAAACCTTCAGCTGAACCTGGCAGGAGTGAAGGGGGCTCCTGAGTTGGTTCTGGGATTTGTCATCTCTGAGGATGGATGAATGGGGGGCACCAGCCCAGACCCCCCCTCCTGGGCCTGACCTGGGGGCCCTTCTGGAGCCATAACTCCTGCCTGAGGATCAGGGGGCAGCCGTAGTTAGGAGGGGCCAAGGCAGAGTTTTGGGTTTTGCCCCAGTCGCTCCCTTTCCTGGGCCACCTGGCTCCCTTCATGGCCACTCACGCCCTGCCCGCCCCCAGGATGGACTACAGCAGAGCTCTCTCTGTGGGGCTGCCCTTGGAGAGCGTCCGGGGACTCCGACTGAGGCAGAAGGCAGCTGCGAGGACAGTTGTATCTACTGAAACAGCAGTGGACAAAGAACAAAGGGACCTCGACCTACAATGGTTCATTTAGTGACGGTTCAAAGTTACAAGGACACTAATAAAAGACTTATGACCCTTTTTCATGGTTACAATGATTGCAGTATCCCCATGGTCACGGGATCAAAACTCAGATGCCTGGTCACTGTCTCAAATTTATGATGGTCGTAGTGTCTCGGACTCAGGTGATGGCCTTTGGGGACTTCTGGCAAGCAAAGTCAGTGGGAAGCCAGATTTGCTTAACGACCGTGTTGCTAACTTAAGAACTGTGGTGATTTACTTAACAACTGAGACAAGAAAGATTGTAAAATGGGGCAAACTCACTTAACGACTGCCTTATTTAGCAACATAAAATTCTGGGATCCATTGTGGTTGTAAGATGAGGACTATCTATAGACTTATTTGGAAGCCTCCTTCGCAAATGGTGAGGTGACATTCCACACAAAGACACACAATTGCGCACAAAGGGCCAGAGTGCGACTGGGACTGAAGGGGATGAATGGAGGCAGGTGGGAAGTCCTGGGAGTTTGCTGCCTTCGGACGGAGCCCTTCCTCCCCTGGGATGAGCCCCGAGTTAGATCCCCCAGGGAGACACACACACACACACACACACACACACACACACTCAAACACACACACACACAGAGTGTGGTTGCTGGGGGGGGGGTGTTGTGCAGGTTCCCTCTTGCCTGGGAGGGGTCCCCTCCCTGACAGCCTCTTCACCTGGAAGCCAAGAAAAGGGGGAGTCAAAGGCAGCAGCCAAGAAGGGCTGAATTCGAACTCTCTGCTGCCATTTTGCCAGCTCTGAGCCAGCCAGGAGAAGGGAAACGATCCGGGCAAAGCAAAGGGGAAGAGAGATTTCTTCTTTCCCAGGAAAGACCATCAGGGAGGCATGGAAGACGCAGGAAAATGGATCAGCTCTTATCCCCTCTTGGGAATCCTCCCCCTGCGGCTCCTCCTCCTCTTCCGGGCCAAGGAAGAAGCCTTCTGCTGGGGAAAGGTCTACCCTCCCCCGACCCAAATCCAGGGATAGGATTGCCAGAGCTGCTCCGGGACCCCAAGGTGCCCCATCTGAGCTTCTGGGGTCTTCCTGCTTCAGCCACAAAGGATGGTGGAGGCAGCCGCCATTTTCCCAGGGCCCCTCCGGGTAACACAACTCTTGAAGTGGGGATGTTGTAGACCAAAACTTGTGTGGTTCCTTCCTGCGGGTTGCTTGTCCTGAGGCTTGGCCAGAGCTTCCCAAGGGGCCCATTTCCCAGAATGAGGGGGGAGCTTTTCCCCACCTCTGCCGCCCTGCAAAGCCCCTTTTCCATGGGGCTGACATGGAGCCTCCTGGACCTGCCAAGAGGAAAGTGGTTTCTGGAGACCAGGAATTCCCTCGGCCTCTTCCAGGAGCTTTTTACCCCTCCAGACAGGGAGACACTTCCCTTGTCACAAGAGATCCTTTCCTCTCTCCAACCGATCCCATGGATCTGGGATCTTGTTAGGAAAAGACCTCCAGATTAAAGAGTATTTTGGGGGTTGCAATCCGATGGGGTGCAGCTGCCCCTCTTACCCCCAAATAACCAGCATTCCCCCCAACACAGTCCTGGCTAGGCTGTTTCCTCCTTCGGCTCTGCAAAGGGGGATTTTCCTCCTTTCTCTTGATCTGAAAGGGTTCCGGGCAGCCAGCAGCACATTCTGGGGCCTCTGCCCACCTGCTCCAGGCACAGAATCCGCCTCCGTCCCTTTGGGCCAGCACCAGCGGTTCTTCCAGGGTCTCTGTTGAGAAGGGCATCCAAAGTGCCTGGGATCTCTGGTCCCTCCAGGCTGGCTCTTCAGGACCAAGCAAGCATCCCTCTCTGGGGTCTCAAGTGGGTCCCCTAAGTGGATGGAGGGAGTCTGCCCAGGGCTCCCTTCCTTGGAGTTGGGCAGAAACGGCCCTTCCCCACCTTCTCCCTCCCTTTTGGCCTCCCACCTGCGGAGGGGAGGGGGATCCAGCCGGGCTGAGTCTTGGACGGGGTTAGCCCACCAACCTCACAGTCCAGCTGAGGGGCCATCAGGGGCCAGGCAGGCAGACTGATTGACAGATGTAGCAGTAGGGGGGTTAGATCCCACTCCCTCCCACGAGGATTCCCCAACCTCCCCCCACCCGAGTCTTGGAGAGGATTGACTCACCCAACTTTCTGCTAGAGATCCACAAAGGGCCCATACAGACACAGAGACACACAGATAGAGGGAGGGGAAGGCTTGTCTCTTTCTCTCCCTCCCAAGAGGATCCCAAAATGCTCCCCTCCCAGCCCCCAGCAATGCTGCCAGCAGCTTCTTTCCTGCAGGGAAATCCTGGATTGTCTGGGGGGAGGGAGTGGGGGGGGTGACAGTGGCCATCCACCCTTTGCTTGGCAATGCTGGGGAGACCCCCGAAGAGCGGGGTTCGTTCCTGGGGCTCCCAAAGAGCATCCAAACTTTCCTGGCAGGGAGAGGAAAAGAAGCCTAAAAGGAGAGAAATGCCTGTGTTGGCGGTGATTGTGGCTGGGAGGAGATAGGAAACCCCCCTCCTTTCAAGACCCCCCCCCCGCAGACTTCCCTCTGGTGGGACCCCCTTCCTGGGGATGCTCCTCCTGACCCCTCCCTCCCTGCCAGGCCCCCTTGCAGCCTCTTGGCCCTGGAGGGGGAACTGGGGGGTGTCTGGTGCAAAGGGTGGGTCGGGGGCAGAGGGGACTCCCGTGTCTTTCCATCAGGCGGGGGAGTGAGAGAAGCACAGATGGGCAAAGGGCAAGCGCGCATGCTCAGTTCCCCTCTGAGGCTCGCAGGCTGCCAGGACTTCGCCGCCTACAGAGGGAGCCCCCTGGTGATTCCCACCGGCCACGGCAGCTTCGCTTGCGAGAGACGTGCCTTTGCCGCCTTTGTGCCGCCATCCAAGTGGGCTGGAGATCTGACAGGTTGGGGGAGTGGATGAGGGGACACAGAGGAGAGAGAGGCCCAACGCCAACTGACTGCCTGTAGTCCACGTACATAGGCCGCCTCATCTACGCCTGTCTGACTGAGGCACAGCGAAAGGATTAAGGCCAGAGAGGTGTTGAGTCCTAGAGCAGAAAGGAGTTCCGATTTCTTTGCAAAAGTTCCTCCCAAGTGGAATTTTTCCCCCTCCATCGGGGACTGTGGGCAACGTTCTCTCACGCATGCTCCGTTTGTCCTCTGAAGCCGCCGAGACTGCTTCTCCCGGGCATTCTGTGCGCAAGGCTTGGAGGCTTCCCTCAAGCTGGGCGGGGGGGGGGGGGCTGTCTCCAAGGGAAGGGGGTTGCGCGAGGCAATCCGGCTTTGCTCTGCCCCCCTGCAGGGAGGCGGGGCCAGAGGGACTTTCCCCCTCCCTTTTCCCTGCATTGAATGGTTCGGTATGGGCACTGGCTGGGTTTGGCATGCAGGCACCGCCTGGGGTTTTTTTGGTCGGGGGGCTGCGGGTGGGGGCTACAAGGGGTCTTTCTGGGTCCCCCCCTTTGGCAGAGCGGGAGGAGAGAAGGGATTCTTGATGGGCAAGTCTCAAAAGTGCTGCTAAAAGGGTCTGGGTGCCCCTCCCCGTGGGAAAGGGGATTCTCCCATGAGGGGTGGGATGGGGGGAGAAGTCTGGTAGTAAGGGGGAACTATGGGTTCTGTGGTCCAGGATATCTGTTGGAGGGTAGAGTTCTGGGCTTATTCTAGTGTTTCTTTCTCTTTCCCCTCCCCTCCTCTCTCTCTCTCTCTCACGCACAAACTATCACAAATCTCAGAGTAGAATATTGATAACTAACCAGCCCAGCAAAGTGACATCTCTCTTCCACATCTGGAGAAGCCCCAAAGGTCCCATTCCCAGCCAAGTCCCCAGTGGAAGAGGGAGAAAGTTCTTAGCCCACCACATCTGGATGGCCCAGGACCCCCAACCCTTCTACATGATAAAGAGGGGCTTGCGGGGGGGCGATGAAGGGGGACAATACAAGGCACTCAAGAAGAATCTTGCACCCCTTGAATCACTTGGAAGAAAACAGAGCCGGCATTTGGGGAAAGGAGATGGAATGGGGGGGGGGGCTGACCCTGGCAGGCAGAAAGAGGGCTCCCTTTGCCCCCCCCCCACTCTTCTTTTCCCCAGGGAAGCCCCCTTTGTGAGAAGGGATCCAGGCAGTCCTAATCTTCAGTGGGGAGAGAAGTCCAGAGTCTGAAATTGTTCAGTGAAACTTTTTGCCTGAAGCCAAGTTCTCCAGCAGGAAAAGTTTTCATTTGGGGCCTTTGGGGTCAGGGGGAGAAGAGAGAAGCTGCCCCCGACTCCCTGGGTCTCTGCCCAAAGTCTCTCCTAGAAGATTCGGCTAAAGAGCAGAGGGAAAACTCGGAGGATAATAATTCTCCCTCTCAGGAGGGATCCCTGGATAATTCAACGACTTCTTGAACTCCGAGATTGTTGGGCGTTTCTCTGGAGGGAAGTGAGAGGGAAATAATCCCCATGTGGTTCATAATGATAGAGCAGAGATGGAATTAAGTCTGTCATCTAGAATTGAGAGCTTTGGGATCTACAGCCTTCAAATTGGCCCCAGAGGGAATACACGGCACCTGTGGCTGAAGAGAAAAAGAAACGTGACATTTGTTGGCATAGCAATTAGAGAGAAAACCTCGGGGGACAGTTAATGCCCAAGCATGTCACGGATCTCAAATGGCTGCTTGTTGAGTTGGAGCCAAACTTTACTTTACTTTGAAAGTTGAAGCTCAATGACACCATCAGAGAAGGGCTGACGCAATAGTGTGGCCTGACTCCAACAACTAAATGAAAAAATAGTGAAAAACTACTTATCAGAACTTTGCATAGTTGGAAAAAAACCCCCACATGCACAGACAAACAGAGGGTGGGAGAAGTGAGAGAAAAGCAAGTGAAAAGAGATGGAGAAATAAAGGAAGCAACTCATCCATTGAAGGGAGGGAAGGAGGGAGGGAGGGATATGGAAAGCTGTTATGCAAAATCCCCTTCAAACTTCCATTCTCTGAGACCAGGGATTGAGGAAGCCCATATCCCATGTTCCCCTGCCTCCCTTTCCCATGCCCAGGCCAGGCAAGGGGGCTCTTGCAGGGATGCCAGACAGGACTCTGCCTGGATGAGTGGGGAGCCCCTCTTGGGAGGAGGAAGCTGGGGAGCCTCGTGTTGGGGAAGGAAAGCAGAGCAAAATCTCCCTCCAGGTTCCATCTTCTGAGTCCTGGAAACGGGGGAGACCATATCCCATGTTCCACTGCCATTTCTTTCCATGCTTGGAGGGGGGGGGGCTTCCCACACTGGGAAGAAATGAACCTGGTTTATGGGTCCCAGAGTTGGATGTTGGGGGGACGCAGCCCCCGGGGGTTTCTCCAGCATCGCTTGGGCTCCGTGTCTTTCCAGGAGAGGCTCCTGTGGGGCAGAAGCCATGCGGGGCTGAGTCTCCCAAGGGGGATCTGGGGTTGCACTGGAGGAAAAGGCAGCCGGACTCAGCCTGGAATAGAATAGAATTTTTTTTATTGGCCAAGTGTGATTGGAGACAGAAGGAATTTGTCTTTGGTGCAGAAGCTCTCAGAGTACATAAAAGAAAAGTGGGGACAGGTGGAGGGGGAGGGGAGGGGAAGGGGGCTAGGGGAACTTAATAAATGGAGAAAGGTCAAAATATAAACAATCTTAGTGCATTATATGAATCTGGAAATGACAAGAAAAAATAAAAATAAAAACTTCCGTCCACTTTATAATTTTCTGCCTGTCTATTCAACAATATTCTCCACAAGTTGTCACTTTCCTGCTTCTTAATGAGATGTTATCCAAAATTTAATATTGCTAGAAAAAGATGAGAAATGAAATTTCACTTCAGGCACAAGCAATTTTAAAGTCAGCTGCAATGAGGATCCATATATGGGATTCTGATATAAAACAGAATTCCCAACAGGCCCCACTCTTAACATTGGGCAGAGTTGAAGGGCACTGATGGTCTCCTTGGCATTAGAAGACAGGCAAGACGAGAGTTCAATGGCATTGACTTCAAGTGGCCCCAAACTCCATAACTCTGGGTGGGCTTCCCAGCAATCTCTGGAGACAAGAGGCCACGTGGAAGGACAGCAGAAGTCAATTGTCTTGTTATTGAACTATCTTCCCCAGCATCACTTCCTACATCCTCATAGTGGATTGAGGATTCTTCCTTCCCTTGCGGCCCTTTATTCATTTTTTTCATTGCGGCTGCGGACTTTTGGGATGCTTCGGCTGCAGTGCTTCTTCCATAGCCTCTTGGAAAGTTATCCTGGGCTTAGCAAGTAGTCGGCTTTGCAGGGTGAGATCCCTCAGTCCCAAGACCAACTTATCTCTCATTGCCTCGTCCAGGTTGGAGGATTCACAAGCGGTGGCTATTTCGCGTAAATTTGCCACAACTTCGCTTATTGATTGTCCCTCCCTTTGGTCTCTCCTGTAGAACTCGTGCCGTCTCAGAAGGGATGAGGCTTGGGGTGCGTAGTGTGCTTTCAGGATGCCCTGGAGTGTCGGCCAGGTCATAGTTCTCAGTTCTGCCGGACAGGCTAAAGCTTTCACCATTTTAAAAGCAGCAGATCCACAGTGCGAGAGGAATAGCGTCCTTTTCCTCTGTTCCGACAGGCTCAGCAAGTCGTTTGCTTCCAGGAACATGTGGAATCACTCCATGTACAATTCTTAGTCTTCTCCCACCGGGTTGAACCGTGTAGATGGAATTATTGAAGACATCTTGCGCTGGCCGTTGTATTTTCGATGGCAGTTGATTGCCACATGGAGGTTTCAGCAGCCTTGTGTCCTATTGTCCTTCTGAGATCCCACCTTCGTCGCCAGTGGTGAGTAGTGGTTGCAGACAGAGGAGGCAGGACACGTTCGGCAGTTTAAACAGCTTCATTCGGCTCCAGTACAACAATGGCAATGCGAGCCGCAGGAGCCCCTTTTAAACGGAGCTGTCCTCGGCTTCAGCCACTGACGCGCCTTTAATTTTCCCGCTCCAGCTACTCGCTCCTGATTGGTTCCTGCATTCGTCTATTCAATACTTAACAAGTTCCTTTATTAGAGAAGTCATATTGGCACATCTGGGAAAACCCGAATCTGAATTCCTGCATTTTCCCAACCCCTATACTAAACTCAATCCCTGCCCCTGTCCACTGTCAAGCCCTCACATGTACCAATCAGGGTCCTGATCCCCAAGTCACCCCGAGTTCAGGATCGCTTGCCCAGGTGTTAGCAAGTGTCCTTAGTCCCACGGGAAAGGAATGTGGTTGTGACTATTCTCTGGCTTCACCCCCTTTCTCCCTCCCGATTCCCATCGCAGGCCTCTCCGCTGTGGCAGCCCTGAAGATTCAAAATGGATCCAGGGCTGATAGCCTGGATGATGCCACAGGACTCCTCTCGTCTTTCTGGTGCAGAGCTAGTTCATCCTTCTGGTGCATCCTGGAGAAGCTCAGGAGCACACACTAAACGGACTAGCACTCCTCGGTGGTGAAACAAATAGTATGTATTAACATTGTGGTCTCCTGGCTAATTATACCTTTCCCATCTGCTCAATAAATAATTTAGCACTTTGGACATGCATTAGAATCCTTTCTTAGTCCTGGTAAGGCATTAATATCCAGACTGAATAACAAGGGTTGCAATATTTTTATTGATTGATTGATTGATTAGGCCTTGGGCCATTTCAAAGTGCAGAGTTCCAGAAACAAATCATTACAAAAGTTTGGTAAAACAATTTAAATGAAATTGGAATAATGCACGATTTAACATGAAATTAGAATAAAATACGATCTAAAATGAAATCGGAATAAAATACAATCATTTGAGATACAAATTAAATATGATTAAAATTATATTATAATGTCACCCCTGCATCTACCCAATCAGTCTTAAAACTACTATTAAAATTCCATTGTTAAATCAAATGATCTTTCCTACAATCTACCACATTCTGATGCACCATCTTTGTCCTTTTTTCCATCAACTTTACCCCAAATTTGGCAATCCATTTCCCCAGCTGCAAGTCAGAACCTAACAGTCAGTGTTGCAAGAAGCACTCTTTAGACTGAGGGGTGCTGGTATAAAAGATCCTGCCCAAGTGATGTTCCCTCAAACCTGAGAATTTAAATCAAATTTAAAAAAGGAAAATGATCCTTTCTGGCCTTGGTAGCGTCAAGACCGAAGTTGCCCCTGAGACTAAGCTGTGAAAAACACAAAAATAATCCATAGAGCGACATGCCTTAGGGCCACAAAAGGTTATGGGGTACCTTCTAACCCCCGAATATTGGCTTACAATTTGAAGGTTACAGTTGTATTCCATTGTTAGAAATTTCCCCCCATCTTTGTTCTTTTTCTTATCTTGGGAGACCCAGGATTGTTGGCTACGTAAATATCCATCTGGAATTGTACCATTTTCAATCAAAGGCTCCAACGAGGGACCCACACGCAGGTTAAAGCAGGGGTGAAATCTAACATTTGTTACTACCGGTTCTGTGAGCGTGGCTTGGTGGGGAGGGGGGTAATGTGACTGGGTGGGCGTGGCCAATTTTTTTTTTTTACTTTTATAACCATTTTTTACATTTAAAATCATGTAAAAAAAGGCTTTCAAAAGGCTCTGACGATCCCAGCTGAGTTGCCTGATCGGATCATCAGATTTTGGCTCGTCACAGCCACTTAAAAGGAAAAAAAGGCTCAGCTGGGTATGGGGGTGGGGGCAGGGATTTTTGCTACCGGTTCTCCGAACTGCCCGCTGCCATCGCTACCTACTCGCCAGAGCCGGTCCGAACCGGGAGCATTTCATCCCTGCAGTAAAGTCAGTGGGCAAAACGGGGTTTGTTTCATGACTGCAGGATTCACTCAACAACCCCAGTGATTCGCTTAACAACTGTGGCAATAAACATTCACTTAGCAACCTAGCTTAGGAATGGCATTTCTGGTCCCAGTTCTGGTCATAAGTCGAGGACTTCCTGTAGGATGATTTGGAAAAGCTTAAGCAGGGCTGGATTTAAGCAGGGTTGGGAGACCACCAGGAAATGCCAGGGGTAGGTTGAGGAGAAGGCAGTGGCCAACCTATCTTGAAACCTATCAAGAAAAGGTGGGGCTTTAGTGACTTTGAACCAATCAGTAAGTGACTCTGAGTTCTAGTCCCACCTTAGGCGAAGGTAGCTGGGGGCTTTGAGCCAATCACCTGGAGGCCCCGATTTCAATTCCCAGGGCCCAGCTAGGACTTCAGAGCCAGACTCTATGCTGCCCCCCACAGGCAGTGAGTCTCAGCTGAACCCTGGCAAGAGGGAGGGGCTGTGATGGGGGGAGGGGCTCTCTGTGTCCAGGAGTTTCTCTTCTTTGCTCTCGGGTGGGGCTGCTCTACCCCAGAAAGACCCAGGGTGGGGGACTTGGGGTTCTGGTGGAAGACGAGGCGGCAGTGGTGACCAGCAGGGCCTTTGCCCAAAATCCGCCCTGCCTTAACACTGATAATGGTTAAGGCAGCAGGCTAGGAAGCAAGAGATCCTGAGTTCAAGTCCTCCCTTAGCCCTGAAAGCTTGTTTGCTGACCTTGGGACAGACACTCTCTTTCAAACAAGCCCACCTCACAGGGTGATTGTTGTGGGGAAAAGAGAAGGAAGAAGAAAAGTTGGACATGTTCACCTCCTTTAGTCATTTGTAAAAATAATAAAACACTGGGGAAAAATATAACTAAAATAAAAACTGTCTTTCCTGCTTCTGTTTGCATGGAATCTGTCCTAGCCTTGTGCAGATATAGGAGTTTCTCTTCTCACAAGGAGGAAGAGGGTTTTTTAAAATCATTCCTTCCAATTTCACTCATTCCCTTTTTTGCAGCCTTTGGGGGCACCAGTGGCGGCATCGGACCCCCTCCCAGCCCTGAGACACAGCAGGTTTCTCTGTTTCTTTGGGAAAGATTCCTTCCCCAATCAGAGTCTGCTGGAGCCCCATCATCCACTTCCCTCCCTGACTGGGATCAGCTGAATTCCTCCATTCAGACAAGAGGAAAAAGGAAGTTTGCACAGAGCCTCTGGGTCAGTCTCCATTCTTCCACACAGAGGGTCCCTCTCACTCTGCAAAGCCAATTTCCCCCTCAGTTCCTGGATACTCCAGACATCGCTCGGCTGAGCTCACAGGAGGGCCAGGGAGGCTGAGAAATTGACACTTGCAACTGTCCTCACATTTTACATTTTGTGCCCTATCTTGTCACCCTGATGAAGGGAAGCACTCCAATTGTGAAATGAGTGGCACAGTTGTTAAGAATGCTCAATGGGCATAAATGTGTGGACAGTCGTAAGTACAAGGACCGGTCAATAGTGCAAGGACCGATCATAAATCACTGTTTTCAGCCCTCTGAGTACTCCCTATGCACATCGCCATGCCCACCCAGTCACATGACCACTAGCTACACCCACCTGGTCACATGACCACCAAGCCACTCCCCCCAAATAAGCCACGCCCACAGAACGGGTTGTTAAAAATTTGAATCCCACCACTGGTTAAGGATGCTGTGTGATCCTAATCACATGGAAAGTAATCAAACCAGGCTCTTAGTGCCAATAAAGGATTAAAGATAAAACTCCTTTCAATACTCAGGAAAGAAAAACCCCGACTCCCTTTTCATAGAGAAAGGGGCTTTTACTGAATGTGAACTGAATGCAACCAGAGAAAAGCAAAAGGCGTGAAAATTACACATAGAAAACATCCCTAAAACCCCTCCCCCAACCGTCCAGCCAGGATTATCCAATCCACATTCCCCCCAGGGTTCATGTGGGGTGCAGCGCCCGATGGTGCCATCCTCCTGCTCTGCCACGACGGTTGACCTTGAGTAGTTATCAGCTTCAAAGAAAACTTTCTCTTCTCTCCTCCACCAGCTCCCCTCGCCCCTCCCAGGCATTGCAACAGCCCCCCCTCCCCCCGTTACAATGGCAGCCGAGCAAGCGAGCAATGAAAAAGCGGAGGCTGACACTCCCGAAAAAACCCTTGTGGATAGTTTCCCTTTCCTCAGAAGACAAGAAACGGCTGTTCCCACCCCTGGAATTTCCCAACCTCTGAGAAGTTGGCTACACAATTGGGAAGAGCCAGAAGACTAGGAAAGCCATCTTCTCTCAGATGATTGACAGCTGACTGACAGTTGAGCTGGAGGGATGACATCATCCAGCCAGTAGACTCCAAGGAGATGAGAGGCCTCCCTTGGGATCCTATCCAAGCTCCCCTCCTCCACCTTTTCTACTCACCCCAAGGCCAGCCCAAGGCCTCGGGGAAACTACGGACAGGCCCCCAAAGCTCCTAATTTCTCCCCTTTTGGCCCAGAGGGCCTGGCTCTTTTGTGGTAGACTGCCTCTTCCTATGGAAGCTCAGCTAAACTAGAGGACTGAGCAAGACTCACTGATGCAGCTCTTGCTCAGCCTCCAGTTCGATTCCCTTTGTGTTGAGATGCTGGGGGGGTGGGGTTGTGTGCGTGTGCGTGTTGTTGTTGTGGCAACATCCCTCTGTCAGCTCCCTCTGTTTTTGCTGCTCAGGTCCAGACCTTTTTTTCTGGTGGCCAAAGTCTCGTTTGATGGTTTTTAAGGGCAGAGAAAGGGGAGAAATTCTCTGCCTGGGTTTTTAAATGCAGACACCATTTCTAATAGCCTAATGGAGCTGAGCCCCAAATCACAGGACCCTCTTTTAGACGGGATCCAGTGGGGGGGATCCAGTTGTATCCAGAGATCCAAAAGATCCCATTTTGCGTTTTTACCCAAGAGGCCTGGATCTTCCCAGGTAGACGGTCTGTTAAGGATTGGGCCCCTATAGCTGTCTTAAGGGCTGCTAAAGTGAATCTAGCCTTTAGATGAGCCTCACTCTTAACTCCAAGACTTTTGGGGAAAATGTCAGATTTCTTCAGCCACAGGTGCCCGGTACTCTCTCTGGGGCCAGTTTGAAGCATGAGCTCCCTAATGTCTCAATTCTAGATGACCGATTTAATTCAATCTCTGCTCCTAATATTTTGAATCACATGAAGATTATTTCCCTTTCATTTCCCTCCAGAGAATTTCCCAACAACCTCTGAATCCAAGAACTACTTGAATTATCCAGAGATCCCTCCTGAGAGGGAGAATTATGGTAAAAGTTTCAGCTCTGCTCTTCGGCCGAATCCTCCAGGGGAGACTTTGGGCAGAGAAATAGGGAGTTTGGGGACAGGCAGAGTCTGTGCTCTTGAATGTACGTCTCCCTCCTTTCCAGATGAAGCTGAGTGTTTCTCTATGTTTGAAGAAGGAAAGCAAAGGGATCATATTCCAACTTGTGAGAGTCCTTTCAAGTCTTCTACTTCTTCTTTAGAAACAGGAAAGGGATTGATTGATTCACCCCATGAATGATGGACCTCCTGCTTCTGATGCTGCTGGTGTCCCATCCAGTCTCTGGGAAGCTGAGAATGAAATGCCCGCTGAGTTTGGGGCACCAGGATGGAAAACCACCATGGAGCTTTTACAGCCCAGGAGACCATCTAATCAGTATAGTCACCAGTGGAGAGGAAATATTGCATACAAAGTTCCTTTTCAATGTGGCTCCTTCTCTTCAGCTTGTTTTCCGTGATCCGTAAGTCATTCAGGGTGATGAAGTTGCACTCCCTCCATTCAAACACTCTCCTTCTTTTCTATTTTTTCCCCATTTATTCCTATATTGGGAAATATATCTAATTTCCTGAATGATTTTGATTTCCATGGCTTCTCTCTTTGGTCTGATTTTGTGAAAGAGACTCAAAAAAGGTCTGAAAAAAAGCTGAAAGGGCTGCAGATTATTTTCCTCCCTCAATTCAATCCTTAATTTATCACTTGAATAATGAATTTTTTTTATTTTTTTAAAAATTTGATTTATATACCGCCCTTCTCCGGAGACTCAGGGCGGCTTACAATGCGTTAAGCAATAGCCTTCATACTTTTGTATATTTATATTTATACAAAGTCAGCTTATTGCCCCCAACAAACTGGGTCCTCAATTTACCCACCTTATAAAGGATGGAAGGCTGAGTCGACCTTGAGCCTGCCTGGGATTGAACTCACAAGTAATTGCAGCAGCTGGATCTTAAATGCTGCCTTTGTAGGAGGCATTACTCCCCTACGCTACTCAGGCTCTTATTTAAAGTAGTGGTGGAATCAGTTGTAGCTGCTTTACTTCAGCCCATTCCCATATTTGTGTAACTGATTATTGCTTTTGGATCAATGTTGGTTTAAGGCTCAGTAGGCTTCTGGAGGATTATATATATTATATATAACAAAAATATTTCTTGTGGCTGTTGATTATAATAACTTTTTTTTTTCAATAGGACTTCTTATGATTTTTTTTATTGCTTACAATACATTTTCAACATTCAACTGGCCAACAAGAATTCCCATCTCTTGCACAATCTCACACTTGGCTACAATATCCATAACAACTATGTGAGCACTTTCCACACTTCAGATGCCTTGCTGGACATTCTCTCCACTGGAGAAGCCAATGTCCCCAACTACGGCTGTGGAAGGACCTCTTCTTGATGGAGCAGACAGGGACATCTCCATCCAGATGTCAACATTAGGAGGCACCTACAAAGTCCCACAGGTTTGTGTGTGTGTTTCTCCTTCTGGTAAAATGAGGGGTGGGTGGTGGTGGGTGAGCAATAGATGCAATCATGTCTTCTCCATGGAATTCAAGAGCTGCTTTTCTCCATATTAGCAAAAACATCAATATTTTACCCCATTATGTTCATGTTGAGATTAATCATAAAAGGCCTGAAATGCAAGCAATACATTCCCTGGAGAAGACATTCTAACAACTAGAATTTAACTGATCATAAAATATCCCTGGTTGTTGTGCCTCTATTGGCACCTTCATTTTCACAGATAAATAAGGCCTGCCCTATCCAGTTGGATTGAAGTTGGCAATAGTAGCATTTTATCCATCTACAAAGTGGAATAAAAATTACTCTAGCAATTATAGGCCAAAGAGACTAGCAGATATTGTGGCTAAAATTTATGCCATGATCCTCTTAGTTAAACTTGAGAAAAAATCATTCTTGCAGAAGGTTTTAGGTAGAGTTAAATGCCACATAGATTTTGTAAGAAATAATGCATAAATTAATAATCTAATATTTGCAACCAACTTATCTTGAAATATCTAATCTATTATCAGTGAGGTAGAACAAGCTTTGCTGCTTTCTAGATGTTAGTGCAGATTTGACTCAATAAACAGAAAATTGAGGTTTGGACTCAATGGAGCCCTGAGAAGAAGGATCTATGCTTCCCAGGAGGGAAGGGAAAGATGCATATTTGAACCCTTGTTATTCGGTATGGATATGAATGACTTCCTAGGACTAATGCAGGATCAAAAAAACAGATCATAAATAAATGTTATTTCGTTTTCGACAAAACTTGACTAAATTAATGGACCAATGAAAGGCAGTGCATGTAGTATACAGTACTTGGATTTCAGAAAGGCTTTGACAAAGAAACCACAACCTATTTCTCGGGAAGCTGAAAATATGTGGGATAGACAGCATCACCCCCAGATGGGCTCAGCCTGGGGTCCTCAATGGAACTACGTCTGCATGGAGGGAAACAAGCAGTGGGGGACCCCAAGGTTCCATTTTAGGCCCAGTTCTCTTCAACATCTTCATGAATGATTTGGATGAGGGGAAAAATGGGGAAATCAACAAATTTGCACATGACACTAAAGTGGCAGGAATAGCCAACATCAAAATAGGCTGAAGATCCAGATAGATCTAGATAGACTTGAATCCTGGGCTTATTTAACTAAATGAAATTCATTGTAGAGAAAAGTAATGTTTTACACTTAGGCTAGGAAAACCAAATATCCACTTACAGATGAGGTGAACCTGGCTCCATAGCATCAAGTGTTAGAGGGATCTTGGAATCCTAAGTTATCATCTTAGGACTTAAAAGTTATCATCATTTTAAGAACCATATAATTAGAGGCCTTAATCGATATTTGGCTGGAAATTAAAAAAAAAATGTTATAAGAAAGTTCCCGGGTGGTTTTCCACTGTGGAGGCGGTCATGCACCCAAACACCATATCCTTTCAAAAAATTATACAATACCGAGACATATTAGACTCAGACGGGATATTAAAAACACGCCAGGAACTCAGAGATGGGGGAATAGAATTAGATTGGTGGCCCTACCTTCAAATACAAAATAGACACAGAAAAGATAGGGATGAAGGAGGAGTTGAGTTAAACCCAAATAGATTAGACAAAATTATGGAAACGAAAGAAAGGAAGATGATATCTAAAATATATAAATATTTATTAGAATTGGAATTGAGTAATAATTTAATTAAAGGGCAGATGATTGCCTGGAACAAAAACATAGGCGGAAATATCCAATTAGAAGAGTGGGAAAGAATTTGGGAAAATAATATTAAAATGACAAAATCGGTAAGTTATAAAGAAAACCAATATAAGATATGGTATAGATGGCACTTACCCCCGTCGAGGCTAGCACAAATGTATCCCAATTTAGACTCAAAATGCTAGAAGTGCAAACAGGCTAGAGGAACTTTTTACCATATGTGGTGGCTATGCCCCAAAACTAAGGCATACTGGGAGAAAATTAGAATGTGGATAATACAAATAGTAGGAGAAGAAATTGAACTAGACCCCAAGATATTTTTATTAGGAATTTACAAACAAAACATTAGAAAAGAAAAGATATACTTAATACACCACATAATTACAGCGGCGAGAATAGCGAATGCACAAGTATGGAAGAAGGAATATTTGCCAAACGATCAGCATGTAATACAAAAGATATATTTGTGTGCGGAATCGGATCAATTAACGCAGAAATTAAAAAATGAGGAAAGCTCAAAATATTCTAGGGTATGGGATAGATGGTACGATTGGATCAAAGACAAAATGGATAATGATACTTTTAATTGAATATGAAAGCTAATTTGAATGAGCAATATATGCTATTATACTCTTAGTGAATTGTAAATTAAGAATGAAAATTGGAAAGGTATTTGTATGATAACCTTATATAGGTACCCATGATGACTTCACCGACAAAAGGCATGTGGATGAAAATGGGACAAGCAATGAATGTATGTATATATATGTGTATATGTATAGTAATCACATATAGATACTTAAGAGAGTAGAAACGAATTTCATCATTGACTACGATTTATGGACATGGATATTTTAATATGGTTTTTAACTGTTTTTGTATACATTTGAAAGTTAAATTAAGTTTGTTTTTTACAAAAAAAAAAAGAAATTCATTGTAGAGAAAAGTAATGTTTTACACTTAGGCTAGAAAAACCAAATGTAAACTTACAGATGAGGTGAAACCTGGCTCCATAGCAGTAACTGTGAGAGGGATCTTGGAGTCCTAGTGGACAATCACTTAAATATGAGCCAGCAATATGTGGCTGTAGAAAATCAGAGGCCAGGCATTTGCTCTGATCAAAGATGTCTCTCCCGCTCTTGCAGAGAGCTTTATTTTTTATACAGTTTTACACAGGCAGATAAAAGGCAGGACAGCAACAGCATTCTAATTGGAAAATCCTCCTCCCTGCTCCCCCACTCGGAAGTTCGGATAACACAGACCACAGCCAGAATAAGATCATCCAGGAAGAAGATACATGACACCAGAAACGGAAGCAGTTTGCTGCATTCTGCCCAAATTAATTCTTCCATCCCTACATGTGGCAGCAGCCAAAAAAGCTAATTAAGTCCTAGGCTGCATTAACAGAGAGATAAAATCAATATCGCATGAAATATTGGTACCGCTTTATAACGCATTGGCAAGACAACTCTTGGAATAGTGCATCCAGTTTTGGCCGCCATATTATAAAAAAGATGGAGAGACTCTGGAAAGAGTGCAGAAAAGAGGAACTAAGATGATTAAGGGCCTGGAGACTAAAACTTATGAGGAACAGCTGCAAGAACTGGGTATACCTAGTGTAGTGAAAAGGACTGGGGTGAAATAATAGCAATGGACTAAAAAAAATTTTGGAAAAGTTTTTCAGTTTTATTTCTTATACACATAATATAAAATGTACATTTTCTTATACATAATTAATTTTACATATACATGTTTTCCTTAAAGAAAGCATTAAAATAAGGCATTTTAATTGCATTCGGAGTTGCTCTTCTACCCTTTCTTCCCTCAGCCCTTCTTCTTCTCCTCTTTACCTTCCCTCCCTCCTCTCCTACTTTCTCTTCCCTCCTCTCCTACCTTATCCTACTTCCCCTTCCTTTCCCCCACTCCTCTCTTCTTTCCCCCCTATTCACCTTCTCTCCTACTCCTATCCCTTCACCTTCCTTCCTCTCCTTTTCTCTTTCTTCCATTCCTCTCCCTCCCTCTCCTCTTCCTACCCTCTCCTCCTGTCTCCTTTCTATCTTCTTTCCTGTGGAATATTCTCCTTCTTTGGTATCCGAACAACTCCTGTATTCTAATAGTATATACTTTCCTTCAATTTCTTTTTAGATTTATTCTATCAGTATTTATCATCATAATTGTACTCTTATTCTTACTATCTTCTTTCTTTCCCCCCTCCCATCCCCCTTTTTCATTTACTCTGGTGTCATCTGGGTTTCTATTTCTTTTTTATCCTCTCCCTCATTTAACTTTCTATTATCTAAATCATTTATCTATCCTCTTATCTTCATATTTCTTTTCTAACCATTTATAAAATTTTCCCCATCTCTTGAAATACACTGATTCCTCTTTATCTCTTATTCTTAATCTATTCTTTTCCGCACAATCTAAAATCTTTTTTATTCCTTCATCTTCTGAAGGAATTTTTTCTGTCTTCCAATTTTCTGCAAACACAATTCTTGCTGCTGTTATTATATGTATAGTTAAATACACATCTTCTTTACTATATCTCTCTGGGAGAATACCCAATAATAAAACCTCTGGTTTTAATTCTATAGATTTATGTAATATTTCTTCCAACCATTTCTGTATTCTAAACCAATAATTTTTTGCTTCTAAACATGACCACCACATATGATAGTATGATCCCGGCAAATGCAAACATTTCCAACATTTGGCTGATTTATCCCTAAACATCTTTGCTAATCTTTCTGCTGGCATATGCCACCTATAAAACATTTTATATAGATTTTCTTTATATGCAGTTGCCATTGTCGATTTATAATTCCTTTCCCATAGTTGTTGCCATTTCTCTAATTCTATTGCATATCCAAAATTTTTCTCCAATGTTATCATTGTCTCTTTTACCTCATCATCTTCCAATCTAATTTTCAACAAATAATTATATAGTCTTTTAATCATTTTTTCATCCTTTCCAATCATTATCTGATCCAACTCTGATTTCCCCAAATTAAAACCATATTGTTTCAAGTCTTTATCATATCTTGATTGTATCTGCAGCCGTGTATACCAGTCAGTCTCAATCCCTTGTTTTTCTAAGTCTTGTTTCTGTTTTAATTCTCCCTTCTCTGTTAAAAGGTCTTTATATCTTACAATCTTGTCCATGTTAATCATATTTGGATATGTCAATGCTTCTATTTGTTGAAAGCCACATTGGTACTTCCATATAATGTTTTTCTTTCACTCTTTCCCATACTACCAACAAGCCATTCCTTACACAATCTCTCTGGAAATATCCGTGAATCCGATTTTTTCCATACCATAAGAAAGCATGCCATCCTAGTTGTAGGTCATGTCCATCCAAAGTCAATAGTTTTGTATTTCTCAATAAGATCCATTCTTTAATCCATGTTGGTAGACCAAATCCTCCTCTAAACCTGGAGTCTTGAAGCAATTTAAGGTTAATTCTCACTTTTTTCCCTTGCCATATGTATTTCCATCAATTTATTCACACCTTCAAAGTATTTTTTCTCCAACTTTATCGGAATTGTTTGAAAAAGAAACAACAGTCTTGGCAATACATTCATTTTGATTAATGCTATTCTCCCCATTAAAGATAATTGTAAATTTTTCCATTTTTCCAAATCTGTTTCAATTTGATTTCTTAATTTATAATATAACCGGATGTGAATTTCTCTTTTGCAATGTACCAAAGTTTGAGGGGCTTCCCCAAAGAAGAAGAGGTCAACCAATTTTCCAAAGTACTAGAAAGCAAGACAAGAAACAAAGGAGGGAAACTAAATCAAGGAGAGAAACAACCTAGAACTAAGGAGAAATTTCCTAATGGTGAGGAATGGAACGTCTCCCCTTCAGAAATTGTGGGTGGTCCATCACTGGAGGCTTTTAAGAAGAGGCTGGACAGCCACTTGTCTGGAATAGTATAGATAGATACAGATTAACAGAGTTGGAAGGGACCTTGGAGGTCATCTAGTCCAAGCAGACCCTACACCATTTCTGGCAGATGGCAGTCCAGTCTCTCCTTGAAAGCTTCCAGTGATGAAGCTCCCACAACTTCTGAAGGCAATTTCTGTTCCATGGGTTGATTGTTCTCACTCTCAGAAAATTCCTCCTCATTTCCAGGTTGAATCTCTCCTTATTCAGTCTCCATCCATTATTCCTTGTCTGGCCTCCAGTTGATTTGGAAAACAGCTTGATCCTCTCCTCTCTGTGGCAGCCCCTCAAATATTGGAAGACGGCTATCATGTCTCCCCTGGTCCTTCTCTTCACTGCTCCTCCCTTCTACCTTCTCCCTTCTCCCCTGGTCCTCCCGACCACCCACCCCCATCCACCCCCCCCCGCATTATTCTTACCTTTTATTTGGCCCCATTCCCAATCTATTGCTGCCTCCTGAGTCCCAGCTGATGGCTAGAGGGAAAAAAATGTTTAAACTCTTGCCATGGGGCTTCAATGGGCCACCCTACAGCTGATCAGTGTTAAAAGAAAACAAATGAGTAGACCGGTGTCTGCAAAAATAAATGGGTAGACCCAGTGGTGGGATTCTACTTCGGTAGAACCGTAGTAAAGTAGTTAAGCCAGTGGTTCCCAAAGTGGGGGATACCATGCCTTAGTAGGGCGATAAGTGGCAAGGGGGGGCAGCAGGGGGGTGCTACAGGCAAAAGGGGGCAACAGAGGGGCACTAAGTGGCAAGGAGGGTGGCCCCCACCCTTTGGCCTGTACCTCACAGCAGTTACCTCCTTGCAAGCAAACAACAAGAAAAAACAACTCCTTTCAGCTTCAGCATAGGCTAATTAGCCTGTTCATTAGATCGCCTCCCAGCTCTCAGCTGATTTGCTCTCAGCTGTTTTGCGCAGGGTTCAGCTGCTTGCCACCAAGAGCTAAATTGCTGGAGCAGATTTTTTTTTCTCCTTATGCAAATCATAAGTGTTGGTGTTGGCTGTTACGTTGGAAAATTAGTCAGCGGCAGATTTCTTTTCTTTTTCCTCACCAAAAAAGGTAGGTGTGAACAACGGGAAATTTAGGGCAAAAGAGGAGAGTTCAAGATTTTAAAACACAAAAGAAAAAAAGCTCTATTTAATTAGGGAATTGTAATAATTGAGATACTATTAATTGTATATTGTGTTGAAAGCAGAAATGGTTAAGCTGTGGTTTGGAGGAATATATGGGGGAAATTATTTGGTTTATTATTATTTGTAAATATAATTAATTAATTTGTAAGAAATTGGATTGCATGGAAATAATTGGAATATTCATGTTCATATTGATTAATATACAAAAAAGATAGTTATATAACTAATTGATTTATATTAAAATGTTGAATTTGTATTAAATAACTGTAATATTACATAATTAACCAATGTGAGGATGGATATAAAAATAGATGCCAATGGGAAGGGGTATAATATAGAATAGAAGGGAAAATTGAATTTGATTAAGATTAGAGATGAGGATGAAGGGTAATATTGGTTTTTTAAAAAATAGATGAGGAATCAATATGGCGAAAAGGAAATATAGAAATTGTAAATTTAATTGAAATGACTAAACACTGTTTAAATTTGTGAACCGGCCAAATACTCTGTTCAAAGAAAAGACATTGTATGTTTGTATGTGTGTTTCTAATTATTGCTATTTATTCATATTTGTTCTCTTTTATTCTTTAAAGTTTAACAATTCATTCTTTATCTTAATATCTTTATATTTGTTTGGGGTTGGCTTTCTTCCCTTTCATCTTTTTTATTGTACAACAATCTTTCTCCTCACACCTACCACCTCTCTCTTTTCTTTCCTTCTTACTTTCTCTTCCCCTTCTACTTCTCCCCCCTACTTCCGCTTCCTTTCTCCTTCTCCTCCTGTCTTCCTCCCTCTCTTACCCTCACTCCTACTTTAATTTCCCTTCCCTTCCTTCCTCCCTTCTCTTCCTTCCCTCTCTCTCCTTCCTTCTTCCATCTCTCTTCTCCTTCTTTCATCCCTCTCTATTGCGGTATCCTTTTGTGCATATGGATTACTCAGAGGGCTGAAAAAGTTATTTATGACTGGTCCTCGCACTTTTGACCAGTCCTCGAACTTACGACTGTCCTCACATTTTACATTTTTTGCCCTATCTTGTCACCATGGTGAAGAGAAGCAGTTGTGAAATGAGTGACATGGTTGTTAAGAATGCTGCACGGGCATGAATGTGAGGATGGTCATAAGTGTGAGGACCAGTCAAAAGTGCGAGGACCTGTCAGAAATGACTTTTTTCAGCCCTCTGAGTACTCCCTATAGACATAGCCATGGCCACCCGGTCACATGACCAGCTAGCCACGCCTACCCGGTCACATGACCTCTAAGCCAGGCCCACAAAATAAGCCACGCCCATAGAACCGATAGTAAAAATATTTAGAACCCGTCCCTGCTCCAGTCCCCTGATCCTCTTGGTTGCTCTTCTCTGCACTTTTTCTAGAGTCTCAACATCCTTTTTATAGTGTGGTGACCAAAACTGGATGCAGGATTCTAGGTGTTACTAAGGCTTTATAGGGTGGTATTAGTTCCTCTCTTGATCTGGATTGTATCCCTCTGTTAATGCGATTTAGGATTGCATTGGCTTTCTTGGCTGCCGCTGCACACTCTTGACTCATATTTAATTGTTTGTCCACAAAGACTCCAGGATCCTCTCACAGTTCCTGCTATTATGCCTGGTTTCCTGCTTGAACAGGGGGTTGGACTAGAGGACCTCCAAGGTCCCTTCCCACCCTTTTATTTTGTTATAAGTTCTGTTATAGGTACACATGTTTAGCCTGCTAAATTCCTCTTGGAATACACGGATTTATACAGATAATGTGATATTATCATACTTGCACATTGGATTATATAGACTAGGATTGTTTCAGGGAGAAACCACCAGCAGAACCAACCCAATCTCAGCCTCTGAGGAGGATCTTGGGGTGGATAAAAGGACTCCAGCTGCTGCCCTCAGAGCTGATTTGGGAATTTACACAACTTCTGCTTTGTCTAAATTCAGAAAATATGGGCATTGGCATAAAATTTAATCTATGGAAAATGACAGACTCTGAAAATTGTGACTGTTGGAACAGAGAAAACTTCAATTAAAAACAAACTTGGATTATGCAACTGACAAATCTTATTAGGCTTTGAGGTCTGCCTGTTTCTTGTATAACTGGAGAAAGAAGTTAAAAAATTTCCTTCAGAAAGAATCTGGGATAGAGAAGCAAAAAAAGATGCAGCAATCCTCGAAAATTATAACAGGTCCTTTATTGGAATAGAATCCTCCAGTTGGCATGTGCACGTGTTAATCTAATTGTGGTAAATTGTAGGGGTGATATTGTTTTTTAATTTGCTTATTATTTTCCATTATTGTGATACAATCTTGCTAATATTCTGTCTTTAATATTTTAAGCAATGTCTGATTACAAACTATTGCAATACATTCACGAGAATTAGGTTGGATTTATTAAAATCTAATATTTTGGAGTTGATCTGATCCCAAATGTAACACAGCTTTCTTCATTGCTTTTTCAGATCAGTCATACAATTGTTTCAGAGGCTCTGAGTGATAAAAGGAAATTCCCCTTTTTCCACCAAACTCTCCCCAAAGAAGGATTCCAATACCCAGCAATTGTCCAGCTGCTCCTCCATTTCAGATGGACCCTGATTGGCCTCTTTGCTTCAGACACAGAAAATGGAGAGAAATTCATGAAGATTTTTCCTCCTATGCTTGTCAGGAGTGGAATTTGTATTGTTATATCACAACTGTTCTCAACAACTGGATATACAGCATCCCTCAGGGTTTCCCTCTCTGAGTGGAGAAAAGTCAACGTCTTTGTTCACTTCATAGAACTTGAGTTCATTTGGGAGAGAATTCTTCCTTTCCATTTAAATTTATGCGTCTCCCAGGACCCATTGAAGGGAAAGTCTGGATCCTCACAAGTTTTACAGGGTATGACATGAACAAGCGCAGACTTCTCAAATACATCCATAGTATTTTGAACTTTGCTTATCTGACAAAAAAAAGGCCAAGAGATTCTGCCTTTGAACCCCATTGTTTTCTGGAAGAAAAGTTTCAAGATTATTATTTCCGCTGTTCTCTTTCAAACAACGTCTTTTCTGTCAAAGGCCGCAGAAGATGCACCCAGAAAGCCCCACTGGAGACCCAGGAGAAAAGGAACAGAAGAAGGATACGGATCCCAAATGACTATCACTATTACAGTCTGATGAAGACTCTGGCCCAGGCCTTGAATGCCGCTTATTCCTCCAGATGGAGGAGGGGAAGGAAGGAGGGAGAAAAGACTTTGGGGTCTCCAAGGCTGCAGCCGTGGGAGGTACGGGGGTCCCGATATGGATCCATTAATCTTAGATCCTTTGGAGGAGGAATCCAGAGGAGAAGGAGGGGAACCATCTCAACAGATCTGGCCAATTCAGTTACTCAGGGAATAATGGTTCCAAAGAGTAGATACCATGGCATTTTGTTTTTGTTTTTTGTTTTTTAATTCATTTTTATTCAACATTTATATCTTTAACATCCTTGTTACATTTTTACAGCTTTCCGATACCGGCATCTGTAATAATATTTATAGATATTCTTGGTAATTATCTTTGTTTTGTTTTTATTTATTTTCAGGCCTGCTACTATTCCCAATTTCTCTATTTCTAGTAGGAGTTTTTCTCCTGTTTCCAAAGGGTCCTCTAATATAAATGCCATGTCATCTGCAAAGGCCCCTGTTTTGTATTCTCCTCTTTTAATTCTTAATCCTTTTATTTCCTTATTTCCCCTTACCTGTGCCAATAATATTTCCCATGAAAGGATGAATAAGAGGGGGGACAATGGACAGCCTTGTCTAAGCCCTTTGTATATGTTGACTTTTTCTGTAAGATCTCCACTGACCTTAATTTTTGCTGTTTGGTTAGAATAAATTGTCTTCATCATTTCTATAAAGTTATAATCGATTAATTAAAAACCACCAATTCAAGTTGTCGAACGCCTTTTGTGCATCTATCATTATTACTTCCAGTTGTTTTTCTGGATGAGCCTCATAGTATTCTAGAAAATTCATGATAATCCTTGTATTGTTTTTAATTTGTCATTTGGGTAAAATCCCGTTTTGATCCAAATGAATTATTTTATTTAATATCTTTTTTAGTCTTTCTGCTATTATTGTTGCCAGGATTTTATAGTAGGCGTTTAACGGTGAGATTGGCCTATAGTTTTGAATGAATTGATTGTCTGTATTTTCCTTTGGAATTAATACTATATATGCCTCCATCCATGAATTTGGCATTTTGGCTTTCTCTAATACCTTTATATATATATCTCCAACATAATTTCTTCCAAAACTTCCTGAAATTTTTTATATACTTCCACTGGAATTCCATTTGTCCCTGGTGTTTTGTTATTTTTCTGTTTTTTAATTACTTCTCTTAACTCTGTTAATGTAATTTCCACATTTAACATTTCCCTATCTTCATCTGTTATACTTGGCAAGTTCCTCTCCTGTAGGTAATTTATAATATTTTCTTCTTCAATGTTTTCTTGACTATACAGTATTTGAAAATAATTTTGAATAATATTCCCCCCCCCCCTCTCAATTCTATGGAGTAAATTTCCTTGCTCGTCTCAAAAATATTGTACCAATTTTTTAGCTTTTTCTTTTTTCAATTTGTGGGCGAGCCATTTCCCTGGTTTATTTGCCAATTCAAAATAGTTTTGTTTTGCCAATTTTATATTCCTTATCATTTCTTCCTGTTCTAGTATATTAATTTTGTTTCATTAACTCCATTTCCTTTCTGATTTCCCTGTTTTGGGGATCTTTCTGAAGTGATAATTCTAATTTTTTCAGCTTCTGCAATGTTGACATTCATTGTTCCTTCTTCTCTTTGTTTCTCCTCACCATATACGCAACAGTTATCCCCCTTATTCATCACCTTCAAGTTTCATAGGAAACATTAAAAAGGGTTAAAAACTATTTCAGTATCATTTTGAAGACAGTTTTTATCCACTTATTATCCAGGCTTTGGGTTTCTAATCACATCACACAATTGTTTGCGAGTCCTTTACTGAAATCCAGTGATATCACCAGAGTTCTCATAATCTATTTAGGGAGTGTAATGATGTGTGAGAATGACTTTTGGGATGAGGGGAAGAGAGGCTGCCTAGGGAAGGATCAGAGAAGAGGGGAGAATCCTGCAGCTGCAAAATGGGAGAGAAAGAAACTCAGAAAAGATCCTAGCTAACTTTTCAGGCTGAGCAAAGAGTTGGTGGGAGATTTGTTCTTTCAGATTTGCAATATTTTGTTAATGTCACATTACAATCAAGTAGAATTAGAACATCTGAAGGTGTTTTCCATCAGGATGACCAGGGAGAAGATTAGCCTGACAACTTTCTTCTTGATCAACCCATGCTTTCTGGGAATCAACCTCTTGTTTTCAAAGAGTTTATGAATCATCTTTTTTTTCTGTTCATTTTATTTTCATCTGCTCTAGAATGTTCCCTATATTTGACCAATTGTATCAATTATATACTTTTTCTATATTTTGTCAGTAAATGATTGACAAATTTTTCTCAAACTTTCTTGTTCACTTATGAAGATGATGGCAGTATTTGTATCCTAATTAAGCATATTTGGAGATGAGACAATTCTGGAACAAAGATTCAATGTGGGATAAGAAACAAAGTTCTCTGTTTTTCAAATTCCTGGACGTTCCTATTCTAGTTTCATCCCTTTCTGGAGAAAAATGAATTTTGGAATATTTCCCACTTTAAACTGTACTTGGACCAAAATGGAGAGATGACAGCAGATCTGGGGATTGAGAGCTTCTTGGTTCTCCCCAAGGAGGATGTCAGGAGTGAGATTCTGGCGTATTTTGAAAGGCAGAGACTTATTATCAACCAAGATGCTCTTTCACAGCTAAAGTTGCTCAATAAGGTGAGAGAAATGTTGGTGTCTTTTCTCTGTTTTCCAAAGGTCCCATTTCAGGTGGGCAAAGCCTAGAGTCTCCAGGGTGGTTGGCCTCCCATGCCAGGTAGTGTCATCTCACGGAAGTTCTTCAAGAGATGGGACCTAAGTGGAGTGGCTTTGCCATGTTTTCTGGAAACCTTTCAAGATCTTACTGGTCAGAGGTTTCTTTCTTCATCACAGTTTAATTTCATATTAAAAAACCTAATGGAATAAAATTTCCTAAATCTTTTACTGTAAAATTTATTATTAGTTTTAATAAGAATATATCATCATATTTAAATCTTTTTTTCAATTCCATCCCTTTAGACTACATTAAATAGAAAAGTCCTTTATTGTAATGTTAAATTCTGAAAGCAAAAGGAACTAAAGGAAGAACCTGCCAGTTGTTATACCTCCTGCATCTGTTTAGAAGTAGTCAGAGATTTCGTATTTACCTCAGTGAAGACCAGAGGCTACTCATCTCCATCCATTTCTCCCTCCATTTTCCATGGACGGAGAGTCCTAACACCTTTTCTTTGGCATTCCTTTTCTTCTGCTCAGTCCCTGCCTCAGTCCAAATGTGTGGAAAGTTGTCATCCTGGATTTGTCAAGAGGGCTCGAGAAGGAGAGCCAGTTTGCTGCTACGACTGCCTTCCTTGTCCGGAGGGGACCTTCTCCACTCAGGAAGGTGGGTCACACAGAGGAAAATGGGAGGCTTTGTGGAACTGGATCCATCCAGAACCTTTTCATGAAAGCGCAAGTTAAAAGACAGATCAAAGCTCATCTGTTTTTTTATTTTTAACCTGCACAATTTCTTATCTAAACAGAAGTAAATCAAAAAGACTTGGAAGGAGGGGCTGGGAAGAGATGGGAGGAGGGGGTGGCAGACTGGGCAAGCTTTACTAACAGCGGAGGAAATATCTCTTGTGCTTTTTAGTTTGGATATGTGCTGCTAAATTCACCTTTCTAGAAACATCTGAGATCTTTGAAACTAGATGAATTATTTCAGGTCCACCTTCTGAAAGACCTTGCAATTCATTGTTTATTGGCCTCCCTTGAGGATCACTGAGAAGGTGTCACTGGGCCATAATCTGGCGCTGTGGATAGTTATGGGGGGAACTCAATACACAAACTGTCTGCCATATAGATCAATCAATCAATCAGAATAGAGTAGAAGGAACTTTGGAGGTCTTCTAGTCCAGCCCCCTATTCAAGCAGGAGACCCTATACCATTTCAGAGAAATGACTATCCAGTCTCTTCTTAAAAACCCACAATTTCTGGAGGCCAGCTGTTCCACTGGCTAATTCCTCTCACTGATAGGAAGTTTCTCCTTAATTCCAGGTTGCTTCCAGATGTTACAAGATACTGTAGGTATCCTCCAAATCCAGGATATTAACTGCCATGTGGCAGGACTCAAGATGTTTGCCTAAAAAGATTATATGATTCAATATTAACCTCTAATAATATAGGTTCCTATGAAGATTCTACATATTACACTGGAAATAATTAACATCCTAGGACTTCTCTCAACTCCATATAATTAACTACATTTTTTAAAGAAAAAAATATCCTTCTTATCCTCTTTTTAATGAAATAGTTAAGAAATACTTCTTAGAAAATGTCTGTGGTATCAGCTGTTATCCAAAGTTGGTTTTTCTTGCGAGACAAAAGGACAGAATATTAAAGAAATACTGCTTTGTGGCTTTTTCAGATACCAAAATGTGCACTGAATGTCCAGATGATAAATATCCAGATGAGGACAGAGTCCAATGTATCCCCAAAGTTATAACTTTCCTGTCTTATGAAGAACATCTGGGCATCATCCTGGTTTCTTTTGCTCTACTCTTGTTCCTAACAACAGGCCTTGTTCTAATCATCTTCATTAAATACCGAGAAACTCCCCTTGTCAAAGCCAACAACAGGGACCTCTCCTACATCCTCCTGGTCTCCCTCCTGCTTTGCTTCTTATCTCCTCTTCTCTTCATTGGTCAACCAAGGAAAGCCACCTGCCTTCTCCGCCAAACGGTTTTCAGCCTCATCTTCTCAGTTGCTGTTTCTTCTCTCTTGGCCAAAACCTTTATGGTGGTGCTGGCCTTCCTGGCCACAAAACCAGGAAACCGAGTGAAGAGATGGTTGGGGAAGAGCTTGGCCAACTCCATCATTCTTTGTTGTTCTGCTGTCCAAGTTATCATCTGCTCCACCTGGCTGGGAGTTTCTCCCCCCTTCCCTGACTCTGACCTCCACTCCCAGCATGGAGAGATCATCCTGCAATGCCACGAAGGGGCTGTTGTCATGTTCTACGTCACCCTCAGCTACATGGGCTTCCTGGCTGCCATCTGCTTCACGGTGGCTTTCCTGGCCAGGAACCTGCCTGGGGCCTTCAACGAAGCCAAGCTGATCACCTTCAGCATGCTGGTCTTCTGCAGTGTCTGGGTGACTTTTGTGCCCACCTACCTGAGCACCAAAGGGAAATCCATGGTGGCTGTGCAGGTCTTCTCCATCCTGGCCTCCAGTGCTGGTCTGCTGGGCTGCATCTTCATCCCCAAGTGCTACATTATCCTTCTGAGGCCAGACCTCAACACAAAGGAGCAGCTCACAGCCAGAACAAATGTAAAAACATGAGATATAACACCATTATGATATTGGAAGAATTGTTAACTATTCTTTTATTAGAAAGGAGATATTCTTTCCATATAGATAGAATGCAGGAGTCAAAGAAAATCATATGTATATATTTCAAATTTGGAAATTATTGAATTCTTCACAAAGGAGCATCTTACAGCCAGAAGAAATGTGTAAATGTGAGACTGAGGAATTTCAACTTTTAACATTTTCCACAATCCAAACATAGAAAATGGTCCAAGCTCTTCTCCATGCATGAGTGGGCCAACTATTTTTCTTGAAATAAATAAAGGGTGTGTGGAAGGTTGAAGAGACAAATTTCCTGGAGAAATGGGAGCATGTAAGCAAGATAGAAATATAGAAGGAATGTATGGAGCAACGTTGATGCTCTCATTTCTCAGTACATTTCACCCAAACTGCTGGGGCAATGCAACTGAGACATTTCTTTTAGTTTACACAATAACTCTTTCTTGAAGGTAGCAACAATCCCCTCAAGGGTGGGGAGATAACTTGTGTCTCACTAATTCTGAATATTGATGCTCACATCATCTATTAAATGAAATATGCATATGTATGATTGTCCTTTTCTCCTCCTTTCCTGAAATGTATAAATATGAGTGCATCCTTTTGTCTGTAAATATTTCCTCCCACTATTTTATGGGGGGAAATTCCTCCAATGGACGCTAAGTAAATAATAACTGCAGTGAGCCTGCATTATTCAAGTTTTTGGGTCCTGTGTTTCTTTCCGCAGAAACTGGTGTCAGGAGTGGGATTCACAATCTTTAATCTGCCACCAGGGACAACAGATGGGGCAGCCCTATAGGCAGTGGTGGGATTCTGCCGGTTCTGGGCGGTTCAGCCGAACCATTTGTTAAATTGCTGACTCGCCCCGCCCCTCCGCAGCACTATTTATCGGCCTCGCTCGCTGTGTTGCAAATCTTGCCTTAGTGACACACCGAGTTTGGGAGAACCGTCAGTGGAAATTTATCACATTTTTCCAAACCATTAGTGACCTTTGGCTGGCCATGCCCCCGAACTGGTTCCCCCACTGTCTCTCTCGAGTGAGTCTTTGATTCTCTGAGTCTTTAGCCTGCATGGCCCCACCCATCAACGGAAAAGAATTCCCACAGAATCCAGGTATCCAGGTAACCTAGAGGTCAAACAACACCTCTCCCTCTATTCAACCCTTGACCCCTCCCTCCCTGGGAATCCCCCCCCCCTTTCAGCACAGGAGGGAAGGTTAACCGTTTAGTGGCCCTCAGCAGTGGGGAATCCAGGGGGTCCTGCCTAAGCAGGGGGTTGGACTAGAAGACCTCAAGGTCCCCTCCAACTGTTATTTTCTGTGGGGCTTTCCGAGAAGCCACCATCCAAACCTTGGCTCCACCCCACCTGTGCCCATGGACACGGCCATCAAATAACACCCTTCACCCATGGCGGAAACTTCCTTCCTCCCAAGCAGGCCTGACAGGTTCACCTGCTATTTGCAAAGGGATCCTCATGCACAAGACCTGAGGTGCAGCCTAAAAGAAAGGCTCTTCCCCTTCATCCCTTCTCCTCGTTCAGCCACGGAACGGACTCCGAAAGCACCCTCCCTCTTTGGGGCATCTTCAGCGCACATCCCAAAGGTGCTTTTCAAAAGACAGCTGGAATTTCTTGGGTTTTTCCCCTTGAAAACATTTCACTTCTCCCCAAGAAGCTTCTCCGGTTCTGACTGAATGGTGGGGAATGGAAGGATTTGTCCTCCTTGCAGCCGTTTGGTGGTTAGCATGGTGAAGGTCAGCCGTGGGCTCTCTGAGAGGCCTTGAGGCCACCTGGGGGTTTATCTGCACCCTCAGGGTCCCCTGAATCAGAGGGCAAATGGGGGGAACCTCCGTGGAACAGGGGAGAGGACCCTGTTGCTGTCTTCGGAGAGAGCAAAGTCCACCCTCTGGACAGAGGAGACCCCTGGTTGGAAAGAGGGTCAAAGAGGCCATCTAAGTTAAAGTGGAACAGCCCCCTCTCAACAGAGGGGGAGGACCCCACCCCTCTCCTGTCTACCAGACTGTCCTGAGGACGAGGGGTTTGGGGTGGCCCAGTCTGTGCGCAAGGAGTCAGCCGGGTCTCTGCAGGTTTCCAGAATGGAGAGGATTTCTCCCAGCCTGACCTGCTTTCTGCCTCCATCCTCCAATGCAGCACGCAGGAAGAGTCCCTGGTGGGAGGAGGGGACCCCAGAGACCCCCTGGGCTCCTCTTTCCAGGACAAGCTTAACATCGGGGCCCTTTCACCCCATTCCTGCAATGCACAAGGGGCAGAACTCCTGGCTGACCCACAAGTACGACCATCTGGGATCGGTAAAGAGAGGTTTTACAGGAGTTATTGGAGGAAGTCCAGATTGTTCTTCCTGCAACACTGAGAAAATGCCCTGTTTTAACAAGAGAAACTTACTGGCATCGATTAAAGACATTAATCACCCTTATTGTGGCCCATGAAGAATTGTTTTCTCTTCCCAGCTTTTTCCCCAAAGTTTGGTCAGAAGAGAGGTCAAGGAGCAGCTGAGGTCTCCTTAGTGTTACCTGCTTCCATCCTCCAATTCCTCTGCCTTTCAGATGGGGATGGGCAACCAGAGTTTGACAGGCGTCCCCCAAGGTCTCTGCCACCAGATGTGGTTGCAAAGAGGGGAAGTAAAAACGTAACCCAGACTTGGGGTGCTTAAAAGCAGAGTGCCAGTCTCTGTCGAAGCTTATTTCCAGGAAGGCTTCTGAGATTACCAGAGCATTCTTAGAAGACACAGGCTGGGTGAAGGCATCTCAGGGCTTTCTCCAGAAGTGAGGCTTCCTGCTGAAAAAGGCAAAGGGCCAAAGGTGGAAGAGAAGTCATTGTAGGCAAGGAAAGATGAACTGGGATCCCTGTGGTTGTTGAATTTAATTTTAAATGTCTAGTAGGTGACCAGTGACCTGCTGGATCCCCTTTTCAGATCTGCCTCCTTCCCAGGATCTTCCTCAGCTCCTTCAGTGAGGTGAGGGCTCCTGCTCTTGCTTCCCCTCAAACGCTGGGCAGACCCTCAGGGGAGCCCTGATGGATGACCCCATGTAGCCCAGTCCACAATCAGCCCAGGAGAGGTTTCAGGACCTTTTGTGTGATGTCACAATCTTGCATCCAGCTGTGGAGAGAGGGGGGGTGTCCCTTCGGAGATCCCCCCAAGCAACTGTGGGTCTTTCAAGATGGAGAGTCAGAAGCTGGAAGAGACATCCGGAGAGTCCCAGACAAAGTCTGTGGAGGGAAAAGGAAAAACAGGGAGTGAAAGACCTTGGAAAGATGAGCGGAATGACTTGGGGAAGGGGGAAGGGAGGACGAGGGAGAGAGGGAGAAAGAGAGAGAGAGAGAGAGGAGGAAGGAGGGAAGAGAAAATACAGGGAGGCTTAACTGCCTTTATATCCTTGAACTGGAAAGACTGCAGGAGTTTCTTGCAGGCGCTGGAGATAAACTTTGGATCTCTCTGTCCAGGGTCAAAGGAATCAAGTGGATCACTCAATTCCCTCATAATCCACCATCTCCCCTCCCTCCCCTCTCTATCCTGAGTCCTCTAGTTTTAGCCCATTTCTTTTCTTTTATAGAACCGACTGGCTTCCCTCAATTTCCCTTTGAGAATGATTTTGAGGCAGGTTTGGGGCAGCTGGGAAGGAGAGAGGCTGTCCGGTAGAAGAATTGGAGGGAAGATCAGATTTCAAAATCTTTTTGGTCCAGAGCTGGAAAATCTCTTTCCCTGAAAGTGCCCAACAGATGGAAAGAGGTCCAGGGGTCAGGGGAGGGCATTCGTTGTGGGGGGGGGGGCATCTGTGGCCCCTGCAGAGCTCCCCATTCCCTCCAATAGACCCCAACACCCTCTGTGGCCCTTTGGAATTTCCTCCCCCCAGAACCCAGATTGGCCCCTGAAGTAACCATTGCGCAAGACCATCCTTAGTTCAGGGGGTTGAATGAGAGATTTTGATTTCTTCTGCACACTAAGAAGATTCCAGAAGTTTAGAGTTCCTTCTGACCTAACCTGCTTGTCTTTCACGTCTACTTGAAATTGGGGGATGGGAGAAGAGAGAACCTCAAGTTCATTGAAATAAGCATCAGCTCCTCCATAGTTTCCCAGGCATTTGGGGGGGGGGCCATAACCAGAAACCCCATGCAGCCAGCTGGGCTCCCCCAGTTGAGGTGCCCTGGAAACAGGCGGGAGGTCCTGAGTACGGACTGGTCTGGAAATTGGCCGCCCTTTGGGTCTCTCGGTTGTCGTCCTTAAGCAGATCCTGGCAGTTTAAGGGAGATTGGTGGTCATCTTGCATAGGATGGACCCCCACTCTTCCCAATCTCTTGCTTTTTTAGGCTGGGTGTTTAGTTACCTGAATTAATACTCCTTATTCAGAATGGAATACAACAGAAGAGAATAGAAGGATGGGATGGGATGGGATGGGATGGGATGGGATGGGATGGGATGGGATGGGATGGGATGGGATGGGATGGAATAGAATAGAATAGAATAGAATAGAATAGAATAGAATAGAATAGAATAGAATAGAATAGAATAGAATAGAATAGAATAGAATAGAATAGAATAGAATAGAATAGAATAGAACAGAACAGAACCTTGGAGGTTTTCAATACCAACCTCCTGTTCAAGCTGGAGATGCTAAAAGATTTCAGAGAGGCTTGTCTAAACTCTTCTTGAAAACCTCCCTCAATGGAGCAGCCACAACTTCTGGGATTCAAACTTTTCCCCTGATTATTATTATTGGTTCTCAGTGTCAGGAAATCTCTCCTGACTTCTAGGTTGCATTTCTCTTCACTGCTTCTCTCCGTCGGTTGCTTCTCTTCCTGCCTTCAGGGACTCCGGAGGATGAATGGAGCCCCTCTTCTCCATGAGAGCCACCCAAGTATTGGCCGATGCTCTCCCATCCCCTGCAGCCCTTCTCTTCCTTGGACCGGACATTCCCCGTCCCTTCATCCATCACCCCCTGCTTCAGCCTCCGGACCCTCTGGACCCCCCCACCCTCTTTCTCACTCTTCTCTGCTCACTGAGGGAGTCGCCCTTAGCGGTGGAGGCTGAGGGGTTTTGGGGTTCGGGGAGCTGACAGAGGACCCCCCCCCCCAAAGCTGCTCGGACTTTAAAGCCTCTTTTCAATTCAGGATTCCACTTTGTTCTTTCGGGGGCAAAGGAAGACTTGCCAGAAGGGCTTCTGGAAGGGGCGAAGGTTCCTTCCGAGGGATCGAGAGACGGGCAGCTCCGGGACTCTCGCACCCAACACTCGGCCAGTGTCGCCTCTCCGAACTGCCTGCAGCCCCCAGTGGACCCAGTGCCCTTCCGCCCCATCCTGGCGGAAACCTGGGGTGGGGTTTATTGGGAAGTTGCAGGTGGGGGGAGGGGTGATCGGGACAACTTGGCCCTTCTTCACTCCCACAGCTGTAGACAGCAACATCTGGAGATCTATTTCTCTGTCTTGGGGGGGGGGAGAGAGAAAGGAAGGCAGATGCCCAGATTCGGGGGGGGGGGGGGTGGCAAAATCTGCCTTTTGTTCAAGTTGATGCGGACCCAGTTTATCCCCACTGGACCTTCCGGCTCTGGGATCTGCAGAGGTCCCTTCAGTCCCAGGAGACCCTCCCTTCCTCGGTCAAACCTCTCAGACTGGCCGTCCCGCTGGATCCCTTCCTCTTCAATGGTGGCAGGGACGTCGATGTGGCCAAGGATGATTGACAGCTCCTGGGTATTTTGGGTTCGTTTTGAGGTAGGCTGGCTGGGTGGGGTTTGCTCTGCTGTGTAAGAGCTGTGGAAGGGAGCGTCACAAAAATGTTGCAGTCACCTGGTGGCAGGTGAGGAGGGAGGAAAAGTCAATGGACAGGAAAGCCGGGAGGGTGGGGGGAGGAGGGGGAAGGAGGGAGGGGAATCGACAAACTCCCAGAAGCGCAGACAGCTGCACTGGGTCCCTTCTGAAGAGAGAAGCCTTTGGATTGCTTTGATCTCTGGAGTTTTGAGCAGGTCAGGCTGATTCTTCTTTGGTTATTTGTAACTTACAAAATCATCCAAAGACAAGGAAAACCGACGGGGTTTCTTCCCCTTCCCTTCCCTTCCCCTCCCCCTCCTCTTTCAATCCCTCTTTCCCTTCCCGTTTTCTGTCAACTCACACAGACTTCATGCAAATCCCTCATTCTCCAGGGTGGCCTTGATGAGGCCGTTGGACAGGAGATTAAAGAGAAATGCCACCTTCTCTTTATGGATTTAGCGGAGAGAGATGGACACTCAACCTAGTCTCAGACATGGATGGATGGGTGGGTGGATGGATGGATGGATGCGTGGATGGGTGGGTGGATGGGTGGATGGATGGATGGATGGATGGATGAAGAGATGGATAGTAAGGCACTCCCCACGACCCCCCTTGCCTTGCCCAAACTTATAGCCATGGCGTCCGCCCCTTGCCTGTCCCACTGCCTTGCACTTCCATTTAATCTCCTGTCCAACGGCCTCATCAAGGCCACCCTGGAGAATTAGGAATTTGTATTGTGGGGGGAGGGGTCTGGGAGGATTGTATAGGAAACATCCTGACTGGCAGAAGCTATTGATCCCTCGACCCCCAGGAGAGCCTTTGAGATGAAAGGAAGAACCAGAAATCCACAAACGATGGAGATCCTAGACGGAAGGTGGGACTCAGAATCCCTGGGTGGCTTTCCAGGACAAGATCTTCTCCGTCCTCTGATGCTGAGAGGAAGTTTAAAGGGCTTCACGGACCGGGATTGGAGTAATGATCGACTCTTCCTCCTCTGCTGTGCAGCTGCAGCCTTTCGCATGGGGAGGTTTCCAGGAAAAGTTCCCTTCTGGAGTCACGGAAGCCAACTAAACTCTGTAAAATGGAATATGAGGGGGGGGGGGGAGACATAGGAAACCACCTCAGATTGGTTCAGCACAGAGGCTAAGAAGACAGCATTCCAAGCAATCGGGAAAAACCAGCCCAGCAAAATCAGTATTGCCCACTGAAGAAATCCCTGGCTGGAGAGACTGGAGATCCCAGAAGCCCTTCCGGCTCTTCTTCTTCAAGGCTACAACTCAAAGCCTGTCTCTTCAGTGGATCCGGAGGCTTCCTTGGGGGCTTTCGGTTGCAGGTGGAAAAGCCCAGGTGGCTGGAGGGCGATGGGGCTGCAACGGGCGCCCCTCTTGCTCCTGGATGCTGGGGGTCTCCCCGGGGAGGAGGGGGCAACTAGGATGGGTCCTTGGGAGGTCTTGCTACCTGGAGGAAGCAGAAGGGCTGCCCCACTGGATGAGAAGGGGGAGGGGAAGCACCTCAGTCAGCGAGGACTTGGGGGTCACAGCCACCCCCCCAATCCAAAGGGAGGCTAAATCAGGAAGAGGCGGAGAGGATCTGCAGGGATCCCTCCTAGCCCAGCTGGATCCTCCCCCCTTTGGAGAGGGAGCAGGAAGGATGCCACCTTAAATGCAGCAAACTTTGGAGCACGAGTCATCTCATCTACTGTGACAGCAAGGCCCTCTGAATCTGAAGAGGAAACTGAGGCCTCAGATTCCAATTCTGACTCTGGCCTGGCTGGTCCAAGATCATCTCCGCATTGTGATACTGCCCTTCAAGTGGAGAAGGGGGAGCACGGCCTGTGTCATCAGGTATTTTACAACCTAGATCCTGGTGCCAAGGGGCCTGGGAAGGGAACTTTGCCTGCCGGAATTTATATGACAGCCATGTGGGTTGTCTCACTTTAAAGGGTACCGGTGGGAATGTGTGGTTGTTCCGGGTCTCAAAAGAAATAGTAAAGAAAATACCTTCACACTTGTGGATTGGCCAAAATCTGCATTCTGACCAAAAGGGAGGGGTCTCTACCACCTTAATCCTATGGTTTTGCCTAAGGGTTTCAGATTGTGCTTTACCTGGATGGCTTTCACTTCGGCTTAATAAAAGAATCCTTTTGAACAACTACGTTTCAAGAGTTCGTACTTTCTTAGGTTGGAAGGAGAGGCGATCCTTACAGGAAGGGACCAGAAAAAACCCACAACCCCCCCCCCCCCAGCAATGATTGACAGTTAGACACAGGCGGTGGCCTCCCACACACTCCTGAATGCTGCCTGCATGTGGAAGGGTTATGGACTCTGTCTCACAACATTCACCCTATAGGGCTGCCCCACCTGTTGTCCCCGGTGGCAGATAGAAGATTGTGAATCCCACTCCTGACACCAGTTTCTCTGGAATCAAACTCAAGAGCCAAAAAACCAATAATCCAGGCTCACTGCAGTTGTTATTTATTCAGTGTCCATTGGAGGAATTTCTCCCCGGAAAATAGTGGGAGGAAATCTTACAGACAAAAGGAGGCACTCATATTTATACATTCCAGGAAAGGAGGAGAAAATGATAATCATACATATGCATATTTCTTTTAATAGATGATGTAAGCATGAATATTCGGAATTAGCGAGACTCAAGGTACTTCCCTAGCCTTGTATTGTTGCTATCCTCAAGAAAGAGTTATTGTGTAAACAAAGAGAAATGTCTCAGTTGCGTTGCCACAGCAGTTTGAGTGAAATGTACTGAGAAATGAGGGCATCAACATTGCTCCATACATTCCTTCTATATTTCTGTCTTGCTAACATGGTCCCATTTCTCCAAGAAATTTGTCTCCTCACAAACTTCCACACACCCTTTATTTATTTCAAGAAAAATAGTTGGCCCACTCATGCATGCAGAACATCTTGGATCATTATTTATGTTTGGACTGTGGAAAATGTAAAAATTGAAATTCCTCAAGTCTCACATTTACACATTTCTTCTGGCACCTCCTTAGTGAAGAATTCAATAATTTCCAAATTTGAAACATATAGATATGATTTTCTTTGACTCCAGCATACTATCTAAACGGAAAGAATATCTCCTTTCAAAAAAAAAAACTTTTAACAATTCTTCCAATATCACAATGGTGTTAGATCTCATGTTTACACATTTGTTCTGGCTGTGAGCTGCTCCTTTGTGTTGAGCTCTGGCCTCAGAAGGATAATGTAGCACTTGGGGATGAAGATGCAGAAGGTTTCTCTCTGGAGCCCCAAACATCAGATTGATGGAAGAACATGGGGGAAAACTGGGCTTCCGATACTTTAATAATTGGGGCTGAGGAAGCTGGAGAGCTGTGAAGTTTTCATTTCAGCACCACTTTCCCTCCTGCCCTTTCTCTAACTGAGCTCCTTGGATGATGAGGGAGCCAAGATTCAGGCTCAGAGAAAAGAACCTCAAGTAAGGAAAGGTGTTACTTGCTCTAATGGTTGACCATCTACAGCTAGGATGTCATTTCACAAAGATCATAACTTTTGAACTTGCTTATAAATTATCAGATAATTATTAAGACAAAACAATCCAAGTCTATACAATCCAATCTGTAAGTATGATAATATCACATTATTTCTAGAAATAGTGTATTCCAATAGGAATTTAGCAGGCTAAACATGTGTACCTATAACAGAACTTATAACAAAATAAAAGGGTGGGAAGGGACCTTGGAGGTCCTCTAGTCCAACCCCCTGTTCAAGCAATAAACCAGGCATAATAGCAGTAACTGTGAGAGGATCCTGGCGTCTTAGTGGACAACCAATTAAATGTGAGTCAAGAGTGCAGCGGCAGCCAAAAAAGCCAATGCAATCCTAATTCACATTAAGAGAGGGATACAATCAAGATCAAGAGAGGAACTAATACCACCCTATAAAGCCTTAGTAACACCTAGAATCCTGCATCCAGTTTTGGTCCCCACACTATAAAAAGGATGTTGAGACTCTAGAAAAAGTGCAGAGAAGAACAACCAAGAGGATTAGGGGACTGGAGGCTAAAACATACAGTAAATGAACATTTGTAGTTTTAAATTTCTTGAATTAAGCTGGAGTAGAAAGAAGAAAAGAAGATAAGTATGGAAAAAAGTCCATCATGCCACAAGACACAAACACAGACACACACACAGAGCAGGGGTGGGTTCTAAATTTTTTTACTACCGGTTCTGTAGGCATGGCTTATTTTGTGGGCGTGGCTTGGAGGTCATGTGACTGGGTGGGTGTGGCTAGCTGGTCATGTGACTGGGTGGCCATGGCTATGTGTATAGGGACATGTCAGAGGGCTGAAAAAAGTCATTTCTGACAGATCCTCCCACTTTTGACTGGTCCTCACACTTATGACCATCCTCAAATTTATGCCCGTGCAGCATTCTTAACAACCATGTCACTCATTTCACAACTGCTTCTCTTCACCATGGTGACAAGATAGGGCAAAAAACGTAAACTGTGAGGACAGTCGTAAGTTCGAGGACTGGTCAAAAGTGCGAGGACCAGTCAAAAATAATTTTTTGAGCCCTCTGAGTAATCCATATACACAAAAGGACTACCCAAAGGGCTGAAAAAAGTGATTTCTGGCAGGTCTTCGCACTTTTGACCGATTCCTCACACTTATGACCGGTCCTCGCACTTATGACTGGTCATCATTTATGCCCATTGTAGCATTCTTCACAACCATGTCACTCATTTCACAATTGCTTCTCTTCACCATGGTGAAAAGATAGGGTGAAAAACGTAAAATGTGAGGACAGTCGTAAGTTCAAACACTGGTCAAAAGTGCGAGGACCAGTCAAAAATAACTTTTTCTGCCCTCCGAGTAATCCATATGCACAAAAGGATACAGCAATAGAGAGGGATGAAAGAAGGAGAAGAGAGATGGAAGAAGGACGGAGAGAGAGGAAAGGAAGAGAAGGGAGGAAGGAAGGGAAGGGAAATTAGAGTAGGAGTGAGGGTAAGAGAGGGAGGAAGAGAGGAGGAGAAGGAGAAAGGAAGCAGAAGTAGGGAGGAGAAGTAGAAGGGGGAGAGAAAGTAAGAAGGAAAGAAAAGAGAGAGGTGGTAGGTGTGAGGAGAAAGATTGCTGTACAATAAAAAGGATGAAAGGGAAGAAAGACAACCCCAAACAAATATAAAGATATTAAGATAAAGAACGAATTGTTAAACTTTAAAGAAAAAAAGAAAACAAATATGTTTGTTCCATGGCTTAGGAACTGGTTATTTACGGGACCGCCTGCTGCTGCCAACGGCCTCCCACCACTTCTCCGGGTGCCGTTGGTCAAACAATGTCAATTGGCGGCCCACAGGGCGAGAGCACCTACTATCTGTGGGGGCACCTACTATCTGGAAAGAGCTCCACCTTCCGCCGTGCTCTCACGACCTTTCTGAAATCCAAGTACTGTCTACTACAATCACTGCATTTCTTTGGTCCACTAATTTAGTCAGTTTAGTCAAAAAACAAAATAACATTTATTTATGATCTGTTTTTGATCCTGCATTAGTCCTAGGAAGTCATTCATATCTATACTGAATAACAAGGGTTCAAATATGCATCTTTCCCTTCCCTCTTGGGAAGCACAGATCCTTCTTCTCATGGCTCCGTTGAGCCCAAACCTCAATTTTCTGTTTATTGAGTCAAATGCTGCACTAAAATCTAGAAAGCAGCAAACCTTGTTCTACCTCACTGATATAGATATAGATTAGATATTTCAAGACAAACTTGTTGCCAATATTAGATTATTAACTTATGCATTATTTCTTACAAAATCTATATAGCATTTAACTCTATCTGAAACCTCTGCAAGGAATGAATTTTTCTCAAATGTAACTAAGAGGATCATGGCATAAATTTTAGCCACAATATCTGTTAGTCTATTTGGCTTATAATTGCTAGAGTAATTTTTATTCCACTTTTTAGATGGATAAAATGCTACTATAGCCAACTTCAATCCAACTGGATAGGGCAGGCCTTACTTATCTGTGAAAATGAAGGTGCCAATAGATGCCCAACAACCAGGGATATTGTTTGATCAGTTAAAAAGTTGTTAGAATATCTTCTCCAGGGAATGTATTGCTTGCATTTCAGGCCTTTTATGATTAATCTCAACATTATTATTTATTATTATTATTATTTCAATTTATAAACATAACATAATGGGGTAAAATATTGATGTTTTTGCTAATATAGAGAAAAGCAGACCTTGAATTCCATGGAGAAGACATGATTGCATCTATGGCTCACCCACCATCACCCACCCCTCACTTTACCAGAGGGAGGAAAACACACACAAACCTGTGGGACTTTGTAGGTGCCTCCTAATGTTGACATCTGGATGGAGATGCCCCTGTTAGCTCCATCAAGAAGAGCCAGGAGGTTCTCCTTCCTTCCACAGATGTAGTTGGGGACATTGACTTCTCCAGTGGAGAGAATGTCCAGCAAGGCATCTGAAGTGTGGAAAGTGCTCCAATAGTTGTTATGGATGTTGTAGCCAAGTGTGAGATTGTGCAAGAGACGGAAATTCTTGTTGGCCAGTTGAATGTTGAAAATGAATCGTAAGCAAAGTAAAAATGTGGACAAAGTCCTATTGAAAAAAAAATTATTATAATCAACAGCCACAACGAATACTTTTGTTATATATAATATATATAATCCTCCACAAGCCTACTGAGCCTTAAACCAACATTGATCCAAAAGCAATGATCAGTTACACAAATATGGAAATGGGCTGAGGTATGGCAACTACAACTGATTCCACCACTACTTTAAATAAAATTCATTATTCAAGTGATAAATTAAGGATTGAGCAGAGAGAGGAAAATAATCTGCAGCCCTTTCAGCTTTTTTTCAGACCCCTTTTTGAGTCTCTTTCACAAAATCGGAGCAAAGAGAGAAGCCATGGAAATCAAAATCATTCAGGAAATTAGATATATTCCCCAATATAGGAATAAATGGAAAAAAAACAGAAAAGAAGGAGAATGTTAGAATGGAGGGATTGCAACTCCATCACCCTGAATGACTTACGGATTATGGAAAACAAGCTGAAGAGAAGGAGCCACGTTGAAAAGCAACTTTGTATGCAGTATTTCCTTTCCAGTGGCGACTATATTGATTAGATGGTCTCCTGGGCTGTAAAAGCTCTGTGGAGGTTTTCCATCCTGGTGCCCCAAACTCAGCGGGCATTTCATTCTCAGCTTCCCAGAGACTGGATGGGACACCAGCAGCATCAGAAGCAGAAGCAGGAGGTCCATCATTCATGGGTTGAATCAATCAATCCCTTTCCTGTTTCTAAAGAAGAAGCAGAAGAATTCAAAGGACTCTCACAAGTTGGAATATGATCCAGTTGCTTTCCTGATTCAAACACAGAGAAACACTCAGCTTCATCTGGAAAGGAGAGAGACGTAGATTCAAGAGCACAGACTCTGCCTGTCCCCAAACTCCCTATTTCTCTGCCCAAAGTCTCCGGTGGAGGATTCGGCCAAAGAGCAGAGCTGAGACTTTTACCATAATTCTCCCTCTCAGGAGGGATCTCTGGATAATTCAAGTAGTTCTTGGATTCAGAGGTTGTTGGGAAATTCTCTGGAGGGAAATGAAAGGGAAATAATCTTCATGTGATTCATAATAATAGGAGCAGAGACTGAATTAAATCGGTCATCTAGAATTGAGACGTTTGGGAGCTCATGCTTCAAACTGGCCCCAGAGAGAGTACCCGGCACCTGTGGCTGAAGAAATGTGATATTTCCCCCCAAAAGACTTGGAGTTAAGAGTGAGGCTCATCTAAAGGCTAGATTCACTTTAGCAGCCCTTCAGACAGATATAGGGACCCAATCCATAACAGACCGTCTACCTGGGAAGATCCAGGCCTCTTGGGTAAAAAGGTGAAATGGGATCTTTTGGCTCTCTGAATACAACTGGATCCCCCCCACTGGATCCCATCTAAAAGAGGGTCCTGTGATTTGGGGCTCAGCTCCATTAGGCTATTAGAAATGGTGTCTGCATTTAAAAACCCAGGCAGAGAATTTCTCCCCTTTCTCTGCCCTTAAAAACCATCAAACGAGACTTTGGCCCCCAGAAAAAAAGGTCTGGACCTGAGCAGCAAAAACAGAGGGAGCTGACAGAGGGATGTTGCCACAACAACAACAACAACAACACACACAACCCCCCCCCCCAGCATCTCAACACAAAGGGAATCGAACTGGAGGCTGAGCAAGAGCTGCATCAGTGAGTCTTGCTCAGTCCTCTAGCTTAGCTGAGCTTCCATAGGAAGAGGCAGTCTACCACAAAAGAGCCAGGCCCTCTGGGCCAAAAGGGGAGAAATTAGGAGCTTTGGGGGCCTGTCCGTAGTTTCCCAGAGGCCTTGGGCTGGCCTTGGGGTGAGTAGAAAAGGTGGAGGAGGGGAGCTTGGATAGGATCCCAAGGGAGGCCTCTCATCTCCTTGGGATTGTACTGGCTGGATGATGTCATCCCTCCAGCTCAACTGTCAGTCAGCTGTCAATCATCTGAGAGAAGATGGCTTTCCTAGTCTTCTGGCTCTTCCCAATTGTGTAGCCAACTTCTCAGAGGTTGGGAAATTCCAGGGGTGGGAACAGCCGTTTCTTGTCTTCTGAGGAAAGGGAAACTGTCCACAAGGGTTTTTTCGGGAGTGTCAGCCTCCGCTTTTTCATTGCTTGCTTGCTCGGCTGCCATTGTAACGGGGGGAGGGGGGGCTGTTGCAATGCCTGGGAGGGGGGAGGGGAGCTGGTGGAGGAGAGAAGAGAAAGTTTTCTTTGAAGCTGATAACTACTCAAGGTCAACCGTCGTGGCAGAGCAGGAGGATGGCACCATCGGGCGCTGCACCCCACATGAACCCTGGGGGGAATGTGGATTGGATCATCCTGGCTGGACAGTTGGGGGAGGGGTTTTAGGGATGTTTCCTATATGTAATTTTCACGCCTTTTGCTTTTCTCTGGTTGCACTCAGTCCATACTCAGTAAAAGCCCCTTTCTCTATGAAAAGGGAGTCGGGGTTTTTCTTTCCTGAGTATTGAAAGGAGTTTTATCTTTAATCCTTTATGGGCACTAAGAGCCTGGTTTGATTACTTTCCATGTGATTAGGATCACACAGCATCTTTAACCAGTGGTGGGATTCAAATTTTTTAACAACCGGTTCTGTGGGTGTGGCTTATTTGGGGGGCTTGGCTTGGCGGTCATGTGACCGGGTGGGTGTAGTTAGCTGGTCATGTGACTGGATGGGCATGGCTATGTGCATAGGGAGTACTCAGAGGGCCGAAAAAAGTTATTTCTGACCGGTCCTCGCACTATTGACCGGTCCTCGTACTTACGACTGTCCACACATTTATGCCCATTGAGCATTCTTAACAACTTTGCCACTCATTTCACAATTGCGATGCTTCCCTTCATCACGGTGACAAGATAGGACACAAAATGTATAATGTGAGGACAGTTGCAAGTGTCAATTTCTCAGCCTCCCTGGCCCTCCTGTGAGCTCAGCCGAGTGATGTCTGGAGTATCCAGGAACTGAGGGGGAATTTGGCTTTGCAGAGTGAGAGGGACCCTCTGTGTGGAAGAATGGAGGCTGACCCAGAGGCTCTGTGCAAACTCCCTTTTTCCTTTGTCTGAATGGAGGAATTCAGCTGATCCCAGTCAGGGAGGGAAGTGGATGATGGGGCTCCAGCAGACTCTGATTGGGGAAGGAATCTTTCCCAAAGAAACAGAGAAACCTGCTGTGTCCCAGGGCTGGGAGGGGGTCCGATGCCCCCACTGGTGCCCCCAAAGGCTGCAAAAAAACGGAGTGAGTGAAATTGGAAGGGATGATTTTAAAAAACCCTCTTCCTCCTTGTGAGAAGAGAAACTCCTATATCTGCACAAGGCTAGGACAGATTCCAGGCAAACAGAAGCAGGAAAGACAGTTTTTATTTTAGTTATATTTCCCCCCAGTGTTTTATTATTTTTACAAATGACTAAAGGAGGTGAACATGTCCAACTTTTCTTCTTCCTTCTCTTTTCCCCACAACAATCACCCTGTGAGGTGGGCTTGTCTGAAAGAGAGTGTCTGTCCCAAGGTCAGCAAACAGGCTTTCAGGGCTAAGGCAGGACTTGAACTCAGGATCTCCTGCTTCCTAGCCTGCTGCCTTAACCATTGTCAATGTTAAGGCAGGGCGGATTTTGGGCAAAGGCCCTGCTGGTCACCACTGCCACCTCGTCTTCCAGCAGAACCCCAAGTCTCCAGGTGATTGGCTCAAAGCCCTCAGCTATCTTCGCCTAAGGCGGGACTAGAACTCAGAGTCACTTACTGATTGGTTCAAAGTCACTAAAGCCCCACCTTTTCTTGATAGGTTGCAAGATAGGTTGGCCACTGCCTTCTCCTCAACCTACCCCTGGCATTTCCTGGTGGTCTCCCAACCCTGCTTAAGCTTTTCCAAATCAACCTGCTCCTGCATCCTCCAGGTAATCCTCGATTTAATATCAGAATTGGGACCAGAAATGCCATTGCTTAGCTAGGTTGCTAAGTGAATGTTTATTGCCACAGTTGTTAAGCGAATCACTGGGGTTGTTGAGTGAATCCTGCAGTCATGAAACAAACGCCGTTTCGCCCACTGACTTTACTGAGGGGTGAAATGCTCCCGGTTTGGACCGGCTCTGGCGAATAGGTAGCGATGGCGGCGGGCAGTTCGGGGAACCGGTAGCAAAAATCCCTGCCCCCACCCCCATACCCAGCTGAGCCTTTTTTTCCTTTTAAGTGGCTGTGACGAGCCAAAATCTGATGATCCGATCAGGCAACTCAGCTGGGATCGTCAGAGCCTTTTGAAAGCCTTTTTTTACATGATTTTAAATGTAAAAAATGGTTATAAAAGTAAAAAAAAAATTTGGCCCGCCCACCCAATCACATTACCCCCCCTCCCCCCCAAGCCACGCCCACAGAACCGGTAGTAACAAATGTTAGATTTCACCCCTGCTTTAACCCGCGTGTGGGTCCCTCGTTGGAGCCTTTGATTGAAAATGGTACAATTCCAGATGGATATTTACGTAGCCAACAATCCTGGGTCTCCCAAGATAAGAAAAAGAACAAAGATGGGGGGAAATTTCTAACAATGGAATACAACTGTAACCTTCAAATTGTAAGCCAATATTCGGAGGTTAGAAGGTACCCCGTAACCTTTTGTGGCCCTAAGGCATGTCGCTCTATGGATTATTTTTGTGCTTCTCACAGCTTAGTCTCAGGGGCAACTTCGGTCTTGACGCTACCAAGGCCAGAAAGGATCATCTTTCTTTTTTAAATTTGATTTAAATTCTCAGATTTGAGGGAACATCACTTGGGCAGGATCTTTTATACCAGCACCTCTCAGTCTAAAGAGCGCTTCTTGCAACACTGACTGTTAGGTTCTGACTTGCAGCTGGGGAAATGGATTGCCAAATTTGGGGTAAAGTTGATGGAAAAAAGGACAAAGTTGGTGCAGCGAATGTGGTAGATTGTAGGAAAGATCATTTGATTTAATAATGGAATTTTAATACTCGTTTGAAGACTGATTGGGTAGATGCAGGGGTGACATTATAATATAATTTTAATCATATTTAATTTGTATCTCAAATGATTGTATTTTATTCAGATTTCATTTTAGATCGTATTTTAGTCTAATTTCATTTTAAATCGTGCGTTATTTCAATTTCATTTAAATTGTTTTACCAAACTTTTGTAATGATTTGTTTCTGGAACTCTGCACTTTGAAATGGCCCAAGGCCTAATCAATCAATCAATAAATAAAAATATTGGAACCCTTGCTATTCAGTCTGGATATTAATGCTTTACTAGGACTAAGAAAGGATTCTAATGCATGTCCAAAGTGCTAAATTATTTATTTAGCAGATGGGAAAGGTATAATTAGCCAGGAGACCACAATGTTAGTACATACTATTTGTTTCCCCACCAAGGAGTGCTAGTCCGTTTAGTGTGTGCTCCTGAGCTTCTCCAGGGTGCACCAGAAGGATGAACTAGCTCTGCACCAGAAAGTCGAGAGGGGTCCTGTGGCATCATCCAGGCTATCAGCCCTGGATACATTTTGAATCTTCAGGGCTGCCACAGCGGAGAGGCCTGCGATGGGAATTGGGAGGGAGAAAGGGGGTGAAGCCAGAGAATAGTGACAACCACATTCCTTTCCAGTGGGACCAAGGACACTTGCTAACACCTGGGCAAGCGTTCCTGAACTCGGGGTGACTTGGGGATCAGGACCCTGATTGGTGCATGTGAGGGCTTGACAGTGGACAGGGGCAGGGATTGAGTTTAGTATAGGGGTTGGGAAAAAGCAGGAATTCAGATTCGGGTTTTCCCAGATGTGCCAATATGACTTCTCTAATAAAGGAACTTGTTAAGTATTGACTAGACGAGCGCAGGAACCAATCAGGAGCGAGTAGCTGGAGCGGGAAAATTAAAGGCGCGTCAGTGGCTGAAGCTGTGGACAGCTCTGTTTAAAAGGGTCTGCTGTGGCTCGCATGGCCATTGTTGTACTGGAGTCAAATAAAGCTATTTAAACTGCCGAACGTGTCCTGCCTCCTCTGTCTGCAACCACTACTCACCACTGGCGATGAAGGAGGGATCTCAGAAGGACAATAGGACACTAGGCTGCTGAAACCTCCACGTGGCAATCAACGGCCATCGAAAATACAATGGCCAGCACAAGATGTCTTCAATAATACCACCCACACCATTCAACCTGGCAGGAGAAGACTAAGAATTGTACATGGAGTGATTCCACATGTTCCTGGAAGCAAACGACTTGCTGGGCCTGTTGGAACAGAGGAAAAGGACACTATTCCTCTCGCACTGTGGAGCCGCTGTTTTTAAAATGGTGAAAACTTTAGCCTGTTCCGCAGAACTGAGAACTATGACCTGGCCGACACTCCAGGGCATCCTGAAAGCACACTACGCACCCCAAGTCTCATCCCTTCTGAGACGACACGAGTTCTACAGGAGAGACCAAAGGGAGGGAGAATCAATAAGCGAAGTTGTGGCAACTTTACACGAAATAGCCACCGCTTGTGAATCCTCCAACCTGGATGAGGCAATGAGAGATCAGTTGGTCTTGGGACTGAGGGATCTCACCCTGCAAAGCCGACTACTTGCTAAGCCCAGGATAACTTTCCAAGAGGCTATGGAAGAAGCGCTTCAACCGAAGCATCCCAAAAGTCCGCAGCCGCCATGAAAAAAATGAATAAAGGGCTACAAAGGAAGGAAGAATCCTCAATCCACTATGAGGATGTAGGAAGTGATGCTGGGGAAGATAGTTCAAGAACAAGACAATTGACTTCTGCTGTCCTTCAACGTGGCCTCTTGTCTCCAGAGATTGCTGGGAAGCTCACCCAGAGTTATGGAGTTTGGGGCCACTTGAAGTCAATGCCATTGAACTCTCCTCTTGCCTGTCTTCTAATGCCAAGGAGGCCATCAGTGCCCTTCAACTCTGCCCAATGTTAAGAGGGGGGCCTGTTCGAAATTCTGTTTTATATCAGAATCCCATATATGGATCCTCATTGCAGCTGACTTTAAAATTGCTCATTTCCCATCGTTTTCTAGCAATATTAAATTTTGGATAACAGCTCATTAAGAAGCAGGAAAGTGACAACTTGTGGAGAATATTGTTGAATAGATAGGCAGAAAATTATAAAGTGGACGGAAGTTTTTATTTTTTTCTTCCTTGTCATTTCCAGGTTCATATAATGCACTAAGATTCTTTATATTTTGACCTTTCTTAGTTTATTAAATAAAGAATGGACTGTAAGGTCTGCAGCTGAGATCTATCACCTATCTGTCTCTGTCTCTGTCTCTGTCTCTGTCTCTGTCTCTCTCTCTCTCTCTCTCTGATTATTCAATTTATTGGCCACCCACCTTATCATCTACAAAGATGGTGGGGAGGCCCCCAGTGTGGTGGTTGGTGCAACATGATTTATAGCGACATGATTTTTGGAGCTCTGGTGGGGCTTCCTCTGTTGTGGGGATGTTCTTGGGGGGGGGAGGGACCCCTTTGACCTTCCCATCTCTGAGGCTGAGACTTTCTATCCCCAAAATCCTCCGAGGGGTTTGAAGGGGCTGTTGGAACTCCTTCCTTCCTGCTTTCCTTGGATCGATTGTTCAGGGATTCTGTGTCTTCACTGGGGGTGAGAGGACATTAATATGGACCTCTTGGCCTAGAAGGGGGAACTGGGGGGCTGAGTGAGGAGGGGAACTGAAGGGACAGGCAGGTCCATCCTGACAGGGAAGAACAGAGGGGGTCCCATATCCCATGTCCACCACTTGGAAGTTCTCCCACTCAACATCCCCCAGATTCCACTCTCAGGGCCTGCAGACCAGATCCTGGGGGGCTCCGGGTTCAAGCTGTGGCTTTTCAAGGCCAGGTGGATGTGCCATTAGGCTCTGTTCTCCTCCAGGATGTTCCCAGCCATGTCTTACCGAAGCCGGGTTCTGCCCAGAGAGGAGGAAGCCCCTTCTCGGTCAGGAATGATCCACCCCAATGTCCGAGGTTGTCCCAGGGGAGGCCCCAGAGGAGGGGAGGAGGGGGGGCTGTTGTCGTCCAGAGTTTCTCATGGGCTTTGAGGAGGTTCCACGTGGACCTCTGGTTGGTCTCAGGGGGGCTGCGAGGACCCTGGCCTGGTCAGGTGTGTGGTGTGAACGTGGTCCTTGCGAGAAGAAAAGTGTCCCCGATACAGGCAGTCCTTGACTTACGACCACAATTGAGCCCAACATATCTGTCATTAAGTGAAACAATTGTGAGTTTTGCCCCATTTTATGACCTTTCTTGCCGCAATTGTTAAGTGAATCACTGCAGTTCTTAAATTAGTAGCCCGGTTGTTAAGTGAATCTGGCTTCCCCATTGACTTTGCTCGTAAGACAGTCGCAAAAGGGGATCACGTGACCCTGGGACACAGCCATAACGGTCATAAACATGAATCAGTGGCCAAACATCTGGATTCTGATCACCTGACCCTGGGGATGCTGCACAGGTCGTAACTATGGAAAACGGTCATAACTCACATTTTTCAGTGCTGTTGTAACTTGAACGGTCACTAAATGAACTGTCATAAGTCAAGGACTCCCTGTGTATCCTCTTGTTCAGCTTCTCTCCAATGAATTAAGATCCTTCGGAGTTCCCATAATCCACCGACTCCTCGGCCAACAGGTTCAGCCTCAGGAAACAAACCATGGTTAAAAGTTGCAAGTGTGAACGTGGCCATTGGGGAAGGGACCGGGTTAAGTGGGCTGCGTGGATCTCAGCAGAGTCAGTTGGGTGTGGTGGTTGTTAAATCCCAGGGGACCCTGAGTTCCAGTCCTGCCTCGGGCACCAAGCCAGCTAGGAGACTCTGGGCCAGCCACTCTCTCCGAGCCCTGGGAAAGAGGCAATGGCAACCACTTCTGGGCAACCTTGCCGAGATCTCTGGGTCAGCTTCACCTGGGGGCTCTCTGACCACCTCCACACCCAGCTGGCTGAGGCTGAGGGGCCTCCCTGCGCCTGGCTTCCTCCTTGCCGGTCAAGCGGCCTCCAACTGGCTGAATTTGGACAGAGTTTTGCAGGTGGCTGTGCTGTGAAGAGGGGCAAGCAGAGGTCCTGCGAGGACAGGAGATCTGTAGGGGGTCTGCCCCCCTCCCTAGTGAGGACAGGGAGGGACACAGGGGGAGCCCCCCCACCCCATCTGGTCTGGGCAGCTCAGGTGCTGTCGGAAAGCTCTCCTCTGAGGGAGGGGCCTCCTTGGGGTTGGCTGGGAGGGAGAGGGGCTCTGACATCACAGGTGGGGACAGGTGGTCCTCCCAGGTGAGCTCTGGGCATCTGCAGGCCAGGTGAGGCTGGTGGGGTCTAGTGGGGAAATGCAGTCAGCTGCCAATTTGCTTCTTCCTCCTTATCTGGGAAGTGGAGCACCCCATAATGGAGGGGGGTCTGTCTGGCCTTGCAGGGAAGGGCTGAGGTAGGGAAATGGGGTGGGGGGATCGGAGTCTGGTTTGCTAGCTTTGGATCTGGCAGGTGGGTGTTGTTCCCCCAGGGGTCAGAGGTTGTGTGAAGATGAACCAGCTTGGTCCTGGCCAGAATAGCCGGCTGAGGCAGGAGCAGAGTTTCTTGGGAGATTAAACTGGGCTTTCAAGGCCTCTTGGGGGATCAGGGTTGGATCTGGCCCTCCTCAGCCAAGCCCAGCACTGCCCTGACCCCTTCCGTCCCCTTTGCAGGACCCCACAGCGGAGCCCTTTCAGGAGTGATGTCTGAATGTCTCACCCGATGGGTGATTAACTGAGCTGAGTGGCCAAACACCTTTAACCATCATGGAAGGGTGTGGCCTCCTTAACCTGGATTTTGTTTGTTTGTTTGTTTGTTTGATTGATTGATTGATTTATATACCGCCCTTCTCCTTATAGACTCAGGGCGGTGAACAGCTGAATAAAAAACAGTACATAAAAGTTAAAAATTATAAAACCCATATAAACTTTGGCTGAAAATTAAAAGCAAATAAATATTAAAATACGACAAACCTACAACTCTAAAAAATTTTAAAAATTCAACAGGGATCAGGCTAGACCGGCAAGCTGGAAAAGATAAGTTTTTAGTGCCCGACGAAAAGTCCGGAGGTCGGAAATTGTTCTCAGTTCTGGAGGAAGATCGTTCCAGAGGGTAGGGGATGCCACAGAGAAGGCTCTCCCCCTGGGGGTCGCCAACCGGCATTGTCTGGCTGACGGCACCCTGAGAAGGCCCTCTCTGTGGGAGCGAACCGGCCGGTGGGAGGCAATTGGCAGCAGAAGGCGGTCCCGTAAGTACCCTGGTCCTAAGCCATGGAGCGCTTTAAAGGTGATTACCAACACCTTGAAACGCACCCGGACGTCCACCGGCAACCAATGCAGCTCACGCAGGAGAGGTGTCACGTGGGAGCACCCCGTCGCTCCCATAATCCCCTGCGCAGCCGCATTCTGCACCAGTTGGAGCCTCCGGGTGCACCCCAAGGGGAGCCCCATGTAGAGAGCATTGCAGTAGTCCAGGTGAGAAGTGACGAGCGCCTGAGTGACTGTGCATAGGGAGTCCCGATCAGCTGGCGTATCAGGCGAATCTGGTAGAAAGCCCCCCTGGCCACAGCTGTCGTATGATCCTCTAAGGACAGCCATGGGTCCAGGAGGACACCCAAGTTGCGCACCCTTTCCGTGGGGGCCAATGATTCGCCCCCAATAACCAGCGATGGTGTCAGCTGGCTATATTGGGACGCCGGCAGCCACAGCCACTCGGTCTTGGAGGGGTTGAGTCGAAGCCTGTTTCTCCCCATCCAGACCCGCACGGCTTCAAGGCACTGGGACATCACTTCCACGGCATCGTTGGGGTGGTCTGGGGTGGAGATGTACAGCTGAGTATCATCAGCGTACTGATGGAACTCCACCCCAAAACCATGGATGATCTCACCCAGTGGCTTTACATAAATGTTGAACAGGAGGGGCAAGAGGACGGATCCCTGTGGCATCCCACACACTAGGCGCCTTGGAGTCGACCGCTGCCCCCCTGTCAACACAGATTGCGACCGGTTGGAGAGGTAGGAGGAGAAGCACCGTAAAACGGTGCCCCCCACCCCCAGTCCCTCCAACCGGCGCAACATGATACCATGATCGATGGTATCAAAAGTCGCTGAGAGGTCTAACAACACCAGGATAGAGGAGTACCCCCTACCCCGGGCCCTCCAGAGATCATCCACCAACGTGACCAATGCCGTTTCGGTGCTGTATCCAGACCTGAAACCGGACTGGAGCGGGTCTAAATAGACAGCTTCATCCAGGTACCGGGGGAGCTGCCACGCAAACACACTCTCAACAATCTTCGCTAAAAAGGGAAGGTTGGAGACTGGACAATAATTAGCCAAAATAGCTGGGTCCAAGGAGGGCTTCTTGAGGAGGGGCCTCACCACCGCCTCCTTCAAGGCGGCTGGTAGGGCACCCTCACTCAAAGAAGCATTTATAATCTCCTGGAACCAGCCTCGTGTAACCTCCCGGGAGGCCAGCACCAACCAGGAGGGTCACGGGTCCAATAAACATGTGGTTGCATTCAGTCTTCCCAGAGTCCTGTCCACGTCCTCGGGAGCCACAGGATCGAACTCAGCCCAGATAACACTCTCAAGACCTGCCTCAGTCACCCCGCCCGGACTAACCCAGTCAGCGGCCAAATCATCCCAAATCTGAGTTATTTTATCATCCAGATATTGAACAAAGTCCTCAGCACGACCCTGCAAGGGATCCTCCTGCGCTCCCAGATGGAGGAGGGAGCGGGTCACCCTAAACAGGGCGGCTGGGCGATTATCTGATGATGTGATAAGAGCGGTAAAATAGTTAGATTTCGCCGCTTTTATCGCCACTAAGTAAGTCTTAATATGAGCTCTTACTAGTGTCAAGTCATATTCAGAGCGACTGGCCCTCCAACCGCTCTCTAGGCGTCTTTTCCAGCGTTTCATCTCCCTCAGCTCCTCGGTAAACCAAGGAGATAAGTGAGTTCGGCGCCGGGTCAGAGGCCACAAAGGCACAACGCGGTCCAAGGCCCCACTGGCTGCCCTATCCCAGGCCGCCACCAGGTCCTCAGCCGAGTCGCGTGTCAGTGTCTCAGGAAATGGCCCAAGCTCCGTCTGGAACCTATCAGGATCCATCAGGCGCCTGGGGCGGAACCACCTAGTCGGTTCCGCCTCCCTGCGGTGAGGTGCAGCGGTCCGAAAGTCAAGTCAAAGGAGCGAGTGGTCAGTCCATGACAAGGGTTCCACACCTATATCCCCGATATCAAGACCACTCAACCACTGACCAGAGACAAAAACTAGATCCAGGGTGTGTCCACCGATGTGAGTCGGGCCCTGAATTACCTGGGTCAGGTCCATGGCCGTCATGGAAGCCATGAACTCCCGGGCTATCTCAGATGTTTCACCGATGGATGGCAGATTGAAATCCCCCATGACCATAAGCCTGGGGGTATCAACCGCCACCTCGGCTACAACATTGAGAAGCTCGGGCAGGGTCGTTGCCACGTGGCAGGGAGCCAGGTACGTAACTAACAGACCCATCTGCCCACCATGACCCCACCTCACAAAGATGGACTCACACCCGGCTATCTGAGGTACAGTGGTCTCCCTCGGATCCAGACCTTCCTTAATATTTGGGATTGGGAAGGAACCCTCTTTTCTGGGCTGACTTGAGTGGGCCAAGTTCACAGCTCATGTGAAGAGCATCCAGATGTTTCCAGGCTTTCCATGACAGCTGGGTGCACCTGAGCTGGGCATTGCCCACAGTCAGCCCTGAATCTTGTCTGGGGGTGCAAAGGAGTTGGGTTCTAGAGGGAACCAATCTCAAAGCGGCTTCCTTCTCCCTTCCATCCCCAAAGGAGCCTCTGAGGACCAGGGGTCTTGTCCTTGGTCGCCTATGAAGCCCCTGAAAATATTGACTGAGATTTTGAAATAGGTGGACTCCATTCCACACATTTGGGTGCCTGGGAACCTTCCCCCATCCTGTGTCCATGTGTGAAGCAGGTCATCACCCTAACCTGGCATCTGATTGATGCATTTTGCCATGGCCCATTATGCCAACGTAGCAGTTCTCCTTCATGAACCTGGATTAAGGGTGTTGTATGAACTCCCCTAAATTCACCAGCAACCAGCTATGCGATGATGGCCAACGCAGACAGGATGGAAAACGTTTTATAGGTTCTGCTTTTGGCTTCGGGGTTTTCCGCAACCGAATGTAAAACATTGTTTAGCCCATTGTCTGAACCCATTCCAGGTTTGGCATTCGGGCAATAGAGTTGGGCTAATGGGAGAGAGACAGAAATGAATCTCTGTGGATGGAGGGGGTCTGTGATTTCCCACAATGTCTGGACAAAGCTTGACAGAGGCTTGCAGAGATCTCTCCATGGGTGTTCAGAGCAGGGGAGAAATCTACTTACCTTCCCTACCAGTTCGGAAGCGAGCGCTCTGCGCATGCACAGAGGGTCAAAAACAGGTTACTTCCTGGTTTAAACCAGGAAGTAACGACATCCGGGTGGGTGGGCAGAGCCTCGTGCTGCCGCCATTACCGCATCTCCGAACCACACGCCGCCACCGCTACCATTTCAGCCGAACCGGTCCGAACCAGTAGCATTTCACCCCTGGTTCAGAAGATTAACTGGTGACTTTGATGCTCTTCCTCCTGCTTGGAGCCTCACAGATGCTTTTGGATGCTGGTTTCCAGTATTCCCAGTTAGGCCAGGCCTAAGAAGACTGGAGTTGCTGGGTGTTTATGAAGCCCAATTTAAAAGGGGAATGTGGTTATTACCCTCACTGGGTTGGCTTCCGCTCTCTCTCCTGCCAAGCCTTGGGAGAAATAATGGGTGCTGCTTGCTTTAAAGAGTCTTTTTCCAAGTCCAAATTCCAGGTTTCCCATAATCCTCAGCCACAGCTATGCAGTTAGCAGAAACAGTTAGATTTTTTTAACTCTGCAAAGTTCGAAAAACTACTTTTTCATTAAAATTGATTTTGTTCTTGGAGTCTGGCCACATTATTGCATCAGCCCTTTTGTGCAGTGCCCTTGAGCATTAACTTTCAAAATAAAGTAAATGTTGGTTCCAACTCAGCTGGCAGCTATTTCAAATCTGTGGCAGGCTCTGGCATTAACTGGCCCCTGGGATTTTCTCTTTAATCACTATGCAAACAAATCTCAGATTTATTTGTTTCTTCAGCCACAGGTGCTGTGTATTTCCCCCGGGGCCACTTTCAAGCACCCCAAACCTCTCAATTCTAGATGATGGATTTAATTCGATCTCTGCCCCTGTTATTATGAATCACATTGGGATTATTTCCCTTTCATTTCCCTCCAGAGAATTTCCCAGCAACCTTTGAATCCAAGAACTACTTGAATTATCCAGGGATCCCTCCTGAGAGGGAGAATTATGATAAAAGTCTCAGCTCTGCTCTTTGGCAGAATCCTCCACGGGAAACTTTGGGCAGAGAAATATGGAGTTTGGGGACAGGCAGAGTCTGTACTCTTGAATGTACATCTCTCTCCTTTCCAGATGAAGCTGAGTGTTTCTCTGTGTTTGAAGAAGGAAAGCAACTGGATCATATTCCACTTTATGAGAGTCTTTTGAATTCTTCTAATTCTTCTTCAGAAACAGGAAAGGGATTCACTGATTCACCCCATGAATTATGGGCCTCCTGCTTCTGCTTCTGATGCTGCTTCTGTCCCATCCAGTCTCTGGGAAGCTGAGAATGAAATGCCCGCTGAGTTCGGAGGACCAGGATGGAAAACCACCACGGAGTTTTTACAGCCCAGGAGACCATCTCATTGGTCTAGTCATCAGTGGAGAAGAAAGATTTCATGTAAAGTTGCCTTTCAATGTGGCTCCTTCTCTTCAGTTTGTTTTCCATGATCCGTAAGTAACTCAGGGTGATGGAGTTGCAGTCCCTCTATTTTAACACTCTCCTTTTCTGTTTTTTTATTTTTCATTTATTCCTATATTGGGGAATATATCTAATTTGCTGAATGATTTTGATTTCCTTGGCTTCTCTCTTTGGTCTGATTTTGTGAAATACACTCACATCTAAAAATGGGTCTGGAAAAAAGTTGAAAGGACTCCAGATTATTTTCTTCCCTCAGTCCAATCCTTAATTTATCACTTGAATAATGAATTTAAAGTAGTGGTGGAATCAGTTGCAGTTGCCGTACCTCAACCCATTTCCATATTTGTGTAACTGATCACTGGTTTTGGATCAATGTTGTCTTAAGGCTCAGTAAGCTTCTGAAGGATTATATATTAAAAACAGTATTTCTGGTTGCTTTTGATTATAATAATATGTTTTAACAATAGGGATCTTTATGGTTTTTCACAATGCTTACTATTCGTTTTAAACTTTCAAACGGTCAACAAGAATTCCCATCTCTTGCACAATCTCACACTTGGCTACAACATCCACAACAACTATTTGAGCACTTTCCGCACTTCAGATGCCTTGCTGGACATACTATCCACTGGAGAAGCCAATCTCCCCAACTACAGCTGTGGAAGGAAGGAGAACCTTCTGGCTATTCTTGATGCAGCTAACAGGGCCATCTCCATCCAGATGTCAACATTAGGAGGCACCTACAAAGTCCCACAGGTTTGTGTGTGTTTTTCTCCCTCTGGTAAAGTGAGGGGTGGGTGGCGGTGGGTGAGCAATAGATGCAATCATGTCTTCTCCAAGGAATTCAAGAGCTGCTTTTCTCCATATTCTCAATATTTTACCTCATTATGTTCATATTGAGATTAATCATAAAAGGCCTGAAATGCAAGCAATACATTCCCTGGAGAAGACATTCTACCAACTATTTAACGGATCAAAAAATATCCTTGCTTGTTGGGGCCTCTATTAGCATCTTCATTTTCACAGATAAATAATGCCTGCCCTATTCATTTGGATTGAAGTTGGCAATAGTAGCATTTTACCTAACTAAAATGTGGAATAAAAATTACTCTAGAAATTATAGACCAAATAGACTAGCAGATATTGTGGCTAACATTTATGCCATGATACTCTTAGTTAAACTTGAGAAAAATTCATTCTTTGCAGAAGAACCAGAAGATTTTTGGTAGAGTGAAAAGCTATATAGATTTTGTAAGAAATAATGGATAAGTTAATAATCTAATATTGGCAACAAATTTGTCCTGAAATATCTAATCTATATCAGTGATGTAAAACAAGGTTTGCTGCTTTCTAGATGTTAGTGCAGCATTTGACTCAATAAACAGAGAAATATGATGGAGAAAATGTTTTGCCCTCAAAATGGAGCTCAGCCTGTTGGCCCTGATCCAAGCCCTTGTTTGAGAGGGAGGTTTGGGCTCAATGGAGCCATGAGAAGAAGGATCTATGCTTACCAAGGGGAAAGGGAAGGATGCATTTTTGATTCCTTGTTCTTCAGGATAGATATGAATGACTTACTAGGAATAATGCAGGATCAAAAAACAGATCATAAATAAATGTTATTTCATTTTTTTGACAAAACTGACTAAATTAGAGGACCAATGAAATGCAGTGCATGTAGTATACAGTACTTGGATTTCAGAAAGACTTTGACAAAGAAACCACAACCTATTTCTTGGTAAGCTGAAAATATGTAGGAGAGACAGCATCACCCCCAGATGGGCTCAGCCTGGGGTCCTCAATGGAACTACGTCTGCATGGAGGGAAACAAGCAGTGGGGGACCCCAAGGTTCCATTTTAGGCCCAGTTCTCTTCAACATCTTCATGAATGATTTGGATGAGGGGAGAAATGGAGAAATCAACAAATTTGAAGACAACACTAAATTGTCAGGAATAGCCAACATCAAAATAGGCTCAAGATCCAGATAGATCTAGATAGACTTGAATCCTGGGCTTATTTAACTAAATGAAATTCATTGTAGAGAAAAATAATGTTTTATACTTAGCCTAGAAAAACCAAATGTACATTTACAGATTAGGTGAAACCTTTCTCCATAGCAGTAACTGTGAGAGTCCTAGTGGACAATCACTTCAATATGAGCCAGGAATACGTGGCTGTAGAAAATCAGAGGCCAGGCATTTGCTCTGATCAAAGATGCCTCTCCCGCTCTCGCAGAGAGCTTTATTTTTTATACAGTTTTACACAGGCAGATAAAAGGCAGGACAGCAACAGCGTTCTAATTGGAAAATCCTCCTCCCTGTTCCCCCACTCAGAAGGAAGGTCAGATAACACAGACCAGAGCCTGAATGAGATCATCCAGGAAGAAGAAATGGAAGCAGTTTGCTGCATTCTGCCCAAATTAATTCTTCCATCCCTACATGGGGCAGCAGCCAAAAAAGCTAATTCAGTCCTAGGCTGCATTAAAAGAGGGATAAAATCAAGATCATATGAAGGAATAGGCTAAGGCTCAACCCATCCAAGACCGAGTGGTTGTGGTTTCCGATGTCCCGATATAGTCAGTTGGTGCCATCACTGACTATTGGGGGCGAATCATTGGCCCCCAAAGAGAGGGTGTGCAACTTGGGTGTCCTCCTGGATTCACGGCTGTCTTTAGAAGAGCACTTGACGGCCGTGACCGGGAGGATTTTTCATCAGGTTCGTCTGATTCGACAGTTGCTCCCCTTTCTGGATCGGGACTCCTTACGCACGGTCACTCACACCCTCGTCACCTCCCGCCTGGACTATTGTAATGCTCTCTACATGGGGCTCCCCTTGAGGAGCACCTGGAGGCTCCAACTGGCGCAGAGTGTGGCCGCGCAGGTGGTAATGGGAGTGACATGGCGCTTCCATGTGACACCCCTCCTGTATGAGCTGCACTGGCTGCCGGTGGTCTTCCGGGTGCGCTTCAAGGTTTTGGTTACCACCATGGTCCTAAGCCATGGAGTAGAGAGCGCTCCATGGCTTAGGACCTGGGTACTTGCAGGACCACCTACTACCACCAATAGCCTCCCACCAGCCAATACTCTGTCATCGAGAGGGGCTTCTCTGGGTGCTGTCGGCCAAATAGTGTCAGCTGGCGGCCCCCAGGGGGAGAGCCTTCTCTGTGGGGGCACCTACCATCTGGAACGAGCTCCCCCTGGAGATACAGAGGATCCCGGATCTGCGCACCTTCCGCCGCGCTCTCAAGACCTTTTTATTCCACCAGGCGGGCCTGGCCTAATTTCCTCCCTCTTTTAATATTTTTAATATCTTTTAATATTTTAATATTTAAAGTTTGATTTGTTTTAAATTGCTTGGGGTTTTAATTTGTCTGGGCCAAACCATTTAATTTGATTTTATTTCTGCTTTTAAATTTTGTATGTATGTATTTTATTTTTGCCTGTTCACCGCCTTGAGTCCTTCAGGAGTAGGGCGGTATATAAATCAAATAAAATCTAAATCTAAATCTAAAGTATTGGTATGGCTTTATAATGCCTTGGCAAGACAACACTTGGAATAGTGCATCCAGTTTTGGCCACCATATTATAAAAAAGATGGAGAGACTCTGGAAAGAGGGCAGAAAAGAGGAACTAAGATGATTAAGGGCCTGGAAACTAAAACTTATGAGTAACAGTTGAAGGAATTGGGTATATCTAGTGTAGTTATCAAAAAAAAATGGAAAAGTTTTTCAATTTTATTTCTTATACACATAATATAAAATGTACCTTTTTTATACATAATTAATCCTACATATACAAGTTTTCCTTAAAGAAAGCATTAAAATGAGGCATTTTAATTGCATTTGGAGTTGCTCTTCTACCCTTTCTTCCCTGAACCCATCTTCTTCTTCTCCTCTTTCCCTTCCCTCCCTCCCCCTCTCCTACTTTCTCTTCCCTCCTTTCCTACCTCATCCTACTTCCCCTTCCTTTCCCCCACCCCTCTCTTCTTTTCCCCCTACTCACCTTCTCTCCTACTCCTACTCCAACTCCTATCCCCTCCCCTTCCTTCCTCTCCTTTTTCCTTTCTTCCATTCCTCTCCCTCCCTCTCCTCTTCCTACCTTCTACTCCTCCCTCCTTTCTGTCTTCTTTGCTGTGGAATATTCTCCTTCTTTGGTATCTGAACAACTCCTATATTCTAATAGTATATACTTTCTTTCAATTTCTTTTCAGATTTATTCTATCAGTATTTATCATCATAATTGTACACTTCTTCTTACTATCTTCTTTCTTTCCCCCCTCCCATCCCCCTTTTTCATTTACTCTGGCATCATCTCGGTTTCTATTTCTTTTTTATCCCCTCCCTCGTTTAACTTTCTATTATCTAAATCATTTATCTATCCTCTTATCTTCATATGTCTTTTCTAAATCATATATAACTGTCTTGAAATACACTGATTCCTCTTTATCTCTTATTCTTAGAGTTAATCTATAGATTTTCTTTATATGCAGTTGCCATTGTCAATTTATAATTCCTTTCCCATAGTTGTTGCCATTTCTCTAATTCTATTGCATATCCAAAATTTATCTTAATACCTTTATATTTGTTTGGGGTTGGCTTTCTTCCCTTTCATCTTTTTTATTGTACAACAATCTTTCTCCTCAAACCTACCACCTCTCTCTTTTCTTTCCTTCTTACTTTCTCTCCCCCTTCTACTTCTCCTCCCTACTTCCTCTTCGTTTCTCCTTCTCCTCCTCTCTTCCTCCCTCTCTTACCCTCACTCCTACTCTAATTTCCCTTCCCTTCCTTCCTCCCTTCTCTTCCTCCCCTCTCTCTCCTTCCTTCTTCCATCTCTCTTCTCCTTCCTTCATCCCTCTCTATTGCTGTATCCTTTTGTGCATATGGACTACTCAGAGGGCTGAAAAAGTTATTTTTGACTGGTCCTCGCACTTTTGACCAGTCCTCGAACTTACGACTGTCCTCACATTTTATGTTTTTTGCCCTATCTTGTCACTATGGTGAAGAGAAGCAGTTGTGAAATGAGTGACACGGTTGTTAAGAATGCTACAATGGGCATAAATGTGAGGATGGTCATAAGTTATGAGGACCAGTCAAAAGTGTGAGGACCTGTCAGAAATGACTTATTTCAGCCCTCTAAGTAGTCCCTATGTACATAGCCATGCCCACCCAGTCACATGACATCCAAGCCACGCCCACAAGATAAGCCATGCCCATAGAACCGATAGTAAAAGTATTTAGAACCCACCCCTGCTCCAGTCCCCTGATCCTCTTGGTTGCTCTTCTCTGCACTTTTTCTAGAATCTCAACATCTTTTTTATAGTGTGGTGACCAAAACTGGATGCAGGATTCTAGGTGTAACTAAGGCTTTATAGGGTGGTATTAGTTCCTCTCTTGATCTTGATTGTATCCCTCTGTTAATGCGATTTAGGATTGCATTGGCTTTCTTGGCTGCCGCTGCACACTCTTGACTCATATTTAATTGGTTGTCCACAAAGACTCCAGGATCCTCTCACAGTTCCTGCTATTATGCCTGGTTTACTGCTGGGGGTTGGGCTAGAGGACCTCAAAGGTCCCTTCCAACCCTTTTATTTTGTTATAAGTTCTATAGGTACACATGTTTAGCCTGCTAAATTCCTATTGGCGTACCCTGATTTATACAGATAATGTGATATTATCATACTTAGACATTGGATTGTATAGACTTGGATTGTTTTGTCTTAATAATTATCTGTTAATTTATAAAGCAAGTTCAAAAGTTATGGTCTTTGTGAAATGACATCATAGCCATAGATGGTCAGCCATTAGAGCAAGTAACACCTTTCCTTACCTGGGGTTGTTTTCTCTGAGCCTGAATCTTGGCTCCCTCATCATCCAAGGAGCTCAATTAGAGAAAGGGCAGGAGGGAAAGTGGTGCTGAAATGAAAACCTCACAGCTCTCCAGCTTCCTCAGCCTCAATTATTAAAGTATCTGAGGCCCAGTTTTCCCCCATGTTCTTCCATCAATCTGATGTTTGGGGCTCCAGAGAGAAACCACAAGCAGAACCAACCCAATCTCAGCCTCTGAGGAGGATCTTGGGGTGGGTAAAAGGACTCCAGCTGCTGCCCTCAGAGCTGATTTGGGAATTTACACAATTTCTGCTGTGTCTAAATTCAGAAAATATGGGCATTGGCATAAAATTTAATCTATGGAAACTGACAGACTCTGAAAATTGTGGCTGTTGGAACAGAGAAAACTTCAATGAAAGACCAAACTTGGATTATGCAATTGACAAATCCTATTAGGCTTTGAGGTCTGCCTGTTTCTTGTATAAGTGGAGAAAGAAGTTAACAAATTTCTTCCAGAAAGAATCTGGGATAGAGAAGTAAAAAAAGATGCAGCAATCCTCGAAAATTATAATAGGCCCTTTATTGGAATAGAATACTCCAGTTGGCATTTGCATGTGTTAATCTAATTGTGGTAAATTGTAGGGGTGATACAGTAATATGATTTATTATTATTATTATTATTTATTATTTATTGGATTTATATACCGCCCTTCTCCTTGCGGACTCAGGGCGGTGTACAGCCAGATAAAAATACAGTGTACAAAAGTTAAAAGTCAATTAAAACCCATATAAACTTTGGCTGACTATTAAGAACAATTTAAATATTAAAATACCACAACACTAGGACACTAAAAATGTTAAAATTCAACGGGGATCAGGCTAGACCGGCAAGTTGGAAAAGATACGTTTTCACGGCCCGACGGAACATCCGGAGGTCAGGGATCGTTCTCAGTTCTGGAGGAAGATCATTCCAGAGGGTCGGGGCTGCCACAGAGAAGGCTCTCCCCCTGGGGGTCGCCAGCCGGCATTGTCTGGCTGACGGCACCCTGAGAAGGCCCTCTCTGTGGGAGCGAACCGGCCGGTGGGAGGCAACTGGCGGCAGAAGGCGGTCCCGTAAGTACCCTGGTCCCAAGCCATGGAGCGCTTTAAAGGTGATCACCAACACCTTGAAACGCACCCGGAAGTCCACCGGCAACCAATGCAGCTCGCGCAGGAGAGGAGTCACATGGGAGCGCCCTGTCGCTCCCATAATCCCCCGCGCGGCCGCATTCTGCACCAGTTGGAGCCTCCGGGTGCACCCCAAGGGGAGCCCCATGTAGAGAGCATTACAGTAATCCAGGCGAGAGGTGACGAGCGCCTGAGTGACTGTGCGTAGGGAGTCCCGATCTAGAAAGGGCCGCAACTGGCGTATCAAGCGAACCTGATAAAAAGCCCCCCTGGCTACAGCTGTCGTGTGATCCTCTAAGGACAGCCGTGGGTCCAGGAGGACGCCCAAGTTGTGAACCCTTTCCGTGGGGGCCAAAGATTCACCCCCAATAACCAGCGATGGTGTCAGCTGGCTATATCGGGACGCCGGGAGCCACAGCCACTCGGTCTTGGAGGGGTTGAGTCGAAGCCTGTTTCTCCCCATCCAGACCCGCACGGCTTCAAGGCACTGGGACATCACTTCCACAGCATCGTTGGGGTGGTCTGGGGTGGAAATGTACAGCTGAGTATCGTCAGCGTACTGGTGGAACTCCACCCCAAAACCACGGATGATCTCGCCCAGCGGCTTTACATAAATGTTGAACAGGAGGGGCGAGAGGACCGACCCTTGCGGCACCCCACACATTAGGCGCCTCGGGGTCGACCGCTGCCCCCCTGTCAACACTGATTGCGACCGGTCGGAGAGGTAGGAGGAGAACCACCATAAAACGGTGCCCCCCACCCCCAGTCCCTCCTTAAATTTTTATTGTTTTTAATTAATTAATTAATTTATAAACCGCCCTTCTCCTTGCAGACTCAGGGCAGTGAACAGCCAGAATAAAACATGATATACAAAAATTAAAACAATTTAAAAATATTAAATAATTTCGGCCGACCATTAAAACAATCCAATTTAAAATCAATTCCAATTTAAAACGGAGGATGGGATCAAGCCAGCCCAGCTAGATGAAACAAATGGGTTTTGAGGGTCCGACGAAAAGTCCGGAGGTCTGATATCCTGCGTATCTCCGGGGGTAGGTCATTCCAGAGGGCAGGTGCTGCCACAGAGAAGGCTCTCGCCCTGAGGGTCGCCAGCCGACATTGTCTGGCCGATGGCACCCAGAGGAGCCCCTCTCTGTGCGAGCGTACTGGCCGGTGGGAGGCAACTGGCAGCAGAAGGCGGTCTCGCAAATACCCTGGCCCTAAGCCATGGAGCGCTTTAAAGGTGGTCACCAACACCTTGAAGCGCACCCGGAAGACCACCTGAAGCCAGTGCAGCTCGCGCAGGAGAAGTGTCACATGGGAGCACCCCGTCGCTGCCATAATTCCCCACGTGGCCGCATTCTGGACCAGTTGGAGCCTCCGGGTGCACCCCAAGGGGAGCCCCATGTAGAGAGCATTGCAGTAGTCCAGGCGGGAAGTCACGAGAGCGTGAGTGAACATGCGTAGGGAGTCCCAATCCAGAAAGGGAAGCAACTGGCGTATCAGGCGAACCTGATAAAAAGCCCCCCTGGCCACGGCCATCATATGCTTTTCTAAAGACAGCCATGAGTCCAGGAGGACGCCCAAGTTGTGAGCCCTCTCTATGGGGGCCAATGTCTCGCCCCCAATAGTCAGCGATGGCACCAGCTGGCTATATCGGGATGCCGGCAGCCATAGCCACTCGGTCTTGGAGGGGTTAAGTCGGAGCCTGTTTCTCCCCATCCAGACCCGCACAGCTGATGATGATCTCACCCAGAGGCTTTACATAAATGTTGAACAGAAGGGGCGAGAGGACCGACCCCTGCGCCACCCCACAAGCAAGGTGCCTTGGAGTTGACCGCTGCCCCCCTGTCAACACAGATTGCAACCGGTCAGAGAGATAGGAGGAGAACCACCATAGAATGGTGCCCCCCACACCCATTCCTCCAACCGGCGCAACATGGTCGATGGTATCAAAAGCCGCTGAGAGATCTAATAGGACCAGGATAGAGGAGTACCCCCTATCCCGCGCCCTCCAGAGATCATCCACCAATGTGACCAATGCCGTTTCCTGTGCCCTGGTTGGAAGCCGGACTGGAGCGGATCTAGATAGAGAGCTTCATCCAGGTACTGGGGAAGCTGCCATGCAACCACACTCTCAACAATCTTCGTAATGAAGCGAAGGTTGGAGACTGGACGGTAATTAGCCAAAACAGCCGGGTCCAGAGAGGGCTTCTTGAGGAGGGGTCTCACCACCACTTCTTTCAAAGCGGCCGGCAGGACACCCTCATTCAAGGAAGCGTTAACAATCTTCTGGAGCCAGCCTCGTGTAACCTCCCGGGAAGCCAGCACCAACCAGGAGGGACACAGGTCCAATAAACATGTGGTTGCATTCAGCCGTCCCAGAATCCTGTCCATGTCCTCGGGAGCCACAGAATCAAACTCCTCCCAAACCACACTCCCAAGACCTGCCTCACTCATCCCGTCCGGACTTACCCAGTCAGAATCCAGACCTTCCCGAATCTGAGCGATTTTGTCATGCAGATACTGCACAAAATCCTCAGCTCGCCCCTGCAAGGGATCATCCCGTGCTCCCAGTTGAAGGAGGGAGCGGGTCGGCTGGGCGATTATCTGATGACACGATAAGAGCGGAAAAGTAACTAGACTTTGCCGCTTTTATCGCCACTAGGTAGGTCTTAATATGAGCCCTCACCAGTGTTCGGTCAGATTCGGAACGACTGGTCCTCCAACCAGTCCTCCAGGTGTCTTTTCCGGCGCTTCATCTCCCTCAGCTCTTCCTAATTGAGTCAGCTCCATGGCCATCATTGAAGCCATGAACTCCCGAGCCACCTCAGACGTTTCACCGACAGATGGCAGGTTGAAATCCCCCAAGACCAAAAGTCTGGGGGTATCAACTGCCACCCCAGCTATCACATTGAGTAGCTCAGGCAGGGCTGTTGCCACTTGGCAGGGAGCAAGGTACGTGAGCAACAAACCCATCTGAACTCCGCGACCCCACTTCACAAGGAGGGACTCACACCCAGCTATCTGTGGTACAGTGGACTCCCTCGGAGCAAGACCTTCTTTTATAGTAACCGCCACCCCCCCCCCCGCCCCTGCCCTGAGCTCTCGGCTGATGGAATGCACGGAAGCCTGGTGGGCACATATCCACGAGGGGGACTCCCCCCTCCTGGCCCAACCAGGTCTCCGTAATGCCTGCCAGGTCCGCTCCCCCCTCCTGAACAAGATCACAGATGAGGGGGGCTTTATTTACCACGGACCTGGCATTGCACAGCAACAGCCAGAGACTCGGGCCCTGAGAGTCTGCGCAACCTGGGGGGCAAGAAGGGCTATGGGGATCGGGGCGTGCCATCGCTCGAAGATAGCGAGCGCGTGCCCCCCTCACATGATATGGTCCCCTGCACCCGCCATATCTGCCCCTCTCACTCAGCGTATTGATAGAAAGGCCCTCAACAGAATGAACTTCAATGTACCCCTTACCCCTGGAATCTACACCCCCCATGGCCCCACTAACAGCTGGGCCAGACCCCTCCTCCTGTGGGTTAGCCCCCATACCCACACAACCCTCCCGCTTTCCAGAACCCCTTAAAAATCTATCCAAAAATTTCGCCAAAAAACCCCTCAGATCCCTTTTCACTACATGCCACCTCTCAGGGCTCCAAAGCCTGTCATGAAGGTAGGCCCTCGATAGAGTGGAGGGCCACACCTGCGAGAGGGGGGAGTCTTGCAGGGTAAAAAGTTCTGCTGATGAATATATTTAATACTCGGGGGAAGTCCATGGCCAAGGGGTTAGTTAAGATTGATCCAAAAGTTCCAGCAAAAGGGATATCCACTCCGGTTCAGTCAATAAACTCCACTGCTCTCTCACCACAGTGGATAGAGTCTTAAGCCATTTCGGGCCAGATGTTCACACCAGCCGCCCTCTCACGGAAGCTGGGAAGGGCCGAAAAACAGCAGTCTTAATCCGACTCTATGCCAAACTTGAAAACCAGGGTGTATCCTTCAATAGTTGAGAAGCAATTGATGACAATCACCAGTCTACAGGAACTGCTGGCCCAAAGGGACGTTCCGGTGGCTGCATTTTAGGCGAAAAGAGGCTACAAAGGTCCATGGGAGGCAGATATCACAGTTGTTCAGAAGTCCAGATGATAAAATAGCCATAAGGCCAGTAAGCCATACTTGCTCAGAGAGAAATGGCTAGGGATCTTTCCCAGCCTGCAGAACAATAATAGCTCTAATCACCCCTAATCCACACAAGGGAGGGGGAGAGCCTCTGAGACAACCAGGGGTGGGCCCTCTCCAAATGGATCCCCCTTCCATGGCCGCATCAGGTAGTCCCAGGTAGTCTCTATTAACGTTGGTGGCATAGTTGATATAATGCCCCACGCTCTCACTAATGGAAGCCTCCTGCCTCTCCTCGCCCTCTCTGGTGTCCTTCCTTGCAGCCGTTTGTTCTGGCATCACCACCAGTCAACAGCCTCGCTGTCGCCATCACCAATCCCTCCGAAACCGTCTCTATCCACCGCTAGGACTCACAGGGAGCTCCAGCCATCCCTATGGCTTTCCTGGAGCCCTCGGGGGGGGGGCATCGTTGAGGTCGCCGCTGCCGTTCCGTCAGATCCACGGCCAGTCCCACGGCCGCTGGGTCACTGGAAGACACTGAGGCCGATCTCGGCTGGCTGCCAAGCCAGAAAGCAGCCACCTGCGTCCTCGCCCCATTCGCCATGTCCTAGAGAGCGTTTAGCTCTCAAAATGGTAGAGGAGACTGGCGAGAAGCTCCCTTGCCGGTCCAGGGGGTTCAATGAGCTGGTCCGGCCCCCAAAAGCCCCCCAAAAGCCGGGGACAATCTCCCCACATCACCGCCGATCAGCTGAGAGCGGCCATTTTGGACATGAGCAGAATTTGATTATTATTTTCCATTATTATGATACAATCTTCCTAATATTCTGTCTTTAATATTTTAAACAATGTCTGATTAACAAATTATTCTAATAACATTCATGAGAACCAGGTTGGATTTATTAAAATCTAATATTTTGGACTTGATCTGGTCCCAAATATAACACAGCATTCTTCATGGCTTTTTCAGATCAGTGATGACATTATTTCAGAGGCTCTGAGTGATAAAAGGAAATTCCCCTTTTTCCACCAAATTCTCCCCAAAGAGGGATTCCAGTACCCAGCAATTGTCCAGCTGCTCCTCCATTTCAGATGGACCCTGATTGGCCTCTTTGCTTCAGACACAGAAAATGGAGAGTATTTCATGAGGATTTTTCCTCCTATGCTTGTCAGGAGTGGAATTTGTGTGGTTATATCACAACTGTTCTCAACAACTGGATACACAGCAGCCCTCAGGGATTCCCTTTCTAAGTGGAGACAAGTCAACGTCTTTGTTCACTACATAGAACTTGAGTCCATTTGGGGGAGAATCCTTCCTTTCCATTTAACATTTATGCGTCTCCCAGGACCCATTGAAGGGAAAGTCTGGATCCTCACAAATTTTGCATGGTATCCAATGAACAAACGTAGACTTCTCAAATACATCCATAGTATTTTGAACTTTGATTATCTGTTAAAAAAAAGGCCAAAAGGAAGGCCAAAGGATTCTGCCTTTGAACCCTATTTCTTTCTGGAAGAAAAGTTTCAAGATTATTATTTCCGCTGTTCTCTTTCAAAGAACGTCTTTTCTGTCAAAGGCCGCAGAAGATGCACCCAGAAAGCCCCACTGGAGACCCAGGAGAAAAGAAACAGGATCCGGGTCCCAAATGACTATCACTATTACAGTCTGATAAAGACTCTGTCCCAGGCCTTGAATGCCGCTTATTCCTCCAGATGGAGGAGGGGAAGGAAGGAGGGAGAAAAGATCTTGGGGTCTCCAAGGCTGCAGCCGTGGCAGGTATGGGGGTCCCAATATGGATCCATCAATCTGAGATCCTTTGGAGGAGGAATCCAGAGGAGAAGGAGGGGAATCAACTCAACAGATCTGTCCAATTCAATTACTCAGGGAATAACAGTTCCAAAGAGTAGATACCATGGCATTTTTTGTTTTTGCTTTTGTTTTTTAATGAATTTTTATTCAACATTTATATCTTTAACATCCTTGTCACCTTTTTACAGCTTTCTGATATCGGCACCTGTAATAATATCTATATATATTCTTGGTAATTATTTTTGTTTTGTTTTTATTTATTTTCAGGCCTCCTACTATTCCCAATTTCTCTATTTCTAGTAGGAGTTTTTCTCTTGTTTCCAAAGGGTCCTCTAATATAAATGCCATGTCATCTGCAAAGGCCCCTGTTTTGTATTCTCCTCTTTTAATTTTTAGCCCTTTTATTTCCTTATTTCCCCTTACCTGTGCCAATAATATTTCCAATGGAAGGATGAATAAGAGGGGGGACAATGGACAGCCTTGTCTAAGCCCTTTGTTTATATCGACTTTTTCTGCAAGATCTCCACTGACCTAATTTTTCTGTTTGCTTAGAATAAATTGTCTTCATCATTTCTATACATTTCATCCCGATGAATTGATTAATTAAAAACCACCAATTCAAGGTGTTGAACGCCTTTTGTGCATCTATCATTATTACTGCCAATTGTTTTTCTGGATGAGCCTCATAGTATTCTAGAATATTCAGGATAATCCTTGTATTGTTCTTAATTTGTCGTTTGGGTAAAAATCAGTTTTGATCCAAATGAATTATTTTATTTAATATCTTTTTTAGTCTTTCTGGTATTATTGTTGCCAGGATTTTATGGTTGGCATTTAACAGTGAGATTGGCCTGTAGTTTTGAATGAATTGATTGTCTGTACTTTCCTTTGGAATTAATGCTATATATGCCTCCGTCCATGAATTTGACATTTTGACTTTCTCTAATACCTTGTTATATATCTCCAACAGAATTTCTTCCAAAACTTCCTGAAATTTTTTATATACTTCTGCTGGAATTCCATCTGTCCCTGGTGTTTTGTTATTTTTCTGTTTTTTAATTGCCTCTCTTAACTCTGTTAATGTAATTTCCCCATTCAACGTTTCCCTATCTTCATCTGTTATACTTGGCAAGTTCCTACCCTGTAGGTAATTCACAATATTTTCTTCTTCAATGTTTTCTTGACTATACAGTATTTGAAAATAATTTTGAATAATATTCCCCCCCCCTCTCAATTCTATGGAGTAAATTTCCTTGCTCGTCTCAAAAATATTGTACCAATTTTTTAGCTTTTTCTTTTTTCAATTTGTGGGCGAGCCATCTCCCTGGTTTATTTGCTGATTCAAAACAGTTTTGTTTTGCCAATTTTATATTCCTTATCATTTCTTCCTGTTCTAGTATATTAATTTTATGTTTCATTAACTCCATTTCCTTTCTGATTTCCCTGTTTTGGGGATCTTTCTGAAGTGATAATTCTAATTTTTTCAGCTTCTCCAATGTTGACATTCGTTGTTCCTTCTTCTCTTTGTTTCTCCTCACCATATACGCAACAGTTATCCCCCTTATTCATCACCTTCAAGTTTTCTAGGAAAGATTAAAAAGGATTAAAAACTATTTCAGTATCATTTTGAAGAGAGTTTTTATCCACTTATTATCCAGTCCTCAGGTTTCTAATCAGATCACACAATTGTTTGTGAGTCCTTTACTGAAATCCAGTGATATCACTATTTAGGAAGTGAAATGATGTGTGAGAATGACTTTTGGGATGAGGGGAAAAGAGGCTGCCTAGGGAAGGATCAGAGAAGAGGGGAGAATCCTGCAGCTGCATAATGGAAGAGAAGGAAACTCAGAAAGGATCCTGGCTAACTTTTCAGGCTGAGAAAAGTGTTGGTGGGAGATTTGTTCTTTCAGATCTGCAAAATGTTGTTAATGTTGCATTACAATCAAGTAGAATTAGCACATCTGAGGTGTTTTCCATCAGGATGACCAGGGAGAAAATTAGCCTGACAACTTTCTTCTTGATCAACCCATGCTTTCTGGGAATCACCTGTTGTTTTCAAAGAGTTTATGAATCATCTTTTTTTTCTCTGTTCATTTTATTTTCATCTGCTCTAGAATGTTCCCTATATTTGACCAATTGTATCAATCATATACTTTTTGTATATTTTGTCAGTAAATGATTGAAAAAACTTTCTCAAACTTTCTTGTTCCCTTATGAAGATGATGGCAGTATTTGTATCCTAATTAAGCATATTTGGAGATGAGACAATTGTAGAACAAAGATTCAGTGTGGTATAAGAAAGAAAGTTCTCTGTTTTTCAAATTCCTGGATGTTCTCATTCTAGTTTCATCCCTTTCTGGAGAAGAATGAATTTTGGAATATTTCTGACAGGAAACTGAACATGGACCAAAATGGAGAGATAAGAGCAGATCTGGGCATCAAAATCTTCTTGTTTCTCCCCAAGAAGGATGTCACGGTCGAGATTCTGGGGTATTTTGAAAGACAGAGACTTATTATCAACCAAGATGCTTTTTCACAGATAAAGTTGCTCAATAAGGTGAGAGAAATGTTGGTGTCTTTTCTCTGTTTTCCAAAGGTCCCATTTCAAGTGGGCAAAGCCGGGAGTCTCCAGGGTGGTTGGCCTCCCATGCCAGGTGGTGTCATCTCATGGAAGTTCTTCAACAGACGGGACCTAAGTGGAGTGGCTTTGCCATGTTTTCTGGAAACCTTTCGAGATCTTACTGGTCAGAGGTTTCTTTCTTCATCACAGTTTAATTTCATATTAAAAATAGAATAAATAGAATAAAATTTCCTAAATCTTTTACAGTAAACTTTATTATTAGTTTTAATAAGAATATATCATCATATTTAAATCTTTTTTCAATTCCATCCCTTTAGACTACATTAAGTAGAAAAGTACTTTATTGTAATGTTAAATTCTGAAAGCAAAAGGGAGGAACTAAAGGAAGAATCTGCCAGTTGTTATAACTCCTGCATCTGTTTAGAAGTAGTCAGAGGTTTCTTTTTTTAATTGGTTAACTGATTAAAAAAAGAAAAGGAAAAGAGTAGAATCCACAATTTGAGAGACAGGAATGGCAATTGGGTTATAGGGGAAGAAGGGAAGAAAAGAATAGCGCAGGAATTTTACACCGATTTATATAGAAAAGAGGACAAGTCTGAGCAGGAAATAAAGAAATATTTAGAGGAATCTCACTTACCCCAAATATCAGACATGTCTAGGGAAATATTGGATAGGGAAATTACTGAAGGGGAAATTGAAAGAGCTATGGGTAAACAAAAGACAGGAAAGACCCCCGGCACAGATGCCTCCCGACAGAATATTATAAGGCACTTTGGGAAGTCCTAAGCCCTTATATGACAGACCTATTTAATGGGGTAATTCGGGAGGGACAGACCCCGAACTCTTGGTCAGAAGCATTAATAATCCTCCTGCCGAAGGACAGCAGTGATTTATCCCAGATTCAGAATTATAGACCCATTTCGCTTCTTAATGCAGATTATAAACTATTTGCAGCAGTATTAGCAGAGAGGTTAAAAGGCTTTTTAAGCCAATTTATACATGAAGATCAAAATGGTTTTTTACCATGCAGGCAGATTAGAGACAATGTGAGAATAGTTATGAATGCTCTGGAATATTACGAAACTCCTATTGATAAACAATTGGCTCTGGTCTTTATGGATGCGCAAAAGGCCTTTGATCGAGTGAGTTGGAGCTTTTTAGTGGGTCTATTACAACATATGCAATTTGGGGAAAGGTTTATTCGAGCAATCCGCACAATGTACTCGAAGCAGTCTGCCAAAATTGTAATTAATGGAGATGTTTCTGAACAATTCCGTATTGAGAAAGACAAGGGTGTCCGCTCTCTCCATTGTTATTCATCCTATCATTAGAACCTCTATTGAGGGAAATTAGACGCAACCCGGGGATAAAAGGACTGCATATCCAAAATCAACAATATAAGGTGCAAGCATATGCCGATGACCTAGTATTTATATTAGAAGACCCCATTTTATCGGGACCAAATTTGATCTATGAGTTAGAAAAATATGGAAATGTGGCGGGATTAAAAGTAAACAAGGAAAAAACTAAGGTCATTATTAAAAATTTGACAACAAAGCGGACTTCCAGTGGCACCTCCGTCGTTGTCGGCGGTCGCTTCATGACCGCCGGCCTCACCACACGTGAAAGAGCCGCCTCACAGCTGGCAGGCGGCTCGAAAACCCTGCTCTTCAGTCGGAAGAGTGGGTAGAGCTACTGGGGGTGCGGTAGAGCCCCCTGAACTGCCCCCAGGACTCTTTTTCTGTCCTGGAGAGGGCTCAGGATGATGGCTCCCTATTCACCCCCAGAGAAGCTCCGCGCTGCGAGGGATCTCTGCTGCTCGCAGCAGCAGAGCCAGACGTCACGAGCAACACCACAGATCGACTGAAATCCACAGTAAAAAAGCAAGCTGGTGAAACTTGGATTGACTAGAGGAGGAAAAATGCAAGTATTCTTTTTTACTAATTTTTAGAAAAGAGAAGAGGAAGAAGAGAGATTGGAGAAAGTGTTTGAAAATGGGGACTGGCTTTGCTCAGAAAATGCTTGAGAAAATGGAGAGTGGAAAGTGAAAGTGAGAGCCTAGCCTGCACCAAAGTACCTTAAAGAAACATTTCAGCAGGGAAAAGGAACAAAATTGAGTTAACTAGAACTCCTTTGTGTGTGGGGTTTTTTTTTTTTGAGAAAAGTTGGAAACTTTTTTAGAAATATGACTCCTAAACAAAAAGCAAGGGGGGGGGGCTCCCTTACAAGTCAGAAGGAAAAAGCAGAAATGATTCAAAAGCACTCGCAGGGAACTGCAAATGAGGACTTAAAAGATTTTATAACTAGGTCTTTAGGAAGTATTGCTGAGAAGATAGAAAGCTCACAGAAGAATCTTGAAGAGCTGGTACAGGGAAAATATGATGAATTGAACCAAACTATTATTAAAGTAGTTTCTGCTTTTTCAACTGCGGTGATGGAAATAGGGAAGAAAATGGCTGAAATCAGTAGAAAGTTTGATTCCAAGATGAAAGATCTACAGGAAAAATTTGTTGAAGCTGATGCCAAAAATCAGTAAATCCAGAATGATGTGATGATGCTTCAATTTAAAGCTATGGAGTCTGCTTTGAGGTTAAGAGGTATAAGAGAGAATAATAGAGAAAATCTAAGAACACTTTGTGCCAAGGCATTAGCGGCATTTTTAAATTTGGAAGATGACCAAATTCTTGGCTGTATTCAAAAAGTTTACAGGGTCAATTCACGTGTTGCTAGACAGAGGAACCTACCCAGAGATGTTGTTATTTATTTCACTGATAGAAGATTAAGAAACGACATTTTACAAAAATCCTATTCAGCTACTTTAAGGGTAGAAGGTTTACAAATTAGGGTCTATAAAGGGTTACCATCTAGGATTTTAAGATACAGAAAAGATTTTGGATTTTTGGTGAAGGAATTGAATAGAAGAAAGATTCCATTTAGATGGGACGTACCAGTTGGTGTAATTTTGAGTTATCAAGACATGAGATATTGTTTAAATACCATTGAAAAAGCTGAACATTTTTATAATAACATTCTTAAGGGAGCCCTCATACTTTTATCTTCTGCTATGTTGTCATCTATGGAAGAAGACAAGAAAGATAAAGAGTCTGAAAGAGAGGTTGAGGAACAATGTGTGCAAATGGAATTACAAAATCAAAATAATCAAAGTGTGTCAGAAGAAAAAGGAGCATTAGGTGGTTTTCTAGATGATCATATCATGGAATATCCAGATTTGAAAATAAAGTATCCCAGAGATTCAAGAGAAGTGGTACCGGGCCTTGAACTGTTGAAGCAAGAATCGAAAGGTAAACATATAATTCGAGATGAAAAACAAATACTACTGAGACAGCAGAGGCCCAGTATTCCACAAGTGGAAAAGCATGAGGAGAAGTAACAGAAAGTACAAGTCAAGGGAGGAAAGAAACTGAAAACCACTGAAACTGAACTGCAGCCGAAATTGTGTCTGTTGATGGAATTGCTTGGTGAAACCTAAAGGCTATTTATGAATAGATGGAATCTATTACATAAAGGATTATTTGAAATAGTTTGAAAGATAACCATCGTTACACCTAACTTTTATATGATAATGGACTTAAAATTTGTTACAAAACTCATCCTGATTTGGATTTGACATCTTGAGAAAGTTAAACAGATCACTGCAATATATGCAGAGGATCTGTGATTACCCTATTATAACTTTATTGGAATTAATTATCTAGATGATGAAATTGAAGATGAAAACATCTTGGAAACCCGAAGGAAGGAGGTGGAAAAGTTGGCAGGATTTGAAAGAGTTTTAAAGGAACATCTGGGAGTGCAGCTTGTATAAGCTGCATTTGTTTTTCTTTTAACGGATACATTAGGAGTTAGGTTGAATGATCTACCTAGAGGCTTACAAGATACCTTCGTGGTTGGATTTAACAAACATTAAGTCACTCGGGGGGATTTATATATGAAGAGATGTTTGCTGCTGATGGGGGCAGCTCGAATAAGAATAAGAACTAGTTTATAAATATTGTATTAGAAGATAGTTGCCTAACTTCAATCAAGATCAAGATGAAGAGAAGATGAAAATTTGGTTACTGAGATAGAAATTTTATTTGATATAAGTGTTGTGTATTTTGAAAGAACATGAAGTTTATAATATATATGTTGGATACTATACTATATTTATCAAGAGAAGGTTAAGATTTGGATTATTAAGATAGAAAATTAGTAGATATGATTGATATATATTTTATTAGTATATATTAAGGGGGTCTGATTTATGCATATAATTATTAAGGTTTTTTTTAAAAAATTAAGTGTCTGATATAGAAAATTATTAGATATGGATGTTATAACATTTTGTAGTGGGGTTTAAAGATTAAAAGAGTATTATTGATGGATTATTGAGTATTTGAGGTAAAATTGGTAATTGAGGTAAATATTTTTATTATTATTCGTCTTTTTATTATATTACTAAACATTTCACTGTATTTTTTTTAGTTTAATATAAGTAAGGGGTTTTTTTAAAAAAAATTGTAGCGGAAGTCAATGGGGAGGTGAGGGGGATTGGGGTTGTTTAAAATACTTGACAAATTTATGTTCTGCAAATATTTGATAGAATAATTTTATATACATTTACTAAATGGAAGTTAAGGGAGGGAAGGTGGGAGGAGGGAAAATGGGGGAAAATGAAAAAACTGTATTGTAAAACTTTTTCAATAAAAAAATTGACAACAAAGCAGGGGAAAGAATTAGAAGTGAACTTGGGATTTCAAATTGTCAATAAATTACAGTATTTAGGTATTACATTAACAGCCAAATGTTTAACAATTAAAGAAGACAATTACCTGAATTTACTCCATCGAACAGGACAGGATTTAGAGAAGTGGAAGAACCTTCAGACATCCCTATTAGGTAGGATAGCGATTATAAAAACTTACATCCTCCCAAAATGGATATATTTATTTTTCACAGCACCAGCTAGATTAGATAATAATTTTTTAAAAAAGTTAAACCAATGCGTTCTTAAATTCATCTGGCAAAATAAAAAGCCTAGAATTAAACTTAAAATGCTTCAAGAGCTGAAAGAAAGAGGGCGATTTGGCCTCCCAAAATGGGAATATTATTATCAGGCTGCAAATTTAGTTTGAGTAAGGGAATGGATACTGTTGAGAAGAAGGAGGTTGCTGATCTTGAAAGGCTCGGGGTTACAACAAGGATGGCGCCTCTTTCTTTGGCAAGATAAGGTTAAAACGTATAGGAGTTTTGCAGGACATTATGTAAGGAATGTTCTAATTGAAACTTGGAGGAAAATTAAGGGCAAATTTTATCCCTCGACCCCTTCTTGGTTGGTCCCACTAGAAGCTACAACATACAGGTCACTCTATAATAAAGAAAAGCACCTTTCTTACCTGGAGTTGTTGGATCCCCAAGGCCGCTTGAGAACAAGAACTAGTTAGAGCTTCAGGGAATGAAATTGGACTGCTGGGCTTATGCCCACATCAGCTCCAAATATAAAAAAAAACAGAGAACAAGGCGATATAAATTTGACCCAGCAGGAATTGGATAATATTATATTAGGAAAGGAGAATAGAATGCTATCCAAGATTTATAAACTTCTAATAAACTATTGGATTGGGGATGAGATCGTCAAAGATTCAATGATTGCCTGGGGGAGAAATATTGGTTATCCAATTGGGATGATAAAATGGGAAGAAATATGGACAAAACTTCTGAAACTCTTGATGGCAACCTCCTACAAAGAAAACTTGTATAAGGTGGTGTATAGATGGCATCTCCCTCCTGCCCAACTATTTAAAATGTACCCAGGACTTTCTCCAAACTGTTGGAAGTGCGGGGAGATAGGTACTTATTTTCATCTATGGTGGACTTGCCCTAAGGCAATCGAATTTTGGAAAACTATACAGAGGTGGATATTAGAAATTACGGGATTTAAACTACAATTGAAACCAGAATATTATGTATTAAACATTAGGCCAGATAAGTGAGTATATATATCACTACCGCAGCAAGAATATGTTTTGCTCAACATTGGAAGAGCAAAACAAATCAAATCTTCAGCCATTGCCGGCTGAAGATTTGATTTTGGGGAAGATTATGGAATATGCAGAAGCTGACAGGTTAACAAAAATCTTGAGAGATCAAAAGGACTCCGTATATATCCAATGTTGGGACCAATGGCATATCTAGTTGAATAATAAAACTAAATAAAGGACAAGGTTAATGTAGATTTTACTTTTTATATGTAAATTTTGATTGAAGTGAATATATTATGTAAAATTCCCGTCACAATCTGTATATGATTAATTATTTTGTTGTACTGAAATAAATAAATAAAATTTTTTAAAAAAAGTAGTAGTCAGAGGTTTCATATTTACCTCAGTGAAGACCAGAGGCTCCTTGTCTCCATCCATTTCTCCTTCTATTTTCCATGGACGGAGAGTCCTAACACCTTTTCTTTGCCATTCCTTTTCTTCTGCTCAGTCCCTGCCTCAGTCCAAATGTGTGGAAAGTTGTCATCCTGGATTTGTCAAGAGGGCTCGAGAAGGAGAGCCAGTTTGCTGCTACGACTGCGTTCCTTGTCCGGAGGGGACCTTCTCCACTCAGGAAGGTGGGTCACACAGAGGAAAATGGGAAGCTTTGTGGAATTGGATCCATCTAGAACCTTTTCATGAAAGTGCAAGTTAAAAGACACATCAAAGCTCACATAGTTTTTTATTTTTAACCTGCACAATTTCTTATCTAAACGGAAGTAAGTCAAAAAGACTTGGAAGGAGGTGGGAAGAGATGGGAGGAGGGGGTGGCAGACTGGGCAAGCTTTACTAACAGCAGAGGAAACATCTCTTCTGCTTTTTAGTTTGGATATGTGCTGCTAAGTTTACCTTTCTAGGAACATCTGAGATCTTTGAAACTAGATGAATTGTTTCAGGTCCACCTTCTGAAAGACCTTGCAATTCATTGTTTATTGGCCTCCCTTGAGGACCACTGAGAAGGTGTCACTGGGCCATAATCTGGTGCTGTGGATAGTTATGGGGGGAACTCATTACACAAATTGTCTGCCATATAGATCAATTAATCAATCACTCAATGAATCAATCAATCAGAATAGAGTAGAAGGAACTTTGGAGGTTTTCAAAGCAGGAGACCCTATACCATTTCAGACAAGTGACTGTCCAGTCTCTTCTTAAAAACCTCCAATGTTGAAGCACCCACAACTTCTGGAGGCCAGCTGTTCCACTGGCTAATTCCTGTCACTGATAGGAAGTTTCTCCTTAATTCCAGGTTGCTTCCAGATGTTACAAGATACTGTAGGCATCCTCCAAGTCCAGGATATTAACTGCCATGTGGCAGGACTCAGGATGTTTGCCTAAAAAGATTATATGATTCATTATTAACCTCTAATAATATAGATTCCTCTGAAGATTCTACACATTACACAGGAAATAATTAACATCCCAGAACTTTCCTCAACTTCATACACCTAGCTACATTTTTAATTAAAAAAATATCCTTCTTATGCTCTTTTTAATGAAATAGTTAAGAAATACTTCTTGGAAAATGTCTGTGGTATCAGCTGTTATCCAAAGGTTTTTCTTGCAAGAGAAAAGGACAGAATATTAAGGAAATATTGCTTTTTTGCTTTCTCAGATACGGAAAAATGCACCAAATGTCCAGATGATAAATACCCAAATGAGGACAGAGTCCAATGTATACCCAAAGTCATAACCTACCTGTCTTATGAGGAACATCTGAGCATCATTCTGGTCTCTTTTGCCCTACTCTTCTTACTAACCACAGGCCTTGTTTTAATCATCTTCCTTAAATACCAAGAAACTCCCATTGTCAAAGCCAACAACCGGGACCTCTCCTACATCCTCCTGGTCTCCCTCCTGCTTTGCTTCTTGTCTTCTTCTCTCTTCATTGGTCAACCAAGGAAAGCCACCTGCCTTCTCCGACAAACAGTTTTCAGCATCATCTTCTCAGTTGCCGTTTCTTCTCTTTTGGCCAAAACCATCACAGTGGTGCTGGCTTTCCTGGCCACAAAACCAGGAAACCGAGTGAAGAGATGGTTGGGGAAGAGCTTGGCCAACTCCATCATCCTTTCTTGTTCTGCCATCCAAGTTATCATCTGCTCAACCTGGCTGGGAGTTTCTCCCCCCTTCCCTGACTCTGACCTCCACTCCCAGCCTGGAGAGATCATCCTGCAATGCAACGAAGGGGCCGTTGTCATGTTCTACGTCACCCTCAGCTACATGGGCTTCCTGGCTGCCATCTGCTTCACGGTGGCTTTCCTGGCCAGGAACCTGCCTGGGGCCTTCAACGAAGCCAAGCTGATCACCTTCAGCATGCTGGTCTTCTGCAGTGTCTGGGTGACTTTTGTGCCCACCTACCTGAGCACCAAAGGGAAATACATGGTGGCTGTGCAGGTCTTCTCCATCCTGGCCTCCAGTGCTGGTCTGCTGGGCTGCATCTTCATCCCCAAATGCTACATTATCCTTCTGAGGCCAGACCTCAACACAAAGGAGCAGCTGACAGCCAGAACAAATGTAAAAACATGACATATAATACTATTATTATATTGGAAGAATTATTAAAGTTTCTTTTTTTGAAAGGAGATATTCTTTCCATTTAGATAGTATGCAGGAGTCAAAGAAAATCATATCTATATGTTTCAAATTTGGAAATTTTTGAATTCTTTATGAAGGAGGAGCCAGAAGGAATGTATAAATGTGAGACTGAGGAATTTCAACTTTTAATATTTTCCACAGTCCAAACATAGAAAATGGTCCAAGCTGTTCTGCATGCATGAGTGGGCCAACTATTTTTCTTGAAAGAAATAAAAGGTGTGTGGAAGTTTGTGAGGAGACAAATTTCTTGGAGAAAGGGGAGCATGTTAGCAAGACAGAAATATAGAAGGAATGTATGGAGCAACGTTGATGCCCTCATTTCTCAGTAAATTTCACCCAAACTGCTGTGGCAACTGAGACATTTCTTTTTCTTTACACAATAACTCTTTCTTGAGGGTAGCAACAATACATGGGTTGGGAGATAACTTGAGTCTCACTATTTCTGAATATTCATGCTTATGTCATCTATTAAATGAAATATGCATATGTATGATTGTCCTTTCCTGAAATGTATAAATATGAGTGCATCCTTCTGTCTATAATATTTCCTTTTACTATTATCTGGAGGGAAATTCCTCCAATTGATACTGAATAAATAATAATTGCAGGGAGTTGATTGGTTTTTTTGGCTCCTGTGTTTGATTCCACAGAAACTGGTGTCAGGAGTGGGATTCACAATCTTCCATCTGCCACCAGGGACAACAGATGGGGCAGCCCTATAAGGTGAGTGTTGTGAGATTGAGCCCATAACCCTTCCCACTGCCACATAAAGGCACCATAGGAGCTTCTGCCAGACCACAGTCTGTGTCCAAGTATCTCTTGTGGGGTATTTGTGGTGCCTTCCGTCTCAATTTCTCAGCCACCCTGGTCCTGCTATGAGCTCAGCTGAGTAATGGCTGGAGGCATCAAGGAACTGAGGGAGACTTTGGCTTTGCAGAGTGAGTGGGACCCTCTGTGTGGAAGAATGGAGACTGACCCGGAGGCTTGGTTCAAACTCCCTCTTTCCTGTTGTCTGAATGGAGGAATTCAGCTAATTCCAGGCAGGGAGGGAAGTGGATGATGGGGCTCAGGTTCACTCTGATTGGGGAAGGAATCTTTCCCAAAGAAACAGGGAAACCCGCTGTGTCCCAGGGCTGGGAGGCGGTACGATGCCCCCAAAACTGCAAAAAAAAAAGGGGGGGGAGTGAGTGAAATTGGAAGGGATGATTTAAAAAAAAACCTCTTCCTCCATGTGAGAAGAGAAATTCCTGTATCTAGGACAGATTCCATGCAAACAGAAGCAGGAAAGTCGTTTTTATTATTGTTAGATTTTCCCCCAGTGTTTTATTATTTTTACAAATAACTAAAGGAGGTGAACATGTCCAACTTTTCTTCTTCCTACTCTTTTCCCCACCACAATCACCCTGTGAGGTGGGCTTGTCTGAAAGAGAGTGTCCGTCCCAAGGTCAGCAAACAGGCTTTCAGGGCTAAGGCAGGACTTGAACTCAGGATCTCTTGCTTCCTAGCCTGCTGCCTTAACCAATGTCAATGTTAAGGCAGGGCGGATTTTGGGCAAAGGCGCTGCTGGTCCCCACTGCCGCCTCGTCTTCCAGCAGAACCTCAAGTTGTCATCCCCCCCCCTCAGGTCTTTCTGGGGTAGAGCAGCCCCATCCGAGAGCAAAGGAGAGAAACTCCTGGACACAGAGAGCCCCACCAACCCCTCGGGTTCTGGAGGTGGGTCCTTGCAATAGTCCTTGTCATTAAGTGCGTATTTCCTACATCGGCTGGTCATTCTGCAGGTCCCACAGGAATGAAAGCCCCCCTGCCCTTGGTGTGGTGGGATCAGCCCCATGAACTGGACAGCTTCATCCAGGCAGTTTTCTTGAGAGCAGGAGAGGTCGGCCACTGCCTTTTTCTCTCTCTCTGCTTTTCTATTTTTTTCTTAGTTTAAAATATAAAATGCAGAACAAAATGGGAGGGAAAACAGGGGAGGGAAAAAGGAGAAAAAGCTTCTGACTCCCTTCTCAACCGAACCCTGGCACCTCCTGGTGGTCTCCCAACCCTGTGTAAAGCCAGCCTGCTTCAGTTTTTCCAGATCAGTCTGCTGCTGCATCCTTAAGATAGTCCTTGACTTACGACCAGTATTGCAATTGCAAAGATGGGTGGTCGTTAAGTGAGTTGCTCTCACTTTTGCAATGTTTCTTCCCTGGTTATTAAGCAAATCTCTGCATTGTTTAGTGAATCACGTGGTCATTAACCAAGTTCAGTTTTGATGTTGCTTGCCCTATTTCCATGCTCTCAGACCGCTCAACAGTCCTGGTCGCCCAATGAATGACACTGCAGTCGGGTATGCTCCGTAGCAGGATCAAGGTTTATTTCGTGCTCCGGGCTGTCGCAGACATCGCTGAGTTCAACCAAGATAACATAAAGCCGGCGTTGGTGGTTCCTGCTTCCCACCCCCTTTTTAAAGTAACGCGCCGCAGCGCCCTCCTATCAGCGATGCTTCCGGGTTTGCTCCTGGCGCTTATTATATATATGATGTCACCCGCCAAGTCTAGACTCCGCCCTATCCCGGCCGCAGTGTGACCGTCCGCCTAAACCCTGCCTAACACCCCCACCACCGTGAGTATCCCCTCCTTCCATAGTAGCGTCTTCGTTTCTTGCTGGTTGCCCCCTTTCAGCTCGTAACGTGCTTTTATGCTTTTTCCCCCCGTTCTGGTATACAGCCGTTTTTCCCCCTGAAGTGTCGAGCCGGGTGGGTCTTGACAGGCGGCTCCCCCTACCAGGCCTCTTCCTAGAAGAGAGAAAGACACGGTTATACCCAGACATAGAGCTTTTCCACAACGTTATATTTTCCCATTCCCCCCTGGCTTCTGAGGATATTCTCTATGGAATCTGCGCCGTAGCCACTCGGCGTTCATGTTGGTAACTGGTACCCAGGATGCCTCTTCTACTAGATATCCCTTCCATTGGACAAGATAGCGTAGTGTCCCTCTGCGTACCTTTGAATCCAATATTTTCTCCACTTCATAGGAGTGTCCGTGTATTGGTCCGGGATATGTCAAGGGGTCTCGTAGCACCTCCACTGCTTTGAGAAGGCTACTGTGGAATACGGGATGGAGTTTGCCTAATAAAGGGGGGAGTTTTAACTCAACGGTTACGGGGTTTATAACCTTTGTGATCTCAAAGGGACCAAGATATTTCGGTCCCAATTTTTTGCTAGGTATCTTGAGCTTTATGTATTTTGTCGATACATATACCCGGTCGCCCACCCGGAAAGGTTTCTGTCCCGCTCTTTTCCTATTAGCGTATGTTTTGTATTCTTCAGAGGCCTTGTGTAAGGCATCTCTGATCCTGGGCAACGTCTGCCCGATCCGAACAGGAAAGAAAACTAGGAGCCTTTAACTCAATTTTATTCATTGTTTTGTTTCTTGCTTACTGTTTAATTGTTATTAAAGTATTCAATTTCTGCTTCCAGGACAAGCAGCGGCCACAGCTGAGATGACAACCATCCCATTGTTGACCAGGGCTGAACGTCTGGCATCTTCTTTCATCAATGATGGTGATGTGGGAAGGGATGGATTCCGGTATGGAGGTTCCACAGGGATGGAGGCCGCCTCCTCATCTTCAGCTGGTGCCTCTGGTGACACTTGCAACCCCTTCAACGCAGAGGCCAAACCAAGCATGGACCCCAAAGAGGAACAAGGTCATAGATCCCCCTCCCAGCCCTGAGACACAGCAGGTTTCCCTGTTCCTTTGGGAAAGATTCCTTCCCCAATCTGAGCCTGCTTGAGTCCCATCATCCACTTCCCTCCCTGCCTGGGATCAGCTGAATTCCTCCATTCAGACAAGAGGAAAAAGGGAGTTTGAAAAAAGATGGGGGTTGAGGGTCCTGGTGGAAGACGAAACAGAAACAGAGAAACTGCTGTGTTCCAGGGCTGGGAGGGGGTCCGATGCCCTCACTGGTGCCTCCACACAGGCTGTGAAAAAAGGGAGCGAGTGAAATTGGAAGGGATGATTTAAGAAAACCCTCTTCCTCCTTGTGAGAAGAAAAATTCCTGTATCTGCACAAGGCTAGGACAGATTCCATGCAAACAGAAGCAGGAAAGCTGGTTTTTATTTTTGTTACACTTTTTTTCCCAGTGTTTTATTATTTTTTCAAATAACTAAAGGAGGTGAACATGTCCAACTTTTCTTCCTCTTCCTCTTTTCCCCACAACAATCACCCTGTGAGGTGGGCTTGTCTGAAAGAGAGTGTCTGTCCCAAGTGTTAGCCCAGTTGGCTTTCAGGGCTAAGGCAGGACTTGAACTCAGGATCTCTTGCTTCCTAGCCTGATGCTTTAACTATTGTCAATGTTAAGGCAGGGCGGATTTTGGGCAAAGGCCCTGCTGGTCACCACTGCCATCTCATCTAGGTTCCCCCCCCCCCCCCGGGTCTTTCTGGGGTAGAGCAGCTCCATCCGAGATCAAAGGAGAGAAACTCCTGGACACAGAGTGCCCCTCCCCCCATCACAGCCCCTCCCTTTTGCCAGGTTCAGCTGAGACTCACTGCCTGTGGGGGGCAGCATAGAGTCTGGCCCTGAAGTCCTAGCTGGGCCCTGGTGGTCTCCCAACCCTGCTTAAATCCAGCCCTGCTTAAGCTTTTCCAAATCAGCCTGCTGCTTCATCCTCCAGGTAGTCCTCCACTTAAGACCAGAACTGGGACCAGAAATGCCATTGCTAAGCTAGGTGGTTGCTAAGTGAAGTTTTTCTGAATTTTACCATGTTTATTGCCACCGTTGTTAAGCAAATCACTGGGGTTGTTGAGTGAATCCTGCAGTCATGAAGCAAACACCATTTCGCCCCCTGACTTTACTTGTCATAAATCCTTGTTGATTGCCAGGCACCCAAATAGCGACTCTGTGTCCAAGGGGATGCTGCACTAGTCGTAAGTGCGAGGACCCGTCATAGATGGCTTTTTTTAATGGTCGTGGAACTTGGAACTGTCGCAAAATGAATGGATATAAATCAAGGACTTCCTGTAGCTTTGTAGGTTCCCACTAATGTGGACATCTGGATGGAGATGCCCATCCTGTCAGCCGCATCCAGAGGAGCCAAAGGGAGTTGTCCTTCCTCCCACAACCGTCCCTGGGAACAGGGGCTCCTCCAGTAGAGAGCACGTCCAGCAAGGCCTCTGAAGGGCCAGGTGGATTCTGATAGTTGTCAGGGAGGTTGTGGCCAAGTGTGAGATTGTGCAGGCGCTGGGGATCCTTACCCACCAACTGAATGGCAAAAATATACCATCCCCTCTAGGGTGAGGCTGGCTACCTTCTCCTCCCGAGCAATGTGGGATCCCCCTTGGAAGACCCAGCCCTGCATGGCTTCTTCCCCACAGGAGCCCCTCCTGGAAAGACACGGAGCCCAAGCGAGGCTGGAGAAACCCCAGGGACTGCATCACCCCAACATTCAACCCTGGGAGCCATAAACCATGTTAGTCTCTTCTCAGGAATGTCCCAGATCCCCTCCTCCTTCCTGGCCATCCTGGGCTTTCTCCATGGGTCTGGACTTTGCTTTCCCCCGTGAGTGATCCAAGCGTGGAAAGAGGTGGCTGAGCAACATGTGATATGGTCTCCCTCCTTCCCAGGACTCAGAAGATGGAAGCTGGATTTTACAGATCAGCTTTCCATCTGCAACACGAGAGTCCTGAGCTCCCCTTCCCTCCTTTCTTCCCTCCCTCCCCTCCCATATGGGGAGAGAGGCAGCCTTGGTTTCTCCACCTCTTTTCACTTGGCTAACTTCTCTCTCTCCCCCACCCTCTCTCTCTCTTTCCCTGTGATTTTTTTTAACTATGCAAAGTTCGAAAAAGTAGTTTTTCACTAAACTTGATTTTGTTCTTAGAGACTGGCTGCACTACTGCATCAGCCCTTTTGTGCGATGCCCTTGAGCATTAGCTTTCAAAATAAAGTAAATTTGCGTTCCAACTCAGCTGGCAGCTATTTCAGATCTCTGACATGTTTGACATTAATTGATCCCCAGAGTTTTGTCTTTCATCATTATGCAAACAAATATCAGATTTATTTGTTATTTCAGCCACAGCTGCCATGTATTCCCAGTATGGAGCTCCCAAAACTCTAGATGACGGATTTAATTCCATCTCTGCTCCTGTTATTATGAATCTCATGGGGATTATTTCCCTTTCATTTCCCTCCAGAGAATTTCCCAACAACCTTTGAATCCAAGAACTACTTGAATTATCCAGGGATCTCTTCTGAGAGGGAGAATTATGGTAAAAGTTTCGGCTACGCTGTTGGGCCAAATCATCCAGGGGAGACTTTGGGCAGAGAAATACGGAGTTTTGGGACAGGCAGAGTCTGGGCTCTTGAATCTACGTCTCCCTCCTTTCCAGGTGAAGCTGAGTGTTTCTCTCTGTTTGAATCAGGAAAGATACTGGAGATTCCACCTTGTGACAGTCCTTTGATTCTTCTACTTCTTCTTTAGAAACAGGAAAGAGATTGACTGATTCACCCCATGAATGATGGACCTCCTGCTTCTGCTTCTGATGCTGCTGGTGTCCCATCCAGTCTCTGGGAAGCTGAGAATGAAATGCCCGCTGAGTTCAGAGAACCAGGATGGAAAACAACCACAGAGCTTTTACAGCCCAGGAGACCATCTCATTGGTATAGTCATCAGTGGAACTCAAAGACTGCATACAAAGTTGCTTTTCAATGTGGCACCTTCTGTACAGTTTGTTTTACATGATCCGTAAGTCATTCAGGGTAATGGAGTTGCACTCCCTCCGTTCAAACACTCTCCTTTTCTATTTTTCATTTTTCATTTATTCCTATATTGGGGAATATGTCTAATTTCCTGAATGATTTTGATTTCCGTGGCTTCTCTCCTTGGTCTGATTTTGTGAAAGAGTCTCAAAAAGGGGTCTGAAAAAAAGGTGAAAGGGTTGCAGATTATTTTCCTCCATCTGTTCAATCCTTAATTTATCACTTGGATAATGAGTTTTATTTAAAGTAGTGGTGGAATCAGTTGTAGCTGCTTTACTTCAGCCCATTTCCATATTTGTGTAACTGATCATTGCTTTTGGATCAATGTTGGTTTAAGGCTCAGTAGGCTGGTGGAGGATTATATATATTATATATAACAGAAGTCTTTGTTGTGGCTGTTGATTATAATAACTTTTTTTCAATAGGAATTCTTACGAACTTTTTCATTGCTTACGATACATTTTCAACATTCAACTGGCCAACAAGAATTCCCATCTCTTGCACAATCTCACACTTGGCTACAACATCCATAACAACTATGTGAGCACTTTCCACACGTCAGATGTTTTGCTGGACATGCTCTCCATTGGAGAAGCCAGTGTCCCCAACTATGGCTGTGGAAGGAAGGAGAACCTCCTGGCTCTTTTTGATGGAGCCAAGAGGGAGATCTCCATCCAGATGTCAACATTAGGAGGCACCTACAAAGTCCCACAGGTTTGTGTGTGTGTTTCTCCTTCTGGTAAAGTGAGGGGTGGGTGGTGGTGGGTGAGCAATAGATGCAATCATGTCTTCTCCATGGAATTCAAGAACTGCTTTTCTCCATATTCTCAATATTTTACCCCATTATGTTCATGTTGAGATTAATCATAAAAGGCCTGAAATGCAAGCAATACATTCCCTGGAGAAGACATTCTACCAACTATTTAACTGATCAAAAAATATCCCTGGTTGTTGGGGCCTCTATTGGCATCTTCATTTTCACAGATAAATAATGCCTGCCCTATCCACTGGGATTGAAGTTGGCAATAGTAGCATTTTATCCATCTAAATGTGGAATAAAAAGGACTCTAGCAATTATAGACCAAATAGACTAGCAGATATTGTGGGTAAAATTTATGCCATGATCCTCTTAGTTAAACTTGAGAAAAATTCATTCCTTGCAGAAGGTTTTAGGTAGAGTTAAATGCTATATAGATTTTGTAAGAAATAATGCATAAGTTAATAATCTAATATTGGCAACAAGTTTGTCTTGAAATATCTAATCTATATCAGTGAGGTAGGACAAGGTTTGCTGCTTTCTAGATGTTAGTGAAGCATTTGACTCAATAAACAGAAAATTGAGGTTTGGGCTCAATGGAGCCATGAGAAGAAGGATCTATGCTTACCAAGAGGGAAGGGAAAGATCCATATTTGAACTCTTGTTATTCAGTATAGATATGAATGACTTCCTAGGACTAATGCAGGGTCAAAAACCAGATCATAAATAAATGTTATTTTGTTTTTTGACTAAAATTACTAAATTATTGGACCAATGAAATGCAGTGCATGTAGTATACAGTACTTGGATTTCAGAAAGGCTTTGACAAAGAAACCACAACCTATTTCTCGGGAAGCTGAAAATATGTGGGATAGACAGCATCACCCCCAGATGGGCTCAGCCTGGGGTCCTCAATGGAACTACGTCTGCATGGAGGAAAACAAGCAGTGGGGGAGCCCAAGGTTCCATTTTAGGCCCAGTTCTCTTCAACATCTTCATGAATGATTTGGATGAGGGGAGAAATGGGGAAACCATCAAATTTGCACATGACACTAAAGTGGCAGGAATAGCCAACATCAAAATAGGCTCAAGAGTCAGATAGATCTAGATAGACTTGAATCCTGGACCTATTTATCTAAATGAATTCATTGTAGAGAAAAGTAATGTTTTACACTTAGGCTAGAAAAATCAAATGTACATTTTCAGATTAGGTGAAACCTGGCTCCATAGCAGTAACCGTGAGAGGGATTTTGGAGTCCTAGTGGACAATCACTTAAGTATGAGCCAGAAATATGTGGCTGTAGAAAATCAGAGGCCAGGCATTTGCTCTGATCAAAGATGTCTCCCCAGCTCTCTCAGAGAGCTTTATTTTTTATACAGTTTTACACAGGCAGATAAAAGGCCAGCAACAGCTTTCTAATTGGAAAATCCTCCTCCCTGTTCCCCCACTCAGAAGGAAGGTCAGATAACACAGACCAGAGCCAGAATGAGATCATCCAGGAAGAAGATCCATGACACCAGAAACGGAAGCAGTTTGCTGCATTCTGCCCAAATTAATTCTTCCATCCCTACATGTGGCAGTAGCCAAAAAAGCTAATTCAGTCCTAGGCTGCGTTAACAGAGGGATAAAATCAAGATCATATGAAGTATCGGTACAGCTTTATAATGTCTTGGCAAGACAACACTTGGAATACTGCATCCAGTTTTAGTCTCCATATTATAAAAAAGATGTAAAGACTCTGGAAAGAGTGCAGAAAAGAGGAATTAAGATGATTAAGGGCCTGGAGACTAAAATTTATGAGGAACAGTTGCAGGATTTGGGTATATCTAGTGTAGTGAAAAGGACTGGGGTGAAATAATAGCAATGTACCAAAAAAAATTTTGGAAAACTTTTTCAGTTTTATTTCTTATACACATAATATGAAATGTACATTTTCTTATACATAATTAATCCTACATATACATGTTTTCCTTAAAGAAAGTATTACAATAAGGCATTTTAATTACATTCGGAGTTGCTCTTCTACCCTTTCTTCCCTCAACCCTTCTTCTTCTCCTCTTTCCCTTCCCTCCCTCCACTCCTCTCCTGCTTTCTCCTTCCTCCTCTCCTACCTCATCCTACTTCCCTTCCTTTCCCCCACTCCTCTCTTCTTTCCCCCCTACTCACCTTCTCTCCTATTCCTCTCCCCTACCCTTCCTTCCTCTCCTTTTCCCTTTCTTCCATTCCTCTCCCTCCCTCTCCTCTTCCTACCCTCTACTCCTCTCTCCTTTCTATCTTCTTTGCTGTGGAATATTTTCCTTCTTTGGTATCCGAACAACTCCTGTATTCTAATAGTATATACTTTCTTTCAATTTCTTTTCAGATTTATTCTATCAGTATTTATCATCATAATTGTACACTTATTCTTATTATCTTCTTTCTTTTCCCCCCTCCCATCCCCCTTTTTCATTTACTCTGGTGTCATCTGGGTTTCTATTTCTTTTTTATCCTCCCTCTCATTTAACTTTCTATTATCTAAATCATTTATCTATCCTCTTATCTTCATATTTCTTTTCTAACCATATATAAAATCTTCCACATGTCTTGATATACACTGATTCCTCTTTATCTCTTATTCTTAATCTATTCATTTCTGCACAGTCGAAAATCTTTTTTATTACTTCACCTTCTGACGGATTTTTTTCTGTCTTCCAATTTTGTGCAAACACAATTCTTGCTGCTGTTATTATATGTATAGTTAAATACATATCTTTTTTACTATATCTCTCTGGGAGAATATCCAATAAAGAAACCTCTGGTTTTAATTCTATAGATTCATGTAATATTTCTTCCAACCATTTCTGTATTCTAAACCAATAATTTTTTGCTTCTAAACATGAACACCACATATGATAGTATGATCCCGGCAAATGCAAACATTTCCAACGTTTGGCTGATTTATTCTTAAACAACTTTGCTATTCTTTCTGCTGGCATATACCACCTATAAAATATTTTATATAGATTTTCTTTATATGCAGTTGCCATTGTCAATTTATAATTCCTTTCCCATAGTTGTTCCCATTTCTCTAATTCTATTGCATATCCAAAATTTTTCGCCCATGTTATCATTCTCTTTTTTACCTCATCATCTTCCAATCTAATTTGCAACAAATAATTATACAGTTTTAAAATCATTTTTTCATCCTTTCCAATCATTATCTGATCCAACTCTGATTTCCCCCAAATTAAAACTATAGTTTCAAGTCTTTATCATATCTTGATTGTATCTGAGCCGTGTATACCAGTCTCAATCCCTTGTTTTTCTAAGTCTTGTTTCTGTTTTAATTCTCCCTTCTCTGTTAAAATGTCTTTATATCTTACCATCTTGTTCATCTTAATCATATTTGCATGTGTCAACGCTTCTATTGTTGAAAGCCACATTGGTATTTCCATATAATGTTTTTCTTTCACTCTTTCCCATACTACCAACAAGCCATTCCTTACACAATGTCTCTGGAAATATCCGTGAATCCGATTTTTTCCATACCATAGGAAAGCATGCCATCCTAGTTGTAGGTCATGTCCATCCAAAGTCAATAGTTTTGTATTTCTCAATACGATCCATTCTTTAATCCATGTTGGTAGACCAAATCCTCCTCTAAACCTGGAGTCTTGAAGCAATTTAAGGTTAATTCTCACTTTTTTCCCTTGCCATATGTATTTCCATCAATTTATTCACACTTTCAAAGTATTTTTTCTCCAACTTTATCAGAATTGTTTGAAAAAGAAACAACAATCTTGGCAATACATTCATTTTGATTAATGCTATTCTCCCCATTAAAGATAATTGTAATTTTTTCCATTTTTCCAATTCTGTTTCAGTTTGATTTCTTAATTTATAATATAACTGGACATGAATTTCTCTTTTGCAATGTACCAAAATTTGAGTGGCTGCCCCAAAGAAGAAGAGGTCCACCTATTTTCCAAAGTACTAGAAGGCAAGACAAGAAACAAAGGAGGGAAACTAATCAAGGAGAGAAACAACCTAGAACTAAGGAGAAATTTCCTAATGGTGAGGAATGGAACGTCTCCCCTTCAGAGATTGTGGGTGGTCCATCACTGGAGGCTTTGAAGAAGAGGCTGGACAGCCACTTGTCTGGAATAGTATAGATAGATACAGATTAACAGAGTTGGAAGGGACCTTTTAGGTCGTCTAGTCCAAGCAGACCCTACACCATTTCTGGCAGATGGCAGTCCAGTCTCTCCTTGAAAGCTTCCAGTGATGAAGCTCCCACAACTTCTGAAGGCAATTTCTGTTCCATGGGTTGATTGTTCTCACTCTCAGAAAATTTCTCCTAATTTTCAGGTTGAATCTTTCCTTGTTCAGTTTCCATCCATTATTCCTTGTCTGGCCTCCAGGTGCCATGGAAAACAGCTTGACCCCTTCCTCTCTGTGGCAGCCCCTCAAATATCGGAAGACTGCTATCATGTCTCCCCTGGTCCTTCTCTTCACTAGACCAGCCATGCCCAGTTCCTGCAACTGTTCATATGGCTTAGCCTCCAGTCCAGTGTTGGGTTCCTCCCACTTCGGCCCAGTTCCCGCGAGCCAGTAGCGGTGACGATATGACATCACCAAACCGGTTCTCCCCCCTGCCCACCCCCCCCCATGTTATTCTTACCTTTTATTTGGCCCCATTCCCAATCTATTGCTGCCTCCTGAATCCCAGCTGATGGCTAGAGGGGAAAAAACTGTTTAAACTCTTGCTGTGGGGCTTCCAAGGGCCGCCCTACAGCTGATCAGTGTTAAAGGAAAACAAATGAGTAGACCGGTGTCTGCAAAAATAAATGGGTAGACCCAGAGGTGGGATTCTACTTCGGTAGAACCGTAGTTAAGTAGTTAAGCCAGTGGCTCCCGAAGTGGGCAGTACCATGCCTTAGGGGGGCAGTAAGAGACAAGGGGGGCGGCAGGGGGGTGCTAGAGGCAAAAGTGGGTGGCAGGGGTCACTAAGTGGCAAGGAGGGTGGCCCCCACCCTTTGGCTTGTGCCTCATAGCAGTTACCTCCTTGCAAGCAAACAGCAAGAAAAAACAACTCCTTTCAGCTTCAGCATAGGCTAACTAGCCAGTTCATTAGATCGGCCTCCTGACTCTCAGCTGATTTGCTCTCAGCTGTTTTGCGCAGGGCTCAGCTGCCTGCTGCAAAGAGCCAAATTGGTGGAGTAGATTTTTTTTTCTCCTTATGCAAATCAAGCTGAAAACGAAATTGAAAGTAAAGCAGGGGGTTGGCTGATATGCTGGAAAATTAGGCAGAGGCAGATTTCTTTTCTTTTTCCTCACCAAAAAGGGTAGGTGCAAACAATGGGAAATTTAGGGCAAAAGAGGAGAGTTCAAGATTTTAAAACACAAAAGAAAAAAAGCTCTATTTAACTAGGGAATTGTAATAATTGAGATACTATTAATTGTATATTGTGTTGAAAGCAGAAATGGTTAAGTTGTGCCTTGGAGTAATATATGGGGGAAATTATTTGGTTTATTATTATTGTTAAATATAATTAATTGATTTGTAAGAAATTGGATTGCATGGAAATAATTGGAATATTTATGTTCCTATTGATTAATATACAAAAAAGATATAACTAATTGATTTATATTAAAACATTGAATTTGTATTAAACAACTATAATATTACATAATTAACCAATGTGAGGATGGATATAAAAATAGATGACAATGGGAATGGGTATAATATAGAATAAAAGGGAAAAATTGAATTTGATTAAGATTAGAGATGAGGATGATGGGTAATATTGGTTTTTTTAAAAAATAGATAAGGAATAAATATGGCAAAAAGGAAATATAGAAATTGTAAATTTAAGTGAAATGACTAAACACAGTTTAAATTTGCGAACCGGACAAATACTCTGCTCAAAGAAAATATATTGTATGTTTGTATGTGTGTTTCTAATTCTTGCTATTTATTCATATTTGTTCTCTTTTATTCTTTAAAGTTTAACAATTCATTCTTTATCTTAATAGCTTTATATTTGTTTGGGGTTGGCTTTCTTCCCTTTCATCTTTTTTATTGTACAGCAATCTTTCTCCTCAAACCTACCACCTCTCTCTTTTCTTTCCTTCTTACTTTCTCTTCCTCCCCTCTTCTTCTCCTCCCTACTTCCTCTTCCTTCTCCTCCTCTCTTCCTCCCTCTCTTACCCTCACTCCTACTCTAATTTCCCTTCCCTTCCTTCCTCCCTTCTCTTCCTTCCCTCTCTCCTTCCTTCTTCCATCTCTCTTCTCTTTCCTTCATCCCTTGCTATTGCTGTATCCTTTTGTGCATATGGATTACTCAGAGGGCTGAAAAAGTTATTTTTGACTGGTCCTCGCACTTTTGACCAGTCCTCGAACTTACGTCTGTGCTCACATTTTACGTTTTTCACCCTATCTTGTCACCATGCTGAAAAGAAGCAGTTGTGAAATGAGTGACATGGTTGTTAAGAATGCTACAATGGGCATAAATGATGACCAGTCATAAATGCGAGGACCGGTCATAAGTGTGAGGAATCCGTCAAAAGTGCGAAGACCTGCCAGAAATCACTTTTTTCAGCCCTTTGGATAGTCCTTTTGTGTATATGGATTACTCAGAGGGCTGAAAAAGTTATTTTTGACTGGTCCTCTCACTTTTGACCAGTCCTCGAACTTACAACTGTCCTCACATTTTACGTTTTTCACCCTATCTTGTCACCATGGTGAAGAGAAGCAGTTGTGAAATGAGAGACAGGGCTGTTAGGAATGCTGCACGGGCATAAATTTGAGGATAGTCATAAGTGTGAGGACCAGTCAAAAGTGCGAGGACCTGTCAGAAATGACTTTTTTCAGCCCTCTGAGTAGTCCCTATACACATAGCCATGGCCACCCGGTCACATGACCTCCAACTCACGCCCACAAAATAAGCCACATCCAAAGAATCGTTAGGAAAAAAAATTAGAACCCACCCCTGCTCCAGTCCCCTAATCCTCTTGGTTGCTCTTCTCTGCACTTTTTCTAGAGTCTCAACATCTTTTTTATAGACCAAAACTGGATGCCGGATTTTAGGTGTTACTAAGGCTTTATAGGGTGGTCTTAGTTCCTCTCTTGATCTGGATTGTATCCCTCTGTTAATGCGATTTAGGATTGCATTGGCTTTCTTGGCTGCCACTGCACACTCTTGACTCATATTTAATTGGTTGTCCACAAAGACTCCAGGATCCTCTCACAGTTCCTGCTATTATGCCTGGTTTACTGCTGGGGGTTGGGCTAGAGGACCTCAAAGGTCCCTTCCAACCCTTTTATTTTGTTATAAGTTCTATAGGTACACATGTTTAGCCTGCTAAATTCCTATTGGCGTACCCTGATTTATACAGATAATGTGATACTATCATATTTACATATTGTATCGTATAAACTTGGATCGTTTTGTCTTAATAATTATCTGTTAATTTATAAAGCAAGTTCAAAAGTTATGGTCTTTGTGAAATGACATCATAGCCATAGATGGTCAGCCAATAGAGCAAGTAACACCTTTCCTTACCTGGGATTGTTTTCTCTGAGCCTGAATCTTGGCTCCCTCATTGAAGTGGCTGGGGAATAACGAGCAGCACAGGCAAGGTAGTGGCAACAGCTCTTTATTTCATGGTGAGACTTCAGCAAAAGAACACAAGCAGCAGCACTCCTTATATACACTTCAGTGCTGACTGCTAACCAATCACAACCACTCCTGTATTTGAATCTCCCGCTCAAAATAGCACCAATGTAACACCCCTCCCCTCCCAGAATGCACTTAGTTCAGATATTTACATATTTACAAACGAAATCTCGCAGGTGACCAGGGCATGCCCTAAGTCTGGTCGACCTGCTCGGTTCAGTTGCATGCGGGGCGTCGAGCCGGTCAGAGGGACCTCCTGTCTCTCCTGGCTCCGCCTATGGAACCGCCTGGAGCCCTTCGGAGGTGTGGTTTCTCCCGACTGGGAGGGGCGGCTCGCTGGGACAACGCTGGAGCTCTGGGTTGCCAGTTAAGTATCCCGGCTCACTCGGGCTTGAGGTAGCTGTGTCAAAAGGACTTGGGTAGTTAGGATTTGTTTTTACATCGTTTTCTGAGATTTCACTGACAATTTGTTTGCGCAATTGGTCGATGTGACGCCTCCAAATTTTACCCTGGCCGATGTCTATAGTATAAGACTTGGGGCCTGACATTCCAGTGACTGTTCCCTCTACCCATAGGGGACCGTTGGCATAATTCCTGGCAAAAACAGCTGTGCCAATTTGAAATCCTCCACCTCCTTGAACGTGTCAGTTGAATAGTTGGGGTGTAAGCGGTAGAGGGGGCATCTAAGCTTGCGACCCATTAGTAGCTCGGCCGGACTGCGCCCTGTGGTAGTGCACGGGCTGGCATGTTGTATGGCTAGAAACTGGTCTAGCTTGGCTTGCCAATCGCCTGTATCCAAACGGGACAAAGCCTCCTTGGTGGTCCGAACGAATCGTTCGGCCTGTCCATTCGAGGCTGGATGGAAAGGGCAGAAAGAGCGTGTTGGATGCCCAGTTCTGCAAGGTAGCTTTCGAACTGAACAGAAGTAAACTGGGGGCCGTTATCGGATACCAGAGTATCTGGTAGGCCGTGTGTTTGCAAAGAGGCATCGGAGGACTTTAATGACAGCCTCAGAAGTGGTTGAAGGCATGAGACTGACCTCCAACCATTTGGAGAATGCATCAACAATAATTAGAAATGACTGGCCGTGAAAGGGTCCAGTAAAGTCGATGTGGAGTCTTCCCCACGGCCCCTTAGGTTTTTCCCATTCCCTAGCGGGGCAACCGGAGGATCTGGACGGGACTCCTGCAGGGCCTGCATTTCCCCACCCACTCAGAAATGTCCTGGTCCATGTGTGGCCACCACACGTAACTTCGGGCAAGACCCTTCATCCTAACAATGCCTGGGTGGCCATCGTGCAACATTTCCAAGACCCTGTGTCTCAAACTATCTGGTATTACCACATGATCCCCCCACAATAAACAGCCCCCCAACATAGACCGTTCATTATGTTTTGTACAAATGGTTGGAACTCATCGCTGTCAACCTTTGTAGGCCAACCCCGCAAAACCCAGCCCATTACAGTCCGAAGAACAGAGTCACGGTTGGAAACCTTGGCCACCTCGGCTGAAGATAGGGGCCCTGGGGACACAGCGACCAGCAACAGTACTCGGGCTTCAGGGGTTGGATTGTCTAGAATGTCTGGCAGGGGGCATCGGCTTAGGGCATCCGCATGGCCCATGGCTTTGCCCGGACGGTGAATCAGCCGGTATGAGTATGCGGCCAAAAAAATTGACCACCTGGTCATCCACGGAGAAAGCACGGCAGGAGTGGGCCTGTCGCCAGCTAAGAGGCCCAAGAGCGGCTGGTGGTCAGTCACTAAGTCAAATGACCGTCCAAATAAATATTCATGGAATTTTTTTACGCCAGCAATGGCTGCCAAAGCCTCTCTGTCCAACTGGCTATAATTGCGCTCTGCGCTTGACAGAGTCCGGGAGTAGTACGCAATGGGTGCCTCTAGGCCATTTGGCAGTCTATGGCTAAGCACGATGCTGACGCCAAACGGTGAGGCATCATAGACTAACACTAGCAGCAGTTCAGAGTTGTACTGTATGAGGAAACTGTCCTCAGAAAGGAGTCTCTTTACAGCGTTGAACGCAGCCGCTTCTGCCCTGCCCCAAACCCAAGTGGCATTCTTTCCTAAAAGTCTACGTAGCGGCTCTGCAACAGTTGCTTTGTCCTTGAGGAACATTGTGTAGAAATTTAGGAGGCCTAGGAAGGCCTGCAGCTCTGTTTTGGATTTGGGCGTAGGGGCATTCCTGATGGCCCTCACCTTGCTTTCCATGGGGTGAATCCCTGTTCCGTCAATTTTGTACCTAAAAATTCTACTGAAGGAACCCCAGTTTTGCACTTTGATCGTTTTCATTTGAGGCCGGCCTCTCTGAATCTGGAGAGAGTTAGCCTGACTTGTTCTGCCAATTGATTCTCATTTTGTCCACTGTTTAGCACGTCGTCAAAGTATGGTCCGACTCCGGGGAGGTCTTGTAATAGGTGCTCCATTGTGCTTTGAAACAAACTTGGGGCGATGCTGACCTCAAACTGTAATCAGGTACATTTGAATGCCCCCCTATGCGTTACAATAGTTTGTGCTTCTGCCGTGGCGTCGTCTACCGGCAGTTGCTGGTAAGCTTGCGCAAGATCTAATTTGGCGAATATTTTCCCTGGGCCGAGGGAATGAAGTAGATGGTGGACTATTGGAATGGGATATGTGCTTTGTTGTAACGCCCTGTTAATCGAACACTTATAATCAGTGCATATCCTAATTGACCCGTCCGACATAATCGGGGTCACTATTGGGGTTTCCCATTTTGCGTGGTCCACCAGAATTAGAATGCTTTGCCTAATTAATTTGTCTAACTCGGCATCAATTTTGGGTTTTAAGGCGAATGGAACTCATCTTGCCTTGAGCCTGATTGGTGCTACCCCTGGGTCCAAATTAAATGCAATCGGGGTCCCCATGTACTTGCCAAGGCGGTCCTCGAATACGTCTCGGAACTCGTGCAGGATGTGCTCTTCGAGGGACGCTCCGCTGAGGCTGTGGACGCCCATAAAACCCATGCCCAGGGCTCGGAACCATTGTAGACTCAGGAGTCTTTGTAGCCGATTGCTGACAATGGTTAGGGGCAGCTTCTCCTTGAATTCGCCGTAGGAGATGGTGAAGGTGCCGACGCCTTCGACTGGAACTCGGTTCCCCTGGTAGTCTAGCAGATGGACTCGTTGCCTTGACAGCTGGACTTTTCTGTAGTTCGGCAGTAGCGACTTGAGTGTATCTCACGACATGATGAAGAGTGCAGACCCGGTGTCGATCTCCATACGACAGGGCTTTCCGTTGATTTCCACCGTTGTGAAAACTTTCTCTTCTACAATTGTGCTGGCTTGGCCGACTCTCGTGCTGTATGTTTGATTTTCGCACAGCTTTTCGGCGCCATTGTCTTGGATTGTCCGCTTTGAACGTAGTGGCTCTGACTGGCTGGTTTGATCGCATGGCTTGGTGAAACACGGAAGTTGAGCTCTGCACACTCAGGCTAGATGGCCCTTCCTATTGCAACGCCTGCAAATAACGTCGTGGTACTTGCAGGATTGTCTCTCATGCGGGCCGCCACACCTCAGACAGTTCTCCCGGTGGCAGCTGGGCTCACCTTTCTTTTTATCGGTCCGGAAGACGTCCTCATCTGATTCGTCTTCCGAGCTGGTCCGAGCCTCCTCACAGTGTACTGGAACAGCTTTGGGGCCACTCTTCTCGGGCTGAGGATGCTGCAGAGCTTCCAATGCCTTCGTGGATGCCTCATGTGCCCTGGCCTCGTCTAGTGCACCGGCGAGGGTCAGCCCAGGCTTCGCGAGCAGCCATCTCTGGAGCCTGGTGTCCCGGACACCACAGAACAATTGTTCTAACAATTGCGTCGTCCAGGTCACGATAGTCGCAGTGTGTTGCGGCTCTTCGAAGCGTGGCTACATACGCTGTTACTGGTTCTTCTGCACCTGTTGTCTCAGTTGGTAGCCCTGGACGAACTTAGAGGGAGCGGGAGCGTAGTGGGCCTTGAGGTTCACCTGGAGGGTGTCCCAGGGAACCGTCTGCACTGGGGTTGGCTTGCGGAGCGATTCGGCCATCTCGAACACGTCCAGCCCGCAGTGGCTGAGAAACAGTGCTCGTTTGCGGTTCGCCGATAGCCCTTGCATGTCGCTGGCTTCAAGTGAACATTCGAAGCGGATCATGTAGGAACCCCACTTCTCCCGTGCAGGGTCAAACGGTGTTGGTGGAACGTATGCAGCCATGGCTGAAGTCTACGGTCCCGGTGGGCACCGTGGTTTTTATTCGTCAGCTCTTTTTGCTTTTCTTCCTGTGTGCTATCCCACCTTTGTCGCCAAATGAAGTGGCTGGGGAATAACGAGCAGCACAGGCAAGGTAGTGGCAACAGCTCTTTATTTTATGGTGAGACTTCAGCAAAAGAACACAAGCAGCAGCACTCCTTATATACACTTCAGTTATGACTGCAAAACAGTCACAACCACTCCTGTATTTGAATCTCCCGCTGAAAATAGCAACAACATAACACTCATCATCCAAGGAGCTCAGTTAGAGAAAGGGCAGGAGTGAAAATGGTGCTTAAATGAAAACCTCACAGCTCTCCAGCTTCCTCAGCCCCAATTATTAAAGAATACAAGGCCCAGTTTTCCCCCATGTTCTTCCATCAATCGGATGTTTGGGGCTCCAGAGAGAAACCACCAGCAGAACCAACCCAATCTCAGCCTCTGAGGAGGATCTTGGGGTGGGTAAAAGGACTCCAGCTGCTGCCCTCAGAGCTGATTTGGGAATTTCCACAATTTCTGCTTTGTCTAAATTCAGAAAATATGGACATTATTGGCATAAAATGTAATCTATGGAAACTGACAAACTCTGAAAATTGTGGCTGTTGGAACAGACGAAACTTCAATGAAAGACCAAACTTGGATTATGCAACTGACAAATCTTATTAGGCTTTGAGGTCTGCCTGTTTCTTGTATAACTGGAGAAAGAAGTTAAAAAATTTCCTCCAGAAAGAATCTGGGATAGAGAAGCAAAAAAAGATGCAGCAATCCTCCATAATTATAATAGGCCCTTTATTGGAATAGAATACTCCAGTTGGCATTTAAACGTGTTAATCTAATTGTGATATATTGTAGGGGTGATACAGTAATATGATTTACATTTTTATTGTTTTTTAATTTGCTTATTATTTTCCATTATTATGATACAACCTTGCTAATGTTCTGTCTTTTAAACCATGTATTTTAAACAATGTCTGATTAACAAACTATTCTAATACATTCATGAAAATCAGGTTGGATTTATTAAAATCTAATATTTTTGACTTGATCTGACCCCAAATGTAACATACTTTTTTCATTGCTTTTTCAGATCAGACGTACAATTACTTCAGAGGCTCTGAGTGATAAAAGGAAATTCCCCTTCTTCCACCATATTCTCCCCAAAGAAGGATTCCAGTACCCAGCAATTGTCCAAGTGCTCCTCCATTTCAGATGGACCCTGATTGGCCTCTTTGCTTCAGACACAGAAAATGGAGAGAATTTCATGAGGATTTTTCCTCCTGTGCTTGTCAGGAGGGGAATTTGTGTTGTTATATCACAACTGTTCTCAACAACTGGATACACAACAGCATCCTTCAGAGATTCCCTCTCTAAGTGGAGACAAGTCAACGTCTTTGTTCACTTCATGGAATATGAATCCATTTGGGACAGAATTCTTCCTTTTCATTTAACATTTATGCGTCTGCCAGAACCCATTGAAGGGAAAGTCTGGATCCTCACAAATTTTGCAGTGTATCCAATGAACAATCGTAGACTTCTCAAATACATTCATAGTATTTTGAACTTTGGTTTTCTGTTAAAAAACAGGCCAAAGGATTCTGCCTATGAACCCTATTTCTTTGTGGAAGAAAAGTTTCAAGATGCTTATTTTCTCTGTTCCCTTTCAAAGAACGCCTTTTCTGTCAAAGGCCACAGAAGATGCACTCAGGAAGCCCCACTGGAGACCCAGGAGAAAAGGGACAGAGGAAGGTTCCCAAATTACTATCTATATTACAGTACACTATATTACAGATCCTCCGGATAGACTGGTCCGCTCCTGGACATTGTTTTATCTCTGCGGAAGCCATGTTTTTATCGTCCTCTATGATTCTTATACATTGTTCCGGATGTATTTAAGGTCCACGCTTCTTGCCCTGCGAGATTCCCCCCTCTCGCAGGCCTGGCCCTCCACACTATCGAGGGCCTACCTTAATGACGGGTCCTGGGACCCCGAGAGGTGGCATGTGGCAAAAAAGGGGTTTAGAGGGTTTTTAAATCGGTTTTTAAGAATTTTAAGGGGCTCTGGGGTGGGGGTGGGAGGGGGTTTGGGGGGGAACCCAAATGGGAAAAGGACAGGCTCGGTATTGGGTGTTAAGGAGGGTGTAGACTCTGGAGGTAAGAGGGCTCCTAGAGAGCCCCCTGTCGAGGGTTGGGCTATAGAAACATTGTGTGGGAGGGGCAGATATGGCGTGAGCGGGGGACCGTATCATGTGAAGGGGGCACGCACTCGCTGTCTTCGAGCGGTTGCGTGCCCCGGTCCCCGGAGCTACTCCCGTTCCCCAGGTTGTTCGGAGTCTCAGGACCCGAGGCTCCGGTTGCTGTTATGCAATGCCAGGTCCGTTGTAAATAAGGCCCCCCTCATCTGTGACCTTCTTCAAGAGGGGGGTGCGGACCTGGCCGGTATTACTGAGACCTGGTTGGGCCGCGAGGGCGGGGTTCCCCTCGTGGAGATGTGCCCACCAGGTTTCCTTGCATTTCACCAGCCGAGAGCTCAGGGCAGGGGTGGGGGAGTGGCGGTCATTATTAAGGAAGGTTTGGATCCGAGGGAGGCCACTGTTCCTCAGATAGCCGGGTGTGAGTCCATCTTCGTGAGGTGGGGTCCTGGTGGGCAGATGGGTTTGTTAGTCACGTACCTGGCTCCCTGCCGCGTGGCAACGACCCTGCCCGAGCTCCTCAATGTTGTAGCCGATGTGGTGATTGGCACCCCCAGGCTTATGGTCATGGGGGATTTCAATCTGCCATCTATCGGCGAAACATCTGAGATAGCTCGGGAGTTCATGGCTTCCATGACGGCCATGGACCTGACCCAGGTAATTCAGGGCCCAACTCACATTGGTGGACACACCCTGGACCTAGTTTTTGTCTCTGGACAGTGGTTGAGTGGTCTTGATATTGGGGATATAGGCTTAGAACCCTTGTCATGGACTGACCACTCGCTCCTTCGGCTCGACTTTCTGACCGCTGTACCCCACCGCAGGGAGGCGGAACCGACCAGATGGTTCCGCCCCAGGCGCCTGATGGATCCTGATAGGTTCCAGACGGAGCTTGGGCCATTCCCTGAGACACTGACACACGACTCGGCCGAGGACCTGGTGGCTGCCTGGAATAGAGCGGCCGGTGGGGCCTTGGACCGTGTCGTGCCTTTGCGGCCTCTGACCCGGTGCCGAACTAACTTAGCTCCTTGGTTCACCGAGGAGCTGAGGGAGATGAAGCGCCGGAAAAGACGCCTAGAGAGTGGTTGGAGGGCCAGCCGCTCCGAATCTGACTTGACACTAGTAAGAGCTCATATTAAGACTTACTTAGTGGCGATAAAAACGGCCAAGTCTAATTACTTTGCCGCTCTTATCGCGTCATCAGATAATCGCCCAGCCGCCCTGTTTAGGATGACCCGCTCCCTCCTCCATTCGGGAGCGCGGGAGGATCCCTTACAGGGACGTGCTGAGGATTTTGTTCAATATCTGGATGATAAAATAACTCAGATTCGGGACGACCTGGCCACCGACTGGGTGGGTTCAGGCGGGGTGACTGAGCCAGGTCTTGAGAGTGTTATCTGGGCTGAGTTCGATCCTGTGGCTCCCGAGGACGTGGACAGGATTCTGGGAAGACTGAACGCAACCACATGTTTATTGGACCCGTGTCCCTCCTGGTTGGTGCTGGCCTCCCGGGAGGTTACATGAGGCTGGCTCCAGGAGATTATAAACGCTTCCTTGAGTGAGGGTGTCCTTCCGCCTGCCTTGAAAGAGGCGGTGGTGAGGCCCCTCCTCAAGAAGCCCTCCCTGGACCCAGCTGTTTTAGCAAATTACCGTCCTGTCTCCAACCTTCCCTTCCTGGCGAAGGTTGTTGAGAGTGTGGTGGCGTGGCAGCTCCCCCGATACCTGGATGAAGCCGTCTATTTAGACCCGCTCCAGTCCGGCTTCAGGTCTGGGTACAGCACCGAAACGGCATTGGTCGCGTTGGTGGATGATCTCTGGAGGGCCCGGGGTAGGGGGTACTCCTCTATCCTGGTGCTGTTAGACCTCTCAGCGGCTTTTGATACCATCGACCATGGTATCATATTGCGCCGGTTGGAGGGACTGGGGGTGGGGGGCACCGTTTTACGGTGCTTCTCCTCCTACCTCTCCAACCGGTCGCAATCTGTGTTGACAGGGGGGCAGCGGTCGACCCCGAGGCACCTGGTATGTGGGGTGCCGCAAGGGTCGGTCCTCTCGCCCCTCCTGTTCAACATTTATGTAAAGCCGCTGGGTGAGATCATCCGTGGTTTTGGGGTGGAGTTCCATCAGTACGCTGATGATACTCAGCTGTACATTTCCACCCCAGACCACCCCAACGATGCCGTGGAAGTGATGTCCCAGTGCCTTGAAGCTGTGCGGGTCTGGATGGGGAGAAACAGGCTTCGACTCAACCCCTCCAAGACCGAGTGGCTGTGGCTGCCGGCGTCCCGATATAGCCAGCTGACTCCATCGCTGGTTATTGGGGGCGAGTCATTGGCCCCCACGGAAAGGGTTCGCAACTTGGGCGTCCTCCTGGACTCACGGCTGTCTTTAGAGGATCATATGACGGCCGTGGCCAGGGGGGCTTTTTATCAGGTCCGCCTGATTCGCCAGCTGCGACCCTTTCTAGATCGGGACTCCCTACGCACGGTCACTCATGCTCTTGTCACTTCCCGTCTGGACTACTGTAATGCTCTCTACATGGGGCTCCCCTTGGGGTGCACCCGGAGGCTCCAACTGGTGCAGAATGCGGCCGCGCGGGGGATTATGGGAGCGACGGGACGCTCCCACGTGACACCTCTCCTGCGCGAGCTGCATTGGCTGCCGGTGGACTTTCGGGTGCGTTTCAAGGTGTTGGTAATCACCTTTAAAGCACTCCATGGCTTAGGGCCAGGGTACTTACGGGACCGCCTTCTGCCGCCAATTGCCTCCCACCGGCCGGTTCGCTCCCACAGAGTGGGCCTCCTCAGGGTGCCGTCAGCCAGACAATGCCGGCTGGCGACCCCCAGGGGGAGAGCCTTCTCTGTGGCAGCACCCACCCTTTGGAATGATCTGCCTCCAGAGTTAAGAATAATCTCTGACCTCCCAACCTTTCAGCGGGCTTTAAAAACCCATCTCTTTCAGCTCGCCGGCCTAGCCTGATCCCTATAACATTTTAGTATTTTTAGAGTTGTATTTTAAATATGTTAATTTTTAAATTTTACGGCCATTTATATTATTATTATTATTTTAAGAAATTTTAACTTGTGTATGTTTGTATATTGTTCTTAATTGGCTGTGCACCGCCCTGGGTCCGCAAGGAGAAGGGCGGTATATAAATCCAAATAAACAAACAAACAAACAAGTATCATTCAGACTCTGGCCCAGGCCTTGAATGCCGCTTATTCCTCCAGATGGAGGAGGGGAAGGAAGGGGGGAGAAAAGATTTTGGGGTCTCCAAGGCTGCAGCCGTGGCAGGTATGGGGGTCCCGATATGGATCCATTAATCTGAGATCCTTTGGAGGAGGAATCCAGAGGAGAAGGAGGGGAACGAACCCAAGAGATCTGGCCAATTCAATTACTCAGAGAATAACGGTTCCAAAGAGTAGATGCCATGGCATTTTGTTTTTGTTTATTGTTTTTGTTTTTAAATTAATTTTTATTCAACATTTATATCTTTAACATCCTTGTTACATTTTTACAGCTTTCCGATACCGGCATCTGTAATAATATCTATAGATATTCTTGGTAATTATCTTTGTTTTGTTTTTATTTATTTTCAGGCCTGCTATTATTCCAAATTTCTCAATTTCTATAGGAGCTTTTCTCCTGTTTCCAAAGGGTCCTCTAATATAAATGCCATGTCATCTGCAAAGGCCCCTGTTTTGTATTCTTCTCTTTTAATTTTTAACCCTTTTATTTCCTTAGTTTAGTTTAGTTTAGTTTATTAGATTTATATACCGCCCTTCTCCTGACGGACTCAGGGCGGTGAACAGCCAAACATTAAAACATTAAAATACAAGCAATATAAAAGTTAAAAATAATTTAAAAACGTAATTAAATCAAATTTGGCTTCCCCAAATTTAAAATCCCTCCTAAAATTCACCCATTAAAATCTACGTTAAGCCAGCCTGGCTTCCTGGAATAGAAAAGTCTTTAATGCCTTGCGGAAAGTGTGGAGGTCTGGGATTAATCAAATCCCTGGGGGTAACTCGTTCCAGAGGGCGGGAGCCCCCCAGAGAAGGCTCTCCCCCTGGGGGTCGCCAGTCGACATTGCCTGACCAACGGCACCCTGAGGAGGCCCTCTCTATGAGAGTGTATTGGCCGGTGGGAGGTTATCGGAGGTTATCGGTGGCAGAAGGTGGTCTCGTAAGTACCCGGGCCCTAAGCCATGGAGCGCTTTAAGACCTTGAAGCACACCCAGAAGACCACTGGGAGCCAGTGCAGCTCTCACAGGAGAAGTGTCACATGGGAGCACCAAGTTGCCCCCATAATCACCCGCGCGGCCGCATTCTGGACCAGTTGGAGCCTCCGGGTGGTCCTCAAGGGGAGCCCCATGTAGAGAGCATTACAGTAGTCCAGGCGAGAAGTGACCAGGGCATGAGTGACTGTGCATAAGGAGTCCCGATCCAGAAAGGGACGCAACTGGCGTATCAGGCGAACCTGATAAAAAGCCCCCCTGGCCACGGCCGTCATATGCTCTTCTAAAGACAGCCATGGATCCAGGAGGACGCCCAAGTTACGAACCCTCTCTGTGGGGGGCAAAGACTCGCCCCCAATAGCCAGCAAAGGCACCAACTGGCTATATCGGGACGCCGGCATCCACAGCCACTCGGTCTTGGAAGGATTGAGTCGGAGCCTGTTCCTCCCCATCCAGACCCGTACGGCCTCCAGACACTGGGACATCACTTCGAGGGCATCATTGGGGTGATCCGGGGTGGAGATGTACAGCTGCATATCATCAGCGTACAGATGACACTGCACCCCGAAACCATGGATAATCTCACCCAGCGGCTTCACATAAATGTTGAACAGGAGCAGCGAGAGGACCGACCCTTGCGGCACCCCGCAAGCAAGGCGCCTCGAGGTCGACCTCTGCCCCCCTGCCAACACAGACTGCAACCGGTTGGAGAGATAGGAGGAGAACCACCACAACACGGTGCCTCCAATCCCTCCAGCCGGTGCAGCAAGGTACCATGGTCGATGGTATCAAAAGCCGCTGAGAGGTCTAATAGGACTAGAACAGAGGAGCAACCCCTGTCCCGAGCCCTCCAGAGATCATCAACCAATGCAACCAATGCCGTCTCCGTGCTGTACCCAGGCCTGAAGCCAGACTGGAACGGATCTAGATAGACAGTGTCATCCAGGTACTGCGGGAGCTGTCGCGCAACCACACTCTCTACAACCTTCGCCAAGAAGGGAAGGTTGGAGACCGGACGATAATTTCCCAAAACAGCCGGGTCCAGAGAAGGCTTCTTGAGGAGGGGTCTCACCACCACCTCTTTCAAGGCAGGAGGCAAGAAACCCTCACTCAAAGAAGCATTTATAATCCTCTCGGAGCCAGCCTCGTGTAACCTCCCGGGTAGCCAGCACTAGCCAGGAGGGACACAGGTCCAATAAACATGTGGTTGCGTTCAATCTCCCCAGGATCCTGTCCATGTCCTCAGGAGTCACAGGGTCAAATTCATCCCATACAACAGTCTCAAGACCTGCTCCAGACACCTCACCGGAACCTACCCAGTCAGAGTCCAAGCCTTCCCGAATCTGAGCGATTTTATCGTGCAGATACTGTAGAAAATCCTCAGCCCGTCCCTGCAAGGGGTCATCCCGCGCTCCCAGATGGAGGAGGGAACGGGTCACCCTAAACAGGGCAGCTGGGCGGTTATCTGCCGATGCAATAAGAGCGGAATAGTAATTACACTTTGCCGCTTTTATCGCCACTAAGTAGGTCTTAATATGAGACCTAACTAGTGTTCGGTTGGATTCGGAGCGACTGGCCCTCCAACCACTCCCTAGGCGTCTTTTCCGGCGCTTCATCTCCCTCAGCTCCTCGGAAAACCAAGGAGCTGGGCAGATCCGGCGCCGGGTCAGAGGCCGCAAAGGCACTATGCGGTCCAAAGCCCCGGCGGCCGTCCTATCCCAGGCGGCCACCAGGTCTTCAGTCGTGAGCCAGAGACTCAGGAAATGGCCCAAGCTCCATCTGAAACCTATCAGGATCCATCAGGCGCCTGGGGCGGAACCCTGCGGTGGGGTGTAGTGGTCAGAAAGTCCAGCCTCAGGAGAGAATGGTCTGACCATGACAGGGGTTCAGTAGCTATATCCCCTATAACCAGTCCATTCAACCACTGCCCAGAGACAAAAACCAAGTCCAGAGTGTGTCCTCCTATGTGAGTAGGGCCATGAATTACTTGAGTCAGGTCCATGGCTGTCATGGAAGCCATGAACTGCCGAGCCATCTCAGACGTCTCGCCGATGGACGGCAGGTTGAAATCCCCCATCACCAAAAGGTTGGGGGTATCAACCGCCACCCCGGCTATAACACCGAGAAGCTCGGGCAGGGCTGCTGTCATGCGGCAGGAAGCCAGGTACACAATCAGCAAGCCCACCTGCTTCCCATGACTCCACTTCACAAGGAGAGACTCACATCCGGCTATCTGAGGCACAGTGGTCTCCCTAGGATCAAGACCTTCCTTTATAATGACCGCCACCCCCCACCCCTCCCCTCTGCCCTCGGCTGATGAAATGCACGGAAGCCCGGTGGGCACAACTCTACCAGAGGGACCCCCCCTCCTGGCCCAACCAGGTCTCCGTAATACCCGCCAGGTCCGCTCCTCCCTCCTGAATTAACTCACAGAGGAGGGGGGCCTTATTAACCACGGACCTGGCATTGCACAGCATCAGCCTAAGGCTCGGGCTCTGAGACTCCGGACAACCCAGGGAACGAGAGGAGCTTAGGGGGCCGAGGCACGTCACCGCTTGAAGACAGCGGGTGCATGCCCCCACAACACGATCTGGCCTCCTGCTCCCACCATATCTGCCCCTCCCGGCCACGGTCCTGATGGAATCGCCCTCTTCCCTACCAGTACTAACCCCCTCAACTCCCTGCTCCGCAACTTCCACAACATGTCCCTATGCCGGGCCTGGCCTACACCCCTCCCTCGCTAATGACAATTTTAAAAATTCCCTCAGCCCCCTCTTCGCGGCATGCCACCTCTCGGGGTTCCAAAACCCGTCATCGAGGTAGGCCCTTGATAGTGTGGAGGGCCAATCCTGCGAGAGGGGGGAATTTCGCAGAACAAGAAGCTCCGCTGCCGAATACATCTTGCACAAGAGGATAAAAGCGACTATGTCCTCAAGGGTCCAAATTAAAAAGTCCAGTGGAGAACAAATCATAGTATAATATGATATAATAATATAATGATGGTATAATGATGGTATAATGGGAGCATCTCAAAATCAGAGTCGGAGACCACTGTCCTCTCACAACAGAGGTCCAAAGTCTCAATCCGCGTCAACACAGCACAAGGGGGGGGAATATAAAACTTAGCCACCCTCTCACAGTGGTTATCCGATGGACGGCCCCCTCTGCTGGTGAGATGGAAGTAGTAAACCAGTATAAACATCCCAGCACAAAGGGTATAAGTCGAAAGCCGCCCTCTCACGGCGGTTGGGATCGATAGTCGCTCCCTTCGGCTGGTAGGTGCCAAAAAAATGACATGTCAGCACAGCTCGAGGGGCTCAGGACCAACATCACCCTCTCACGGTGGTTGGTCTGATGGTCAGGCCCCTCTGCTGGTGAGATGGAGCTATGAACCGGCTCCCAGTCAACTATCTACAGTCCTCCACACGGCTAGGGCAACAGGCTCAGATGGAAATGAGCCAGTGTGGATGTCAATGTGTCCAGTAAGGTCGAAGCCAGTCCAAGCGGGGCATAGTGCCAAGGAGAAAAGAGACAAATGGGGGGGGGGTATTTAATGTCCAACACCCCCAGCCCCCAAAACTATCCACAAATGGAGGCCTTCCAATGTCTGTGAGAAGCTGACCCATCACTGGGCAGCCCTCACATCAGGTCTTAATCAGGTCTTAATCTTAATCCATCCCGGCACTAGATGATCCTCAGCTGCATAAATCCCCATCAACCATGTTAGCAAACTGACATCCGGTGCTCTCCTCCCTGCCATCGCCAGCTGGTCCTCATTGCAGCTGCTGCTCCCGCTGTTGCCGCTGCTGTCCCTGCTGCCAAACGAAAATTCTGGCAGCCTCCCAAGGTCTTCCTGGGGACCGGCAAGATCCATGGCCATCGAGGAAACCCCAAGGCCTGGGACTGTTGCCGTGCAGCAAGCGACCTCAGCGAGAGACGCCGCCACGCCGCCCTGATTTCCAAGCGGCTCCAGCTCAGGGGGGTGCTGCCGCCGCCACCGCCCGGCTGGTGGGAGCTGTCAGCCCCGATGCTGTATTCTCATCCCAGCCACGATGTCCGAGAGGGAAAAAGTCCTCTCCAGGCTGGCAACAGACTCTCCTAGCCGGGGTAGGGGTCAGAAAAGATTAAAACGACCCCAGAAAGGCCCCTGAAGGTAAATAAGTCACCATCCCTCAAGCCGCGATTTCGACTACCATTGCCATCTTGAGCATGCTCAGTTTGATTTCCCCTTACCTGTGCCAATAATATTTCCAATGAAAGGATGAATAAGAGGGGGGACAATGGACAGCCTTGTCTAAGCCCTTTGTTTATATCGGCTTTTTCTGTAAGATCTCCACTGACCCTAATTTTTCTGTTTGCTTAGAATAAATTGTCTTCATCATTTCTATAAACTTCTCCCCAAATTTCATGCCGATTAATTGATTAATTAAAAACCGCCAGTTCAAGTTGCCAAATGCCTTTTGTGCATCTATCATTATTACTGCCAATTGTTTTTCTGGATGAGCCTCATAGTGTTCTAGAATATTCAGGATAATCCTTGTATTGTTCTTAATTTCTCGTTTGGGTAAAAACTCCTTTCGATCTCAATGAATTATTTTATTTAATATCTTTTTTAGTCTTTCTGCTATTGTTGCCAGGATTTTATAGTTTAAAAGTGAGATTGGCCTATAGTTTTGAATGAATTGATTGTCTGTACTTTCCTTTGGAATTAATGCTATATATGCCTCCATCCATGAATTTGGCATTTTGGCTTTCTCTAATACCTTGTTATATATATCCAACATAATTTTTTCCAAAACTTCCTGAAATTTTTTATATACTTCCGCCAGAATTTCATCTGTCCCTGGTGTTTTGTTATTTTTCTGTTTTTAATGTAATTTCCCCATTCAGCATTTCCCTATCTTCATCTGTTATACTTGGCAAGTTCCTCTCCTGTAGGTAATTTATAATATTTTCTTCTTTAATGTTCTCTTGATTATACAGTATTTGAAAATAATTTGGATAATATTTTTCCCCCTCAATTCTATGGAGCAAATTTCCTTGCTCGTCTCGTAAATATTGTACCAATTTTTTAGCTTTTTCTTTTTTCAATTTGTGGGCGAGCCATCTCCCTGGTTTATTTTCCGATTGAAACTAGTTTTGTTTTGCCAATTTTATATTCCTTATCATTTCTTCCTGTTCTACTATATTAATTTTATGTTTCATTAACTCCATTTCCTTTCTGATTTCCCTGTTTTGGGGATCTTTCTGAAGTGATAATTCTAATTTTTTCAGCTTCTCCAATGTTGACATTCCTTGTTCCTTCTTCCCTAGGCAGAGAGGCTGCCTAGGGAAGGATCAGAGAAGAGGGGAGAATCCTGCAGCTGCATAATGGGAGAGAAAGAAACTCAGAAAGGATCCTGGCTAACTTTTCAGGCTGAGAAAAGAGTTGGTGGGAGATTTGTTCTTTCAGATTTGCAAAATTTTGTTAATGTCGCATTACAATCAAGTAGAATTAGCACATCTGGAGGTGTTTTCCATCAGGATGATCAGGGAGAAGATTAGCTGACAACTTTCTTCTTGATCAACCCATGCTTTCTGGGAATCAACCTCTTATTTTCAAAGAGGTTATGAATCATCTTTATTTTCCCTCTGTTCATTTTATTTTCATCTGCTATAGAATGTTCCCTATATTTGACAAATTGTATCAATTATATATTTTTTCTATATTTTGTCAGGAAATGATTGACAAATTTTTCTTAAACTTTCTTGTTCACTTATGAAGATGATGGCAGTATTTGTATCCTAATTAAGCATATTTGGAGATGAGACAATTGTAGAAGAAAGATTCAGTATGGGATAAGAAACAAAGTTCTCTGTTTTTCAAATTTGTGGAACTTCCCATTCTAGTTTCATCCCTTTCTGAAGAAGAATGAATTTTGGAATATTTCTGAGAGGAAACTGTACTTGGACCAAAATGGAGAGATAACAGCAGATCTGAGCATTGACAGCTTCTTGCTTCTCCCCAAGAAGTCTCCCAGAGAAGAGACTCTGGCGTATTTTCAAAGACAGAGACTTTCTATCAAACAAGATGCTCTTTTACGGCTAAAGTTGCTCAATAAGGTGAGAGAAATGTTGGTGTCTTTTCTCTGTTTTCCAAAGGTCCCATTTCAAATGGGCAAAGCCTAGAGACTCCAGGGTGGTTGGCCTCCCATGCCAGGTGGTGTCATCTCATGGAAGTTCTTCAACAGATGGGACCTAAGTGGAGTGGCTTTGCCATGTTTTATGGAAATCTTTCAAGATCTTACTGGTCAGAGGTTTCTTTCTTCATCACAGTTTAATTTCATATTAAAAAACCTAATAGAATAAAATTTCCTAAATCTTTTACTGTAAACTTTATTATCAGTTTTAATAAGAATATATCATCATATTTAAATCTTTTTTTCAATTCCATCCCTTTAGATTACATTAAATAGAAAAGTACTTTATTGTAATGTTAAATTCTGAAAGCAAAAGGGAGGAACTAAAGGAAGAACCTGCCAGTTGTTATACCTCGTGCATCTGTTTAGAAGTAGCCGGAGGTTTCATATTTACCTCAGTGAAGACCAGAGGCTCCTTGTCTCCATCCATTTCTACCTCCATTTTCCGTGGATGGAGAGTCCTAATACCTTTTCTTTGCTATTCCTTTTCTTCTGCTCAGTCCCTGCCTCAGTCCAAATGTGTGGAAAGTTGTCATCCTGGATTTGTCAAGAGGGCTCGAGAAGGAGAGCCAGTTTGCTGCTACGACTGCATTCCTTGTCCGGAGGGGACCTTCTCCACTCAGGAAGGTGGGTCACACGGAGGAAAATGGGAGGCTTTGTGGAACTGGATCCATCCAGAACCTTTTCATGAAAGTGCAAGTTAAAAGACAGATCGAAGCTCACCTGTTTTTTTATTTTTAACCTGCACAATTTCTTATCTAAATGGAATTAAATCAAAAAGACTTGAAAGGAGAGGCTAGGAAAGAGATGGGAGGATGGGGTGGCAGACTGGGCAAGCTTTTCAAACAGCTGAGGAAATATCTCTTCTGCTTTTTAGTTTGGATATGTGCTGCTAAGTTTACCTTTCTAGGAACATCTGAGATCTTTGAAACTAGAAGAATTGTTTCAGGTCCACCTTCTGAAAGACCTTGCAATTCATTGTTTCTTGGCCTCCCTTGAGGATCACTGAGAAGGTGTCACTGGGCCATAATCTGGTGCTATGGATCTTTATGGGGGGAACTCGTTACACAAATAGTCTGCCATATACATCAATCAATCAATTAAGCGATCAGAATAGTGTAGAAGGAACTTTGGAGGTCCTCTAGTCCAGTCCCCTATTCAAGCAGGAGACCCTATACCATTTCAGACAAGTGACTGTCCAGTCTCTTCTTAAAAACCTCCAGTGTTGAAGCACTCACAACTTCTGGAGGCCAGCTGGCTAATTCCTCTCACTGATAGGAAGTTTCTCCTTAATTTCAGGTTGCTTCCAGATATTACAGTATACTGTAGGTATCTTCCAAGTCCAGGATATTAACTGCCATGTGGCAGGACTCAAGATGTTTGCCTAAAAAGATTATATGATTCAATATTAACCTCTAATAATATAGGTCCCTATGAAGATTCTACACATTACACAGGAAATAATTTACATCCTAGGACTTCCCTCAACTTCATATACCTAGCTACATTTTTAAAGAAAAAATAAATATCCTTCTTATGCTCTTTTTAATGAAATAGTTAAGAAATACTTCTTGGAAAATGTCTGTGGTATCAGCCATTATCCAAAGAAGGTTTTTCTTGCAAGAGAAAAGGACAGAATATTAAAGATATATTGCTTTTTTGCTTTCTCAGATGCGGAAAAATGCACCAAATGTCCAGATGATAAATACCCAAATGAGGACAGAGTCCAATGTATCCCCAAAGTTATAACCTTCGTGTCTTATGAAGAACATCTGGGCATCATCCTGGTTTCTTTTGCCCTACTCTTGTTCTTAATCACAGGCCTTGTTCTAATCATCTTAATTAAAAACCGAGAAACTCCCCTTGTCAAAGCCAACAACCGGGACCTCTCCTACATCCTCCTGGTCTCCCTCCTGCTTTGCTTCTTGTCTCCTTCTCTCTTCATTGGTCAACCAAGGAAAGCCACCTGCCTTCTCCGACAAACAGTTTTCAGTATCATCTTCTCAGCTGCCATTTCTTCTCTCTTGGCCAAAACCATCATGGTGGTGCTGGCTTTCCTGGCCACAAAACCAGGAAACCGTGTGAAGAGATGGTTGGGGAAGAGCTTGGCCAATTCCATCATCCTTTCTTCTTCTGCTGTCCAAGTTATCATCTGCTCCATCTGGCTGGGAGTTTCTCCCCACTTCCCTGACTCTGACCTCCATTCCCAGCCTGGAGAGATCATCCTGCAATGCAACGAAGGGGCCGTTGTCATGTTCTACATCACCCTCAGCTACATGGGCTTCCTGGCTGCCATCTGCTTCACGGTGGCTTTCCTGGCCAGGAACCTGCCTGGGGCCTTCAACGAAGCCAAGCTGATCACCTTCAGCATGCTGGTCTTCTGCAGTGTTTGGGTGACGTTTGTGCCCACCTACCTGAGCACTAAAGGGAAATCCATGGTGGCTGTGCAGGTCTTCTCCATCCTGGCCTCCAGTGCTGGGCTGCTGGGCTGCATCTTCATCCCCAAGTGCTACATTATCCTTCTGAGGCCGGACCTCAACACAAAGGAGCAGCTCACAGCCAGAACAAATGTAAAAACATGAGATCTAACACCATTATGATATTGGAAGAATTATTAAAGTTTCTTTTATTTGAAAGGAGATATTAAGTTTTTCCATTTAGATAGTATGCAGGAAAAGAAAATCATATCTATATGTTTCAAAATGGGAAATTGTTGAATGATTGGAATTCTTCTAGCTCTCTTCCCTTTCAGCTCAATAAAGAGAACTCTGTAAGAGTCATTCAGAGAAATTTGCTGTTCAGCAACAGCTATTGAATGTGACATCTTATAAGAAATAATTTGGGCACTTGTTCCTACAGCTAAAAGTGTGTGTGAGAGAGAGTGAGGAGGAAAAGAGGCCAGGAGGAAGCTGTGGGAACCAAGGACCCATCTGGTTGCCTGATCACCTCCGTCAGAATGCCAGAATGATGTGAAGTGTCATGTTTGACCAGATGTCAGCTGGGGAGGGAAATCTTCATCTCTCTTATATAATTCTTTCTTGATTTCCTGATAAAACCTCCTTTGCAGAAAGTGTTCAGCAGAAGAGCTTCTGGGATTTCAGTTTGGGATTGTTTCTTTTTTGGTGTGTACTTCACACCAATATAAATAAATAAATGAAAAGTGTAAATAAATTTCCACTGTGTTTTTTTCTTTCCTCAACCAGAGAATTAAAATAGCAGTTTTCAGGCCCTTTAATTTTCCACTCGACAATTTCTACGTAAAGCATTTTCTTTGTTCCTCTTCCAAGCTTCTCTTGCCTGTGAAGGGCTGGAGAAGATGTCCAGAGAAAGACCTTGAGATTGGGGAGCCAGGAGGAAGTTGAGGGGATCCTGTCTAAAGGCAGCTGCATCATTGACCAAGTCACAAACCTTCAATGCTGCATAATATTCATCCAGGTCCAAGAAGGGGGTGAATGGGGGGGGGGGGGAACTTCCTGGTTTCTAGGGAGAGGCACCCATGGAAGCTGTCCTGCTCTCTAACCACACAGATTGCTGATCAGTTGCTAATAAATTTTTATGTCTTACAATGGCTCCTAATTGCAAACAGGATCCCTTTGCAAATTCCATTCTATCGAGATAAGAAGATAAGAAAAGCTTTAGCCTCCTACTAAAGGCAGCAATTAACATCCAGCTGCCAGTAATTCTGTGACTTCAATCTTAGCCAGGCTTAAGGTCGACTCATCCTTCCATCCTTTCTAAGGTGGGTAAATTGAGGACCCAGTTTGTGGGGGCAATAAGCTGACTTTGTATAAATATATACAAACAAGTATGAAGGCTATTGCTTAATGCATTGTAAGCCGCCCTGAGTCTCCGGAGAAGGGCGGCATATAAATCAAATAAAAAAAAAAAGATCAGTCTAAGATTCACAGTGACCACACAAATTCCTCTGGTTCTCTCACAAGCAGAAGGTAGAGAGACTTCTGGCTTTGCCCAACATGGAACAGACATTTTCCCACAATTTTACTTTCCTCCATTACACTACACAATATTGGACACTTGGCCATCTCACAGACTAGGAATCCCCAATTCTGATATGCCAAGAACATTTTTCCAAGTTTCTCACCCCCAATCAAAAAGTACTAAGGCAGGACTGGAACAGAGGTGGGTTTCAGCAGGTTCTGACCAGTTCTGGAGAACCGGTAGCGGAAATTTTGAGTAGTTCGGGGAACCGGTAAATAGCACCTCTGACTGGCCCCAACCCAATCTATTCTCTGCCTCCAGAGACCCAGCAGAGGAAATGGGGATTTTGCAGTAACTTTCCCCTGCCACGCTGTTCTGTCCCCGTCCCACACACGCACACCAGCAGTCGTCCAAGAGTTAAAACCAAACCAGCCGACAAGAATTCCCTTTGATAACGGAATTGGCAGCAACCTAGTGGCTGCCTGCCAAAAGTCTTTACTTATGAAAGGATGTTTTCTCTCCTCTTTCGTAACATCAAGGTAAGACCACAACAGTTACAGAGTGTTAGATCGGCGCAGGAAAGAAGAGTGACCAGCTGAGTTCAAGAACAAGCGTTTATTCAACGAGAACTGAACTGGCTGTGCGCTGCCGGAGCTCTCCTTATATTTGCTCCGGCAGACGCACCGCCCACTGACAGGGATTCAAAACTCCCGCCGAAAGGATCTTCAGCCAATCCCAGGCGGATGTCCTTATAAGGACATAACACTCCTCCCCCCTAGTTCTTAGTCAGTCCATCAGGGAGGTAATCGCTAAGATAAACAGGACGTCTACGTGCCCGCGTAGACCTGCGCAGTTCACAGTTCGGATGGGCACTGACATGGACGGGAGGTGTCCGCTCTGCTCCGGGCTCCAGCTCCGGTGCCGGGCTGGATCTGGCCGTAGAGGACGCGGGCTCAGTTCCCGAACCTCCGGCCGGGTCTCGGACCTCCGCCTGCTGTGGATGCTGGTCTCCCTCGTTCCTGCACGGATCCTGAGATCGCCGTTGTGGCTCTCTGCGGTGGACCGGTCCGGAACTCCTGAGCCTCGGTAGGTCCCTGGGTTTCCCTCGGTTCCCTGCTGGGCTCGAGTTGCGTCGGTCTGGGTCTGGGTGCGAGTTCGGCGGAGGTGGCTGGGCTAACCCTGGGGGTCCCCTGGTTGAGTCCGGCTTACTCCCGGGGTGGTTGGTGGATGACCCGGGTGGCGGTTCGACCCTGTCGGGGTGGCGTAGGCCTACCTTGCAGGGGTGGTGTAAGCCCTCTCGGAACGGCTGGTTGGCTGGAGGTGATTTCGTTGTTGGCGGGCCGCCGGGTTGTCCGGCCATGCCGGGTTGGTGTTGGCCTACCCTGCTGGGGTGGTGGTGGCCTTCCTCGCAGGGTTGGTCTTCTGCGCGGTCGGTGGGTTGTTGCGGGGTCTTCTGAGGAGTTGGCTGGAGGTCCCCGTCTCCGTGCTGTCGGGTTACCACTTCGCGGGGTTGCTGTTGGCTTCCCCTGCTGGGTTGTCCCCGGTCTACTTGGCTGTTTGCATCTGCAGTTGAATTTGGCGCCAAGGTGCTTGACTTTCTTGTCTGTTGGCGGCCTCCCTCGTCTGGGTGGGGTCGTCCTACTTCGCCAGGGTGGTGTTGGCCTGCTCCGTCGGGGAGGTCGGGGCCTACCTCACAAGGTTGGTTTGGGCCTACCTCATTGGGGTGTTTGAGGCCTACCTCGTCGGGGTGGTTTAGGCCTACCTCGTCGGGGTGGTTTAGGCCTACCTCGTCGGGGTGGTTTAGGCCTACCTCGTCGGGGTGGTTTAGGCCTACCTCGTCGGGGTGGTTTAGGCCTACCTCGTCCGGCTGGTTTTCACCCACTTCCCTCCACCTTTTGCGGAGCTGGTCGAGATGACGTCTCACGAGCTGTCCGTCTTCCAGCTCAACTCGGTAGGATTTGGGGCCGGTTGTGCTGTGTACTGTAGCTTTAAGCCATTTAGGCGAGCCGTGGAAGTTTAAAGCGAACACGGCGTCGCCGATAGAAAAGTGGCGAAGTTGACGGCTGGCAGATGCGGGAACCTCCGAAGTGTATTGCGGGTGCAGTCTGTCCAGGGGTGACCGGAGTCGCCTGCCCATCAACAGTTCGGCAGGGCATTTCCGGGTGGCAGAGTGGGGTGTGATGTGTTGTGTCAGCAGGAAGGTGTCAATGCGCTCCTGCCAATCCCCAGGTCCCATCTTGGCGAGAGACTCCTTTGTGAGCCTCACCATCCTTTCAGCCTGTCCATTTCCAGCCGGTCTGTAAGGGGCAGAGAGGGCATGGCGGATGCCCAGACCTGCGAGAAAAGTCTCCATGGGCACGGACGTAAGTTGAGGTCCGTTGTCCGAGACTAAGACGTCAGGGAGTCCATGGGTGGCAAACAGACGTCGGAGGGCTCTGATTGTGGCTTCCGTTGTGGTCGATGCCATGGGGACGACTTCCAGCCATTTGGAGTAGGCATCCACCACGATGAGGAGATGGTGCCCATGAATGGGGCCAGCAAAGTCAATGTGAATGCGTGACCAGGGAGAGCTGGGGGTTTCCCAGGGCGTCGGGTCGGATTGAGGGGGTGCAGGTCTTACTTCTTGGCACGGAGTACACCTGGCGACCCATTGTTCAATGTCTTTGTCCATGGCTGGCCACCAGACGTAGCTCCGTGCCAGAGCTTTCATCCGGACGATGCCCGGGTGTCCTTTATGTAAAGCGGCCAGAGTTCGTTTTTGTAACGAGCCGGGAATCAGCACCCTGTCTCCCCATAGCAAACAGCCGCGCATGGTGGACAGCTCCTCTCGCTTCCGGCTGAACGGCAGGAAATCGCTGCTGACATCTTGGGTCGGCCAGCCCCTTAAGACCCAAGCCTGGACTTTGCGAAGGATGGGGTCAGCCCGCGTGTGCGTTGCGACGTCGGCAGATGTTACTGGACAGTTGCTGTCATTGTCAATGTGCAGCAGTTCGATCGTGGGCGCGGGATCCTCCACGGTCTCGGCGGATGGGCATCGGCTGAGGGCGTCGGCGTTCGCGATGGCTTTACCGGGTTGATGGACGAGGCTGTAGGAGTAGCCGGCAAGGAAGATGGCCCAACGCGTCATGCGTGGGGACATGAAGGCTGGTGTTTGCTTGTCTCCGGCGAGAAGGCCCAACAGCGGCTTGTGATCGGTGACGATGGTGAAACACCGGCCATAGAGGTATTCGTGGAAGCGCTTCACCCCTGCAACAATAGCCAATGCCTCTTTGTCCAGTTGGCTATAGTTGCGTTCCGTAGTGGACATAGTCTTAGAAAAGTAGGCAATGGGGGCTGTACAGCCGGTAGGCAGTTCGTGGCTGAGGACAGCGCCCACGCCGTAGGGTGAAGCATCACAGGTCAGTCTGATGGGCAACGTCTCATTATATTGAATGAGCACGCTGTCGGAGGTCAGCAGTTCCTTCACGGCTCGAAAAGCAGATTCTTCCTCGCGTCCCCACCTCCAGGGAGCCGCCTTTGCCAGCAAGCGGTGGAGCGGCTCAGCAACTGTGGCTTTCTGCTGGAGGAAAATTGCGTAGAAGTTAAGCAATCCAAGGAAAGCCTGAAGCTCCGCTTTGTTTTTGGGGCTGGGAGCTTCATGGATAGCCTTAACTTTTGATTTGGTGGGGCGGATGCCAGAACTATCTATGAGATAGCCCAGGAACTCGACTTCCTGTACCCCGATGATGCACTTGTCCCTCCTGACCCTCAGGCCCTTCTCCTGAAACCGTCGTAAAACGAGTCGCAGTCGGTCAAAGAGTTGGGCCTTAGATTCACCAGAGATCAGTACATCATCGAAGTAAGGCACCACCCCTGGAACGCCTTGGAGAAGGCGTTCCATCATAGATTGGAAAATGCCTGGGGCTGCACTGACCCCAAACTGGAGGCGGTTGCACTTAAACGCGCCTCTATGGGTGACAATTGTCTGAGCCTCCGCCGTTTCCCGATCGACTGGCAGTTGCTGGTAAGCCTGGGCCAGGTCCAGTTTGGCAAAAATTTGGCCCTTGCCGAGTGAGTGCAGCAAGTGTTGCACCACCGGCACAGGGTATGCGCTCTGCGGTAACGCTTTATTGATGGTCACTTTGTAGTCAGCGCAGATGCGCACAGATCCATCCTGCTTCATGGGGGTCACAATGGGAGTCTCCCATGAAGCATGATCGATGGGTTCCAGTATGCCTTGGGCTATCAGCTTATCTAGCTGAGCATCTACCTTAGCCCTCAAGGCAAATGGAACCCGGCGGGGCTTAAGCCGAATAGGGGTAACCCCCTTGTCTAGATTGAAAGAAATGGGTTTCCCTGTAAAGGTCCCTAACTTACCATCGAAGACTTCTTGGAACTCTCCGATGAGTGCGTCGAGTTCCCCTGAGCTAATCTGGTGGATGCCTCCAATAGAAAGCCCCAACGGCTCGAACAACTCCACGCCCAGCAGGGTCGGACGGCTGTGCTCCACGACTGTTATTGGAAGCTGGCCTTGGAATAGCTTGAAAGCGATGTGGAGGTTGGTTCTTCCTAGAACGCCGATGGGATTCCCGCCAAAATCCACCAGCTGAGAGTGAAGGGGTTGAAGGTGGCGCTTGCGAAGTGCCGGCTTCAGCTTCTTAATCTGGTGCCAGTCGATAATAGAGTAGACGGAGCCTGAGTCGACTTCCATCGTGCACGGCAACCCTTCTGCCAACAGTGTCACATGGAATTTTGTGGCACTGTTGTTGCTGGTGAGTCCGATGGTTGTTTGGTGTACAGCGCCGCCCTGGGAGTCATTGCGGTTGTCGCGGTTTTGCTGGTTTGAGGACCGTTTGGATGACCTCTGGGTATCGCGGCGATTTTCTTGAGTGCGGGGCTTAATCGAGTCCGGAACCGGATCAGAGGCTCTGCATGCCTCGGCGATGTGCCCCTTCTTGAGGCAGCGTCTGCAGGTTGCATCGCGCCAGCGGCAGGATTGGCGTGGATGGAGTCCCTTGCAACTGCCGCATTGAGCTGCGCGGCGGCCATCTTTTTGAATTTCCCGCCCAGATGGGCGGGAAACTTTCAAAACGGTCGACTCTCCCTCTGAATCGGTTGGTGTGGCAGAGTCATCGGACGAATCAGACGCCGGCTTGTGGATCTTATGGATCCCACGGAACTGGCGCATCGCAGCGGCGGCGGTCTCAGAGGTCTCTGCAGCCATGGCCTCTTCGAGGACGTCCTTCAGGGACAGGCGCTTCCTACTCAGGAACTTTTTCTGGAGGTTGGCATCTCTCATTCCGAAGACGATCCCTTCTCGTAAGGCATTGTCAACATTTTCAAATTCGCAGTTAGCTGCGATTTGTCGCAATGCCGCAACAAAGTCTTTGAGGGATTCGCCTTCCATCTGGTTCCTTTGGCGGAAAGTGAAGCGGTTGGAAATGGGGGTGCCCGTTGGTGCATAATGGTCTTGCAGGGCAGCCTGTAGATCCACCCAGGACATGACTTCAATGTCTCTGGGTGCGACGAGGTTGACGGCGAGTTCCAACACATCGGTGCCGCAGTTGGCGAGGAAAAGAGCCCTCTTCCTCTCGTCGTCGATGTTGGTGTAGCCGTTTCCCCGGAGGAATTGGCGGAAACGGATCATATAGGAGCTCCATTTCTCCCGGCTGGGGTTGAAAGGAGCCAGTGAGGCGAACGGCGCTTGCGGCGTTGCCATTCTTCAGGCCGCGTCGAGTGACTTCAGCTCGTTAAGGCGATCGTGCCACGCGGGATTCTTCTCTAGTCCTTCGTCGCCAGTGTTAGATCGGCGCAGGAAAGAAGAGTGACCAGCTGAGTTCAAGAACAAGCGTTTATTCAACGAGAACTGAACTGGCTGTGCGCTGCCGGAGCTCTCCTTATATTTGCTCCGGCAGACGCACCGCCCACTGACAGGGATTCAAAACTCCCGCCGAAAGGATCTTCAGCCAATCCCAGGCGGATGTCCTTATAAGGACATAACACAGAGTAATTAAGTCCAGTCCAAGAATCAATTGCAAAGCATATAGCAAGAGTCCGGCAATGCAGAATGGCATGGTAGCTTTCAGCTTTGTTCGTCACAAGGCTTCACTGGCCACCACACCCCCTTTTATACCCTGTGAGTGTGGTCCAGTGACTCAGCTTAATCCCTGGCACGCCTCTTCCTTTGTGTGTGTGGTTATCTCTGCGCCGCTGTCGGGGGTCCAGCCAAGACTCATCCCCGTCACAGTCCAGCTGTGGCTGCTAGGAAGTACCAGGCTTCTGGCCTATCTCTTGGCCTTCGGAGGACACCGGAGGCATTGCCAGAGAGGAGAGTCCTGGAGAGGGAGGTCTTGCCAACTCTTTCCCTTTTGGAGTCTTCTCCCTCCGATAAGACAGGCTCGGGGGCCGGAGCCACAACACATGCCCACAAAGCCAAGCCACTAGTAGCATTTTGAAGTTAATTCTTGCTCGCTTTCCTTGCCACACATATTTCCACATTATTTCCTTCAGCTCTTCAAAGTATTTTTTCTCCAGTTTTATTCCTATAGTTTGAAATACGAATAATATTTTTGGTAATACGTTCATTTTTATTAATGCTATTCTTCCCATTAGTGGTAATTGCAAGTTTCTCCATTTCTCCAGGTCTGTTTCGATTTGTTTTTTTCAGTTTGTGATAATTGTCTTCCTTGAGCGTTGCACATCTTGATGTCAGATGGATTCTCAAATATTTCACTTTCTTCACAATTTGGATGTCCAGTATCTCCCTCATCTCCTTCTTTTGATTTTCTCACATATTTTTAACTAATATTTTTGTCTTATCTTTGTTGATTTTCAGTCCTGCTACTTTCCCATATTCTTCTATTTGCTCTAATAATTTTGGCGCTGTCTCTATTGGCTCTTCCATGATAAACCCCAAATCATCCGCAAATGCTTGTAATTTATATTCTTCTTTTTTGATTCTCATTCCTTTTATTTCCTTTTCCTGTCTCACTTTTCTATTTCAAACCTCTAATGTCAATATAAATAATAATGGAGATAAAGGGCATCCTTGCCTTGTTCCTTTTCTGATATCTATTTTCTTTGTCATTTCACCTTTGCCCGCTTGGTCTCTCTCTATATAGTTTGGAACATATTTATGAATCTGTCTCCAAAATCCATCATTTTCAACTGTTTTATCATAAATGGCCATAATTCACGTTGTCAAACGGCTTTTGTGCATCTGAAAACAGCAGCGCTATTTGCTTCTCTGAGTGTAATTCATAATATTCTAATTCTGGGGAGCCAGGAGGGGCTCTGAGGGGAGAAGCTCCGGCCTTGGGACTCAGGGGCTCAGCCGGCCTGAGGGGAGACAGGGAGGCCCTGAGGAAACTCCGGGGCTTAAACCAAGATGGACTTTATTCAAGGAGCCAAAAGAGGAGATTAAGTTCCACACAAAAAACAGAGTCTGAAAAGGGTTGAAAGAGAATTCTAGCGACATCCATTTTCCTCCTTTCCCTCTTTCTACTAGAGGTTCCTGCCACAAAATGGAGGCTGCGCTTTAGCTGTCCCTCTCCCTGCCTGTAGGGGGCAGTCTATACTCTGGCCTTTAAGCCACCCCTGGCCTCCGCAGGCAGTGAGAGGGACAGCTAAAGCTGGAAAAGACCCCACATCCTCCATTTTGTTGCCCTTTTTGGAGAGGATTCTTTTGCCCCCCGTAAAGAGGGGAGGAGTTAGAATAATGGACAAATGGACTCGAAAGAGACCTTAGAGGTCATCTGTCCAACTGCCCAGTGAAGGGTTTACTGGAGCATCTTTCTCAGCCTGAGCAACCTGAAGAGGTGTGGACTTCAACTCCCAGAATTCCAGTCAGCACTCAGGGTCCTTCCTCCACTGGGTCCTTCCATGATTTAGTGGTCCCTCTCACTGCCTGTAGGGGGCAGCCTATACTCTGGCCCTTAAGCCATACTTGGCCTCTGCAGGCAGCGAGGAAGATTTGTCATGACAACCCTGCAGCCAATCAAACTGGGGGAAGAGACGGTTGCCTGGGAGCTTCCCTGCCCTCAGCCTGATGGAGAAGAGGCTGAAGAAGCCAAGCCAAAGGGGGGGGGGGGGGCGGGTCAAATAAAGAGCAAAATTCAAAGCTTTGGGGGGGGGGATGAGAAAGAGGCAAAACTTCCCAGAATGGCAGAGGGAGGGGGCTTAAACCTCTTCCCCAGAAAACTTAAGCTCCTTCCCCAGAAAAGGCTGCAATGAAGAGGGTCTCCTCAGCTGGGGGCTCTGGAGGGGCCACAGGGGACCCCATCTTCCTCAAAGTCACAGAGGGTCCCCTCCAGGGTGAGGCTGGCTGCCTTTTCCTCCAGGGCAACCCTGGATCCCCCTTGGAAGACCCAGCCCTGCATGGCTTCTCCCCCAGAGGAGCCTCTCCTGGAAAGACACTGAGCCCAAGCGAAGCAGGGGAAACCCTGGCGGCTGCATCCCCCCAGTATTCAACCCATAAGCCAGGTTAGTCTCTTCCCAGGAATGTCCCAGATCCCCTCCTCCTTCCTGGCCATCCTGGGCTTTCTCTGTGGGTCTGAGCTTTGCTTTCCCCCCTGAGTGCCCCATGTGTGGAAAGAGGTGGCAACATGGGATATGTTCTCCACCCTTCCCAGGACTCAGAAGATGGAACCTGGAGACCTGCTTCCCTTCCCCACCACAAGAGTCCCCAGCTTCCTTCTCCCAAGAGGGGCTCCCCACTCAGCCGGGCAGAATCTTGTCTGGCATCCCTGCAAGAGCCCCCTTGCCTGGCCTCTGCATGGGAAAGGGTGGCAGGGGAACATGGGATATGGGCTTCTGCATTCCCAGGTCTCTGAAGATGGAAGTTGGATTTTGAAGATCAGCTTTCCATCTGCAACACGAGGGTCCTGAGCTCCCTTTCCCTCTGGTGGGAGGCAGCCTTGATTTCTCCATCTCTTTTCCCTCTTATTTTCTAACTTCTCTCCCTCTGTGCGGATGTGATTTTTTTAACATTGCAAAGTTTGAAAAACTAGGTTTTCATTAAATTTGATTTTGTTTTTGGATTTTTGTTCTTGTGCGATGCCCTTGAGCATTAACTTTCAAAATAAAATAAATTTTGGTTCCAACTCAGCTGGCAGCTATTTCAGATCTGTGACATGCTGTGGCATTAACTGGCCCCTGGGATTTTCTCTTTAATTACTATGCAGACAAATGTCAGATTTATTTGTTTGTTCAGCCACAGGTGTCATGTATTCCCTCCGGGGCCACTTTCAAGCATGGAGACCCAAACCTCTCAATTCTAGATGACTGATTTAATTCCATATCTGCCCGTGTTATTATCAATCACATGGGGATTATTTCCCTTTCATTTCCCTCCAGAGAATTTCCCAACAATCTCTGACTGCAAGAACTAGTTGAATTATCCAGGGATTCCTCCTGAGAGGGAGAATTATGGTAAAAGTTTCAGCTCTGCTGTTGGACTGAATCCTCCAGGGGAGACTTTGGGCAGAGAAATATGGAGTTTGGGGACAGGCAGAGTCTGTGCTCTTGAATGTACGTCTCCCTCCTTTCCAGGTGAAGCTGAGTGTTTCCCTGCTTTGAGAAAAAGCAACTGGAGTTTCCACTTTGTGAGAATTCTTTGATTCTTCTGCTTCTTCTTTAGAAACAGGAAAGGGATTGATTGATTCACCCCATGAATGATGGACCTCCTGCTTCTGCTTCTGATGCTGCTGGTGTCCCATCCAGTCTCTGGGAAGCTGAGAATGAAATGCCCGCTGAGTTTGGGGCACCAGGATGGAAAACCACCATGGAGCTTTTACAGCCCAGGAGACCATCTCATTGGTGTAGTCACCAGTGGAAATGAAATACTGCATACAAAGTTGCTTTTCAACGTGGCTCCTTCTCTTCAGTTTGTTTTCCGTGATCCGTAAGTCATTCAGGGTGATGGAGTTGCACTCCCTCCACTCTAACACTCTCCTTCTTTTCCGTTCTTTATTTTTCATTTATTCCTATATTGGGGAATATGTCCAATTTCCTGAATGATTTTGATTAAAGTGAATAAAAGTGAATAAAATAATAATGGGAATAAGGTAAATGGGAATAAAAGTGAATAAAGTAGGACTCATACAGAGTCAGTTACATGAACCCTAAATGACCCTCTCTATTCACATTATAAGGGAGAAATGTGCTTGGTTGGAAATTCTATTAAGAATCAGTTAAAGCCCATTATTGGTAAATATATCTTCTGATGGGGCCTAGCTGTCAAGGAAGGACAAGCCATATGGAAAACATTTGAGGGGCATCACTGTCAAAGACACAGAGTCATGTATGTTACAAAGAGTCACTTATGATCTAAGGACAGCAATAACTCTCCCTATTAGTAATTACAGAACTAAGGAAGGTTGTCTAGCTAAAGATAATCTTATAAACTAGAAAATAATGGTTTAGTAGTGGTTTAGTAATTAGGAAGTGTGTCAATTATCATATAACAAATGTATGTTAACTGTATATGGAAAAGGCATGAGCTCATGTTAACCATATATGGAAAATGCATGAGCTCACCAAACCCTTTGTCTTGGAAAGGTATAAAAGCAGTTGTATCATAGCATTCAGGTGTTCAAAGTTTCAGGTACAAATTTGGCTTTGAAACTTCGGAAATAAAACTGTCTCTGGCTGACCTAGCAATGTTGTTTGGTCCCTTCATTCCATAACACCATGGCTTCGCTTTTTGGTCTGATTTTGTGAAAGAGACTGAAAAAGGGGTCTGAAAAAAAGATGAAAGGCCTGCAGATTATTTTCCTTTCTCACTTCAATCCTTAATTTACCACTTGAATAATGAGTTTTATTTAAAGTAGTGGTGGAACCAGTTGTAGTTGCTGTACCTCAGCCAATTTCCATATTTCCATATTTCCATTCCCATATTTCCATTTCCATATTTATGTAACTGATCTTTGCTTTTGGATCAATGTTGGCTTAAGGCTGAGTAGGTTTGTGGAGGATTATATATTAAAAACAGTATTTATTGTTGCTTTTGATTATAATAGCATGTTTTAACAACAGGAATGTTTATGGCTTTCATTATGGCTTACGATTCATTTTCGCCATTCAATTGGCCAACAAGAATTCCCAACTCTTACACAATCTCACATTTGGCTACAACATCCATAACAACTATTTGAGCCTTTTACGCACTTCAGATGCCTTGCTGGACATGCTGTCCACTGGAGAAGCCAATCTCCCCAACTACAGCTGTGGAAGGAAGGAGAACCTTCTGACTCTTCTTGATGCAGCTGACAGGGCCGTCTCCATCCAGATGTCAACATTAGGAGGCACCTACAAAGTCCCACAGGTTTGTATGTGTTTTTTTCTCTCTGCTAAAATGAGGGGTGGGTGGTGGTGGGTGAGCAATAGATGCAATCATGTCTTCTCCATGGAATTCAAGAGCTGCTTTTCTCCATATTAGCAAAAACATCAATATTTTACCCCATTATGTTCATGTTGAGATTAATCATAAAAGGCCTGAAATGCAAGCAATACATTCCCTGGAGAAGACACTCTACCAACTATTTAACTGATCAAAAAATATCCCTGGTTGTTGGGGCCTCTATTGGCATCTTCATTTTCACATATAAATAAGGCCTGCCCTAGCCAGTCGGATTGAAGTTGGCAATAGTAGCATTTTATCTATCAAAAAGTGAAATAAAAAGGACTCTAGCAATTATAGACCAAATAGACTAACAGATATTGTGGCTTAAATTTATGCCATGGTCCTTTTAGTTAAACTTCAGAAAAATTCATTCCTTGCAGAAGGTTTTAGGTTGAGTTTAATGCTATATAGATTTTGTAAGAAATAATGCATAAATTAATAATCTAATATTGGCAACAAATTTGTTTTGAAATATCGAAGCTATATCAGTGAGGTAAAATAAGGTTTGCTACTTTCTAGATGATAGTGCAGCATTTGACTCAATAAACAGAAAATTATGATGGAGAAAATTGATTGCCCTCAAAATGGAGCTCAGCCTGTTGGCCCTGATCCAAGCCCTTGTTTGAGAGGGTGGTTGGGGCTCAATGGAGCCCTGAGAAGAAGGATGTATGCTTACCAAGGGGGAATTGAACCCCTGTTCTTCAGTTAAGATATGAATGACTTACTAGGACTAATACAGGGTCAAAAAACAGATCATAAATAAACATTATTTCATTCTTTGACAAAACTGACTAAATTAGTGGACCAATGAAATGTAGTGATGTAGTATACAGTACTTGGATTTCAGAAAGGATTTGACAAAGTAAACCACAACTTCTTTGTCAGGAAGCTGAAAATATGTGGGTATAGACAGCATCACCCCCAGATGGGCTCAGCCTGGGATCCTCAATGGAACTACGTCTGCATGGAGGGAAACAAGCAGTGGGGGACCCCAAGGTTCCATTTTATGCCCAGTTCTCTTCAACATCTTCATGAATGATTTGGATGAGGGGAGAAATGGGGAAATCATCAAATTTGAAGACAACACTAAAGTGGCAGGAATAGCCAACACTCCAGAAGATAAGCTGAAGATCCAGATGAATCTAGGTAGACTTGAACCCTGGGGCTATCTAACAAACTGTAATTCATGGTAGAGAAAAGTAAGGTTTTATACTTAGGCTAGAAAAACTTAATGTCCACTTACAGATGAGGTAAAACTTGGCTTAATACAATAACTGTGTGAGGGATCTTGGAGTGAAAGTGGACATGAGCCAGCAATCTGTGGAAGCAGCCGAAAAAGCTAATTCAGTCCTAGGCTACATTAACAGAGGGATAAAATCAAGATCACATGAAGTATTGGTACCGCTTTATAATGCCTTGGCAAGACCACACTTGGAATAGTGCGTCCAGTTTTAGTCTCCATACTATAAAAAAGATGTAGAGACTCTGGAAAGTGGGCAGAAAAGATGATTAAGGGCCTGGAGACTAAAACATACGAGGAACTGTGCCAGTCGGGCTTCAGGATGGGATACAGCACGGAAACGGCATTGATCGCATTGGTTGATGATTTCTGGAGGGCTCGGGACAGGGGTTGCTCCTCTGTCCTGGTCCTCCTAGATCTCTCAGCGGCTTTTGATACCATTGACCATCCCTCCAGCCGGACCATGCTGCATCGGCTGGAGGGATTGGGGGTGGGAGGCACCATGTTGCGGTGTTTCTCCTCCTATTTCTCTGACCAGTCTGAGTCTGTGTTGGCGGGGGGGGGGGGGGGGGGCAGAAGTCGACCTCAAGGCGCCTTACTTGTGGGGTGCTGCAAGGGTCAGTTCTCTCGCCCCTCTTGTTCAACATTTATGTGAAGCCGCTGGGTGAGAACATCCGTGGTTTTGGGGTGAAGTGTCAGCTGTATGCTGACGACACGCAACTGTACATTTCTACCCCGGACCACCCCAATGATGTCTCGATGCCTGGATGCCTGTCCCGATGCCTTGACGTGATGTCCCGATGCCTGGAGGCCATGCGGATCTGGATGGGGAGAAACAGGCTCAGACTCAACCCCTCCAAGACTGAGTGGCTGTGGTTTCTGGCGCTCCGGTATACCCAGCTGGTGCCATCGCTGGCTACTGGGGATGAGATCTTGCCCCCCTCAGAGAGGGCTCGCAACTTGGGTGTCCTCTTGGACACATTTATTTATTTATTTATTTATTTATTTATTTATTTATTTATATTTATATTTATATACCGCTCTTCTCCCCTGGGACTCAGGGTGGTATATAGCCAAATAAAAACATAGATTACAAACATTAAAATACGATTAAAAAGATATATATAAATTTGGCCCCATAATTAAAAAACAATAACAAACCAATTAAAACATTTCAAAGTGTTAAGCCAGCCAGGCTTGCTGAAAAAAGAGAGTTTTAAGAGCACGGCGGAAGGTACCGAGGTCTTGGATTCTCCTTATCTCTGGGGGCAGTTGGTTCCAGAGGGTAGGTGCCCCCACAGAGAAGGCCCTCACCCTGGAGATCATCAGCCTACATTGTTTGGCTGATGGCACCCCAAGGAGGCCCTCTCTGTGGGAGCTCACGGGTCGGTGGGAGGTCACTGGTAGCAGCAGACGGTCTTGAAGATAACTAGGTCCTATGCCATGGAGCGTTTTAAAGGTGATAACCAACACCTTGAAGCGCACCCAGAAGACCACTGGGACCCAGTGCAGCTCACGCAGGAGGACTGTTGTATGGGAGCGCCAAGCAGCTCCCGTAAGTACCCGCGCAGCCACATTCTGGACCAGTTGGAGCCTCTGGGTGCCCCTCAAGGGGAGCCCCATGTAGAGAGTATTGCAGTAGTCCAGGTGCGAGGTGACATGGCTGTCTTTAGACGATCATATAACGGCCGTGGCCAGGGGGGCTTTTTATCAGGTTCACCTGATTGCCCAGTTGCGTCCCTTTCTGGACCGGGATGCCTTATGCACGGTCACTCATGCCCTCGTTATTTCCTGTCTGGACTACTGTAATGCTCTCTACATGGGGCTCCCCTTGAGGAGCACCTGGAGGCTCCAACTGGTCCAAAATGGGGCCGGGCAAGTGATTATGGGGGCGACTCGTCACTCCCATGTAACACCTCTCCTGCATGAGCTGCACTGGCTTCCAGTGCTTTTCCGGGGGCGTTTCAAGGTGCTGGTCATCACCTTTAAAGCGCTTCATGGCTTAGGACCTGGATATTTGCAGGACCGCCTTCTGCCACCGATTGCCTCCCACCGACCGATACGCTCCTACAGAGAGGGCCTCCTCAGGGTGCCGTCGGCCAAACAGTGAGAGCCTTCTCTATGGGGGCCCCTGCCCTATGGAACAAACTGCCCCCGGATATACAAAGGATCCTTGAGCTCCGTGCCTTCCGTCGTGCTCTGAAGACCCTGTTGTTTTATCAAGCCGGTCTGATGGACCAATGATTTTAAATGGGTTTTTAAAATGGTTTTTAGTTGGGGTTTTAATTGCGGCCAGATATTTGAATTATTTTAATTGGTTTTTAATTTTTGTCCTGTTATTGTTTTAGTATGGCTGTACACCGCCCTGAGTCCTTCGGGAGAAGGATGGTATAGAAATACAATAAAATAAATAAATAAATAAATAAACAAACAAACAGTTGCAGGAATTCAGTATGTCTAGTCTAGTGAAAAGGATTAAGGGTAACGTAATAGCAATGTATCAATATTTGTTGGGCTGCCACAGAGAAGAGGAGGTCCACCTATTTTCCAAAGTATTAGAAGGCAAGACAAGAAACAATGGATGGAAACTAATCAAGGAGAGAAACAACCTAGAACTAAGGAAAAATTTCCTAATGGTGAGGAATGGAACGTCTCCCCTTCAGAGATTGTGGGTGGTCCATCACTGGAGGCTTTCAAGAAGAGGCTGGACAGCCCCTTGTCTGGAATAATATAGGATCTCCTGCTTGAGCAGGGGGTTGGACTAGAAGACCTCCAAGATCCCTCCCAACCCTTTTATTCTATTTTAAGTTCTGTTATAGGTACAAATGTTTGGCATGCTAAATTCCTATTGGAGCACAGTGGTTTATACTGATCATGTGATTTATCATACTTAAACATTGGATTGTATACCCTGTGAAGACTTGGGTTCTTTTGTCTTAATAATGATCTGATAATTTATAAAGCAAGTTATGGTCTTTGGGAAATGACATCATAGCCATAGATGGTCAGCCATTAGAGCAAGTAACCCCTTTCCTTACCTGGGGTTGTTTTCTCTGAGCCTGAATCTTGGCTCCCTCATCATCCAAGGAGCTCAGTTAGAGGAAGGGCAGGAGGGAAAGTGGTGCTGAAATGAAAACCTCACAGCTCTCCAGCTTCCTCAGCCCCAATGATTAAAGTATCTGAGGCCCAGTTTTCCCCCATGTTCTTCCATCAATCTGATGTTTGGGGCTCCAGAGAGAAACACCAGCAGAACCAACCCAATCTCAGCCTCTGAGGAGGATCTTGGGGTGGGTAAAAGGACTCCAGCTGCTGCCCTCAGAGCTGATTTGGGAATTTACACAATTTCTGCTTTGTCTGAATTCAGAAAATATGGGCATTGGCATAAAATTCAATCTATGGAAACTGAGAGACTCTGAAAATTGTGGCTGTTGGAACAGAGAAAACTTCAATGAAAGACCAAACTTGGATTATGCAACTGACAAATCTTATTAGGCTTTGAGATCTGCCTGTTCCTTTTATAACTGGAGAAAGAAGTTAAAAAATTTGCTCCAGAATCTAATTGTGGTAAATTGTAGGGGTGATACAGTAATATGATTTACATTTTTATTGTTTTTTAATTTGTTTATTATTTTCCATTATTATGATACAATCTTGCTAATATTCTGTCTTTAATATTTTAAACACTGTCTAATTAACAAACTATTCTAATACATTCATGAGAATCAGGTTAGATAATATTTTGGATTTTATCTGACCCCAAACATAACACAGCTTTCTTCATTGCTTTTTCAGATCAGTCGTAAAATTGTTTCAGAGGCTCTGAGTGATAAAAGGAAATTCCCCTTTTTCCACCGGATGAATCCCAAAGAAGGGATCCAGTACCCAGCAATTGTCCCCCTGCTCCTCCATTTCAGATGGACCCTGATTGGCCTCTTTGCTTCAGACACAGAGAATGGAGAGAATTTCATGAGGATTTTTCCTCCTGTGCTTGTCAGGAGTGGAATTTGTGTGGTTATATCACAACTGTTCTCAACAACTGGATACACAACAGCCCTCAGGGATTCCCTCTCTAAGTGGAGACAAGTCAACGTCTTTGTTCACTTCATGGAATTTGATTCCATTTTGGACAGAATTCTTCCTTTCCATGAAACATTTATGCGTCTGCCAGGACCCATTGAAGGGAAAGTCTGGATCCTCACAAGTTTTGTAGGGTATAAAATGAACATGCATAGACTTTTCAAATACATCCATAGTATTTCGAACTTTGGTTATCTGCCAAAACAAAGGCCAATCGATTCTGCCTTTGAACCCCATTTCTTTCTGGAAGAAAAGTTTCAACATTATTATTTCCACTGTTCTCTTTCAAAGAACGTCTTTTCTGTCAAAGGCCGCAGAAGATGCACGCAGAAAGCCCCACTGGAGACCCAGGAGAAAGAGAACAGAAAAAGGATCCCAAATCACTACCATGATTACAGTCTGATGAAGACTCTGGCCCAGGCCTTGAATGCCGCTTATTCCTCCAGATTGAGGAGCAGAAGGAAGGAGGGAGAAAAGAGGTTGGGGTCTCCAAGGCTGCAGCCGTGGCAGGTATGGGGGTCCCGATATGGATCCATTAATCTTAAATCCTTTGGAGGAGGAATCCAGAGGAGAAGGAGGGGAACCAACTCAACAGATCTGGCCAATTCAATTACTCAGGGAATAATGGTTCCAAAGAGTAGATACCATGGCATTTTGATATTAAACTCTGCTCATTTGAAAAGAGTGAGAATCAAATAGAAATAGGAGATAGGCAGCATTAACTAACAGCCAACAAAGAAGCAGCTGGAACCTCTTCAGCGATGCTCCGTGTGAGGGACGGAGGCCTCCGGATGACCATGTGTCTCGGTCAAACCGGCTGCTTCCGTCTCCTCCAAAGGCTGAGAGAAGAGGGAGTCTGGCTTCAGACCATACAGTTAGGCTGATCTGCCCCCGGCCACTAGGTGGGGCTAGAGCAACAACAGTACAATAGATGCATGTTGTGGCATGACAACCTTTATAAATTTGGAGGAGACCCTGAGACTATCTAGCCCAACCCCTCCTCTCTGCAGGAATCCCAGTTAAAGCTTCTCTGACTGATGGCTGCTCAGTTTTTGCACTCAGATAATCCATGAAGAGGAGACTGAACTTCTCTGCTTTACTGGCTCAGCTCTAAAACAGCTCATCCTTTTATCATATTCTTTTCTCTCCTTCAGCTAAATTCTCCTCTCTTGTAACTGAATTCATTTTTCTGTGTCTGACACTCTGGAATAATAGTGAGCAGAACTTACACTCATGTGAAACGTGTGTCAGTGATTGGAAGAGGGCTGCATCCTCCCTTCTCCAACCGAGAGATTGTGTCAGTTGGAAAAGGGGCTCCCAGACTCCTCCTGATCTTCAGCTCTTCTCCTTCTTCTCTTTCCTCAAGGCTAAGAGCAGCTCCTTTGATCTCTTCCTTGGCTTATTTCCCCTTCCCTGAAGTTCACGTAGATTTTGTGCAAATTCTCCTCCAAGCCTGGTGTCTGTAAAGTGACCTGGTCCTTGAGTTGGGGTCTCCCCAAACCAGAATGTTCACTTCCTGAGATTTTTATGGCTGCATTTTTCTTCTTTCCATGAACATCTCCCTCCTGACTCAGATTCTGTTTCCACTTAACTATGATTTTGAGATCATTTTCACAAACATGCATGTCAAGTTTCGTATCCCTCATCATTCTTCCAGTTCCTCATTTATGTTCTTATATTGGACTCTATTGTTAGTCAAGTCCTAGTTGCTAAAACTCAGATATTTTTCTACTTCTTTTTATTCATGCACCTTTCTCTGTGTGGAAATCATAACTATTGTTTCTGGAAACTTGATATTCCACTTACTAAATTTTATTTTATTCAAAAAGGTAAAATGCAAGTTTTGGAAAATAAAACTATTACAAAGATAAAACAAAATTAGATGAAACTTTTTTTTATAAAATTGTGCACTAAAAACAGATAAAACTACATACATATATATTGTTCCTTAGTTGAACATTGACAGATGTACATTTCTGATGTACATTTGGATTGAACTACTTCTAATGATGTAAAACATGAAGCTGACGGTCCGAGCAACGTCCCATCAAGGAGCTGTGCTAGAGACTGGGGCACGAAAAGCTTAAGAGCAGCAGGGACATCGTAGCCTCCCTTTGGGCGGAAACAATTAAGAATGGTGCTGGCTGATCTTTGGCCCAGGGCAGCTGCCTGTTTCTTGAACCCTTGGCCTGAATGGCCACCCCCAGGGATTCGAAGGTGCTTCCCTGCTCCATTTTCTGGCCATTTAGATACCATGAATAAAGTTTTGGCCTTTTTGGTCTTTGTTTTCTCATCATTGATGCCCAGTTGATTGTAACTGCAGTCCTGGAGAAGGGCTCGCAAGGCTCTTTGAAGGCCTTCTGGTGTCCTGGAGAGGATCACAGGGGCATCTGCACAGAGCAGGAGGGCGATGCTCTGGTCACCTATTTTGGGGGGGGGGTGATTTGGTTTGTTTAGCCATTTTACCATGCCAAAGTTGAAAAAGTTGAAAAGCAGGGGGGAGGGGCAAAATGCCCCCCTTTAAGCCCCTTTTGAGTTTTAACTGACTTTGAGAGGAATCCCTGCATATCACATATGTAGGGCAGGTAATAGATGAAGAAGCCTGTGGTCAATTGAGGCAGCTTCCAGCTTCTCCCATAGCTTAGTCCTGGGAACCGGATCAGAGGCTGCCTTGAGATCTCTAAAGCAGGCGTAGAATGATGCAGCTCGATTTGATACGTATTTTCCAATCGGTTGATGAAGAACTAAGCACTGATCAGTAGTGCCTCTCCCCTCTCTAAACCCGGCTCTCTCTTCAGGGATCCAATTCTCAAGAGCCAGCCACTCTCCATCTGGAGGTGTTCTCCATCAGGATGACCAGGGAGAAGATTAGCCTGAAAACTTTCTTCTTGATCAACCCATGCTTTCTGGGAATCAACCTCTGGTTTTCAAAGAGTTTATGAATCATCTTTTTTTTCTCTGCTCATTTTATTTGTCGTCTGCTCTAGAATGTTTCCTATAATTGATCAATTGTGTTGATTATATTTTCTCTATGCTTTGTCAGTATATGATGGACAAATCTTTCTCAAACCTTTTCATTCACTTTTGAAGATAATGGCAGTATTTGTATCCTATTTAACCATATTTGGAGATGAGACAATTGTGGAAGAAAGATTCAATGTGGGATAAGAAAGAAAGTTCTCTGTTTTTCTAATTCCTGGATGTTCCCATTCTAGTTTCATCCCTTTCTGGAGAAGAATGAATTTTGGAATATTTCCAGCATTAAATTGTACTTGGACCAAAATGGAGAGATAACGGCAGATCTGGGCATCGGAATCTTCTTGGTTCTCCCCAATGAAGATGTCAAGAAAGAGTTTCTGGCGTATTTTGACAGACAGAGACTTACTGTCAACCAAGACGCTCTTTCACGGCTAAAGTTGCTCAATAAGGTAGGAGAAATTTTGGTATCTTTTCTCTGTTTTCCAAAGCCTGAGGTCCCATTTCAAGTGGGCAAAGCAGGGATGAACTGCTATCAGTTAGGCAAACCGGTAGTAAAAGATACTTTTAAAAAAATTCCGATCGTGGAGCACAGCTGTGATCATCAGAACATTTTTTTTTACTTTTTAAAGCATTTTTTTACTACGTATTTACCTGAACCAGTATTTTAAAAAATGCTTTAAAAAGGTAAAAAAAAAGCATTGGCCAAGCCCACCCAGTCATATGATCCCAAGCCATGCCCACAGAACTGGTAACAACAAATTTTACATTTCCCCACTGGGGCAAAGCCTGGAGTCTCCAGGGTGGTTGGCCTCCCATGCCAGGTGGTGTCATCTCACGGAAGTTCTTCAAGAGACGGGACCTAAGTGGAGTGGCTTTGCCACGTTTTATGGAAACCTTTCAAGATCTTACTGGTCAGAGGTTTCTTTCTTCATCACAGTTTAATTTCATAATTAGTTTAGTTTATTTTTAGTTTATTTGGATTTATATACCGCCCTTCTCCTTGCGGACTCAGGGCGGTGTACAGCCAATTAAGAACAACATATAAACATACACAAGTTAAAATTTCTTAAAATAATAATATAAATGGCCATAAAATTTAAAAATTAACATATTTAAAATACAACTCTAAAAATACTAAAATGTTATAGGGATCAGGCTAGGCCGGCGAGCTGAAAGAGATGGGTTTTTAAAGCCCGCCGAAAGGTTGGGAGGTCAGAGATTATTCTTAACTCTGGAGGCAGATCATTCCAGAGGGTGGGTGCTGCCACAGAGAAGGCTCTCCCCCTGGGGGTCGCCAGCCGGCATTGTCTGGCTGACGGCACCCTGAGGAGGCCCACTCTGTGGGAGCGAACCGGCCGGTGGGAGGCAATTGGCGGCAGAAGGCGGACCCGTAAGTACCCTGGCCCTAAGCCATGGAGCGCTTTAAAGGTGATTACCAACACCTTGAAACGCACCCGAAAGTCCACCGGCAGCCAATGCAGCTCGCGCAGGAGAGGTGTCACGTGGGAGCGTCCCGTCGCTCCCATAATCCCCCGCGCGGCCGCATTCTGCACCAGTTGGAGCCTCCGGGTGCACCCCAAGGGGAGCCCCATGTAGAGAGCATTACAGTAGTCCAGACGGGAAGTGACAAGAGCATGAGTGACCGTGCGTAGGGAGTCCCGATCTAGAAAGGGTCGCAGCTGGCGAATCAGGCGGACCTGATAAAAAGCCCCCCTGGCCACGGCCGTCATATGATCCTCTAAAGACAGCCGTGAGTCCAGGAGGACGCCCAAGTTGCGAACCCTTTCCGTGGGGGCCAATGACTCGCCCCCAATAACCAGCGATGGAGTCAGCTGGCTATATCGGGACGCCGGCAGCCACAGCCACTCGGTCTTGGAGGGGTTGAGTCGAAGCCTGTTTCTCCCCATCCAGACCCGCACAGCTTCAAGGCACTGGGACATCACTTCCACGGCATCGTTGGGGTGGTCTGGGGTGGAAATGTACAGCTGAGTATCATCAGCGTACTGATGGAACTCCACCCCAAAACCACGGATGATCTCACCCAGCGGCTTTACATAAATGTTGAACAGGAGGGGCGAGAGGACCGACCCTTGTGGCACCCCACACACTAGGCGCCTCGGGGTCGACCGCTGCCCCCCTGTCAACACAGATTGCGACCGGTTGGAGAGGTAGGAGGAGAACCACCGTAAGACGGTGCCCCCCAGTCCCTCCAACCGGCGCAATATGATACCATGGTCGATGGTATCAAAAGCCGCTGAGAGGTCTAACAGCACCAGGATAGAGGAGTACCCCCTACCCCGGGCCCTCCAGAGATCATCCACCAACGCGACCAATGCCGTTTCGGTGCTGTACCCAGACCTGAAGCCGGACTGGAGCGGGTCTAAATAGACGGCTTCATCCAGGTATCGGGGGAGCTGCCACGCCACCACACTCTCAACAACCTTCGCCAGGAAGGGAAGGTTGGAGACAGGACGGTAGTTTGCTAAAACAGCTGGGTCCAGGGAGGGCTTCTTGAGGAGGGGCCTCACCACCGCCTCTTTCAAGGCAGGCGGAAGGACACCCTCACTCAAAGAAGCGTTTATAATCTCCTGGAGCCAGCCTCGTGTAACCTCCCGGGAGGCCAGCACCAACCAGGAGGGACACGGGTCCAGTAAACATGTGGTTGCGTTCAGTCTTCCCAGAATCCTGTCCACGTCCTCGGGAGCCACAGGATCGAACTCAGCCCAGATAACACTCTCAAGACCTGGCTCAGTCACCCCGCCTGAACCCACCCAGTCGGCGGCCAGGTCGTCCCGAATCTGAGTTATTTTATCATCCAGATATTGAACAAAATCCTCAGCACGTCCCTGTAAGGGATCCTCCCGCGCTCCCGAATGGAGGAGGGAGCGGGTCATCCTAAACAGGGCGGCTGGGCGATTATCTGATGACGCGATAAGAGCGGCAAAGTAATTAGACTTGGCCGTTTTTATCGCCACTAAGTAAGTCTTAATATGAGCTCTTACTAGTGTCAAGTCAGATTCGGAGCGGCTGGCCCTCCAACCACTCTCTAGGCGTCTTTTCCGGCGCTTCATCTCCCTCAGCTCCTCGGTGAACCAAGGAGCTAAGTTGGTTCGGCACCGGGTCAGAGGCCGCAAAGGCACGACACGGTCCAAGGCCCCACCGGCCGCTCTATTCCAGGCAGCCACCAGGTCCTCGGCCGAGTCGTGTGTCAGTGTCTCAGGGAATGGCCCAAGCTCCGTCTGGAACCTATCAGGATCCATCAGGCGCCTGGGGCGGAACCATCTGGTCGGTTCCGCCTCCCTGCGGTGGGGTACAGCGGTCAGAAAGTCGAGCCGAAGGAGCGAGTGGTCAGTCCATGACAAGGGTTCTAAGCCTATATCCCCAATATCAAGACCACTCAACCACTGTCCAGAGACAAAAACTAGGTCCAGGGTGTGTCCACCAATGTGAGTTGGGCCCTGAATTACCTGGGTCAGGTCCATGGCCGTCATGGAAGCCATGAACTCCCGAGCTATCTCAGATGTTTCGCCGATAGATGGCAGATTGAAATCCCCCATGACCATAAGCCTGGGGGTGCCAATCACCACATCGGCTACAACATTGAGGAGCTCGGGCAGGGTCGTTGCCACGCGGCAGGGAGCCAGGTACGTGACTAACAAACCCATCTGCCCACCAGGACCCCACCTCACGAAGGAAATATCTCTTCTGCTTTTTAGTTTGGATATGTGCTGCTAAGTTTACCTTTCTAGGAACATCTGAGATCTTGGAAACTTGATGAATTGTTTCAGGTCCACCTTCTGAAAGACCTTGCAATTCATTGTTTATTGGCCTCCCTTGAGGATCACTGAGGTGTCACTGGGCCATAATCTGGTGCTGTGGATAGTTATGGGGGAGAATTCATTACACAAATTGTCTGCCAGTCATGTAGATCAATCAATCAATCAGAATAGAATAGAATAGAATAGAGCTGGAAGGGACCTTGGAGGTCTTTTAATCCTACCTCCTACAACCTATAATATTTCAGAGAAGTGACTGTCCAGTCTCTTCTTAAAAACCTCCAATGTTGAAGCATCCACAACTTCTGGAGGCCAGCTGTTCCACTGGCTAATTCCTCTCACTGATAGGAAGTTTCTCCTTAATTCCAGGTTGCTTTCAGATGTTACAGGATACTGTAGGTATCCTCCAAATCCAGGATATTAACTGCCATGTGGCAGGACTCAAGATGTTTGCCTAAAAAGATTATATGATTCATTATTAACCTTTAATAATGTAGGTTCCTATGAAGATTCTACAAATTACACTGGAAATAATTAACACTGTAGAATTTTGCTCAATTTAATATATCTGGCTACATTTCTTTAAGAAATCTTTCTTATACTCTTTTTAATGAAATCTTTAATAAATACTTCTTGGAAAATGTTGCTTGTATCAGCTGTTATCCAAAGAAGGCATTTCTTGTACGATAAAAGGACAGAATATTAAGGAAAGTTGCTTTTTTGTTTTCTCAGATACAAAAAAATGCACCAAGTGCCCAGATGATAAATACCCAAATGAGGACAGAGTCCAATGTATCCACAAAGTTATAACCTTCCTGTCTTATGAAGAACTTCTGGGCATCACCCTGGCCTCTTTTGCCCTATTCTTCTTTCTAACAACAGGCCTTGTTTTAATCATCTTCATTAAATACCGAGAAACTCCCCTTGTCAAAGCCAACAACCGGGATCTCTCCTACATCCTCCTAGTCTCCCTCCTGCTTTGCTTCTTGTCTTCTCCTCTCTTCATTGGGCAACCAAGGAAAGCCACCTGCCTTCTCCGACAAATGGTTTTCAGTATCATCTTCTCAGTTGCTGTTTCTTCTCTCTTGGCCAAAACCATCACAGTGGTGCTGGCTTTCCTGGCCACAAAACCAGGAAACCGAGTGAAGAGATGGTTGGGGAAGAGCTTGGCCAACTCCATCATCCTTTCTTCTTCTGCTGTGCAAGTTACCATCTGCTCCACTTGGCTGGGAGTTTCTCCCCCTTTCCCTGACTCTGACCTGCACTCCCAGCCTGGAGAGATCATCCTGCAATGCAACGAAGGGGCCGTTGTCATGTTCTACGTCACCCTCAGCTACATGGGCTTCCAGGCTGCCATCTGCTTCACGGTGGCTTTCCTGGCCAGGAATCTGCCTGGGGCCTTCAACGAAGCCAAGCTGATCACCTTCAGCATGCTGGTCTTCTGCAGTGTCTGGATGACTTTTGTGCCCACCTACCTGAGCACCAAAGGGAAATCCATGGTGGCTGTGCAGGTCTTCTCCATCCTGGCCTCCAGTGCTGGTCTGCTGGGCTGCATCTTCATCCCCAAGTGCTACATTATCCTTCTGAGGCCAGACCTCAACACAAAGGAGCAGCTCACAGCCAGAATAAATGTAAAAACATGAGACGTAATCTATTAGAATATTTAAAGAATGGTAAAAGTTCCTTTTATTTGAAAGAAGGCAGTAATTATTCCCACTTAAATAGTTTGTTTTGAAATGGGAAATGAATGACTGGAATTATTGCATTATTCATCCCAATAAATCTAGCTAAAGAGAAATCTGTGAAAGTCATTCATAGGAATTTTTAAATGTTTGCAGCTCCTAAGAATCAGACATCTTTTAATTTGAGCAAATATGCCTACTGTCAGTGGCTGAAAATATAGATGTGTAGAAAGAGAAGTAGGAAAAGAGGTAAGATGGTAGCTGTAGGACCCATCCTCCAAGTGTTATACCATCATCTCATCTTCATGAGAATCCTTGTTCACCAAGTCAGGTGGGGGGTGGGTGTCCCTGAAGTCTATCTCACTGAGAGACCCCATCAGCACCTCTTTCCCGCAGCTGCCCCTCCCCTGGGAAAGAGGGCTTTCTAAGGGATCCTGCATCCTCCCCCCACCGTCCCTTTATTGGGTGATAAGGACCCCTCCGACAGCTGGATCTAATCCCCTCCTCCCAACATGCGGGGCTGCAATCTCAGCAAAGGAAATTGCGAAGTGAAACCCCCAGCAGAGAGGGATCCACTGCCCGGGAGAATAACTTCTCCGTCGCCTCCCTCCTCCTCGCCTGCCCAGCTGTCCGCCTCTTGCGGGGAGGCATCGGGTGAAGCTGCCACTTAGACTCCAGCGTCCCAGAGGCCTCCCCGCCCCGGTCCCCCAGGCAGCCCCCTTTGGCGGAGCTCCTGCAGCCTCTGAGCTCCGACAGGGCCAGGAGGGGAGAGGCGCAGAGCCGCCCACTTAGCCCTTCGACCCCGCAGCTGGGTTGGGAGAAGGCGATGCAGGCGGCCGCTCCTCCGCTGCTTCCTCGCCCACTGCGCTTCCTGAAGGGGCTCTCAGCCAGCCTGGGGGGGCTCCTGGGGGGCCAAGGGGGGTGGGGGGCGGGGAGGGGGCTCCAGCCGATAGGACGAGGGCGCAGAAAACAAAAATGTCAAAAGAAAAAGAAATAAGGAGACAAAAAGGAGGGGGATGGGAGTAGCAGCCCCCCCCTCTTAATTGGCTTCCAAAGATTCGCTGAGCAAGGCTGTGGGGGGAGGAGGAATTGGGGTCTTTGGAAGGTGTGAGGCTCCTTCTTGGGTGCAACCGAAGCCAAAGTGGCCCAGAAAAGCCGTGACGTCAGCCGAGCAGCTCCGCCTGGTCTTCCCCCGAGGGGATGGGGCCCTTCTTGAGGGGGGGGGGTTGCAGAAATGCCCCTCCCTTGGCTGCCCTCTGCAGCTCCCTCCGGAGTGAGAGTCGGCCTTCCGTGTCCCCTGCGGCTCTCCTGGGCCCCCATCTTCATCTGCGGGGAGTCCAGGCTGTCTCTGCCACTCAAGGCATTTCTGTCCGATTCTTCTGCGCTGTGCTTGAAGGCGGTCAGGTCCGACTCGGCGGTTGCTCCTGGGCGCTTCCCTACCCGGGCAGAGCCAGACCTCCCAGGAAGCCATGGCGCCCTGCCTGGAGCTTTGGGGGGGGGGGGACAGAGCAGGCTGCTCACTCTTCCTGCACGGAGGCGGCCTGAGGCAGCCCATTGGTCCAAGAAGCAGCCTAGGAATGGAGAGATTCCGGGTTTGAATCCCACCAACTGGGGGGCTGTGGGCCAATCGCTGATTGCAAAGGTTAACTGTCAGCCTTTGCCCCCCCCCCCCGTGATCAAGACACAACCCTCCCCATTAATGGACTAGCAAGAGCAATGGGTGAATCCCGCCGTCTTCCCTTCTCTGGATCTGGATCTTCCCAATCCCCGACTGAAGGTTTCCCTCTGGGAGGGGAAGAAGAAGGGCAGAAGGCGCCACCCAGGCGGGGCTTCCTTTGCCACAATGCAGGTGAGGAGCCACACCAGCAACACACACACACACACACACACACACACACCCCGAGCTTCACACCCTTGCCCTGCACTGCCCCCCCCCCAGCTGTTCTTGGGAGAGGAGCCGCAGTAGGATAGGATAGGATAGGATAGGATACTTTTATTTTTATACCGCCCCTCTCCCGAAGGACTCAGGGTGGTGTACAGTCAGGTAAAAACACAATACAAATATCACAATTTAAATTTAAAAATTACTAAACATATTAAATTTAAGGCCGAAATGAGCTAAAAACCCAGAAATTTAAAAGCTCCAAAAATTAAAACTCAATTAGGAAGCCAGCCCTGCCTGCCGGAAGAGCAGGGTCTTAAGAGCCCAGCGGAAAACTCGGAGGTCAGTGATCTTGCATATGTCCAGGGGCAGCTCATCCCAAAGGCAGCTTCCACCTGCGTCGCCCCTTCGACCTCCCACCCACGGAGAAGAAATAGGAGTTTCTGTGCTGGAGTCTCTTATTGATTCTGAAGAAGAAATTTCCAGCCACCTTTGAAATGGAGCAGTTGGGAATGAGCCAGGACAGCCCAGCCAACGTCTTAGGACCTGTGCTGAGAAAGCTGCCTGCCATGTTATAATAATTCTTGGAAGGGAAAGTCCCAGCATGAACTTTTTCCTTCGGGAAATCGGAAGATAGGTTTTGGGGTGGGTGAGGACATCTCTGGGCTTCCTCTGGAAGGGAGACTTCCTGCTGCCCTCCATCCTTTCCACCCCCCCGCCCCCCACCCAAAAAACAAGGCAAAGGGCCAACGGTGGAGGAGAAGATATTCTGGGCAAGGGAGGATGGGCTTGGATCTCTCTTGTTGTTAATCTTCATTTTAAATTGCTCCCTTGCTCAGTTTCTCTTCCAAACCTTTGCAGAGCTCCTCCTTTTCTGCAGTGAGTTGGACATTGTTCACCGTAAGCTCCTTGCTCTTCAGCTGGAGCCCCTCTTTTTCTGACCACAGCCTTGAAATTTCCATGGTCTTCCTGTAAATTATGAAGGACAGAGAGAAATTGGCCTCCTGGCTTTTTTGACATGAAACTTTTTCTTAAATTAAGAAATATGAAACATAATTGTGTGTTTTGTGTCTCTGTGTTTAGCAATTTAGTTATTGTATTTCTGGTGTAACCATCAGCAGTTTCTCCTTTCAGGAAAGGATGCTTCAACCATTTATGGGGTATATTAGAAAGAGTAAAAGTGACAAAGGAGTAAAGTTTCATGGACTTGAGCTGAACCTGGACTCTTCTACAGCACAGTATTCTACTTAGGGTCCTATTTCCCATCCCTAAAAGATTTCAGATTGCAGGATCCAATCTGGGTCGGTCACCAGGATCAGAGTTTCCGCGTTTCCTTCCGCGTTTCCTTCCGAGGGTTAACTCATCTCTCTACCAGAATGTCTGCTCTGGGCTCTTCTATTCATAGTATTTATGTGGTGCCTGGTTGCACGTGGCTTTTCATTGGTTGATTCGGGTGTTGATGGCCAACTATTAAGTCGTTGGCTGCTGATTCCTTAGTTCCTAAGTACCTGATACACTGGTGGTAAATCAGCACTCCTGCTGACTGACAAAGGGCCCGTTTCCCAGGCTTCAATCATTTCCCTGGCTATTTTTGTACCTGCTCCACCAACAATCTTAGTAGCTGCGGAATTGAATGCATGTTCCCATTCGTTGCAAAGTGAGGCTACCATTGAGTTCAGGTCTCCTTGTCTGACTGCTCCCTTGATGTTCTTGCAATTTTGGTGGTTAGCTTCCTCCCAGTCTGTCCTACATGTCACAGGGGCAATCCATGCAGCGGATCCGGTAGATTAATTAGAAGTGTCTCCCAGCTGCAAGCAGACTTTGCAATGCGTGATTTGCCCTCACATGGTAGCCTCTAGATGGTGTGCGATGCCCACTTGCAGATCTCGGAAGCTGCGTGTCAACTCTGAAGCGAGCCTGGCTGAAGCGTCTTTTGCTGCCTCATAGTTGCCACGAACTCTGAAAGGGGGAAGGGAAGGGGAAGTAGATCGACTGACTGCAGTCAAAACAAAAAGTTTTCTTGTGGGAACCAAGGTCATCCTAACAGGTGGCAGTTGAAGGAGGGGAGGAGTGACCAAGCAGCCTGCCAGCTGCTTACATTGGACAATGTGACCGGTGGCATCTGGGGAGGGAACCATTTGTTCCTTTAATTAGGCAAAAATCCCCGGGAACATTTAGAGTTGGTTTTCACTGGCTGTGCCGAAAGGATGTATCCAATAAACATGTTCTTTGAGGAAGCTACCTGCCTCGGAGTTCTGCTTTTGGCAGATGAATTACTCGGAAGGCTGACATTAAAGTGTCCTGGCAGGAAGGACCACAACTGCAATAGAACAGAGTCCCAAGGGGTGTATCCATGACTTTCACTCCCCTCCTTCTCTCCAGCCTCTCTTCTCCACATGGACCCCAGAAGCAGCTCAGGATCCCAAAGGGAGAAGTTGCTTCTCCCCGTAACTGTCACCGCCTGTGTTTTTGAGCTCTCTTCTGCTCAATCTCTTAGCTTCACAGGGTCTCAACATAGGGCTTGCTGGAGCATCAGGAAAGAATATCAGGGAGCATTTCTCATAACTAGCCATGCTATGCTTACAGCTATTTTTATTATCATATCTGTTTCCTTAACACCACCTGCCATATTCCAGATGGCCAGCAGGTGGCAGGCCATTTCAATGCCATAAGACTTAAAGCAAAGGGTTTCATTTACCTTGATGGGCTTTGCACCCCGTTTTGCCTCCAGTGAGATAAGGGGGTTCAGAGCCCAACTCCACCTCCCGTTTCCCCCTTCTGTACCCCCATTAATGTTATTTACCTGAAACTTAAGGCCTGCCGCACTCCAAGTGGCCACGAGAGGGCAGGCTATTATTGCTGTGCAGGTTCCCATAGACTTTTAAAAGTGGAGCCCCCCTCTCCCCCCCTTGAGAAAACGATCTGTCTCAAGATCCCGTCGATCCTTTTGGCTCAGGCAGTGGAACTTCCCGCCGGTTCCCTCTCTCCGCAAAGCGAAGGGATCGCAGAAAGGCTGCCTGGCCCAGAATGGGGCTGCCTCCAACTTCGGAATTGGGAGGATCCAGAAAGAACAGGGGGTCCAATGGGAATTCTCCCTTTTTGAGCGTCATCGGTCTCCGGGCAGACTTTCCCTTGACTTCACCCAATGCAGGAGAGAGTTCCGCTCGGTTCCTCAGGCCAAGATCCCCCCTCCCACTTTCTCCGCTTCTCTCTCCTCCCCGCAGAACTGGCTCTCCTCCTTCAGGTGAAGCCCCCAAGGACTCTGCCCGGAGACCGATGACGCTCAAGCAGGGAGGATTCCCATTGGTGCTGCCGCTTCTTCCGGCCCTTCCTCCCCCCAAAGTCCAAGATCAACGCTTCCTCCCCCCAAATGCAGAACCGGGGATTCCTCCTCTGGGGCTGGAAGCAGTGGTGAAGTTCAAATCCCCCCCCCCGTTCTGTGGGCGTGGCAAGGGAAGGATACTGCAACATCCCCATTCCCTCCCCACTCTGGGGCCAGGCAGAGGTGGAATCTGCCGGTTCTCCAAACTGCTCCAAATCTCCATTCCACCCCTGGCTGGAAGCATCTGACACAGACGCCCATTTCATTCCCCAGAGGCAGATGCTGCCAAGGAAGAGTTCCTGCACTGGATGCCAAGGGGGGAGGGGAAGCCCCGCAGCCGGCCAGGACTTGGGGGTCCCAGACACCCCCCAATCCGAAGGGAAGCTCAATCAGGAAGAGGCGGAGGGGATCTGCAGGCTCACCCTCCTTTCCCGGGGAAATCCTCCGCTCGGCTCTCTCGGGAAAGGCGCAGCTTCGCTTTACGATTTCCTTCCTTGAAACTGGCGTCTCTCTTGCTCGGAATGACTGTAGGAAGCGGCTCCTTCCGATTCTCCGCCCCTCAACCCCAAATGGGAAGGAACCGCCCCCCCCCTCCCTCTTTCTGGGGGTCAGGAAGAAGTTTTGCCAGTATAAAAGTGCAGATGGAGAGTGGAATTGGGGTGAGGTTTTTTCGCCCCAGGAATTTGCATATTGAGGCTGTGCAACAAGAAGCGCTCCTAAAATAAATGGATCTTTTTATTATTATTATCATTTTTATTAAGATTATCATGGCATAAAATAGAAAATAAAGGTAATAAAGAAAAGGGAAAGAGAAAGGAGAAGGATGGAGTAAAGGGGAAAAGGAAAGAAGAGAAGAGAAGGAAGGGAAGGAAGGGAAGGGAAGGGTCCACACACACACACACACACACACACACACACACACACACACACGCTTGGTCGATGGGAGTGCCCCTGTTATGTCCTTATAAGGACATCCGTCGGGGGATTGGTAGATTCCACCGGCGGGAAGTTTAAATGTTTGTCATTGGCCGGTGGGCATGCCTGAGCAGGATATAAGGAGGCTCAGCAGCCCAGCCGGCGTTCAGTTTTTACTCATCCTAATAAAGGTTCTGAACGGACAGCTGAGTCGCGTTTCTTTCCAGCGCCGAGCAAACACTGGCGACGAAGGACTGAAGAAGAACCGACGACCTGCAACACAACGCTACCGCCTCAGGAGCTGAATCACCGAGCTAAGTCACTGAACCATGTCTGGACCACAAATTTCCTTGGCTCCATTCAATCCAAGCCAGGAAAAATGGAAGTCCTTCATGGTGAGATTCAGACAATTCCTGGCGGGCAGCGGCTTCACAGAACTAGACGACAACAGGAAGAGGGCTCTCTTCCTGGCTCACTGCGGATCCGAAGTCCTGGAGATGGCGATGGACCTCGTGGCACCCAGGGACATCGAGCAGATGCCATGGTCCGAGCTCCAAGACGTCCTCCAGGAGCACTACGCGCCCACGAGCACCCCCCTAGCCAACCGTTTTGAATTCCACCAAAGGAATCAGAACGAAGGGGAAACGTTCAAGGACTTCGTATCGGCGCTCCGGAAGATCGCGGCCAGCTGTGAGTTTGAGAATGTGGACGTCCAGCTAAGAGACCGGATCGTATTCGGCATGAGGGACTGCTCAGTCCAGAAAAAGTTCCTCAGCCGGAAAAAGATCTCTCTAAAGGACGTCATAGAAGAAGCAACCGCGGCGGAGACGTCCGACAGAGCGGCAGCAGCTATGAGACGCTCAAAAGGGATCTATAAGATCCACAGAGAACAGCCACAGTCATCCGAGGACCTCTCCACGTGCTCGGAGTCCGAAGGGGAAATGGCCGTCCACAAGGTCACGAGGCCCCAAAGGCGGGAAAGTCAACAAGATGGCACCCGAGAGGACAGATGCGCCAGCTGCAAGGGAGATCACCCTCGCGCCAGATGTCGCTGGCGAGATGCAACCTGCCGCCGATGCGGACGAAAAGGCCACATCGCCGAGGCCTGCAGGGCGGCAGAACCAACTTTTGAGAGGCAGAGACCTGGAGACCGCGAATACCAGAGGCCATCCAGACGGTCCCAGCAACCGAGGCGACAGGACGAGCGGCAAGCAAACGGCCGGCAGGTCAACAAAACGACCATCGCCAACACCGCAGCCGAGGGAGCCGAAAAATTCCACGTGACCGTCCACGTGGACGGGGCACCATGCCCCATGGAGATAGACTCTGGCTCACCCTTCTCCATTATCGCCTGGCAGAACCTCAAAAGACTCCAGCCCAACATTTCGAAGGGTCAACTGAAGCCAAGCCAAGCGAAGCTGGTGGATTTTGGCGGTCACCCCATCGGCATCCTGGGTCGCACGAACATCAGGGTGACATACAAAGAGTTCAGCGGAGACCTCCCCATCGTCGTCGTCAGGGACGCCCGACCGACCCTACTGGGAGTGGAGTGGTTCAGGCCACTAGGGCTCACAATCGGAGGAATTAATCAGATTAGGAATAGTCAGCTCGACGAACTCCTAGAAGACTTCCAGGACGTCTTCGACGGGAGCTTAGGTAAATTCCTGGGGAAACCCATATCCCTAAATTTAGATCCTAAAATCAACCCGATTCGACTTAAGCCCCGCAGAGTCCCATTTGCCCTTAGACCTAAAGTGGATGCACAATTGGACAAGCTAATCGCCCAGGGCATCCTTGAACCGATCGATCACGCGGCATGGGAGACGCCAATTGTGACCCCCATGAAGCCAGATGGATCAGTGCGCATCTGCGCTGACTATAAGTGCACCATCAACCGTGCGTTACAGCAGAGCGCATATCCGGTGCCAGTAGTGCAACACCTGTTGCACTCACTGGGCAAAGGATCAATATTTGCCAAACTGGACCTGGCGCAGGCTTACCAGCAACTGCCAGTGGACCAGACAACTGCGGAGGCACAAACAATTGTCACGCACCGGGGCGCATTTAAATGCAACAGACTCCAATTCGGGGTCAGTGCCGCCCCGGGAATCTTTCAATCGATGATGGAACGCCTTCTCCAAGGCATTCCAGGGGTGGTGCCCTACTTCGATGACGTCCTAATCTCAGGGACTTCGGAATCCCAACTAATGGAACGGCTCAGGCTTGCCCTACAGCGGTTCCAGGCGAAGGGACTACGGGTCCGACGGGACAAGTGCGTGATCAGGGTCAGGGAAGTCGAGTTCCTGGGCTATTTAATTGATGGCCAGGGCATCCACCCCACCAAAGACAAAGTACGGGCTGTACACGAGGCTCCAGCCCCAAAAAACAAAACGGAGCTTCAGGCTTTTCTGGGATTACTTAACTTTTATAGTGTATTCCTACAACAGAAAGCCACCGTCGCTGAACCACTGCACCGACTCCTAGGGAAGGCGGCACCCTGGAAGTGGGGGAGCGCAGAGGAGGAAGCCTTCCGGAACGCCAAAAGACTCCTGTCCTCCGACAGCCTCCTCATCCAGTACAACGGGGAGCTACCGCTAACCTTAACCTGCGACGCCTCACCCTACGGGGTCGGGGCCGTCCTAAGCCACCAACTCCCGAATGGAGAAGAAGCGCCAATCGCATTCTTCTCCAAAACCATGTCACCAGCTGAGAGGAACTACGGCCAAATAGACAAGGAAGCGCTAGCGATTGTGGCGGGCGTTAAGCGTTTCCATGAATACGTATACGGCAGAGCGTTTACCATCATAACAGACCACAAACCGCTACTTGGCCTCCTCGCGGGAGACAAACCCACCCCAACTTTCATGTCACCCAGGATGACACGCTGGGCCATCTTCCTGTCGGGCTACAATTATCACCTAGCCCACCGGCCGGGTAAAGTCATTGGAAATGCCGACGGCCTCAGCAGGTGCCCGCTGAACGAACGGATCGAAGATCCAGCACCCACACTCGGACTCCACCACATCGATAATGACGAGTCCAGTCCGGTGTCCTCGTCCACGGTCGCACAGCACACCGCAAAGGACAGAATCCTCAGACAAGTGCTGTCCTGGGTATTACGGGGATGGCCAGAAGACGCCCAGAGGGAGGAGATGACCCCATTCCAGAGAAGACGGCACGAACTCACTACGATGCAAGGCTGCCTCCTCTGGGGCGACCGCGTGGTCATTCCCACCTCGCTCCAAAAACGGACCTTACAAACCCTCCACTGCGGTCACCCGGGGATCGTGAGGATGAAGGCCCTAGCACGGAGTTACGTCTGGTGGCCCGCCTTAGACAAAGACATCGAGGCGTGGATTGCCAGATGTGACCCGTGCCAGGAAACGAGACCAGCACCACCGCAAGCGAAACCGTCAGAATGGGAACCACCATCCGGACCCTGGTCGAGAATCCACATCGACTTCGCCGGGCCGATGAACGGTAAATCCCTCCTGATCGTGGTGGACGCATTCTCCAAATGGCTCGAAGTCATAGCCATGCCCTCCACCACAACGGAAGCCACCATCCGCGCCCTGCGACGTCTATTCGCCACGCACGGCCTACCGGACACCCTCGTCTCCGACAACGGTCCACAGCTGACAGCAAAGGCGATGGAAGAGTTCCTGGCAGGCCACGGCATTAGGCACGCGCTGACCGCCCCGTACAGACCGGCCGGAAACGGACAGGCCGAGAAAATGGTGAGGCTCACGAAAGAGACACTAACCAGAATGGGAAATGGGGACTGGCAAGAACAAATCGACCAGTTCCTATTGACCCAACACATCACCCCTCACACGACAACAAGAAAGAGCCCGGCGGAGCTACTGATGGGACGGAAACTGCGCTCGCCGCTAGATCGCCTGCACCCGCTCTACAATCCCAAGGACAGGCCGAACAAAACCCCGCCACCGAGGAACTTCGTGTGCGGCGATTTGATCTTCGCGCTAAACTTCCAGGGCGACCCCAAATGGCTCAAGGGCCAAATCATGCGAGTGACCGGCCCAAAGTCCTACGAAGTCGAGCTGGACGACGGCCGCATCTGCAGGCGACACATCGACCAGCTCCGGAAAAGGTGGAGGGGAATTGAGGAGCTCGAGGAAAACCACCCAGACGAGGTAGGCCTACCCCACCCCGACAGGGCAGGCCAACACCGACCTGACAGGGCAGACCAACCACACCCAGAAGAGGAGGACCTCCCACCACTCGAGGCGGACGACCAGCCCATTCCCAACCGGGAAAGGTGCCGCCGACCCAGCAGGGGAGGACAACAACAACCACCACCCGGGGGCCAACACACCGGGAACTTTCCCACACCCCCTGACCCGGGGGCATTCCGGACACCGGACGAGACTCCAGGAGGCTTACCGCGAGGCAGACGACCGTTTCCCGACTGCGGCGACTGGAGCGGTACCGAGGACCACCGGACCTACGGCGGCGCGACCAGAGGGCGGCCCGAGGAGATGACTTCGACTCCTGCCGGAGACACCAGGGCAGACCCCGCGCACGCGACGGCGGAGGCCGGAGAACCCCGGACGGAAGGACAGGAGCCACCCGGGGCTCGACCCGTCCGGAGTTGCATAAACCCACCCACGGGGCCGCGAAGGTCCAATAGAACTGTCAGGCGTCCCGCCTACCTGCGTGAATACGTAGTAGCGCACACGGACTGACGAACTAAGGACTAGGAGGGGAGGGGTGTTATGTCCTTATAAGGACATCCGTCGGGGGATTGGTAGATTCCACCGGCGGGAAGTTTAAATGTTTGTCATTGGCCGGTGGGCATGCCTGAGCAGGATATAAGGAGGCTCAGCAGCCCAGCCGGCGTTCAGTTTTTACTCATCCTAATAAAGGTTCTGAACGGACAGCTGAGTCGCGTTTCTTTCCAGCGCCGAGCAAACAGCCCCTCCCCCAACCTGTGGGGTTTTCGGACCGACCGCAAATCACAGCCCGGTTTTGGGTTCAGGCATCGCTGTTGGGAATATCGGGGGAGGGGGGGAGAAGGAGGGGGAAGCGGGAATCCCTGGCTCGGAGTCGTGAAGAGAGCAAAGGAAGGGGAGGGTCCCGTCTAGGGCTGCCATGAGCCCCCCCTTGAGTTGCAGCCCCCCCCCAATGCCGAATGGATCCCCCCTCCCCATTTCCCCGCTTCTCTGTCTGCAGCGAACTCCCTCCTCCTTCAGGTGAAGCCCCCAAGGACTCTCCCCCTCCCCCCACCCTCTTCCCGGGGGAATCCTCCGCTGGCTCCCTCGGGAAAGGCGCGATTTCCTTCCTTCAAACGTGGCTCTCTCTCTCTCTCTCTCTCTCTCAGAACGTCTGGACTTTGTGGCAGAATCTCCCTCTTCCTTCCTTCCTTCCTTCCTCCCTCCCTCCCTCCCTCCCTTCTTTCTTTCTTTCTTTCTTTCTTTCTTTCTTTCTTTCTTCTTTCTTTCTTTCTTTCTTTCTTTCTTTCTTATTGGTACCCAGTGGATTCAGTGGTCGAATTCAAATTTTTTACTACCGGTTCTGTGGGCGAAGCTTGGTAGGTGTGCAGTGGCTTCGTTTGCGTGGCTTGGTGGTCGTGGCAGGGAGAGGATACTGCAAAATCTCCATTTCCTCCCCACTCCTGGGGAAAAGATACTGCAAAATCCCCATTCCCACCCCACTCTGGGGCCAGCCAAAGGTGGCATTTGCCGATTGTCCGAACTATTCAATATTTCCGCTACCGGTTCTCCAGAACCTGTCAGAACCCGCTGAATTGCACCCCTGAGTTGATTGCTCATTGGTTGCAAGAGGAATTGACTGACAAACCAGAACTGACCCGCTAGCTTGTTCCCTGAGCTTGAAATTTTGTGCTGAGAGTGACTGGCCCATAGTCGTCCAGCTGTTGTGGCCCGTTCGCGGCCTGTGCAGCTAGTAGCTGATTCAGACAGCGAGGAGGCTGGTGTGGTGCTGTGTGGCTGGCTCTGGAGTCGGACAGTGAGGAGGCTGGAGAAGATGTGGTGCCAGAGATGTGGCAAGGTTGTAGTGGCCCCTGCAAAGACCAGCTCCATATTTTTATAAGCTCTCATGCATACCCAATTCCTGATCCTTATAGAAACAAAGTAAGTTTTTTTAAAGACTCGGTAAATGTTTCTCACATTAAAAGAATCCTCTTCCTTTTATGATCGTTCTGTTTTAGTGACTGAATTATTCTGAATCCCCTTTTGTGGCCAGAGAAATATTAGTCCTTCTACAAATAATGGTTTGTTTGTGACTCTTAACTCTGGTGGAGAACTAGCTCCCTCCCACCTTCTCCGCTCTCATTAAAATGTCAAGGTGATGGGTAACTATCAGGTGCCTCTGGTTTTGGATCGTGTTGGCTTGAGACTCAGTCAACTTGTGGAGACAAAGAAGATTAAATTGAGGGGAAAAAGAGGATTTTTATTCTTTCTATTCAGGATGATATAAGAATAACATGAGCAATTTTCGTAAAGGAGCTTCTCTATCAGTGACTTTAATATAGCATGGTGTATATTTGCCATACAAATGGTGGGTAAGGATCCCCAGTGCCTGCACAATCTCACACTTGGCCACAACCTCCCTGACAACTATCAGAATCCACTTGGCCCTTCAGAGGCCTTGCTGGACGTGCTCTCTACTGGAGGAGCCCCTGTTCCCAGGGAGGGTTGTGGGAGGAAGGACAACTTCCTTTGGCTCCTCTGGATGCGGCTGACAGGATGGGCATCTCCATCCAGATGTCCACATGAGGGGCTCTACCGTGGGGACAGGGAAGGGTCAGGACAGCCATCCCAGTCTTTGGGGCCTCCTACTGCACACTTGTCAAGCCTGGTCATATCCACGACTGTTGAAATAACAACAATGACAATAATGATGATGATAACAATAATAATTTATATTAATGATTATAACTATAAAATATGTAATATATGTAATATGTAATATGTATGTAATATAACAACTGATAATAACTGAAATATAACTGGAAGATAACAATAACTGATAATTAAAATAAAAATAAAACAATCACAATCAATCACAATCTAGGGAAGTTGAGCGAGGAGACGATGTTACTCTCTTGTCCTGCTTTTTTCAGGGAGGGCTGGATGTTTTCAGGGAGGCAGAGGATGGTGAGGAAGGGGTGACGGAGGGGAAGGGGAGGAGGAGGAGGGGGATGGGGAGAGAGGAGAAGGAGGAAGGGGAGTGGGGGGAGGAAGGGGGAGGAAGGGGAGGGGGGAGGGGAGGGGGAGGAAGAGGGGGAGGGGAGGAGGAGGCTCACTGTCCTTGAAGCTCCCGGCAGATGTTCCTCTCCATCTTGGGATGCTCGGGAGCTTTTCCAAGGCCTCCTCCTGATCTTCCAGCCCCTTCAGTCTCTGCCTCTGGAAGAAGGAGAAAGGGAGATTTTGCCGTAAGTGGTCAAATGTGGCCTCCCCGTTCGAATTTCCCTCTCTCCCTCCATCCCTTATAGGGCAGGTTCTTCACCCTGGAATCGTGCTTCAACCAAGCTGCTTCAGGGGATCCTGGTCCTCTCCCTCCCTCAGCCAGGGCTGCTGTCTCCCTGCTTCTCACCTCCTCAGCCTCTCCCTGAAATTCCGCAGGATGGTCGCCTTCTCCTCGCTCAACTTCCAGTTTTGGACTTTAAGGTCTTTGATTTCCTTTTTTAATTGAACTCGCTCCTCCACCATATCTGTAAACATTTTTGAATTCCTGTAAATTAAGAAAAGCAGAAATTAGTCCTCTCATGATAGATGATAGATAGATAGATAGATAGATAGATAGATAGATAGATAGATAGATAGATAGATAGATAGACAGACAGACAGACAGACAGACAGACAGACACAGACAGACAGACAGACAGACGGAAGCAAGGAAGGAAGGATTCCCTTCTCAATATTTCTCACCTCTCCAGCTGATCTTGGAGAGTTTTAATCTCCGCGAGGAGCTCCCTTTTCTCCCCAGCGTGCTGCAGAACTCTGCAGAGGAGGCTCTTGTACTCCTGTCTCTCGAATTCCAGCTGTTGTTCCAAAGTTTCAATCCTGTAAGAGACGAAGACAAGAGCGAAATTAGCCCCCTCAGCTTTTCACCCCAACCATCCAACCTCCTTAAAATTAAAACTCCCTAAAAATACCTGGCACTTTCTCACCTCCTGTGGCTCTCCTCCAGCTGCCTGCAGAGTTCTGCATCGGTGGTATGACGCTGGGGAGATTTCTTTGGGAGCTCCTCCTTCAGAGTTTTGCTGTAAATACGAGAACCGGAGAGAAATTAGTCCCTTGATTATTTTTACTAGAATCATCAAACGTTTTCTTCAATTGAAAAATATTTTTAAAATACCTTTAGGTTTGTGTGTGTGCATAAATTCAGTGTTGCCATTTCTACTGAAACAATCAGAAACAATGCTATCACCATTGTGGGAAGCCACTCCCTCCCAGAAGAATGAAATATTAAAAAGGCAGAATACTATATTTCCCCTAAAAGAGAAATAGAAATCCCTGCTCTCAGCAGATATTTGGTGCCTATAAAGAGAGGCTGGGCCATCCTATCTACAAGAAAAAAGACCTTCACCTCCAGGGTTTTGGGATTAAGACATGACCCTCCAGGACATAATAGGATTATCTAACCGCAGAGCTCACTGCATTGCAAAATCTCCTAAGGCCATTGCATCAGCCCAAGCTTCAACCAAACATATCTCAGACAAACTCTGCAGATTAGCACAGGGCTCCATGGGAGCTGACAACAGCCAATAGAATACATGTTCTAGGAACAGCAAGCTCAAGTTCAAAGAAAGAAGGGGAGTACCTCTTTATTTTAACTTTAGAGCCCAGAAAAGTGTGGGAAAGGTGTGTGTGTCTGTGTGTGTGAGTGAGGGGACCCTTCTCCCAATCACATCTGGATCTTGCTTCCTCGGGGCCTTTCCTAGCCACAGAGAGAGACGTCCTACCAACAGAGCCTGGAAAATATAGGGGGCCAGGCCAGAGCACAGGACCTTCTGTGAGGGAAGAGGGAGAGAGGGGGTGAAAATGGAATGAAAAAGTGACTGAGAGGGTTGAACTTGGGCAAGCAGCTGGGAGGTCACTGAGCAAAGCCCTGTGAAAGGAGGGGCCCTTACCTCTGGAAGCAAGCAGAGGTCCTCCCAGACTCTCCCGCGTCTGAAAACTGTGGCGGGAAAGCTGGTGGAAGGAGGTGCCCTTACTTACTGTGGGGAGCAGTGGAGCAGTTATCTGTTCAATTACCGCAGTACTGATGTTTTTCCCCCAACCTCTGCCTGCAAGCTATCTACTCACCCCCACTCTACCTCCCCATTTCCCATCCTCCAACAATGCCTTTCCTGAAGGAGGATCAGCCACAAAGGGGGGAGGGCCCCTGTTCTCATGTCTTTCAGCCCTGCACAGAGACTCTGCAACCTGTGGAGGCAGATCACACTGATCCAGATGCTGCCCCAGGAGGAGACCCTCCATCCATTGGAGCCAGGAATGGGATTTGGATCCGCCATCCGCTAGAAAGCCATTACAGGAACCAGAGTGGAGCAGGCCCTCCCAAGCCTGACTGACCAGCCACACTACCAAGCCAAGCCTAATGCCACCCAGCAGACATGAAAGAGGGGGCTAAAGACTCTTTTCAATCCCCAGAAGACAGCTGGAAAGACTATGGGGGAGGTGGGAATTCATTCTAAGGTTTTCTTTCTTGTCTCGTTTATTTTGCAATCAGTTAAATGGACTCCTGGAGGGATTGCATTTGGGAGGGGTTGGCACAGCAAGTCATATCTCCCTGTCAATTCCATGGGGGAGGGGCAACTTGGATTAGAAAATTAGAAAATTGGATACTGTAAATTTTTTTCCAGAACTTTTCCCCCGACTGCTAGACCTTCATGGTAGAAAGCTCTCCTTTCACTGAAGGAATCCTTCTCTGCTGCCTCTATCAATGCCTTCCCCTTTGCACCAGAAAAATTAAAAGCACCCATCAAGTCTCCCTGGTCACAACAATTTTTACTCTTTGGCCTGAAAAATGTTTGTGTCACCCACATATTTTCACAAAGGGGGGAGGTATTGAAGAAGTTAGCACCTAGAAGAATGAAATACTTTGAGAAATATTTAAAAAGGCAGAATATTATTTTTTCCCTAAAGGAGAAACATATTTCTAAAGACAGAAACTCAGAGCCTCAGCTCTCTGCCCCCAGTAGAAACTAAGGGGCCAACCTTTACAAGGACAGATTTGGTAATCCATTCAAGACAGGATATTCTGAGCAAAGGTAGGATTAGCCCTCAGCCACAATCGGAATTGCCCAACAAGGCCCTTCACTGCATTGTAGGAAGGGAAATACTCCGAGATCTTGTTATCTTAAGAACCCCTATTGGGACAAAGTTACCATTAAAAGCTGAACTAGAAACCAAATCGATAACAAACTGCAACCAAATACAAACAAACCAATAAGAACTCTAAGCACATCAGAATAGGAAAAAGGCTATAAAGCAACCATCCAAAGGAAGGAAACCAAGGTAATTCAAACCTTAAGACAGGTGAAGAAAAGGAACATTTACAACACACCAGAACACAGGCAAAGATAGAGAAACAACCAAACAGGCAGAGTAAAGAAAAACAAACCTTAGGAAAAGCCCAGGACGTTGTAGAAATGCACCAACAGGTGAATTGCAAAGAACAAAGGGCTGAAAGCAAAAAGGTGAGATTATAAAACAGATTGGCGTTTGCAGGCCTTCCGCCCTACAGAGATTGCCCCAGAACACACACACAACAGTGGCTTCACTACAAGAAGATCAAATGAATGATCCGGGCTCTGAATCTAATTCAGAGATTTAGAAGGGGACCGGAAGAGAGCTGGGCACAGCAGAAAACCCCCTCCCAAGTCTGACAATTTTATATAATTATAATTATAACAACAAGAACAACAGAGTTGGAAGGAACCTTAGAGGTCTTCTAGTCCAACCCCCTGTCCAGGCAGGAAACCCTCCACCACTTCAGAGAAATGGTTATCTAACATCTTCTTAGAAACTTCCGGTGTTGGAGCACCCACAACTTCTGGAGACAAGTTGTTCCGTTGATTGATTGTTCTCCCTGTCAGGAAATTTCTCCTTAGTTCTAAGTTGCTTCTCTCCTTGATCAGTTTCCACCCATTGTTTCTTGTCCTGACCTCAGGGGCTTTGGAGAATAGCTTGACTCCCTCTTCTTTGTGGCAGCCTCTGAGATATTGGAAGACTTCTATCATGTCTCCCCTAGTCCTTCTTTTCATTAAACTAGCCATACTCAGTTCCTGCAACCGTTCTTCATGTGTTTTAGCCTCCAGTCCCCTAATCCTCTTTGTTGCTCTTCTCTGCACTCTTTCTAGACTCTCCATATCCTTTTTACAAACTGAATGCAGGATTCCAAGTGTGGCCTTACCAAGGCCTTAAAAAGTGGCATTAACACTTCACGTGGCCTTGATTCCATCCCTCTGTTGATGCAGCCTAGAAGTGGGTTGGCTTTTTTGGCAGCTGCTGCACACGCCTGGCTCCTATTGAAATGCTTGTCCACTAGGACTCCAAGATCCCTCTGACAGTTACTATGGTTGAGAGAGGCGCCACATATACTGTCCCTGTGCATTTTGTTTTTCTTGGCTAAAGGTAGAACGTGACTTCTTTCACCATTGAATTTCACTTTGTTAGATAGCGCCCAATGTTCAAATTTTGGAGCCCTTTTGAAGGAAGAGTGGGCCAAGATTTCCATGGCAAGATCGGCTCTAAGGCCAAAAGACTAGATGCTCTCATAAAATCCAAAGGTGTTTCAACAAAGGGTTCATTTAAAATATAATTGTTATCTTTTATATTCTTTAGATAAAATGTAGACTTACGTGCCACTCTTCTCCCTCGGATTCCTCAGCGGTCGCCCCCCAGATGTTGCAGGAGTCTGGAAAAGTTAAAATAACAGCCGTGAAATCTAAATATATATCGTCAGAGGCTTTGAAAAGCATTTTTTCTACAAGCTCTTTGGCCGAAGAGGTTGTAGGGGGAAAAAGACCTTTAAAAGCCTCTGGTAATCCCAGCTGAGTTGCCTGATCATCAGAGGCTTTTCAAAGCAATTTTTTTCTGCAACCTCTTAAGGTTGTAGAAAAAATGCTTTCAAAAGTTAAAAAAAAAAGTTAGCCACGCCCACCCAGTCCCATTAACCCCCACCAAGCCATGCCCACAAAATAAGCCACGCCCACAGAACCGGTCGTAAAAAACTTTAGAACCACCCCTGCCCCAGAAGATTTCGATTGCTTACCTTGGGGGGGCAGGGGGTAGAAGCCCGCTGAGGGGGAGGACCGTCATATAGCGGGGGCAGATTTCCGGCCCATGAAGTCTGCTCCACTGGAACCACTGGGAAAAAAATAGACTTCTTTAACAACACAAAGTTATTGACTTTGCCTTGACTTGGCCACGCCTCCTGGCCTCCCTTGCCCGGCCCCGCCTGGCCCTTCCCAAACGGATGTCCCCCTCCCCCCTCCGCATTCCCCCCAAGGTCCTTCTGGCTGGAGGGGCAGGCAGGAGCCGAGGCCGGGCTCTTCCAGAGGGGTCTGGGCTGCAGAGAAGGTCCATTTCTATTGGGAAGGAAAGTTAGGTCCTGCCAGCTGGAGGTTTCTGATTCGGCCGTTACTCAGGGAATTACAGGCTGTGTGGGGTTTTTACTCTTCAGATGATCATGAGCCTCTTAGAGCCAGACTTTTCCTGCTTTTACGACTTTGACTCATTTTCTCAACACTGCACTGTTGCCCTGACTGGCTGATGCTCCCAGGAGAAACTGTATAGAATAGATGCCCTCCTCATTCTCATCCTCTTAAGTCTGCTAATCGCTCTAACCTCAACACGGATCATAAGATCATCATAATCTGTACCGTCCATGGAATGAGACCAATGTACAGAGACAGAAGCGAGGGCATCTGGGCACCAGGGGCTGAATTATCCACAGGCCCCGCCCCCTACCTGCTCTAAAGTAAGACATTCCCCCAAATAAGACTTAAGATACGTTTCTTATACTTAAAATGGCCATTAGGGCACAGAACCATTTGCTAAGTTTTCTAAATCCCATCACCGGTTGTATCTTACCTTTATTTCTGCGCTGGACCTTTTTATTAAACCTGTATAAAAAGTTCCCTGCCATGTCAGCTGAGGCTTGGCAGTTGAGAATGAGCCAGGACAGCCCGGCCAAGGTCTTATGACACCTGCTGTGATGTCATCATCTTCCATCCAGCTGTGGGGAGATGCCAGGGTGGACCCCACCCACCCACCCACCCTGTCTCCCCTCTGGGAGGGGGTTTCCAAGGATTTCCCACAGGACTCCCCGATTGTGTTGGGGCTTTACTCCCGATGCCCTCCGCCTGGCAAACTCAGGATGCCTTTTTCTCACCATGTCCATGGACACCCGAAGGAGGCTGTGATTTTTCTCTGTGTCATATAATATAGGTATGTCTGTGGATATATACAAAATTTTATTTATTTATTTATTTATTTATTTTGTCATGATTGTGTACATTGGAGGTGTATGGAGTGTATGTTGGAGGTGGCAGCCCTTTGAGAGCTCTATGCAACAAAATTCCATTTCAATGTATGCTGATTAGTGTACATTTAAAGTGACAATAAAGTTATCCTCTCCTCTCCTCTCCTATTCTGTATTTTCTTTTCTATTATTCCTTTCCTATCCTATCCTATCCTATCCTATCCTATCCTATCCTATCCTATCCTATCCTATCCTATCCTATCCTATCCTATCCTATCCCAAATTTTTTCTTTTCTTTTCTTTTCTTTTCTATTCTATTCTATTCTATTCTATTCTATTCTATTCTATTCTATTCTATTCTATTCTATTCTATTCTATTCTATTCTATTCTATTCTATTCTATTCTATTCTATTCTATTCTATTCTATTCTATTCTATTCTATTCTATTCTATTCTATTCTATTATTTTCTCTTTGATAATCTCAAGGTGGATGCCTGGAGATGTAGTCATGGCAACAGTGTTCATTTTTTTCTTAGATGAGAGTTTTTGCTGCTTCTTCGATCTGAACCATTTGGACAGGGGGATTCTAGGTAGGCAGATAGTTGTTGGAATGTACCAAGTCATGAAATTCTCAGGGGTTGTCCTGTCTTAGCAGTCTTGATCTTCCTAGGGGCTGATGAGAGAGCAGCCCAGAAAATGGGGGACTGGCCGTGTCTGAGGACTCCACCTCTAGAATAAAATAGAATAGAACGGAACGGAAAGGAACGGAATAGAACGGAATAGAACGGAACAGAACAGAACAGAATATAGAATGGAATAGAATGGAAGGGAAGGGAAGGGAATTGAATAGAACAGAACGGAACGGAACGGAACGGAACGGAACGGAACGGAACGGAATGGAATAGAATAGAATAGAAGCTGGAAAGGACCTCGGAGGTCTTCTAGTCCATCCCCCTGCTTAAGCAGGAGAACCTAAAGGATCTCAGACAAGTGGCTGCCAAGTTTCTTCTTAGAAACCTCCAGGGATGAAGCAGCCACAACTTCTGGAGGCAAGCAGTTCCACGGGTCAATGGTCCTCCCTGTTAGGACCTTTCTCCTTAATTCCAGGCTGCTTCTCTCTTTGTTCAGTTTCCATCCATGGTTCCTTGTCCTGCCCTCTGGCGCTCTGGAGAATCATTTGACCCGTCTTCTTTGTGGCAGCCTTCCAAATATTGAAATACTGGTATCACGTCACCCCTAAGTCTTCTTCTCTTCAGACTAGCCAGACCCAAAACCTGCAGCCGTTCCTCCTGTGGTTCAGTCTCCAGGCCTAAACAGGGACAGTGTGAGGATCTGGCTTCTAAATTGCCTTTCTTAGCTTTGCATTAACTTTCAACCGTTGCTAAATGAATGGTCATAAGTCAAGGACTACCTGTATTGCAGGCATTCAGAGAATCATAGAATGTAAGCTGTGAAAGGCACCTTCATGGTCATCTAGTCCAACCCTCTCCCCCATGCAGGAACCCAATGCCACAAACACACCAGTTACATAGACGGATCTCTCATTCTTGCATTTTAATGGGCTTTTCTTTATTTTTATCAGGGAGTTGAAGAGAAGGATTCAGAGCCAAATCTGATGTCACTGCAAGGAACTGGACGTGACCTGAAGGAGAGTCCTATCCAGCTCCCTTGGGACCTCAAAGGCCTGAGGAGAAGCAGCCAAACGGCCAAGAGGAGAAGCCATTTCAGTGCTCGATGGGAGGAAAAAGGAAGAGGAGATCCCTCACTTCCCATCAAAGGATCTCCTCGGAAGGAAGATCACCTCAAGGCGTGGAGTGTGGATCTCCACCATAGACTTCTGTCGATCTTGAATGGCTTGAACAGATGCTTCCCTCCATTTCTGCCCATTTCAGTGAGGTGTTTCTGCTCCTTTTTCTTGGAGAAGAATGATGGATCCATCCAGCCACCCACTCTGGAAGCTCCAGTCCTTCCTTTCGGAGGTTGACCAGGGATGCCAGAAGCCATCCTGCCAGGGAGCCTCTGGATGGCCCAGAAGAAGCCTCTCTCAGGTTTCCCAGAGAAGCCATCCAGGACCCTTGGCCTGCATTCTGTGGCTGTCTTGGCTTTGAGATTCTCCCCAGAAGCTTTCAGCCATTCCTTCTCCGGTTTATACGGCAGCCTCGGAGGTTTCATGACTTCAAGAGTTTCTCTTTTGTCTTCCGGTGTTGTAATAGCCACCCTTGTGTTTCTCTTGGACTGTCAGAAAATTTCTCAGCTCCTCCGTTTCTCCTCCAGCTCCCTGAAGAGTTCTGCCTTGTTTCCCACAAGCTGGGAATTTTCCTTCAGGAGCTCCTTAGAGTAGACCTAGCTTTATACACCTAGGACTAAAAGTGCCAGGAGCCAGACATTCGTGAGTTTCTTCCTTCTTTTGGAACTTTATTTTACAAAATTAGGGATATTTGTAGTACAATAGATGTTTCAATCCATTTTGGGATTCCTCGGGAGCTTTTCCAAGTTCTTCAAGTCCTCCTCCTGGTCCTCTCTTTCCCCATGGGATGTTCCAGCCCCTTCAGCATGGAGGCTAATGAGTGATGGAGTCTCTGGCTGTGGAAGAATGAGAAGGGGGGATTTAGTAGTAAGCAGTGGTGGGATTCAATTTTTTTAACAACCGGTTCTGTGGGCGGTGCTTAGTTGGGGCGGTGCTTAGTTGGGGGTGTGGCTAGCTGATCATGTGAGTGGGTGGGCGTGGGTAGCTGGTCATGTGACTGCACGGGCATGGCTAGCTGGTCATGTGACCGGGTGGCCGTGGATATGTGCATGGGGACTACTCAGAGGGCTGAAAAAAGTCATTCCTCGCACTATTGACTGGTCCTCACATTTATAACCATCCTCACATTTAGGCCCATTGCAGCATTCTTAACAACCGTGTCAGTCATTTCACAACTAGTTCTTTTCACCACGGTGAGAAAATAGGGCGCAAAATGTAAAATGTGAGGACAGTCGTAAGTGCAAGGATTGGTCAAAAGTGTGAGCACCAGTCAAAAATACCTTTTTCAGCCCTCTGAGTAGTCCTTATGCACATAGGGACTACCCAGAAGGTTGAAAAAAGTGATTTCTGACACGTCCTCCCACTTTTGACCTGTCATCATTGATGCCCATTGCAGCATTCTTAATTAAACTCATTAAATAAAAATGCAGTCCGAGGGAGTCTGAGGGGGCGTTCAGGCCGGCTGCAGGGCAAGGTGATACAACTGGGGTAGAGAGGCCACTGCTGCCCAGGTGGGAGGGGGGCTCAGGCCTGCAGGGCTGGCTGCAAGGTGAAGCAATGGGATGGGGAGGTCAGGGGTCTGCAACCTTAAACACTCAACCTAAGCACCCCGTCCTTTCTTCATTCCCTGGGAAGAGGCACCTTCCCATAGAGTCAATGGGACTTGCTTGGAATAAATATCTGTTGTGAATAGTTCTGTTGTTGCAGAACTGACACATGTGAGATTGCAATATCACACTGGACTGATCGTGGAATCTTTCGTTAGACTAGTGCCTCTCTAACATTTTAAATTCCGGAGATTGATTTAAGAGCTACAGAGTCAGCTGTGCATTGTCCATGTAGCCTGTTGGGCACTTCCCTAATACCCAACATAAATAGTCTAAAATGGCTGCTCCACCTAATGGAGGCCAAATTTTCTGTTGCTAAGCGAGACAGTTCTTAAGTGAATTTTGCCTTTTTGGCACCGTTGTTAAGTGAATCACTGCGGTTGTTAAGTTAGTCACTCGGGATGTGAAGTGAACCTGGCTTCCTCATTGACTTTACTGGATGACGTGAGCCCCAGATACTGTGACCGTCATAAATGTGAGTCAGCCACAAAGCCTCTGAAGGAGGGAAGGAGGGAGGGATGACAACAGAATTGATAAAACTGGAAATCCTCAGGAAAGACTCTGCTTAAGAGACAAACAGAAGCTGGTTGTGAAAATATTGACAGACCCCTCGCATCCTGGACAGAAACTCTTTCAACTCCTACCCTCAAAACGACGCTATAGAGCACTGCACACCAGAACAACTAGACCCAAGAACAATTTTTTTCCCAAACGCCATCACTCTACTAAACAAATCATTCCCTCAACTCCATTAATCTTCTCATCGTTCCTCTCGCCCATCTCCTCCCACTTATGATTGTATGACTGTGATCTTGTTGCTGGTATCCTTAAGATTTATATTGACTGTTTCCCTATGACTATCATTAAGTGTTGCACATCATGATTCTTGATGAATGTATCTTTTATGTACTCCGAGAGTGTATACACCAAGACAAATTCCTTGTGTGTCCAATGACACTTGGCCAATAAAATTCAATAATATTCTATTCTATTCTATTCTATTCTATTCTATTCTATTCTATTCTATTCTATTCTATTCTATTCTATTCTATTCTATTCTATTCTATTCTATTCTATTTTCTATTCTATTCTATTCTATTCTATTCTATTCTATTCTATTCTATTCTATTCCATTCCATTCCATTCCATTCCATTCCATTCCATTCCATTCCATTCCATTCCATTCACTGTGGCTGTTCACAGCTTATTTCCCAAACTTTATGAAAACCATATAATTTTCATCACTTGACAGGAAGTCCGATTTGGATGATAAAACTAAACCCCGAAAGCAAAGATGCAGTCAAGAGTTCGGGTGCTGCAAAGCAGAGCGCCAGTCTTCATGAAAGGGGGTTTCCATGAAGGCTTCTATGGCCTCCAGAAGCTTTTTCAGAAAATCCGGGGTGGGTGAGGGCATCTCAGGGCTTTCTCTAGGCTTCCTGCTGCCCTCCCCCTCTCCATAGAAAAGGCAAAGAGGCAAAGGTGGAGGAGAAGACATTCTGGGCAAGGAAGGAGGGACTGGGATCTCTGCTAATGTTACATTTCATTTTAAAAGTTAGGTGTATGTAGATGCCTTGTGACCCTTCAGATCTGTTTCCTTACGGGGATCTTCCTCAGCCCCTCCAACAAGGAGGGGGCTCCCAATGCGAGGCCTTCCTTCCCTTGAAGGGCTGAGCAAACCCCCAGAGGGAGCCCCCTTGAAGCAGCTCCAGAGAAAGTCAGCCAGGATCCTCTGGCCCACTCCTTTCATAAAACTGCCTGGCTTCCCTTCAATTCCTGGGAGATTCCTTTTGGGAGGTGGGACGCTGGAGGCAGACGGGGCAGCTGGGAAGGAGAGAGGCTGTTCGGTACAGAATGGATGAAAGATCGGATTCCAAAGGCTTTTTGGTCCAAAAAGGGCCCCCAAAGTGCCCAACCAATGGGGAGAAGGAAGGAAGGAAGGAAGGAGGAAAAAAGGCCAGGGGTTGGGGCCCCATTCTTTGGGGGGTCTCTGTGGCCCCTGCAGAGCTCCCCATTCCCTCCAAGAGACCCCAACACCATCATTGCGCAAGACCCTCTTTAGTTCAGGGGATTGAAGGAGAGATTTTGATTTCTTCTGCACGCTCCTGGCCTCCCTTGCCTGCCCCCCCTCCGCCCCCCCCACACACACACTCCGAGAAACCGGCCCATCTCAAGGCCCCTTTGGCTCAGGCAGTGGGACTCCCCGCCGGTTCCCTCTCTCCGCCAAACGAAGGAAGCGCAGAAAGGCCGCCGAGCCCAGAATTGGGAGGGTTCAGAAAGAAGGAGGACCAATGGGAATTCTCCCTTCTGCAGCGTCATCGGTCTCCGGGCAGAGTCTCACCTGATTTCGCCCACTGGAGGAGGGAGTTCCGCGCAGAGAGGAAGCCCCAGTTGCTTCTTCAGGCCAAGATCCCCCCTCCCCCTTTCTCCGCTCCTCTCCCTCCTCCCTCAGGTGAAGCCCCAAAGGACTCTGCCCGGAGACCGATGACGCTCAAGCACGGAGAACTCCCATTGGTGCTGCCCCTCGTTCTGGCCCCACCCATCTCAAATGTGCCCCCCCCCACGCACGCACCCCCCCCCCACACACACACGTGTTTCATTTCACAGATGGAGATTCTGCCAAAGGAAGAGTTTCTGCACTGGGTGACAAAGGGGGGGGGAGGGAAGCCCCTCAGCCAGCGAGGACTTGGGGGTCAGCGCCCCCCCCCCAATCCGAAGGGAAGCTAAATCAGGAAGAGGCCGAGAGGATCTGCTAGGATCCCTCCTAGCCCAGCCGGACCCACCCCCCCCCCCACTTCAGCCATCCCCCCCCCCTTCTCTGGGCTCTCTCGGGAAAGGCGCAGCTTCGCTTTAAGGGAGACAAACCTTTGAACCGGCTCCTTCCGATTCTCCGCCCCCCCCAACCCCAAATGTGAAGGGAACCCCCCTTTTTTTCTGTGGGTCAGGAAGACATTTTGCCCGTCTCCCCACAGAGAAATTTGCATAATCCAGCTGTGGAACAAGAAACGCTCTTAAAACAAAAGTCTCCTTTTTCTTATTTTCTATTCAGATTATCATGGCCTAAAATAGAAAATAAAGGTAGGAAAGAAATGGGAAAAGGAAAAAAGGGGAAGGAGAAGGGTGGAATAAAGGGGAAAAGGAAAGAGAAAAGGAAAGAAAGGGAGAGGGAAAGGGAAGGAAAGGAAAGAAAGACAAGGAGAAAGGAGAGGAAAGGAACATAGAAGGACAGAAAGGAGAGGAGAGGAGAGGAGAGGAAAGGAAAGGAAAGGAAGAAAGAAGAAGGACAGAAAGGGAAAGGAAAGGAAAGGAAAGGAAAGGAAGAGAGAAGAAGGACAGAGAGGAGAGGAGAGGAGAGGAGAGGAGAGGAGAGGAGAGGAGAGGAAAGGAAAGGAAAGGAAAGGAAAGGAAAGGAAAGGAAAGGAAAGGAAAGGAAAGGAAAGGAAAGGAAAGGAAAGGAAGAAAGAAGAAGGAGGCGCAGAAAGGCTCAGAGCCCAGAATGGGGCTTCAGGTGAGGCGATGCCCAAGAAACGCCGGAGGGGCAGAGAAATGCCGGCCTTTTCCCAGGAACCGAGGAAGGCCCGGCCGGCTCTGGAGCCCGTGGCCGAAGGAAAGGAGCAAGCGAGTTTACGGGCCCCGCAGCTCCACAGGAGGAATCGGAGGGTCTGGATTGCGGGCACGAAGGATTTTCCTGGAACCTCGGAATAGGGAGCGCCCAGAAAAGCATAAGGACCAATGGGAATTCTCCCTTCTGTGGCGTCATCGGTCTCCGGGCAGAGTCTTCCTTGACTTCACCTGATGGAAGCGAGTTTGATGCAGAGTGGGAAGCGGAGAAAGGGGGAGGGAGGGGGGTGAAGAAAGGGGGAGGGGTTCAGGTGAAGCCACAAAGGACTCTGCCTGGAGACCGATGACGCTCAAGCAGGGAGAATTCCCATTGGTGCTGCCGCTGGTTCTGGCCCTTCCCACCTCCAAAATCCGAGATCGACGCTTCCCACCCCACCCCCCCCCCCAAGTTCAGTCCCCCTGATCCCTCCTCTGGGGCTGGAAGCATCTGGCCAGGACACGTACACGTATACGTACCCGCACACACACACACACACACACACACACACACACACACACACACACACACACACGTACACGTTTCATTTCGAAGAATATTTCTGCCTAGGGCGTGCCCAGAAAAGCGCAAGGGCCAATGGGAATTCTCCCTTCTGCAGCATCATCGGTCTGCGGGCAGAGTCTCCCTTGACTTCACCTGTTGGAGGGGAGAATTCAGCGCAGAGAGAGAAGCGGAGAAAGGGGGAGGGGTAGATTTTCAGTCTCGGGGGCCGCACTTCAAGGGGGGCTCATGCCAGCCCTGGAGGGGAGGGTGAACTTCCTTTTGCCCCTCCCCCCCATCAGGCGTGGAATGGGGCTGCAGTGGATGGCTGAAGGGGAGGGGCAGCCTAACAGCCAGCGAGGACTTGGGGGTCTCTGAGCTGGCTGGCTGGGAAGTCCTTGGGCGCCTTCTCTCTCTCTCTCTCTCTCTCTCTCTGATTAGGAGTGCCCCTCCCCCAACCCTGTGGGGTCCCTGCCCTCCCGGAAGCTTCTGCCTTTTGCTCCCTTCGGACCTATCGCAAATAAGAGCTCGATTTTGGATTCAAGAATCGCTGTTGTGGATGTCAAGGGGGGGGGGACTCGTGAAGGGAGCAAAGAAAGTGGAGGGTCCCATCTAGGGCTGCCATGAGCCCCTCTTGAGCTGCATTCCCCCCCCCCCACTTACCGAACGGATCCCCCTTCCCCCAATTTCTCCACTTCTCTCTCTGATACGAATTCCCTCCTCCTCCAGCTGAAGCCACAAAGGACTCTGCCCGGAAACCGATGACGCTCAAGCAGCGAGAATTTCCATTGGTGCTTCCTCTGGTTCTGGCCCTTTCCACCTCCAAAATCCGAGATCAAAGCTTCCTCCCCCCACCAATTCAGAACCAACAATTCCCCCTCCGGGGCTGGAAGCATCTAGCCAGGACACGTGCACATACCCGCACATGCACGCACACACACGTTTCATTTCAAAGAAGAATATTTCTGCCTAGGACGTGCCCAGAAAAGCGCAAGGACCAATGGGAATTCTCCCTTCTGGAGCATCATCGGTCTCCGGGCAGAGTCTCCCTTGACTTCATCTGATGGAAGAGAATTCAGCGCAGAGAGAGAAGCGGAGAAAGGGGGAGGGGTAGATTTTCAGTCTCGGGGGCCGCAGCTGAAGGGGGGCTCATGCCAGCCCTGGAGGGGAGAGTGGACTTCCTTTTGCCCCTCCTCCCCCCCATCAGGCGTGGAGTGGGGCTGCAGTGGATGGCTGAAGGGGAGGCACAGCCCCACAGCCAGCGAGGACTTGGGGGTCTCTGAGAGGGCTGGCTGGGGAGTCCTTGGGCGCCTTCTCTCTCTCTCTCTCTCTCCCTCCCTCCCTCTCTCTCTCTCTCTCACACACACACACACATACACACACTTCGTCGTTGGGAGTGCCCCTCCCCCAACCCTGTGGGGTCCCTGCCCTCCCTGAAGCTCCTGCCTTTTGCTCCCTTCCTGGCAAAGGGGCTGCCGGAGAGCCGCTTGTACCCTCAGCGCTGGAGGGTTTTCGGACTCACCGCAAATAAGAGCTCGGTTTTGGGTTCAGGAATCGCTGTTGTGGATGTCAAGGGGGGGGATAAGAATGGGGGAAGCGGGAATCCCTGGCTGAGACTCGTGAAGGGAGCAAAGAAAGTGGAGGGTCCCGTCTAGGGCTGCCATGAGCCCCACTTGAGCTATTCCCCCCCAACGGATCCCCCCCCCCCACTTTCTCCGCTTCTCTCTCTGCGACGAACTCCCCCCTCTTTCAGGTGAAGCCACAAAGATTTCTGCCTGGAGACCGATGACGCTCAAGCAGGGAGAATTCCCATTGGTGCTTCCTCTGGTTCTGGTCCTTCCCACCTCCAAAGTCTGAGATCAACGCTTCCTCCCCCAATTCAGAAGCACCGATTTCTTCCCTGGGGCTGAAAGCAGCTGACCAGGACACACACACACGCACACACACACACACACATACGTGTTTCATTTCACAGATGAGGATTTCTGCCCCAGGAAGAGGTTGGGGTTAGGGTGGCGCTGGATGAGAAGAGGAGAGCCGCTCCCCCATAGCCAGGGAAACCTTTTCTTGGGTTTTATATTTTATTCTTCTGCACTGACCCGCCCAGGGATGTTGTGCATGAGATGGGAGTCACTTCTGGGTCACTTCTGGGTGGTCCAGGCGATCCCAAAGAAGGAGGAATTTGCATTCAGTCTGGGTCGCTGCCTGGAAAGAGGAAGGGGAGAGGAGAGAAATCCCTCCCCTTTCCTTTCCTTCCTTTGGGACAGGACTGGTTGGGTGACTTTCTTTCAAGATGGAGGCTAAGAACTCTTGAGCCACCTCTTCATTCTTGGCCTTTTGTGGAGGGTTGGAGATTTCTTCTGAGTGGCTTGTCCGGAGCAGCAAAGGCAGGAGAAGACACACAAGTGGGAGGCTGCCACTCAGGATGTCTCATTGCAGGGAATTCTTCCTCTTTCCTGGAACTGAGGAAGGAGACAGGAAGCGGGAGAGGGGAAAGAGCTCCTGGGTGCAAACATGGAGAACATCTCCAGGAGGGGATCCAGGAGGCATCTTAATCTGTCCCTGGGAGGGCTTTCCTCAGCTTGGCAATTTCAGATAGGTTCAACTACAACTCCCAGAATTCCCAGCAGAGCTTTGATTGCTACATTGTGGATGCTTTCAACCTATGGGCCACCCAGCCCTGGGCCTTCTTGGAGTTGTAGTCGATGCACCTGCCGGATGATGGAAGGGAGAAGGGGCTCCTGGAGGCCATCCACTCATGTGCGATTTGCGGACTAGATTCAGGCAAGACATGAGGACGTAAACCCAAAGGAACCAAGTGTTTCTTTAATCCAGTGTTTGTCAACTCTGGAAACTGAAATGTATTAATTATTAGTTTTAAATTTCTTGAATTAAGCTGGAGTGGAAAGAAGAAAAGAAGATAAGTATAGAAAAAAGACCATTGTGCCACAAGACACAAACACACACACACAGAGTTCACAAATAGGTAAGAGTTTGAGGAAAGGATACCCACAGTTATAACAGCCAAAGCCCAGTTGACATCTTGAAGTAACTCTTCAGAAGCTGCAAGTAAGAGCAGGATTTCCTTGAGGAATCAGGCCCATAAATTTCTCCTTCCAAGGTTGGAGATCAAAAGGCAGAGAGGCCATTTCTGTGCTCTCTCCATCAAGATCCAGAGAGCTGAGACTTCCGGTGGCGCCTTCCTCGTTGGGCAGCAGGCTTTTTATGCCTGCTGGCTTCTCAGCACGTTAGAGCCGCCGTGCACTAGGCAGGCGGCTCGAAAGACCTGCTCCTTAACGCAAGGAGCAGGGAGAGCTTCTGGGGGTGAGGTTGAGCCCCCCCGAGCCCCCCCAGGAATTTTTCCTTTGTCCTGGGGAAGGCTCAGAGGGATGGCTCCCTCCATACCCCCGGGGTATGCTCCGCGCCGAGAGAGTCCTCCGCTAATTTAGCGGAGCCAGACGCTGGGAGCAACACCACAATTGATATGATAATTGAGCAAGCTGAAAAAGAAAGAAGATAAGCTAAAGCAAGTATGGATTTTTTTTACTGATTTTTTACTGATTTTCTGGAGGAGGAAGGAGGGGAAGGGGAAAGGAGAGGAAGAGAAGTGAAAGTCTTTAAGAAAGTCCTTTAAGATGGCGACTGGCTCTATTTGAAGAAAAGTCAGAGCGGATGGAAATGTAGTCCAGTCCTGAAAGACTTTGAAACAAATACTCTGTTATGGGAAAAGCACTTAAAGGAACAAAGGCTGAGTTAAATAGATTTCTTCAAAAATGAGAGTGGAAAACGAAAGCAGTGTTTTTTGTTCAGAGACTTTAAAAGAAACATATTTATAACGAGAAGAATTACAGGATGACTAAAGGAAGAGGGGGCTCCCCCATGAGCCAGCTGAAGGATAAAGTTGAAATGATTCATTTGTATGGATTGGCAGAGGGGGACTTAAAAGATCTCATAACAACTTCTTTACCAAGCGTTGTTGACAAAATAAAAAATTCACAGAAGAATCTTGAGGAGTTGGTTTCTGGAAAGTATGACCAATTAAGTCAAACTATTATTAAAGTAATCTCAGATCTTTCAAGTGTGGTGGTTGAAATGGAGGAGAAAGTGACTGAGATTACTAGTAAATTTGACTTTCAGATACAAGAAATACAAGAAAAGTTTGTGGAAGCTGAGGTTCGAAATCAGAATATGCAGAATGATATCATTATGCTTCAAATTAAAACTATGGAATCAGCAATTAGATTAAGAGGTATTAGAGAAAACCAGAGAGAAAACTTAAGAGCAATTTCTGCAAAGGCTTTTGCTGAATTACTAGAGCTAGAAGATGAGATAATTTTTGGTTGTATAGAGAAAGTCTACAGAGTCAACTCACGAGTAGCTAAACAAAGGAATCTGCCCAGAGACGTTGTTGTTTACTTTACTGATAAAAGATTGAGAGATGATATCTTACAAAAGTCCTACTCTGCCAGAGTGCAAGTAGAAGGTGTACAAATTAATATCTTTAAAGAGTTACCATCGAAGGTTTTAAAGGATAGAAAAGAATTTGCTTTTTTGACCAAGGAACTGAAGAGAAGTAATATCCCATTCAGATGGGACTTACCAGTTGGCATAATTTTAAGATATCATGGTGTGAGATATTGTCTGAATACTATTGGAAAAGCGGAACATTTTTATAAAAATATCTTCAAGGGAGCCCCTGAATATGTTAAGAATAAGAAACAAGAAAGAGAGTTTGCAAAAGGTAAACAGAAGGAAGAGATTCAAAGAATGAACCAAAGAATGTTAAAAGCACAAGGAGTACAAGGAGGTTCTTCAGAGGATTCTATTATGGACCTTTCAGATCGAAAAATTGAACATCCCAGTGAATCTAGAGTAGGAGCACTGGACCTTGAACTGCTGGAGCAAGATTTAAAAAATATTATAATTCGAGATGAACAGCAGCAGAGGCCCAACGCTCCTCAAGAAATGGGTGGTGATGTCGAACAGCAGGAAATAGAAGTCAATGAGGAAACTCAAGTGGTATATACTATTGAGTGTCGTGAAATCCTTCAGCAGTTACAGCTGTTATCAGAAAGTATTGAAAGTTTTGGAAAAAGGTTATAAAATTTTCAAAGTTTATACTGAGTTGGATTTATGGATTATAAAGACTTCATCTTGAGTTGGAGACTTATAAAAATTTTATTATCTGGAATTGGATTTAACATCCTGAGTAAGTTTAACAGATTGCTGCAATAGCAGCAGCGATCTGTGATTACCCTATTATAGTTTTTTCAAGGAATTTACTATCTAGGAGAAAAGAATGGAAATGAAAACATCTCACAACCAGAAGGAGTGAACAACAAAGGGTGGCAGGATTTGAAATAGTTTTAAAAGAACATCTGGGAATGCTGTCTCTAGAATTTCTTTTTTTCTGTTTTTTTTTTTTCAAGGCTTGGCGGAGCGGCATTGGGTTTCTTCTTGTTGAAATAGAATAAGTTAGTTTGAATGGTTCTACCTAGAGGAGTGAATATCTTCGTGGTTGGATATTATCTATATTAAAGTCACATGGGGGGTTTATGTGGAATGCTTTATTTCATTGATGGGGGCAGATACAAGACGAAGCTTATTGGAATTGGATATATGTGGAGAAAGAATATTTAACTTCAATCAAGATGAAGAGAAGATTGAAATTTGGATTATGGAAAATTATAATAATATATGCATAATTACATTATATTGTATGTTTTATGTTTTTTTGTTTTTTTGTGTTTTTTAATTAAGGGGAGTAGTCGGGATCAAATTATTTCATATTATTTGATATGAATATGTAGGTTATATTATTTCTGGGGGATTGAGTTTGGCATATGATTAGTAATGTTAATACTAATGGTTTTTTTTTTAAATTGGTTTAAATATTATAATGGTTATTATTTTTGGGTGTTTTTCTTACTATAATATTGTTAATTTTAGATAAATCTTTATATTTATGGGCTTTTTTTCATTTTCTTAATTCTTTTCTTTCTTTCTTTTCTCTTCCTCTCAATTTAGAATGGAATACATAATAGTTTTTGCTTTTTTTGTGTGTTATAATTTTTTGCTGTCTTTCTTTTAAAAATGTGTAGCGGAAGTCAGGGGTGGGATGGGGAGGGAAGGGGAGTGGTTGGGGGGAGGTTGGGGGGGATGGGAAGGTGGGAGTGGGGAGAAAAAGGGGAAAAAACTTTTGTATTGTAAAACTTTTTCAATATAAAAAAAAAAAAAAAGATCCAGAGAGCTGAGATGCCCTTCAAGAGGAGAGGGGCCTGGGCAATTCCTGGGAGCTTCCGGTCCAAGTGAAAGTCCAAGGATCTGCTCACAATGTTGAGCTCTGCTGTTATTTTAGGTCTCCTGGGGCTGCAGCAGCAGACACAACATCAAAGGTTCGGTCTCAGGTCTACAAACGGAGCAGCACCAGTGTTGGCAAACACATCTGGGTCTTTCTCGGAGGAAGGTGGACTTGTTGCCAAGCATGAATCAGGAGATGGCATTAATTCACATCTGGAGGCTATTAGATTTGGGCAGGCTGTTCTAATTCATTATCAGCCACTAACAGAGACTGAACAGCAATGAATGAACAGCCCCTGTCCAGCAATTAATGGTCGGTTCTGTCTTATTTTTGAAATATGATAACTGCAACCTCAAAGTGATGGTGCATTTCTTTAAGACACAGGAATTGTTCCTTCATCTGAGGAAAGTATTCACTACATGGGGAACAGTCAACTCTATCATATGTCTTTTTAAACACCCTTCTTGGTAAATCGAATTTATTACAGTTTATTACAAAAGTTTATTACAATCAAAGACCAGAGACCAGAACAAATAAAAACACTCAAGGAATATCCAGTTAAAAATTCTAGAATGAAATAATAAATAGATAAACTCTATATTAAAATCACAATTTGGCATCCAATGTCAGTTACAAATAGCTTAACGATATTATAATACCACTCCTTAAACTGTGAGGCCCAAAATCATTAAATGCAAAGGAGTTGTAAGGCAAAAGGATTTGCTACTTTAGTTGTGTGAAATAGCTACGGTGGATTATTCATGTGTTTCCCATGAATCCTCAGCGCTGCTGCGGAGAATCTAGCCACCTCTGCTGTAACCACAGTCTGTTCCTCCTTAAGCAGCCCCTGGAGATAAGCAGTGTCGGAATGGCCAGGATGCCTATTGGTTATGGGGTTTAAAATATCTCCATAGAAAGAGCATCGAAGGAGTACATGTCCAACTGTCTGTCCAGGAGAGGATGGAGGATTGGGGGGGGGGAGAGAGGGAGGTGTGGGGGAGGACTTGCTACCTTGTGTGCCAGGTGAGTCTGACCAGAACCGGATCTGGGAGCCAGAATGGAGCAGCTGAATAGGCTGAGCAGTTGGGGGCTGAACCGCCTGCAGGAGAGGAGGAGAGAGGAGAGCAGCCAGAAGCTGAAGGGGAGCCCAGGGGTCTCCAGGAGAGGCCTTGCGGGAGCAGAGACCCCCAGAGGCCACAAGGCTGAGGGAGCAGGGGGGCAGAACGGGAGGAGAGGGCTGGGTGGAAGGTCTCAGAGGCAGGCAGAAGGTCCTGCTGCTCCAGAGCCTCTCAGGGGGAAGCAAGAAAAGGAGGAGGCCATGACTAACATCTACCGGCACTTTTGCTCCCCACACCTCATGCATACACTGCATACACCCCATAGATGGCCTCTCCCACCGGTCAGACCAGCACATCAGCACCAGACCCAACTCTCAGCCCATAAAGAAACTGGCAAATGTCCCATTCAGGATGCACTCATATTTATACATTTCAGGAAAGGAGGAGAAAATGATAATCATACATATGCATATTTCATTTAATAGATGATGTCAGCATGAATATTCAGAATTAGCGAGATTCAATTTACCTCCCCACCCATGTATTGTTGCTACCCTCAAGAAAGAGTTATTGTGTAAACAAAAAGAAACGTCTCACTTATGTTGCCACAGCAGTTTGGGTGAAATGTACTGATAAATGAGGGCATCAACGTTGCTCCATACATTCCTTCTATATTTCTATCTTGCTAACATGCTCCCATTTCTCCAAGAAATTTGTCTCCTCACAAACTTCCAAACACCTTTTATTTATTTCAAGAAAAATAGTTGGCCCACTCATGCATGGAGAAGAGCTTGGACCATTTTCTATGTTTGGACTGTGGAAAATGTTAATAGTTGAAATTCCTCACTCTCACATTTACACATTTCTTCTGGCTCCTCCTTAGTGAAGAATTCAATAATTTCCAAATTTGAAACATATACATATGATTTTCTTTGACTCCTGCATACTATTTAAATGGAAATAATATCTCCTATCTAATAAAAGAACCGTTAACAATACTTCCAATATCATAATGGTGTTAGATCTCATGTTTTTATATTAGTTCTGGCTGTCAGGTGCTCCTTTGTGTTGAGGTCTGGCCTCAGAAGGATAATGTAGCACTTGGGGATGAAGATGCAGCCCAGCAGACCAGCACTGGAGGCCAGGATGGAGAAGACCTGCACAGCCACCATGGATTTCCCTTTGGTGCTCAGGTAGGTGGGCACAAAAGTCACCCAGACACTGCAGAAGACCAGCATGCTGAAGGTGATCAGCTTGGCTTCGTTGAAGGCCCCAGGCAGGTTCCTGGCCAGGAAAGCCACCGTGAAGCAGATGGCAGCCAGGAAGCCCATGTAGCTGAGGGTGACGTAGAACATGACAACGGCCCCTTCGTTGCATTGCAGGATGATCTCTCCAGGCTGGGAGTGGAGGTCAGAGTCAGGGAAGGGGGGAGAAACTCCCAGCCAGGTGGAGCAGATGATAACTTGCACGGCAGAAGAAGAAAGGATGATGGAGTTGGCCAAGCTCTTCCCCAACCATCTCTTCACTCGGTTTCCTGGTTTTGTGGCCAGGAAAGCCAGCACCACCATGATGGTTTTGGCCAAGAGAGAAGAAACGGCAACTGAGAAGATGATGCTGAAGACTGTCTGTCGGAGAAGGCAGGTGGCTTTCCTTGGTTGACCAATGAAGAGAAGAGGAGACAAGGAGCAAAGCAGGAGGGAGACCAGGAGGATGTAGGAGAGGTCCCGGTTGTTGGCTTTGACAAGGGGAGTTTCTCGGCATTTAATGAAGATGATTAGAACAAGACCTGTGATTAAGAACAAGAGAAGGGCAAAAGAAATCAGGATGATGCCCAGATGTTCCTCATAAGACAGAAAGGTTATGACTTTGTGTATACATTGGACTCTGGCCTCATTTGGATATTTATCATCTGGACATTTGGTACATTTTTCCGTATCTGAGAAAGCAAAAAAGCAATATATCTTTAATATTCTGTCCTTTTCTCTTGCAAGAAAAACCTTCTTTGGATAATGGCTGATACCACAGACATTTTCCAAGAAGTATTTCTTAACTATTTAATTAAAAAGAGCATAAGAAGGATATTTTTTTCTTAAAAAATGTAGCTAGTTATACGAAGTTGAGGGAAGTCCTAGGATGTTATTTATTTCCTGTATAATGTGTAGAATCTTCAGAGGAACCAATATTATTAGAGGTTAATATTGAATCATATATTTTTTTAGGCAAACATCCTGAGTCCTGCCACATGGCAGTTAATATCCTGGACTTGGAGGATACCTACAGTATCTTATAACATCTGGAAGCAACCTGGAATTAAGGGGAAACTTCCTATCAGTGAGAGGAATTAGCCAGTGGAACAGCTGGCCTCCAGAAGTTGTGGGTGCTTCAACATTGGACGGTTTTTAAGAAGAGACTGGACAGTCACTTGTCTGAAATGGTATAGGGTCTCCTGCTTGAATAGGGGGCTGGACTAGAAGATCTCCAAAGTTCCTTCTACTCTATTATGATTGATTGATTGATTGACTGATCTATATGGCAGACAATTTTATTTTATTATTTTATTTTATTATTTTATTTTATTTTATTTTATTTTATTTATTTTATTTTATTTTATTTTATTTTATTATTTTATTTTATTTTATTTTATTTTATTTTATTTTATTTTATTTTATTTTATTTTATTTTATATTTTATTTTATTTTATTTTATTTTATTTTATACTGCCCTACTCCTGAAGGATTCAGGGCAGTGTATAAATTAAATTAAATTTGTGTAATGAGTTCCCCCCATAACTATCCACAGCACCAGATTATGGCCCAGTGACACCTTCTCAGTGATCCTCAAGGGAGGCCAATAAACAATGAATTGCAAGGACTTTCAGAAAGTGGACCTGAAACAATTCATCTAGTTTCAAAGATCTCAGATGTTCCTAGAAAGGTAAACTTAGCAGCACATATCCAAACTAAAAAGCAGAAGAGATATTTCTTCAGCTGTTAGTAAAGCTTGCCCAGTCTGCCACCCCCTCCTCCTATCTCTTCCCAGCCCCTCCTTCCAAGTCTTTTTGATTTACTTCCGTTTAGATAAGAAATTGTGCAGGTTAAAAATAAAAAACCAGGTGAGCTTGGATCTGTCTTTTAACTTGCACTTTCATGAAAAGGTTCTGGATGGATCCAGTTCCACAAAGCCTCCCATTTTCCTCTGTGTGACCCACCTTCCTGAGTGGAGAAGGTCCCCTCCGGACAAGGAAGGCAGTCGTAGCAGCAAACTGGCTCTCCTTCTCGAGCCCTCTTGACAAATCCAGGATGACAACTTTCCACACATTTGGACTGAGGCAGGGACTGAGCAGAAGAAAAGGAAGGCCAAAGAAAAGGTGTTAGGACTCTCTGTCCATGGAAAATGGAGGCAGAAATGGATGGAGACAAGGAGCCTCTGGTCTTCACTGAGGTAAATATGAAATCTCTGATTACTTCTAAACAGATGCAGGAGGTAAAACAACTGGCAGGTTCTTCCTTTAGTTCCTCCCTTTTGCTTTCAGAATTTAACATTACAATAAAGTACTTTTCTACTTAATGTAGTCTAAAGGGATGGAATTGAAAAAAGATTTAAATATGATGATATATTCTTATTAAAACTGAGAAGAAAGTTTACTGTAAAAGATTCAAGAAATTTTATTCTATTAGGTTTTTTAATATGAAATTAAACTGTGATGAAGAAAGAAACCTCTGACCAGTAAGATCTTGAAAGGTTTCCAGAAAACATGGCAAAGCCACTCCACTTAGGTCCCGTCTGTTGAAGAACTTCCATGAGATGACACCACCTGGCATGGGAGGCCAACCACCCTGGAGTCTCTAGGCTTTGCCCACTTGAAATGGGATATTTGGAAAACTGAGAAAAGACACCAACATTTCTCCCACCTTATTGAACAACTTTAGCTGTGAAAGAGCGTCTTGGTTGATAGTAACCCTCTGTCTTTCAAAATACGCCAGAACCCCTGTCGTGACATCTCCCTTGGGGAGAACCAAGAAGATTTTGATCCCCAGATCTGCTGTTATCTCTCCATTTTGGTCAAAGTACAGTTTTCTTCGAGAAATATTCCAAAATTCATTCTTCTCCAGAAAGGGATGAAACTAGAATGGGAACATCCAGGAATTTGAAAAACAGAGAACTTTGTTTCTTATCCCACATTGAATCTTTCTTCTACAATTGTCTCATCTCCAAATATGCTTAATTAGGATACAAATACTAATAGCGGACCTGGCAGGTATTACAGGGACCTGGTTGGGCAATGAAGGGGAGGGGTCCCCCTCGTAGAAATGTGCCCACCAGGTTTCCGTCCATTCCATCAGCCAAGGACTTGGGGCAGGGGTGGAGGTGTGGCGATCATTATAAAGGAAGGTCTTGACCTAGGGAAGTCACTGTCCCTCAGACAACCGGATGTGAGTCTCTCCTCGTGAAGTGGGGTTATGGGTTACAGATGGACCTGTTGATTGCGTACCTGGCTCCCTGCCACGTATCAGCAGCTCTGCCTGAGCTCCTCAATGTAATAGCCGAGGTGGCAGTTGAGACTCCTAAGCTACTGATTATGGGAGATTTCAACCTGCCATCCATTGGTGAAACGTCTGAAGGGGCTCGGGAGTTTATGGCTTCCATGACAGCCATGGACCTGACCCAATTAGTTCATGGCCCTACTCACATGGGGGGACACACTCTTGATTTGATCTTTATCTCTGACCAGTGGCTGAATGGTCTAGATATAGGGGATATAGTCATCAAACCCTTGTCGTGGTCAGACCATTCTCTCCTTAAGCTTGACCTTCTGACCACTACAACCCACCGCAGGGAGGCGGAATCAATTAAATGGTTCCGCCCCAGGTGCCTGATGGATCCTGATAGGTTCCGGATGGAGCTTGGGCCATTTCCTGAGACCTTGGCTCAGGACTCAGCTGAAGACCTAGTGGCGTCCTGGAATAGGATGGCCGCTGGTGCTTTAGACCGGGTCGTGCCTTTGCATCCTCTAACCTGGCATCAAACCTACCCAGCTGCTTGGTTCTCTGATGAGCTGAGGGGGATGAAACGCCGGAAAAGACGCCTAGAGAGCAGGTGGAGGACCAGCCATTCTGAATCCGACCGAACACTAGTGAGATCTTACATTAAGACCTACTTAGTGGCGATAAAAGTGGCAAAATGTAACTATTTTTCCACTCTTATTGCATTGGCAGATAATTGCCCAGCCGCCTTGTTTAGGGTTACCCGCTCTCTATTCCAGCTGAGAGCCCGGGAAGATCCTCTGCAAGGACGAGCTGAGGATTTTGCACAATATCTGCATGATAAAATCACTCAGATTTGGGAAGGCTTGGACTCTAAATGGGTTAATTCGGATGAAATGACAAGGGCAGATCTTGAGGACATTATCTGGGATGAGTTTGATACTGTGACTCCTGAGGACTTGGACAGGTTACTGGGGAAGCAGAATGCGACCACATGTTTATTGCACCCGTGCCCTTCCTGGCTAGTGCTGGCTACCCGGGAGGTTACACATAGCTGGCTCCAGAGACTTATTAACGCTTCTCTGAGCGAGGGATTCTTACCTCCTGCCTTGAAAGAGGCAGTGGTAAGACCCCTCCTTAAGAAGCCCTCTCTGGATCCAGCTGTTTTAGCAAACTACCGTCCAGTCTCCAACCTTCGCTTTTTAGCGAAGATTATCGAAAGTGTAGTGGCACGACAGTTCCCATAGTACCTGGATGAAGCTGTCTATCTAGATTTGTTCCAGTCCGGCTTCAGGCCTGGATACAGCACAGATACAGCATTGGTCACGTTGGTTGATAATCTCTGGAGGGCTCGGGATAAGGGATGTTCCTCTATCCTAGTCCTATTAGATCTCTCAGCAGCTTTTGATACCATTGATCATGGTATCATGCTGCACCGGTTGGAGGGGCTGGGAGTGGGAGGCATTGTATTACAATGGTTCTCGTCCTACCTCTCTGACAGGTCACAGTCAGTGTTGACAGGTGGACAGAGATCGACCTAGAGGCCCCTTACTTGTGGGGTGCCACAGGGGTCGGTCCTCTCGCCTCTCCTGTTCAACATTTATGTGAAACCGTTGGGGGAGATCATCCGTAGTTTTGGGGTCATCTGTATGCTGTATTCTCTGTATTCTCCACCACAAACCACCCCAATGATGCCCTTGAAGTGATGTCCCGGTGTCTTGAGGCCGGGACATCACTTCAAGTGTCTGGATGGGGAGAAACAGGCTTCGACTCAACCCTTCCAAGACTGAGTGGCTGTGGCTGCCGGCAGCCAGTTAGTCCCATCACTAACTATTGGAGATGAGTCATTGACCCCCACAGAGAAAGCTCGCAATTTAGGCATCCTCCTGGATGCACGATGTCTTTAGAAGATTATATAACAGCAGTGGCCAGAGGAGCTTTCTATCAGGTTCGCCTGATTTGCCAGTTGTGTCCCTTTCTAGACCGGGACTCATTACGCACAGTCACTCAAGCCCTCGTCATTTCCCGACTTGACTACTGCAATACTCTCTATATGGGGCTCCCCTTGAAGTGCACCCAGAAGCTCCAACTGGTCCAGAATGTGATCGCGTGAGTAATTATGGGAACAACATGGCGCTCGCATGTAACACCTCTTCTATGCGAGCTGCACTGGCTTCTGGTGGCCTTCCGAGTGCGCTTCAAGGTGTTGGTTCTTACCCTTAAAGTGCTCCATGGCTTAGGACCTGAGTACTTATGAGACTACGTGCTGCAACCGATAACCTCCCACCAACCAATAAGCTGTCACAGAGTAGGCCTACTCATAGTACCATCATTAAAATAATGTCGTCTAGCAGTTCCAAGGGAGAGAGCCTTCTCTGTGGGGGCACCTACTCTTTGGAACAAAATACCTCCTGGAATACAAATAATCCCAGATCTTCACACTTTCCAAAGTGCCCTGAAGACCTTTCTGTTTAAACAAGCAGGGCTAGCATAAACATCTAAATTCTATGCCAAGGTCTTAGTAAATACACCAAGTTGACTCAATTTATTATTTACTGTTTATAAAAAAAATATTATATGTATATGAAATCTTAATCTGTTCATCGCCCTGAGTCCTTTGGGAGAAGGGCGGTATAGAAATTCAATAAATAAATAAATAAATAAATAAATAAATACTGCCATCATCTTGATAAGTGAACAAGAAAGTTTGAGAAACATTTGTCAATCATTTACTGACAAAATATAGAAAAAGTATATAATTGATACAATTGGTCAAATATAGGGAACATTCTAGAGCAGATGAAAATAAAATGAACAGAGAAAAAAAAGATGATTCATAAACTCTTTGAGAACAAGAGATTGATTCCCAGAAAGCATGGGTTGATCAAGAAGAAATATGTCAGGCTAATATTTTCCCTGGTCATCCTGATGGAAAACACCTCCAGATGTGCTAATTCTACTTGATTGTAATGCAACATTAACAACATTTTGCAGATCTGAAAGAACAAATCTCCCACCAACTCTTTTCTCAGCCTGAAAAGTTAGCCAGGATCCTTTCTGAGATTCTTTCTCTCCCTTTATGCAGCTGCAGGATTCTCCCCTCTTCGCTGATCCTTCTCTGGGCAGCCTCTCTTCCCTTCATCCCAAAAGTCATTCTCACACATCATTGCACTTCCTAAATAGATTATGGAAACTCTGATGATATCACTGGGTTTCAGTAAAGGACTCACAAACAATTGTGTGATGTGATTAGAAATCTGAGGCCTGGATAATAAGTGGATAAAAACTGTCTTCAAAATTATACAGAAATAGTTTCTAACCCTTTTTAATCTTTCCTATGAAACTTGGTGATGAATACAGGGGATAACTGTTGCGTATATGGTGAGGAGAAACAAAGAGAAGAAGGAACAATGAATGTCAACATTAGAGAAGCTGAAGAAATTAGAATTATCACTTCAGGGAAATCACAAAGGAAATGGAGTTAATGAAACATAAAATTAATATACTAGAACAGGAAGAAATGATAAGGAATATAAAATTGGCAAAACAAAACTATTTTGAATGGCAAATAAACCAGGGAGATGGCTCGCTCACAAATTGAAAAAAGAAAAAGCTAAAAAATTGGTACAATATTTACGAGACGAGCAAGGAAATTTGCTCCATAGAATTGGGGGGGGGGGAAATATTATTCAAAATTATTTTCAAATACTGTATAGTCAAGAAAATATTAAAGAAAAAAGTATTATAAAATACCTACAGGAGAGGAACTTGCCAAGTATAACCGATGAAGATAGGGAAATGTTGAATGGGGAAATTACATTAACAGAGCTAAGAGAGGCAATTAAAAAACAGAAAAATAACAAAACACCAGGGACAGATGGAATTCCGGTGGAAGTATATAAAAAATTCAGGAAGTTTTGGAAGAAATTATGTTCGATATATATAACAAGGTATTAGAGAAGCCAAAATGCCAAATTCATGGATGGAGGCATATATAGCATTAATTCCAAAGGAAAGTACAGACAATCAATTCATTCAAAACTATAGGCCAATCTCACTGTTAAATGCCGACTATAAAATCCTGGCGACAATAATAGCAGAAAGACTAAAAAAGATATTAAATAAAATAATTCATTGGGATCAAAACGGGTTTTTACCCAAACGACAAATTAAGAACAATACTAGGATTATCCTGAATATTCTAGAACATTATGAGGCTCATCCAGAAAAACAATTGGCAGTAATAATGATAGATGCACAAAAGGCATTCGACAACTTGAATTGGCGGTTTTTAATTAATCAATTAATCGGGATGAAATTTGGGGGAAAAATTTACAGAAATGATGAAGACAATTTATTCTAAGCAAACAGAAAAATTAGGTCAGTGGAGATCTTACAGAAAAAGTCGATATAAACAAAGGGCTTAGACAAGGCTGTCCATTGTCCCCCCTCTTATTCATCCTTTCATTGGAAATATTGTTGGCACAGGTAAGGGGAAATAAGGAAATAAAGGGGTTAAAAATTAAAAGAGGAGAATACAAAACAGGGGCCTTTGCAGATGACATGGCATTTATATTAGAGGACCCTTTGGAAACAGGAGAAAAACTACTAGAAATAGAGAAATTGGGAATAGTAGCAGGGCTGAAAATAAATAAAAACAAAACAAAGATAATTACCAAGAATATCTATAGATATTATTACAGATGCCGGTATCGGAAAGCTGTAAAAATGTAACAAGGATGTTAAAGATATAAATGTTGAATAAAAATTAATTTAAACAAAAACAAAAAACATAAACAAAATGCCATGGTATCTACTCTTTGGATCCATTATTCCCTGAGTAATTGAATTGGACAGATCTGTTGAGTTGGTTCCCCTCCTTCTCCTCTGGATTCCCCCTTCAAAGGATCTCAGATTAATGGATCTATATCGGGACCCCCGTACCTCCCATGGCTGCAGCCTTGGAGACCCCAAAATCTTTTCTCCCTCCTTCCTTCCCCTCCTCCATCTGGAGGAATAAGCGGCATTCAAGGCCTGGGACAGAGTCTTCATCAGACTGTAATATAGATAGTGATTTTGGGGCTGGATCGTGTTCTTTTTCTCCCGGGTCTCCAGTGGGGCTTCCTGGGTGCATCTTCTGCGGCCTTTGACAGAAAAAACATTCTTTGAAAGAGAACAGTGGAAATAATAATCTTGAAACTTTTCTTCCACAAAGAAATGGGGCTCAAAGGCAGAATCCTTTGACCTTTTTTTTGCCAGATAACCAAAGTTCGAAATACTATGGATGTATTTGAAAAGTCTCCATTTCTTCATTGGATACCCTTCAAAATTTGTGAGGATCCAGACTTTCCCTTCAATGGGTCCTGGCAGACGCATAAATGTTAAATGGAAAGGAAGAATTCTCTCCCAAATGGATTCATATTCCATGAAGTGAACAAAGACGTTGACTTGTCTCCACTTAGAGAGGGAATCCCTGAGGGCTGTTGTGTATCCAGTTGTTGAGAACAGTTGTGATATAACCACACAAATTCCACTCCTGACAAGCACAGGAGGAAAAATCCTCATGAAATTCTCTCCATTTTCTGTGTCTGAAGCAAAGAGGCCAATCAGGGTCCATCTGAAATGGAGGAGCAGGTGGACAATTGCTGGGTAGTGGAATCCTTCTTTGGGGAGAACATGGTGGAAAAAGGGGAATTTCCTTTTATCACTCAGAGCCTCTGAAGCAGTTTCAACTTTAATCTGAAAAAGCATTGAAGAATGCTGTGTTATATTTGGGATCAGATCAAGTCCAAAATATTAGATTTTAATAAATCCAACCTGATTCACGTATATATATTAGAATAGTTTGTTAATCAGACATTGTTTAAAATATTAAATACAGAATATTAGCAAGATTATATCATAATAATGAAAAATAATAAACAAATTAAAAAACAATAAAAATGTAAATCATATTACTATATTCCACCCCTATAATTGATCACAATTAGATTAACACATGCAAATGCGATCTGCAATATTCTATTCCAATAAAGTGCCTATGATAATTTTCAAGGATTGCTGCATCTTTTTTTGCTTCTCTATCCCAGATTCTTTCTGGAGAAAACTTTTTAACTTCTTTCTCTAGTTATACAAGAAACAGGCAGACCTCAAAGCCTAATAAGATTTATCAGTTGCATAATGCAAGTTTGGTCTTTCATCGAAGTTTTCTGTGTTCCAACAGCCATAATTTTCAGAGTCTTGTCAGTTTCCATAGATTAAATTTTATGCTAATAATGCCCATATTTTCTGAATTTAGACAAAGCAGAAATTGTGTAAATTCCCAAATCAGCTCTGAGGGCAGCAGCTGGAGTCCTTTTACCCACCCCAAGATCCTCCTCAGAGGCTGAGATTGGGTTGGTTCTGCTGGTGGTTTCTCTCTGGAGCCCCAAACATCAGATTGATGGAAGAACATGGGGGAAAACTGGGCCTCAGATACTTTAATAACTGGGGCTGAGGAAGCTGGAGAGCTGTGAGGTTTTCATTTAAGCACCACTTTCACTCCTGCCCTTCCTCTAACTGAGCTCCTTGGATGATGAGGGAGCCAAGATTCAGGCTCAGAGAAAACAATCCCAGGTAAGGAAAGGTGTTACTTGCTCTAATGGTTGACCATCTATGGCTGTGATGTCATTTCACAAAGACCATAACTTTTGAACTTGCTTTATAAATTATCAGATAATTATTAAGACAAAACAATCCAATGTCTATACAATCCAAAGTCTAAGTATGAAAATATCACATTATTTATATAACTCAGTGTATTCCAATAGGAATTTAGCAGGCTAAACATGTGTACCTATAACAGAACTTATAACAAAATAAAAGGGTTGGAAGGGACCTTGGAGGTCCTCTAGTCCAACCCCCTGTTCAAGCAGGAAACCAGGCATAATAGCAGAAACTGTGAGAGGATCCTGGAGTCTTAGTGGACAACCAATTAAATGTGAGCCAGCAGCAAAGAAAAGCCAATGCAATCCTAAATCGCATTAAGAGAGGGATACAATCCAGATCAAGAGAGGAACTAATACCACCCTATAAAGCCTTAGTAACACCTAGAATTCTGCATCCAGTTTTGGTCGCCACATTATAAAAAAGATGTTGAGACTCTAGAAAAAGTGCAGAGAAGAGCAACCAAGAGGATTAGGGGACTGGAGGCTAAAACATACAATTAACGGTTGCAGGAACTGGGCATGGCTGGTCTAGTGAAGAGAAGGACCAGGGGAGACATGATAGCAGTCTTGCAATATTTGGGGGGCTGCCACAGAGAGGAGGGGGTCAAGCTGTTTTCCAAAGCACCTGAAGGCCGGACAAGGAATAATGGATGGAAACTGAACAAGGAGAGATTCGACCTGGAAATAAAGAGATAAAGTTGCCTTCAGAAGTTGTGGGAGCTTCATCACTGGAAGCTTTCAAGAAGAGACTGGACCGTCATCTGTCAGAAATGGTGTAGAGTCTGCTTGGACTAGATGACCTACAAGGTCCCTTCCAATTCTGTTAATCTGTATCCATCTATACTATTCCAGACAAGGGGCTGTCCAGTCTCTTCTTAAAAGCCTCCAGTGATGGACCACCCACAACTTCTGAAGGGGAGACGTTCCATTCCTCACCATTAGGAAATTTCTCCTTAGTTCTAGGTTGTTTCTCTCCTTGATTAGTTTCCATCCATTGTTTCTTGTCTTGCCTTCTAATACTTTGGAAAATAGGTGGAGCTCCTCTTCTCTGTGGCAGCCGCTCAAATGTTGGTACATTGCAATTATTTCACCCTTACTCCTTTTCACTACACTAGATATACCCAGTTCCTGCAACTGTTCCTCATACGTTTTAATCTCCAGGCCCTTAATCATCTTTTCTGCACTCTTTCCAGAGTCTCTACATTTTTTTTATAATATGGCGGCCAAAACTAGATGCACTATTCTAAGTGTGGTCTTGACAAGGCATCATAAAGCGGTACCAATACTTCATATGATCTTGATTTTATTCCTCTATTAATGCAACCTAGGACTGAATTAGCTTTTTTAACTGCTGCTGGCTCATATTTAAGTGATTGTTCCCTAGGACTCCAAGATCTCACAGGTACTGCTATAGAGCCAGGTTTCACGTCATCTGTAAGTGAGCATTTGGTTTTTCTAGCCTAAGTGTAAAAGCTTACTTTTCTCTACAATGAATTACACTTTGTTAGATAGCCCCAGAGTTCAACTCTATCTTCTGAAGTGTTGGCAATTCCTGCCACTTTAGTGTTGCCTTCAAATTTGATGATTTCCCCATTTCTCCCCTCATCCAAATCATTCATGAAGATGTTGAAGAGAACTGGGCCTAAAATGGAACCTTGGGGTCCCCCACTGCTTGTTTCCCTCCATGCAGACATAGTTCCATTGAGGACCCCAGGCTGAGCCCATCTGGGGGTGATGCTGTCTATCCCACATATTTTCAGCTTCCCGAGAAATAGGTTGTGGTTTACTTTGTCAAAGCTTTTCTGAAATCCAAGTACTATATACTACATGCACTGCATTTGATTGGTCCACTAATTTAGTGATTTTTGTCAAAGAATGAAATAACATTTATTTATGATCTGTTTTTTGACCCTGCACTAGTTCTAGTAAGTCATTCATATCGAGACTAAAGAACAAGGTTCAAATATGCATCTTTCCCTTCCCCCTTGGTAAGCATAGATCCTTCTTCTCATGGCTCCATTGAGCCCAAACCTCCCTCTCAAACAAGGGCTTGGATCAGGGGCAACAGGCTGAGCTCCATTTTGAGGGCAAACATTTTCTCCGTCATATTTCTATGTTTATTGAGTCTAATGCTCCACTAACATCTAGAAAGCAGCAAACCTTGTTTTACCTCACTGATATAGATTAGATATTTCAGGACAAATTTGTTGCCAATATTAGATTATTAACTTATCCATTATTTCTTATAAAATCTATGTAGCTTTTAATTCTACCTAAAACCTTCTGCTTCTTCTGCAAGGAATACATTTTTCTCAAGTTTAACTAAGAGCATAAATTTTAGCCACAATATCTGCTAGTCTGTTTGGCCTATAATTGCTAGAGTAATTTTTATTCCACATTCTAGGTAATAAAATGCTACTATTGCCAACTTCAAGCCTAGTGGATAGGGCAGGCATTATTTATCTGTGAAAATGAAGATGCCAATAGAGGCCCAACAACCAGGGATATTTTTTCATCAGTTAAATTCTAGTTGTTAGAATATCTTTTCCAGGGAATGTATTGCTTGCATTTCAGGCCTTTTATGATTAATCTCAACATGAATATAATGGGGTAAAATATTGATGTTTTTGCTAATATAGAGAAAAGCAGCTCTTGAATTCCATGGAGAACACATGATTGCATTTATTACTCAGCCACCATCACCCACCCCTCACTTTACCAGAAGGAGAAAGACACACACAAACCTGAGGGACTTTGTAGATGCCTCCTAATGTTGACATCTGGATGGAAATCTCCGTGCTAGTTCCATCAAGAAGAGTCAGGAGGTTCTCCTTCCTTCCACACCTGTAGTTGGGGACATTGGCTTCTCCAGTGGAGAGAATGTCCAGCAAGGCATCTGAAGTGCGGAAAGTGCTCATATAGTTGTTATGGATGTTGTAGCCAAGTGTGAGATTGTGCAAGAGATGGGAATTCTTGTTGGCCAGTTGAATGTTGAAAATGAATAGTAAGCAATAATAAAAATTGTAAGAAGTCCTATTGAAAAAAAATATTATAAACAGCCACAACAAATACTTTTGTTATATATAATATATATAATCCTGCACAAGCCTACTGAGCCTTAAACCAACATTGATCCAAAAGCAATGATCAGTTACACAAATATGGAAATGAGCTGAGGTACGGCAACTATAACTGATTCCACCACTACTTTAAATAAAATTCATTATCCAAATGATAAATTAAGGATTGAACAGAGAGAAGAAAATGATCTGCAGCCCTTTCAGCTTTTCTTCAGACCCCTTTTTCAGTCTCTTTTACAAAATCAGAAAAAAGAGAGAAGCCATGGAAATCAAAATCATTCAGGAAATTAGACATATTCCCCAATTTAGGAAGAAATGAAAAAAGAAAAAAACAGAAAAGAAGGAGAGGGTTAGAATGGAGGGACTGCAACTCCATCACCCTGAATGACTTACGGATCTTGAAAAACGAGCTGAAGAGAAGGAGCCACATTGAAATGCAACTTTCTATGCAATGTTTCCACTCCATTGGTGATTATACTGATTAGATGATCTCCTGGGCGGTAGTAGCTCCATGGTTTTCCATCCTGGTTCTCCAAACTCAGCGGGCATTTCATTCTCAGCTTCCCAGAGACTGGATGGGTCAAAAGCAGCATCAGAGGCAGAAGCAGGAGGTCCATAATTCATGGCGTGAATCAATGAATCCCTTTGTTGTTTCTAAAGAAGAATTAGAAGAATTCAAAGGACTCTCATAAGGTGGAATATGATCCAGTTGCTTTTTCTCAACACAGAGAAACACTCAGCTTCTCCTGGAAAGGAGGGAGATGTAGATTCAAGAGAACAGAGCCTGCCTGTCCCCAAACTCCATATTTCTCTGCCCAAAGTCTCCCCTGGAGGATTGGGCCCAACAGCAGAGCTGAAACTTTTATCACAGTTCTCCCTCTCAGGAGGGATCCCTGGATAATTCAACTAGTTTTTGGATTCAAAGATTGTTGGGAAATTCTCTGGAGGGAAATGAAAGAGAAATAATCCCCATGAGATTCAGAATAACTGGAGCAGAGGTGGAATTAAATCATTCTTCTAGAATTGAGAGGTTTGGGAGCTCAATGCTTGAAAGTGGCCCCGGGGGAAATACACGGCACCTGTGGCTAAAGAAATAAATAAATCTGATATTTGTTTGCATAGTGATGAAAGACAAAACTCGGAGGGGCAGTTAATGCCAGAGCATGTCAGAGATCTCAAATAGCTGCCAGCTGAGTTGGAACCAAAATTTACTTTATTTTGAAAGCTAATGCTCAAGGGCATTGCCCAAAAGGGCTGATGCAATAGTGTGGCCAGACTTTTAGAACAAAATCAACCTTAGTGAAAAAGTAGTTTTTAGAACTTTGCAGAGTTAAAAGAAATGAAAAAGCCAAGTTAAAAGAGATGGAGAAATCAAGGCTGCCTCTCAGCCCATGTGTGGAGGGAGGGAGGGAGGGAAGGGGAGCTCAGGACCCTCGTGTTGCAGATGGAAAGCTGATCTTCAAAATCCAACTTCCATCTTCAGAGACCTGGGAATGCAGAAGCCCATATCCCATGTTCCCCTGCCACTCTTTCCCATGCAGAGGCCAGGCAAGGGGGCTCTTGCAGAGATGCCAGATGGGCCTCTGCCCGGCTGAGTAGGGAGCCCCTCTTCAGAGAAGGAAGTTGGGAAGCCTCATGTTCAGGGGTGAAATGCTTCCAGTTCAGACCGGATCGCCTGATCGGTAGCAAAAATCCCTGCTCCTCCCCCCACCCCCCAAGGCCAAGTTCAGCTGCACAATCATCAGAGGCTTTTTTTTTTTTTTGATGAAATGGGCCTAGAGATTAAGAAATATGGATAGAATTTTGTTCTATAAATTGAAACAAAAATAGAGTTGTAATCAATTTGAAAATAAGATTTGTGGTGATAAAATTTTAAGGTAAATAATTAGATTAAGAGGTTAGAATATTGTTTTAAAATTAATGTTTTGATATTGAGCTTAAAAGATAAAAGTGAACTAAGTTTAATTGGAAATTAAACTTGTGTTGATATAATAGAATGGTTTAGATTAAGATGTTAGAATTTAGGTAAAAAATTTTATGTTTTGATTTTCAATTATAAAAAGATGTAACGGGAAATTGTGAATGGAGCTGGTTAAAGAAATGTAAGTGATTATACCTATCTATGACCGAATCGAGATTTTGTTCTTGAAAGATATATTTTATGTTTATGTTTGAAAAAAAATAAAAAATATTTTGCAAAAAAAATGCTTTGAAAAGTCTCTGACAATCAGGCAACTCAGCTGGGATCGTCAGAGCTTTTTCAAAGCATTTTTTTAAGCACCTCTTCCCTGGAAGGGGTTGCAGAAAAAAATGCTTTAAAGGTCTCTTTATCTCAGCCGAGTTGCCCGATCATCAGAAAGACTTTTAAAGCATTTTTTAAAACGATCAAGCAACTCAGCTGGGAACCTCAGAGAGACTTTTAAAGCATTTTTTCCTGCAACCTCTTCAGCGGAAGAGATGGTTAAAAAATGCTTTGAAAAGGCTTTGACGATCCCAGCTGTGTTCCTGATCGGCAGAGGCTTTTCAAAGCATTTTTTTGCATTTGCAGAAAAAATGCTTTGAAAAGTTAAAATTAAAAAAAAAAGTTGGCCATGCCCACCCAGTCACATTACACCCCTCCACCAAGCCACGCCCACAGGACCGATAGTAACAAATTTTACATTTCACCCCTGTTCGTGTTGCAGATAGAAAGCTGGTCTGCAAAATCCAACTTCCATCTTCTGAGTCCTGGAAACGGGGGAGACCATATCCCATGTTGCTCAGCCACCTCTTTCCATGCATGGGGCACTCAGGAGGGAAAGCAAAGCCCAGACCCAGGGAGAAGGCCCAGGATGGCCAGGGAGGAGGAGGGGATCTGGGGCATTCCTGGGAAGAGACTAACCTGGTTTATGGGTCCCAGGGTTGAATGTTGGGGGGACGATGCAGCCCCTGGGGTTTCTCCAGCCTCGCTTGGGCTCCATGTCTTTTCAGGAGAGGCTCTTGTGGGGAGAAGCCATGGAGGGCTGGGTCTCCCAAGGGGGATCCGGGGTTGCTCTGGAGGTTGCCTCCTACACTAAGGCAGCATTTAAGATCCAGCTGCCTGCAATTACTGCGAGTTCAATTCTCACCAGGCCCAAGGTCGAATCAGCCTTCCATCCTTTCTAAGGTGGGTAAATTGAGGACCCAGTTTGTGGGGGCAATAAGCTGACTTTGTATAAATATACAAAAGTATGAAGGCTATTGCTTTACGCATCGTAAGCCGCCCTGAGTCTCCGGAGAAGGATGGCATATAAATTAAAAAAAAAAAGGCGACTGAACTCACCCTGGAGGGGGCCTTCCGTGACTCTAAGGAATATGGGGGTCCCCTGTGGCCCCTCCAGAGCCCCCAGCTGAGGAGACCCTCTTCATGGCAGCCCTTTCTGGGGAAGGGGCTTAAGCCCCCCTCCCTCTGCAATTCTGGGAGCTTTTGCCTCTTTCTCACACACCCCCCCGAAGCTTTGAATTTTGCTCTTTATTTGACCCCCCCCCCCCTTTTTGGCTTGGCTTCTTCAGCCTCTTCTCCATCAGGCTGAGGGCAGGGAAGCGCCCTGGCAACCGTCTCTTCCCCTTCTTTGATTGGCTACAGGGTTGTCATGACGAAGAAGGCGGGAATAGGAGCAACTAGAGAGAAAGAGAGGTGGGATTTTTTATCTTCCCTGAGAACTGCAGGATTTGGATGTGAAATCTGCTTTCTTTTCGGAAACCTTTAGATTATTATGGAAAAGTAAAGAGGTTCGATTTTAATGCTTTTTTTTTATTTGAACAGAGGAAGTCTGAAGTCAGCACTTTTTTCTTTTCTCTCCCCCCCTCATTTCCCTTTCCCCTTCTCTCCCCCCCCCCACACTGTCTCTTCCTTTTTGATTTTGTATTTTTGTACTTTATTCTATAAATAATAAAATGTCTAAAGAGAAAAAGAAAGAACTGGAGGATATGAATGTGAAATCTGCTTTCTTTTAGGAAATCTTGTTGAAATGCAGCCCAGAATCAGAAGGAATGAAGGGTCACAGAAAACAAAGGAATATTTAAAAATATATTTAAAAAAACAATAACAACAAAGGAAAACTTAGACTTTGATAGAAGAAAAATCAAAAGTGAACACCAAGAAAAAGATAAATTATCTGCGGAAAAAGTTCTTTAGCTCTGTAGAGTGAGATCCATGAGATATATAGCAATTAAAGCAAAGAATGATAAAAGTCAGCCTTAAGCAAATCTATTGGAGACGCAGAGCAAAGAGATTGGAAGATGAAGTGAAATTGGACGTTAAAGAAAATAGTGTCATCAAACAGCTTATAGAAAATAGCTAAAATATAACTATTACTTTCTGCACTGGTTGAAAGGATGTAGAATTTAGAATGTGTCTTCATTTTAATTTAGAAAGTGTAAGCTTTCCTATTTGTGAAATAAAAATCTCACCCCAGCCATTGAAGGGAGAGCTAAATTCCCAATTCAAGGTTCTAGTGCTTTGTGAGCATGGAGTCTGGCATGTCATTCATCTGAGACGGGTGGCTGTATAAATCATTTAAAATAAAGAGATTTCTGGGACTAGAGCAGAAAGCCTCCAATCTCAAACTGCCTGCTCAGCCCAGACAGACCTCACCTTGGTCTGAACTAATTCAGTTGTGTTTATATGAATGGGCTTCTCCTTTTCATATCCTGGCTTACGGTGGTTAGAAGGCGTCATTAGTCCGTTCCGGAGCAAAATCGAGAGGAGGCTGTTTTTGCGTGTGCCGGAGCACGGCTGAAATGCTTCTATTGACACGCTCACAAAATGTGTGTCACAGAGGTGACCTGCCCATTCTCAGAGTGGCTGGCATGGCAAGTTGGGTCAACTGTAAAACACTCATTTATCCACAACCAAATAGCTGAAGTTCTTCTTACCTTGATGCCCTTTCTATTCTGATCCATTTTACATCCCCATTTTCAGTTGAGGTAAACACACCACACACTCTTCCAAGCAAAGACCTCGGCTGCAGCCATCTTCCCAGTTTTGGTAACCATGACTATGGCTATGACCGGTGTGGCCAGCCTAGTGAAAAGGACTAGGGGTGACATGACAGCAGGGGACCTGCCAGTACCTAATATGGCTTCCAAAGCTGACGTCAGGTCCCTAGCGTGAAACTGCCATTCAAGTGGGGAGGGGACCCCGGATCCTTTTACTCACTTATGACTCTCATCCTGTTTTCCTACGTATCCTGCAATTCCCTAGTTTATAGCTTTTACCCTGTCGCCTGTTCTGCCCTGTGCTTGGATTTACCTTGGGGGATGGGCATGTTGTCGTTCTCCAGCAGCCTGCGGAGGTGGCAGCAGAGTCGGACAGGGATGAGGCTGAGGAAAAACAGGGGCCAGTCCTGGAGGCTGGGGGAGGCCCGGATGAGGGCTCTGCGTCAGAGGCAGAGATGGGGCCAGGGACATTGGGCAGTGATATGTGGACTCCAGAGCCTCCAGAGGCCGACAGTAGAGAGGCAGAGGAATAGGAGGAGCCTGTTCCTAGTGCACGCATGAGAAGAGCTGCCAGAAGGCAAGAGCAGCTAAAGCAGAGAGGACGACTCGGGAGTAGGGCCAAGAGATGATTGGCCCCTCCCAGAAGGCTTAAAAGGCCAGCAACGGCTCTTTGTCAGAAAAAATTGATAGACTTGTTCTTGTCTTGCTGCATTTATCTTGCTGCTTTTGAGCTTTTGCCAAGAGAATCCTTTGGCAGTTTGCTTACTTATACCAAGGTTGGTGATTAGACTGAAAAATTTGTGTTATGAACAGTTTGTTTTATTTTAGTGTAAATGACTGAGAATGACTTTAGTGTAACACTGAGAATGAGTTAATTCTCAGCTGTTCTAATAAAGTCTGTTTGTTTTTGAACTGTTTGTGTCAACTACTACCTACTTGGGCCTGGGACACAACAGTACAGGGGGTGGGGGGGCATCTGTTCTCTTTCAGGTTGGAAGCCTCACAGAAGAAACGCATGGGAAGGAGTCCTCATCTCTTTCTCAAGGTCTTTGTACTTGTGGATTGGCTCATTCAGCATCCAACTGAGAGGAGGGGTTTCGAACCACTTTATCCAAAGGGAATTGCCTGGGGGGAACTCAGAGCCTGCTTTGCTTTTGTCCTGCAATCCCTTCCTTTCAACCAAAGGCTCCTTTTGAAAGGCTGCTGCCTCAAGAGTCCTTGATACTTTCTTGATTTGGGGACTAGAGGCAGGACCAATCTTGGAGGGGCTGCCACAAAGAAGAGGGGGTCAACCTATTTTCCAAAGCAACCAGAAAGCAAGAGAAGAAACAATGGATGGAAGGTAAGCAATGAGAGGAAGAACCTAGAACTAAGGAGAAATTTCCTAATGGTGAGGAATGGAAGGTCTCGCCTTCCCAAGTTGTGGGTGCTCCATCACTGGAGGCTTTGAAGAAGAAACTGGACCACCAGTTGTCTGGAATAGTACAGGGTCTCCTGCCTGAGCTAGAAGGCCTCCAAGGTCCCTTCCATCCCTTTTATTCTGTTATAACTTCTGTTACAGGGACACAAGTTCAGCGTGCGAAGACTTCTTGGAACACATGGATTGACTCTGATGATATGATATTATCACACTTAAACACTGGATTGCATGCCCTGTGAAGAAGACTTGGATTCTTTTGTCATAATAATTATCTGATAATTAAGAAATCAAGTTCAGAAGTGATGGTCCTTGGAAAACAACATCATAGCCATAAATGCCTATTTGAGGGTAATCTAGTAGAGCAAGTAACCCCTTTCCTTACCTGGGGTTGTTTTCTCTGAGCCTGAATCTTGGCTCCCTCATCATCCAAGGAGCTCAGTCAGAGAAAGGGCAGGAGGGAAAGTGGTGCTGAAATGAAAACCTCACAGCTCTCCAGCTTCCTCAGCCCCAATGATTAAAGTATCTGAGGCCCAGTTTTCCCCCATGTTCTCCATCAATCTGATGTTTGGGGCTCCAGAGAGAAACCACCAGCAGAACCAACCCAATCTCAGCCTCTGAGGAGGATCTTGGGGTGGGTAAAAGGACTCCAGTTGCTGCCCTCAGAGCTGATTTGGGAATTTACACAATTTCTGCTTTGTCTGAATTCAGAAAATATGGGCATTATTGGCATAATATTTAAAGCTAAAAAGAATCCCCCACAAAGAATCTGGGATATAGTAGCAAAAAGAGATGCCACAATCCTCAAGAATTATAACAGGACCTTTGTTGGAATAGAATTCTTCTCTTGGCATTTCCACCTGTTAGTCTAATTGGGGTAAATTGTAGGGTGATATAGTAATATGATTTACGTATTTTTTTATTTGTTTGCTATTTTCCATTATTATGATACAATCTTGCTAATATTCCGTCTTTAATACTTTAAACAATGTCTGATAAGCAAACTATTCTAATCCATTCATGAGAACCAGGTTGGATGTATTAAAAGCAAATATTTTGCCTTTGGTCTGACCTCAAACAGAGCACAGCTTCCTTCATTGCTTGTTGAGATCAGTTATGAACTTTCTTCAGAGGCTTTGAGTGATAAAAGCAAATTCCCCCTTTTCCACCAGATGCTCCAGAGGAGGAATCTGCAGTTCTGAATTGGGGGGGGGGGGGGAGGAAACGTTTGTCTACTATAGTGATGGTGAACCTAACAGCACATGTGTCACAGGTGGCATGCTGAGCCATATCGGTGGGCACATGAGTGTTGCCGTAGCTTAGCTATGGCGCATATGCGCGAGCCAGCCAGCTGATTTTGGGGCTTCTGGGCCCATCAGAAGTTAGGGAACGGGCTGTTTCTGGCCTCCAGAGGGCCTCCGGGAGGGTGTGGAAGGCTGTGTTAGCCCTCCCCAGGCTCCAGAGGTTGTCCAGGGGCAAAAAAAATGGGTCCATGGGCCCGCGGCTCCTCTGCCACTCTCCTCGACGGAGTCCTGAGGTGGGCCGGGAGGGAAGGGGCACAGGAAGCCCCCCCGCTCCAGCCCTGCGGCAAAGCTGGGAAGAAGCCCAAGCGGGTGCCCTCCCGCTCTGCTCCTGGCTCAGCCCCAGGGGAAGGGAGGCCAGGGAGGCGGGAGTGGGGCCATCGGAGGCGGTGCTGGCCGAGTGGGGGCCGAGGGAGCAGGGCAGGCGAGGGGCGCCAGGCGGGAGGGGCGCCAGGGGGCGGCAGCAGAAAGCAGCTTCGTCTGTGGGAAGCCGTCAGTTGTGCCTGGAGACCATGGCGGGAGTCAAAGGCTGACGAGGGACTTGGTGCCAATCACTGGAGTTTTAATCCCACCTTCCACCAAAAGCCAAATGGGGGACTTTGAGTTCTGCTCCTATTTTAGGCATGACAGCCAGCTGGCTCTGAGTTCTAATCCTCCCTTAGGCATGGAAACTCCCCAGGGGACTTTGGGCCAATCACCAGGAGGCTCCTGCCTTCCAGTCCCGCCTTAGTACTTTTTGATTGGGGGTATGAAACTTGGAAATATTTTCTCATATGAATGTTCTCATATGAATGTTCTCATATGAATGACTTATTGCTTTGCCCAACATGGTGTTTCCCCACAACTGAACCTTCCTCCATCACCTCAGACAGTGTTGGACACTGAGACCTCCCTCCATCTGGGACTCCCCAATTCCGATACCCCAGATATTCTGATACCAGAACTGGGGAGTCCTAGATGGAGGGATGGCCGAGTATCCAGCACTGTCTGGTGTGATGGAGGAAAGTTCAGTTGTGGGGAAAGACCCATTGCCTGTTGGGCAAAGTCTCTGCATTTTGCTTTTGGGGGAACTAGAGGCCTCTCTGTGCTCATCCTGAATCTTGGACTGACCTTCTGACCCATCAGAGCTTTCTTGTCTCCTGAAAATGGAATTTCAAAGGGATTTGATTCACAATTAGGAGCCATTCTGAAAAATAAAAATTGGTATCTAAATGAACAGCAATCTCTGTGGTTGGAGAGCAGAGCAGCTTCCTAGAATCCCAGCTGTTCATCCCCTTCCTGGACCTGGATGAAGATGCAGCATTGAACCCTCATGCCACCATCTGTGATGCCCTTAGACAGGATCCCCTCAGCCTCCTCCTGGGGAGAGTCTCCTCGTCCCCTTTCTCTGGGCATCTTCTCCAGCCCTTCCTAGACAAGCCAATCTTGGAAGAGGAGAAGAGAAAAGGCTTTAGATAGAAACTGTAGAGTGGACCATTAAAGGACCTGAACATTGTTAGATATTTCTCTTTTATTTCTTGAATAAGGAAAGAAAAAATACGGAGCTAGACAAAGTGAGCCCCAGTGAAATCCCAGATGGCTGTTGTGATCCACTCTTTCTCTAGAGTAGGTCTCATCAGGACATCAAGAAGGAGCCATTTAAGAGTTGTGCAGATCTGCCTCCCCAGCGGAGAGCAGGTGAAACCCTGCACTTCACATCCTTTGGGTATTTCATGGGTTCTCTCAGAGATTGTCACACAACATGACTGGATCTTCTTTCCCACAGCTTCCATCTTGCCATTTTTCCTCCTCAGGCTTTTCTCTCACCTAGAGACACTTTTAGGCTCTGTCAAATCTGTTCCAATTATTTTTATAAGGCATCAGGTTCATTGGCTGTTCCTGAACATCAAATTCCTCTGAATGACCTTCCCAGAGGTCTCTTTATCGAGCTGAAAGGGAAGGGGATTAAAGAAACATGGACAGATATTCTTCTTGGATTCCTGCATACTATCTAAGTAAAAGGATTAATATTTTCTTTCAAATAAAATAAAATCTAATAATTCTTCCACTATCATAATGGTGTTGTATCTCATGTTTTTACAGTTATTCTGCCCGTAAGATGTTCCTTTGTGTTCAGGTCTGGCCTCACAAGGATAATGTAGCACTTGGGGATGAAGATGCAGCCCAGCAGACCAGCACTGGAGGCCAGGATGGAGAAGACCTGCACAGCCACCATGGATTTCCCTTTGGTGCTCAGGTAGGTGGGCACAAAAGTCACCCAGACACTGCAGAAGACCAGCATGCTGAAAGTGATCAGCTTGGCTTCGTTGAAGGCCCCAGGCAGGCTCCTGGCCAGGAAAGCCACCGTGAAGCAGATGGCAGCCAGGAAGCCCATGTAGGTGAGGGTGATGTAGAACATGACAACGGCCCCTTCGTTGCATTGCAGGATGATCTCTCCAGGCTGGGAGTGGAGGTCAGAGTCAGGGAAGGGGGGAGAAACTCCCAGCCAGGTGGAGCAGATGATAACTTGCACAGCAGAAGAACAAAGGATGATGGAATTGGCCAAGCTCTTCCCCAACCATCTCTTCACTTGGTTTCCTGGTTTTGTGGCCAGGAAGGCCAGCACCACCATGATGGTTTTGGCCAAGAGAGAAGAAATGGCAACTGAGAAGATGAGGCTGAAAACTGTTTGTCGAAGAAGGCAGGTGGCTTTCCTTGGTTGACCAATGAAGAGAAGAGGAGACAAGAAGCAAAGCAGGAGGGAGACCAGGAGAATGTAGGAGAGGTCCCGGTTGTTGGCTTTGACAAGGGGAGTTTCTAAGTATTGAATGAAGGTGACTAAAACAAGGCCTGTGGTTAGGAGCAAGAGGAGGGCAAAAGAGACCAGGATGATTCCCAGAAGTTCTTCATAAGACAGGAAAGTTATAACTTTGGGGATACATTGGACTCTGTCCTCATTTGGGTATTTATCATCTGGACACTTGGTGCATTTTTCCGTATCTGAGAAAGTCAGAAATCAATATCTTTAATATTCGGGGGGGGGGGGGTGTTTGCATTTCAAGAAATAACATTTTTGAAGAATGGGAATGCCTGATTCCTGGAACATTTTCCAAGATGTGTTGCTTAATCATTCCATGGGGGGAAAAATGATAATATAATTTTCTAATACATATACCCAAGCTATATGAAATTGGAGGATTTCTAGTGCATAAACTAGAATGAACAAACATTGAATAAAGAAAAAAAGTTGAGTTTCAATGGATACTTTAATTTGCACTTTCATCAAAATGCTCTGGATAAATCCATTTCCACCAGGCCTTTCTTTCCTCTGGTGTCACCCACCTTCCTGAGTGGAGAAGGTCCCCTCCGGACAAGGAACGCAGTCGTAGCAGCAAACTGGCTCTCCTTCTCGAGCCCTCTTGACAAATCCAGGATGACAACTTTCCACACATTTGGACTGAGGCAGGGACTGAGCAGAAGAAAAGGAATGCCAAAGAAAAGGTGTTAGGACTCTCCGTCCATGGAAAATGGAGGGAGAAATGGACATTAGACAAGCAGATTCTGGGCTTCAGTTAAGTGAATATGAAACCTCTGACTCCTTCTAAACAGGTAAATGAGATGTGACCCTGGCAGGTTTTTTCTTTAGTTCCTCCCTTTTGCTTCTGGCATTTAACATTGCAATAAAGGACTTTTCTCCTTAATAAAGTGCAGAGGGATGGAATTAAGAAAAGATTGAAGGATTAAGGGGGGAAAATCGGTTTCTCCTCATCCCTATATTAAAATGCATCCCTGCTCTCTTCATCTATCCATGGTTATGATGATCTACTCATATTGAATTTGTGAATACATTTGTTGTCAAAGATTTAATAAATTGTTATTTTATTAGATTTAATTAAGTAGAATAAGATGTTATTAAAAAGGAAACTTCTGGCCCGTAGGATCAGCACTACAGAAAGCTTTGCACAGCTGCTCCCCTTTGACACCAGTTCAAAACAGTCTCCCCGTTAAGAGATAAAGTTGGGTAATGAAAAATCTGCAAGAAAACAAGGAAACTCAGAGATCACGTCAGCCCTGAGCTCCTTTCTTAAGACTGTAGTGAGATTGAGGGGAGATCGTGAGGTGTCCCTGAAAAGGGTTAAGTTGCAAATCTTTGGCTGCAACAGAGGGGACGTGAATGTGAGTCCTGGGACAGGAGGAGATATTTCTAAGGCCCATCCAGTTAGCCAAGAAAAAGTCCTTTGTGTTAAGAACGGCAATTAGGAGACTCCAACTGACACAGTAAGACAGACCCACGTTTCATATCACTTAAATTTGGAGACTCCTTTTTGCACAGAAGGACAGAAGGTAGCTAACACTCAAGATAAACAAGGCCATTCAAGGGATTTCCAGATGAAAAACCCTTTTAATAGCAAAAGGCGAAATCAAAGTAGCATTTCCTATCTCTCATTACTTCTGATATCAGGAAGGGCTTTTCCTTGAATCAAAGTTGTGTTTCAGTGTTTCAGGTTTCTGGATCAAGAGATTCTCTCACTGGTCACTGTCATTTTATGTGAACTGAAAGCCTTGGACCTCCTTCCTAGGGGCAGAAGGTGATTCGCTCCCCCCAGTTGGGAGAAAGACAGATATGGCTACCTTTGATCAGGTCTGGACTACTCAAAAACATCACAGACCATGGACCTTCCCTTCCAGGGAACCATTTCCCAATGGCCTTTCCCTAAGCAGGACAAGAGGAAGCTTCTCTCCCAATGGGACCCCCAGGAGCTCCATCCAGCCATGATCCGATTTCATCCCATTCAGTCCAAACCTCAATTCAGGGTCTCTTCAACAGAATCCCCTTCTGCTTTGCTCTTTCAGGACAAGGAACAAGCGAACCTGAGGCTCTTAACAACACAACCTCCAGCACTTGAGGGTTTCTCATCCCAGGTTGGACATGGCTGAACCAGCTACAAAGAGTCTCCAGTATTACAGCAGCTGAAGAACAGCTTGGTCAATAGCACTGAAGCCTCCCAAGTGGTCTAGAGAAAGAAAACTATGAAGTTTCTACTCCCCATGTTCAATTCTCAGTGAAGGTCATTGACCCTGGAAACTGGGCTTAGTTCACATGAAACGGGTCCCAAATCTTTGGAAAAAACAGGAATCACACCAAAATTTCTCCCACCTTGTTGAGGAACTTTAGCTCTGAAAGAGCATCTTGGTAGATATTAAGTCTCTGTCTTTCCAAAGTCCCCATTTGAAATTTGATGGGATCCTCCATGGGGAGATTCAAATAGCTCAGGATTGCCAGATCTGCTGCTAGATCTCCATTTTGATCCAAGTAGAGTTCCCTACTAGATATATTGCAAAACTCATTCTTCTCCAGGAAAGGATGGAACTAGAAGGGGAACATCCAGGAATTTTAAAATCTGAAAGCTTTTTTAAAAACATCCCATTTAGCTTTTATACATTTGAATCTTTTTTCTACAGTTGTCTAACATCAAAATACTTATTTAGAAAAATAGGTGTTACTGCTATCTTCATAAATAAAAAACAAAGGTTCAGCAAAATTGCTCAACCATATATTGGCAAAATATATATTAACAAAATACAATTGATGCAATTGGTAAGTTATAGAAAACATTCTAGAGCAGGTGTCAAAGAAAATGAATCATAGGAAAAAGGAGATTATTCATAAATGCCTAGAAAACATGAGAAACCGTTCATTTAGTGACCATCTCAAAGTTACAACAGCACTGAAAAAAGTGACTTAGGATAGTTTTTTCCAGGATCCTGGCAGCATCCCCAGGGTCTCCAGGGGATCCACATCTGAATTCTTGGGATCAACTCATGATGGTGGCAGAGTTTTCGGGTCACCTGATCTCCTTTTGCGACTTCTGGCAAGCAAAATTCTACTATGCTAATCAGAAACTCATAAAGACAATAACATATTTAAAAATGCACAGATCCTTTTAAAATTAGCAGTGTTTAAAGCCAAAATATATTTGTCATGGTGCCTGCTGTTTAGAAAATTATACCTCAAAGAAAGATTGGCCAAAGTGTTGGACCTTCTGAAGCACAATGAGGTTGAGAAGGTTCCCCTCCTTCTCCTTTGGGTTAGTTAGATAGTTAGTTAGTTTATTAAACTTCTATACCGCCCTTCTCCCGAAGGACTCAGGGCAGTGTACAGCCATGTTAAAGCACACATAAACTCACAAAATTTAAAAACAATTTAAAACGAATATATAAAAATTGGCCCACAAAGTTAAAAATTGACAAACAACCCAATTTAAAATTCATATTCTAAGCCAACCCGGCCTGTTGGAACAAAAGGGTCTTAAGGGCACGGCGAAAGGTACGAAGGTCGGGGATCATACGAACCTCCAGGGGCAGGTCATTTCAGAGGGCAGGTGCCCCGACAGAGAAGGCTCTACCCCTGGGTGTCACCAGTCGGCATTGTTTGGCCGACAGCACCCTGAGGAGTCCCTCTCTGTGGGAGCGTATTGGCCGGTGGGAGGCTACCGGTGGCAAAAGATGATCTCGTACATACCCAGGTCCTAAGCCATGGAGCACTTTAAAGGTAACCAGCACCTTGAATCGCACCCGGAAGACCACCAGGAGCCAGTGCAGCTCGCGCAGGAGAGGTGTTACATGGGTGTGCCGTGTCGCACCCATAATTACATATCCATAATTGCATTCTGGACCAGTTGGAGCCTCTGGGTGCTCTTCAAGGGGAGCCCCATGTAGAGAGCATTACAGTAGTCCAGGCGGGATGTGACGAGGGCATGAGTGACCGTGCGCAAGGGTTCCTTCTCCAAAGAGACTAAGATTAATGGATCCATATTGATAGAAATAGGAAAGCAGAAATAAAGCAAGGGAGGCAATCTGGTACCCAAAAGGAGCAAAAGTTTATTAGCGCATCTGCAAATCCACCAGGTAGACCCGGATCAAAACATGCAAGAGGTTTTATGCCCTTCGTCCCATCACTCAACACTGTCCTGCTTCCCCATTGGCTGGGGACTAGCAAGCTCTCAACCTATCCGGAGCTCCTGTTCAACAATATGGCCTTATTTTCCCCAGCAACCCCCTGTCTCCATGTCCTGCTGTGATTGTGCATCACTAACTTTTCTTTCTTCTTTTGTGTAAATTCTTTATATTTTGAAATGTGCCCGTTAAGCTCTTACTCGGAAAGCCTCTCCCTTTTCTTTCTAGACCACTTTGTTCACTGTAAGACTGCTTTCACTCGTTTTTCAAAAACTTTCTTAACTTTCTAGTTCTTTATTTTCTTTATTTATTATGCAGAAGTAAAAGCTGTAATGAAATTATTTTAGGAGCAATATTGTTATGGAATTCAAGGAACTGACACGGAATTCCGGGATCAAACAGAAAAGGTTTATTGTGCAAGAAGCAAAGACTGAACCCCGAGGGGTTCTGATGCAGTTACTTTTATACGTACATTTGACATCTTGTGATTGGTTACAGTATTGACAGCCCCCCCATCTCAGCTGCCCCCCTTGTTGCTATACTATAGAAGCTAAATAACTTGTGCCCCATCACTAAGTAGGTCACAGGTGTTCTTGCAAACCTATCTAAGTTTCCTGCCGTTATGTCTGCGGTTATTTCTGCTTACAGATATGCACATTTATAAAGTAGGTCACATATAATAAGATTGGTCTCTATCTTGCTTTTGCACCTTTTTCCATATTATTCCATATTAATATTTCATATCCTGAAATATCAGAACTCCATACCTGCCATGGCTGCAGCCTTGGAGCCCCCAGCCTCCCTTCGCCCTCCTTCCTTCCCCTCCTCCATCTGGAGGAATAGGCAGCGTTCAAGGCCTGGGCCAGAGTCTGCATGATACTGTAGAAAAGGTGATAATTTGGGACCCATCTTCTGTTCCTTTTCTCCTGGGTCTCCAGTGGGGCTTTCTGGGTGCATCTTCTGCGGCCTTTGACAGAAAAGACGTTCTTTGAAAGAGAACAGCGGAAATAAAGATCTTGAAACTTTTCTTCCACAAAGAAATGGGGTTCAAAAGCATCAACCATTGGGCTGTCTTTTAGCAGAAAACTAAAGTTCCAAATACTATGGACGTATTTGAGAAGTCTGTGCTTTTTCAATTCATAGTTTCCCAAACCTGTATCAATCCAGACTTTCCCTTCAATGGGTCCTGGGAGATGCATAAATGTTTCATGGAAAGAACGGAGACTATCCAAAAGGGAATCATTTTCTATGAAGTGAACAAAGACGTTGACTTGTCTCCAGTTAGAGAGGGCCTCCCTGAGGGATGCTGCTGTGTATCCAGTTGTTGAGAATCGTAGTGATATAACCACACAAATTCCACTCCTGACAAGCAAAGGAGTAAAAATCCTCATGAAATTCTCTCCCTCTGTGTCTGAAGCAAAGAGGCCAATCAGGGTCCATCTGAAATGGAGGAGCAGTTGGACAATTGCTGGGTACTGGAATCCTTCTTTGGGGAGAATCTGGTAAAAAAAGGGGAATTTCCTTTTATTACTCAGAGCCTCTGAAACAATTGTATGACTGATCTGAAAAAGCAATGAAGAAAGCTGTGTTATATTGAGGGTCAGATAAAGTCCAAAACTTTATTTTTTTAATAAATTCAACTTGGTATCAATGAACAAATTAAATAAATTATTGTTGATTAGCAATTATGCCATATCAATAAACAAAATATTAAGCACAGAGTGTTAACAACACTGTATATAAAAATGGAATACAAGAAACAAATTAAATAAAAAAGAATAAGAATAAAAAACATAAATTATATTTCTGTATCACTCCTACAACTTTTTGCAAACAGACCCACCTGTCCATGGAGATTCTCAATCCTCCAGGTCACAGTTGTCCCACAGGTGCTTTTTCAAAAGGCAACTGGACTTTCCGGTTTTTCTTTGAAGATGTTTCTCTTCTCATTCAAGAAGCTTCTTCGGCTCTGGATGAAAAGCAAAACGTCTTCAAAGAAAACCAGAAAATCCAGTTGCCTCTTGAAAAAGCACCTTTGGGACAATCAGAGCCATCTATGCAGATGTCAAGTGAATGTTTTGTTCCAATAAAAGGCTCTAATATATGTGAATGTTTAATTCTGACTGCAGAGCTAATGTGTTGCTTTAACACAAGTATCCGAATAGGTTGTTTGTCTAATGTGCAATCCAAAACTCTCATCTCTCTCTTTCTTATGCAGTTGGCATTCAATATTCCAGATGCTCGGTGAAGCAATATTTGTTTGTTTGTTTGTTTATTTATTTCCCACCTTGATTATTTTTGGGCTGTTCTCTAGTTACACAAGAGATAAGGAGACCAGAGCTCCCAATATAATTTGTCAGATGCATAATCCTAGAGAGCTTTATTTGAAATTCTGCATCTTCTAACCCAAGAACGTGGGGACTCGGCCAGGTTCCAGAGGTTTAATTGCACACTGAGATTTACAGTCCTGTGGAAAAGGAAGGAGACCCTTCGTGAGTTCTGTCGTTCCACATACCAGGACAGAGGAAAAAGCACCTGGTCTTCAGCAGTTCTTAAAAGGAGGCAAATGCAACCATGAACTCCTCTGAGTACCAAAGTGTTCCAGAGTCCAATGTGAAGCCATCTGTCTGACAGCTGAAGCTAGGAGGACTTTGGGGCATGCCAGAGAACGATGACCCCAGGCAGACCAGCAAGTGGCTGAAAAAGAAAAAGATCCAGGCATTGCAATGCCCAGTCAATGCCAGACCCCAACCCAATTGAAATGTGGTGGTGGGGCCTCCAGAGAGCTGTGCAGAAACAACCCCCCCCCCAAACCTCAATGAACTGAAGCTGCATTGTAAAACAGAGGGGGCCAAAATTCATCTCACAATGATGTCAGAGGCTGATAAAGTCATGCAGAAAATGATTACTTCAAGTTGTTGCTGCTAAAGGTGATTCTGCAAGCTATTGTATCATAAGGGGCATTAGTTTTTCACACCTGGTTTCACTATTTTGGCTTTCTTTTTGTAAAATAAACGAGGAGACGGTGTAACATGTCATGTTGTTCATCTGAGATTGTAGTTACCTCCTTTTAAGAACTGCTAAGGACCAGGTGGCTTTTATCAGCTGTTCTGATACTTTCCTTTTCACATTCTGTATTTCCTCTGATTTTAGACAAAGCAGAAATTGTATAAATTCCCAATTCAGCGCTGAGTCAGCAGCTGAAGACAGCCTGCAGAAAGGGCTTGTGTCAGGGCCAACAGGCTGAGCTCCATTTTAAGGGCAATCAATTTCCTCCATCATATTTCTCTGCTCTCTCTGTCAAATGGTGCACTAACCATTTGCCAGCAAATCCTGGTTTATCCAACTGACACATTATATAATTAGATATTTCAAAACAAATCTGTTGTCGATATTACATTATTAATTTAACTGATTCATTATTATACAACTTTATACAACTTTTATCTCTTCTTCTTCTTCTTCTTCTTCTTCTTCTTCTTCTTCTTCTTCTTCTTCTTCTTCTTCTTCTTCTTCTTCTTCTTCTTCTTCTTCTTCTTCTTCTTCTTCTGCAATTAATGCGCTTTTCTTCTACCCAATCTCAAGTTTACTTAAGAGGAACACAGCAAATATTTTAGCCATAATACTTACTAGACTAACTGGTCTGTAACATATACATATGCATACACACACACGCTGCAGGTGCTATTTTTATGTGAAAATGAACGTGCCAATAGTTCATCCACAACTATGGATGTTTTTTGAATAGCTGACTAGCCGGGAGAAAACCCTCTTCAGGGACCTTATTCATTTTCAGGCCTTTTATGAGAAATTTGAACAAGAACATAAAGAGAAAAACACATAATTGACATCCACCCACCAACACCCACCCCTCACTTTACCAGAGAGAAAGAAACACACAAACCTGTGGGACTTTGTAACGTCCTGCTAATGTTGACGCCTGGATGGAGATGCCCCTGTCAGCTGCATCAAAAAGAGCCAGAAGGTTCTCCTTCCTTCCACAGCTGTAGTTGGGGACATTGGCTTCTCCAGTGGAGAGAATGTCCAGCAAGGCATCTGAAGTGCATAAAGGGCTCAAATGGTTGTCATGGAGGTTGTAGCCCAGTGTGAGGTTGTGCAGGAGCTGGGAGTTCTTGTTGACCCCTTGAATGGTGAAAATTAATCGAAGGGTGCCTAAAAAACCAAAAGGACTCTTACTGTAAAAAAAAATGTTCATGTTATTATTGTCAACAGTAACAAGTAACTTTTTAAAAGAATTTATTCAGTTTTATCTCCACGAGCCTACTGAGTCTTAAGCCAATATTGTTGGAAAACCAATAATCATTTATATAAATCTGGGAATGGGCTGAGCAGAGGTAACTACCACTGTTTCAATCCCTCCTTTAAACAAAATGAATTCAAGTGATGAATTCAGGAGTGAACGGGGAGAGGAAAATAATCTGGATTTCCTTCAGGTTTTATTAACCCCATCTTTGGATTTGAGTCTCTTCTACACAATAAGGAAAAAGAGGCAAGTTATGGAAAACAAAAGCATTCAGGAAATTAGAGAGTTTCTGTAATATAGAAGTGAGTGAAATAAGGAGAAAAGACAGAGAGTGTTAGAAGTGCAATTGGAGGGGATGCAACTCCATCACCCTGAATGACTCACGCATGAGAAGGTGTAGAAGGAGCATTGTTGAAAGGCAACATTATAGGCAATATTTGTGTTTCAGTTGTGAATATACCAACAAAATGGTCTCCTAGCCTGTAAAAGTTCAATGGTCTTTTTCCATCTTGGTGCTCCAAATTCAGTGGGCATTTTCTTCCAAGCTTCCCAGAAACTGGCTGGGACACCAGCAGCATCAGAAGCAGGAGGTCCATAATTCCTGGAGCTTTATTACTACTCTTCCTGTGTCTAACATCCACAGCAGGAACAGTTGGAAGATTTCAAAGCACTCTCAGAAGATGGAAATGGCAGCGACTTTCCTGATATAAACAGAAAAACACTCAGCTTCACCTGGAAAGGAGAGAAAGGTACAATCAAAAGCACAGATCCTGGATGTCCCAAAACTTGTTCCCAGAGCTTGACTGAACAAATTTATCCTTTTCTGATACAAGATCCTTTGCATATGGCTTCAGTCTGCTCTCTCTATCACAGGTATGGAGATCTCAAAGGCCCAGATAATCATTATTAATTACAGGGAGAAGCAACTTCTCCTCTTGGGATCCTGAACTTCTTCTGGGCTCCATGAGTGCAGAGGGGAGGTTGGAGAAAAAGTTGTTTGCAAAAAGCCACAATTACACTCCTGAGGTCAATTCCTGTAGTGGTTGTGGTCCTTCCTGTCAGGACATGTCAGGAAAGGGATGCTGGAGGAAGATAGTTCAATAACAAGGGAATTGACCTCTGCTGTCCTTCAACCGGGTCTCTTGTCTCCAGAGTTTGCTGGAGAAGTTCACCCAGAAGTACGGAGTTTGGTGCCACTCTAGGTTGGTGACCCTTAACTCTTGTGCTGCCTTTCTTTTAACACCAAAGAAGCAATCAGTCCCCTTGGATTCTGCCTAAGGTGAAGAGTGGGGCCTGTTTGGGCTTTTCTTTCATATCAGAACTTCATAAATTGGAGCTGATTTTAAAAAGTGGGACCCCCATGATGTTCCCATCTCTGAGGCTGTGGGGTGAAGCCCCTTCCCTAAAAAGCCTCTGAGTGCTTTGAAGCTGCTCTTGGGGCCCCTGAGTCCCTGGTTCATTGGGCTCCATTGTCCACAGATTGTGTCTCTTCTCTGGATGAGGAAGATGGAGACGTCCCCCTTTGCCCAGGAGGGAGAACTGGGGAGGGGGCTGATCTGAAGGAAGAGGAGTGGCCCCATCCCAGGTTCTCCTCTCAGGGCTGGCTAGGGGGTCCTGGGGGGCTCTGGGTGGAAGGCCGGGCAGAGGCCTGGGAAGGGGCTCCTCTCCTCCCGGAGGGTCTCTGCTGGGTCTCCCTGGAGCCTGGAGGGGCCCAGAGGGGAGGGAGCCAGAGACGGGGCCCAGGAGAGGCCCAGGGGAGGGGGGCAGGGGTGGCTGGGGCCGCTTTCCTCTCAGGGGGGACCTTTCCCCACACTGGGCGGAGGAGAGTCTCGGCTGAAGAGGAGCCTCGCAGGAGGAAAAACCTCTCCGGCTTCTCTCCCGTCTCCATCCAGGCTCCCACTTTCCTCCCCAGCTTAGGATTCTCCTTGGATGCATGCTTGTTATCAGCTGCCATAATAATGGGGGAGGGGGGCACGCCATTTGGGTTGGGGGGCTGAGCTGGTGAGGTGGAGACCCATGTGAACTAAAAGGGAGGTCTGCTCTTATGAATGACTGCGCTGCTGAGTGGGGTTGTTTACACCCAGTCAAGGCCAACCGTCCTAGGACTCCAGGTGGACAAAAACACCTGAAGATGTGACCTTCATGACACTATGTGGGATGGGGATAGGACATTCAGCCTGGGTCCTGGGGCTGGGGGGTGGGGAAGGGATTTGGGGAAACTTTCAACCTGTAACTTTTAGGCCTTTTGAATCAGATCCTGCCTTGCTTTGCTGCTACTATTTCAAACTCAGTAAAAGGACCTCTTCTCTACTTCAGTGGAATTGGGAGGGGGGTGTTCTTTCTCGGGTTTTGAACGGAGGCAGACCTGACACTTTGATTCCCCTCCTCCCACTTGGAGCCCCAGAGATGGCTTTGGATGCTGGTTTCCAGTATTCCCAGTGAGGCCATGGCTCAGGATACTGGGGCTGCTCCCCAGGGCAGAAAGGCTGGGCGTGAATCCCATCAAACTGAAGAAGGGAGAATGTGGCTGTGACCCTCCCTGGGTTCCCTTCTCTCTCTCTCTCTCTCTCTCTCTCTCTCTCTCTCTCTCTCTCTCTCTCTCTCTCTCTCTCTCTCTCTCTCCTGCCAGGCGTTGGGAGGAAGAATGGAGGCTGCTGCTTTCACGAGGCTTTTTCCAAGGCCTCTTTATGGATCTCTGTCTTGCCTGAATGGAGTGAATTCCCATCCGCCTTTTCCAAATGCATGGAATTCAACACCCATCATCCTCAGCCACGGCTATGCCGTTAGCCGATGCCAAAAACGGAAGTTCGGAGGAGACTATTCTGTCCCCCAAGGAGGAGCCGGTGGGCTCAGTGGTTACAGCCGGAGAGAAGGAGCCAAGGAGGCTCTCCTGGAAGCTCCTGCCAGCCATTCCTGGTCCAGGGAGGTTTTGGGCCTGAGAGCCTCACCTGGAATATCTGGGAAGGTTTTGTGATTCTGCCCGAGTCTGAAGGGCCAGGAAGGGGCTGAATTCGCAGGGCATCCCAGATTTTGCTCAATGTTGGCTTAGAGAGTTCTAAGAACCAACCAGCATGGCTTCCAAACCAGGATCAGGGTCTTAGAGTTATAAGTCAGTCCAATTAATTGTGGCACTTCTGATGGCCATAACAAATCATGGTTTCTGCATCACTGGTGGTCTCTTCAGGTGTCTGTTATTTTCCAAAAAGGAGGCAACATGTGGAGAGTTGTTGGCCTGCATCTGTGTTTTTCAAATTTTAAGGTGAATGGACTTAAATCCCTAGAATTCCCCACCCAACAATGATGGACTTCATCATGCTGGCCAGGAGATTCTGGGAATTAAAAGTCCTTTCATCTTAAAATTCATGTTTGAAAAGTGCTGGTCTACATTCGTCCCTTCTATAAGGAGTTAAAACCTTGCACCAAAAACTGACTAATTCACATGTTGCTCAATAAGCCAGACACATTTTTTTCTCTCCCTCTCTCTCCCGGACAACCCGGAATCCCCCTTGGAAGACCCAGCCCTTCATGGCTTCTCCCCACAGGAGCCTCTCCTGGAAAGACACGGAGCCCAAGGGAAGCTGGAGAAACCCCGGAGGCTGCGTCCCCCCCCCAACATTTAACCCTGGGATCCATAAACCAGGTTCATCTCTTCCCAGTGTGGGAAGCCCCCCCCCCAAAGAATGAAATATTTTGGGAAATATGAAAAAGGCAGAATATTATCTTTCCCCAAAGGAGAAATGGAGAAAGAAACTTTTAAAGACAGAAAGCAGACTTGGTCTTTAGAACTAACCCACCACCATTTAGCAGAAGACACAGAGCTCACTACATGGCACAATTTCCTAAGGGCATTTCAGGCATTGCCCAACCCCCCGCCCCCAGCAGCATTTCAGGATCTGTATAAAATCCTGGCATTCGTCCAGCTAGTTGTTCAGCTGGTCCAGAGCCCTGGTGGTTCTGCTTCATCAATCAATGGACCTTCTTCCCAAGGAGCCTCCATTTTATTTCCAGCGTCTTTCTCCGGATTGGAACTGAAACAAAAGGATTTTCCCTTCCAACACCAGGAATGGGAGGGTGGAGGGTGGGGAGCTGCCCCAGATCCCCTCCTCCTTCCTGGCCATCCTGGGCCTTCTCTATGGGTCTGGGCTTTGCTTCCCCCCCCCAAGTGAAATGGAAAGAATATATGGAAACAAGTGGCAGTGGAACATGGAATATGGTCTCCCCCGTTTCCAGGACTCAGAAGATGGATCCTGGAGGGAGATCCATCTTCCTTCTCCCAAGTGGGGCTCCCCACTCAGCTGGGTAGAGTTCTGTCTGGCATCCCTGCAAGAGCCCCCTTGCCTGGCCTGGGCATGGGAAAGGGAGGCAGGGGAACATGGGGCATGGGCTTCCTCATTTCCTGGTCTCAGAGAATGGAAGTTTGAAGGGGATTTTGTATAACACTTTTCCATATCTCTCCCTCCCTCCCTCCCAGGGCTGAGTTGCTTCTTTTATTTCTCCATCTCTTTTCACTTGCTTTTCTCTCACTTCTCCCTCCCTCTGTTTGTCTGTGCATGTGGGGTTTTTTCCAACTATGCAAAGTTCTGAAAAGTAGTTTTTCACTATTTTTTCATTTAGTTCTTGGAGTCAGGCCACACTATTGCATCAGCCCTTTTGTCATTGAGCATCAACTTTCAAAGTAAAGTAAAGTTTGGCTCCAACTCAACAAGAAGCCATTTGAGATCCGTGACATGCTTGGGCATTAACTGTCCCCCGAGGTTTTCTCTCTAACTGCTATGCCTACAAATGTCACATTTCTTTTTCTCTTCAGCCACAGGTGCCGTGTATTCCCTCTGGGGCCAATTTCAAGGCTGTAGATCCCAAAGCTCTCAATTCTAGATGACAGACTTAATTCCATCTCTGCTCTATCATTATGAACCACATGGGGATTATTTCCCTCTCACTTCCCTCCAGAGAAACGCCCAACAATCTCAGAGTTCAAGAAGTCATTGAATTATCCAGGGATCCCTCCTGAGAGGGAGAATTATTATCCTCTGAGTTTCCTCTCTGCTCTTTGGCCAAATCTTCTAGGAGAGACTTTGGGCAGCTTCTCTCTTCTCCCCCTGACCCCAAAGGCCCTGAATGAAAAACTTTCCTGCTGGAGAACTTGGCTTCAGGCAAAAAGTTTCACTGAACAATTTCAGACTCTGGACTTCCCTCCCCACTGAAGATCAGGGCTGCCTGGATCCCTTCCCATCAAAGGGGGATACTTTGGGGAAAAGGAGAGCTGAGGGCAAAGGGAACCCTCTTTCTGCCTGCCAGGATCACCCCCAAAAGATCCCCCTTTTCCATCTTCCCAAATGAGAGCTCTGCTTTCTTCCAAGGGGTGCAAGTTTCTTCTTGAGTCCCCTGTATTGTCCCCCTTCACTGCCCCCCCACCGTAAGCCCCTCTATATGGTGTAGAAGGGTTGGGGGTCTTGGGCCTTCCAGATGTGATGGGGTAAGATCTTTCTCCCTCTTCCAATGGGAACTGGCTGGGAATGGGACCTTTGGGGCTCCCCCAGATGTGGGAGAGAGACATCACTTTGCTGGGCTGATAGTTATCAATATTCTACTCTGCCATTTGTGATAGTTTGTGTGTATGAGAGAAAGGGAGGAGGGGAAAGGAGAAAGAAACACTAGAATAACCCCAGAACAGATATCCTGGACCACAGAACCCATAATTCCCTCTTTCTACCAGACTTCTCCCCCTTTCCCCCCATGGGAAAATCCACCACTCCTTTCCCACGGGGAGGGGCACCCAGGCTCTTTTAGCAGCAGCCACCAAGAGTCCCTCCCCCCCCCGTGCCAAAGGGGGGACCCAGAAAGGCCCCTTGTAGCCCCTCCCACAGCCTCCCCCCCAAAATGCCTCTGGCGGCGCCTGCATGCCAAGCCCTGCCAGCGCCCATCCAAAGTTCAATGCAGGGAAAAGGGAGGGGCCAAGTCCTTCTTGCCCTGCCTCCTTGCCAGGGGGAGGCAGAGTGAAGCCGGATTGTTTTGCGTGACTCCCCTTCCTCGGAGACAGCCCCCCTACCACCACCCCCAGCTTGAAGGAAGCCTCCGAGCCTCATGTGCAGAAATGCCCTGGAGAAGCCGCCTCAGCGGCTTCAGAGGATAAACAGAGCATGCGCGAGAGAAAATTGCCTGCAGTCACTCCTGGATGGAGGGGGGAGAATTCCACGTGGAAGGAACTTTTGCCGGTGCTCCTTTCCGCTCTGGGACTCAACACCTCTCTGGCCTTAACCCTTGCGCTGCACCTCAGTCAGACAGGCGTAGATAAGGTGACCTATGTGCGTGGACTACAGGTTGGGCCTCTTTCTCCTCTGAGTCCCATCATCCACTCCTCCCACCTGTCAGATCTCCACCCCGCTTGAATGGCAGTGCCAAGCAGGCAAAGGCACGTCTCTCATGAGGGGAGCTGCCATGGCCGGCGGGGACCACCAGGGGGCTCCCTCCACAGGTGGTGAAATCCTGGCAGCCTGCGAGCCTCAGAAGGGAACTGAGCATGCGCATCTGCCTTTTGCCCGTCTCTGCTTCTCTCGCTCCCCCGCCTGATGGAAAGACATAGGGGTCCCCTCCCCCCACCCTTTGCACCCAGACACCCCCCAGCCCTTCTCTGGGGCCAAGAGGCTGCAAGGGGGCCCAGCAGGAGGGAGGGGCCAGGAGGAGCATCCCCAGGAAGGGGTTCCCTGCAGGGGTCTGGGAGGGGGGCGTTTTGGGACCCCTCCTGGGAGGGAGAGAGAGACAAGCCTTCCCCTCCCTCTGTCTGTGTTTCTGTGTGTCTGTCTGGGCCCTTTATGGATCTCCAGCAGAAAGTTGGGTGGGTCAATCCTCAGACTCAGAGTGGGGGAAGGTTGAGGGACCCTCGTGGGAGGGAGTGGGATCTAAGCCCCCTCCCATTACATCTGTCAATCAGTCTGTCTGCCTGACCCCTTATGGCCCCTCAGCTGGACTGTGAGGTTGGTGGGCTAATCCCGTCCAAGACTCAGCCCGGCTGGATCCCCCTCCCCTCCGCAGGTGGGAGGCCAAAAGGGAGGGAGAAGCTTGGGAAGGGCCGTTTCTGCCCAACTCCCAGGAAAGAAACTCCCTCCAGCCACTTAGGGGACCCACTTGGGACCCCAGAGAGGGATGCTTGCTTGGTCCTGAAGAGCCAGCCTGGAGGGACCAGAGATCCCTGGCACTTTGGACGCCCTTCTCAACCAGAGACCCTGGAAGAACCGCTGGTGCTGGCCCAAAGGGACGGAGGCAGATTCTGTGCCTGGAGCAGGTGGGCAGAGGCCCCAGAATGTGCTGCTGGCTGCCCGGAACCCTTTCAGATCAAGAGAAAGGAGGAAAATCCCCCTTTGCAAAGCCAAAGGAAGAAACAGCCTAGCCAGGACTGTGTTGGGGGGAATGCTGGTTATTTGGGAGAAAGAGGGGCAGCTGCACCCCATCGGATTGCAACCCCCAAAATACTCTTTAATCTGGAGGTCTTTTCCTAACAAGATCCCAGATCCGTGGGATCGGTTGGAGAGAGGAAAGGATCTCACGTGACAAGGGAAGCTTCTCCCTGTCTGGAGGGGTAAAGAGCTCCTGGAAGAGGCCGAGGGAATTCCTGGTCTCCAGAAACCACTTTCCTCTTGGCAGGTCCAGGAGGCTCCATGTCAGCCCCATGGAAAAGGGGCTTTGCAGGGCGGCAGAGGTGGGGAAAAGCTCCCCCCTCATTCTGGGAAATGGGCCCCTTGGGAAGCTCTGGCCAAGCCTCAGGACAAGCAACCCGCAGGAAGGAACCACACAAGTTTTGGTCTACAACATCCCCACTTCAAGAGTTGTGTTACCCGGAGGGGCCCTGGGAAAACGGCGTCTGCCTCCACCATCCTTTGTGGCTGAAGCAGGAAGACCCCAGAAGCTCAGATGGGGCCCCTGGGGGTCCCGGAGCAGCTCCGGCCATCCTGTCCCTGGAGACCGGAGCTGGATTTGGGATGGGGGAGGGGAGACCTTTCCCCAGCAGAAGCTTCTTCCTCAGCCCGGAAGAGGAGGAGGAGCCGCAGGGGGAGGATTCCCAACAGGGGATAAGAGCTGATCCGTTTTCCTGCATCTTCCATGCCTCCCTGATGGTCTTTCATGGGAAAGAAGAAATCTCTCTTCCCCTTTGCTTTGCCCGGATCCTTTCCCTTCTCCCGGCTGGCTCAGAGCTGGCAAAATGGCAGCAGAGAGTTCGAATTCAGCCCTTCTTGGCTGCTGCCTTTGACTCCCCCTTTTCTCGGCTTCCAGGGGAAGAGACTGTCAGGGAGGGGACCCCTCCCAGGCAAGAGGGAACCTGCACAGCCCCCCCCACCAACAGCCACACTGTGTGTGTGTGTGTGTGTGTGTGTGTGTGTGTGTGTGTGTGATCTCCCTGGGGGATCTAATTCAGGGCCCCTCCCAGGGGAGGAAGGGCTCCGTCTGAAGGCAGCAAAGTCCTAGGACTTCCCACCTGCCTCCATTCATCCCCTTCGGTCACAGTCGCACTCTGGCCCTTTGTGTGTGATTGTGTGTCTTTGTGTCGAATGTCACTTCACCAGTTGGGAAGGAGGCTTCCAAATAAGTCTATAGACAGTCCTCGACTTATGACCACAATGGAGCCCAGAATTTTATGTTGCTAAATAAGGCAGTCATTAAATGAGTTTTGTTCCATTTTACAACCTTTCTTGCCACCGTTGTTAAATTAGCAACCCAGTCGTTAAGCGAATCTGGCTTCCCACTGACTTTGCTTGCCAGAAGTCCCCAAAGGCCATCACCTGAGTCCTCGACACTACGACCATCATAAGTTTGAGACTGTTACCAAGTATCTGAGTTTTGATCCTATGACCATGGGGATACTGCAGTGATTGTAAGCGTGAAAAATGGTCATAAGTCCTTTTTTAGTGTCATCGTAACTTTGAAACATCACTAAATGAAGCGTTGTAAGTCGAGGTCCCTTTGTTCTTTGTCCACTGCTGTTTCAGTAGATACAACTGTCCTCGCAGCTGCCTTCTGCCTCAGTCGGAGTCCCCGGATGCTCTCCAAGGGCAGCCCCACAGAGAGAGCTCTGCAGTAGTCCACACACAAAGTAGGTAGACGGATCTCTTGTTCTTGTATTTTAATGGGACTTTCTTTATTTGTGTCTAGGAGTGGATGAGCCAAATCTTGCAAGGAACTGGACGTAACCCGGGAGGAGAGTCCCCTCCATCTCAATGGGGACCTCAAAAGGCCGGAGGAAAAGCAGTCAGAGAGCCAAGAGAAGAAACCATTTCAACCCTTGATGGGTGGAAAGACTCAGGAAGAGGAGATCCCTCCCTTCCCATCAAAGGATCCCCTCAGGAGGAAACCAGATCCATGCACGGAGTGTGGAAAGTGTTAGGTGTGGGTCGAGTGAAGAGGCAGGACTCTCAGCTAAGACAACAGCTCATTTATTTGGTAGACTGGTACAAGAGTGAGCTCCCTCTTTTAAAGAGAGTTGCCTAACAGCTCAGCCACTGAGATCTCTTGGATTTCCCACCTGTCGTGTGAACCAATCAATGTAAACCACCTGTCAGATCCCTAAAAGTAATACTGCCAATCAATTGGGAGAAGGGAGAGACTTGGATTTACTAGCATTGCCTGTGTCAACAGATATTTTACAACCTATATCCTGGCGCCAAAGAGCCCTAAGCCCTGAGATCCTCTTAACGTGGAGAAATGTTTATGATAGCCATGTGGATTGTTTCACTTTAAAGGATAATGATGGGAATGCATGTTTGTTTGGGTTCTCAGGGAAAATAGTAAAGAAAACATCTTCACACTTGTGTATTGGCTAAAATCTCCATTCTGATTTAAAGTGAGGGGTCTCTACTGCTTTAATCCTACTTGTCTTGCCTAAGGATATTCAGCTCTTTCTTTAACTGGGTTGCTATCACTTCTGCTTAATAAAAGGATCCTTTCCAACTATCAAGAGTCTTTACTTTCTGAAGTTGAAAGGAGGGGCAAACATTACAGATGGAGAAAAGGCTGAAGAAGCCAAGCCAAAGGGGGGGGGGGGCGGTTCAAATAAAGAGCAAAATTCAAAGCTTTGGGGGGGGGGATGAGAAAGAGGCAAAAGCTGCCACAATTGCAGAGGGAGGGGGGCTTAAGCCCCTTCCCCAGAAAAGCCTGGAGGGGCCACGGGGGACCCCCATCTTCCTCAGAGTCACGGAGGGTCCCCTCCAGGGTGAGTCCAGTCACCTTTTCCTCCCGGGCAATGTGGGATCCCCCTTGGAAGACCCAGCCCTGAATGGCTTCTTCCCCACAGGAGCCTCTCCTGGAAAGATACGGAGCCCAAGCGAGGCTGGAGAAACCCCGGGGGCTGTGTCCCTTAACATTCAACCCTGGGACCCATAAACCTGGTTAGTCTCTTCCCAGGAATACCCCAGATGCCCTCCCCCTCCCTGGCCATCCTGGGCTTTCTCCATGGGTCTGGACTTTGCTTTCCCCCCGTGAGTGCCCCATGCATGGAAAGAGGTGGCTGAGCAACATGGGATATAGTCTCCCCCGTTTCCAGGACTCAGAAAATGGAACCTGGAGGGAGATTTTGCAGATCTGCTTCCCTTCCGCACCACGAGGCTCCGCAGCTTCCTTCTCCCAATAGGGGCTCCCCACTCTGCTAGGTAGAGGCCTGTCAGGCATCCTTGCAAGAGCCCCCTTGTCTGGCCTGTGCATGGGAAAGAGTGGCAGGGGAACATGGGACATGAGCTTCTGCATTCCCAGGTCTCTGAGGATGGAAGTTGGATTTTGCAGATCAGCTTTCCATTTGCAACATGAGGGTCCTGAGCTTCCCTTCCCTCCCTCCCTCCCCTCATGGGCTGAGAGGCAGCCTTGATTTCTCCATCTTTTTTTTCTTGTTTTTTTTCTAACATCCCTCTTTCTCTCTCTCTCTCTCTCATTTTTTTTAACTCTGCAAAGTTCGAAAAACTAGTTTTTCACTAAAATTGATTTTGTTCTTAGAGACTGGCTGCACTATTGCATCAGTCCTTTTGTGCGATGCCCTTGAGCATTAGCTTTCAAAATAAAGTAAATTTTGGTTCCCACTCAGCTGGCAGCTATTTCAGATCTGTAGCAGGCTCAGGCATTAACTGGCCCCCGGAGTCTTGTCTTTCATCACTATACAAACAAATATCAGATTTATTTGTTATTTCAGCCACAAGTGCCATGTATTCACTGCATGGAGCTCCCAAAACTCTCAATTCTAGATGATGGATTTAATTCCATCTCTGCCTCTGTTATTATGAATCACATGGGGATTATTTCCCTTTCATTTTCCTCCAGAGAAATGCCCAACAATCTCTGACTGCAAGAACTAGCTGAATTATCCAGGGATTCCTCCTGAGAGGAAGAACTGTGATAAAAGTTTCAGCTCTGCTGTTTGGCCGAATCCTCCACGGGAGACTTTAGGGAGAGAAATATGGAGTTTGGGGACAGGCAGAGTCTGTGCTCTTGAATGTACGTCTCCCTCCTTTCCAGATGAAGCTGAGTGTTTCTCTGTGTTTAAAGAAGGAAAGCATTTCAATATTCCACCTTGCGAGAGTCCTTTGAATTCTTCCACTTCTTCTTTAGAAACAGGAAAGGGATTGATTGATTCACCCCTTGAATTATGGACTTCCAGCTTCTCCTTCTGATGTTGCTTTTGTCCCATCCAGTCTCTGGGAAGCTGAGAATGAAATGCCCGCTGAGTTTGGAGAACCAGGATGGAAAACCATGGAGCTACTACAGACCAGGAGACCATCTAATCAGTATAGTCACCAATGGAAGGGAAATACTGCATACGAAGTTGCTTTTCAACATGGCTCCTTCTCTTCAGTTTGTTTTCCATGATCCGTAAGTCATTCAGGGTGATGGAGTTGCAGTCCCTCCATTCTAACACTCTCCTTCTTTTCTATTTTTTCCCCATTTATTCCTATATTGGGAAATATATCTAATTTCTTGAATGATTTTGATTTCCATGGCTTCTCTCTTTTCTCTGATTTTATGAAAGAAGCTCAAAAAGGGGTCTAAAAAAAGCTGAAAGGGCTGCAGATTATTTTCCTCCCTCAATTCAATCCTTAATTTATCACTTGGATAATATGTTTTATTTAAAGTAGTGGTGGAATCAGTTGTAGTTGCCGTACCTCAGCCCATTTCCATATTTGTGTAACTGATCATTGCAATGTTGGTTTAAGGCTCAGTAGGCTTGTGGAGGATTTTATACTTAAGAAAAGTATTTATTGTTGCTTTGGATTATAATAACATGTTTTAACAATAGGAAGGTTTATGGTTTTTTATATGGCTTACAATTCATTTTCAACATTCAAATGGTCAACAAGAATTCCCAGCTCCTGCACAACCTCACACTTGGCTACAACATCCGTAACAACTATTTGAGCACTTTCCACACTTCAGATGCCTTGCTGGACATTCTCTCCACTGGAGAAGCCAATGTCCCCAACTACGGCTGTGGAAGGAAGGAGAACCTCCTGGCTCTTCTTGATGGAGCCAAGAGGGGCATCTCCATCCAGATGTCAACCTTAGGAGGCACCTACAAAGTCCCACAGGTTTGTGTGTGTTTTTCTCCTTCTGGTAAAGTGAGGGGTGGGTGGTGGTGGGTGAGCCATAGATGCAATCATGTCTTCTCCATGGAATTCAAGAGCTGCTTTTCTCCATATTAGCAAAAACATCAATATTTTACCCCATTATGTTCATGTTGAGATTAATCATAAAAGGCCTGAAATGCAAGCAATACATTTCCTGGAGAAGATATTCTAAAAACTAGAATTTAACTGATCAAAAAATATCCCTGGTTGTTGGGTATCTATTGGCATCTTCATTTTCACAGATAAATGATGCCTGCCCTATCCACTAGGATTGAAGTTGGCAATAGTAGCATTTTATCTATTAAATGTGGAATTAAAATTACTCTAACAATTATAGGCCAAATAGACTAGCAGATATTGTGGCTAAAATTTATGCCATGATCCTCTTAGTTAAACTTGAGAAAAATGCATTCCTTGCAGAAGAAACAGAAGGTTTTAGGTAGAATTAAAAGCTATATAGATTTTATAAGAAATAAAGCATAAATTAATAATCTAATATTGGCAACAAATTTATCCTGAAATATCTAATCTATATCCGTGAGGTAAAACAAGATTTGCTGCTTTCTAGATGTTAGTGCAGCGTTTGACTCAATAAAGAGAGAAATATGATGGAGAAAATGGATGGCCCTCAAAATGGAGCTCAGCCTGTTGGCCCTGATCCAAGCCCTTGTTTGAGAGGGAGGTTTGGGCTGAATGGAGCCATGAGAAGAAGGATCTATGCTTACCAAGGAGGAAGGGAAAGGTGCATATTTGAACCCTTGTTATTCAATGTAAATATGAATGACTTACTAGGACTAATGCAGGATCAAAAAACAGATCATAAATAAATGATCTGTTATAAATGATATTTTATTCTTTGACAAAACTGACTAAATAAGTGGACCAGTGAAATGCAGTGCACGTAGTATACAGTACTTGGATTTCAGAAAGGCTTTGACAAAGAAACCACAACCTGTTTCTCGGGAAGCTGAAAATATGTGGGGTAGACAGCATCACCTCCAGATGGGATCAGCCTGGGGTCCTCAATGGAACTACGTCTGCATGGAGGGAAACAAGCAGTGGGGGACCCCAAGGTTCCATTTTAGGCCCAATTCTCTTCAACATCTTCATGAATGATTTGGATGAGGGGAGAAATGGGGAAATCATCAAATTTGAAGACAGCACTAAAGTGGCAGGAATAGCCAACACCCCAGAAGACAGGCTGAAGATCCAGATGGATCTAGGTAGACTTGAACCCTGGGGCTTTCTAACAAAATGAAATTTAATGTAGAGAAAAGTAAGGTTTTATACTTAGGCTAGAAAAACCAAATGTCCACTTACAGAAGAGGTGAAACCTGGCTCAATAAGTGTAACTGTGAAAGGAATCTTGGAGTGAAAGTTGACAATCACTTAAACATGAGCCCGAAACATCCCAAAAAACCATTTCAATTCTAGGTTGCATTAACAGAGGGATAAAATCAAGATCACATGAATTATTGGTATTGCTTTATAATGCCTTGGCAAGACACATTTGGAATAGTACATCCAGTTTTAGTCTCCATATTATAAAAAATATGTAGAGACTCTGGAAAGAGTGCAGAAAAGATGATTAAGGGCCTGGAGACTAAAACATATGAGGAAGAGTAGCAGGAATTCAGTTTGTCTAGTCTAGTGAAAAGGACGAAGGGTGATATCATAGCAATGTACCAATATTTGGGGGGCTGCCACAGAGAAGAGGAGGTCCTCCTATTTTCCAAAGCACTAGAAGGCAAGACAAGAAACAATGGATGGAAACTAATCAAAGAGAGAAACAACCTAGAACTAAGGAGAAAGTTCCTAATGGTGAGGAATGGAACGTCTCCCCTTCAGAAATTGCGGGTGGTCCATCACTGGAGGCTTTTAAGAAGAGGCTGGACAGCCACTTGTCTGGAATAGTATAGATAGATACAGATTAACAGAGTTGAAGAAGAACCTACACCATTTCCGACAGATGACGGTCCAGTCTCTTCTTGAAAGCTTCCAGGGATGAAGCTCCCACAACTTCTGAAGGCAACTTTATCTCTTTATTTCCAGGTTGAATCTCTCCTTATTCAGTTTCCATTCATTATTCCTTCTCCGGCCTTTGTCTGGCCTTTGGTTGCTCTGGAAAATAGCTTGACCCCCTCCTCTCTGTGGCAGCCCCTCAAATATTGCAAGACTGCTATCCTGTCTCCCCTGGTCCTTCTCTTCACTAGACCAGCCATGCCCAGTTCCTGAAACCGTTCATTGACTGTTTTAGCCTCCAGTCCCCTAATCCTCTTGGTTGCTCTTCTCTGCACTTTTTCTAGAGTCTCAACATCTTTTTTATAATGTGGTGACCAAAACTGGATGCAGGATTCTAGGTGTTACTAAGGCTTTATAGGGTGGTATTAGTACCTCCCTTGATCTTGATTGTATTCCTCTGTTAATGCAATTTAGGATTGCATTGGCTTTCTTGGCTGCCGCTGCACACTCTTGACTCATATTTAATTGGTTGTCCACTAAGACGCCAGGATCCTCTCACAGATACTGCTATTATGCCTGGTTTCCTGCTTGAACAGGGGGTCAGACTAGAGGACCTCCAAGGTCCCTTCCAACCCTTTTATTTTGGTATAAGTTCTGTTATAGGTACGCATGTTAAGCCTGCTAAATTCCTATTGGCATACACTGATTTATACAGATAATGTGATATTCTCATATTTAGACACTGGATTGCATAGACTTGTATTGTTTTGTCTTAATAATTATCTGATAATTTATAAAGCAAGTTCAAAAGTTATGGTCTTTGTGAAATGACATCATAGCCATAGATGGTCAGCCAATAGAGCAAGTAACACCTTTCCTTACCTGGGATTGTTTTCTCTGAGCCTGAATCTTGGCTCCCTCATCATCCAAGGAGCTCAGTTAGAGAAAGGGCAGGAGGGAAAGTGGTGCTGAAATGAAAACCTCACAGCTCTCCAGCTTCCTCAGCCCCAATTATTAAAGTATCTGAGGCCCAGTTTCCCCCCATGTTCTTCCATCAATCTGATGTTTGGGGCTCCAGAGAGAAACCACCAGCAGAACCAACCCAATCTCAGCCTCTGAGGAGCATCTTGGGGTGTGTAAAAGGACTCCAGCTGCTGCCCTCAGAGCTTGTGAAAAACAGGAAAGCCTCATTACCTTTTTAAAGAGGAAACAGAGACTAAATAAGGCAAGGACAGAGTTGATTAACTTTGCAAAGGGTCAATCCCCTCTCTAATGGAGGAAAGACGAAAACAAAGCAATTTACACGGGTTATATACAGTCTTCAAAATACATCAGAATAGTGATGTCCCTTGGGAATCAGTTTCAGGTCTTATATAACATATGTGGTACATGTTCCACCCTGGAAATTCCCCAATTTCCCAAGAGAAATATTCCACAAAAACATCACTTGCGTACTTCCCCTTCTGGAACAGACAGGCCTCAAAGAAACTCATTGCAGTACTTTTCCAGAACATTGATTTCCGTCAAAACAACTACATAATACATATTTCCCATAAGGTAATCATTTCAGAAAAGCCTTATTATGTTCTTTTTGTCCAGTTATATAATCAGGTTATACAAGGTAAAATAAGGCACTTAAGATGGCGTAACTCAGGTTACACTTTTACAGCAATAATTCCTATATTTCTCACAGAGCTGATTTGGGAATTTACACAATTTCTGCTTTGTCTAAATTCAGAAAATATGGGCATTATTGGCATAAAATTCAATCTATGGACTCTGAAAATTGTGGCTGTTGGAACAGAGAAAACTTCAATGAAAGACCAAACTTGGATTATGCAACTGACAAATCTTATTAGGCTTTGAGGTCTGCCTGTTTCTTGTATAACTGGAGAAAGAAGTTAAAAAATTTCCTTCAGAAAGAATCTGGGATAGAGAAGCAAAAAAAGATGCAGCAATCCTCGAAAATTATAACAGGCCCTTTATTGGAATAGAATCCTCCAGTTGGCATTTAAACGTGTTAATCTAATTGTGGTAAATTGTAGGGGTGATACAGTAATATGATTTACATTTTTATTGTTTTTTAAATTTCCTTATTATTTTCCATTATTATGATACAATCTTGCTAATAGTCTGTCTTTAATATTTTAAACAATGTCTGATTAACAAACTATTCTAATACATTCATGAGAACCAGGTTGGATTTATTAATATATAATATTTTGGACTTGATCTGACCCCATATATAACAGCATTCTTTTTTTTTATTATTGAAAAGTTTTACAAATACAAGTTTTTTCCCCTTCCCCACCCTAACCCTCCCTAACCCTCCCTAACCCATCCCTCCCCACCCTTGACTTCCCTTATAACTATAAGATTACAATTCATTTTTAACTCCCCAGGTATTAAAAGTTCATACAATTCCCCCCAGCTGTTCTACCCCCTGTCTATACAAAAAATTTCTACATAACATTCAAATAAAAGCTATCTGATACTTTCTTAATTAATATTTATTCTGCACATAGTCTATCCATTTCTTCCATTCCCACACAAAAGTTTCTTGAGTCCGGTCTTTTAAATATGCTGATATCTTTGCCATTTCTGCAAAACTAGCCACCTTCAAAGTCCGTTCTTCAATAGTAGGTAAAATATCTTTTTTCCAATATTGACCAATCAATAACCTAGCTGCTGTAATCATATATAATATCAGTTTTGTTTCATTCAATGAAAAGTCCTTAACTATACCCAATAAAAACAATGGTGGAGAAAATTGAAGTTTCTTCTCCAAAACATTTTGCATAACCCACATAACAGCATTCTTCATTGCTTTTTCAGATCAATCATGACATTGTTTCAGAGACTCTGAGTGATAAAAGGAAATTTCCCTTTTTCCATCCTATTCTCCCCAAAAAACGGATTCTGTACCCAGCAATTGTCCACCTGCTCCTCCGTTTCAGATGGACCCTGATTGGCCTCTTTGCTTCAGACACAGAAAATGGAGAGTATTTCATGAGGATTTTTCCTCCTGTGCTTGTCAGGAGTGGAATTTGTGTGGTTATATCACAACTGTTCTCAACAACTGGATACACAACAGCCCTCAGGGATTCCCTCTCTAAGTGGAGACAAGTCAACATCTTTGTTCACTTCTTGGAATTTGATTCCATTTGGGAGATAATTCTTCCTTTCCATTTAACATTTATGCGTCTGCCAGGACCCATTGAAGGGAAAGTCTGGATCTTCATAACTTTTTTGGGGCATACAATGAACAAGCTTAGACTTCTCAAATACATCCATAATATTTTGAACGTTTGTTTTCTGGCAAAAAAAGGCCAATGGATTCTGCCTTACAACCTTTTTTCTTTGTGGAAGAAAAATTTCAAGAACCTTATTTCCGCTGTTCTCTTTCAAAGAACGTCTTTTCTGCCAAAGGCCGCAGAAGATGCACCCAGAAAGCCCCACTGGAGACCCAGATGAAAAAGAACAGAATACGGATCACAAATAACTATGAATATTACAATATTATGAAGACTCTGGCCCAGGCCTTGAATGCCGCTTATTCCTCCAGATCGAGAAGGAGAAGGAAGGAGGGAGAAAAGAGTTTGGAGTCTCCAAGACTGCAGCCGTGGCAGGTATGGGGGTCCCAATATGGATCCATTAATCTTAGATCCTTTGGAGGAGGAATCCAGAGGAGAAGGAGGGGAACCATCTCAACAGATCTGTCCAGTTCAATTACTCAGGGAATAATGGTTTCAGTGAGTAGATACCATGGCATTTTAATATTAAACTCTCCTCTTTTGAAAATGCTCTATTCTTTTTCAAGTGAATTCCTGTATTTGTGGGTTTGTGATGAGCATGGTGAAATTTCCCCTTTGTTCCGCCCCCACTGCAGGTGGGTCTGTGTGCAGCTCAACAGGCAGCTAAACCCCCATCTTCTCCTCCAGTGAAAGGGAGCCTGGGGTGGATCTGGGTGTTTCATTGGGAGAAAAGGACAGGGAGAAACTGAGGAAATGCAGAGAGTGAGAATCAAATATAAATAGGAGATAGGCAGCATTAACTATCAGCCAACAAAGAAGCAGCTGGAACCTCTCCAGCCATGCTCCGTGTGAGGGACGGAGGCCTCCGGATGACCATGTGTCTCGGTCAAACCGGCTGCTTCCGTCTCCTCCAAAGGCTGAGAGAAAAGGGAGTCTGGCTTCAGACCATACAGTTAGGCTTATCTGCCCCCGGCCACTAGGTGGGGCTAGAGCAACAGCAGCACAATAGATACATGTTGTGGCATGACAACCTTTATCAATTTGGAGGAGCCCCTGAGACCATCTAGCCCAACCCCTACTCTCTGCAGGAATCCCAGTTAAAGCTTCTCTGACTGATGGCTGCTCAGTCTTTGCACTCAGATAATCCATGAAGAGGAGACAGAACTTCTCTGCTTTACTGGCTCAGCTCTAAAACAGCAAATTCTCCTCCAGGATTGGTGCCTGCAAGGGGACCTGGTCCTTGAGTTGGGGTCTCCCCAAACCACAAGATTCACTTCCTGAGATTCTTATGGCTGCATTTGCCTTCTTTCCATGAACATCTTCCTGCTGACTCAGATTCTGTTTACACTTACTGTATTATTTGGAGTATAAGATGCATCTTTTCCCCACTAAAAGGGGGTGAAAATTTAGGGGCGTCTTATACACTGAATGTAGCCCTGCCCACCCACTGGCCCCCACCCTTTGGCCTCTGCCTCCTTGTAAGCAAATAGCAAGAAAACATAGCTCCTTTCAGCTTCAGCACAGCCTCATTAGCACAAGTTGATTGAATCGGTCTTCTGACTCTCAGCTGATTTGCTCTCAACTGTTTTGGGCAGGGCTCTGCTGCTTGCTGCAAAGAGGTAAATTGCTGGAGCAGATTTTTTTCCCCTTGTGCTAATCAAGCTAGGCTGAAAACGAAAATGAAAGTAAAGTAGGCTGTTTGCTGTTTGCTCCAACGAGGCAAAATTACTCAAAGGCAGAGGGAGATTTCTTTTTCTTCTTTTCCTCACCAAAAAAGGTAGGTGCATCTTAAACTCCGGTGCGTCTTATATTCCGAAAAATACAGTAACTACGATTTTGAGATCATTTTCAGAAACATATATTTGAAGTTTGGTGTACCTCATCTTTCTTCTAGTCCTTCATTCATGTTCTTATATGAGACTCTATTGTTAGTCAAGTCCTAGTTGTTAAAAATCAGATATTTTTCTACTGCTTTTTACATATGCACCCTTCTGTGTGTGCTGATGATACATATTGTTTCTGGAAACTTGATATTCCTCTCATTAAATTTTATTTTATTCAAAAAGGTAAAATACAAACTTCAAAAAATACAACTATTACAAAGTCAAAACAAAATTAGATGAAACATTTTTTTTAAAAAGTGTGCATTAAAAACAGATAAAACCACATACATATATATTGTTCCCCAGTTGAATACTGACAGATGAACATTTCTCCCCCTTGCAAAATAGGCCCACAATTATAAATTTCTACCGATATATTTGCAACCACTTGACTTGTCATCTGTCTGCTGTATATAAAAAAATGTGGTTAACAGGCATTAAAAAAACTTAAATTTCAAAACTTCAAAACTGTCTGTTATCTGCTATTATATTTAACTCTCAGACAATTTGCAGGGGCTTATTATGTACCACAGACCATATCAATCATTATCTCTAATCCATCCTGAATCTGTTCATGATTCAATATCAGATAGCTCAACCGGCTGAATAGCTTGTAATTAACATCCAGCTGTCTGCAATTACACCAGTTCGAGGCTCAAGGTTGACTCAGCCTTCCTTCTTTTCTAAGGTAGGTAAATTGAGGACCCAGTTTGTGGGGGCAATAAGCTGACTTTGTATTAAAAAATATACAAAAGTATGAAGGCTATTGCTTAACGCCTTGTAAGCCGCCCTGAGTCTCCGGAGAAGGGCGGCATATAAATCTAATTAAAATAAAATAAATAAATAAATCTTAGTTTGATTCTTAATAATAATTCATTTCCTTAAAACTTTAATTAGGATCTTTCTCAGCAACTGCTTTCCATTCCCCCAAGTCACAGGACCTCCTGTAAATTGAAACACGATGACTCTTAAGATTTGTTTCCCAGTTAAATATGACAATCTCCCTCAATCTTCTTGAAAGGATCCATTTCTTCAGTCATCCGTTCTGTCCACTTTGAGTCTTGAGGGTCCATGGCCTCTCCAGCCATCTCCAAGCAGCCTGCCTTCAAAGCAGAATTCTCCTTCTTCAGGGATGCCAGCAGCAGATTCAGTTCCAGTCCATCCATCCATCCATTCATCCATCCATCCAATTCATCCGATTCAACAATTGTTGCTTGCTTCTGATTATCGTCTTTAAGTTGATTTAAAACCATTGTTATTTTATCAAACTTTTTAAATGAAGTTTGAAATAAGGTTTTTAAATAGAAAAACTTTTTATAATATTTAAATTAAATGGCATCAAATTAGCTTACTCTAGGATCTACATCTTAGATCAAATATTGCGTGAAGGGGATTTATCAATTTGACTGTATTAATGATAACAGAAAAATTGATGTCCAATAGCAAAAAGTTATCCCTAACCTTCACTTCCTGGCCCATTAATTAAAGTATATAAAGGTTACCCCTATGCTCTTGTATGGAGCAGAAGTTTGGGATTTCTACTCAACCACAGTTCTAGAACAAACACAGTCCCAGCACCTGAGCTGTATTCTGGGTGTAGATCTGGGACATCTGCTGCAGCAGTTAGAGCTGAATTGGGAATGTATACAATTCATCCACTATCCAAGATCAAAGCATATAACCACTGGCACAAAGTCAACGAAATGGAGACTGATAGACTCCCCAAGTTATGCTTACTAGAGCAGATAAACTCACAATCACAAACCTCTTGGATCACTAAACTGAATAGTTTTGGAAGTAGCTGTGGCCTTCCTGTCTCTTGCGTAACAGGAGAACGATTAAAAAAAAATAGCTGCCCAAAGAATTAAGGATATAGAAGCACAAAATGACATGGCTATTCTTAGTAAGGTGGGTGACTTGAAATGGCTGAGCAAATACAAACCTACTTTTCAACTAGGCAACTAGGCAACTATTTAAAATTACAACTGACAAAACATCTTAGGGAGAGATTTATGCAAGTGAGATTCAAACAGCTGGACACAATGGTCAGGTATGGGCGTCTCTGCATTTGCAGAGTGGCAGAGGCAGAAGGCCTGGCTCACATCCTGTTTGATTGCTGCCTGCATAAGAGGGTGAGAGGCAGGTACCTGGGTCCATATACCAAACGAAGGACCCATTGGGAATCCCATATCAAAACGACTCACCTTATCTGCAGCCAGAATTTGAAAACAACATTTAATACAGCTCAGTACTTGAGCAAAATGGCTCGGTTGAGATTGGCATTTGTGGGACTGATTGGGGTAGACTGAAGGGGTGAAATTCATTTACCTTCCCTACTGGTTTGCAAATGTGTGTGCACTACCACAGAGCCCTCATCAGAGCCTCCCCCAGACTCCAGGACTGACCCATGTCCCTCCCCAACCTCCTCACTGTCCGAATCTGCTGCCAGCTCCTCTGGGCACTGGTGGGCCACAAGAGCTATACGGATTCTTCCTTCGGCTTCTGTCACTCCTGTCTCCAGGCGCAGAACTGCATTTGAGACCCAACGTGGCATCTGGAGAATTGATCTGGTGAATTTGGATTGAACTACTTCTAATGATGTAAAACATGAAGCTGACGGTCCGAGCAACGTCCCATCAAGGAGCTGTGCTAGCGACTGGGGCACAAAAAGCTTAAGAGCATCAGGGACATCGTAGCCTCCCTTTGTGCGGAAACAATTAAGAATGGTGCTGGCTGATCTTTGGCCCAGGGCAGCTGCCTGTTTCTTTCTTTCTTTTTTTTTTATTGAAAAGTTTTACAAAAATACAATAGAAAAAACATTCCCCCCCCAACATCCCCCCACCCCTTTCCCTTCCCCCCTCCTCCCTTCCCCGACTTCCCAGAGCAAAATACAGGGTATTAAAAAAAAAGAAAACAATCATGATCTAAATTAATCTAACTATCCCCAAATCAGCAGTTCCCCCCCTGAAATCTTAACTCCAATATGTTTAACACAACATCTCTGCACTTTCATTCATAACGCAATTTGATGTCTTCTCGTTTGATACTTGTTCTGGATATAATTAATCCATTTTCTCCACTCCAAAATATATTTTTCTTGCGTATGATCTTTCAAATATGCTGAGATTTTTGCCATTTCAGCTAAGTTTATTACTTTCAGGGTCCATTCTTGTATCGTAGGCAAAAAGTCTCTTTTCCAATACTGTGCTACCAGCAATCTAGCTGCTGATATTAAATGTAAAATAAATTTCATCTCTAATACTCTACAATCAGTTACTATACCCAATAAAAACAATTGCGGGGTAAATTTCAACCTCTTTTTCAAGATACTCTGCATTACCCACCAAATTTTTATCCAAAATGCTTTGATTTTCTTACAAGTCCACCATATATGATAATACGTTGCATCTTCACAATCACATCTCCAGCATTTGGCTTTGACATTTGGGTACATACATGACAATTTCTTAGGATGTAAATGCCACCTATAAAACATCTTATAAAATTCTCTCTTAAGTTTTGTGCTTGTGTAAACTTAACGTTTCTAACCCAAACCTTTTCCCATGTTTCCATCATTACTGGTTCCTGAAAATTTTGTGCCCATTTAATCATGCAATCTTTAACCAATTCTGTTTCTGAATCTATTTCCAATAGTGCATTATTTTACCTTTTAATAATACCTTTTAATATGCATAGGACTCTGGTCCCTAATCTGTTTTACCAAATTTTCTTCATTTTGCATAATACCCGTTTTTTGATCCTCCCTCCATCTAGCTTGAAGTTGACCATATTGAAACCAGGTATATATTATCCTTTTCTCCTTCAATGCCTCTAAAGACTTCAATTGTAGTTTATCCCTTTCATTAAAAAGAAGCTCTTTATAAGTAATCACCTCCATTTTTTGTTCTATACTTATATTTTCTATTGCATGTCTAGGATTTGCCCACATAGGTATCTTGTAATTTAACTTATATTGACACTTCTTCCAAACCCTTAACAAAGCATTCCTAAGTAAATGGCTCTTAAAAACCTTATCCACTTTCTTTTCATATAATAGATAGGCATGCCATCCATATAACAAATCATATCCTTCTACATTTAATATTCTTTCTTCAGTTAGATTGAACCAAGCACTAATTTATACTAGTACTGATGCTTCATAATACAGTCTTAGAGTAGGCATTTTCAAACCCCCTCTCTCCCGAGCATCCTGTATAATTTTTAATTTTACTCTAGTTTTTTTCCCTGACCATATAAAGGTATTAACTCCTTTCTGCCATTCCCTCAGATTTCCATCTTTCTTAAGCACTGGTATCATTTGAAATAAAAATAAAAATTTGGGTAATACATTCATTTTTATTGCAGCTATTCTTCCCAGTAGGGATAATTGTAATTTCTTCCAGTTTTCCATAGCCCTCTGCACTTTTTGCCATAAAACCTCATAATTATTTTTAAATAACTTCGTATTTGAGTCTGCAACAGTTACTCCTAAATATTTAACCTTTTTAACTATTTCAAATCCCATTATACCTGCTAGCTCTTCCATTTGAGAAACTGACATATTCTTAGTTATTATCTTACATTTATGTTGATTTATTTTAAACCCAGAAACTTTACCATATTGTTCTATTATATCCAACATATATGGAGCTGTATTTGTAGGTAGACTTAAAGTAACAACCAGGTCATCTGCAAACGCTCTTAATCTATAATCTTGTTGTCTAATTACTATTCCTTTAAGTTTATCAGATTTACGTATCTTTTTCAACAAAATCTCTAAAGATAAAATAAACAACAATGGAGATAAAGGATAACCCTGACGTGTTCCCTTTTCAATCTTAAAACTATCCATTAAACCTCCATTGACAATTATTTGTGCTGTTTGTTCTTGATATATTGCTCTGATCGATTGTTTAAATTGTTCTCCAAATTGCATCTTATCTATAATTTTAAACAAAAATTGCCAGTTCAATGGATCAAATGCCTTCTCCGCATCCAAAAAGAAAAATGCAGCAGAGACCTGGTTGTTCTTTTCCAAATATTCCACTAAATTTATAATTTGTCTCAAATTATATTTCATTTGTCTTCCTTTTATAAATCCTGACTGATCATTGTGAATTATTTCTTGCATAACTAGCATTAATCTATTTGTTAATATCTTGGCAAAGATTTTATAATCAGCTTTCAAGAGTGAAATCGGTCTGAAATTTTCAGGCTTGACACAATTTTTAGCTTCTTTTGGAATCAATGAAACAAAAGCTGTCCTCCAGGAAGGTGGAACTCCTTCCCCTGATTGAATCTTACCAAATAAGATTCTAAGTGGTTCTACCATTTCCTCCTGTAAATTCTTGTAATAAACAGCTGTTAATCCATCTGTTCCTGGTGTCTTACTTAACTTTAACTGTTTAATTGCTGCAATAATCTCTTCAGAAGTTATTGGTTGATTCAAACCTTCCCTTTGTTCTAAAGTTAATTCAGAAATATCATCCTCCTTAAGATATCTATCTATATCTACATCGTGTATTGCATCTCCTGCATACAGTTTTGTATAATATTCTAAAAAGGCTTTTAAAATCATGTTTTGTTGATGAACTTCCTTACCACTAAGTTCTATTTTACTGATAACTCGTGATTTTTGTTTCTTCCTTAGTACGTAAGCCAACCATCTACCTGGCTTATTGGCATTACAAAATATATTGTGTTTAGCATATTGCAAAGTGGTTGCCACTTGATCTGCCATTAACATATTAAATTGACCTCGCAATATATTTATTGCCTCTTTTACTTTTTTATCTCCTGGGTTACCAATTAATAGTTGTTCCTTCTTTTTTATTTCTTCTTCAATATCTTTCTGCTTCTTTGTTTGCTTTAATCTATGTCTATTATTCATATATATTAAAACTCATCTCATATAAGCCTTACTTGCATCCCATACCATTTCCATAGAAGTACCCTTATGCATGTTATTAACAAAAATTCTTTTATTTGTTTTTTAAACTCTTTAACATATTCTTCATATCTAAATAAATTTTCGTTTAGTCTCCAAGACCTCCTTTCCCCATCTCTCCTGTTCCAATTCCAGCCAAACCGGACTATGATCAGCTAAAGTCCTTGGCTTTATCTTGACCTTCTTCATCCTAGAAAGAAAATCATTTGTTAATAATATAAAATCAATCCTGGAGAAGGATTGATGTCTGTCAGAGAAAAAGGTGAAATCTTTTTCATCAGCATTCCATTCTCTCCAGATATCACTTAGTTCCAAATCTTCCTTTATTTCAAAAAAAGATTTAGGTAATTTTGCACGTGTAAAATTTTTTGATATAGACTTCTTATCTTTTAAGGTATCTATTACTCCATTCCAATCTCCCATTAGGATAAGTGATTTATAACCCCACTGTATTATTTTACAGTGTAAAAGTTTATAAAAATTATCTTGTTGCTGGTTTGGTGCATATATCCCAATTAAAAGCATTTTTCCCTTTTCAGTTTGTAGTTCAATTGCTATGTATCTTCCTTGATCATCTGCCTCAATTAAATTAGCTAATAGTCCCTTCTTTACAAAAATAACTATTCCGTTCTTTTTCTCTGGAGCTGATGCCACAAAATGAATCCCTAACCTGGAATTTATTAAGTATTTTTGATCAGTTAATCTAATATGTGTCTCTTGTAAACAAATAATATCATTCTTAAATTGTTTCAAATAGTGAAATATTTTCTTTCTCTTTTGTGGTAAATTTAAACCGTTCACATTCCAAGATAAAAATTTAGTTGCCATCTTTGGTGCCTTGAAGCTTTAATATAAAAGTCTCTTGCTTTCCAAACAGTGTTCAAATGGTATCTTTATCTGCCATAGTTCACTATTAGGCCTATTGGAGCATCCCATCTGTACATTAGTTGTTGTCTTCTCAGCTCATCCACCAGAAAACCAAAGTCTTTTCTGTCCCTCAGCATTTTGGGAGGAATCTCTTTCAATATTTTAATTTCTTGTCCAGACACCTGTACCTTGTTGCTATAGGAGGCTTGCAGAATATCATTTCTAATTCTTCTGTCCAAAAAACAGGTCACCACATCCCTTGGCAGGTTCTTATTTCTTGCCATCCATGAGTTAACTCTGTAAATTTTATCAATTTGATGAATTATGTCTTCCTTCCTTGTTCCCATCACTGCTGCTATGGCCTCTGCACATCTGTCTCTTAAGTTTTCCCGACCATTTTCTTTCAATCCTCTCAGTCTTAAAGCAAACTCCATAGATCTATATTGCATCATGGTCACCTCATTTTCCAACTTTTCAGATTTAGTTATAATTTCTCCCATCTTGCTCTCCAAATTTAAGTTAGCCTCATTAATTTCTTCCACTTCTCATCCAGCTGTATAAGATGTTTAGACAAGCCTGAAAGTGCCAGTAAAATATCTTCTCTTATATCATCATGCTTTTTTGCAACAATATCTCTGACTTCTTTTATTTCTTCCTCAAATTTTTCAAATTTTTCCTCAATATTGCTGCTTGATTACTCATAGCTTCTTTTATAAAATCTTTAAGGTCTTTCATAGAGGCTTCCCTATTTTGTGATTCAACTGGAAGTTGAGCCTTTTGTGTCACAATAGAAATTGTGGGAGAACCCCCTCCTACTTTTGGAACTGCTGGTTTAACTTGCTTGGAAGCCATCTTAATTCTTTTTTAAAAAAGGGATCTTTTTTCGTCTTCACCCCCCTTTGCCAGCACAAAGTCACAACCCCCCCCCCCCCCCAAAATAGCTCTCTGTAGATTTAAATTGCTGGACTTTAAAAACAAAAACAGTCTTTCTCCCCCAGGCTCTCTATTTCCAGCAGCTCTCTTCAAATTTAAAATGCAAAAGTCTCAGCAGATACTTTCATTACTCACTTTCACTTTCCACAGTCACAGCAAGGACGCCATTAAATATTCACTTCCTCTCTCAATTGGCTTCGGTAGCAACAATGTTATCCAGAGTTAAGCAAAAATATTTTCTTGCCTGTACTCCTGCTTTCGCTCCGTCTGCACTTGGAAACTTCTTAACTTTAAATTGCTTGCAGATGTGGTTGCGGCGTCTATTTCTGCGCTTGCAGAAGCGACCCGCATCCGGAGTTCCGTTTGGCTGACCGGGGAGCCCACCTTTCCAGCCCCTGGGATTGCTCCTGGGGGCTTTTTTGGTGGCTCTACCCTCACCAAACTGCTCTGCTCTCCTTCTTTTCCCAAAGGAGAGGCTTCAAAACCATCAGACAGCTGATTTGCACTGTCAAAATGGCTTCACAAGATCGCAGGGCTGGCGGTCTAAAAAAAGACCGTCTGACGACGTCTGCGGTGCCAGCCGGAAGTCTCCAGCTGCCTGTTTCTTGAACCCTTGGTCTCAATGGCGACCCCCAGGGATTTGAAGGTGGTACCTGCTCTATTTTGTGGACATTTAGATACCATGAATCAAGTTTTGGCCCTTTTGATCTTTGTTTTCTCATCATTGATGCCCAGTTGATTGTAACTGCAGTCCTAGAGAAGGGCTCGCAAGGCTCTTTGAAGGCCTTCTGGTGTCCTGGAGAGGATCACAGGGGCATCTGCATAGAGCAGGAGGGCAATGCTTCGGTCACCTATTTTTTTGGGTGTGTGTGTGTGTATGACTTGATTTGTTTAGCCATTTTACTATGTCAGTTAAATAGAAGTTGAAAAGCGGAGGGGAGGGTTAAAATGCCCCCGTTTAACCCCCTTTTGAATTTTAACTGACTTCGAGAGGGATCCCTGCATATCATACCTCACCTTGAGAGATGTTTTAGTATGTAGGGCAGGTAATAGATGAGGAAGCCTGTGGTCAGTTGAGGCAGCTTCCAGCTTCTCCCATAGCTTAGTCCTGGGAACCAAATCAAAGGCTGCCTTGAGATCTCTAAAGCAGGCGTAGAATGATGCAGGTCTATTTGACATGTATTTTTCACTCAGTTGATGAAGAACTAAGCACTGATCGGTAGTGCCTCTCCCCTCTCTAAACCCGGCTCCCTCTTCAGCGATCACATTTTCCTGACTCATTGCGATGAGTGGGATCTTCCTCATTCCATTGGTTTGACTGGGTGTCCTTCAAAATTCAAAATTCCTCTGCAGGATGTCCATGCCCCCTTCTACTGCGCATGTCCAGTCTTTTCACGAAGTCTTATCACCTTGTGCTTTATTCACTGACTCTTCTTTTTTTACTCATTCTTTTAACTCTATTGCTTCTTATAGTTGATATCTGCAGAGGAATATATAAACAACAACCCCAACCTGGACCAGTTGATGGAGAAATTTTGGGAGGGTCGGAATGTAGGAGCAGCGAGTATAAAACGGACGTTCAGGTAAGAACAAGGTCCCTTTTCCCCCCTCGCTGCTCCTACATTCCACTAATTGGGACATACCCAAGCCTATATTTATTGGGAGGGAACCGAGTCCATCACCTGGTCCCGGTCAGAAATTACAGATTGTAATACTCTTCTACCGAATGATGCATCCGCTGAAGCAAATACATCCAAACGGTAGTGCTTTATGAATGATGATATGGATGACCATGTTGCAGCTCTACATATTTCTTCAATTGAGGCTTGAGTAGCCCATGAAGCTGATGTAGCTGCACTGCATGTGGAATGTGGTAATATGCCCCCAGGAACCTGGAGACTAATGAGAGCAAGGAGAACCCAGGAGTAGGACTGTCATCGCAGCGAGCATAAAAGGGACATTCAGGTAGGACAATGTCCATTCTCAAGAGCCAGCCACTCTGCATCTGGAGGTGTTTCCATCAGGATGACCAGGGAGAAGATTCGCCTGACAACTTTCTTCTTGATCAACCCATGCTTTCTGGGAATCAACCTGTAGTTTTCAAAGAGTTTATGAATCATCTTTTTTTTTCCTCTGTTCATTTTATTTGTCATCTGCTCTAGAATGTCCCCTATAATTGATCAATTGTATCAATGATATTTTCTCTATATTTTGTCAGTATATGATAGACAGTTTTTTCCGCAAATCTTTTAATTCACTTATGAAGATAATGGCCATATTGGTATCCTATTTAACCATATTTGGAGATCAGACAATTGTAGAAGGAAAATTCAATGTGGGATAAGAAGGTGTTCTTGCACGGCTAAAGTTGCTCAATAAGGTGGGAGAAATTTTGGTGTCTTTTCTCTTTTTTCCAAAGCCTGAGGTCCCATTTCAAGGGGGGAAAGCAGGGGTGAAATGCTACTATTTCACTCTGGTTTAGGCAAACTGGTTTAGACAATCGTGCAGCACAGCTGTGATCATTGGAACCTTTATTTTACTTTTTAAAAGCATTTTTTATTACCTATTCGCTCGAACCGGTATTTTAAAAAATACTTTAAAAAAGTTACAAAAAAGTTGGCCAAGCCCACCCAGTCACTTGACCCCCACCAAGCCACACCCATCACGCCACGCCCACAGAATCAGTAACAACAAATTTTACATTTCACCACTGGGGCAAAGCCTGGAGTCTCCAGGGTGGTTGGCCTCCCATGGAAGCTCTTCAAGAGACGGGACCTAAGTGGAGTGGCTTTGCCATGTTTTATGGAAACCTTTCAAGATCTTACTGGTCAGAGGTTTCTTTCTTCATCACTGTTTAATTTCATAATAAAAAACCTAATTGAATAAAATTTCCTAAATCTTTTACAATAAACTTTATTATCAGTTTTAATAAGAATATATCATCATATTTAAATCTTTTTTCAATTCCATCCCATAAAGTACTTTTCTATTTAATGGACTACATTAAATAGAAAAGTACTTTATTGTAATGTTAAATTGCAAACTGAAAAGGGAGGAACTACATGAAGAACCTGCCAGTTGTTATACCTCCTGCATCTGTTTAGAAGTAATCAGAGGTTTCATATTTATCTCAGTGAAGACCAGAGGCTACTTGTCTTCATCCATTTCTGCCTCCATTTTCCATGGACGGAGAGTCCTAACACCTTTTCTTTGGCATTCCTTTTCTTCTGCTCAGTCTCTGCCTCAGTCCAAATGCGTGGAAAGTTGTCATCCTGGATTTGTCAAGAGGGCTCGAGAAGGAGAGCCAGTTTGCTGCTACGACTGCCTTCCTTGTCCGGAGGGGACCTTCTCCACTCAGGAAGGTGGGTCACACGGAGGAAAATGGGAGGCTTTGTGGAACTGGATCCATCCAGAACCTTTTCAAGAAAGTGCAAGTTAAAAGACAGATCAAAGCTCACCTGGTTTTTATTTATTTTTTTACCTGCACAATTTCTTATCTCAACGGAAGTAAATCAAAAAGACTTGGAAGGAGTGGCTGGGAAGAGATGGGAGGAGCGGGTGGCAGACTGGGAAAGCTTTACTAACAGCAGAGGAAATATCTCTTCTGCTTTTTAGTTTGGATATGTGCTGCTAAGTTTACCTTTCTAGGAACATCTGAGATCTTTGAAACGAGATGAATTGTTTCACGTCCATCTTCTGAAAGTCCTTGCAATTCATTGTTTATTGGCCTCCCTTGAGGATCACTGAGAAGGTGTCACTGGGCCATAATCTAGTGCCCTGATAGTTATGAGGGGGACTCATTACACAAATTGTCTGCCATATAGATCAATCAATCAATCAATCAATCATAATAGCGTAGAAGGAACTTTGGATGTCTTCTAGTCCAGTCCCCTATTCAAGCAGGAGACCCTATACCATTTCAGACAAGTGACTGTCCAGTCTCTTCTTAAAAGCCTCCAGTTGTGGGTGTTGAAGCACCCACAACTTCTGGAGGCCAGCTGTTCCACTGGCTAATTCCTCTCACTGATAGGAAGTTTCTCCTTCATTCCAGGTTGCTTCCAGATGTTACAAGATACTGTAGGTATCCTCCAAGTCCAGGATATTAACTGACATGTGGCAGGACTCAAGATGTTTGCCTAAAAAGATTATATGATTCAATATTAACCTCTAATAATGTAGGTTCCTATGAAGATTCTACACATTACACAGAAAATAATTAACATCCTAGGACTTCCCTCAACTTCATATTCCTAGCTACATTGTTTAATAATAAAAAAATCCCTCTTATGCTCTTTTTAATGAAATAGTTAACAAATACTTCTTGGAAAATACCTGTGGTATCAGATGTTATCCAAAGAAGGTTTTTCTTGCAAGAGAAAAGGACAGAATATTAAAGAAATATTGCTTTTTTGCTTTCTCAGATACGGAAAAATGCACCAAATGTCCAGATGATAAATACCCAAATGAGGACAGAGTCCAATGTATCCCTAAAGTCATAACTTTCCTGTCTTATGAGGAACATCTGAGCATCATCCTGGTCTCTTTTGCTCTACTCTTGTTCCTAAACTCAGGCTTTATTTTAATCATCTTCATTAAATACCGAGAAACTCCCCTTGTCAAAGCCAACAACCGGGACCTCTCCTACATCCTCCTGGTCTCCCTCCTGCTTTGCTTCTTGTCTCCTTCTCTCTTCATTGGTCAACCAAGGAAAGCCACCTGCCTTCTCCGACAAACGGTCTTCAGCATCATCTTCTCAGTTGCCGTTTCTTCTCTCTTGGCCAAAACCATCACAGTGGTGCTGGCTTTCCTGGCCACAAAACCAGGAAACCGAGTGAAGAGATGGTTGGGGAAGAGCTTGGCCAACTCCATCATTCTTTGTTGTTCTGCTGTCCAAGTTATCATCTGCTCCACCTGGCTGGGAGTTTCTCCCCCCTTCCCTGACTCTGACCTCCACTCCCAGCCTGGAGAGATCATCCTGCAATGCAACGAAGGGGCCGTTGTCATGTTCTATGTCACCCTCAGCTACATGGGCTTCCTGGCTGCCATCTGCTTCACGGTGGCTTTCCTGGCCAGGAACCTGCCTGGGGCCTTCAACGAAGCCAAGCTGATCACCTTCAGCATGCTGGTCTTCTGCAGTGTCTGGGTGACTTTTGTGCCCACCTACCTGAGCACCAAAGGGAAATCCATGGTGGCTGTGCAGGTCTTCTCCATCCTGGCCTCCAGTGCTGGTCTGCTGGTCTGCATCTTCAACCCCAAGTGCTACATTATCCTTCTGAGGCCAGACCTCAACACAAAGGAGCAGCTCACAGCCAGAACAAATGTAAAAACATGAGATATAACACCATTATGATATTGGAATAATTATTAAAGTTTCTTTTATTTGAAAGGAGATATTATTTACATTTAGATAGTATGCAGGATCAAAGAAAATCATATCTATATGTTTCAAATTTGGAAATTTTTGAATTCTTCACTCAGGAGGAGCCAGAAGAAATGTGTAAATGTGAGACTGAGGAATTTCAACTTTTAACATTTTCCACAGTCCAAACATAAAAAATGATCCAAGCTCTTCTCCAAGCATGAGTGGGCCAACTATTTTTCTTGAAATAAATAAAGGGTGTGTGGAAGTTTGTGAGGAGACAAATTTCTTGGGGAAATGGGAGCATGTTAGCAAGACAGAAATATAGAAGGAATGTATGGAGCAACGTTGATGCCCTCATTTCTCAGTACATTTCACCCAAACTGCTGTGGCAACACAACTGAGATGTTTCTTTTTGCTCACACAATAAACACTTCTTGAGGGTAGCAACAATACAAGGCTGGGGAGGTAACTTGAGTCTCGTTAATTCTGAATATTCATGCTGACATCATCTATTAAATGAAATACGCATATATATGATTATCATTTTCTCCTCCTTTCCTGAAATGTATAAATATAAGTGCATCCTTTTGTCTGTAAAAATTTCCTCCCACTATTTTCTGGGGAGAAATTCCTCCAATTGATGCTAAATAAATAATAACTGCAGAGAGCCTGGATTATTGGTTTTTTTTGCTCCTGTCTTTCTTTCCGCAGAAACTGGTGTCAGGAGTGGGATTCACGATCTTCCATCTGCCATCAGGGACAACAGATGGGGCAGCTCTATAGGCAGTGGTGGGATTCTGTTGCTTCTAGGCAGTTCAGCCGAACCATTTGTTAAATTGCTGGCTTGCCCCGCCCCTTGCCCCCCCCTCCGCACCACTATTTATTGGCTTAGCTTGCTGTGTTGCAAAGCTTCCCTTAGTGACACACCGAGTTCAGAGAACCGTCAGTGGAAATTTGGCACGTTTTTCTGAACCATTAGTGACCTTTGGCTGGCCACGCCCCCGAACTGGTTACCCAATGCTCACCCGCCCCGCCCAGCCACTGCTTGCAGCCTCTGCCCCCATCCTTCTGCTCACCGCTGCTGGCAAAGGGAAGGCCGTGTACAGGGTGGCCAGGGAGGGAGAGCTGGTGGAGGGGGGTCCCAGCAGCAGGTGGCGGACTGATGCACGGAGGGAGGGAGGGGAGCGTGTGCTAGATCCTAGCTGCAGTTTATTCATGAGCAACCTTGACTGGGAGAGGCAGGGAGAAAGGCCAATGGTGCTTGTTATGTCCTTATAAGGACATCCGCCTGGGATTGGCTGAAGATCCTTTCGGCGGGAGTTTTGAATCCCTGTCAGTGGGCGGTGCGTCTGCCGGAGCAAATATAAGGAGAGCTCCGGCAGCGCACAGGCAGTTCAGTTCTCGTTATTAAACGTTGTTTCTTGAACTCAGCTGGTCACTCTTCTTTCCTGCGCCGATCTAACACTGGCGACGAAGGACTAGAGAAGAATCCCCGCGTGGCACGATCGCCTTAACGAGCTGAAGTCACTCGACGCGGCCTGAAGAATGGCAACGCCGCAAGCGCCGTTCGCCTCGTTGGCTCCCTTCAACCCCAGCCGGGAGAAATGGAGCTCCTATATGATTCGGTTCCGCCAATTCCTCCGGGGAAACGGCTACACCAACATCGACGACGAGAGGAAGAGGGCTCTTTTCCTCGCCCACTGCGGCACCGACGTCCTAGAGCTTGCCGTCAACCTCGTCGCACCCAGAGACATTGAAGTCATGTCCTGGGTGGATCTGCAGGCTGCCCTGCAAGACCACTATGCACCAACGGGCACCCCCATTTCCAACCGCTTCACTTTCCGCCAGAGGAACCAGATGGAAGGCGAATCCCTCAAAGACTTTGTTGCGGCATTGCGACAAATCGCAGCAAACTGCGAATTTGAAAACGTTGACAATGCTTTGCGAGACGGGATCGTCTTCGGAATGAGGGATGCCAACCTCCAGAAAAAAGTTCCTGAGTAGGAAAAGACTGTCCCTGAAGGACGTTCTCGAGGAGGCCACGGCTGCTGAAACTTCTGAGACCGCCGCCGCTGCTATGCGCCAGTCCCGGGGGATCCATAAGATCCACACGCCGTCATCTGAATCGTCCGATGACTCGGCCACACAAACCGACTCGGAGGGGGAGTCGTCCGTTTTAAAAGTTTCCCGCCCATCTAGGCGGGAAATTCAAAAAGATGGCCGCCGCGCCGCTCAATGCGGCAGTTGCAAGGGACTCCATCCGCGCCAATCCTGCCGCTGGCGTGATGCAACCTGCAGACGCTGTCTTAAGAAGGGGCACATCGCCGAGGCATGCAGAGCCTCTGATCCGGTTCCGGAATCGATTAAGCCCCGCACTCAAGAAAATCGCCGCGATTCCCAGAGGTCATCCAAACGGTCCTCAAACCAGCAGAACCGCGACGACCGCATTGACTCCCAGGGTGGCGCAGTCCACCAAACAACAATCGGACTCACCAGCAACAACAGTGCCACAAAATTCCATGTGACACTGTTGGCAGAAGGCTTGCCGTGCACGATGGAAGTCGATTCCGGCTCCGTCTACTCAATTATTGACTGGCACCAGATAAAACAGCTGAAGCCGGCACTTCGCAAGCGCCACCTTCAACCCCTTCACTCCAAGTTGGTGGATTTTGGCGGGAATCCCATCGGCGTCCTCGGGAGAACCAACCTCCAGATCGCCTTCAAGCAGTTCCAAGGCCAGCTTCCAATTACTGTCGTGGAGCACAGCCGTCCGACCCTGCTTGGCGTGGAGTGGTTTCAGCCGTTGGGGCTTTCTATTGGAGGCATCCACCAGATTAGCTCAGGCGAACTCGACGCACTCATCGGAGAGTTCCAAGAAGTCTTCGATGGTAAGTTAGGGACCTTTACAGGGAAACCCATTTCCTTCAATCTGGACAAGGGGGTTACCCCTATTCGGCTCAAGCCCCGCCGGGTTCCATTTGCCTTGAGGGCTAAAGTAGACGCTCAGCTAGATAAGCTGATAGCCCAAGGCATCCTGGAACCCATCGATCATGCTTCATGGGAGACTCCCATTGTGACCCCCATGAAGCAGGATGGATCTGTGCGCATCTGCGCCGACTACAAAGTGACCATCAATAAGGCGTTACCGCAGAGCGCATACCCTGTGCCGGTGGTGCAACACTTGCTGCACTCACTAGGCAAGGGCCAAATTTTTGCCAAACTGGACCTGGCCCAGGCTTACCAGCAACTGCCAGTTGATCGGGAAACGGCGGAGGCTCAAACAATTGTCACCCATAGAGGCGCGTTTAAGTGCAACCGCCTCCAGTTTGGGGTCAGTGCAGCCCCAGGTATTTTCCAATCTATGATGGAACGCCTTCTCCAAGGCGTTCCAGGGGTGGTGCCTTATTTCGATGATGTACTGATCTCTGGAGAGTCTAAGGCCCAACTCTTTGACCGACTGAGACTCGTTTTACGACGGTTTCAGGAGAAGGGCCTGAGAGTACGGAGGGATAAGTGCATCATCGGGGTACAGGAAGTCGAGTTCCTGGGCTACCTCATTGATAGTTCTGGCATCCACCCCACCAAATCAAAAGTTAAAGCTATCCATGAAGCTCCCAGCCCCAAAAACAAAGCGGAGCTTCAGGCTTTCCTTGGATTGCTTAACTTCTACGCAATTTTCCTCCGGCAGAAAGCCACAGTTGCTGAGCCGCTCCACCGCTTGCTGGCAAAGGCGGCTCCCTGGAGGTGGGGACGCGAGGAAGAGTCTGCATTTAGAGCCGTGAAGGAGCTTCTGACCTCCGACAGCGTGCTCATTCAATATAATGAGACACTGCCCATCAGACTGACCTGCGATGCTTCACCCTACGGCGTCGGCGCTGTCCTCAGCCACGAACTGCCTACCGGCTGTACAGCCCCCATTGCCTATTTCTCTAAGACGATGTCCACTATGGAACGCAACTATAGCCAATTGGACAAAGAGGCATTGGCTATTGTTGCAGGGGTGAAGCGCTTCCACGAATACCTCTATGGCCGGCGGTTCACCATCGTCACCGATCACAAGCCGCTGTTGGGCCTGCTCGCCGGCGACAAGCAGACACCAGCCTTCATGTCCCCACGTATGACGCGCTGGGCCATCTTTCTCGCCGGCTACTCCTACAGCCTCGTCCATCAACCCGGCAAAGCCATCGCGAACGCCGACGCGCTCAGCAGATGCCCATCCGCCGATGCCGTGGAGGATCCAGCTCCCACGCTCGAACTGCTGCACATTGACAACGACAGCAACTGTCCAGTAACATCTGCCGACGTCGCAACGCACACGAGGGCTGACCCCATCCTTCGCCAAGTCCAGTCTTGGGTATTAAGAGGCTGGCCGGCCCAAATTGACAGCGACGATTTCCGGCCCTTCAGCCGCAAACAAGAGGAGCTGTCCACCATGCGCGGCTGTTTGCTATGGGGAGACAGGGTGCTGATTCCCGGCTCGTTGCAAAAACGGACTCTTGCCGCTCTGCATAAAGGACACCCGGGCATTGTCCGGATGAAAGCACTGGCACGGAGCTACGTCTGGTGGCCAACCCTGGACAAAGACATTGAACATTGGGTCGCCAGGTGTAGCCCGTGCCAAGAAGTCAGACCTGCACCCCCTCAGTCTGACCCGACGCCTTGGGAAACCCCCAGCTCCCCTTGGTCGCGCATTCACATAGACTTTGCTGGCCCCATCCATGGGCACCATCTCCTCATCGTGGTGGATGCCTACTCCAAATGGCTGGAAGTCGTCCCCATGGCATCAACCACGACGGAAGCCACGATCCGAGCTCTCCGGCGCCTGTTCGCCACCCATGGACTCCCTGACGTCTTAGTCTCGGACAACGGACCTCAACTTACGTCCGTGCCCATGGAGACTTTTCTCGCGGGGCTGGGCATCCGCCATGCCCTCTCTGCCCCTTACAGACCGGCCGGGAATGGACAGGCTGAGCGGATGGTGAGGCTCACGAAGGAGTCGCTCGCCAAGATGGGACCTGGGGACTGGCAGGAGCGCATTGACACATTCCTGCTGACACAGCACATCACACCCCACTCTGCCACCCGGAAATGCCCTGCCGAATTGTTAATGGGCAGGCGACTCCGGTCACCCCTGGACAGACTGCACCCGCAATATACATCAGAGGTTCCCGCATCTGCCAGCCGTCAACTTCGCCTGTTTTCCATCGGCGATGCCGTGTTCGCTTTAAACTTCCACGGCTCGCCTAAATGGCTTAAAGCTACAGTACACAGCACAACCGGTCCCAAATCCTACCGCGTTGAGCTGGAAGATGGACAGATCGTGAGACGTCATCTCGACCAGCTCCGCAAAAGGTGGAGGGAAGTGGGTGAAAACCATCCAGACGAGGTAGGCCTAAACCACCCCGACGAGGTAGGCCTAAAACACCCCAACGAGGTAGGCCTAAACCACCCCGACGAGGTAGGCCCAAACCACCCCTGTGCGGTAGGCCCAAACCTCCCCGACGGAGCAGGCCAAAACCACCCTGGCGAGGTAGGACTACCCCACCCAGACGAGGGAGGCCGCCAACAAGCGGGAACAACAAGCACCTTTGCGCCGAACTTAACACCTAACCCAAAGAGCCAAGAGCAAGTAGACCGGGGACAACCCAGCAGGGGAAGCCAACAGCAACCCCGCGAAGTGGGCAACCGGCAACCTAGAGACGGGGACCTCCAGCCAACTTATCAGGAGGCCCTACAACAACCCACCGACCGCGCAGAAGACCAACCCTGCGAGGAAGGCCACCACCACCCCAGCAGGGTAGGCCAACACCAACCCGGCATGGGCGAACAACCCAGCGTGTCGTCAAGCGCGAAACCACCACCCGCCGACCAGCCGTGCAGAGAGGGCCTACACCACCCCTGCAAGGTAGGCCTACGCCACCCCGACAGAGTCGAACCGCCACCCAGGTCATCCGCCTGTCACCCCGGGAGTAAGCCGGATTCAACCAGGGGACCCCCGGGGTTAGCCAAACCACCTCCGCCGAATTCGCACCCTGACCCAGACCGACGCGACCCGAGCCCAGCAGGGAACCGAGGGGAACCCAGGGACCTACCGAGGCTCAGGAGTTCCGGACCGGTCAACCGCAGAGAGCCGCACCGGCGAGCGCAGGATCCGTGCAGGAACGAGGGAGACCAGCATCCACAGCAGGCGGAGATCCGAGACCCGGCCGGAGGTTCGGGAACTGAGCCCGCGTCCTCTACGGCCAGATCCAGCCCGGCACCAGGGCAGGAGCCCCGAGCAGAGCAGACACCTTCCGTCCATAAGGGTGCCCATCCGAACTCTGAACTGCGCAGGTCTACGCGGGCACGTAGACGTCCTGTTTACCTCAGTGACTATTTCCCTGATAGACTGACTAAGAACTAGGGGGGAGGAGTGTTATGTCCTTATAAGGACATCCGCCTGGGATTGGCTGAAGATCCTTTCGGCGGGAGTTTTGAATCCCTGTCAGTGGGCGGTGCGTCTGCCGGAGCAAATATAAGGAGAGCTCCGGCAGCGCACAGGCAGTTCAGTTCTCGTTATTAAACGTTGTTTCTTGAACTCAGCTGGTCACTCTTCTTTCCTGCGCCGATCTAACAGTGCTCACGAGTAAACTGAGGCTCCTAAAGGGGGGTTGAGCCTCCCCGCCCACAACATCTTCACATCTGGCAGCCGCTTCCTGCGCCTCCCGTCCCAAGCTCTTCCCGCTGGTGCTCAGCCTCCTCCATGCACGGAGGCGGCGGGTTCTTTCTATGCCTGTGAGCTGCTGGCTGCCTCTAAGCGTGCAGGAGATCCTAGCTGCCATTTACTCGTGAGCAAGTTTACTGTGGAGCATGGTGCTGACGAGTAAACTGCAGATGACAGGAAGCCGGCAGATGGCTGGCTTCCTCGCTCTGCTGCTCACCTGGCAGAGCGCAGACTGGCAGCTCCCGGTCGTCTCTCAGCTGTTGAGTGCAGGGAAAACCTTGCAAAGGAAAGGAAACTCCTCCTGAGTGGGAGAAGTCAATTGCCTCCCACTCCCTGCACTCAAGAGCTGAGAGAGGACCCAGAGCTGCCACTCTCCAGTAAAACGCGCCTCTCGCAGTGGGGCGCCATTTGGGGTGGCAGGTGGGGGAGGAGATGGGGGGGCTCTGCTTTGCTCCCCTCTCCCTGCCGGTCAGTGGCGTTGCAGGCAGCCGCTGCGCTGGGACTGATCGGGGCAGCAGCCGCCCTCCCCTGCCTTTCTCTGGGTGGGCGGGGGCAAAAGGAGGGGGGCTTCACACACACAAGAGAATTCCCTCCTTTGGCACCAGAGCCAAAGCCAGAAGAAAGTGGTGGGGAGAAAAAGAGGGAGGGGAGGAACAGGGGAGGGGCCATTTTTTCATCCTTTTAACTCCATAGCAACATCCTTCCCAGCTTCGGCTTTCTCTGCTCAGCAGCAGAGCTTCCTTTTTTTTCTTTAAGGTCCGTCCCCTTCTTCCCAGGAGAGAGAAGAGGGGGGCAGGGAGAGAAAGAGAAGGCAGCGGGGGAGGTTGGGGGGTGGGAGGGGTGTCTTCTGAGTCCTGGCTGGATGCTGCTTCCTTGGGTCCCCTCAACGTTTCAGTCCCAGGAAGCGGCTGAAAAATGCCTCCTGTTTCCATTTTCTGTCCTTGCCTCCTTCCTCTTTTTATTTGGTTTTCCCTCCCCCCCCCCCCCCCCCAAAGGAGCTTCCAGCCAAAGAAGGGAGGGGAGACTTAATGTCTGGTTAAAATGGGGAGTTCTTCCATTTAAAGAAGAAAAGCAGAGCTCAGAGTGTTGAGATGATTTTTTGCTCCTATATTCTGTGGTTTAGATATAAATTCTGTTAATGTAGAAATTTTACTTACAGCCTATTTAACAAGGGAGCTAGCTGTCTGCCTGCAATCATGTGTATCTCTTAGGAGTAATTCCCCCTGAAAGAGAGGAGCCTTACGGCCAAGGAAACATGCATAAGCTTTACCTTGAGAGAGAGGGTATCCATTAGTATGAGGTGTATTAGAGAGAGAAATGAGAACTTCTGTAACAACAGATGCTTTGTGCCAAGACCAGGGGTATGTGTGTGTGTGTGTGTGTGAGTGAGAGAGAGAGACAGAAAAAGACAGACAGACAGAAAGAAAGAGAGAAGGAGAGAGAGATAGAAGAGAAAGAAAGAGGAAGGAAGGGAGAGAGAGAAAAAAACTTGTGCTATTATTTTTAATTGTTCCATTATTTATCATGTATTAATATTTTAAACTGTTCCTATACCTAGAGTGATTTTACTACTTTCCTTTTGCCCAGGGCTACCACATATTTTTCAGGGATTTACATGCATTCAATGACTCTAGTCCAGAGCATAAATATGTGTGTGTTTATTTGTACATCAGGTTGCATAAGTCCATCCTAATATGCTATTCCTGGTATGTGATGCTTTGTATACATACAGAGAGAGAAGCACTCTTGCGATCTTTGACTTTTAGGCTGGCTGTCAACCATCAACCATCATACTAATGACTGTTTTGAACAATAGGCAGGTTGTATTACACGAATGGCTATTTTATATGTGAAATTATGACTGAAATATTTCTGCACCTCTATTGGTTCTCACTGTCAGGAAGTTTCTTTACACTAATTATACAACAAACAAAAAATGCTTATTTTCTGAAATTATGTACGTTCCAGTTTTTTCCGCTTCTGGGCTCAATGTGGGCTTAAAATGAGCACAGGACCACAACCAAGTAAACGTATATAGTAACCGTACTAACAATCATTAGGTGGAGTAGCCATTTTAGATTATTTATGTTAGGTATTAGGGAAGTACCTAACAGGGTACATGGACAATGCACAGCTGACTCTGTAGCTCTTAAATCAATCTCCTGAATTTAAAATGTTAAAATAATTTTTTCAGCCCTCTGAGTAGTCCATATGCATAAAAGGATACAGCAATAGAGAGGGATGAAAGAAGGAGAAGAGAGATGGAAGAAGGAAGGAGAGAGAGGAAAGGAAAAGAAGGGATGAAGGAAGGGAAGGGAAATTAGAGTAGGAGTGAGGATAAGAGAGGGAGGAAGAGAGGAGGAGAAGGAGAAGGAGAAAGGAAGCGGAAGTAGGGAGGAGAAGAAGAGGGGGAGGAAGAGAAAGTAAGAAGGAAAGAAAAGAGAGAGGTGGTAGGTTTGAGGAGAAAAATTGCTGTACAATAAAAAAGTTGAAAGGGAAGAAAGCCAACCCCAAACAAATATAAAGATATTAAGATAAAGAATGAAGTGTTAAACTTTAAAGAATAAAAGAGAACAAATATGAATAAATAACAATAATTAGAAACACACAAAGAAACATACAATGTATTTTCTTTGAACAGAGTATTTGGCCGGTTCACAAATGTAAACAGTGTTTAGTCATTTCAATTAAATTTACAATTACTATATTTCCTTTTTGCCATATTTATTCCTCATCTATTTTTTTAAAAAACCAATATTACCCTTCATCCTCATCTCCAATCTTAATAAAATTCAATTTTTCCCTTCTATTCTATATTATACCCATTCCCATTGTCATCTATTTTAATATCCATCCTCACATTGGTTAATTATGTAATATTACAGTTGTTTAATACAAATTCAACATTTTAATATAAATCATTTAGTTATATAACTATCTTTTTTGAATATTAATCAATATGAACATGAATATTCCAATTATTTCCATGCAATCCAATTTCTTACAAATCAATTAATTATATTTACCAATAATATTAAACCAAATAATTTCCCCCATATATTCCTCCAAACCACAACTTAACCATTTCTGCTTTCAACAAAATATACAATTAATAGTATCTCAATTATTACAATTCCCTAGTTAAATAGAGCTTTTTTTCTTTTGTGTTTTAAAATCTTGAAGTCTCCTCTTTTGCCCTAAATTTCCCATTGTTTGCACCTACCTTTTTTGGTGAGGAAAAAGAAAAGAAATCTGCCTCTGCCTAATTTTCCAACCTTGCAGCAAATAGCAAAGCCAACAGCCTGCTTTACTTTCAGTTTCGTTTTCAGCTTGATTTGCACAAGGAGAAAAAAAATCTGCTCCAGCAATTTAGCTCTTTGCAGCAAGCAACAGAGCCCTGTGCAAAACAGCTGAGAGCAAATCAGCTGAGAATCAGGAGGCCGATCTAATCAATGGGCTAATTAGCCTATGCTGAAGCTGAAAGGAGTTCTTTTTTCTGGCTGTTTGCTTCCAAGGATAACTGCACAGGCCAAACAGTGGGGAACACCCTCCTTGCCTCTTACCGTCCCCCTAAAGCATCCCATCGCACCCCAGGGGGCAGTATCACCCACTTTGGGAACCATTGGTCTACTCATTTGTTTTCTTTTAACACTGATCAGCTGTAGAGCGGCCCTTTGAAGCCCCACAGCAAGAGTTTAAAGTAGGATCTGATAGATGACCACTGGATAACTTTCTATTCCCTCAATTCTAAAAGCAAGTATATTCTGAAAGCAGGATATACACTCGGTTAGAGCCGGTTCTCTCCACCTCTTCCTGGATTAGCGGAGGGCTTCCCGTCATTTCCCATCGGATTGGGGGTGTTTCTGTGACCCCCAAGTCATCCCTGGCTGTGGGGTGCACCTCCCCTCTTCTCATCCAGTGCCACCCGATCCCCAACCTCTCCCTCCAGCAGAAATCTTCCTCTGTGAAAGGAGGAGCGTCCGTCCCGGCCAGATGCTTCCAGCCCCAGAAGAGGAAGTGGGGGGTCTGAATTGGGGGGAGGAAGCGTTGATCTCGGACTTTGGAGGTGGGAAGGGCCAGAACCAGCAGCAGCACCAATGAGAATTCTCCCTGCTTGAGCATCATCAGTCTCCGGGCAGAGTCCTTGGTGGCTTCACCTGAAGGAGGAGAGCCAGTTCTGCGGAGAGAGAGAAGCGGAGAAAGTGGGAGGGGGCATCTTGGCCTGAAGAACCGAGCGGAACTCTCTCCTGCATTGTGTGAAGTCAAGGGAAACTTTGCCTGGAGACTGATGATGCTCAAGGAGGGAGAATTCCCATTGAACAGGTCCCCCTGTTCTTTCTGGACACTCCCCATTCCAAAGTTTGAGGCAGCCCCATTCTGGGCTAGGCAGCCTTTCTGCGATCCCTTCGCTTTGCGGAGAGAGGGAACCGGTGGGAAATTCCACTGCCTGAGCCAAAAGGGTCTGCTGCAGGGGTGAAATGCTCCCGGTTTGGACCGGATCACCTGATCCGGTAGCGATGGAGGCGGGTGGTTCAGAGAACTAGTAGCAAAAATTCCTGCCCCCCCCATGCCCAACTGAGCCGCACGATCGTCAGAGGCTTTTTTTTCTTTTAAGTTGCCTGATCGTGAGAGGCATTTAAAAGAAAAAAAGCCTCTGACGATCAGGCAACTCACCTGGGATCGTCAGAGCCTTTTGAAAGGATATTTTTACAACCACTTCGCTGAAGAGGTTGTAGAAAAAATGGTTTTAAAAGTTTTTTAAAAATCGCCACACCCACCCAATCACATTGCCCCACCACCACCAAGCCACGCCCACAGAACCTGTACTAACAAACTTTAGATTTCACCCCGGTCTACGGGACCTTGAGACAGATCGTTTTCTCAGGGGGTGGGGGGGACCCTCAGGAGAGGAAGGGCCAGGCAGGGCCAGGCAAGGGAGGCCAGGAGGCGGGACCAGGTCGAGGCGATGTCAATAAGTTTGTGTTTTTAAAGCAGTCTCTTTGTTTTCCAGTGGTTCCTGAGGAGCCGCCCGTCCTCTGGCAACGGGGACACACGGAGGTATGTCGTATTTATTTCTTTAATTATTCGTCAACACGTATCCAATGGGACCCAAACCCTGGAAGTCAAAATGGCTCTTTTGGGTGAGGGGGCCTGGATTAACCGGGCTTGAGGGTTTTTCCTGGGCTCAGACCCAACGTCCTCATGGTCTCCATTGCTTTTCAGCAGATAAATTCACGGGCCGGCCACTTGCCCCCGATCAACCAAGGTCCTCCCCCTCAGCGGACTTGTACCACCCGCCCCCCCAAAGTAAGCAATCTAAATCTTCTGGGGCAGGGGTGGGTTCTAAATTTTTTTACTCCCGGTTCTGTGGGTGTGGCTTATTTTGTGGGCGCGGCTTGGTGGGAGATTAATGTGACTGGGTGGGCGTGGCCAACTTTTGTTTTTAACTTTTTTTTTATTGAAAAAGTTTTACAATACAATTTTTTTTCATTTTCCGCCCCACCCCACCCCCACCTCCCCATCCCCATCAACCTCCCTCCACCCTCACCCCTTCCCTCCCCATCCCTCCCCTGACTTCCTCTACAAATTTTTAAAAGAAAAACAGCAAAAATTTATAACAAAAAGAAAAGCAAAAACTATTATGTATTCAAATTCTAAATTGAAAAAAAGTTTTGAAGGAAGAAGAAAGAAAGAAAGAAAAAGAATTAAAAAAAGGGAAAAGAAAAATATAACAATAAACCCATAGATATTAATATTTATCTAAACTTAACAATATTATAATAAAAAACACCCAATAATAATAACCATTATAATATTCAAGCCAATTTAAAAATTATTATACCTTTCTATGAACCATTGGTATTAACATTACTAATCATATGCCAAACTCAATCCCCCATCTAATAAAACATAATATAACCTGCATATTCATATCAAATAATTTGATCCCAACTACTCCCCTTAACTAAAAAGCAAAAAGAAAAACATAAAACATGCAATATAATATAATTATGCATATGTTTTTAACTTTTAAAAGCATTTTTTCTACAACCTTAAGAGGTTTCAGGAAAAAAATGCTTTGAAAAGCCTCTGACGATCAGGCAACTCAGCTGGGATCGCCAGAGGCTTTTAAAGGCATTTTTTCCCCTCAAACCTCTTCGGCCGAAGAGCTTGTAGAAAAAAGGCTTCTCAAAGCCTCTGATGATATTTAGATTTCACGGCTGTTATTTTAATTTTTCCAGACTCCTGCAACATCTGGGGGGCGACCGCTGAGGAATCCGAGGGAGAAGAGTGGCACGTAAGTCTACATTTTGTCTAAAGAATATAAAATATAACATTTATTTTTTAAATGAATCCTTTGTTGAAACTCCTTTGAATTTTATGAGAGCATCCAGTCTTTTGGCCTTAGAGCCGATCTGCATGGCACATCCTGCCTTGGAAATCTTTGCCCACTCTTCCTTGCAAAAGGGCTCCAAAATTGTCAGATTGGGGAGGGGGAGCTTCTCCTGTGCCCAGCCCTCTTCCGGTCCCCTGCCCAGGTTTCCACGTGGATTCGGGTCCAGGCTCTGCCAGGGCCATTCTGAAACTTCCATCTCCTTGTAGGGAAGCCCTTGTTGTGTTGACTTGGAGGCCTGGTTTGGGTCCTTGTGGCATCGAAAGGGGAAATTCCTCTTCATCTTCAGCATTTTGGCAGAAGCCGGAAGGTTTTGTGCCGAAATTGACTGATACTTGGAACTGTTCATAATTCCCTCTCCTTGGCTGGAGCCCCAGTTCCAGCTGAAGAAAAGCAGCCCCAGAGCAGGATGCTGCCCCCCCCCCCACCTCAATGCTTCCCTGTGAGCCTGGTGGCTTTGGGGGCTTAGAAGATGTGGAGACCAAGGCTGTTGCTGTCAGAGGCAGCTGAAGAAATGCCAGAACCCCCCTACTCAACAGCTGAACTCGATGGGGGCTTGAGCAGAGTCTCCTTAACGGATTTTTCACATATTTAATGACTACTATTTTACATCAGTTTTTTCCCTTCAAAGATTTCAGTTTGTTTTTTGACTTGAATTGTACATCTTATATGTTATGTTAAAGGAGGAAGTACTCTGAAGTGATTTATCTTGGTCTGATTTTTTTTTATTTTACATTTCCAAAACCTGGCATTTTAATAGGGGTGTGTAGACTTTCTTTGCTAAATACTGAAGTAAAAACTTAAGTAATCCAACTCTTATAAACAACTCTTATCAACACATTAAACCTTAATATTTAAGTCACTAATTAAATCCCTTAAAACTACCCTGGAGGTGTATCTAAAGTCCCTCAAACTCTACCCATTGGCCATTTTTACGGAGCCTTTCTAAAAGACCCAATAAATGGTGAAAGGATTGTTGGTAGAAATAGCAACACTGAATTTATACACTGACACAAACATAAAGTTATTTTTAGTATTTTTCAATGGAAGAAAATGTTTGATGAGTCAAGTAAAAAACTTAAGGGTCTAATTTCTCTCTGGTTTTTCTATTTACAGCAAAAGAAAGCACAAGTCGTTCTCCCTGAGTGAGGAGCTCCTCCGTCAAAATGCCCAGCTTTCCGAGAAGAACGCAGAACTCTGCAGGGAGGTGGAGGAGAAACTGCGGAGGTGAGAAGCCCTGACTTTCTCTCCCAGGATTTCCTATTCAATTCTCCTTAGCTCCCTACCCTGGACACACATTACACAACCTTCTGCCTTGAATTACGTTGCCTGGATGGGTAGGAGACATCATGAGTCTCTTGACAGGGACTTTTCCTGGCCAAATCCTCTGAATTTAGGAGGTCCTTGCTTTGATCTCCTCCTCTGCTGCTCCCTGACCTCAGTTCTCGGCTCCCACCCAGTTCTCACCAGTTCAGTCTTCTCCCCCTTCTGTCCCCATTAGAAAGTTTGGAAATGGTTTTGAATTGGTTCGTGCCTTTTCTGGTATGAAAGCCAAAAAAAGGGAAAAAAGGTTTTAAGATCTGAAGATTCCTTTGTGGTACTTGTAGATTATGTAATGCTAAATACTGAAAGTAAACATTCATTCATTTGCACTTAAATCATGTTTAGAAGAACTTGGCTCTGTAGCTGTGGTAACAGAAATGGCAAAACTCAAGTAATGAAAAAGTGAGGCTAGGGAAAACAAAGAAAGTGCCAGGCATTTCAGTTAGTTTTCATTTGAAAAGGCTTTGATGGTTCAAGGGAAGAGCTGAGGGGGCTCATTTCCCTCTTGTCTTCCTATTTTACAGAATCCAGATGTTGGAACTGCAAAACCTCCATCTCCACTGCAGGGTCCTGAAGGAAGCTGGGCAGAACCAGGAGCTCCTCAGGGAGAACGAAGAGCTGCGGGAACAACTGGAGAGGTAAGAAATACCGTCTTTCCCCGAAAATACGACCTTCCCCGCAAGCAGTTGTTGTTGTGGCTAAGCAAGTAAGTAAGAATCTCTGGCTGCTTCTCCGCATTGAGCTCTCCACGTCTCCTTCTTCCAGAGAGAAACAATGGAGGGAAGATCGGAAGATCTTGCGGGATCAAGAGATCTGAGGCAGATCTGAGGCAGCCTCCTCCTCAGCAAAGGGGACCCATTCCGTCTCCACTACATCCTGGCAACACTGAAAAGCCTCTGAGAACCAGGCAAAAAGTGCACCCTATTTTTTCCATGACTTTTGGAGGTTCTGTACGGGATCATGAACCCAACTTCCAGAGGGTCTGTAGGCCCTAGGAGACCCTCCCTCATTTCTGGCTCAGCAGTGGTCCCTGTGGAAGGATCTCCTGGCAAAGCACTTAAGGATCTGCCAGAACTCTGCTGCAGCTGACAAAAGAGGCCGAGGCAGCCTTAGGCAGCAATAAAAGAGGGGAAGATCCAAGATGGCGAGAAGTTCTGGTACCGCTTTATGTCTCACTGGTCAGACCACCCTCGGAATACTTTGTCCAATTCTGGTCACCCCTAAAAAAAAAAGTTGTGGAGATTCTGGACAATGTGAAGAGAAGAGGAGCTGAGATGATTTAAGGTCTGGAGTCTAAATCACTTGATGAACGGTTGAGGAAGTTTGATGTGTCTAGCTGAGACAAGGTGGGAAGGATTGGGCAGCCATGATAGAATCTTCCGGCACTTTTAGGGGCTCTGAGAGAGAAGAGGGGAGGGGCTTCATCTCCAGAGCACCGGAGGGAAGGACAAGAGGAAATGGGGGGGGGGGGGGAGTTTGTGAAAGAGAGACCCAATCTAGAAGTCAGGAGAAATTTTCAGTCAGTGGGAACAATCGAGCAATGGAATAGGTGGCCTCCCAAAGGAGTGAGGGCTCCATCTCTGGAAGTTTCCAAAGTGGAGAAGAGAACCGGATGGTATAAAGTTCCTGCCTTGGGCAGAGGGTTGGACTAGAAGACCTCCAAAGTCCCTTCCAGCCCTCTCAATCTATCTCCTATGTTCTTCCATCCCTAAGACGACTTCACCACCCACCGGCCACTGACCAGCTCTAGTTGGCCTTGGTGGCCCCCGGCTTCCCACTCCTGTTGCTCCTCTCTTGCAGCCTCTGGAGCAGCCGGAGCTTCTGCCTGCCCCCGAGACCCTCAACCCAGCCCTGTCTTCCAGCTCTGCCCCCAGCTCCATCAGCCTTGCGGCCTCCGGGGGTCTCTGCTGCCTCCAGGCATCTCCTGCAGACCCCTCAGTTCCCACTTCAGCTTTTATCTGTTCTCTTCTCTCCTCCTCTCCTGCAGCTGCCCTGCTCCCAGCTGCTCGGCTCATTCGGGTGCTCGGTTCTGTCTCCCAGATCTCTGCTTTCCCCACAGCAGAGCCCTCACCCTCATCACTGCTGCCCCTCAGCCTCAGCTGGCACTCCGAAGATTGAAGCTGAGCCTGGGGATTCACCATTACTAACCTCACCTCACCACTGCCACGGCCATCATCTCCAGCCTCCTTCTTGGCTTGGAGTCCTGGGATTCCTCAATGCTCTCAGGCCCTGATGCTGGGAGGCTTTCAGCTCAGCTGCTAGTCCTGCAGTGACTGGTAAGGGAGGGGCTTCACCTGGTAAGGGTGGGGCTCCCATGACTCCCCTGGCACACTGGGTGGCAAGTCAAGGGAAAGGAGGGGAAGAGTCTCTTTTCTTTCTCAGGTGGGTAAAAGGCCCCCATTCCTCCATTCCAGCTATGAGGAGAGAGTGCCAGCAAAGTTCTCCCATGTGCTGGTCACTCAGGAGCCAACAACATTTCTGAAGAAGCCCACTTGGCTGGTGACCTCTGTGTGGAGATCTTCTCTATCTTTCTCCAAACGCCTGTTCTGAAGCTGTAATTCTTGGATGGCCATTCTGACCTGGTTGACTCCTTCTCTGTTGTCCTCCAGAGTTGGTCCATCTCAGCCAATTCATGCTGAAGACTCTAGAGGTGCTTCTTAAGTTCTTAAGAAGGTTCCAGATCTCTTTGAGGAGTTTCTCAGAGATTCTAAGGCAGCCTTCTCAAGTCTGAGGAAGGCCACTTGGCTAGTACCTCAGACATTTCTTTCTGGAGTTCTTCAGTGTGTTTCACCAAAGATTTGTTCTCTAGCTCTAACTGATGGATCTTCGTGTTGGCATGGTCCAACCTTCCTTTGTTCTCCAGCAGAGTTTTCTGCAGGTCTTCTGTTGTGGTCTGAAGTTGATTCACAGTCTGCCTGAGACAACTGTGCTACTCTTCCATCCGTTGTTTGTCTTTCTTGAATTCCTGGATCTGAAAGTCAAAGGAATCTCTCAGCTGGTTCATCTGGGGCTGGAGGCCATCACTGCTCGCTGAGAGATACCCCAAGGATCTTCCCTAAAGGACCTTTTCTTCCCTGGTGCTGACCTGTTTGAAAAACGGAGAGACACGGTCACTTCCTCTCTCAGTTCAGCGGACATTTTGGTAACCAGCCTTCAGTCCGCAGATGCCTTCAAGGGGCCCAGTTTGAGAAACACTGACAGAATCCATCACAACTGGTCTCCCTTCAAACTGTCCTGACTTCCCACTTGATTCTGGCTCCAATTGGAGGCATCTCATCTATCAAAACTCTCCAAAGGAGTCAGAATCAGCAATCCATCAATTCGGCCATCTCTGGCACTGCTAGGGGGCTTCTGATCACAGGGAAAGGAGGAGGTGACCATTCGGATTAGGAAAGAGCCCCCCCTCCAAGTACTTACCAGTCCCATCCAAGGCACGAAAGCCTGGAGGGTCACCTTGGGACACTCCCTCCCTCTCAGCCGTAGCCTACCTCACAATCTTGTTGTGAGAGCGAAGGCATCTCCAGTACGTTCATGCCTTGAGCTATTTAGAGAAAGAATAAAGGTGGATAAAAATATAAGCAATAAAAAATAAAAATGTATAAATAATCACCAGGCTGAGTCTGTTTGGGGAATAACTACATCTGGCCAACGGAATCCCTTTTTAGGTTAATTTTCCCAGGTCAGTTTCCAGCTTTGGGGTCTCAATGCCTCCAACTGGGACATCCTGAAGCCAATTTTTCCCTAGTTCGTATCGCTGCCCCCCAGCCGCCCGGCCTCAGCCCCTTTCCCGAGACCAGGACCTTCGAGATGGTGGATGAGGAGTTTGGTGACAGGTATGGAGGCTGCAGACACGGCAGGTATCAGCACGTCTGTCGTGTTTGGTTGGACCCCATTTCACTCATCTCCCCCCCCCCTTAATTCTGCCTTAAAGGGGAGGGTCTCTCCCTCCTGAGGAGCCCAGGCGAGGGAGGCCCTGCGATGCCCCCAGTGCTGCCATCCAATCCAGCCACTTTCCAGGGATGCTGAGCAGAGCCTCCATGATGTGGTCCAGACTCCCCAAGGATGCTGGAGGTTGCCATGGTGAGCTCCAGCCAATGAGCTCAGGAGGAGCCTCTGACGTCACAAGCCAAGGCTCTGATTGGCCTGGACCTGAGATCTGAATAATAACCCCCAACATAATAGCCTTCACCTGGGGGCGGGGCTTATCCACGGATGGGCCGACTCTTAAAGGGCTCTTACAAGCAAGCCCTGAATCGGGTCAACCAGAGCTCATCCATCTGAACGAACAGCTGTCAGTTGTCTGGAGAGCTGGGAAGCCACAGGTTGTTCCCCTTGTTTGGGGGTGCAGTCCAAATTGAAAGGTGGTCCCTTGTATCTGGAGTCTAGCATTAGAGAGCCAGGGAATCCAGGTTTTCCTCTCCAGGCCCAGCTGAAGAGGAGTTAGAAGAGAAATAGGAGGAAGGATCAGGGATTATTCAGTTTAAGAAGAGATGGTGAGAAGGTGGCTGAAGAAACACAGGGATTCAATTTCACACCGTCCCTAATCGAGGACCCCATAGTTGTCTTCTGCTTACAACCAGGAAAGTCCCAGGTTCTGATGGCCCTGAAAAAAGGGATTTATGACGGGTCCTCGCACGTATGACTGAAAGCAGCATCCCCATGGTCACATGCTCCTGGCAACAGGCATGGAAATACAACAAGCAACATCGAAGGTCAAAACTGAACTTGCTTAATGACCATGTGATTCACTAAACAATGCAGAGATTTGCTTAATAACCATGGCAGAAACATTGAAAAACTGAGAGTAACTCACTTAACGACCACCCAACTTAGCAATTGCAATATTGATCATAAGTCAAGGACTCTCTTAAGGATGCAGCAGCGGACTGATCTGGAAAAGCTGAAGCAGGATTGGATTTAAACAGGGTTGGGAGACCACCAGGAGATGCCAGGGTTCGGTTGAGAAGGGAGTTGGAATCCAAGGCCTTTTCTTTCTTTTTCTCCCTTCTCCCTCCCCCATTTTTCCTCCCATTTTCTTCTGCATTTTATATTATAAACTAAGAAAAAAAATGAAAAAGCAGAGAGAGAAAAAGGCAGTGGCCGACCGCTCCTGCTCTGAAGAAAACCGCCTGGATGCAGCCGTCCAATTCATGGGGCTGATCCCACCACACCAAGCGCAGGGGGGCTTTAATTCCTGTGGGACCTGCAGAGTGACCAGCTGGTCAGAAACACTCACTTAATGACAAGGACTATAGCGAGGGGTTGGGGGGGGGCTCTCTGTGTCCAGGACTTTCTCTCCTTTGCTCTCGGATGGGGCTGCTCTTCCCCAGAAAGACCCGGGGGGGGGGGGCGGGACTTGGGGTTCTGCTGGAAGACGAGGCGGCAGTGGGGACCAGCAGGGCCTTTGCCCAAAATCCGCCCTGCCTTAACATTGACAATGGTTAAGGCAGCAGGCTAGGAAGCAAGAGATCCTGAGTTCAAGTCCCGCCTTAGCCCTGAAAGCCTGTTTGCTGACCTTGGGACAGACACTCTCTTTCAGACAAGCCCACCTCACAGGGTGATTGTTGTGGGGAAAAGAGAAGGAAGAAGAAAAGTTGGACATGTTCACCTCCTTTAGTTATTTGAAAAAATAATAAAACAATGGGGAAAAATATAACAAAAATAAAAACTGTCTTTCCTGCTTCTGTTTGCATGGAATCTGTCCTAGCCTTGTGCAGATACAGGAATTTCTCTTCTCACAAGGAGGAAGAGGGTTTTTTAAAATCATCCCTTCCAATTTCACTCACTCTGTTTTTTGCAGCCTTTGGGGGCACCAGTGGGGGCATCGGACCCCCTCCCAGCCCTGGGACACAGCAGGTTTCTCTGTTTCTTTGGGAAAGATTCCTTCCCCATCAGAGTCTGCTGGAGCCCCATCATCCACTTCCCTCCCTGCCTGGGATCAGCTGAATTCCTCCATTCAGACAAAGGGAAAAGGGAGTTTGCACAGAGCCTCTGGGTCAGTCTCCATTCTTCCACACAGAGGGTCCCTCTCACTCTGCAAAGCCAATTTCCCCCTCAGTTCCTGGATACCTCCAGACATCACTCGGCTGAGCTCACAGGAGGGCCAGGGAGGCTGAGAATTGGGACAGAAGGGACCACAAAACTTTCCAGCCACAAGAGACTCTCGGACACAGACACAGACTCCTATGGTGGCCTTTATGTGGCAGTGGGAAGGGTTATGCACTCAATCTCACAACACTCACCCTATAGGGCTGCCCCATCTGTTGTCCCTGGTGGCAGTTGGAAGATTGTGAATCCCACTCCTGACATCAGTTTCTGTGGAATCAAACACAGGAGCCAAAAAACCAATAATCCAGGCTCAGTGCAGTTATTATTTATTTAGCGTCCACTGGAGGAATTTCTCCACAGAAAATAGTGGGAGGAAATTTTTACAGACAAAAGGATGAACTCATATTTATACATTCCAGGAAAGGAGGAGAAAATGATAATCATACATATGCATATTTCATTTAATAGATGATGTAAGGATGAATATTCAGAATTAGTGAGACTCAAGTTATCTCTCCACCCTTGTATAGTTGCTACCCTCAAGAAAGAGTTATTGTGTAAACAAAAAGAAACGTCTCAGTTGCGTTGCCACAGCAGTTTGGGTGAAATGTACTGATAAATGAGGGCATCAACGTTGCTCCATACATTCCTTCTGTATTTCTGTCTTGCTAACATGGTCCCATTTATCCAAGAAATTTGTCTCCTCACAAACTTCCACACACCCTTTATTTATTCCAAGAAAAAAAGTTGGCCCACTCATGCATGGAGAAGAGCTTGGACAATTTTTTACGTTTGGATTGTGGAAAATGTTAAAAGTTGAAATTCCTCAGTCTCACATTTACACATTTCTTCTGGCTCCTCCTTAGTGAAGAATTCAATAATTTCCATATTTGAAACATATAGATATGATTTTCTTTGACTCCTGCATACTATGTAAATGGAAAGAATATCTCCTTTCAAAAAAAGAAACTTTAATAATTCTTCCAATATAATAATAGTATTATATGTCATGTTTTTACATTTGTTCTGGCTGTGAGCTGCTCCTTTGTGTTGAGGTCTGGCCTCACAAGGATAATGTAGCACTTGGGGATGAAGATGCAGCCCAGCAGACCAGCACTGGAGGCCAGGATGGAGAAGACCTGCACAGCCACCATGGATTTCCCTTTGGTGCTCAGGTAGGTGGGCACAAAAGTCACCCAGACACTGCAGAAGACCAGCATGCTGAAGGTGATCAGCTTGGCTTCGTTGAAGGCCCCAGGCAGGTTCCTGGCCAGGAAAGCCACCGTGAAGCAGATGGCAGCCAGGAAGCCCATGTAGCTGAGGGTGACGTAGAACATGACAACGGCCCCTTCATTGCATTGCAGGATGATCTCTCCAGGCTGGGAGTGGAGGTCAGAGTCAGGGAAAGGGGGAGAAACTCCCAGCCAGGTGGAACAGATGATAACTTGGATGGCAGAAGAAGAAAGGATGATGGAGTTGGCCAAGCTTTTCCCCAACCATCTCTTCACTCGGTTTCCTGGTTTTGTGGCCAGAAAAGCCAGCACCACCGTGATGGTTTTGGCCAAGAGAGAAGAAACGGCAACTGAGAAGATGATGCTGAAGATCGTTTGTCGGAGAAGGCAGGTGGCTTTCCTTGGTTGACCAATGAAGAGAGAAGGAGACAAGAAGCAAAGCAGGAGGGAGACCAGGAGGATGTAGGAGAGGTCCCGGTTGTTGGCTTTGACAAGGGGAGTTTCTCGGTATTTAATAAAGATGATTAGAACAAGAGCTGTGATTAAGAACAAGAGTAGGGCAAAAGAAACCAGGATGATGCCCAGATGTTCTTCATAAGACAGGAAGGTTATGACTTTGGGGATACACTGAACTCGGTCCTCATTTGGGTATTTATTATCTGGACACTTGGTGCATTTTTCTGCATCTGAGAAAGCAAAAAAGCAATATATCTTTAATATTCGGTCCTTTTCTCTTGCAAGAAAAACCTTGTTTGGATAACAGCTGATACTACAGAAATTTTCCAAGAAGTATTTCTTAACTATTTCATTAAAAAGAGCATAAGAAGGATATTTTTTTCCTTAAAAACGTAGCTAGGTATATGAATGTGAGGGAAGTCCTAGGATGTTAATTATTTCCTGTGTAATGTGTAGAATCTTCATAGGAACCTCTATTATTAGAGGTAAATAATGAATCACATAATCGTTTTAGGCAAACATCTTGAGTCCTGCCACATGGCAGTTAATATCCTGGACTTGGAAGATACCTACAGTATCTTGTAACATCTGGAAGCAACCTGGAATTAAGGAGAAACTTCCTATCAATGACAGGAATTAGCCAGTGGAACAGCTGGCCTCCAGAAGTTGTGGCTGCTTCAAGATTGGAGGTTTTTAAGAAGAGACTGGACAGTCACTTGTCTGAAATGGTATAGGGTCTCCTGCTTGAATAGGGGGCTGGACTAGAAGACCTCCAAAGTTCCTTCTACTCTATTCTGATTGATTGATTGATCTATATGGCAGACAGTTTGTGTATTGAGTTTCCCCCATAACTATCCACAGCGCCAGATTATGGCCCAGTGACACCTTCTCAGTGATCCTCAAGGGAGGCCAATAAACAATGAATTGCAAGGTCTTTCAGAAGGTGGACCTGAAACAATTCATCTAGTTTCAAAGATCTCAGATGTTCCTAGAAAGGTAAACTTAGCAGCACATATCCAAACTAAAAATCAGAAGAGATATTTCCCCTGCTGTTAGTAAAGCTTGCCCAGTCTGCCACCCCCTCCTCCCATCTCTTCCCAGCCCCTCCTTCCAAGTCTTTTTGATTTACTTCCGTTTAGATAAGAAATTGTGCAGGTTAAAAATAAAAACCCAAGTGAGCTTTGATCTGCCTTTTAACTTGCACTTTCATGAAAAGGTTCTGGATGGATCCAGTTCCACAAAGCCTCCCATTTTCCTCCATGTGACCCACCTTCCTGAGTGGAGAAGGTCCCCTCCGGACAAGGAACGCAGTCGTAGCAGCAAACTGGCTCTCCTTCTCGAGCCCTCTTGACAAATCCAGGATGACAACTTTCCACACATTTGGACTGAGGCAGGGACTGAGCAGAAGAAAAGGAAGGCCAAAGAAAAGGTGTTAGGACTCTCTGTCCATGGAAAATGGAGGGAGAAATGGATGGAGACAAGTAGCCTCTGGTCTTCACTGAAGTAAATATGAAACCTCTGACTACTTCTAAACAGATGCAGGAGGCAAAACAACTGGCAGGTTCTTCCTTTAGTTCCTCCCTTTTGCTTTCAGAATTTAACATTACAATAAAGTAGATTTCTATTTAATGTAGTCTAAAGGGATGGAATTAAAAAAAGATTTAAATATGATGATATATTCTTATTAAAACTAATAATAAAGTTTACTGTAAAAGATTTAAGAAATTTTATTCTATTTGGTTTTTTAATATGAAATTAAACTGTGATGAAGAAAGAAACCTCTGACCAGTAAGATCTTGAAAGGTTTCCAGAAAATATGGCAAAGCCACTCCACTTAGGTCCCATCTGTTGAAGAACTTCCATGAGATGACACCACCTGGCATGGGAGGCCAACCACCCTGGAGACTCTAGGCTTTGCCCACCTGAAATGGGACCTTTGGAAAACAGAGAAAAGACACCAACATTTCTCTCACCTTATTGAGCAACTTTAGCTGTGCAAGAGCATCTTGGTTGATAATAAGTCTCTGCCTTTCAAAATACGCCAGAATCTCACTCCTGACATCCTCCTTGGGGAGAACCAAGAAGCTCTCAATCCCCAGATCTGCCGTCATCTCTCCATTTTGGTCCAAGTACAGTTTAAAGTGGGAAATATTCCAAAATTCATTCTTCTCCAGAAAGGGATGAAACTAGAATGGGAACATCCAGGAATTTGAAAAACAGAGAACTTTGTTTCTTATCCCACACTGAATCTTTCTTCTACAATTATCTCATCTCCCAATATGCTTAATTAGGATACAAATACTGCCATCATCTTCATAAGTGAACAAGAAAGTTTGAGAAAAATTTGTCAATCATTTACTGACAAAATATAGAAAAAGTATATGATTGATACAATTGGTCAAATATAGGGAACATTCTAGAGCAGATGAAAATAAAATGAACAGAGAGGAAAAAAAGGTGATTCATAAACTCTTTGAAAACAAGAGGTTGATTCCCAGAAAGCATGGGTTGATCAAAAAGAAAGTTGTCAGGCTAATCTTCTCCCTGGTCATCCTGATGGAAAACACCTCCAGATGTGCTAATTCTACTTGATTGTAATGTGACATTAACAACATTTTGCAGATATGAAACAACAAATCTCCCACCAAACTCTTTTCTCAGCCTGGAAAGTTAGCCAGGATCCTTTCTGAGTTTCTTTCTCTCCCATTATGCAGCTGCAGGATTCTCCCCTTTCCTCTGATCCTTCCCTAGGCAGCCTCTCTTCCCCTCATCCAAAAGTCATTCTCACACATCATTACACTTCCTAAAGAGATTATGGGAACTCTGGTGATATCACTGGATTTCAGTAAAGGACTCGCAAACAATTGTGTGATGTGATTAGAAACCTGAGGCCTGGATAATAAGTGGATTAAAAACTCTTCAAAATGATACTGAAATAGTTTTTAACTCTTTTTAATCTTTCCTATGAAACTTGAAGGTGATGAATAAGGGGGAGAACTGTTGCATATATAGTGAGGAGAAACAAAGAGAAGAAGGAACAACGAATGTCAACATTGGAGAAGCTGAAAAAATTAGAATTATCACTTCAGAAAGATCCCCAAAACAGGGAAATCAGAAAGGAAATTCAGTTAATGAAACATAAAATTAATAAACTAGAACAGGAAGAAATGATAAGGAATATAAAATTGGCAAAACAAGGAAATTTGCTCCATAGAATTGAGGGGGGGGGGGGAAATATTATTCAAAATTATTTTCAAATACTGTATAGTCAAGAAAACATTGAAGAAGAAAATGTTATTCATGGATGGAGGCATATATAGCATTAATTCCAAAGGAAAGTACAAACAATCAATTCATTCAAAACTATAGGCCAATCTCACTGTTAAATGCCGACTATAAATCCTGGCAACAATAATAGCAGAAAGACTAAAAAAGATATGAAATAAAATCATTCATTGGGATCAAAACGGGTTTTTACCCAAATGACAAATAAGAACAATACAAGGATTATCCTGAATATTCTAGAATACTATGAGGCTCATCCAGAAAAACAATTGGCAGTAATAATGATAGATGCACAAAAGGTGTTTGAAAACTTGAATTGGCGGTTTTTAATTACTGAATTAATCGGGATGAAATTTGGGGAAAAATTTATAGAAATGATGAAGACAATTTATTCTAAGCAAACAGAAAAATGATGGTCAGTGGAGATCTTACAGAAAAAGTCTATATAAACAAAGAGGTTAGACAAGTCTGTCCATTGTCCCCCCTCTTATTCATCCTTTCATGGGAAATATTATTGGGACAGATAAGGGGAAATAAGGAAATAAAAGGGTTAAAGATTAAAAGAGAAGAATACAAAACAGGGGCCTCTGCAGATGACATGGCATTTATATTAGAGGACCCTTTGGAAACAGGAGAAAAACTCCTACTAGAAATAGAGAAATTGGGAATAGTAGCAGGGCTGAAAATAAATAAAAACAAAACAAAGATAATTGCCAAGAATATCTATAGATATTATTACAGATGCCGGTATCGGAAAGCTGTAAAAATGTAACAAGGATGTTAAAGATACAAATGTTGAATAAAAATCAATTTAAAAACAAAAACAAAAAACAAAAACAAAATGCCATGGTATCTACTCTTTGGAACCATTATTCCCTGAGTAATTGAATTGGACAGATCTGTTGAGTTGGTTCCCCTCCTTCTCCTCTGGATTCCTCCTCCAAAGGATTTAAGATTAATGGATCCATATCGGGACCCCCATACCTGCCACGGCTGCAGCCTTGGAGACCCCAAAATCTTTTCTCCCTCCTTCCTTCTCCTCCTCCATCTGGAGGAATAAGCGGCATTCAAGGCATGGACCAGAGTCTTCATCAGACTGTAATAATGATAGTCATTTGGGAACCTCTCTCTGTTCCATTTCCATTGGGTCTCCAGTGGGGCTTTCTGGGTGCATCTTCTGCGGCCTTTGACAGAAAAGACGTTCTTTGAAAGAGAACAACGGAAATAATAATCTTGAAACTTTTCTTCCACAAAGAAATGCGGTTCAAGGGCAGAATCCTTTGGCCTTTTTCTTGTCAGGAAACCAAAGATCCAAATACTATGGATGTATTTGAGAAGTCTGAGTTTCTTCATTTCATACCCTGCAAAATTTGTGATGATCCAGACTTTCCCTTCAATGGGTCCTGGGAGACGCATCAATGTTAAATGGAAAGGAAGAATTCTCTCCCAAATGGATTCATATTCCATGAAGTGAACAAAGATGTTGACTTGTCTCCACTTAGAGAGGGAATCCCTGAGGGCTGTTGTGTCTCCAGTTGTTGAGAACAGGTGTGATATAACCACACAAATTCCACTCCTGACAAGCACAGGAGGAAAAATCCTCATGAAATTCTCTCCCTTCTCTGTGTCTGAAGCAAAGAGGCCAATCAGGGTCCATCTGAAATGGAGGAGCAGCTGGACAATTGCTGGGTACTGGATCCCTTCTTTGGGGAGAATTTGGTGGAAAAAGGGGAATTTCCTTTTATCACTCAGAGCCTCTGAAACAATGTCATGACCGATCTGAAAAAGCAATGAAGAATGCTGTGTTACATTTGGGTCAGATCAAGTCCAAAATATTAGATTTTAATAAATCCAACCTGGTTCTCCTGAATGTATTACAATATTTTTTTAATCAGACATTGTTTAAAATACTGACAGAATATTAGCAAGATTGTATCATAATAATGGAAAATCATAAGCAAATTAAAAAATAATAAAAATGTAAATAATATTACTGTATCACCCCTACTATTTATCACAGTTAGATTAACACGTGCAAATGCCAACTGGAGTATTCTATTCCAATAAAGGGCCAATGATAATTTTTGAGCATTGCTGCATCTTTTTTTGCTTCTCTATCCCAGATTCTTTCTGGAGGAAATTTTTTAACTTCTTTCTCCAGTTATACAAGAAACAGGCAGACCTCAAAGCCTAATAAGATTTGTCAGTTGCATAATCCAAGTTTGGTTTTTTATTGAGGTTTTCTCTGTTCCAACAGCCACAATTTTCAGAGTCTTGTCAGTTTCCATAGATTAAATTTTATGCCAATAATACCCATATTTTCTGAATTTAGACAAAGCAGAAGTTGTGGAAATTCCCAAATCAGCTGGAGTCCTTTTACCCACCCCAAGATCCTCCTCAGAGGCTGAGATTGGGTTGGTTCTGCTGGTGGTTTCTCTCTGGAGTTCCAAACATGAGATTGATGGAAGAACATGGGGGAAAACTGGGCCTCGTATTCTTTAATAACTGGGGCTGAGGAAGCTGGAGAGCTGTGAGGTTTTCATTTCAGCACCACTTTCACTCCTGCCCTTTCTCTGACTGAGCTCCTTGGATGATGAGGGAGCCAAGATTCAGGCTCAGAGAAAACAATCCCAGGTAAGGAAAGGTGTTACTTGCTCTATTGGCTGACCATCTATGGCTATGATGTCATTTCACAAAGACCATAACTTTTGAACTTGCTTTATAAATTAACAGATAATTATTAAGACAAAACAATCCAAGTCTATACAATCCAATGTGTAAGTATGATAATATCACATTATCTGTATAAATCCGTGTATTCCAAGAGGAATTTAGCAGGCTAAACATGTGTACCTATAACAGAACTTATAACAAAATAAAAGGGTGGGAAGGGACCTTGGAGGTCTTCTAGTCTGACCCCCTGTTCAAGTAGTAAACCAGGCATAATAGCAGTAACTGTGAGAGGATCCTGGAGTCTTAGTGGACAACCAATTAAATATGAGTCAAGAGTGTGCAGCGGCAGCCAAGAAAGCCAATGCAATCCTAAATCGCATTAAGAGAGGGATACAATCCAGATCAAGAGAGGAACTAATACCACCCTATAAAGCCTTAGTAACACCTAGAATCCTGCATCCAGTTTTGGTCATCACACTATAAAAAGATGTTGAGACTCTAGAAAAAGTGCAGAGAAGAGCAACCCAGAGGATTAGGGGACTGGAGGCTAAAACATACAATAAATGAACGTTTGTAGTTTTAAATTTCTTGAATTAAGCTGGAGTAGAAAGAAGAAAAGAAGATAAGTATGGAAAAAAGTCCATCATGCCACAAGACACAAACACAGACACACACACACAGAGCAGGGGTGGGTTCTAAATTTTTTTACTACCGGTTCTGTGGGCATGGCTTATTTTGTGGGCGTGGCTTGGAGGTCATGTGACTGGGTGGGTGTGGCTAGCTGGTCGTGTGACTGGGTGGCCAAGGCTATGTGTCTAGGGACTACTCAGAGGGCTGAAAAAAGTCATTTCTGACAGATCCTCCCACTTTTGACTGGTCCTCACACTTATGACCATCCTCATATTTATGCCCATTCAGCATTCCTAACAACCATGTCACTCATTTCACAACTGCTTCTCTTCACCATGGTGACAAGATAGGGCAAAAAATGTACACTGTGAGGACAGTCGTAAGTTCGAGGACTGGTCAAAAGTGCGAGGACCAGTCAAAAATAATTTTTTGAGCCCTATGAGTAATCCATATACACAAAAGGACTACCCAAAGGGCTGAAAAAAGTGATTTCTGGCAGGTCTTCGCACTTTTGACCGATTCCTCACACTTATGACCGGTCCTCGTACTTATGACTGGTCATCATTTATGCCCATTGTAGCATTCTTAACAACCATGTCACTCATTTCACAATTGCTTCTCTTCACCATGGTGAAAAGATAGGGTGAAAAATGTAAAATGTGAGGACAGTCGTAAGTTCAAGGACTGGTCAAAAGTGCAAGGACCAGTCAAAAATAACTTTTTCAGCCCTCTGAGTAATCCATATGCACAAAAGGATACAGCAATAGAGAGGGATGAAAGAAGAAGGAAGGAGAGAGAGGAAAGGAAGGGAAGGGAAATTAGAGTAGGAGTGAGGGTAAGAGAGGGAGGGAGGAGAAGGAGAAAGGAAGCAGAAGTAGGGAGGAGAAGTAGAAGGGGGAGAGAAAGTAAGAAGGAAAGAAAAGAGAGTGGTGGTAGGTGTGAGGAGAAAGATTGCTGTATGATAAAAACGATGAAAGGGAAGAAAGGCAACCCCAAACAAATATAAAGATATTAAGATAAAGAACAAATTGTTAAACTTTAAAGAAAAAAAGAGAACAAATATGTTTGTTCCATGGCTTAGGAACTGGTTATTTACGGGACCGCCTGCTGCTGCCAACGGCCTCCCACCACTTCTCCGGGTGCCGTTGGTCAAACAATGTCAATTGGCGGCCCACAGGGCGAGAGCTGCTACTATCTGTGGGGGCACCTACTATCTGGAAAGAGCTCCACCTTCCGCCGTGCTCTCACGACCTTTCTGAAATCCAAGTACTGTCTAGTACAATCACTGCATTTCTTTGGTCCACTAATTTAGTCAGTTTAGTCAAAAAACGAAATAACATTTATTTATGATCTGTTTTTTGATCCTGCATTAGTCCTAGGAAGTCATTCATATCTATACTGAATAACAAGGGTTCAAATATGCATCTTTCCCTTCCCTCTTGGGAAGCATAGATCCTTCTTCTCATGGCTCCGTTGAGCCCAAACCTCAATTTTCTGTTTATTGAGTCAAATGCTGCACTAAAATCTAGAAAGCAGCAAACCTTGTTCTACCTCACTGATATAGATATAGATTAGATATTTCAAGACAAACTTGTTGCCAATATTAGATTATTAACTTATGCATTATTTCTTACAAAATCTATATAGCATTTAACTCTATCTGAAACCTCTGCAAGGAATGAATTTTTCTCAAATGTAACTAAGAGGATCATGGCATAAATTTTAGCCACAATATCTGCTAGTCTATTTGGCTTATAATTGCTAGAGTAATTTTTATTCCACTTTTTAGATGGATAAAATGCTACTATAGCCAACTTCAATCCAACTGGATAGGGCAGGCCTTACTTATCTGTGAAAATGAAGGTGCCAATAGAGGCCCAACAACCAGGAATATTTTTTAATCAGTTAAACAGTTGTTAGAATATCTTCTCCAGGGAATGTATTGCTTGCATTTCAGGCCTTTTATGATTAATCTCAACATGAACATAATGGGGTAAAATATTGAGGTTTTTGCTAATATAGAGAAAAGCAGCCCTTGAATTCCATGGAGAAGACATGATTGCATCTATCGCTCACCCACCACCACCCATCCCTCATTTTACCAGAGGGAGGAAAACACACACAAACCTGTGGGACTTTGTAGATGCCTCCTAATGTTGACATCTGGATGGAGATCTCCCTATAAGCTGCATCAAGGAGAGTGAGGAGGTTCTCCTTCCTTCCACAGCTGTAGTTGGGGACATTGGCTTCTCCAGTGGAGAGAATGTCCAGCAAGGCATCTGAAGTGTGGAAAGTGCTCATATAGCTGTTATGGATGTTGTAGCCAAGTGTGAGATTGTGCAAGAGATGGGAATTCTTGTTGGCCAGTTGAATGTTGAAAATGAATTGTAAGCAAAGAAAAAATGTGGAAAAAGTCCTATTGAAAACAAAGTTATTATAATCAACAGCCACAACAAATACTTTTGTTATATATAATATATATAATCCTCCACAAACCTACTGAGCCTTAAACCAACATTGATCCAAAAGCAATGATCAGTTACACAAATATGGGAATGGGTTGAGGTACGGCAACTACAACTGATTCCACCACTACTTTAAATAAAACTCATTATTCAAGTGATAAATTAAGGACTGAACAGAGAGAGGAAAATAATCTGTAGGCCTTTCAGCTTTTTTTCAGGCCCCTTTTTGAGTCTCTTTCACAAAATCGGACCAAAGAGAGAAGCCATGGAAATCAAAATCATTCAGGAAATTAGATATATTCCCCAATATAGGAATAAATGGAAAAAGAATAGAAAAGAAGGAGAGTGTTAGAATGGAGGGAATGCAACTCCATCACCCTCAATGACTTACAGATCACGGAAAACAAATTGAAGAGAAGGAGCCACGTTGAAAAGCAACTTTGTATGCAGTATTTCCTTTCCAGTGGCGACTATATTGATTAGATGGTCTCCTGGTCTGTAAAAGCTCTGTGGAGGTTTTCCATCCTGGTGCCCCAAACTCAGCGGGCATTTCATTCTCAGCTTCCCAGAGACTGGATGGGACACCAGCAGCATCAGAAGCAGAAGCAGGAGGTCCATCATTCATGGGGTGAATCAATCAATCCCTTTCCTGTTTCTAAAGAAGAAGCAGAAGAATTCAAAGGACTCTCACAATTTGGAATATGATGCAGTTGCTTTCCTGATTCAAACACAGAGAAACACTCAGCTTCACCTGGAAAGGAGGGAGACGTAGATTTAAGAGCACAGACTCTGCCTGTCCCCAAACTCCCTATTTCTCTGCCCAAAGTCTCCCCGGAGGATTCGGCCAAAGAGCAGAGCTGAAACTTTTACCATAATTCTCCCTCTCAGGAGGGATCCCTGGATAATTCAAGTAGTTCTTGGATTCAGAGGTTGTTGGGAAATTCTCTGGAGGGAAATGAAAGGGAAATAATCTTCATGTGATTCAAAATAATAGGAGCAGAGATGGAATTAAATCGGTCATCTAGAATTGAGACGTTTTGGAGCTCATGCTTCAAACTGGCCCCAGAGAGAGTACCCGGCACCTGTGGCTGAAGAAATGTGACATTTCCCCCCAAAAGACTTGGAGTTAAGAGTGAGGCTCATCTAAAGGCTAGATTCACTTTAGCAGCCCTTAAGACAGCTATAGGGACCCAATCCTTAACAGACCATCTACCTGGGAAGATCCAGGCCTCTTGGGTAAAAACGCAAAATGGGATCTTTTGGATCTCTGGATACAACTGGATCCCCCCCGCCACTGGATCCCGTCTAAAAGAGGATCCTGTGATTTGGGGCTCAGCTCCATTAGGCTATTAGAAATGGTGTCTGCATTTAAAAATCCAGGCAGAGAATTTCTCCCCTTTCTCTGCCCTTAAAAACCATCAAACAAGACTTTGGCCCCCAGAAAAAAAGGTCTGGACCTGAGCAGCAAAAACAGAGGGAGCTGACAGAGGGATGTTGCCACAACAACAACACACACACACACACACAACCCCCCCCCCCAGCATCTCAACACAAAGGGAATCGAACTGGAGGCTGAGCAAGAGCTGCCTCAGTGAGTCTTGCTCAGTCCTCTAGCTTAGCTGAGCTTCCATAGGAAGAGGCAGTCTACCACAAAAGAGCCAGGCCCTCTTGGCCAAAAGGGGAGAAATTAGGAGCTTTGGGGGCCTGTCCGTAGTTTCCCAGAGGCCTTGGGCTGGCCTTGGGGTGAGTAGAAAAGGTGGAGGAGGGGAGCTTGGATAGGATCCCAAGGGAGGCCTCTCATCTCCTTGGGATTCTACTGGCTGGATGATGTCATCCCTCCAGCTCAACTGTCAGTCAGCTGTCAATCATCTGAGAGAAGATGGCTTTCCTAGTCTTCTGGCTCTTCCCAATTGTGTAGCCAACTTCTCAGAGGTTGGGAAATTCCAGGGGTGGGAACAGCCGTTTCTTGTCTTCTGAGGAAAGGGAAACTGTCCACAAGGGCTTTTTCGGGAGTGTCAGCCTCCGCTTTTTCATTGCTCGCTTGCTCGGCTGCCATTGTAACGGGGGGAGGGGGGGCTGTTGCAATGCCTGGGAGGGGGGAAGGGAGCTGGTGGAGGAGAGAAGAGAAAGTTTTCTTTGAAGCTGATAACTACTCAAGGTCAACCGTCCTGGCAGAGCAGGAGGATGGCACCATCGGGCGCTGCACCCCACATGAACCCTGGGGGGAATGTGGATTTGATCATCCTGGCTGGACGGTTGGGGTAGGGGTTTTAGGGATGTTTTCTATAGGTAATTTTCATGCCTTTTGCTTTTCTCTGGTTGCATTCAGTCCATACTCAGTAAAAGCCCCTTTCTCTATGAAAAGGGAGTCGGGGTTTTTCTTTCCTGAGTATTGAAAGGAGTTTTATCTTTTATCCTTTATTGGCACTAAGAGCCTGGTTTGATGACTTTCCATGTGATTAGGATCACACAGCATCTTTAACCAGTGGTGGGATTCAAATCTTTTAACAACCGGTTCTGTGGGCGTGGCTTATTTGGGGGTGTGGCTTGGTGGTCATGTGACTAGGTGGGTGTAGCTAGCTGGTTATGTGACTGGGTGGGCATGGCTATGTGCATAGGGACTACTCAGAGGGCTGAGAAAAGTGATTTCTGACCGGTCCTCATACTATTGGCCGGTCCTCGTACTTACGACTGACCACACATTTATGCCTGTTGCAGCATTCTTAACAACTGTGCCACTCATTTCACAATCGGGATGCTTCCCTTCATCACGGTGACAAGATAGGGCGCAAAATGTAAAATGTGAGGACAGTTGTAAGTGTCAATTTCTCAGCCTCCCTGGCCCTCCTGTGAGCTCAGCCGAGCGATGTCTGGAGTATCCAGGAACTGAGGGGGAATTTGGCTTTGCAGAGTGAGAGGGACCCTCTGCGTGGAAGAATGGAGACTGACCCAGAGGCTCTGTGCAAACTCCCTTTTTCCTTTGTCTGAATGGAGGAATTCAGCTGATCCCAGTCAGGGAGGGAAGTGGATGATGGGGCTCCAGCAGACTCTGATTGGGGAAGGAATCTTTCCCAAAGAAACAGAGAAACCTGCTGTGTCTCAGGGCTGGGAGGGGGTCCGATGCCGCCACTGGTGCCCCCAAAGGCTGCAAAAAACAGAGTGAGTGAAATTGGAAGGGATGATTTAAGAAAACCCTCTTCCTCCTTGTGAGAAGAGAAACTCCTATATCTGCACAAGGCTAGGACAGATTCCAGGCAAACAGAAGCAGGAAAGACAGTTTTTATTTTAGTTATATTTTTCCCCAGTGTTTTATTATTTTTACAAATGACTAAAGGAGGTGAACATGTCCAACTTTTTTTCTTCCTTCTCTTTTCCCCACAACAATCACCCTGTGAGGTGGGCTTGTCTGAAAGAGAGTGTTCCAAGGTCAGCAAAGAGGCTTTCAGGGCTAAGGCAGGACTTGAACTCAGGATCTCTTGCTTCCTAGCCTGCTGCCTTAACCATTGTCAATGTTAAGGCAGGGCGGATTTTTTCCTCACTGCCGCCTCGTCTTCCAGTAGAACCCCAAGTCTCCCCCCCCCGGGTCTTTCTGGGGTAGAGCAGCCCCATCCGAAAGCAAAGGAGAGAAACTCCTGGACACAGAGAGCCCCTCCCCCCATCACAGCCCCTCCCTCTTGCCAGGGTTCAGCTGAGACTCACTGCCTGTAGGGGGCAGCATAGAGTCTGGCCCTGAAGTCCTAGCTGGGCCCTGGGAATTGAAATCGGGGCCTCCAGGTGATTGGCCCAGCCACCTTCGCCTAAGGCAGGACTAGAACTCTGAGTCACTTACTGATTGGTTCAAAGTCACTAAAGCCTCACCTTTTCTTGATAGGTTGCAAGATAGGTTGGCCACTGCCTTCTCCTCAACCTGGCATTTCCTGGTGGTCTCCCAACCCTGCTTAAATCCAGCCCTGATTAAGCTTTTCCAAATCAGCCTCCTGCTGCATTCTCCAGGTAGTCCTCGATTTACGACCAGAATTGGGACCAGAAATGCCATTCCTAAGCTAGGTTGCTAAGTGAATGTTTATTGCCACAGTTGTTAAGCGAGTCACTGGGGTTGTTGAGTGAATCCTGCAGTCATGAAACAAACGCGGTTTTGCCCACTGACTTTACTGAGGGGTGAAATGCTCCCGGTTTGGACCGGCTCTGGCGAGTAGGTAGCGATGGCGGCAGGCAGTTCGGAGAACCGGTAGCAAAAATCCCTGCCCCCACCCCCCATGCCCAGCTGAGCCGCGCGATCATCAGAGCCTTTTTTTCCTTTTAAATGGCTCTGACGATCCCAGCTGAGTTGCCTGCCGATCAGCTGGGATCATCAGAGCCTTTTGAAAGCATTTTTTTACATGGTTTTACATGTAAAAAATGGTTTTAAAAGTAAAAAAAAAAATTGACCATGCCCAACCAGTCACATTACCCCCGCCACACACACACACACACAATTTATGGGCTGGCCTAGAAGAGGCAGCAAAGCTGGCCTCACCCCCACTATTCCGCTTGGAGGTCTCCAAAATTATTAGAGATAGAAAACCAATAAGTGACCCAAATATTAGCGCAGAAAGTTGGGAGAAGCATTTGGCCACTCCAGCAGCCTCGGAAAGCTCTGATGAGGCTCTATCCTCTCCGAGCTTGATACGGAATAGGAAGCCTTACCCCAGAGGGAAGAAGTGTCAATCACGGAGGTGAGGAGTTGAATCTCCTCCCTGAAGACAAAGAAAGCTCCCGGCATCCTTATTGAAAGATAACATGGCCTGGTGGGCGCCTGTCCTGGAGGGTCTCTTTACTTTTATTAACAGAAGAGGACAAATTCCTGCCAGTTCATCAATCATTATTCCCTTACATAAAAAAACTCTAGAGATAACCCAGATAATTTCCAATTAATTAGTCTAATTGATATTTCACCAAAAATTTATGCTAAGCATTTGCTTCATAAATTAGAGGCCTGGATAATGAGAAAGAACATTCTAGCTGAAGAACAGTCCAGTTTCAGGAGCGGAAGATCTACGATGGATAATTGTTTCGTGTTGGACCATCTAATAACAAAGTTTAAGTTTTGGAAAAAAAAACTCTGGATGTGGCATTCATAGACTTGAAGGCAGCCTTCGACACAATTGATAGAATTTCATTGGATCAATTAGAGGCCATGGGAACTGAAAAGGAATTGTTATGTCTAATTAGATTGTTATAGATGGAAACCCAGGTAAGAGTTCGAGTGAATAGGACAGGATCGGTAACAAATGCAACCCCAATAAAGAAGGGCGTCAGAGAAGGTTGCATCTTAGCCCCAACACTTTTCAACTTATATTTAAATGGCCTTCCAAAATGTTTGGAAGATATATCACTCCATGGGCCTAGTATAGGGACAAGACAGGTCAATTGCTTGTTATATGCCGATGATATGATTTTCCTCACAGGTGGGGCTACGAAGGTCACTCGGGAGGTTGGCAGCATATTGTATAAAAATCGCTTGACAATTAACGTAGAGAAATCAAAGGTAATGAATGATATTTAGCAGGCAGCAAAATATGAGGATTTTTAAATGACAGAAGAATAGAACAAGTTCAGTCATTTACCTATTGAGGGCTAGTATTTCAGACAAATGGCAAATGGAAGAAGCAGGTAAAAGCCGGAGCTCGGAAGGCCATGGCTCAGATGGCTCAATTCAACAAACTTATTTTAGAGAAAACTCCACCTTCATTCATCCAAGTGCTAAAGGTCTTCCAGGCGAAAATTGAACCAGTAATTACCTATGGGGCAGAAATATGGGGGTCGGGTAAGTTGCCTGGGCTGGAAACTCCTCAAAATAAGTTCCTGAGGAGAATTCTGGCCGTGTCCCCTGGAAGCCCAGCCTGTGTAGTAAGGGCAGAGATGGGAGTCCATGCGATTGGCACTAGGGCCTTGTTGAAGACCGTTTATAATCGAGATGGAGGAAGGGAGGTTACCAAGATTAGCTCGAATGGGGCAGATTATCTCAAGTAATACAAATAAGTGGTTATCCAGAGTTCTGAAGCAGGTATCTAGCTCTGGTATCCCTTTAAATTGGCAGCAGTACGATCATAGGCAGATCCGAAATTGGATTGCACAGAGATTGAGGGACATAAGTGCCCAACTGGATATTGCACAGGTGACAGCAGTAAAGGTTTGCCCCTGGTTATCAGCCAATAAACAAATTTTTAAAATAGAAAAATATTTAACTGTGCCTTTATTTCCTGTCATAAGGAGATCTTTTACCAAATTGAGATTAGACCAACTTCAAACAAACATGCTTTGAGGTAGGTATAAGGGTATCCCGGTAAGAGAAAGAGTCGGTTTATGTGGGACGGGGGAAGTTGAAACAATCTCCCATGTGATTTTTGATTGCCCCCAATTCTCAGATTTGAGGGAACATCAGCTGGGCAGGATCTTTTCTACCAGCACCCCTCAGTCTAAAGAGCGCTTCTTGCAACACTGACTGTTAGGTTCTGACTTGCAGCTGGGGAAATGGATTGCCAAATTTGGGGTAAAGTTGATGGAAAAAAGGACAAAGATGGTGCATCAGAATGTGGTAGATTGTCGGAAAGATCATTTGATTTAATAATGGAATTTTAATACTCGTTTGAAGACTGATTGGGTAGATGCAGGGGTGACATTATAATATAATTTTAATCATATTTAATTTGTATTTCAAATGATTGTATTTTATTCCGATTTCATTTTAGATCGTATTTTATTCTAATTTCATTTTAAATCGTGCGTTGTTCCAATTTCATTTAAATTGTTTTACCAAACTTTTGTAATGATTTGTTTCTGGAACTTTGCACTTTGAAATGACCCAAGGCCTAATCAATCAATCAATCAATCAATAAAAATATTGCAACCCTTGCTATTCAGTCTGGATATTAATGCCTTACCAGGACTAAGAAAGGATTCTAATGCATGTCTAAAGTGCTAAATTATTTATTTATTTAGCAGATGGGAAAGGTATAATTAGCCAGGAGACTACAATGTTAGTACATACTATTTGTTTCACCACCAAGGAGAGCTAGTCTTTTTCGTTTGTGCTCATGAGCTTCTCCAGGGTGCACCAGAAGGATGAACTAGCTCTGCACCAGAAAGACGAGAGGCGTCCTGTGGCATCATCCAGGCTATCAGCCCTGGATACATTTTGAATCTTCAGGGCTGCCACAGCAGAGAGGCCTGCGATGGGAATCGGGAGGGAGAAAGGGGGTGAAGCCAGAGAATAGTCACAACCACATTCCTTTCCCGTGGGACCAAGGACACTTGCTAACACCTGGGCAAGCGATCCTGAACTCGGGGTGACTTGGGGATCAGGACCCTGATTGGTACATGTGAGGGCTTGACAGTGGACAGGGGCAGGGATTGAGTTTAGTATAGGGGTTGGGAAAACGCAGGAATTCAGATTCGGGTTTTCCCAGATGTGCCAATATGACTTCTCTAATAAAGGAACTTGTTAAGTATTGAATCAATGAATGCAGGAACCAATCAGGAGCGAGTAGCTGGAGCGGGAAAATTAAAGGTTTGTCAGTGGCTGAAGCTGCGGACAGCTCCGTTTAAAAGGGGTCCTGCGGCTCGCATTGCCATTGCTGTACTGGAGCCAAATAAAGCTGTTTAAACTGCCGAACGTGTCCTGCCTCCTCTGTCTGCAGCCGCTACTCACCACTGGCGATGAAGGTGGGATCTCAGAAGGACAATAGGACACAAGGCTGCTGAAACCTCCAGGTGGCAATCAACGGCCATCTAAAATACAACAGCCAGCACAAGATGTCTTCAATAATTCCACCCACACCATTCAACCCAGCAGGAGAAGACTGGGAATCGTACATGGTGTGATTCCACATGTTCCTGGAAGCAAACAACTTGCTGAGCCTGTTGGAACAGAGGAAAAGGACGCTATTCCTCTTGCACTGTGGAGCCGCTGTTTTTAACATGGTGAAAACTTTAGCCTGTCCGGCAGAACTGAGAACTGGCCGACACTCCAGGGCATCCTGAAAGCCCACTATGCACCCCAAGCCTCATCCCTTCTGAGACGGCACGAGTTCTACAGGAGAGACCAAAGGGAGGGAGAATCAATAAGCGAAGTTGTGGGAACTTTACGCGAAATAGCCACCGCTTGTGAATTCTCCAACATGGACGAGGCAATGAGAGATCGGTTGGTCTTGGGACTGAGGGATCTCACCCTACAAAGCCGACTACTTGCTAAGCCCAGGATAACTTTGCAAGAGTCTATGGAAGAAGCACTGCAGCCGAAGCATCCCAAAAGTCCGCAGCCGCAATGAAAAAAATGAATAAAGGGCCGCAAGGGAAGGAAGAATCCTCAATCCACTATGAGGATGTAGGAAGTGATGCTGGGGAAGATAGTTCAAGAACAAGACAATTGACTTCTGCTGTCCTTCAACGTGGCCTCTTGTCTCCAGAGATTGCTGGGAAGCTCACCCAGAGTTATGGAGTTTGGGGCCACTTGAACTCAATGCCATTGAACTCTCGTCTTGCCTGTCTTCTAATGCCAAGGAGGCCATCAGTGCCCTTCAACTCTACCCAATGTTAAGAGGGGGGCCTGTTCGAAATTCTGTTTTATATCAGAATCCCATATATGGATCCTCATTGCAGCTGACTTTAAAATTGCTCATTTCCCATCGTTTTCTAGCAATATTAAATTTTGGATAACAGCTCATTAAGAAGCAGGAAAGTGACAACTTGTGGAGAATATTGTTGAATAAATAGGCAGAAAATTATAAAGTGGACGGAAGGTTTTATTTTTATTTTTTCTTGTCATTTCCAGGTTCATATAATGCACTAAGATTCTTTATATTTTGACCTTTCTTAGTTTATTAAGTTCCCCCGGCCCCCCTCCCCTTCCCTCCCCCTATCCCCACTTTTCTTTTATGTACTCTGAGAGCTTCTGCACCAAAGACAAATTCCTTCGGTCTCCAATCACACTTGGCCAATAAAAAAAACATCTATTCTATTCCAGGCTGAGTCCGGCTGCCTTTTCCTCCAGTGCAACCCCAGATCCCCCTTGAGAGACCCAGCCCCGCATGGCTTCTCCCCAATAGGAGCCTCTCCTGGAAAGACACGGAGCCCAAGCGAAGCTGGAGAAACCCCGGGGGCTGCGTCCCCCCAACATCCAACCCTGGGACCCATAAACCAGGTTCGTCTCTTCCCAGTGTGGGAAGCCCCCCCCCCCTGAAGCATGGAAAGAAGTGGCAGTGGAACATGGGATATGGTCTCTCCCGTTTCCAGGACTCAGAAAATGGAACCTGGAGGGAGATTTTGCTCTGCTTTCCTTCCCCAACACGAGGCTCCCCAGCTTCCTCCTCCCAAGAGGGGCTCCCCACTCATCCAGGCAGAGTCCTGTCTGGCATCCCTGCAAGAGCCCCCTTGCCTGGCCTGGGCATGGGAAAGGGAGGCAGGGGAACATGGGATATGGGCTTCCTCATTCCCTGGTCTCAGAGAATGGAAGTTTTAAGGGGATTTTGCATAACAGCTTTCCATATCCCTCCCTCCCTCCTTCCCTCCCTTCAATGGATGAGTTGCTTCCTTTATTTCTCCATCTCTTTTCACTTGCTTTTCTCTCACTTCTCCCTCCCTCTGTTTGTCTGTGCATGTGGGGGTTTTTTTCCAACTATGCAAAGTTTTGATAAGTAGCTTTTCACTATTTTTTCATTTAGTTGTTGGAGTCAGGCCACACTATTGCATCAGCCCTTTTGTCATTGAGCATCAACTTTCAAAATAAAGTAAAGTTTTACTCCAACTCAGCAAGCAGCAATTTGAGATTCGTGACATGCTTGGGCATTAACTGCCCCTGAGCTTTTCTCTCTAATTGCTATGCCAACAAATGTCACATTTCTTTTTATCTTCAGCCACAGGTGCCGTGTATTCCCTCTGGGGCCAATTTCAAGGCTGTAGATCCCAAAGCTCTCAATTCTAGATGACAGATTTAATTCCATCTCTGCTCTATCATTATGAACCACATGGGGATTATTTCCCTCTCACTTCCCTCCAGAGAAACGCCCAACAATCTCGGAGTTCAAGAAGTCGTTGAATTATCCAGGGATCCCTCCTGAGAGGGAGAATTATTATCCTCCGAGTTTTCCCTCTGCTCTTTAGCCGAATCTTCTAGGAGAGACTTTGGGCAGAGACCCAGGGAGTCGGGGGCAGCTTCTCTCTTCTCCCCGAAGGCCCCGAATGGAAAACTTTCCTGCTGGAGAACTTGGCTTCAAGCAAAAAGTTTCACTGAACAATTTGAGACTCTGGACTTCCCTCCCCACTGAAGATCAGGGCTGCCTGGATCCCTTCCCATCAAAGGGGGCTTCCCTGGGAAAAAGAAGAGCTGAGGGCAAAGGGAACCCTCTTTCTGCCTGTCAGGGTCACCCCCCAAAAGATCCCCTTTTTCCATCTTCCCAAATGAGAGCTCAGCTTTCTTCCAAGGGGTGCAAGTTTCTTCTTGACTCCCTTCACACACACACCCTCAAGCCCCTCTTTATTGTGTAGAAGGGTTGGGGGTCCTGGGCCTTCCAGATGTGATGGGGTAAGATCTTTCTCCCTCATCCAATGGGAACTGGCTGGCAATGGGACCTTTGGGGCTCCACCAGATGTGGAAGAGAGATGTCACTTTGCTGGGCTCCTTAGTTATCAATATTCTACTCTGAGACTTGTGGTAGTTTGTGTGTGAGAGGGAGGGAGGGAAAAGAGAAAGAAACACTAGAACAACCCCAAAACTCCACCCTCCAACAGATATCCTGGACCACAAAACCCATAATTCCCTCTTAATACCAGACTTCTCGCTCCAACTCCCCACTCCTTTCCCCAGGCCCTTTTAGCAGTTCATTGGCTGAGATAGTCACATGTGATGTCTGTAAAGACTTAATCCCTTTTAGTCTCTGGTGCATCACATACAGGCAATATCTGACACCTCCAACCCCCCCACCCCCCACCCCCACAGGTCTTTCTGGGGTCGAGCAGCCCCATCCGAGAGCAAAGGAGAGAAACTCCTGGACACAGAGAGCCCCTCCCCCATCACAGCCCCTCCCTCTTGCCAGGGTTCAGCTAAGACTCACTGCCTGTAGGGGGCAGCATAGAGTCTAGCCCTGAAGTCCTAGCTGGGCCCTGGGAATGGAAATCGGGGCCTCCAGGTGATTGGCTCAAAGCCCCCAGCTACCTTCGCCTAAGGCAGGACTAGAACTCAGAGTCACTTACTGATTGGTTCAAAGTCACTAAAGCCCCACCTTTTCTTGATAGGTTGCAAGACAGGTTGGCCGCTGCCTTCTCCTCAACCTACCCCTGGCATTTCCTGGTGGTCTCCCAGCCCTGCTTAAGCTTGTCCAAATCAGCCTGCTGCTGCATCCTGCAGATAGTCCTCCACTTACAACCAGAATTGGGACCAGACATGGCATTGCTGAGCTAGGCGGTTGCTAAGTGAGTTGTGCTGAATTTTACCATGTTTATTGCCACCGTTGTTAAGCAAATCACTGGGGTTGTTGAGTGAATCCTGCAGTCATGAAGCAAACACCATTTCGCCCCCTGACTTTACTTGTCATAAATCCTTGTTGATTGCCAGGCACCCAAATAGCGACTCTGTGTCCAAGGGGATGCTGCACTAGTCGTAAGTGCGAGGACCCGTCATAGATGGCTTTTTTTAATGGTCGTGGAACTTGGAACTGTCACAAAATGAATGGATATAAATCGAGGACTTCCTGTAGCTTTGTAGATTCCCACTAATGTGGACATCTGGATGGAGATGCCCATCCTGTCAGCCGCATCCAGAGGAGCCAAAGGGAGTTGTCCTTCCTCCCACAACCGTCCCTGGGAACAGGGGCTCCTCCAGTAGAGAGCACGTCCAGCAAGGCCTCTGAAGGGCCAGGTGGATTCTGATAGTTGTCAGGGAGGTTGTGGCCAAGTGTGAGATTGTGCAGGCGCTGGGGATCCTTACCCACCAACTGAATGGCAAAAATACACCATAGTATATTAAAGTCACTAATAGAGAAACTCTTTTACAAAAAATGCTGATGTTATTCTTACTGCATCATGAATAGAAGCAAGAAAATCCTTTTTTTCAATTTAATCCTCTTTGTCTCCACCATCTGACTGAGTCTCAAGCCAACCCAGATCCAAATCCAGAGGCAAATGGTAGATACTCATCACTTTGACATTGAATGAATGTTGAGAAGGTGGGATGGAGATAGTTCTCCACCAGAGTTAAGAGTCACAAACACACCATTATTTGTAGAAGGACTAATTTTTCTCTGGCCATTAAAAGGAATTCAAAATAATTAAAATGGAACTATCATAAAAGGAAGAAGATTTTTTTAATGTGAGAAAGATTTACCAATTCTTAAAAAAAAACCCATTTGTTTCTATAAGGATCAGGAATTGTGTATCAATGAGTGGTTATAAAAATGTGGAACTTTGCAGGGGCCACGACAACCGTTTCAATCACTACTTGAAACAAAAGTGAGCATCCAAGTGATGAGCTCAAGTTGGGATGGAGAGAGGGAATTCATCTGGAGTTTGTTGTGGAGGTTTTGTATCCGCTTGCGATGCACCAAAGAAACGAGTCAGAGGAGAGATTAAAACAAACTGGTTTAATAAAATGAATAAAACAGACTCTATAAAAGAGTGTCAGTAGCCATCTTCCTTTTAGCAAGGCTCCTTCGGCTCTTTTTGGAGCCGCTCCGTGCGACGGAGTGCGGGTCTCCCTTCCTCAGGAGGAGGCTAGAGGGACTCCAGCTGCGTCTCTGACCCAGGACGGCCTTTCCTGCTGGGGAGCAGCTCCTTCTAGAGTGGGTCAGAGTCCCTTACAAAAGCCCGGGAGATTCAAAGTCAGGAGCTACGCTCTGATTGGCCTGTTCAAATATCCAAGCCAGAAGCCAACCAATAGGCACAGCAACCGCGAGGGAAATTTTCTCTCCCACGGAAACACCAACTGTCATTTTATGTAAATCTTCATCCATGCGAATTAATAGTATATGTAGGAATACGGGAAATTTTGTGCCCAAGAACAACAATAGTAATAATATACATACTAAGCGGTTTTTTCTTCTTCTTTTGGAACTTTATTTTACAAAATTAGGGATTTTATTGCAGTACAATAAATTTTAGTAGTAAGCTTTCGAATTCTTCCATCGCTTAAGGGCAGATTCTTCATCCTGGAATCATGTTTTGGCTCTAAGGTTATTTTATTTTGCTCTATGAAAGAAATAAAGCTTTGAATGTAAGTAGAGATCAGGAAATCTCTACTTTCTCCGTCTCTGCCGTGGATAGTCTGAGAAATCCGTGTCTCACCTCCTCAGTCGCTCCGTGAAGTCCTTTCTCATGTTCTCCTTTTCTTCCATCAAAGCCCTTTTCTCAACTACAAGGCTCTCAATTCTACGCTGGAGTTCCAGTCTCTTGTTCCCCATCACACCTCTGATTGCTTCTTTTCTGTAAATTTAAAAGACCGGAGACAAATTAGCCTTCTAGGTTTTTTGCTTCCATCACCAAGCATAATTAAGAAGAGCCTGAGTAGCGTAGAGCTACTCAGTATAAGAAGTATAAGAAGAGCCTGAGTAGCGTAGGGGGCTAATGCCTCCTACTAAAGGCAGCAATTAAGATCCAGCTGCCTGCAATTTCTGCGAGTTCAATCCTAGCCAGGCTCAAGGTCAACTCAGCCTTCCATCCTTTCTAAGGTGGGTAAATTGAGGTCCCAGTTTGTGGGGCAATAAGCTGACTTTGTATAAATATACAGAAGTATGAAGGCTATTGCTTAACGCATTGTAAGCCGCCCTGAGTCTCTGGAGAAGAGCGGCATATAAATCAAAATTAAAAAAAAATTAAGTTCTTAATTATTTTTATCCTGCATTTGCTTTTATCTTATATACATAAACATATATACACAGAGATATACGCTTATTTCCTTTTGACCCCCAAAAAAACAGCTAGGGCTTCTTCTTTTTGGGGGGGGGGGTCTTATTTCCAGTACTGGGAGGCAGGGATGAGTTGCCCCTCACACCTCCTTGCCTAACTGTCTTACCAGCAGCTTCCTCTGTGAAACAACTGATCTGCGGGTGGGCTCCTGCCACCGGCTCCAAGGAGCAGGGCCACTTTTGCAGCCTCAGGCTCCGGACATACAGCTACGCTGAGCCTGGCGGTCTTTGGGCCCAGCAGCCTCCACTCCCTTCCACTGGAGCTACTCCATGCAGAGATGAGAAGAGAGCTACAGCACCTGTCAGGGCCCGAAGTGAGCCAGGCTCAGCATGGCTGTAAGCCCGATGCCTGCAGCACCGAATAAGAAGGCAGGCCAGTGCTCAGCAGCCCAAAGGCAGCAGTGGGCGAAGCGACATAGGTGTCAGCGCTCCAAGCCGCATTCACCCCAGTGCTGACATAAGAAGGAGAAGAAGGACATCTGGAAAGAGACGTTTTGACTTTTCACCTACTTATTTTCCCTGGAGATAATATCCCCTAGGAGATGGGATGGGAGGAGGGAAATTCCTTTGAGCTGGAGCGGTAGATTAGGGAAAGAGTGATTTGGAAGATGGCCAATGAGACCAGAGGAGTGGAGACAGGAAGGGAGGGGTTCGCGGCCGGAAGTCAGTGTTGGCTGCGAGGAGTTGGAGATGGAATGTCGTGCTCAATAAATGAAAGATTTTCATCAGAGATTCTGTTTGAAATGCAAGTTATTTGAGATGACCTCAAAACCTAACAGCACAGCTCCACCGGCGGCTGCTCAAAAAGGGGCCCTGGCAGACTGGTAGCCCAGCAGGGCTGCTGAGAGCAGAGCTGCCAGGAGGGCAGAGAGGCCCCATGACACCAGCAGCAACAGGGGCAGCTGCTTGGCAGCCAGTACGGGGCATGCCGCAGTCAAGACATCCCCAGCAGTAGCTGGGCCAATAGGCAGGGTGAGTGAGAAGCGCCCAGCCGGCCAGCCACTGAAACTCCGCCACTGCAAGAGAGAGAGGGAGAGAGGGAGAGAGAGAGATCCGATCCAGCCTTGAAGTGACTGGGGAAGAGAAGGGCTGCTTCCTGTGCTGGCCATGCCCACCCCTTCACTTATATTAGGCCCACCCCAAAAAATCAGGCTAGGACTTATTTTCACAGTAGGTCATATTTTTGGGGAAACACGGTATTTCTTACCTGTCCAGTTGTTCCCGCAATTCTTGGTTCTCTCCTAGGAGCTCCTGGTTCTGCCCAGCTTCCTTCAGGACCCTGCAGTGGAGATGGAGGTTTTGCAGTTCCAACATCTGGATTCTGTAAAATAGGAAGACAAGAGGGAAATGAGCCCCCTCAGGTCTTCCCTTGAATCATCAAATACGTTTAAAATGAAAACTAACTAAAATGCCTGGCACTTTCTTTGTTTTCCCTAGCCTCACTTTTTCATTACTTGAGTTTTGCCATTTCTGTTACCACAGCTACAGAGCCAAGTTCTTCTAAACATGATTTAAGTGCAAATGAATGAATGTTTACTTTCAGTATTTAGCATTACATAATCTACAAGTACCACAAAGGAATCTTCAGATCTTAAAACCTTTTTTCCCTTTTTTTGGCTTTCATACCAGAAAAGGCACGAACCAATTCAAAACCATTTCCAAACTTTCTAATGGGGACAGAAGGGGGAGAAGACTGAACTGGTGAGAACTGGGTGGGAGCCGAGAACTGAGGTCAGGGAGCAGCAGAGGAGGAGATCAAAGCAAGGACCTCCTAAATTCAGAGGATTTGGCCAGGAAAAGTCCCTGTCAAGAGACTCATGATGTCTCCTACCCATCCAGGCAACGTAATTCAAGGCAGAAGGTTGTGTAATGTGTGTCCAGGGTAGGGAGCTAAGGAGAATTGAATAGGAAATCCTGGGAGAGAAAGTCAGGGCTTCTCACCTCCGCAGTTTCTCCTCCACCTCCCTGCAGAGTTCTGCGTTCTTCTCGGAAAGCTGGGCATTTTGACGGAGGAGCTCCTCACTCAGGGAGAACGACTTGTGCTTTCTTTTGCTGTAAATAGAAAAACCAGAGAGAAATTAGACCCTTAAGTTTTTTACTTGACTCATCAAACATTTTCTTCCATTGAAAAATACTAAAAATAACTTTATGTTTGTGTCAGTGTATAAATTCAGTGTTGCTATTTCTACCAACAATCCTTTCACCATTTATTGGGTCTTTTAGAAAGGCTCCGTAAAAATGGCCAATGGGTAGAGTTTGAGGGACTTTATATACACCTCCAGGGTAGTTTTAAGGGATTTGATTAGCGACTTAAATATTAAGGTTTAATGTGTTGATAAGAGTTGTTTATAAGAGTTGGATTACTTAAGTTTTTACTTCAGTATTTAGCAAAGAAAGTCTACACACCCCTATTAAAATGCCAGGTTTTGGAAATGTAAAATAAAAAATCAGACCAAGATAAATCACTTCAGAGTACTTCCTCCTTTAACATAACATATAAGATGTACAATTCAAGTCAAAAAACAAACTGAAATCTTTGAAGGGAAAAAACTGATGTAAAATAGTAGTCATTAAATATGTGAAAAATCCGTTAAGGAGCCTCTGCTCAAGCCCCCATCGAGTTCAGCTGTTGAGTAGGGGGGTTCTGGCATTTCTTCAGCTGCCTCTGACAGCAACAGCCTTGGTCTCCACATCTTATAAGCCCCCAAAGCCACCAGGCTCACAGGGAAGCATTGAGGTGGGGGGGGGGGCAGCATCCTGCTCTGGGGCTGTTTTTCTTCAGCTGGAACTGGGGCTCCAGCCAAGGAGAGGGAATTACGAACAGTTCCAAGTATCACAAAACCTTCCGGCTTCTGCTAAAATGCTGAAGATGAAGAGGAATTTCCCCTTTCGATGCCACAAGGACCCAAACCAGGCCTCCAAGTCAACACAACAAGGGCTTCCCTACAAGGAGATGGAAGTTTTGGAATGGCCCTGGCAGAGCCTGGACCCGAATCCACGTGGAAATCTGGGCAGGGGACCGGAAGAGGGCTGGGCACAGGAGAAGCTCCCCCTCCCCAATCTGACAATTTTGGAGCCCTTTTGCAAGGAAGAGTGGGCAAAGATTTCCAAGGCAGGATGTGCCATGCAGATCGGCTCTAAGGCCAAAAGACTGGATGCTCTCGTAAAACCCAAAGGAGTTTCAACAAAGGATTCATTTAAAGGAGGCCTCTTTATACAGCCACGTTCCTGTAAGTTTTGTATTCTTATTTTTCCTCCTAAAAGATTTCCGTTTTTAATTGAATTGTATAGCTTATGTGTTATATTAAAGGTGGGGAGAAAACGAAGAGATTTATCTTGGGGTGATTTGTTTTACATGTCAAAATTTGGGCATTTCATCAGAGGTGTATAGACATTCCATATCCACTTGAGGGAAGTCACCGCTCCTAGAAGAATGAAATCTTTTGAGAAATATTTAAAAAGTCAGAATATTATATTTTCTCTTAAGGAGAAACATGTTTCTAAAGACAGAAACTCGCTCCGTCGCTCCCAGCCGATATTTGGTACCCATGAAGAAAGACTGGGCCATCCTATCTACAAGACAAAAGACGTTCAGCTCCAGGGTGAGGGGATTAAGACGTGACCCTCCAGAACATAACAGGATTATCCAGTAGCAGACCTCCCTGCATTGCAAAATCTCCTACGGACATTGCATCACCCAGCAAACTTCAACCAAACTTATCTCAGACAAACAGGACCCCACATGGCCCCATTGGAGTCTGGCAACAGCCAATAGAATACATGTTCCCGCACAGGAACAGGAAGCTCAAGTTCAAAGCCCAAGAGAAGGTATCAATATCCCTGGCGCTCCACTCTACGTGGTCAGCTGCCCAGAATCACAAACCACCCGGTGGTTCTGCTTCATCAAGAAATGGACCCACTTTCCGATCAGCTTCCAGCCTCCTTTTTGTCTCCAGGACCTTCCTCCCGGCTTGGAACTGAGCCAGATGGAAATTTCTTCCAACAATTTGGCTCCCCAAGATGGGATTCCAAGCTAACCTGACCAACGGACCTTCCCCGGGTAATCCTCCCTTGCTGGACGGACCCATTGAGGCTCTGGGTGGATCTTTCCTGGAGCTTGGCCGTTTGGAACAGGGTAGTAAAGGGAGGTTTGGGTTTTGAGCGGAGTACCTCTAAATTTTAACATTAGAGCCCAGAAAAGCGAGGGAAATGTGTATCTGTCCATGCCTGTGTGCAGTGGTGGGATTCAAAATTCTGCGGGCATGGCTTCATTGGTGGGCGTGGCTCAGTGGTCATGTGACAGGGTGGGTGTGGCTTGGTGAGCATGTTTTGTGGGTGTGGCTTGGAGGTCATGTGACTGGGTGGGCTTAGATGGTTGGTCATGTGACTGGGTGGGCGGGGCTAACTTGACGCAACTCACGTCAAGGGTTAGGGTTAGGGTTAGGGTTAGGGTTAGGGTGCCTGGCCTCTCCTCACCACAAAGGCCTCAACGAGATACAATTTCCCTGTCTATTTATTTACTCTTACTGAACATCCAACATACACTACGTAATCCTATGTCCATATGCCATATGTGTACATACATATTACATAGTATAGAGTGTGTATAGGTACACAAAAAGATACATTATCTGCTATATATACTGTTTGTGTATGCACACACACACACACACTCACACACACAGCTCTTCTAAAACGATACACATTCAGCCTCACTCACTGCATTTGGGGAAACCCCCCCAGAGTCCACTTTCTGCCACCCATTGAACTGTAACTTCTGTACATTAGAAGATTACAGACGCCTTCAGATCTTCTTCCCTGGCCTGACTGTGAGAGCCAGGTGATGTCATGGAGGGAGTAAAATGTGGTGAAACTCACTTAACAACGCTCTTGCTTAGCAACCAAAATTTTGGGCTCAATTCTGGTCATAAGTCAAGGACTACCTCTGCCTTCCTCTGCATGGCCGCCTTGTCCTAGTAAACTCCTTCTCCTTTCTGGCCATTTTCCTCTCTGTGAGAGGCACCCAAATAATCCAGACGATATAAGGTTTCCTGCTGCCGCAGGGGGTTGGACTAGATGGCCTCTAAGGTCCCTTCCAGCCCTAGATTGCTGTCCTGTTATCAATGCGTCTTCTGAAGCCACTTCTAGTGCCACAGTTTGTGGTCCTTCCTTCCTCTTCTCTCTCTCTCTCTCTCTCCCTTCCTTCCTCTTTCTTTGTCTCTTTTTCCTCTTTTTTCTTTCTTTCACATTCTTTCTTTGTCTCTCTCTCTCTCTCTCTCTCTCTCTCTCTCTTTCTTTCTTGTCTCTCTCTCTCTCTCTTTCTTATCTCTCTCTCTCTCCCCCCTCCCTTCCCTTCCTCCTTCCTCCTTCAAAGGCTAGGAAAGAGAGACCCACCTGAGACAGGTGAGGTGGGAGGCCTGAGAGAAAGCGCCTGGTCTGGGCACCCAGCCCTCCATGATAAAGCCCTTCCCAGGGAGCAAAGCAAGAACTTACCGATCCTGATCCTGATGGGGAGCTCCCGTCACGGCAGCGGTGGCGGAAGGAGAGCTCCAGAGCGGTGGCAGCGGTGCTCCGGGAGGGCGGCCCTCAGGGCCCCGGGAAAGCGCACAGCAAGGAGTTGCCACTTTGGGTCCTCCCAGTCCAGGAAACGCTGCAGGCAGCCGAGCTTTCCTGTTGGGAGTGAAGTCGGACCCAAAGCTAAATTTCACTTTGCTGCAAAAGACGCTTTCCCATCCCCAGCAAGAGCAGCAGGGGAAAGAAGCACCTGCTGACCCAGAAAACACGCCCACAAAATAAGCCACGCCCACAGAACCAGTAGGGAAGATGCTTAGATTTCGCCCCTGTTCTCCTGCCTTTCAGCCCTGCACAGGTAACTCTGCAACCTCTGGAAGCAGATCACACGGATCCAGAATTTTATATTTTATATTTTGGAGATGCAATGGAGACTTACGTGGCATTCTTCTCCCTCACACTCCTCAGCGGTTCCCCCCCCCCCGGATGTTGTAGGAGCCTGGAAAAGTTAAAATAAATAACAGGTGTGGAATATACTTATAAATCAGCTCACTCATCCTCCCAACCCTCACATCTTATTATGACAGGAACAATTTTTCAGGTATAACCTCTCCTGGTTAAAGAAAAATGGGGTTTTCACAAGGTTATTTGCTATGTGAGAGAATTGATCTCTCAGCCCAGGGGTGAAATCTAACAGGTTCTGGAGAACCGGTAGCGGAAATTTTGAGCAGTTTGGAGAACCAGCAAATATCACCTCTGGCTGGCCCCAGGAGTGAGGAGGGAGTGGGGATTTTGCAGTATCCTTCCCCTGCCACGCCCACCAAGCCACGCCCACCGAGCCACACCACGCCCACCAAAGCCACGCCCACAGAACTGGTAGTAAAAAAAATTGGATTTCGCCACTGTCCCAGCCTGATTCGTTCACATAATAAAAGGATAATGTGAAAATTTGCCATCCTTAGTAATGGACACTTAAACCATTCCCCAGAAGATTTAGACTGCTTACCTGAGGGGGGCGATGGACCGCTGAGGAGGAGGAGGCCCTTTTTGGATGGGGGGCAGCTGGCTGGCACCTGAAGCCTTCTGCTGAAAAGCCATGGAGATCATGAGGACGTTGGGCCTGGACACGAGGGAGACCCTCAAGCCCAGTTAACGCAAGCACCCCAGGTCCTATAGATGGGTTGGAACTGTATATTACATACCTCCGTGTGCCTCCATGAGCCCAAGTCCAGAGTCTCTTCTGGTACCACTGGGGAAAAAAATAGACTTCTTTAAAAACACAAACTTATTGACTGCGATTAAAGACATTCATTTTTTCAGCCACAGTTTGATCTGGGTTCTTTATTCCCCAATATTAAGTGCCAGCTGATATTTCTGGCATCTAAACTCTTCACTCTTCCTGCTCAGCTTAAGTAGGGAATGCTGTTTTTTAATTGTATTCTATCTCTATTTGTAGACTTTCCCTCCCTTTTCATTACAGGGTTGGGAAATTACTATTCTAACTGCTAAAGTTAAGTGTTATAATAAGTCTCTCTTTAATTTCATCCTACCTCTGTTTGAGATCTTCCTCTTTATCCTCATCTGCCGTAAGAAATTGCCTGCCATTCTCATAGAGGAAATGCTCTTTCCTTCAGCACTCAACCCCTTGGGTGACCCAGAGCAGCCCAGGAGACCTTCAATGACACGGGCTATGATGTCACAACCTTTGGTCCAGCTGTGGAGAGAGGCCAGGGGTCCCTTGGGCAGCTCTGGGCCTTCCAGTAGGAAGGGGCTGCAAGCCCAGATAGAGATCCTGGGAGGTCTCAGGCAGAGTCTGTGGAATAAAAAAAGAAATTTTTTCAATAAAGGTGGATAAAAATCTAAAAAATAAAAAATAAAAATGTATAAATAATCACCAGGCTGAGTCTGTTTGGGGAATAACTACATCTGGCCAATGAAATCCCTTTTTAGGTTAATTTCCCCAGCTCAGTTTCCAGCTTTGGGGTCTCAATGCCTCCAACTGGGACATCCTGAAGCCAATTTTTTCCCTAGTTCCTATCGCTGCCCCCCAGCCGCCCGGCCCCAGCCCCTTTCCCGAGACCAGGACCTTCGAGATGGTGGATGAGGAGTTTGGTGACAGGTATGGAGGCTGCAGACACGGCAGGTATCAGCACGTCTGTCGTGTTTGGTTGGACCCCATTTCACTCATCTCCCCCCCTTAATTCTGCCTTAAAGGGGAGGGTCTCTCCCTCCTGAGGAGCCCAGGCGAGGGAGGCCCTGCGATGCCCCCAGTGCTGCCATCCAATCCAGCCACTTTCCAGGGATGCTGAGCAGAGCCTCCATTGTGTGGTCCAGACTTCCCAAGGATGCTGGAGGTTGCCATGGTGAGCTCCAGCCAATGAGCTCAGGAGGAGCCTCTGACGTCACAAGCCAAGGCTCTGATTGGCCTGGACCTGAGATCTGAACAATATCCCCCAACATAATAGCCTTCACCTGGGGGCGGGGCTTATCCATGGATGAGCCAATCCAGAAGGGGCTTTGAATTCGCTTCAGCCAGAGCGGCTCCCTCTGAAGGGGGAACTTTGGCCGCCTGGAGAGGTCGGGGAGCCCCAATTCTGCCCCTTCTGTGGGGATGGAGCCCAGATTGAAATCTCGCCCCTTGGATCTGGGATTAAAGCTCCAGAGAGTCCAGGTTTTCCTCTCCAGGCCCAGATGATGAAGGGGAGCTGAGAGGGAAACACCACAGAAGATTAAATATTACTCATATCCAAAAGGCCCTGTGAAAATGTACCTAAAGGAACACAGGGGTCTTTGCCAGCTTTAGGTGCCCTCCTCGCTGCCTGCAGAGGCCAAGTATGGCTTAAGGGCCAGAGTATAGGCTGCCCCCTACAGGCAGAGAGAGGGACAACTAAATCATGGAAGGACCCAGTGGAGGAAGGACCCTGAGTGCTGACTGGAATCCTGGGAGTTGAAGTCCACACCTCTTCAGGTTGCTCAGGCTGAGAAAGAAGCTCTAGTAAACCCTTCACTGGGCTAATGTAAGAGTGGGTCAGGATAGATGATCTTTGGATACCTTTATATATTCTTTATAAAATATATTCTAAAAGCAACTATATTCTGAAGACGAGAAATATGTGCAGCTGCAGAGAATACAAAAGCCAAGATATAATTTCCTTTGATGTGCTAACGAGGCCCCCATGGCCTGTCAGAAGAAAGGAGTATCCCTAGCTTGTCAGAAGACAGATGGCTAAAGGTGGTTAGGTCATGGGCATCCACATGAGCTAAAACTTGTCCTTCAACAAGAAGAAATTTGTACTTCAGCCAAAATACAAGAAGAATTATGAGTGTTGGATAGATAATGTAAAACTTTTAATAATTAAGAAAATGACAATTAAAAATGACAAATGTATGTTAACCATATATGGAAAAGTTGCTGTGTTAGCAGAATCCTTTGTTTAAGAACTGTATAAAAGGTGTAGTGTAAAAGATGGATTCTTCATTCAGAACTTTCAGATACAACTCTGGTTCTGAATCATTTTTGCGCAAAAATAAACCTGACTCTAGCTGCTCTATTGGGATGCCTCTTATATCCTTTCTTCCATAACAGGGCAGCTGGATGGATGACCTCTGAGGTCTCTTTCGACTCCATTTGTCCATTATTCTAACTCCTCGTCTCTTTATGGAGGGCAAAAGAATCCTCTCCAAAAAGTGCAACAAAATGGAGGATGCGGGGTCTTTTCCAGCTTTAGCTGTCCCTCTCACTGCCTGCGGAGGCCAGGGGTGGCTTAAAGGCCAGAGTATAGACTGCCCCCTACAGGCAGGGAGAGGGACAGCTAAAGCGCAGCCTCCATTTTGTGGCGGGAACCTCTAGTAGAAAGAGGGAAAGGAGGAAAATGGATGTCACTAGAATTCTCTTTCATCCCTTTTCAGACTCTGTTCTGTGTGTGGAACTTAATCTCTTCTTTTGGCTCCTTGAATAAAGTCCATCTTGGTTTAAGCCCCGGAGTTTCCTCAGGGCCTCCCTGTCTCCCCTCAGGCCGGCTGAGCCCCTGAGTCCCAAGGCCGGAGCTTCTCCCCTCAGAGCCCCTCCTGGCTCCCCAGAATTAGAATATTATGAATTACACTCAGAGAAGCAAATAGCGCTGCTGTTTTCAGATGCACAAAAGCCGTTTGACAACGTGAATTGTGGCCATTTATGATAAAACAGTTGAAAATGATGGATTTTGGAGACAGATTCATAAATATGTTCCAAACTATACATAGAGAGACCAAGCGGGCAAAGGTGAAATGATAAAGAAAATAGATATCAGAAAAGGAACAAGACAAAGATCCTCTTTATCTCCATTATTATTTATATTGACATTAGAGGTTTTAAATAGAAAAGTGAGACAGGAAAAGGAAATAAAAGGAAAGAGAATCAAAAAAGAAGAATATAAATTACAAGCATTTGCAGATGATTTGGGGTTTATCATGGAAGAGCCAATAGAGACAGCACCAAAACTATTAGAGCAAATAGAAGAATATGGGAAAATAGCAGGACTGAAAATCAACAAAGATAAGACAAAAATATTAGTTAAAAATATGTGAGAAAATCAAAAGAAGGAGATGAGGGAGATACTGGACATCCAAATTGTGAAGAAAGTGAAATATTTGAGAATCCATCTGACATCAAGATGTGCAACGCTCAAGGAAGACAATTATCCCAAACTGAAAAAACAAATTGAAACAGACCTGGAGAAATGGAGAAATTTGTAATTACCACTAATGAGAAGAACAGCATTAATAAAAATGAATGTATTACCAAAAATATTATTCTTATTTCAAACTATAAGAATAAAACTGGAGAAAAAATACTTTGAAGAGCTGAAGGAAATAATGTGGAAATATGTGTGGCAAGGAAAGGGAGCAAGAATTAACTTAAAAATGCTACTAGTGGCTTGGCTTTGTGAGCGTGTGTTGTGGCTCCGGCCCCCAAGCCTGTCTTATCGGAGGGAGAAGACTCCGAAAGGGAAGGAGTTAGCAAGGCCTCCCTCTCCAGGACCCTCCTCTTTGGCAATGCCTCCAGTGTCCTCAGAAGGCCAAGAGATAGGCCAGGAGCCAGGCACTTCCGAGCAGCCGCAGCTGGATAGTGACAGGAACAAGTTTTGGCTGGACCCATGACAGCGGTGCAGAGATAAGCACACACAACAAAGGAAGAGCCGTGCCAGGGATTAAGATGAGTCACTGGATCACACCCCACAGGGTATAAAAGGGGGTGTGGTGGCCAGTCAAGTCTTGTGACAAACAAAGCTGAAAGCTACCACGCCATTCTGCATTGCCGGACTCTTGCTATATGCTTTGCTGGAATTGATTCTTGGACTGGACTTAATTACTCTGTAACTGTTGTGGTCTTACTTTGATGTTACGAAAGAGGAGAGAAAACCTCCTTTCGTAAGTAAAGACTTTTGGCAGGCAGCCACAAGATTGCTGCCAATTCCGTTATCAAAGGGAATTCTTGTCGGCTGGTTTGGTTTTAACTCTTGGACGACTGCTGGTATGCGTGTGTGGGATGGGGACAGAACAGCGTGGCAGGGGAAAGTTACTGCAAAATCCCCATTTCCTCTGCTGAGTCTCTGGAGGCAGAGAATAGATTGGGTCGGGGCCAGTAAGAGGTGCTATTTACCGGTTCCCCGAACTACTCAAAATTTCCGCTACCGGTTCTCCAGAACTGGTCAGAACCTGCTGAAACCCACCTCTGTTCCAGTCCTGCCTTAGTACTTTTTGATTGGGGGTGTGAAACTAGGAAAAATGTTCTTGGGATATCAGAATTGGGGATTCCTAGAGTGTGAGATGGCCAAGTGTCCAATATTGTGTAGTGTGATGGAGGAAAGTAAAATTGTGGAATATCTGTTCCATGTTGGGCAAAGCCAGAAGTCTCTCTGCCTTCTGCTTGTGAGAGAACCAGAGGAATTTGTGTGGTCACTGTGGATCTTAGACTGATCTTGGTCTGATCCATCAAAGCTTTTCTTATCTTCTTATCTCGTTAGAATGGAATTTGCAAAGGGATTCTGTTTGCAATTAGGAGCCATTGTAAGACATAAAAATTTATTAGCAACTGATCAGCAATCTGTGTGGTTAGAGAGCAGAACAGCTTCCATGGGTGCCTCTCCCTAGAAACCGGTAAGTCCCCCCCCCCCCATTCACCCCCTTCTTGGACCTGGATGAATATTATGCAGCATTGAAGGTTTGTGATTTGGTCAATGATGCAGCTGCCTTTAGACAGGATCCCCTCAGCTTCCTCCTGGCTCCCCAATCTCAAGGTCTTTCTCTGGACATCTTCTCCAGCCCTTCACAGGCAAGAGAAGCTTGGAAGAGGAGCAATGAAAATGCTTTACGTAGAAATTGTAGAGTGGAAAATTAAAGGGCCTGAAAACTGCTATTTTAATTCTCCGGTTGAGGAAAAAAAAACACAGTGGAAATTTATTTACACTTTTCATTTATTTATTTATTTATTTATTTATTTATTTATTTTGGTGTGAAGTACACACCAAAAAAGAAACAATTCCAAACTGAAATCCCAGAAGCTCTTCTGCTGAACACTTTCTGCAAAGGAGGTTTTATCAGGAAATCAAGAAAGAATTATATAAGAGAGATGAAGATTTCCCTCCCCAGCTGAAATCTGGTCAAACATGGCACTTCACATCATTCCGGCATTCTTACGGAGGTGATCAGGATCCAGGTGGGTCCTTGGTTCCCACAGCCTCCTCCTGGCCTCTTTTCCTCCTCACTCTCTCTCACACATACTTTTAGCTGTAGGAACAAGTGCCCAAATTATTTTTTATAAGGTATCACATTCAATAGTTGTTGCTGAACAGCAAATTTCTCTGAATGACTCTTATAGATTTCTCTTTATTGAGCTGAAAGGGAAGAGAGCTAGAAGAATTCCAGTCATTCAACAATTTCCCATTTTGAAACATATAGAAATTATTTTCTTTGACTCCTGCATACTATCTAAATGGAAAGAATTAATATCTCCTTTCAAATAAAAGAAACTTTAATAATTCTTCCAATATCACAATGGTGTTAAATCTCATGTTTTTACATTTCTTCTAGCTGTGAGCTGCTCCTTTGTGTTGAGGTCTTGCCTCAGAAGGATAATGTAGCACTTGGGGATGAAGATGCAGCCCAGCAGACCAGCACTGGAGGCCAGGATGGAGAAGACCTGCACAGCCACCATGTATTTCCCTTTGGTGCTCAGGTAGGTGGGCACAAAAGTCACCCAGACACTGCAGAAGACCAGCATGCTGAAGGTGATCAGCTTGGCTTCGTTGAAGGCCCCAGGCAGGTTCCTGGCCAGGAAAGCCACCATGAAGCAGATGGCAGCTAGGAAGCCCATGTAGCTGAGGGTGACGTAGAACATGACAACGGCCCCTTCGTTGCATTGCAGGATGATCTCTCCAGGCTGGGAGTGGAGGTCAGAGTCAGGGAAGGGGGGAGAAACTCCCAGCCAGATGGAGCAGATGATAACTTGCACAGCAGAAGAAGAAAGGATGATGGAGTTGGCCAAGCTCTTCCCCAACCATCTCTTCACCCGGTTTCCTGGTTTTGTGGCCAGGAAGGCCAGCACCACCGTGATGGTTTTGGCCAAGAGAGAAGAAACAGCAACTGAGAAGATGATACTGAAAACCGTTTGTCGGAGAAGGCAGGTGGCTTTCCTTGGTTGACCAATGAAGAGAGGAGAAGACAAGAAGCAAAGCAGGAGGGAGACCAAGAGGATGTAGGAGAGGTCCCGGTTGTTGGCTTTGACAATGGGAGTTTCTTGGTATTTAATAAAGATGATTAAAACAAGGCCTGCGATTAAGAACAAGAGTAGGGCAAAAGAAACCAGGATGATGCCCAGATGTTCTTCATAAGACAAGAAGGTTATAACTTTGGGGATACACTGAACTCGGTCCTTATTTGGGTACTTATCATCTGGACACTTGGTGCATTTTTTGGTATCTGAGAAAGCAAAAAAAGCAATATTTCTTTAATATTCTGTCCTTTTATCTTACAGAAAATACCATCTTTGGATAACAGCTGATACCACAGGCATTTTTCAAGAAATATTTCTTAACAATTTCATTCAACAGTCACTCCTTTGAAATGGCATAAAGTCTCCTGCTTGATCAGGGGGTAGGACTAAAAGACTTCCAAGCTCCTTTCCAGCTCTATTCTGATTGATTGACGTACATGACTGGCAGACTATTTGTGTAATGAGTTCCCCCCATAACTATCCACAGCACCAGATTATGGCCCAGGGACACCTTCTCAGTGATCCTCATGGGGAGGATCCAATATACAGTGGATTGCAAGGTCTTTCAGAAGGTGGACCTGAAACAATTCATCAAGTTTCAAAGAATTCAGGTGTTCCTAGTCCAAACTAAAAAGCAGGAGAGATATTTCCTCTGCTGTTCGTAAAGCTTGCCCAGTCTGCCATCCCCTCCTCCCATGTCTTCGCAACCCCTTAGAGTGAAGATGGTCCCTCCGGACAAGGAACGCAGTCCTAGCAGCAAACTGGCATGATGACAATTTTCCTCCATTTAGACTCAGGCAGGGACTAAAGAGAAAAAAGGTAATGGCAAAGAAAAGATGTTAAAACTCTCCATCCATGGAAAATGGAGGTAGACATGGATGGAGACAAGGGTTCCACAAAGATAATGGGATTCAATGGTATAATCTTTTGGCCTTTTTTTTTTTTTTTTTGACAGATAACCAAACTTCCAAATACTATGGATGGATTTGAGAAGACTGCGCTTGTTTATTGTATAGTCTTTAAAATTTATGAGGATCTGGACTTTCCCTTCAATGGGTCTTGGCAAACACCTAAGTGTTAAATGGAAAGGAAGAATTCTGGTCCAAGGGGAAACATGTTCTATGAGGAGAACAAAGACATTGACTTGTCTCCACTTAGAGAGGGCATCCCTGAGGGGGGCTGTCTGTTCAGATGGTGAAAATTGTTGCGATACATCAAGACAAATTCCATTCCTGTCAAGTACAGGAAGGAAAGTCCTATTGAAATTCTATCCCTCTTCTGTGTCCGAAGCAAAGAGGCCAATCAGGGTCCATCTGAAATGGAGCAGCAGTTGGACAATTGCTGGGTCCGGGAATTCTTCTTTGGGTGGCATCTTTGGCATCTGGTGGAAAAAGGGGAATTGTATCTTGTAACATCTGGAAGCGACCTGGAATTCAGAGAAATTTCCTAACAGTGAGAACAATTAACAATTAACCAGTGGAACAGATCTACATAGTCATTTGCAGACTATTTGTGTAATGGGTTCCCCCCATAACTATCCACAGCACCAGATTATGGACCAGTGACACCTTCTCAGTGATCCTCAAGGGGAGGATCCAATATACAGATTACAGATTAACAGAGTTGGAGAGGACCTTATAAATCATTTAGTCCACTCCTCCCTGCCTAAGCAGAAACCCTACACCATTTCAGACAAATGGCAGTCTTGTCGAAAGCCTCCAGTGATGAAGCTCCCACAACTTCTGAAGGCCTTTCAGAAGGTGGACGTATAACAATTCATCTAGTTTCAAAGATCTGAGATGTTCCTAGAAAGGTAAATTTAGCAACACATATCCAAACTAAATAGCAGAAGAGATGTTTCCTCTGCTGTTAGTAAAGCTTGCTCAGTCTGCCACACCCTCCTCCCATCTCTTCCCAGCCGCTCCTTCCAAGTCTTTTTGATTTATTTCCATTTAGATAAAAAATTGTGAAGGTTAAAAATAAAAAAACCAGGTGAGATTCAATCTGTTTTTTAATTTGGATCCAGTTCCACAAAGCCTCCCATTTTCCTCTGGGTGACCCACCTTCCTGAGTGGAGAAGGTCCCTTCTGGACAAGGAACGCAGTCGTAGCAGCAAACTGGCTCTCCTTCTCGAGCCCTCTTGACAAATCCAGGATGACAACTTTCCACACATTTGGATTGAGGCAGGGACTAAGCAGAAAAACAAGGAATGCCAAAGAAAAGATGTTAGGACTCTCCGTCCATGGAAAATGGAGGAGAAATGGATGGAGACAAGGAGACTCTGGTCTTCATTGGGGTAAATATGAAACCTCTGACTACTCCTAAACAGATGCAGGAGGTAAAACAACTGGCAGATTCTTCATTTAGTTCCTTTTGCTTTCGGAATTTAACATTACAATAAAATAATTTTCTATTTAATAAAGTCTAGAGAGATGGAATTGATTTTTTTAAAAAGTATGATGATATATTCTTATTAAAACTGAGAAGACGACTGCAGCCTTGGAGACCCCAAAGTTTACTGTAAAAATTTTAGGAAGCTTTTATTCCATTAGATTTTTTTAATGTAGAGTAAAAATATGATGGAGAAAGAAACCTCTAACCAGTAAGATCTTGAAAGGTTTCCATAAAACATGGCAAAGCCACTCCACTTAGGTCCCGCTCTTGAAGAGCTTCCACGAGATGACACCACCTGGCAAGGGAGGCCAACCACCCTGGAGACTCCCGGCTTTGCCCCACTGATGAAATGTAAAATTTGTTGTGACTGGTTCTGTGGGCATGGCTTGGGGGGGGGGAGTCACGTGACTGGGTGGGCTTGGCAAACTTTTTTTTTTACTTTTTTAAAGCATTTTTTTACTACCGGTTTGGGCGAATAGTTGTAAAAAAATGCTTTAAAAAGTAAAAAAAAAATGGTTCTGATGATCACAACTGTACTGCACGATTCTTGGAATCTTCTTTTACCATTTAAAAGTATTTTTTACCACCGGTTTGCCTAAACCAGAGTGAACCGGTAGCATTTCACCCCTGTTTGCCCACTCGAAATAGGACCTCAGGCTTTGGAAAATGAAGGAAAGACAGCAAAATTTCTCTCACCTTATTGAGGGACTTTAGCCAAGAAAGAACACCTTTTGTGAGAAAAAGTCTCTGTCTTTGAGAATACACCAGAGTCCCTTCCTCGACATCCCCCTTAGGGAGAACCAAGAAGATTCTGATGACCAGATCTCCTGTTATCTCTCCATTTTGGTCCAAGTACAGTTTTGCATCACAAATATTCCAAAATTCATTCTTCTCCAGAAAGGGATGAAACTAGAATGGGAACATCCAGGAATTTGAAAAACAGAAAACTTTGTTTCTTATCCCACATTGAATCTTTCCTCTATAATTGTCTAATCTCCAAATATGCTTAATTAGGATACAAATACTGCCATCATAAGTGAATGATATATGGACCAAGGCACCTGCCTCTCCCCCTCTTATGCAGGCAGCAATCAAACAGGATGTGAGCCAGGCCTTCTGCCTCTGCCACTCTGCAAATGCAGAGATGCCCATTATAAGGTCTAGAGTGGAATCTCCCATATCTGACCATTGTGTCCAGCTGTTTGAATCTCACTCGCGTAAATCTCTCCCTAAGATGTTTTGGCAGTTGTAATTTTAAATAGTTGTCTAGTTGAAAAGTAGGTTTGTATTTGCTCAGCCATTTCAAGTTACCCACCTTACTAAGAATAGCCATGTCATTTTGTGCTTCTACATCCTTAATTCTTTGGGCAGCTGTTTTTTTGAATTGTTCTCCTGTTACGCAAGAGACAGGAAGGCCACAGCTACTTCCAAAATTAACCAGTTTAGTGATCCAAGAGGTTTGTGACTGTGACTTTATCTGCTCTAGTAAGCATAACTTGGGGAGTCTATCAGTCTCCATTTCATTGACTTTGTGCCAGTGGTTATATGCTTTGATCTTGGATAGTGGATGAATTGTATACATTCCCAATTCAGCTCTAACTGCTGCAGCAGATGTCCCAGATCTACACCCAGAATACAGCTCAGGTGCTGGGACTGTGTTTGTTCTAGAACTGTGGTTGAGTAGAAATCCCAGACTTCTGCTCCATAAAGAGCATAGGGGTAACCTTTATATACTTCAATTAATGGGCCAGGGGGACTTCCAGTGGCTCTGCAATTTGCCGACGGAGCTTCTTTTTTGGAGCTCCAGCCCCGAAATCTGTAAAAGCTGCTAGAACAGCGTAAATCGGCTGTCTAGCGGCAAAAACTCTCCCCCTGGGAAAAGGGGGGAGAGAAGAGCAAAGGGGCTTAGGTAGAGCTCCCCAAAATCCCCAGGCTTTCTTCTTTTTTAAGCCTGGGGGTTGGAGGGTGAGAGCTCCCCGGTAACCTCTCATTGCTCCGTATTAGGGACTTGTCTGCCTGGCTTGGAAGAACGGGGCATCGCAACCACACCAGCAGCATATGAATAAAGATTTGAAGACATTTTTCAAAGATTTTAAGAAAATTGAATTCTGGATGCTGGCAGAGCGAAATCGGGACAGCGGAATTTGAAGTAGGCTAGTACAAGCTTTAACTCCATATGAAAAGAGAAGGGGAAGATGGCGCTAAGAAAAATGAAACTTACTAGTGAAAGTGCTTGTCAGCCCCTGCTACATTGTTAAAGCTACTGGACTATATAACAAAAAGTAGATTTAAAGGCAAAGTGGAAGAGAAGATTATGATGGGGATTTCAACCAATATAAATTTTTGAAGATAGTGGAAAATAATTGGACTTTGACTTGACAGTTGAATAAATATAAAACTAAAATTGAAGTATGGCTGCTACCAAGGAAAGAGGGGGTGAGTCAGCAAATACACGAATTGTGACTTTAAAGGACTTGCAAGGCAATTTGGATCTTTTTATTTTGGACATAAGGGATACAGTTAAAAATACTATCCAGGAGTGGAAGTTGGAACATCGTAAGGATCTGCTGGCTGTGAAAGAGGAAGAAATCATACAGTTAAACATGATTTTGGAGAACAAAGAAGAAGCAGTCAGAGAAATGGAGTCTAGTATTTTGGAAACAGAAGTTATGGTGGAGGCTTCATACAACCAGTTGGAGAATATTTTAAAAATTTATTACTGCAGACTGTTAAATATTATGAAAATTCTTGTTTTTATGGACAGAGTCAACTTTTAGGGAATGAACTGACTGATTTTAAAAGAAATAAAAATAGAGATGGGAGTTTTAAAGTGAAAGAAACAATTTCGAAAGGGGACTGGATTTTTAAGAGACATCAGTTGCAACTTCAATCTCAAAATTTTTTGATAATAAAAGCAGGGGGACAAGCCATGCCTAACAAGAAGAAAGTATTATTTAAAAAGAAAGACTGGAAGAAATATAGAAAGAAAGGAAGAATGTGTGATGTATTTCTTGAAGGTTATATTTGGTAGATTTTGGATGTTTGATACAAAGGGATCAAATTAAAAAGGGACAATTTTTAGAGATAGTGCATTACTAAAATGATCAACTAAAAATCTAAATGATATTTTATTGAAAGCTTTGGAATTAATATAGAACTTCTAGGGTTATATTTGGCTGATATGTTACTGAATTTAAAGGTCTATTAAGAGATTTTAATGTTTAAAATGATATAACAGATTTTTTTTAAAGGTTGATATGTTAAGAAATTTTAAATGTTTCAGATGACACAATAGAATTTTCAAAAGTTTTATATGTATTGAGGGGTAAGGTTTAATTAAAATTGGATAATTTTTTAAAACTTATTGTAGCTTTAAATTACATGAAGAAATGTTTATGTAAGAGGATATTTAGTTTACTGTAATAATGTTGTTTCAAGGACAGGCTTTAAAGGAAAAAATCTTTTTCCTTTTGTTTCCCCCTCTAAGTTGATGTTATGAGAGAATTTATAAATGTAATGTTGAAGAAAGTCAAATAGGGGAGTTAAAGAGTGTGTGGAAATTTTTTCTTTTGGAATTTACAGTAAGGTAGTATATGTTAGCTTAGGTTTGTTAGATGTTATATCCTGTTTTTGTTCTGGGAAGTCGGGAGGAGGGGGGGTTGGGAGGGAGGGTAATGGGGGGTGGGGGGGAATTTGTTTTGTGATTTTTAATATAACAAAAGACAGGTAGAAGTAATAATAGAGAAGTAAAAATGAGAATAAGAAGATGACATAAAGATGTACTAGATGTTATATTTTGTGGATTGAATATGCATTGTTTATATGTTTACTTGTTTGTATGTTTGCATGCTTGATTATGAAAATAAAAAACTTTTATTGGAAAACAAAAAAAAATTAATGGGCCAGGGATTGGAGGTTAGGGATAACTTTTTGCTATTGGACATCAATTTTTCTATGTTATCATTAATACTGTCAAGTTCATAAATCCCCTTCACTCAAGATTTGATCTAAGATGTAGATCCTAGAGTAAGCTAATTTGATGTCATTTAATTTAAAGAATATAAAGTTTTTCTACTTAAAAACCTTATTTGAAATTTCATTTAAAAAGTTTGATAAAATAACAATGGTTTTAAATCAACTTAAAGACGATAATCAGAAGCAAGCAACAATTGTTGAATCGGATGGATTGGATGGATGGACTGGAACTGAATTTGCTGCTGGCATCCCTGAAGAAGGAGAATTCTGCTTTGAAGGCAGGCTGCCTGGAGATGGCTGGAGAGGCCATGGACCCTGAAGACTCAAAGTGGACAGAACGGTTGACTGAAGAATTCGATCCTTTCAAGAAGATTGAGGGAGATTGTCATATTTAACTGGAAAACAAATCTTAAGAGTCATCGTGTTTCAATTTACAGGAGGTCCTGTGACTTTGGGGAATGGAAAGCAGTTGCTGGGAAAGATCCTAATTACAGTTTTAAGGAAATGAATTATTATTATTAAGAATCAAAGAAAGATATTGGATCATGAAGAGATTCAGGATGGATCAGATATAATGATTGTGGTCGTTTGTGGTTCATAAGAAGCCCCTGCAAATTGTCTGAGAGTTAAATATAATAGCAGATAACAGACAGTTTTGAAGTTTTGAAATTTAATTTTCTTTTTGATTGCCTGTTAACTACATTTTTTATATACAGCAGACAGATGACAAGTCAAGTGGTTGCAGATATATTGGTAGAAGTTTATAATTGTGGGCCTATTTTGCAAGGGGGAGAAATGTTCATCTGTCAGTATTCAGCTGGGGAACAATATATGCCTATATGGTTTTATCTGTTTTTAATGCACAATTTTTTTAAAAAAATGTTTCATCTAATTTTGTTTTGTCTTTGCAATAGTTTTATTTTTTGAAGTTTGTATTTTACCTTTTTGAATAAAATAAAATTTAATGAGTTTATCAAGTTTCCAGAAACAATATTTATCATCAGCACACACAGAAGGGTGCATATGTAAAAAGCAGTAGAAAAAAATATTTTTAGCATCTAGGACTTGACTAACAACAGAGTCTCATATAAGAACATGAATGATGGACTGGAAGAAAGATGAGGGACACCAAACTTCAAATGTATGTTTGTGAAAATGATCTCAAAATCGTAGTTACCGTATTTTTCAGAATATAAGACGCACCTACCTTTTTTGGTGAGGAAAAGAAGACAAAGAAATCTCCCTCTGCTCTGAGCAATTTTGCCTCCTTGCAGCAAACAGCAAACAGCCTGCTTTACTTTCATTTTCAGCATAGTTTGATTAGCACAAGGGGAAAAAATCTGCTCCAGCAATTTACCTCTTTGGAGCAACCAGCAGAGCCCTGCACAAAACAGCTGAGAGCAAATCAGCTGAGAGTCGGGAGGCCAATCCAATCAACTTGTGCTAAATAGGATGTGCTGAAGCTGAAAGGAGCTGTTTTTTCTTGCTGTTTGCTTGCAAGGAGACAGAGGCCAAAGGGTGGGGGTCAGAGGGTGGGCAGGGCTATATTTGATGTATAAGATGCACCTAAATTTTCACCCCCTTTTGTGGGGGGGAAGGTGCAAAATATGGTAATTGGAAACAGAATCTGAGTCAGCAGGAAGATGTTCATGGAAAGAAGGCAAATGCAGCCATAAGAATCTCAGGAAGTGAACACTCTGGTTTGGGGAGACCCCAACTCAAGGACCAGGCCCCCTTGCAGGCACTAAGCCTAGAGGAGAATTTGCTGTTTTAGAGCTGAGCCAGTGAAGCAGAGAAGTTCAATCTCCTCTTCATGGATTGTCTGAATGCAAAGACTGAGCAGCCATCAGCCAGAGAAGCTTTAACTGGGATTCCTGCAGAGAGCTGGGGTTGGGCTAGATGGCCTCAGGGTCTCCTCCAAATTTATAAAGGCTGTCATGCCACATGTATCTATTGTGCAGTTGTTGCTCTAGCCCCACCTAGTGGCCGGGGGCAGATAAGCCTAACTGTATGGTCTGAAGCCAGACTCCCTTTTCTCTCAGCCTTTGGAGGAGACGGAAGCAGCCGGTTTGACCGAGACACATGGTCATCCGGAGGCCTCCGTCCTCACACGGAGCATCACTGGAGAGGTTCCAGCTGCTTCTTTGTTGGCTGATAGTTAATGCTGCCTATCTCCTATTTATATTTGATTCTCACTCTCTGCATTTCCTCAGTTTCTCCGTGCTCTTTTCTCCCAATGAAACACCCAGATCCACCCCAGGCTCCCTTTCACTGGAGGAGAAGAGGGGGGTTTAGCTGCCTGTTGAGCTGCACACAGACCCACCTGCAATGGGGACGGAACAAAGGGGAAATTCCACCATGCTCATCACACACCCACAAATACAGGAATTCATTTAAGAAAGAACACAGCATTTTCAAATGAGCAGAGTTTAATATCAAAATGCCATGGTATCTACTCTTTGGAACCATTATTCCCTGAGTAATTGAATTGGTCAGATCTGTTGAGGTGGTTCCCCTCCTTCTCCTCTGGATTCCTCCTCCAAAGGATCTAAGATTAATGGATCCATATCGGGACCTCATACCTGCCATGGCTGCAGCCTTGGAGACCCCAAAATCTTTTCTCCCTCCTTCCTTCTTCTCCTCCATCTGGAGGAATAAGCGGCATTCAAGGTCTGGGACAGAGTCTTCATCAGACTGTAAAAGTGATAGTCATTTGTTATCCGTATCCTGTTCCTTTTCTCCTGGGTCTCCAGTGGGGCTTTCTGGGTGCATCTTCTGCGGCCTTTGACAGAATAGATTGTCTTTGAAAGAGAACAAAGAAAATAAAGATCCTGAAACTTTTCTTCCACAAAGAAATGGGGTTCAAAGGCTGAATCGTTTGGTCTTTTTTTCCCCAGATAAGCAAAGTTCAAAATACTATGGATGTATTTGAGAAGTCTATGCTTGTCCATTCTATGCCCTGCAAAAGTTGTGAGGATCCAGACTTTCCCTTCAATGGGTCCTGGGAGATGCATAAATGTTAAATGGAAAGGAAGAATTCTCTCCCAAATGGACTCAATTTCCATGAAGTGAACAAAGACATTGACTTGTCTCCACTTAGAGAGGGAATCCCTGAGGGCTGTTGTGTAACCAGTTGTTGAGAACAGTTGTGATATAACCACACAAATTCCACTCCTGACAAACATAGGAGTCAAAATCCTCATGAATTTCTCTCCATTTTCTGTGTCTGAAGCAAAGAGGCCAATCAGGGTCCATCTGAAATGGACGAGCAGTCGGACAATTGCTGGGTATAGGATTCCTCCTTTGGGGAGAATTTGGTGGGAAAAGGGGAATTTCCTTTTATCACTCAGAGCCCCTGAAGCAATGTCATGACTAATCTGAAAAAGCAATGATGAATGGTATTATATTTGGGTCAAATCAAGTCCAAAATATTAGATTTTAAGAAATCCAACGTGGTTCTCCTGAATGAATTAGAATAGTTTGTTAATCAGACATTCTTTAAAATATGAAAGACAGAATATTAGCAAAATTGTATCATAATAATGGAAAATAATAAGCAATTTAAAAAATAATAAAAATGTAAATCATATTACTGTATCACCCTTTTTTGGCATGCGAAAAAAAGGGGATTGAGGGGTTTTTAAATAAGGGTATCAGGGAAGTTTTTAAGGGGATCCGGGAGGGGGGGAGGGGGCTGTAGAGGTGGACTGGGGGGGGGGTCCATATAGCCACTGAATGGGGTGGTGGGTCTGTTGGGCGCAGCAGAGGAGATATGATGGAAGTTTGTCTGGGGTGCTGGGGGGCAAAATTACAGGCAGCTTAATTGAGATAGTGAGTGGGAGGGGCAGGTATGGCGGACGCAGGGGGCCGTATCATGTTTTGGGAGTACGCACGTGCTTCTTACGAGTGAACTGCATACTCCGGCCCCCGATGCGTGGCTCATACCCCAGGCTGCACAGAGTCTCGGGCCCTGGGTCCTTGGCTGAGGTTGTGTAATGACAGGTCGGTGGTAAACAAAGCCCCCACATTTGTGATCTCATTTTGGAGGGGTGTGCGATCCTGGCAGGGATTATGGAGACCTGGTTGGGCCAGGAGGTTTTCCTTCGTTGAACTGTATCCACCAGGTTTCTGTGCATTTCATCAGCCGAGGGCTCAGGGGAGGGGCAGGGGGGTGGCGGCAATGATAAGGGAAAGTCTTTGTCTGAGGGAGGCCATTGTTCCTCAGATAGCTGGGTGTGAGTCCCTTTTTGTGAAGTCGGGTCGTAGGGTGCAGATGGGCTTGCTGACTGCGTACCTGGCTCCCTGCCACGCAGTGGTGGCTCTGCCCGAACTGCTTGACATTATTGCTGAGGTGGCAGTGTATACCCCCAGACTTATTGTCATGGGGGATTTCAACCTGCCATCCACCGGTGAGGCGTCTGAGGTGGCTCAGGAGTTCATGTCTTCCATGACTGCCATGGACCTGACCCAGTTAGTTCAAGGCCCCACTCACACAGGGGGACACACTCTGGACTTGATTTTCATCTCTGGTCAGCGGCTGAATGACCTAGGAATAGGGGATTTAGACATCAAGCCCTTGTCATGGACAGATCATTCTCTCCTTCACTTAGACTATCGAGCTGCTTCCCCCTGCCACAGGGAGACGGAACCGACCAGGTGGTTCCATCCCAGGTGCCTGATGGACCCAGAAAGGTTCTTGACGGAGCTTGGGCCGTTTCCTGAGACCCTGGCACACAACTTGACTGAAGATCTGGTGGCTGCCTGGGATAGGGCGGCTGCCGGAGCTTTGGGCCGTGTCGTGTCTTTGCGGCCTCTGATCCGATGCCTCTCTCAATTGTATCCTTGGTTCTCTCAGGAGCTGAGAGAGATGAACGTCAGAAAAGATGCTTGGAGAGTGTCTGGAGGACTAGCCAATCTGAATCTGACCTGGATGAAGCTATCTATCTGGACCCGTACCAGTCGGGCTTCAGGTGGGGGTACAGCATGGAAATGGCATTAGTCTCATTAGTTGATGATCTCTGGAGGGCTTGGGACAGGGGTTGCTTCTCTGTCCTGGTCCTATTAGATCTCTCAGCAGCTTTTGATATCATTGACCATAGTATCATGCTGCAGCGGTTGGGGGGGCTAGGAATAGGGGGCACTGTGTTGCGGTGGTTCTCCTCCTTCCTCTCCAACTGTTCGCAGTTTGTGTTGGCAGGGGGACAGAGGTCGACCTCGAGGCGCCTTGTTTGTCGGGTGCCACAAGGTTCAGTCCTCTTGCCCCTTCTGTTCAACATTTATGTGAAGTCGCTAGGTGAGATCATCCATGGTTTTGGGGTGAGGGTCCATCAGTACACTGACGACATGCAGCTGTTCATCTCCACCCCAGACTACCCCAATGAAGCCCTTGACATGATGTCCTGCTGCTTGGAGGCCGTACGGATCTGGATGGGGAGAAATAGGCTCAGACTCAACCCTTCCAAGACCGTGTGGCTGTGGCTCCTGGCGTCCCGGTATAGTCAGCTGGTGCCATTGTTGGCTATTGGGGGTGAAACCTTGCCCCCCCACAGAGAGGGCTCGCAATCTGGGTGTCATCCTGGATGCATGGCTGTCTTTAGAAGAGCATATGATGGCCGTGGTCAGGGGGGTTTTTTATCAGGTTCGCCTGATCCGCCAGTTGCGTCCCTTTCTGGACCGGGACGTCCTGCGCACGGTCACTCACGCCCTTGTCACCTCCCGTCTGGACTACTCTAATGCTCTCTACATGGGGCTCCCCTTGAAGAGCACTCAGAGGCTCCAACTGGTCCAGAATGCGGCTGCAGGGGTGATTATGGGCGCAACTCATTGTGCCCATGTAACACCTCTCCTGCGTGTGCTGCACTGGCTCCCAGTGGTCTTCCAGGTGCGATTCAAGGTGTTGGTCATCACCTTTAAAGGGCTCCATGGCTTAGGACCTGGGTACCTACGAGACTGCCTCTTGCCACTGATAGCCTCCCACCGGCCAGTTCTCTCCTACAGAAAGGGACTCCTCAGGGTGCCGTCGGCCAAATTATGTCGACTGACTGACACCCAGGGGGACAGCCTTCTCTGTGAAGGCTCCAGTCCTTTGGAATGAACTGCCCCGGAAATACGCAAGATGCCACAGAGAGGAGGGGGTCAAGCTATTTTCCAAAGCACCAAAAGGCCGGACAAAGGGCGGACAAGGAATAATGGATGAAAACTGAAGAAGGAGAGATTCAACCTGGAAATAAAGAGATAAAGTTGCCTTCAGAAGTTGTGGGAGCTTCATTCCTGGAAGCTTTCAAGAAGAGACTGGACCATCATCTGTCAGAAATGGTGTAGGGTCTGCTTGGAGAGATGACCTACAGGGTCTCTTCCAACTCTGTTAATCTGTATCTATCTATACTATTCCAGAGAAGTGGCTGTCCAGTCTCTTCTTAAAAGCCTCTAGTGATGGACCACCCACAATCTCTGAAGAGCAGACATTCCATTCCTCATCGTTAGGAAATTTCTCCTTAGTTCTAGGTTGTTTCTCTTCTTGATTAGTTTCCCTCCATTGTTTCTTGTCTTGCCTTCTAGTACTTTGGAAAATAGGAGAACCTCCTCTTCTCTGTGGCAGCCCCCCAAATATTGGTACATTTCTATTATGTCACCCTTAGTCCTTTTCACTAGACTCGACATTCCTCGATCTGGAGGAATAAGCGGCATTCAAGGCCTGGGCCAGAGTCTGAATGATACTGTAACATTTATAGTGATTTGGGGCCCGGATCCTGTTCCTTTTCTCCTGGGTCTCCAGTGGGGCTTCCTGGGTGCATCTTCTGCGGCCTTTGACAGAAAAGACGTTCTTTGAAAGAGAACAGCGGAAATAAGGATCTTGAAACTTTTCTTCCACAAAGAAATGGGGTTCATAGGCAGAATCGATTGGCCTTTCTTTTGCCACATAATTAAAGTTCAAAATACTATGGATGTATTTGAGAAGTCTACGCTTTCTATGCTTGTTTATTTTATACCCCATGAAACTTGTGAGGATCCAGACTTTCCCTTCAATGGGTCCTGGGAGACGCATAAATGTTAAATGGAAAGGAAGGATTCTCCCCCAAATGGACTCAAGTTCTATGTAGTGAACAAAGACGTTGACTTGTCTCCACTTAGAGAGGGAATCCCTGAGGGCTGTTGTGTATCCAGTTGTTGAGAACAGTTGTGATGTAACCACACAAATTCCACTCCTGACAAGCACAGGAGGAAAAATCCTCATGAAATTCTCTCCCTTCTCTGTGTCTGAAGCAAAGAGGCCAATCAGGGTCCATCTGAAATAGAGGAGCACTTCGACAATTGCTGGGTACTGGAATCCTTCTTTGGGGAGAATATGGTGGAAAAAGGGGAATTTCTTTTTATCACTCAGAGCCTCTGAAGCAGTTTTAAGACTGATCTAAAAAAGCAATGAAGAATGCTGTGTTATATTTGGGATGAGATCAAGTCCAAAATATTAGATTTTAATAAATCCAACCTAGTTCTCATGAATGTATTAGAATAATTTGTTAATTAGACAGTGTTTAAAATATTAAAGACAGGCTATTAGCAAGATTGTATAATAAAAGTGGAAAATAATAAGCAAATTAAAAAATAATGAAAATGTAAATCATATTATTGTATCACCCCTACAATTTACCACAATTAGATTAACAGGTGCAAATGCCAACTGGAGTATTCTATTCCAATAAAGGGCCTATTATAATTTTTGAGGATAGCTGCATCTTTTTTTACTTCTATATCCCAGATTCTTTCTGGAGGAAATTTTTCAACTTCTTTCTCCAGTTATACAAGAAACAGGCAGACCTCAAAGCCTAATAAGATTTGTCAGTTGCATAATCCAAGTTTGGTCTTTCATTGAAGTTTTCTCTGTTCCAACAGCCACAATTTTCAGAGTCTTGTCAGTTTCCATAGATTAAATTTTATGCCAATGCCCATATTTTCTGAATTTAGACAAAGCAGAAATTGTGTAAATTCCCAAATCAGTTCTGAGGGCAGCAGCTGGAGTCCTTTTACCCACCCCAAGATCCTCCTCAGAGGCTGAGATTGGGTTGGTTCTGCTGGTGGTTTCTCTCTGGAGCCCCAAACATCAGATTGATGGAAGAACATGGGGGAAAACTGGGCCTCAGATACTTTAATCATTGGGGCTGAGGAAGCTGGAGAGCTGTGAGGTTTTCATTTCAGCACCACTTTCCCTCCTGCCCTTTCTCTGACTGAGCTCCTTGGATGATGAGGGAGCCAAGATTCAGGCTCAGAGAGAACAACCCCAGGTAAGGAAAGGGGTTACTTGCTCTAATGGCTGACCATCTATGGCTAGGATGTCATTTCACAAAGACCATAACTTTTGAACTTGCTTTATAAATTAACAGATAATTATTAAGACAAAACAATCCAAGTCTATACAATCCAAAGTCTAAGTATGAGAATATCACATTATTTATATAACTCAGTGTGTTCCAGTGGGAATTTAGCAGGCTGAACATGTGTACCTATAACAGAATTTATAGCAAAATAAAAGGGTTGGAAGGGACCTTGGAGGTCCTCTAGTCTGACCCCCTGTTCAAGCAGGAAACCAGGCATAATAGCAGGAACTGTGAGAGGATCCTGGCGTCTTAGTGGACAAACAATTAAATATGAGTTAAGAGTATGTAGCGACAGCCAAAAAAACCAATACAATCCTAAATTGCATTAACAGAGGGACATAATCAGGATCAAGAGAGACAACGGCAACCAAGAGGATTAGGGGACTGGAGGCTAAAACATACAATGAACGGTTGCAGGAACTGGGTATGGCTGGTCTAGTGAAGAGAAGGACCAGGAGAGACATGATAGCAGTCTTCTAATATTTGAGGGGCTGCCACAGAGAGGAGGGGGTCAAGCTATTTTCCAAAGCTCACAAAGGCCGGAGAAGGAATAATGGATGGAAACTGAATAAGGAGAGATTCAACCTGGAAATAAAGAGATAAAATTGCCTTCAGAAGTTGTGGGAGCTTCATCACTGGAAGCTTTCAAGAAGAGACTGGGCCGTCATCTGTCAAAAATGGTGCAGGGTCTGCTTGGACTAAATGGCCTACAAGGTCCCTTCCAACTCTGTTAATCTGTATCTATCTATACTATTCCAGACAAGTGGCTGTCCAGTCTCTTCTTAAGAGCCTCCAGTGATGGACCACCCACAATCTCTGAAGGGGAGACGTTCCATTCCTCACCATTAGGAAATTTTTCCTTAGTTCTAGGTTGTTTCTCTCTTTGATTAGTTTCCATCCATTGTTTCTTGTCTTGCCTTCTAGTACTTTGGAAAATAGGTGGACCTCCTTTTCTCTCTGGCAGCCTCCCAAATATTGGTACATTCTTATGATGTCACCCCTCGTCTTTTTTACTAGACTAGACAAACTGAATTCCTGCAACTATTCCTGATATGTTTTAGTCTCCAGGCTTTTAATCATCTTTTTTGCACTCTTTCCAGAGTTTCTACATCTTTTTTATAATATGGTGGCCAAAACTGGATGCGCTATTCCAAGTGTGGTCTTGACAAGGCATTTTAAAGCAGTATGAATAATTCATGTGATCTTGATTTTATCCCTCTGTTAATGCAACTTAGGACTGAATTAGCTTTTTTGGCTGCTGCCACACATTGCTGGCTCATATTTAGGTGATTGTCCACTCGGACCCCAAGATCCTTTTCACAGTTACTGCTATGGAGCCAGGTTTCACCTCATCTGTAAGTGTACATTTGGTTTTTCTAAGTGTAAAACCTTACTTTTCTCTACAATGAATTCATTTAGATAAATAGGCCCAGGATTCAAGTCTACCTAGATCTATCTGGATCTTGAGTCTATTTTGATGTTGGCTATTCCTGCCACTTTAGTCTCATGTGCAAATTTGTTGATTTCCCCATTTCTCCCCTTATCCAAATCATTCATGAAGCTGTTGAGGAGAACTGGGCCTAAAATGGAACCTTGGGGTCCCCCACTGCTTGTTTCCCTCCATGCAGACGTAGTTCCATTGAGGACCCCAGGCTGACTCCATCTGGGGGTGATGCTATCTATCTCACATATTTTTAGTTTTCCAAGAAATAGGTTGTGGTTTACTTTGTCAAAGCCTTTCTGAAATCCAAGTACTGTATATTACATACACTGCATTTCATTGGTCTACTTATTTAGTCATTTCTGTCAAAAAATAAAATAAGATTTGTTAATGATCTGTTTTTTTTTATCCTTCATTAGTCCTAGTAAGTCATTCATAGTTACACTGAATAAGAAGGGTTTAAATATGCACTCCTTCCCTTCCTCCTTGGTAAGCATGGATCTTTCTTCTCTTGGCTCTTTTGAGCCCAAACCTCCCTCTCAAACAAGGGCTTGGATCAGGGCCAACAGGCTGAGCTCCATTTTGAGGGCAATCAATTTTCTCCATCATATTTCCCTGATTATTGAGTCAAATGCTGCACTAACATCTAGAAAGCCTGCAAACCTTACTTTACCTCACTGATATAGATTAGACATTTCAAGATAAATTTGTTCCCAATATTAGATTGTTAACTTGTGCATTATTCCTTATAAAATCTATATAGCTTTTAACTCTACCTAAAACCTTCTGCTTCTTCTGCAAGGAATGCATTTTTCTCAAGTTTAACTAAGAGGATCGTGGCATAGATTTAACCACAATATCTGCTAGTCTATTTGGCCTATAATTGCTAGAGTAATTTTTATTCTATTTTTTAGATAGGTAAAATGCTACTATTGCCAACTTCAATCCTAGTGGATATGGCAGGCATCATTTATGTGTGAAAATGAAGATGCCAATAGATGCCCAACAACCAAGGATACTTTTTGATCAGTTAAATAGTTGTTGGAGTGTCTTCTCCAGGGAATGGATTGCTTGCATTTCAGGCTAATGACTAATCTCATTTCAGGCTAATGACTAATCTCAACATGAACATAATGGGGTAAAATATTGACATTTTTGCTAATATGGAGAAAAGCAGCTCTTGAATTCCATGGAGAAGACATGATTGCATCTATGGCTCACCCACCACCACCCACCCCTCACTTTACCAGAGGGAGAAAAACACACACAAACCTGTGGGACTTTGTAAGGTGCTGCTAATGTTGACATATGGATGGAGATCTCCCTGTCAGCTGCATCAAGAAGAGCCAGAAGGTTCTCCTTCCTTCCACAGCTGTAGTTGGGTACATTGGCTTCTCCAGTGGAGAGAATGTCCAGCAAGGCATCTGAAGTGTGGAAAGTGCTCAAATAGTTGTTATGGATCTTGTAGCCAAGTGTGAGATTGTGCAGGAGCTGGGAATTCTTGTTGACCATTTGAATGTTGAAAATGAATCGTAAGCCATATGAAAACCAATAAAGATTCCTATTGTTAAAACATAATCAAAAGCAACGATAAATACTGATTTTAATATATAATCCTCCACAAGCCTACAGAGCCTTAAGCCAACATTGATCCAAAAGCAATGATCAGTTACACAAATATGGGAATTGGCTGAGGTATGGCAACTACAACTGATTTCACCACTACTTTAAATTCATTATTCAAGTGATAAATTAAGGATTGAAGTGAGAAAGGAAAATAATTTGCACCCCTTTCAGCTTTTTTTCAGATCCATTTTTGGATTTGAGTCTCTTTCACAAAATCAGACCAAACAGAGAAACAGCCATGTAAATCAAAATCATGCAGGAAATTAGACCTATTCCCCAATATAGGAATAAATGAAAAATAAAAAAGAGAAAAGAAGGAGAGTGTTAGAGTGGAGGGACTGCACCTCCATCACCCTGAATGACTTACGGATCATGGAAAACAAACTGAAGAGGAGGAGCCACGTTGAAAAGCAACTTTGTATGCAACATTTCATTTCCAGTGATGACTAAACCAATGAGATGGTCTCCTGGGCTGCAAAAGCTCTGTGGTTGTTTTCCATCCTGGTCCTCCAAACTCAGCGGGCATTTCATTCTCAGCTTCCCAGAGACTGGATGGGACACCAGCAGCAGAAGAAGCAGAAGCAGGAGGCCCATAATTCATGGGGTGAATCAATGAATCCCTTTCCTGTTTCTAAAGAAGAAGTAGAAGAATCAAAGGAGTCTCACAAGGTGGAATCTCCAGTGTCTTTCCTGATTCAAACACAGAGAAACACTCAGCTTCACCTGGAAAGGAAGGAGACATAGATTCAAGAGCACAGACCCTGCCTGTCTCTAAACTCCCTATTTCTCTGTCCAAAGTCTCCCCTGGAGGATTCGGCCAAATAGCAGAGCTGAAAATTTTATCATAATTCTACCTGTCAGAAGGGATCCCTGGATAATTCAACTAGTTCTTGGATTCAAATGTTGTTGGGAAATTCTCTGGAGGGAAATGAAAGTGAAATAATCCCCATATGACTTAAAATAACAGGGCAGAGATGGAATTAAATCGGTCATCTAGAATTGAAAGGTTTGGGATCTCCATGCTTGAAAGTGGCCATGGAGGAAATACACGGCACCTGTGGCTGAAGAAACAAATAAATCTGATTTTTTTTTGCATAGTGATGAAAGACAAAACTCTGGGGGGCAGTTAATGCCAGAGCATGTCACAGATCTGAAATAGCTGCCAGCTGAGTTGAAGCCAAAATTTATTTTATTTTGAAAGCTAATACTCAAGAGCACCACACAAAAGGGCTGATGCAATAGTGTGGCCAGATTTCAAGAACAAAATCAACCTTAGTGAACAACTAGTTTTTTGAACTTTGCAGAGTTAAATAAAAGAGAGAGAGAGAGAGAGAGAGAGAGAGAGAGAGAGAGAGAGAGAGAGAGAGAGAGAGAGAGAGAAGTTAGAAAAACCAAGTGAAAAGAGATGGAGAAATCAAGGCTGCTTCTCACCCCATGTGGGGAGGGGAGGGAGGGAAGGGGAGCTCAGGACCCTTGTGTTGTTGAGCCCTGGCTGGGACGCACCATCCATGGGGGGCTGGGGGAGTCGAAGCATCGACGATACCCACCTGGTTGCCTGGGACGGTGGGGGAAGCTCTGCGCGGCAACCAGCTGCGTCCAGCGTTGACCTATGATGTTCATGGAGCTCCGACAGCGTTGATGGGCGGGAGTATTGAAACCGCTGAACAGCTGATGGGGGTGTGTGGATTGCGTGCTGGATGGTAGTTAAGAGCCGGGAACGGAATAAATAGCGCTGCATGACGGTTGCGTGCAGTGCTGACTTTAACCCCATGATCCGGCTTATTATGTTCTTCTGGCTGTGCTGCTGCATAGACCTTGTTTAGACCTTGATTAAACTGCAAATCAACATTGCTTCTTGATTCTTTTTGACGCTCACGGACTGGACAATAGACAAAGCCGAGACATGTTGCAGATGGAAAGTGATCTTCAAAATTCAACTTCCATCTTCAGAGACCCGGAAATGCAGGAGCCCATATCCCATGTTCCCCTGCCACCCTTTCCCATGCTGAGGCCAGGCAAGGGGGCTCTTGCAGGGATGCCAGACAGGACTCTGCCCGGCTGAGTGGGGAGCCCCTCTAGGGAGAAGGAAGCTGGGGAGCCTTGTGGTGGGGAAGGAAAGTAGATCTGCAAAATCCCCCTCCTGATTCCATCTATTTAATTCTGGAAATGGGGAAGACCATATCCCATGTTGCACTGCCACCTCTTTCCATGCATGGGGCACTCAGGGGGGAAAGCAAAGCCCAGACCCACAGAGAAAGGCCAGGATGGCCAGGAAGGAGGAGGGGATCTGGGGCATTCCTGGGAAGAGACTAACTTGGTGTCAGTTTTAGAAGACTATTTTCTTTGTTGCTTCTTAACTGCCACAAACTTTAGCTGGGGAGGTTGGGAGGGGTTGTTGTTGGAGGGGTAGAAAGTTAGTCATAACAACATTCCGTCTTCAAGGACTTTTGCCTGCGTCTGATGGAGACTGCCTGAAGATTGTATCCAGTGGAACGGGAAGAGTTGATTGGACAATGTGATGAACTTGTGGGGGTGGGACAGGGCTGTGAACTGTCAGCTGGGTGGAGAAACCTGGAAGCTTTCAGATTTGGGTTTTTCCAGATGCGCCAACATGACATCTCTAATAAATTGCAACTTTGAGGAACCTCAGGCCTCAGGGCTTTATTTCGTTGGGGGTGTCCGTTGGAACCCTGACAGAAGGAGGAGCTCCGGGTGGCCTCTGGGGCTCCAAGCCCAGGTGAGACCCCGAGGCAGCTGCAAGGGGGAGCCTCTCTTGGAAGACCCACAGACACTGCCAAGCAGGCGGGTGAGGCGGGCAGGTGCTGGGGAGGGGGTGGCAGGGAAGCTGGTCTTGGGAGGAGCGGACCGGCCACCCCCGAATTCTGGGCCCGGTTTCTCTCTGGCCAAGGTTGCAGCCGTAGGGCAGGGGAGAAATGGCGTCAGGCTCCGCAGAGGGAGCAGGAGAGGCCAAGAGCAGCAGCAGAGGGAGTGGGGATGGGGATGGGGCAAAGTTGGAGGCTCTTGGATGGGGGGAAGGCGGGAGGGAAGGGAAGCTCCTCTTGAGGTAGGAAGATCTCAACCTCCACCCTTTCCTTGCCTGAATCAGGTGAGGCTCCAAGAGCTTCTCATCAGCTGCAGATTTCTGCTCCCTAAATTCTCCCCCCTCCCCCCAGGATCTGAAAGGACCCCCCCCCCGACTCCCCCTCCCCATTCATCCCTTCCCCAGTCTTTGTCCTGGCCAGCACTTTGAGGGCGGCGCTCCTTCTGCTGGCAGCTGCCTGCGGAGAGGCCCTGGAGAGGCAGCTGAGGGCCAACCGCCCCCCCCCCAGGACTGCCAAGACCCCTTTCTGCCCCGGCCTTTCTCCATGGCCATTGAGCTGAGGCCCCTGAACTCATCCCCCTTCTGTTCCTTGGGGAGTTGAGGGGGGGGGGAATGATGAAAGAGCTGGGCCCCCCTTCCCTCCCCCAACTCTAGGCAGCCACATCTGGCGAAGGGGAGGTTCCGCCTGACTTGGGGGAGGGAGGTCAATGGCAGGAGACCTGAGTCAGGTGGGCCGAAATTCCCCTTTTGTTGGGGGTGATACTGCCATTCAAGTGGAGGAAGGGGAGACTTGGATTCGATTTACTAGCATTGCCTGTGTCATCAGATATTTTACAACCTATATCCTGGCCAAAGAGGCCTGAGATTCCCTTTACCTACAGGAATGTTTATGATAGCCATGTGGGTTGTCTCACTTTAAAGGATAACAGTGGGAATGCATGTTTGTTCGGGTTCTCAAAGGAAATAGTAAAGAAAACATCTTCACACTTGTGTATTGGCTAAAACCTGCATTCTGACTTAAAGGGAGGGGTCTCTACCACCTTAATCCTACCGCTTTGCCTAAGGATATTCAGATTGTGCTTTAGATGGATGGCTTTCACTTCTGCTTAATAAAAGAATCCTTTTGAACAAGTACGTTTCAAGAGTTCGTACTTTCTTAGGTTGGAAGGAGAGGCGATCCTTACAGAAAGCACAATCTGCAAAACGGTCAACCCAGAGAAGCAATCTTCGCTCTACTGAGGGGACCCTGCAAACCATGTCTGAATGAAGCAGAGAACTGGGAGAAACCGATTGCTGGGGGGAGACAGTAATCACCACCCAGTCGGATGCCTGTTTCGTACACCCCATTGGAGAGGGTGAGGTAACCCTGGAGAAGCCTGAAAAGCCCCGCTGGTCGATTGGCATCAGGAAGAAAGATGGCTGGGATGAGAGAACCAGAGGAGTCACCCTCAACCATGGCAACCGAAAACCAGGGTGGAAACTGGAACTAGAAGCCCTTGCTGGCCAGGGGGGACTGACTGAAGCACCCCTGAGGGAGGACTATCTGAAGAGGCATATAACCAATTGGTGATGGAAACTTTGGAAAATCTCAACATCCAAAGGGAGCCAGGACAACAACCAAAGGGCGCTGAAAGGGCAGCAGTGGCGGATGATGCCACGGGAGGCACCCTCCCTCTGGAGCCTGCCTATCAAGCAGAGGGTGCAGCAGCAGGGGGAGAAGACCCAGCAAATCCTCCCCCCCAGGCTGCATGCACACCGGCACCCATTCCCAACCAACCCCAGGCTCCTCAACTGGAAAGAGAAACTCCCCCCTTTGGGGTGAAGTTTGATGGGAATCTGCAACAATTAGGATTCTTTGTGGCACATGTGCTAACCTACATGCAAGAGTATGGGCGGGATGTCCAACCCAAGGCTCCTGAGTGCGAGTGGTGACCCTAGCCCTAAAGGGTGCCACTGCCAGATGGATGGTGACCTTGCATAACGCTAACGCACCAGAACTGCGGGATTTTGACCGTTTCATGATGGTCCTAAGTCGTCGATTTGAGGACCCACTGGCAGACCACAAAGCACACGACCGCATTAAGGCGGTGAAGCAGGGGCGACGGCCAGTAGCAGAGTACACTGAAGAATTCCGGGACCTCGCGTGCCGTGTGCACTGGCCGGAATATATTTTGGTGAGCTGTTTCAAGGATGGGCTGAGTGATGATCTATACAATGCCTGCGTGGCCCGAGGGGCAACAAATGACCTACATGAATGGTATGTCACTGCTGAAGAAGCTGAGATCGATATGGCCAGAAACCAGTCGAGCGGGGCGAGCATGGAAGAAATCCTCACCGCAATGGAAGCAAGAGCCCCTCAAACCACAAAGGGAGGCTTACTACCGTGTCAGAATTAAGGAAGGGGATGAGTGGAAAACAGCATTTAACCCCCCCCCCTCAGCTGCTACCAATTCAAGGTGCTCCCCTTTGGGTTGCAAGGAGCTCCTGCAGTGTTTATGCAGTTAATAAATGAAGTGCTGCACCAGCATTTATATAAGGGGGTTCTGGTCTATTTGGATGACATTTTAATCTATACTGAGACCAAAGCAGAACATGTGAAACTAGTCAGGGCAGTTTTAAACAAACTCCGCGCTGCCAAACTTTATGCCAAACTTTCCAAATGTGAATTCCACCAAGAGAAGATTGACTATTTGGGATACCGCATTTCCCACCTGGGGGTGGAGATGGATCGTCTAAAAGTGCAGGCTGTTCTTGATTGGGACCCTCCACGCACACGTAAACAGTTACAAAGCTTCTTGAGGTTTGCCAACTTTTACCGCCAGTTTATCCCTGCGTTCGCTCAGATTGCCCTCCCCATCACCAGGCTCTTAAAAACAAAGGGGGAGGACAACCCTAAACCAAAGCAACCATTGAACTGGACTATGGAATGCCAGGCGGCATTTGAAAAACTTAAACGGCTGTTCTCGGCAGGACCAATTCTGAAACACCCAGCCACGGAGAAACCATTTGTCATACAAGCAGATGCCAGTGATGTGGCAATAGGAGCGGTCCTGCTTCAGAAGAATGAGCAAGACCAACTCCACCCCTGCACTTAAACATCCAAAAAGTTGAATGAGACTGAGCAAAGGTGGACCATTTGGGAGAAAGAGGCTTATGCAGCTCGTTGGGCATTGTTGACCTGGCGGCATTTCCTAGAAGGCAGTAAGACCCCTTTTGAAGTCTGGACGGATCACAAAAATCTAGAAGCCCTAAAGACCCCAAGGAAACTCTCCCCAAAACAAGTACGATGGGCTCAGTACTTTAAACGGTTTGATTTTACTCTAAAATACCTCCTGTGGGGGAAAAACTTTCTGGCGGATGTGCTATCCAGTTAACCGCAATACAATAGTGCAAAGCCAGATGTGATCAAACCTATAGTACAAAACAATCAACTAGCCGCTAAAGTGGTCACCAGATCCCAGGCTAAAGAAGAAACATTGATGGACAATGACACCACCGAAACTTTTAAACAAGCATTGACCACTGATGAATGGTTTTTGAACAACAAATCCAGCTGTCTGATGAAAGACGACTTGGCTTGGGTGGGTGGGAAGTTGTATGTCCCTGCAAGCCAAAGACTATGCTTGATGGAATGGTGCCACAACTCCAAATTAGCTGGACATTTTGGGTTGGTGAAAACTTTACAGCTGATTAAAAGACAATTTTGGTGGCCATCGCTAAAAAAGGACATAGAAAGCTATGTAGCCAGGTGACCCATTTGTGCAGCAGCAAAAAGACGTCAGGGGAAATCCCCAGGTCTATTGCAGAAGGTAGCTGAACCTTCAGCACCTTGGAGAGAGATCGCTATGGAGTTCATTGTGGAATTGCCAAACAGTGAGGGAAATACTGTTATTTGGGTTGTGACAGACCTGTTTTCAAAACAGGCACATTTTATACCCTGCCAAAAGATCCCAACTGCTAAAAGTTTAGCCAAATTATTCCTAATACACATTTATCGACTTCATGGTGCTCCACAAAGGATCATCTCCGACAGAGGGGCTCAATTCACCTCCAACTTTTGGAGGGCGTTTTGGGCTTACTTGGTTCCGGCCAGGGGTTGAGCACATCCTTCCATCCTTGTACTAATGGAAATTCTGAAATTTTGAACTCGGTGCTAGAACAATATTTAAGATGTTTCATTAATTTCCAACAGGATAACTGGACTGAACTTTTGCCTTTTGCTGAAGTTGCGTTTAATAATGCTGTATATTCAAGCACTGGTTTTACCCCTTTTAGAGCAGCAACCGGCCAGGATTTCAGTCCCATGCCTGAACTGCCCACAGAAGAACCCACCATCCCCTCACTTAAGGAGTGGATGGATAATTTGCAAAACACGTGGCCAGTGGTACGATTAGCCTTACAGGAAGCTAGAGAAGCTTTTAAGATTCAAGCTGACAAGAAAAGGTTGGAACCCAAACCTTTTCATATTGGAGACAGAGCATACTTATCTACAAAATTCTTGAAATCATTACAACCTTCAAAGAAACTAGGACCTTTCCCCATCACTAGAATCATTAATCCAGTAGCAGTGGAACTGCTCCTTCCAAAGACACTCAGGCAGATCCACCCAGTATCCCATATCAGTTTACTCAAACGAGAAGTAATCTCATCCCTCAGACCACCTGCATCTACACCACCTGTGCCCATCATGATTGAAGGGGAACAACACTTTGAAATCAAGGAAATCCTTGACTCTAGGATACACAGAGGGAAAGTCCAATATTTAGTTGCTTGGAAACATTTACCATCAGCACACAATGAATGGGTCGCTGAACACCATGATAGGGCTCCAATCTTGCTGAGAAAATTTCACTCCCAATACCCTAACAAACCTTGTTGATATGCTATCATGAAATCTTGAAATATTGTGTAGATTTGTTTTTTACAGGTGGACCCTTTTGTTTTCTAAGGAGGGTACCATGTCAGATCCCAAAAAATGTGATACTGCCATGCAAGTGGAGAAGGAGGAGACTTGGATTCGATTTACTAGCATGGCCTGTGTCATCAGATGTTTTACAACCTATATCCTGGCGCCAGGATAGCCATGTGGGTTGTCTTACTTTAAAGGATAGTGGTGGGAATGCATGTTTATTCGGGTTCTCAAAGGAAATGGTAGAGAAAACATCTTTACTCATGTGTATTGGCTAAAACCTGCATTCTGACTTAAAGGGAGGGGTCTCTACCACCTTAATCCTACTGCTTTGCCTAAGGGTATTCAGATTGTGCTTTAGCTGGATGGCTTTCACTTCTGCTTAATAAAAGAATCCTTTTGAACAACTACATTTCAAGAGTTCGTACTTACTTAGGTTGGAAGGAGAGGCAATCCTTACAAATATAAACTCCTAAATATTTAACCTTTTTTACTATCTCACATCCTGTTACCCTTTCTAATTCTTCTTTTTGATTTGTAGTCATGTTTTTAGTTATCATCTTCGTTTTCCCGATATTTATTTTAAACCATTTGGCCATATTGATTAATTATATCTATTAAACCTATAGCTGATTTCACTGGTTGGGTTAAGGTTACAACCAAGTTGCAAATGCTCATAATCTGTAGTCATAGTGCCTGATCTTGATTCCCTGTCTATTATCTGAGTCACGTATTTTGTTCAACAATAATTCCAGAGCTAGAATAAACAGTAATGGAGACAGGGGACAACCCTGTCTTGTTCCTTTTTCAATTTTAAAGATTTCTGTTAAACTACCATTGATTATTATTTGTGCTGTTTGTTCCTGATATATTGCCTTGATAGATTGTTTAAAATACTCTCCAAACTGCATCTTTTGTACCATTTTCAATAAAAACTGCCAATTCAATCGATCAAATGCTTTTTCTGTATCCAAAAATATAAGCACCGCAGGGACTTGGTTGTTCTTTCCCAAATACTCCAATATATTAACAATTTGCCTTACATTACTTTTCATTTGTCTCCCATGTATAAAGCCAGATTGATCATTGTGAATCATTTGTTGCTTAACTGACATTAACCTATTTGCTAATATTTTAGCAAAAATCTTATAATCTGTATTAAGTAGTGATATAATCCTATAGTTTTTTGGCTGACTATGATCTTGATCTTCTTTCGGAATCAAGGAAATAAAGGCTGTTCTCCAAGATGGTGGTACCACACCTCCCAATTTTATTTTACTAAATAGTTCCCTAACAGGGTCTACCATTTCTAGTTGTAAATTTTTATAGTAAACTACTGTCAATCCATCTGTGCCAGGGACCTTACCAACTTTTAACTGCTTAATTACCAGAAGAATTTCCTCCGTGGTTATCGTTTGTTTCAATCTTTCCCTTTGCTCATCTGTAACTATGGGGATATTCTCCTTCTCCAAATATCTATCTATATAGATATTGGGACAGTGTAAAATATTAATACATGATAAATAATGGAACAATTAAAAACAATTAGCACCAGGTTTTTTTTCTTTCTCTCCCTTCCTTCCTCTTTCTTTCCTCTTCTATATCTCTCTCCTTCTTTCTTTCTGTCTGTCTGTCTGTCTGTCTCTTTCTGTCTCTATCTCTCTCACTTACTCACTCACACAAACACACACACCTGGTCTTGGCACAAAGTATCTGTTGTTACAGAAGTTCTCATTTCTCTCTCTAACACATCTCATACTAATCGATAACCTATCTCTCAAGGTAAAGCCTATGCATGTTTCCTTGGCCGTAAGGCTCCTCTCTTTCAGGGGGAATTACTCCTCAGAGATACACATGATTGCAGGCAGACAGCTAGCTCCCTTGTTTAATAGGCTGTAAGTAAAATTTCAACATTAACAAAATTTATACCTAAACAACAGAATATAGGAGCAAAAAATCATTGCAATAGTCTGAGCTCTGCTTTTCTTCTTTAAATGGAAGTACTCCCCATTTTAACCAGACATTAAGACTTTTATAGATGGCACCTAGATCCAAAAAAGTTGTCATGCATGTATCCTAATGCACAAGCAAAATGTTGGCGGTGTGATTGTGAAGATGCAACATATTTTCATATATGGTGGACTTGTAAGAAGATTAAAGCATTCTGGATAAAGATTTGGTGGGTAATGCAAAATATTTTGAAAAAAAGATTGAAATTTACACCACAATTGTTCTTATTGGGCATTACAAATGATTATACAGTAGCAGAGATGAAATTGCTTTTAAATTTAACAACGGCTGCTAGATTGCTGGTTGCGCAATATTGGAAGAAAGACTCTTTGCCCACTGTAGAAGAATGGACTCTAAAAGTAATGAATCTAGCTGAAATGGCTAAAATTTCGGCACATCTGAAAGACCATATGCAGGAAAGATACATTTCAGAGTGGAGAAAATGGATTGATTACATTCGGAACAAATACCAAATAAGAAGACATCAAATCGCGTAATGAATGAAGAAGAATTATAGAAATGTATTTTTAATTATTTTGGAGTTAAGATTATAGAGGAAGATTTGTAAACTAGAAATTTGATAGATGAATGTAGATGATTACTGCTTTTTTTTTTTTTAAATACCCTGTATTTTACTCTGGGAAGTCGGGGGGGAGGGGGAGGGGGGATGATGGGGGGGATGGGAGGGGAGGTTTATATATATATATTGTACTGTTATAAAACTTTTCAATTAAAAAAAAGAGACTCCCCCGCCCCCTTCTTTGGCTGGAAGCTCCTTTCAGGGGGGGGAGGGAAACCCAAAGAAAAAGAGGAAGGAGGCAAGGACAGAAAATGGAAACAGGAGGCATTTTTCAGCCTCTTTCTGGTACTGAAACGTTGAGGGGACCCAAGGAAGCAGCATCCAGCCAGGACTCAGAAGACACCCCCACCCTCCCCCGCTACCTCTTCTTTCTCTCCCTGCCCCCCTCTTCTCTCTTCCGGGAAGAAGAGAACGGAGCTTAAAGAAAAAGAAAGGAAGCTCTGCAGCTGAGCGGAGAAAGCCGAAGCTGGGAAGGATGTTGCTACGGAGTAAAAACAATGAAAAAATGGCCCCTCCCCTGTTCCTCCCCTCCCTCTTTTTCTCCCCCCCACTTTCTTTTGGCTTTGGCTCCGGTGCCAAAGGAGGGAATTCTCTTGTGTGTGTGAAGCCCCCCTCCTTTTTTCCTCGCCCACCCAGAGAAAGGCAGGGGAGGGCGGCTGCTGCCCCGATCAGTCCCAGCGCAGCGGCTGCCTGCAACGCCACTGACTGGCTGGGAGAGGGGAGCAAAGCAGAGCCCCCCCATCCCCTGCCCCACCTGCCCCCCCCCCAAATGGCACCCCACTGCGAGAGGCGCATTTTACCGGAGAGTGGCAGCTCTGGGTCCTCTCTCAGCCCTTGAGTGCAGGGAGGGGGAGGCAATTCACTTCTCGCGCTCAGGAGGAGTTTCCTTTCCTTTGCAAGGTTTTTCCCTGCACTCAACGGCTGAGAGACGACCGGGAGCTGCCAATCTACGCTCTGCCAGGCGAGCAGTAGAGTGAGGAAGCCAGAGATCTGCCGGCTTCCTGTCATCTGCAGTTTACTCATCAGCTCCATGCTCAGGAGTAAACTTGCTTACGAGTGAACTGCAGCTAGGATCCCCCACGCGCTCCCCTCCCTATCTGCGTCCATCAGTCCACCACCTGTTGCTGGTATCACCCCTCCACCAGCTCTCCCTCCCTGGCCACCCGGGCCCTCGGCCTTCCCTTTGCCAGCAGCGGTGAGCAGAAGGATGGGGGCAGAGGCTGCAATCAGTGGCTGGGCGGGTCGGGCGAGCATCATGCAGGTAGGGTGAGCGAGTGGGAACCGTGGCCAGCCAAAGGTCATTAATGGTTCGGAAAAACGTGCCAAATTTCCACTGACGGTTCTGCCGAACTCCGTGTGTCACTAAGGGAAGCTTTGCAACACAGCCAGCGAGGCCAATAAATAGTGGTGAGGAGGGGCGGGGCAAGCCAGCAATTTTACAAATGGTTCGGTTGAACCACCTAGAACCGGCAGAATCCCACAGTGGTGGGCAGTGGCCTATAGGGCTGCCCCATCTGTTGTCCCTGGTGGCAGATGGAAGATTGTGAATCCCACTCCTGACACCAGTTTCTGCGGAAAGAAACACAGGACCCAAGAACTCCAATAATCCAGGCTCGCTGCAGTTATTATTTATTTAGCGTCCATTGGAGGAATTTCCCCCCATAAAATAGTGGGAGGAAATCTTACAGACAAAAGGATGCACTCATATTTATACATTCCAGGAAAGGAGGAGAAAATGAGAATCATACATATGCATATTTCATTTAATAGACGATGTAAGCATGAATATTCAGAATTAGTGAGCCTCAAGTTACTTCCCCAGCCTTGTATTGTTGTTACCCTCAAGAAAGAGCTATTGTGTAAACAAATAGAAATGTCTCAGTTGCATTGCCACAGCAGTTTGGGTGAAATGTACTGAGAAATGAGGGCATCAACGTTGCTCCATACATTCCTTCTATATTTCTGTCTTGCTAACATGCTCCCATTTCTCCAAGAAATTTAAAAGTTGAAATTCCTCAGTCTCACATTTACACATTTCTTCTGTCTGTTCCCTGCTCCTTTGTGAAGAATTCAATAATTTCCTAATTTGAAACATATACATATGATTTTCTTTGACTCCTGCATACTATTTAAATGGAAAGAATATCTCCTTTCTAATAAAAGAACTGTTAACAATACTTCCAATATCATAATGGTGTTTTATCTCATGCTTTTACATTTGTTCTCGCTGTGAGCTGCTCCTTTGTGTTGAGGTCTGGCCTCAGAAGGATAATGTAGCACTTGGGGATGAAGATGCAGCCCAGCAGACCAGCACTGGAGGCCAGGATGGAGAAGACCTGCACAGCCACCATGTATTTCCCTTTGGTGCTCAGGTAGGTGGGCACAAAAGTCACCCAGACATTGCAGAAGACCAGCATGCTGAAGGTGATCAGCTTGGCTTCGTTGAAGGCCCCAGGCAGGTTCCTGGCCAGGAAAGCCACCGTGAAGCAGATGGCAGCCAGGAAGCCCATGTAGCTGAGGGTGACGTAGAACATGACAATGGCCCCTTCGTTGCATTGCAGGATGATCTCTCCAGGCTGGGAGTGGAGGTCAGAGTCAGGGAAGGGGGGAGAAACTCCCAGCCAGGTGGAGCAGATGAGAATTTGGACTGCAGAACAAGAGAGGATGATGGAGTTGGCCAAACTCTTCCCCAACCACTCGGTTTCCTGGTTTTGTGGCCAGGAAGGCCAGCACCACCGTGATGGTTTTGGCCAAGAGAGAAGAAACGGCAACTGAGAAGATGATGCTGAAGACTGTTTGTCGGAGAAGGCAGGTGGCTTTCCTTGGTTGACCAATGAAGAGAAGAGGAGACAAGAAGCAAAGCAGGAGGGAGACCAGGAGAATGTAGGAGAGGTCCCGGTTGTTGGCTTTGACAAGGGGAGTTTCTCGGTATTTAAGGAAGATGATTAGAACAAGGCCTGTGGTTAGGAAGAAGAGGAGGGCAAAAGAGATCAGGATGATGCTCAGAAGTTCTTCATAAGACAGGAAGGTTATAACTTTGGGGATACATTGGACTCTGTCCTCATTTGGATATTTATCATCTGGGCACTTGGTGCATTTTTTAGTATCTGAGAAAGCAAAAAAGCAATATATCATTAATATTCTGTCCTTTTCTCTTGCAAGAAAAACCTCTGATATCTGATATCACAGGTATTTTCCAAGAAGTATTCCTTAACTATTTGATTAAAAAGAGCATAAGAAGGATATTTTTGTTCCTTAAAGAATGTAGCTAGGAATATGAAGTTGAGGAAAGTTCTAGGATGTTAATTATTTCCTGTGTAATGTGTAGAATCTTCATAGGAACCTACATTATTAGAGGTAAATAATGAATCACATAATCTTTTTAGGCAAACATCCTGAGTCCTGCCCCATGGCAGTTAATATCCTGGACTTGGAGGATACCTACAGTATCTTGTAACATCTGGAAACTATATGGAATTAAGGAGAAACTTCCTATCAGTGAGAGGAATTAGCCAGTGGGAAGAGCCGGCCTCCAGAAATTGTGGGTGCTTCAACACTGGAGGTTTTTAAGAAGAGACTGGACAGTCACTTGTCTGAAATGGTATAGGGTCTCCTGCTTGAACAGAGGGCTGGACTAGAAGACCTCCAAAGTTCCTTCTACACTATTCTGATTGATTGATTGGTTGGTTGATTGATCTATATGGCTGACAATTTGTGTAATGAGTTCCCCCCATAACTATCCACAGCGCCAGATTATGGCCCAGTGACACCTTCTCAGTGATCCTCAAGGGAGGCCAATAAACAATGAATTGCAAGGTCTTTCAGAAGGTGGACCTGAAACAATTCATCAAGTTTCCAAGATCTCAGATGTTCCTAGAAAGGTAAACTTAGCAGCACATATCCAAACTAAAAATCAGAAGAGATATTTCCTCCGCTGTTAGTAAAGCTTGCCCAGTCTGCCACCCCCTCCTCCCATCTCTTCCCAGCCCCTCCTTCCAAGCCTTTTTGATTTACTTCCGTTTAGATAAGAAATTGTGCAAGTTAAAAAAAACAACAACGAGGTGAGCTTCAATCTGTCTTTTAACTTGCACTTTCATGAAAAGGTTCTGGATGGATCCAATTCTACAAAGCCTCCCATTTTCTTCAGTGTGACCCACCTTCCTGAATGGAGAAGGTCCCCTCCGGACAAGGAACGCAGTCGTAGCAGCAAACTGGCTCTCCTTCTCGAGCCCTCTTGACAAATCCAGGATGACAACTTTCCACACACTTGGACTGAGGCAGGGACTGAGCAGAAGAAAAGGAATGCCAAAGAAAAGGTGTTAGGACTCTCCGTCCATGGAAAATGGAGGGAGAAATGGATGGAGACAAGGAGCCTCTGGTCTTCACTGAGGTAAATATGAAACCTCTGACTACTTCTAAACAGATGCAAGAAGTATAACAACTGGCAGATTCTTCCTTTAGTTCCTCCCTTTTGATTTCAAAATTTAACATTACAATAAAGTAGGTTTCTATTTAATGTAGTCTAAAGGGATGGAATTGAAAAATAGATTTAAATATGATGATATATTCTTATTAAAACTAATAATAAAATTTACTGTCAAAGTTTAGGAAATTTTATTCTATTAGGTTTTTTAATATGAAATTAAACTGTGATGAAGAAAGAAACCTCTGACCAGTAAGATCTTGAAAGGTTTCCAGAAAACATGGCAAAGCCACTCCACTTAGGTCCCGTCTGTTGAAGAACTTCCATGAGATGACACCACCTGGCATGGGAGGCCAACCACCCTGGAGTCTCTAGGCTTTGCCCACTTGAAATGGGACATTTGGAAAACTGAGAAAAGACACCAACATTTCTCTCACTTTATTGAGCAACTTTAGCTGTGAAAGAGCATCTTGGTTGATAATAAGTCTCTGTCTTTCAAAATACGCCAGAATCCCTCTCCTGGTATCCTCCTTGGGGAGAACCAAGAAGATTTTGATGCCCAGATCTGCTTTTATCTCTCCATTTTGGTCCAAGTACAGTTTCCTCTCAGAAATATTCCAAAATTCATTCTTCTCCAGAAAGGGATGAAACTAGAATGGGAACATCCAGGAATTTGAAAAACAGAGAACTTTGTTTCTTATCCCATATCGAATCTTTCTTCTACAATTTTCTCATCTCCAAATATGCTTAATTAGGATACAAATACTGCCATCATCTTCATAAGTGAACAAGAAAGTTTGAGAAAAATTTGTCAGTAATTTACTGACAAAATATAGAAAAAGTATATCATTGATACAATTGGTCAAATATAGGGAACATTCTAGAGCAGATGAAAATAAAATGAACAGAAAAAAAAGATGATTCATAAACTCTTTGAAAACAAGAGGTTGATTCCCAGAAAGCATGGGTTGATCAAGAAGAAAGTTGTCAGGCTAATCTTCTCCCTGGTCATCCTGATGGAAAACACCTCCAGATGTTCTAATTCTACTTGATTGCAATGCGACATTAACAAAATATTGCAAATCTGAAAGAACAAATCTCCCACCAACTCTTTTCTCAGCCTGAAAAGTTAGCCAGGATCCTTTCTGAGTTTCTTTCTCTCCCATTATGCAGCTGCAGGATTCTCCCCTCTTCTCTGATCCTTCCCTAGGCAGCCTCTCTTCCTCTCATCCCAAAAGTCACTCTCACACATCATTACACTTCCTTAAGAGATTATGGGAACTCTGGTGATATCACTGGATTTGAGTAAAGGACTCACAAAAAATTTTGTGATCTGATTAGAAACCTGAAGCCTGGATAATAAGTGGATAAAAACTCTCTTCAAAATGATACTGAAATAGTTTTTAACCCTTTTTAATGTTTCCTATGAAACTTGGAAGAATGCAAACATTGGAGAAGCTGAAAAAATTAGAATTATCACTTCAGAAAGATCCCCAAAACAGGGAAATCAGAAAGGAAATGGAGTTAACGAAACACAAAATTAATATATGAGAACATGAAGAAATGATAAGGAATATAAAATTGGCAAAACAAAACTATTTTGAATCGGCAAATAAACCAGGGAAATGGCTCGCCCACAAATTGAAAAAAGAAAAAGCTAAAAAATTGGTACAATATTTACGAGACGAGCAAGGAAATTTGCTCCATAGAATTGGGGGTGGGGGGGAATATTATTCAAAATTATTTTCAAATACTGTATAGTCAAGAAAACATTGAAGAAGAAAATATTATAAATTACCCACAGGAGAGGAACTTGCGAAGTATAACAGATGAAGATAGGGAAATGTTGAATGGGGAAATTACATTAAAAGAGTTAAGAGAAGTAATTAAAAAACAGAAAAATAACAAAACACCAGGGACAGATGGAATTCCGGTGGAAGTATATAAAAAATTTCAGGAAGTTTTGGAAGAAATTATGTTGTGTATATATATATATATATAAAGGTATTAGAGAAAGCCAAAATGCCAAATTCATGGATGGAGGCATATATAGCATTAATTCCAAAGGAAAGTACAGACAATCAATTCATTCAAAACTATAGGCCAATCTCACTGTTCAATGAAAGACTAAAAAAGATATGAAATAAAATAATTCATTGGGATCAAAATGGGTTTTTACCCAAACGAGAAATTAAGAACAATACAAGGATTATCATGAATATTTTAGAATACTATGAGGCTCATCCAGAAAAACAATTGGCAGTAATAATGATAGATGCACAAAAGGCGTTCAACAACTTGAATTTGCAGTTTTTAATTAATCAATTCATCGGGATGAAATTTGGGGAAAAATTTATAGAAATGATGAAGACAATTTATTCTAAGCAAACAGAAAAATGATGGTCAGTGGAGATCTTACAGAAAAAGTCGAGATAAACAAAGGGCTTAGACAAGGCTGTTCATTGTCCCCCCTCTTATTCATCCTTTCATGGGAAATATTATTGGCACAGGTAAGGGGAAATAAGGAAATAAAAGGGTTAAAAATTAAAAGAGGAGAATACAAAACAGGGGCCTTTGCAGATGACATGGCATTTATATTAGAGGACCCTTTGGAAACAGGAGAAAAACTCCTATTAGAAATAGAGAAATTGGGAATAGTAGCAGGCCTGAAAATAAATAAAAACAAAACAAAGATAATTACCAAGAATATCTATAGATATTATTACAGATGCCGGTATCGGAAAGCTGTAAAAATGTAACAAGGATGTTAAAGATATAAATGTTGAATAAAACTTAATTTAAAACAAAAACAAAAACAAAAAATGCCATGGTATCTACTCTTTGGAACCATTATTCCCTGAGTAATCGAATTGGCCAGATCTGTTGAGTTGGTTCCCCTCCTTCTCCTCTGGATTCCTCCTCCAAAGGATCTAAGATTGATGGATCCATATCGGGACCCCCGTACCTGCCACGGCTGCAGCCTTGGAGACCCCAAACTCTTTTCTCCCTCCTTCCTTCCGCTCCTCCATCTGGAGGAATAAGCGGCATTCAAGGCCTGGGACAGAGTCTTCATCAGACTGTAAAAGTGATAGTCATTTAGGATCCTTCCTCTGTTCTCTTTCTCCTGGGTCTCCAGTGGGGCTTCCTGGGTGCACCTTCTGCGGCCTTTGACAGAAAAGACGTTCTTTGAAAGAGAACAGTGGAAATAAGAATCTTGAAACTTTTCTTCCACAAAGAAATGGGGTTCAAGGGCAGAATCCTTTGGTATTTTTTTTAACCGATAACCAAAGTTCCAAATACTATGGATGTATTTGAGAAGTCTACGATTGTTCATTGGATACCATAGAAAATTTGTGAGGATCCAGACTTTCCCTTCAATGGGTCCTGGGAGACGCATAAACGTTAAATGGAAAGGAAGAATTCTCTCCCAAATGGACTCAAGTTCCATGAAGTGAACAAAGACGTTGACTTGTCTCCACTTAGAGAGGGAATCCCTGAGGGCTGTTGTGTATCCAGTTGTTGAGAACAGTTGTGATAGAACCACACAAATTCCACTCCTGACAAGCATAGGAGGAAAAATCCTCATGAAATTCTCTCCATTTTCTGTGTCTGAAGCAAAGAGGCCAATCAGGGTCCATCTAAAATGGAGGAGCAGGGGGACAATTGCTGGGTACTGGATCCCTTCTTTGGGGAGAATTTGGTGGAAAAAGGGGAATTTCCTTTTATCACTCAGAGCCTCTGAAACAATTGAATGACTGATCTGAAAAAGCAATGAAGAATCCTAAAATATTTGGGGTCAGATCAAGTCCAAAATATTAGATTTTAATAAATACAACCTAATTCTCATGAATGTATTAGAATGGTTTGTTAATCAGACATTGTTTAAAATATTAAAGACAGAATATTAGCAAGACTGTATCATAATAATGGAAAATAATAAGCAAATTAAAAAACAATAAAAATGTAAATCATATTACTGTATCACCCCTACAATTTACCACAATTAGATTAACATGTGCAGATGCCAACTGGGGTATTCTATTCCAACAAAGGGCCGATTATAATTTTTGAGGATTGCTGCATCTTTTTTTTCTTCTATATCCCAGAAATTTGTTAACTTCTTTCTCCAGTTATACAAGAAACAGGCAGACCTCAAAGCCTAATAAGATTTGTCAGTTGCATAATCCAAGTTTGGTCTTTCATTGAAGTTTTGTCTGTTCCAGCAGCCACAATTTTCAGAGTCTGTCATTTTCCATAGATTAAATTTTATGCTAATAATGCCCATTTTTTCTGAATTTAGACAAAGCAGAAGTTGTGTAAATTCCCAAATCAGCTCTGAGAACAGCAGCTGGAGACCCCAAGATCCTCCTCAGAGGCTGAGATTGGGTTGGTTCTGCAGGTGGTTTCTCCGTGAAACAATCCTAGTCTATACAATCCAATGTGTAAGTAAGATAAAATCACATTATCTGTGTAAATCAGTGTTTTCCAATAGGAATTTAGCAGGCTAAACATGTGTACCTATAACAGAACTTATAACAAAATAAAAGGGTGGGAAGGGACCTTGGAGGTCCTCTAGTCTGACCCCCTGTTCAAGCAATAAACCAGGCATAATAGCAGGAACTGTGAGAGGATCCTGGAGTCTTAGTGGACAACCAATTAAATATGAGTCAAGAGTGCAGCAGCAGCCAAAAAAGCCAATGCAATGCTAAATCGCATTAACAGAGGGATACAATCCAGATCAAGAGAGGAACTAATACCACCCTATAAAGCCTTAGTAACACCTAGAATCCTGCATCCAGTTTTGGTCACCACACTATAAAAAAGATGTTGAGACTCTAGAAAAAGTGCAGAGAAGAGCAACCAAGAGGATTAGGGGACTGGAGCAGGGACGGGTTCTAAATTTTTTTACTATCGGTTCTATGGGCGTGGCTTATTTTGTGGGCCTGGCTTAGAGGTCATGTGACCAGGTAGGCGTGGCTAGCTGGTCATGTGACCGGGTGGCCATGGCTATGTCTATAGGGAGTACTCAGAGGGCTGAAAAAAGTCATTTCTGACAGGTCCTCGCACTTTTGACTGGTCCTCACACTTATGACCATCCTCACATTCATGCCCGTGCAGCATTCTTAACAACCATGTCACTCATTTCACAACTGCTTCTCTTCACCATGGTGACAAGATAGGGCGAAAAACGTACAATGTGAGGACAGTCGTAAGTTCGAGGACTTGTCAAAAGTGCGAGGACCAGTCATAAATAACTTTTTCAGCCCTCTGAGTAATCCATATGCACAAAAGGATACAGCAATAGAGAGGGATGAAGGAAGGAAAAGAGAGATGGAAGAAGGAAGGAGAGAGAGGGAAAGAAGAGAAGGGAGGAAGGAAGGGAAGGGAAATTAGAGTAGGAGTGAGGGTAAGAGAGGGAGGAAGAGAGGAGGAGAAGGAGAAACGAAGAGGAAGTAGGGAGGAGAAGAAGGGGAGAAGAGAAAGTAAGAAGGAAAGAAAAGAGAGAGGTGATAGGTTTGAGGAGAAAGATTGCTGCACAATAAAAAAGATGAAAGGGAAGAAAGGCAACCCCAAACAAATATATATTAAGATAAAGAATGAATTGTTAAACTTTAAAGAATAAAAGAGAACAAATATGAATAAATAGCAATAATTAGAAACACACATACAAACATACAATGTATTTTCTTTGAACAGAGTATTTGGCCGGTTCACAAATTTAAACAGTGTTTAGTCATTTCAATTAAATTTACAATTTCTATATTTCCTTTTTGCCATATTTATTCCTCATCTATTTTTTTAAAAAACCAATATTACCAATCATCCTCATCTCTAATCTTAATCAAATTCAATTTTTCCCTTTTATTCTATATTATACCCATTCCCATTGGCTTCTATTTTTATATCCATCCTCACATTGGTTAATTATGTAATATTACAGTTCTTTAATACAAATTCAACATTTTAATATAAATCAATTAGTTAAATAACAATCTTTTTTGTATATTAATCAATATGAACATGAATATTCCAATTATTTCCATGCAATCCAATTTCTTACAAATCAATTAATTATATTTACCAATAATAATAAACCAAATAATTCCCCCCATATGTTCCTCCAAACCACAACTTAACCATTTCTGCTTTCAACACAATATACAATTAATAGCATCTCAATTATTACAATTCCCTAGTTAAATAGAGCTTTTTTTCTTTTGTGTTTTAAAATCTTGAACTCTCCTCTTTTGCCCTAAATTTCCCGTTGTTCACACCTACCTTTTTTGGTGAGGAAAAAGAAAAGAAATCTGCCTCTGCCTAATTTTCCAACGTAACAGCCAACACCAACACTTATGATTTGCATAAGGAGAAAAAAAAATCTGCTCCAGCAATTTAGCTCTTGGTGGCAAGCAGCTGAGCCCTGCGCAAAACAGCTGAGAGCAAATCAGCTGAGAGCTGGGAGGCGATCTAATGAACAGGCTAATTAGCCTATGCTGAAGCTGAAAGGAGTTTTTTCTTGTTGTTTGCTTGCAAGGAGGTAACTGCTGTGAGGCACAGGCCAAAGGGTGGGGGCCACCCTCCTTGCCACTTAGAGCCCCTCTGCTGTCCCCTTTTGCCCGTAGCGCCCCCCTGCTGCCCCCCTTGCCACTTATCGCCCTACTAAGGCATGGTATCCCCCACTTTGGGAACCACTGGCTTAACTACTTTACTACGGTTCTACCGAAGTAGAATCCCACCACTGGGTCTACCCATTTATTTTTGCAGACACCGGTCTACTCATTTGTTTTCTTTTAACACTGATCAGCTGTAGGGTGGCCCTTTGAAGCCCCATGGCAAGAGTTTAAACATTTTTTTTTCTCTCTAGCCATCAGCTGGGACTCAGGAGGCAGCAATAGATTGGGAATGGGGCCAAATAAAAGGTAAGAATAATGCGGGGGGTGGATGGGGGTGGGTGGTCGGGAGGACCAGGGGAGAAGGGAGAAGGGAGGAGCAGTGAAGAGAAGGACCAGGGGAGACATGATAGCAGTCTTCCAATATTTGAGGGGCTGCCACAGAGAAGAAAGGGTCAAGCTATTTTCTAAAGCACCTGGAGGCCAGACGAGGAATAATGGATGGAGACTGAATAAGGAGAGATTCAACCTGGAAATGAGGAGAAATTTTCTGACAGTGAGAACAATCAACCCATGGAACAGAAGTTGCCTTCAGAAGTTGTGGGAGCTTCATCACTGGAAGCTTTCAAGGAGAGACTGGACTGCCATCTGCCAGAAATGGTGTAGGGTCTGCTTGGACTAGATGACCTCCAAGGTCCCTTCCAACTCTGTTCATCTGTATCTATCTATACTATTCCAGACAAGTGGCTGTCCAGCCTCTTCTTAAAAGCCTCCAGTGATGGACCACCCACAATTTCTGAAGGGGAGACGTTCCATTCCTCACCATTAGGAAATTTCTCCTTAGTTCTAGGTTGTTTCTCTCCTTGATTTAGTTTCCCTCCTTTGTTTCTTGTCTTGCTTTCTAGTACTTTGGAAAATTGGTTGACCTCTTCTTCTTTGGGGAAGCCCCTCAAACTTTGGTACATTGCAAAAGAGAAATTCACATCCGGTTATATTATAAATTAAGAAATCAAATTGAAACAGATTTGGAAAAATGGAAAAATTTACAACTATCTTTAATGAGGAGAATAGCATTAATCAAAATGAATGTATTGCCAAGACTGTTGTTTCTTTTTCAAACAATTCCGATAAAGTTGGAGAAAAAATACTTTGAAAGTGTGAATAAATTGATGGAAATACATATGGCAAGGGAAAAAAGTGAAAATTAACCTTAAATTGCTTCAAGACTCCAGGTTTAGAGGAGGATTTGGTCTACCAACATGGATTAAAGAATGGATCGTATTGAGAAATACAAAACTACTGACTTTGGATGGACATGACCTACAACTAGGATGGCATGCTTTCCTATGGTATGGAAAAAATCGGATTCACGGATATTTCCAGAGACATTGTGTAAGGAATGGCTTGTTGGTAGTATGGGAAAGAGTGAAAGAAAAACATTATATGGAAGTACCAATGTGGCTTTCAAGAATAGAAGCGTTGACACATGCAAATATGATTAACATGGACAAGATTGTAAGATATAAAGACCTTTTAACAGAGAAGGGAGAATTAAAACAGAAACAAGACTTAGAAAAACAAGGGATTGAGACTGACTGGTATACACGGCTGCAGATACAATCAAGATATGATAAAGACTTGAAACAATATGGTTTTAATTTGGGGAAATCAGAGTTGGATCAGATAATGATTAGAAAGGATGAAAAAATGATTAAAAGACTGTATAATTATTTGTTGCAAATTAGATTGGAAGATGAAGAGGTAAAAGAGACAATGATAACATTGGAGAAAAATTTTGGATATGCAATAGAATTAGAGAAATGGCAACAACTATGGGAAAGGAATTATAAATTGACAATGGCAACTGCATATAAAGAAAATCTATATAAACTGTTTTATAGGTGGCATATGCCAGCAGAAAGATTAGCAAAGTTGTTTAAGAATAAATCAGCCAAACGGTGGAAATGTTTGCATTTGCCAATATCATACTATCATATGTGGTGGTCATGTTTAGAAGCAAAAAATTATTGGTTTAGAATACAGAAATGGTTGGAAGAAATATTACATAAATCTATAGAATTAAAACCAGAGGTTTTTTTATTGGGTATTCTCCCAAAGAGATATAGTAAAGAAGATGTGTATTTAACTATACATATAATAACAGCAGCAAGAATTGTTTGCACAAAATTGGAAGACAGAAAAAATTCCGTCAGAAGGTGAAGTAATAAAAAAGATTTTTGACTGTGCGGAAATGAATAGATTAAGAATAAGAGATAAAGAGGAATCAGTGTATTTCAAGACACGGGGAAGATTTTATATACCGTTAGAAAAAAAATATGAAGGTAAGAGGATAGACAAATGATTTAGTTAATAGAAAGTTGAACGAGGGAGAGGATGAAAAAGAAATAGAAACCGAGATGACACCAGAGTAAATGAAAAAGGGGGATGGGAGGGGGGAAAGAAAGAAGATAGTAAGAATAAGAGTACAATTATGATGATAAATACTGATAGAATAAATCTGAAAAGAAATTGAAAGAAAGTATATACTATTAGAACAGGAGTTGTTCAGATACCAAAGAAGGAGAATATTCCACAGGAAAGAAGATAGAAAGGAGAGAGGAGGAAGGGCAGGAAGAGGAGAGGGAGGGAGAGGAATGAAAGAAAGGAAAAAGGAGAGGAAGGAAGGGTAGGGGAGAGGAGTAGGAGACAAGGTGAATAGGGGGGAAAGAAGAGAGGGGTGGGGGAAAGGAAGGGGAAGTAGGATAAGGTAGGAGAGGAGGGAAGAGAAAAGTAGGAGAGGAGGGGAGGGAAGGGAAAGAGGAGAAGAAGAAGGGCTGAGGGAAGAAAGGGTAGAAGAGCAACTCCGAATGTAATTAAAATGCCTTATTTTAATGCTTTCTTTAAGGAAAATATGTATATGTAGGATTAATTATGTATAAGAAAATGTACATTTTATATTATGTGTATAAGAAATAAAACTGAAAAACTTTTCCAAATTTTTTTTTGGTCCATTGCTATTATTTCACCCCAGTCCTTTTCACTACACTAGATATACCCAGTTCTTGCAGCTGTTCCTCATAAGTTTTAGTCTCCAGGCCCTTAATCATCTTAGTTCCTCTTTTCTGCACTCTTTCCAGAGTCTCTCCATCTTTTTTATAATATGATGGCCAAAACTGGATGCACTATTCCAAGTGTGGTCTTGACAAGGCATTATAAACCCATACCAATACTTCATGTGATCTTGATTTTATCCCTCTGTTAACGCAGCCTAGGACTGAATTAGCTTTTTTGGCTGCTGCCACATGTAGGGATGGAAGAATTAATTCAGGCAGAATGCAGCAAACTGCTTCCGTTTCTGGTGTCATGGATCTTCTTCCTGGATGATCTCATTCAGGCTCTGGTCTGTGTTATCTGACCTTCCTTCTGAGTGGGGGAACAGGGAGGAGGATTTTCCAATTAGAACGCTGTTGCTGTCCTGCCTTTTATCTGCCTGTGTAAAACTGTATAAAAAATAAAGCTCTCTGCAAGAGCGGGAGAGGCATCTTTGATCAGAGCAAATGCCTGGCCTCTGATTTTCTACAGCCACATATTGCTGGCTCATATTTAAGTGATTGTCCAGTAGGACTCCAAGATCCTCTCACAGTTACTGCTATGGAGCCAGGTTTCACCTCATCTGTAAGTTTACATTTGGTTTTTCTAGCCTAAGTGTAAAACATTACAATGAATTTCATTTAGTTAAATAAGCCCAGGATTCAAGTCTATCTAGATCTATCTGGATCTTCAGCCTATTTTGATGTTGGCCATTCCTGCCACTTTAGTGTCATGTGCAAATTTGTTGATTTCCCCATTTCTCCCCTCATCCAAATCATTCATGAAGGTGTTGAAGAGAACTGGGCCTAAAATGGAACCTTGGGGTCCCCCACTGCTTGTTTCCCTCCATGCAGACGTAGTTCCATTGAGGACCACAGGCTGAGCCCATCTGGGGGTGATGCTGTCTATCCCACATATTTTCAGCTTCCCGAGAAATAGGTTGTGGTTTCTTTGTCAAAGCCTTTCTGAAATCCAAGTACTGTATACTACATGCACAGCATTTCACTGGTCCACTAATTTAGTCAGTTTTGTCAAAAAACAAAATAACATTTATTTATGATCCCTTTTTTGATCCTGCATTAGTCCTAGTAAGTCATTCATATCCATACTGAATAACAAGGGTTCAAATATGCATCTTTCTCTTCCCCCTTGGGAAGCATAGATCCTTCTTCTCATGGCTCCATTGAGCCCAAACCTCAATTTTCTGTTTATTGAGTCAAATGCTGTACTAACATCTAGAAAGCAGCAAAGCTTGTTCTACCTCACTGATAATAGATTAGATATTTCAAGATAAGTTGGTTGCAAATATTAGATTATTAACTTATGCATTATTTCTTACAAAATCTATGTGGCATTTAACTCTACCTAAAACCTTCTGCAAGAATGATTTTTTCTCAAGTTTAACTAAGAGGATCATGGCATAAATTTTAGCCACAATCTGCTAGTCTATTTGGCCTATAATTGCTAGAGTAATTTTTATTCTACTTTTTAGATGGATAAAATGCTACTATTCCTGACTTCAATCCAACTGGATAGGGCAGGCCTTATTTATCTGTGAAAATGAAGATGCCAATAGAGGCCCCAACAACCAGGAATATTTTTGATCAGTTAAATAGTTGTTAGAATATCTTCTCCAGGGAATGTATTGCTTGCATTTCAGGCTTTTATGATTAATCTCAACATGAACATAATGGGGTAAAATATTGATGTTTTTGCTAATATGGAGAAAAGCAGCTCTTGAATTCCATGGAGAAGACATGATTGCATCTATTGCTCACCCACCACCACCCACCCCTCATTTTAGCAGAGAGAAAAAAACACATACAAACCTGTGGGACTTTGTAGGTGCCTCCTAATGTTGACATCTGGATGGAGATGTCCCTATAAGCTCCATCAAGAAGAGCCAGGAGGTTCTCCTTCCTTCCACAGCCGTAGTTGGGGACATTGGCTTCTCCAGTGGAGAGAATGTCCAGCAAGGCATCTGAAGTGTGGAAAGTGCTCAAATAGTTGTTATGGATCTTGTAGCCAAGTGTGAGATTGTGCAAGAGATGGGAATTCTTGTTGGCCAGTTGAATGTTGAAAATGTATCGTAAGCAATAAAAAAAATCATAAGAAGTCCTATTGAAAAAAAAATATTATAATCAACAGCCACAAGAAATATTTTTGTTATATATAATATATATAATCCTCCAGAAGCCTACTGAGCCTTAAACCAACATTGATCCAAAAGCAATAATCAGTTACACAAATATGGGAATGGGCTGAGGTAAAGCAGCTACAACTGATTCCACCACTACTTTAAGTAAGAGCCTGACTAGCGTAGGGGAGTAATGCCTCCTTCAAAGGCAGCATTTAAGATCCAGCTGCTGCAATTACTTGCAAGTTCAATCCCAGGCAGGCTCAAGGTCGACTCAGCCTTCCATCCTTTATAAGGTGGGTAAATTGAAGACCCAGTTTGTTGGGGGCAATAAGCTGACTTTGTATAAATATAAATATACAAAAGTGTAAAGGCTATTGCTTAACGCATTGTAAGCCACCCTGAGTCTCCGGAGAAGACTCAAATTTAAATCAAATTTTAAAAAAAATAAAAAAAACTCATTATTCAAGTGATAAATTAAGGATTGAACAGATGGAGGAAAATAATCTGCAGCACTTTCACCTTTTCTTCAGACCCCTTTTTGAGTCTCTTTCACAAAATCAGACCAAAGAGAGAAGCCATGGAAATCAAAATCATTCAGGAAATTAGATATATTTCCCAATATAGGAATAAATGGGAAAAAATAGAAAAGAAGGAGAGTGTTAGAATGGAGGGAGTGCAACTCCATCACCCTGAATGACTTACGGATTACGGAAAGCAAGCTGAATGGAAGGAGCCACATTGAAAAGCAACTTTGTATGCAATCTTTCCTTCCCACTGGTGACTATACTGATGAGATGGTCTCCTGGGCTGTAAAAGCTCCATGGTGGTTTTCCATCCTGGTGCCCCAAACTCAGCGGGCATTTCATTCTCAGCTTCCCAGAGACTGGATGGGACACCAGCAGCATCAGAAGCAGAAGCAGGAGGTCCATCATTCATGGGGTGAATCAATCAATCCCTTTCCTGTTTCTAAAGAAGAAGCAGAAGAATTCAAAGGACTCTCACAATTTGGAATATGATCCTGTTGCTTTCCTTCTTCAAACACAGAGAAACACTCAGCTTCATCTGGAAAGGAGAGAGACGTACATTCAAGAGCACAGACTCTGCCTGTCCCCAAACTCCCTATTTCTCTGCCCAAAGTCTCCCCTGGAGGATTCGGCCAAAGAGCAGAGCTGAAACTTTTATCATAATTCTCCCTCTCAGGAGGGATCCCTGGATAATTGAACTAGTTCTTGCAGTCTAAGATTGTTGGGTAATTCTCTGGAGGGAAATGAAAGGGAAATAATCTTCATGTGATTCAAAATAATAGGAGCAGAGATTGAATTAAATCGGTCATCTAGAATTGAGACGTTTTGGAGCTCATGCTTCAAACTGGCCCCAGAGAGAGTACCCGGCACCTGTGGCTGAAGAAATGTGACATTTCCCCCCAAAAGACTTGGAGTTAAGAGTGAGGCTCATCTAAAGGCTAGATTCACTTTAGCAGCCCTTAAGACAGCTATGGGGACCCAATCCATAACAGACTGTCTACCTGGGAAGATCCAGGCCTCTTGGGTAAAAAGGCAAAATGGGATCTTTTGGCTCTCTGGAGACAACTGGATCCCCCCCACTGGATCCCGTCTAAAAGAGGGTCCTGTGATTTGGGGCTCAGCTCCATTAGGCTGTTAGAAATGGTGTCTGCATTTAAAAACCCAGGCAGAGAATTTCTCCCCTTTCTCTGCCCTTAAAAACCATCAAACGAGACTTTGGCCCCCAGAAAAAAAGGTCTGGACCTGAGCAGCAAAAACAGAGGGAGCTGACAAAGAGATGTTGCCACAACAACAACACACACACACACACACACAGCATCTCAACACAAAGGGAATCGAACTGGAGGCTGAGCAAGAGCTGCATCAGTGAGTCTTGCTCAATCCTCTAGTTTAGTTGAGCTTCCATAGGAAGAGGCAGTCTACCACAAAAGAGCCAGGCCCTCTGGGCCAAAAGGGGAGAAATTAGGAGCTTTGGGGGCCTGTCCGTAGTTTCCCAGAGGCCTTGGGCTGGCCTTGGGGTGAGGAGAAAAGGTGGAGGAGGGGAGCTTGGATAGGATCCCAAGGGAGGCCTCTCATCTCCTTGGGATTCTACTGGCTGGATGATGTCATCCCTCCAGCTCAACTGTCAGCTAGCTGTCAATCATCTGAGAGAAGATGGCTTTCCTAGTCTTCTGGGCTCTTCCCAATTGTGTAGCCAACTTCTCAGAGGTTGGGAAATTCCAGGGGTGGGAACAGCCGTTTCTTCTCTTCTGAGGAAAGGGAAACTGTCCACAAGGGTTTTTTCGGGAGTGTCAGCCTCCGCTTTTTCATTGCTCGCTTGCTCGGCTGCCATTGTAACGGGGGGAGGGGGGGCTGTTGCAATGCCTGGGAGGGGGGAAGGGAGCTGGTGGAGGAGAGAAGAGAAAGTTTTCTTTGAAGCTGATAACTACTCAAGCTCAACCGTCGTGGCAGAGCAGGAGGATGGCACCATCGGGCGCTGCACCCCACATGAACCCTGGGGGGAATGTGGATTGGATCATCCTGGCTGGACGGTTGGGGGAGGGGTTTTAGGGATGTTTTCCATGTGTAATTTTCACGCCTTTTGCTTTTCTCTGGTTGCATTCAGTCCATACTCAGTAAAAGCCCCTTTCTCTATGAAAAGGGAGTCGGGGTTTTTCTTTCCTGAGTATTGAAAGGAGTTTTATCTTTAATCCTTTATTGGCACTAAGAGCCTGGTTTGATGACTTTCCATGTGATTAGGATCACACAGCATCTTTAACCAGTGGTGGGATTCAAATCTTTTAACAATCGGTTCTGTGGGTGTGGCTTATTTGGGGGGCTTGGCTTGGTGGTCATGTGACCAGGTGGGTGTAGCTAGCTGGTCATGTGACTGGGTGGGCATGGCTATGTGCATAGAGACTACTCAGAGGGCTGAAAAAAAGTGATTTCTTACTGGTCCTCGCACTATTGACCGGTCCTCGTACTTACGACTATCCACACATTTATGCCCATTGAGCATTCTTAACAACTTTGCCACTCATTTCACAATCGGGGTGCTTCCCTTCACCACAGTGACAAGATAGGGCGCAAAATGTAAAATGTGAGGACACTTGTAAGTGTCAATTTCTCAGCCTCCCTGGCCTCCTGTGAGCTCAGCCGAGTGATGTCTGGAGTATCCAGGAACTGAGGGGGAATTTGGCTTTGCAGAGTGAGAGGGACCCTCTGTGTGGAAGAATGGAGACTGACCCAGAGGCTCTGTGCAAACTCCCTTTTCCCTTTGTCTGAATGAAGGAATTCAGCTGATCCCAGGCAGGGAGGGAAGTGGATGATGGGGCTCCAGCAGCCTCTGAGTGGGGAAGGAATCTTTCCCAAAGAAACAGAGAAACCTGCTGTGTCTCAGGGCTGGGAGGAGGTCCAATGCCCCCACTGGTGCCCGCAAAGGTTGCAAAAAAACAGAGTGAGTGAAATTGGAAGGGATGATTTTTAAAAACCGTCTTCCTCCTTGTGAGAAGAGAAACTCCTATATCTGCACAAGGCTAGGACAGAGTCCATGCAAACAGAAGCAGGAAAGATAGTTTTTATTTTTGTTAGATTTTTCCCCATTGTTTTATTATTCTTACAAATAACTAAAGGAGGTGAACATGTCCAACTTTTCTTCTTCCTTCTCTTTTCCCCACAACAATCACCCTGTGAGGTGGGCTTGTCTGAAAGAGAGTGTCTGTCCCAAGGATGTCAATGTTAAGGCAGGGCGAATTTTGGGCAAAGGCCCTGCTGGTCCCTATTTCCGCCTGTCTTCCAGCAGAACCCCAAGTCTCTCCCCCCCCCCCCTGGGTCTTTCTGGGGTAGAGCAGCCCCATCCGAGAGCAAAGGAGAGAAACTCCTGGACACAGAGAGCCCCTCCCCCCATCACAGCCCCTCCCTCTTGCCAGGGTTCAGTTGAGACTCACTGCCTGTAGGGGGCAGCATAGAGTCTGGCCCTGAAGTCCTAGCTGGGCCCTGGGAATGGAAATCGGGGCCTCCAGGTGATTGGCTCAAAGCCCCACCCACCTTTGATGCCTAAGGCGGAACTAGAACTCAAAGTCACTTACTGATTGGTTCAAAGTCACTAAAGCCCCACCTTTTCTTGATAGGTTGCAAGATAGGTTGGCCACTGCCTTCTCCTCAACCTACCCCTGGCATTTCCTGGTGGTCTCCCAACCCTGCTTAAATCCAGCCCTGCTTAAGCTTTTCCAAATCATCCTACAGACAGTCCTCGACTTATGACCAGAACTGGGACCAGAAATGCCATTCCTAAGCTAGGTTGCTAAGTGAATGTTTATTGCCACAATTGTTAAGCGAATCACTGGGGTTGTTGAGTGAATCCTGCAGTCATGAAACAAACCCCGTTTTGCCCACTGACTTTACTGCAGGGATGAAATGCTCCCGGTTCGGACCGGCTCTGGCGAGTAGGTAGCGATGGCGGCGGGCAGTTCGGAGAACCGGTAGCAAAAATCCCTGCCCCCACCCCCATACCCAGCTGAGCCTTTTTTTCCTTTTAAGTGGCTGTGACGAGCCAAAATCTGATGATCCGATCAGGCAACTCAGCTGGGATCGCCAGAGCCTTTTGAAAGCCTTTTTTACATGGGTTTAAATGTAAAAAATGGTTATAAAAGTAAAAAAAAAATTTGGCCCGCCCACCCAATCACATTACCCCCCCTCCCCCCCCAAGCCACGCCCACAGAACCGGTAGTAACAAATGTTAGATTTCACCCCTGCTTTAACCTGCGTGTGGGTCCCTCGTTGGAGCCTTTGATTGAAAATGGTACAATTCCAGATGGATATTTACATAGCCAACAATCCTGGGTCTCCCAAGATAAGAAAAAGAACAAAGATGGGGGGAAATTTCTAACAATGGAATACAACTGTAACCTTCAAATTGTAGGCCAGTATTCGGGGGTTAGAAGGTACCCCATAACCTTTTGTGGCCCTAAGGCATGTCGCTCTATGGATTATTTTTGTGCTTCTCACATCTTAGTCTCAGGGGCAACTTCGGTCTTGATGCTACCAAGGCCAGAAAGGATCATTTTCCTTTTTTAAATTTGATTTATATGCCGCCCTTCTCCGGAGACTCAGGGCGACTTACAATGCATTAAGCAAAAGCCTTCACACTTTTGTATATTTATACAAAGTCAGCTTATTGCCCCCACAGTCTTGGTCCTCATTTGACCTACCTTAGAAAGGATGGAAGTCTGAGTCAACCTTGAGCCTGGTGAGATTTGAACTTGCAGTAATTGCAGGCAGCTGAATGTTAATAAAAGGCTTTAGTCTGCTGTGCCACCAGGCCCAATGATCTTGAAACTTTCTTTCCACAAAGAAATGGGGTTCAAAGGAAGAATCTCCCTTGTTTATGTGGAACGGGGGAAGTTGAAACAATGTCCCATGTGATTTTTGATTGCCCCCAATTCTCAGATTTGAGGGAACATCAGCTGGGCAGGCTCTTTTATACCAGCACCCCTCAGTCTTAAGAGCGCTTCTTGCAACACTGACTGTTAGGTTCTGACTTGCAGCTGGGGAAATGGATTGCCAAATTTGCGGTAAAGTTGATGGAAAAAAGGACAAAGTTGGTGCAGCGAATGTGGTAGATTGTAGGAAAGATCATTTGATTTAATAATGGAATTTTAATACTCGTTTGAAGACTGATTGGGTAGATGCAGGGGTGACATTATAATATAATTTTAATCATATTTAATTTGTATCTCAAATGATTGTATTTTATTCCGATTTCATTTTAGATCGTATTTTATTTTAATTTCATTTTAAATCGTGCGTTGTTCCAATTTAATTTAAATTGTTTTACCAAACTTTTGTAATGATTTGTTTTTGGAACTCTGCACTTTGAAATGGCCCCAGGCCTAATCAATCAATCAATAAATAAAAATATTGCAGCCCTTGTTATTCAGTCTGGATATTAATGCCTTACCAGGACTAAGAAAGGATTCTAATGCATGTCCAAAGTGCTAAATTATTTATTTATTGAGCAGATGGGAAAGGTATAATTAGCCAGGAGACTACAATGTTAGTACATACTATTTGTTTCACCACTGAGGAGTGCTAGTCCGTTTCGTTTGTGCTCCTGAGCTTCTCCAGGGTGCACCAGAAGGATGAACTAGCTCTGCACCAGAAAGACGAGAGGCGTCCTGTGGCATCATCCAGGTTATCAGCCCTGGATCCATTTTGAATCTTCAGGGCTGCCACAGTAGAGAGGCCTGCGATGGGAATCGGGAGGGAGAAAGGGGGTGAAGCCAGAGAATAGTCACAACCACATTCCTTTCTCGTGGGACTAAGGACACTTGCTAACACCTGGGCAAGCGATCCTGAACTCGGGGTGACTTGGGGATCAGGACCCTGATTGGTACATGTGAGGGCTTGACAGTGGACAGGGGCAGGGATTGAGTTTAGTATAGGGGTTGGGAAAACGCAGGAATTCAGATTCTGGTTTTCCCAGATCTGCCAATATGACTTCTCTAATAAAGGAACTTGTTAAGTATTGAATCAATGAATGCAGGAACCAATCAGGAGCGAGTAGCTGGAGCGGGAAAATTAAAGGCGCGTCAGTGGCTGAAGCCGCGGACAGCTCCGTTTAAAAGGGGCTCCTGCGGCTTGCATTGCCATTGCTGTACTGGAGCCGAATGAAGCTGTTTAAACTGCCGAACGTGTCCTGCCTCCTCTGTCTGCAATCACTACTCACCACTGGCGACGAAGGTGGGATCTCAGAAGGACAATAGGACACAAGGCTGCTGAAACCTCCAGGTGGCAATCAACGGCCATCGAAAATACAACGGCCAGCACAAGATGTCTTCAATAATTCCACCTACACAGTTCAACCCAGCAGGAGAAGACTGGGAATCGTACATGGTGTGATTCCACATGTTCCTGGAAGCAAACAACTTGCTGAGCCTGTCGGAACAGAGGAAAAGGACGCTATTCCTCTTGCACTGTGGAGCCGCTGTTTTTAACATGGTGAAAACTTTAGCCTGTCCGGCAGAACTGAGAACTATGACCTGGCCGACACTCCAGGGCATCCTGAAAGCCCACTACGCACCCCAAGCCTCATCCCTTCTGAGACGGCACGAGTTCTACAGGAGAGACCAAAGGGAGGGAGAATCAATAAGCGAAGTTGTGGCAAATTTACGCGAAATAGCCACCGCTTGTGAATCCTCCAACATGGACGAGGCAATGAGAGATCGGTTGGTCTTGGGACTGAGGGATCTCACCCTACAAAGCCGACTACTTGCTAAGCCCAGGATAACTTTCCAAGAGGCTATGGAAGAAGCGCTGCAACCGAAGCATCCCAAAAGTCCGCAGCCGCAATGAAAAAAATGAATAAAGGGCCGCAAGGGAAGGAAGAATCCTCAATCCACTATGAGGATGTAGGAAGTGATGCTGGGGAAGATAGTTCAATAACAAGACAATTGACTTCTGCTGTCCTTCCACGTGGCCTCTTGTCTCCAGAGATTGCTGGGAAGCTCACCCAGAGTTATGGAGTTTGGGGCCACTTGAAGTCAATGCCATTGAACTCTCCTCTTGCCTGTCTTCTAATGCCAAGGAGGCCATCAGTGCCCTTCAACTCTGCCCAATGTTAAGAGTGGGGCCTGTTCGGAATTCTGTTTTATATCAGAATCCCATATATCAATCCTCATTGCAGCTGACTTTAAAATTGCTTGTGCCTGATGTGAAATTTCATTTCCCATCCTTTTCTAGCAATATTAAATTTTGGATAACATCTCATTAAGAAGCAGGAAAGTAACAACTTGTGGAGAATATTGTTGAATAGATAGGCAGAAAATTATAAAGTGGACGGAAGTTTTTATTTTTATTTTTTCTTGTCATTTCCAGGTTCATATAATGCACTAAGATTCTTTATATTTTGACCTTTCTTAGTTTATTAAGTTCCCCCGGCCCCTGGCCCCTCCCCCTTCCCCTCCCCCTCCCCCTGTCCCCACTTTTCTTTTATGTATTCTGAGAGCTTCTGCACCAAAGACAAATTCCTTCGGTCTCCAATCACACTTGGCCAATAAAAAAAAAATTCTATTCTATTCCAGGCTGAGTCCGGCTGCCTTTTCCTCCAGTGCAGCCCCAGATCCCCCTTGGGAGACTGAGCCCTGCATGGCTTCTGCCCCACAGGAGCCTCTCCTGGAAAGACACGGAGCCCAAGCGATGCTGGAGAAACCCCCGGGGGCTGCGTCCCCCCAACATCCAACCCTGGGACCCATAAACCAGGTTCATCTCTTCCCAGTGTGGGAAGCCCCCCCCCCCCCCCGAAGCATGGAAAGAAGTGGCAGTGGAACATGGGATATGGTCTCTCCCGTTTCCAGGACTCAGAAAATGGAACCTGGAGGGAGATTTTGCTCTGCTTTCCTTCCCCAACACGAGGCTCCCCAGCTTCCTCCTCCCAAGAGGGGCTCCACACTCATCCAGGCAGAGTCCTGTCTGGCATCCCTGCAAGAGCCCCTTGCCTGGCCTGGGCATGGGAAAGGGAGGCAGGGGAACATGGGATATGGGCTTCCTCATTCCCTGGTCTCAGAGAACGGAAGTTTGAAGGGGATTTTGCATAACAGCTTTCCATATCCCTCCCTCCCTCCCTCCCTTCCATGGATGAGTTGCTTCCTTTATTTCTCCATCTCTTTTCACTTGCTTTTCTCTCACTTCTCCCACCCTCTGTTTGTCTGTGCATGTGGGGTTTTTTTTCCAACTATGCAAAGTTTTGATAAGTAGTTTTTCACTATTTTTTCATTTAGTTGTTGGAGTCAGGCCACACTATTGCGTCAGCCCTTTTGTCATTGAGCATCAACTTTCAAAATAAAGTAAAGTTTTACTCCAACTCAACAAGCAGCCATTTGAGATCCGTGACATGCTTGGGCATTAACTGCCCCTGAGCTTTTCTCTCTAATTGCTATGCCAACAAATGTCACATTTCTTTTTATCTTCAGCCACAGGTGCCGTGTATTCCCTCTGGGGCCAATTTGAAGGTTGTAGATCCCAAAGCTCTCAATTCTAGATGACAGACTTAATTCCATCTCTGCTCTATCATTATGAACCACATGGGGATTATTTCCCTCTCACTTCCCTCCAGAGAAACGGCCAACAATCTCAGAGTTCAAGAAGTCATTGAATTATCCAGGGATCCCTCCTGAGAGGGAGAATTATTATCCTCCAAGTTTTCCCTCTGCTCTTTAGCTGAATCTTCTAGGAGAGACTTTGGGCAGAGACCCAGGGAGTCGGGGGCAGCTTCTCTCTTCTCCCCAAAGGCCCCGAATGGAAAACTTTCCTGCTGGAGAACTTGGCTTCAAGCAAAAAGTTTCACTGAACAATTTGAGACTCTGGACTTCCCTCCCCACTGAAGATCAGGGCTGCCTGGATCCCTTCCCATCAAAGGGGGCTTCCCTGGGGAAAAGAAGAGCTGAGGGCAAAGGGAGCCCTTTTTCTGCCTGTCAGGGTCACCCCCCAAAAGATCCCCTTTTTCCATCTTCCCAAATGAGAGCTCAGCTTTCTTCCAAGGGGTGCAAATTTCTTCTTGACTCCCTTCACACACGCACCCTCAAGCCCCTCTTTATCGTGTAGAAGGGTTGGGGGTCCTGGGCCTTCCAGATGTGATGGGGTAAGATCTTTCTCCCTCTTCCAATGGGAACTGGCTGGGAATGGGACCTTTGGGGCTCCACCAGATGTGGAAGAGAGATGTCACTTTGCTGGGCTCCTTAGTTATCAATATTCTATTCTGAGACTTGTGGTAGTTTGTGTGTGAGAGGGAGGGAGGGAAAAGAGAAAGAGACACTAGAACAACCCCAGAACTCCGCCCTCCAACAGATATCCTGGACCACAAAACCCATAATTCCCTCTTAATACCAGACTTCTCCCTCCAACCCCCCACTCCTTTCCCCAGGCCCTTTTAGCAGCGTCCACGAAGAGTCGCTCCATCCCCCCCTGCTCTGCCAAAGGGGGGACCCAGAAAGGCCACTTGCAGCTCCCCCCCCCCACAGCCTCCTGAAAACCCCCTGGCGGCGGCCATCCAAACAGTTCAACACAGGGAAAGAGGAGGGGCCAGGTTCCCCTCCTTGCAGGGGAGGGGGCAGAGTTGAGCCGAGTTACCTCTCCTCCCCCCCCACTCCCCAGCTTAGAGGAAGCCTCCGAGCATCACACGCAGAACACCCGGGAGAAGCGGCCTCGGCGGCTTCAGAGGACAAATGGAGCATGCGTGAGAGAACGTCGCCCGCAGTCGCTCCTGGATGGAGGGGCAAGAATTCCACATGGGAGGATCTTTTGCAAGGAAGCTGGAACTCCTTTCCGCTCTAGGACTCAACACCTCTCTGGCCTTAACCCTTGCCCTGCGCCTCAATCAGACCAGCGTAGATGAGGTGTCCTGTGTACGCGGACTACAGGCTGTCAGTTGGTGTTGGGCCTCTCTCTCCTGTGTGTCCCCTCATCCACTCAGTCCCGTCATCCACTCCCCCCACCTGTCAGATCTCAACCCTGCTTGGATGGCGGCACAAAAGAGGCAAAGGCTCGTCTCTTGCAAGGGGAGCTGTCATGGCTGGCGGGGACCACCAGGGGGCTCCCTCTGCAGGCGTTGAAGTCCTGGCAGCCGGCGAGCCTCAGAAGGGAACTGAGCATGTGCCTCTGCCTTTTGCCCATCTCTGCTTCTCTCGCTACCCCACCTGAAAGACACAGGGGTCCCCTCCGCCCCTGCCCTTTGCACCCAGACACCCCCCAGCTGCCCCTCTGGGGCCAAGAGGCTGAAAGGGGGCCTGGCAGGGAGGGAGGGGCCAGGAGGAGCATCCCCAGGAAGGGGGTCCCACCAGATGGAAGGCTGTGGGGAAGGGGTCTTGCAAGGAGGGGGGTTTCCTATCTCCTCCCAGCCACAATCGCAGCCAATGCAGGAATTTCTCTCCTTTTAGCCTTCTTTTCCTCTCCCTGCCAGGAAAGTTTGGATGCTCTTTGGGAGCCCCAGGAAGGAATCCCTCCTGCCCTTTTGGGGTCTCCCCAGCATTGCTAAGCAAAGAGTGGGCAGACACTGTCCCCCCAACTCCCCCCCCCCCCGGCAATCCAGGATTTCTCTGAAGGAAAGGAGCTGTTGGCAGTGTTGCTGGGGGTTCCCTGCTGGGAGGGGGGCGTTTTGGGACCCCTCCTGGGAAGGAGAGAGATACAAGCCTTCCCCTCCCTCTGTGTGTGTCTGTGTCTTTCTGGGCCCCTTATGGCACTCCAACAGAAAGTTGGGTGGGTCAAACCTCTTGAAGACTCAGAGTGGGGGGAGGTTGGGGACCCTCATGGGAGGGAGTGGGATCTAAGCCCCCCTACTGTTACATCTGTCAATCAGTCTGCCTGCCTGGCCCCTGATGGCCCCTCAGCTGGACTGTGAGGTTGGTGGGCTAATCCCGTCCAAGACTCAGCCCGGCTGGATCCCCCTCCCCTCCGCAGGTGGGAGGCCAAAAGGGAGGGAGAAGGTGGGGAAGGGCCGTTTCTGCCCAACTCCAAGGAAGGGAGCCCTGGGCAGACTCCCTCCAGCCACTTAGGGGACCCACTTGAGACCCCAAGAGGGATGCTTGCTTGGTCCTGAAGAGCCAGCCTGGAGGGACCAGAGATCCCTGGCACTTTGGACGCCCTTCTCAACAGAGACCCTGGAAGAACCACTGGTGCTGGTCCAAAGGGACGGAGGCAGATTCTGTGCCTGGAGCAGGTGGGCAGAGGCCCCAGAATGTGCTGCTGGCTGCCCGGAACCCTTTCAGATCAAGAGAAAGGAGGAAAATCCCTTTTTGCAAAGCCAAAGGAGAAAACAGCCTAGCCAGGACTGTGTTGGGGGAAATGCTGGTTATTTGGGGGTAAGAGGGGCAGCTGCACCCCATTGGATTGCAACCCCCAAAATACTCTTTAATTTGGAGGTCTTTTCCTAACAAGATCCCAGATCCATGGGATCAGTTGGAGAGAGGAAAGGATCTCGTGTGACAAGGGAAGCTTCTCCCTGTCTGGAGGGGTAAAAAGCTCCTGGAAGAGGCCGAGGGAATTCCTGGTCTCCAGAAACCACTTTCCTCTTGGCAGGTCCAGGAGGCTCCATGTCAGCCCCATGGAAAAGGGGCTTTGCAGGGCGGCAGAGGTGGGGAAAAGCTCCCCCCTCATTCTGGGAAATGGGCCCCTTGGGAAGCTCTGGCCAAGCCTCAGGACAAGCAACCCGCAGGAAGGAACCACACAAGTTTTGGTCTACAACATCCCCACTTCAAGAGTTGTGTTACCCGGAGGGGCCCTGGGAAAACGGCGTCTGCCTCCACCATCCTTTGTGGCTGAAGCAGGAAGACCCCAGAAGCTCAGATGGGGCCCCTGGGGGTCCCGGAGCAGCTCTGGCCATCCTATCCCTGGATTTGGGTCGGGGGTGGGTAGACCTTTCCCCAGCAGAAGGCTTCTTCCTTGGCCCGGAAGAGGAAGAGGAGCCACAGGGGGAGGATTCCCAAGAGGGGATAAGAGCTGATCCGTTTTCCTGCATCTTCCATGCCTCCCTGATGGTCTTTCCTGGGAAAGAAGAAATCTCTCTTCCCCTTTGCTTTGCCTGGATCCTTTCCCTTCTCCTAGCTGGCTCAGAGCTGGCAAAACGGCAGCAGAGAGTTCGAATTCAGCCCTTCTTGGCTGCTGCCCCTTTTCTTGGCTGCCAGGTGAAGATGCTGACAGGGAGGGGACCCCTCCCAGGGAAGAGGGAACCTGCACAACACCCCCCCAACAGCCACACTGTGTGTGTGAGTGAGTGAGTGTGCGAGTGTGCGTGTGTGTGTGTGAGAGAGAGAGATCTCCCTGGGGAATCAAACTCGGGGCTCATCCCAGGGGAGGAAGGGCTCCGTCTGAAGGCAGGCAAATCCCAGGACTTCCCACCTGCCTCCATTCATCCCCTTTGGTCACAGTCGCACTCTGGCCCTTTTTGTGCAATTGTGTGTCTTTGTGTCGAATGTCGTTTCACCATTTGGGAAGGAGGCTTCCAAATAAGTCTATAGACGGTCCTCATCTTATGACCACAATGGAGCCCAGAATTTTATGTTGCTAAATAAGGCAGTCGTTAAGTGAGTTTTGCCTCATTTTACAACCTTTCTTGCCACCGTTGTTAAGTGAATCACTGCAGTTCTTAAATTAGCAGCCCAGTCGTTAAGCGAATCTGGCTTCCCACTGACTTTGCTTGCCAGAAGTCCCCAAAGGCCATCACCAGAGTCCGAGACACTACGACCGTCATAAGTTTGAGACTGTTACCAAGAATCTGAGTTTTGATCCTATGACCATGGGGATACTGCAGTGATTGTAAGCATGAAAAATGGTCATAAGTCCTTTTTTAGTGTCCTTGTAACTTTGAACCGTCACTAAATGAAGCGTTGTAAGTCGAGGTCCCTTTGTTCTTTGTCCACCGCTGTTTCAGCAGAGACACAACTGTCCTCGCAGCTGCCTTCTGCCTCAGTTGGAGTCCCCGGAGGCTCTCCAAGGGCAGCCCCACAGAGAGAGCTCTGCCGTAGTCCATCCTGGGGGCGGGCAGGGCGTGAGTGGCCATGAAGGGAGCCAGGTGGCCCAGGAAAGGGAGCGACTGGGGCAAAACCCAAAATTCTGCCATGGCCCCTCCTAACTACGGCTGCCCCCTGATCCTCAGGCAGGAGTTGTGGCTCCAGAAGGGCCCCCAGATCAGGCCCAGGAAGGGGGGGGTCTGGGCTGGTGCCCCCCATTCATCCATCCTCAGAGATGATAAATCCCAGAACCAAGAGGAGAAAACAACTCAGGAGCCCCCTTCACTCCTGCCAGGTTCACTGAAGGTTTTGTCCCCCATCCAAAGCGCTGGGACCTTCAGGGGCCTGGAGAAGGACCCTGGTCTCTCTTCCCGGGACCCCTTTGTCTTCCCAAAGAGAGGAAAGGAAAGTTGTGGGTGCTCCAAGAAGCAAAGTCTCCCCTTGTGGAGGGGCAGAAACACGGATGAGGCCACCAGCTCAGGGAGGAGGGGGCTTTCTAGAAGCAGGAGGGGATCCTGGAGGAAAAGCTCCTTCAGGCCCCATTTCACTCCCTCTGCAGGAGATGGAAAAAGGGTTTATGGTTTCTTAGAGGTGACTTTCTCCTCTTTAGTCCGGTCTTTCCTGCCCCTCCCTCATTCTCTGAGTCTGACGGAAGTGGGACCCACTTAGGAATAGAGACACATCAGTTTCTCTTGTGACCGACAGGAAAGGCCCAGCAAGGAGGCCTTAAATTGTCTGGGATGGAGTCAGAAGGAAAACAACCTCAGGGTCCTCCAATTATAAGCAGAGGGAAAAATATATTGGTGGTGGTAAAAGAAGACACACAAAGTAGGTAGACGGATCTCTCGTTCTTGTATTTTAATGGGAGTTTCTTTATTTGTGGCTAGGAGTGGATGAGCCAAATCTTGCAAGGAACTGGACGTAACCCAGGAGGAGAGTCCCTTCCATCTCAATGGGGACCTCAAAAGGCCGGAGGAAAAGCAGCCAGAGAGCCAAGAGGAGAAGAAATTTCAACCCTTGAAGGGTGGAAAGAGTCTCAGGAAGAGGAGATCCCTCCCTTCCCATCAAAGGATCCCCTCAGGAGGAAACCAGATCCATGCACGGAGTGTGGAAAGTGTTAGATGTGGGTTGAGTGAAGAGGCAGGACTCTCAGCTAAGACAACAGCTCGTTTATTTGGTAGACTGGTAGAAGAAGTGAGTGAATGAGTGTCCAGTAGCTCCTCTTTAAAAGGAAGCTGTCTGACAGCTCAGCCACTGAGATCTCTTATATTTCCCACCTGTAGTGTGAACCAATCAGTTTAAACCACCTGTCAAATCCCCAAGAGTGATACTGCCAATCAGTTGGGAGAAGGGGAAGACTTGGATTCAATTTACTAGCATTGCCTGTGTCAACAGATATTTTACAACCTATATCCTGGCACCAAAGAGCCCTGAGATCCTCTTAACGTGGAGGAATGTTTATGATAGCCAAGTGGGTTGTTTCACTTTAAAGGATAATGGTGGGAATGCATGTTTGTTTGGGTTCTCAGGGAAACTAGTAAAGAAAACATCTTCACACTTGTGTATTGGCTAAAATCTGCATTCTGACTTAAAGAGAGGGGTCTCTACTGCCTTAATCCTCCTAAGGGTATTCAGCTCTTTCTTTAACTGGGTTGCTATCTCTCCTGCTTAGTAAAAGGATCCTTTTGTACTATCATGTTTCAAGAGTCTTTACTTTCTTAAGTTGGAAGGAGAGGCAATCATTACAGATGGAAAAGAGGCTGAAGAAGCCAAGCCAAAGGGGGGGGGGTGTCAAATAAAGAGCAAAATTCAGAGCTCTGGGGGGGGGGGGGATGAGAAAGAGGCAAAAGCTCCCAGAATGGCAGAGGGAGTGAGGCTTAAGCCCCTTCCCCAGAAAAGGCTGCAATGAAAAGGGTCTCCTCAGCTGGGGGCTCTGGAGCCCATCTTCCTCAGAGTCATGGAGGGTCCCCTCCAGGGTGAGGCTGTCTGTCTTTTCCCCTAGGGCAACCCCGGATCCCCCTCGGAAGACCCAGCCCTGCATGGCTTCTCCCCACAGGAGCCTCTCCTGGAAAGACACGGAGCCCAAGCAAGGCTGGAGAAACCCCGGGGGCTTCATCCCCCCAACACTCAACCCTGGGACCCATAAACCATGTTAGTCTCTTCCCAGGAATGCCTCAGATCCCCTCTTCCTCATGGGCCATCCCGGCCTTTCTCTGTGGGTCTGGGCTTTGCTTTCCCCCCTGAGTGCCCATGTGTGGAAAGAGGTGGCTGAGCAACATGGTGTTCTGGCCCCGTGCCCAGAAAGAACCCCCCCTCAGACACCCAGAGGCTAAGGAACTGGCAGGCAACCAAGGGAGATGATAACAAAATGACGGCAGCACTCCGCAGTTGCTTGCCAACGTGTTTATTACACAGTCCGTCACATACACACCACAGCTAAGACGCCGGGCCGATTCAACACCGGGATCCACGTATCTTTGTTTTTGTTCGTCACAAAGTTATGCCTACGATCGCTTACTTATATAGTCTAATAAGAGGCGTGGTCCACCAGCTAATCACGACCACGCCTTTTCCTCTGCTGGGCTCTCCTGTCTCTCCGACGCTGGCGAGGGTCCAACCAAAACTCGCTCCCCTTGTCAATGTCCTCCTGTGGCTGCGGGGACGAGCTTGGCTCTCGGCCTATCTCCTGCCCTTCGGTGTCCTCCGGAGGCATTGCCAGAGAGGAGAGTCCTGGAGAAGGAGGCCTTGCCAACTCCTCTCCCTCACTCTCAGAGTCCTCCCCTGCTGATGACGCAGGCTCAGGCAACGGAGCCACAACACATGGGATATGTTGGCAGATCTGCTTCCCTTTCCCACCACGAGGCTCCCCAGCTTCCTCCTCCCAAGAGAGGCTCCCCACTCAGCTGGGCAGGCAGCCAGGGCAGGCAGCCAGGCAGGACTCAGCTGGGCAGAGTCCTGCCTGGCATCCCTGCAAGAGCCCCCTTGCCTGGCCACTGCATGGGAATGGGAGGCAGGGGAACATGGGACATGGGCTTCTGCATTCCTGGGTTTCTGAAGATGGAAGTTGGATTTTGAAGATCAGCTTTCCATCTGCAACACGAGGGTCCTGAGCTCCCTTTCCCTCCCTCCCCTCCCCATATGAGGTGAGAGGCAGCCTTAATTTCTTCATCTCTTTTCACTTGTTTTTTTTCTAGTTAGTTTTTTTTTTTACTAAAGTTGGTTTTGTTCTTGTAGTCTGCCTACACTATTGCATCAGCCCTTTTGTGCGGTGCCCTTGAGCATTAGATTTCAAAATAAAGTAAATTTTGGTCCAACTCAGCTGGCAGCTATTTCAGATCTGTGACGTACTCTGGCATTAACTCCTCCCCCCCCCCCAATTCTGTCTTTCATCACTATGCAAACAAATATCAGATATATTTGTTTCTTCAGTCACAGATGCCATGTATTCCCTGCATGGAGCTCCCAAAACTCTCAATTCTAGATGACGGATTTAATTCCATCTCTGCCTCTGTTATTTTGAATCACATGGGGATTATTTCCCTTTCATTTCCCTCCAGAGAATTTCCCAGCAACCTTTGAATCGAAGAACTACTTGAATTATCCAGGGATCCCTCCTGAGAGGAAGAATTATGATAAAAGTTTCAGCTCTGCTGTTTGGCTGAATCCTCCAGGGGAGACTTTGGGCAGAGAAATATGGACAGGCAGAGTCTGTGCTCTTGAATGTACATCTCCCTCCTTTCCAGATGAAGCTGAGTGTTTCTCTGTGTTGAGAAAAAGCAACTGGATGTTCCACCTTGTGAGCGTCCTTTGATTCTTCTAATTCTTCTTTAGAAACAGGAAAGGATTTCATTGATTCACCCCATGAATGATGGACCTCCTGCTTCTGCTTCTGATGCTGCTTCTGTCCCACCCAGTCTCTGGGAAGCTGAGAATGAAATGCCCGCTGAGTTTGGAGAACCAGGATGGAAAACCATGGAGCTACTACAGACCAGGAGACCATCTAATCAGTATAGTCACCAGTGGAATGGAAATATTGCATACAAAGTTGCTTTTCAAAGTGGCTCCTTCTGTTCAGTTTGTTTTCCATGATCCGTAAGTCATTGAGGGTGATGGAGTTGCATTCCCTCCATTCTAACACTCTCCCTCTTTTCAGTTTTTTAATTTTTCATTTATTCCTATATTGGGGAATATGTCCAATTTCCTGAATGATTTTGATTTCCATGGCTTCTCTCTTCAGTCTGATTTTGTGAAAGAGACTCACATCTAAAAATGGGTCTGAAAAAAAGCTGAAAGGCCTGCAGATTATTTTCCTCCCTTAGTTCAATCCTTTATTTGTCATTTGTATAATCAGTTTTATTTACAGTAGTGGTGGAATCAGATGGAATCAGTTGTAGTTCCTGTACCTCAGCCCATTCCCATGTCTGTGTAACTGATCATTGCTTTTGGATCAATGTTGGTTTAAGGCTCAGTAGGCTTGTGGAGGATTATATATATTATATATAACAAAAGTATTTCTTGTGGCTGTTGATTATAATAACTTTTTTTAATAGGACTTTTGTCAATTTTTATTATTGCTTACTATTCATTTTCAACATTCAACTGGCCAACAAGAATTCCCATCTCTTCCACAATCTCACACTTGGCTATAACATCCATAACAACTATTTGAGCACTTTCTACACTTCAGATGCCTTGCTGGACATTCTCTCCACCGGAGAAGCCAATGTCCCCAACTACGGCTGTGGAAGGAAGGAGAACCTCCTGGCTCTTCTTGATGGAGCCAACAGGGCCATCTCCATCCAGATGTCAACATTAGGAGGCACCTACAAAGTCCCACAGGTTTGTGTGTGTTTTTCTCTCTCTGGTAAAGTGAGGGGTGGGTGGTTAAGAACAATCTCTGACCTCCCGACCTTCCAGCGGGCTTTAAAAACCCATCTTTTTCAGCTCGCCGGCTTAGCCTGATTCCTATAGTATTTTATCATTTTAGAGTTTTATTTTAATATGAAGTTAGTTTTAATTTATGGCCACTTGTATTGTCATTTTATGAAATTTTAACTTTTGTATGTTTGTTTTTTAATCGGCTGTGCACCGCCCTGAGTCCGTAAGGAGAAGGGCGGTATATAAATCTAAATAAAGTAAAGTAAAGTAAAGTGGTGGTGGGTGAGCAATAGATGCAATAGATGCAATCAGATCCATGGAATTCAAGAGCTGCTTTTCTCCATGTTAGCAAAAATCTCAATATTTTATCCCATTATGTTCATATTGAGATTAATCATAAAAGGCCTGAAATGCAAGCAATACATTCCCTGGAGAAGATATTCTACCAACTATTTAACTGATCAAAAAATATCCCTGGTTGTTGGGGCCTCTATTAGCATCTTCATTTTCACATATAAATAAGGCCTGCCCTATCCAGTCGGATTGAAGTTGGCAATAGGAGCATTTTATCCATCTAAAAAGTGGAATAAAAATTACTCTAGCAATTATAGGCCAAATAGACTAGCAGATTGTGGCTAAAATTTATGCCATGATCCTCTTAGTTAAACCTGAGAAAAATTCATTCCTTGCAGAAGGTTTTAGGTAGAGTTAAATGCTATATAGATTTTGTAAGAAATAATGCATAAATTAATAATCTAATATTAACAACAAATTTGTCTTGAAATATCTCTATGTCAGTGAGGTAAAACAAGGTTTGCAGGCTTTCTAGATGTTAGTGCAGCATTTGACTCAATAAACAGAGAAATACGATGGAGAAAATGTTTTGCCCTCAAAATGGAGCTCAGCCTGTTGGCCCTGATCCAAGCCCTTGTTTGAGAGGGAGGTTTGGGCTCAATGGAGCCATGAGAAGAAGGATCTATGCTTACCAAGGGGGAAGGGAAAGATGCATATTTGAACCCTTGTTCTTCAGTCTAGATATGAATGACTTACTAGGACTAATGCAGGATCAAAAAACAAATCATAAATAAATGTTATTTCATTCTTTGACAAAACTGACTAAATAAGTGGACCAATGAAATGCTGTGCATGTAGTAGACAGTACTTGGATTTCAGAAAGGCTTTGACAAAATAAACCACAACCTCTTTGTCAGGAAGCTGAAAATATGTGGGATAGACAGCATCACCTCCAGATGGGATCAGCCTGGGGTCCTCAATGGAACTACGTCTGCATGGAGGGAAACAAGCAGTGGGGGACCTCAAGGTTCCATTTTAGGCCCAATTCTCTTCAACACCTTCATGAATGATTTGGATGAGGGGAGAAATGGGGAAATCATCAAATTTGAAGACAACAGTGGCAGGAATAGCCAACACCCCAGAAGAGAGGCTGAAGATCCAGATGGATCTAGGTAGATTTGAACCCTGGGCCTATCTAACAAATTGTAATTCATTGTAGAGAAAAGTAAGATTTTATACTTAGGCTAGAAAAACCAAATGTCCACTTACAGATGTGGTGAAACCAGGCTCCATAGCAGTAACTGTGAGAGGGATCTTGGAGTCCTAGTGGACACTTATCACTTAAATATAAGCCAGCAGCAGCTAAAAAAGCTAATTCAGTCCTAGGTTGTTATAGAAATCAAGACTCACAAGATTTCCGTGGGTGATCAGAGAGGTTTATTGCGCAGATTCAGTGCAATATAAAAAGCAAAAACACTGCATGAAAAATAGAATCCTAGGACAGCTTTTTATACACACTTCTAACATCTTATGATTGATTACAATGCTGACAGCCCACCGCAACAAACCCACCCCCTTATTTCCTTGTTACTAATTCCTACAAGCGTACTAATGTGTATTCCCACTTTAAGAGGAACACAGGTGTTCTTGCAAACCTTATCTAGTTCCTGCCATTACCTTTGTGGTTACCTCTGCTGGGCTAAGTGTGATATTTTACTCCTGATAATGTTTCCTGAGCTTGACAGCTGTGAAAGGTTAGTTATTTCTGTGGTTTTACCTTTTGAACCCAATACTAAAGAAAGGGGCCCTTCAAAGATCATCTAGACTGACCCTGTTTTATATCATTTTTTTAATATCCAATTTCATTATTCTACTTTACTCCCCCCTTTTCTTTTGGAAGTTTTTCCAACCAAAAACTTCCACTGCTTCCCATCTGTTTCATGCTTTCAGTAGGTAACCATTCTACACTTCTTAATAAGCAAGCAAGCATATAATATTTTTGTATAACATAATCAGTTCAGGATAAGATACATAGTAATGCAAAGGAAAGACAAGTAATACATATGATTTTCAAATCTTATTCTCTGAAGCACTTTCTCTAATTACCTAGTTGAGAGTTGTACATATGTTCCTGGATCAGAAACTTCATCTTCATCAAAGAGATCAGGGTCAATTTTACAGTCTATAAAGCTTTCCATCAAAATCAACTCATCATTTTTTTCCTCAACTCTTATCTCTTTCATTGCTCTCATAGTTAGTTGTCTGAACAAAGAATAAAAGTCAGGCCTATTACAACAGAAATAACATCTGTCTAATCCAGCCTGGCCAGATAACACCACCTATTTTGGGAAAAGATGTACATGTTCCAGTCCAGTTTGTAGGTAAACACAAATACACATTTTTCTCACATAAGAAGCAAATTCTATTTTTCCCTACACACACACCTATATTCATGGAAAATGCATGGCTCATTGGTTTTTCTTCATTAATCCAGACCCCTAAAGTCCCTGCCACTAACATGCCACCAGTGACTGCATGGGACTTTTAGTGTAGAGTCCTTTTGCTTATCTCTGAGAATAGTGCCTTCAAAAACATGACGAGAGCTTACATTGCCAAGAGGAAGTAGGACACATAAGCCTGTGTTGGCTTTAATGGAGACATGTGGTGGTATTGAGAAAGTGACCTTCTGTTGAAATAACAGTGGGCATAAGGAGAAATGCCACTAGTTAGTTTTTACAGCTATAAGTGTCATTCTAGGATCAAGTGTATTTCTGATAGACATTGATCTCCCATCAGGGATCCTACAGGAATATCTGGTTCCTGATGTCACTTTACACATGAGGAGGGTGACCCTAGGATTTCCACACTAACAGCTATAGGGTTAACAATGGGGAAACAATTCATTCCCAGCTTTTTGAATGCATTATAAAAGTCTCCTTGCAATTTGACTACTGTAACTTTGGTTCACTATTAATATCTTTCTCAAGGACTATTTTGGCCCTGGTCCTTACCCAAAGATCATTGTAAGATGAAGGACCAGCAGACAAACAGAACCAGCATTTTTGGCTTAGGATAGGGTCAGTCTGATTAACCAGGCTTTAACTCAATTCCAATATTCTTAACGTGTAGTTCCCTTTTCTCAATTATTACAGGGGCCCATTCTCCCTTTGTTCTCCCTTTGTTCTATTCCCCCTTGTATTGTCAAACTCAGGATTTTAGGCCTTGGAGTTGGCTTAGGTCCAGGGTACTGACATCACCTATTTATGATACATCATTGGCGAGAGTGGACCTGTTCCAAAGAGTTCACATCTTGTGACCTGTTCTTGCCTTGTCTTTTGGGGTTCTCAACTTCCCCAGATGCTTTCTCAAGGGAAAGGGTGTCGCTTGGGCATTTTCACAACATTGGGAACTACTATTCAGTGTGTTATTTACTCATTAGGTCCTTTTCCAATAATAGCCAAAGCTACAGAAAACTCACAATTGTCCTCTACACAGAACCTATCCAATCACAATTTCCTTAATCTACAAAATCACCACATCAGAAAGAAGGTTAGGGTTATATGTGACTTGGAAAAGACAATATTAGTCTTAGGTATCTCACAGAACCTCCTCTTATTTGTTAATACAATATCCACATTCTAAGAGCTGAAGCAGCTTCCACAGAGAGCTCATTCCCTGGTTTAAATATCTACAGGAGTTTCATACTGCTGTCTGTCACAGTCAATGATTTTAGATTTAGCACCTGTCTTTTTTTTTTTTTTAAGGAAGAAGTGATTCCAGCATACTATATACAGCAAATCACAACTAATCACAATAACAGCAAGTTAAAATAAGGGATAGTGTACTTATGGCTATAAATGTTGACTTCCCATTCCAAATCTTCAGCCGTACGTAGAGGGTCAGCTTCCGGTGTGACACCAGCAAGGCCTCTTCTGCCCTGTATGTCGCCTGTCCGTTGCCGGTAGGACAGTTATAGGGGGCGCTTCTTCAAGCGTACTACTAGGGGTCGGGCCTAGTCTTGGTCTGCCTCCCAATATTCCTAAACTGTGGACTTAACTTGAGTCCAGTGAATCCAAGACTTGGATTCTAGCATTTTTACTGCAAGTGGGAACACATGACCAAAGTATACGGGCCCTTCCACCTAGGCATTAAACTTTTTTTTCTTTCTTTCCAGTGTTTTTACCCATACAATCCTCCAAATCACAATTTAATCATTTCTACTTTCATCACAATATAAATTTAAAATATTTCAATCATTACAATTTCCCTAATTAAATTTTGAATTGTTCTAGCTGGTATTGAAGCTACAACTTAATCCTTTTTACTTTTACCACCATATACCATTAAGGTATTTCAACTGTTACAATTTATACTTATTCATTTTTTTTTCTAAAGGAAGATTTTAAAAAAGAAAAACTTATCATTGTCTAGATTTCAAAATACAAAGACAAATACTCCAATTATTATTCATTTCATTTGTACAATCAAGTTTTTCCCATTTATTTCTTACTACTATTTGAATATTATAACTAGAGGTAGTCAAAAATGGTGGGCTAAGGGACACACAATATTGTTGGATTTCTTTAACTCCACCATCTAATTTATCCACTTAATTTCCAAATTTTAGTTCCTATCTGGCTTAGGTCTCCTATAGATTTTCATCTATTTCAAAAGGAGATAATCTAATTCCTTTACATGGAGAACATCACACAGATCAAAGTATGAGTGGTAATGCATTTACTCACTTAAGGCACACCTTTGTCACCTTTTTCTCTTAAAGTCCAGGTAAGGTTGGTCAGTCCTACTTGGGAAGGTCTGCTCCACTCTGGTTGTTGTGTTGACCTGCATATGTTGTTTCAATTGCATAACCCGATGCTTGCAAAAGAGTGGCTGGGTTAAAGCATTTGTTTGTTTCAGGATCACTCGTGGTTTCTGAGTGAGGAGAGCTTGATGCTTGTGTCTCTAAAACTCCTTGAATCGCATGGCTGGTGTAAATGGTTTTTGGCTGCCTAAGGGTTAATTTCCCAACGACAAGCAACTTCCTTCCCTCTGTCTCTGCCTTTGGCTTATTGCAATGTAGCGGACAGCTTTTCTGTCTGTACTTCAACTCCTGCCAGGTATTTGGGGATTTTACCTTCTTGAGCCAGGTTTCTCACCATCACAACCAGGAGGGAAACTGGACACGCAAGCATATCTATATTTCTTCCATTTAAGGGATATTTCAGGGTTTTCAGCATAGGGCAACGATTTATGAAGCCATTAATCCCTTGGATATTTTAGAAAAGGGAGCTAGCAGCTTTGTTTAGATGCCCCAGTGTCTACTAAGAAAGTTACATTATTGCCTCCTATTTCCATTCAGACCAAGGGTTCAGGGGTGGCTTGACTGAGCCCTGGTCCCCTTCAGTCTTCAGGCCTCTCATTTATTGCAGCCTGGCCTATGGTTCTTTCTTTACAGAATGCTTCTGTAGTTTTTCTTCAATGCAGATTGAGCTCACTAGGCTTGAGAAGCAACTTGTCTAAAACAGCATACGCACAAACCTTGCAAAGATGATTCAACATGCTGTCTTGGGACCTTTTATTACAGGCAATCTTCTTAGCCAACACAAGAACTATTTTTCTCTCTTCTTGTCCCTCTACTGTTGAGTATAATTCTTTACAAGTTTTTTTAATTTATTATTATTTTCAGCTATTAATTTGTCTAAGAACTTCTATCTCTCCTTGAGGTTACTTTCCAGAAGCATCATTTCTTTGGAGATAGTAATTGTAGGTAAATCTTTTAGTCTAATGTAAGTTGATTCTGATTGTATCATCATCATCATCATTATTATTAATTTTAAGCTGTCATCTTCAAATTGCATAGCTTCTAATTTTTCTTGTTCATTTCATTTTGCAAATCATCTGTTTAGCTTGTAAAATCATATTATCTTTACAATTTTCAATATTTATTTTGTGTCCTTTTTTAAAAAAAATCATTTTTCCACTGTTGATAATTCTTTATAACTGAATAAAAGTTGATTTCCTTAATCTCTCTAGCTTTTACAGATTAGAGTCTTCCGTGCAGGGCTAAAGACATGAGAACGAGGTCCCCTCCCCTCTTGGTGGGTGAGGAAAGCATTGCAGAAGTAGAAAAAGGAGGGGTAGATAGTTTGTGGTCAAGTTTGAAAAACAGCAATTGTAGCTAGTAAAATTCATATCTTTAGAGATCAGGCAATTGCAGTTACTTTGAAGGTACACAAAGACATATACACTAGTCATTCCCGCCGTAAATTTTAGTTGAATTAGGGAATGCACAGATCTTAACAATTATTATTATTATTATTTTTACAGAAATCATATCAAATTTAATCAATTTAATTATCTGAATCTTCCCATTTAGACAGGCTTTTCTTTTTATTACCTGCTAAACCCCGGGTGGGAAGAACAGTAACAATTTTCTCCTCTGTTCTTAGTTCTTTCAGAGATCTCTTGTTCTTTTAAGAATGGTAAATCATCAGAATCTTTATAACACTGCAGCATAAATCTTTTTTGGTCAGCCCCAATGTCTGAATCATCTTACTGTATGGTGGGGCTTCTCAACTTTCTATTATGGTAGCCATCAAATCAATGATTTCTTGAGGTTTTTCTGAGAATGGCCCATAATGCTGTTGCCAATTCAACAAGTCAGTTGTTGTAAAAGGGACATATTGAAGTGCAGGAACATTTTGAGGCTGTCCCTGGGCATTCATTCCTGGTACAATTATTTCTTTAGAAGGGGCAATAGTTTCACCCCAGGACTTTGTTTTACTTCTAGTATGGTTTGACACAGAATCTTCAGAGCTCACTGAAGACCATGAGGCACTTCTCTTTATTTTCTTCTTTGATTGAGGTTTCATCAGGTTCTCTCTTTTTGGTGGTACAGGAACCGGTTCAGTTTTTATTGCATAAGGTTTTCTTTCTTTCCTCTCTTTTAGTTTCATTAAACAGACTCTAACAAACTCTGCCTGACATTTGATTAATCAAGGTGGTCTCTCTTTTATGTTAGTCTTCCACTGATCAATATATGGATACTGGCCCCAATGTCCATCCCCTGTTACTTTCTGGTGGACTCTCGAAATGAGCCCTGGGTCCAAAGACCTTCCTCTGGCTACCTCACGCCGAAGGTAGACCACTTATTACGGCAAAATGTCCGTAGTGTATCAGGGTCACATTGGGGGTCTCCATAATCTCTCAGGAATCCTACTTTGAAGTTGTCTAGCATGCATTGCAGGGGTGTCCATGAGACACCTCTTTTGCTACTACTACCACCCATTCTAAGGAAGCACTACGGCTGACTCGTACCTTCGAGCACTGCGTCCGTTTAACCAACCCACACAGTTTCCAACTATCTGGACTTTAGGCACGCCGACCTGTCCAGTCGAGGATGTTCCTTCCCCGCTTCCAATCCTACAGATTGGGTACAGTCCTATTCCATACTTGCCTGTAGGTCTTTTGGTCCTGGACGTCCACTCAGCAACCGGTTTGTCACCCTGAGGATCCTTGGCGTGATTTCGAGTGCAGGCACTAGGACCCCGCTGTGGCTGTAGATGTACCGAACCCATCAACGGAGGGTTGGCCGGCCTGGTAGATCAGCCAGACCACAGCGAGGGCTGTGCCGGACTAAATCCGCCAGGAGAGTCAACGGCTCCTTCCTGTGAGTCCCTTCGTGGTAGTCGCCATGTATGTTATAGAAATCAAGACTCACAAGATTTCCGTGGGTGATCAGAGAGGTTTATTGCGCAGATTCAGTGCAATATAAAAAGCAAAAACACTGAATGAAAAATAGAATCCTAGGACAGCTTTTTATACACACTTCTAACATCTTATGATTGATTACAATGCTGACAGCCCACCGCAACAAACCCACCCCCTTATTTCCTTGTTACTAATTCCTACAAGCGTACTAATGTGTATTCCCACTTTAAGAGGAACACAGGTGTTCTTGCAAACCTTATCTAGTTCCTGCCATTACATTTGTGGTTACCTCTGCTGGGCTAAGTGTGATATTTTACTCCTGATAATGTTTCCTGAGCTTGACAGCTGTGAAAGGTTAGTTATTTCTGTGGTTTTACCTTTTGAACCCAATACTAAAGAAAGGGGCCCTTCAAAGATCATCTAGACTGACCCTGTTTTATATCATTTTTTAATATCCAATTTCATTATTCTACTTTAAGGTTGCATTGACAAAGGGATAAAATCAAGATCACATGAAGTATTAGTATCGCTTTATAATGCCTTGGCAAGACCACACTTGGAATAGTGCATCCAGTTTTGGCCACCATATTATAAAAAAGATGTAGAGACTCTGGAAAGAGTGCAGAAAAGATGATTAAGGGCCTGGAGATTAAAACTTATGAGGAACAGTTGCAGGAATTCAGTATGTCGAGTCTAGTGAAAAGGACTAAGGGTGACATAATAGAAATGTACCAATATTTGGGGGGCTGCCACAGAGAAGAGGAGGTTCTCCTATTTTCCAAAGTACTAGAAGGCAAGACAAGAAACAATGGAGGGAAACTAATCAAGAAGAGAAACAACCTAGAACTAAGGAGAAATTTCCTAACGATGAGGAATGGAATGTCTGCTCTTCAGAGATTGTGGGTGGTCCATCACTAGAGGCTTTTAAGAAGAGACTGGACAGCCACTTCTCTGGAATAGTATAGATAGATACAGATTAACAGAGTTGGAAGAGACCCTGTAGGTCATCTCTCCAAGCAGACCCTACACCATTTCTGACAGATGATGGTCCAGTCTCTTCTTGAAAGCTTCCAGGAATGAAGCTCCCACAACTTCTGAAGGCAACTTTATCTCTTTATTTCCAGGTTGAATCTCTCCTTCTTCAGTTTTCATCCATTATTCCTTGTCCGCCCTTTGTCCGGCCTTTTGGTGCTTTGGAAAATAGCTTGACCCCCTCCTCTCTGTGGCATCTTGCGTATTTCCGGGGCAGTTCATTCCAAAGGACTGGAGCCTTCACAGAGAAGGCTGTCCCCCTGGGTGTCAGTCAGTCGACATAATTTGGCCGACGGCACCCTGAGGAGTCCCTTTCTGTAGGAGAGAACTGGCCGGTGGGAGGCTATCAGTGGCAAGAGGCAGTCTCGTAGGTACCCAGGTCCTAAGCCATGGAGCCCTTTAAAGGTGATGACCAACACCTTGAATCGCACCTGGAAGACCACTGGGAGCCAGTGCAGCACACGCAGGAGAGGTGTTACATGGGCACAATGAGTTGCGCCCATAATCACCCCTGCAGCCGCATTCTGGACCAGTTGGAGCCTCTGAGTGCTCTTCAAGGGGAGCCCCATGTAGAGAGCATTAGAGTAGTCCAGACGGGAGGTGACAAGGGCGTGAGTGACCGTGCGCAGGACGTCCCGGTCCAGAAAGGGACGCAACTGGCGGATCAGGCGAACCTGATAAAAAACCCCCCTGACCACGGCCATCATATGCTCTTCTAAAGACAGCCATGCATCCAGGATGACACCCAGATTGCGAGCCCTCTCTGTGGGGGGGCAAGGTTTCACCCCCAATAGCCAACAATGGCACCAGCTGACTATACCGGGACGCCAGGAGCCACAGCCACACGGTCTTGGAAGGGTTGAGTCTGAGCCTATTTCTCCCCATCCAGATCCGTACGGCCTCCAAGCAGCAGGACATCATGTCAAGGGCTTCATTGGGGTAGTCTGGGGTGGAGATGAACAGCTGCATGTCGTCAGTGTACTGATGGACCCTCACCCCAAAACCATGGATGATCTCACCTAGCGACTTCACATAAATGTTGAACAGAAGGGGCAAGAGGACTGAACCTTGTGGCACCCGACAAACAAGGCGCCTCGAGGTCGACCTCTGTCCCCCTGCCAACACAAACTGCGAACAGTTGGAGAGGAAGGAGGAGAACCACCGCAACACAGTGCCCCCTATTCCTAGCCCCCCCAACCGCTGCAGCATGATACTATGGTCAATGATATCAAAAGCTGCTGAGAGATCTAATAGGACCAGGACAGAGAAGCAACCCCTGTCCCAAGCCCTCCAGAGATCATCAACTAATGAGACTAATGCCATTTCCATGCTGTACCCCCACCTGAAGCCCGACTGGTACGGGTCCAGATAGATAGCTTCATCCAGGTCAGATTCAGATTGGCTAGTCCTCCAGACACTCTCCAAGCATCTTTTCTGACGTTCATCTCTCTCAGCTCCTGAGAGAACCAAGGATACAATTGAGAGAGGCATCGGATCAGAGGCCGCAAAGACACGACACGGCCCAAAGCTCCGGCAGCCGCCCTATCCCAGGCAGCCACCAGATCTTCAGTCAAGTTGTGTGCCAGGGTCTCAGGAAACGGCCCAAGCTCCGTCAAGAACCTTTCTGGGTCCATCAGGCACCTGGGATGGAACCACCTGGTCGGTTCCGTCTCCCTGTGGCAGGGGGAAGCAGCTCGATAGTCTAAGTGAAGGAGAGAATGATCTGTCCATGACAAGGGCTTGATGTCTAAATCCCCTATTCCTAGGTCATTCAGCCGCTGACCAGAGATGAAAATCAAGTCCAGAGTGTGTCCCCCTGTGTGAGTGGGGCCTTGAACTAACTGGGTCAGGTCCATGGCAGTCATGGAAGACATGAACTCCTGAGCCACCTCAGACGCCTCACCGGTGGATGGCAGGTTGAAATCCCCCATGACAATAAGTCTGGGGGTATACACTGCCACCTCAGCAATAATGTCAAGCAGTTCGGGCAGAGCCACCACTGCGTGGCAGGGAGCCAGGTACGCAGTCAGCAAGCCCATCTGCACCCTACGACCCGACTTCACAAAAAGGGACTCACACCCAGCTATCTGAGGAACAATGGCCTCCCTCAGACAAAGACTTTCCCTTATCATTGCCGCCACCCCCCTGCCCCTCCCCTGAGCCCTCGGCTGATGAAATGCACAGAAACCTGGTGGATACAGTTCAACGAAGGAAAACCTCCTGGCCCAACCAGGTCTCCATAATCCCTGCCAGGATCGCACACCCCTCCAAAATGAGATCACAAATGTGGGGGCTTTGTTTACCACCGACCTGTCATTACACAACCTCAGCCAAGGACCCAGGGCCCGAGACTCTGTGCAGCCTGGGGTATGAGCCACGCATCGGGGGCCGGAGTATGCAGTTCACTCGTAAGAAGCACGTGCGTACTCCCAAAACATGATACGGCCCCCTGCGTCCGCCATACCTGCCCCTCCCACTCACTATCTCAATTAAGCTGCCTGTAATTTTGCCCCCCAGCACCCCAGACAAACTTCCATCATATCTCCTCTGCTGCGCCCAACAGACCCACCACCCCATTCAGTGGCTATATGGACCCCCCCCCCCCAGTCCACCTCTACAGCCCCCTCCCCCCCTCCCGGATCCCCTTAAAAACTTCCCTGATACCCTTATTTAAAAACCCCTCAATCCCCTTTTTTTCGCATGCCAAAAAAGGGTGATACAGTAATATGATTTACATTTTTATTATTTTTTAAATTGCTTATTATTTTCCATTATTATGATACAATTTTGCTAATATTCTGTCTTTCATATTTTAAAGAATGTCTGATTAACAAACTATTCTAATTCATTCAGGAGAACCACGTTGGATTTCTTAAAATCTAATATTTTGGACTTGATTTGACCCAAATATAATACCATTCATCATTGCTTTTTCAGATTAGTCATGACATTGCTTCAGGGGCTCTGAGTGATAAAAGGAAATTCCCCTTTTCCCACCAAATTCTCCCCAAAGGAGGAATCCTATACCCAGCAATTGTCCGACTGCTCGTCCATTTCAGATGGACCCTGATTGGCCTCTTTGCTTCAGACACAGAAAATGGAGAGAAATTCATGAGGATTTTGACTCCTATGTTTGTCAGGAGTGGAATTTGTGTGGTTATATCACAACTGTTCTCAACAACTGGTTACACAACAGCCCTCAGGGATTCCCTCTCTAAGTGGAGACAAGTCAATGTCTTTGTTCACTTCATGGAAATTGAGTCCATTTGGGAGAGAATTCTTCCTTTCCATTTAACATTTATGCATCTCCCAGGACCCATTGAAGGGAAAGTCTGGATCCTCACAACTTTTGCAGGGCATAGAATGGACAAGCATAGACTTCTCAAATACATCCATAGTATTTTGAACTTTGCTTATCTGGGGAAAAAAAGACCAAACGATTCAGCCTTTGAACCCCATTTCTTTGTGGAAGAAAAGTTTCAGGATCTTTATTTTCTTTGTTCTCTTTCAAAGACAATCTATTCTGTCAAAGGCCGCAGAAGATGCACCCAGAAAGCCCCACTGGAGACCCAGGAGAAAAGGAACAGGATACGGATAACAAATGACTATCACTTTTACAGTCTGATGAAGACTCTGTCCCAGACCTTGAATGCCGCTTATTCCTCCAGATGGAGGAGAAGAAGGAAGGAGGGAGAAAAGATTTTGGGGTCTCCAAGGCTGCAGCCGTGGCAGGTACGGGGTCCCAATATGGATCCATTAATCTTAGATTCTTTGGAGGAGGAATCCAGAGGAGAAGGAGGGAAACCAACTCAACAGATCTGTCCAATTCAATTACTCAGGGATTAATGATTCCAAAGAGTAGATACCATGGTATTTTTATATTAAACTCTGCTCATTTGAAAATGCTATATTCTTTTTTGAAATGAATTCCTGTATTTGTGGGTGTGTGATGAGCATGGTGGAATTTCCCCTGTGTTCCGTCCCCACTGCAGTGGGTCTGTGTGCAGCTCAACAGGCAGCTAAACCCCCCTCTTCTCCTCCAGTGAAAGGGAGCCTGGGGTGGATCTGGGTGTTTCATTGGGAGAAAAGGGCACGGAGAAACTGAGGAAATGCAGAGAGTGAGAATATAAATATAGATAGGAGATAGGCAGCATTAACTATCAGCCAACAAAGAAGCAGCTGGAACCTCTCCAGCGATGCTCCGTGTGAGGGACGGAGGCCTCCGGATGACCATGTGTCTCGGTCAAACCGGCTGCTTCCGTCTCCTCCAAAGGCTGACAGAAAAGGGAGTCTGGCTTCAGACCATACAGTTAGGCTTTTCTGCCCCTGGCCACTAGGTGGGGCTAGAGCAACAACAGCACAATAGATACATGTTATGGCATGACAACTTTTATAAATTTGGAGGAGACCCTGAGACCATCTAGCCCAACCTCTCCTCTCTGCAGGAATCCCAGTTAAAGCTTCTCTGACTGATGGCTGCTCAGTCTTTGCACTCAGATAATCCATGAAGAGGAGATTGAACTTCTATGCTTCACTGGCTCAGCTCTAAAACAGCTCATCTTTTTATCGTATTTTTTTCTTTCATTCAGCTAAATTCTCCTCTCTTGCAACTGAATTCATTTTTCCACGTCTGACACTCTGGAATAATAGTGAGCAGAATTTACACTCGTGTGTAAACTGTGTCAGTGATTGGAAGAGGGCTGCACCCTCCCTTCTCCAACCGAGAGATTGTGTCAGTTGGAAAAGGGGCTCCCAGACTCCTCCTGATCTTCAGCTCTTCTCCTTCTTCTCTTTCCTCAAGGCTAAGAGCAGCTCCTTTGATCTCTTCCTTGGCTCATTTCTCCTTCCCTGAAGTTCACACGTAGATTTTGTGCAAATTCTCCTCCAAGCGTGGTGCCTGCAAGAGGACCTGGTCCTTGAGTTGGGATTTTCCCCAAACCACAACATTCACTTCCTGAGATTCTTATGGCTGCATTTGCCTTCTTTCCATGAACATCTCCCTGCTGACTCAGAGTCTGTTTCCAGTTAACTATGATTTTGAGGTCATTTTCACAAACATGCCTATCAAGTTTGATATCCCTCACCTTTCTTCTAGTCCCTCATTCATGTTTTTCTAGGAGACTTTATTGTTAGTCAAGTCCTAGTTGCTAAAAATCAGATATTTTTCTACTGCTTTTTACTTATGCACCCTTCTGTGTGTGCTAATGATAAATATTGTTTCTGGAAACTTGATATTCCTCTCATTAAATTTTATTTTATTCAAAAAGGTAAAATATAAGCTTCAAAAATAAAACAAAGACAAAACAAAACTAGACAAAACATTTTTCAAAAATTGTGCATTAAAAACAGACAAAAACATGCATATTGTGATCCCAGTTGAATACAATACAGCAATAATAGTTTCTCCCCCTTGCAAAATAGGCCCACAATTATAAACTACACATCTATTTGAAACTACTTGACTTGTCATCTATCTGCTGTATATAAAAAATGTAGTTAACAGGCAATCCAACAACAAAGTTAAATTTCAAAACTTCAAAATGGTCTGTTATCTGCTTTTGTATGTAACTCACAGAAAATTTACAGGAGCTTCTTCTCTACCACAAACCACCACAATCATTACCTCTGATCCATCCAGAATCTGTCCAGGGTTCAACACCTTTGTTTGATTCTTAATAATAATGCATTTCCTTAAAATTTTAATTAGGATCTTTCCCAGCAACTGCTTTCCATTCCCAAAGTCACAGGACTGCCTGTAAATTGAAACATGACAACTCTTAAGACTTGTTTCCCAGTTAAATATGACAAGTCCATTCCCCAATCTCCCTCAATCTTCTTGAAAGGATCCATTTCTTCAGTCATCCGTTCTGTCCACTTTGAGTCTTGAGGGTCCATGGCCTCTCCAGCCATCTCCAAGCAGCCTGCCTTCAAAGCAGAATTCTCCTTCTTCAGGGATGCCAGCAGCAAATTCAGTTCCAGTCCATCCATCCAATCCATCCGATTCAACAATTGTTGCTTCTGATTATCGCCTTTAAGTTGATTTAAAACCATTGTTATTTCATCAAACTTTTAAAATGAAGTTTCAAATAAGACTTGTAAGTTGAAAGACTTTATATTCTTTAAATCACATCAAATTAGCTTATTCTAAAATTGTATTAATTACTGTATTAATGACAACATAGAAAAATTGATAAGCAATGGCAAATCATTATGCATCACCTTCAGGTTTCATAGGAAAGATTAAAAAGGGTTAAAAATTATTTGTGTATCATTTGGAGGCCGTTTTTATCTACTTAGTTATACCATCCCCCCTCAAGTTTCTAATCGCATCACACAATTGTTTGTGAGTCTGTCAGATCCGTGAATCTGCCATTCTTTGGGGAATCCCAGATTACATTTATACTTTACCTTCTACCCCTTTTCTCCCCCCCCCCTCCATGTATCTTGTATCCTACAGCCCATTGATTTCTAACCTTTAGCCTTACCTAAGCGGCCTGGCGTTTTCTCACCTTTTGGGGAGTGTAAGGGGAGGGAGGGCCATGTGTCGGAAGATGACCCTGGGAAAGTTCCCTTATCACTTTCTCAGAGCGGCCGGTACAATAACATCTTCACACCTGCGGATTGGCTGAATCCCCAGTGGATGTTGGGAGGGTTTCTACTTTCCTTTATTCTAACTGTATTGCCTGAGGGCCCTCAGAGCCTCCTTTGATTCCCTCCTTCCACCACTCCTTTCCAATAAAAGGTTCCTTTTGAAAGGCCAAGTTTCAAAAGCCTCTCCTGAATGAGGAGGAGACGCCGGACCTTACAGAGTCCTTTACTGAAATCCAGTGATATCACCAGAGTTCCCATAATCTATTTGGGAAGTGCAATGATGTGTGAGAATGACTTTTGGGATGAGGGGAAGAGAGGCTGCCTAGGGAAGGATCAGCGAAGAGGGGAGAATCCTGCAGCTGCATAATGGGAGAGAAAGAAACTCAGAAAGGATCCTGGCTAACTTTTCAGGCTGAGAAAAGAGTTGGTGGGAGATTTCTTCTTTCAGATCTGCAAAATATTGTTAACGTTGCATTACAATCTAGTAGAATTAACACATCTGGAGGTGTTTTCCATCAGGATGATCAAGGAGAAGATTAGCCTGACAACTTTCTTCTTGATCAACCCATGCTTTCTGGGAATCAACCTCTGGTTTTCAAAGAGGTTATGAATAATCTTTTTTCTTTCTCTCATCTGCTATAGAATGTTCCCTATAATTGACCAATTGTGTCAATTATATTTTCTCTATATCTTGACAGTATATGATTGACAAATTTTTCTCAAATTTTTTCATTCACTTCTGAAGATAATGACTGTATTTGTATCCTGTTTAACCATATTTGGAGATGAGACAATTGTAGAAGAAAGACTCAATGTGGGATAAGAAACGAATTTCTCTGTTTTTCAAATTCCTGGATGTTCCCATTCTAGTTTCATCCCTTTCTGGAGAAGAATGAATTTTGGAATATTTCTAGGAGGAAACTGTACTTGGACCAAAATGGAGAGATAACAGCAGATCTGGCCATTCAGGCCTCCTTGGTTCTCCCCAAGGAGGATACCAGGAAAGAGACTCTGGCATATTTTATAAGACAGAGATTTACTATCAGAGGAAGTGCTCTTTCACGGCTAAAGTCGCTCAATAAGGTGAGAGAAATGTTGGTGTCTTTTCTCTGTTTTCCAAAGCCTGAGGTCCCATTTCAAGTGGGCAAAGCCTAGAGTCTCCAGGGTGGTTGGCCTCCCATGCCAGGTGGTGTCATCTAATGGAAGTTCTTCAACAGATGGGACCTAAGTGGAGTGGCTTTGGCATGTTTCATGGAAACCTTTCATGTTCTTACTGGTCTGAGCTTTCTTTCTTCATCACAGTTTTATTCTACATTAAAAAATATAATGGTACAAAAGTTTCCTCAATCTCTTACTGTGGAATTTGGGATCGTAGAATCACCCAGGAGCATAGCAGAATCCAGAGGCAGATGTGTGAAACAATGTCTTAAATGTTTTTATTACACATAATAAAGGTTATTAACTATATGCGAAGGCTGTCTCCATCACAGGGTAGGGGGCACACAGACTACCCTGATCAGAGATCAAGTCTCATGAGGAACAAATACATAAGAGAGAGAGCATGGTGGAAAGGTTGGAGGGGGTTTTATACTCAGGGTAAGGCCCTCCTTCCCACATAGGGATGGAGTCACTCTCTGCCTCCACTGGTGTCTACATGACACATATGCCGATGGCTTGCAAATACTTGACATTTACAGTAAACTTTGCTCTCAGTTTTAAGATGAATATATCATCATATTTAAATCTTTTTTCAATTCCATCCCTCTTGACTTTATTAAGTAGAAAAGTACTTTATTGTAATGTTTAATTCCAAAAGAAAAAGGAAGGAACTAAATGAAGTTATTATACCTCCTGCATCTCTTTAGATGTAGTCAGAGGTTTCATACTTACCTCAGTGAAGACCCGAGGCTCCTTGTCTCCATCCATTTCTCCCTCCATTTTCCATGGACGGAGAGTCCTAACACCTTTTCTTTGGCCTTCCTTTTCTTCTGCTCAGTCTCTGCCTCAGTCCAAATGTGTGGAAAGTTGTCATCCTGGATTTGTCAAGAGGGCTCGAGAAGGAGAGCCAGTTTGCTGCTACGACTGCGTTCCTTGTCCGGAGGGGACCTTCTCCACTCAGGAAGGTGGGTCACACGGAGGAAAATGGGGGACTTTGTGGAACTGGATCCATCCAGAACCTTTTCATGAAAGTGCAAGTTAAAAGACAGATCATAGCTCACTTGGGTTTTTATTTTTAACATGCACAATTTCTCATCTAAACGGAACTAAATCAAAAAGACTTGGAAGGAGGGGCTGGGAAGAGATGGAAGGAGGGGGTGACAGACTGGGAAAGCTTTACTAACGGCAGAGGAAATATCTCTTCTGCTTTTTAGTTTGGATATGTGCTGCTAAGTTTACCTTTCTAGGAACATCTGAGTTCTTTGAAACTAGATAGATTGTTTCAGGTCCACCTTCTGAAAGACCTTGCAATCCACTGTATATTGGATCCTCCCCTTGAGGATCACTGAGAAAGTGTCACTGGGCCATAATCTGGTGCTGTGGATAGTTATGGGGGGAACTCATTACACAATTATTCTGCCAGTCATGTAGATCGATCAATCAATTAATCAATAATCAGAACAGGAAAGGACCTTGGAGGTCTTTTAATCCTACCTCTTACTCAAGGAGGAGACACTATAACATTTCAGACAATTGACTGTCCAGTCTCTTCTTAAAAACCTTCAGTGTTGAAGAACTGAAAACTCTGGAGGCCGGCTCTTCCCACTGGTTAATTGCTCTCACTGGGTTTCTCCTTAATTCCAAGTTGCTTCCAGATGTTACAAGATACAAGATACTGTAGGTATCCTCCAGGATATTAAGTGCCATGTAGCAGGACTCAGGATATTTGCCTAAAACGATTATATGATTCATTATAAACCTCTAATAGTGTAGGTTCCTATGAAGATTCTACACATTACACTGGAAATAATTAACACCGTAGAATTTCGCTCAATTTAATATATTTGGCTACATTTTTTAAAAAATCCTTCTTATATACTCTTTTTAATGAAATCTTTAATAAATACTTCTTGGAAAATGCCACTGGTATCAGTTGTTATCCAAAGAAGGCATTTCTTGTAAGATTCTTTGTTGAAAGATAGAAGGATAGAATATTAAATAAATATTATTTTTTGGCTTTCTCAGATACAAAAAAATGCACCAAATGTCCAGATGATAAATACCCAAATGAGGCCAGAGTCCAATGTATCCCCAAAGTTATAACCTTCCTGTCTTATGAAGAACTTCTGGGAATCATCCTGGTCTCTTTTGCTCTACTCTTGTTCCTAACCACAGGCCTTTTTTTAATCATCTTCATTAAATACCGAGAAACTCCCCTTGTCAAAGCCAACAACAGGGACCTCTCCTACATCCTCCTGGTCTCCCTCCTGCTTTGCTTCTTGTCTCCTTCTCTCTTCATTGGTCAACCAAGGAAAGCCACCTGCCTTCTCCGACAGACAGTCTTCAGCCTCATCTTCTCAGTTGCCATTTCTTCTCTCTTGGCCAAAACCATCACGGTGGTGCTGGCTTTCCTGGCCACGAAACCAGGAAACCAAATGAAGAGATGGTTGGGGAAGAGCTTGGCCAACTCCATCATCTTTTCTTCTTCTGCCGTGCAAATTATCATCTGCTCCACCTGGCTGGGAGTTTCTCCCCCTTTCTCTGACTCTGACCACCACTCCCAGCCTGGAGAGATCATCCTGCAATGCAACGAAGGGGCCGTTGTCATGTTCTACGTCACCCTCAGCTACATGGGCTTCCTGGCTGCCATCTGCTTCACGGTGGCTTTCCTGGCCAGGAACCTGCCTGGGGCCTTCAACGAAGCCAAGCTGATCACCTTCAGCATGCTGGTCTTCTGCAGTGTCTGGGTGACTTTTGTGCCCACCTACCTGAGCACCAAAGGGAAATACATGGTGGCTGTGCAGGTCTTCTCCATCCTGGCCTCCAGTGCTGGTCTGCTGGGCTGCATCTTCATCCCCAAGTGCTACATTATCCTTCTGAGGCCAGACCTCAACACAAAGGAGCATCTTACAGCTAGAATCAATGTAAAAACATGAAATGTAATCTATTAGAATATTTAAAAAATGGTAAAAGTTCCTTTTATTTGAAAGAAGGCAGTAATTATCCCCACTTAAATAGTTTATTTTGAAATGGGAAATGGTTGAATGACTGGAATTATTGCATTATTCATCCCAATAAATCTAGCTAAAGAGAAATCTGTGAAAGTCATTCATAGGAATTTTTTAATATTTTGCAGCTCCCAAGAACCAGAGTTTATAATTTGAGCAAATATTCCTTCTGTTAGTGGCTGAAAATATAGATATGTAGAAAGAGAAAGTAGGAAAAGTGGTAAGATGGAAGCTGTAGGACCCATCCTACAGTTATACCATCATCTCATCTTCATGATAGCCCTTGTTCACCAAGCCAGGTGTGGGGTGCGGGCATCCCTGAAAGCTCTCTCGCTGAGAGACCCCATCAGCACCTCTTTCCCACAGCTGCCCCTCCCCTGGGAAAGAGGCCTTTCTAAGGGATCCTGCATCCTCCCCCCTCTGTCCCTTTATTGGGTGATAAGGACCCCTCTGACAGCTGGATCTAATCCCCCCCTCCCCAGCCCGCGGAACAGACTAGATGGTTCCGCCCCAGGTGCCTGATGGATCCTGATAGGTTCCAAATGGAGCTTGGGTCATTCCCTGAGGCTCTGGCTCACGGCTCGGCTGAAGAGCTGGTGGCCGCCTGGGACAGGGCGGCCGCAGATGCTTTGGACCGAGTCGTGCCTTTGCGGCCTCTGACTCGTCACCGAGCCTACCTGACTCCTTGGTTCTCCGAGGAGCTGAGGGAGATGAAGCACCGGAAAAGATGCCTGGAGTGTAGTTGGAGGTCTAGCCATTCTGAATATGACCGAACACTGGTAAGGTCTCATATTAAGACCTACCTAGTGGCAATAAAAGCGGCAAAATGCAACTATTTTCCCACTCTTATCGTATCTGCAGATAACTGTCCAGCCGCCCTGTTTAGGGTGACCTGCTCCCTCCTCCATCTGGGAGCATGGGAGGATCCCTTGCAGGGTCGGGCTGAGAATTTTGTTCAGTATCTGAAGAATAAAAACACTCAGATTCAGGAAGGTTGGTCTCTGACTGGGTAGGCACAGATGGGATGATGGAGGCCAGTCTTGAGAATGTCATTTGGGAAGAGTTTGACCCTGTCACTCCCAAGGACATGGACAGAATACCGGGACGGCTGAATGCGACCACGTTTATTGGACCCGTGTCCCTCCTGGTTGGTGCTGACCTCCCAGGAGGCTACGTGAGGCTGGCTCCAGGGGATTATTAATGCTTCTTTGAGTGAGGGTGTCTTGCCAGCTGCCTTGAAAGAGGCAGTGGTGAGGCCCCCTCCTCAAGAAGCGTTCCCTGGATCCGGCTGTTTTGGCTAACTACTGTCCGGTCTCCAACCTTCGCTTTGTGGCGAAGGTTGTGGAGAGTGTGGTGGCATGACAGCTTCCTCGGTACCTGGATGAAACTGTTTATCTAGATCTGCTCCAGTCCAGTTTCAGGCCCGGGCACAGAACGGAAACAGCATTGGTCGCATTGGTGGATGATCTCTGGAGGGCTCGGGATAGGGGCTGTTCCTCTATCCTGGTCCTGTTAGATATCTCAGTGGCTTTTGATACCATCGACCATGGTATCATGCTGCGCCAGTTTGAGGGGTTGGGGATGGGGGGCACCGTCCTATGGTGGTTCTCCTGCTATCTCTCTGACCAGTCGCAGTTGGTGTTGGCAGGGGGGCAGAGGTTGACCCCAAGGTGCCTTGTTTGTGGGGTGCCGCAGGGGTCGGTCCTCTCATCCCTTTTGTTCAACATTTATGTGAAGCTGCTGGGCGAGATCATCCGTGGCTTTGGGATGGAGTTCCATCAGTACGCTGACGATACTCAGCTGTACATCTCCACCCCAGACCATCCCAACGATGCTCTTGAAGTGATATCCCGGTGCCTAGAGGCCGTGCAGATCTGGATGGGGAGAAAAGGTCTTCGACTCAACCCTTCCAAGACAGAGTGGCTGTGGCTTCCGACGTCCCGATAGAGCCAGCTGGTGCCATCGCTGGCTCTTGGCCCCCACGGAGAGGGCTCGCAACTTGGGCATCCTCCTGGATGCACAGCTGTCTTTAGAAGCGCATATGACAGCCGTGGCCACGGGGGCTTTTCATCAGGTTCGCCTGATTTGCCAGTTGCATCCCTTTCTGGATCGGGATCCTTACGCACAGTCACTCAGGCACTGGTGACTTCCCACATGGACTACTGCAATGCTCTCTACATGGGGCTCCCCTTGAGAAGCATCCGGAGGCTCCAACTGGTGCAGAATGTGGCCATGCGAGGGATTATGGGAGCAATGGGGCGCTTCCATGTGACATCTCTCCTGCGGGAGCTGCATTGGCTTCCGGTGGTCTTCCAGGTGCACTTCAAGATGTTGGTTACCACCTTTAAAGCGTTCCATGGCATAGGGCCTGGGTACTTGTGGGACCGCCTTCTGCCACCGATAGCTTCCCACCGGCCAGTACACTCCCACAGAGAGGGACTCCTCAGGGTGCCGTCAGCCAGGCAATGTTGGGGAAGAGGTCAGGGCTTGAAGGTTGGGGGAGGGGGAGTTGGGCGCAAGGGAGCAGGGTCGGGCAGGGGAAGGAGGAGGGGCATTTGGGCCAGGTGAGGGGGGGAGGAGGGAGGCGGCATTTGGATCCAGGGGAGAGGAAGGGGCCGCGGCAGGAGGAAGCAACGGGTGCAGAGTTGAAGGGGCCAAAGAACCACGGAGATTCTCCCGCAGCGGGTTCGACGACTCGGCCAGCAGTGCACCTGGAGTGTCTCCGGTGCTAAGAAGAGAAGAGGAGAGGAGAGGAGAGGAGAGGAGAGGAGAGGAGAGGAGAGGAGAGGAGAGGAGAGGAGAGGAGAGGAGAGGAGAGGAGAGGAGAGGAGAGGAGAAGAGAAGAGAAGAGAAGAGAAGAGAAGAGAAGAGAAGAGAAGAGAAGAGAAGAGAAGAGAAGAGAAGAGAAGAGAAGAGAAGAGAAGAGAAGAGAAGAGAAGAGGGATGGGGGTGGGGGTGGGGTGGGGATAGGGATAGGGATAGGGATAGGGATAGGGAAAGGGATAGGGATAGGGATAGGGATAGGGATAGGGATAGGGATAGGGATAGGGATAGGGATAGGGATAGGGATAGGGATAGGGATAGGGATAGGGATAGGGATAGGGATAGGGATAGGACCTTCGAGGTCCTCAAGACAAACCCCCTGTTCAAGCCAGAAATGCCAAAGGATTTCAGAGAGGCTTGTCCAATCTCTTCTTGAAAACCTCCCTCAATGGAGCAGCCACAACTTCTGGGATTCAAATTTTTCCCCTGATTATTAGTTCTCACTGTCAGGAAATCTCTCCTGACTTCTAGGTTACATTTCTCTTCACTGCTTCTGCTGCGTAAGGAACATCACAAATATGCTGCGGACACCTGGTGGCAGGTGAGGAGGGAGGAAACGTCCATGGCCCGAAAAGATGGGAGGGAGGGGGGAAGGAGGGGGAGAGGGTGGGGGGAGGGAGAGAAATCTACAAATGTCCAGAAGTCCAGACAGCTGCACGGGGTCCCTTCTGAAGAGGGCGGCCTTCCGATTGCTTTGATCTCTGGAGTTTTGAGGAGGTCAGGCTGATTCTTCTTCAGCTATTTGTAACTGACAAAAGACAAGGAAATATGACGGGGGTTTCTTCCCCTTCCCTTCCTCTCCCCCTCCTCTTTCAATCCCTCTTTCCCTCCCCGTTTCCCGCCAACTCAGGCAGACATCATGCAAACCCCTCATTCTCCAGAGGGGCCTGGATGAGGCCGTTGACAGGAGATTAGAGAGAAATGCCACCTTCTCTTCATGGGTTTATTTCACTGAGAGAGATGGACGCTCTCAGTGTCTCAGACATGGATGGATGGAAGGATGGAGGGATGGATGGATAATAAGGGGCCTCCCCAGCCTCCTCTCGCCTTGCCTAAACTTACAGCCCGCCCCTTACCTGTCCCACTCCCTTTGCATCCGGGGAATGTGGGAACAAGGCACAGCAGCCACACCCCTCCCCTGCCTTTGAAGTCCTTGCCCCGCGCTCCCAAAATCCCTGGCAGCTTTTGGGAAAGAAGCACTCAGCCTTCGCCTGAGGTGGCCCCTTCGACCTCCTGCCCGCGGAGGGTTAGGGTTAGGGTCAGGGCAGCCAATCCATTTCCCCCCCATTTCCCCCCCCCTTCAGGCCTAGGAAACCAGCCTTTCTTTTAAGCGCCTCCTCAACCCGCCACCTCCTCCCATCAGGTGTCTGAAGAGTGGCTCCCCCCCCCCCCCGCATCTGGAGGGCTGCCATCTCTTGTATCTCCCGCAAGCCTCCCCTGGCCCAGATGTTGGCGTCTGTAGTTTGGGGGCCCGAAGAAGGGCTGAGCTTTCCCATCACCCCCCAACTTCCCCCACACAGAAGATCCGGGTATTGGGGTGGGGGGTCTGGGAGATAAGGGGCCTCAGGGCAGCCCTTGACAGAGGCAGAAAGGGGGCTTTTCGGTCCTGGGTGGGGAAGGGCCCTCGGCTGCCCCTCCAGGGCTTCTGGGCGGGCAGCTGCCAGGCAGGAGGAGCGGTGTGCGGGGAGAGGAGAAGGTAAACAGCGGCAGAAAGAACCTGTTGTTCTGGGGGGGGCTAAGGGGGGCAAGGAGTGCCCTGGGACGGGGCAGAGATCCAAACTTGTAAAGCCAGCTTTCAAATAAAAGCCAAATGGGCAACTTTGAGACAATCCTTAGAATATTGTGAGTTCGAGTCCTGCCTTAGGCATGAAAGCCAGCTGGGTGAGTTTGAGCCAAGGTCTCGGAGGCTCTGAGTTCTAATCCTCCCTTAGGCGTGAAACTTTCCTGAGTGATTTTGGGCTGATCCCTAGGAGACCCCTGAGTTCTTTAGTACTTTTTAGTACTTAGTACTTTTTGTTTGGGCTGTGAAACATGGAAAATATTTTCTCAGATTAATGTGGGATGCCAGAAATGGGGATTCCTAGAGTGTGAGATGGCCGAGGGTCCAATATTGTGTGGTTTGATGGAGGAAAATGAAATGTGTCAAAAGACCAGTTCCATGTTGGGCAAAGCCATAAGTCTCTCTGCCTTCTGCTTGTGGGAGAACCAGAGGGATTTGTGTGGTCACTGTGAATCTTAAACTGATCCTTGGTCTGATCCATCAGAGCTTTTCTTAGCTCCTTAAAATGGAATTTGCAAATTATTCGCAATTGGGAGCCATTCTGAGGCCTAAACATTGATTCCCAAATGACCAGCAATCTGTGTGGTTGGAGAGCAGAACAGCTTCCATGGGGGCCTCTCCCTAAAAACCAGGAAGTCCCCCCCCCCATTCACCTCCTTCTTGGACCTGGATGAATATTATGCAGCATTGAAGGTTTGTGACCTGGTCAGTGATGCGGCTGCCTTTAGACAGGATCCCCTCAACCTCCTCCTGGGGAGTCTCCGGGTCCCCTTTCTCTGGGCATCTTCTCCAGCCCTTCACAGACAAGAAATCGTTTACGTACAAATTGTAAAGTGGAAAATTAAACAGCTTGAAAACTGCTATTTTATTTCTCTGGTTGATGAAAGAAAAAATATACAGTGGAAATTTCTTCATACACTTTAGTTTTTTTATTTTGTAAAGTACACCAAAATAAAAACAACTCCAAACTGAAATCCGAGAAAGCTGTTTTGCTGAATTCTTTCTGCAAAGGAGGCTTTTATGAGGAAATCAAGAAAGAATTATATAAGAGAGATGAAGATTTCCCTCTTCATCTGAGAGCCAGTCAAACATGGCATTTCACATCATTCCAGCATTCTCACGGAGAGAATCAGGCAACTAGGCTGGTTCCCACAGCTTCCTCCTGACCTCTTTTCCTCCTCACTCTCTCTCACACACACTTTTAGCTGTAGGAAGAAGTGCCCGAATTATTTTTTATAAGCTGTCACATTCAGTAGCTGTTGCTGAATTTCTCTGAATGACTTCTACACCGTTCTCATTAGCAAAATTTATTGAGCTGGAAAGATACAAAAATTAAAGTAATTTCTCAATTGGAAACATGTAGATTTTTTTTTTTGACTCCTGAATACTATTTAAGAGGAAATAATGTGTACTTTCAAATGAAAGAACATTTTACAATCCCTTTAAATATTAGGCTGTTATATCTCATGTTTTTACATTTGTTCTGGCTGTGAGCTGCTCCTTTGTGTTGAGGTCTGGCCTCAGAAGGATAATGTAGCACTTGGGGATGAAGATGCAGCCCAGCAGACCAGCACTGGAGGCCAGGATGGAGAAGACCTGCACAGCCACCATGGATTTCCCTTTGGTGCTCAGGTAGGTGGGCACAAAAGTCACCCAGACACTGCAGAAGACCAGCATGCTGAAGGTGATCAGCTTGGCTTCGTTGAAGGCCCCAGGCAGGTTCCTGGCCAGGAAAGCCACCGTGAAGCAGATGGCAGCCAGGAAGCCCATGTAGCTGAGGGTGACATAGAACATGACAACGGCCCCTTCGTTGCATTGCAGGATGATCTCTCCAGGCTGGGAGTGGAGGTCAGAGCCAGGGAAGGGGGGAGAAACTCCCAGCCAGGTGGAGCAGATGATAACTTGCACAGCAGAAGAAGAAAGGATGATGGAGTTGGCCAAGCTCTTCCCCAACCATCTCTTCACTCGGTTTCCTGGTTTTGTGGCCAGGAAGGCCAGCACCACCGTGATGGTTTTGGCCAAGAGAGAAGAAACGGCAACTGAGAAGATAATGCTGAAAACTGTTTGTCGGAGAAGGCAGGTGGCTTTCCTTGGTTGACCAATGAAGAGAAGAGGAGATAAAAAGCAAAGCAGGAGGGAGACCAGGAGGATGTAGGAGAGGTCCCGGTTGTTGGCTTTGACAAGGGGAGTTTCTCTGTATTGAATGAAGGTGACTAAAACCAGGCCTGTGGTTAGGAACAAGAGGAGGGCAAAAGAGACCAGGATGATTCCCAGATGTTCTTCATAAGACAGGAAAGTTATAACTTTGGGGATACATTGGACTCTGTTCTCATTTGGATATTTATCATCTGGACACTTGGTGCATTTTTCTGTATCTGAGAAAGTCAGAAATCAATATCTTTAATATTCGGGGGGGGGGTGTTGCAATTCAAGAAATAACATTTTTGAAGAATGGGAATGCCTGATTCCTGGAACATTTTCCAAGATGTGTGCTTAATCATTCCACAGGAAAAAAATGATAATATAATTTTCTAACACATATACCCAAGCTATATGAAATTGGAGGATTTCTAGTGCATAAACTAGAATGAACAAACATTGAATAAAGAAAAAAAGAGTTGAGTTTCAATGGATACTCAATGGAAAGTGCAAATTACTTTCATCAAAATACTCTGGATAAATCCGTTTCCATTTCCACCAGGCCTTTCTTTCCTCTGGTGTCACCCACCTTCCTGAGTGGAGAAGGTCCCCTCCGGACAAGGAAGGCAGTCATAGCAGCAAATTGGCTCTCCTTCTCGAGCCCTCTTGACAAATCCAGGATGACAACTTTCCACACATTTGGACTGAGGCAGGGACTGAGCAGAAGAAAAGGAAGGCCAAAGAAAAGGTGTTAGGACTCTCCGTCCATGGAAAATGGGAGGAGAAATGGAGGGAGACGAGTAGCCTCTGGTCTTCAGTTAAATGAAATCTCTTGACTCCTTCTAAACAGGTTAGGAGATGTGACCCTGGCAGGTTCTTTCTTTAGTTCCTCCTTTTTGCTTCTGGCATTTAACACTGCAATAATAAAGGACTTTTCTCCTTAATAAAGTCCGGAGGGATGGAATTGAGAAAAGATTGAAGGATTAAGGGGGGGAAATCGGTTTCTCCTCATGGCTATATTAAAATTCATCCCTGCACTCTTCATCTATCCATGGTTCTGATGATCTACTCATATTAAATTTGTGAATATATTTGTTGTCAAAGATTTAATAAATTGTTATTTTATTAGATTTATTTAAGTAGAATAAGATGTTGTTAAAAAGGAAACTTCTGGCCTTGCACAGCTGCTCCCCTTTGACCCCAGTTCAAAACAGTCTCCCCGTTAAGAGACAAAGCAAAAATTCCTCCTAAATTATAGCTGATGATGTAACCTAGTTGGGTAATGAAACGCCTGCCAAAAACCAAGGAAGTCAGAGAGCACCAAGGAGCCCTCGTGTCAGCCCTGAGCTCCTTTCTTAAGACTGAAGGTTTCTGCATAGTTTCTAGAACTGTAGTGAGATTGAGGGGAGATCATGAGGTGTCCCTGAAAAGGGTTAAGTTGCAAACCTTTGGCTGCAACAGAGGGGACGTGAGTGTGAGTCCTGGGACAGGAGGAGATATTTCTAAGGCCCACCCAGTTATCCAAGAAAAAGTCCTTTGTGTTAAGAACGGCAATTAGGAGACTCCAACTGACACGGAAAGACAGACCCACGTTTCATATTACTTAAATTGGGAGACTCCTTTTTGCCCAGAAGGACTGAAGGTAGCTAACACTCAAGATAAACAAGGCCATTCAAGGGATTTCCAGATGAAAAACCCTTTTAATAGCAAAAGGCGAAATCGAAGTAGCATTTCCTATCTCTCATTACTTCTGATGTCAGGAAGGGCTTTTCCTTGAATCAAAGTTGTGTTTCAGTGTTTCAGGTTTCTGGATCAAGAGATTCTCTCACTGGTCACTGTCATTTTATGTGAACTGAAAGCCTTGGACCTCCTTCCTAGGGGCAGAAGGTGATTCGCTCCCCCCAGTTGGGAGAAAGACAGATATGGCTACCTTTGACCAGGTCTGGATTACTCAAAAACATCACAGACCATGGACCTGCCCTTCCAGGGAACCATTTCCCAATGGCCTTTCCCTAAGCAGGACAAGAGGAAGCGTCTCTCCCAATGGGACCCCCAGGAGCTCCATCCAGCCATGATCCGATTTCATCCCATTCAGTCCAAACCTCAATTCAGGGTCTCTTCAACAGAATCCCCTTCTGCTTTGCTCTTTCAGGACAAGGAACAAGCGAACCTGAGGCTCTTAACAACACAACCTCCAGCACTTGAGGGTTTCTCATCCCAGGTTGGACATGGCTGAACCAGCTACAAAGAGTCTCCAGTATTACAGCAGCTGAAGAACAGCTTGGTCAATAGTACTGAAGGCTCCCAAGTGGTCTAGAGAAAGGAAACTATAAGGTTTCTAGTCCCCATGTTCAATTCTCAGTGAAGGTCATGGACCTGGAAACTAGGCTTAGTCCACATGAAATGGGTTGGAAATCTTTGGGAAAAAAGAGGAAAGACCCCAAAATTTCGCCCACCTTGTTGAGCAACTTTAACCGTGAAAGAGTTCTTTGGTAGATAGTAAGTCTCTGTCTTTCCAAAGTCCCCATTGGCTGTTGAATGGGATCCTTCTTGGGGAGAATCAAGGAGCTCCCGATTCCCAGATCTGCTGCTAGATCTCCATTTTGATCCAAGTACAGTTTCTTATCAGAAATATTGCAATACCTTTCCTTCTTCTGCAGGAAAGGATGGAACTAGAAGGGGAACATCGAGAAAATTTAAAATCTGAAATCTTCTTTTTCTCATCCCGTTTAGTTTTTCTACATTTGATTTTTTTCTTCTACAGTTGTCTGACGTCAAAATATGCTTATTTAGAAAAATAGGTGTTACTGCTATCCTCATGAATAAAAATCAAAGACATTTCAGCAAAGTTTCTCCACCATATATTGGTAAAATATATATTAACAAAATATAATGGATGCAAGTGGTAAGTTCTAGGGGACATTCTAGAGCAGGTGACAAAGAAAATGAATCCTAGGAAAAAAGAGATTATTCATAAACACCTAGAAAACATCAGGATGATTATGAGAAACGGGTCATTTAGTGACCGTTTAGAGTTCCATCAGCACTGGAAAAAGTGACTTAGGATAGTTTTTCCCAGGATCCTGGCAGCATCCCCAGGGGCTCCAGGAGATCAGAATCTGAATTCTTGACATCCTCTTATGATGGTTGCAGCCTTTTAGGGTCGCCTGATCTCCTTTTGATCAACAGGGAAGGCAGATTCACTTAACAACCATGTAACTGACTTAATAACTGCAGTGATTCATTTAACAAGAAAAGGCGAGAAAGCTCACAAAATAGGGCAAAACTTATTTAATGACCGTCTTGCTTAACAACAGAAATGCTGAGCTCAGTTGTGGTCGTGAGTCCCATACTGCCTCTTCCAATAACTGGAAGAAGTTGCCCAGAAGCTCCAGATCACCTCAATGTTGCTCCAGAGGGTGGGGGGAGGGGAAGATTGGAAAATGAGCTCAGTTCAGAAGGGAGGAGATTCTGGCCGAAGGAGGGGAAAAAGACCCTGAAAAGAAGAGCCATTTCAGAGCTGAGCCCCCAGAGCAGAGAAGTCCAGCCTCCCCTTCACTGAGGAGGCAAAGACTGAGCAGCCGTCAGTCACGGAAGCTTTGACTGGGACTCCTGCAGAGAGGAGGGGTTGGGCTAGATGGTCTCAGGGTGTCCTTCCAAGTTATAAAGGTAACATTCCACTATGCTAATCAGAAAACCATGAAAACAATAATATATTTAAAAATTCAATACATCCAGTGGTGGGATTCAGCCAGTTCGCCTCAATTCGGGAGAACCGGTTGTTAACTTTCTGAGCAGTCTGGCAATCTGGCTGTTGGAAGAACTCATTAGGGCAGAGAACCGGTTGTTAAATTAGTTGAATCCCACCACTGCATACATGCTTTTAAAATTAGCAGTGTTTAGAACCAAAATTTATCTGACATGGTGTCTGGTTTAGTTTAGTTTAGTTTAGTTTATTTTATTTGGATTTATATACCGCCCTTCTCCTTGCGGACTCAGGGCGGTGTACAGCCAATTAAGAACAATATACAAACATACACAAGTTAAAATTTCTTAAAATAATAATATAAATGGCCGTAAAATTTAAAAATTAACATATTTAAAATACAACTCTAAAAATACTAAAATGTTATAGGGATCAGGCTAGGCCGGCGAGCTGAAAGAGATGGGTTTTTAAAGCCCGCCGAAAGGTTGGGAGGTCAGAGATTATTCTTAACTCTGGAGGCAGATCATTCCAAAGGGTGGGTGCTGCCACAGAGAAGGCTCTCCCCCTGGGGGTCGCCAGCCGGCATTGTCTGGCTGACGGCACCCTGAGGAGGCCCACTCTGTGGGAGCGAACCGGCCGGTGGGAGGCAATTGGCGGCAGAAGGCGGTCCTTAGAAGGTGCTTAGAAGGTTACGTGTCAAGCAATTAGATTGGCCAAATGTGTTAACCTTCTGAAGAACAATGTGGTTGAGAAGGTTCCCCTCCTTCTCCTCTGGGTTCCTTCTCCAAAGGATCTAAGATTAATGGATCCATATAGGGATCCCATACCTTCCAGGGCTGCAGCCTTGGAGCCCCCAACCTCTCTTTGCCCTCCTTCCTTCCCCACCTCGATCTGGAGGAATAGGCAGCGTTCAAGGCATGGACCAGAGTCTGAATGATACTGTACCAATGGGGGTAATTTGGGATCCAGATCATGTCCTTTTTCTCCTGGGTCCCCAGTGGGGCTTTCTGGGTGCATCTTCTGCGGCCTTTGACAGAAAAGACGTTCTTTGAAAGAGAACAGCGGAAATAATGATCTTGAAACTTTCTTTCCACAAAGAAATGGGGTTCAAAGGAAGAATCTCTTGGCCTTTCTTTTGGCAGAAAAACGAAGCTCCAAATACTATGGACGTATTTGAAAAGTCTGTGCTTTCTCAGTTCATATGCTCCCAAAGCTGTATTGATCCAGACTTTCCCTTCAATGGGTCCTGGCAAACGCATAAGCGTTAAATGGAAAGGAAGAATTCTGTCTGTAATGGGAACATGTTCTAGAAAGTTAACAAAGACGTTGACTTGCCTCCACTTAGAGAGGGAATCCCTGAGGGATGCTGTATATCCAGTTGTTGAGAACAGTTGCGATATAACCACACAAATTCCATTCCTGACAAGCATAGGAGTCAAAATCCTCCTGAAATTCTCTCCGTTTTCTGTGTCTGAAGCAAAGAGGCCAATCAGGGTCCATCTGAAGTAGAGGAGCAGTTGGACAACTGCTGGGTAGTGGAATCCGTTTTTGGGGAACAGCTGGTAGAAAAAGGGGAACTGACTTTTATCACTTAGAGCCTCTGAAGCAGTTCCAGGATTTACCTAAAAAAGCAATGAAGAATGTTGTGTTATATTGGGGTCAGATAAAGTCCAAAACTTTATTTTTTAATAAATTCAACTTGGTTTTGATGAACAAATTAAATAGATTGATCTTGATTAGCCGTTATGCCAGGTCAAGAAACAAAATATTAAATACAAAACATTAACAACACTGCACATGAAAATTGAATAAAAGAAACAAATAAAATAAATAAGAATAAGAATAAAAACATAAAACATATTTCTGTATCACTCCTACAATTTATTATAATCAGATCGATATATGCAAGATATCAAATGAATGTTTCGTTCCAATAAAGGGCCATAAATGTTTAATTCTGACTGCACAGAAAATGTGTTGCTTTAACACGTATCCCCATAGGTTGCTTGTCTAATGTGCAGTCCAAGACTCTGATCTCTCTCTTTCTTAGGCAGTTGTCTTTCAATATTTCAGATTCTTGGTGAAGCAATCTTCTGATTTTTCAAAATTATTATTTTTATTTATTATTTATTTCTGTCTCATCTAGTGATACAAAGAGACAAGGAGACTTATAAATAAGATAAGACTTACAAAGAGATAAGGAGATGGCTAATATAGTTTCTCAGATGCATAATCCAAGAGGGCTTTATTTTCAGTTCTGCATCTTCTAACCCAGAGAACTTGGGGACTCTGTCAGGTTCCAGAGGCTTAATTGTACACTGAGAATTTCAGCCATGTGGCAAAGGAAGGAGACCCTCTGTGAATTCCCTGGGACACAATCACCTCTTTTTGCGAAATAAATGAGGAGATGGTGTAATATGTCATGTACTATTGTTCATCTGAGGTTGCAGTTACTCCTTTTAAAAACTGCTAAGGACCAGGTGGTTTTTATCAGCTGCCCTGATACATAAAATCATAAAACTCAAAGAGGGTGAACGTTCTTTTCCAGTGACTATATTTCCCCTGATTTTAGAGAAAACAGAAATTGTATAAATTGTATAAATTACTGAAAAAGTGGGTGGGTATATTGGTCACTTATTTTTTTGTGAACTTTCAGCTTATTTATACATTTTGAGTTGTTTGTTTATTATTCTCACTTTAACAGATGCAAATAAACGAGTGAGATGGGCAAATTTTCATTTTTCATTTAGTTGCGTAATAAGTGCACACTAATAGTATAATAGAATACATAGATATTCTCCTAAGAAAGCCAAAACCTCACTTTGACTTTCTTAAATGTTCAGGTTTGAGGTTCATTAACATTTTGGATTGACCGAGAGCGCTGTAGTTGTTCAATAACAAAATTAATCCTCCAGAATACAACCTGCCTAATAATTGTGCACAGAGTGCAGGTACCACTTTGGTGGGAAATGTGGCGTGTTTGGTGCAGATGGCTGGGCCCTGCCAGTGCTGGACTTGCTCAGATGGGACACCCAACTGTGAGGCAACATCGCTGGCGAGAGAAGCCCAGATGATGCCACAGGACACCTGTCGGCTTTCTGGTGCGGAGCTGATTCATCCCCTGTGGTGAACCCTGGTGAAGCTCATGAGCACAAACTGAAAGGACTCGCACTCTTCAGCAGCAAAACAAACACTATGTACTAACATTGAGGACCCAGTTTGTTGGGGGCAATAAGCTGACTTTGTATAAATATACAAAAGTATGAAGGCTATTGCTTAACACATTGTAAGCCGCCCTGAGTCTCCGGAGAAGGGCGGCATATAAATCAAATTTAAAACAAAAACAAAAAAAAACCATTGTAGACTCGGCTAATTATACCTTTACCAACTGCTAAACAAATAAATAATTTAGCACTTTAGGTATGTACATGAGAGTCGTTCCTTAGTCCTGGTAAGTCATTTCTATCTAGACTGAAGAACAAGGGTTGCAATATCCACCCTTCTGTGTTACCTGTCGGTAACTATTGATCCTTCTTCTTCTCGTGGCTCCATTGAGCCCAAACCTCCCCCTCAAACAAGGGCTTGGATCAGGGCCAACAGGCTGAGCTCCATTTCAAGGGCAATCAACTTCCTCCATCATATTTCTCTGTTCTCTGGGTCAAATGTTGCAGTAACATCTATAAAGTCAGGAAACTGTAGTTTACCCGACTGATATATTGTGCAATTCGATATTCTTAAATTAGAAAACAAATCTGTTGCCAATATTAGAGTATTAATTTATTTATTGATGAATTATTATACAACGATGAAACTTTTTACTCTACTTAAAACCTTCTTGTTCTTCTGCTGGGACTGCACTAACACCCACCACTCACTTTATCAGAGAGAGAAAAACACACACAAACCTGTGAGACTTTGTAGGTATCTGCTAATGATGACGCCTGGATGGAGATGCCCCTGTTAGCTGCATCAAGAAGAGCCAGGAGGTTCTCCTTCCTCCCACAGCCGTAGTTGGGGACATTGGCTTCTCCGGTGGAGAGAATGTCCAGCAAGGCATCTGAAGTGCGGAAAGTGTTCAGATAGTTGTCATGAAGGTTGTAGCCCAGTGTGAGGTTGTGCAAGAGATGGGAATTCTTGTTGATGGTTTGAATGGTGAAAATTAATCGTAGGGTTTTTGAAAAACCATAAAAAAACTTACTGTAAAAAAATATGCATGTTATCATTAGTAACAAGTAACTTTTAAAAGAATTTATTCCTTTTTACCTCCACAAGCCTACTGAGTCTTAAACCAATATTGATCCAAGACCAATAATCGGTTATAGAAATCTGGGAATGGGCTGGGCAGAGGCAACAACAACTGTTTCAATCCCTCCTTTACACAAAATGAATTCAAGTGATGAATTCAGGAGCGAACAGGGAGTGGAAAATAAGCTGGATTTCCTTCAGGTTTTTTTAACCCCATCTTTGGATTTCAGTCCCTTCCACAAAATAAGACAAGAGAGGGAAGCCATGGAAATCAAAATCATTCAGGCAGGTCAGGAGGTATAAAAGTGAAATAAGGAGAAAAGAAGGAGAGTGTTAGAATTAGAAAAAGAAGGAAATGCAACTCCATCACCCTGGATGACTTACGAATGAGACTGAAGAGAAGGAGCCCTGTGGAAAGGCCACATTATATCTGGTACTACTTTTTCCGTTACGACTATACCAAGGAGATGGTCTCCTGGCCTGTAATAGCTCCATGGTTGTTTTCCATCCTGGTGCTCCAAACTCAGCGGGCATTTCCTTCCAAGCTTCCCAGAGACCGGCTGGGACACCAGCAGCATCAGAAGCAGAAGAAGAGGTCCATCATTCATGGGGTGAATCAATCTGCTTCCTGTTTCTAACACCAAGAACAGGAACGGTTGGGAAACTGCAAAGACTCTGAGAAGAGCCCGGGGCTTTCCTGACCTAAACAGAGAAGGACTCAGTTTCATCTGGACAGGAGGGAGAGGAACAACCAAGAGCAGAGCCTCTATGTGTCCCAAAATGTGTTTCCAGAGAAGTTGACCCAAGGAATTTATCCTTTTCTCATACAAGAGCCTTTGCTTGTGGCTTCAATCTGATGTTTACATCTAAGTCAGAAACAGGGGAAATAGCATCACAGGTCTCAAAGGTCCAGATGGTTATAGTTACAGGGAGAAGCAACTTCTCCTCTTGGGATCCTAAACTTTTTAGGGCTCCATGTGCCGAGGAGAGGCTGGAGAAAAGCAGGTTAGTGAAAAATTAGAGATACACCCCTGGGGACCTTGTTCTGCTGTGGTCCAGAAAGTGATGCTGGGGAAGATAGTTCAAGAACAAGACAATTGACTTCTGCTGTCCTTCCACGTGGCCTCTTGTCTCCAGAGATTGCTGGGAAGCTCACCCAGAGTTATGGAGTTTGGGGCCACTTGAAGTCAATGCCATTGAACTCTCCTCTTGCCTGTCTTCTAATGCCAAGGAGGCCATCAGTGCCCTTCAACTCTGCCCAATGTTAAGAGTGGGGCCTGTTCGAAATTCTGTTTTATATCAGAATCCCATATATGGATCCTCATTGCAGCTGACTTTAAAATTGCTCATTTCCCATCATTTTCTAGCAATATTAAATTTTGGATAACAGCTCATTAAGAAGCAGGAAAGTGACAACTTGTGGAGAATATTGTTGAATAGATAGGCAGAAAATTATAAAGTGGACGGAAGTTTTAATTTTTTTCTTCCTTGTCATTTCCAGGTTCATATAGTGCACTAAGATTCTTTATATTTTGACCTTTCTTAGTTTATTAAATAAAGAATGGACTGTAAGGTCTGCAGCTGAGATCTATCTATCTATCTATCTATCTATCTATCTATCTATCTATCTATCTATCTATCATCCACCATCTGTCTCTCTCATCTAATCGCTCATCTCTATCTATCTATCTATCTATCTATCTATCTATCTATCTATCTATCTATCTATCTATCTATCTATCTATCTATCTATCATCTACCATCTGTCTCTCTCATCTCTTATCTATCTGTCTGTCTGTCTGTCTGTCCGTCCGTCCATCCATCCATCCATCCATCCATCATTAAATTTATTGGCCACCCATCTTATCACAGGGTAGCTCTACAAAGATGGTGGGGAGGCCCACAGTGTGGTGGTTGGTGCAGCCTGATTTCTAGAGACATGATTTTTGGAGATCTGGTGGGGCTTCCTCTGTTGTGGGGATGTACTTTGGGGGCGGGGAGGGACCCCTTTGACCTTCCCATCTCTGAGGCTGAGACTTTCTATACCCCAAATCCTCCGAGGGGTTTGAAGGGGCTGTTGGAATTCCTTCCTTCCTGCTTTCTTTGGATTGATTGTTCAGGGATTCTGTGTCTTCACTGGGGGTGAGAGGACATTAATATGGACCTCTTGGCCTAGAAGGGGGAACTGGGGGGCTGAGTGAGGCAGGTCCATCCTGACCGGGAAGAAGAAAGGAGGGCCCATATCCCACGTCCACCACTTGGAAGTTCTCCCACCCAACGTCCCTCAGATTCCGCTCTCAGGGCCTGCAGATCAGATCCTGGGGGCTCCGGGTTCAAGCTGAGGCTTTTCAATGCCAGGTGGGTGTGCCATTAGACTCTATTCTCCTCCAGGATGTTCCCAGCCATGTCTTACTGAAGCTGGGTTCTGCCCAGAGAGGAGGAAGCCCCTTCTCGGTCAGGAATGAGCTCACCCCAATGTCTGAGGTTGTCCCCAGAGGAGGGGAGGAGGGGGGGGGGCTGTTGTCATCCATGGTTTCTTATGTGCTTTGAAGAGGCTCCACATGGACCTCTGGTTTGTCTCAGGGTGGCTGCGAGGACCCCAGCCTGGTCAACTGTGTGGTGTGAACGTGGTCCTTGCAAGGCGAAAAGCGTCCCCGATACAGGTAGTCCTTGACTTACAACCATAATTGAGCCCAAAATTTCTACTGTTAAGTGAGAAAATTGTGAGTTTTGCCCCATTTTATGACCTTTCTTGCCACAGTCGTTAAGTGAATCAGTGCAGTTCTTAAATTAGTAGCCCGGTTGTTAAGTGAACCTGGCTTCCCCATTGACTTTGCTCGTGAGATGGTCGCAAGAGGGGATCACGTGACCCTGGGGATGCTGCACAGGTCGTAACCGTGGAAAACGGTCATAACTCACATTTTTCAGTGCTGTTGTAACTTTGAACGGTCACTAAATGAACTGTCGTGTATCCTCTTGTTCAGCTTCTCTCCAATGAATTAAGATCCTTTGGAGTTCCCATAATCCACCGACTCCTCGGCCAACAGGTTCAGCCTCAGGAAACAAACCATGGTTAAAAGTTGCAAATGTGAACGTGGCCATTGGGGAAGGGACCGGGTTAAGTGGGCTGCGTGGATCTCAGCAGAGTCAGTTGGGTGTGGTGGTTGTTAAATCCCAGGGGACCCTGAGTTCCAGTCCTGCCTCGGGCACCAAGCCAGCTAGGAGACTCTGGGCCAGCCACTCTCTCCGAGCCCTGGGAAAGAGGCAATGGCAACCACTTCTGACAACCTTGCCGAGATCTCTGGGTCAGCTTCACCTGGGGGCTCTCTGACTACCTCCACACCCAGCTGGCTGAGGCTGAGCGGCCTCCCTGCACCTGGCTTCCTCCTTGCCGGTCAAGCGGCCTCCAACGGGCTGAATTTGGACAGAGTTTTGCAGGTGGCTGTGCTGTGCAGAGGGGCAAGCAGAGGTCCTGAGAGGACAGGGGATCTGTAGGGGGTCTGCCCCCCTTCCTAGTGAGGACAGGGAGGGACGCAGGGGGAGCCCCCCACCCCATCTGGTCTGGGCAGCTCAGGTGCTGTCGGAAAGCTCTCCTCTGAGGGAGGGGCCTCCTTGGGGTTGGCTGGGAGGGAGAGGGGCTCTGACATCACAGGTGGGGACAGGTGGTCCTCCGAGGTGAGCCCTGGGCATCTGCAGGCCAGGTGGGGCTGGTGGGGTCTAATGGGGAAATGCAGTCAGCTGCCAGTTTCCCCCTGGAGCAGCCAGGTGCATTTTCCTCCTTATCTGGAAAGTGGGCTGCCCCATGGAGGGGGTCCCTCTGGCCTTTCAGGGAAGGGTTGAGGTGGGGAAATGGGTGGGGGGGATCCAAGTCTGGTTTGCTAGCTTTGGATGGCAGGTGGACGTTGTTCCCCCAGGGGTCAGAGGTTGTGTGAGGCAGGAGCAGAGTTTCTTGGGAGATTAAACTGGGCTTTCAAGGCCTCTTGGGTGACCAGGATCTGGCCCTCCTCAGCTAAGTCCAGCACTGCTCTGACCCCTTCCGTCCCCTTTGCAGGACCCCACAGCGGAGCCCTTTCAGGAGTGACGTCTGAATGTCTCACCAGGTGGTTGATTTACTGAGCTGAGTGGCCAAACGCCTTTAACCATCATGGAAGGGTGTGGCCTCCTTAACCTGGATTGGGAAGGAACCCTCTTTCCTGGGCTGACTTGAGTGGGCCAAGTTCACAGCTCATGTGAAGGGCATCCAGATGTTTCCAGGCTTTCCATGACAGCTGGGTGCACCTGAGCTGGGCATTGCCCACAGTCAGTCCTGAATCTTGTCTGGGGGCGCAAAGGAGTTGGGTTCTAGAGGGAACCAATCTCAAAGCGGCTTCCTTCTCCCTTCCATCCCCAAAGGAGCCTCTGAGGACCAGGGGTCTCGTCCTTGGTCGCCCCTGAAGCCCCTGAAAATATTGACTGAGAGTTTGAAATAGGTGGACTCCATTTCACACATTTGGGTGCCTGGGAACCTTCCCCCATCCTGTGTCCATGTGTGAAGCAGGTCATCACCCTAACCTGGCATCTGATTGATGCATTCTGGCATGGCCCATTATGCCAACGTAGCAGTTCTCCTTCATGAACCTGGATTAAGGGTGTTGTATGAACTCCCCTAGATTCACCAGCAACCAGCAATGCGATGATGGCCAACGCAGACAGGATGGAAAACGTTTTATAGGTTCTGCTTTTGGCTTTGGAGTTTTCCACAACCCACTGTAAAACATTGTTTAGCACATTGTCTGAACCAATTCCAGGTTTGGCATTCGGGCAATAGAGTTGGGCTAATGGGAGAGAGACAGAAATGAATCTCTGTGGATGGAGGGGGTCTGTGATTTCCCACAATGTCTGGACAAAGCTTGACAGAGGCTTGCAGAGATCTCTCCATGGGTGTTCAGAGCAGGGGTGAAATCTACTTACCTTCCCTACCAGTTTGGAAGCGAGCGCTCTGCGCATCATGTGCATGCTTGGTCCCTCTGCGCATGTGCAAAGCCTTCTGCTCATGCACAGAGGGTCAAAACAGGTTACTTCCTGGTTTAAACCTGGAAGTAACGACATCCGGGTGGGTGGGCAGAGCCTCGTTCTGCCGCCATTACCGCATCTGCAAACCACACGCCGCCACCGCTACCATTTCAGCCGAACTGGTCCGAACCAGTAGCATTTCCCGCCGCCTTGAAAGAGGCGGTGGTGAAGCCCCTCCTCAAGAAGCCTTCCCTGGACCCAGCTGTATTAGCAAATTATCATCCAGCCTCCAACCTCCGCTTTGTTGCGAAGGTTGTTGAAAGTGTGATAGCGCGACAACTGCCCCAGTACCTGGATGAAGCTGTCTATTTGGATCCATATCAGTATGGCTTCAGGCCAGGATACAGCATGGAAACGGCATTGGTCGCATTGGTTGATGATCTCTGGAGGGCCTGGTCCTATTAGATCTCTCGGAGGCTTTTGATACCATCGACCATGGTATCATGCTGCACCGGCTGGAGGGGTTAGGAATAGGGGGCACCGTGCTGCGGTGGTTTTCCTCCTTTCTCTTCGGCCGTTCGCAGTTTGTGTTGGCAGGGGGGCAGAGGTCGACCTCGAGGAGACTTGTTTGTGGGGTACCACAAGGGTCAGTCCTCTCGCCCCTTCTGTTCAACATTTATGTGAAGCCGCTGGGTGAGATCATCCATGGTTTCGGGGTGAGGGTCCATCAGTACGCTGACGACACGCAGCTGTTCATCTCCACCCAGACCACCCCAATGATGCCCTTAACATGATGTCCTCCTACCTGGAGGCCGTACGGATCTGGCTGGGGAGAAACAAGCTCAGACTCAAACCCTCCAAGACCGAGTGGCTGTGGCTTCTGGTATCCTGGTATAGTCAGCTGGTGCCATCGCTTACTATTGGGGATGAGACCTTCCCCCCACAGAGAGGGCTCACAATCTGGGTGTCCTCCTGGATTCACGGCTGTCTTTAGAAGACCATATAACGGTCGTGGCCAGGGGGGCCTTTTATCAGGTTTGCCTGATCTGACAGTTGCATCCCTTTCTGGACCGGAACGCCCTGCGCATGGTCACTCATGCCCTCGTCACCTCACGTCTGGACTACTGTAATGCTCTCTACATGGGGTTCCCCTTGAGGAGCACCCTGAGGCTCCAACTGGTCCAGAATGCAGCCACGCGGGTTATTATGGGCGCAAGTCGTTGCGCCCATGTAACACCTCTCCTGCGTGAGCTGAACTGGCTCCCAGTGGTCTTCCAGGTGCGATTCAAGGTGTTGGTTACCACCTTTAAAGCGCTCCATGGCTTAGGACCTGGGTATCAACGAGACCGCCTTCTGCCACCAATAGCCTCCCACCGGCCAGTTCGCTCCCACAGAGAGGGACTCCTCAGGGTGCCGTCAGTCAAATTATGCCGACTGGCGTCCCCCAGGGGGAGGGCCTTCTCTGTGAAGGCTCCAGTCCTTTGGAATGAATTGCCCCCGGAAATACGTAAAATCTCTGACCTTCGTACTTTCCGCCATGCCCTCAAGACTCTGATGTTCCAACAGGCAGGTCTGACCATTTAAATGATTTTTAATTTGATATTTTAATTCTGGGTTTTTAATTCAATTGGACCAAATTGTTTAATAATTTTAAAATTTAATTTTATGATGTTTGTGTGTTTGTGTTTTTATCTTGGCTGTATGTCACCCTGAGTCCTACGGGAGAAAGGCGGTATAGAAATAAAATAAAATAAAATAAAATAAAATTAAAATAAAATAAAATAAAATAAAATAATAAAATAAAATAAAATAAAATAAAATAAAATAAAATAAAATAAAATAAAATAAAATAAATAAAATAAAATAAAATAAAATAAAATAAAATAATAAAATAAAATAAAATAAAATATAAAATAAAATAAAATAAAATAAAATAAAATAAAATAAAATAAAATAAAATAAAATAAAATAAAATAAAATAAAATAAAATAAAATAAAATAAAATAAAATAAAATAAAATAAAATAAAATAATAATAAAATAAAATAAATAAATAAAATTTCACCCCTGGTTCAGAAGATTAACTGGTGACTTTGATGCTCTTTCTCCTGCTTGGAGCCTCACAGATGCTTTTGGATGCTGGTTTCCAGAATTCCCAGTTAGGCCAGGCCTAAGAATACTGGAGTTGCTGGGTGTTTATGAAGCCAAATTTAAAAGGGAAATGTGGTTATTACCCTCACTGGGTGGGCTTCCGCTCTCTCTCCTGCCAAGTCTTGGGAGAAATAATGGGTGCTGCTTGCTTTAAAGAGTCTTTTTCCAAGTCCAAATTCCAGGTTTCCCATAATCCTCAGCCACAGCTATGCAGTTAGCAGAGACAGTTAGATTTTTTTAACTCTGCAAAGTTCCAAAAACTACTTTTTCATTAAATTTTGTTCTTGGAGTCTGGCCACACTATTGCATCAGCCCTTTTGGGCGGTGCCCTTGAGCATTAGCTTTCAAAATAAAGTAAATTTTGTTTCCAACTCAGCTGGCAGCTATTTCAGATCTGTGGCAGACTCTGGCATTAACTGGCCCCTGGGATTTTCTCTTTCATCACTATGCAAACAAATCTCAGATTTATTTGTTTCTTCAGCCACAGTTTCCCTCAGGGCCACTTTCAAGCATGGAGACCCCAAACCTCTCAATTCTAGATGACAGATTTAATTCGATCTCTGCCCCTGTTATTATGAATCACATGGGGATTATTTCCCTTTCATTTCCCTCCAGAGAATTTCCCAACAACCTTTGAATCCAAGAACTACTTGAATTATCCAGGGATCCCCCCTGAGAGGGAGAATTATGATAAAAGTTTCAGCTCTGCTGTTGGGCTGAATCCTCCAGGGGAGACTTTGGGCAGAGAAATAAGGAGTTTTGGGACAGGCAGAGTCTGTGCTCTTGAATCTACGTCTCTCTCCTTTCCAAATGAAGCTGAGTGTTTCTTTGTGTTTGAAGAAGGAAAGCAACTGGATCATATTCCACCTTATGAGAGTCCTTTGAATTCTTCTAATTCTTCTTTAGAAACAGGAAAGGGATTCACTGATTCACGCCATGAATGATGGACCTCCTGCTTCTGCTTCTGATGCTGCTGGTGTCCCATCTAGTCTCTGGGAAGCTGAGAATGAAATGCCCGCTGAGTTTGGGGCACCAGGATGGAAAACAACCACAGAGCTTTTACAGCCCAGGAGACCATCTCATTGGTATAGTCTTCAGTGGAGAAGAAAGATTTCAAGTAAAGTTGCTTTTCAACCTGGCTCCTTCTCTTCAGTTTGTTTTCCATGATCTGTACGTAACTCAGGGTGATGGAGTTGCACTCCCTCCATTCTAACACTCTCCTTCTTTTCTGTTTTTTATTTTACATTTATTCCTATATTGGGGAATATGTCTAATTTCCTGAATGATTTTGATTTCCATGGCTTCTCTCTTTTCTCTGATTTTGTGAAAAAGACTCACATCTAAAAATGGATCTGAAAAAGAGCTGAAAGTATTCCAGATTATTTTCTTCTCTCAGTCCAATTCTTAATTTATCACTTGAATAATGGATTTACTTAAAGAAGTGATGGAATCAGTTGTAGTTGCCGTACCTCATCCCATTTCCATATTTGTGTAACTGATCACTGGTTTTGGATCAATGTTATCTTAAGGTTCAGTAGGCTTGTGGAGGATTATATATTAAAAACAGTATTTATTGTTGCTTTTGATTATAATAATATGTTTTAACAATAGGAATGCTTATGGTTTTTCATATGGCTTACGATTCATTTTCAACATTCAAACCATCAACAAGAATTCCCAGCTCCTGCACAACCTCACACTGGGCTACAACATCCATGACAACTATTTGAGCACTTTCCACACTTCAGATATCTTGCTGGACATTCTCTCCACTGGAGAAGCCAATGTCCCCAACTACAACTGTGGAAGGAAGGAGAACCTCCTGGCTCTGATTGACAGAGCTGACAGGGGCATCTCCATCCAAATGTCAACATTAGGAGGCACCTACAAAATCCCGCAGGTTTGTGTGTGTGTTTCTCCCTCTGGTAAAGTGAGGGGTGGGTGGTGTTGGCTGAGCAATAGATGCAATCATCTCTTCTCCATGGAATTCAAGAGCTGCTTTTCTCCATATTCTCAATATTTTACCCCATTATGTTCATGTTGAGATTAATCATAAAAGGCCTGAAATGCAAGCAATACATTCCCTGGAGAAGACATTCTAACAACTAGAATTTAACTGATCATAAAATATCCCTGGTTATCTATTGGCACCTTCATTTTCACAGATAAATAATGCCTGCCCTATCCACTGGGTTAGAAGTTGGCAATAGTAGCATTTTATCCATCTAAAAAGTGGAATAAAAATTACTCTAGAAATTATAGACCAAATAGACTAGCAGATATTGTGGCTAACATTTATGCCATGATCCTCTTAGTTAAACTTGAGAAAAATGCATTCTTTGCAGAAGAACCAGAAGGTTTTAGGTAGAGTGAAAAGCTATATAGATTTTATAAGAAATAATGGATACGTTAATAATCTAATATTGGCAACAAATTTGTCTTGAAATATCTCATCTATTTCAGTGAGGTAAAATAAGTTTTGCAGGCTGTTACTGCAGCATTTGACTCAATAAACAGAGAAATATGATGGAGAAAATGGATGGCCCTCAAAATGGAGCTCAGCCTGTTGGCCCTGATCCAAGCCCTTGTTTGAGAGGGAGGTTTGGGCTCAATGGAGCCATGAGAAGAAGGATCTATGCTTAGCAAGGGGGAAGGGAAAGATGCATATTTGAACCTTGTTCTTCAGTCTAGATATGAATGACTTACTGGGACTAACGCAGGGTCAAAAAGCAGATCATAAATAAATGTTATTTCATTCTTTGACAAAAATCACTAAATTAGTGGACCAGTGAAATGCAGTGCATGTAGTAGACAGTACTTGGATTTCAGAAAGGCTTTGAGAAAGAAACCGCAACCTATTTCTCGGGAAGCTGAAAATATGTGGTCTAGACAGCATCACCCCCAGATGGGCTCAGCCTTTGGTCCTCAATGGAAATGGAAATGGAAATGCATGGAGGGAAACAAGCAGTGGGGGACCCCAAGGTTCTATTTTAGGCGCAGTTCTCTTCAACATCTTCATCAATGATTTGGATGAGGGGAGAAATGGGGAAATCATCAAATTTTCACATGACACTAAAGTGGCAGGAATAGCCAACATCAAAATAGGCTCAAGATCCAGATAGATTAAGATCCTTCAATCCTTATTTAACTAAATGAAATTCATTGTAGAGAAATGTAATGTTTTACACTTAGGCTAGAAAAACCAAATGTCCACTTACAGATTAGGTGAAACCTGGCTCCATAGCAGTAACTGTGAGAGGGATCTTGGAGTCCGATTGGACAATCACTTAAATATGAGCCAGCAATATGTGGCTATAGAAAATCAGAGGCCAGGCATTTGCTCTGATCAAAGATGTTTCCCCCGCTCTCGCAGAGAGCTTTATTTTTTATACAGTTTTACACAGGCAGATAAAAGGCAGGACAGCAACAGCGTTCTAATTGGAAAATCCTCCTCCCTGTTCCCCCACTCAGAAGGAAGGTCAGATAACACAGACCAGAGCCAGAATAAGATCATCCAGGAAGAAGATCCATGACACCAGAAACGGAAGCAGTTTGCTGCATTCTACCTGAATTAATTCTTCCATCCCTACATGTGGCAGCAGCCAAAAAAGCTAATTCAGTTCTCGGCTGCATTAAGAGGGATAAAATCAAGATCACATGAAGTATTGGTACGGCTTTATAATGCCTTGGCAAGACCACACTTGGAATAGTGCATCCAGTTTTGGCCACCATATTATAACAAACATGGAGAGACTCTGGAAAGAGTGCAGAAAAGAGGAACTAAGATGATTAAGGGCCTGGAAACTAAAACTTATGAGGAACAGTTGCAGGAATTGGGTATATCTAATGTAGTTACCAAAAAAAAAATTTGGAAAAGTTTTTCAGTTTTATTTCTTATACACATAATATAAAATGTACATTTTCTTATACATAATTAATCCTACATATGCATGTTTTCCTTAAAGAAAGCATTAAAATAAGGCATTTTAATTACATTCGGAGTTGCTCTTCTACCCTTTCTTCCCTCAACCCTTCTTCTTCTTCTCCTCTTTCCCTTCCCTCCCTCCATTCTCTCCTACTTTCTCTTCCTTCCTCCCCTACCTCATCCTACTTCCCCTTCCTTTTCCTCACTCCTCTCTTCTTTCCCTCCTACTCACCTTCTCTCCTACTCCTATCCCCTACCTTTCCTTCCTCTCCTTTTCCCTTTCTTCCATTCCTCTCCCTCCCTCTCCACTCCCTACCCTCTGCTCCTCTCTCCTTTCTACCTTCTTTGCTGTAGAATATTCTTCTTTGGTATCCAAACAACTCCTGTATTCTAATAGTATATACTTTCTTTCCATTTCTTTTCAGATTTATTCTATCAGTATTTATCATCATAATTGTACACTTATTCTTATTATCTTCTTTCTTTTCTCTCCTTCCATCCCCCTTTTTCATTTACTCTGGTGTCATCTGGGTTTCTATTTCTTTTTTATCCTCTCCCTCATTTAACTTTCTATTATCTAAATCATTTGTCTATCCTCTTATCTTCATATTTCTTTTCTAACCGTATATAAAATCTTCCCCATGTTTGAAATACACTGATTCCTCTTTATCTCTTATTCTTAATCTATTCATTTCCGCACAGTCGAAAATCTTTTTTATTACTTCACCTTCTGACGGAATTTTTTCTGTCTTCCAATTTTTGTGCAAACACAATTCTTGCTGTTGTTATTATATGTATAGTTAAATACACATCTTCTTTACTATATCTCTCTGGGAGAATACCCAATTAAAAAACCTCTGCTTTTAATTCTATAGATTTATGTAATATTTCTTCCAACCATTTCTGTATTCTAGACCAATAATTTTTTGCTTTTAAACCTGACCACCACATATGATAGTATGATCCTGGCAAATGCAAACATTTCCAACGTTTGGCTGATTTATCCTTAAACATCTTTGCTAATCTTTCTGCTGGCATATGCCACCTATAAAACATTTTATATAGATTTTCTTTATATGCAGTTGACATTGTCAATTTATAATTCCTTTCCCATAGTTGTTGCCATTTCTCTAATTCTATTGCATATCCAAAATTTTTCTCCAATGTTATCATTGTCTCTTTTACCTCTTCATCTTCCAATCTAATTTGCAACAAATAATTATGCAGTCTTTTAATCATGTTTTCATCTTTTGCAGTCATTATCTGATCCAACTCTGATTCCCCCAAATTAAAACCATATTGTTTCAAATCTTTATCATGTCTTGATTGTATCTGCAGCTGTGTATATCAGTCAGTCTCAATCCCTTGTTTTTCTAAGTCTTGTTTCTGTTTTAATTCTCCCTTCTCGGTTAAAATGTCTTTATATCTTACAATCTTGTCCATCTTAATCATATTTGGATGTGTCAATGCTTTTATTGTTGAAAGCCACATTGGTACTTCCATATAATGTTTTTCTTTCACTCTTTCCCATACTACCAACAAGCCATTCCTTACACAATGTCTCTGGAAATATCCGTGAATCTGATTTTTTCCATACCACAAGAAGCATGCCATCCTAGTTGTAGGTCATGTCCATCCAAAGTCAATAGTTTTGTATTTCTCAATAAGATCCATTCTTTAATCCATGTTAACATCTCTGCTTGATGATACAATTCCCAATTTGGTAAACCAAATCCTTCTTTAAACCTGGAGTCTTGATGCAATTTAAGGTTAATTCTCGCTTTTTTCCCTTGCCATATGTATTTCCATCATTTTATTCAAACTTTTTTCTCCAACTTTATCGGAATTGTTTTAAAAAGAAACAACAATCTTGGCAATACATTCATTTTGATTAGCGCTATTGTCCCCATTAAAGATAATTGTACATTTTTCCATTTTTTGAAATCTGTTTCAATTTGATTTCTTAATTTATAATATAACCAGACATGAATTTTTCTTTTCCAATGTACCAAAGTTTGAGGGGCTTCCCCAAAGAAGAAGAGGTCAACCAATTTTCCAAAGTATTAGATAGCAAGACAAGAAACAAAGGAGGGAAACTAATCAAGGAGAGAAACAACCTAGAACTAAGGAGAAATTTCCTAATGGTGAGGAATGGAACGTCTCCCCTTCAGAGATTGTGGGTGGTCCATCACTGGAGGCTTTGAAGTAGAGGCTGGACAGCCACTTGTCTGGAATAGTATAGATAGATACAGATTAACAGAGTTGGAAGGGACCTTGTAGGTCATTTAGTCCAAGCAGACCCTACACCATTTCTGACAGATGACGGTCCAGTCTCTTCTTGAAAGCTTCCAGTGATGAAGCTCCCACAACTTCTGAAGGCAATTTCTGTTCCATGGGTTGATTGCTCTCAGTGTCAGAAAATTTCTCCTCACTTCCAGGTTGAATCTCTCCTTGTTCAGTTTCCATCCATTACTCCTTGTCTGGCCTCCAGGTGCTGTGGAAAACAGCCTGACCCCTTCCTCTCTGTGGCAGTCCCTCAAATATTGGAAGACTGCTATCATGTCTCCCCTGGTCCTAGACCAGCCATGCCCAGTTCCTGCAACCATTCATCGTATGTTTTAGTCTCCAGTCCAGTAGTGGGTTCCTCCCGGTTTGGCCTGGTTCTTGCGAGCCGGTAGCGGTGACAATATGACGTCACCGAACAGGTTCTTCCCCCCCCCCCGCCTGCCCACCTCCTCCACCACCACCCCTGCGTTATTCTTACCTTTTATTTGGCCCCACTCCCAATCTATTGCTGCCTCCTGAGTCCCACATGATGGCTAGAGGAAAAAAAACTGTTTAAACTGTTGCCGGGGAGCTTCAAAGGGCCACCCTACAGCTGATCACTGTTAAAAGAAAACAAATGAGTAGACCGGTGTCTGCAAAAATAAATGGGTAGACCCAGTGGTGGGATTCTACTTCGGTGGAACCGTAGTTAAGTAGTTAAGCCAGTGGTTCCCAGCGTGGGCGAGACCATGCCTTAGGGGGGTGGTAAGAGGCAAGAGGGGCAGCATGGGGGTGCTAAATGGCAAGGAGGGTGGCCCCCACCATTTGGCCTGTGCCTCACAGCAGTTACCTCCTTGCAAGCAAACAGCAAGAAAAAACAACTCCTTTCAGCTTCAGCATAGGCTACTTAGCCCGTTGATTAGACCCTCCTGACTCTCAGCTGATTTGTTCTCAGCTGTTTTAGGCAGGGCTCAGCTTCTTGCTGCAAAGAGCTAAATTTTTGGAGCAGATTTTTTTTTCTGCTTATGCAAATCAAGCTGAAAACAAATTTGAAAGTAAAGCAGAGTGTTGGCTGTTACATTGGAAAATTAGGCAGAGGCAGATTTCTTTTCTTTTTCCTCACCAAAATAGGTAGATGCAAACAATGGGAAATTTAGGGCAAAAGAGGAGAGTTCAAGATTTTAAAACACACACAAAAAAAGCTCTATTTAACTAGAGAAATAGTAATAATTGAGATACTATTAATTGTATATTGTGTTGAAAGCAGAAATGGTTAAGTTATGGTTTGGAGGAATATATGGGGGAAATTATTTCATTTATTATTATTGGTAAATATAATTAATTGATTTGTAAGTAATTGGATTGCATGGAAATAATTCGAATATTCATGTTCATATTGATTAATATTCAAAAAAGACAGTTATATAACTAATTGATTTATATTAAAATGATGAGTTTGTATTAAACAACTATATTACATAATTAACCAATGTGAGGATGGATATAAAAATAGATGCCAATGGGAAGGGGTATAATATAGAATAAAAGGGAAAAATTGAATTTGATTAAGATTAGAGATGAGGATGATTGGTAATATTGGTTTTTTAAAAAAAATAGATGAGGAATAAATATGGCAAAAGGGAAATATAGAAATTGTAAATTTAATTGAAATGACTAAACACTGTTTAAATTTGTGAACCGGCCAAATACTCTGTTCAAAGAAAATACATTGTATGTTTGTATGTGTGTTTCTAATTATTGCTATTTATTCATATTTGTTCTCTTTTATTCTTTAAAGTTTAACAATTCATTCTTTATCCAATATCTTTATATTTGTTTGGGGTTGGCTTTCTTCCCTTTCATCTTTTTTATTGTACAGCAATCTTTCTCCTCAAACCTACCACCTCTCTCTTTTCTTTTCTTCTTACTTTCTCTTCTTCCCCCTCTTCTTCTCCTCCCTACTTCTGCTTCCTTTCTCCTTCTCCTCCTCTCTTCCTCCCTCTCTTACCCTCACTCCTACTCTAATTTCCCTTCCCTTCCTTCCTCCCTTCTCTTCCTCCCCTCTCTCTCCTTCCTTCTTCCATCTCTCTTTTCCTTCCTTCTTCCCTCTCTATTGCTGTATCCTTTTGTGCATATGGATTACTCAGAGGGCTGAAAAAGTTATTTTTGACTGGTCCTCGCACTTTTGACCAGTCCTCGAACTTACGACTGTCCTCACATTTTATGTTTTTTGCCCTATCTTGTCACCATGGTGAAGAGAAGCAGTTGTGAAATGAGTGACAAGGTTGTTAAGAATGCTGCACGGGCTTAAATGTGAGGATGGTCATAAGTGTGAGGACCAGTCAAAAGTACGAGGACATTTCAGAAATGACTTTTTTCAGCCCTCTGAGTAGTCGCTATACACATAGCCATGGCCACCCGGTCACATGACCAGCTAGCCACACCCACCCGGTCACATGACCTCCAAGCCACGCCCTGATCTGTCCCCCTCTACAGATACCCACAAAAACACAGCCAGTCGAGGGTTAAAGAAGCACTTGGCACACACCTCAGTTCTTATCTCTAACTTGGCAGCGATATGCACACCGTCTGCCAAGTGCTTTAATAGTACACAGAAAGAAAATCACAACAAATATTCAGCAAAGTCTCTGATCAGCTTCAGTTTTTAGCTCCAATGACTACCCGATTGAGTTTTTGTTCGTCACAGAGATCATTTACCACCACCCTGTCTTATATAGTCTCTGGGTGTGGTCCAGTGACTCATTGGTCCTGTGACTCAAGTCCAGTGACTCAGGTCTATTCCCTCATACATCTCCTCAGCTGCTGTAAGCGCTTATCTCGCCTTCTTTGACGTGCGTCCAGGAATGACGTCTCTCCCTCATTCTCATCTGAGACACCTGTTTCCCCACTACTTTGCTCTCTTTCAGCTGGCACCTGAGACGGTGCCAGAGGGGGGGGGCTGGGAGATCTGGCTGGCTCCTCTTCCTCATGCTCAGAGCTTCCTTCCTCCAATGGGATAGGCTCAGAGGACGGGGCCACAACACGCCCACAGAACTGATAGTAAAATAATTTAGAACCCACCCCTGCTCCAGTCCCCTAATCCTCTTGGTTGCTCTTCTCTGCACTTTTTCTAGAATCTCAAGATCCTTTTTATAGTGTGGTGACCAAAACTGGTTGCAATATTCTAGGTGTTACTAAGGCTTTATAGGGTGGTATTAGTTCCTCTCTTGATCTTGATTGTATCCCTCTGTTAATGCGATTTAGGATTGCATTGGCTTTCTTGGCTGCCGCTGCACACTCTTGACTCATATTTAATTGTTTGTCCACAAAGACTCCAGGATCCTCTCACAGTTCCTGCTATTATGCCTGGTTTCTTGCTTGGACAGGGGGTTGGACTAGAGGATCTCCAAAGTCCCTTCTAACCCTTTTATTTTGTTATAAGTTCTGTTATAGGTACACATATTTAGCCTGCTAAATTCCTATTGGAATACACGGATTTATACAGATAATGTGATATTCTCATACTTACACATTGGATTGTATAGACCTGAATTGTTTTGTCTTAATAATTATCTGATAATTTATAAAGCAAGTTCAAAAGTTATGGTCTTTGAGAAATGACATCATGGCCATAGATGGTCAGCCATTAGAGCAAGTAACACCTTTCCTTACCTGGGGTTGTTCTCTCTGAGCCTGAATCTTGGCTCCCTCATCATCCAAGGAGCTCAGTTAGAGAAAGGGCAGGAGGGAAAATGGTGCTTAAATGAAAACCTCACAGCTCTCCAGCTTCCTCAGCCCCAATTATTAAAGTATCTGAGGCCCAGTTTTCCCCCATGTTCTTCCATCAATCTGATGTTTGGGGCTCCAGAGAGAAACCACCAGCAGAGCCGACCCAATCTCAGCCTCTGAGGAGGATCTTGGGGTGGGTAAAAGGACTCCAGCTGCTGCCCTCAGAGCTGATTTGGGAATTTACACAACTTCTGCTTTGTCTAAATTCAGAAAATATGGGCATTGGCATAAAATGTAATCTATGGAAACTGAGAGACTCTGAAAATTGTGGCTGTTGGAAAAGAGAAAATTTCGATGAAAGACCAAACTTGGATTATGCAACTGACAAATCTTATTAGGCTTTGAGGTCTGCCTGTTTCTTGTATAACTGGAGAAAGAAGTTAAAAATTTTCCTCCAGAAAGAATCTGGGATAGAGAATCAAAAAAAGATGCATCAATCCTCGAAAATTATAATAGGCCCTTTACTGGAATAGAATACTCCAGTTGGCATTTGCACGTGTTAATCTACTTGTGGTAAAGTGTAGGGGTGATACAATAATATGATTTACATTTTTATTGTTTTTTAATTTGCTTATTATTTTCCCTTATTATGATACAATCTTGCTAATATTCTGTCTTCAATATTTTAAACAATGTCTGATTAACAAACTATTCTAACACATTCATGAGAATCAGGTTGGATTTATTAAAATCTAATTGTCAGGTATGCTTCCTTCAGTATCCAGGAAAGGAAGAACCTGACTCCATTAGAGGTTAACTGGTACTTTTACTAGATATGAAATGAACGCAACCATAGAAAGCAGGATTCTGAAGCAAAACGCGCGAAAGTTACAATTAGAAAGCATCCCCTCCCCTGTGCACCATAAATCATCCAATCCACAGGTCTTCTAGAGGTCAGGTGGGAGCAAACGTCTGGTCCTGTCAGCATTCAGGAATGCAGTGTCCGTTGGTCTGATAACAGCTTAAGAAATGGTTTCGATTTCCCCAGATTTAGAAAGCGCGCCTAAAACCCCCTCCCTCCATTTCTATGACAACCGAAGCACCAAGGCAAAACTAGCGAGGTTGACACTAATATTTTGGAATTGATGTGATCCCAAATATAACACAGCATTCTTCATTGCTTTTTCAGATCAATCTTGAAACTGCTTCAGAGGCTCTGAGTGATAAAAGGAAATTCCCCTTCTTCCACCATATTCTCCCCAAAGAAGGAATCCTGTACCCAGCAATTGTCCCCCTGCTCCTCCATTTCAGATGGACCCTGATTGGCCTCTTTGCTTCAGACACAGAAAATGGAGAGAATTTCATGAGGATTTTTCCTCCTGTGCTTGTCAGGAGTGGAATTTGTGTCGTTATATCACAACTGTTCTCAACAACTGGATATACAGCATCCCTCAGGGATTCCCTCTCTGAGTGGAGAAAAGTCAACGTCTTTGTTCACTTCATGGAACTTGAGTCCATTTGGGACAGAATTCTTCCTTTCCATTTAACATTTATGCGTCTGCCAGGAACCATTGAAGGGAAAGTCTGGATCCTCACAAATTTTGCAGGGTATCGAATGAACAAGCGTAGACTTCTCAAATACATCCATAGTATTTGGATCTTTGGTTATCTGACCAAAAAAAGGCCAAAGGATTCTTCCTTTGAACCCCATTTCTTTGTGGAAGAAAAGTTTCAAGATTATTATTTTCTCTGTTCTCTTTCAAAGAACGTCTTTTCTGTCAAAGGCCGCAGAAGATGCACCCAGAAAGCCCCACTGGAGACCCAGGAGAAAAGGAACAGAGGAAGGTTCACAAATCACTATCACTATTACAGTCTGATGAAGACCCTGGCCCAGGCCTTGGATGCCGCTTATTCCTCCAGATGGAGGAGGGGAAGGAAGGAGGGAGAAAAGATCTTGGGGTCTCCAAGGCTGCAGCCGTGGCAGGTATGGGGGTCCCGATATGGATCCATTAATCTGAGATCCTTTGGAGGAGGAATCCAGAGGAGAAGGAGGGGAACCATCTCAACAGATCTGGCCAATTCAATCACTCAGGGAATAATGGTTCCAAAGAGTAGATACCATGGCATTTTGTTTTTGTTTTCGTTTTAAATTCATTTTTATTCAACATTTATATCTTTAACATCCTTGTTACATTTTTACAGCTTTCCGATACCGGCATCTGTAATAATATCTATAGATATTCTTGGTAATTATCTTCGTTTTGTTTTTATTTATTTTCAGGCCTGCTACTATTCCCAATTTCTCTATTTCTAATAGGAGTTTTTCTCCTGTTTCCAAAGGGTCCTCTAATATAAATGCCATGTCATCTGCAAAGGCCCCTGTTTTGTATTCTTCTCCTTTAATTCTTAATCCTTTTATTTCCTTATTTCCCCTTACCTGTGCCAATAATATTTCCAATGAAAGGATGAATAAGAGGGGGGACAATGGACAGCCTTGTCTAAGCCCTTTGTTTATCTTGACTTTTTCTGTAAGATCTCCATTGACCATAATTTTTCTCTTTGCTTAGAATAAATTGTCTTCATCATTTCTATAAATTTTTCCCCAAATTTCATCCCGATTAATTGATTAATTAAAAACCGCCAATTCAAGTTGCCGAATGCCTTTTGTGCATCTATCATTATTACTGCCAATTGTTTTTCTGGATGAGCCTCATAGTATTCTAGAATATTCATGATAATCCTTGTAATGTTCTTAATTTCTCATTTGGGTAAAAACCCGTTTTGATCCCAATGAATTATTTTATTTAATATCTTTTTTAGTCTTTCTGCTATTGTTGCCAGGATTTTATAGTCGGCATTTAACAGTGAGATTGGCCTGTAGTTTTGAATGAATTGATTGTCTGTACTTTCCTTTGGAATTAATGCTATATATGCCTCCATCCATGAATTTGGCATTTTGGCTTTCTCTAGTACCTTGTTATATACATCCAACATAATTTATTCCAAAACTTCCTGAAATTTTTTATATACTTCCGCCGGAATTCCGTCTGTCCCTGGTGTTTTGTTATTTTTCTGTTTTTAATTGCCTCTCTTAACTCTGTTAATGTAATTTTGCCATTCAACATTTCCCTATCTTCATCTGTTATACTTGGCCAATTTTTTAGCTTTTTCTTTTTTCAATTTGTGGGCGAGCCATCTCCCTGATTTATTTGCCGATTCAAAATAGTTTTGTTTTGCCAATTTTATATTCCTTATCATTTCTTCCTGTTCTAGTATATTAATTTTATGTTTCATTAACTCCATTTCCTTTCTGATTTCCCTGTTTTGGGGATCTTTCTGAAGTGATAATTCTAATTTTTTCAGCTTCTCCAATGTTGACATTCGTTGTTCCTTCTTCTCTTTCTTTCTCCTCACCATATACACAACTGTTATCCCCCTTATTCATCACCTTCAAGATTCATAGGAAAGATTAAAAATGGTTAAAAACTATTTTAATATCATTTTGAAGACAGTTTTTATCCACTTATTATCCAGGCCTCAGGTTTCTAATCACATCTGTAGTCAACTGTATGCTGACGACACGCAGTTGTACATTTCTACCCTGGATCACCCCAATGATACCCTTGCCGTGATGTCCCGCTGCCTGGAAGCCGTACTGATCTGGATGGGGAGGAACAGGCTCAGACTCAACCCTTCCAAGACAGAGTGGCTGTGGCTGCCGGCGCCCCGATATAGCCAGGTGGTGCCATCACTGGGTATTGGGGATGAGATCTTGCCCCCCTCAGAGAGGGTTCGCAACTTGGGCATCCTCCTGGATGCACGGCTGTCTTTAGACGATCATATGACGGCCGTGGCCAGGGGGGCTTTTTATCAGGTCCGCCTGATTGCCCAGTTGCGTCCCTTTCTGGATCGGGACGCCCTACGCACAGTCACTCACGCTCTCGTCACTTCCCGTTTGGACTACTGTAATGCTCTCTACATGGGGCTCTACTTGAGGAGCACCCGGAGACTTCAGCTGGTCCAGAATGCGGCCGTGCGAGTGGTTATGGGAGCGACTCGTCGCTCCCGGGTAACTCCCCTCTTGCGTGAGCTGCACTGGCTTCCGGTGGTCTTCCGGGTGTGTTTCAAGGTGTTAGTTACCATCTTCAAAGCGCTCCATGGCTTAGCACCGGGATATTTACAGGACCGTCTTCTGCCAATGAATACCTCCCACCGCCCAATACGCTCTCACAGAGAAGGCCTCCTCAGAGTGCCGTCTGCCAGACAATGCTGACGGGTGGCCCCCAGGGGGAGAGCCTTCTCTGTGGGAGCCCCAGCCCTATGGAATGAACTACCCCCGGATATAAGAAAGATTCCTGACCTCCGTGCCTTCCGACGAGCCCTGAAGACCCTACGATTTCATCAAGCCGGTCTGACTTAAATTAGTGTTAATTTTAATAGGGGTTTTTAGGGTTTTTAAATTTTACGGCCAAATAGTTTAATTATTTTATTAGTTTTAATTTTTATACGTGATTGTTTTAATATGGCTGTAAACCGCCCTGAGTCCCCTCGGGGAGAAGGGCGGTATATAAATGCAATAAAACTAAAACTAAACTAAACTAAACATCACACATTTTTTTTCGAGTCCTTTACTGAAATCCAGTGATATCACCAGAGTTCCCATAATCTCTTTAGGAAATGTAATGATGTGTGAGAGTGACTTTTGGGATGAGGGGAAGAGAGGCTGCCTAGGGAAGGATCAGAGAAGGGGGGAGAATCCTGCAGCTGCATAATGGGAGAGAAAGAAACTCAGAAAGGATCCTGGCTAATTTTCCAGGCTGAGAAAAGAGTTGGTGGGAGATTTCTTCTTTCAGATTTGCAAAATGTTGTTAATGTCGCATTACAATCAAGTAGAATTAGCACATCTGGAGGTGTTTTCCATCAGGATGACCAGGGAGAAGATTAGCCTGACAACTTTCTTCTTGATCAACCCATGCTTTCTGGGAATCAACCTCTTGTTTTCAAAGTTTATGAATCATCTTTTCTTTCTGTTCATTGTATTTTCATCTGCTCTAGAATGTTTCCTATATTTGAGCAATTGTATCAATCATATACTTTTTCTATATTTTGTCAGTAAATGATTGACAATTTTTTCTCAAACTTTCTTGTTCACTTATGAAGATGATGGCAGTATTTGTATCGTAAGTAAGCCTATTTGGAGATGAGACAATTGTAGAAGAAAGATTCAATGTGGGATAAGAAACAAAGTTCTCTGTTTTTCAAATTCCTGGATGTTCCCATTCTAGTTTCATCCCTTTCTGGAGAAGAATGAATTTTGGAATATTTCTGAGAGGAAACTGTACTTGGACCAAAATGGAGAGATAACAGCAGATCTGGTCATTGTGAGTTACTTGGTTCTCCCCAAGGAGGATGTCATGGTAGAGTTTCTGGCGTATTTCGAAAGACAGAGACTTACTATCAACCAAGATGCTCTTTCACGGCTAAAGTTCCTCAATAAGGTGAGAGAAATGTTGATGTCTTTTCTCTGTTTTCCAAAGGTCCCATTTCAAATGGGCAAAGCCTAGAGACTCCAGGGTGGTTGGCCTCCCAGGCCAGATGGTGTCATCTAATGGAAGTTCTTCAACAGACGGGACCTAAGTGGAATGGCTTTGCCACGTTTTAGGGAAACCTTTCAAGATCTTACTGGTCAGAGGTTTCTTTCTTCATCACAGTTTAATTTCATATTAAAAAACCTAATAGAATAAAATTTCCTAAATCTTTTACAGTAAACTTTATTATTAGTTTTAATAAGAATATATCATCATATTTAAATCTTTTTTCAATTCCATCCCTTTAGACTACATTAAATAGAAATCTACTTTATTGTAATGTTCAATTCTGAAAGCAAAAGGGAGACTCTAAAGGAAGAATCTGCCAGTTGTTATACTTCTTGCATCTGTTTAGAAGTAGTCAGAGGTTTCATATTGACCTCAGTGAAGACCAGAGGCTACTTGTCTTCAACTATTTCTGCCTCCATTTTCCACGGACGGAGAGTCCTAACACCTTTTCTTTGGCCTTCCTTTTCTTCTGCTCAGTCCCTGCCTCAGTCCAAATGTGTGGAAAGTTGTCATCCTGGATTTGTCAAGAGGGCTCGAGAAGGAGAGCCAGTTTGCTGCTACGACTGCCTTCCTTGTCCAGAGGGGACCTTCTCCACTCAGGAAGGTGGGTCACACTGAGGAAAATGGGAGGCTTTGTGGAACTGGATCCATCCACAACCTTTTCATGAAAGTGCAAGTTAAAAGACAGATTGAAGCTCACCTGGTTTTTTATTTTTAACCTGCACAATTTCTTATCTAAACGGAAGTAAATTAAAAAGGCTTGGAAGGAGGGGCTAGGAAGAGATGGGAGGATGGAGTGGCAGACTGGGCAAGCTTTACTAACGGCAGAGGAAATATCTCTTCTGATTTTTACTTTGGATATCTGCAGCTAAGTTCACCTTTCTAGGAACATCTGAGATCTTTGAAATTAGATGAATTGTTTCCTGTCCACCTTCTGAAAGACCTTGCAATTCATTGCTTATTGGCTTCCCTTGAGGGTCACTGAGAAGGTGTCACTGGGCCATAATCTGGTGCTGTGGATAGTTATGGGGGAACTCATTACACAAATTGTCAGCCATATAGATCAATATTCAATCAATGATCAATAAAAAACAGGGTATTCAAGCAGGAGACTCTACACCATTTCAGACAAGTGACTGTCCAGTATCTTCTTAAAAACCTCCAACGTTGAAGCACCCACAACTTCTGGAGGCCAGCTGTTCCACTGGCTAATTCCCCTCACTGATAGGAAGTTTCTCCTTAATTCCAGGTTGCTTCCAGACATTACAAGATACTGTAGGTATCCTCCAAGTCCAGGATATTAACTGCCATGGGTCAGGACTCAGGATGTTTGCCTAAAAGATTATATGTTTCAATGTTAACCTCTAATAATAGAGGTTCCTATGAAGATTCTACACATTACACAGGAAATAATTAACATCCTAGGACTTCCCTTAACTTCGTATACCTAGCTACATTTTTTAAGAAAAAAAAAATATCCTTCTTATACTCTTTTTAATGAAATAGTTAAGAAATACTTCTTGGAAAATGTCTGTGGTATCAGCCATTATCCAAAGAAGGTTTTTCTTGCAATAGAAAAGGACAGAATATTAAAGATATATTGCTTTTTTGCTTTCTCAGATACGGAAAAATGCACCAAATGTCCAGATGATAAATTCCCAAATGAGGACAGAGTCCAATGTATCCCCAAAGTCATAACCTTCCTGTCTTATGAAGAATATCTGGGCATCATCCTGGTCTCTTTTGCCCTACTCTTGTTCTTAATCACAGGCCTTGTTCTAATCATCTTTATTAAATACCGAGAAACTCCCCTTGTCAAAGCCAACAACCGGGACCTCTCCTACATCCTCCTGGTCTTCCTCCTGCTTTGCTTCTTGTCTCCTTCTCTCTTCATTGGTCAACCAAGGAAAGCCACCTGCCTTCTCCGACAAATGGTTTTCAGCCTCATCTTCTCAGTTGCCATTTCTTCTCTCTTGGCCAAAACCATCATGGTGGTGCTGGCCTTCCTGGCCACAAAACCAGGAAACCGAGTGAAGAGATGGTTGGGGAAGAGCTTGGCCAACTCCATCATCCTTTCTTCTTCTGCTGTGCAAGTTATCATCTGCTCCACCTGGCTGGGAGTTTCTCCCCCCTTCCCTGACTCTGACCTCCACTCCCAGCCTGGAGAGATCATCCTGCAATGCAACGAAGGGGCCGTTGTCATGTTCTACGTCACCCTCAGCTACATGGGCTTCCTGGCTGCCATCTGCTTCACGGTGGCTTTCCTGGCCAGGAACCTGCCTGGGGCCTTCAACGAAGCCAAGCTGATCACCTTCAGCATGCTGGTCTTCTGCAGTGTCTGGGTGACTTTTGTGCCCACCTACCTGAGCACCAAAGGGAAATCCATGGTGGCTGTGCAGGTCTTCTCCATCCTGGCCTCCAGTGCTGGTCTGCTGGGCTGCATCTTCATCCCCAAGTGCTACATTATCCTTCTGAGGCCAGACCTCAACACAAAGGAGCAGCTCACAGCCAGAACAAATGTTCAAGCATGAGATTTAACACCATTGTGATATTGGAAGAATTGTAAAAAAATCTTTTGTTTGAAAGGAGATATTCTTTCCATTTAGATAGTATGCAGGAGTCAAAGAAAATCATATCTATATGTTTCAAATTTGGAAATTTTTGAATTCTTTATGAAGGAGGAGCCAGAAGAAATGTATAAATGTGAGACTGAGAAATTTCAACTTTTAACATTTTCCACAGTACAAACATAGAAAATGGTCCAAGCTGTTCTGCATGCATTAGTGGGCCAATTATTTTTCTTGAAAGAAATAAAATTTGTGAGGAAACAAATTTGTTGGAGAAATGGGAGCATGTTAGCAAGACAGAAATACAGAAGGAATCTATGGAGCAACGTTGATGCCCTCATTTCTCAGTACATTTCACCCAAACTGTTGTGGCAATTGAGAGGTTTCTATTTGTTTGCACAATAACTCTTTCTTGAGGGTAGCAACAATACAAGACTGGGGAGGTAACTTGAGTCTCACTATTTCTGAATATTCATGCTTATGTCATCTATTAAATGAAATATGCATATGTATGATTGTCCTTTTCTCCTCCTTTCCTGAAATGTATAAATATGAGTGCATCCTTCTGTCTGTACGATTTCCTCTCACTATTTTCTGGAGGGAAATTCGTCCAATGGATACTGAATAAATAACAACTGCAGAGAGCCTAAATTATTGGTTTTTTTAGATCCTGTGTTTGATTCCACAGAAACTGGTGTCAGGAGTGGGATTCACAATCTTCCATCTGCCACCAGGGACAACAGATGGGACAGCCCTATAGGGTGAGTGTTGTGAGATTGAGCCCATAACCCTTCCCGCTGCCACATAAAGGCACCATAGGAGCTTCTGCCAGACCACAGTCTGTGTCCAAGTGTCTCTTGTGGCTGGAAAGGTTTGTGGGGTATTTGTGGTGCCTTCCGTCTCAATTTCTCAGCCACCCTGGTCCTGCTATGAGCTCAGCTGAGCAATGGCTGGAGGCATCAAGGAACTGAGGGAGAATTTGGCTTTGCAGAGTGAGAGGGACCCTCTGTGTGGAAGAATGGAGACTGACCCGGAGGCTTGGTTCAAACTCCCTCTTTCCTGTTGTCTGAATGGAGGAATTCAGCTGATTCCAGGCAGGGAGGGAAGTGGATGATGGGGCTCAGGTTCACTCTGATTGGGGAAGGAATCTTTCCCGAAGAAACAGGGAAACCCGCTGTGTCCCAAGGCTGGGAGGGGGTCCAATGCCCCCAAAACTGCAAAAAAAGGAGTGAGAGAAATTGGAAAGGATGATTTTTTTTTAAAAAAACCTCTTCCTCTTTGTGAGAAGAGAAATTCCTGTATCTGCACAAGGCTAGGACAGATTAAGTCAGTTTTTATTTTTGTTAGAATTTTCTCCAGTGTTTTATTATTTTTTTCAAATAACTAAAGGAGGTGAATATGTCCAACTCTTCTTCCTCTTCCTCTTTTCCCCACAACAATCACCCTGTGAGGTGGGCTTGTCTGAAAGAGAGTGTCTGTCCCGAGGTCAGCAAACAGGATTTCAGGGCTAAGGCAGGACTTGAACTCAGGATCTCTCGCAACTTGGCCTGATGCCTTAACCATTGTGAGTGTTAAGGCAGGGCGAATTTTGGGCAAAGGCCCTGCTGGTCCCCACTGCCACCTCGTCTTCCATCAGGATCCCAAGTCCCCCTCCCCCCCGGGTCTTTCTGGAGTAGAGCAGCCCCATCCGAGAGCAAAGGAGAGAAACTCCTGGACACAGAGAGCCCCACCAACCCCTCGGGTTCTGGAGGTGGGTCCTTACAATAGTCCTTGTCATTAAGTGAGTATTTCCGACATCGGCTGGTCACTCTGCAGGTCCCACAGGAATTAAAGCCCCCCCTGCCCTTGGTGTGGTGGGATCAGCCCCATGAATTGGACGGCTGCATCCAGGCAGTTTCTTAAGAGCAGGAGAGGTCGGCCACTGCCTTTTTCTCTCTCTGCTTTTTCATTTTTCTTCTTAGTTTATAATATAAAATGCAGAAGAAAATGGGAGGAAAAACGGGGGAAGGAAAGGGGAGAAAAAGCTTCCGATTCCCTTCTCAACCGAACCCTGGCATCTCCTGGTGGTCTCCCAACCCTATTTAAATCCAAGCCTGCTTCAGCTTTTCCATATGAGTCCACTGCTGCATCCTTAAGACAGTCCTTGACTTATGACCAGTATTGCAATTGCTAAACTGGGCAGTCGTTAAGTGAGTTGCTCTCAGTTTTGCAATGTTTCTGCCATTGTTATTAAGCAAATCGCTGCATTTTTAGTGAATCATATGGTCATTAAGCAAGTTCAGTTTAAACCTTTGATGTTGCTTGTCGTATTTCCATGCCTGTTGTCAGGAGCATTTGACCATGGGGATGCTGTCATATATGCGAGGACTCGTCATAAATCCCTTTTTTCAGGGCCATCAGAACCTGGGACTTTCCTGGTTGTAAGCAGAAGACGACTATGGGGTCCTCGATTAGGGACGGTGTGAAATTGAATCCCTGTGTTTCTTCAGCCACCTTCTCACCATCTCTTCTTAAACTGAATAATCCCTGATCCTTCCTCCTATTTCTCTTCTAACTCCTCTTCAGCTGGGCCTGGAGAGGAAAACCTGGATTCCCTGGCTCTCTAATGCTAGACTCCAGATACAAGGGACCACCTTTTAACTTGGACTGCACCCCCAAACAAGGGGAACAACCTGTGGCTTCCCAGCTCTCCAGATTACTGACAGCTGTCCGTTCAGATGGATGAGCTCTGGTTGACCCGATTCAGGGCTTGCTTGTAAGAGCCCTTCCGTGGATAAGCCCCGCCCCCAGGTGAAGGCTATTATGTTGGGGGTTATGATTCAGATCTCAGATCCAGGCCAATCAGAGCCTTGGCTTGTGACGTCAGAGGCTCCTCCTGAGCTCATTGGCTGGAGCTCACCATGGCAACCTCCAGCATCCTTGGGGAGTCTGGACCACATAATGGAGGCTCTGCTCAGCATCCCTGGAAAGTGGCTGGATTGGATGGCAGCACTGGGGGCATCACAGGGCCTCCCTCGCCTGGGCTCCTCAGGAGGGAGAGACCCTCCCCTTTAAGGCAGAATTAAGGGGGGGGGAGATGAGTCAAATGGGGTCCAACCAAACACGACAGACGTGCTGATACCTGCCGTGTCTGCAGCCTCCATACCTGTCACCAAACTCCTCATCCACCATCTCGAAGGTCCTTGTCTCGGGAAAGGGGCTGGGGCCGGGCGGCTGGGGGGCAGCGATAGGAACTAGGGAAAAAATTGGCTTCTGGATGTCCCAGTTGGAGAGGCATTGAGACCCCAAAGCTGGAAACTGACCTGGGGAAATTAACCTAAAAAGGGATTTCATTGGCCAGATGTAGTTATTTCCCAAACAAACTCAGCCTGGTGCTGGACTTTATATAGTTTTATTTTTTATTGCTTAGATTTTTATTCACCTTTATTGTTTCTCTAAATAGCTCAAGGCATGAACATACTGAAGACGCCTTCGCCCTCACAACAAGCTTGTGAGGTAGGCTACGGCTGAGAGGGAGGGAGTGGTCCAAGGTGACCCTCCAGCTTTCGTTCCTTGGATGGGACTGGTAAGTACTTGGAGGGGGGGCTCTTTCCTAATCCGAATGGTCACCTCCTCCTTTCCCTGTGATCAGAAGCCCCCTAGCAGTGCCAGAGATGGCCGAATTGATGGATTGCTGATTCTGGCTCCTTTGGAGAGTTTTGATAGATGAGATGCCTCCAATTGGAGCCAGAATCAAATGGGAAGTCGGGACAATTTGAAGGGAGACCAGTTGTGATGGATTCTGTCAGTGTTTCTCAAACTGGGCCCCTTGAAGGCATCTGTGGACTTAAGGTCGGTTACTAAAATGTCCCCTGAACTGAGAGAGGAAGTGACTGTGTCTCCCCATTTTTCAAACAGGTCAGCACCAGGGAAGAAAAGGTCCTTTAGGGAAGATCCTTGGGGTATCTTTCAGCGAGCAGGGATGGCCTCCAGCCCCAGATTAACGAGCTGAGAGATTCCTTTGACTTTCAGATCCAGGAATTCAAGAAAGACAAACAACGGATGGAAGAGTAGCACAGTTGTCTCAAGCAGACTGTGAATCAACTCAGACCATAACAGAAGACCTGCAGAAAACTCTGCTGGAGAACAAAGGAAGGTTGGACCATGCCAACACGAAGATCCATCAGTTAGAGCTAGAGAACAAATCTTTGGTGAAACACACTGAAGAACTCCAGAAAGAAATGTCTGATGTTACTAGCCAAATGGCTTTCCTCAGACTTGAGAAGGCTACCTTAGAACTTCTGGGAAACTCCTCAAAGAGATCTGAAACCTTCTTAAGAACTGAAGAAGCACCTCTAGAGTCTGCAGCATGAACTGGCTGAGAGGGACCAAAGTTCCATTTTGTGGAGAAAAGCCACTCCATCCAACTGAAGCAGAAAGTCACCCCACTTCAGAATGTGAGGGAAAATGAGAAGAAGCACCTCAACAATTGGCATCAGCAGCAGACCTGTGCTTACCAGGCCACAATGGAAGACAACCAGAAAACTCTGGAGGACAACAAAGAAGAGTGAATCAGGTCAGAATGGCCATCCAAGAATTAGAGCTTCAGAACAGGCGTTTGAAGAAAGACAGCGAAGATCTCCACAAAGAGGTCACCAGCCAAGTGGGCTTCTTCAGAAATGACGTTGGCATTCCTGAGTGACCAGCACATGGCAAAACTTTGCTCGAATGGAGGAATGGAGGCCTTTTACTCATTTGAGAAAGGAAAGAGACTCCTTCCCTCACTTCCCCTGACTTGCCGCCCAGTGTGCCAGGGGACTCATGGGAGCCCCACCCTTACCAGGTGAAGCCCCTCCCTTAACCCCACCTTACCAATCACTGCAGGACTAGCAGCTGAGCTGAAAGCCTCCCAGACACCCAGCATCAGGGCCTGAGAGGACTGAGGACTCCCAGGGCTCCAAGCCAAAAAGGAGGCTGGAGGTGATGGCCGTGGCAGTGGTGAGATGAGGTTGGTAACGGTGAATCCCCAGGCTCAGCTTCAACCTTCGGAGTGCCAGCTGAGGCTGAGGGGCAGCAGTGATGAGGGTGAGGGCTCTGCTGTGGGGAGAGCAGAGATCTGGGAGCCAGAACCGAGCACCCGAACCAGCCGAGCAGCTGGGAGCAGGGCAGCCACAGGAGAAGAGGAGAGGGGTCTGCAGGAGATGCCTGGAGGCAGCAGAGACCCCCGGAGGCCGCAAGGCTGATGGAGCTGGGGGCAGAGCTGGAAGACAGGGCTGGGTTGAGGGTCTCGGGGGCAGGCAGAAGCTTCTGCTGCTCCAGAGGCTGCAAGAGAGGAGCAACAGGAGGGGGAAGCCGGGGCCACCAGGCCAACTAGAGCTGGTCAGTGGCCGGTGTGTGGTGAAGTCGTCTTAGGGATGGAAGAACATAGGAGATAGATTGAGAGGGCTGGAAGGGACTTTGGAGGTCTTCTAGTCCAACCCTCTGCCCAAGGCAGGAACTTTATACCATCCGGTTCTCTTCTCCACTTTGAAAACTTCCAGAGATGGAGCCCTCACTTCTTTGGGAGGCAACCTATTCCATCGCTCGATTGTTCCCACTGACTGAAAATTTCTCCTGACTTCCTTTAACTTCCTGGGTCTCCCTTTAACAAACTCCCCCCCCCCCCCATTTCCTCTTGTCCTTCCCTCCAGTGCTCTGGAGATGAAGCCCCTCCCCTCTTCTCTCTCAGAGCCCCTAAAAGTGCCGGAAGATTCTATCATGGCTGCCCCATCCTTCCCACCTTGTCTCAGCTACATAGCAAACTCCCTCAACCGTTCATCAAGTGATTTAGACTCCAGACCTTAAATCATCTTTGCTCCTTGTTGGATGATTTTAGAGGATCATGCCCAAATAACTCCAATGCAAGCGTGGTAGTTTTAATTCTTTTATTTCACATAATCAGGTTATCTTGTTCTTTGCAGGTACACATCTGGAATGGCGCTGGACCTCTGGACATTGACCATTTATACCATATGGGAGGAGCCAAGGTAAGGCGTGGTCAAGTGGGTGGTCCTTGCTTTGCCCACTTGGTTAACCCTCGATATGCCATTAGGCATTTTCCCCTGACGAATCCCCCTCTAAAATGCCTGATGGCGGATGCTGATGTGCGATGTGATGTACCCCTAACTTGGATAACAGATGTATATGTTGTTTGGTTGCCAGAGGCTTTGTGAGGATGTCTGCTGTTTGTTCTTTGGTGTCCCAGTGAACTGCTTTAATGAAACCTATGTTAGACAGTTGCCTAACGTGCTTATACTTTATGTCAATGTGCCTTGATCTCTGCCCCACTGCCTTGGCCATAGAGATGTCTGTTGCTGCTTGGTTGTCTTCGTGTATTACAATGGGGTACCTTGGTTCTGACCAAATACTGGATAACAAATCAGCAAACCAGGTCAGGCTGTTTGCAGCCTTAGACAGACAGATATATTCCGCTTCTGCTCTTGATGTGGCTACCAGGTTCTGTTTCCCAGAGAACCAATATACAGGACAGCTGTTAATGTAAAATATATACCCTGAGGTGCTCTTGCGACTTTTTATGCCTCCCGCCCAATCCACATCGGCATAACATTGGTCTGTCTGAGTGCTCTGGTTCTAATTTTAAAAATGCATCAGCATTATATTTTAAATACCTAAGAACACGCTTGACTCCCTCCCAGTGGAAGGTGGTAGGACTGCTGACGTGTCGTGATAGTAGGTTGATTGGCAAGATGATGTCAGGCCTAGTCCAGTTGGCTATGTACAGTAAGGATCCTACTGTGGACCTGTATAAGGTATTGTCTTTGAACGGTTCGCTTTGTTCATACATGGCTTTGGGGAATTCAGGTTGCATAGGTGTTTCACATGTCTTGGCATCCATCATGTTACACTTATTCAATAGTTCTAGGATTTTTTCTTTTTGGGATAACCTGAACCCCTTGTCAGTCTTGTCTATTTGGACTCCTAAGTATTTGTTAACCTTCCCTAGTATTTTCAGTGTAAAATGTTTGTTTAGTTCGTTGGCAAACTTGTCACACTCTGCCTTTTGCTGACCAAAGTATAACATATTGTCAACGTAAACGAGAACGTATTCGATTGATGGGCCCCTATTTCTGGTGAAAAAACAGAGGTCTGCTGACGTGGGTGTGAATCCCATGCGATTGAGTACCTTGGCTAGACATTCATACCACCTCTTGCCTGATTCTTTCAACCCATACAAACTTTTGTTGAGTAGCCACGTTTCTCCCTTTTGTGTGTTCTTGCTGGGGGAACCTTGACAATGATCTCTTTGTCCAGTTCTGCGTGCAGGTAGGCGGTTTGCACATCAAACTGGTACACCTCCAGTCCTAGTATGGATGCTATCGCCAGGGCACTTTTCACGCTCTCGGTTCTGACTGTGGGGGAGTAAGTACCTGTGTAATTGTTGGGGTATTTTTGGGCAAAACCTTGGGCCACTAGTCTAGCTTTGTACAATAGTTGAGTTCACTCTAACTCTTTGACCTTAAAAATCCACTTTGTCCCTATGGGGGTTTTTCCAGTTGGGGCTTTGATGGGAGTGGACACATTGAGCTCCCTTAGGCTAGCCATCTTCCTATCCATGGCTTGTTCCCACTTTACCCTTTCTTCTGGTGAGAGTTGGACTACCTCCTCATATGAATTTGGGGGTATTCTGTTGGTATCTATGGACAGTATGTAATCATCGAATCTTTTTGGTATTTTGTTTCTGGTGGTCCTAATGGGTCTGCGTGGTTGAGTCTCGGTGTTTTGCATGTATCTTGCCTATTTATTGGTGAGTGTATCTATCTTTATTGTGGGGTGATTTTCTTTCCACTCCCTGACATCTATGTCTTGGTGTTTGGTGTGGTGGTGTGTGTGTGGCTCATTCTTAATTGTGTTTTGCTTATGTTCGTCTCACTGTGAGTGTTTTCCTGACAGATTTGTAAACCGTTCAGGTGTATTTTTGACCAGTTGGCGTTCTCATGGAACACTGCAGTCCTGGATATTATGAATTTGTTGTCCCTATCTATGAATCTATATCCCTTTGTTCCGGTTTCATAGCCCATAAATCTCAGTCTCCTTGACACCTTATCCCCATTGCGTCTTAGTTGTCTGGGAATATGGACATCAGCAGTAACCACGAATATGTGCAGGTGTGTGAGTTTTGGGTTCCTTCCGTACATTACTTCACAGGGGGTTTTGTCAATCACACTGGACCATAACCTATTTATGGTGTAGCTGGAATATGTGAGGGCTTCTGCCCAGAATGACTGCCCTAAACCTGCATCTTCCAATACGCACCTCATCATGGTCTGCAGTGTGCCCTGTTTCCTCTCTACCACTCCGTTCTGGAAGGCTGAGAACGGTGATGACGTGAATCGTATGATCCCTTGCTTGTCGAGCCATGCTGAGAACTCCCTCGACAGGAATTCTGTCCCCCTATTTGTCATTATCTGTTTTATTTTAAAATTGTGTTGAGTTTCTACTCGTTTGTGAAATTCTTTGAATTTTTGGAAGGCTTCATTCTTATGCTTAAGGGTGTAGACGAAGCCATAGTGACTGAAGCCATCTACTGTTGTCAGGAAGAATCTTTTCTTATATTTTATGGAAGGCCTCATGGGCCCCACTAGGTCCATGTGTACAAGTTGGAATATTGAGTCAGATGATAGCGTGGGTGATATGATAGGGCATAATATACAATTAGAGGAATGGGAAAGGGTATGGGAAAAGGGTATGGGAAATAAGATGACAAAATCGGTAGCCTATAAAGAAAATCATTATAAAATGTGGTATCGGTGGTATCTGGCTCCTGCAAGACTAGCCAAAATGTATTCAAATGTAAATCGAACTTGTTGGAAATGTAAAAAAACACAGGGGACTTTCTATCATGCTTGGTGGCTCTGCCCAGTAGTTAAGAAATTTTGGAGTAAAATAAAAACGTGGATAATAGAAATAACGAAATACGAAATTGAACTAGAACCTGAGGCATGATTAAAGGGAATATTAGAAAAGATATTAAGTATTTAATCTTACATATAATCATGGCGGCTAGGTTATCGTTAGCGCAATTGTGGAAAAGTGATCGCTTGCCAACAGAACAGGAAGTAATACAGAAAATATTTTCATGCGCAGAAATGGACAAACTAACTTTACAACTAAAAGATAAGGAGGACTCAGATTATTATATAATATGGAATAAATGGTACCAGTGGACAAATCAGAGGAAGGGGAAAAATGAGTAAAGATGGAATCTAGAAGAAATTAACACAATTAAAAACAGCACTGTCAGATGGATTTAGTAGGAATAAATTACTGTGTGTATGTTTATATGTATATGTATATAAAAAAATAGAAATTAGTCAATATGTGAAGTTGAGTATAGTATATGTAAATTTGTCTTTTTTTTTCTTTGACTAAGAAATTTGTATATTTTAAATGTGTTTTTTAAAAAGTCTTAATAAAATTTTTAAAATTTTGTTTTAAAATTTAAAAAAAAGGAATATTGAGTCGGTGGTACGTGTGGTCCTTTTGGGTCTGGGTTTGGTCTTTAGCTTTGAACATTTGCACACCGAATACTCGAAGTAATTTTTGCATCCCTTTACTTTGACACCATCAGAGCAATCCATTAACTTCTGGATAACTGGGAAGCTGGTGTGACCCAATTTCCGGTGTAAAAAGTGGGCACAGTCATCATGCATTAGCTTTCCGATTGACAATTTACCTTCCTGAGCTGGCCCCTGGCTGTGCGCTTCCTCATTGTTACTATCCATCGTGTCAGTGTGTGTCTCTGTGTGTCTTTCTGTTTCTACCTCCTCGCTGTTTAAGTGGGTGTTAATGATAGGATGGTGGGCTCCCTCTGTTTGCAGGTATGGTAGCCCTCCGTTCATGACGATCTGGCCGATTTCACTCCCGTCCTTGATCATGTGAACTTTACCTCCCTTGAATGTGGTCTCCATCCCCAACTCTCTACTCAACTTTAGTGTGGCTAATATATTGTGAGGGACCTCTGGTACCCCCTCTATTTTTCCTATGCCGGGTATGTGGGGGGTCCCCCTTCCTGTCACTAGGACTTTGTTTTGAATAGCTACTTTTATGTGGTAATTCTCTTTTTTGAATGATGTGAGTATGTCTTTATCATACGTGATTCGTGGCTCCAGAGTCAATGAGCCAGGTGTCTCCTTTCCCTGATCGCTTATGTGTGTCTATGGGTTCTCCGAGTCCATATGTGGACCCTGAGCGATTGTCTCTGGAGCTATTTCTGTATTCCCTCCTATTTCTCGGATTTAGGGAGTCCCTGCGTTTATATCTGGGTTCAGGGGATTGTCTGTCTGGTTGTCTCTGCCATCTATCCTATCTGCCTCCCCGGTAGGGTTGTTCCCTTTCCCTTGAGTTCCTGGGTCAGTCTCTCCTGTAATGGTTCCTAGAACCACACAGGAAGCATTCTGTGTTGGTGTTGTTGCTTGTTTGAAATTCTACCCTCTTTGTGGGCCTACTCTCCCTGCGGTGTGAGTGGCGTTCTCTCCTGAGACTGTCCTGAGCTATTAATCTGCTGCTTAGAGTCTCTAGTGAAATGTGGTCAATGCTGAGGCTATCTAAATGTGTAATGAAGTTATCCCAGCTTGAATCTAGGGAATTAATGATTACGCTCTTCATGCTGCACTCGGATATGGCCTCCCCCCTCTGAATTAGTTCAGCCCATGTTGCATTTAAATTCAGCAGGTGTTCACTCATTGATGTGCCAGTTTTATGTTTGGCAGAGTGGAACTCCCTGGAAATTCTAGTCGTGGTGGCCAAACTCTTACTATAGAACAGGTTGAATATTCTCTGCATGATTTCAGACACAGTTGAATGATTGTCAATGCTGGCATAAATACCCGGTGCAATGCTAACTAATACAATATAATGAGCTCTGTGATGCATGCAGTCCATTTCTAAAGTCCATGGTCTGTCTGGAGGGTCAGTAATCATAAATAATAAGTTTTCTCTCAGGAGAGCAACCTGCAGTTGTCTATCCCACTCCAGTAAGTTAGTCCCATCTATTTTTAACTTAGAAAAGTCAGCTGGCAGAGTCCCTGTGCTTAATGTAAGAATACTTACATTCAGTCGCTGTCCATGGTTTTTTATTTGAGGGAACTCGCAATATGGTTCAGGTATGGTGGAGGCATGTGACTATTGGGGGTGAGACATTGGCCCCCACAGAGAGGGCTCGCAACTTGGGTGTCCTCTTGGATTCACGGCTGTCTTTAGAAGAGCACATGACGGCCATGGCCAGGGGGGCTTTTTATCAGGTTCGCCTGATACGCCAGTTGCGTCCCTTTCTGGATCGGGACTCCCTATGCATGGTCACTCACGCTCTTGTGACTTCCCGCCTGGACTACTGCAAAGCTCTCTACATGGGGCTTCCCTTGGGGTGCACCCAGAGGCTCCAACTGGTCCAGAATGTGGCCGTGCGGGGAATTATGGGAGCGACGTGGCGCTCCCATGTGACACCTCTTCTGCGCGAGCTGCACTGGCTCCCGGTGGTCTTCCGCGTGCGCTTCAAGGTGTTGGTGACCACCTTTAAAGCGCTCCATGGCTTAGGGCCAGGGTATTAGCGAGAGCGCCTTCTGCCACCAATAGCCTCCCACCGGCCAGTACGCTTGCACAGAGAGGGCCTTCTCCAGGTGCCATCGGCCAGACAGTGTCGGCTGGCGACCCCCAGGGGGAGAGCCTTCTCTGTGGCAGCGCCCGCCCTCTGGAATGACCTACCCCCAGAGATACGCAGGATATCAGACCTCCGGACCTTTCGTCGGGCCCTTAAAATCCATTTGTTCCATCTAGCTGGGCTGGCTTGATCCCATCCTCTGTTTTAAATTGAAATTGATTTTAAATTGGACTGTTTTAATTGTCGGCTGAAAATATTTAATATTTTTAATTGATTTTAATTTTTGTATATCATGTTTTATTCTTGCCCTGAGTCTGCAAGGAGAAGGGCAGTTTTTAAATTTAAACAAATAAATAAATAAAATAAATAAATGTCTGTACTGATGTGTGTCTATGGTCCATTTCTCGCAATTCGACATTGTGTAGGCAGGTGCTTCTCTGTAGTGACTTGTATTTATATTCTCTTTCTCTTTCCTTGCAGGTGGGATTCATTTTCTTCCAGCAGTCGTCGGTGAAGGAGCTTGTGGCCGCCGCTCCCGGGTGTAGGCCCCAATTGGCTGGGTGACTTGAGGCTTCGGCCTTAGGTGTCCTCAATTGATTGTAGCTCCTTGAGGACGTCGTTGGGAATGCCGGATTGCTCGTCAGATCGTGCAGGAGCTGTGGGAGCCTTCGGTAGGTCGGTCGGGCGCCTAGATGGGTTGAATCGTTGCAGAGGTCGCGTCTAACGTCCAGCTCATCACCTTCAGGATCGTCCGGATGCCAGGGTGGAAGTCGCCGGTCCGGTAACTATCGCTCCTTTCTTCTGTGTTCGGGTGCGGGCCCCGGTGGGAGTGCATAGGGGTTCCCGGGAGGTGGCGGCCTATAGTATATGCAGTCTGAGGCGTTTTCTCGTTTTGGCTTTAGGTTGTTTAGGGCCATAGAGAGTCGGTTTCTTCATCGGGGCTCACTTCGAGGTCGCGAAGTGGGTCCGGTAGTTTTATTTTTGTCCCGTAGGCCACGGTTAGGTTCCGCATGGCCTGGTCTATCTCTAGCTTGGTAGGCAAGCGAGATGGGTGGCCCTCCCACACATTTTTTTCATTTTCTTGAATTTCTTGTGGGTAGGACCCGGTTCCCGCCAAGAGATTTGAATCCTGGGCCCTGATTGGTTGCCGGTCGGCCATCTTGGGTGATGTCATTATCCAAGATGGCCACCACAAAAAAGGCGCGAATTCGGCCCCAGCTTCTTCAGCGGGAAACTTCTCTGCAGATAGGTTTCCTACCATGGTCTTTTCCTCCGGGGTCGATTTGCAGTCATCTTCTTCGTTCGCTGCTCTGTCATCTTCAATGAGTTCCCGGAGGTTCGCGATTAGATCTGCGATGTCTGATGCAGAGACTAGGAGGTCTTGTAGCTTCTTTTTTAGTGAGTTTCTTTCCTTTGCTTCGGTTGCTGTGCAGCTGTGGCTTGAGATCCGCTCGATCTCTTCCGCCGCTTTTTCTGCTTTATTTTCTGCTGCTTGCAGTTGTGTTGCCATCTTTTTTGCAAATTCCTTCGTGACTGGTCTCTTTTTTTTCCTGGAAGCTTAGGTCTCTCTTGCATGTCCCGAGTTAGATGGGCTGGTAACCATCCTCTGCTACCATTTTGTTGGATGATTTTAGAGGATCGTGCCCAAATAACTCCAATGCAAGTGTGGTAGTGTTAATTCTTTTATTTCACATAATCAGGTTATCTTGTTCTTTGCAGGTACACATCTGGAATGGCGCTAGACCTCTGGACATTGACCATTTACACCATATGGGGGGACCCAAGGCAAGGAGTGGTCAAGTGGGTGCTACTTGCTTTGCCCACTTGGTTAACCCTTGATATGCCATTAGGCATTTTCCCCTGACACTCCTCTTCTCTTCACAGTGACCAGAATCTCCACAACTTTTCCTTTTTGGGGGTGACCAGAATTGGACAAAGTATTCCGAGGGTGGTCTGACCAGTGAGGCATAAAGCGGGACCAGCACTTCTTGCCATCTTGGATCTACTCCTCTTTTATCGCTGCCTAAGGCTGCCTCGGCCTCTTTTCTCAGCTGCAGCAGAGTTCTGGCAGATCCTTAAGCGCTTTGCCAGGAGATCCTTCCACAGGGACCACTGCTGAGCCAGGTGCCGCCCGTTCTGTAGCTAGGCATTGGGCTTTCCTGCTAAGGATCCTGCAGATCCTGGCTTTTCTCACCCGTGAATGCATTTTGCTAGGTAGGGTCCAACGTTCAACTCTGTCAAGATCCTTCTGGATAATTGAGCTGATGTTCTAATAGTTCCCACAGGCTTGGTGCCATCTGCAAACCTGATGAGTTCCCTTTCTGTCCTCTCACCTAGATCATTGAGGAAGAGGTGGAAGAGTTCTGGGCCCAAGGCAGGACCTGGAGGAACCCCACCGAATGCTTCCCCCCATGTAGATGTAGCTCCATGAAGGACTACTCATTGGTTCCGGTTGGTCAGCCATCTTAGGAATTTTCTGCCTATTTGGGATTGTATCCCGATTCTATCTCTCTCGATGTTCTTTTCATATTTTGTTTTTTTTTTCTTTTTGCCTAAAAAGAGATTCAAAGAAGGAATTAAGCATTTCTGCATTTGCTATTTAGGTCATTCACATGTGGAATCCTTCCCAGTCTCTCTAGAACCTCAAAACAGATTAAAAGAGTTGGAAGGGACCTTGTAAGTCATCTGGTCCAACTCCTTCCCCCCAAACTGGAGACCCTACACCATTTCTGGCAGATGGCCGTCCAACTTCTTCTTGAAAGCTTCCAGTGATGAAGCTCCCATAACTTCGGGAGGCAACTTCTGTTCCATGGGTTGATTGCTCTCAATGTCAGAAAATTTCTTCGATCAAAGCCCTTTTCTCAATTACAAGGCTCTCAATTTTATGCTGGATTTCCAGTCTCTTGTTCCCCATCACACCTATGATTGTTTCTTTTCTGTAGATTTAGAAGACCAGAGAGAAATTAGCCTTCTAAGTTTTTGGCTTCGATCACCAAGCATAATTAAGTTGTTAATTATTTTTAACCTGCATTTGCTTTTATCTTATATACATGAACATATACACACAGAGATATACACTTGTTTCCTTTTGACCCCCCCAAAAATGCCTAGGGCTTCTTTTTGGGGGGGTGTCTTATTTTTTCCCTCCTAGTACTGGGCGGCAGGGATGAGTTGCCCCTCACACCTCCTTGCCTAGCTGTTTTACCAACAGCTTCCTCTGTGAAACAGCTTTTCTCTGTGCAGGTGGGCTCCTGCCGCCAGCTCAAGGAGCACAGTCTCACTCTACAGACTCCGGCCATACAGCTATGCTGAGCCTGGCGGTCTTTGGGCCCAGCAGCCTCCACTCCCTTCCGCTGGAGTTACTCCATGCAGAGATGAGAAGAGAGCTACAGCACCCATCAGGGCCCAAAGTGAGCCAGCCTCAGCATGGTTGTAAGCCCAATGCTTGCAGCACCGAATGGGCAGGCTGGCCAGCACTCAGCAGCCCAAAGGCAGCAGTGGGCGAAGAGACATAGGCAGCACAGCTCCACCGGCAGCTGCTCAAAAAGGGGCCGTGGCAGACTGGCAGCCCAGCAAGGCTGCTGAGAGCAGAGCTGCCAGGAGGGCAGAGAGGCCCTGTGACACCAGCAGCAAGAGGGGCAACTGATTGGCGGCCAGTACGGGGCATGCCATAGCCGAGACATCCCCAGAAGTAGCTGGGCCAGTTGGCAGCGTGAGTGAGAAGCGCCCCACCGGCCACCCACTGAAGCTCCGCCTCTGCAAGAGAGAGAGGGAGAGAGAGAGATCCGATCCAACCTTGGAGGGCTGGTGGTGATGTTCTCTCTCTCTCTCTCTCTCTCTCTCCCACACACACACATAAGTCCATCCCCCCATCCCCCCAAGGCAGCGACATCCCTTCACTAACCTGCTTTCCAGCTCTGTTCTCCGCTAAGCATGCAGGACAAGAAGTCTGTGGGACCATGGTAAAAAACCCCACCATAATTGAGACCTTCCAACTTCTCATGTAAAAAAAAAAATCTCACAAAGTTTGAAGGTCTCAACTATTTCTTTCACTGGAGTTCCACAGACTTCTGTCGTTTCCCTGCACGCACAACGGAGAACGGAGCTGGAAGCAGGTTAGTGAAGGGATGTGGTTGCCTTGGGGGTGGGGGGGGGGCTGAGGGACGTGTGTGTGTGTGTGTGTGTGTGTGAGAGAGAGAGAGAGAGAGAGAGAGAGAGAGACAGAGAGAGCACATTGCTGCCAGCCCTGGATAACTCTCTGAGGTTGAATTTCTCTCTCTCTCTCATACACACACACTGTCCTTTATTTGGGATTGCAGCATAGAGGCCTATCCCAAAAGCTGAAGCCTTCAGATGGAACATTTTGGGACATCCTGTGGTCCCAAGGAAAGAACGATTGGTAGGAAAATGGGGGGAGGGGATGTTCCTGTGCAGGGAAGGAGGGGGTTTGCTCCGAAGCGATGGCAGAGTGTTGCACTGGGAGGCTCCACGGGTAATACCGGTATTGAATTGCACGTCTTGCTCCAGTAAGAGAGGGGTATGCAGGGGGCTCGGTGGCCAGGGAAGACGGGGATGATCTCGCTCTCCATCCTCCATTTCGCTTCAGGGCCCTCATGGAGCTCATGCAGGGGAACGCGACTGCTGGCAAAGGGGGCCCTGGCAGGCTGGCGGCTGAGGAGGTGCTCCAGAGATAACTGGGCCGAGTTTCCAGGCCCTCACTGGCTCAGCTGATTCACGGGCTGCAATTAAGGGGCCGAGCCTCCATGAAGTGACTGGGGAAGAGAAGGGCTGCCTCCTATGCTGGCCACACCCACCCCTTCACTTATATTAGGCTCACCCCCAAAAAATCAGGCTAGGATTTATTTTCAGCGTAGGTCGTATTTTCGGGAAAACACGCTATTTCTTACCTCTCCAATTGTTCCCGCAATTCTTGGTTCTCCCCGAGGAGCTCCTGGTTCTGCCCAGCTTCCTTCAGGACCCTGCAGTGGAGATGGAGGTTTTGGAGTTCCAACATCTGGATTCTGTAAAATAGGAAGACAAGAGGGAAATGAGCCCCCTCAGGTCTTCCCTTGAATCATCAAATACGTTTAAAATGAAAACTAACTAAAATGCCTGGCACTTTCTTTGTTTTCCCTAGCCTTACTTTTTCATTACTTGAGTTTTGCCATTTCTGTTACCACAGAAACAAACTGTGAGAAGAACTTTTGGTTCTTCTCACAGGAACCAAAGCAGGAATTATTTCATTGATTTATTAGGCACTTCAGAAATGCTCAGGAAAACTGACAAATCAGTAGATCCTATCTACATCTCCAGCATATTCTGAAGGGATTTGATTCACTTCCTCAGGCTTCACAACATTATTTAAGTGCAAATTAATGGATTTCGTCTCGGTGTATAAATTCAGTGTTGCTATTTCTACCAACAATCCTTTCACCTTTTATTGGGTCTTTTAGAAAGGCTCCATAAAAATGGCCAATGGGTAGAGTTTGAGGGACTTTAGATACACCTCCAGGGTATCTTAAGGGATTTAATTAGTGACTTAAATATTAAGGTTTAATGTGTTGATAAGAGTTGTTTATAAGAGTTGGATTACTTAAGTTTTTACTTCAGTATTTAGCAAAGAAAGTCTACACACCCCTATTAAAATGCCAGGTTTTGGAAATGTAAAATAAAAAATCAGACCAAGATAAATCACTTCAGAGTACTTCCTCCTTTAACATAACATATAAGATGTACAATTCAAGTCAAAAAACAAACTGAAATCTTTGAAGGGAAAAAACTGATGTAAAATAGTAGTCATTAAATATGTGAAAAATCCGTTAAGGAGCCTCTGCTCAAGCCCCCATCGAGTTCAGCTGTTGAGTAGGGGGGTTCTGGCATTTCTTCAGCTGCCTCTGACAGCAACAGCCTTGGTCTCCACATCTTCTAAGCCCCCAAAGCCACCAGGCTCACAGGGAAGCATTGAGGTGGGGGGGGGGGCAGCATCCTGCTCTGGGGCTGCTTTTCTTCAGCTGGAACTGGGGCTCCAGCCAAGGAGAGGGAATTATGAACAGTTCCAAGTATCAGTCAATTTCGGCACAAAACCTTCCGGCTTCTGCCAAAATGCTGAAGATGAAGAGGAATTTCCCCTTTCGATGCCACAAGGACCCAAACCAGGCCTCCAAGTCAACACAACAAGGGCTTCCCTACAAGGAGATGGAAGTTTTGGAATGGCCCTGGCAGAGCCTGGACCCGAATCCACGTGGAAACCTGGGCAGGGGACCGGAAGAGGGCTGGGCACAGGAGAAGCTCCCCCTCCCCAATCTGACAATTTTGGAGCCCTTTTGCAAGGAAGAGTGGGCAAAGATTTCCAAGGCAGGATGTGCCATGCAGATCGGCTCTAAGGCCAAAAGACTGGATGCTCTCATAAAATTCAAAGGAGTTTCAACAAAGGATTCATTTAAAAAATAAATGTTATATTTTATATTCTTTAGACAAAATGTAGACTTACGTGCCACTCTTCTCCCTCGGATTCCTCAGCGGTCGCCCCCCAGATGTTGCAGGAGTCTGGAAAAGTTAAAATAACAGCCGTGAAATCTAAATATCATCAGAGGCTTTGAGAAGCCTTTTTTCTACAAGCTCTTCGGCCGAAGAGGTTTGAGGGGAAAAAATGCCTTTAAAAGCCTCTGGCGATCCCAGCTGAGTTGCCTGATCGTCAGAGGCTTTTCAAAGCATTTTTTCCTGAAACCTCTTAAGGTTGTAGAAAAAATGCTTTTAAAAGTTAAAAACATATGCATAATTATATTATATTGCATGTTTTATGTTTTTCTTTTTGCTTTTTAGTTAAGGGGAGTAGTTGGGATCAAATTATTTGATATGAATATGCAGGTTATATTATGTTTTATTAGATGGGGGATTGAGTTTGGCATATGATTAGTAATGTTAATACCAATGGTTCATAGAAAGGTATAATAATTTTTAAATTGGCTTGAATATTATAATGGTTATTATTATTGGGTGTTTTTTATTATAATATTGTTAACTTAGATAAATATTAATATCTATGAGTTTATTGTTATATTTTTCTTTTCCCTTTTTTTATTCTTTTTCTTTCTTTCTTTCTTCTTCCTTCAAAACTTTTTTTCAATTTAGAATTTGAATACATAATAGTTTTTGCTTTTCTTTTTGTTATAAATTTTTGCTGTTTTTCTTTTAAAAATTTGTAGCGGAAGTCAGGGAAGGGATGGGGAGGGAAGGGGTGAGGGTGGAGGGAGGTTGATGGGGATGGGGAGGTGGGGGTGGGGGTGGGGGGGAAAATGAAAAAAAATTGTATTGTAAAACTTTTTCAATAAAAAAAAAGTTAAAAACAAAAGTTGGCCACGCCCACCCAGTCACATTAATCTCCCACCAAGCCACGCCCACAAAATAAGCCACACCCACAGAACTGGGAGTAAAAAATTTAGAACCCACCCCTGCCCCAGAAGATTTAGATTGCTTACCTTGGGGGGGCGGGTGGTACAGGTCCGCTGAGGGGGAGGACCTTGGTTGATCGGGGGCAAGTGGCCGGCCCATGAATTTATCTGCTGAAAAGCAATGGAGACCATGAGAACGTTGGGTCTGAGCCCAGGAAAAACCCTCAAGCCCGGTTAATCCAGGCCCCCTCACCCAAAAGAGCCATTCTGACTTCCAGAGTTTGGGTCCCATTGGGTAGTTGTTGGCAAATAATTAAAGAAATAAATATGACATACCTCCGTCTGTCCCCGTTGCCAGAGGACGGACTGCTCCTCTGGTACCACTGGAAAACAAAGAGACTGCTTTAAAAACACAAACTTATTGACATCGCCTCGACCTGGTCCCGCCTCCTGGCCTCCCTTGCCTGGCCCTGCCTGGCCCTTCCCCTCCTGAGGGTCCCCCCCACCCCCTGAGAAAACGATCTGTCTCAAAATCCTGTAGACCAGGGGTGAAATCTAAAGTTTGTTACTACCGGTTCTGTGGGCGTGGCTTGGTGGTGGTGGGGCAATGTGATTGGGTGGGCGTGGCGATTTTTAAAAAACTTTTAAAACCATTTTTTCTACAACCTCTTCAACTGGGGGGCGATGGGATGCTTTAGGGGGATGGTAAGAGGCAAGGAGTGTGGTCCCCACCGTTTGGCCTGTGCAGTTATCCTTGGAAGCAAACAGCCAGAAAAAAGAACTCCTTTCAGCTTCAGCATAGGCTAATTAGCCCATTGATTAGATCGGCCTCCTGATTCTCAGCTGATTTGTTCTCAGCTGTTTTGCGCAGGGCTCTGTTGCTTGCTGCAAAGAGCTAAATTGCTGGAGCAGATTTTTTTTCTCCTTGTGCAAATCAAGCTGAAAACGAAACTGAAAGTAAAGCAGGCTGTTGGCTTTGCTGTTTGCTGCAACGTTGGAAAATTAGGCAGAGGCAGATTTCTTTTCTTTTTCCTCACCAAAAAAGGTAGGTGCAAACAATGGGAAATTTAGGGCAAAAGGGGAGAATTCAAGATTTTAAAACACAAAAGAAAAAAAACCTCTATTTAACTAGGGAATTGTAATAATTGAGATACTATTAATTGTATATTTTGTTGAAAGCAGAAATGGTTAAGTTGTGGTTTGGAGGAATATATGGGGGAAATTATTTGGTTTAATATTATTGGTAAATATAATTAATTGATTTGTAAGAAATTGGATTGCATGGAAATAATTGAAATATTCATGTTCATATTGATTAATATACAAAAAAGATAGTTATTTAACTGATTTATATTAAAATGTTGAATTTGTATTAAACAACTGTAATATTACATAATTAACCAATGTGAGGATGGATATAAAAATAGATGCCAATGGGAAGGGGTATAATATAGAATAGAAGGGAAAAATTGAATTTGATTAAGATTAGAGATGAGGATGAAGGGTAATATTGTTTTTTTAAAAAAATAAATGAGAAATAAATATGGCAAAAAGGAAATACAGAAATTGTAAATTTAATTGAAATGACTAAACACTGTTTAAATTTGTGAACCGGCCAAATACTCTGTTCAAAGAAAATACATTGTATGTTTGTATGTGTGTTTCTAATTATTGCTATTTATTCATATTTGTTCTCTTTTATTCTTTAAAGTTTAACAATTCATTCTTTATCTTAATATCTTTATATTTGTTTGGGGTTGCCTTTCTTCCCTTTCATCCTTTTTATTGTACAGCAATCTTTCTCCTCAAACCTACCACCTCTCTCTTTTCTTTCCTTCTTAGTTTCTCTTCCCCCTCTTCTTTTCCTCCCTACTTCCGCTTCCTTTCTCCTTCTCCTCTCTTCCTCCCCCTCTTACCCTCACTCCTACTCTAATTTCCCTTCCCTTCCTTCCTCCCTTCTCTTCCTTCCCTCTCTCTCCTTCCTTCTTCCATCTCTCTTCTCCTTCTTTCATCCCTCTCAATTGCTGTATCCTTTTATGCATATGGACTACTCAGAGGGCTGAAAAAGTTATTTTTGACTGGTCCTCGCACTTTTGACGAGTCCTCAAACTTACGACTGTCCTCAGATTTTATGTTTTTGCTCTATCTTGTCACCATGGTGAAGAGAAGCAGTTGTGAAATGAGTGACACGGTTGTTAAGAATGCTACAATGGGCATAAATGATGACCAGTCATAAGTGTGAGGACCGGTCATAAGTGTGAGGACCTGTCAGAAATCACTTTTTTCAGTCCTCTGGGTAGTCCTTTTGTGCATATGGACTACTCAGAGGGCTGAAAAAGTTATTTTTGACTGGTCCTCGCACTTTTGACCAATCCTCAAACTTACGACTGTTCTCACATTTTATGTTTTTGCCCTATCTTATCACCATGGTGAAGAGAAGCAGTGATGAAATGAGAGACAGGGTTGTTAGGAATGCTGCACGGGCATAAATGTGAGGACCTGTCAGAAATGACTTTTTTCAGCCCTCTTGAGTAGTCCCTATACACATAGCCATGGCCACTTGGTCACATGACCAGCTAGCCATGCCCACCCAGTCACATGACATCCAAGCCTCGCCCACAAAATAAGCCACGCCCACAGAAGCGGTAGTAAAAAAATTTAGAACCCACCCCTGCTTTGGAGGATCCCACTGTCAATTGTTCACACTGCTCAAGCAAAACTCACAGGTGTGAATTAAGTTTTAGCTAAAAAATGGAGCTTTAATTCCAGAAGTCCATTCTTTAAACTGGGACTTCTGGAATTAAAAGGCTCTGGATTAAATGGTACTCCAGAGAAAAGATGGAGAAGAGTTTCTTGCTTTTTGACATGATAATTGCTGTCTAGAAAGGTGAGCTATGAGCTATTTTTACGTCATCAGAAATTTAATTGATTCCTATTAAAAATGCAAAGCCAAGGAGTACAAGGAGCAAATAAAAGACCTTCATGTTGGGGTTGGTTCTGGACCAGATCTTACTTGGGGGACAGAAACCAGCTCTCAGCCCTCCTTGTGGTTTCTTGAAACGCTCCACCGCCTGAGGAGGCAGGGGAGGGCTGCAGGTTGATCCCAAGGGAGTCTGGGGCTACTGGTCTACCAGTTAAAAGCCTGGCAGACCAGTACCTCTGCTAAATCCTAAAGAATTGTCCCATGACCATCAAGCCACACCCACAAAATAAGCCACGCCCATGGAACCGGTAATAAAAAAATTTAGAACCCACCCCTGGTCAGCCCCTTCTGATTTCAACCCCGATTCTGTCGGAATCTCCCTCCCTCCCTCCCTCTTTCTTTCTTTCTTTCTTTCTTTCTTTCTTTCTTTCTTTCTTTCTTTCCTTCCTTCCTTCCTTCCTTCCTTCCTTCCTTCCTTCCTTCCTTCCTTCCTTCCTTCCTTCCTTCCTTCCTTCCTTCCTTCCTTCCTTCCTTCCTTCTCATTATCCACAGGCCCCACCCCCCACCTGCTCTAAAGTAAGACATTCCCCCAAAATAAGACTTAAGATATGTTTCTTGTACTTAAAATGGCCATTAGGGCACAGAACCATTTGTTAAGTTTTCTAAATCCCAACACCGGTTGTATCTTACCTTTATTTCTGCGCTGGACCTTTTTATTAAACTTGTAGAAAAAGTTCCCAGCCATGTTAGCTGAGGCTTGGCAGTTGAGAATGAGCCAGGACAGCCCGGCCAAGGTCTTATGACACCTGCTGTGATGTCATCATCTTCCATCCAGCTGTGGGGAGATGCCAGGGTGGACCCCACCCACCCACCCACCCTGTCTCCCCTCTGGGAGGGGGTTTCCAAGGATTTCCCACAGGACTCCCCGATTGTGTTGGGGCTTTACTCCCGATGCCCTCCGCCTGGCAAACTCAGGATGCCTTTTTCTCACCATGTCCATGGACACCCGAAGGAGGCTGTGATTTTTCTCTGTGTCATATAATACAGGTATGTCTGTGGATATATACAAAATTTTATTTATTTATTTATTTATTTATTTTGTCATGATTGTGTACATTGGAGGTGTATGGAGTGTATATTGGAGGTGGCAGCCCTTTGAGAGCTCTATGCAACAAAATTCCATTTCAATGTATACTGATTAGTGTACATTTAAAGGGACAATAAAGTTATCCTATCTTCTCCTATTCTGTATTTTCTTTTCTATTATTCCTTTCCTATCCTATCCTATCCCATATTTTCTATTCTATTCTATTCTATTCTATTCTATTCTATTCTATTCTATTCTATTCTATTCTATTCTATTCTATTCTATTCTATTCTATTCTATTCTATTCTATTCTATTCTATTCTATTCTATTCTATTCTCTTTGATAATCTCAAGGTGGATGCCTGGAGATGTAGTCATGGCAACAGTGTTCATTTTTTTCTTAGCTGAGAGTTTTTGCTGCTTCTTCGATCTGAACCATTTGGACAGGGGGATTCTAGGTAGGCAGATAGTTGTTGGAATGTACCAACTCCTGAAATTCTCAGGGGTCGTCCTGTCTTAGCAGTCTTGATCTTCCTGGGGGCTGATGAGAGAGCAGCCCAGAAAATGGGGGACTGGCCGTGTCTGAGGACTCCACCTCTAGAATAAAATAGAATAGAATGGAATAGAATGGAACGGAACGGAACGGAACGGAACAGAACAGAATATAGAATAGAATGGAAGGCAAGGGAAGGGAAGGGAAGGGAAGGGAAGGGAAGGGAAGGGAAGGGAAGGGAAGGGAAGGGAAGGGAAGGGAAGGGAAGGGAATAGCATAGAATAGTGTTATGTCCTTATAAGGACATCCGCCTGGGATTGGCTGAAGATCCTTTCGGCGGGAGTTTTGAATCCCTGTCAGTGGGCGGTGCGTCTGCCGGAGCAAATATAAGGAGAGCTCCGGCAGCGCACAGAAGTTCAGTTCGCATTGAATAAATGTTTGTTCTTGAACTCAGCTGGTCACTCTTCTTTCCTGCGCCGATCTAACACTGGCGACGAAGGACTAGAGAAGAATCCCGCGTGGCACGATCGCCTTAACGAGCTGAAGTCACTCGACGCGGCCTGAAGAATGGCAACGCCGCAAGCGCCGTTCGCCTCGTTGGCTCCTTTCAACCCCAGCCGGGAGAAATGGAGCTCCTATATGATCCGTTTCCGCCAATTCCTCCGGGGAAACGGCTACACCAATATCGACGACGAGAGGAAGAGGGCTCTTTTCCTCGCCAACTGCGGCACCGATGTGTTGGAGCTCGCTGTCAACCTCGTCGCACCCAGAGACATTGAAGTCATGTCCTGGGTGGATCTACAGGCTGCCCTGCAAGACCATTATGCACCATCGGGCACCCCCATTTCCAACCGCTTCACGTTCCGCCAAAGGAACCAGATGGAAGGCGAATCCCTCAAGGACTTTGTTGCGGCATTGCGACAAATCGCAGCTAACTGCGAATTTGAAAATGTCGACAATGCCTTACGAGACGGGATCGTCTTCGGAATGAGAGATGCCAACCTCCAGAAAAAGTTCCGGAGTAGGAAGCGCCTGTCCCTGAAGGACGTCCTCGAAGAGGCCACGGCTGCGGAAACCTCCGAGACCGCCGCCGCTGCGATGCGCCAGTCCCGTGGAATCCACAAGATCCACAAGCCGGCGTCGGATTCGTCTGATGAATCTGCCGCACCTACCGATTCAGAGGGAGAATCGACTGTGTTAAAAGTTTCCCGCCCATCTAGGCGGGAAATTCAAAAAGATGGCCGCCGCGCAGCTCAATGCGGCAGTTGCAAGGGACTCCATCCGCGCCAGTCCTGCCGCTGGCGCGATGCAACCTGCAGACGCTGCCTCAAGAAGGGGCACATCGCCGAGGCATGCAGAGCCTCTGATCCGGTCCCGGACTCGATTAAGCCCCGCACTCTTGAAAATCGCCGCGATACCCAGAGGTCATCCAAACGGTCCTCAAACCAGCAAAACCGCGACGACCGCAATGACTCCCAGGGCGGCGCTGTGCACCAAACAACCATCGGACTCACCAGAAACAACAGTGCCACAAAATTCCATGTGACACTGTTGGCAGAAGGGTTGCCGTGCACCATGGAAGTGGACTCTGGCTCCGTCTACTCTATCATCGACTGGCACCAGATTAAGAAGCTGAAGCCGGCACTCCGCAAGCGCCACCTTCAACCCCTTAACTCCCAACTGGTGGATTTCGGCGGAAATCCCATCGGCGTTCTCGGAAGAACCAACCTCCACATCGCCTTCAAGCTATTCCAAGGCCAGCTCCCAATAACAGTCGTGGAGCACAGCCGCCCGACCCTGCTGGGCGTGGAGTGGTTCGAGCCGTTGGGGCTTTCTATTGGAGGCATCCACCAGGTTAGCTCAGGGGAACTCGACGCGCTCATCGGAGAGTTCCCAGAAGTCTTCGATGGTAAGTTAGGGACCTTTACAGGGAAACCCATTTCTTTTAATCTGGACAAGGGGGTTACCCCTATTCGGCTTAAGCCCCGCCGGGTTCCATTTGCCTTAAGGGCTAAGGTAGATGCTCAGCTAGATAAGCTGATAGCCCAAGGCATACTGGAACCCATCGATCATGCTTCATGGGAAACTCCCATTGTGACCCCCATGAAGCAGGATGGATCTGTGCGCATCTGCGCTGACTACAAAGTGACCATCAATAAAGCGTTACCGCAGAGCGCATACCCTGTGCCGGTGGTGCAACATTTGCTGCACTCACTCGGCAAGGGCCAAATTTTTGCCAAACTGGACCTGGCCCAGGCTTACCAGCAATTGCCAGTTGATCGGGAAACGGCGGAGGCTCAGACGATTGTCACCCATAGAGGCGCGTTTAAGTGCAACCGCCTCCAGTTTGGGGTCAGTGCAGCCCCAGGCATTTTCCAATCTATGATGGAACGCCTTCTCCAAGGCGTTCCAGGGGTGGTGCCTTACTTCGACGATGTGCTGATCTCTGGTGAATCTAAGGCCCAACTCTTTGACCGCCTGAGACTCGTTTTACGACGGTTTCAGGAGAAGGGCCTGAGGGTCAGGAGGGACAAGTGCATCGTCGGGGTACAGGAGGTCGAGTTCCTGGGCTATCTCATAGATAGTTCTGGCATCCGCCCCACCAAATCAAAAGTTAAGGCTATCCATGAAGCTCCCAGCCCCAAAAACAAAGCGGAGCTTCAGGCTTTCCTTGGATTGCTTAACTTTTACGCAATTTTCCTCCAGCAGAAAGCCACAGTTGCTGAGCCGCTCCACCGCTTGCTGGCAAAGGCGGCTCCCTGGAGGTGGGGACGCGAGGAAGAATCTGCCTTTCGAGCTGTGAAGGACCTGCTGACCTCCGACAGCGTGCTCATTCAATATAATGAGACGTTGCCCATCAGACTGACTTGTGACGCTTCACCCTACGGCGTGGGCGCCGTCCTCAGCCACGAACTGCCTACCGGCTGTACAGCCCCCATTGCCTACTTTTCTAAGACTATGTCCGCTGCGGAACGCAACTATAGCCAACTGGACAAAGAGGCATTGGCTATTGTTGCAGGGGTGAAGCGCTTCCACGAATACCTCTATGGCCGGTGTTTCACCATCGTCACCGATCACAAGCCGCTGTTGGGCCTTCTTGCCGGAGACAAGCCAACACCAGCCTTCATGTCCCCACGCATGACGCGTTGGGCCATTTTCCTCGCCGGCTACTCCTACAGCCTCGTCCATCAACCCGGCAAAGCCATCGCGAACGCCGACGCCCTCAGCCGCTGCCCATCCGCCGAGGCCGTGGAGGATCCCGCGCCCACGATCGAACTGCTGCACATTGACAATGACAGCAACTGTCCCGTAACGTCTGCCGACGTCGCTACGCACACGCGGACCGACCCCATCCTCCGCAAAGTCCAGGCTTGGGTCTTAAGGGGCTGGCCGACCCAAGATGTCAGCAGCGAGTTCCTGCCGTTCAGCCGGAAGCGAGAGGAGCTGTCCACCATGCGCGGCTGTTTGTTATGGGGAGACAGGGTGCTGATTCCCGGCTCGCTACAAAAACGAACTCTTGCCGCTTTACATCGGGGGCACCCGGGCATCGTCCGGATGAAAGCTCTGGCACGGAGCTACGTCTGGTGGCCAGCCATGGACAAAGACATTGAGCAATGGGTCGCCAGGTGTACTCCGTGCCAAGAAGTAAGACCTGCACCCCCTCAATCAGACCCGACGCCCTGGGAAACCCCCAGCTCTCCCTGGTCGCGCATCCACATTGACTTTGCTGGCCCATTCATGGGCACCATCTCCTCATCGTGGTGGATGCCTACTCCAAATGGCTGGAGGTCGTCCCCATGGCATCGACCACAACGGAAGCAACAATCAGAGCCCTCCGCCGACTGTTTGCCACCCATGGACTCCCTGACGTCTTAGTCTCGGACAACGGTCCTCAACTTACGTCCGTGCCCATGGAGGCTTTTCTCGCAAGTCTGGGCATCCGCCATGCCCTCTCTGCCCCTTACAGACCGGCTGGCAATGGACAGGCTGAAAGGATGGTGAGGCTCACCAAGGAGTCTCTCGCCAAGATGGGACCTGGGGATTGGCAGGAGCGCATTGACACCTTCCTCCTGACTCAACATATCACACCCCACTCTGCCACCCGGAAATGCCCTGCCGAACTGTTGATGGGCAGGCGACTCCGGTCACCCCTGGACAGACTGCACCCGCAATACACTTCAGAGGTTCCCGCATCTGCCAGCCGTCAACTTCGCCAATTTTCGATCGGCGACGCCGTGTTCGCTTTAAATTTCCACGGCTCGCCTAAATGGCTTAAAGCTACAGTACACAGCACAACCGGCCCCAAATCCTACCGAGTTGAGCTGGAAGACGGACAGATCGTGAGACGTCATCTCGACCAGCTCCGCAAAAGGTGGAGGGAAGTGGGTGAAAACCAGCCGGACGAGGTAGGCCTAAACCACCCCGACGAGGTAGGCCTAAACCACCCCGACGAGGTAGGCCTAAACCACCCCGACGAGGTAGGCCTAAATCACCCTGACAAGGTAGGCCTAAACCAACCTTGTGAGGTAGGCCCCGACCCCCCCGACGGAGTAGGCCAACACCACCCTGGCAAAGTAGGACGACCCCACCCAGACGAGGGAGGCCGCCAACAAACAAGTAAGACAAGCACCTTGGCGCCAAATTCATCTGCAGCTGCAAACAGCCAAGTAGACCGGGGACAACTCAGCAGGGGAAGCCAACAGCAACCCCGCGAGGTGGTAACCCGACAACCCGGAGACGGGGACCTCCAGCCAACTCTTCAGGAGTCCCCGCAACCACCACCCGACCGCGCAGAAGACCAACCCTGCGAGGAAGGCCACCACCACCCCAGCAGGGTAGGCCAACACCAACCCGGCATGGCCGAACAACCCGGCGTCCTGCCAACATCAAGATCACCTCCAGCCAACCAGCCGTACCAAGAGGGCTTACACCACCCCTGCAAGGTAGGCCTACGCCACCCCGACAGGGTCGACACGCCGCCCGGGCCATCCACCAAACTCCCCGGGAGTAAGCCGGACTCAACCAGGGGACCCCCAGGGTTAGCCCAGCCACCTCCGCCGAACTCGCACCCAGACCCAGACCGACGCGACTCGAGCCCAGCAGGGAACCAAGGGAAACCCAGGGACCTACCGAGGCTCAGGAGTTCCGGACCGGTCCACCGCAGAGAGCCACAACGGCGATCTCCGGATCCGTGCAGGAACGAGGGAGACCAGCATCCACAGCAGGCGGAGATCCGAGACCCGGCCGGAGGTTCTGGGACTGAGCCAGCGTCCTCTACGGCCAGATCCAGCCCGGCACCGGAGCTGGAGCCCGGAGCAGAGCGGACACCTTCCGTCCATGTCGGTGCCCATCCGAACTGTGAACTGCGCAGGTCTACGCGGGCACGTAGACGTCCTGTTTATCTTAGCGATTACCTCCCTGATGGACTGACTAAGAACTAGGGGGGAGGAGTGTTATGTCCTTATAAGGACATCCGCCTGGGATTGGCTGAAGATCCTTTCGGCGGGAGTTTTGAATCCCTGTCAGTGGGCGGTGCGTCTGCCGGAGCAAATATAAGGAGAGCTCCGGCAGCGCACAGAAGTTCAGTTCGCATTGAATAAATGTTTGTTCTTGAACTCAGCTGGTCACTCTTCTTTCCTGCGCCGATCTAACAAATAGAATAGAATGGAATGGAACGGAACGGAACGGAACGGAACAGAATATAGAATAGAATAGCATAGCATAGCATAGCAGGGAAGGGAAGGGAAGGGAAGGGAAGGGAAGGGAAGGGAAGGGAAGGGAAGGGAAGGGAAGGGAAGGGAATAGCATAGAATAGAATAGAATGGAATGGAACGGAACGGAACGGAACGGAACGGAACGGAACAGAATATAGAATAGAATAGCATAGCATAGCATAGCAGGGAAGGGAAGGGAAGGGAAGGGAAGGGAAGGGAAGGGAAGGGAAGGGAAGGGAAGGGAAGGGAAGGGAAGGGAAGGGAAGGGAAGGGAAGGGAAGGGAAGGGAAGGGAAGGGAATAGAATAGAATAGAATAGAATAGAATAGAATAGAATAGAATAGAATAGAATAGAATAGAATAGAATAGAATAGAATAGAATAGAATAGAATAGAATAGAATAGAATAGAAGCTGGAAGGGACCTCGGAGGTCTTAGTCCATCCCCCTGCTCAAGCAGGAGAACCTAAAGGATCTTAGACAAGTGGCTGTCAAAAACCTCCAGGGATGAAGCAACCACAACTTCTGGAGGCAAGCAGTTCCACGGGTCAATTGTCCTCCCTATTAGAACATTTCTCCTTAATTCCAGGCTGCTTCTCTCTTTGCTCAGTTTCCATCCATGGTTCCTTGTCCTGCCCTCTGGAGCTCTGGAGAATCTTTTGACCCCGTCTTCTTTGTGGCAGCCTCCCAAATATTGAAATGCTGCTATCACGTCACCCCTAAGTCTTCTTCTCCTCGGACTAGCCAGACCCAAAACCTGCAGCCATTCTTCCTGTGGTTCAGTCTCCAGGCCTAAACAGGGACAGTGTGAGGATCTGGCTTCTAAGTTGCCTTTCTCAGCTTTGTCATCACTTTCAACCGTTGCTAAATGAATGGTCATAAGTCAAGGACTACCTGTATTGCAGGCATTCAGAGAATCATAGAATGTAAGCCGTGAAGGGCACCTTCATGGTCATCTAGTCCAACCCTCTCCCCCGTGCAGGGACCCAATGCCACAAACACACCAGTTACTTAGAGGGATCTCTCATTCTTGCATTTTAATGGGCTTTTCTTTATTTTTATCAGGGAGTTGAAGAGAAGGATTCAGAGCCAAATCTGATGTCACTGCAAGGAACTGGACGTGTCCTGAAGGAGAGTCCTATCCAGCTCCCTTGGGACCTCAAAGGCCTGAGGAGAAAGATCCCAAGAGTGCTTCTTTCTCTGTACGTACACAAAACATCACATACCAGGAATAGCATATTAAGATGGACTTATGCAACCTGATGTACAAATAAACACACACATATTTAGGCTCTGGACTAGAGTCATTGAATACATGTAAATCCCTGAAAAATATGTGGTAGCCCTGGGCAAAAGGAAGGCAGTGAAATCACTCTAGGTGTAGGGACAGTGTAAAATATTAATACATGATAAATAAATACAATTAAAAATAATAGCAGTTTTTTCTCTCTCCCTTCCTTCCTCTTTCTTTCTCTTCTCTCTCTCTCTCTCCTTCCCTCTTTCTTTCTGTCTGTCTCTTTCTAGAAGTTCTCATTTCTCTCTCTAATACACCTCATACTAATCGATACCCTCTCTCTCAAGGTAAAGCCTATGCATGTTTCCTTGGCAGGAAGGCTCCTCTCTTTCAGGGGGAATTACTCCTAAGAGATACACATGATTGCAGGCAGACAGCTAGCTCCCTTCTTTAATAGGCTGCAAGTAAAATTTCTACATTAGCAAAATGTATACCTAAACAACAGAATATAGGAGCAAAAAATCATCGCAATCGTCTGAGCTCTGCTTTTCTTCTTTAAATGGAAGAACTCCCCATTTTAACCAGACATTAAGACCCCCCCCCCCTTCTTTGGCTTGAAACTCCTTTGAGGGGGGGGGGAGGGAAACCCAAATAAAAAGAGGAAGGAGGCAAGGACAGAAAATGGAAACAGGAGGCATTTTTCAGCCGCTCTCTGGGACTGAAACATTGAGGGGACCCAAGGAAGCAGCATCCAGCCAGGACTAAGAAGACCCCCGCTCCCACCCCCACCCTCCCCGGCTGCCTTCTCCTTCTCTCCCTGCCCCCCTCTTCTCTCTCCTGGGAAGAAGGGAATGGAGCTTAAAGAAAAAAAGGAAGCTCTGCTGCTGAGCGGAGAAAGCAGAAGCTGGGAAGGATGTTGCTATGGAGTTAAAACGATGAAAAAATGGCCCCTCCCCTGTTCCTGCCCTCCCTCTTTTTCTCCCCACCACTTTCTTCTGGCTTTGGCTCTGGTGCCAAAGGAGGGAATTCTCTTGTGTGTGTGAAGCCCCCCTCCTTTTGCCCCCGCCCACCCAGAGAAAGGCAGGGGAGGGCGGCTGCTGCCCCGATCAGTCCCAGCGCAGCGGCTGCCTGCAACGCCACTGACCGGCAGGGAGAGGGGAGCAAAGCAGAGCCCCCCCCATCCCCTGCCCCACCTGCCACCCCAAATGGCGCCCCACTGCGAGAGGCGCGTTTTACTGGAGAGTGGCAGCTCTGGGTCCTCTCTCAGCCATTGAGGGCAGGGAGTGGGAGGCAATTGACTTCTCCCACTCAGGAGGAGTTTCCTTTCCTTTGCAAGGTTTTCCCTGCACTCAACGGCTGAGAGACGACCGGGAGCTGCCAGTCTGCGCTCTGCCAAGCGGACAGCAGAGCGAGGAAGCCAGCCATCTCCCGGCTTCCTGTCATCTGCAGTTTACTCGTCAGCTCCATGCTCAGGAGTAAAGTTGCTCATGAGGAAACTGCAGCTAGGATCTCCCACGCGCTCCCCTCCCTCTCCGCGTGCATCGGTCCACCACCTGTTGCTGGTATCACCCCTCCACCAGCTCTCCCTCCCTGGCCACCTGGGCCCTCGGCCTTCCCTTTGCCAGCAGCAGTGAGCAGAAGGATGGGGGCAGAGGCTGAAAGCAGTGGCTGGGCAGGTCGGGCGAGCATCAGGCAGGCGGGGTGAGTGAGTGGGAACTAGTTCAGGGGCGTGGCCAGCCAAAGGTCACTAATGGTTCGGAAAAACGTGCCAAATTTCCACTGACGGTTCTGCCGAACTCCGTGTGTCACTAAGGGAAGCTTCGCAACACAGCGAGCGAGGCCAATAAATACTGGTGCGGAGGGGCGGGGCAAGGGGCGGGGCAAGCCAGCAATTTAACAAATGGTTCGGCTGAACCGCCTAGAACCGGCAGAATCCCACCACTGCCTATACGGCTCCCCATCTGCTGTCCCTGGTGGCAGATGGAAGATTGTGAATCCCACTCCTGACACCAGTTTCTGTGGAATCAAACACAGGAGCCAAAAAAACCCCAATAATCCAGGCTCACTGCAGTTATTATTTATTTAGCATTCATTGGAGGAATTTCCCTCCAGAAAATGGTAAGAGGAAATGTTACAGACAGAAGGATGCACTCATATTTATACATTTCAGGAAAGGAGGAGAAAAGGACAATCATACATATGCATATTTCATTTAATAGATGACATAAGCATGAATATTCAGAAATAGTGAGACTCAAGTTATCTCCCAACCCATGTATTGTTGCTACCCTCAAGAAAGAGTTATTGTGTAAAGAAAAAGAAATGTCTCAGTTGCCACAGCAGTTTGGGTGAAATGTACTGAGAAATGAGGGCATCAACGTTGCTCCATAGATTCCTTTTATATTTCTGTCTTGCTAACATGCTCCCCTTTCTCCAAGAAATTTGTCTCCTCACAAACTTCCACACACCTTTTATTTCTTTCAAGAAAAATAGTTGGCCCACTCATGCATGCAGAACAGCTTGGACCATTTTCTATGTTTGGACCGTGGAAAATATTAAAAGTTGAAATTCCTCAGTCTCACATTTATACATTCCTTCTGGCTCCTCCTTCATGAAGAATTCAAAAATTTCCAAATTTGAAACATATAGATATGATTTTCTTTGACTCCTGCATTCTATCTATATGGAAAGAATATCTCCTTTCAAATAAAAGAAACTTTTAACAATTCTTCCAATATCATAATGGTGTTATATCTCATGTTTTTACATTTGTCCTGGCTGTGAGCTGCTCCTTTGTGTTGAGGTCTGGCCTCAGAAGGATAATGTAGCACTTGGGGATGAAAATGCAGCCCAGCAGACCAGTACTGGAGGCCAGGATGGAGAAGACCTGCACAGCCACCATGGATTTCCCTTTGGTGCTCAGGTAAGTGGGAACAAAAGTCACCCAGACACTGCAGAAGACCAGCATGCTGAAGGTGATCAGCTTGGCTTCATTGAAGGCCCCAGGCAGGTTCCTGGCCAGGAAAGCCACCGTGAAGCAGATGGCAGCCAGGAAGCCCATGTAGCTGAGGGTGACGTAGAACATGACAACGGTCCCTTCATTGCATTGCAGGATGATCTCTCCAGGCTGGGAGTGGAGGTCAGAGTCAGGAAAGGGGGGAGAAACTCCCAGCCAGGTGGAGCAGATGATAACTTGCACAGCAGAAGAAGAAAGGATGATGGAGTTGGCCAAGCTCTTCCCCAACCATCTCTTCACTCGGTTTCCTGGTTTTGTGGCCAGGAAAGCCAGCACCACCATGATGGTTTTGGCCAAGAGAGAAGAAACGGCAACTGAGAAGATAATGCTGAAGATCGTTTGTCGGAGAAGGCAGGTGGCTTTCCTTGGTTGACCAATGAAGAGAGAAGGAGACAAGAAGCAAAGCAGGAGGGAGACCAGGAGGATGTAGGAGAGGTCCCGGTTGTTGGCTTTGACAAGGGGAGTTTCTCGGTATCTAATAAAGATGATTAGAGCAAGGCCTGTGATTAAGAACAAGAGTAGGGCAAAAGAAATCAGGATGATGCCCAGATATTCTTCATAAGACAGGAAGGTTATGACTTTGGGGATACATTGGACTCTGTCCACATTTGGGTATTTATCATCTGGACATTTGGTGCATTTTTCCATATCTGAGAAAGCAAAAAAATCAATGTATCTTTAATATTCTGTCCTTTTCTCTTCCAAGAAAAACCTTCTTTGGATAATGGCTGATATCACAGACTTTTCTTAACTATTTCATTAAAAAGAGCATAAGAAGGATATTTTTTTATTAAAAAATGTAGCTAGTTATACGAAGTTGAGGGAAGTCCTAGGATGTTAATTATTTCCAGTGTAATGTGTAGAATCTTCATAGGAACCTACACTATTAGAGGTTAATAATGAAGCATGTAATCTTTTAGGCAAACATCCTGAGTCCTGCCACATGGCAGTTAATATCCTGGACTTGGAGGATACTTACAGTATCTTGTAACATCTGCAAGCAGTCTGGAATTAAAAAGAAACTTCCTAACAGTGAGAGCAATTAGCCAGTGGAACAGCTGGCCTCCAGAAGTTGTGGGTGCTTCAATACTTGAAGTTTTGAGAAGAGACTGGACAGTCACTTGTCTGCAATGGTATGGGGTCTTCTGCTTGAAAAGGGGGCTGCATTGATTGATTGATTGATTGATCTATATGGCAGACAATTTGTGTAACGAGTTCCCCCATAACTATCCACAGCACCAGATTACGGCCCAGTGACACCTTCTCAGTGATCCTCAAGGGAGGCCAATAAACAATGATTTGCAAGGTCTTTCAGAAGGTGGACCTGAAACAATTCATCTAGTTTCAAAGATCTCAGATGTTCCTAGAAAGGTAAACTTAGCAGCACATATCCAAACTAAAAAGTAGAAGAGATATTTCCTCTGCTGTTAGTAAAGCTTGCCCAGTCTGCCACCCCCTCCTCCCATCTCTTCCCAGCCCCTCCTTCCAAGTCTTTTTGATTTACTTCCGTTTAGATAACAAATTGTGCACTTTAAAAATAAAAACCCAAGTGAGCTTTGATCGGTCTTTTAACTTGCACTTTCATGAAAATGTTCTGGATGGATCCAGTTCCACAAAGCCTCCCATTTTCCTCAGTGTGACCCACCTTCCTGAGTGGAGAAGGTCCCCTCCGGACAAGGAACGCAGTCGTAGCAGCAAACTGGCTCTCCTTCTCGAGCCCTCTTGACAAATCCAGGATGGCAACTTTCCACACATTTGGACTGAGGCAGAGACTGAGCAGAAGAAAAGGAAGGCCAAAGAAAAGGTGTTAGGACTCTCTGTCCATGGAAAATGGAGGGAGAAATGGATGGAGACAAGGAGCCTCTGATCTTCACTGAAGTAAATATGAAACCTCTGACTACTTCTAAACAGATGCAGGAGGTATAACAACTGGCAGGTTCTTCCTTTAGTTTCTCCCTTTTTCTTTTGGAATTAAACATTACAATAAAGTACTTTTCTATTTAATGTAGTCTAAAGGGATGAAATTGAAAAAAGATTTAAATATGATGATATATTCTTATTAAAACTAATAATAAAGTTTACTGTAAAAGATTTAGGAAATTTTATTCAATTAGTTTTTTTAATATGAAATTTATTTATTTATTTATTTATTAGATTTATATACCGCCCTTCTCCTTACGGACTCCTTATGGACTCATTAAACTGTGATGAAGAAAAAAACCTCTGATCAGTAAGATCTTGAAAGGTTTCCATAAAACATGGCAAAGCCACTCCACTTAGGTCCCCTCTGTTGAAGAACTTCCATGAGATGACACCACCTGGCATGGGAGGCCAACCACCCTGGAGACTCTAGGTTTTGCCCACTTGAAATGGGACCTTTGGAAAACAGAGAAAAGACACCAACATTTCTCTCACCTTATTGACCAACTTTAGCCGTGAAAGAGCATCTTGGTTGATAGAAAGTCTCTGTCTTTGAAAATACGCCAGAGTCTCTCTCCTGACATCCCCCTTGGGGAGAACCAAGAAGCTCTCAATGCCCAGATCAGCTGTTATCTCTCCATTTTGGTCCAAGTACATTTTCCTTTCAGAAATATTCCAAAATTCATTCTTCTTCAAAAAGGGATTAAACTAGAATGAGAACATCCAGGAATTTGAAAAACAGAAAACTTTGTTTCTTATCCCACATTGAATCTTTCTTCTACACTTGTCTAATCTCCAAATATGCTTAATTAGGATACAAATACTATCATTATCTTCAGAAGTGAATAAAAAAGTTTGAGAAAAATTTGCCAATCATATACTGACAAAATATAGAGAAAATATAATTGGCACAGTTGGTCAATTATAGGGAACATTCTAGAGCAGATGAAAATAAAATGAACAGAGGAAAAAAAAGGTGATTCATAAACTCTTGGAAAACAAGAGGTTGATTCCCAGAAAGCATGGGTTGATCAAGAAGAAAGTTGTCAGGCTAATCTTCTCCCTGGTCATCCTGATGGAAAACACCTCCAGATGTTCTAATTCTACTAGATTGTAATGTGACGTTAACAACATTTTGCAGATCAGAAAGAACAAATCTCCCACCAACTCTTTTCTCAGCCTGAAAAGTTAGCCAGGATCCTTTCTGAGTTTCTTTCTCTCCCATTATGTAGCTGCAGGATTCTCCCCTCTTCGCTGATCCTTCCCTGGGCAGCTTCTCTTCCCCTCATCCCAAAAGTCATTCTCACACATCATTGCACTTCCTGAATAGATTATGGGAACTCTGGTGATATCACTGGATTTCAGTAAAGGACTCTGTAAGGTCCGGCCTCACCTCCTTATTCAGGAAAGTACAGAGGCTTTAAACTTGGCCTTTCAAAAGGAACCTTTTATTGGAAAGGAGTGGTGGAAGGAGGAAATCAAAGCAGGCTCTGAGGGCCCTCAGGCAATACAGTTAGAATAAAGGAAAGTAGAAACCCTCCCAACAGTCCAGTGGGGATTCAGCCAATCCACAGGTGTGAAGATGTTATTGTACCCACAGCTCTGAGCAAGTGATAAGGGAACTTTCCCACGGTCATCTTCTGACACATGGCCCTCCCTCCCCTTACACTCCCCAAAAGGTGAGAAAATGCCAGGCCACTTAGGCACCAGGCTAAAGGTTATAAATCAATGGGTGCAGGATACAAGATACATGGGGGGAGTAAAGGGGTAGAAGGCAAAGTATAAATGTAATCCGGGGTCCCCTCCTTCCCCCGAAGAAAGGCAGATTCATGGATCTGACAGACTCATATCAAGCTTTTCAACTTACAAGCCTTATTAGAAACTTAATTTAAAAAGTTTGACAAAATAACGACGATTTTAAATCAACTTAAAGGCGATAATCAGAAGCAAGCAACAATTGTTGGATGGGATGGGATGGGATGGGATGGGATGGGATGGGATGGGATGGGATGGGATGGGATGGGATGGGATGGGATGGATGGATGGGATGGATGGATGGATGGATTGGATGGATGGATGGATGGATGGATGGACTGGAACTGAATTTGCTGCTGGTATCCCTGAAGGAGGAGTCTGGTTTGAAGGCAGGCTGCTTGGAGATGGCTGGAGAGGCCATGGACCCTGAAAACTCAAAGGGGGCAGAACGGATGACTGAAGAAATGGATTCTTTCAAGAAAATCGAGGGAGATTGGGGAATGGACTTGTCATATTTAACTGGAAAACAGGTCTTAAGAGTTGTTGTATTTCAATTTAGACGAGATCCTATGACTTTGGGGAATGGAAAGCAGTTGTTGGAAATGATCCTAATTAAATTTTTAAGGGAAATGTATTATTATTAAGACTCAAACGATTTTCAGCTGACGCCACGGCATCACGGAGGGGGATTTCTGAGCTCCAGAAACCCCCGCCAACAGCCCCAATCCCAGACGATCCCTTCAGGACCCCTCAGTCTAGTTTTGACTGTGGTAGTGTAGATCACATCCCTGTGATCTCAGGGGTACCACAAACCCCCTGATTGATCCAGGGAAAGCTCTTTTTCCAGTGTTGGGGTAGCAGCCATTAATGGCTGCCAAGGTGGGAGCAGATTGTAGAATGAGAGAAAGTGACAGCGTATCGGATCGGTGTGAGCTTTCAATCACTAAATAATACAGAGAACACCCTGAGGGCAAATGGTTTTGAAGATTGCACCTAAAATGAGATAAGCAGTGAAGTTAAAGAAAGGGGGGGGGGATTCTTTTTACCCTATTCGGCTACTTAGTTAAAGACTTAATTGTTTAATTGCTTCACTTTCACTATTGACTGAGACTGGGACTGAATTGAAAGAGAGAAGCTTAGCAGGACTGGTAATCTTTGTCTTTTTTTTTAAAGAGAAGAACAGATGGCTATTGGCTGGAGTATTTGACTGGATTTGAAGTTTTTTCTTCTTTTCTTATTCCTTTTAAAACTTTTAAAACTTTTTTTTTGTAATCTTTGTTAGTAGAAAGACAGGAGAGTGTACTGCCATCTGCTGGAGAAACTTGTTTTTATGTATATTCAAGTTGACAGTTAAGAGCTACGGTGTAGACAAAACAAAGAGGCTGCATCTGAAGTTGATAAGACCTGTGAATAGCTGGAGAATGTGGTTTATCTACACTGTTTAAAGAGGTGCTTGGGCTGGTTCTTATGGAAACAGAAGCCTTGAAATAAGATACAAGGTCACTGTGCTCTGTAGAGCTGTTATTTTTGCTCTTAATATCGTGAGAGTAAAGTATCACTCTCTGAATGCTTTCTCTTTTTTCCCTTTGATTCTCATATTTTTGAGCTTTCTCTCTTCCTTTTTCTTTTTTCTTTTTTTTTTCTGCCCCTTCTCACAATTTGGATATAATTGTATTGGATTAAGGTAATCAAGTGCCTAAAGAACTTCTGGTTTTCGTTTTTTGTTTTTGTAATTGGTACCCTTATTTTTTATTTTTTATCTTTTTGGCTTTGTATGGTTTATTTTTCTTTTTTACCTCTTTTTGCTGGATCCCTTTTTCTGCTTTTTCTATTCTTCTCTTTTTCTCTTTTCCTTTTTAATATCTAAAGGATTACGGCTTGGAAGAACCAGAAGAGCTTGATTTGATCAATTTTTTGTCTTTTTTCTGTTCTTGATTTTTCCTCCTTTATTTTCTCTCCCCTTTTTTCTCCCTCTTTTTTGGATTTTTTTCTTTTGTTTTTTTCCCCTTTTTCCCTTTTTTCTTCACTTGATTGGATTACAAAATGAGCAGAAAAGTAGCAACAGTGGGATCTGCAGTAACTATGCCTGCATCATCACCATCTGGTGGGCAAAGATCTATCCAGACAATGTTGCAACAAGAAAAAGACAAAGATAAAGAATCGCCAATACAAACAATTTTACAAACAGTACAAAGAATGGAACAACAACTGACTAAAGTGGAACAACAACTACTTAAGACAGATGAAAAAGTGGACAATATTCAGCAAACAATGGTGAATTATGAAGAGAGACTGTCAAAACTAGAGAAGAAGGAAGACCAAAAGGAAGAGAAAATAAAAGAAATTGAGACTAGTCTGGGAGACATGGAATTAGAACCAAGTGGATTAATCGGATGGGAAATAGAAAAAGCACAATTTTATTTAAGATTTCAAAATGTGGAAGAAGAAAAAGGAGAAAACCTTCCAGATGTGATGATTGGGCTGCTGTCTGAAGCCTTAGAAACTCCTAAAGTGATGGAAGGAGTTGATGAGATTTACCGAGTTTACACTAGGTATGCAATACATAATAAACTCCCAAGAGAGGTACATATAAGATTTACTAAGAAATCGATTAAAGCACAAATTCTTCAAGCAGCAAGAGAAAAACCCTTGAAATACAAAGAAAAAGAAGTGGTGGTTTTGAGACAAATACCAAGGAAAGTAAGAGAGCTGAGAAGAGAGTACCAGTTTTTGACGAAAATCTTGATGCAAAAAGGAATTAACTACAGATGGCTCACCCCAGAAGGACTAACTTTTGTATGTCAACTTCAAAGATACAGACTGAACACAACTGATAAAGCAAGAGCTTTCTATGATCAATTTCTCAGAGAAAAAGAAAAGGAAATGCAATTTGAAATCCAACATATAGTCTCAATAAAATTTACAGAGGAAGAATTTGCAATGCTCGAGTCGACAGAGGGAGCAGTTGGGGAAGCTATCCAACAAAAGGAACAATGTGAAGTAAGATCTACTAGAGCCATAAAACCTACATATAAAGTATGAATATGGAAGAAAGGAAATTAATTTCAATAAATATAAATGGACTTAATTCGACTATTAAAAGAAAGAAAGTATTCCACAAATTAGAGAAACTAAAAGCTGATATAATTTGCTTACAAGAAGTACATATTAAAAAACAACACGGATATTTATTGACACAACCAAAACTTGGGAAAACCTTTTTATCCCTATCACAAAGTAAAAAAAGAGGAGTCGTATTATATATTAAAAATGCAGTAGTGGCAGAACAAAAATATTCAGACTTAGAAAGTAGAATTTTGATGGTTGAAATAATTGATACAATATGAAAATTCTTTTAATAGCAATATATGCTCCAAATGAAAATCAAAGTGACTTTTATAGAAGATTATATAATAAAATAATTGAAATAGAATATGATAACATATGTATGATGGGGGACTTCAGTGGAATTGTGGATGAAAATTTGAATTACAAAATGAATAAGGCAACAAAACATACTAGAAAGATACTACCAAGATCCTTCTTTAAGATGTTGGAGGGAATAAATATGAAAGATACATGGAGAGAAAGAAACAGAAAAAACAAACAATATACTTTCTACTCTGATAGACATTCATCTTGGTCCAGATTAGATATGATATGGACAACAATGGATTTGTTGCTGAACATAGACTATGTGGAAATAGAAACCAATTTATGGGTGGACCATAATCCTGTGATAATAACCTGGAAAGGATGAACAAGAAGATCTAGATGGACTTTAAATAATACAATATTAAAAGAGCAAGATTTTGTGCAGAAAATGGAAAGAGACTTGGCTTTCTTTTTTAAAGAAAATAAGAAAGAAGACACATCGATACAAAACCGCTGGGATACAATGAAGGCATATGCCAGAGGAATAATTATAGATTACACAAGGAAAAGGAATGAAAAAAAAAAAAAAGGTTAACGTCAAAATTATTAACCGATGATTACAAAAGGTTCGAAAAGGAACGCCAGAAAGATCCACACAAGAAGGATAGCAAAATCAAAATGGATACAATAAAACATAAAATAGATCTACTGGAGAAAGAAGAATTAGCCCAAAAAATAAGAACTGCCGAATAAAACTACTTCAAAAATGTGAATAAACCAGGCAGATGGTTAGCTTATAAATTGAAAAAGGAAAGAGAATCAAGGAAAATAACACACATAGTCGATGCACAAGGGCAAAGTAAATTTGGAAATAAAGAGATGGGGACGATAATACAAGAGTTTTATAGACAAATATATAAAAGAGAGACAATAGAGGAGGGAAAAGTGCTAAAGTATCTACAAGAAGCAAAACTACCTTGGATTTGTAAAGATGTGGAGGAGATGTTGGAAAGAAACGTAATGATGATGGAGTTAACAAAAGCAATCATGAAGCAAAAGAATTGGAAGGCGTCAGGGAGACGGTCTACCAGTTGAATACTACAGGACACTACAAGAATCTTTGACCCTTCCACTATTGGAGGTGATGAACGAAGTGACGACAAAGAAGCAAATACCTAAATCATGGACTGAGGCATATATTACATTGATTCACAAAGAAGTCACAGACCCACAACAAATGAAAAACTACAGGCCTATATCCTTGCTAAATTCGGACTACAAAATTTTTGCTTCAATATTGGCGGAGAGACTTAAGAGATATTTGAACAATTTTATACATGCGGATCAAAATGGATTCCTACCAAAAAGACAAATTAGAGATAATATGAGAATAATTTTGGATACTTTAGAGTATTATGAAGCACATCCTGAAAAACAGATGGCTTTGATATTTTTAGATGCACAAAAAGCTTTTGACAACATTAATTGGCGATTTATGATACTCCAAATGGAAAAGATGGGCTTTGGTAGGAAATTTATACAGACAGTTGAAGCTATTTATTTTAAACCGACGGCAAAAGTAATGATAAATGGAGAACTGACTGATCCCATTGAAATAGAAAAAGGCACTAGACAAAGATGCCCGCTGTCCCCATTGTTGTTTATATTGACTTTAGACGTTTTAAATAGACATATCAGAGAAGAAAAAGAGATAAAGGGCATGAAAATTTGAGAAGAATATAAACTTCAAGCCTTTGCAGATGATCTGGTCTTTATCACTGAAGAACTATTAACAAAAATAAATAAATTGATAGAAACTGTTGGAGAATTTGGCAAAGTAGCTGGCTTGAAAATTAATAAAGATAAAATGAAGATAATGACTAGAAATATGTTGAAAAAGCAAAAAGAAGAATTGATGGAGGTTTCAAAAATGCAGGTCACAAACAAAGTAAAATATTTGGGGATATATTTAACACCAAGATGCAGTGCACTTAAAGAAAATAACTATAATAAGCTTAAACAACATATAGGACAAGACTTGGTGAAATGGGGTAATTTTCAGTTATCTTTGATTGGTAGGATCTCAACTATTAAGAAGAATATTCTGCCTAGAATTTTGTATCTATTTCAGACAATTCCAATCAAGTTGGGTAAGGAATTTTTTGTAGATTTAAACAAAGTGATACTGAAATATATTTGGCAAGAAGAAAAGGCGAGAATAAAATTAAAACTGTTACAAGATGCTAAAGCCAGGGGTGATTTTGGTTTGCCTAATTTTGAATTGTATTATCAAGCAGAAAGTTTAATGTGGACTAAAGAATGGATAACTTTGAGAAATTCTAGATTATTGAATTTGGAGGGACATGATTTGTTGATTGGGTGGCACACCTTTTTATGGTACAAGGGCACAAAAATACAAGGGTATATTAGAAGACATCAGATACATGAAGCTTTATGGCTGAATTGGGAGAAGGTCAAAAAATATCATTATTTGAAGATTCCAACCTGGATAACTACAACTGAAGCTTTTTCATATCCAGTAATATTTAAAAGGGAACAAATTGTTAGGTATAGTGAATTGTTGGGTGAAAAGGGTGAACTTAAATTAAAGCAGGAATTAGAAGATTGTGGATATAAGATGGATTGGTTTTCATATATGCAAATATTTTCTAGATATCGAGAAGATCTCAAACAAGAAAGTTTTTATAAGGTCTTGACTTATTTAGATAAGATTTTAATGGGCTCTGATGATCATATAATTAAAAAGTTGTATGGATATTTGTTAGAAGTAAAACTGGAAGAAGAACAAGTTAAAGAATCAATGATAGCATGGGGGAAAAATTTTTGGTTATGGTATTGATTTAGAGAAATGGCAAAAATTGTGGTCACATAATTATAAAATGACAATGTCTACAGTATATAAGAAGAATTTGTATAAGATGTTTTACAGGTAGCATTTACCGCCGACGAGGATAGCCAGAATGTTCCAGAATAAATCGGAGAAGTGTTGGAAGTGTCATCAGACTCCAGGATCCTATTACCACATGTGGTGGACAAGCGGAGATGCAAAGAGATATTGGACCAAGATACATACGTGGTTGGAAAAAATGACTAAGAGACATATTGATCTTAAACCAGAGATATTTTTATTAGGGATCTTACCAGAGACATATAATAAAGAATCGCAATATTTAATTGTGAACCTATTAACAGCAGCTAGAATTGTATTTGCAAAAAATTGGAAAGGAGAAAGGGCACCTACTGATGAAGAAATTATTAAGAAAATGATGGACTGTGCTGAAATGAGTAAATTGACATTTGAAATAAGAGAGTGGGAAGATAAATAATATTATTTGATATGGGATTTATTTTATCAATGGATGGACAATAAAAAATGGAGATAAACATGAAATTTGTGGACACTGAGATAAATTACGTGAATTTCTTTTTATATATATATGAAAATAAGCTTGGGATGTATAGTGATATTTTGAAGAGAGGAGGGAGCACAAAAGGATACAACGATCGATATACTGTCTGTAACTGCATGGAATGATGATGTTTTTATATTTTATTTTTGTTTTATTAAAAATAAAAAATTATTATTAAAAAAAAAAGACTCAAACAAAGGTGTTTAATTCTGGACAGATTCTGGATGGATCAGAGGTAATGACTGTGGTGGTCTGTGGTAGATACGAAGCTCCTGTAAATTTTCTGTGAGTTAAATACAATAGCAGATAACAGATAATTTTGAAGTTTTAAATTTAACTTTATTGTTGAATTGCCTGTTAAGTACGTTTTTTATATACAGCAGATAGATGACAAGTCAGGTAGTTGCAAATAGATGTGTAGTTTATAATTGTGGGCCTATTTTGCAAGGGGGAGAAACTATTATTGCTGTATTGTATTCAACTGGGGGGAGAATATGCATGTTTTTGTCTGCTTTTAATGCACAATTTTTAAAAAATGTTTTGTCTAGTTTTGTTTTGTCTTTGTAATAGTTTTATTTTTGAAGCTTATATTTTACCTTTTTGAATAAAATAAAATTTAATGAGAGGAATATCAATATCAAAGAGGAGAATTTGCACAAAATCTACGTGAATTTCAGAGAAGGAGAAGTAAGCCAAGGAAGAGATCAAAGGAGCTGCTCTTAGCCTTGAGGAAAGAGAAGAAGGAGAAGAGCTGAAGATCAGGAGGAGTCTGGGAGCCCCTTTTCCAACTGACACAATCTCTCGGTTGGAGAAGGGAGGGTGCAGCCCTCTTCCAATCACTGACACAGGTTACACACGACTGTAAGAACTGCTCACTATTATTCCAGAGTGTCAGACACGGAAAATGAATTCAGTTACAAGAGAGATTTTAGCTGAACGAGAGGGGAAAAAAATGTTATAAAAGGATGAGCTATTTTAGAGCTGAGCCAGTAAAGCAGAGTTTAAGTTTAAGTTTAAGTTTTATTAGATTTATATACCGCCCTTCTCCTTGCGGACTCAGGGCGGTGAACAGCCAAATTAAAAAGCAAATACACAAAAGTTAAAATTTCATAAAAAGAACAAATATAAATAGCCGTAGATTAAAACAAATTAATTTAAAAAGATAATAAAAACTCTAAAAATAATAAAATATTTGACAGGAATCAGGCTAAGCCAGCAAGCTGAAGAAGATGAGTTTTTAAAGCTCGCCGGAAAGTCGGGAGGTCAGAGATTGTTCTTAACTCTGGAGGCAGATCATTCCAGAGGGTGGGTGCTGCCACAGAGAAGGCTCTCCCCCTGGGGGTCGCCAGCCGGCATTGTCTGGCTGACAGCACCCTGAGGAGGCCCTCTCTGTGGGAGCGAACTGGCAGTGGGAGGCAATTGGTGGCAGAAGGCGGTCCCGTAAGTACCCTGGTCCTAAGCCATGGAGCACTTTAAAGGTGATTACCAACACCTTGAAACGCACCGGGTAGTCCACCGGTAGCCAATGCAGCTAGCGCAGGAGAGGTGTCACTTGGGAGCGCCCAGTCGCTCCCATAATCCCCCGCGTGGCCGCATTCTGCACCAGTTGGAGCCTCCGGGTGCACCCCAAGGGGAGCCCCATGTAGAGAGCATTACAGTAGTCCAGGCAAGAAGTGACGAGAGCCTGAGTGACCGTGCGTAGGGAGTCCTGATCTAGAAAGGGCCGCAACTGGCGTATCAGGCGGACCTGATAGAAAGCCCCTCTGGCCACAGCTGTCGTGTGATCCTCTAAAGACAGCCGTGGGTCCAGGAGGTCCAAGGAGGTCCAAGTTATGCACCCTTTCCGTAGGGGCCAATGATTCGCCCCCAATAACCAGCGATGGTGTCAGCTGGCTATATCGGGACGCCGGCAGCCACAGCCACTCGGTCTTGGAGGGGTTGAGTCGAAGCCTGTTTCTCCCCATCCAGACCCGCATGGCTTCAAGGCACTGGGACATCACTTCCATGGCATCGTTGGGGTGGCCCGGGGTAGAAATGTACAGCTGAGTATCATCAGCATACTGATGGAACTCCACCCGAAAACCACGGATGATCTCACCCAGCGGCTTTACATAAATGTTGAACAGGAGGGGCGAGAGGACTGACGCTTGTGGCACCCCACACACTAGGCGCCTCAGGGTCGACCGCTGCCCCCCTGTCAACACAGATTGCGACCGGTCAGAGAGGTAGGAGGAGAACCACCGCAGAACGGTGCCCCCCACCCCCAATCCCTCCAACCGGCACAACATGATACCATGGTCGATGGTATCAAAAGCCGCTGAGAGGTCTAACAACACCAGAATAGAGGAGTACCCCCTACCCCGGGCCCTCCAGAGATCATCCACCAACGCGACCAATGCCGTTTCGGTGCTGTAACCAGACCTGAAGCCGGACTGGAGTGGGTCTAAATAGACAGCTTCATCCAGGTACCGGGGGAGCTGCCATGCCACCACACTCTCAACAACCTTCGCCAAGAAGCGAAGGTTGGAGACAGGACGGTAATTAGCCAAAACAACTGGGTCCAGGGAGGGCTTCTTGAGGAGAGGCCTCACCACTGCCTCCTTCAAGGCGGCCGGTAGGGCACCCTCACTCAAAGAAGCGTTAATAATCTCCTAGAGCCAGCCTCGTGTAATCTCCCGGGAAGCCAGCACCAACCAGGAGGGACACGGGTCCAATAAGCATGTGCTTGCATTCAGTCTTCCCAGAATCCTGTCCATGTCCTCGGGAGCCACAGGATCGAACTCAGCCCAGATAACACTCTCAAGACCTGTCTCAGTCCCCTCGCCTGAACTAACCCAGTCAGCGGCCAAATCTTCCCGAATCTGAGTTATTTTGTCATCCAGATATTGAACAAAGTCCTCAGCACGTCCCTGCAAGGGATCCTCCCGCGCTCCCAAATGAAAGAGGGAGCGGGTCACCCTGAACAGGACGGCTGGGCGATTATCTGATGACGCGATAAGAGCGGCAAAATAATTAGACTTTGCCGCTTTTATCGCCACTATGTAAGTCTTAATATGAGCTCTTACTAGTGTCAAGTCAGATTCAGAGCGACTGGCCCTCCAACCGCTCTCCAGGTGTCTTTTCCGGCGCTTCATCTCCCTCAGCTCCTTGGTAAACCAAGGGGCTAAGTGAGTTCGGTGCCGGGTCAGAGGCCGCAAAGGCACGACGCAGTCCAAGGCCCCACCGGCTGCCCTGTCCCAGGCAGCCACCAGGTCCTCAGCCGAGTCGCGTGTTAGTGTCTCAGGAAATGGCCCAAGCTCCGTCTGGAACCTATCAGGATCCATCAGGCGCCTGGGGCAGAAGCACCTAATCGGTTCCGCCTCCCTGTGGTGAGGTGCAGCGGTCAGAAAGTCAAGTCGAAGGAGCGAGTGGTCAGTCCATGACAAGGGTTCTACACCTATATCCCCAATATCGAGACCACTCAACCACTGACCAGAGACAAAAACTAGATCCAGGGTGTGTCCACCAATGTGAGTCGGGCCCTGAATTACCTGGGTCAGGTCCATGGCCATCATGGAAGCCATGAACTCCCGGGCTATCTCAGATGTTTCACCGGTGGATGGCAGATTGAAATCACCCATGACCATGAGCCTGGGGGTATCAACCGCCACCTCGGCTACAACATTGAGAAGCTCGGGCAGGGTCGTTGCCATGTGGCAGGGAGCCAGGTACGTGACTAAAAGACCCATCTGCCCATCATGACCCCACCTCACAAAGATGGACTCACACCTGGCTATCTGAGGTACAGTGGTCTCCCTCGGATCCAGACCTTCCTTAATAATGACCGCTACTCCCCCACCCCTACCCTGAGCTCTTGGCTGGTGGAATGAAAGGAAACCTGGTGGGCACATCTCCACGAGGGGGACCCCACCCTAGTGGCCCAACCAGGTCTCTGTAATACCAGCCAGGTCCGCACCCCCCTCTTGAAGAAGGTCACATATGAGGGGGGGCCTTATTTACAACGGACCTGGCATTGCATAGCAACAGCCAGAGCCTCGGGTCCTGAGACTCTGAACAACCTGGGGAATGGGAATAGCTTCGGGGACCGGGGCACGCAATCGCTCGAAGACAGCGAGTGCGTGCCCCCACCACACGATATGGTCCCCCGCTCTCACCATATCTGCCCCTCCCACACAGCATATTTATAGCACAGCCCACAACAGAGGCTGTCCTTTTCCCATTTGGGTTCTCCCCCAAACCCGCTCCCACCCCCACCCCAGAACCCCTTAAAAGTCTAATAAAAAATGATCTTAAAAAAACCCTCAACCCCCGTTTTGCAACATGCCACCTCTCGGGGTCCCAAAACCCGTCATTAAGGTAGGCCCTCGATAGCATAGAGGGCCAAGCCTGCGAGAGGGGGGAGTCTCGCAGGGCAAGGAGCGTGGACCTAGAATACATCCAGGACAAGTACAGACAGAGAGGACAATAAAAGCATGGCTCGGGTCCGCAATGATAGATCAAATGTCCAGGAGCAGGGCCAAGTCAATCAGAGAAGTTCAGTCTCCTCTTCATGGATTGTCTGAATGCAAAGACTAAGCAGCCATCAGTCAGAGAAGCTTTAACTGGGATTCCTGCAGAGAGGAGGGGTTGGGCTAGATAGTCTCAGGGTCTCCTCCAAATTTATAAAGGTTGTCATGCCACAACATGCATCTATTCTGCTGTTGTTGCTTTAGCCCCACCTAGTGGCCGAGGGCAGATAAGCCTAACTGTATGGTCTGAAGCCAGACTCCCTTTTCTCTCAGCCTTTGGAGGAGACGGAAGCAGCCGGTTTGACCGAGACACAAGGTCATCCGGAGGCCTCCGTCCCTCACACGGAGCATCGCTGGAGAGGTTCCAGCTGCTTCTTTGTTGGCTGTTAGTTAATGCTGCCTATCTCCTATTTCTATTTGATTCTCACTCTCTGCATTTCCTCAGTTTCTCCCTGCCCTTTTCTCCCAATGAAACACCAAGATCCACCCCAGGCTCCCTTTCACTGGAGGAGAATTGGGGGGTTTAGCTGCCTGTTGAGCTGCACACAGACCCACCTGCAATGGGGACGGAACAAAGGGGAAATTCCACCATGCTCATCACAAACCCACAAATACAGGAATTTATTTAAAAAAATAATTCAGCATTTTCAAATTAGGAGTGCGTAATGTTAAAATGCCACGGTATCTACTCTTTGGAACCATTATTCCCTTTGTTATTGCCTGAGTAATTGAATTGGCCAGATCTGTTGAGTTGGTTCCCCTCCTTCTCCTCTGGATTCCTCCTCCAAAGGATCTCAGATTAATGGATCCATATCAGGACCCCCATACCTGCCATGGCTGCAGCCTTGGAGACCCCAAAATCTTTTCTCCCTCCTTCCTTCTCCTTCTCCATCTGGAGGAATAAGCGGCATTCAAGGCCTGGGCCAGAGTCTGAATGATACTGTAACATTGATAGTGATTTGGAAACCGTATTCTGTTCCATTTCCATTGGGTCTCCAGTGGGGCTTTCTGGGTGCATCTTCTGCGGCCTTTGACAGAAAATACGTTCTTTGAAAGAGAACAGCGGAAATAAGGATCTTGAAACTTTCTTTCCACAAAGATATGGGGTTCAAAGGAAGAATCCATTGGCCTTTCTTTTGCCAGATAATCAAAGTTCAAAATACTATGGATGTATTTGAGAAGTCTACGCTTGTTTACTGCATAACCTAGAAAATTTGTGAGGATCCAGATTTTCCCTTCAATGGGTCCTGGCAGACGCATAAATGTTAAATGGAAAGGAAGAATTCTCTCCCAAATCGAATCAAATTCCATGAAATGAACAAAGACGTTGACTTGTCTCCACTTAGAGAGGGAATCCCTGAGGTATGCTGTATATCCAGTTGTTGAGAACAGTTGTGATATAACCACACAAATTCCACTCCTGACAAGCACAGGAGGAAAAATCCTCATGAAATTCTCTCCATTTTCTGTGTCTGAAGCAAAAAGGCCAATCAGGGTCCATCTGAAATGGAGGAGAAGGTGGACAATTGCTGGGTACTAGAATCCTTCTTTGGGATTCATCCAGTGGAAAAAGGGGAATTTCCTTTTATCATTCAGAGCCTCTGAAGCAGTTTCATGATTGATCTGAAAAAGCAATGAAGAATGCTGTGTTACATTTGGAATCATATCAAGTCCAAAATATTAGATTTTAATAAATCCAAACTGATTCTCATGAATGTATTAGAATAGTTTGCTAATCAGACCTTGTTTACAATATTAAAGACAGAATATTAGCAAGATTGTAACATAATAATGGAAAATAATAAGCAAATTAAAAACAATAAAAATGTAAATCATATTACTGTATCACCCCTACAATTTATCATAATTAGATTAATATGTGCAAATGCCAACTGGAGTATTCTATTCCAATAAAGGGCCTATTATAATTTTTGAGGATTGCTACATCTTTTTTTCACCATAATTTTCAGAGTCTTGTCAGTTTCCATAGATTAAATTTTATGCCAATAATACCCATATTTTCTGAATTTAGACAAAGCAGAAGTTGTGGAAATTCCCAAATCAGCTGGAGTCCTTTTACCCACCCCAAGATCCTCCTCAGAGGCTGAGATTGGGTTGGTTCTGCTGGTGGTTTCTCTCTGGAGCCCCAAACATCAGATTAATGGAGAACATGGGGGAAAACTGGGCCTCAGATACTTTAGTAATTGGGGCTGAGGAAGCTGGAGAGCTAAGAGGTTTTCATTTCAGCACCATTTTCACTCCTGCCCTTTCTCTAACTGAGCTCCTTGGATGATGAGGGAGCCAAGATTCAGGCTCAGAGAGAACAACCCCAGGTAAGGAAAGGTGTTACTTGCTCTAATGGTTGACTATTTATGGCTATGATGTCATTTCACAAAAACCATAACTTTTGAACTTGCTTTATAAATTATCAGGTAATTATTAAGACAAAAACAATCCAAGTCTATACAATCCAATGTATAAGTATGAGAATATCACATTATCTGTATAAATAGTGTATGCCAATAGGAATTTAGCAGGCTAAACATGTGTACCTATAACAGAACTTATAACAAAATAAAAGGGTGGGAAGGGACCTTGGAGGTCCTCTAGTCCAACCCCCTGTTCAAGCAATAAACCAGGCATAATAGCAGTAACTGTGAGAGGATCCTGGAGTCTTGGTGGACAACCAATTAAATATGAGTGAAGAGTGTGCAGCAGCAGCCAAGAAAGCCAATGCAATCCTAATTCACATTAAGAGAGGGATACAATCAAGATCAAGAGAGGTACTAATACCACCCTATAAAGCCTTAGTAACACCTAGAATCCTGCATCCAGTTTTGGTCACCACACTATAAAAAAGATGTTGAGACTCTAGAAAAAGTGCAGAGAAGAGCAACAAGGATGATGAGGGGACTGGAGGCTAAAACATACAATGAACGGTTGCAGGAACTGGGCATGGCTGATCTAGTGAAGAGAAGGACCAGGGGAGACATGATAGCAGTCTTCCAATATTTGAGGGGCTGCAACAGAGAGGAGGGGGTCAAGCTGTTTTCCAAAGCACCGAAAGGCCAGACAAGGAATAGATAAAGTTGCCTTCAGAAGTTGTGGGAGCTTCATCACTGGAAGCTTTCAAGAAGAGACTGGACTGTCATCTGTCAGAAATGGTGCAGGGTCTCCTTGGACTAGATGACCTCCAAGGTCCTTTCCAACTCTGTTAATCTGTATCTATCTATACTATTCCAGAGAAGTGGCTGTCCAGTCTCTCCTTAAGAGCCTCCAGTGATGGACCACCCACAATCTCTGAAGGGGAGACGTTCCATTCCTCACATTAGGAAATTTCTGCTTAGTTTTAGGTTGTTTCTCTCCTTGATTAGTTTCCATCCATTGTTTCTTGTCTTGCCTTCTAGTACTTTGGAAAATAGGAGGACCTCCTCTTCTCTGTGGGAGCCCCCCAAATATTGGTACATTGCTATATTTTTTTTAAAAAAATTGATTTATATGCCGCCCTTTTCCGAAGACAGGATGGAAGGCTGAGTCAACCTTGAGCCTGGGGAGATTCAAAGTAGCAGTAATTGCAGACAGCTGGGTTTTAATTACAATGCCTAGTCTGCTGAGCTATCCAGGCTCCTACAGGGGATGTCACCCCTCATCCTTTTCACTAGATTAGACATATTGAATTCCTGCAACTGTTCCTCATATGTTTTAGTCTCCAGGCCCTTAATCCTCTTTTCTGCCCACTTTCCAGAGTCTCTAGAGCTTTTTAATAATATGGTGGCCAAAACTAGATGCACTATTCCAAGTGTTATCTTGCTAAGGCATTATAAAGCTGTACCAATACTTCATATGATCTTGATTTTATCCCTCTGTTAATGCAACCTAGAATTGCAATGGCTTTTTTGGCTGCTGCCACACATTGCTGGCTCATATTTAAGTGATTGTCCACTCGGACTCCAAGATCTCTTACACAGTTACACTTATTGAGCCAGGTTTCACCTATTCTCTAAGTGGACATTTGGTTTTTCTAGCCCAAGTATAAAACCTTACTTTTCTCTACATTAAATTTCATTTTGTTAGATAGGCCCAGGGTTCAAGTCTACCTAGATCCATCTGGATCTTCAGCCTATCTTCTGGGGTGTTGGCGATTCCTGTCACTTTAGTGTTGTCTTTAAATTTGGTGATTTCCCCATTTCTCCCCTCATCCAAATCATTCATGAAGATGTTGAAGAGAACTGGGCATAAAATGGAACCTTGGGGTCCCCCACTGCTTGTTTCCCTCCATGCAGATGTAGTTCCATTGAGGACCACAGGCTGACTCCATCTGGGACTGATACTGTCTAGCCCACATATTTTTTGCTTAACTGAGAAATAGGTTGTGGTTTACTTTGTCAAATCCTTTCTGAAATCCAAGTATTGTATATTACATGCATAACATTTCATTGGTCCACTAATTTAGTCATTTTTGTCAAAGAATGAAATAACTTTTGTTTATTATCTATTTTTTGACCCTGCATTAGTCCTAGTAAGTAATTTCATATCTATAATGAATAACAAGGGTTCAAATATGCATCTTTCCCTTTCCCGTTGGTAAGCATAGATCCTTCTTCTCATGGCTCCATTGAGCCCAAACCTCCCTCTCAGACAAGGCCTTGGATCAGGGCCAACAGGCTGAGCTCCATTTTGAGGGCCATCCATTTTCTCCATCATATTTCTCTGTTTATTGAGTCAAATGTTGCACTAACATCTAGAAAGGCAGGAAACCTTGTTTTACCTCACTGATATAGATTAGATATTTCAAGACAAACTTGTTGCCAATATTAGATTATTAATATGCATTATTTCTTACAAAATCTATATAGCATTTAAATCTACCTAAAACTATCTGCAAGGAATGAATTTTTCTCAAGTTTAACTAAGAGGATCATGGCATAAATTTTTAGCCACAATATCTCCTAATCTATTGGCCTATAATTGCTAGAGTAATTTTTATTCCACATTTTAGATAGATAAAATGCTACTATTGCCAACTTCAATCCAAATGGATAGGGCAGTCCTTATTTATCTGTGAAAATGAAGATGCCAACAGAGGCCCCAAACAGGATATTTTTTGATCCATTAAATAGTTGTTAGAATATCTTCTACAGGGAATGTATTGCTTGCATTTCAGGCCTTTTATGATTAAACTCAACATGAACATAATGGGATAAAATATTGATGTTTTTGCTAATATGGAGAAAAGCAGCTCTTGAATTCCATGGAGAAGACATGATTGCATCTATTGCTCACCCACCATCACCCACCCCTCACTTTACCAGAAGGAAAAACACACACACAAACCTGTGGGACTTTGTAGGTGCCTCCTAATGTTGACATCTGGATGGAGATCTCCCTGTCAGCTGCATCAAGAAGAGCCAGAAGGTTCTCCTTCCTTCCACAGCCGTAGTTGGGGACATTGGCTTCTCTAGTGGAGAGCATGTCCAGCAAGGCATCTGAAGTGTGGAAAGTGCTCAAATAGTTGTTATGGATGTTGCAGCCCAGTGTGAGATTGTGGAGGAGATGGGGATTCTTGTTAATTATTTGAATGTTAAAAATGTATACTAAGCAAGAATAAAAATCATAAGAAGTCCTATTGGAAAAAAAGTTATTATAATCAAGAGCCACAAGAAATACTTTTGTTATATATAATATATATATAATCCTCCACAAGCCTACTGAGCCTTAAACAAACATTGATCCAAAAGCAATGATCAGTTACACAAATATGGAAATGGGCTGAGGTATGGCAACTACAACTGATTCCACCAGTACTTTAAGTAAAATCCATTATTCAAGTGATAAATGAAGGATTAGACTGAGAGAAGAAAATAATCTGCAGCCCTTTCAGCTTTTTTTCAGACCCCTTTTTGAGTCTCTTTCACATAATCAGACCAAAGAGAGAAGCCATGGACATCAAAATCATTCAGGAAATTAGACATATTCCCCAATATAGGAATAAATGAAAAATAAAAAACTGAAAAGAAGGAGAGTGTTAGAATGGAGGGACTGCAACTCCATCACCCTGAATGACTTACGGATCATGGAAAACAAACTGAAGAGAAGGAGCCACATTGAAAAGCAACTTTGTATGTAATATTTCCGTTCCACTGCTGACAATACTGATTAGATGGTCTCCTGGGCTGTAGTAGCTCCATGGTTTTCCATCCTGGTGCTCCAAACTCAGCGGGCATTTCATTCTCAGCTTCCCAGAGACTGGATGGGACAAAAGCAGCATCAGAAGCAGAAGCAGGAGGTCCATCATTCATGGGGTGAATCAATCAATCCCTTTCCTGTTTCTAAAGGAGAATGAGAAGAATTCAAAGGACTCTCATAAAGTGGAATATGATCCAGTTGCTTTCCTGATTCAAACATAGAGAAACACTCAGCTTCATCTGGAAAGGAGAGAGACGTAGATTCAAGAGCACAGACTCTGCCTGTCCCAAAACTCCATATTTGTCTGCCCAAAGTCTCCCCTGGAGGATTCAGCCCAACAGCAGAGCTGAAACTTTTATCATAATTCTCCCTCTCAGGAGGGATCCCTGGATAATTCAGCTACTTCTTCCAATCAAAGATTGTTGGGAAATTCTCTGGAAGGAAGTGAAAAAGAAATAATCCTCATGTGATTCATAATAACAGGGCAGAGATAGAATTAAATCATTCATCTAGAATTGAGAGATTTGGGAGCTCCATGCTTGAAAGTGGCCCCAGGGGGAATACATGGTACCCGTGGCTGAAGAAATAAATAAATCTGATATTTGTTTGCACAGTGAAGAAAGACAAAACCCGGGGGGTGGGGGCAGTTAATTCCAGAGCATGTCACAGATCTGAAATAACTGCCAGCTGAGTGGGAACCAAAATTTACTTTATTTTGAAAGCTAATGCTCAAGGGCATCGCACAAAAGGACTGATGCAATAGTGCAGCCAGTCTCTAAGAACAAAATCAACTTTAGTGAAAAACTAGTTTTTCAAACTTTGCAGAGTTAAAAAAAAATTAGAGAGGGGTGGGAGAGAGAGGGGTAGATGTTAGAAAAAAACCAAGTGAAAAGAGATGGAGAAATCAAGGCTGCCTCTCACCCCATGTGTGGAGGGGAGCTCAGGACTCTCGTGTTGGAGATGGAAAGCTGATCTTCAAATTCCAACATCCATCTTCAGAGACCTGGGAATGCAGAAGCCCATGTCCCATGTCCCCCTGCCACCCTTTCCCATGCACAGGCCAGGCAAGGGGGCTCTTGCAGAGATGACAGAGAGGACTCTGCCCGGCTGAGTGGGGAGCCCCTCTTGGGAGAAGGAAGCTGGGAAGCCTCGTGGTGGGGAAGGGAAGCAGATCTGCAAAATCTCCCTCCAGGTTCCATCTTCTGAGTCCTGGAAACGGAGGAGACCATATCCCATGTTGCTCAGCCACCTCTTTCCATTCATGGGGCACTCAAGGGAAAGCAAAGCTCAGACCCATGGAGAAAGCCCAGTGTAAGATTGGCGCAGGAAAGAAGACGTGACCAGCGGAGTCCTTGAACAAGTTTATTTAAACAGGAACAAGACTGGCGCTGCGCTGCCGAACCTCTCCTTATATTCGCTCCGGCAGCCGCACCGCCCATTAGACAGCGATTCAAAATTCCCACCGGAGGATTTTCTAACCAATCCCCGGCGGATGTCCTTATAAGGACACAACACTCCTCCCCCCTAGTTCTTAGTCTGTCCATCAATAACATAATCACGTAAGTACCCAGGCCGTCTACATGTTCTGCCAGACCTGCGCAGTCCATTAGTTGGCTGGCAGCCCTCCTGGTCGGAGGGTGTTCCTGCGGCTCCTGGCTCCCTCCCTGGATTCGGGCTGGATCCAGTCGTCGAGGACGCGGGCGGTGTTCCCGTAGCTCCGGCCAGGTCGTGGACCTCCGCCTGTGGGCGATGCTGGTCTTCTTCCCCGCTCGGATCTCGGAGTCGCCGTCGCTGACCCTCGCTCTCGACTGGTCCGGAACTCCTGAACCTCGGTAAGTTCTTGGTTTTCCCTCCGGTTCTTACTGGGTCGGGGTTGGTTGGGTTCGGTCGTGGGTGCAGGTCCCGCGGCAGCGGCTGGGTCTGGTCCCAGTCCCGGTGTCCCCTGGTTGAGTCTGGTCCACTCCCAGGGTGGCTGTTGGTCCGGGTTGGTGTCTGGTCAACCTCGCCGGGGTGGTGCAGGCAACCTTCGCAGGGGTGGCGTAGGCCCTCTCTGCTGGGTTGGCGTTGCTGGGGCGGTCGACAACTCTCGCCACTGGGGTGTTGTTGATTGCGGTTGTCTCTGTCTGGCTGGTGCAGGCCTCCCTTGCTGGGGTGGTGTAGGCTCTCCTTGCAGGGTTGGTCTGCCTCTCGGCTGGGTGGTTGTTGGGGACCCCTCTGGTGTGGCAGATGGAGGTCTCCCTCGCCGGTGTGTCGGGTGTCAACCTCGCAGGGTTGTTGTTGGTCTTCCCTGCTCGGTCAGCCCCGGTCTACCGTGTTCTTCTGGCGGTGGCTCTTGCTTTCAGGTTGGTGTCGTCCGACCTCGCTGGGGTGTTGTTGTGCGTGGTGGCCATCTGGATTTCGATACTCCTGGCTGCGGTCGTCGGCATGTAGGTCTCGGGTGTTGGGGTGTCGCCGGCTGTCCTCCCCAGAATGCTTTGGGGTCTCCCTCAGGCATTGTCCCCGATCTACTGGTGCTGTCTCCTTGCCGGTGCTGGCCCTGGCGGGTGGTGGTTCTACTTCGACGGGGGGTGGCGGTCCCTCTCCCACGGGGTGTTGTAGGCCTACCTCGTCGGGGTATGGCAGGTCTACCTCATCGGGTTGAGGCAGGCCTACCTCTTCGGGGTGATGTAGGCCTACCTTGTCGGGTTGGTTTCCGTCCGATCCCCTCCACCTTTTGCAGAGCTGATCAATGTGACGTCTTGCGACCTGTCCATCTTCCAGCTCTACCCGATAGGACTTCGAGCCAGTTGTGCTGTGGATCTTGCCTTTGAGCCATTTCGGATAGCCGTGGAAGTTCAATGCGAAGATGGGATCTCCCACAGCAAAACACCGGAGTTGGCAGCTGGCGGTTGTGGGCACCTCTGAGTCGTACTGGGGGTGTAGTCTGTCCAGAGGTGACCGGAGTCTTCTGCCCATCAGGAGCTCAGATGGGCATTTCTTCGTGGTGGCTTGCGCAGGACGCGCGATGGGATTCCCGCCGAAGTCCACCAGTCTGGAGTGCAGGGGCTTGAGTTGGTTCTTGGTGACTGCCGGCTTGAGCTTCTTCAGCTGGCGCCAATCCATGATGGAGTAGACGGAGCCGGAGTCTACTTCCATCTTACAAGGTGAGCCCTCTGCCAACAGCATCACGTGGAACTTGGTGGCGCTGTTGTTGCTGGTGTGGGCTATAGTGGTCTGATTCACCGCACCGTTCCGTGAATCATCGTAACCGTCGCGTCTGGGCTGGTAAGAGGACCGTTTGGATGTCCTCTGGTTGTCGCGGCCATTTTCACAATTCTTGAGTCTGGGCGGGTCGGGGACTGGGTTGGTGGCTCTGCATGCCTCAGCGATGTGCCCCCTCTTCAGGCAGTGTCAGCAGGTTGCATCTCGCCATCTGCAGGAGATTCTGGGGTGATCGCCTCTACAGCTGCCGCAGCATTCACCCCAGTGGCCATTTTGTGGGTTTTCCTGCTTGGACGGGCGGGAAACTTTGTGGACGGCCATTTCCCCATCGGAGTCGGATGGTGTGGCTGAGTCGTCTGAGGAATCCGGGATCGATTGGTGGATCTTATGGATCCCCCTCGCATTCAGCATTTCTGCGGCTGCCTGCTCCGATGTCTCAGTGGCTGTGGCCTCCTCGAGTACGTCCTTGAGTGTGATGCGTTTTCTGCTCAAGAACTTCTTCTGCAGGCCCGCATCCCGCATCCCGAAAACAATATGGTCCCTCAGCACGTTGTCGACGTTATCAAAGTCGCAGTTCGCGGTGATTTGGCGTAGCGTGGCCACGAACTCCTTGATGGATTCACCTTCCCGTTGACTTCTTTGCTGGAAGGTGAATCGGTTCACGATGGGGGTGCCTGTGGGTGCGTAATGTTCTTGCAGGGCGGCTTGAAGATCCACCCAGGACATCTCCTCGATGTCCCTGGGCGCGACAAGGTTAACTGCCAGCTCCAGGACATTGGGTCCACAGTGAGCTAGGAAGAGAGCCCTCTTCGTCTCATCGTCCAGGTTGCTGAAAGGGAGGGGAGAGGGAGAGAGAAGGAGGAGGAGGAGGGAGGAGGGAGAGGAGAGATGGAAGAGAAAATGAAGGGAAGGGATGCTTCAGTGGCTTCCTATCCTTGAACTGTGAAGACTGCAGGAATATCTTGCAAGCACTTTTGAATCTCTCTCTGTCCAAGGTTAATGGGATCAAGTGGATCACTCAGGTCCCCCTCAGTCCATCATCTCCCCTCCTGCTGCTTTCTGTCCTGGATCCTCTGGCCCACTCCTTTCATAAAACTGACTGGCTTCCCTTCATTTCCTGGGCGATTTCTTTCAAGAGGTGGAATATCGGAGGCAGACAGGGCAACTGGGAAGGAGAGAGGCTGTCTGGTACACGATGTGTGAAAAGATCAGATTCCAAAGGCAGAAAATCTCTTTCCTTCAAAGTGGAAGAAACTGATGGGGAGAAGGAAGGAAGGGAAGATGGTGGAAAGAAGATCAGGGTCTGGGGCCCCATTCCTGGGGGGGGGGCTCTGTGGCCCCTGCAGAGCTCCCCATTCCCTCCAATTGACCCCCAACACCCTCTGTGGCCCTTTGGAACTTCCTCCCCCCAGAACCCCGATTGGCCCCTGAAGTAACAATTGTGCAAGTCTCCGGGCAGAGTCTCTCCCTTCCCACTTTCTCCGCTTCTCTCTCTCCGCAGCCTCTGGAGACGGAGCCCCGACGTGGCCCGGGAGGAAGAGACGCAGGAAGCCCATCCCCTCCATTCCCGCAGCCCAGCTGGGAGGAAGCCCATTGAGTCACTCGTGAGTCTGGTGAGACTCCTGGCCAGCGCGGAGGAGGCTTCTGTGGGGAAGAGGCGGTGGGAGGGGAGGGCTTCAGACAGACCGCCTGTGAAGGGTGGCCCTACCTGACCTGGGCGCGACGGAGCGGGGCAGGGAGCTTGAGTGACAGCTGTCTGTTCAGGTGAGGGGGGAAGGGAGAAGGAAGGCGTAGCTGCAGGAGGAGCCTTTGGTGCTGGGGGTGGGGCAAAGGCTGCCTGGGGAGGGTGCGGGAACCAAAGCCAGCTGAGGGACTTTGCTCCACTCACCAAACTTTTAAAACCAGCTTTAGAATAAAAGCCAAATGGGAGACTTTGAGACAATCATTAGGAGATTGTGAGTTCTAGCTCTGCCTTAGGCATGAAAGCCAGCTGGGTGAGTTTGGGCCAAGGTATAGGAGGCTCTGAGTTCTAACCCTCCCTTAGGTATGAAAACTTTCTGTGGGACTTTCAGCCAATCCCCAGGAGGCTCTTGAGTTCCAGTCCCGCCTTAGTCCTTTTTGATTGGATGTGTGAATCTTGGAAATATTTTCTCAGATACCAGAATTGGGGATTCCTAGAGTGTGAGATGGCCGAGTGTCCAATATTGTGTGGGGTGATAGAGGAAAGTGAAATTGTGGGAAAAGACCAGTTCCATGTTGGGCAAAGCCAGAAGTCTCTCTGCCTTCTGCTTGTGGGAGAACCAGAGGGATTTGTGTGGTCACTGTTTATCTTAGACTGATCTTGGTCTGATCCATCAGAGTTTTTCTTATTATCTTTAAAATGGAATTTTCAGAGGGATTCCATTCCCAATTAGGAGCCATTCTGAGACCTAAACAGATTTCCAATTGATCAGCAATCTGTGTGGTTGGAGAGCAGAACAGCTTCCATGGGTGCCTCTTCCTAGAAACCAGGAAGTCCCTCCTGCCCCCATTCACCCCTTTCTTGGACCTGGATGAATCTTATGCAGCATTGAATGTTTGTGACCTGGTCAATGATGCAGCTGCCTTTAGACAGGATCCCCTCAACCTCCTCAGGGGGAGAGTCTCCAGGTCCCCTTTCTCTGGGCATCTTCTCCAGCCCTTCACAAACAAGACAAGCTTGGAAGAGGAGCCGCCCTGAGTCTTCAGAGAGGGGCAGCATATAAATTGAATTAATTAAATTAAATTAAATTAAAATGCTTTAGGTAGATATTGTAGAGTGGAAAATTAAAAGGTCTGAAAACTGCTATTTTATTTCTGTGGTTGATGAAAGAAAAAAAATACAGTGGAAATTTCTTTATACACTTTATTTTTTATTTATCTCATGTATTTATTATTATTTTGGTGTGAAATACATACCAAAATAAAAACAACTCCAAACTGAAATCCCAGACAGCTGTTCTGCTGAACACTTTCTGCAAAGGAGTTTTATCAGGAAATCCAGAAAGAATTATATAAGAGAGAGGAAGATTTCCTTCCCCATCTGAGAGCCGGTCAAACATGGCATTTCATATCATTCCAGGATTTTCACGGAGGTGATCAGGCAACTAGGCTAATGCTTGGTTCCCACAACTTCTTCCTGATTTCTTTTCCTCCTCACTCTCTCACACACACACTTTTAGCTGCTGTCTGTAGGAACAAGTGCTCACATTTTTTATAAGGTGTCATATTTAGTAGCTGTTTCTGAACAGCAAATTCCTCTGAATGACTTTCACAAAGTTCTCTTTAGCAAAATTTATTGAGATGAAAAGAAAGGGAACTGCAAGAATTCCAATCGTTCAAATATATATAATTTTTTTTCCTGCATACTATCTAAATGGAAAGAATTAATATCTCCTTTCAAATAAAAGAAACTTTAACAATTCTTCCAATATCACAATGGTGTTATATCTCATGTTTTCACATTTGTTCTGGCTGTGAGCTGCTCCTTTGTGTTGAGGTCTGGCCTCAGAAGGATAATGTAGCACTTGGGGATGAAGATGCAGCCCAGCAGACCAGCACTGGAGGCCAGGATGGAGAAGACCTGCACAGCCACCATGGATTTCCCTTTAGTGCTCAGGTAGGTGGGCACAAAAGTCACCCAGACACTGCAGAAGACCAGCATGCTGAAGGTGATCAGCTTGGCTTCGTTGAAGGCCCCAGGCAGGTTCCTGGCCAGGAAAGCCACCGTGAAGCAGATGGCAGCCAGGAAGCCCATGTAGCTGAGGGTGACGTAGAACATGACAACGGCCCCTTCATTGCATTGCAGGATGATCTCTCCAGGTTGGGAGTGGAGGTCAGAGTCAGGGAAGGGGGAAGAAACTCCCAGCCAGAAGGAGCAGATGAGAATTTGGACTGCAGAACAGGAGAGGATGATGGAGTTGGCCAAGCTCTTCCCCAACCATCTCTTCACCCGGTTTCCTGGTTTTGTGGCCAGGAAAGCCAACACCACTGTGATGGTTTTGGCCAAGAGAGAAGAAACAGCAACTGAGAAGATGAGGCTGAAAACCGCTTGTCGAAGAAGGCAGGTGGCTTTCCTTGGTTGACCAATGAAGAGAAGAGGGGATAAGAAACAAAGCAGGAGGGAGACCAGGAGGATGTAGGAGAGGTCCCGGTTGTTGGCTTTGATAAGGGGAGTTTCTCGGTATTTAATGAAGATGATTAGAACAAGGCCTGTGGTTAGGAAGAAGAGTAGGACAAAAGAGACCAGGATGATGCCCAGAAGTTCTTCATAAGACAGGAAGGTTATGACTTTGGGGATACACTGAACTCGGTCCTTATTTGGGTATTTATCATCTGGACACTTGGTGCATTTTTTTGTATCTGAGTAAACAAAAAAGTAACTTTCCTTAATATTTTGTCCTTTTATCTTACAAGAAATGCCTTTTTTGGATAACAGCTGATACCAGCGGCACTTTCCAAGAAGTATTTCTTAAAATACTTTCATTAAAAAGAGTTTAAGAAGGATTTTTTTTAAAAAATGTAGCCAGATATATTAAATTGAGCGAAATTCTACGGTGTTAAATATTTCCAATGTAATATGTAGAATCTTCATAGGAACCTACATTATTAGAGGTTAATAATGAATCATATAATCTTTTTAAGCAAACATCCTGAGTCCTGCCTCATGGCAGTTAATATCCTGGACTTGGAGGATACCTACAGTATCCTGTAACATCTGGAAGCAACCTGGAATTAAGGAGAAACTTCCTATCAGTGAGAGCAATTAGCCAGTGGAACAGCTGGCCTCCAGAAATTGTGGGTGTTTCAACACTGAAGGTTTTTAAGAAGAGACTGGACAGTCACTTCTCTGAAATGGTATAGGGTCTCCTGCTTGAATAGGGGGCTGGATTAGAAGACCTCCAAAGTTCCTTCTACTCTATTAAGATTGATTGATTGATTGAGCTATATGGCAGGCAATTTGTGTAATGAGTTCCCCCATAATTATCCACAGCACCAGATTATGGCCCAGGGACACCTTCTCAGTGATCCTCAAGGGGAGGATTCAATATACAGTGGATTTCAAGGTATTTCAGAAGGTGGACCTGAAACAATTCATCAAGTTTCAAAGAACTAAGATCAGGGGTGAAATCCAGCAGGTTCTGGAGAACCGGTAGCGGAGGTTTTGAGTAGTTTGAAGGACCAGCAAATACCACCTTTGCTGGTCCCTGAGTGGGTTGGGAATGGAGATTTTGCAATATCCTTCCCCTGCCATGCCCACCAAGCCACGCCCACAGAATTGGTAGGGAAAAATTTTGCATTTCACCCGACTCAGATGTTCCTAGAAAGGTGAACTTAGCAGCACATATCCAAACTAAAAAACAGGAGAGATATTTCCTCTGCTCTTAGTAAAGCTTGCCCAGTCTGCCACCCGCTCCTCCCATCTCTTTCCCAGCCCCTCCTTCCAAGTCTTTTTCATTTAATTCCGTTTAGATAAGAAATTGTGCAGGTTAAAAATAAAAAACCAGGTGAGCTTTGATCTGTCTTTTAACTTGTACTTTCTTGAAAAGGTTCTGGATGGATCCAGTTCCACAAAGCCTCCCATTTTCCTCCGTGTGACCCACCTTCCTGAGTGGAGAAGGTCCCCTCCGGACAAGGAAGGCAGTCGTAGCAGCAAACTGGCTCTCCTTCTCGAGCCCTCTTGACAAATCCAGGATGACAACTTTCCACACATTTGGACTGAGGCAGGGACTGAGCAGAAGAAAAGGAATGCCAAAGAAAAGGTGTTAGGACTCTCCATCCATGGAAAATGGAGGGAGAAATGGAGGGAGACAAGTAGCCTCTGGTCTTCCCTGAGGTAAATATGAAACCTCTGACTACTTTTAAACAGATGCAGGAGGTAAAACAACTGGCAGATTCTCCATGTAGTTCCTCCCTTTTCAGTTTGCAATTTAACATTACAATAAAGTACTTTTCTATTTAATGCAGTCTAAAGGGATAGAATTGAAAAAAGATTTAAATATGATGATATATTCTTATTAAAACTGATAATAAAGTTTACAATAAAAGATTTAGGAAATTTTATTCTATTACGTTTTTTAATATGAAATTAAACTCTGTTGAAGAAAGAAACCTCTGACCAGTAACATCTTGAAAGGTTTCCATAAAACATGGCAAAGCCACTCCACTTAGGTCCCATCTGTTGAAGAACTTCCATGAGATGACACCACCTGGCATGGGAGGCCAACCACCCATTGTCCACTTGAAATGGGACCTTTGGAAAACAGAGAAAAGACACCAACATTTCTCTCACCTTATTGAGCAACTTTAGCTTTGAAAGAACATCTTCTCTGATAGTAATTCTCTGTCTTTTAAAATACGCCAGAATCTCTTCCATGACATCCTTCTTGGGGAGAACCAAGAAGATTTTGATGCCCAGATCTGCTATTATCTCTCCATTTTGGTCCAAGTACAGTTTCCTCTCAGAAATATTCCAAAATTCATTCTTCTCCAGAAAGGGATGAAACTAGAATGGGAACATCCAGGAATTCGAAAAGTTGAAATCTTTGTTTCTTATCCCACATTGAATCTTTCTTCTACAATTGTCTCATCTCCAAATATGGTTAAATAGGATACAAATACTGCCATTATCTTCATAAGTGAATGGAAAGGTTTGAGAAAGATTTGTCCATCGTATACTGACAAAGCATAGAGAAAATATCATTGACACAATTGGTCAATTATAGGGAACATTGTAGAGCGGATGACAAATAAAATGAACAGAGGGAAAAAAAGATGATTCATAAACTTTGAAAACCAGAGGTTAATTCCCAGAAAGCATGGGTTGATCAAGGACAAAGTTGTCAGGCTAATCTTCTCCCTGGTCATCCTGATGGAAAACACCTCCAGATGGAGAGTGGCTGGCTCTTGAGAATTTGATCCCTGAAGAGGGAGCCGGATTTAGAGAGGGGAGAGGCACTACCGATCAGTGCTTAGTTTTTCATCAACCGATTGAAAAATACATATCAGATAGACCTGCATCATTCTACGCCTGCTTTAGAGATCTCAAAGCAGCCTTTGAGATGGTTCCCAGTACTAAGCTATGGGAGAAGCTGGAAGCTGCCTCAATTGACCCCAGGCTTCTTCATCTATTACCTGCCCTACATACTAAAACATCCCTCAAGGTGAGCTGTGATATGTAGGGGTCCCTCTTGAAGTCAGTTAAAACTCAAGAGGGGGTTAAATGGGGACATTTTGGCCCCCCTGCTTTTCAACTTTTACATAGCTGGCATGGTAAAATGGCTAAACAAACCAAATCACCCTCCCCCCAAAATAGGTGACTGAAGCATCGCCTTCCTGCTCTATGCAGATGCCCCTGTGATCCTCTCCAGGACACCAGCAGGCCTTTAAAGAGCCTTGCGAGCCCTTCTCCAGGACTGCAGTTACGATCAACTGGGCATCAATGAAGGGAAAACAAAGATCAAAAAGACCAAAACTTGATTGATGGTATCTAAATGGCCACAAAATAGAGCAGGTACCACCTTCGAATCCCTGGGGGTGGCCATTCAGGCCAAGAGTTCAAGAAACAGGCAGCTGCCCTGGGCCAAAGATCAGCCAGCACCATTCTTAATGGTTTCCGCCCAAAGGGAGGCTACGATGTCCCTGCTGCTCTTAAGCTTTTTGTGCCCAAGTCTCCAGCACAGCTCCTTGATGGGACGTTGCTCGGACCATCAGCTTCATGTTTTACATCATTAGAAGTAGTTCAATCCAAATTCACCGGATCAATTCTCCAAATGCCACGTTGGGTCTCAAATGCACTTCTGCGCCTGGAGACAGGAGTGACAGAAGCCGAAGCAAGAATCCGTATAGCTCTTGTGGCCCACCAGTGTCCAGTGGAGCTGGCAGCAGATTCGGATAGTGAGGAGGTTGGGGAGGGACATGGGCCAGTCCTGGAGTCTGGGGGAGGCTCTGATGAGGGCTCTGTGGTAGTGCACACACATTTGCGAACCAATAGGGAAGGTAAGTGAATTTCACCCCTGGATTCTCCCCTCTTCTCTGATCCTTCCCTAGGCAGCCTCTCTTCTCCTCGTCCCAAAAGTCATTCTCACACATCATTGCACTTCCTAAATAGATTATGGGAAGACTGGTGATATCACTGGATTTCAGTAAGGGATTCACAAACAATTGTGTGATGTAATTAGAAAACTGAGGGGAGGATGATATGATAATTAAGTGGATAAAAACTGTCTTCAAAGTGATACTCAAATAATTTTTAATCTTTTTAAATTTTTCCTACGACACCTGAAGGTTATGTTTGTTTACTTGATTGATTAGTCCATGGGCCAAATCAAAGTGCAGAGTTCCAAACACAAATTATTACTAAAATCTGATAAAAACAATTTAAAATGAGATTGGAATAGAATACAATAATATATGGATAAATAAAATATGATAAAATTATATTTCAATCTCATCCCTTCAGTCTACCCCAATCAGCCCCATATATGCCGATCTCAACCGAGCCATTTTGCTCAAGTACTGAGCTGTATTAAATGTTGTTTTCAAATTCTGGCTGCAGATAAGGTGAGTCGTTTTGATATGGGATTCCCAATGGGTCCTTCGTTTGGTATATGGACCCAGGCACCTGCCTCTCACCCTCTTATGCAGGCAGCAATCAAACAGGATGTGAGCCAGGCCTTCTGCCTCTGCCACTCTGCAAATGCAGAGACGCCCATTATAAGGTCTAGAGTGGAATCTCCCATATCTGACCATTGTGTCCAGCTGTTTGAAGCTCACTCGCGTAAATCTCTCTCTAAGATGTTTTGGCAGTTGTAACTTTTTAAAAAAAATTTAAAAAATTTGATTTATATGCCGCCCTTCTCCGAAGACTCAGGGTGGCTTACAATGCCTTAAGCAATAGCCTTCATACTATTGTATATTTATACAAAGTCAGCTTATTGCCCCCACAAACTGGGTCCTCAATTTCCCTACCTTAGAAAGGATGGAAGGCTGAGTCAACCTTGAGCCTGGTGAAATTCGAACTTACACTTACACTTAATTGCAGACAGCTGAATGTTAATTATAGTGCTTAGTCTGCAGAGGTATCCAGGCTCCTGAAATAGTGTGTGGTTGAAAACTTGAAATAGTTGTCTAGTTGAAAAGTAGGTTTGTATTTGCTCAGCCATTTCAACTTACCCACCTTACCATGTCATTTTGTGCTTCTACATCCTTAATTCTTTGGGCAGATGTTTTTTGAATTGTTCTCCTGTTATGCAAGAGACAGGAAGGCCAGAGCTACTTCCAAAATTAATCAGTTTAGTGATCCAAGAGGTTTGTGATTGTGACTTTATCTGCTCTAGTAAGCATAACTTGGGGAGTCTATCAGTCTCCATTTCATTGACTTTGTCCCAGTGGTTATATGCTTTGATCTTGGATAGTGGATGAATTGTATACATTCCCAATTCAGCTCTAACTGCTGCAGCAGATGTCCTCAGATCTACACCCACAATACAACTCAGGTGCTGGGACTGTGTTTGTTCTAGAACTGTGGTTGAATATAAATCCCAAACTTCTGCTCCATACAAGAGCATAGGGGTAACCTTTATATACTTCAATTAATGGGCCAGGGATTGGAGGTTAGGGATAACTTTTTGCTATTGGACATCAATTTTTCTGTTATCATTAATACGGTCAAGTTGATCAATCCCCTTCATGCAAGATTTGATCTAAGATGTAGATCCTAGAATAAGGTAATTTGATGTTATTTAATTTAAAGAATATAAATTTTTCTACTTAAAAACCTTATTTGAAACTTCATTTAAAAAATTTGATAAAATAACAATGGTTTTAAATCAATTTAAAAGTGATAATCAGAAGCAAGCAACAATTGTTGAATCGGATGAATTGGATGGATGGATGAATGGATGGATGGATGGACTGGAACTGAATTTGCTGCTGGCATCCCTGAAGGAGAATTCTGCTTTGAAGGCAGGCTGCCTGGAGATGGCTGGAGAGGCCATGGACCCTGAAGACTCAAAGTGGACAGAACGGTTGACTGAAGAATTCGATCCTTTCAAGAAGATTGAGGGAGATTGTCATATTTAACTGGAAAACAAATCTTAAGAGTCATCGTGTTTCAATTTACAGGAGGTCCTGTGACTTTGGGGAATGGAAAGCAATTGCTGGGAAAGTTCCTAATTTAAGTTTTAAGGAAATGTATTATTATTAAGAATCAAACAAAGATATTGAATCATGATCAGATTCAGGATGGGTCAGAGATAATAATTTTGGTGGTCTGTGGTAGATAGGAAGCCCCTGCAAATTGTCTGAGAGTTAAATATAATAGCAGATAACAGACAGTTTTGAATTTTTTTTTTTTGATTGTCTGTTAACTACATTTTTTATATACAGCAGACAGATGACAAGTCAAGTAGTTGCAAATATATCGGTAGAAGTTTATAACTGTGGGCCTATTTTGCAAGGGGGAGAAATGTACATCTGTCAGTATTCAACTGAGAAACAATATATACGTATCTGGTTTTATCTGTTTTTAGTGCACAATTTTTTTAAAAAAAATTCATCTAATTTTGTTTTGTCTTTGTAATAGTTTTATTTTCTGAAGTTTGTATTTTACCTTTTTGAATAAAGTAAAATTTAATGAGAGGAATATCAAGTTTCCAGAAACAATATTTATCATCACCACACACAGAAGGGTGCATATGTAAAAAGCAGGAGAAAAATATCTGATTTTTAGCATCTAGGACTTGACTAACAACAGAGTCTCATATAAGAACATGAATGATGGACTGGAAGAAAGATGAGGGACACCAAACTTCAAATGTATGTTTGTGAAAATGATCTCAAAATCGTAGTTACCGTATTTTTCAGAATATAAGACGCACCTACCTTTTTTGGTGAGGAAAAGAAGACAAAGAAATCTCCCTCTGCCTCTGAGCAATTTTGCCTCCTTGCAGCAAACAGCAAACAGCCTGCTTTACTTTCATTTTTGTTTCCAGCATAGCTTGATTAGCACAAGGGGAAAAAATCTGCTCCAGCAATTTGCCTCTTTGCAGCAACCAGCAGAGTTCTGCGCATAATAGCTGAGAGCAAATCAGCTGAGAGTCGGGAGGCTGATCCAATCAACTTATGCTAATTAGGTTGTGCTGAAGCTGAAAGGAGCTGTTTTTTCTTCCTGTTTGCTTGCAAGGAAGCAGAGGCCAAAGGGTGGGGGCCAGTGGGTGATAGGGCTACATTCGGTGTATAAGACGCACCTAAATTTTCACCTCCTTTTAAGGGGGAAAAGGTGCGTCTTATACTCTGAAAAATACAGCAAGTGGAAACAGAATCTGAGTCAGCAGGGAGAAGTTCATGGAAAGAAGGCAAATGCAGCCATAAGAATCTCAAGAAGTGAACGTTGTGGTTTGGGGGGGAGCCCAACTCAAGGACCAGGTCCCCTTGCAGGCACCAATCCTGGAGGAGAATTTGCTGTTGTAGAGCTGAGCCAGTAAAGCAGGGAAGTTCAGTCTCCTCTTTATGGATTGTCTGAGTGCAAAGACTGAGCAGCCATCAGCCAGAGAAGCTTTAACTGGGATTCCTGCAGAGAGGAGGGGTTGGGCTAGATGGTCTCAGGGTCTCCTCCAAATTGATAAAGGTTGTCATGCCACAACATGTATCTATTTTGCTGTTGTTGCTCTAGCCCCACCTATTGGCCGGGGGCAGATAAGCCTAACTGTATGGTCTGAAGCCAGACTCCCTTTTCTCTCAGCCTTTGGAGGAGACGGAAGCAGCCGGTTTGACCGAGACACATGGTCATCCGGAGGCCTCCGTCCCTCACACGGAGCATGGCTGGAGAGGTTCCAGCTGCTTCTTTGTTGGCTGTTAGTTAATGCTGCCTATCTCCTATTTATATTTGATTCTCACTCTTTGCATTTCCTCAGTTTCTCCCTGCCCTTTTCTCCCAATGAAACACCCAGATCCACCCCAGGCTCCCTTTCACTGGAGGGGAATTGGAGGGTTTAGCTGCCTGTTGAGCTGCACACAGACCCACCTGCAGTGGGGACGGAACAAAGGGGAAATTCCACCATGCTCATCACAAACCCACAAATACAGGAATTCATTTAAGAAAGAACACAGCATTTTCAAATGAGCAGAGTTTAATATTAAAATGCCATGGTATCTACCCTTTGTAACCATTATTCCCTGAGTAATTGAATTGGCCAGATCTGTTGAGTTGGTTCCCCTCCTTCTCCTCTGGATTCCTCCTCCAAAGGATCTAAGATTATTGGATCCATGTCGGAACCCCATACCTGCCATGGCTGCAGTCTTGGAGACCCCAAAGTCTTTTCTCCCTCCTTCCTTCCCCTCCTCAATCTGGAGGAATAAGCGGCATTCAAGGCCTGGGCCAGAGTCTTCATGAGACTGTAAAAGTGATACTCATTTAGGATCGGGATACTGTTCCTTTTCCATTGGGTCTCCAGTGGGGCTTTCTGGGTGCATCTTCTGCGGCCTTTGACAGAAAAGTCGTTCTTTGAAAGAGAACAGCGGAAAAGAGGGACTTCAGATTGATCTTCTACAAAGAAATGGGGTTCAAAGGCAGAATCTCTTGGCCTTTTTTTCCCCAGAAAACCAAAGTTCCAAATACTATGGATGTATTTGTGAAGTCTACGCTTGTTCATTGGATACCCTTCAAAATTTGTGAGGATCCAGACTTTCCCTTCAATGGGTCTTGGCAGACGCATAAATGTTAAATGGAAAGGAAGAATTCTTTCCCAAATGGAATCAAATTCCATGAAGTGAACAAAGACATTGATTTGTCTCCACTTAGAGAGGGAATCCCTGAGGGCTGCTGTATATCCAGTTGTTGAGAACAATTGTGATATAACCACACAAATTCCACTCCTGACAAGCATAGGAGGAAAAATCTTCATGAATTTCTCTCCATTTTCTGTGTCTGAAGCAAAGAGACCAATCAGGGTCCATCTGAAATGGAGGAGCAGGGGGACAATTGCTGGGTACTGGATCCCTTCTTTGGGATTCATCTGGTGGAAAAAGGGGAATTTCCTTTTATCACTCAGAGCCTCTGAAGCAGTTTTAAGACTGATCTGAAAAAGCAATGAAGAATGCTATTATATTTAGGATCAGATCAAGTCCAAAACATTAGATTTTAATAAATCCAACATGGTTCTCATGGATGCATTAGAATAGTTTGTTAATCAGACATTGTTTAAAATATTAAAGGCAGAATATTAGCAAGGGCAGCAGCTGGAGTCCTTTTGCCCACCCCAAGATACTCCTCAGAGGCTGAGATTGGGTTGGTTCTGCTGGTGGTTTCTCTCTGAAGCCCCAAAAATCAGATTGATGTAAGAACTTGGGGGAAAACTGGGCCTCAAATACTTTAATCATTGGGGCTGAGGAAGCTGGAGAGCTGTGAGGTTTTCATTTCAGCACCACTTTCCCTCCTGCCCTTTCTCTAACTGAGCTCCTTGGATAATGAGGGAGCCAAGATTCAGGCTCAGAGAAAACAACCCCAGGTAAGGGAAGGTGTGACTTGCTCTAATGGCTGACCCTTTATGGCTATGATGTCATTTCACAAAGACCATAACTTTTGAGCTTGCTTTATAAATTATCAGATAGTTATTAAGGCAAAACAATCCAAGTCTATACAATCCAAAGTCTAAGTATGAAAATATCACATTATTTATATAACTCAGTGTGTTCCAATAGGAATTTAGCAGGCTAAACATGTGTACCTATAACAGAACTTATACCAAAATAAAAGGGTTGGAAGGGACCTTGGAGGTCCTCTAGTCCAACCCCCTGTTCAAGCAGTAAACCAGGCATAATAGCAGAAACTGTGAGAGGATCCTGGAGTCTCAGTGGACAAACAATTAAATATGAGTCAAGAGTGTGCAGCGGCAGCCAAAAAAGCCAATGCAATCCTAAACTACATTAACAGAGGGATACAATCAAGATCAAGAAAGAAACTAATACCACCCTATAAAGCCTTAGTAACACCTAGAATTCTGCATCCAGTTTTGGTCACTACACTATAAAAAAGGTGTTGAGACTCTAGAAAAAGTGCAGACAACGGCAACCAAGAGGATTAGGGGACTGGAGGCTAAAACATACAATGAACAGTTGCAGGAACTGGGCATGGCTGGTCTAGTGAAGAGAAGGACCAGGAGAGACATGATAGCAGTCTTCTAATATTTGAGGGGCTGCCACAGAGAGGAAGGGGTCAAGCTATTTTCCAAAGCTCACAAAGGCCGGAGAAGGAATAATGGGTGGAAACTGAACAAGGAGAGATTCAACCTGGAAAGAAAGAGATAAAATTGCCTTCAGAAGTTATGGGAGCTTCATCACTGGAAGCTTTCAAGAAGAGACTGGACCGTCATCTGTCAGAAATGGTGTTGGGTCTGCTTGGACTAGATGACCTCCAAGGTCCCTTCCAACTCTGTTAATCTTTATCTATGTATATTATTCCAGAAAGTGGCTGTCCAGCCTCTTCTTAAAAGCCTCCAGTGATGGACCACCCACAATTTCTGAAGGGGAGACGTTCCATTCCTCACCATTAGGAAATTTCTCCTTAGTTCTAGGTTGTTTCTCTCCTTGATTAGTTTCCATCCATTGTTTCTTGTCTTGCCTTCTAATACTTTGGAAAATAGGTGGAGCTCCTCTTCTCTGTGGCAGCCCCTCAAACTTTGGTACATTGCTATGATGTCACTCCTGTCCTTTTCACTAGACTAGACATACTGAATTCCTGCAACTGTTCCTCATAAGTTTTAGTCTCCAAGCCCTTAATCATCTTTTCTGCAGTTTTTTCACAGTCTCTTCGTCTTTTTCATTATATGGAGACTAAAACTGGATGCACTATTCCAAGTGTGGTCTTGCCAAGGCATTATAAAGCCATACCAATACTTCATGTGATCTTGATTTTATCCCTCTGTTAATGCAACCTAGAATTGCAATGGCTTTTTTGGCTGCTGCCACAGATTGCTGGCTCATATTTAAGTGATTGTCCACTAGGACTCCAAGATCTTCTCACAGTTACTGCTATGGAACCAGGTTTCACCTACTCTCTAAGCATATATTGGGTTTTTCTAGCCAAAGTATAAAACCTTACTTTTCTCTACAATGAATTACAGTTTGTTAGATAGGCCCACGGTTCAAGTCTACCTAGATCCATCTGGATTTTCAGCCTATCTTCTGGGGTGTTGGCTATTCCTGCCACTTTAGTGTTGTCTTCAAATTTGATGATTTCCCCTTTTCTCCCCTCATCCAAATCATTCATGAAGATGTTCTGGGCCTAAAATGGAACCTTGGGGTCTCCCACTACTTGTTTCCCTCCATGCAGACATAGTTCCATTGAGGACCCCAAGCTGAGCCCATCTGGGGGTGATGCTGTCTATCCCACATATTTTCAGCTTCCCGAGAAATAGGTTGTGGTTTCTTTGTCAAAGCCTTTCTGAAATCCAAGTACTGTCTACTACATGCACTGCATTTCATTGGTCCACTAATGTAGTCCTTTTTGTCAAAAAATGAAATAAGATTTATTAATGATTTGGGTTTTTTATCCTTTATTACTCCTAGTAAGTCATTCATATTCACACTGAATAAGAAGGGTTTAAATATGCACTCCTGCCCTTCCTCCTTGGTAAGCATGGATCCTTCTTCTCTTGGCTCCTTTGAGCCCAAACCTTCCTCTCAAACAAGGGCTTGGATCAGGGCCAACAGGCTGAGCTCCATTTTGAGGGCAAAACATTTTCTCCATCATATTTCTCTGTTTATTGAGTCAAATGCTGCACTAACATCTAGAAAGCAGCAAATCTTGTTTTACCTCACTGATATAGATTAGATATTTCAGGACAAATTTGTTGCCAATATTAGATTATTAATTTATGCATTATTTCTTATAAAATCTATATAGGATTTAACTCTACCTAAAACCTTCTGCACAGAATGAATTTTTCTCAAGTTAATTAAGAGGATCACGGCATAAATTTTAGCCACAATATCTGCTAGTCTATTTGGCCTATAATTGTTAGAGTAATTTTTATTCCACTTTTTAGATGGATAAAATGCTACTATTGCCAACTTCAATCCAAGTGGATATGGCAGGCATCATTTATGTGTGAAAATGAAGATGCCAATAGAGGCCCCAACAACCAGGGATATTTTTTGATCAGTTAAATAGTTGGTAGAGTATCTTCTCCAGGGAATATATTTCAGGCCTTTTATGACTAATCTCAACATGAACATAATAGGGTAAAATATTGACATTTTTACTAATATGGAGGAAAGCAGCTCTTGGATTCCATGGAGAAGACATGATTGCATCTACCCACCACCACCCACCCCTCACTTTACCAGAGGGAGAAAAACACACACAAACCTGAGGGACTTTGTAGATGCTTCCTAATGTTGACATCTGGATGGAGATGTCCCTCTTGGCTCCATCAAGAAGAGCCAGGAGGTTCTCCTTCCTTCCACAGCCGTAGTTGGGGACATTGGCTTCTCCAGTGGACAGAATGTCCAGCAAGGCATCTGAAGTGTGGAAAGTGCTCAAATAGTTGTTATGGATGTTGTAGCCAAGTGTGAGATTGTGCAAGAGATGGGAATTCTTGTTGACCAGTTGAATGTTGAAAATGAATACTAAGCAATAAAAAAAATCGTAAAAAGTCCTATTGAAAAAAAAGTTGTTATAATCAACAGCCACAACAAATACTTTTGTTATATATAATATATATAATCCTCCACAAGCCTACTGAGCCTTAAACCAATATTGATCCAAAAGCAATGATCAGTTACACAAATATGGAAATGGGCTGAGGTACGGCAACTACAACTGATTCCACCACTACTTTAAATAAAATTCATTATCCAAATGACAAATTAAGGATTGAATTTGAGGGAGGAAAATAATCTGCAGGCCTTTCAGCATTTTTTCAGACCCCTTTTTGAGTCTCTTTCACAAAATCGGACCAAAGAGAGAAGCCATGGAAATCAAAATCATTCAGGAAATTGGATATATTCCCCAATATAGGAATAAATGGGAAAAAAATAGAAAAGAAGAAGAGTGTTAGAATGGAGGGATTGCAACTCCTTCACCCTGAATGACTTACGGATCATGGAAAACACGCTGAAGAGAAGGAGCTATGTTGAAAGGCAACTTCAAATGCAATCGTTCATCTCCACTGGTGACTATACTGATTAGATGGTCTCCTGGTCTGTAGTAGCTCCATGGTTTTCCATCCTGGTTCTCCAAACTCAGCGGGCATTTCATTCTCAGCTTCCCAGAGACTGGATGAGACAAAAGCAACATCAGAAGCAGAAGCAGGAGGTCCATAATTCATGGCATGAATCAATGAATCCCTTCCTTGTTTCTAAAGAAGGATTAGACAAATCAAAGGACTCTCACAAGATGGAACATCCAGTTGCTTTTTCTCAACACAGAGAAACACTCAGCTTCATCTGGAAAGGAGAAAGACATACATTCAAGAGCACCGACTCTTCCTGTTCCAAAACTCCATATTTCTCTGCCCAAAGTCTCCCCTGGAGGATTCGGCCAAAGAGCAGAGATGAAATTTTTACCATAATTCTCCCTCTCAGGAGGGATCCCTGGATAATTCAAGTAGTTCTTGGACTTGGAGATTGTTGAGAAATTCTCTGGAGGGAAATGAAAGAGAAATAATCTACCTGTGATTCATAATAACAGGGGCAGAGATGAAATTAAATTGATCATCTAGAATTGAAAGGTTTGGAAGCTCCTTGCTTGAAAATGGCCCCAGAGGGAATACACGGCACCTGTGGCTGAAGAAACAAATAAATCTGAGATTTGTTTGCATAGTGATGAAAGAGAAAATCCCAGGGGCCAGTTAATGCCAGAGTGGGCCAGAGATCTGAAATAGCTGCCAGCTGAGTTGGAACCAAAATTTACTTTATTTTGAAAGCTAATGCTCAAAGGCATCGCACAAAAGGGCTGATGCAATAGTGTGGCCAGACTACAAGAACAAAACCAACTTTAGTAAAAAAAACTAACTAGAACAAATAAGTGAAAAGAGATGAAGAGATTAAACTTTAATTAAAAAGTAGTTATCAGAAATTTGCATAGTTGAAAAAACACAGAGAGAAACAGAAACACAGAGTGGTTAGAAAAAAAAATGAAAAGAGATGGAAAAATCAAGGCTGCCTCTCACCTCATATGGGGAGGGGAGGGGGGGAAGGGGAGCTCAGGACCCTCGTGTTGCAGATGGAAAGCTGATCTTCAAAATCCAACTTCCATCTTCAGAAACCCAGGAATGCAGAAGCCCATGTCCCATGTTCCCTTGCTATCCTTTCCATGCAGAAGCCAGGCAAGGAGGCTCTTGCAGGGATGCCAGACAGGACTCTGCCCGGAATGAGTGGGGAGCCCCACTTGGGAGGAGGAAGCTGGGGAGCCTGGTAGTGGTAAAGGGAAGCAGATCTGCCAAAAAGCCCACCAGGTTCCATCTTCTGAGTCCTGGGAAGGGGGGAAATCATATCCCATGTTGCTCAGCCACCTCTTTCCACGCATGGGGCACTCACAGGGGAAAGCAAAGTCCAGACCCACAGAGAAAGCCCAGGATGGTCGGAGGGTGCTCCTGCGGCTCCCGGTGCCATTCCTGGAGCTGGGCTGGATCTGGCCATCGAGGACGCGGGCGGTGTTCCCGTACCTCCAGCCAGGTCGCTGACCTCCGCCTGCGGGCGATGCTGGTCTTCTTCACTGCTGCTCCGATCGTCGGATCTCCGTCGCGGGTCCCCGCGCTCGACCGGTCCGGAACTCCTGAGCCACGGTAAGTCCCTGGGTCTTCCTTCGGTTCCCACCGGGTCGGGGTTGGTCGGGTCCGGTCATGGGTGCCGGTCTGGCGACGGTGAACGGGTTGGTCCCCTGGGGTCCCCGGTTGAGTCCGGTCCACTCCCGGGGCTGCTGATGGGTCGGTTTGGTGTTGGTTCGACTTCGCCGGGGGAATGCAGGCCTCCTCCGCAGGGGTGGTGTAGGTCCTCTCTGCTGGGCTGGCGCTGCTGGGCTGGTCGAGATTTCTCATCCTCGCCTGGGTGGTGCGGGCCTCCCTCGCAGGGGTGGCGCAGGCCCTCTCCGCCGGGCTGGCGCGGCTGGGTTGGCTGAGGACTCTCGCGGCCTCCTCTGCAGGGGTGGCGTAGGCCCTCTCTGTGGGGTGAGTGTCGCTGTGGCGATTTCCAACTCTCACCGTCTGTTTGTTGGTGCGGCTGATCGTCTCGGTACTGTTGGTGCAGGCCTCCTCTGCTGGGGTGGTGGAGGCCTTCCTCGCAGGGTTGGTCTTTGTCGTGGTCGGGTTGTTGTTGGGGAGACCTCTGTAGTGATGCATGGAGGTCTCCCTCGCCGGTGAGTCGGCGGCCGCCCTTGCGGTGTTGCTGTTGGTGTCCCCCGCTCGGTTGGCCCCGGTCTACCGGCCTCTCCTGTGACCGTCTCTCGCCGTCGGACAGGTGCCGTCCGACCTCGCCGGGGTGTTGTTGGGTGCCGTGGACGTCTGGGCTTCGGTCCCCATGGCTGTCGTCGTCAGTGGCTGGGTCTCGGGTGTCGGGGTGTTGACTCTGGTCTACCCCGGGATGCTTCGGGGTTCCCCTCCAACATTGTCCCCAGTCTACTGGTGCTGCTTCGTCTCTGGCTTGGGCAGGGATCGGCGGGCCCCCTCTCCCGGGGTGTTGTAGGCCTCCCTCGCAGGGGTGTGGCAGGCCTACCTCGTCGGGGGTGGGCAGGCCTACCTCTTTGGGGTGTTGTAGGCCTACCTCATTGAGCTGGTTTCCGTCCGATCCCCTCCACCTTTTGTGGAGCTGGTCGATGTGACGTCTCACGACCTGTCCATCTTCCACCTCTACCCGATAGGATTTCGGGCCGGTTGCGCTGTGGATCTTGCCTTTCAGCCATTTCGGTGAGCTGTGGAAGTTCAGTGCATAGATGGGGTCTTCCACGGCAAAGCAGCGGAGTTGGCGGCTGGCGGTTGCGGGCACTTCCGAGTCGTATTGGGGGTGCAGCCTGTCGAGGGGTGAGCGGAGTCTTCTGCCCCTCAGCAGCTCTGATGGGCACTTCTTGGTGGTTGCGTGCGGCGTTATGTGTTGGGTGAGGAGGAAGGTGTCGATGCGCTCCTGCCAGTCACCCGGTGCCATCTTGGTGAGCGCCTCCTTGGTGAGCCTCACAATCCTCTCAGCTTGTCCGTTTCCGGCCGGTCTGTACGGTGCGGAGAGGGCACGGCAGATGCCCAGTCCTGCCAGGAACGCCTCCATGGGCACGGACGTAAGTTGGGGACCGGTGTCGGAAACCAACACGTCCGGGAGCCCATGCGTGGCAAAGAGGCGGCGGAGAGCGCGAATGGTGGCTTCCGATGTGGTTGATGCCATGGGAACCACCTCGAGCCATTTGGAGAAGGCATCGACCACGATGAGGAGGTGGCGCCTCTGCATCAGACCTGCGAAGTCGATGTGGATCCGAGACCAGGGGCTGCTGGGCGTCTCCCATGGGGTGGGCTCTGCTTGGGGGGGCGCTGGTCGAATTTCCTGGCACGGGCCACATCTGGCGACCCATTGCTCAATGTCCTTGTCCAGTGATGGCCACCAGACGTAGCTCCGTGCCAGAGCCTTCATGCGGACGATGCCCGGGTGCCCATTGTGCAATGTCTCGAGCGTCTTCCGTTGGAGCACGGCGGGGATCAGCACCCTGTCTCCCCATAGCAGGCAGCCTTTCATCATGGACAGCTCCTTCTGCTTGCGGCTGAAGGAGCTGTATTCTTCTCCGCTTATCTGCGCCGGCCACCCTCACAGGATCCAGGACTGCACTTGGCGGAGTGTGGGGTCTCTCTTGGTGTGCGTGGCCACGTCTGCAGATGTAACTGGGCAGCTGCTGTCATGGTCGATGTGCAGGAGCTCGAGGGTGGGGGCGGGGTCCTCCACGGCGTCTGTGGACGGGCATCTGCTGAGCGCGTCGGCATTCGCGATGGCCTTTCCTGGTGGGTGGGTGAGTGTGTAGGAGTAGCCGGCGAGGAAGATGGCCCAGCGTGTAATTCGCGGCGACCTGAACGTGGGTGTTTGCTTGTCGCCAGTGAGGAGGCCCAGGAGCGGCTTGTGGTCCGTGACTATGGTGAAGCTTCTTCCGTATAGGTATTCATGGAAGCGCTTCACCCCTGCGACGATTGCCAACGCCTCTTTGTCCAGTTGCCTGTAGTTGCGTTCAGCGCTGGACATAGTCTTTGAGAAGAAGGCGATGGGGGCTTCCGTGCCATTGGGCAGGTCGTGGCTGAGGACCGCCCCGACCCCGTATGGCGACGCGTCGCAGGTTAGCCAGATGGGTAGCATCTCGCTGTACTGGATGAGGACGCTGCTGGGCGTCAATAGTCCCTTGATGGCCCGGAAAGCCGTTTCCTCTTTGTTGCCCCACTTCCAGGAAACCGCTTTCCCCAGCAAGCGATGTAGCGGCTCAGCAACTGTGGCTTTCTGTTGGAGGAATATTGCATAAAAGTTAAGCAATCCAAGGAAAGCCTGAAGCTCCGCTTTGTTTTTGGGGCTGGGAGCTTCATGGATAGCTTTAACTTTTGATTTGGTGGGGTGTATGCCAGTGCTATCAATGAGATAGCCCAGGAACTCGACCTCCTGCACCCGATGATGCATTTATCCCGTCTGACTCTCAAGCCCTTCTCTCTGAACCACTGCAGGACGAGCCTCAGCCGTTCAAGGAGTTGTGCCTTTGAGTCTCCGGAGATCAACACGTCATCGAAGTAAGGCACTACCCCTGGAACGCCTTGGAGAAGGCGTTCCATCATTGATTGAAAAATCCCAGGGGCGGCACTGACTCCGAATTGAAGACGGTTGCACTTAAAGGCCCCCCTATGAGTGACAATGGTTTGAGCCTCCGCCGTTTTTGGGTCCACTGGCAGTTGCTGGTAAGCCTGGGCCAGGTCCAGTTTGGCAAATATTGTGCCCTTGCCTAGTGTGTGCAGGAGGTGCTGCACCACTGGCACAGGGTATGCGCTCTGCTGCAATGCCTTATTTATGGTAACCTTATAATCAGCGCAGATGCGCACAGATCCATCCTGCTTCATTGGGGTCACAATGGGAGTCTCCCATGAAGCATGATCGATGGGTTCCAGAACGCCTTGGGCGATCAGCTTATCCAGCTGCTCGTCTACCTTGGGCCTCAAGGCGAAAGGAACCCGGCGGGGCTTGAGCTGAATTGGGGTTACCCCCTGGTCCAGATTGAAGGAAATGGGCTTCCCTATGTACTTCCCCAGCTTACCATCGAAGACTTCCTGGAACTCTTCGATGAGTGACTCGAGTTCATCTGCCCTAATCTTGTGGATGCCTGCGATGGAAAGCCCCAGCGGCTGGAGCCACTCCATGCCGAGCAGGTTCGGGCGGCTTTGTTCAACAATGGTCACCAGCAGCTGGCCCTGGAAGTTCTTGAATGCCACGTGGATCTTGGTTCTTCCCAGGACAGCAATGGGATTCCCGCCGAAATCCACCAGCCTGGACTGTAAGGGCTTGAGTTGGTTCCTGGTCACGGCCAGCTTGATCTTTTTCAGCTGGTGCCAATCGATGATGGTGTAGGCAGAACTGGAGTCTACCTCCATCGTGCAGGGAGAGCCCTCGGCCAACAGCGTCACATGAAATTTGGTGGCGCTGTTGTTGCTGGTGTGCGCTATGGTCGTCTGGTTCACCGTGCCATTCCGGGAATCATCGTAACACCTGGTGCAAGGACCGTTTGGATGTCCTCTGGTTGTCGCGGCGGTTTTCCCGATTCCTGGGTCTGGGCAGTTCGGGGGCTGGATCGGTGGCTCGGCATGCCTCGGCGATGTGTCCCCTCTTCAGACAACGGCGGCAGGTTGCATCTCACCATCGGCAGGACGTCCTGGGGTGGTCGCCTCTGCAGCTGCCGTAGCGCTCCCCTCAGCAGCCATTTTGGGGATTTTCCCACCAGGATGGTTGGGACACCTTGTGGACGGCCATTTCCCCATCTGAGTCGGATGGCATGGCTGAGTCTCCGGAGGACTCGGGGATTGACTGGTCGATCTTGTGTATCCCCCTCACCTTCAGCATCTCCGCGGCCGCGTGCTCTGAGGTCTCGGCGGCTGTGGCCTCCTCAAGTACGTCCTTGAGCGTGATGCATTTTCTGCTCAAGAACTTCTTCTGGAGGCCCGCATCCCGCATCCTGAAGACCCTTAGCGCGTTCTCCACACTATCAAATTCGCAGTTGGCTACGATTTGGCGGAGCGCGGCGACAAACTCTTTGATGGATTCACCTTCCCGTTGGTTCCTCTGATGGAAGGTGAATCGGTTGGCGATGGGGGTGCCCATGGGAGCGTAATGTTCCTGCAGGGTGGCTTGCAGATCCGTCCAGGACATTTTGTCAATGTCTCGGGGTGCGACGAGGTTCATGGCCAGCTCCAGAACATCAGGTCCACCGTGGGTGAGGAAGAGAGCCCTCTTTCTCTCGTCGTCGAGGTTGCTGTACCCGTTTCCGCGTAGGAATTGGCAGAAACGGATCATGTAAGAGCTCAATTTCTCCCGTCCGGGGTTGAATGGAGTGATGGATACGAAGAGCGCTTGCGGCGTTGCCATCGTGCGGATCGGCGGCGAGTGTCTTCGGCTTGGAGATGGCGATCGTGCCACATGGTCGGTTCCTTCTCTTAGTCCTTCGTCGCCAGTGTTAGATCGGCGCAGGAATGAAGATGAGACCAGCGGAGTTCATGTAACAAGTTTATTCAACAGGAACAGAACTGGCACTGCGCTGCTGGAGCTCTCCTTATATTCGCTCCGGCGGCCGCACCGCCCCCTGACAGGGATTCAAATTTCCCACCGGAGGATTTTCTAGCCTATCCCCAGCGGATATCCTTATAAGGATACAAAACAGAGGCTCCACAGTGTGAGAGGAATAGCGCCCTTTTCCTCTGTTCTGACAGGCTCAGCAAGTCGTTTGCTTCCAGGAACATGTGGAATCGCTCCATGTACGATTCCCAGTCTTCTCCCAGTGGGTTGAACAGTGTAAGTGGAATTATTGAAGACATCTTGTGCTGGCCATTGTATTTTCGATGGCCGTTGATTGCCAGATGGAGGTTTCAGCAGCCTAGTGTCCTATTCTCCTTCTGAGATCCCACCTTTATCGCCAGTGGTGAGTAGTGGTTGCAGACAGAGGAGGCAGGACATGTTCGGCAGTTTAAACAGCTTTATTTGGCTCCAGTACAGCAATGGCAATGCGAGCCACAGCAGCCCCTTTTAAACGGAGCTGTCCTTGGCTTCAGCCACTTAGGCGCCTTTAATTTTCCCAGTCCAGCTACTCGCTCCTGATTGGTTCCTGCACTCGTCTATTCAATACTTAACAAGTTCCTTTATTAGAGAAGTCATATTGGCACATCTGGGAAAACCGAAATCTGAATTCCTGCGTTTTCCCCACCCCTATACTAAACTCAATCCCTGCCCCTGTCCACTGTCAAGCCATCACATGTACCAATCAGGGTTTTGATCCCCAAGTCACCCAGAGTTCAGGAACGCTTGCCCAGGTGTTAGCAAGTGTCCTTGGTCCCACGGGAAAGGAATGTGGTTGTGACTATTCTCTGGCTTCACCCCCTTTCTCCCTCCCGATTCCCATCGCAGGCCTCTCCGCTGTGGCAGCCCTGAAGATTCAAAATGTATCCAGGGCTGATAGCCTGGATGATGCCACAGGACCCCTCTCGACTTTCTGGTGCAGAGCTAGTTCATCCTTCTGGTGCACCCTGGAGAAGCTCATGAGCACACACTAAATGGAGCCGGTCCGAACCGGGAGCATTTCACCCCTCAGTAAAGTCAGTGGGCGAAACGGGGTTTGTTTCATGACTGCAGGATTCACTCAACAACCCCAGTGACTCGCTTAACAACTGTGGCAATAAACATTCACTTAGCAACCTAGCTTAGCAATGGCATTTCTGGTCCCAATTCGGGTTGTAAGTCGAGGACTACCTGGAGGATGATTTGGAAAAGCTTAAGCAGGGCTGGATTTAAGCAGGGTTGGGAGACCACCAGGAAATGCCAGGGGTAGGTTGAGGAGAAGGCAGTGGCCAACCTATCTTGTGACCTCTAAAGAAAAGGTGGGGGTTTAGTGATTCTGAACCAATCAGTAAGTGACTCTGTGTTCTAGTTCCACCTTAGGCATCAAAGGTGGAAGGGGGGAGGGCTTTGAGTCACCGCCTGGAAGCCCCGATTTCAATTCCCAGGGCCCAGCTAGGACTTCAGGGCCAGACTCTATGCTGCCCCCCAGAGGCAGTGAGTCTCAGCTGAACCCTGGCAAGAGGGAGGGGCTGTGATGGGGGAGGGGCTCTCTGTGTCCAGGAGTTTCTCTCCTTTGCTCTCAGATGGGGCTGCTCTACCCCAGAAAGACCCGGGGGCGGTGGGGACGGGACTTGGGGTTCTGCTGGAAGACGAGGTGGCAGTGGTGACCAGCATCAGGACCGAAGTTGCCCCTGATACTAAGCTGTGAGGAACACAAAAATAATCCATAGAGCGAGATGCCTTAGGGCCAAAGAAGGTTATGGGGTACCTTCTAACCTCCGAATACTGGCCTACAATTTGAAGGTTACAGTTGTATTCCATTGTTAGAAATTTCCTCCCATCTTTGTTCTTTTTCTTATCTTGGGAGACCCAGGATTGTTGGCTATGTAAATATCCATCTGGAATTGTACCATTTTCAACCAAAGGCTCCAACGAGGGACCCACACGCAGGTTAAAGCAGGGGTGAAATCTAACATTTGTTACTACTGGTTCTGTGAGCGTGGCTTGGGGGGGAGGGGGGGTAATGTGACTGGGTGGGCGTGGCCAATTTTTACTTTTTTTACTTTTAAAACCATTCTTTACCTGTAAAACCATGTAAAAATGCTTTCAAAAGGCTCTGATGATCCCAGCTGAGTTGCCTGATCGGATCATCAGAGTTTGGCTCGTCACAGACATTTAAAAGAAAAAAAAGGCTCTGGCAAGAGGGAGGGGCTGTGATGGGGGAGGGGCTCTCTGTGTCTAGGAGTTTCTCTCCTTTGCTCTCGGATGGGGCTGCTCTACCCCAGAAAGACCCCGGGGGGGGGGGACTTGGGGTTCTGATGGAAGACGAGGTGGCAGTGGTGACCAGCAGGGCCTTTGCCCAAAATCTGCCCTGCCTTAACATTGACAATGGTTAAGGCAGCAGGCTAGGAAGCAGGAGATCCTGAGTTCAAGTCCTCCCTTAGCCCTGAAAACTTGTTTGTCTCTCTTTCAGACAAGCCCAACTCACAAGGTGATTGTTGTGGGAAAAAGAAGAGAAAGAAGAAAAGTTGGACATGTTCACCTTCTTTAGTTATTTGTAAAAATAATAAAACACTGGGGGAAAATATAATTAAATAAAAACTGTCTTTCCTGCTACTGTTTGCATGGAATCTGTCCTAGCCTTGTGCAGATATTGGAGTTTCTCTTCTCACAAGGAGGAAGAGGGTTTTTTAAAATCATCCCTTCCAATTTCACTCACTCTGTTTTTTGCAGCCTTTGGGGGCACCAGTGGGGGCCTTGGACCCCCTCCCAGCCCTGAGACACAGCAGGTTTCTCTGTTTCTTTGGGAAAGATTCCTTCCCCAATCAGAGTCTCCTGGAGCTCCATCATCCACTTCCTTCCCTGCCTGGGATAAGCTGAATTCCTCCATTCAGATAAAGGGAAAGGGGAATTTGAACAGAACCTCTGGGTCAGCCTCCATTCTTCCACACAGAGGGTCCCTCTCACTCTGCAAAGCCAATTTCCCCCTCAGTTCCTGGATACTCCAGACATCGCTCGGCTGAGCTCACAGGAGGCCAGGGAGGCTGAGAAATTGACACTTACAACTGTCCTCACATTTTACATTTTGCGCCCTATCTTGTCACCGTGGTGAAGGGAAGCACCCCGATTGTGAAATGAGTGGCACAGTTGTTAAGAATGCTCAACGGGCATAAATGTGTGGACAGTCATAAGTATGAGGACCGGTCAATAGTGCGAGGACCGGTCAGAAATCACTGTTTTCAGCCCTCTGAGTAGTCCCTATGCACATAGCCATGCCCACCCAGTCACATGACCACTAAGCAACGCCCCCAAATAAGCCACACCCACAGAACCGGTTGTTAAAAGATTTGAATCCCACCACTGGTTAAAGATGCTGTGTGATCCTAATCAGATGGAAAGTAATCAAACCAGGCTCTTAGTGCCCATAAAGGATTAAAGATAAAACTCCTTTCAATACTCAGGAAAGAAAAACCCCGACTCCCTTTTCATAGAGAAAGGGGCTTTTACTGAGTATGGACTGAGTGCAACCAGAGAAAAGCAAAAGGCGTGAAAATTACATATAGGAAACATCCCTAAAACCCCTCCCCCAACCATCCAGCCAGGATGATCCAATCCACATTCCCCCCAGGGCTCATGTGGGGTGCAGTGGCCGATGGTGCCATCCTCCTGCTCTGCCACGACGGTTGACCTTGAGTAGTTATCAGCTTCAAAGAAAACTTTCTCTTCTCTCCTCCACCAGCTCCCTTCCCCCCTCCTAGGCATTGCAACAGCCCCCCCTCCCCCCATTACAATGGCAGCCGAGCAAGCAAGCAATGAAAAAGCGGAGGCTGACACTCCCGAAAAAACCCTTGTGGACAGTTTCCCTTTCCTAAGAAGACAAGAAACGGCTGTTCCCACCCCTGGAATTTCCCAACCTCTGAGAAGTTGGCTACACAATTGGGAAGAGCCAGAAGACTAGGAAAGCCATCTTCTCTCAGATGATTGACAGCTGACTGACAGTTGAGCTGGAGGGATGACATCATCCAGCCAGTAGAATCCCAAGGAGATGACAGGCCTCCCTTGGGATCCTATCCAAGCTCCCCTCCTCCACCTTTTCTACTCACCCCAAGGCCAGCCCAAGGCCTCTGGGAAACTACGGACAGGCCCCCAAAGCTCCTGATTTCTCCCCTTTTAGCCCAGAGGGCCTGGCTCTTTTGTGGTAGACTGCCTCTTCCTATGGAAGCTCAGCTAAGCTAGAGGACTGAGCAAGACTCACTGATGCAGCTCTTGCTCAGCCTCCAGTTCGATTCCCTTTGTGCTGAGATGCTGGGGGGGGGGGGGGGTTGTGTGTGTGTGTGTTGTTGTTGTTGTGGCAACATCCCTCTGTCAGCTCCCCCTGTTTTTGCTGCTCAGGTCCAGACCTTTTTTTCTGGGGGCCAAAGTCTCGTTTGATGGTTTTTAAGGGCAGAGAAAGGGGAGAAATTCTCTGCCTGGGTTTTTAAATGCAGACACCATTTCTAATAGCCTAATGGACTCTCTTTTAGATGTGATCCAGTTGGGGGGGGGGGATCCAGTTGTATCCAGAGAGCCAAAAGATCCCATTTTGCCTTTTTACCCAAGAGGCCTGGATCTTCCCAGGTAGACGGTCTGTTATGGATTGGGTCCCTATAGCTGTTTTAAGGGCTGCTAAAGTGAATCTAGCCTTTAGATGAGCCTCACTCTTAACTCCAAGTCTTTTGGGGGGAAATGTCACATTTCTTCAGCCACAGGTGCCGTGTACTCTCTCTGGGGCCAGTTTGAAGCATGAGCTCCCAAACGTCTCAATTCTAGATGACCGATTTAATTCAATCTCTGCTCCTAATATTTTGAATCACATGAAGATTATTTCCCTTTCATTTCCCTCCAGAGAATTTTCCAACAAGCTTTGAATCCAAGAACTACTTGAATTATCCGGGGATCCCTCCTGAGAGGGAGAATTATGATAAAAGTTTCAGCTCTGCTGTTTGGCCGAATCCTCCAGGGGAGACTTTGGGCAGAAAAATAGGGAGTTTGGGGACATGCAGAGTATGTGCTCTTGAATGTACATCTCTCTCCTTTCCAGATGAAGCTGAGTGTTTCTCTATGTTTGAAGAAGGAAAGCAACTGGATCATATTCCACTTTATGAGAGTCCTTTGAATTCTTCTAATCCTTCTTTAGAAACAGGAAAGGGATTCATTGATTCACCTCATGAATGATGGACCTCCTGCTTCTGCTTCTGATGATGCTTTTGTCTCATCCAGTCTCTGGGAAGCTGAGAATGAAATGCCCGCTGAGTTCGGAGAACCAGGATGGAAAACCTCCACAGAGCTTTTACAGCCCAGGAGACCATCTAATCAGTATAGTCATCAGTGGAAATGAAAGATTGCATACAAAGTTGCTTTTCAACGTGGCTCCTTCTCTTCAATTTGTTTTCCGTGATCCGTAAGTCAGTCAGGGTGATGGAGTTGCACTCCCTCCGTTCAAACACTCTCCTTCTTTTCTATTTTTCCCCCATTTATTCCTATATTGGGAAATATATCTAATTATTCCTGAATGATTTTGATTTCCATGGCTTCTCTCTTTGCTCCAATTTTGTGAAAGAGACTCAAAAAGGGGTCTGAAAAAAAGCTGAAAGGGCTGCAGATTATTTTCCTCTCTCTGTTCAATCCTTAATTTATCATTTGGATAATGAATTTTATTTAAAGTAGTGGTGGAATCAGTTGTAGTTGCGTACCTCAGCCCATTTCCAAATTTGTGTAACTGATCATTGCTTTTGGATCAATGTTGGTTTAAGGCTCAGTAGGCTTGTAGAGGATTATATATATTATATATAACAAAAGTATTTCTTGTGGCTGTTGATTATAATAACTTTTTTTCAATAGGACTGTTTATGAATTTTTTTATTGCTTAATATTGATTTTCAACATTCAAATGGCCAACAAGAATTCCCATCTCTTGCACAATCTCACACTTGGCTACAACATCCATAACAAGTATATGAGCACTTTCTACACTTCAGATGCCTTGCTGAACATTCTCTCCACTGGAGAAGCCAATGTCCCCAACTACAGCTGTGGAAGGAAGGAGAACCTCCTGGCTCTGATTGATGTAGCTGACAGGGACATCTCCATCCAAATGTCAACATTAGGAGGCACCTACAAAGTCCCACAGGTTTGTGTGTGTTTTCCTCCCTCTGGCAAAGTGAGGGGTGGGTGGTGGTGGGTGAGCAATAGATGCAATCATGTCTTCTCCATGGAATTCAAGAGCTGCTTTTCTCCATATTCTCAATATTTTACCCCATTATGTTCATGTTGACCTGAAATGCAAGCAATACATTCCCTGGAGAAGACACTCTAACAACTAGAATTTAACTGATCAAAAAATATCCCTGGTTGTTGGGCCTCTATTGGCATCTTCATTTTCACAGATAAATAAGGACTGCCCTATCCAGTTGGATTGAAGTTGGCAATAGTAGCATTTTATCCATTTAAAAAGTGGAATAAAAATTACTCGAGCAATTATAGGCTAAATAAACTAGCAGATATTGTGGCTAACATTTATGCCATGAACCTCTTAGTTGTTGTTTTTTTAAATTTGATTTATATGCCGCCCTTCTCCGGAGACTCAGGATGGCTTACAGTGTGTTAAGCAATAGCCTTCATACTTTTGTATTTTTTATAAAAAGTCAGCTTATTGCCCCCACAAACTGGGTCCTCAGTTAAACTTGAGAAAAATTCATTCTTGCAGAAGGTTTTAGGTAGAGTTAAATGCTATATAGATTTTGTAAGAAATAATACAGTTAATAATCTTATATTGGCAACAAGTTTGTCTTGAAATATCTAATGTATATCAGTGAGGTAGAAGAAGGTTTGCTGCTTTCTAGATTTTAGTGCAGCATTTGACTCAATAAACAGAAAATTGAGGTTTGGGCTCAACGGAGCCATGAGAAGAAGGATCTATGCTAACCAAGGGGGAAGGGAAAGATGCATATTTGAACCCTTGTTCTTCAGTATAGATATGAATGACTTCCTAGGACTAATGCAGGATCAAAAAACAGATCATAAATAAATGTTATTTCATTTTTTGACTAAAATGACAAAGTAAACCACAACCTATTTCTTGGGAAGCTGAAAATATGTGGGATAGACAGCATCACCCCCAGATGGAGTCAGCCTGGGGTCCTCAATGGAACTACGTCTGCATGGAGGGAAACAAGCAGTGGGGGACCCCAAGGTTCCATTTTAGGCCCAGTTCTCTTCAACACTTTCATGAATGATTTGGATGAGGGGAGAAATGGGGAAATCAACAAATTTGCACATGACACTAAAGTGGCAGGAATAGCCAACATCAAAATAGGCTCAAGATCCAGATAGATCTAGATAGACTTCAATCCTCGGCTTATTTAACTAAATGAAATTTATTGTAGAGAAAAGTAATGTTTTACACTTAGACTAGAGAAACCAAATGTCCACTTACAGATGAGGTGAAACCTGGCTCCATAGCAGTAACTGTGAGAGGGATCTTGGAGTCCTAGTGGACAATCACTTGAATATGAACCAGCAATATGTGGCTATAGAAAATCAGAGGCCAGGCATTTGCTCTGATCAAAGATGCCTCTCCCACTCTCGCAGAGAGCTTTATTTTTCATACAGTTTTACACAGGCAGATAAAAGGCAGGACAGCAACAGTGTTCTAATTGGAAAATCCTCCTCCCTGTTCCCCCACTTAGAAGGAAGGTCAGATAACACAGACCAGAGCCAGAATGAGATCATCCAGGAAGAAGATCCATGACACCAGAAATATTGTGGCTAAAATTTATGCCATGATCCTCTTAGTTAAACTTGAGAAAAATTCATTCTTGCAGAAGGTTTTAGGTAGAGTTAAATGCCACATAGATTTTGTAAGAAATAATGCATAAATTAATAATCTAATATTTGCAACAAATTTATTTGAAATATCTAATCTTTGAATTAGATATTTGCTGCTTTCTAGATGTTAGTGCAGCATTTGACTCACTAAACAGAAAATTGAGGTTTGGGCTCAATGGAGCATGAGAAGGAGGATCTATGCTTACCAAGTGGGAAGGGAAAGATGCATATTTGAACCCTTGTTATTCAGTGTGGATATGAATGACTTACTAGGACTAATGCAGGGTCAAAAAACAGATCATAATTAAATGTTATTTTGTTTTTTGACTAAAATTACTAAATTATTGGACCAATGAAAGGCAGTGCATGAGTATACAGTACTTGGATTTCAGAAAGGCTTTGAGAAAGAAACCACAACCTATTTCTTGGTAAACTGAAAATATGTGGGATAGACAGCATCACCCCCAGATGGGCTCAGCCTGGGGTCCTCAATGGAACTACGTCTGCATGGAGGGAAACAAGAAGTGGGGGACCCCAAGGTTCCATTTTAGGCCAAATTCTCTTCAACATCTTCATGAATGATTTGGATGAGGAGAGAAATGGGGAAATCATCAAATTTGCACATGACACTAAACTGGCAGGAATAGCCAACATCAAAATAGGCTCAAGATCCAGATAGATCTAGGTAGACTTGAATCCTGGGCCTATTTAACTAAATGAAATTCATTGTAGAGAAAAGTAATGTTTTACACTTAGGCTAGAGAAACCAAATGTACACTTACAGATTAGGTGAAACCTGGCTCCATAGCAGTAACTGTGAGAGGGATCTTGGAGTCCTAGTGGACAATCACTTAAATATGAGCCAGCAATATGTGGCTGTAGAAAATCAGAGGCCAGGCATTTGCTCTGATCAAAGATGCCTCTCCCGCTCTGGCAGAGAGCTTTATTTTTTATACAGTTTTACACAGGCAGATAAAAGGCAGGACAGCAACAGCGTTCTAATTGGAAAATCCTCCTTCCTGCTCCCCCACTTAGAAGGAAGGTCAGATAACACAGACCAGAGCCAGAATGAGATCATCCAGGAAGAAGATCCATGACACCAGAAACGGAAGCAGTTTGCTGCATTCTGCCCAAATTAATTCTTCCATCCCTACATGTGGCAGCAGCCAAAAAAGCCAATTCAGTCCTAGGCTGCGTTAACAGAGGGATAAAATCAAGATCATATGAAGTATTGGTAGAGCTTTATAATGCCTTGGCAAGACCACACTTGGAATAGTGCATCCAGTTTTGGCCACCATATTATAAAAAAGATGGAGAGACTCTGGAAAGAGTGCAGAAAAGAGGAACTAAGATGATTAAGGGCCTGGAGACTAAAACTTATGAGGAACAGTTGCAGGAATTGGGTATATCTAATGTAGTTACCAAAAAAATTTTTAGAAAAGTTTTTCAGTTTTATTTCTTATACACATAATATAAAATATACATTTTCTTATACATAATTAATCCTACATATGCATGTTTTCCTTAAAGAAAGCATTAAAATAAGGCATTTTAATTATTCAGAGTTGCTCTTCTCCTCCTCTTTCCCTTCCCTCCCTCCCCTCCTCTCCTACTTTCTCTTTCCTCCTCTCCTACCTCATCCTACTTCCCCTTCCTTTCCCCATTCCTCTCTTCTTTTCCCCCTACTCACCTTCTCTCCTGCTCCTATCCCCTACCCTTTCTTCCTCTCCTTTTCCCTTTCTTCCATTCCTCTCCCTCTCCTGTTTTTACCCTCTACTCCTCTCTCCTTTCTACCTTCTTTGCAGTTGAATATTCTCCTTCTTTGGTATCCGAACATCTCCTGTATTCTAACAGTATATACTTTCTTTCAATTTCTTTTCAGATTTATTCTATCAGTATTTATCATCATAATTGTACACTTATTATTATTATTTTCCTTCTTTCTTTCTTCCTTTCTTTCATTTATTTATTTATTTATTGAATTTCTATACCGCCCTTCTCCCAAAAGACTCAGGGCGGTGAACAGATTAAGATTTCATATACATATAATATATATATATTATAAACAGTAAATAATAAATTGAGTCAACTTGGTGTATCTACTAAGACCTTGGCATAGAATTTAGATGTTTATGCTAGCCCTGCTTGTTGAAATAGAAAGGTCTTCAGGGCACGTCGGAAAGTGCGAAGATCTGGGATTATTCGTATTCCAGGTGGTATTTTGTTCCAAAGCATAGGTGCCCCCACAGAGAAGGCTCTCTCCCTTGGAACTACTAGATGACATTGTTTTAATGATGGTACTATGAGTAGGCCTACTCTGTGAGAGCGTATTGGTTGGTGGGAGGTTATCGGTTGCAGCAGGTGGTCTCGTAAGTACTCAGGTCCTAAGCCATGGAGCACTTTAAAGGTAAGAACCAACACCTTGAAGCGCACTCGGAAGGCCACCGGAAGCCAGTGCAGCTCGCGTAGAAGAGGTGTTACATGCGAGCACCATGTTGCTCCCATAATTACTCGCGCAGCCGCATTCTGGACCAGTTGGAGCTTCCGGGTGCACTTCAAGGGGAGCCCCATGTAGAGAGCATTGCAGTAGTCAAGTCGGGAAATGACGAGGGCTTGAGTGACTGTGCGTAATGAGTCCCGGTCTAGAAAGGGACGCAATTGGCGAATCAGGCAAACCTGATAGAAAGCTCCTCTGGCCACGGCTGTTATATGATCTTCTAAAGACAGTCATGCATGCAGGAGGATGCCTAAATTGAGAGCTTTTCCCCCCTCCCATCCCCCTTTTTCATTTACTCTGGTGTCATCTTGGTTTCTATTTCTTTTTTATCCTCTCCCTCATTTAACTTTCTATTATCTAAATCATTTATCTATCCTCTTAACTTCATATTTCTTTTCTAACCATATATAAAATCTTCTCCATGTCTTGAAATACACTGATTCCTCTTTATCTCTTATTCTTAGTTAATCTATTCATTTCCGTACAGTTGAAAATCTTTTTTATTACTTCACCTTCTGATGGAATTTTTTCCGTCTTCCAATTTTGTGCAAACACAATTCTTGCTGCTATTATTATATGTATAGTTAAATACACATCTTCTTTACTGTATCTCTCTGGGAGAATACCCAATAAGAAAACCTCTGTTTAATTCTATAGATTTATGTAATATTTCTTCCAACCATTTCTGTATTCTAAACCAATAATTTTTTGCTTTTAAACCTGACCACCACATATGATAGTATGATCCTGGCAAATGCAAACATTTCCAACATTTGGCTGATTTATCCTTAAACATCTTTGCTAATCTTTCTGCTGGCATATGCCACCTATAACACATTTTATATAGATTTTCTTTATATGCAGTTGCCATTGGCAATTTCCCTTCCCATAGTTGTTGCCATTTCTCTAATTCTATTGCATATCCAAAAAATTTTGCCCATGTTATTATTGTCTCTTTTACCTCATCATCTTCCAATCTAATTTGCAACAAATAATTATACAGTCTTTTAATCATTTTTTCATCCTGTCCAATCATTATCTGATCCAACTCTGATTCCCCCAAATTAAAACCATATTGTTTCAAGTCTTTATCAAATCTTGATTGTATCTGCAGCCGTGTATACCAGTCAGTCTCAATCCCTTGTTTTTCTAAGTCTTGTTTCTGTTTTAATTCTCCCTTCTCTGCTAAAATGTCTTTATATCTTACAATCTTGTCCACGTTAATCATATTTGGATGTGTCAATGCTTCTATTGTTGAAAGCCACATTGGTACTTCCATATAATGTTTTTCTTTCACTCTTTCCCATACTACCAACAAGCCATTCCTTCCACAATGTCTCTGGAAATATCCGTGAATCCGATTTTTTCCATACCATAAGAAAGCATGCCATCCTAGTTGTAGGTCATGTCCATCCAAAGTCAATAGTTTTGTATTTCTCAATGCGATCCATTCTTTAATCCATGTTAACATTGCCACTTGATGATACAATTCCCAATTTGGTAGACCAAATCCTTAATCAAACCTGCAGTCTTGAAGCAATTTAAAGTTAATTCTCACTTTTTTCCCTTGCCATATGTATTTCCATCATTTTATTCAAACTTTCAAAGTATTTTTTCTCCAACTTTATCGGAATTGTTTGAAAAAGAAACAACAATCTTGGCAATACATTCATTTTGATTAACGCTATTCTCCCCATTAAAGATAATTGTAAATTTTTCAATTTTTCCAAATCTATTTCAATTTTATTACTTAATTTATAACATAACTGGACGTGAATTTCTCTTTTGTACCAAAATTGGAGGGGCTGCCGCAAAGAAGAAGAGGTCAACCTATTTTCCAAAGTACTAGAAAGCAAGACAAGAAACAAAGGAGGGAAACTAATCAAGGAGAGAAACATTGTAGAACTAAGGAGAAATTTCCTAATGGTGAGGAATGGAACGTCTCCCCTTCAGAAATTGTGGGTGGTCCATCACTGGAGGCTTTTAAGAAGAAACTGGACAGCCACTTGTCTGGAATAGTATAGATAGATACAGATTAACAGAGGTGGAAGAGATCTTGGAGGTCATCTAGTCCAAGCAGACCCTACACCATTTCTGGCAGATGGCAGTCCAGTCTCTTCTTGAAAGCTTCCAGTGATGAAGCTCCCACAACTTCTGAAGGCAATTTCTCTTCCATGGGTTGATTGTTCTCACTGTCAGAAAATTTCTCCTTATTTCCAGGTTGAATCTCTCCTTATTCAGTCTCCCTCCATTATTCCTTGTCTGGCCTCCAGGTGCTTTGGAAAATAGCTTGACCCCTTCCTCTCTGTGGTAGCCCCTCAAATATTGGAAGAATCCTTTCATGTCTCCCCTGGTCCTTCTCTTCAGTAGACCAGCCATGCCAAGTTCCTGCAACCGTTCATCATATGTTTTAGCCTCCAGTCCAGTGGTGGGTTCCTCCTGGTTCGGCTCAGTTCCAGAACTGAGTTCTACCTTCTTGCCCACCCCCCCCCCCCGCATTATTCTTACCTTTTTTTTTGGCCCCAATCTCTTGCTGCCTCCTGAGTCCCAGCTGATGGGCTAGAGGGAAAAAACCTGTTTAAACTCTTGCCGCAGGGCTTCAAAGGGCCGCCCTACAGCTGATCAGTGTTAAAAGAAAACAAATGAGTAGACCGCTGTCTGCAAAAATAAATGGGTAGACCCAGTGGTGGGATTCTACTTCGGTAGAACCGTAGTTAAGTAGTTAAACCAGTGGTTCCCAAAGTGGTCGGTACCATGCCTTAGGGGGCAGTAAGAGGCAAGGGGAGGGCTGCAGGGGGGCGCTAGAGGCAAAAGGGGGTAGCAGGGGGGCACTAAGTGACAAGGAGGGTGGCCCCCATCCTTTGGCTTGTGCCTCACAGCACCGCCTTGCAAGAGACAACAACTCTTTTCAGCTTCAGCATAGGCTAATTAGCCCGTTGATTAGATCGGCCTCCCGACTCTCAGCTGATTTGCTCTCAGCTGTTTTGCGCAGGGTTCAGCTGCTTGCTGCAAAGAGCTAAATTGCTGGAGAAGATTTTTTTTCTCCTTATGCAAATCAAGCTGAAAATGCAATTGAAAGTAAAGCAGGGTGTCGGCTATTATGTTGGAAAATTAGGCAGAGGCAGATTTCTTTTCTTTTTCCTCACCAAAATAGGTAGATGCAAACAATGGGAAATTTAGGGCAAAAGAGGAGAGTTCAAGATTTTAAAACACAAAAGAAAAAAAGCTCTATTTAACTAGGAAATTGTAATAATTGAGGTACTATTAATTGTATATTGTGTTGAAAGCAGAAATGGTTTGGTGTGGTTTGGAGGAATATATGGGGGAAATTATTTGGTTTGTTATTATTGGTAAATATAATTGATTGATTTGTAAGAAATTGGATTGCATGGAAATAATTGGAATATTCATGTTCATATTGATTAATATACAAAAAAGATAGTTATATAACTAATTGATTTATATTAAAATGTTGAATTTGTATTAAACAACTATAATATTACATAATTAACCAATGTGAGGATGGATATAAAAATAGATGCCAATGGGAAGGGGTATAATATAGAATAGAAGGGAAAAATTGAATTTGATTAAGATTAGAGATGAGGATGAAGGGTAATATTGGTTTTTTTAAAAAATAGATGAGGAATAAATATGGCAAAAGGGAAATATAGAAATTGTAAATTTAATTGAAATGACTAAACACTGTTTAAATTTGTGAACTGGCGAAATACTCTGTTCAAAGAAAATACATTGTATGTTTGTATGTGTGTTTCTAATTCTTGCTATTTATTCATATTTGTTCTCTTTTATTCTTTAAAGTTTAACAATTCATTCTTTATCTTAATATCTTTATATTTGTTTGGGGTTGGCTTTCTTCCCTTTCATCTTTTTTATTGTACAGCAATCTTTCTCCTCAAACCTATCACCTCTCTCTTTTCTTTCCTTCTTACTTTTTCCCCCCCTCTTCTTCTCCTCCCTACTTCCTCTTCCTTTCTCCTTCTCCTCCTCTCTTCCTCCCTCTCTTACCCTCACTCCTACTCTAATTTCCCTTCCCTTCCTTCCTCCCTTCTTTTCCTTCCCTCTCTCTCCTTCCTTCTTCCATCTCTCTTCTCCTTCCTTCATCCCTCTCTATTGCTGTATCCTTTTATGCATATGGACTACTCAGAGGGCTTAAAAAATTATTTTTGACTGGTCCTCGCACTTTTGACCAGTCCTCGAACTTACGACTGTCCTCACATTTTACATTTTTTGCCCTATCTTGTCACCATGGTGAGGAGAAATTTCCTCCACAAAGAATCTGGGATAGAGAAGCAAAAAAGATGCAGCAATCCTTGAAAATTATAATAGGTCCTTTATTGGAATAGAATACTCCAGTTGGCATTTGCACATGTTAATCTAATTTCGATAAATTATAGGGGTGATACGGTAATAGAATTTACAATGTTTATTGATCATTAATTTCCTTATTATTTTCCACTTTTATTACACAATCTTACTAATGGTCTGCTTTTAATATTTTAAACAATGTCTGATTAACAAACCATTCTAATATATTCATGTGAATCAGGTTGGATTTATTAAAATCTAATATTTTGGATTTGATCTGACCCCAAATATAATAGGATTCTTTATTGCTTTTTCAGATCAGTTTTAAACCTGCTTCAGAGGCTCTGAGTGATAAAAGGAAATTCCCCTTTTTCCACCATATTCTCCCCAAAGAAGGATTCCAGTACCCAGCAATTGTCCCCCTGCTCCTCCATTTCAGATGGACCCTGATTGGCCTCTTTGCTTCAGACACAGAAAATGGAGAGAATTTCATGAGGATTTTTCCTCCTGTGCTTGTCAGGAGTGGAATTTGTGTGGTTCTATCACAACTGTTCTCAACAACTGGATACACAACAGTCCTCAGGGATTCCCTCTCTAACTGGAGACAAGTCAACGTCTTTGTTCACTTCATGGAACTTGAGTCCATTTGGGAGAGAATTCTTCCTTTCCATTTAACATTTATGCGTCTCCCAGGATCCATTGAAGGGAAAGTCTGGATCCTCACAAGTTTTACAGGGTATGAAATGAACAAGCGTAGACTTCTCAAATACATCCATAGTATTTGTAACTTTGGCTATCTGACCAAAAAAAGGCCAAAGGATTCTTCCTTTGAACCCCATTTCTTTGTGGAAGAAAAGTTTCAAGATTATTATTTCCACTGTTCTCTTTCAAAGAACGTCTTTTCTGTCAAAGGCCGCAGAAGATGCACCCAGAAAGCCCCACTGGAGACCCAGTGGAAATGGAACAGAAGAAGCTTCAGAAATCACTATGAATATTACAGTCTCATGAAGACTCTGTCCCAGGCCTTGAATGCCGCTTATTCCTCTAGATGGAGGAAGGGAAGGAAGGGGGAAGAAAAGATTTTGGGGTCTCCAAGGCTGCAGCCGTGGCAGGTATGGGGGTCCCCAAATGGACCCATTAATCTGAGATCCTTTGGAGGAGGAATCCAGAGGAGAAGGAGGGGAACCAACTCAACAGATCTGGCCAATTCAGTTACTCAGGGAATAATGGTTCCAAAGAGTAAATACCATGGCATTTTGTTTTTGTTTTTTGTTTTCCCTTTAAATTAATTTTTATTCAACATTTATATCTTTCACATCCTTGTTACATTTTTACAGCTTTCTGATACCGGCATCTGTAATAATATCTATAGATATTCTTGGTAATTATTTTTGTTTTGTTTTTATTTATTTTCCGGCCTGCTACTATTCCCAATTTCTCTATTTCTAGTAGGAGTTTTTCTCCTGTTTCCAAAGGGTCCTCTAATACAAATGCCATGTCATCTGCAAAGGCCCCTGTTTTGTATTCTTCTCTTTTAACTTTTAACCCTTTTATTTCCTTATTTCCCCTTACCTGTGCCAATAATATTTCCCATGAAAGGACGAATAAGAGGGGGGACAATGAACAGCCTTGTCTAAGCCCTTTGTTTATCTCAACTTTTTCTGTAAGATCTCCACTGACTCTAATTTTTCTGTTTGCTTAGAATAAATTGTCTTCATCATTTCTATACATTTTTCCCCAAATTTCATCCCGATTAATTCATTAATTAAAAACCGCCAATTCAAGTTGTTGAACGTCTTTTGTGCATCTATCATTATTACTGCCAATTGTTTTTTCTGGATGAGCCTCATAGTATTCTAGAATATTCGTGATAATCCTTGTATTGTTCTTAATTTCTCATTTGGGTAAGAACCCGTTTTGATCCCAATGAATTATTTTATTTAATATCTTTTTTAGTTTTTCTGCTATTGTTTCCAGGATTTTATAGTCGGCATTTAACAGTGAGATTGGCCTATAGTTTTGAATGAATTGATTGTCTGTACTTTCCTTTGGAATTAATGCTATAAATGCCTCCATCCATGAATTTGGCATTTTGGCTTTCTCTAATATCTTGTTATATATATCCAACATAATTTCTTCCAAAACTTCCTGAAACTTTTTACATACTTCCACCGGAATTCCATCTGTCCCTGGTGTTTTGTTATTTTTCTGTTTTTTAATTGCTTCTCTTAACTCTGTTAATGTAAGTTCCCCATTCAACATTTCCCTATCTTCATCTGTTATACTTGGCAAGTTCCTCTCCTGTAGGTAATTTATAATATTTTCTTCTTTAATGTTTCCTTGACTATACAGTATTTGAAAATAATTTTGAATAATATCCCCCCCCCCCTCAATTCTATGGAGCAAATTTCTTTGCTCGCCTCGTAAATATTATACCAATTTTTTAGCTTTTTCTTTTTCAATTTGTGGGCAAGCCAACTCCCTGGTTTATTTGCTAATTCAAAATAGTTTTGTTTTGCCAGTTTTATATTCCTTATCATTTCTTCCTGTTCTAATATATTAATCTTATGTTTCATTAACTCCATTTCCTTTCTGACTTCCCTGTTTTGGGGATCTTTCTGAAGTGATAATTCTAATTTTTTCAGCTTCTCCAATGTTGACATTCGTTGTTCCTTCTTCTCTTTGTTTCTCCTCACTATATACACAACAGTTCTCCCCCTTATTCATCACCTTCAAGATTCATAGGAAACATTAAAAAGGGTTAAAAACTATTCCAGTATCATTTTGAAGACAGTTTTTATCCATTTATTATCCAGCCCCCAGATTTCTAATCACATCACACAATTGTATGTGAGTCCTTTACTGAAATCCAGTGATATCACCAGAGTTCCCATAATCTATTTAGGAAGTGCAATGATGTGTGAGAATGACTTCTGGGATGAGGGGAAGAGAGGCTGCCTAGGGAAGGATCAGCGAAGAGGGGAGAATCCTGCAGCTGCATAATAGGAGAGAAAGAAACTCAGAAAGGATCCTGGCTAACTTTCCAGGCTGAGAAAAGAGTTGGTGGGAGATTTGTTCTTTCAGATTTGCAAAATTTTGTTAATGTTGCATTACAATCAAGTAGAATTAGCACATCTGGAGGTGTTTTCCATCAGGATGACTAGGGAGAAGATTAGCCTGATAACTTTCTTCTTGATCAACCCATGCTTTCTGGGAATCAACCTCTTGTTTTCAAAGAGTTAATGAATCGTCTTTTTTTTCTGTTCATTTTATTTTCATCGGCTCTAGAATGTTCCCTATATTTGACCAATTGTATCAATTATATACTTTTTCTATAGTTTGTCAGTAAATGATTGACAATTTTTTCTCAAACTTTCTTGTTCACTTATGAAGATGATGGCAGTATTTGTATCCTAATTAAGCATATTTGGAGATGAGACAATTGTAGAAGAAAGATTCAATGTGGGATAAGAAACAAAGTTCTCTGTTTTTCAAGTTCCTGGATGTTCCCATTCTAGTTTCATCCCTTTCTGGAGAAGAATGAATTTTGGAATATTTCCCACTTTAAACTGTACTTGGACCAAAATGGAGAGATAATGGCAGATTTGGCCATTCAGGCCTTCTTGGTTCTCCCCAAGGAGGATATCAAGAGAGAGACTCTGGCGTATTTTGAAAAACAAAGACTTAATATCAACCAAGATGCTCTTTCACGGCTAAAGTCGCTCAATAAGGTGAGAGAAATGTTGGTGTCTTTTCTCTTTTTTTCAAAAGTCCCATTTCAGGTTGGCACAGCCTAGAGACTCCAGGGTGGTTGGCCTCCCATGCCAGGTGGTGTCATCTCATGGAAGTTCTTCAACAGATGGGACCTAAGTGGAGTGGCTTTGCCATGTTTTATGGAAACCTTTCAAGATCTTACTGGTCAGAGGTTTCTTTCTTCATCACAGTTTAATTTCATATTAAAAAACCTAATGGAGTAAAATTTCCTAAACTTTGACAGTAAATTTTATTATTAGTTTTAATAAGAATATATCATCATATTTAAATGTTTTTTTCAATTCCATCCCTTTAGACTACATTAAATAGAAACCTACTTTATTGTAATGTTAAATTTTGAAAGCAAAAGGGAGGAACTAAAGGAAGAATCTGCCAGTTGATTTACCTCCTGCATCTGTTTAGAAGTAGTCAGAGATTTCATATTTACCTCAGTGAAGACCAGAGGCTCCTTGTCTCCATCCATTTCTCCCTCCATTTTCCATGGACAGAGAGTCCTAACACCTTTTCTTTGGCATTCCTTTTCTTCTGCTCAGTCCCTGCCTCAGTCCAAATGTGTGGAAAGTTGTCATCCTGGATTTGTCAAGAGGGCTCAAGAAGGAGAGCCAGTTTGCTGCTACGACTGCGTTCCTTGTCCGGAGGGGACCTTCTCCACTCAGGAAGGTGGGTCACACGGAGGAAAATGGGAGGCTTTGTGGAACTGGATCCATCCAGAACCTTTTCATGAAAGTGCAAGTTAAAAGACAGATCGAAGCTCACCTGGTTTTTTATTTTTAACCTGCACAATTTCTTATCTAAACAGAAGTAAATCAAAAATACTTTAAGGGAGGGGCTGGGAAGAGATGGGAGGAGGAGGTGGCAGACTGGGAAAGCTTTACTAACAGCAGAGGAAACATCTTTTCTTCTTTTTAGTTTGGATATGTGCTGCTAAATTTACCTTTCTAGGAACATCTGAGATCTTTGAAACTAGATGAATTGTTTCAGGTCCACCTTCTGAAAGACCTTGCAAGGGCGGGCTGAGGATTTTGCACAGTATCTGCACGATAAAGTCGCTCAGATTCAGGAAGGCTTGGACTCTGACTGGGTAGATTCCGGCGAGGTGACTGAGGCTGGTCTTGAGAACATTATCTGGGATGAGTTCGATCCTGTGACTTCCGAGGATGTGGACAGGACTTTGAGGAGTCTAAACGCAACCACATGTTTATTGGACCCGTGTCCTTCCTGGCTGGTACTGGCCACTCGGGAAGTTACACGAGGCTGGCTCCAGGGGATTATAAATGCTTCTTTGAGTGAGGGTTTCTTGCCTGCCGCCTTGAAAGAGGCGGTGGTTAGGCCCCTCCTCAAGAAGCCTTCTCTGGACCCGGCTGTTTTGGCAAATTTTCGTCCTGTCTCCAACCTTCGCTTTATTGCGAAGGTTGTTGAGAGTGTGGTTGCGCGCCAGCTCCCACAGTACCTGGATGAAACCGTCTATCTAGATCCGTGCCAGTCCGGTTTCAGACCTGGGTACAGCACGGAGACGACATTGGTCACGTTGGTGGATGATCTCTGGAGGGCTCGGGACAGGGGTTGCTCCTCTGTCCTGGTCCTGTTAGATCTCTCAGCGGCTTTTGATACCATCGACCATGGTATCATGCTGCGTCGGTTGGGGGGGTCTGGGGGTGGGAGGCACCGTGCTACGGTGGTTCTCCTCCTATCTCTCCAGCCGATCACAGTCTGTGTTGGCAGGGGGGCAGAGGTCGACCTCGAGGCGCCTCGTTTGCGGGGTGCCACAAAGGTCGGTCCTCTCGCCTCTCCTGTTCAACATTTATGTGAAGCCGCTGGGTGAGATCATCCGTGGTTTTGGGGTGAGTTGCCAACTGTACGCTGATGACACTCAGCTGTACATCTCCACCCCTGACCACCCCAATGATGCCCTCGAAGTGATGTCCCAGTGCCTTGAAGCCGTGCGGGTCTGGATGGGGAGGAACAGGCTTCGTCTCAACCCTTCCAAGACCGAGTGGCTGTGGATGCCGGCATCCCGGTATAGCCAGCTGGTGCCATCGCTGGCTATTGGGGGTGAGTCATTGGCCCCCACAGAGGGGGCTCACAACTTGGGTGTCCTCCTGGATTCACGGCTGTCCTTGGAAGGGCATATGGCGGCCGTGGCCAGGGGGGCCTTTTATCAGGTTCGCCTGATGCGCCAGTTGCGCCCTTTCTGGATCGGGACTCCATGTGCACAGTCACTCATGCACTCGTCACGTCTTGCCTGGACTACTGTAACGCTCTCTACATGGGGCTCCCCTTGGGGTGCACCCGGAGGCTCCAACTGGTCCAGAATGCGGCCGCGTGGGTGATTATGTGAGCGACAGGGCGCACCTATGTAACACCTCTCCTGTGTTAGCTGCACTGGCTCCCGGTGGTCTTCCGGGTGCAATTCAGGGTGTTGGTCACCATCTTTAAAGCGCTCCATGGCTTAGAACCCGGATACTTACAAGATCGCCTTCTGCCACCGATGGCCTCCCACCAGTCAATACGCTCCCACAGAGAGGGACTCGTCAGGGTGCCATTGGTCAAACAATGTCGGCTGGTGGCCCCCAGGGGGAGAGCCTTCTCTGTGGGGGCACCCACCCTATGGAACGAGCTGCCTCCAGAAATTCATTTGATCCCGGACCTCCGCACTTTCCGAAAGGCCCTTAAGACCTATTTATTCCAACAAGCCGGCCTTGCTTGATCGATTTTAATGGGGCTTTAACAAAAAAAATTTTGATTGATTTCTGGGGTTTTAAATTGGGTATTTTAATGGGGTTGAGACTTTTATTTGGAACGCCAATGATTTAATTCAATTTTAAAAATTCTTTTAATGTTTGTATTATATGTGTTTTAAATTTGGTTGTTCACCGCCCTTGAGTCCCCCTCCCGGGGAGAAGGGCGGTATATAAATTGAAATAAATAAATAAATAAATAAATAAACTGTTGATTGGCCTCCCTGGAGGATCACTGAGAAGGTGTCACTGGGCCATAATCTGGTGCCCTGGATAGTTATGGGGGAACTCATTACACAAATTGTCTGCTATATAGATCAATCAATCAATTAAGCAATCAGAATAGTGTAGAAGGAACTTTGGATATCTTCTAGTCCAGCCCCCTATTCAAGCAGGAGACCCCATACCATTTCAGACAAGTGACTGTCCAGTCTCTTCTTAAAAACCTTCAATGTTGAAGCACCCACAACTTCTGGAGGCCAACTGTTCCACTGGCTAATTCCTCTCACTGATAGGAAATTTCTCCTTCATTCCAGGTTGCTTCCAGATGTTACAAGATACTGTAGGTATCCTCCAAGTCCAGGATATTAACTGCCATGGGGCAGGACTCAAGATGTTTGCCTAAAAAGATTATATGATTCAATATTAACCTCTAATAATATAGATTCCTATGAAGATTCTACACATTACACAGGAAATAATTAACATCCTAGGACTTCCCTCAACTTCGTATAACTAGCTACATATTTTAAGAACAAAAATATCCTTCTTATGCTCTTTTTAATGAAATAGTTAAGAAATACTTCTTGGAAAATGTCTGTGGTATCAGCCATTATCCAAAGAAGGTTTTTCTTGCAAGAGAAAAGGACAGAATATTAAAGATATATTGCTTTTTTGCTTTCTCAGATGCGGAAAAATGCACCAAATGTCCAGATGATAAATACCCAAATGAGGACAGAGTCCAATGTATCCCCAAAGTCATAACCTTCCTGTCTTATGAAGAACTTCTGGGCATCATCCTGGTCTCTTTTGTCCTACTCTTCTTCCTAACCACAGGCCTTATTCTAATCATCTTTATTAAATACCGAGAAACTCCCCTTGTCAAAGCCAACAACCGGGACCTCTCCTACATCCTCCTGGTCTCCCTCCTGCTTTGCTTCTTGTCTCCTTCTCTCTTCATTGGTCAGCCAAGGAAAGCCACCTACCTTCTCCGACAAACAGTTTTCAGCATCATCTTCTCAGTTGCCGTTTCTTCTCTCTTGGCCAAAACCATCATGGTGGTGCTGGCTTTCCTGGCCACAAAACCAGGAAACCGAGTGAAGAGATGGTTGGGGAAGAGCTTGGCCAACTCCATCATCCTCTCTTCTTCTGCTGTGCAAGTTATTATCTGCTCAACCTGGCTGGGAGTTTCTCCCCCCTTCCCTGACTCTGACCTCCACTCCCAGCCTGGAGAGATCATCCTGCAATGCAACGAAGGGGCCGTTGTCATGTTCTACGTCACCCTCAGCTACATGGCCTTCCTGGCTGCCATCTGTTTCACGGTGGCTTTCCTGGCCAGGAATCTGCCTGGGGCCTTCAACGAAGCCAAGCTGATCACTTTCAGCATGCTGGTCTTCTGCAGTGTCTGGGTGACTTTTGTGCCCACCTACCTGAGCACCAAAGGGAAATCCATGGTGGCTGTGCAGGTCTTCTCCATCCTGGCCTCCAGTGCTGGTCTGCTGGTCTGCATCTTCATCCCCAAGTGCTACATTATCCTTCTGAGGCCAGACCTGAACACAAAGGAGCAGCTCACAGCCAGAACAAATGTAAAAACATGAGATCTAACACCATTGTGATATTGGAAGAATTGTTAATTTTTTTTTTTTGAAAGAAGATATTCTTTCCATTTAGATAGTATGCAGGAGTCAAAGAAAATCATATATATATATATATATGTTTCAAATTTGGAAATTATTGAATTCTTCACTAAGGAGGAGCCAGAAGAAATGTGTAAATGTGAGACTTGAGGAATTTCAACTTTTACATTTTCCACAGTCCAAACATAAATAATGATCCAAGATGTTCTGCATGCATGAGTGGGCCAACTATTTTTCTTGAAATAAATAAAGGGTGTGTGGAAGTTTGTGAGGAGACAAATTTCTTGGAGAAATAGGAGCATGTTGGCAAGACAGAAATACAGAAGGAATGTATGGAGCAACGTTGATGCCCTCATTTCTCAGTACATTTCACTCAAACTGCTGTGGCAACTGAGACGTTTCTTTTTGTTTACACAATAACTCTTTCTTGAGGGTAGCAACAATACAAGGCTGGGAAGGTAACTTGAGTCTCGCTAATTCTGAATATTCATGCTCACATCATCTATTAAATGAAATATGCATATGTATGATTATCATTTACTCCTCCTTGCCTGGAATGTATAAATATGAGTGCATCCTTCTGTCTGTAAAAATTTCCTCTCACTATTTTATGGGGGGAAATTCCTCCAATGGACGCTAAATAAATAATAACTGCAGTGAGCCTGGATTATTGGAGTTTTTGGGTCCTGTGTTTCTTTCCGCAGAAACTGGTGTCAGGAGTGGGATTCACAATCTTTAATCTGCCACCAGGGACAACAGATGGGGCAGCCCTATAGGCAGTGGTGGGATTCTGCCGGTTCTGGGCGGTTTAGCCGAACCATTTGTTAAATTGCTGGCTCGCCCCGCCCCACCCCTTGCCCCGCCCCTCCTCACCACTGTTTATTGGCCTCGCTGGCAGTGTTGCAAAGCTTCCCTTAGTGACACACCGAGTTTGGGAGAACGATCAGTGGAAATTTGGCACATTTTTCCAAACCATTAGTGACCTTTGGCTGGCCATGCCCCCGAACCGGTTCCCCAATGCTCACCTCGCCCGCCTGATGCTTGCCCGCCCCGCCCAGCCACTGCTTGCAGCCTCTGCCCCCATCCTTCTGCACACCCCTGCTGGCAAAGGGGAGGCCGAGGGCCCGGGTGGCCGGGGGAGGGAGAGCTGGTGGAGGGGTGATACCAGCAACAGGTGGCGGACTGATGCACGGAGGGAGGGAGGGGAGCGCGCGGGAGATCCTAGCTGCAGTTTATTCGTGAGCAACATTGACTGGGAGAGGCCGGGAGAAAGGCCAATGGCACTCACGAGTAAATTGAGGCTCCTAAGCAGGGGGGTCGAGCCTCCCCGCCCACAACATCTTCACATCTGGCAGCCACTTCCTTTGCCTCCCGTCCCGAGCTCTTCCCGCTGCTGCTCAGCCTCCTTCATGCACGGAGGCGACGGGTTCTTTCTCTGCCTGCGAGCTGCTGGCTGCTTCTAATCTGCAGTTGACTTGTGAGCAACTTTACTCCTGAGCATGGTGCTGACGAGTAAACTGCAGATGACAGGAAGGCGGCAGACGGCTGGCTTCCTCGCTCTGCTTCTCGCCTGGCAGAGTGTAGACTGGCAGCTCCCGGTCGTCTCTCAACTGTTGAGTGCAGGGAAAACCTTGCAAAGGAAAGGAAACTCCTCCTGAGTGGGAGAAGTGAATTGCCTCACACTCCCTGCACTCAATGGCTGAGAGAGGACCCAGAGCTGCCACTCTCCGGTAAAATGCGCCTCTCGCAGTGGGGTGCCATTTGGGGGGCAGGTGGGGCAGGGGATGGAGGGGCTCTGCTTTGCTCCCCTCTCCCTGCCGGTCAGTGGCGTTGCAGGCAGCCGCTGCGCTGGGACTGATCGGGGCAGCAGCAGCCCTCTCCTGTCTCTCTCCAGCTGGGTGGGGGAAAAAGGAGGGGGGCTTCACACAGAAAAGAGAATTCCCTTCTTTGGCACCGGAGCCAAAGCCAGAAGAAAGTGGTGGGGAGAAAAAGAGGGAGGGCAGGAACAGGGGAAGGGCCATTTTTTCATTGTTTTAACTCCGTAGCAACATCCTTCCCAGCTTCGGCTTTCTCTGCTCAGCAGCAGAGCTTCCTTTTTTTTTCTTTAAGGTCCGTCCCCTTCTTCCCGGGAGAGAGAAGAGGGGGGCAGGGAGAGAAAGAGAAGGCAGTGGGGGAGGGTGGGGGGTGGGAGCGGGGGTCTTCTGAGTCCTGGCTGGATGCTGCTTCCTTGGGTCCCCTCAATGTTTCAGTCCCAGAAAGTGGCTGAAAAATGCCTCCTGTTTCCATTTTCTGTCCTTGCCTCCTTCCTCTTTTTATTTGGGTTTCCCTCCCCCCCCCCCTCAAAGGAGTTTCAAGCCAAAGAAGGGGGGGGGGTCTTAATGTCTGGTTAAAATGGGGAGTTCTTCCATTTAAAGAAGAAAAGCAGAGCTCAGAGTGTTGAGATGATTTTTTGCTCCTATATTCTGTTGTTTAGATATAAATTCTGTTAATGTAGAAATTTTACTTACAGCCTATTTAACAAGGGAGCTAGCTGTCTGCCTGCAATCATGTGTATCTCTTAGGAGTAATTCCCCCTGAAAGAGAGGAGCCTTACGGCCAAGGAAACATGCATAGGCTTTACCTTGAGAGAGAGGGTATCCATTAGTATGAGGTGTATTAGAGAGAGAAATGAGAACTTCTGTAACAACAGATACTTTGTGCCAAGACCAGGTGTGTGTGTGTGAGTGAGAGAGAGAGAGAGAGAGACAGAACGAGACAGACAGACAGAAAGGAAGAGGGAAGGAAAGAGAGATAGAAGGGAAAGAAAGAGGAAGGAAAAGAGAGAGAGAAAAAAACCCTGCTAATTATTTTTAATTGTTCCATTATTTTTCATGTATTAATATTTTACGTTGTCCCTACACCTAGAGTGATTTTACTGTCTTCCTTTTGCCCAGGGCTACCACATATTTTTCAGGGATTTACATGCATTCAATGACTCTAGTCCAGAGCATAAATATGTGTGTGTTTATTTGTACATCAGGTTGCATAAGTCCATCTTAATATGCTACTCCTGGTATGTGATGCTTTGTATACATACAGAGAAAGAAGCACTCTTGGGATCTTTGACTTTTAGGCTGGCTGTCAAACATCATCCATCATACTAATGACTCTTTTGAACAATAGGCAGGTTGTATTACACGAATGGCTATTTTATACGTGAAATTATGACTGAAATATTTCTGCACCTCTATTGGTTCTCACTGTCAGGAAGTTTCTTTGTACTAATTATACAACAAACAAAGAATGCTTATTTTCTGAAATCATGTGCCTTCCAGTTTTTTTCCCCTTCTGGGCTCAATGTGGGTTTAAAATGAGCACAGGACCACAACCAAGTAAACGTATATAGTAACCGTATTAACAATCATTAGGTGGAGCAGCCATTTTAGACTATTTACGTTGGGTATTAGGGAAGTGCCCAACAGGCTCCATGGACAATGCACAGCTGACTCGGTAGCTCTTCAATCAACCTCCGGAATTTAAAATGTTAGATAGGCACTAGTCTAACGAAAGATTCCATGATCAGTCCAGTGTGATATTGCAATCTCACATGTGTCAGTTCTACAACAACAGAACTATTCACAACCGATATTTATTCCAAGCAAGTCCCATTGACTCTATGGGAAGGTGCCTCTTCCCAGGGAATTAAGAAATGAGTGGGTGCTTAGTGTAAGGATCGCCTCTCCTTCCAACCGAAGAAAGAAAGAAAGAAAACTATTTTCTGGGGAGAAATTCCTCCAATGGACATGAATAAATCACAACTGCAGTGAGCCTGGATTATTGGTTTTTTGGCTTCTGTGTTTGATTCCACAGAAACTGGTGTCAGAAGTAGGATTCCCATCTGCCACCAGGGACAACAGGTGGGGCAGCCCTATAGGGTGAGTGTTGGGAGATTGAGCCCATAACCCTTCCCACTGCCACATACAGGCAGCATTCAGGAGTGTGTGGGAGGCCACAGCCTGTGTCTAACTGTCAATCATTGCTGGGGGGGGGGGCGTTGTGGGTTTTTTCTGGTCCCTTCCTGTAAGGATCGCCTCTCCTTCCAACCTAAGAAAGTACGAACTCTTGAAACGTAGTTGTTCAACAGGATTCTTTTATTAAGCCAAAGTGAAAGCCATCCAGCTAAAGCACAATCTGAAACCCTTAGGCAAAGCAGTAGGATTAAGGTGGTAGAGACCCCTCCCTTTTGGTCAGAATGCAGATTTTGGCCAATCCACAAGTGTGAAGGTATTTTCTTTACTATTTCTTTTGAGACCCGGAACAACCATGCATTCCCACCCGTACCCTTTAAAGTGAGACAACCCACATGGCTGTCATATAAATTCCGGCAGGCAAAGTTCCCTTCCCAGGCCCCTTGGCACCAGGATATAGGTTGTAAAATATCTGATGACACAGGCTGGGCTCCCCCTTCTCCACTTGAATGGCAGTATCACATTTTTGGGGGATCTGACATGCTACCCTCCTTAAAAAGCAAAAGGGTCCACCTGTAAAAAACAAATATACACAAGATTTCAAGATTTCATGATAGCACATCAACAAGGTTTGTCTAGGTGTTGGGAGTGAAATTTTCTCAGCAAGATTGGAGCCCTAACATGGTGTTCAGCGACCCACTCATTGTGTGCTGATGGTAAATGTTTCCAAGCAACTAAGTATTGGACTTTCCCTCGGTGTATCCTAGAGTCAAGGATTTCCTTGATTTCAAAGTGTTGTTCCCCTTCAATCATGATGGGCACAGGTGGTGTAGATGCAGGTGGTCTGAGGGATGAGATTACTTCTCGTTTGAGTAAACTGATATGGGATACTGGGTGGATCTGCCTGAGTGTCTTTGGAAGGAGCAGTTCCACTGCTACTGGATTGATGATTCTAGTGATGGGGAAAGGTCCAATGAACTTCGGCCCTAGTTTCTTTGAAGGTTGTAATGATTTCAAGAATTTTGTAGATAAATATGCTCTGTCTCCAATATGAAAAGGTTTGGGTTCCAACCTTTTCTTGTCAGCTTGAATCTTAAAAGCTTCTCTAGCTTCCTGTAAGGCTAATCTAACCACTGGCCACGTGTTTTGCAAATTATCCATCCACTCCTTAAGTGAGGGGATGGTGGGTTCTTCTGTGGGCAGTTCAGGCATGGGACTGAAATCCTGGCCGGTTGCTACTCTAAAAGGGGTAAAACCAGTGCTTGAATGGACAGCATTATTAAACGCGACTTCAGCAAAAGGCAAAAGTTCAGTCCAGTTATCCTGTTGGAAATTAATGAAACATCTTAAATATTGTTCTAGCACCGAGTTCAAAATTTCAGAATTTCCATTAGTACAAGGATGAAAGGATGTGCTCAACCCCTGGCCGGAACCAAGTAAACCCAAAAACGCCCTCCAAAAGTTGGAGGTGAATTGAGCCCCTCTGTCGGAGATGATCCTTTGTGGAGCACCATGAAGTCGATAAATGCGTATTAGGAATAATTTGGCTAAACTTTTAGCAGTTGGGTTCTTTTGGCAGGGTATAAAATGTGCCTGTTTTGAAAACAGGTCTGTCACAACCCAAATAACAGTATTTCCCTCACTGTTTGGCAATTCCACAATGAAATCCATAGCGATCTCTCTCCAAGGTGCTGAAGGTTCAGCTACCTTCTGCAATAGACCTGGGGATTTCCCCTGACGTCTTTTTGCTGCTGCACAAATGGGGGAGGTAGCTACAAAGCTTTCTATGTCCTTTCTAGTGATGGCCACCAAAATTGTCTTTTAATCAGGTGTAAAGTTTTCACCAACCCAAAATGTCCAGCTAATTTGGAGTCATGGCACCATTCCATCAAGCATAGTCTTTGGCTGGCAGGGACATACAAGCCAAGTCGTCTTTCATCAGACAGCTGGATTTGTTGATCAAAAACCATTCATCAGTGGCCAATGCTTGTTTAAAAGTTTGGGTGGTGTCATTGTCCATCAATGTTTCTCCTTTAGCCTGGGATCTGGTGACCACTTTAGCGGCTAGTTGATTGTTTTGTACTATAGGTTTGGCTTTGCACTATTGTATTGCGGTTTCCTGGATAGCGCATCTGTCACAAAGTCCCCCCCCCAGGAGGTATTTTAGAGTAAAACCAAATCATTTAAAGTACTGAGCCCATCGTACTTGTTTTGGGGAGAGTTTCCTTGGGGTCTTTAGGGCTTCTAGATTCTTGTGATCCATCCAGACTTCAAAAGGGGTTTTACTGCCTTCTAGGAAATGCCACCAGGTCAACAAAGACCAACAAACTGCATAAGCCTCTTTCTCCCAAATGGTCCACCTTTGCTCAGTCTCATTCAACTCTTTGGGTGTGTAAGCGCAGGGTTGTAGTTGGCCTTGCTCATTCTTCTGAAATAATACCGCTCCTATTGCCACATCGCTGGCATCTGCTTGTATGACAAATGGTTTCTCCGTGTCTGGGTGTTTCAGAATTGGTCCTGCCGAGAACAGGCATTTAAGTTTTTCAAATGCCGCCTGGCACTCCATAGTCCAGTTCAATGGTTGCTTTGGTTTAGGGTTGTCCTCCCCCTTTGTTGTTAAGAGCTTGGTGATGGGGAGGGCAATCTGAGCGAACGCAGGGATAAACTGGCGGTAAAAGTTGGCAAACCCCAAGAAGCTTTGTAACTGTTTACGTGTGCGTGGAGGGTCCCAATCAAGTACAGCCTGCACTTTCAGAGGATCCATCTCCACCCCCTGGTGGGAAATGCGGTATCCCAAATAGTCAATCTTCTCTTGGTGGAATTCACATTTGGAAAGTTTGGCATAAAGTTTGGCAGCACGGAGTTTGTTTAAAACTGCTCGACTAGTTTCACGTATTCTGCTTTGGTCTCGGTATAGATTAAAATGTCATCCAAATAGACCAGAATTCCCTTATATAAATGCTGATGCAGCACTTCATTTATTAACTGCATAAACACTGCAGGAGCTCCTTGCAACCCAAAGGGGAGCACCTTGAATTGGTAGCAGCTGAGGGGGGGGGGTTAAATGCTGTTTTCCACTCATCCCCTTCCTTAATTCTGACACGGTAGTAAGCCTCCCTTTGTGGTTTGAGGGGCTCTTGCTTCCATTGCGGTGAGGATTTCTTCCATGCTCGCCCCGCTCGACTGGTTTCTGGCCATATCGATCTCAGCTTCTTCAGCAGTGACATACCATTCATGTAGGTCATTTGGTGCCCCTCGGGCCACGCAGGCATTGTATAGATCATCACTCAGCCCATCCTTGAAACAGCTCACCAAAATATCTTCCAGCCAGTGCACACGGCACGTGAGGTCCCGGAATTCTTCAGTGTACTCTGCTACTGGCCGTCGCCCCTGCTTCACCACCTTAATGCAGTCGTGTGCTTTGTGGTCTGCCAGTAGATCCTCAAATTGACGTTGTAGGGCCATCATGAAGCAGTCAAAATCTGGCAGTTCTGGTGCATTAGTGTTATGCAGGGTCACCATCCACCTGGCTGCGGCTTCCTCTAGGGCTAGGGTCACCAGTCGCACTCGGGAGCCTTGGGTTTGGAAATCACGCCCATACTCTTGCATGTAGGTTAGCACATGTGCCACAAAGAACCCTAATTGTTGCAGATTCCCATCAAACTTCACCCCAAAGAGTTTCTCTTTCCAGTTGAGGAGCCCGGGGTTGGTTGGGAGTGGGTACCGGTGTGCATGCAGCCTGAGGGGGACGGTTTTCTGGGTCTTCTCCCCCTGCTGCTGTGCCCTCTGCTTGATAGGCAGGCTCCAGAGGGAGGGTGCCTCCCATGGCATCATCCGCGACTGCTGCCCTTTCAGTGCCCTTTGGTTGTTGTCCTGGCTCCCTTCGGATGTTGAGATTTTCCAAAGTTTCCATCACCAGTTGGGTTATATGCCTCTTCAGACAACCCTCCCCCAGGGGTGCTTCGGTCAATCCCCCCTGGTCAGCAAGGGCTTCTAGTTCCAGTTTCCACCCTGGTTTTCGGTTGCCATGGTTGAGGGTGACTCCTCTGGTTCTCTCATCCCAGCCATCTTTCTTCCTGATGCCAATCGACCAGCGGGGCTTTTCCGGATTCCCCAGGGTTACCTCATCCTCTCTGATGGGGTGCAGAAGGCAGGCATCTGACTGGGTGGTGGTTACTGTCTCTCCCGAGCAATCGGCTTTGCCCAGCTCTCTGCTTCATTCAGACATGGTTTGCAGGGTCCCCTCAGTAGAGCGAAGATTGCTTCTCTGGGTTGACCATTTTGCAGATTGTGCTTTCTGTAAGGATCGCCTCTCCTTCCAACCTAAGAAAGTACGAACTCTTGAAACGTACTTGTTCAAAAGGATTCTTTTATTAAGCAGAAGTGAAAGCCATCCATCTAAAGCACAATCTGAAACCCTTAGGCAAAGCAGTAGGATTAAGGTGGTAGAGACCCCTCCCTTTAAGTCAGAATGCAGATTTTAGCCAATACACAAGTGTGAAGATGTTTTCTTTACTATTTCCTTTGAGAACCTGAACAAACATGCATCCCCACTGTTATCCTTTAAAGTGAGACAACCCACATGGCTATCATAAAAATTCCTGCAGGTAAAGGGAATCTCAGGCCTCCTTGGCCAGGATATAGGTTGTAAAATATCTGATGACACAGACAATGCTAGTAAATCGAATCCAAATCTCCCCTTCCTCCACTTGAATGGCAGTATCACTTTTAGGGATCTGACCCCCAACAAAAGGGGAGTTTTGGCCCACCTACTCAGGTCTCCTGCCATTGTCCTCCCTCCCCCAAGTCAGGCGGAACCTCCCCTTCACCAGATGTGGCTGCCCAGAGTTAGGGGAGGGAACAGGGGCCCAGCTCTTTCAGCACTCCCCCCCTCAACTCCCCAAGGAACGGAAGGCGGATGAGCGCAGGGGCCTCAGTGCAATGGCCGCAGAAAAAGGCTGAGGCAGAAAGGGGTCTTGGCAGTCCTGGGGGAGGGGGGCGGTTGGCCCTCAGCTGCCTCTCCAGGGCCTCTCCGCAGGCAGCTGCCAGCAGAAGGAGCACCGCCCTCAAAGTGCTGGCCAGGACAAAGACTGGGAAAGGGATGAATGGGGAAGGGGAGTCGGGGGGGTCCTTTCAGATCCTGGGGGGAGGGGGGAGAATTTAGGGAGCAGAAATCTGCAGCTGATGAGAAGCTCTTGGAGCCTCACCTGGATTCAGGCAAGGAAAGGGAGGAGGTTGAGACCTTCTCCCCTCAAGAGGAGCTTCCCTTCCCTCCCACCCTCCCCCCATCCAAGAGCCTCCAAATTTGCCTCACCCCAACTCCTGCTGCTGCTGCTCTTGGCCTCTCCTGCTCCCTCCGTGGAGCCTGGCGCCGTTTCTCCCCTGCCCTACGGCTGCAACCTTGGCCAGAGAGAAACCGGGCCCAGAATTCGGGGGTGGCCGGTCCACTCCTCCCAAGACCAGCTTCCCTGCCACCCCCTCCCCAGGACCTGCCCGCCTCACCCGCCTGCTTGGCAGTGTCTGTGGGTCTTCCAAGAGAGGCTCCCCCTTGCAGCTGCCTCGGGGTCTCACCTGGGCTTGGAGCCCCAGAGGCCACCCGGAGCTCCTCCTTCTGTCAGGGTTCCAACGGACACCCCCAACGAAATAAAGCCCTGAGGCCTGAGGTTCCTCAAAGTTGCAATTTATTAGAGATGTCATGTTGGCGCATCTGGAAAAACCCAAATCTGAAAGCTTCCAGGTTTCTCCACCCAGCTGACAGTTCACAGCCCTGTCCCACCCCCACAAGTTCATCACATTGTCCAATCAACTCTTCCCGTTCCACTGGATACAATCTTCAGGCAGTCTCCATCAGACGCAGGCAAAAGTCCTTGAAGACGGAATGTTGTTATGACTAACTTTCTACCCCTCCAACAACAACCCCTCCCAACCTCCCCAGCTACAGTTTGTGGCAGTTAAGAAGCAACAAAGAAAATAGTCTTCTAAAACTGACACCAAGTTAGTCTCTTCCCAGGAATGCCCCAGATCCCCTCCTCCTTCCTGGCCATCCTGGCCTTTCTCTGTGGGTCTGGGCTTTGCTTTCCCCCCTGAGTGCCCCATGCATGGAAAGAGGTGGCAGTGCAACATGGGATATGGTCTTCCCCATTTCCAGAATTAAATAGATGGAATAAGGAGGGGGATTTTGCAGATCTGCTTTCCTTCCCCACCACAAGGCTCCCCAGCTTCCTTCTCCCTAGAGCGGCTCCCCACTCAGCCGGGCAGAGTCCTGCCTGGCATCCCTGCAAGAGCCCCCTTGCCTAGCCTCTAAGTCTCTCATTTGGGACATAAACATCAACCAACATATATGCTGTACTTTCAATTTGACCTTTAATCATAATAAATCTACCATGCCCATCTTTTTTGTACTCTCCATAGTAAATCTAGTTCGTTTAGAAATCAGTATGGCCACCCCATTATTTTTTTTGAAGTCCCCAGTGACTTTTCATAATGGAGTGACCACTTCAAACAAACTTCATTTATTCCATCCTTATCCTGTGAGTTTCCTGCAAAAAAAAATGATGTCAGACCTTTCCTTGTTTAACAATTGTTTGATTCTCCTCCTGTTCACCACTGCCCCCAAAACCTTTGACATCGAGTGTTGTGATTCTTATAGTTTTATCCATATTCAGCACATACAAATTCTTCACGATCCCTTGTGCACTTTAACTTAAACCGACATATAAGAAAACACAAAACAAACTCAACTAAATAACCCTCATGGCCTATCCCCCTTCCCCACCCCCCACCCCCAAATCTCTCCAAACTCTTTTCCCCCACTAAATCCCGGTAGCCTAATGCTCCAGCCATTCCCTTAAAGGGGGGGAGGGGAGATGAAGCCTTCTAGTATTAATATGCTACCGATTTATCATCTCAGTCTTGTCAGTTTCACTTCCCACTTGCTGTGGCTCCTCTTCCTCCGCCATTGGCACTTTGAAGAGCAGCATCGTCCTGCAATTCCAGCCCCAGACTTTTAAGTAGCTCAGTGCCTTGCTCCAAAGAGGTAATCCTATATTGTTTCCCATCATACATCAACCTCATAAATACTGGGTATCCCCATGCGTACTTTATCTCCCTTCTCTTGAGCTCTTCGGTGATTGGCTTAATGCTGCGCCTCCACTTAATTGTTTGGTAACAAAGATTGTTGTAAACTTGAACTGTAGATCCTTGAAACTTTAACAAAGCTAACGACCTCAGCTTCATCATCAGCTGCTCTTTTTTATAATAATTAGAAAATTTTACCAAAACGAGCTCTGGGATGAGCTCTGAAAGCGCCCACTCTGTGGACGCGCTCAGTGTCCTCTTCTCCCGTGGCCAGGTGAGGGAGTATTTCTTTGAACCAATGTGGGATCAATTTCCTCATGTCCTCTCCTGTCATCTCTGGTAAATTTCGAATTCGTATTGATGGTCGTCTGCTTTGATCTTCCAGAGAAATCAGTCTTTTCTCATGCTCGTCAAACTCCAGAGAGCGCTTTTCCTCCATCTCCCTCATTTGTTTCCCTAGTTGGTCAGCTTCCACTCTAAGAAGCTTAATCTGATTATCATTATGACCAATATTTATAGCTAGTTGGTCCATACGCTTGTCTACGTTTTCTGCATAATCATCCACTCTTCTGAAAATCGCCTCTTTAGGGCTAGTCAGCATTTCTCAGAGTTCATCCACTGTTGCTGGCTGTGAGCCAGTTTTCGCCGCCATTATTGTTTCGCTCTCTGAGCTCTCTTGCTCCGATTCACCCAGAGATTGGGAGGAAGCAGAAGGTTTACTTGATTGATGCCCAGGATTTGAAGATTTATGCCATCGAAAAGACAAAAAGGTGTTAGCAAATATAAGTGGCAACGTATCCATCCTTCAAATCACACCACGGCACGATTAAAAAGACAATCTCTAGGGTGGTATTAGTACCTCTCTTGATCCTGATTATGTCCCTCTGTTAATGCAATTTAGGATTGTATTGGTTTTTTTGGCTGTCGCTACACACTCTTGACTCATATTTAATTGTTTGTCCACTAAGACTCCAGGATCCTCTCACAGTTCCTGCTATTATGCCTGGTTTCCTGCTTGAACAGGGGGTCAGACTAGAGGACCTCCAAGGTCCCTTCCAACCCTTTTATTTTGTTATAAATTCTGTTATAGGTACACATGTTCAGCCTGCTAAATTCCTATTGGAATACACAGATTTATACAGATAACATGATATTATCATACTTACACATTGGATTGTATAGACTTGGATTGTTTTGTCTTAATAATTATCTGATAATTTATAAAGCAAGTTCAAAAGTTATGGTCTTTGTGAAATGACATCATAGCCATAAAGGGTCAGCCATTAGAGCAAGTAACACCTTTCCTTACCTGGGGTTGTTTTCTCTGAGCCTGAATCTTGGCTCCCTCATCATCCAAGGAGCTCAGTCAGAGAAAGGGCAGGAGGGAAAGTGGTGCTGAAATGAAAACCTCACAGCTCTCCAGCTTCCTCAGCCCCAATTATTAAAGTATCTGAGGCCAGTTTTCCCCCATGTTCTCCATCAATCTGATGTTTGGGGCTCCAGAGAGAAACCACCAGCAGAACCAACCCAATCTCAGCCTCTGAGGAGGATCTTGGGGTGGGTAAAAGGACTCCAGCTGCTGCCCTCAGAGCTGATTTGGGTATTTACACAATTTCTGCTTTGTCTAAATTCAGAAAATATGGGCATTGGCATCAAATTTCATCTATGGAAACTGACAAGACTCTGAAAATTATGGCTGTTGGAACAGAGAAAACTTCAATGAAAGACCAAACTTGGATTATGCAACTGACAAATCTTATTAGGCTTTGAGGTCTGCCTGTTTCTTGTATAACTGGAGAAAGAAGTTAAAAAATTTCCTCCAGAAAGGATCTGGGATAGAGAAGCAAAAAAAAAGATGAAGCATTTCCTCGAAAATTATAATAGGCCCTTTATTGGAATAGAATACTCCAGTTGGCATTTGCACGTGTTAATCTAATTGTGGTAAATTGTAGGGGTGATACAATTTGTATATATGATTTGATATGATTTACATTTTCATTATTTTTTAATTTGCTTATTATTTTCCACTTTTATTATACAATCTTGCTAATAGCCTGTCTTTAATTTTTTAAACACTGTCTAATTAACAAATTATTCTAATACATTCATGAGAACTAGGTTGGATTTATTAAAATCTAATATTTTGGACTTCATCTGATCCAAAATATAACACAGCTTTCTTCATTGCTTTTTTAGATCAGTCTTAAAACTACTTCAGAGGCTCTGAGTGATAAAAGGAAATTCCCCTTTTTCCACCATATTCTCCCCAAAGAAGGATTCCAGTACCCAGCAATTGTCCAAGTGCTCCTCCATTTCAGATGGACCCTGATTGGCCTCTTTGCTTCAGACACAGAGAAGGGAGAGAATTTCATGAGGATTTTTCCTCCTGTGCTTGTCAGGAGTGGAATTTGTGTGGTTACATCACAACTGTTCTCAACAACTGGATACACAGCAGCCCTCAGGGATTCCCTCTCTAAGTGGAGACAAGTCAACGTCTTTGTTCACTACATAGAACTTGAGTCCATTTGGGGGAGAATCCTTCCTTTCCATTTAACATTTATGCGTCTCCCAGGACCCATTGAAGGGAAAGTCTGGATCCTCACAAGTTTCATAGGGTATAAAATAAACAAGCATAGAAAGCGTAGACTTCTCAAATACATCCATAGTATTTTGAACTTTAATTATCTGGCAAAAGAAAGGCCAATCGATTCTGCCTATGAACCCAATTTCTTTGTGGAAGAAAAGTTTCAAGATTATTATTTCCGCTGTTTACTTTCAAAGAACGTCTTTTCTGTCAAAGGCCGCAGAAGATGCACCCAGAAAGCCCCACTGGAGACCCAGGAGAAAAGGAACAGGATCCGGGCCCCAAATCACTATAAATGTTACAGTATCATTCAGACTCTGGCCCAGGCCTTGAATGCCGCTTATTCCTCCAGATCGAGGAGAAGAAGGGAGGGAGAAAAGATCTTGGGGTCTCCAAGGCTGCAGCCATGGCAGGTATGAGGTCCCGATATGGATCCATTAATCTTAGATCCTTTGGAGGAGGAATCCAGAGGAGAAGGAGGGGAACCATCTCAACAGATCTGGCCAATTCAATTACTCAGGGAATAATGGCTCCAAAGAGTAGATACCATGGCATTTTGATATTAAACTCTGCTCATTTGAAAATGCTGTGTTCTTTCTTAAATGAATTCCTGTATTTGTGGGTGTGTGATGAGCATGGTGGAATTTCCCCTTTGTTCCGTCCCCACTGCAGGTGGGTCTGTGTGCAGCTCAACAGGCAGCTAAACCCCCCTCTTCTCCTCCAGTGAAAGGGAGCCTGGGGGGGATCTGGGTGTTTCATTGGGAGAAAAGGGCACGGAGAAACTGAGGAAATGCAGAGAGTGAGAATCAAATATAAATAGGAGATAGGCAGCATTAACTATCAGCCAACAAAGAAGCAGCTGAAATCTCTCCAGCCATGCTCCGTGTGAGGGATGGAGGCCTCCGGAGGACCATGTGTCTCGGTCAAACCGGCTGCTTCCGTCTCCTCCAAAGGCTGAGAGAAAAGGGAGTCTGGCTTCAGACCATACAGTTAGGCTTATCTGCCCCCGGCCACTAGGTGGGGCTAGAGCAACAGCAGCACAATAGATACATGTTGTGGCATGACAACCTTTATAAATTTGGAGGAGACCCTGAGACCATCTAGCCCAACCCTTCCTTTCTGCAGGAATCCCAGTTAAAGCTTCTCTCACTGATGGCTGCTCAGTCTTTGCACTCAGATAATCCATGAAGAGGAGACAGAACTTCTCTGCTTTACTGGCTCAGCTCTAAAACAACAAATTCTCCTCTAGGCTTGGTGCCTGCAAGGGGGCCTGGTCCTTGAGTTGGGGTCTCCCCAAACCAGAGTGTTCACTTCCTGAGATTCTTATGGCTGCATTTGCCTTCTTTCCATGAACATCTTCCTGCTGACTCAGATTCTGTTTCCAATTACCATATTTTGCACCTTCCCCCCCCAAAAGGGGGTGAAAATTTAGGTGCGTCTTATACATCAAATATAGCCCTGCCCACCCTCTGGCCCCCACCCTTTGGCCTCTGTCTCCTTGCAAGCAAACAGCAAGAAAAAACAGCTCCTTTCAGCTTCAGCACATCCTATTTAGCACAAGTTGATTGGATTGGCCTCCCGACTCTCAGCTGATTTGCTCTCAGCTGTTTTGTGCAGGGCTCTGCTGGTTGCTCCAAAGAGGTAAATTGCTGGAGCAGATTTTTTTCCCCTTGTGCTAATCAAACTATGCTGAAAATGAAAGTAAAGCAGGCTGTTTGCTGTTTGCTGCAAGGAGGCAAAATTGCTCAGAGGCAGAGAGAGATTTCTTTGTCTTCTTTTCCTCACCAAAAAAGGTAGGTGCGTCTTATATTCTGAAAAATACGGTAACTACGATTTTGAGATCATTTTCACAAACATACATTTGAAGTTTGGTGTCCCTCATCTTTCTTCCAGTCCATCATTCATGTTCTTATATGAGACTCTGTTGTTAGTCAAGTCCTAGATGCTAAAAATATATTTTTCTACTGCTTTTTACATATGCCCCCTTCTGTGTGTGCTGATGATAAATATTGTTTCTGGAAACTTGATAAACTCATTAAATTTTATTTTATTCAAAAAGGTAAAATACAAACTTCAAAAAATAAAACTATTGCAAAGACAAAACAAAATTAGATGAAACATTTTTTTAAAAAAATTGTGCATTAAAAACAGATAAAACCATATAGGCATATATTGTTCCCCAGTTGAATGCTGACAGATGAACATTTCTCCCTCTTGCAAAATAGGCCCACAATTATAAACTTCTACCAATATATCTGCAACCACTTGACTTGTCATCTGTCTGCTGTATATAAAAAATGTAGTTAACAGGCAATCAAAAAGAAAATTAAATTTCAAAACTTCAAAACTGTCTGTTATCTGCTATTATATTTAACTCTCAGACAATTTGCAGGGGCTTCTTATGAACCACATACCACCACAATCATTATATCTGATCCATCCTGAATCTCTTCATGATCCAATATCTTTCTTTGATTCTTAATAATAATAATTCATTTCCTTAAAACTGTAATTAGGATCTTTCCCAGCAACTGCTTTCCATTCCCCAAAGTCACAGGACCTCCTGTAAATTGAAACACGATGACTCTTAAGATTTGTTTTCCAGTTAAATATGACAATCTCCCTCAATCTTCTTGAAAGGATCGAATTCTTCAGTCAACCGTTCTGTCCACTTTGAGTCTTCAGGGTCCATGGCCTCTCCAGCCATCTCCAGGCAGCCTGCCTTCAAAGCAGAATTCTCCTTCTTCAGGGATGCCAGCAGCAAATTCAGTTCCAGTCCATCCATCCAATCCATCCGATTCAACAATTGTTGCTTGCTTTTGATTATCGTCTTTAAGTTGATTTAAAACCATTGTTATTTTATCAAACTTTTTAAATGAAATTTCAAATAAGGTTTTTAAGTAGAAAAACTTTATATTCTTTAAATTAAATGACATCAAATTACCTTAGTCTAGGATCTACATCTTAGATCAAATCTTGAGTGAAGGGGATTTATGAACTTGACAGTATTAATGATAACATAGAAAAATTGATGTCCAATAGCAAAAAGTTATCCCTAACCTCCAATCCCTGGCCCATTAAATTTTTTTTTGTTTTCCAATAAAAGTTTTTTATTTTCATAATCAAGCATGCAAACATACAAACAAGTAAACATATAAACAATGCATATTCAATCCACAAAATATAACATCTAGTACATCTTTATGTCATCTTCTTATTCTCATTTTTACTTCTCTATTATTACTTCTACCTGTCTTTTGTTATATTAAAAATCACAAAACAAATTCCCCCCCACCCCCCATTACCCTCCCTCCCAACCCCCCCTCCTCCCGACTTCCCAGAACAAAAACAGGATATAAGATCTAACAAACCTAAGCTAACATATACTACCTTACTGTAAATTCCAAAAGAAAAAATTTCCACACACTCTTTAACTCCCCTATTTGACTTTCTTCAACATTACATTTATAAATTCTCTCATAACATCAACTTAGAGGGGGAAACAAAAGGAAAAAGATTTTTTTCCTTTAAAGCCTGTCCTTGAAACAACATTATTACAGTAAACTAAATATCCTCTTACATAAACATTTCTTCATGTAATTTAAAGCTATAATAAGTTTTAAAAAATTATCCAATTTTAATTAAACCTTACCCCTCAATACATATAAAACTTTTGAAAATTCTATTGTGTCATCTGAAACATTTAAAATTTCTTAACATATCAACCTTTAAAAAAAAATCTGTTATATCATTTTAAACATTAAAATCTCTTAATAGACCTTTAAATTCAGTAACATATCAGCCAAATATAACCCTAGAAGTTCTATATTAATTCTAAAGCTTTCAATAAAATATCATTTAGATTTTTAGTTGATCATTTTAGTAATGCACTATCTCTAAAAATTATCCCTTCTTAATTTGATCCCTTTGTATCAAACATCCAAAATCTACCAAATATAACCTTCAAGAAATACATCACACATTCTTCCTTTCTTTCTATATTTCTTCCAGTCTTTCTTTTTAAATAATACTTTCTTCTTGTTAGGCATGGCTTGTCCCCCTGCTTTTATTATCAAAAAATTTTGAGATTGAAGTTGCAACTGATGTCTCTTAAAAATCCAGTCCCCTTTCGAAATTGTTTCTTTCACTTTAAAACTCCCATCTCTATTTTTCTTTCTTGTAAAATCAGTCAGTTCATTCTCTAAAAGTTGACTCTGTCCATAAAAACAAGAATTTTCATAATATTTAACAGTCTGCAGTAATGAATTTTTAAAATATTCTCCAACTGGTTGTGTGAAGCCTCCACCATAACTTCTGTTTCCAAAATACTAGACTCCATTTCTCTGACTGCTTCTTCTTTGTTCTCCAAAATCATGTTTAACTGTATGATTTCTTCCTCTTTCACAGCCAGCAGATCCTTACGATGTTCCAACTTCCACTCCTGGATAGTATTTTTAACTGTATCCCTTATGTCCAAAATAAAAAGATCCAAATTGTCTTGCAAGTCCTTTAAAGTCACAATTCGTGTATTTGCTGACTCACCCCCTCTTTCCTTGGTAGCAGCCATACTTCAATTTTAGTTTTATATTTATTCAACTGTCAAGTCAAAGTCCAATTATTTTCCACTATCTTCAAAAATTTATATTGGTTGAAATCCCCATCATAATCTTCTCTTCCACTTTGCCTTTAAATCTACTTTTTGTTATATAGTCCAGTAGCTTTAACAATGTAGCAGGGGCTGACAAGCACTTTCACTAGTAAGTTTCATTTTTCTTAGCGCCATCTTCCCCTTCTCTTTTCATATGGAGTTAAAGCTTGTACTAGCCTACTTCAAATTCCGCTGTCCCGATTTCGCTCTGCCAGCATCCAGAATTCAATTTTCTTAAAATCTTTGAAAAATGTCTTCAAATCTTTATTCATATGCTGCTGGTGTGGTTGCGATGCCCCGTTCTTCCAAGCCAGGCAGACAAGTCCCTAATACGGAGCAATGAGAGGTTACCGGGGAGCTCTCACCCTCCAACCCCCAGGCTTAAAAAAGAAGAAAGCCTGGGGATTTTGGGGAGCTCTACCTAAGCCCCTTTGCTCTTCTCTCCCCCCTTTTCCCAGGGGGAGAGTTTTTGCCGCTAGACAGCCGATTTACGCTGTTCTAGCAGCTTTTACAGATTTCGGGGCTGGAGCTCCAAAAAAGAAGCTCCGTCGGCAAATTGCAGAGCCACTGGAAGTCCCCCTGGCCCATTAATTGAAGTATATAAAGGTTACCCCTATGCTCTTTATGGAGCAGAAGTCTGGGATTTCTACTCAACCACAGTTCTAGAACAAACACAGTCCCAGCACCTGAGCTGTATTCTGGGTGTAGATCTGGGACATCTGCTGCAGCAGTTAGAGCTGAATTGGGAATGTATACAATTCATCCACTATCCAAGATCAAAGCATATAACCACTGGCACAAACTCAATGAAATGGAGACTGATAGACTCCCCAAGTTATGCTTACTAGAGCAGATAAAGTCACAGTCACAAACCTCTTGGATCACTAAACTGGTTAATTTTGGAAGTAGCTGTGGCCTTCCTGTCTCTTGCGTAACAGGAGAACAATTCAAAAAAACAGCTGCCCAAAGAATTAAGGATGTAGAAGCACAAAATGACATGGCTATTCTTAGTAAGGTGGGTAACTTGAAATGGCTGAGCAAATACAAACCTACTTTTCAACTAGACAACTATTTAAAATTACAACTGCCAAAACATCTTAGGGAGAGATTTACGCGAGTGAGATTCAAACAGCTGGACACAATGGTCAGATATGGGAGATTCCACTCTAGACCTTATAATGGGCATCTCTGCATTTGCAGAGTGGCAGAGGCAGAAGGCCTGGCTCACATCCTGTTTGATTGCTGCCTGCATAAGAGGGGGAGAGGCAGGTGCCTTGGTCCATATATCATTCACTTATGATGGCAGTATTTGTATCCTAATTAAGCATATTTGGAGATTAGACAATTATAGAGGAAAGATTCAATGTGGGATAAGAAACAAAGTTTTCTGTTTTTCAAATTCCTGGATGTTCCCATTCTAGTTTCATCCCTTTCTGGAGAAGAATGAATTTTGGAATATTTGTGATGCAAAACTGTACTTGGACCAAAATGGAGAGATAACAGGAGATCTGGTCATCAGAATCTTCTTGGTTCTCCCTAAGGGGGATGTCGAGGAAGGGACTCTGGTGTATTCTCAAAGACAGAGACTTTTTCTCACAAAAGGTGTTCTTTCTTGGCTAAAGTCCCTCAATAAGGTGAGAGAAATTTTGCTGTCTTTCCTTCATTTTCCAAAGCCTGAGGTCCTATTTCGAGTGGGCAAACAGGGGTGAAATGCTACCGGTTCACTCTGGTTTAGGCAAACCGGTGGTAAAAAATACTTTTAAATGGTAAAAGAAGATTCCAAGAATCGTGCAGTACAGTTGTGATCATCAGAACCATTTTTTTTTTACTTTTTAAAGCATTTTTTTACAACTATTCGCCCAAACCGGTAGTAAAAAAATGCTTTAAAAAAGTAAAAAAAAAAGTTTGCCAAGCCCACCCAGTCACGTGACTCCCCCCCCCCAAGCCATGCCCACAGAACCAGTCACAACAAATTTTACATTTCATCAGTGGGGCAAAGCCGGGAGTCTCCAGGGTGGTTGGCCTCCCTTGCCAGGTGGTGTCATCTCGTGGAAGCTCTTCAAGAGCGGGACCTAAGTGGAGTGGCTTTGCCATGTTTTATGGAAACCTTTCAAGATCTTACTGGTTAGAGGTTTCTTTCTCCATCATATTTTTACTCTACATTAAAAAAATCTAATGGAATAAAAGCTTCCTAAAATTTTTACAGTAAACTTTGGGGTCTCCAAGGCTGCAGTCGTCTTCTCAGTTTTAATAAGAATATATCATCATACTTTTTAAAAAAATCAATTCCATCTCTCTAGACTTTATTAAATAGAAAATTATTTTATTGTAATGTTAAATTCCGAAAGCAAAAGGAACTAAATGAAGAATCTGCCAGTTGTTTTACCTCCTGCATCTGTTTAGGAGTAGTCAGAGGTTTCATATTTACCCCAATGAAGACCAGAGTCTCCTTGTCTCCATCCATTTCTCCTCCATTTTCCATGGACGGAGAGTCCTAACATCTTTTCTTTGGCATTCCTTGTTTTTCTGCTTAGTCCCTGCCTCAATCCAAATGTGTGGAAAGTTGTCATCCTGGATTTGTCAAGAGGGCTCGAGAAGGAGAGCCAGTTTGCTGCTACGACTGCGTTCCTTGTCCAGAAGGGACCTTCTCCACTCAGGAAGGTGGGTCACCCAGAGGAAAATGGGAGGCTTTGTGGAACTGGATCCAAATTAAAAAACAGATTGAATCTCACCTGGTTTTTTTATTTTTAACCTTCACAATTTTTTATCTAAATGGAAATAAATCAAAAAGACTTGGAAGGAGCGGCTGGGAAGAGATGGGAGGAGGGTGTGGCAGACTGAGCAAGCTTTACTAACAGCAGAGGAAACATCTCTTCTGCTATTTAGTTTGGATATGTGTTGCTAAATTTACCTTTCTAGGAACATCTCAGATCTTTGAAACTAGATGAATTGTTATACGTCCACCTTCTGAAAGGCCTTCAGAAGTTGTGGGAGCTTCATCACTGGAGGCTTTCGACAAGACTGCCATTTGTCTGAAATGGTGTAGGGTTTCTGCTTAGGCAGGGAGGAGTGGACTAAATGATTTATAAGGTCCTCTCCAACTCTGTTAATCTGTAATCTGTATATTGGATCCTCCCCTTGAGGATCATTGAGAAGGTGTCACTGGTCCATAATCTGGTGCTGTGGATAGTTATGGGGGGAACCCATTACACAAATAGTCTGCAAATGACTATGTAGATCTGTTCCACTGGTTAATTGTTAATTGTTCTCACTGTTAGGAAATTTCTCTGAATTCCAGGTCGCTTCCAGATGTTACAAGATACAATTCCCCTTTTTCCACCAGATGCCAAAGATGCCACCCAAAGAAGAATTCCCGGACCCAGCAATTGTCCAACTGCTGCTCCATTTCAGATGGACCCTGATTGGCCTCTTTGCTTCGGACACAGAAGAGGGATAGAATTTCAATAGGACTTTCCTTCCTGTACTTGACAGGAATGGAATTTGTCTTGATGTATCGCAACAATTTTCACCATCTGAACAGACAGCCCCCCTCAGGGATGCCCTCTCTAAGTGGAGACAAGTCAATGTCTTTGTTCTCCTCATAGAACATGTTTCCCCTTGGACCAGAATTCTTCCTTTCCATTTAACACTTAGGTGTTTGCCAAGACCCATTGAAGGGAGAGTCCAGATCCTCATAAATTTTAAAGACTATACAATAAACAAGCGCAGTCTTCTCAAATCCATCCATAGTATTTGGAAGTTTGGTTATCTGTCAAAAAAAAAAAAAAAGGCCAAAAGATGTTACCTTTGAATCCCATTTCTTTTTGGAACCCTTGTCTCCATCCATTTCTACCTCCATTTTCCATGGATGGAGAGTCTGAACATTTTTTCTTTGGCATTCCCTTTCTTCTGTTTGGTCCCCGTCTGAATCTAAATGGAGGAAAATTGTCATTGTGTCAGTTTGCTGCTAGGACTGCGTTCCTTGTCAGCAGGGGACCATCTTCACTCTAGAGGGGTTGCGAAGAGATGGGAGGAGGGGGTGGCAGACTGGACAAGCTTTACTAACAGCAGAGGAAATTTCTCTCCTGCTTTTTAGTTTGGACTTAGGAACATCTGAATTCTTTGAAATTTGAAATGAATTGTTTGAGGTCACCTTCTGAAAGACCTTGCAATACATTGTTTATTGGATCCTCCCCTTGAGGATCACTGAGAAGGTGTCACTGGTCCATAATCTGGTGCTGTGGATAGTTATGGGGGGGAATTCCTTACACAAATAGTCTGCCAGTCATGTATATCAATCAATCAGAACAGAGCTGGAAAGGAGCTTGGAGGTCTTTTAGTCCTACCCCCTGATCAAGCAGGAGACCTTATGCCCTTTCAAAGGAGTGACTGTTTAATGAAATAGTTAAGAAATAATTCTTGAAAAATGCCTGTGATGTCAGCTGTTATCCAAAGATGATATTTTCTGTAAGATAAAAGGACAGAATATTAAAGGAATATTACTTTTTTTGCTTTCTCAGATACCGAAAAATGCACCAAGTGCTCAGATGATAAATACCCAAATAAGGACCGAGTTCAGTGTATCCGCAAAGTTATAACCTTCCTGTCTTATGAAGAACATCTGGGCATCATCCTGGTTTCTTTTGCCCTACTCTTGTTCTTAATCACAGGCCTTGTTTTAGTCATCTTTATTAAATACCGAGAAACTCCCATTGTCAAAGCCAACAACCGGGACCTCTCCTACATTCTCTTGGTCTCCCTTCTGCTTTGCTTCTTGTCTTCTCCTCTCTTCATTGGTCAACCAAGGAAAGCCACCTGCCTTCTCCGACAAACGGTTTTCAGCATCATCTTCTCAGTTGCTGTTTCTTCTCTCTTGGCCAAAACCATCATGGTGGTACTGGCCTTCCTGGCCACAAAACCAGGAAACCGGGTGAAGAGATGGTTGGGGAAGAGCTTGGCCAACTCCATCATCCTTTCTTCTTCTGCTGTGCAAGTTATCATCTGCTCCATCTGGCTGGGGGTTTCTGCCCCCTTCCCTGACTCTGACGTCCACTCCCAGCCAGGAGAGATCATCCTGCAATGCAACGAAGGGGCTGTTGTCATGTTGTACGTCACCCTCAGCTACATGGGCTTCCTGGCTGCCATCTGCTTCACGGTGGCTTTCCTGGCCAGGAACCTGCCTGGGGCCTTCAACGAAGCCAAGCTGATCACCTTCAGCATGCTGGTCTTCTGCAGTGTCTGGGTGACTTTTGTGCCCACCTACCTGAGCACCAAAGGGAAATACATGGTGGCTGTGCAGGTCTTCTCCATCCTGGCCTCCAGTGCTGGTCTGCTGGGCTGCATCTTCATCCCCAAGTGCTACATTATCCTTCTGAGGCCGGACCTCAACACAAAGGAGCAGCTCACAGCCAGAACAAATGTAAAAACATGAGATCTAACACCATTATGATATTGGAAGAATTGTTAAAGTTTCTTTTATTTGAAAGGAGATATTAAGTTTTTCCATTTAGATAGTATGCAGGAAAAGAAAATCATATCTATATGTTTCAAAATGGGAAATTCTTGAATGACTGGAATTCTTCTAGCTCTCTTCCCTTTCAGCTCAATAAGGAGAACTCTGTAAGAGAAATTCAGAGAAATTTGCTGTTCAGCAACAGCTATTGAATGTGACATCTTATAAGAAATAATTTGGGAACTTGTTCCTACAGCTAAAAGTGTGTGTGAGAGAGAGTGAGGAGGAAAAGAGGCCAGGAGGAAGCTGTGGGAACCAAGGACCCATCTGGTTGCCTGATCACCTCCGTCAGAATGCCAGAATGATGTGAAGTGTCATGTTTGACCAGATGTCAGCTGGGGAGGGAAATCTTCATCTCTCTTATATAATTCTTTGTTGATTTCCTGATAAAACCTCCTTTGCAGAAAGTGTTCAGCAGAAGAGCTTCTAGGATTTCAGTTTGGGATTGGATTGTGGGTTGTTGTTTTTTTTGTATGTGCTTCACACTGAAATAAATAAATAAATAAATAAATGAAAAGTGTAAATAAATTTCCACTGTGTTTTTTTTCTTTCCTCAACCAGAGAATTAAAATAGCAGTTTTCAGGCCCTTTAATATTCCACTCTACAATTTCTATGTAAAGCATTTTCTTTGCTCCTCTTCCAAGCTTCTCTTGCCTGTGAAGGGCTGGAGAAGATGTCCAGAGAAAGGGGACCTTGAGACTGGGGAGCCAGGAGGAGGTTGAGGGGATCCTGTCTAAAGGCAGCTGCATCATTGACCAAGTCACAAACCTTCAATGCTGCATAATATTCATCCAGGTCCAAGAGGGGGTGAATGGGGGGGGGACTTCCTGGATTCTAGGGAGAGGCACCCATGGAAGCTGATTGATGATCAGTTGCTAATAAATTTTTATGTCTTACAATGGCTCCTAATTGCAAACAGAATCCCTTTGCAAATTCCATTCTAACGAGATAACAAGATAAGAAAAGCTTTGATGGATCAGACCAAGATCAGTCTAAGATTCACAGTGACCTCACAAATTCCTCTGGTTCTCTCACAAGCAGAAGGCAGAGAGACTTCTGGCTTTGCCCAACATGGAACAGACATTTTCCCACAATTTCACTTTCCTCCATCACACTACACAATATTGGACACTTGGCCATCTCACACTCTAGGAATCCCCAATTCTGATATCCCAAGAACATTTTTCCTAGTTTCACACCCCCAATCAAAAAGTACTAAGGCAGGACTGGAACAGAGGTGGGTTTCACCAGGTTCTGACCAGTTCTGGAGAACCGGTAGGGGAAATTTTGAGTAGTTTGGGGAACCGGTAAATAGCACCTCTGACTGGCCCCGACCCAATCTATTCTCTGCCTCCAGAGTCTTAGTGGAGGAAATGGGGATTTTGCAGTAACTTTCCCCTGCCACGCTGTTCTGTCCCCGTCCCACACACGCACACCAGCAGTCGTCCAAGAGTTAAAACCAAACCAGCCGACAAGAATTCCCTTTGATAACGGAATTGGCAGCAACCTAGTGGCTGCCTGCCAAAAGTCTTTACTTACGAAAGGAGGTTTTCTCTCCTCTTTCGTAACATCAAAGTAAGACCACAACAGTTACAGAGTAATTAAGTCCAGTCCAAAAATCAATTCCAACAATGCATATAGCAAGAGTCCAGCAATGCAGAATGGCGTGGTAGTTTTCAGCTTTGTTCGTCACAAGGCTTGACTGGCCACCACACCCCCTTTTATACCCTGTGAGTGTGGTCCAGTGACTTAATCCCTGGCACGCCTCTTCCTTTGTTGTGTGCGCTTATCTCTGCGCCGCTGTCGGGGGTCCAGCCAAGACTCATCCCCGTCAATGTCCAGCTGCGGCTGCTAGGAAGTGGATGGCTCCTGGCCTATCTCTTGGCCTTCAGAGGACACCGGAGGCATTGCCAGAGAGGAGAGTCCTGGAGAGGGAGGCCTTGCCAACTCCTTCCCTTTCGGAGTCTTCTCCCTCCGATAAGACAGGCTCAGGGGCCAGAGCCACATCACACGCCCACAAAGCCAAGCCACTAGTAGCATTTTTGTTAATTCTTGCTCTCTTTCCTTGCCACACATATTTCCACATTATATTCTTCAGCTCTTTAAAGTATTTTTTCTCCAGTTTTATTTGTATAGTTTGAAATAAGAATAATATTTTTGGTAATACATTCATTTTTATTAATGCTATTCTTCCCATTAGTGGTAATTGCAAGTTTCTCCATTTCTCCAGGTCTGTTTCGATTTGTTTTTTCAGTTTGGGATAATTGTCTTCCTTGAGCGTTGCACATCTTGATGTCAGATGGATTCTCAAATATTTCACTTTCTTCACAATTTGGATGTCCAGTATCTCCCTCATCTCCTTCTTTTGATTTTCTCACATATTTTTAACTAATATTTTTGTCTTATCTTTGTTGATTTTCAGTCCTGCTACTTTCCCATATTCTTCTATTTGCTCTAATAGTTTTGGCGCTGTCTCTATTGGCTCTTCCATGATAAACCCCAAATCATCCGCAAGTGCTTGTAATTTATATTCTTCTTTTTTGATTCTCATTCCTTTTATTTCCTTTTCCTGTCTCACTTTTCTATTTAAAACCTCTAATGTCAATATAAATAATAATGGAGATAAAGGGGATCCTCTTGTTCCTTTTCTGATATCTATTTTCTTTATCATTTCACCTTTGCCCGCTTGGTCTCTCTATGTATAGTTTGGAAGATATTTATGAATCTGTCTCCAAAATCCATCATTTTCAACTGTTTTATCATAAATGGCCACAATTCACGTTGTCAAGCGGCTTTTGTGCATCTGAAAACAGCAGCGCTATTTGCTTCTCTGAGTGTAATTCATAATATTCTAATTCTGGGGAGCCAGGAGGGGCTCTGAGGGGAGAAGCTCCGGCCTTGGGACTCAGGGGCTCAGCCGGCCTGAGGGGAGACAGGGAGGCCCTGAGGAAACTCCGGGGCTTAAACCAAGATGGACTTTATTCAAGGAGCCAAAGAAGAAATTAAGTTCCACACACAGAACAGAGTCTGAAAAGGGATGAAAAAAGCCATGAAGGGAATTCTAGAGACATCCATTTTCCTCCTTTCCCTCTTTCTACTAGAGGTTCCCGTCAGAAAATGGAGGAGGCTGCGCTTTAGCTGTCCCTCTCCCTGCCTGTAGGGGGCAGTCTATACTCTGGCCTTTAAGCCACCCCTGGCCTCCGCAGGCAGTGAGAGGGACAGCTAAAACTGGAAAAGACCCCGCATCCTCCATTTTGTTGCCCTTTTTGGAGAGGATTTTTTTGCCCCCCGTAAAGAGGGGAGGAGTTAGAATAATGGACAAATGGAGTCGAAAGAGACCTGAGAGGTCATCTGTCCAACTGCCCAGTGAAGGGTTTACTGGAGCTTCTTTCTCAGCCTGAGCAACCTGAAGAGGTGTGGACTTCAACTCCCAGGATTCCAGTCAGCACTCAGGGTCCTTCCTCCACTGGGTCCTTCCATGATTTAGTGGTCCCTCTCTCTGCCTGTAGGGGGCAGCCTATACTCTGGCCCTTAAGCCATACTTGGGCTCTGCAGGCAGCGAGGAGGACACCTAAAGCTGGCAAAGACCCCTGTGTTCCTTTAGGTACATTTTCACAAGGCCTTTTGGATATGAGTAATATTTAATCTTCTGTGGTATTTTCCTCTCAGCTCCCCTTCATCATCTGGGCCTGGAGAGGAAAACCTGGACTCTCTGGAGCTTTAATCCCAGATCCAAGGGCGACATTTCAATCTGGGCTCCATCCCCACAGAAGGGGCAGAATTGGGGCTCCCCGACCTCTCCAGGCGGCCAAAGTTCCCCCTTCAGAGGGAGCCGCTCTGGCTGAAGCAAATTCAAAGCCCCTTCTGGATTGGCTCATCCATGGATAAGCCCCGCCCCCAGGTGAAGGCAGCCATTGGGTGGTCATTTTGCCAACCTTATGTCCAGGCCAATCAGAGCCTTGGCTTGTGATGTCAGAGGCTCCTCCTGAGCTCATTGGCTGGAGCTCACCATGGCAACCTCCAGCATCCTTGGGGAGTCTGGACCACATGATGGAGGCTCTGCTCAGCATCCCTGGAAAGTGGCTGGATTGGATGGCAGCACTGGGGGCATCGCAGGGCCTCCCTCGCCTGGGCTCCTCAGGAGGGAGAGACCCTCCCCTTTAAGGCAGAATTAAGGGGGGGAGATGAGTGAAATGGGGTCCAACCAAACACGACAGACGTGCTGATACCTGCCGTGTCTGCAGCCTCCATACCTGTCACCAAACTCCTCATCCACCATCTCGAAGGTCCTGGTCTCGGGAAAGGGGCTGGCTGGCTGGCTGGCGGTGAAGTGCACTAGGAAAAATCTGCAAGGTTTAAGGCCCAAAAATTGGCTTCAGGCTGTTCCAGTTGGATGGAGATTGTGACCCCAAAGCGAGAGGTTGACCTGCTTAATGATTTGGGGAAATTAACCTAAACTGTGATTCCGTTGGCCAGATGGTAGTTATTTCCCAAACACAATTGGCTTGGCAACTGAAGTATTCATTTATTTTCATTTTTTACCGCCTTTATTATTTCTCTAAATAGCTCAAGGGAGTGAACATATCTAAGATTCCTTCATCCCCACCAGAACAACCTTGTGAAGGCTGAGAGAGGGAGGGGCTCCAGGTCACCCACCTGGCTTTCGTGGCTGAGATGGGACTCCTAAGTACTTGGAGGGGGGGGTCTGTCTTAATTCCAATGGTCATCACCTTTTCCTGTTATCAGAAATCATAGCAATACAAAGACAGCCAAATTGATGGAGAGCCGACTCCTTTGGAGGGTTTTGAGCAATGACATGCCTTGAGTTGGACTCCGAATCAAATGGGAAGTCAGGAGAGTTTGAAGAGAGATCAGTATTGAGGGATTATGTTGGTGTTTTTTGAACTAAGCCTCTTTAAGGTATGGGGGTGGGGGGGGAGACTTCAGCTCCCAGAATTCTCCAGCCAGCATGCATGCAGAATTCTGGGAGTTGAAGACCATCCATGTGTTAAAGGGGCCAAGACTGTGGTTTTTACACAAAGTTGTTATACTGTAATTTAAGGACTGCTTTAGGCTATTGTCATTTGATTGTATTAACCCTCATCTGTTCCCTATTTGCAGGTTAAGGTGACAATGAAAAGGAAGCAGTCAATAGAAGCCTACAGCTGAAAGGGACCTTGTAAGTCAACTGCCTGCCTGCCTGATTGATTGCCTGATTGATGGATTAATTCTATGTCATCAAGCTGATATTGATGCCTAGCAGCCCATAGATGATTTTCTCCGTGTAGATCTGCCCCAACCTGGTCCTTCAGGTCTCCAAACTTTCCCCCATCTCCACTATAGCTGCTTACTAGTGATCCTTCCCTTCTTTTCTTTCCTTCACCCATGTCAGCATTACCGACTTCTCCAGGGAGCTTCGTCTGCATTGATTGACAGCATTGAAACTCTGTGGACTCTGCGTGGCCAAAGAGGTGGATGGATGACCTGTCCCCAGTCTGGATTTTCAAGTCTCCCTAAAGTTCACCCATTCACCCCAAATTGTCCTCTCCTTCTCTTCCCTTTCATCTTTCCCAGCATTAGGAATATCTCCAGAGAGCTGGTTTCACTTGATGTGCCCTCAAATATGATATTTTGATCCTGGTGGTTTTTAGTTGAGAACAGATCTGGGTAGATTATATCTGAAGGATCCTTTGGCAGGAGACCCTCTGCAGATTGTTCATTGGTTCTTCATTCCTCCTGCATCTCATTGTAGCAGAAGATGATGGAGTCCAAAAGTTTAGGAAAAAGCCAGACTGGAAAAGGCAGGTTAGCAAAATTGGCTGTGAACTGAGATAGGATGTGACTATGTCTCTCCATTTTTTCAAACAGGTCAGCAACAAGGAAGAAATGGTCATACACTCAATATCCTTGGGTGATCTCTCAGCAACCACTGATGGCCCCAATCTCCAGGTTGATGAACTGAGAGACTCCTTTGACTTTCAGTCCCAGAAATTCCAGAAAGGCAATCAATGGATGAAAGATCAGCAAAGCTGTCTCCAGGAGAAAGTGGATCAACTTCAGACCACAATGGAAGACCTGCAGAGAACCTGCAGAAAATCATGCCGTCAGTTAGAGCTAGAGAACGAATCTTTGGTGAAATACATTGAAGAACTCAACAAAGAACTGCATGAGCTCACTACCCAACTGTCCATCTCAATGAAGAGGAGGCTGACTCTGAGAAAGACCTCGAAGAGGTGAGGAATCTTCTGCCAGAGGTTAAGAAGCACCTCCAGAGTCTTGCAGCATGAACTGGCTGAGATGGACCACAGTTACCATGTGGAGAAAAACCACTCCAGCCAACTGAGAAAGTCACCACACTTCAGAATATGAGAGAAAACAAGCAGAAGCCCCTCAAAAGTCTGCAGCAGCCACATATGACCTCCCAGATCCAGCTCTGGCCAGACTCACCTGGCACACGTCCCACCCCCCACCCCCATCTTCACCCAGGTACACCAGATGGGAAACATGATGTAGCTCTACTTCATTGGAAGGGTTCATGAGAGAATCTTGCATGTCTGAAAGTACAAATCTACCACCAACGCTTTTGAAAGCCTGAAAAGTGAGGGAGGGTCCTTTCTGAGGTTCTTTCTCTGCCAGTTATGCACCTGGGGGCTCCCCCACCTTATCTGATGATTCCCTGTGCAGCATCTTCTCCTTCTATTCTTCTATATTGCCATTAATACAGGCGGGATAGTTGAAGAAATAGGATTTTTTCAGGATGCAACCTTTATATCGACTCTTAGACAAAGCTACTTTGATGTTGTTTTAAAAATATCACCCAGCTTTTAGAACAATATCTATGATTTCCTAATAGAGTATGTAAGTAAAATCCAGGAGAAAAATATATCTTTTTAGCAGGAGGACTTAAACAAGCTCTCCTATTTTATTTTATTTATTTATTTTATTTATTAGATCCCTTCTCCTGAGGGACTCGGGGCGTGTACAGCCATAATAAAACAATGAACCCTACAACATTTAAAACCCATTTAAAATAGAATTAAACAATTTTGGCTTTCTTAGTTAAAAACCCATAATTTAAAATACCCCATTTGAATTTTTAGTCTGCTTATATTTTATATAAGAACAAATAAATGGCAGCTACAATGTGAATCTTTCATTAAGATTTCATTTGCACTTTTTCTATCATTTCTTTTTTTCAAATCAATTTTTTATTTCATTCAAAACCTCCAAAGAATGGGGAAAAAATGACAAACAAGCCCCCAAAGCTAAATAAAACTAGATTAAAAAGTGGATAAAAAGAAAAAAGGGAAGAAAAGAACCAGTTCAGGTGAGGAAACCAGGAACAGGGGAAAAACCCCTGCTGAGTCTGGCTGCCATCTTGGGGAGAGTCGGAAAAACACTTTCCTTCCAGAGGTTCAGCAGCTGCCACCTCTGGATGCTCAGCCAGCAGTCCTGAGTCCTGCAGGTGATTTTCCATCAGATGTCCAGGAATTTGAACCCCTGGCACGGTCCTTCCTGACCTGGGCAACTGGAGAGCCCATCTGGGTTTCTGTCATGTGCGTTTTTCCCTATTGTTTATGGGAGAGGCAGTCTTTGTCCGATTCCTCTCATGAGTCCTGTCCAGTATGGTTGAACCTCAGGTGTAGCCCTCATCTTCCTCTGAGCACACAAGCACCACAACCACGTCAAGGTCCTGTCTCAGGGGGGATTGTGGTTCTTCCCACCATCAGCCAGACTGGATGTCAGCTCTTCCAAGGAAAGCAGCCTTTGGCAATTGACCGATGGTGAGGTTGTCAATGCCATGGTGTCCAAATGGGGCTCCAGTTGTCTTGGGATTTCACTCCAGCTGCCAGTTAGTCCTGGGCAAAACAAGCACCAATTTAATATTCTAATAATAAAATAATAAATAAGCAAGAAGCAATAAATAAATAAAACTTAGCATCCAAATTAATATTTAAAAGTGCCAGGCTCCCACTCTTCTTTCTTTTTTGCTTCCAAGGCCAGCCATCCCCACCCTAAAACCCAAAGCAGGCAATGCACAGCAACCAAGGACACAGGTGACCTCAAGAGACCCCAAATCCTCTCCCTTCAGCTAGGACTCTTCCTTTGGACAAGTCCTTGGTCCACTCACTTCTTGCCGCCTCCAAGTTGTCCTCTGACTGCAGTCCCCTGGGGTTTTCTGCCTCTTGAATGGGATCCAGCTAAGAATTAAATAACAATAATATCATCATAATGGGAAAAACCTGGCTACTTAATTAGTTCAAACTCTTACCAACCATCACATTGTCCTGCAAGGTAGAAAGTCAACAGGCTCCATTAAAATGCTGAGAGGTTTCTGAGACACCAAAAAAACCCAAAAAAAAACCAGACCAAAATAAATCTGAAAGAAGATCTGAAAGGAAGCACCAGCTGAAGATGAGGAGGTGGCCTCCATCACTTAGGAACCTCCATACCGGAATCCATCCCTTCCCACATCACCATCATTGATGAAAGAAGATGCCAGTTCAGCCCTGGTCAACAATGGGATGGTTGTCATCTCAGCCGTGGCCGCTGTTTGTCCTGGAAGCAGAGATTGAATACTTTAATAACAATGAAACAGTAAGCAAGAAACAAAAGAATGAATAAAACTGAGTTAAAGGCTCCTAGTTTTCTTTCCTGTTGGCTTCCATAGTCCAACCACCCCCACCCAAAACCCCAAAGCAAGAAATGCAAAACAAAAGGCATTGAGGATTAAATAACAACAACAATAACAGAATATCTTTCAAATAGAAAAATAAAAGAAAAACTGACAACCAGATTAGATCAAACACCTACCAAATATCACATTGTTGTGCAAAGTAGAACATCTGATATCCTCCTTCGTTCATCAATGATGGTGATGTTGGGGTTAATGCGTTCCGGTATGTACGGTTCCACTGTGATGATGGCGGCCTCCACATCTTCACTTCGTTGCTCTGGTGACACTTGCAGGCAACGTTTTCTGGGGTTTGAAGAAGAAAAAAGAATAAAATATCACTGACTGGTCCATTCTTTTCTTAACAACGATAATCAACCTATTCTTAATGGGGGCCCCATTAGTGGAGATTTTAAAGAAAAGGTTGGGGGTTGGACTAGAAGACCTCCGAGGTCCCTTCCAGCCCTGAGGGACTCTATCCTTTTTCCTCTTACTCTCACCAACATTTTGGGAAGCTTTCGGTGCCCCAGGGCTCCCCAGGTTGAGGTGATGCCCCTGATCAGGAGCAACTTACCTGCACAGGTGAAGGAAAACGCAGAGGCCAACCAATGCATAGACCCCAAGGACAAACAAGGTCACTTCCCAGGGGTCTCCAAGGACATTCTGGGGTCTGTCAAGGGATGGCCGCAGCAGTTCGTTTGGGTCCATTTCTGGAAGAGAAAAGGGATGGAGGAAAAAGAGTCAATCTCTGGTTCTAATGGTTGGTGGTTCCCCTCCAAGACTCACCATCCAAGATCAAACTCCCAAGTGAGGGGAAAAAAACACCTGAGACCAGAAACCAACTTTTGCTCACCTCTTGGTCTCAGTCTCTATCTTTCTCTTTTTCTTTCTTTCTTTTTCTCTTGCTCTCTCCTTCTATCGCTCTCTCTCGGTCTCTGTCTCTCTCGAGTGAGTCTTTAATTTTCTGAGTCTTTAGCCTGCATGGCCCCACCCATCAACGGAAAAGAATTCCCACAGAATCCAGGTATCCAGGTAGTCAAACAACACCTCTCCCTCTACTCAACCCTTGACCCCTCCCTCCCTGGGAATCCTCCCCCCCCCCCTTTCAGCACAGGAGGGAAGGTTAACAGTTTAGTGGCCCTCAGAAGTGGGGAATCCAGGGGGTCTTGCCTAAGCAAGGGGTTGGACTAGAAGACCTCAAGGTCCCTTCCAACTGTTATTTTCTGTGTGGCTTTCCGAGAAGCGACCATCCAAACCTTGGCTCCACCCCACCTGTGCCCATGGACACGGCCATCAAATAACACCCTTCACCCATGGCAGAAACTTCCTTCCTCCCAAGCAGGCCTGACAGGTTCACCTGCTATTTGCAAAGGGATCCTCATGCACAAGACCTGAGGTGCAGCCTAAAAGAAAGGCTCTTCCCCTTCATCCCTTCTCCTCGTTCAGCCACGGAACGGACTCCGAAAGCACCCTCCCTCTTTGGGGCATCTTCAGCGCACATCCCAAAGGTGCTTTTCAAAAGACAGCTGGAATTTCTTGGGTTTTTCCCCTTGAAAACATTTCACTTCTCCCCAAGAAGCTTCTCCGGTTCTGACTGAATGGTGGGGAATGGAAGGATTTCTCCTCCTTGCAGCCGTTTGGTGGTTAGCATGGTGAAGGTCAGCCGTGGGCTCTCTGAGAGGCCTTGAGGCCACCTGGGGGTTTATCTGCACCCTCAGGGTCCCCTGAATCAGAGGGCAAATGGGGGGAACCTCCGTGGAACAGGGGAGAGGACCCTGTTGCTGTCTTCGGAGAGAGCAAAGTCCACCCTCTGGACAGAGGAGACCCCTGGTTGGAAAGAGGGTCAAAGAGGCCATCTAAGTTAAAGTGGAACAGCCCCCTCTCAACAGAGGGGGAGGACCCCACCTCTCTCCTGTCTACCAGACCTTCCTGAGGACGAGGGGTTTGGGGTGGCCCAGTCTGTGCGCAAGGAGTCAGCCGGGTCTCTGCAGTTTCCAGAATGGAGAGGATTTCTCCCAGCCTGACCTGCTTTCTGCCTCCATCCTCCAATGCAGCACGCAGGAAGAGTCCCTGGTGGGAGGAGGGGACCCCAGAGACCCCCTGGGCTCCTCTTTCCAGGACAAGCTTAACATCGGGGCCCTTTCACCCCATTCCTGCAATGCACAAGGGGCAGAACTCCTGGCTGACCCACAAGTACGACCATCTGGGATCGGTAAAGAGAGGTTTTACAGGAGTTATTGGAGGAAGTCCAGATTGTTCTTCCTGCAACACTGAGAAAATGCCCTGTTTTAACAAGACAAACTTACTGGCATCGATTAAAGACATTAATCACCCTTATTGTGGCCCATGAAGAATTGTTTTCTCTTCCCAGCTTTTTCCCCAAAGTTTGGTCAGAAGAGAGGTCAAGGAGCAGCTGAGGTCTCCTTAGTGTTACCTGCTTCCATCCTCCAATTCCTCTGCCTTTCAGATGGGGATGGGCAACCAGAGTTTGACAGGCATCCCCCAAGGTCTCTGCCACCAGATGTGGTTGCAAAGAGGGGAAGTAAAAACGTAACCCAGACTTGGGGTGCTTAAAAGCAGAGTGCCAGTCTCTGTCAAAGCTTATTTCCACGAAGGCTTCTGAGATTACCAGAGCATTCTTAGAAGACACAGGCTGGGTGAGGGCATCTCAGGGCTTTCTCCAGAAGTGAGGCTTCCTGCTGAAAAAGGCAAAGGGCCAAAGGTGGAAGAGAAGTCATTGTAGGCAAGGAAAGATGAACTGGGATCCCTGTGGTTGTTGAATTTAATTTTAAATGTCTAGTAGGTGACCAGTGACCTGCTGGATCCCCTTTTCAGATCTGCCTCCTTCCCAGGATCTTCCTCAGCTCCTTCAGTGAGGTGAGGGCTCCTGCTCTTGCTTCCCCTCAAACGCTGGGCAGACCCTCAGGGGAGCCCTGATGGATGACCCCATGTAGCCCAGTCCACAATCAGCCCAGGAGAGGTTTCAGGACCTTTTGTGTGACGTCACAATCTTGGATCCAGCTGTGGAGAGATGGGGGGGGGTGTCCCTTCGGAGATCCCCCCCAGGCAACTGTGGGTCTTTCAAGATGGAGAGTCAGAAGCTGGAAGAGACATCCGGAGAGTCCCAGACAAAGTCTGTGGAGGGAAAAGGAAAAATGGGGAGTGAAAGACCTTGGAAAGATGAGCTAAATGACTTGGGGAAGGGGGGAAGAGAGGGAGGGAGAAAGAGAGAGAGAGAGAGAGAGAGAGAGAGGAGGAAGAGAAAATACAGGGAATGGAGGCTTAACTGCCTTTATATCTTTGAACTGGAAAGACTGCAGGAGTTTCTTGCAGGCACTGGAGATAATATTTAGATCTCTCTGTCCAGGGTCAAAGAGATCAAGTGGATCACTCAGCTCCCTCTCAACCCACCATCTCCCCTCCCTCTCTTCTCTATCCTGGGTCCTCTAGTTCTAGCCCATTTCTTTTCTTTTGGCTTCCCTCAATTTCCCTTTGAGAATGATTTTGAGGCAGGTTTGGGGCAGCTGGGAAGGAGAGAGGCTGTCCGGCAGAAGAATTGGAGGGAAGATCAGATTTCAAAATCTTTTTGGTCCAGAGCTGGAAAATCTCTTTCCCTGAAAGTGCCCAACAGATGGAAAGAGGTCCAGGGGTCAGGGGAGGGCATTCGTTGTGGGGGGGGGGGCATCTGTGGCCCCTGCAGAGCTCCCCATTCCCTCCAATAGACCCCAACACCCTCTGTGGCCCTTTGGAATTTCCTCCCCCCAGAACCCAGATTGGCCCCTGAAGTAACCATTGCGCAAGACCATCCTTAGTTCAGGGGGTTGAATGAGAGATTTTGATTTCTTCTGCACACTAAAAAGATTCCAGAATTTTAGAGTTCCTTCTGACCTAACCTGCTTGTCTTTCACTTCTACTTGAAATTGGGGGATGGGAGAGGAGAGAACCCCAAGTTCATTGAAATAAGCATCAGCTCCTCCATAGTTTCCCAGGCATTTGGGGGGGGGCATAACTAGAGCCCCATGCAGCCAGGCTGGGCTCTCCCAGTTGAGGTGCCCTGGAAACAGGCGGGAGGTCCTGAGTCCAGACTGGGATGGAAGCCCCGAAGTTGCCTTTGACCTGGGAGCCTCTGGATGGAGCTTGGCGCTGGGTCCTCTGGAAATTGGCCGCCCTCTTCGGGTCTCTCGGTTGCTGTCCTTAAGCAGATCCTGGCAGTTTAGGGGAGATTGGGGCTCATCTTGCAGAGGATGGACCCCCACTCTCCCCAATCTCTTGCTTTTTTAGGCTGGGTGTTTACGTTTTTGTTTGTTACTTGAATTAATACTCTTTATTCAGAATGGAATACAATGGAAGAGAGTAGAATAACGGAAAACGGAAAATGGAAAACGGAAAACGGAAAACGGAAAACGGAAAACGGAAAATGGAATAGAATAGAATAGAATAGAATAGAATAGAATAGAATAGAATAGAATAGAATAGAATAGAATAGAATAGAACAGAACAGAACAGAACAGAACCTTGGAGGTTTTCAAGACCAACCTCCTGTTCAAGCCGGAGATGCTAAAAGATTTCAGAGAAAGGCTTGTCCAATCTCTTCTTGAAAACCTCCCTCAATGGAGCAGCCACAACTTCTGGGATTCAAACTTTTCCCCTGATTATTATTATTGGTTCTCAGTGTCAGGAAATCTCTCCTGACTTCTAGGTTGCATTTCTCTTCACTGCTTCTCTCCGTCGGTTGCTTCTCTTCCTGCCTTCAGGGACTCCGGAGGATGAATGGAGCCCCTCTTCTCCATGAGGGCCACCCAAGGATTGGCCGATGCTGTCCCATCCCCTGCAGCCCTTCTCTTCCTTGGACCGGACATTCCCCTTCCCTTCATCCATCACCCTCTGCTTCAGCCTCCGGACCCTCCGGACCCCCCCACCCTCTTTCTCGCTCTTCTCTGCCCACGGAGGGAGTCGTCCTTAGCAGTGGAGGCTGAGGGATTGTGGGAAGAGGTACAGATCGCCCTCGGCCAGACTGTGGGGAAACCCGTCCACCCACCCCCCCACCCTTCTCTCGCCTGCTGCGCTCCTTCTTTCCCGCAGCTGCTGGCTGAGAAGCGAATGGCGGGTGGGGCGAGGGGAGCTGTGCCCAAATCCTAATTTTCCAGGATGGCCTGGATGAGGCCCTTGGACAGGAGATCAAATAGAAGTGCCACTTTCTCTTTATTGATTTCGTGGAGAGAGGTGGGCACTCAACCTAGTCTCAGGCACCCATGGATGGATGGATGGATGGATGGATGGATGGGCGGATGAATAGTAAGGCGCCTCCTTTCCCAAACTTACAGCCGTGGCGCCCACCCCTTGCCTGTCCCACTCCCTTTGCCCCCGGGGAAAGTGGGAAGGGGGCACACACCAGCCCCCCAACTCCTCCACTGACTGTGAAGTCCTTGCCCCGGGCTGTCAAAGCTCCTCTCCGCTCTTTGGAGAGCCTTCTCCTGCGGTCGCCCCTTCGACCCCCCACCCGCGGAAGACCCGCCGCGCTCCGTCCCACATCAACTCCCCTCCCCGCATTTTCTCACCGCCCCCCGTCTAGAGAAGAGCCTTTCTTTTAACGGCCTCATCAAAGCAGGAACTCCGCCCGGTTGCTTCGGCCTCTGGATCACGGCGGGCGGTTCTGCCTCGGGTCTCCCGCAAAGCCTCGCCTGGCCCAGATGTTGCCCTGATAGTTTGGGGGGGGGGGGCGAAGACGGGCTGAGCTTCCCCATCACCCCACGAACAGAGGATGCGGGTCTTCGGGGAGGGGGGGCTGGGAGTGAGGGAGGGGGAAAGGGGGCTCCAGTCGCCTCGGCTGCCCCTCCAGGGCTTCTCTTCTCTCTCGGCTGCTGCGGGGGCCAGGCTCTCTCTCTCCTCAGCGTGGCCCGGGATGGAAGAGGGGCAGGGAGCCCCCACCTGCCCAGATGGGAAGAAGCCCGCCCGCCCTGCCCTTCTCCTGCCCTCTGCGCTCCGACCGGCTCCCTGGCAAGGCTCCCGGCCAGCCCTGAGGAGGCTCCTGCGGGGACGAGGTGGCGGGAGGGGCGGCGGCACAGGCAGGACTCTTGCAGGGCGCAAGGGAGCGCGGCAGGACCGGGGTTTGAGTGACAGCTGTCTGTTTGGGCGAGGGGAGGATTCAGACGGTCCTCGGGAGATTGTGAGTTGTAGCTCTGCCTTAGGCAGGAAAGCCAGCTGGGGGAGTTTGGGCCAAGGTCCAGGAGGCTCTGGGTGGCACGAAAACTTCCTGGGGGATGTTGGGCCAAACACCAGGAGACGCTTGAATTCCAGACTCGCCTTAGTACTTTTTCATTGGGGGAGTGAAAGTTGGAAATGTTTTCTCAGATTAATCTGGGAGATCAGAATTGGGGATTCCTAGACTGAGATGGCCGAGTTGTCCAATATTGTGTGGGGAGATGGAAGAAAGTGAAATTGTGGGGAAATTGCCTGTTCCGTGCTGGGCAAAGCCAGAAGTCTCTCTGCCTTCTGCTTGTGGGAGAACCACAATCTTAGACTGACCTTGGTCTGATCCATCAGAGCATTTCTTATCTCCTTAAAATGGAATTTTCAGAGGGATTCCATTCGCAATTAAGAGTCATTCTGAAACTTAGAAATGGATGACCCATTCATCAGCAGTCTGTGTGGCTGGAGAGCAAAACAGCTTCCACGGGGGCCTCTCCCTAGAAACCTGAAAAGTCCCCACCCTTTTTCTTGGACCTGGATGAATATTATGCAGGGTTGAAGGTTTGTGACCTGGTCAGTGATGCGGCTGCCTTTAGACAGGATCCCCTCAACCTCCTCCTGGGGAGACTCTCAAGGTCCCCTTTCTCTGGGCATCTTCACAGACAAGACAAGCTTGGAAGAGGAGCAGAGAAAATGCTTTAGGTAGAAATTGCAGAGAGGAAAATTGAAGGGCCTGAAAACTGCTATTTTATTTCTCAGGATGAGGAAAGAAAAAAAATACAGTGCAAATTTCTTTATACACTTTAATTTTTATTAACTTTATTTATTTATTGTCATTTTGATGTGAAGTATGTTCAAAAATAAAAGCAATCCTAAACTGAAATCCCAGACCGCAGTCCTGCTGAACACTTTCTGCAAAGGAGGTTTTATCAGTAAATCAAGAAAGAACTATATGAGAGTGATGAAGATTTCCCTCTTCAGCCGAGAGCCAGTCAAACATGGCATTCCACGTCATTCCGGCATTTTCACAGATATGATCAGGAAACCAGGCTGGTGCTTGGTTTCCACAGCTTCCTCCTGGCCTCTATTCCTCCTCACTCTCTCACACACAAACACTTTGAGCTGCTATCAGTAGGAACAAGTGCCTCAATTATTTCTATGCGCTGTCACATTCAATAGCTATTGCTGAACAGCAAATTCCTCTAAATGATTTTTTACAGAGTTCTCTTTAGCAAGATTTATTGAGCTGAAAGGAAAGGGAGATGCAAGAATTCCAGTCTTTCAACAATTTCACATTTTGAAACACATAGATATGATTTTGTTTGACTCCTGCATATTATTTAAATGGAAAGAATATCTCCTTTCGAATAAAAAATTTAACAACCCATCCACTATCATAATGGTGTTATATCTCACGTTTTTACATTTGTTCTGGCTGTGAGCTGCTCCTTTGTGTTGAGGTCTGGCCTCAGAAGGATAATGTAGCACTTGGGGATGAAGATGCAGCCCAGCAGACCAGCACTGGAGGCCAGGATGGAGAAGACCTGCACAGCCACCATGGATTTCCCTTTGGTGCTCAGGTAGGTGGGCACAAAAGTCACCCAGACACTGCAGAAGACCAGCATGCTGAAGGTGATCAGCTTGGCTTCGTTGAAGGCCCCAGGCAGATTCCTGGCCAGGAAAGCCACCGTGAAGCAGATGGCAGCCAGGAAGCCCATGTAGCTGAGGGTGACGTAGAACATGACAACGGACCCTTCGTTGCATTGCAGGATGATCTCTCCTGGCTGGGAGTGGACGTCAGAGTCAGGGAAGGGGAGAGAAACTCCCAGCCAGATGGAGCAGATGATAATTTGAACTCCAGAACAAGAGAAGATAATGCAGTTGGGCAAGCTTTTCCCCAACCATCTCTTCACTTGGTTTCCTGGTTTTGTGGCCAGGAAGGCTAGCACCACCGTGATGGTTTTGGCCAAGAGAGAAGAAACGGCAACTGAGAAGATGATGCTGAAGACCGTCTGTCGAAGAAGGCAGGTGGCTTTCCTTGGTTGACCAATGAAGAGAGAAGGAGACAAGAAGCAAAGCAGGAGGGAGACCAGGAGGATGTAGGAGAGGGCCCGGTTGTTGGCTTTGACAAGGGGCGTTTCTCTGTATGTAATGAAGATGATTAAAATAAAGCCTGAGTTTAGGAACAAGAGTAGAGCAAAACAGACCAGGATGATGCCCAGATGTTCTTCATAAGACAGGAAGGTTATAACTTTAGGGATACATTGGACTCTGTCCTCATTTGAATATTTATCATCTGGACACTTGGTGCATTTTTCTGTATCTGAGAAAGCAAAAAAGCAATATATCTTTAATATTCTGTTCTTTTCTCTTGCAAGAAAAACCTTCTTTGGATAACAGCTGATACCACAGGCATTGGTAGAAGAAGTATTTATTAAAGATTTCATTAAAAAGAGCATAAGGAATTTTTTTTTAAAAAAAATGTAGCCAGATATATTAAATTGAGCGAAATTCTAGGGTGTTAATTATTTCCTGTGTAATGTGTAGAATCTTCATAGGAACCTATATTATTAGAGGTTAATAATGAATCATATAATCTTTTTAGGCAAACATCTTGAGTCCTGCCCCATGGCAGTTAATATCCTGGACTTGGAGGATACCTACAGTATCTTGTAATATCTGGAAGCAACCTGGAATTAAGGAGAAACTTCCTATCAGTGAGAGCAATTAGCCAGTGGAACAGCTGGCCTCCAGAAGTTATGGGTGCTTCAACATTGGAGGTTTTTAAGAAGAGACTGGACAGTCACTTGTCTGAAATGGTATAGGGTCTCCTGCTTGAATAGGGGGCTGGACTAGAAGACCTCCAAAGTTCCTTCTACTCTATTCTGATTGATTGATTGATCGATCGATTGATCTATATGGCAGACAATTTGTGTAATGAGTTCCCCCATAACTATCCATAGCACCAGATTATGGCCCAGTGACACCTTCTCAGTGATCCTCAAGGGAGGCCAATAAACAATGAATTTCAAGGTCTTTCAGAAGGTGGATCTGAAACAATTCATCTAGTTTCAAGATCTCAGATGTTCCTAGAAAGGTAAACTTAGCAGCACATATCCAAACTAAAAAGCAGAAGAGATATTTCCTTTGCTGTTAGTAAAGCTTGCTCAGTCTGCCACCCCCTCCTCCCATCTCTTCCCAGCCCCTCCTTCCAAGTCTTTTGGATTTACTTCCGTTTAGATGAGAAATTGTGCAGGTTAAAAATAAAAAACCAGGTGAGCTTGGATCTGTCTTTTAACTTGCACTTTCATGAAAAGGTTCTGGATGGATCCAGTTCCACAAAGCCTCCCATTTTCCTCAGTGTGACCCACCTTCCTGAGTGGAGAAGGTCCCCTCCGGACAAGGAACGCAGTCGTAGCAGCAAACTGGCTCTCCTTCTCGAGCCCTCTTGACAAATCCAGGATGACAACTTTCCACACATTTGGACTGAGGCAGGGACTGAGCAGAAGAAAAGGAATGTCAAAGAAAAGGTGTTAGGACTCTCCGTCCATGGAAATTGGAGGCAGAAATAGATGGAGACAAGTAGACTCTGGTCTTCACTGAGGTAAATATGAAATCTCTGACTACTTCTAAACAGATGCAGGAGGTAAAACAACTGGCAGGTTCTTCCTTTAGTTCCTCCCTTTTGCTTTCAAAATTTAACATTACAATAAAGTAGATTTCTATTTAATGTAGTCTAAAGGGATGGAATTGAAAAAAGATTTAAGTATGATGATTTGTTCATATTAAAACTGAGAATAAAGTTTACTGTAGATTTAGGAAACTTTTATTTCATTTTTTAATATGAAATTAAACTGTGATGAAGAAAGAAATCTCTGACCAGTAAGATCTTGAAAGGTTTCCATAAAACATAGCAAAGCCATTCCACTTAGGTCCCATCTGTTGAAGAACTTCCATGAGATGACACCACCTGGCATGGGAGGCCAACCACCCTGGAGTCTCTAGGCTTTGCCCACTTGAAATGGGACCTTTGGAAAACAGAGAAAAGACACCAACATTTCTCTCACCTTGTTAAGCAACTTTAGCAGTGAAAGAGCATCGTGTTTGACAGAAAGTCTCTGTCTTTCAAAAAAAACCAGAGTCTCTCTCCTGACATCCCCCTTGGGGAGAACCAAGAAGCCCTCAATCATCAGATCTGCTGTCATCTCTCCATTTTGATCCAAGTACAGTTTCCTCTCAGAAATATTCCAAAATTCATTCTTCTCCAGAAAGGGATGAAACTAGAATGGGAACATCCAGGAATTTGAAAAACAGAGAACTTTGTTTCTTATCCCACATTGAATCTTTCTTCTACAATTGTCTCATCTCCAAATATGCTTAATTGGGATACAAAACTGTCATCATCTTCAAAAGCAAAGAAGAAAGTTTGAGAAAAAATTGTCAATCGTTTACTGACAAAATATAGAAAAAGTATATATATAATTGATACAATTGGTCAATTGTAGGGAACATTCTAGAGCAGATGAAAATAAAATGAACAGAAAAAAAAGATGATTCATAAATTCTTTGAAAACAACAGGTTGATTCCCAGAAAGCATGGGTTGATCAAGAAGAAAGTTGCCAGGCTAATCTTCTCCCTGGTCATCCTGATGGAAAACACCTCCAGATGTGCTAATTCTACTTGATTGTAATGCAACATTAACAAAATTTTGCAATCTGAAAGAACAAATCTCCCACCAACTCTTTTCTCAGCCTGAAAAGTTAGCCAGGATCCTTTCTGAGTTTCTTTCTCTCCTATTATGCAGCTGCAGGATTCTTCCCTCTTCTCTAATCCTTCCCTGGGCAGCCTCTCTTCCCCTCATCCCAAAAGTCATTCTCACACATCATTGCACTTCCTAAAGAGATTATGGGGACTCTGGTGATATCACTGGATTTCAGTAAAGGACTCACAAACAATTGTGTGATGTGATTAGAAACCTGAGGGCTGGATAATAAGTGGATAAAAACTGTCTTCAAAATGATACTGAAGTAGTTTTTAACCCTTTTTAATCATTCCTATGAAACTTGAAGGTGATGAATAAGGGGGATAACTGTTGCGTATATGGTGAGGAGAAACAAAGAGAAGAAGGAACAATGAATGTCAACATTGGAGAAGCTGAAAAAATTAGAATGATCACTTCAGAAAGATCCCCAAAACACGGAAATCAGAAAGGAAATGGAGTTAACAAAACATGAAATTAATATACTAGAACAGGAAGAAATGATAAGGAATATATAATTGGCAAAACAAAACCATTTTGAATCAGCAAATAAACCTGGGAAATGGCTCGCCCACAAATTGAAAAAAGAAAAAGCTAAAAAATTGGTACAATATTTAAGAGACAAGCAAGGAAATTTGCTCCATAGAATTGAGGGGGAAAAATATTATTCAAAATTATTGTCAAATACTGTATAGTCAAGAAAACATTAACGAAGAAAATATTATAAATTACCTACAGGAGAGGAACTTGCCAAGTATAACAGATGAAGATAGGGAAATGTTGAATGGGGAAATTACATTAACAGAATTAAGAGAGGCAATTAAAAAACAGAAAAATAACAAAACACCAGGGACAGATGGAATTCCGGTGGAAGTATATAAAAAAATTGAGGAAGTTTTGGAAGAAATTATGTTGGCTATATATAACAAGGTATTAGAGAAAGCCAAAATGCCAAATGCTATATATGCCTCATGGATGGAGGCATATATAGCATTAATTCCAAAGGAAAGTACAGACAATCAATTCATTCAAAACTATAGGCCAATCTCACTGTTAAATGCCGACTATAAAATCCTGGCAACAATAGCAGAAAGACTAAAAAAGATATTAAATAAAATAATTCATTGGGATCAAAATGGGTTTTTACCCAAACGAGAAATTAAGAACAATACAAGGATTATCATGAATATTCTAGAATACTATGAGGCTCATCCAGAAAAACAATTGGCAGTAATAATGATAGATGCACAAAAGTCGTTCGACAACTTGAATTGGGGTTTTTCAATTAATCTGTTCATCGGGATGAAATTTGGCAAAAAATTTATAGAAATGATGAAGACAATTTATTCTAAGCAAACAGAAAAATTAGGTCAGTGGAGATCTTACAGAAAAAGTCGATATAAACAAAGGGCTTAGACAAGGCTGTCCATTGTCCCCCCTTTTATTCATCCTTCCATGGGAAACATTATTGGCACAGGTAAGGGGAAATAAGGAAATAAAAGGGTTAAAAATTAAAAGAGAAGAATACAAAACACATAAACAAAGCTGTATGTGGAATTTTGTGTGTGTGAAGTGTGTAAGTTGGGTTTTTGGGCTTTTTGTGGCTGTGTGAGGTTCCTGCTTGTTGCAGGGGCCATTTTGGGTCTAGCACAGCTGCTTTTACATTGTGGGTGAGCCAGCTGATGTTTTTTAATTTTTATTTGGTGTGCGTTGGAAGAGGGATCGTCTTATATTTTTACAGGAAAAGTCGGGTGTCGTCTTATATGCCCAGTCGTCTTATACGCCGGAAAATACGGTATTCTTTGGAACCATTATTCCCTGAGTAATTGAATTGGCCAGATCTGCTGAGTTGGTTCCCCTTCTTCTCCTCTGGATTCCTCCTCCAAAGAATCTAAGATTAATGGATCCATATTGGGACCCCCATACCTGCCACGGCTGCAGTCTTTGAGCCCCCAAAGTTTTTTCTCCCTCCTTCCTTCTCCTCCTCCATCTGGAGGAATAAGCGGCATTCAAGGCCTGGGCCAGAGTCTGAATGATACTGTAATACAGATAAAAATTTGGGGCCTGGATCCTGTTCCTTTTCTCCTGGGTCTCCAGTGGGGCTTTCTGGGTGCATCTTCTGCGGCCTTTGACAGAAAAGATGTTCTTTGAAAGAGAACAGAGAAAATAAGGATCTTGAAACTTTTCTTCCACAAAGAAATGGGATTCAAAGGCAGAATCTTTTGGCCTCTTTTTAAACAGATAACCAAAGTTCAAAATGCTATGGATGTATTTGAGAAGTCTACAATTGTTCATTAAATACACTGCAAAATTTGTGAGGATCCAGACTTTCCCTTCAATGGATCCTGGCAGACACATAAATGTTAAATGGAAAGGAAGAATTCTCTCCCAAATGGACTCAATTTCCATGAAGTGAACAAAGACGTTGACTTGTCTCCACTTAGAGAGGGAATCCCTGAGGGCTTTTGTGTCTCCAGTTGCTGAGAACAGTTGTGATATAACCACACAAATTCCACTCCTGACAAGCACAGGAGGAAAAATCCTCATGAAATTCTCTCCATTTTCTGTGTCTGAAGCAAAGAGGCCAATCAGGGTCCATCTGAAATGGAGGAGCAGGTGGACAATTGCTGGGTAGTGGATCCCTTCTTTGGGGAGAATTTGGTGGAAAAAGGGGAATTTCCTTTTATCACTCAGAGCCTCTGAAGCAATTTCATGACTGATCTGAAAAAGCAATGAAGAATGCTATGTTCATTGGGATCAGATCAAATCCAAAATATTAGATTTTAATAAATCCAACCTGATTCTCATGAATGTATTAGAATAGTTCATTAATCAGACATTGTTTAAAATACTAAACAATGTATTAGTACATTAGTATATTAACAAGATTGTATCATAATAATGGAAAATAATAAGCAAATTAAAAAACAATAAAAATGTAAATCATATTACTGTATCACCCCTACAATTGATCACAATTAGATTAACATGTGCAAATGCCAACTGGAGTATTCTATTCCAATAAAGGGCCTATTATAATTTTTGAGGATTGCTGTATTTTTATTATTATTATTATTATTATTATTATTATTATTATTATTATTATTATTATTATTATTATTATTGCTTCTCTATCCCAGATTCTTTCTGGAGGAAATTTTTTAACTTCTTTCTCCAGTTATACAAGAAACAGGCAGACCTCAAAGCCTAATAAGATTTGTCAGTTGCATAATCCAAGTTTGGTCTTTCATCGAAATTTTCTCTTTTCCAACAGCCACAATTTTCAGAGTCTCTCAGTTTCCATAGATTACATTTTATGCCAATGCCCATATTTTCTGAATTTAGACAAAGCAGAAATTGTTTAAATTCCCAAATCAGCTCTGAGGGCAGCAGCTGGAGTCCTTTGACCCACCCCAAGATCCTCCTCAGAGGCTGAGATTGGGTTGGTCCTCATTTCTCCCTTCATCCAAATCATTCATGAAGATGTTGAAGCGGACTGGGCCTAAAATGGAACTTTGGGGACCCCCTCTTCTTTTTCCCTCAATGCAGACGTACTTTCATTGAGGACCACAGGCTGAGCCCATCTGGGGGTGATGCTGTCTATCCTGCATATTTTACTTTGTCAAAGCCTTTCTGAAATCCAAGGACTGTATACTACATGCACTGCATTTTATTGGTCCACTAATTTAGTCATTTTTGTCAAAGAATGAAATAACATTTATTTATGATCTGTTTTTTGATCCTGCATTAGTCCTAGGAAGTCATTCATATCTATACTGAATAATAAGGGTTCAAATATGCATCTTTCCCTTCCCCCTTAGTAAGCATAGATCCTTCTTCTCATGGCTCCATTGAGCCCAAACCTCCGTCTCCAACAAGGGCTTGGATCAGGGCCAACAGTCTGAGCTCCAGTTTGAGGGCAAAACATTTTCTCCATCATTTCTCTGTTTATTGAGTCAAATGCTGCACTAACATCTAGAAAGCAGCAAACCTTGTTTTACCTCACTGATATAGATTAGATATTTCAGGACAAATTTGTTGCCAATATTAGATGATTAATTTATGCATTATTTCTTATAGTACCTATATAGTTTTTAATTCTACTTAAACCTTCTGGTTCTTCTGCAAGGAATGCATTTTTCTCACGTTTAACTAACAGGATCATGGCATAAATTTTAGCCACAATATCTGCTAGTCTATTTGGCTGATAATTGCTAGAGTAATTATCATTTCACATTTTAGATAGATAATATTGGTACTATTGCCAACTTCAATCTTGGTGGATATGGCAGGCATCATTTATGTGTGAAAATGAAGATGCCAATAGAAGCCCCAAGAATCAGGGATATTTTTTGATCAGTTCAATAGTTTGGTAGAATGTGTTCTCTGGAGAATGTATTGCTTCCATTTCAGGACTTTTATGATTAATCTCAACATGAACATAATGGGGTAAAATATTGACATTTTTGCTAATAATGAGAAAAGCAGCTCTTGAATTCCATGGAGAAGACATGATTGCATCTATTGCTCACCCACCACCACCCACCCCTCACTTTACCAGAGGGAGAAACACACACACAAACCTGTGGGACTTTGTAGGTGCCTCCTAATGTTGACATCTGGGTGGAGATCTCCCTATAAGCTGCATCAATAAGAGTCAGAAGGTTCTCCTTCCTTCCACACCTGTAGTTGGGGACATTGGCTTCTCCAGTGGAGAGAATGTCCAGCAAGGCACCTGAAGTGTGGAAAGTGCTCGCATAGTTGTTATGGATGTTGTAGCCAAGTGTGAGATTGTGCAAGAGATGGGAATTCTTGTTGGCCAGTTGAATGTTGAAAATGAACAGTAAGCAATAAAAAAAAATGTAAGAAGTCCTGTTGAAAAAAAAGTTATTATAATCAAAAGCCACAATGAATACTTTTGTTGTATATAGTATATATAATCCTCCAGAAGCCTACTGAGCCTTAAACCAACATTGATCCAAAACCAATGATCAGTTGCACAAATATGGAAATGGGCTGAGGTACAGCAACTATAACTGATTCCACCACTACTTTAAATAAAATTCATTATTCAAGTGATAAATTAAGGATTGAACAGAGAGGAAAATAATCCCTTTCAGCTTTTTTTCAGACCCCTTTTTGAGTCTCTTTCACAAAATCAGACCAAAGAGAGAAGCCATGGAAATCAAAATCATTCAGGAAATTACATATAGTCCCCAATATAGGAATAAATGGAAAATAAAAAAACTGAAAAGGAGAGTGTTAGAGTGGAGGGAGTGCAACTCCATCATCTTGAATGACTTACGGATCTTGAAAAACAAACTGAAGAGAAGGAGCCACGTTGAAAACCAACTTTGTATGTATTCTTTCCTTTCCACTGGTAACTATGCTGATGAGATGGTCACCTGGTCTGTAAAAGCTCTGTGGTTGTTTTCCATCCTGGTTCTCCAAACTCAGTGGGCATTTCATTCTCAGCTTCCCAGAGACTGGATGGGAGAAAAGCAGCATCATAAGCAGAAGCTGGAGATCCATAATTCATGAGGTGAATCAATCAATCCCTTTCCTAATTCTAAAGATTTAGAAAAATCAAAAGAGTCTTACAAGGTAGAACATCCAGTTGCTTTTTCTCAACACAGAGAAACACTCGGCTTCATCTGGAAAGGAGAGAGAAATATGTTCAAGAGCAGAGACTCTGCCTGTCTCAAAACTCCTTATTTCTCTGTCCAAAGTCTCCCCTGGAGGATTCGGCCAAACAGCACAGCTGAAACTTTTACCATAATTCTCCCTCTCAGGAGGAATCCCTGGATTCTTGCAACTAGTTCTTGCAGTCAGAGATTGTTGGGAAATTCTCTGGAGGGAAATGAAAGGGAAATAATCTCATATGATTCATAATAACAGGGACAGAGATGGAATTAAATCGGTCATCTAGAATTGAGAGGTTTGGGGTCTCCATGCTTGAAAGTGGCCCCAGGGAAATACACGGCACCTGAATAAATAAATAAATAAATCTGAGATTTGTTTGCATAGTGATGAAAGAGAAAACTCCGGGGGTCAATTAATGCCGGAGCATGTCACAGATCTGAAATAGCTGCCAACTGAGTTGGAACCAAAATTTGCTTTATTTTGAAAGCTAATGCTCAAGGGCATCACACAAAAGGGCTGATGCAATAGTGCAGCCAGTTTTTAACAACAAAATCAACTTTAGTGAAAAACTAGTTTTTCAAAATTTGCAGAGTTAAAAAAAAATCAGAGAGAGGGGGGGAGAGAGGGGTGGACATTAGAAAAAAGCCAAGTGAAAAGAGATCGAGAAATCAAGGCTGCCTCTTACCCCATCTCTGGAGGGGGAAGGGGAGAAAGGAGGGAAGGGGAGCTCAGGACCCTCATGTTGCAGATTTAAAGCTGATCTTCAAAATCCAACTTCCATCTTCAGAGACCTGGGAATGCAGAAGCCCATGTCCCATGTTCCCCTGCCTCCCTTTCCCATGCACTGGCCAGGCAAGGGAGCTCTTGCAGGGATGCCAGAGGGGACTCTGCCCGGCTGAGTGGGGAGCCCCGCTTGGGAGAAGGAAGCTGAGGAGCCTCGTGGTGGGGAAGCGAAGCAGATCTGCAAAATCTCCCTCCAGGTTCCATCTTCTGAGTCCTGGGAACGGGAGAGACCATATCCCGTGTTGCTCAGCCACCTCTTTCCATGCATTTTGGCATCCAGGGGATCCAGACCTACAGAGGAAGCCCAGGATGGCCAGGAAGGAGGAGGGGTTCTGGGGCATTCCTGGGAAGAGACTAACCTAGTTTATGGGTCCCAGGGTTGAATGTTGGGGGACAATGCAGCCCCTGGGGTTTCTCCACCTTTCCTTGGGCTCCGTGTCTTTCCAGGAGAGGCTCCTGTGGGGGAGAAGCCATGCAGGGCTGGGTCTTCCAAGGGGGATCCCACATTGCCCTGAGGAAAAGACAGCCAGCCTCACCCTGGAGGGGACCTTCTGTGACTCTGAGGAAGATGGGGGTCCCCTGTGGCCCCTCCAGAACCCCCAGCTGAGGAGACCCTCTTCATTGCAGCCTTTCCTGGGGAAGGGGCTTAAGCCCCCCCTCCTTCTGCAATTCTGGGAGCTTTTGCCTCTTTCTCATCCCCCCCCCAAAGCTTTGAATTTTGCTCCTTATTTGACCCCCCCCCCCTTTTTTTTGGCTTGGCTTCTTCAGCCACTTCTCCATCTGTAATGATTGCCTCTCCTTCCAACTTAAGAAAGTAAAGACTCTTGAAATGTGATAGTTGAAAAGGATCCTTTTATTAAGCAGAAGTGATAGCAACCCTGTTTAAGAAAGAGCTGAATACCCTTAGGCAAGACAAGTAGGATTAAAGCAGTAGAGACCTTTAAGTCAGAATGCAGATTTTAGGCAATACACATGTGTGAAGATGTTTTCTTTACTATTTTCCCTGAGAACCTGAACAAACATGCATTCCCACCGTAATACTTTAAAGTGAAACAACCCACATGGCTATCATACATTCCTCCACGTTAAGAGGATCTCAGGGCTCTTTGGCGCCAGGATATAAATATAATAAAATATCTGTATAATAATAATAAAATATACAGGCAATGCTAGTAAATCAAATCCAAGTCTCCCCCTTCTCCCAATTGATTGGCAGTATCACTCTTAGGGATCTGACAAGTGATCTGACAAATTGATGGGTTCACACTACAGGTGGGAAATTCAAGAGATCTCAGTGGCTGAGCTGTCAGACAGCTCCCTTTAAAAGAGGGAGCTCACTCACTTCTTGTACCAGTCTACCAAATAAACGAGCTGTTGTCTTAGCTGAGAGTCCTGCCTCTTCACTCGACCCACACTTAACACTTTCCACGCTCTGTGCATGGATCTGGTTTCCTCCTGAGGGGATCCTTTGATGGGAAGGGAGGGATCTCCTCTTCCTGAGACTCTTTCCACCCTTCAAGGGTTGAAATGGCTTCTCCTCTTAGCTCTCTGGCTGCTTTTCCTCCGGCCTTTTGAGGTCCCCATTGAGATGGAAGGGATTCTCCTCCTGGGTTATGTCCAGTTCCTTGCAAGATTTGGCTCATCCACTCCTAGACACAAATAAAGAAATTCCCATTAAAATACAAGAACAAGAGATCCGTCTACCTACTTTGTGTGTCTTCTTTTACCACCACCAATATATTTTTTTCCCTGAGCTTGTTTTCTTTCAGACTCCGTCTTAGACAATTCAAGGCCTCCTTGCTGGGCCTTTCCTGTCGGTCACAAGAGAAACTGAAGTGTCTCTATTCCTAAGTGGGTCCCACTTCCGTTAGACTCAGAGAATGAGGGAGGGGCAGGAAAGACCGGACTAAAGAGGAAAAAGTCACCTCTAAGAAACCATAAACCCTTTTTCCATCTCCTGCAGAGGGGAGTGAAATGGGGCCTGAAGGAGCTTTTCCTCCAGGAGCCCCTCCTGCTTCTAGAAAGCCCCTTCCTCCCTGAGCTGGTGGCCTCGTCCGTGTTTCTGCCCCTCCACAAGGGGAGACTTTGCTTCTTGGAGCACCCACAACTTTCCTTTCCTCTCTTTGGGAAGACAAAGGGGTCCTGGGAAGAGAGACCAGGGTCCTTCTCCAGGCCCCTGAAGGTCCCAGCGCTTTGGATGGGGGACAAAACCTTCAGCTGAACCTGGCAGGAGTGAAGGGGGCTCCTGAGTTGTTTTCTCCTCTTGGTTCTGGGATTTATCATCTCTGAGGATGAATGGGGGGGCACCAGCCCAGACCACCCCCTTCCTGGGCCTGATCTGGGGGCCCTTCTGGAGCCACAACTCCTGCCTGAGGATCAGGGGGCAGCTGTAGTTAGGAGAGGCCATGGCAGAGTTTGGGGCTTTGCCCCTGTTGCTCCCTTTCCTGGGCCACCTGGCTCCCTTCACGGCCACTCACGCCCTGCTCGCCCCCAGGATGGACTACGGCAGAGCTCTCTCTGTGGGGCTGCCCTTGGAGAGCATTCGGGGACTCTGACTGAGGCAGAAGGCAGTTGCCAGGACAGTTGTGTCTCTGCTGAAACAGCGGTGGACAAAGAACAAAGGGACCTCGACTTACAATGGTTCATTTAGTGACGGTTCAAAGTTACGATGACACTAAAAAAGGACTTATGTCCATTTTTCACACTTACAATTATTGCAGTATCCCCATGGTCACGGGATTAAAACTCAGATGCCTGGTAACTGTCTCAGATTCATGACGGTCGTAGTGTCAAGGACTCATGTGATGGCCTTTGGGGCCTTCTGGCAAGCAAAGTCAGTGGGAAGCCAGATTCACTTAATGACCATGTTGCTAACTGAACAACTGCATGATTCACTTAACAACGGTGGGAAGAAAGGTTGTAAAATGGGGCAAAACTCACTTAACGACTGCCTTATTTAGCAACATAAAATTCTGGGCTCCATTGTGGTCGTAAGATGAGGACCGTCTATAGACTTATTTGGAAGCCTCCTTCGCAAATGCTGAAGTGACATTCGACACAAAGACACACAATTGCGCACAAAGGGCCAGAGTGCAACTGTGACAGAAGGGGATGAATGGGGGCAAGTGGGAAGTCCTGGGAGTTTGCTGCCTTCGGACGGAGCCCTTCCTCCCCTGGGACGAGCCCAAAATTAGATCCCCCAGGGGGATCACACACACACACACACACAGAGTATGGCTCTGGGGGGGGGGGGAGGCTGTGCAGGTTCCTTCTTGCCTGGGAGGGGTCCCCTCCCTGACAGCCTCTTCCCCTGGAAGCCAAGAAAAGGGGGAGTCAAAGGCAGCAGCCAAGAAGGGCTGAATTCGAACTCTCTGCTGCCATTTTGCCAGTTCTGAGCCAGCCGGGAGAAGGGAAACGATCCGATTTCTTCTTTCTTCCTTCCGGCCTCCGTCCCAGGAAAGACCATCAGGGAGGCATGGAAGATGCAGGAAAACGGATCAGCTCTTATCCCCTCTTGGGAATCCTCCCCCTGCGGCTCCTCCTCCTCTTCCGGGCTGAGGAAAAAGCTTCTGCTGGGGAAAGGTCTCCCCTCCCCCGTCCCAAATCCAGCTCTGGTCTCCAGGGACAGGATGGCCGGAGCTGCTCCGGGACCCCCAGGGGCCCCATCTGAGCTTCTGGGGTCTTCCTGCTTCAGCCACAAAGGATGGTGGAGGCAGACGCCGTTTTCCCAGGGCCCCTCCGGGCAACACAACTCTTGAAGTGGGGATGTTGTAGACCAAAACTTGTGTGGTTCCTTCCTGCGGGTTGCTTGTCCGGAGGCTTGGCCAGAGCTTCCCAAGGGGCCCATTTCCCAGAATGAGGGGGGAGCTTTTCCCCACCTCTGCCGCCCTGCAAAGCCCCTTTTCCATGGGGCTGACATGGAGCCTCCTGGACCTGCCAAGAGGAAAGTGGTTTCTGGAGACCAGGAATTCCCTCGGCCTCTTCCAGGAGCTCTTTACCCCTCCAGACAGGGAGAAGCTTCCCTTGTCACACGAGATCCTTTCCTCTCTCCAACTGATCCCACAGATCTGGGATCTTGTTAGGAAAAGACCTCCAGAGTAAAGAGTATTTTGGGGGTGCAATCCGATGGGGTGCAGCTGCCCCTCTTACCCCCAAATAACCAGCATTCCCCCCAACACAGTCCTGGCTAGGCTGTTTCCTCCTTCGGCTCTGCAAAGGGGGATTTTCCTCCTTTCTCTTGATCTGAAAGGGTTCCGGGCAGCCAGCAGCACATTCTGGGGCCTCTGCCCACCTGCTCCAGGCACAGAATCCGCCTCCGTCCCTTTGGGGCAGCACCAGCGGTTCTTCCAGGGTCTCTGTTGAGAAGGGCGTCCAAAGTGCCTGGGATCTCTGGTCCCTCCAGGCTGGCTCTTCAGGACCAAGCAAGCATCCCTCTTGGGGTCTCAAGTGGGTCCCCTAAGTGGATGGAGGGAGTCTGCCCAGGGCTCCCTTCCTTGGAGTTGGGCAGAAACGGCCCTTCCCCACCTTCTCCCTCCCTTTTGGCCTCCCACCTGCGGAGGGGAGGGGGATCCAGCCAGGCTGAGTCTTGGACGGGATTAGCCCACCAACCTCACAGTCCAGCTGAGGGGCCATAAGGAGTCAGGCAAGCAGACTGATTGACAGATGTAACAGTAGGGGGGGCTTAGATCCCACTCCCTCCCATGAGGGTCCCCCAACCTCCCCCCACTCTGAGTCTTGGAGAGGATTAACCCACCCAACTTTCTGTTGGAGATCCATAAGGGGCCCAGAAAGACACAGACACACACAGAGGGAGGGGAAGGCTTGTATCTCTCTCCCTCCCAGGAGGGGTCCCAAAACGCCCCCCTCCCAGCAGGGAACCCCAGCAACACTGCCAGCAGCTCCTTTCCTTCAGAGAAATCCTGGATTGCCGGGGGGGGGAGTTGGGGGGACAGTGTCTGCCCACTCTTTGCTTAGCAATGCTGGGGAGACCCCAAAAGGGCAGGAGGGATTCCTTCCTGGGGCTCCCAAAGAGCATCCAAACTTTCCTGGCAGGGAGAGGAAAAGAAGCCTAAAAGGAGAGAAATTACACAGAACACCTCATCTACGCTGGTCTGATTGAGGCGCAGGGCAAGGGTTAAGGCCAGAGAGGTGTTGAGTCCTGGAGCGGAAAGGAGTTCCAGCTTCCTTGCAAAAGATCCTCCCATGTGGAATTCTTGCCCCTCCATCCAGGAGCGACTGCGGGCGACGTTCTCTCACGCATGCTCCATTTGTCCTCTGAAGCCGCCGAGGCCGCTTCTCCCGGGTGTTCTGCGTGTGATGCTCGGAGGCTTCCTCTAAGCTGGGGAGTGGGGGGGGAGGAGAGGTAACTCGGCTCAACTCTGCCCCCTCCCCTGCAAGGAGGGGAACCTGGCCCCTCCTCTTTCCCTGTGTTGAACTGTTCAGATGGGCACCGCCAGGGGGTTTTCAGGAGGCTGTGGGGGGGGGAGCTGCAAGTGGCCTTTCTGGGTCCCCCCCTTTGGCAGAGCAGGGGGGGATGGAGCGACTCTTCGTGGGCGCTGCTAAAAGGGCCTGGGGAAAGGAGTGGGGGGTTGGAGGGAGAAGTCTGGTATTAAGAGGGAATTATGGGTTTTGTGGTCCAGGATATCTGTTGGAGGGCGGAGTTCTGGGGTTGTTCTAGTGTCTCTTTCTCTTTTCCCTCCCTCCCTCTCACACACAAACTACCACAAGTCTCAGAATAGAATATTGATAACTAAGGAGCCCAGCAAAGTGACATCTCTCTTCCACATCTGGTGGAGCCCCAAAGGTCCCATTCCCAGCCAGTTCCCATTGGAAGAGGGAGAAAGATCTTACCCCATCACATCTGGAAGGCCCAGGACCCCCAACCCTTCTACACGATAAAGAGGGGCTTGAGGGTGCGTGTGTGAAGGGAGTCAAGAAGAAATTTGCACCCCTTGGAAGAAAGCTGAGCTCTCATTTGGGAAGATGGAAAAAGGGGATCTTTTGGGGGGTGACCCTGACAGGCAGAAAAAGGGCTCCCTTTGCCCTCAGCTCTTCTTTTCCCCAGGGAAGCCCCCTTTGATGGGAAGGGATCCAGGCAGCCCTGATCTTCAGTGGGGAGGGAAGTCCAGAGTCTCAAATTGTTCAGTGAAACGTTTTGCTTGAAGCCAAGTTCTCCAGCAGGAAAGTTTTCCATTCGGGGCCTTTGGGGAGAAGAGAGAAGCTGCCCCAGACTCCCTGGGTCTCTGCCCAAAGTCTCTCCTAGAAGATTCAGCTAAAGAGCAGAGGGAAAACTCGGAGGATAATAATTCTCCCTCTCAGGAGGGATCCCTGGATAATTCAATGACTTCTTGAACTCCGAGATCGTTGGGTGTTGGAGATGGAATTAAGTCTGTCATCTAGAATTGAGAGCTTTGGGATCTACAGCCTTGAAATTGGCCCCAGAGGGAATACACGGCACCTGTGGCTGAAGAGAAAAAGAAATGTGACATTTGTTGGCATAGCAATTAGAGAGAAAAGCTCAGGGGCAGTTAATGCCCAAGCATGTCATGGATCTCAAATGGCTGCTTGTTGAGTTGGAGCCAAACTTTACTTTACTTTGAAAGTTGATGCTCAATGACAAAAGGGCTGATGCAATAGTGTGGCCTGACTCCAAGAACTAAATGAAAAAATAGTGAAAAGCTACTTATCAGAACTTTGCATAGTTGGAAAAAAAACCCCACATGCACAGACAAACAGAGGGAGGGAGAAGTGAGAGAAAAGCAAGTGAAAAGAGATGGAGAAATAAAGGAAGCAACTCATCCATTGAAGGGAGGGAAGGAGGGAGGGAGGGATATGGAAAGCTGTTATGCAAAATCCCCTTAAAATTTCCATTCTTTGAGACCAGGGAATAAGGAAGCCCATATCCCATGTTCCCCTGCCTCCCTTTCCCATGCCCAGGCCAGGCAAGGGGGCTCTTGCAGGGATGCCAGACAGGACTCTGCCTGGATGAGTGGGGAGCCCCTCTTGGGAGGAGGAAGCTGGGGAGCCTCGTGTTGGGGAAGGAAAGCAGAGCAAAATCTCCCTCCAGGTTCCATCTTCTGAGTCCTGGAAACGGGGGAAACCATATCCCATGTTCCACTGTCACTTCTTTCTATGCTTTGGGGGGGGGGGGGCTTCCCACACTGGGAAGAGACGAACCTGGTTTATGGGTCCCAGGGTTGGATGTTGGGGGGACGCAGCCCCCGGGGGTTTCTCCAGCTTCGCTTGGGCTCCGTGTCTTTCCAGGAGAGGCACCTATGGGGGAGAAGCCATGCAGGGCTCAGTCTCCCAAGGGGGATCTGGGGTTGCACTGGAGGAAAAGGCAGCCGGACTCAGCCTGGAATAGAATAGAATTTTTTTTTATTGGCCAAGTGTGATTGGAGACAGAAGGAATTTGTCTTTGGTGCAGAAGCTCTCAGAGTACATAAAAGAAAAGTGGGGACAGGGGAGGGGAGGGGAAGGGGGCTGGGGGAACTTAATAAACTAAGAAAGGTCAAAATATAAAGAATCTTAGTGCATTATATGAACCTGGAAATGACAAGAAAAAATAAAAATAAAAACTTCCCTCCACTTTATAATTTTCTGCCTATCTATTCAACAATATTCTCCACAAGTTGTCACTTTCCTGCTTCTTAATGAGCTGTTATCCAAAATTTAATATTGCTAGAAAAAGATGGGAAATGAGCAATTTTAAAGTCAGCTGCAATGAGGATGGATATATGGGATTCTGATATAAAACAGAATTCCGAACAGGCCCCACTCTTAACATTGGGCAGAGTTGAAGGGCACTGATGGCCTCCTTGGCATTAGAAGACAGGCAAGAGGAGAGTTCAATGGCATTGAGTTCAAGTGGCCCCAAACTCCATAACTCTGGGTGAGCTTCCCAGCAATCTCTGGAGACAAGAGGCCACGTGGAAGGACAGCAGAAGTCAATTGTCTTGTTATTGAACTATCTTCCCCAGCATCACTTCCTACGTCCTCATAGTGGATTGAGGATTCTTCCTTCCCTTGCGGCCCTTTATTCATTTTTTTCATTGCGGCTGCGGACTTTTGGGATGCTTCGGTTGAAGCGCTTCTTCCATAGCCTCTTGGAAAGTTATCCTGGGCTTAGCAAGTAGTCGGCTTTATAGGGTGAGATCCCTTAGTCCCAATACCAACTGATCTCTCATTGCCTCATCCAGGTTGGAGGATTCACAAGCGGTGGCTATTTCGCGTAAATTTGCCACAACTTCGCTTATTGATTGTCCCTCCCTTTGGTCTCTCCTGTAGAACTCGTGCCGTCTCAGAAGGGATAAGGCTTGGGGTGCGTAGTGTGCTTTCAGGATGCCCTGGAGTGTCGGCCAGGTCATAGTTCTCAGTTCTGCTGGACAGGCTAAAGCTTTCACCATGTTAAAAACAGAGGCTCCACAGTGCGAGAGGAATAGCGTCCTTTTCCTCTGTTCCAAGAGGCTCAGCAAGTTGTTTGCTTCCAGGAACATGTGGAATCACACCATGTACGATTCCCAGTCTTCTCCCGCCGGGTTGAACGGTGTAGGTGGAATTATTGAAAACATCTTGCGCTGGCCGTTATATTGTCGATGGCCGTTGATTGCCACGTGGAGGTTTCAGCAGCCTAGTGTCCTATTGTCCTTCTGAGATCCCACCTTCGTCAGATCAGCTACTACTCAGTGTTGATTAGTGGTTGCAGACAGAGGAGGCAGGACACGTTTGGCAGTTTAATTTTTAATTATTATTAGATTTATTAGATTTAATTAGATTTAGTTTAAACAGCTTCATTCGGCTCCAGTACAGCAATGGCAATGCAAGCCGCAGGAGCCCCTTTTAAACGGAGCTGTCCGCGGCTTCAGCCACTGACGCGCCTTTAATTTTCCCGCTCCAGCTACTCGCTCCTGATTGGTTCCTGCATTCATTGATTCAATACTTAACAAGTTCCTTTATTAGAGAAGTCATATTGGCAGATCTGGGAAAACCCGAATCTGAATTCCTGCGTTTTCCCAACCCCTATACTAAACTCAATCCCTGCCCCTGTCCACTGTCAAGCCCTCACATGTACCAATCAGGGTCCTGATCCCCAAGTCACCCCGAGTTCAGGAACGCTTGCCCAGGTGTTAGCAAGTGTCCTTGGTCCCACGGGAAAGGAATGTGGTTGTGACTATTCTCTGGCTTCACCCCCTTTCTCCCTCCCCTGATTCCCATCGCAGGCCTCTCCGCTGTGGCAGCCCTGAAGATTCAAAATGGATCCAGGGCTGATAACCTGGATGATGCCATAGGACGCCTCTCATCTTTCTGGTGCAGAGCTAGTTCATCCTTCTGGTGCACCCTGGAGAAGCTCAGGAGCACACACTAAATGGACTAGCACTCCTCGGTGGTGAAACAAATAGTATGTACTAACATTGTGGTCTCCTGGCTAATTATACCTTTCCCATCTGCTAAATAAATAAATAATTTAGCACTTTGGACATGCATTAGAATCCTTTCTTAGTCCTGGTAAGGCATTAATATCCAGACTGAATAACAAAGGTTGCAATATTTTTGCTTATTGATGGATTGATTAGGCCTTGGGCCATTTCAAAGTGCAGAGTTCCAGAAACAAATCATTACAAAAGTTTGATAAAATAATTTAAATTAAATTGGAATAACGCACGATTTAAAATGAAATTAGAATAAAATACGATCTAAAATGAAATCGGAATAAAATACAATCATTTGAGATACAAATTAAATATGATTAAAATTATATTATAATGTCACCCCTGCATCTACCTAATCAGTCTTAAAACTAGTATTAAAATTCCATTGTTAAATCAAATGATCTTTCCTACAATCTACCACATTCTGATGCACCATCTTTGTCCTTTTTTCCATCAACTTTACCCCAAATTTGGCAATCCATTTCCCCAGCTGCAAGTTAGAGCCTAACAGTCAGTGTTGCAAGAAGCACTCTTTAGACTGAGGGGTGCTGGTATAAAAGAGCCTGCCCAGCTGATGTTCCCTCAAACCTGAGAATTGGGGGCAATCAAAAATCACATGGGACATTGTTTCAACTTCCCCCGTTCCACATAAACAAAGGAGATTCTTCCTTTGAACCCCATTTCTTTGTGGAAAGAAAGTTTCAAGATCATTGGGCCTGGTGGCACAGCAGACTAAAGCCTTTTATTAACATTCAGCTGCCTGCAGTTACTGCAAGTTCAAATCTCACCAGGCTCAAGGTTGACTCAGCCTTCCATCCTTTCTAAGGTAGGTCAAATGAGGACCAAGACTGTGGGGGCAATAAGCTGACTGTGTGTAAATATACAAAAGTATGAAGGCTTTTGCTTAACGCATTGTAAGCCGCCCTGAGTCTCCGGAGAAGGGCGGCATATAAATCAAATTTAAAAAAGAAAGATGATCCTTTCTGGCCTTGGTAGAGTCAAGACCGAAGTTGCCCCTGAGACTAAGCTGTGAGAAACACAAAAATAATCCATAGAGCGACATGCCTTAGGGCCAAAAAAGGTTATGGGGTTCCTTCTAACCTCCGAATACTGGCCTACAATTTGAAGGTTACAGTTGTATCATAAATCACTTTTTTCAGCCCTCTGAGTAGTCCCTATGCACATAGCCATGCCCACCTAGTCACATGACCAGCTAGCTACACCCACCTGGTCACATGACCACCAAGCCACGCCCCCCAAATAAGCCACGCCCACAGAATGGGTTGTTAAAAGATTTGAATCCCACCACTGGTTTATTTATTTATTTATTTATTTATTTGATTTATATGCCGCCCTTCTCCGGAGACTCAGGGCGGCTTCAATGCTTTAAGCAATAGCCTTCATACTTTTGTATATTTATACAAAGTCAGCTTATTGCCCCCACAAACTGGGTCCTCAATTTACCCACCTTAGAAAGGATGGAAGGCTGAGTCGACCTTGAGCCTGGCCAGGATTGAACTCAGAGAAATTACAGGCAGCTGGTGTTAATTGGTGCCTTTAGTAGGAGGCATTAGCCCTCTACGCTACACAGGCTCAAGCCCTCTACGCTACACTGGTTAAAGATGCTGTGTGATCCTAATCACATGGAAAGTAATCAAACCAGGCTCTTAGTGCCAATAAAGGATTAAAGATAAAACTCCTTTCAATACTCAGGAAAGAAAAACCCCGACTCCCTTTTCATAGAGAAAGGGGCTTTTACTGAGTATAGACTGAGTGCAACCAGAGAAAAGCAAAAGGCGTGAAAATTACACATGGAAAACATCCCTAAAACCCCTCCCCCAACCGTCCAGGCAGGATTATCCAATCCACATTCCCCCCAGGTTCATGTGGGGTGCAGCGCCCGATGGTGCCATCCTCCTGCTCTGCCACGACGGTTGACCTTGAGTAGTTATCAGCTTCAAAGAAAACTTTCTCTTCTCTCCTCCACCAGCTCCCCTCCCCCCTCCCAGGCATTGCAACAGCCCCCCCCTCCCCCCGTTACAATGGCAGCCGAGCAAGCAAGCAATGAAAAAGCGGAGGCTGACACTCCCGGAAAAACCCTTGTGGACAGTTTCCCTTTCCTCAGAAGACAAGAAACGGCTGTTCCCACCCCTGGAATTTCCCAACCTCTGAGAAGTTGGCTACACAATTGGGAAGAGCCCAGAAGACTAGGAAAGCCATCTTCTCTCCGATGATTGACAGCTAGCTGACAGTTGAGCTGGAGGGATGACATCATCCAGCCAGTAGAATCCCAAGGAGATGAGAGGCCTCCCTTGGGATCCTATCCAAGCTCCCCTCCTCCACCTTTTCTGCTCACCCCAAGGCCAGCCCAAGGCCTCGGGGAAACTAGGGACAGGCCCCCAAAGCTCCTAATTTCTCCCCTTTTGGCCCAGAGGGCCTGGCTCTTTTGTGGTAGACTGCCTCTTCCTATGGAAGCTCAGCTAAGCTAGGGGACTGAGCAAGACTCACTGATGCAGCTCTTGCTCAGCCTCCAGTTCGATTCCCTTTGTGTTGAGATGCTGGGGGGGGGGGGGGGGGTTGTGTGTGTGTGTGTGTTGTTGTTGTTGTGGCAACATCCCTCTGTCAGCTCCCTCTGTTTTTGCTGCTCAGGTCCAGACCTTTTTTTCTGGGGGCCAAAGTCTCGTTTGATGGTTTCTAAGGGCAGAGAAAGGGGAGAAATTCTCTGCCTGGGTTTTTAAATGCAGACACCATTTCTAATAGCCTAATGGAGCTGAGCCCCAAATCACAGGACCCTATTTTAGATGGGATCCAGTGGCGGAGGGGATCCAGTTGTATCCAGAGAGCCAAAAGATCCCATTTTGCCTTTTTACCCAAGAGGCCTGGATCTTCCCAGGTAGACGGTCTGTTATGGATTGGGTCCCTATAGCTGTCTGAAGGGCTGCTAAAGTGAATCTAGCCTTTAGATGAGCCTCACTCTTAACTCCAAGTCTTTTGGGGGGAAATGTCACATTTCTTCAGCCACAGGTGCCGGGTCCTCTCTCTGGGGCCAGTTTGAAGCATGAGCTCCCAAACATCTCAATTCTAGATGACCGATTTAATTCAATCTCTGCTCCTATTATTTTGAATCACATGAAGATTATTTCCCTTTCATTTCCCTCCAGAGAATTTCCCAACAACCTTTGAATCCAAGAACTACTTGAATTATCCAGGGATCCCTCCTGAGAGGGAGAATTATGGTAAAAGTCTCAGCTCTGCTCTTTGGCCGAATCCTCCAGGGCAGAGAAATAGGGAGTTTGGGGACAGGCAGAGTCTCAGCTCTTGAATCTACGTCTCTCTCCTTTCCAGATGAAGCTGAGTGTTTCTCTGTGTTTGAATCAGGAAAGCAACTGGATCATATTCCAACTTGTGAGAGTCCTTTGAATTCTTCTGCTTCTTCTTTAGAAACAGGAAAGGGATTGATTGATTCACCCCATGAATGATGGACCTCCTGCTTCTGCTTCTGATGCGGCTGGTGTCCCATCCAGTCTCTGGGAAGCTGAGAATGAAATGCCCGCTGAGTTTGGGGCACCAGGATGGAAAACTTCCACAGAGCTTTTACAGCCCAGGAGACCATCTCATTGGTATAGTCCTCACTGGAAGTGAAAGATTGCATATAAAGTTGCTTTTCAACGTGGCTCCTTCTCTTCAGCTTGTTTTCCGTGATCCGTAAGTCATTCAGAGTGATGGAGTTGCAGTCCCTCTATTCTAACACTCTCCTTCTTTTCTATTCTTGTTCCATTTATTCCTATATTGGGGACTATATCTAATTTCCTGAATGATTTTGATTTCCATGGCTTCTCTCTTTGGTCCGATTTTGTGAAAGAGACTCAAAAAGGGGCCTGAAAAAAAGCTGAAAGGCCTACAGATTATTTTCCTCCCCCAGTTCAATCCTTAATTTATCACTTGAATAATGAGTTTTATTTAAAGTACTGGTGGAATCAGTTGTAGTTGCCGTACCTCAGCCCATTTCCATATTTGTGTAACTGATCATTACTTTTGGATCAATGTTGGTTTAGGGCTCAGTAGGCTTGTGGAGGATAATATATATTATATATAACAAAAGTATTTGTTGTGGCTGTTGATTATAATAACTTTGTTTTCAATAGGACTTCTTACGAATTTTTTCATTGCTTACTATTCATTTTAAACATTCAACTGGCCAACAAGAATTCCCATCTCTTGCACAATCTCACACTTGGCTACAACATCCATAACAACTATTTGAGCACTTTCCACACTTCAGATGCCTTGCTGGACATTCTCTCCACTGGAGAAGCCAATGTCCCCAACTACGGCTGTGGAAGGACGGAGAACCTCCTGGCTCTTCTTGATGCAGCTCACAGAGAGATCTCCATCCAGATGTCAACATTAGGAGGCACCTACAAAGTCCCGCAGGTTTGTGTGTGTGTTTCTCCCTCTGGTAAAGTGAGGGGTGGGTGGTGGTGGATGAGCAATAGATACAATCATGTCTTCTCCATGGAAGTCAAGAGCTGCTTTTCTCTATATTTGCAAAAACATCAATATTTTACCCCATTATGTTCATGTTGAGATTAATCATAAAAAGCCTGAAATGCAAGCAATACATTCCCTGGAGAAGATATTCTACCAACTATTTAACTGATCAAAAAATATCCCTGGTTGTTGGGCATCTATTGGCATCTTCATTTTCACAGATAAATAAGGCCTGTCCTATCCAGTCGGATTGAATTTGGCAATAGTAGCATTTTATCCATCTAAAAAGTGGAATAAAAATTACTCTAGCAATTATAGGCCAAATAGACTAGCAGATATTGTGGCTAAAATTTATGCTATGGTCCTCTTAGTTAAACTTGAGAAAAATTCATTCCTTGCAGAAGGTAAAGTTAAATGCTATATAGATTTTGTAAGAAATAATGCATACGTTAATAATCTAATATTGGCAACAAGTTTGTCTTGAAATATCTAATCTATATTTATATCAGTGAGGTAGAACAAGATTTGCTGCTTTCTAGATGTTAGTGCAGCATTTGACTCAATAAACAGAAAATTGAGGTTTGGGCTCAATGGGGCCATGAGAAGAAGGATCTATGCTTACCAAGGGGGAAGGGAAAGATGCATATTTGAACCCTTGTTATTCAGTATAGATATGAATGACTTATTAGGACTAATGCAGGTTAAAAAACAGATCAGAAATAAATGTTCTTACGTTTTTTGACTAAACTGACTAAATTAGTGGACCAATGAAATGCTGTGCATGTAGTATACAGTACTTGGATTGCAGAAAGGCTTTGAGAAAAAACCCACAACCTATTTCTTGGGAAGCTGAAAATATGAGGGATAGACAGCATCACCCCCAGATGGGCTCAGCCTGGGGTCCTCAATGGAACTATGTCTGCATGGAGGGACACAAGCAATGGGGGACCCCAAGGTTCCATTTTATGCCCAGTTCTCTTCAACATCTTCATGAATAATTTGGATGAGGGGAGAAATAGGGAAATCAACAAATTTGCACATGACACTAAAGTGGCAGGAATAGCCAACATCCCAGAAGATAGGCTGAAGATCCAGATAGATCTAGATAGACTTGAATCCTGGGCCTATTTAACTAAATGAAATTCATTGTAGAGAAAAGTAATGTTTCACACTTAGACTAGAAAAACCAAATGTACACTTACAGATTAGGTGAAAACTGGCTCCATAGCAGTAACTGTGAGAGGGATCTTGGAATCCTACTGGACAATCACTTAAATATGAGCCAGCAATATGTGGCTGTAGAAAATTAGAGGCCAGGCATTTGCTCTGATCAAAGATGTGTTTCCCGCTCTCGCAGAGAGCTTTATTTTTCATACAGTTTTACACAGGCAGATAAAAGGCAGGACAGCAACAGCGTTCTAATTGGAAAATCCTCCTCCCTGCTCCCCCACTCAGAAGGAAGGTCAGATAACACAGACCAGAGCCAGAATGAGATCATCCAGGAAGAAGATACAGGACACCAGAAACGGAAGCGGTTTACTACATTCTTCCCGAATTAATTCTTCCATCCCTACATGTGGCAGCAGTCAAAAAAGCTAATTCAGTCCTAGGCTGCATTAACAGAGGGATAAAATCAAGATCATATGAAGTATCGGTACCCCTTTATAATGCCTTGGCAAGACAACACTTGGAATAGTGCATCCAGTTTTGGCCACCATATTATAAAAAAGATGGAGAGACTCTGGAAAGAGTGCAGAAAAGAGGAACTAAGATGATTAAGGGCCTGGAGACTAAAACTTATGAGGAGCAGTTGCAGGAATTGGGTATATCTAGTGTAGTGAAAAGGACCGGGGTAAAATAACAGCAATGTACCAAAAAAAATTTTTTTTTGAAAAGTTTTTCAGTTCTATTTCTTATACACATACTATAAAATGTACATTTTCTTATACATAATTAATCCTACATATACATGTTTTCCTTAAAGAAAGCATTAAAATAAGGCATTTTAATTACATTCGGAGTTGCTCTTCTACCCTTTCTTCCCTCAACCCTTCTTCTTCTTCTCCTCTTTCCCTTCCTTCCCTTCCCTCCTCTCCTACTTTCTCCTTCCTCCTCTCCTACCTCATCCTACTTCCCCTTCCTTTCCCCCACTCCTCTCTTCTTTTCCCCCTACTCACCTTCTCTCCTACTCCTGTCCCCTCCCCTTCCTTCCTCTCCTTTTCCCTTTCTTCCATTCCTCTCCCTCCTTCTACTCCTCTCTCCTTTCTATCTTCTTTGCTGTGGAATATTCTTCTTCTTTGGTATCCGAACAACTCCTGTATTCTAATAGTATATACTTTCTTTCAATTTCTTTTCAGATTTATTCTATCAGTATTTATCATCATAATTGTACACTTATTCTTATTATCTTCTTTCTTTCCCCCCCTCCCATCCCCCCTTTTCATTTACTCTGGTGTCATCTGGGTTTCTATTTCTTTTTTATCCTCTCCCTCGTTTAACTTTCTATTATCTAAATCATTTGTCTATCCTCTTACCTTCATATTTCTTTTCTAACCATATATAAAATCTTTCACGTGTCTTGAAATACACTGATTCCTCTTTATCTCTTATTCTTAATCTATTCATTTCCGCACAGTCGAAATTTTTTTTTATTACTTCACCTTCAGACGGAATTTTTTCTGTCTTTCAATTTTGTGCAAACACAATTCTTGCTGCTATTATTATATGTATAGTTAAATACACATCTTCTTTACTATATCTCTTTGGGAGAATACCCAATAAAAAAACCCTTCTGGTTTTAATTCTATAGATTCATGTAATATTTCTTCCAACCATTTCTGTATTCTAAACCAATAATTTTTTTGCTTCTAAACATGACCACCACATATGATAGTATGATCCTGGCAAATGCAAACATTTCCAACGTTTGGCTGATTTATCCTTAAACATCTTTGCTAAATCTTTCTGCTGGCATATTCCACCTATAAAACATTTTATATAGATTTTCTTTATATGCAGTTGCCATTGTCAATTTATAATTCCTTTCCCATAGTTGTTGCCATTTCTCTAATTCTATTGCATATCCAAAATTTTTCGCCCATGTTATCATTGTCTCTTTTACCTCATCAACTTCCAATCTAATTTGCAACAAATAATTATATAGTCTTTTAATTATTTTTTCATCCTTTCCAATCATTATCTGATCCAACTCTGATTTCCCCAATTTAAAACCATATTGTTTCAAGTCTTTATCATATCTTGATTTTATCTGCAGCCGTGTATACCAGTCAGTCTCAATCCCTTGTTTTTCTAAGTCTTGTTTCTGTTTTAATTCTCCCTTCTCTGCTAAAATGTCTTTATATCTTACAATCTTGTCCATGTTAATCATATTTGGATGTGTCAACGCTTCTATTGTTGAAAGCCACATTGGTACTTCCATATAATGTTTTTCTTTCACTCTTTCCCATACTACCAACAAGCCATTCCTTATACAATGTCTCTGGAAATATCCGTGAATCCGATTTTTTCCATACCATAAGAAAGCATGCCATCCTAGTTGTAGGTCATGTCCATCCAAAGTCAATAGTTTTGTATTTCTCAATAAGATCCATTCTTTAATCCATGTTAACATCACCACTTGATGATACAATTCCCAATTTAATAGACCAAATCCTCCTCTAAACCTGGCAATTTGAAGCAATTTAAGGTTAATTCTCACTTTTTTCCCTTGCCATATGTAATTACATCATTTTATTCAAACTGTCAAAGTATTTTTTCCTTTATTTTTTCCTCCGGTTCCCGTGAGCAGGTAGCGGTGACGATATGATGTCACCGAACTGGTTCTTCCCCCCCCCCGCCCGCCCACCCACCCACCCCCCTGCGTTATTCTTACCTTTTATTTGCCAATACCCAATCTATTGTGGCCTCCTGAGTCCCAGCTGATGGCTAGAGGGAAAAAAACTGTTTAAACTCTTGATGCGGGGCTTCAAAGGGCCGCCCTACAGCTGATCAGTGTTAAAAGAAAACAAATGGGTAGACCGGTGTCTGCAAAAATAAATGGGTAGACCCAGTGGTGGGATTCTACTTCGGTAGAACCGTAGTTAAATAGTTAAGCTGGTTATTCCCAAAGTGGGTGGTAAAATGCCTTAGCGGGGTGGTAAGAGGCAAGGGGGGTAGCAGGGGGATGATAGAGGCAAAAGGGGCTGCTAAGTGGCAAGGAGGGTGGCCCCCACCCTTTAGCCTGTGCCTCACAGCAGTTACCTACTTGCAAGCAAACAGCAAGAAGAAACAACTCCTTTCAGCTTCAGCATAGGCTAATTAGCCCATTGATTAGCGCCTCCCGACTCTCAACTGATTTGCTCTCAGCTGTTTTGGGCAGGGCTCAGCTGCTTGCTGCAAAGAGCTAAATTGCTGGAGCAGATTTTTTTTTTCTGCTTATGAAAATCAAGCTGAAAACAAAATTGAAAGTAAAGCAGGGTGTTGGCTGTTACGTTGGAAAATTAGGCAGCGGCAGATTTCTTTTCTTTTTCCTCACCAAAAAAGGTAGATGCAAACAATTTGAAATTAAGGGCAAAAGAGGAGAGTTCAAGATTTTAAAACATAAAAGAAAAAAAGCTCTATTTAACTAGGGAATTGTAATAATTGAGATACTATTAATTGTATATTGTGTTGAAAGCAGAAATGGTTGAATATATGGGGGAAATTATTTGGTTTATTATTATTGATAAATATATTATTGATTTGTAAGAAATTGGATTGCATGGAAGTAATTGGAATATTCATGTTCTTATTGATTAATATACAAAAAAGATAGTTATATAACTAATTGATTTATATTAAAATGTTGAATTTGTATTAAATAACTGTAATATTACATAATTAACCAATGTGAGGATGGATATAAAAATAGATGCCAATGGGAAGGGGTATAATATAGAATAGAAGGGAAAAATTGAATTTGATTAAGATTAGAGATGAGGCTGAAGTGTAATATTGGTTTTTTTAAAAAATAGATAAGGAATAAATATGGCAAAAAGGAAATATAGAAATTGTAAATTTAATTGAAATGACTAAACACGGTTTAAATTTGTGAGCTGGCCAAATACTCTTCAAAGAAAATACATTGTATGTTTGTATGTGTGTTTCTAATTATTGCTATTTATTCATATTTGTTCTCTTTTATTCTTTAAAGTTTAACAATTCATTCTTTATCTTAATATCTTTATATTTGTTTGGGGTTGGCTTTCTTCCCTTTCATCTTTTTTATTGTACAGCAATCTTTCTCCTCAAACCTACCACCTCTCTCTTTTCTTTCCTTCTTACTTTCTCTTCCCCCTTCTTCTCCTCCCTACTTCCTCTTCCTTTCTCCTTCTCCTCCCTCCCTCTCTTACCCTCACTCCTACTCTAATTTCCCTTCCCTTCCTTCCTCCCTTCTCTTCCTTCCCTCTCTCTCCTTCCTTCTTCCATCTCTCTTTTCCTTCCTTCATCCCTCTCTTTTGCTGTATCCTTTTGTGCATATGGATTACTCAGAGGGCTGAAAAAGTTATTTTTGACTGTCCCCACACTTTTGACCAGTCCTCGAACTTACGACTGTCCTCACATTTTATGTTTTTCGCCCTATCTTGTCACCATGGTGAGGAGAAATTTCCTCCAGAAAGAATCTGGGATAGAGAAGCAAAAAAAGATGCAGCAATCCTTGAAAATTATAATAGGTCCTTTATTGGAATAGAATACTCTAGTTGGCATTTGCACATGTTAATCTAATTTTGATAATTTCGACTTAATCTTATCCCAAATGTAACACAGCATTCTTCATTGTTTTTTCAGATCAGTCGTACAATTGCTTCAAAGACTCTGAGTGATAAAAGGAAATTCCCCTTTTTCCACCAGATGAATCCCAAAGAAGGATTCCAGTACCCAGCAATTGTCCACCTGCTCCTCCATTTCAGATGGACCCTGATTGGCCTCTTTGCTTCAGACACAGAGGAGGGAGAGAATTTCATGAGGATTTTTCCTCCTGTGCTTGTCAAGAGCGGAATTTGTGTGGTTATATCGCAACTGTTCTCAACAACTGGACACACAACAGCCCTCAGGGATTCCCTCTCTAAGTGGAGACAAGTCAACGTCTTTGTTCACTTCATGGAATATGAGTTCATTTGGGAGAGAATCCTTCCTTTCCATTTAACATTTATGCACCTGCCAGGACTCATTGAAGGGAAAGTCTGGATCCTCACAAATTTTGCAGGGTATACAATGAACAAGCGTGGACTTCTCAAATACATCCATAGTATTTGGAACATTCGTTATCTAGGAAAAAATAGGCCAAGAGATTCTGCCTTTGAACCCCATTTCTTTGTGGAAGGAAAGTTTCAAGATTCTTATTTCCGCTGTTCTCTTTCAAAGAATGTCTTTTCTGTCAAAGGCCGCAGAAGATGCACCCAGAAAGCCCCACTGGAGACCCAACGGAAATGGAACAGAGGAAGGATCCCAAATTACTATCACTTTTACAGTCTGATGAACACTCTGTCCCAGGCCTTGAATGCCGCTTATTCCTCCAGATGGAGGAGGGGAAGGAAGGAGGGAGAAAAGAGTTTGGGGTCTCCAAGGCTGCAGCTGTGGCAGGTATGGGGGTCCCGATAGGGATCCATTAATCTTAGATCCTTTGGAGGAGGAATCCAGAGGAGAAGGAGGGGAACCAACTCAAGAGATCTGTCCAATTCAATTACTTGGAATAATGGTTCCAAAGAGTAGATACCATGGCATTTTGTTTTTGTTTTTTGTTTTTTGTTTAAATTAATTTTTATTCAACATTTATATCTTTAACATCCTTGTTACATTTTTACAGCTTTCCGATACCGGCATCTGTAATAATATCTATAGATATATAGATAGTTTTTCTCCTGTTTCCAAAGGGTCCTCTAATATAAATGCCATGTCATCTGCAAAGGCCCCTGTTTTGTATTCTCCTCTTTTAATTCCTAACCCTTTTATTTCCTTATTTCCCCTTACCTGTGCCAATAATATTTCCCATGAAAGGATGAATAAGAGGGGGGACAATGGACAGCCTTGTCTAAGCCCTTTGTTTATATTGACTTTTTCTGTAAGATCTCCACTGACCTAATTTTTGCTGTTTGGTTAGAATAAATTGTCTTCATCAGTTCTATAAATTTTTTGCCAAATTTCATCCCGATGAACAGATTAATTGAAAAACCCCAATTCAAGTTGTCGAACGACTTTTGTGCATCTATCATTATTACTGCCAATTGTTTTTCTGGATGAGCCTCATAGTATTCTAGAATATTCATGATAATCCTTGTAATGTTCTTAATTTCTCGTTTGGGTAAAAACCCATTTTGATCCAAATGAATTATTTTATTTAATATCTTTTTTAGTCTTTCTGCTATTGTTGCCAGGATTTTATAGTTGGCATTTAACAGTGAGATTGGCCTATAGTTTTGAATGAATTGATTTTTGATTTTTGATTTTTATTTATATGCCGCCCTTCTCCGGAGACTCAGGGCGGCTTACAATGCGTTAAGCAATTGTCTGTACTTTCCTTTGGAATTAATGCTATATATGCCTCCATCCATGAATTTGGCATTTTGGCTTTCTCTAATACCTTGTTATATATATCCAACATAATTTCTTCCAAAACTTCCTGAAATTTTTTATATATTTCCGCCAGAATTCCATTTGTACCTGATGTTTTGTTATTTTTCTGTTTTTTAATTACTTCTCTTAACTCTGTTAATGGAATTTCCCCATTCAACATTTCCCTATCTTCATCTGTTATACTTCGCAAGTTCCTCTCCTGTAGGTAATTCATAATATTTTCTTCTTTAATGTTTTCTTGACTATACAGTATTTGAAAATAATTTTGAATAATATTTTTTTCCCCTCAATTCTATGGAGCAAATTTCCTTGCTCATCTCGTAAATATTGTACCAATTTTTTAGCTTTTTCTTTTGTCAATTGGTGGGCGAGCCATCTCTCTGATTTAAAATAGTTTTGTTTTGCCAGTTTTATATTTCTTATCATTTCTTCCTGTTCTAGTATATTAATTTTATGTTTCAATAACTCCATTTCCTTTCTGATTTCCCTGTTTTGGGGATCTTTCTGAAGTGATAATTCTACTTTTTTCAGCTTCTGCAATGTTGACATTCGTTGTTCCTTCTTCTCTTTGTTTCTCCTCACCATATACGCAACATTTATCCCCCTTATTCATCACCTTCAAGTTTCATAGGAAAGATTAAAAAGGGTTAAAAACTATTTCAGTATCATTTTGAAGAGAGTTTTTATCCACTTATTATCCAGGCTTCAGGTTTCTAATCAGATCACAAAATTGTTTGTGAGTCCTTTACTCAAATCCAGTGATATCACCAGAGTTCCCATAATCTCTTTAGGAAGTGTAATGATGTGTGAGAATGACTTTTGGGATGAGGGGAAGAGAGGCTGCCTAGGGAAGGATCAGAGAAGAGGGGAGAATCCTGCAGCTGCATAATGGGAGAGAAAGAAACTCAGAAAGGATCCTGGCTAACTTTTCAGGCTGAGAAAAGAGTTGGTGGGAGATTTGTTCTTTCAGATTTGCAAAATTTTGTTAATGTCGCATTACAATCAAGTAGAATTAGTACATCTGGAGATGTTTTCCATCAGGATGACCAGGGAGAAGATTAGCCTGACAACTTTCTTCTTGATCAACCCATGCTTTCTGGGAATCAACCTCTTGTTTTCAAAGAGTTTATGAATCATCTTTTTTTTCTCTGTTCATTTTATTTTCATCTGCTCTAGAATGTTCCCTATATTTGACCAATTGTATCAATGATATACTTTTTCTATATTTTGTCAGGAAATGATTGACAAATTTTTCTCAAACTTTCTTGTTCACTTATGAAGATGATGGCAGTATTTGTATCCTAATTAAACATATTTGGAGATGAGACAATTGTAGAAGAAAGATTCAATGTGGGATAAGAAACAAAGTTCTCTGTTTTTCAAGTTCCTGGATGTTCCCATTCTAGTTTCATCCCTTTCTGGAGAAGAATGAATTTTGGAATATTTCTGACAGGAAACTGTACTTTGACCAAAATGGAGAGATAACAGCAGATCTGAGAATTGACAGCTTGTTGGTTCTCCCCAAGGGGGATATCAGGGAAGAGATTCTGGGGTATTTTGAAAGACAGAAACTTTCTATCGACCAAGATACTCTTTCACTGCTAAAGTTGCTCAATAAGGTGAGAGAAATGTTGGTGTCTTTTCTCTGTTTTCCAAAGCCTGAGGTCCCATTTCAGGTGGGCAAAGCCTAGAGTCTCCAGGGTGGTTGCCTCCCATGCCAGGTGGTGTCATCTAATGGAAGTTCTTCAACAGACAGGACCTAAGTGGAGTGGCTTTGCCATGTTTTATGGAAACCTTTCAAGATCTTACTGGTTAGAGATTTCTTTTTCATCACAATTTAATTTCATATTAAAAAACCTAAAAGAATAAAATTTCCTAAATCTTTTACAGTAAACTTTCTTCTCAGTTTTAATAAGAATATATCATCATATTTAAATCTTTTTTCAATTCCATCCCTTTAGACTACATTAAGTAGAAAAGTACTTTATTGTAATGTTAAATTCTGAAAGCAAAAGGGAGGAACTAAAGGAAGAACCTGCCAGTTGTTTTACCTCCTGCATCTGTTTAGAAGTAGTCGGAGGTTTCATATTTACCTCAGTGAAGACCAGAGGCTCCTTCTCTCCATCCATTTCTCCTTCTATTTTCCATGGACGGAGAGTCCTAACACCTTTTCTTTGGCATTCCTTTTCTTCTGCTCAGTCCCTGCCTCAGTCCAAATGTGTGGAAAGTTGTCATCCTGGATTTGTCAAGAGGGCTCGAGAAGGAGAGCCAGTTTGCTGCTACGACTGCGTTCCTTGTCCGGAGGGGACCTTCTCCATTCAGGAAGGTGGGTCACACGGAGGAAAATGGGAGGCTTTGTGGAATTGGATCCATCCAGAACCTTTTCACGAAAAAGTTCAAGTTAGAAGACAGATCAAAGCTCACATGGGGTTTTTTTTTATTTTTAACCTGCACAATTTCTTATCTAAACAGAAGTAAATCAAAAAGACTTGGAAGGAGGGGCTGGGAAGAGATGGGAGGAGGGGGTGGCAGACTGGGCAAGCTTTACTAACAGCTGAGGAAATATCTCTTCTGCTTTTTAGTCTGGATATGTGCTGCTAAGTTTACCTTTCTAGGAACATCTGAGATCTTTGAAACTAGATGAATTGTTTCAGGTCCACCTTCTGAAAGACCTTGAAATTCATTGTTTATTGGCCTCCCTTGAGAATCACGGAGAAGGTGTCACTGGGCCATAATCTGGTGCTGTGAATAGTTATGGGGGAAACTCATTACACAAATATTCTGCCAGTCATATAGATCAACAATCAATCAATCAATCAATTAGAATACAGTAGAAGGAACTTTGGAGGTCTTCTAGTCCAGTCCCCTATTCAAGCAGGAGACCCTATATCATTATTTATTTATTTATTGGTTTGATTTATATGCCACCCTTCTCCCGAGACTCAGGGCTTACTATGTGTTAAGTAATAGCCTTCATACTTTTGTATATACCTGCTTAGTAGGGCTTTCGGCCCTACTTTCGGCACTTTTTTATAAAAGTCAGCTTATTGCCCCCACAATCCGGGTCCTCATTTTACCTACCTCGGAAGGATGGAAGGCTGAGTCAACCTTGAGCCTGGTGAGATTTGAACTTGCAGTAATTGCAGGCAGCTGGTGTTACTTAATAGCACATTAGTCTGCTGCGCCACCAGGCTCACATTTCAGAGAAGTGACTGTCCAGTCTCTTCTTAAAAACCTCCAATGTTGAAGCACCCACAACTTCTGGAGGCCAGCTGTTCCACTGGCTAATTCCTCTCACTGATAGGAAGTTTCTCCTTAATTCCAGGTTGCTTCCAGATGTTATAAGATACTGTAGGTATCCTCCAAGTCCAGGATATTAACTGCCATGGGGCAGGACTCAAGATGTTTGCCTAAAAAGATTATGTGATTCAATATTAACCTCTAATAATATAGGTTCCTATGAAGATTCTACACATTACACAGGAAATAATTAACATCCTAGGACTTCCCTCAAGTTCGTATAACTACCTACATTTTTTAAGAAAAAACAATATCCTTCTTATGCTCCTTTTAATGAAATAGTTAAGAAATACTTCTTGGAAAGTGTGTGTGGTATCAGCCATTATCCAAAGAGGGTTTTTCTTGCAAGAGAAAAGGACAGAATATTAAAGAAATATTGCTTTTTTGCTTTCTCAGATACGGAAAAATGCACCAGATGTCCAGATGATAAATACCCAAATGAGGCCAGAGTCCAATGTATCCCCAAAGTCATAACCTTCCTGTCTTATAAAGAATATCTGGGCATCATCCTGGTTTCTTTTGCCCTACTCTTGTTCTTAATCACAGGCCTTGTTTTAATCATCTTTATTAGATACCGAGAAACTCCCCTTGTAAAAGCCAACAACATAGACCTCTCCTACATCTTCCTGGTCTCCCTCCTGCTTTGCTTCTTATCTCCTCTTCTTTTCATTGGTCAACCAAGGAAAGCCACCTGCCTTCTCCGACAAACAGTTTTCAGCATCATCTTCTCAGTTGCTGTTTCTTCTCTCTTGGCCAAAACCAGCACGGTGGTGCTGGCCTTCCTGGCCACAAAACCAGGAAACCGAGTGAAGAGATGGTTGGGGAAGAGCTTGGCCAACTCCATCATCTTCTCTTGTTCCGCTGTCCAAATTATCATCTGCTCCACATGGCTGGGAGTTTCTCCCTCCTTCGCTGACTCTGACCTCCACTCCCAGCCTGGAGAGATCATCCTGCAATGCAACGAAGGGGCCGTTGTCATGTTCTATGTCACCCTCAGTTACATGGGCTTCCTGGCTGCCATCTGCTTCACGGTGGCTTTCCTGGCCAGGAATCTGCCTGGGGCCTTCAACGAAGCCAAGCTGATCACCTTCAGCATGCTGGTCTTCTGCAGTGTCTGGGTGACTTTTGTGCCCACCTACCTGAGCACCAAAGGGAAATACATGGTGGCTGTGCAGGTCTTCTCCATCCTGGCCTCCAGTGCTGGTCTGCTGGGCTGCATCTTCATCCCCAAGTGCTACATTATCCTTGTGAGGCCAGACCTCAACACAAAGGAGCAGCTCACAGCCAGAACAAATGTAAAACCATGAGATATAACACCATTATGATACTGAAAGAATTGTTAAAGATTTATTTTATGTGAAAGGAGATATTCTTTGCATTTAGATAGTATGCAGGAGTCAAAGAAAAGCATATCTATATGTTTCAAATTTGGAAATTACTGAATTCTTCACAAAGGAGCAGCTAACAGCCAGAAGTAATGTGTAAATGTGAGACTGAGGAATTTCAACTTTTAACATTTTCCACAGTCCAAACATAGAAAATGGTCCAAGCTCTTCTCCATGCATGAGTGGGCCAACTATTTTTCTTGAAATATATAATGGGTGCATGGAAATTGTGAGGAGACAGATTTCTTGGAGAAATGGGAGCATGTTAGCAAGACAGAAATACAGAAGGAATGTATGGTGCAATGTTGATGCCCTCATTTTTCAGTACATTTTACCCAAACTGCTGTGGCAACGCAACTGAGACATTTCTTTTTATTTACACAATAACTTTTTCTTGAGGGTAGCAACAATACAAGCCTGGGGAGGTAACTTGAGTCTGACTAATTCTGAATATTCATGCTTACATCATCTATTAAATGAAATATGCATATGTATGATTATCATTTTCTCCTCCTTTCCTGAAATATATAAATATGAGTGCATCCTTTTGTCTGTAAAATTTCCTCCCAGTATTTTCTGGGGAGAAATTCCTTCAATGGACACTGAATAAATAACAACTGCAGTGAGCCTGGATTATTGGTTTTTTGGCTCCTGTGTTTTATTCCAGAGAAACTGGTGTCAGGAGTGGGATTCACAATCTTCCATCTGCCAACAGGGACAACAGGTGGGACAGCCCTATAGGGTGAGTGTTGTGAGCCCATAACCCTTCCCACTGCCACATAAAGGCAGCATTCAGGAGTGTGTGGGAAGCCACAGTCTGTGTCCAAGTGTCGCTTGTGGCTGGAAAGATTTGTGGTGTGTATGTGGTCCCTTCCATCCCAATTCTTAGCTGCCTTGGCCCTGCTATGAGCTCAGCCGAGCAATGTTTGAGGGGTTTTTTAAGTTCTTTTTTAATTAGAGTTTTAGGGGGTTCTAGGGTGGGGGTGGGTGCGGGTTTGGGGGGGAATCCGCAGGGGAGAGGGACAGGCCCGGCTGCTTACGGGGCCAAAGGGGGTGTAGTTTCTGGAGGCAAGAGGGCTCTTGCGGAGCCCTCTGTTGAGGGTGGCGCTATAAATGTGCTGTGTGGGAGGGGCAGATATGGCGTGAGCAGGGGACCATATCATGTGACGGGGGCACGCACTCGCTGTCTTCGAGCGATTGCGTGCCCCGGTCCCCTGAGCTATTCTCGTTCCCCGGGTTGTTTAGAGTCTCAGGACCCGAGGCTCCGGCTGTTGTTATGCAACGCGAGGTCCGTTGTTAATAAGGCCCCCCTCATATGTGAGCTTCTTCAAGAGGGGGGTGCAGACCTGGCCGGGATTACCGAGACCTGGTTGGGCCACGAGGGGGGGGTTCCCCTCGTGGAGATGTGCCCACCAGGTTTCCTTGCATTCCATCAGCCGAGAGCTCAGGGCAGGGGTGGGGGAGTAGCGGTCGTTATCAAGGAAGGTCTGGATCCGAGGGAGACCACTGTACCTCAGATATCCGGGTGTGAGTCCATCTTTGTGAGGTGGGGTCGTGGTGGGCAGATGGGTCTGTTAGTCACGTACCTGGCTCCCTGCCACGTGGCAACGACCCTGCCCGAGCTTCTCAATGTTGTAGCCGAGGTGGCGGTTGATACCCCCAGGCTTATGGTCATGGGGGATTTCAACCTGCCATCTATCGGTGAAACATCTGAGATAGCTCGGGAGTTCATGGCTTCCATGACGGCCATGGACCTGACCCAGGTAATTCAGGGCCCGACTCATATCGGTGGACACACCCTGGATTTAGTTTTTGTCTCTGGTCAGTGGTTGAGTGGTCTTGATATTGGGGATATAAGTATGGAACCCTTGTCATGGACTGACCACTCGCTCCTTCGCCTCGACTTTCTGACCGCTGCATCTCACCGCAGGGAGGCGGAGCCGACCAGGTGGTTCCGCCCCAGGCGCCTGATGGATCCTGATAGGTTCCAGACGGAGCTTGGGCCATTTCCTGAGACACTGACACGCGATTCGGCTGAGGACCTGGTGGCGGCCTGGGATAGGGCGGCCAGTGGGGCCTTGGACCGCATTGTGCCTTTGCGGCCTCTGACCCGGCGTCGAACTCACTTATCTCCTTGGTTTACCGAGGAGCTGAGGGAGATGAAACGCCGGAGAAGACGCCTAGAGAGCGGTTGGAGGGCCAGTCGCTCTGAATCTGACTTGACACTAGTAAGAGCTCATATTAAGACTTACTTAGTGGCGATAAAAGCGGCGAAGTCTAACTATTTTGCCACTCTTATCGCGTCATCAGATAATCGCCCAGCCGCCCTGTTTAGGGTGACCCGCTCCCTCCTCCATCTGGGAGCGTGGGAGGATCCCTTGCAGGGTCGTGCTGAGGACTTTGTTCAATATCTGGATGATAAAATAACTCAGATTCGGGATGATTTGGCCGCCGACTGGGTTGGTTCAGGCGGGGTGACTGAGGCAGGTCTTGAGAGTGTTATCTGGGCTGAGTTCGATCCTGTGGCTCCCGAGGACGTGGACAGGACTCTGGGAAGACTGAACGCAACCACATGTTTATTGGACCCGTGTCCCTCCTGGTTGGTGCTGGCCTCCCGGGAGGTTACACGAGGCTGGCTCCAGGAGATTATAAACGCTTCTCTGAGTGAGGGTGTCCTTCCGCCTGCCTTGAAAGAGGCGGTGGTGAGGCCCCTCCTCAAGAAGCCTGTTGTGGCCCCGTCCTCTGAGCCTATCCCTTTGGAGGAAGGCAGCTCTGAGCAGGAGGAAGAGGAGCCAGCCAGATCTCCCAGCCCTCCCCCTCTGGCACCGGCTCAGGTGCCAGCTGAAAGAGAGCCAAGTAGTGGGGAAACAGGTGTCTCAGATGAGAGTGAGGGAGAGACGTCATTCCTGGACGCACGCCAAAGAAGGCGAGAGAAAAGGGTACTGCAGCTGAGGCGTATGAGAAAATCCTGAGTCATTGGAGTGGAGTCACTGGATCAATGACTCACTGGACCACACCCAGAAGCATATGTATATAAGACAGTACGGTGGGTTACGAAGTTCGTGACGAACAAAGCTAAACAAACGGAGCAACCTCGTAGTCTTGGAAGCTAGATGAACGGCAAAGCTACGAAGGAGATTTTCTTGTTTGTGTAAACCAATAAAGTCCTTGGCAGACGGTGTGCATATCGCTGCCAAGGTTGAGATAAGAACTGCGGAGTGTGCCAAGTGATTATTAACCCTCGGCTGGCTGTGTTTTTGTGGGTCTCTGAAGGGGGGGGACAGATCAAAGCCCTCCTTGGACCCAGCTATTTTGGCTAATTATCGTCCAGTCTCCAACCTTCCCGTTTTGGCGAAGGTTGTTGAGAGTGTGGTTGCGTGGCAGCTCCCTCGGTACCTGGATGAAGCTGTCTATTTAGACCCGCTCCAGGTCTGGATACAGCACCGAAACGGCATTGGTCGCGTTGGTGGATGATCTCTGGAGGGCCCGGGGTAGGGGGTATTCCTCTATCCTGGTGCTGTTAGACCTCTCAGCGGCTTTTGATACCATCGACCATGGTATCATGTTGCGCCGGTTGGAGGGACTGGGGGTGGGGGGCACCGTTTTACGGTGGTTCTCCTCCTACCTCTCCGACCGGTCGCAATCAGTGTTGACAGGGGGGCAGCGGTCGACCCCGAGGCGCCTAATGTGTGGGGTGCCGCAAGGGTCGGTCCTCTCGCCCCTCCTGTTCAACATTTATGTGAAGCCGCTGGGTGAGATCATCCGTGGTTTTGGGGTGGAGTTCCATCAGTACGCTGATGATACTCAGCTGTACATCTCCACCCCAGACCACCCCAACGATGCCGTGGAAGTGATGTCCCAGTGCCTTGAGGCCGTGCGGGTCTGGATGGGGAGAAACAGGCTTCGACTCAACCCCTCCAAGACCGAGTGGCTGTGGCTGCCGGCGTCCCGATATAGCCAGCTGACACCATCGCTGGTCATTGGGGGCGAATCACTGGCCCCCACGGAAAGGGTGCGCAACTTGGGCGTCCTCCTGGACCCACGGCTGTCCTTGGAGGATCATACGACAGCTGTGGCCAGGGGGGCTTTCTATCAGGTCCGCCTGATACGCCAGTTGCGGCCCTTTCTAGATCGGGACTCCCTACGCACAGTCACTCAGGCACTCGTCACCTCTCGCCTGGACTACTGCAATGCTCTCTACATGGGGCTCCCCTTGGGGTGCACCCGGAGGCTCCAACTGGTACAGAATGCGGCCGCGCGGGGGATTATGGGAGCATCGGGGCGCTCCCACGTTACACCTCTCCTGCGCGAGCTGCATTGGTTGCCGGTGGAGTTCCGGGTGCGTTTCAAGGTGTTGGTAATGACCTTTAAAGCGCTCCATGGCTTAGGACCAGGGTACTTACGGGACCGCCTTCTGCCGCCAATTGCCTCCCACCGGCCGGTTCGCTCCCACAGAGTGGGCCTCCTCAGGGTGCCGTCAGCCAGACAATGCCGGCTAGCGACCCCCAGGGGGAGAGCCTTCTCTGTGGCAGCCCCTACCCTCTGGAACGATCTTCCTCCAGAGTTGAGAATTATCTCCGACCTCCGAACGTTTCGTCGGGCCCTGAAGACGCATCTTTTTCAACTTGCCGGTTTAGCCTGATCCCTGCTGCACTGTTAAAAATTTTTTTTCAAATTTTAAATATTTTTAATGTTTGTAGCGTCGCTGCATTTTAATATTGATTTGGTTTTAATTTTCAGCCTACTGTATATGTGTTTTAATTTTTAACTTTTGTGTATTGAATTTTTATTTTGGCTGTTCACCGCCCTGAGTCCGTAAGGAGAAGGGCGGTATACAAATCTAATAAATAAATAAATAAATAAATAAATGTCTGGAGGGTCCAGAAACCGAGGGGGAATTTGGCTTTGGGGGGGGGGGGGAGGGGTCAGAGTGACCTTTCCATGTGGAAGAATGGAGACTGACTCAGAGGTTCTGTGCAAAGTCCCTTTTTCCTATTGTCTGAATGGAGGAATTCACCTGATCTGAGTCAGGGAGGGAAGTGGATGATGGGGCTCCAGCAGACTCTGATTGGGGAAGGAATCTTTCCCAAAGAAAAAGAGAAACCTGCTGTGTCTCAGGGCTGGGAGGGGGTCCGATGCCCACACTGGTGCCCCCAAAGGCTGCAAAAAAGGGAGCAAGTGAAATTGGAAGGGATGATTTTAAACAAACTTTTCCTCCTTGTGAGAAGAGAAACTCCTATATCTGCACAAGGCTAGGACAGATTCCATGCAAACAGAAGCAGGAAAGCTGGTTTTTATTTTTGTTAGATTTTTTTCCCAGGGTTTTATTATTTTTTTAAATAACTAAAGGAGGTGAACATGTCCAACTTTTCTTCTTCCTTCTCTTTTCCCCACAACAATCACCCTGTGAGGTGGGCTTGTCTGAAAGGGAGTGTCTGTTCCAAGGTCAGCAAACAGGCTTTCAGGGCTGAGGCAGGATTTGAACTCAGGATCTCTTGCCTCCTAGCCTGATGCCTTAACCATTGTCACTGTTAGGGCAGGTCAGATTTTGGGCAAAGGCCCTGCTGGTCCCCACTGCCGCCTCGTCTTCCAGCAGAAACCCAAGTCCCCCCCATCGGGTCCTTCTGGGGTCGAGCAGCCCCATCCGAGATCAAAGGAGAGGAACTCCTGGACAAGGAGAGCCCCTCCCCCCATCACAGCCCCTCCCTCTTCCAGGGTTCAGCTAAGACTCACTGCCTGTGGGGGGCAGCATAGAGTCTGGCCCTGAAGTCCTAGCTGGGCCCTGGGAATGCAAATCGGGGCCTCCTGGTGATTGGCTCAAAGCCCCACCCACCTTTGATGCCTAAGGCGGAACTAGAACTCAAAGTCACTTACTGATTGGTTCAGAGTCACTAAACTCCCACCTTTTCTTGACAAGTTGCAAGATAGGTTGGACACTGCCTTCTCCTCAACCTACTCCTGGCATTTCCTGGTGGTCTCCCAGCCCTGCTTAAGCTTTTCCAAATCAACCTGCTCCTGCATCCTACAGGTAGTCCTTGATTTAATACCAGAATTGGGGCCAGAAATGCCATTGCTAAGCTAGGCGGTCGCTAGATAAAGTTTCTCTGAATTTTACCATGTTTATTGCCACCGTTGTTAAGCGAATCACTGGGGTTGTTGAGTGAATCCTGCAGTCATGAAACAAACGCCGTTTCGCCCCCTGACTTTACTTGTCATAAATCCATGTTGATTGCCAGGCACCCAAATCTTGACTATGTGTCCAAGTCAAGATGCTGCACTAGTCATAAGTGCGAGGGACCATCGTAGATGGGTTTTTTTAATGGCCGTGGAACTTCGAACTGTCGCCAAATGAATGGCTATAAATTGAGGACTTCCTGTAGGGATTGTTTAGGACTGTACAAAATTGGATCCATTGTTTCTTCAGGCACCTTCTCACAAGGCCTTTTCAAATGAATCCCATCTGATCTTCTATGCCTATTTTCCTTTCACCTCCCCTTCATCACTGAAACGGCATTGGTCGCATTGGTTGATGATCTCTGGAGAGCTCAAGATAGGGGTTGCTCCTCTCTCCTGGTCCTATTAGATCTCTCAGCAGCTTTTGACACCATTGACCACGGTATCTTGCTGCGCCGGTTGGAGAGGCTAGGAGTGGGGGGCACTGTTCTACAGTGGTTCTCTTCCTATCTCTCTGACCGGTCACAGTCTGTGTTGGCCGGAGGGCAGAGGTCGACTTCAAGACACCTTATTTGTGGGGTGCTGCAGGGGTCAGTCCTTTCACCTCTTCTGTTCAACATTTATGTGAAGCCGCTGGGTGAGCTCATCCGTGGTTTTGGAGTACAGTGCCATCTTTACGCTGATGATACTCAGCTGTACATCTCCACCCCAGACCACCCCAATGATGCCCTTGCAGTGATGTCCCGGTGCCTCGAAGCCATGCGGATCTGGATGGGAAGAAACAGGCTCCGACTCAGTCCTTCCAAGACCGAATGGCTGTGGCTGCCGGCATCCCGATATAGCCAGCTGATACCATCGCTGACTATTGGGGGTGAGTCATTGGCCCCCATGGAGACGGCTCACAACTTGGGTGTCCTCCTGGACACGTGGCTGTCTTTAGAAGAGCATATGACAGCCATGGCCAGGGGAGCTTTCTATCAGGTTTGCCTGATTCGCCAGTTGCGGCTCTTTCTAGATCGGGACTCCTTTCGCATAGCCACTCATGCCCTCATCACTTCCCGTCTGGACTACTGTAATGCTCTCTACATGGGGCTCCCCTTGAGGTGCACGCGGAGGCTCCAACTGGTCCAGAATGCAGCTGCATGGGTGATATTGGAAGCGACATGGAGCTCACATGTAACACCTCTCCTACGCGAGCTGCACTGGCTCCCGGTGGTCTTCCGAGTGTGCTTCAAGGTGTTGGTTCTTACCTTTAAAATGCTCCATGGCTTAGGACCTGGGTACCTACGAGACCACCTTCTGCAACCGATAACCTCCCACCAACCAGCACACTCCCACAGGATGGGCCTCCTCAGGGTGCCGTCACTAAAGCAATGTCGACTAGTGGTTCCCAGAGAAAGAGCCTTTTCTGTGGGGGCACCTACCCTTTGGAACAGGTTACCCCAGGGATACGAATGATCCCAGATCTTCGGACTTTCCATCGTGCACTTAAGACCTTTCTGTTTCACCAAGCCGGGTTGGCATAAATCTCTTCTAAATCTCTTCTAATTGTTCTAAATCTTTATGCTGAAGATTCTTAACTGGTGACCCAAATTGGCTTAATCATCTTATATTCACATTTATATGTATGTTCACCGCCCTGAGTCCTTGGGGAGAAGGGAGGTATAAAAATAAAATAAATAAATAAAATAAATAAATAAAATCATCTGGGCATGAAGAGGAAAACCTGGATCCCCTGGATCCCTAATACCAGACTCCAGATCCAAGGGTCAACGTTCCCCATCTGGACTCCACCCCCACAGAAGGGGCAGAATCCGGGGCTCCCCGACCTCCCCAGACGACCGACAGTTCCCCTTTCAGAAGGAGCCACTCTGGCTGAAGCAAATTGGGGGCTCAAACTGTTACAGATGAAAATACCTCAACTGTGATATATAAAGGGTTAAACCACAGATGTACCCAATGTCCCTCCCACTAAACCCTCTTGACCTTTATGGCTCCGCCCCCTGTATATATATACTGCTGTCTTGCACTTCTCTTTGTCTGGTGAACTCTTCTGTAAGAGAGAGATAAACAAATAAATATGTTTAATCAATAATAATTTGAGTCTTGATCATTGGGCCTGAACCATAGAAAAACAGCAACAAATTGGTAGCAGAGGTCGGTTTGAATGCCCAATCGATAAAAAAATGCAAAGAACACCAAACCTCAATGGAGAAAAAAGACCTATCACCAGATCCTTAAAAAGGACAATAGCAGCTCAACTAACACCAACAGAAATAAACACTACTGAAGAAAACAAAAAAGAAGAGCAACTGCAAGATTCAGACTTTGAAGACCAAAGGGCTGAATTCGAACACAGAACCGCTGACACTAAAAAAGAAGAAAACATAAAAAAGAGACTGATTAATCTAATAGAAAGCACCCCAAGTAATCAAAATCTGTTTGCGAAACTCGGCAATCTTTTAGAAGACCACGGAGCAGCAAAGATGATGAAGAATTGGAATGCAGCCTAAAGAGAAAAAGTGAGGTAGGAAAACAAAATGTTGACTATTTTCCTCACAAAAAAGCCCGCGAAGATTTCCCGCCTTTTTCATGGCGGCCATTTTGCACAGCAAGTTCACTGATTATGGCTGATCAACAACCAATAGGATTCACCGATTTGAACCCTAAGGCGGGAAGTGAAGCCGAAAATGAAAAAGACTACCCGATACAAAACGCAAACAAAAAACCTTTTAAAAATAAAAAGCCTCCAGCCAGAGAAATAGATAATGCCATGGAAGTGCTAACCATGGCATTCGGATCTAAAATTAAACTACCAACTAACTTTGAAAACGATACAAAGCCTGACTACAAAACACACAACTCAAAACCAAACTACCTAGAAGAAGAAAGTGAAAGAAACCACGAGCTGCCTCCTACAAGAAAACGCTGCCCGACACTCACGCCAGTCAAACAAGAATTAATAAAAAGAAAAGACTACTCACCAAACGAAAGTCAACGGTGCATCCAGTCCACCTATCTGGACGACGATGACCAGGATCAGGGCCCATGCAGCCCTGAGGAGGCTGAAGAGCCGAGCCGTCGGAACCTCCGGGATGACTTCGCGAGCCGCCGGTGCTGCCAGGACGCCTCCACAGCGAGGACCACCTCCCAGGCGATTTTCGACTACCTGAGGCCTCCGAAAATCGACCTGGAAGAGCAGCCTGTCGTTTGGGGCCTTCCTCGAGGAGCAGCAAGCAAGAGATCCTCCCTCGGTGACTGCTGGAAAGAAATGAGCTCTGGGCATGTGCAGATCGCAGCTGAAAGAAAAAAAGAAATGAACATAGATACAAGTCAGTACAGATACGCCTCCTCCATACCAATACCATATTGTGAGTATATTTACGATTTAGACCATGGACAGCAACAGGCTGCAGACAGCTTCTCTCATCATTCAGGAACTCTACCTTCAGATTATATAAAATTAAAATTAGATGGTAGTAATTTACAGGAATGGAGCCAACAGCTCCAAGTTCTATATTTGAGAGAAAATATGTTATTCTTTATTAATAATCCTCCTAATAAGCCCTGGACCCTTAAAGTGGACTGCTTACATCATAAAGCATATTATATTATCATTGCTACCATATCACCAGGCATTTATCCCAGTCTGCAGGACAATTTAACTGTCTCTGAAATATTTCAAAAAGTGTTTAATATATTCTATAGCAAAAGTGTTGCCACTACAACCCGAATTTCTAGGGAGTTTTATTCTGCAAAATTGAAAAGTGGAACATCTATGAGTGAACATATTTTGAAATTGAATGCAACCAGAGCTGATCTTATTCAGAGGGGGGGAAATATTTCAGAATCTAGTATGAAAAGTATAATAATAAATTCATTGGACTCCAGTTGGGACAATTATATAACCCTCTTAGACAGCCTAAGCCTAGAACATATCACTTTGGAAACTCTTACCAATAAATTAATTGCAGAAGATAATCTTAGAAAAGAACGCTCTATTGGTCATAGAGAAAGTAGAAGTACCAAAAGGGTAGAATTTCAAAACAAAGATAGGTATGCTACAGAATGTCATACCTGTGGTTCAAGGAACCATTATAAAAGAGACTGTCCTAAAAATGTAAGGAGCAGAGACCAATCATATTATAAAGATAGACATGACAGAAATCAAAACCCCTTAGGCAGGTATTCACCTGACTATAGACACAAACGAAGGGATTATTCCAATCCAAGAGATATAAAAAATTACAGAGACAATTCCAGAGAAGGTAGAAACGGATCAATGTTTAGATTGGGGGACAGCAAAATCATTTCCACAGACTCAAACAGTTCTTGGCTCATTGACTCTGGGGCCACAAATCATACCACAAATAACAAACAAATTCTCAGTGATTTCAATGACAAAACTATTATATTAAAATAGCTAACCAAGACAAAGTGCTAGTAAAAGGAATAGGAAACACATATATAGAAGGTATAGGAAAAATAGAGGGGTTACTGTACAGCCCTGATATCCCTCATAACATTTTGGCCACAATCAGATTGACTGAAGAAAAAGAAATAGAAATTGTCTTTAGAAAAGGAAAAGTGTATATGACTAAAAACAAAATTAACATAGGGAAGATCATTTATAAGGAGGGGATAATTTATCTACAACCAGAAAACCATGGGTCTGTATATGCAACCACGCAATTAGACAAACATGAGGATGGATTAAAACATAGCAATACAAATGATGTAACCTCTAATGAAAAATTATGTAATGGTAAACCAATACATGATGAATGCACTCACTTACTTCATAGGAAACTGGGACATGCCAGTTTTCCAGTTATACAAAAAATGTTAGAATGCTCTGATGGTACAAAAGTAAAAAATTGTAAAAATTATTTGGAATGCTCTGTATGCAAATCCTCAAAAATCAGGAGTAAGCCTAGACCAAGAAAGACAACACGTACCACGCAATCAATATTCCAATTAGTGCACATGGATTTAGTTGGGCCCCTGAAACCATTGATTAAATATAAAAAAAAATATTTTCTAACAATAGTTGATGATTTTAGCAGGTACGGATACGTATACACTCTCTATAACAAATATAAAACATTCAAAAAATTCAAAGAGTTTCACAAAAAAATAGAAACACAACATAATATAAAAATCAAACAAATTATGACTGACAGAGGATCTGAATTTTTGTCAAAGGAATTTTCTAATTGGCTTAAATCACAGGGAATACTATATTTTAAATCTTCGCCGTTTTCTGCCTTTCAAAATGGCGTTTCGGTGAGGAGGAATGGTTTGCTACAAACCATGGTTAGATGTGTGCTTGATGATGCTGGCTTGGGACAAATTTTTTGGGCTGAGGCTCTTACATACTCAAATTACACCATAAATAGATTATGATTAAGTGTGATTGGAAAAACACCATACGAAGCAATGTATAATAGGAAACCAAAAATTGGCCACTTACATGTCTTTGGTGTTACTGCTGATGTATACATTCCAAAACAGTTAAGGCGCAAAGGGGAGAAAGTATCTAAAAGGCTACGATTCATGGGGTATGAATCAGGAACCAAAGGATATCAGTTTATAGATAAGAATAATAGATTTGTAATATCCAGGACAGCCACATTTCATGAGCAACTAATTGGTCTAGGATACACCTTAATGAAATTTTCCACAAAACAGAAAACACAATAGACACCGAAAAGAACACAAGTCACCCACCATTAAACCCAAGGCAAAAGAAATTGAAAAGCCAATACATCAAAAGGTAAACTCAAATGAATGGAAAAGAAATCACCCAATCATACATGTAGAATCTTTGACAGAAAATACATGCACGATGCAGATACATACCCAAACAGACCAGTTAGAAGCAATAGAAACATAAAACCAAAAAAAATTGATGACTATGTACTATCAATCAATGCCAATAAAATTACACCAAATACATAGGAGGAAATATTAAAATTGCCCAAAGATGAAAGAGAACTCTGGGAACTGGCAATGAAGAAAGAAATGGATAGCTTAAAAGAATTAAACGTATACACTCCTGCACAAACACCAGAAGGAAATGACCATAGGTACCAGGTAGATTTTTAAAATAAAGGAATTAGAGAATAATAAATTTCTATATAAAGCCAGATTAGTCACTCGGGGATTCGCCCAAAGGTTTCCAGATGACTATGTAGATACTTATTCCCCCACAGTTCGATCAGAGAGTGTCAAGAGCGCGCTTGTAATTGCATTAATTTTAAATCTAGATGTATACCAGTTTGATGTTCAAACTGCTTATTTGCATGCAAAACTCGATAAAGAAATTTATGTGAGAGCACCCCCTGGAAAAGACATTCAAAAAGGGGAGACCTGGTTATTGAATAAGAGCCTATACGGGTTAAGGCAATCTGGAAAAAGATGGTACGAATGTTTGTCAAAAATACTTAATGAAATGGGCTTTTCAGCAACTTCTGCAGACTTATGTTTCTTTGTCAAAAGAACTAATGATTCTTTGGAGTATGTACTTATATATGTGGATGACATTATATACTTTGGGAAACACAAGCATAGATGCGATGAATTCGCAAAGGAATTAAATAAACACTTTACCCTAAAGTCCTTAGGAAAGATAAATAAATACCTAGGGGTCCAGATTGACAAAACCAAAAGAGGTTTCAAATTATCTCAAAAGGAAAAAATATTGGAATTACTAGAAAGATGTAATATGATGAATTCCAAACCATGTGAGTCCCCTATGCAAGTTGACTTTACCAAAAACATGTATAATAAGTGTGAACCCTTCAAGGACAATACTTTGTATAGATCTGTTATTGGATCATTATTGTATATCTCAAATTGGACCAGACCTGATATTGCTCTTGCCATAAATCTTTTGTCAAGACATGTAAGCAACCCAAATACCTATCATTGGGAAGGGATAAAGAGAGTTCTCAGGTTTTTAAAATTTAGTCTTGATGCTTGTCTGTATTTGGAACCAACTCATTCTGAGAAACCTATTCTGACAAGCTATGCTGATGCTGATTGGGCCGGAGATACCTGATCTGTCCCCCCCCTTCAGAGACCCACAAAAACACAGCCAGCCGAGGGTTAATAATCACTTGGCACACTCCGCAGTTCTTATCTCAACCTTGGCAGCGATATGCACACCGTCTGCCAAGGACTTTATTGGTTTACACAAACAAGAAAATCTCCTACGTAGCTTTGCCGTTCATCTAGCTTCCAAGACTACGAGGTTGCTCCGTTTGTTTAGCTTTGTTCGTCACGAACTTCGTGACCCACCGTACTGTCTTATATACATATGCTTCTGGGTGTGGTCCAGTGAGTCATTGATCCCGTGACTCCAATCCAATGACTCAGGATTTTCTCATACGTCGCAGCTGCAGTACCCTTTTCTCTCGCCTTCTTTGGCGTGCGTCCAGGAATGACGTCTCTCCCTCACTCTCATCTGAGACACCTGTTTCCCCACTACTTGGCTCTCTTTCAGCTGGCACCTGAGCCGGTGCCAGAGGGGGAGGGCTGGGAGATCTGGCTGGCTCTTCTTCCTCCTGCTCAGAGCTGCCTTCCTCCAAAGGGATAGGCTCAGAGGACGGGGCCACAACACTATCCCCCACCGCAGGGCCCTTCCCCCGGGTCTGACGGTCGGGATGGGGTCGGGACGGGAACTGTTCGTGGAAAGCCCGCACCAGGTCAGGGGCCTGAACGGCAGATGCGTCCACCCAGGTGAAATCCTCGGCCCCGTACCCTTTCCAAGCGATGAGGTATTGGAAGCGCCCCTTCAGCCAACGGGAGTCCCGAATACTGTCCACCTCATACGTCGAGGCGTCGTCCTCGTCGGCTGCGGCTGGGGGGGCAGGCGGCGGCGGGCGGCGGAGACGGCTAGTGGGAGTCTCAGGGACCAGGAGGGACCGATGAAAAACGGGGTGGAGCCGCATGGAGCGGGGTAGAGTCAACCGATAGGCCACCGGGTTGATGACCGCCTCGATGGGGAAGGGACCGATAAAGCGGTGGGCCAGTTTCCTCACCGGCTGGTCCGTGGGGAGGTGTTTCGTGGACAGCCAAACCCGATCTCCAACTTCCAGCGGTGGCGTCGCCCGGCGGCCGCGATCGGTGAACCGTTTATAGTCCTCTTTCGCCCGGATCAGCTGCCGCCGCACCAGTTGCTGCACCGCCTGCAGCTCCGAGAGGAAGTCCCGGGTCTCAGGAACAGGGGAGTCCATGATGGTCAACGGAAAAAACCGTGGATGGTACCCGACGTTGGCATGGAACGGTGTCATCTGGGTGGAGGTATGTTGGGAGTTGTTAAAAGCGAACTCCGCCAGGGGAAGGTACTCGGCCCAGTTGTCCTGCTGTTGGTTGACAAAACAGCGGAGGTACTGCTCCAGTATGCCAATGACCTTCTCCGTGCCCCCGTCAGTCTCCGGATGGTGTGACGACGACAGGCACACCTGCACCTCCAGCGCAGCCATCAGGCTTTTCCAGAAGCGGGCCGTGAACTGGGCCCCGCGATCCGAAACCACCCGGTCCGGCAGGCCGTGGAGGCGGAAGATGTGTTGCAGGAACAGGCGAGCCGTGGTACGAGCCGAGGGCAGGCCACGGCACGGGATGAAATGTGCCATCTTCGTGAGCGCATCCACCACCACGAGGACGGTCGTGAATGTAGCGGACGGGGCAGGTCAGTCAGGAAGTCCATGGAGATGGCTCCCCACGGTCTCTCCGGTGTTGGCAGCGGCTGGAGGAGTCCAGGAGGGGGGCCGGACGCGGCTTTGGCCTGTCGGCATGGCACACAGGACGTCACGTAGGCGTGCACATCGTGCCGTACCCGAGGCCACCAAAAAGTCCGTGTCACTAGGTTCAAGGTCTTAAAGAAGCCGAAGTGCCCCGCCGCGGGGTTGTCATGGCACTGGTTCATGACGAGGGCTCGGAGCGGACTTGTGGGCACGTACAGCCGACCCCGGTGCCTGAGCAAGCCCTCCTCCACGGTCCATGGGGACGCGGGGCCGACGTCCGCTCTCCGCTGCTGCGACCAGTCGTCCCGTCGCTGCGCTTCCAGCACCTGAGTCCGCAGGTCCACCGGTTCCTGGACCGCGGCCAAGGAGTCCGCTGGCAGCACCGTCCGGGGGGAAAGGGAGTCCTTGGGGCAAAAGTATTCCGGCTTACGGGATAGCGCGTCCGCCCTCTGGTTGAGGTGGCTCGGAATGTATGTGACGTGGAAGTTGAACCGGGCGAAAAACAACGACCACCGGATCTGCCGCTGGTTCAAATTCCTGGCCGTGGTGAGGTGCTCCAGGTTCCGATGGTCCGTCCGCACCTCCACCTGGTGTCGGGCCCCCTCGAGGTGATGTCGCCAAGCCTCGAACGCGGCCTTGATAGCCAGCAACTCCTTTTCCCAGATGGTGTAGTTGCGCTCGGAAGGAGTGAGTTTCCGGGAGTAGTAAGCGCAGGGAAAAAGAGTGCCGCCATCCACCGGAGCCTGTAGCAGCACCGCTCCAATCGCCACGTTGGACGCGTCTGTCTCAACCACGAATGGACGGTGTGGATCGGGGTGCTTCAGGACCGGCTCCGTGACAAAGGCCTGCTTGAGAACCTCGAAGGCCTGCTGCTGCGGGGGCCCCCACTGGAATGGAACCTTCTTCCGAAGGAGCTGGGTCAACGGCACGGTCAGGGTGGCAAAGCCCGGGATGAAGGTCCGGTAGTAGTTGGCGAATCCCAACAGACGCTGGACGTCCTTCACCCGACGCGGGGGTTCCCAACTGCGCAAGGCCGCCACCTTGTGTGGGTCCATCGCGATGCCCTCGGGGGTGATGATGTGCCCGAGGAACTCTATGGAAGTCTGGAAGAAGTAACATTTCTCCAACTTCGCATAGAGCTGGTGCTCCCGCAGGCGCTGCAGGACCTGGCAGACATGCTGGAGGTGACTCTCCGGGGTCCGGGAATAGATCAAAATATCATCCAGGTAGATCACCACGAACCGATCCAGCATGTCCCGGAACACGTCGTTCATCAAGTGCTGGAAGACCGCGGGGGCGTTGGTCAACCCGAACGGCATGACGGTATATTCAAAGTGTCCGTATCGGGTGCCAAATGCCGTCTTCCACTCGTCCCCCTCTCGCATCCGCACCAGGTTGTAGGCTCCCCGGAGGTCGAGCTTGGTGAAAATCGAAGCCTCCCGCAACCTCTCCATCAGCTCCGGAATCAGCGGCAGGGGATAGCGATTCCGTACCGTGATGGCATTCAAGCGCCGGTAGTCGCAACACAGGCGCAAGTCCCCCGTCTTCTTTTTCACGAAGAGGACTGGGGCCGAGAGCGGGGAGGTCGAAGGCCGGATGAACCCACGGGCCAGGTTCTTGTCCAGAAAGTCCCGTAAGGCGGCCAGCTCGGGCTCCGACATGGAGTACAGGCGTCCCGAGGGCAGGGGCGCGTTGGGCATCAAGTCCACCGCGCAGTCGTAGGGTCGGTGGGGGGCAAGCGATCCGCCTCCTTCTCGCTGAACACGTCGGCGAAGGATGTCAGCTCCGGAGGCAAGGAGACGTTCGGGGCAGCGACGTCCTGGCCGGCACAGGTGTGGCGAAGGTGGTCGACACACTGCAGGCTGGGGAACGAGATGGCATTTCTCGACCACGCCACCTGAGGGTCGTGCGCCCGAAGCCAGGCCATCCCCAGGACCAAGGGGAAGTGCAGGTCCGCCGTCACATAAAACTGGATCGCCTCCTCATGGTTCCCAATGGCAAGGCGCAAGGGCTGAGTAGCAAAGTTGATGGGCCCTGCCACAAGTTCCCGCCCATCAATAGTTTCGACCCTCAACAGAGGGTCCACTGGAACCAAGGGAACCTTGTAATGGGCCACAAAGGCCTGGTCCATAAAGTTCGTGGTGGCCCCTGAGTCCACCAGCGCGTGCGCCTGGAGCCCCTCCGACCGGTTAGCCAACAACACCCGGGTGTTCAAAATCAGGTGCCGAGGGGGCTCACAGTCCACAGCCGCCGCCTCCGGTGGGGCATGGTCACCTGCCTGACCCAGAGTTTCCCCTAAGCCAGGCCTGACCCGTTTCCCGGCTGGTCACGCCGAGGCTCCGGAACAGACTTGAGCGATCCACTCCGCTTCCGGGGACACGAGGCGGCGAAATGTCCAGCCTCGCCGCAATAGAGGCACAACCCCCCTTGGCGTCTCCGCATCCGCTCCTGGGCCGTCAGTTGAGGTCTGGCTGCTCCAAGCTCCATGGGCTCCTCAGCCGTCGCCACCAAACGCGGTACGGTCCGGGGCGCTGTTGGTACGAAACGCGGGGGTGCCGGCACTGTTGGTGGTTCCGGAAGAGCCCTACGGGGCCGTCGCCGTTGTAGGCGGGCATCGATGCGCAGGCATTGGGTCACCAGCGCGTCCAGGGTCTGTGGCGCCTCCACCCGAACCAGCTCGTCCTGCATCTCATCGCAGAGGCCGTCCTGGAAGGCATCCATCAGCGCCGCCTCATTCCAGGCCGAATCCTGGCCTAGCAATCGGAACTCCGCAATATAGTCCTGCAGGGGGCGCTTGCCTTGGCGGAGGTCTTTGATGCGCCTCGCTGCCGTCTGCACCCGGAGGGGGTCCTCAAACATGGTGCGCAGGTGTTGCAAAAAGCCCTGATAGTCCAGAAGCAAGGGGCTGTCTTGCAGCAACAGGGGCGTGGCCCATCGGGCGGCAGTGCCAGAGAGGGAGCTGATAATAAAAGCCACCCGAACCCGGTCATCCGGAAAATCCTCCGGCCGCATTGCCATGTACAGCTGGCACTGTCCCAAGAAGGCCGGGAACATTTCCTGCTGTCCAGAAAACTTATCTGGCATGTTCACTGGGCATCTTGGACGGGGAAGGGGAGCAGGTGGAGCTGCTACAGGAGCATTTCCCAAAGCAAGTTGTGCAGTTAGCTGTGCTACTTGCTGTTGCAGAAGTTGATTGGCCTCCAGCATCTGCTGTACCTGCTGCTGCAGCTGTTGGTCCATCGTGGGTTAACGATGGAGTTTTCGGTGATGAACAAGATGATCTGTCCCCCCCCTTCAGAGACCCACAAAAACACAGCCAGCCGAGGGTTAATAATCACTTGGCACACTCCGCAGTTCTTATCTCAACCTTGGCAGCGATATGCACACCGTCTGCCAAGGACTTTATTGGTTTACACAAACAAGAAAATCTCCTACGTAGCTTTGCCGTTCATCTAGCTTCCAAGACTACGAGGTTGCTCCGTTTGTTTAGCTTTGTTCGTCACGAACTTCGTGACCCACCGTACTGTCTTATATACATATGCTTCTGGGTGTGGTCCAGTGAGTCATTGATCCCGTGACTCCAATCCAATGACTCAGGATTTTCTCATACGTCGCAGCTGCAGTACCCTTTTCTCTCGCCTTCTTTGGCGTGCGTCCAGGAATGACGTCTCTCCCTCACTCTCATCTGAGACACCTGTTTCCCCACTACTTGGCTCTCTTTCAGCTGGCACCTGAGCCGGTGCCAGAGGGGGAGGGCTGGGAGATCTGGCTGGCTCCTCTTCCTCCTGCTCAGAGCTGCCTTCCTCCAAAGGGATAGGCTCAGAGGACGGGGCCACAACAATACCGTAAGTAGAAAAAGCACATCTGGATATGTTTTTCTTATAAATAATTGCCCTGTTCATTGGTATACTGGTAAACAAAATTTGATCGCTACTTCTACTGCAGAAGCTGAATATATTTGTTTGTCCAAAGCTTCCAACAATTTAACATGGTTTGATGATCTACTGTCTAACATTTGGGTTGAACCTGTTTACCCCATAATTATCAACGAAGACAATAAAGCTGCTATAGACATTTCAACTTCAGAAACTATTGGCCAAAGATCTCGCCATATAGATATAAAATACAAACATGTTAGGCAGCTATCTCATATAGGATTTATTAAGGTGGTGCATTGTGAAACAAGTGAACAGATCGCAGACATTTTGACTAAACCTTTACCTGTCAGAAAGCATGCTTATTTGACTTCTAAACTTAATGTACATATTCAGAATTCCACGAATCAATAGTGGTTGGGTATTTTAGAGGGGGATTTGTTACAGGTGAAAATCCCTCAACTGTGTATATATGTAAATATGTAAAGGTTTAAATCACTGATGTACCCAATGTCCCTCCCACTGACTCCTCCTTACCTTTTAAGCTCTGCCTCCTGTGTATATATACCAATGTTTTGCAATTCTGTCCTTTGGTGAAATCTTCTGTAAGAGTGAGAACCAAATAAACATGTTTTAGCCTTCGTACAAACTGTGTTTTAATCATTGGGCATATACCATGGAAAATCAGCAACAGATTTATGACAAGTAAAGTCAGTGGGTGAAACAGCATTTGTTTCATGACTGCAGGATTCACTCAAAAACCCCAGTGATGCGCTTAACGACTGTGGCAATAAACATTCACTTAGCGACTGCCTAGCTTAGCAATGCGATTTCTGGTCCCAATTCTGGTTGTAAGTCAAGGACTACCTATAGGATGCAGCAGCAGGCTGATGTGGAAAAGCTTAAGCAGGGTTGGGAGACCACCAGGAAATGCCAGGAGTAGGTTGAGGAGAAGGCAGTGGCCAACCTATCTTGCTATCAAGAAAAGGTGGGACTTTAGTGACTTTGAGCCAATCAGTAAGTGACTCTGAGTTCTAGTCCCGCCTTAGGCATCAAAGGCAGCTGGGGACTTTGAGCCAATCACCTGGAAGCCCCGATTTCAATTCCCAGGACAAAGCTAGGACTTCAGAGCCAGACTCTATGCTGCCCCCTACAGGCAGTGAGTCTTAGCTGAACCCTGGCAAGAGGGAGGGGCTGTGATGGGGGGAGAGGCTCTCTGTGTCCAGGAGTTTCTCTCCTTTGCTCTCGGATGGAGCTGCTCTACCCCAGAAAGACCCGGGGGGGGGGGAGGGAGAGACTTAGGGTTCTGCTGGAAGACGAGGCGGCAGTGGGGACCAGCAGGACCTTTACCTAAAATCCTCCCTGCTTTAACATTGACAATGGTTAAGGCAGCAGGCCAAGTTGCGAGAGATCCTGAGTTCAATTCCTGCCTTAGCCCTGAAAGCCTGTTTGCTGACCTCGGGACAGACACTCTCTTTCAGACAAGCCCACCTCACAGGGTGATTGTGGTGGGGAAAAGAGGAAGAGGAAGAAAAGTTGGACATGTTCACCTCCTTTAGTTATTTTAAAAAATAATAAAACCCTGGGGGAAAAAGCTAACAAAAATAAAAACCGGCTTTCCTGCTTCTGTTTGCATGGAATCTGTCACAGCTTTGTGCAGATATAGGAATTTCTCTTCTCACAAGGAGGAAGAGTTTTTTTTTAATCACCCCTTCCAATTTCACTCACTCCCTTTTTTGCAGCTTTTGGGGGCACCAGTGGGGCAGGGGTAAGTTCTAAATTTTTTTACTACCAGTTCTGCGGGCGTGACTTATTTTGTGGATGTGGCTTGATGCTCATGTGACTGGGTAGGCGTGGCCAGCTCAATGTCACTCACATCAAGCGGTGCCTCACCTGGCCCCCCTCCTCCCAGCCATTCCTTGTCACACCCAGCCTCAACGTTTCTATAGTTCTGTCAAAATGTTGTTCATCTTTTTTCAACTTTATTATCTACCTACTATAGATGCCCTTTCATGGACCACTGAAAGGAGGAAATGGCTCCCATGCTTTGCCCAAGAGAGTGATAGGCAAGAGGCTTTTAAGGGGCTGCCAGAAACAATGTATTTTCCAAAGCACTAGAAAGCAAAAGAAGAAGCAATGGATGGAAACTGAAGAAAGAGAGAAGCAACCTGAAACTAAGGAGAAACTTCCTGACAGTGAGAACCAATAGAGGTGCAGAAATATTTCAGTCATAATTTCACATATAAAATAGCCATTCGTGTAATACAAGCTGCCTATTGTTCAAAACAGTCATTAGTATGATGGTTGATGTTTGACAGCCAGCCTAAGTCAAAGATCCCAAGAGTGTTTCTTTCTCTGTATGTATACAAAGCATCACATACCAGGAATAGCATATTAAGATGGACTTATGCAGTGGTGGATACCTCCAGACATCGCTTGGCTGAGCTCCGAGCAGGGCCAGGGCGGCTGAGAAATTGGGAAGGAAGGGACCTCAAACCTTTCCAGCCACAAGAGACTCTTGGACACAGACTTTTGTCTGACAGAAGCTCCTATGGTGCCTTTATGTGGCAGTGGGAAGGATTATGGGACCAATCTCACAACACTCACCCTGTAGGGCTGCCCCATCTGTTGTCCTTGGTTGCAGATGGAAGATTGTGAATCCCACTCCTGACACCAGTTTCTGTGGAATAAAATACTGGAGCCAAAAAACCAATAATCCGGGCTCACTGCAGTTATTATTTATTCAGTGTCCACTGGAGAAATTTCTCCTCAGAAAATAGTGGGAGTAAATCTTACAGACAAAAGGATGCACTCATATTTATACATTCCAGGAAAGGAAGAGAAAATGACTATCGTACATATGCATATTTCATTTAATAGATGATGTAAGCATGAATATTCAAAATTAGTGAGACTCAATTACCTCCCCAGCCTTATATTGTTGCTACCCTCAAGAAAGTGTTATTGTGTAAACAAATAGAAACGTCTCAGTTGCGTTGCCACAGCAGTTTGGGTGAAATGTACTGAGAAATGAGGGCATCAATGTTGCTCCATACATTCCTTCTATCTTTCTGTCTTGCTAATATGTTCCCATTTCTCCAAGAAATTTGTCTCCTCACAATCTTCCACACACCCTTTATTTCTTTCAAGAAAAATTGTTGGCCCATTCATGCATGCAGAACAGCTTGGACCATTTTCTATGTTTGGACTGTGGAAAATGTTAAAAGTTGAAATTCCTCAGTCTCACATTTACACATTTCTTCTGGCTGTTAGCTGCTCCTTTGTGAAGAATTCAATAATTTCCAAATTTGAAACATATACATATGATTTTCTTTGACTCCTGCATACTATCTAAATGGAAAGAATATCTTCTTTCAAATAAAAGAAACTTTTAACAATTATTTCAATATCACATTTGTGTTATATCTCATGTTTTTACATTGATTCTGGCTGTGAGCTGCTCCTTTGTGTTGAGGTCTGGCCTCAGGAGGATAATGTAGCACTTGGGGATGAAGATGCAGCCCAGCAGACCAGCACTGGAGGCCAGGATGGAGAAGACCTGCACAGCCACCATGGATTTCCCTTTGGTGCTCAGGTAGGTGGGCACAAAAGTCACCCAGACACTGCAGAAGACCAACATGCTGAAGGTGATCAGCTTGGCTTCGTTGAAGGCCCCAGGCAGGTTCCTGGCCAGGAAAGCCACCGTGAAGCAGATGGCAGCCAGGAAGCCCATGTAGCTGAGGGTGACGTAGAACATGACAACGGCCCCTTCGTTGCATTGCAGGATGATCTCTCCAGGCTGGGAGTGGAGGTCAGAGTCAGGGAAGGGGGCAGAAACTCCCAGCCAGGTGGAGCAGATGATAATTTGGACAGCAGAAGTAGACAGGATGATGGAGTTGGCCAAGCTCTTCCCCAACCATCTCTTCACTCGGTTTCCTGGTTTTGTGGCCAGGAAAGCCAGCACCACCGTGATGGTTTTGGCCAAGAGAGAAGAAACGGCAACTGAGAAGATGATGCTGAAGACTGTCTGTCGGAGAAGGCAGGTGGCTTTCCTTGGTTGACCAATGAAGAGGGAAGAAGACAAGAAGCAAAACAGGAGGGAGACCAGGAGGATGTAGGAGAGGTCCCGGTTGTTGGCTTTGACAAGGGGAGTTTCTCGGTATTTAATGAAGATGATTAGAACAAGGCGTGTGATTAAGAACAAGAGTAGAGCAAAAGAGACCAGGATGATGCCCAGATATTCTTCATAAGACAGGAAGGTTATGACTTTGGGTATACATTGGACTCTGTCCTCATTTGGGTATTTATCATCTGGACACTTGGTGCATTTTTTTGTATCTGAGAAAGCAAAAAATCAATATATCTTTAATATTCTGTCCTTTTCTCTTGCAAGGCAAATGTTCTTTGGATAATGACTGATACCACACACATTTTCCAAGAAGTATTCCTTAACTATTTCATTAAAAAGAGCATAAGGAGGATATATTTTTTTTCTTAAAAAATGTAGCTAGTTATACAAAGTTGAGGGAAGTCCTAGGATTTAAATTTTTTCCTGTGTAATGTGTAGAATCTTCATAGGAACCTATATTATTAGACGTTAATATTGAATCATATAATCTTTTTAGGCAAACATCTTGAGTCCTGCCCCATGGCAGTTAATATCCTGGACTTGGAGGATACCTACAGTATCTTGTAAAATCTGGAAGCAATCTGGAATTAAGGAGAAACTTCCTATCAGTGAGAGGAATTAGCCAGTGGAACAGCTGGCCTCCAGAAGTTGTGGGTGCTTCAACATTGGAGGTTTTTAAGAAGAGACTGGACAGTCACTTGTCTGAAATGTGAGCCTGGCGGCGCAGCAGACTAATGTTCTATTAAGTAACACCAGCTGCCTGCAATTACTGCAAGTTCTAATCTCACCTGACTCAAAGTTGACTCAGCCTTCCATCCTTTCGAAGTTTAGGTAAACTAAGGACCCGGATTGTGGGGGCAATAAGCTGACTTTGTATAAAAAAGAACACCGATTGGGGGGCGGGGCGAAAGCCCTACTAAACAGGTATATACAAAAGTATGAAGGTTATTGCTTAACGCATTGTAAGCCACCCTGAGTCTCCAGAGAAGGGCAGCATATACATCGAACCAATAAATAAATAAATAAATGGTATAGGATCTCCTGCTTGAACAGAGACCTGGACTAGAATACCTCCAAAGTTCCTTCTACTCTATTCTGATTGATTGATTGATCTATATGACTGGCAGAATATTTGTGTAATGAGTTCTCCCCATAACTACCCACAGCACCAGATTATGGCCCAGTGACATCTTCACAGTGATCCTCAAGGGAGGCCAATAAACAATGAATTGCAAGGTCTTTCAGAACGTGGACCTGAAACAATTCATCAAGTTTCAAAGATCTCAGATGTTCCTAGAAAGGTAAACTTAGCTGCACATATCCAAACTAAAAAGCAGAAGAGATATTTCCTCCGCTGTTAGTAAAGCTTTCACAGTCTGTTACCCACTCCTCCCATCTCTTTCCTAGTCTCTCTTTCCAAGTCTTTTTGATTTACTTCCATTTAGATAAGAAATTGTGCAGGTTAAAAATAAAAAAAACCTTGTGAGCTTCGATCTGTCTTTTAACTTGCACTTTCATGAAAAGGTTCTGGATGGATCCAGTTCCACAAAGCCTCCCATTTTCCTTCATGTGACCCACCTTCCTGAGTGGAGAAGGTCCCCTCCGGACAAGGAATGCAGTCGTAGCAGCAAACTGGCTCTCCTTCTCGAGCCCTCTTGACAAATCCAGGATGACAACTTTCCACACACTTGGACTGAGGCAGGGACTGAGCAGAAGAAAAGGAATGCCAAAGAAAAGGTGTTAGGACTCTCTGTCCATGGAAAATGGAGGCAGAAATGGATGGAGACAAGGAGCCTCTGGTATTCACTCAAGTAAATATGAAATCTCTGACTACTTCTAAACAGATGTAGGAGGTATAACAACTGGCAGGTTCTTCATTTAGTTTCTCCCTTTTGCTTTCAGAATTTAACATTACAATAAAGTACTTTTCTATTTAATGTAGTCTAGAGGGATGGAATTGAAAAAAGATTTAAATATGATGATATATTCTTATTAAAACTAATAATAAAGTTTACTGTAAACGATTTAGAAAATTTTATTCTATTAGGTTTTTTAACATGAAATTAAACTGTGATGAAGAAAGAAACCTCTGACCAGTAAGATCTTGAAAGGTTTCCAGAAAACATGGCAAAGCCACTCCACTTAGGTCCCGTCTCTTGAAGAGCTTCCATGAGATGACACCACCTGGCATGGAAGGCCAACCACCCTGGAGACTCTAGGCTTTGCCCACTTGAAATGGGACCTCAGGCTTTGGAAAACAGAGAAAAGACACCAACATTTCTCTCACCTTATTGAGCAACTTTAACCGTGAAAGGGCATCTTGGTTGATAGAAAGTCTCTGTCTTTCAAAATACGCCAGAATCTCTGTCCTGGTATCCTCCTTGGGGAGAATCAAGATGCTTTCAATGGCCAGATCTGCTGTTATCTCTCCATTTTTGTCCAAGTACAGTTTAACATGGGAAATATTCCAAAATTCATTCTTCTCCAGAAAGGGATGAAACTAGAATGGGAACATCCAGGAACTTGAAAAACAGAGAACTTTGTTTCTTATCCCACATTGAATTTTTGTTCTACAATTGTCTCATCTCCAAATATGCTTAATTAGGATACAAATACTGCCATCATCTTCATAAGTGAACAAGAAAGTTTGAGAAAAATTTGTCAATCATTTACTGACAAAATATAGAAAAAGTATATAATTGATACAATTGGTCAAATATAGGGAACATTCTAGAGCAGATGAAAATAAAATGAACAGAAACAAAAGATGATTCATTAACTCTTTGAAAACAAGAGGTTGATTCCCAGAAAGCATGGGTTGATCAAGAAGGAAGTTGTCAGGCTAATCTTCTCCCTTGTCATCCTGATGAAAAACACCTCTAGATGTGCTAATTCTACTTGATTGTAATGCGACATTAACAACATTTTACCTATCTGAAAGAACAAATCTCCCACCAACTCTTTCTCAGCCTGAAAAGTTAGCCAGGAACCTTTCTGAGTTTCCTTCTCTCCCATTATGCAGCTGCAGGATTCTCCCCTCTTCGCTGATCCTTCCCTAGGCAGCCTCTCTTCTCCTCATCCCAAAAGTCATTCTCACACATCATTGCACTTCCTAAATAGATTATGGGAACTCTGGTGATATCACTGGATTTGAGTAAAGGACTCACAAACAATTGTGTGATGTGATTAGAAACCTGAGGCCTGGATAATAAGTGGATAAAAACTGTCCTCAAAATGATACTGAAATAGTTTCTAACCCTTTTCAATCTTTCCTATGCAACTTGAAGGTGATGAATAAGGGAGATAACTGTTGCGTATATGGTGAGGAGAAACAAAGAGAAAAAGGAACAACGAATGCCAACATTGGAGAAGCTGAAAAAATTAGAATTCTCAGTTCAGAAAGATCCCCAAAACAAGGAAATCAGAAAGGAAATTCAGTTAATGAAACATAAAATTAATATACTAGAACAGGAAGAAATGATAAGGAATATAAAATTGGCAAAACAAAACTATTTCGAATCAGCAAATAAACCAGGGAGATGGCTCGCCCACAAATTGAAAAAAGAGAGCTAAAAAATTGGAACAATATTTACAAGATGAGCAAGGAAATTTGCTCCATAGAATTGAGGGGGGGGGGGAAATATTATTCAAAATTATTTTCAAATACTGTATAGTCAAGAAAACATTGAAGAAAATGTTATAAATTACCTATAGGAGAGGAACTTGCCAAGTATAACAGATGAAGATAGGGAAATGTTGAATGGGGAAATTACATTAACAGAGCTAAGAGAGGCAATTAAAAAACAGAAAAATAACAAAACACCAGGGATAGATGGAATTCCGGCGGAAGTATATAAAAAATTTCAGGAAGTTTTGGAAGAAATTATGTTGGATATATATATAAAAAGGTATTAGAGAAAGCCAAAATGCCAAATTCATGGATGGAGGCATATATAGCATTAATTCCAAAGGAAAGTACAGACAATCAATTCATTCAAAACTATAGGCCAATCTCACTGTTCAATGAAAGACTAAAAAAGATATTAAATAAAATAATTCATTTGGATCAAAACAGGTTTTTACCCAAACGAGAAATTAAGAACAATACAAGGATTATCATGAATATTCTAGAATACTATGAGGCTCATCCAGAAAAACAATTGGCAGTAATAATGATAGATGCACAAAAGGCATTCAACAACTTGAATTGGCGGTTTTTAATTAATCAATTCACCAGGATGAAATTTGGGGAAAAATTTATAGAAATGATGAAGACAATTTATTCTAAGCAAACAGAAAAATTATGGTCAGTGGAGATCTTACAGAAAAAGTTGAGATAAACAAAGGGCTTAGACAAGGCTGTTCATTGTCCCCCCTCTTATTCATCCTTTCATGGGAAATATTATTGGGACAGGTAAGGGGAAATAAGGAAATAAAAGGGTTGAGAATTAAAAGAGAAGAATACAAAACAGGGGCCTTTGCAGATGACATGGCATTTATATTAGAGGACCCTTTGGAAACAGGAGAAAAACTCCTACTAGAAATAGAGAAATTGGGAATAGTAGCAGGCCTGAAAATAAATAAAAACAAAACAAAGGTAATTCCCAAAAATATCTATAGATATTATTACAGATGCCGGTATCGGAAAGCTTTAAAAATGTAACAAGGATGTTAAAGATATAAATGTTGAATAAAAATTAATTTAAAGAACAAAAAACAAAAACAAAATGCCATGATATCTACTCTTTGGAACCATTATTCCCTGAGTAATTGAATTGGGCAGATCTGTTGAGTTGGTTCCCCTCATTCTCCTCTGGATTCCTCCTCCAAAGGATCTAAGATTACTGGATCCATACTGGGACTCCCAGACCTGCCACGGCTGCAGCCTTGGAGACCCCAAACTCTTTTCTCCCTCCTTCCTTCCCCTCCTCCATCTGGAGGAATAAGCGGCATTCAAGGCCTGGGACAGAGTCTTTATGAGACTGTAAAAGTGATAGTCATTTGGGGCCTGGATCCTGTTCCATTTCCACTGGGTCCCCAGTGGGGCTTTCTGGGTGCATCTTCTGCGGCCTTTGAGAGAAAAGACATTCTTTGAAAGAGAACAGAGAAAATAAGGATCTTGAAACTTTTCTTCCACAAAGAAATCGGATTCAAAGGAAGAATTGTTTGATCTTTCTTTTGGCAGATAACCAAAGTTCAAAATACTATGGATGTATTTGAGAAGTCGACGATTGTTCATTTCATACCAATCAAAACTTGTGAGGATCCAGACTTTCCCTTCAATGGGTCCTGGGAGACGCATAAATGTTAAATGGAAAGGAAGGATTCTCCCCCAAATGAAATCAAATTCCATGAAGTGAACAAAGACGTTGACTTTTCTCCACTTAGAGAGGGAATCCCTGAGGGCTGTTGTATATCCAGTTGTTGAGAACAATTGTGATATAACAACACAGATTCCACTATTGACAAGCACAGGATGAAAAATCCTCATGAAATTCTCTCCATTTTCTGTGTCTGAAGCAAAGAGGCCAATCAGGATCCATCTGAAATGGAGGAGCAGGGGGACAATTGCTGGGTACTGGATCCCTTCTTTGGGGACCATCCGGTGGAAAAAGGGGAATTTCCTTTTATCACTCAGAGCCTCTGAAGCAGGTTTAAAATTGATCTGAAAAAGCAATGAAGAATGCTGTGTTACATTTGGGATCAGATCAAGTCCAAAATATTAGATTTTAATACATCCAACCTGATTCTCATGAATGTATTAGAATAGTTTGTTAATCAGACATTGTTTAAAATATTAAAAACCGAATATTAGCAAGATTGTATCATAATAATGGAAAATAATAAGCAAATTAAAAAACAATAAAAATGTAAATCATATTACTATATCACTTCTACAATTAATCACAATTAGATTAACACATGCAAATGCCAACTGGAGTATTCTATTCCAATAAAGGGCCTATTATAGTTTTCAAGGATTGCTGCAACTTTTTTTGCTTCTCTATCCCAGATTCTTTCTGGAGGAAATTTTTTAATTTCTTTCTCCAGTTATACAAGAAACAGGCAGACCTCAAAGCCTAATAAGATTTGTCAGTTGCATAATCCAAGTTTGGTCTTTCATTGAAGTTTTGTCTGTTGCAACAGCCACAATTTTCAGAGTCTGTCATTTTCCATTAAAATAGAATAATGAAATTGGATATAAAAAAATGATATAAAATGGGGTCAGTCTAGACAATTTCTGAAGCTCCCCTTTCTTTAGTATTAGGTTGAAAAGGTGAAACTGCAGAAATAACAAGCCTTCCTCAGTTGGAAAGATAAAGATCACACTTAGCCAAGTAGAGGTAACCACAGACCTAACCGCAGGACTTGATAGGAAGTTTAGCTAGGTTTGCACAGCACTTAGTAAGAACACAAGTTAGTAAGCATAGTATAATATGGAAACAAGGGGGGGGGGCGCTGTGGGCTGTCAGAACTGTATGTATAAAATAACTGAATCAGAATCTTTCGTCCATTCAGTGTCTTTGCTTCTTGTTTTGCACTGAATCTGCACAATAAACCTCTCTGATCACGCACGGAAATCTTGTGAGTCTTAATTTCTATAACATTCATGGTGACCACGAAGGGGCTCACAGGAAGGAGCCATTGACTCTCCTAGTGGATTTAGTCTGGCAAAGCCCTCACTGTGGTCTGGCTGATCTACCAGGCTGGCCAACCCTCCGTTGAAGGGTTTGGTACATCTATAGCCACAGCGGGATCACAGTGCCTGTACTCGAAATCACGCCAAGGATCCTCAGAGTGACAGACCGGTTGCTGAGTGGACATCCAGGACCAAAAGACCTGCAGGCGAGTATGGAAAAGGACTGTACCCAATCTGTAGGATTGGAAGCAGGGAAGTAACATCCTCGAATGGACAGGTCGGCGTGCCTAAAGTCCAGATAGGTAGGAAACTGTGTGGGTTGGTTAAACGGTCGCAGGTCTCGAAGGTAGCCATTGGAAAATCCGGTACCCCGAGTCAGCCGTAGTGCTTCCTTCGAATGGGTGGGAGTAACAGTAAACAACTGGTGTCTTTGATGCCGCTTCAATGCATGCTGAAAAACTTTGAGGCAGGATTCCTGAGAGATTATGGAGACCCGCAATGTGACCAATACACTACAGACATTTTGCCGTAATAAGTGGTCTACCTTCGGCGTGAGGTAGCCAGAAGGGTCTTTGGACCCAGGGGTCATTTCGAGAGTCCACCAGAAAGTAACAGGGGATGGACATTGGGACCAGTATCCATATATTGATCAGTGGAAGACTAACTTAAAACAGAGACCACCTTGATTAATCAAATGTCAGGCAGAGTTTACTAAGAGTCTGTTTGATGAAATCTAAAAGAGAGGAGAAAAAGAAAACCTTATGCAATAAAAGCTGAACCAGTTCCTGTACCACCAGAAACAGAGAACCGGATGAAACCTAAACCAAAGAAGAAAATAAAGAGAAGTGCCTCATGGTCTTCAGTGAGCTCTGAAGATTCTGTGTCAAACCATACTAGAAGTAAAATAAAGGCCCGGGGTGAAACTATTGCCCCTTCTAGAGAAATAATTGTACCAGGAATGAATGCCCAGGGACAGCCTCAAAATGTTCCTGCACTTCAATATGTCCCTTTTACAACCACTGACTTGTTGAATTGGCAACAGCATGATGGACCATTTTCAGAAAAACCTCAAGAAATCATTGATTTGATGGCTACCATTATAGAAAGTTGAGAAGCCCCACCATACAGTAAGATGATTCAGACATTGGGGCTGACCAAAAAAGATTGATGCTGCAGAGTTATAAAGATTCTGATGATTTACCATTCTTAAAAGAACCAGAGAACTATGAAAGAACTAAGAATAGAAAAGAAAATTGTTATTGTTCTTCCCACCCGGGGTTTAGCAGGTAATAAAAAGAAAAGCCTGTCTAAATGGGAAGACTCAGATAATTAAATTGATTAAATTTGATGTGATTTCTGTAAAAATATTAATAATAATAATTGTTAAGATCTGTGCATTCCCTAATTCAACTAAAATTTATGGTGGGAATGACTAGTGTGTATGTCTAAAGTCTTTGTGTACCTTCAAAGTAACTGCAATTGCCTGATCTCTAGAGATATGAATTTTAAATTGTTAGAGAGAGTATTGAGAGGAAAGAAATTATCTCATCCAGTTTGGTCTGGCCAAACCAGACAGGGTGAAAGAACAAAATTAAAAATTTCCTCCTTCTCCATGCTTCAAGAAAAACTCAAGTTTATAAGTAAAAGTTTATAAGTAAAAGTTATAAGTAAATGTTTTATGTTCACTAGCTACAATGCTGATGTGTGGTTGCTGTTTTTCAAACCTGACTACAAACTATCTACCCCCTCCCTTTTTCTACTTCTGCAATTCTTTCCTCACCCAGAAAGCGGGGAGGGGACCTCGTTCTCATGTCTTTAGCCCTGCATGGAAGACTCTGATCTGTAAAAGCTAGAGAGATTAAGGAAATCAACTTTTATCAATAGGGAAAAATGATTTACAAAAAAAAGGACACAAAATAAATATTGAAAATCTTAAAGATAATATGATTATGCAAGCTAAACAGATTATTTGCAAAATGAAATAAATTAGAAAAATTAGAAGCTATGCAATTCAAAAATGACAGCTTAATTAATAATAATGATGATAATACAATCAGAATCAACTTACATTAGACTAAAAGATTCACCTACAACAATTACTATCTCCAAAGAAATGATGCTTCTGGTAAAATAGCTGAAAATGAAAAACTTGTAAAGAATTATACTCAACAGTAGAGGGACAAGAAGAGAGAAAAAATAGTTCTTGTTTTGGCTAAGAAGATTGCCTGTAATAAAAGGTCCCAAGACAGCATGTTGAATCATCTTTGCAAGGTTTGTGCGTATGCTGTTTTAGACAAGTTGCTTCTCAAGCCTAGTGAGCTCAATCTGCATTGAAGAAAAACTACAGAAGCATTCTGTAAAGAAAGAATGGAAGCCATAGGCCTGGCTGCAATAAATGAGATACCTAAGACTAATACTGCCTTTTCCAAGTCATATATAACCCTAACCTTCTTCCTGATGTGGTGATTTTGTAGATTAAGGAAATTGTGATTGGATAGGTTCTGTGTAGAGGACAATTATGAGTTTTCTGTGGCTTTCACTATTATTGGCAAAGGGCCTAATGAGTAATAACACCCTGAATAGTAGTTCCCAATGTTGTGAGAATGCCCAAGTGACACCCTTGCCCTTGAGAAAGGATCTGGGGAAGTTGAGAACCCCAAAAGACAAGGCAAGAACGGGTCACAAGGTGAGAACTCTTTGGAACAGGTCCGCTCCCGCCAACAATGTATCATAAATAGGTGGGGTCAGTACCCTGGACCTAAGCCAACTCCAAGGCCTAAAAATCCTGAGTTTGACAATATAGGGGGGAAGAGAACAAAGGGAGAACAAAGGGAGAATGGCCCCCTGTAACAATTGAGAAAAGGGAACTACACGTTAAGAATATTGGAATTGAGTTAAAGTCTAGTTAATCAGTCTGACCCTACCCTAAGCCAAGAATGCTGGTTCTGTTTGTCTGCTGGACCTTCATCTTACAATGCTGTTCCAGTTGAGTCAGATCTCTGGGTCAGGACCAAAACCACAATAGTCTTTGAGAAAAATATTAGATGGTAAACCAAAGTAACAGTAGCCAAATTGCAAGGAGACTTTTATAATGCATTCAAAAGGCTGGGAATGAATTGTTTCCCCATTGTTAGCCCTATAGTTGTTAGTGTGGAAATCCTAGGGTCACCCTCCTTGTGTGTAAAGTGACATCAGGAACCAAATATTCCTGTAGGATCCCTGATGGGAGATCAATGTCTATCAGAAATACACTTGACCCTAGAATGACACTTATAGATGTAAAAACTAACTAGTGGCCTTTATCCTTATGCTCCCTATTATTTCAACAGAAGGTCACTTTCTCAATACCACCACATGTCTCCATTAGAGCCAACACAGGCTTATGTGTCCTACTTCCTCTTGGCAATGCAAGCTCTCGTCATGTTTTTGAAGGCACTATTCTCAGAGATAGGCAAAAGGACTCTACACTAAAAGTCCCATGCGGTCACTGGTGGCATGTTAGTGGCAGGGACTTTAGGGGTCTGGACTAATGAAAAAAAAAACACCAATGAGCCCATACATTTAACATGAATATAAGGAAAAATAGAGTTTTCTTCTTATGTAAGAAAAATGTGTATTTGTGTTTACCTACAAACTGGACTGGAATATGTACATCTTCCCCCCAAATAGGTGGTGATATCTGGGCCAGGCTGGATTAGACAGATGTTATTTCTGTTGTAATAGGCCTGACTTTTATTCTTTGTTCAGACAACTAGAGAGCAGTGAAAGACATAAGAGTTGGAAAAAAAACGAGTTGATTTTGATGGAAAGCTTTATAGACTGTAAAATTGAGCCTGATCTCTTTGATGAAAATGAAGTTTCTGATCCAGGAACATACGTACAACTCTCAACTGGGTAATTAGAGAAAGTGCTTCAGAGAATAAGATTTGAAAATCATATGTATTACTTGTCTTTCCTTTGCATTGCTATGTATCTTATCCTGAACTGATTATGTTATACAAAAATATTATATGCTTGCTTGTTATTAAGAAGTATAGACATAAATCCTATTCTAGGATTGATTTTATGCTGGTTACAGCTGATTTACTTACTAAAATGATTAAGACTAAGATATTTCCCAGAACCTTAACGGATCACAGTCTGATATGGATGGAAATGGAATCTGGAAAGAAGGAGAGAAGATCTTGGAGAATGAACGAGAACTTGTTTAGATATGAGAAGAATATATTTGAACTTAAAAAACATGTCAAAGAATTTTTTCAACTGAATTTGAACAAGGGTACACCTATTGAAGATGTTTGGGATGCAAGCAAGGCATATATGAGAGGGGTACTGATTTATATCAATTCTAAGCATAGGTCAACTCAACAAAAGATAAGAACAGAATTGGAGTTAGAAATAAAGGAGAAAGAACAATTGCATATAATGAATCCGACCGATGAGAAATTACAGGAAACTATAAAACTTTTGAAGGACCAATTTCAAATGCTCATGGCTGATCAAACGGCAACTAATTTGCAATTTGCGAAGCATAACACTGTTTGTAATGCCAATAAGCCTGGTAGATGGTTGGCCTACACTTTGAGAAAACAAAGAAGTTCTCGTATAATTGATACTATTGAATATAAAGGTAAACAAGTTTTTCAACAAAGTTTAATACAACAAGCCTTTTTAGATTATTATTCCAACTTATATCACAAAGACAATATAAAGAATGACTTTATCGATGAATATCTTGAGAAGAGGAGAGTTACTAAAATTTCAAGAGAACAAAAGGAAAGAATGAATCAGGTTATAACTTCTGACGAGATCTTATTTGCAATAAAACAACTGAAAATAGCTAAAGCTCCTGGGACGGATGGATTGACAGCAGTATATTATAAAACTCTACAATCAGAATTGGTTGAACACCTTAAGGACTTATTCTGTAGTATACAGCAGGGGGGTAAAATACCCCCCTCATGGAAGACGGCCTTTATTTCACTGATACCAAAGGAGGATGGTTCTTCAAAACCAGAAAATTTTAGACCAATATCTCTCCTGAATACGGATTATAAAATTTTTGCAAAAGTATTAGCCAACAGATTGATGCCAGTTATCCAAGAGGTGATTCATCACGATCAAGCTTGTTTTATAGAGGGCAGATACATGAAGGACAATGTGAGGCAACTCATAGATTTATTGGAATATCTTGAGAAAAATAAACAGATTTCTGCAGCACTGGTGTTTTTGGATGCGGAAAAGGCCTTTGATAGAGTCAACTGGGATTTTCTAAAAAAGACTTTGTTTAAAATGGACTTTGGGGATCAGTTTATACATGCGATTTCAGCAATTTATCAAGAACAGACAGCACAAATAGTTATCAATGGAAGTTTAACCACTAATTTTCATATACAAAAAGGAACTAGACAAGGTTGTCCGTTATCTCCACTGTTGTTTATTTTAACCTTAGAAGTTTTGTTGAATTCCTTACGGGACTCGAATAATCTGAACGGAATAGTTATAAGGCAAAAAGATTACAGAACAAAAGCATTTGCAGATGATCTGGTTGTTACCCTAACACGACCTTTGGAATCAATCATTCAGATGAAAAATACTATAGAGGAATATGGTTTGGTCTCAGGCTTTAGACTAAACCAGAAAAAGACTAAGAAACATGCTGGAACCACAAAAGAGTGAACTAGAAAGGTTGGCAGGTTTTGAAATAGTTACAAAGGTGAAATATCTAGGAGTTCAGGTTGCAGCTTCTAATATAAAACTTTTTCAAAACAATTATGAGGTTTTGTGGCGTAAGATTCAAAAAGATCTTGAAATTTGGAAGAAACTGCAACTATCTTTACTTGTCAGAATAGCAGCAGTTAAGATGAACGTTCTACCTAGATTTCTATTTTTGTTTCAAATGATTCCGGTGCTTAAAAGTGATCAAATCTTGGCCAAATGGCAATCAGGACTAAATAAATTTATCTGGAATGAGAAAAAACCAAGAGTTAAATTTAAAATAATGCAAGATGCTCCTGAAAGAGATGGCCTTAAAGTTCCAAACTTACATTTATATTATGAAGCTGTAGTGTTGATGCAAGTGGGTGATTGGTTTGGAACAACAAAAACTGAAATTTTGAATATAGAAGGCCATGATTTGGACTTTGGTTGGCATGCATACTTATTCTACGAAGACAAGTTGGATAATGTATTTAAAAGTCATATATTGAGACATGCTTTGATAAGAGTTTGGAAGAAGCACAAGCTTAAATTGGATTACAAAATACCTTTGTGGTTGGATCTTGGGCAAATTATGCGGAATATAAAGTCACTCGGGGGGATTTTATACAAAGAGATGCTTTTTAATGATGGGGGCAGATGGAGTTTGAAACCTTTGAAAACTGTTGGAAGAAGGGAGGAATTTAACTTGGTTGCAGTATTCTCAGCTTCAATCGAGATGGAGAGAAGATCAGAAAATTGATTTAATGCTACATGAAGAAGATTTGGTGACTCAGATAAAACGGAAAGGGCCGATGCACATCAAGAGGGTGTATAATTTATTGTTAGAAAGAGATTCAGAGAGCGAATTAGTTAAAGATTGTATGATAAAGTGGGTACAGAATTTTGTAGAACCAGTTATGTTGGAAACATGGGAAAAGATCTGGGTCCAGAATGTTAAATTTACTCAAGCACAGAATCTGCAGGAAAATTTCTATAAAATGTTTTATAGATGGCATCTAGATCCCAAGAAATTGTCATGTATGTATCCAAATGTTCAACCTAAATGTTGGAGGTGTGATTGTTTGGATGCTACATAGTTTCATATTTGGTGGACCTGTAGAAAAGTGAAAGCATTTTGGATTAAACTTTGGTGGGTTATGCAGAATGTTTTGAAAAAGAAGCTTCAATTTTCTCTGCAATTGTTTTTGTTGGGTATAGTTAAGGATTGTTCACCGAGTGAAACGAAATTGATTTTATATATGATTACTGCAGCTAGGTTACTGATTGGACAATATTGGAAAAAAGATAGTGTACCTACTATAGAGGAATGGACATCGAAGATGGCTAATTTTGCGGAACTGGCAAAGATTTCTGCATACTTAAAAGACCGGACCCATGAAGCCTGTTAGGGAGTGGAAGAAATGGGTTGACTGTGTGCAGAAGAAATATCAAACCAAGAAGTTTCAATTAGTATTTGATTCATAATTATTCTTATTATAATTATTTTATTATATTTATATTTATATAATAATAAGTAGAAAAGTTTTAATGTTAAAAATATTTGAAATTACTAGTATAGTATATATGTTAGAAATAAGTTTATTGTTAGCATATATCTTATAGTATAATTTTATATATACTTATTATATTGTTATCTAGAAAAATCTTAAGGTTAAAACATTTTATATATATCTATTATATTATTTAGAAAGCTTATTATGTTATATATATCTACTATATCACTACTTAGAAAAATTATAATGATAAAAATAAGTTTATATATATTTGTTATACTGCTGTCTAGAAAAATCTTAATGTCAAGAATATCTGTTAATTTTTTATATATGATTTACGGTTAGTATATATTTGATTTAAGGGAAAAAATATAATGTTAAAAATACCTGATAAGTATGTATATATGATTTTATGTTTAGCATATATTTGATAGATTAACTTTACCTTATTCAATGTTAAAATTTATGATATGTTATCTGGATTTCACCTATATTTTTTGTTTAATATTGATTGATATATAAGATTAATGTTTTATTAGTAAAGGAAGCCTAGGGAGGGAAGGGAGGGGAGGGAAGGGAAGGGAAGGGGGGGGTGGACGGGAGGGGGGATGGGGGGGAATGGGGAAAAAAACTGTATTGTAAAACTTTTTCAATAAAAAAAAAGTATAGAATGGTTACCTACTGAAAACATGAAACAGATGGAAAACAGTGGAAGTTTCTGGATGGAAAAACTTCCAAAAGGGGGGAATAAAATAGAATAATGAAATTGGATATAAAAAAATGATATAAAATGGGGTTAGTCTAGATGATCTCTGAAGGACCCCTGTCTTTAGTATTAGGTTCAAAAGGTGAAACTGCAGAAATAACCAGCCTTCCTCAGTTGGAAAGATAAAGATCAACCACAGACAGAACGGCAGGACACTTGACAGGAAGCTTAGCTAGGTTTGCACAGCACCTATGACCTACTTTGCAAACCCAAGTTATTCAGCTCCTATAGAAAGTGGGGAGGGGGCTGTCAGGGCCGTGGGCTGTCAGAAATGTAACCAATCATAAGATGTTAAAAGTCTGTATAAAAAAGCTGCCTTGGGATTCTTTTATTCCATTCAGTGTTTTGCTTCTTGTTTTGCACTGAATCTGCGCAATAAACCTCTCTGATCACACACGGAAATCTTGTGAGTCTTAATTTCTATAACAGTGTCACTCATTTCACAACTGCTTCTCTTCACCATGGTGACAAGATAGGGTAAAAAACATAAAAAGTGAGGACAGTCTTAAGTTCGAGGACTGGTCAAAAGTGCGAGGACTAGTCAAAAATAACTTTTTCAGCCCTCTGAGTAGTCCATATGCATAAAAGGATACAGCAATAGAGAGGGATGAAGGAAGGAGAAGAGAGATGGAAGAAGGAAGGAGAGAGAGGGAAAGAAGAGAAGGGAGGAAAGAAGGGAAGGGAAATTAGAGTAGGAGTGAAGGTAAGAGAGGGAGGAAGAGAGGAGGAGAAAGAGAAAGGAAGAGGAAGTAGGGAGGAGAAGAAGAGGGGTGAGAGAATGTAAGAAGAAAAGAAAAGAGAGAGGTGGTAGGTGTGAGGAGAAAGATTGCTGTACAATAAAAAAGATGAAAGGGAAGAAAGGCAACCCCAAACAAATATAAAGATATTAAGATGAAGAATGAATTGTTAAACTTGAAAGAATAAATGAGAACAAATATGAATAAATAGCAATAATTAGAAACACACATAGAAACATACAATGTATTTTCTTTGAACAGAGTGTTTGGCTGGTTCACAAATTTAAACAGTGTTTAGTCATTTCAATTAAATTTACAATTTCTATATTTCCCTTTTGCCATATTTATTCCTCATTTATTTTTTTTAGAAAACAATATTACCCTTCATCCTCATCTCTAATCTTAATCAAATTCAATTTTTCCCTTCTATTCTATCTTATACCCCTTCCCATTGGCATCTATTTTTATATCCATCCTCACATTGGTTAATTATGTAATATTACACTTGTTTAATACAAATTCAACATTTTAATATAAATCAATTAGTTATATAACTATCTTTTTTGTATATTAATCAATATGAACATGAATATTCCAATTATTTCCATGCAATCCAATTTCTTACAAATCAATTCATTATATTTACCATTAATAATAAACCAAATAATTTCCCCCATATATTCCTCCAAAACAACTTAACCATTTCTGCTTTCAACACAATATGCAATTAATAGTATCTCAATTATTACAATTCCCTAGTTAAATAGAGCTTTTTTTCTTTTATGTTTTAAAATCTTGAACTCTCCTCTTTTGCCCTAAATTTCCCATTGTTTGAACTTACCTTTTTTGGAGAGGAAAAAGAAAAGAAATCTGCCGCTGCCTAATTTTCCAACTTAACAGCCAACACCTTGCTTTACTTTCAATTTCGTTTTCAGCTTGATTTGCATAAGGAGAAAAAAAGTCTTCTCCAGCAATTTAGCTCTTTGCAGCAAGCAGCTGAACCCTGCACAAAACAGCTGAGAGCAACTCAGCTGAGAGTCGGGAGGCCAATCTAATCAACGGGCTAATTAGCCTATGCTAAAGCTGAAATGAGTTGTTTTTTCTTGCTATTTGCTTGCAAGGAGTTAACTGATGTGAAGCACAGGCCAAAGGGTGGGGGCCACGCTCCTTGTCACTTAGCGCCCCCCTGCTACCCCCTTTTGCCTCTAGTGCCCCCTGCCATCCCCCCTTGCCTCTTACCGCCCCTCTAAGGCATGGTACCGACCACTTTGGGAACCACTGGCTTAACTACTTAACTACGGTTCTACCAAAGTAGAATGGGTCTACCCATTTATTTTTGCAGAATAAATACAGGTCTACTCATTTGTTTTCTTTTTCCCCTGATCAGCTGTAGGGCGGCCCTTTGAAGCCCCGCGGCAAGAGTTTAAACAGGTTTTTTCCCTCTAGCCATCAGCTGGGACTCAGGAAGCAGCAAGAGATTGGGAGTGGGGCCAAATAAAAGGTAAGAATAATGTAGGGGGCGGGGGGTGGGCAGGAGGGTAGAACCAGTTTGGTGACATCATATCGTCACTGCTACCAGCTCGTGGGAACTGGGCCGAACCGGGAGGAACCCACCACTGGACTGGAGGCTAAAACATATGATGAACGGTTGCAGGAACTGGGCATGGCTGGTAGTGAAGAGAAGGACCAGGGGAGACAGGATAGCAGTCTTCCAATATTTGAGGGGCTGCCACAGAGAGGAGCGGCTCAAGCTGTTTTCCAAGGCACCTGGAGGCCAGACAAGGAATAATGGATGGAAACTGAACAAGGAGAGATTCAACCTGAAAATGAGGAGAAATTTTCTGACAGTGAGAACAATCAACCCATGGAACAGAAGTTGCCTTCAGAAGTTGTGGGAGCTTCATCACTGGAAGCTTTCAAGAAGAGACTGGACCGTCATCTGTCAGAAATGGTGTCGGGTCTGCTTGGACTAGATGACCTCCAAGGTCCATTCCAACTCTGTTAATCTGTATCTATCTATACTATTCCAGACAAGTGGCTGTCCAGTCTCTTCTTGAAAGCCTCCAGTGATGGACCACCCACAATTTCTGAAGGGGAGACGTTCCATTCCTCACCATTAGGAAGTTTCTCCTTAGTTCTAGGTTGTTTCTCTCCTTGATTAGTTTCCCTCCTTTGTTTCTTGTCTTGCTTTCTAGTACTTTGGAAAATTGGCTGACCTCTTCTTCTTTGTGGCAGCCCCTTAAATTTTGGTACATTGCAAAAGAGAAATTCAACTCCAGTTATATTATAAATTAAGAAATCAAATTGAAACAGATTTGGGAAAGTGGAAAAATTTACAATTATCTTTAATGGGGAGAATAGCATTAATCAAAATGAATGTATTGCCAAGATTGTTGTTTCTTTTGCAAACAATTCCAATAAAGTTGGAGAAAAAATACTTTGAAAGTTTGAATAAAATGATGGAAATACATATGGCAAGGGAAAAAAGCGAGAATTAACCTTAAATTGCTTCACGACTCCAGGTTTAGAGGAGGATTTGGTCTACCAAGATGGATTAAAGAATGGATCGTATTGAGAAATACAAAACTATTGACTTTGGATGGACATGACCTACAACTAGGATGGCATGCTTTCTTATGGTATGGAAAAAATCGGATTCACGGATATTTCCAGAGACATTGTGTAAGGAATGGCTTGTTGGTAGTATGGGAAAGAGTGAAAGAAAAACATTATATGGAAGTACCAATGTGGCTTTCAACAATAGAAGTGTTGACATATCCAAATATGATTAACATGGACAAGATTGTAAGATATAAAGACATTTTAACAGAGAAGGGAGAATTAAAACAGAAACAAGACTTAGAAAAACAATTGCCTGATTCGACAGTTGCATGCCTTTCTGGATCGGGATTCTCTACGCACAGTCACTCATGCCATCATCACTTCCTGCCTGGACTATTTTAACACTCTCTACATGGGGCTTCCCTTGAGGAGCACCCGGAGGCTCCAACTGGCGTAGAGTACGGCCGCGCAAGTGGTAATGGGAGCGACATGGCGTTCCCATGTAACACCTCTCCTGCGCGAGCTGCACTGGGTCCCAATTTTTTTCCCTCTTTTAATATGGAAATTTTAAATTGGTTTTAAATTATTGGGGTGTTTTAATTTGTTTGGGCCAAAGTGTTTAATTCAGTTTTATGCTACTTTTTAAATTTTGTATTCATGTATTTTATCATTTGCCTTTTCACCGCCCTGAGTCCTTCAGGAGTAGGGTGGTATATAAATCAAATTTTTAAAAAAAGGTGGCATATGCCAGCAGAAAGATTAGCAAAGATGTTTAAGGATAAATCAGCCAAATGTTGGAAATGTTTGCATTTGCCGGGATCATACTATCATATGTGGTGGACATGTTTAGAAGCAAAAAAATTATCGGTTTAGAATACAGAAATGGTTGGAAGAAATATTACATGAATCTATAGAATTAAAACCAGAGGTTTTTTTTATTTCGTATTCTCCCAGAGAGATATAGTAAAGAAGATGTGTATTTAACTATAAATATAATAACAGCAGCAAGAAATGTGTTTGCACAAAATTGGAAGACAGAAAAAATTCCGTCACAAGGTGAAGTAATAAAAAAGATTTTAGACTGTGTGGAAATGAATAGATTAACTCTAAGAATAAGAGATAAAGATGAATCAGTGTATTTCAAGGCAGTTATATATGGTTAGAAAAGACATGAACATAAGAGGATAGATAAATGATTTAGATAATAGAAAGTTAAACAAGGGAGAGGATAAAAAAGAAATAGAAACCGAGATGATGCCAGAGTTAACGAAAAGGGGGGATGGGAAGGGGGAAAAGAAAGAAGACAATAAGTGTACAATTATGATGATAAATACTGGTAGAATAAATCTGAAAAGAAATTGAAAGAAAGTATATACTATTAGAATACAGGAGTTGTTCAGATACCAAAGAAGGAGAATATTCCACATCAAAGAAGATAGAAAGGAGAGAGGAGTAGAGGGTAGGAAGAGGAGAGGGAGGGAGAGGAATGGAAGAACGGGAAAAGGAGAGGAAGGAAGGGTAGGGGACAGGAGTGGGAGAGAAGGTGAGTAGGGGGAAAAGAAGAGAGGAGTGGGGGAAAAGAAGGGGAAGTAGGATGAGGTAGGAGAGGAGGAAGGAGAAAGTAGGAAGAGGAGAGGGAGGGAGAGAAGAAAGGGAAAAGGAGAGGAAGGAAGTGGAGGGGTAGGAGTAGGAGAGAAGGTGAGTAGGGGGAAAAGAAGAGAGGAGTGGGAGAAAGGAAGGAGAAGTAGGATGAGGTAGGAGAGGAGGGAAGAGAAAGTAGGAGAGGGAGGGAGAGGAATGGAAGAAAGGGAAAAGGAGAGGAAGGAAGGGGAGGGGATAGGAGTAGGAGAGAAGGTGAGTAGGGGGAAAAGAAGAGAGGAGTGGGGGAAAGAAAGGAGAAGTAGGATGAGGTAGGAGAGGAGAAAGAAGAAAGTAGGAGAGGAGAGGGAGGGAGGGAGGAAAAGAGGAGAAGAAGAAGAAGGGTTGAGGGAAGAAAGGGTAGAAGAGCAACTCCGAATATAATTAAAATGCCTTATTTTAACGCTTTCTTTAAGGAAAATATGTATATGTAGGATTAATTATGTATAAGAAAATGTACATTTTATAGTATGTGTATAAGAAATAAAACTGAAAAACTTTTCAAAAATTTTTTTTTGGTAACTACACTAGATATACCCAATTCCTGCAACTGTTTCTCATAAGTTTTAGTCTCCAGCCCCTTAATCATCTTAGTTCCTCTTTTCTGCTCTCTTTCCAGAGTCTCTCCATCTTTTTTATAATATGGTGGCCAAAACTGGATGCACTATTCCAAGTGTTGTCTTGCCAAGGCATTATAAAGCCGTACCGATACTTCATGTGATCTTGATTTTATCCCTCTGTTAACGCAGCCTAGGACTGAATCAGCTTTTTTGGCTCCTGCCACAGATTGCTGGCTCATATTTAAGTGATTGTCCACTAGGACTCCAAGATCCCTCTCACAGTTACTGCTATGGAGCCAGGTTTCACCTCATCTGTAAGTGGACATTTGGTTTTTCTAGCCTAAGTGTAAAACATTACTTTTCTCTACATTAAATTTCATTTTGTTAGATAGGCCCAGGGTTTACATCTGTTTAGATCCATCTGTATCTTCTTGAGCCTATCTTCTGGGGTGTTGGCTATTCCTGCCATTTCAGTGTTGTCTTCAAATTTGAAGATTTCCCCATTTCTCCCCTCATCCAAATCATTCATGAAGGTGTTGAAGAGAACTGGGCCTAAAATGGAACCTTGGGGTCCCCCACTGCTTGTTTCCCTCCATGCAGACGTAGTTCCATTGAGGACCACAGGCTGAGCCCATCTGGGGGTGATGCTGTCTATCCCACATATTTTCAGCTTACCAAGAAATAAGTTGTGGTTTCTTTGTCAAAGACTTTCTGAAATCCAAGTATTGTATACGACATGTGCTGCACTTCATTAGTCCACTAATTTAGTGATTTTTGTCAAATAATGAAATAACATTTATTTATGATCTGTTTTTTGACCCTGCATTAGTCCCAGTAAGTCATTCATATCTAGACTGAAGAACAAGGGTTCAAATATGCATCTTTCCCTTCCCCCTTGGTAAGCATAGATCCTTCTTCTCATGGCTCTATTGAACCCAAACCTCCCTCTCAAACAAGGGCTTGGATCAGGGCCAACAGTCTGAGCTCCATTTTGAGGGCAAAACATTTTCTCCATCATAATTTTCTGTTTATTGCGTCAAATGCTGCACTAACATCTAGAAAGCCTGCAAACCTTGTTTTACCTCACTGATATAGATATTTCAAGACAAACTTCTTGCCAATATTAAATTATTAATTTATCCATTATTTCTTATAAAAACTATATAGCTTTCCACTCTACCTAAAACCTTCTGGTTCTTCTGCAAAGAATGCATTTTTCGGAAGTTTAACTAAGAGGATCATGGCATAAATGTTAGCCACAATATCTGCTAGTCTATTTGGTCTATAATTTCTAGAGTAATTTTTATTCCACTTTTTAGATGGATAAAATGCTACTATTGCCAACTTCTATCACAGTGGATAGGGCAGGCATTATTTATCTGTGAAAATGAAGATGCCAATAGAGGCCCCAACAACCAGGAATATTTTTTGATCCATTAAATAGTCTTTAGAATATCTTCTCCAGGGCATGTATTGCTTGCATTTCAGGCCTTTTATGATTAATCTCAACATGAACATAACGGGGTAAAATATTGAGAATATGGAAAAAAGCAGCTCTTGAATTCCATGGAGAAGACATGATTGCATCTATTGCTCACCCACCACCACCCACCCCTCATTTTACCAGAGAGAGAAAAAAACTCACAAACCTGAGGGATTTTGTAGGTGCCTCCTAATGTTGACATCTGGATGGAGATGTCCCTCTTGGCTCCATCAAGAACAGCCAGGAGGTTCTCCTTCCTTCCACAGCCGTAGTTGGGGACGTTGGCTTCTCCAGTGGAGAGAATGTCCAGCAAGGCATCTGAAGTGCGGAAAGTGCTCAAATGGTTGTTGTGGATGTTGTAGCCAAGTGTGAGATTGTGCAAGAGATGGGAATTCTTGTTGACCGTTTGAATGTTGAAAATGAATAGTAAGCCGTATGAAAAATCATAAATGTTCCTATTGTTAAAACATGTTGTTATAATCAACACCAACAACAAATACTTCTTTTAATATATAATCCTTCAGAAGCCTACTGAGCCTTAAAACAACATTGATCCAAAACCAGTGGTCAGTTACACAAATATGGAAATGGGCTGAGGTACGGCAACTACAACTGATTCCACCACTACTTTAAGTAAATCCATTATTCAAGTGACAAATTAAGGATTGGACTGAGAAAGGAAAATAATCTGGAGTCCTTTCAACTTTTTTTCAGACCCATTTTTAGATGTGAGTCTCTTTCACAAAATCAGAACAAAGAGAGAAGCCATGGAAATCAAAATCATTCAGGAAATTAGATATATTCCCCAATATAAGAATAAATGAAAAATAAAAAACAGAAAAGAAGGAGAATCTTAGAATGGAGGGAGTGCAACTGCATCACCCTGAATGACTTACGGATCATGGAAAACAAACTGAAGAGAAGGAGCCATGTTGAAAAGCAACTTTATATGCAATATCTCATTTCCACTGAAGACTAGACCAATGAGATGGTCTCCTGGGCTATAGTAGCTCCATGGTTTTCCATCCTGGTTCTCCGAACTCAGCGGGCATTTCATTCTCAGCTTCCCAGAGACTGGATGGGACACCAGCAGCATCAGAAGCAGAAGCAGGAGGTCCATCATTCATGGCATGAATCAATGAATCCCTTTCCTGTTTCTAAAGAATTAGAAGAATCAAAAGACTCTCACAAGGTGGAACATTCAGTTGCTTTTTCTCAACACAGAGAAACACTCAGCTTCATCTGGAAAGGAGGGAGACGTAGATTCAAGAGCACAGATTCTGCCTGTCCCCAAACTCCCTATTTCTCTGCCCAAAGTCTCCCCTGGAGGATTCAACCAAACAGCAGAGCTGAAACTTTTATCACAGTTCTCCCTCTCAGGAGGGATCCCTGGATAATTCAAGTAGTTCTTGGAGTCAAAGATCGTTGTTAAATTCTCTGGACGGAAATGAAAGGGAAATAATCCCCATGTGATTCAAAATAACAGAAGCAGAGATGGAATTAAATCCATCATCTAGAACTGAGAGTTTTGGGAGCTCCATGCAGGGAATACATGGCATCTGTGGCTGAAATAACAAATATATCTGATAATTGTTTGCATAGTGATGAAAGACAAAACTTGGGGGGGGGCAGTTATTGCCAGAGTACGTCACAGATCTGAAATAGCTGCCAGCTGAGTTGGAACCAACATTTACTTTATTTTGAAAGCTAATGCTCAAGGGCACCGCACAAAAGGGCTGATGCAGTAGTGGGGCCAGACTCCAAGAACAAAATCAACTTTAGTGAAAAACTAGTTTTTCGAAATTTGCAAAGTTAAAAAAAAATCACAGGGAGAGGAAGAGGGAGAGAGAGAGAGAGAGAGAGAGGCAAAGGGGGAGAGAGATTCCTATTCTATTCTATTCTATTCTATTCTATTCTATTCTATTCTATTCTATTCTATTCTATTCTTATTCTTATTCTTATTCTTATTCTTATTCTTATTATTATTATTATTATTATTATTATTTATTAGATTTCTATACCGCCCTTCTCCCAAAGGACTCAGGGCGGTGAACAGATTAAGATACATGTAAATATATTTCATAAACAGTAAATAATAAATTAAGTCAACTTGGTGTATCTACTAAGACCTTGGCATAGAATTTAGATGTTTATGCTAGCCCTGCTTGTTGAAATAGAAAGGTCTTCAGGGCACGTCGGAAAGTGCGAAGATCTGGGATTATTCGTATTCCAGGTGGTATTTTGTTCCAAAGCGTAGGTGCCCCCACAGAGAAGGCCCTCTCCCTTGGAACCACCAGACAACATTGTTTTAATGATGGTACCATGAGTAGGCCCACTCTGTGAGAGCGTATTGGTTGGTGGGAGGTTATCGGTTGCAGCAGGTGGTCTCGTAAGTACTCAGGTCCTAAGCCATGGAGCACTTTAAAGGTAAGAACCAACACCTTGAAGCGCACTCGGAAGGCCACCGGAAGCCAGTGCAGCTCGCGTAGAAGAGGTGTTACATGCGAGCATCATGTTGCTCCCATAATTACTCGCGCAGCTGCATTCTGGACCAGTTGGAGCTTCCGGGTGCACTTCAAGGGGAGCCCCAGTATAGAGCATTGCAGTAGTCAAGTCGGGAAATGACGAGGGCTTGAGTGACTGTGCGTAATGAGTCTCGGTCTAGAAAGGGACGCAATTGGCGAATCAGGCGAACCTGATAGAAAGCTCCTCTGGCCACGGCTGTTATATGATCTTTTAAAGACAGTCGTGCATCCAGGAGGATGCCTAAATTGCGAGCTTTCTCTGTGGGGGTCAATGACTCATCCCCAATAGTTAGTGATGGGACTAACTGGCTGTACCGGGACGCCGGTAGCCACAGCCACTCAGTCTTGGAAGGGTTGAGTCGGAGCCTGTTTCTCCCCATCCAGACCCGTACGGCCTCAAGGCACCGGGACATCACTTCAAGGGCATCATTGGGGTGGTTTGTGGTGGAGATGTACAGCTGAGTGTCATCAGCATACAGATGACATTGAACCCCAAAACCACGGATGATCTCCCCCAACGGCTTCACATAAATGTTGAACAGGAGAGGCGAGAGGACCGACCCCTGTGGCACCCCGCAAGTAAGGGGCCTCGTGGTCGATCTCTGTCCACCTGTCAACACTGACTGCGACCTGTCAGAGAGGTAGGACGAGAACCATCGTAATACGGTGCCTCCCATTCCCAGCCCCTCCAACCTGTGCAGCATGATACCGTGATCAATGGTATCAAAAGCCGCTGAGAGATCTAATAGGACCAGGATAGAGGAACATCCCTTATCCCGAGCCCTCCAGAGATCATCAACCAATGCGACCAATGCTGTTTCTGTGCTGTATCCAGGCCTGAAGCCGGACTGGAACGAGTCTAGATAGACAGCTTCATCCAGGTACTGTGGGAGCTGTCGTGCGACCACACTTTCAACAACCTTTGCTAAAAAGCGAAGGTTGGAGACTGGACGGTAGTTTGCTAAAACAGCCGGATCCAGAGAGGGCTTCTTAAGGAGAGGTCTCACCACCGCCTCTTTCAAGGCGGGAGGTAAGAATCCCTCGCTCAGAGAAGCATTAATAATTCTCTGGAGCCAGCTACGTGTAACCTCCCGGGTAGCCAGCACTAGCCAGGAAGGGCACGGGTCCAATAAACATGTGGTCGCATTCAGCTTCCCCAGTAACCTGTCCACGTCCTCAGGAGTCACAGTATCAAACTCATCCCAGATAATGTTCTCAAGATCTGCCCTCATCATTTCATCCGAATTAACCCAGTTAGAGTCCAAGCCTTCCCGAATCTGAGCGATTTTATCCTGCAGATATTGTGCAAAATCCTCAGCTCGTCCTTGCAGAGGATCTTCCCGGGCTCTCAGCTGGAGTAGAGAGCGGGTAACCCTAAACAAGGCGGCTGGGCGATTATCTGCCGATGCAATAAGAGCGGAAAAATAGTTACATTTTGCCACTTTTATCGCCACTAAGTAGGTCTTAATGTAAGATCTCACTAGTGTTCGGTCGGATTCAGAATGGCTGGTCCTCCACCTGCTCTCTAGGCGTCTTTTCCGGCGTTTCATCCCCCTCAGCTCATCAGAGAACCAAGGAGCTGGGTAGGTTCGACGCTGAGTCAGAGGCCGCAAAGGCACGACCCGGTCTAAAGCACCAGCGGCCATCCTATCCCAGGACGCCACTAGGTCTTCAGCCGAGTCATGAGCCAGGATCCATCAGGCGCCTGGGGCGGAACCATTTAATTGATTCCGCCTCCCTGCGGTGGGTTGTAGTGGTCAGAAGGTCAAGCTTAAGGAGAGAATGGTCTGACCATGACAAGGGTTCGATGACTATATCCCCTATATCTAGACCATTCAGCCACTGGTCAGAGATAAAGATCAAATCCAGAGTGTGTCCTCCCGTGTGAGTAGGGCCATTAACTAATTGGGTCAGGTCCATGGCTGTCATGGAAGCCATAAACTCCCGAGCCCCTTCAGACGTTTCACCAATGGATGGCAGGTTGAAATCTCCCATAATCAGTAGCTTAGGAGTCTCAACTGCCACCTCGGCTATTACGTTGAGGAGCTCAGGCAGGGCTGCTGATACGTGGCAGGGAGCCAGGTACGCAATCAACAGGCCCATCTATAACCCATAACCCCACTTCACGAGGAGGGACTCACATCCGGTTGTCTGAGGGACAGTGACTTCCATAGGGTCAAGACCTTCCTTTATAATGACCGCCACACCTCCACCCCTGCCTCGAGTTCTTGGCTGATGGAATGCGCAGAAACCTGGTGGGCACATTTCTACGAGGGGGACCCCCCCTTCATTGCCCAACCAGGTCTCTGTAATACCTGCCAGGTCCGCTTTCCCCTCTTGAATTAGGTCACAAATGAGGGGGGCTTTGTTAGCCACAGACCTGGCGTTGCATAACATCAGCCTAAGACTCGGGCTCAGAGACCTTGAGCAACCCAAGGAACGAGAAGAGCTTTGGAGGTCGGAGCACGCCACCGCTTGAAGATAGTGGGTGCGTACCCCCCTGACATGATGTGGCCTCCTGCTCCCACCATATCTGCCCCTCCCAACCAAAACCTTGATGGAACAGCCCATTTCCATGCCAGTATTAAGTCTGCCTGTTCCCAGTTTCGAGTTTCCTATGTAATTTTGTGTTGACTTTGGCTTCACTTTTGGAAAATTATTTACTAATCCCTCCCTCTGTGGATTGCCCCCCAAATCCACATGATCCACCCTGTTTATGCCCACCCCCCTTTCAGAAGCCATTAAAATCTTGGTTAGAAAATTAGATAAGAAAGCCCTTAATCCCCTCTTAGCACCATGCCACCTCTCGGGATTCCAAAATCCGTCATCAAGGTAGGCCCTCGATAATGTGGAGGGCCAAATTTGCGAGAGGGGGGAGTCTCGCAATGCCAAGAGTTCGGTCGCCAAATACATCTAGTAAGTCAGATGGGTACAGCATTTGGGTCTGGTCCAAATGGTCTATTCTATTCTATTCTATTCTATTCTATTCTATTCTATTCTATTCTATTCTATTCTATTCTATTCTATTCTATTCTATTCTATTCTATTCTATTCTATTCTAAACCTCAAGATGGATGCTTGGAAACGTTGTCATGGCAACAGGATTTATTTTTTATTAGCTTAGAGTTTTTGCTTCTTCTTCAGGTTGATCCACTTGGACAGGGGGATTCTGGGTAGGCAGAGAGTCATTGGAATGTACCAACTCCTGAAATCCTGAGGGGGTCGTTCTTGACCTTCCTGGGGAGTCAAGAGGGAGCTGCCCAGAAAATGGGAGGGGGATACGCGGTTGTGTCTGAGGCCTCCATTGAGGGGAGGAGCCTCCACTTTGGCACAAATGGACCCCTTCCCTCCTCTCTCCAACCCCCCATCTTCCTTGTCCAGAATGTGGGTCTCCCTTCCCCTCTGAGCCCCCATCACAGCCAACGCAGCAAGGGGTTGGACTAGAAGACCTCCAGGGTCCCTTCCAGCTCTACTCTGATTCAAAATAGACTCCTAAAATCTTCCCTCTGCAGATGGCTTTGTATCTATCACCCCAAACTATGGACTCTCAAGGACACTTTAGATTCCTTGAAACCCCCTAAATGGATTACACGGAATTCCATTCCTGAATAAAAGTCCAGAGGCTTTAGGTTTTCTCTTCCACTCTTACTCTTAGGTTTCCCATTGTGCTCAGGTCCCGTCTTACCTGGTAAAACCCTGCAACATCTGGGGAGGAAGGAGCAGCCCAGCTGCCCTGCCCTGGAGGCCCAGAGGAGAAGACCTTCCCCAGATGACCTGCACTGGGCAACCGAAGGGCCCCAAAGCCCCTGGCAGCCTTATTGCCTGGTTCAGAATCCAGGCCAATCCCCCCCCCCCAATTCTATCCACAGGCAGTCCTTGACTTACGACCATATAGAGGGGCCTGGGATTTCTGCCCTCAGCCGTTGCAGTCATCAGGTCGAAGCAGACCCAAATTATGACCGTTTTCATGGAGGTCGCTATGCAAATCATGCGCTCCTTCAGATCCGGTTCGGGCAGGACCAGGGAATCCTTGAAACTCCCTCCTGCTTCACCTGGGCCAAAATCTCCCCCCGGCTTCTCTGGGGAGCCAGGCAGCCATTCCCAGGGGGCAGGTTTGAGGGGGGGATTCAGCCCGGGGGTCTCACTGCCTCTCAAAGAATTAATGACCTTCTGGGGAGTCCCACAACCTGATTCCTCCTTTTAGAAGGACACAGTACAGGAAGTCCTTGGCTTTCAACCACAATTGGGACAGAGAAACTCGTCATAAAGTGAGACCTCCCCTGACCGTGGCTTGCAACCTTCCCCTTTGGCTTCCCCGTTGACTTTGCCTGTTGGAAGCCATGAGAAGATGGCAAATGGCCACCACGTAACCCTGGGACCCTGCTACTATTGTCCGTGTGAGCCTGGATTGCGATCCCGTGACTTCAGGGACACTGGGACAATCTGCTTCTATGATGTGTTTCTCAGCTTTGTCGTAACTTTCAACCACTGCTAAATGAATGATCATAAGTCAAGGACTGCCTGTATTGCAGACATTCAGAGAATCACAGAGTGGGAGCTGTGAGAGGAGACCTTCGTGGTCATCTAGTCCAACCCTCTCCCCAGTGCAGGAACCCGATGCCACGAATACACAATTGACATAGACGGACCTCTCATTCTTGTATTTTGATGGGATTTGCTTTATTTTTATCAGGGAGTTGATGAGAATGACTCGGGGCCACATCTGAGGTCCTTGCAAGGAGCTGGACGTGGCCTGGAAGGAGAGTCCTATCCAGCTCCCTTGGGACTCAAAGGCCTGAGGAGAAGCAGCCAAACAGCCAAGAGGAGAAGCCATTTCAGTGCTCGATGGGTGGAAAACATGGCTAATTTTTCATAACTATTCAAAACTCCCTCCAGTGTGTGTGTGTGTGTGTGTGTGTGTGTGTGTGTGTGTGTGTGTGCATAAGTTTAGTGTAAGAGTTTGAAAGAAAAGAATCCAGCTGCTTGGGTGGTGGTGTCAGCCACTTTCTGTTCTGCTAATTCTTTGTGTGTGTGTATGTGTGTTTGTGATTTTGTTGTCTGCACTCAGGCTCATTTTCCCACGGAGCAGGGAGCTCTTTGAGGGAGGTGGGCTCTTAAGAAATGTGAAAAATAGAAAAAATCCCCTTGCTCCTCCACTCCCTCTCAGTCCCCTCATCTGCTCCTTCACAGCCGAATGCGGCTCCTTCTCCAAAGGGGTCTCCGCCCGTCCTCCTTTTACGGCCAGGAGGGCCTGCAGGATTGGGGGTCTCTCACTGCCCCCCCCCTCTCCTCTGGGTCCCTCCAGGAGGCCCAAAGACCATCTCTCCGGAAGTCAGACTGGCCAGCAGATCAAGGGGAGGACCCCGCAGCCTCCCCCATTTTGTGGTGGCCTCTTTCTCCTGAGGCGATTCTCCCGCCCTCCATTTTGAGGGGAGATTTTCTCTCCTCTCCAGCCAGGAGTCGGGAAGGTTCCTCAAAGGGGGGGAGGGAGGTTGGGGCGACACCAGCAGCCCCTCCCAGTTCTTTTGGGGGAGCCCCAGAGGATCCCAGGCCCGGAGGGGCCCCCAGAGGTCATCCAGCCGGACCCCCAGCCCAAGCAGGAGCCTCCGAGCTGCCTGTGGGCCCTTTGAGGGCGGCCTGTGTGGGTGGGTGTGGAGGAGGCCTGCAGAGCGGAGGACCAGGGGCCTCGTCCTGGGTCGGCCATCGAGGCCCTGAAAACAGGGACTGAGATTCCGAAATAGGCTCCCTCCATTTCCCTCGTTCCCCTTCCCCTCCCTCCCTCCCTCCCTCCCTGGGTGGGTGAGGCTGAGCCCCCTTTGGGCCCTTTGAGGGCTCCTGTTGCCCCCACATCCCTCCTGTCCCGTCCACCTGGACTCAGAGACTCCTGGGGCTTCCCTGGGTCCCCCTTGGATCAGGCAGGGGACGATGGGCCTTTGCAGGCAGAACGGAGGGCTTCTTCCCACAGGAGCCGCCTCTGGATCCGGGGCTCTGGGCACCACCTGCAGGGTTTGGAGGGAGCCGTGGCTGAGCGAAGGGGGGCTGGAGGGAGCGGAGAACCGCATCAGAGTTTGGCCTCCAGGGAAAAGAGCTGGGATGATGGGAGAGGGATGGTGTTAAATTTAGTCATTAATTGTTTTCATCGCTCTGAGGCAAGGGAGGCAGCAGTTATAAGTAAATTTATTCAACTTCAAAGTAACAACGAACACCAACTCTGCCTTTGACAGCCTTTTTATACCCGGCTGTCAAAGGCGGCAACCAATCATGAATCAGAATGTTACAACCAATTACCATAGAGGGTTCGTTCCCCTGCATAGGCTCAGTACACAGCACCCCTTCCCACAGAGACCGCGCATGCGTAATCTTGCAGGTATGCTGGCCGGCGCCGAATTTGGCCTGATCGTCGCGGACTCTCTCATAGCTCTGGTTGGTGCAGCAATGGTCCCAATGCACGATCCTGTTCCTCCACTGCCTCCTGGTCGTTCCCCTCTTGGGGCTGATCCCCATTCGCCTTGGCTGGCTCAGGTAGGTCCCTGTTTCCGTCTTGTTGCTCTTGCACTGGCTCGCTCCGCGGCAGGCTACCTAACACATCACTATCGGACCCCCCTAACGAGTCCCTGTCATGGGGTTGCCTAACTGGGGAACCCCAACGCCTCCTTAATTGGTCCGTATGGTGCCTCCATACTCTCCCGTGGCCTAAATCCACTTTGTAAGATCGGGGTCCAGTGACCACCACCACCTTCCCTGGTAACCATAAGGACTGGCCCCCATAATTTCGGGCATAAACTGCATCTTCCACCCAGAACTCTCTAACTGGACCAGAGGAATCTAAAGGCTTACATGGAGCATAGAGGGGATGTAGCCTGCCCAGCGTTGTACGCAGACGGCGGCCCATTAGCAACTCAGCAGGGCTTTTGTTAGTTGCTTGGCAGGGGGTGGTATGTTGTACCAGCAAATATTCAGCCACCCTCTCTGGCCACCCCTTTGGCCCCATGCTTCCCAGCGCTTCTTTTGCCGATCTCACTGCCCGTTCAGCACATCCGTTGCTAGACGGATGGAAAGGCGATATCAGGCAGTGGCGAATGCCCAACCCCGCTAAGAACAACTCAAAATTGGTAGCTGTCAGTTGGGGCCCGTTATCCAACACCAAGGTAACCCATGTGTTGAGAAAATCTTACGTAGGGCCCCTATTAACGCCTCCGCAGTGGTGGAGGACATCAAAACCACCTCCACCCACTTAGAGTATGCATCAACTAGTACTAAGAACACCTGCCCATGAAAAGGCCCCGCAAAATCAACATGCACACGGGACCACGGGGCACAGGGCTCTTCCCATTCCCGGGGCTGCTCTTTTGGGGGCAAGGGCCTGGAAACCTGACACTAGTGACACGTCGACACCCATTCCATGATATCCCGGTCCAGGTTAGGCCACCAGAGATAGCTCCTCCCCAAGGCCTTCATCCTAACCATTCCTGGGTGACCGGCGTGCAGGGTGGTCAGAACAGATTTCTGGAGTGGGAGAGGCACAACAACCTGATGTCCCCATAACAAGCAACCACTCATTGAGGATCACTCTAGCCTACGTATAGCATAAGGTCGCAGCTCCGGGCTAAATGGGCCCGGTGGCCAACCCCTCTGTACCCAGTCAATCACTTTGGAAATCACAGGGTCCCGAGCTGACAGGCGGGCAACGTCCGTGGCGGTAATTGGGAATGTGGTATCATCAATCATGAAAATCGAAGACGCCAGCGCCGGATCGCAGAGCAGGGTATTCAAAAGACAGCGGCTCAGGGCATCAGTGTGGGCCAAATTCTTCCCAGGAACATGGAACAAGGTGTAGTTATAGGCAGAAAGGAACACAGACCAACAGGTCATCCGAGGAGATAAGATTTGAGGGGTTTGACGGTCTCCCACCAGAAGGCCCAACAACGGCTTATGGTCAGTGACGAGGGAAAAATGACGTCCATAGAGGTAGTCGTAAAACCTCTTGACTCCGGCAATGAGGGCTAGGGCCTCTTTGTCCAACTGCGAATAGTTCCTTTCAGCAGGGGCAAGGGTCCGCGAGAAGAAAGCTATTGGAGCCTCAGTCCCATTAGGAAATTTGTGACTCAGCACGGCTCCCACCCCGTAAGGGGAAGTGTCACACGCCAGGATAAGTGGCAGGGTCTCACAATATTGGGCTAGCACTGAGTTGGAGGTAAAAAGGGACTTAACAGCCTTGAAAGCAGCCGCTTCTTTAGCAGACCAGTTCCAAACAGCCCCACGATCCAATAATCGATGGAGAGGCTCCGCAACTGAAGCCTTGTGTGGAAGAAAAACAGCATAAAAGTTCAAGAGCCCCAGGAAGGCCTGGAGCTCTGCTTTATTGCGAGAAGGAGGGGCCTCCATGATGGCTTTAGTCTTCGCTGCCGTGGGATGAATGCCCTGGCCGTCGATAAGGAATCCGAGGAACTCAACCCGAGGCACTGCAATGTGACATTTAGACTTCTTCCCCTTAAGGCCAGCGTGGTTAAATTTCCGGAGCACTGTGCGTAGCCGATTCATGAGTTCAGATGTGCTGGTAGCCGACACCAGCACATCATCGAAATAGGGCACGACCCCGGGGATTCCATGCAGGAGCCTTTCCATAAGGCTCTGGAAGATCCCCGGGGCAACACTGAGTCCGAATTGAAGGCGGCGGCAATGGAATGCTCCTCGATGAGTAACGATTGTCTGTGCCTCTGCTGTTTGATCGTCCACAGGCAACTGCTGATAAGCCTGGGACAAATCAAGTTTCGCAAATACAGACTCCTTCCCCAGGGAGTGCAGCAGATGCTGCACTGCATAGGATTGCAACGCCTTATTGATCATTGCCCGGTAGTCCGCACATATGCGGACAGAGCCGTCTGCCTTAATGGCTGTAACAATAGGTGTTTCCCAATGGCCATAGTCCACAGGTTCAAGAACGCCCTGAGCAATAAGTTTGTCAAGTTCGGCGTCTACTCGGGGTCTCAGGGCGAATGGCATGCGACGCGGCTTCAGACGGCAAGGCAAGACTTGGGGGTCTAAGTTGAAACAAACAGGGGAGCCGTTATATTTGCCAAGAGTCTCATCAAAAATGGCTGGAAATTCCCTGACGAGAGTGTCCAATTCAGACGAACGGATGGCGTTCACTCCCTGGATGGTCAATCCTAGAGCATCGAACCAGTTAAGGCCTAACAGGCTTGGCAATGGTCCATCAACCACTACCAATGGTAAACGGCCTGAAAAGTTCTTAAAGGCGACTCGGAACATGGCACAACCCAGGACAGGAATGAGATTCCCTTGATAGTCACGCAGGAGGAGATCGCAAGAGGACAGACTCCGTTTGGACAACTTAGGAACTAGGCGCTTGATTGTACTCCACGACACAATGGAAGTGGCGGACCCAGTGTCCACTTCCATGCGGCATAATTTGCCCTCAATTTGGATAATCAGTCTAATCTTTTGCCGCTGTGAGCGATGCAAAATCTTGGGAGACCATGTGGATGTCAGCTGTGCGGCGATCCGAACGGGGTCTATTTGCGGACGGCCTCTGGGGTCGTTTCCAGTCTGACCGCGGGGGTGAAATAGAGACAGGTTGAGGCTGTGGCGCGCGGCACACTCTTGCAATATGCCCCCGTCGGCCACAGTGGCGGCAGGACACATCTTTGAAACGACAAGATGCCCTCTGGTGTTCTCCCCCACAGCTAAGGCATTCAGCGGTCATGGGGCGTCGTTTATATCTAGGCAGTTCAGCTCTACTACTTGCGCCTGCCACCCTGTGTACCTCAGGCTCTTCCTCCGAGTCTGAATTTTCAATCTCGTTTACAGTCAGGGTAGGTCCCTTTGGCTTAGGCGGGCTTTGTCCCCTGGGAAGTTCTGCTAAGGAGAGTGTGGCAAGCTCATCAAGAGCCTTTTGGAATGTCAGTTCATGGTTTGCGATCAGCTGGCTCTTAAGGTTTTGGTCCCTGACCCCACTAACTAGTCTGTCCAGAAGATAATCATCAAGATTGTCAAATTGACAGTGGCGGGCCAGTTTTCTCAGGGCAGCGACATAGTGATTAATGGACTCTCCGGGGGCCTGATCTCTGTGGTAAAATTGTTGGCGACGGGCTATTCTCGAGGGAGCCGGTGCGTAGTGCTTCCGCAATTTAGTCATAAAGTCATCCCATGTCCCAGCGTGAATGGATTGAGGAGCCATTAGGGTCATAGCCGTATCAAACATTTCTGTTCCACAAAAGCTTAGGAAATATGCTCTTTTCCTCTCCAGGGACAAGTTAGTATAATCATTGGCAATAAGGAAGCACTCAAATCTAGCCACATATGTGTCCCAGGACTCATTATTTGGATTAAATGGAGGGAAATGGTGAGATGAAGCCATTATTTGTCACTAGAAAGGACACCTTCTTGTACCTCAGTAACAGTCAGTCACACCAGCTCAGCCAGACCCTCAGCAAACAAACGCCTCAAGACTTTTTATTTTCCCGCTCAGTGCTCATATCCCACCCTCGTCGCCAATGTTAAATTTAGTCATTAATTGTTTTCATCGCTCTGAGGCAACAGAGGCAGCAGTTACAACAAGTAATTTATTCAACTTCAAAGTAACAACGAACACCAACTCTGCCTTTGATAGCCTTTTATACCCAGCTGTCAAAGGCGGCAACCAATCATGAATCAGAATGTTACAACCAATTACCATAGAGGGCACGTTCCCCTGCACATGCTCAGTGAGGGCACGTTCCCCTGCACATGCATTTCCCATAATCCTCAGCCACAGCTATGCAGTTAGCAGAGACAGTTAGATTTTTTTAACTCTGCAAAGTTCCAAAAACTACTTTTTCATTAAAGTCGATTTTGTTCTTGGAGTCTGGCCACACTATTGCATCAGCCCTTTGTGCGGTGCCCTTGAGCATTAGCTTTCAAAATAAAGTAAATGTTGATTCCAACTCAGCTGGCAGCTATTTCAGATCTGTGGCAGACTCTGGCATTAACTGGCCCCTGGGATTTTCTCTTTAATCACTATGCAAACAAATCTCAGATTTATTTGTTTCTTCAGCCACTGGTGCCGTGTATTTCCCCCGGAGCCACTTTCAAGCATGGAGCTCCCAAACCTCTCAATTCTAGATGATTGATTTAATTCGATCTCTGCCCCTGTTATTATGAATCACATGGAGATTATTTCCCTTTCATTTCCCTCCAGAGAATTTCCCAACAATCTCCAAGTCCAAGAACTACTTCAGTTATCAGGGATCCCTCCTGATAGGGAGAATTATCATAAAGTTTTAGCTCTGCTGTTTGGCCAAATCCTCCACGGGAGACTTTGGGCAGAGAAATAGGGAGTTTGGGGACAGGCAGGGTCTGTGCTCTTGAATCTACGTCTCTCTCCTTTCCAGATGAAGCTGAGTGTTTCTCTGTGATTGAAGAAGGAAAGCAACTGGATCATATTCAACCCTATGAGAGTCCTTTGAATTCTTCTAATTCTTCTTTAGAAACAGGACAGGGATTCATTGATTCACCCCATGAATTATGGGCCTCCTGCTTCTGCTTCTGATGCTGCTTTTGTCCCATCCAGTCTCTGGGAAGCTGAGAATGAAATGCCCGCTGAGTTCGGAGAACCAGGATGGAAAACTTCCACAGAGCTTTTATAGCCCAGGAGACCATCTCATTGGTCTAGTCTTCAGTGGAAATGAAATATTGCATATAAAGTTGCTTTTCAACATGGCTCCTTCTCTTCAGTTTGTTTTCCATAATCCGTAAGTCATTCAGGGTGATGGAGTTGCACTCCCTCCATTCTAACACTCTCCTTCTTTTCTGTTTTTTATTTTTCATTTATTCCTATATTGGGGAATATGTTTAATTTCCTGAATGATTTTGATTTCCATGGCTTCTCTTTTTTTTCTGATTTTGTGAAAGAGATTCACATCTAAAAATGGGTCTGAAAAAAAGTTGAAAGGACTCCAGATTATTTTCCTCTCTCAGTCCAATCCTTAATTTATCACTTGTATAATGGATTTACTTAAAGTAGTGGTGGAATCAGTTGTAGTTGCTGAACCTCAGCCCATTTCCTGGTTTTGGATCAATGTTGGTTTAAGGCTCAGTAGGCTTCTGAAGGATTATATATTAAAAGAAGTATTTGTTGTTCGTGTTGATTATAACAACATGTTTTAACAATAGGAACATTTCTGATTTTTCATATGGCTTACTATTCATTTTCAACATTCAAACGGTCAACAAGAATTCCCATCTCTTGCACAATCTCACACTTGGCTACAACATCCATGACAACCATTTGAGCACTTTCCGCACTTCAGATGCCTTGCTGGACATTCTCTCCACTGGAGAAGCCAATGTCCCCAACTACGGCTGTGGAAGGAAGGAGAACCTTCTGGCTGTTCTTGATGGAGCCAGGAGGGACATCTCTATCCAGATGTCAACATTAGGAGGCACCTACGAAGTCCCTCAGGTTTGTGAGTGTTTTTCTCCCTCTGGTAAAGTGAGGGGTGGGTGGTGGTGGGTGAGCAATAGACGCAATCATGTCTTCTCCATGGAATTCAAGAGCTGCTTTTCTCCATATTCTCCATATTTTACCCCATTATGTTCATGTTGAGATTAATCATAAAAAGCCTGAAATGCAAGCAATACATTCCCTGGAGAAGATATTCTACCAACTATTTAACGGATCAAAAAATATTCCTGGTTGTTGGGGCCTCTATTGGCATCTTCATTTTCACAGATAAATAATGCCTGCGCTATCCACTGGGATAGAAGTTGGCAATAGTAGCATTTTATCCATCTAAAAAGTGAAATAAAAATTACTCTAGAAATTATAGACCAAATAGACTAGCAGATATTGTGGCTAACATTTATGCCATGATCCTCTTAGTTAAACTTGCGAAAAATGCATTCTTTGCAGAAGAACCAGAAGGTTTTAGGTAGAGTGAGAAGCTATATAGATTTTATAAGAAATGATGGATAAGTTAATAATCTAACATTGGCAACAAATTTGTCTTGAAATATCTCATCTACTGTATATCAGTGAGGTAAAACAAGGTTTGCAGGCATTCTAGATGTTAGTGCAGCATTTGACTCAATAAACAGAGAAATATGATGGAGAAAATGTTTTGCCCTCAAAATGGAGCTCAGCCTGTTGGCCCTGATCCAAGCCCTTGTTTGAGAGGGAAGTTTGGGTTCAATAGAGCCATGAGAAGAAGGATCTATGCTTACCAAGGGGGAAGGGAAAATGCATATTTGAACCCTTGTTCTTCAGTACAGATATGAATGACTTCCTAGGACTAATGCAAGATCAAAAAACAGATCATAAATAAATGTTATTTCGCTTTTTGACAAAACTGACTAAATTAGTGGACCAATGAAAGGCAGTGCATGCAATGAAAGGCAGACCAATGAAAGGCAGTGTACAGTAGTTGGATTTCAGAAAGGCTTTGACAAAGAAACCACAACCTATTTCTCGGGAAGCTGAAAATATATGTGATAGATAACATCACCCCCAGATGGGCTCAGCCTGTGCTCCTCAATGGAACTACGTCTGCACGGAGGGAAACAAGCAGTAGGGGACCCCAAGGTTCCATTTTATGCCCAGTTCTCTTCAACACGGTATCCCATGGGATTGTCTTTTTTAGAATTTTGATATTAATTTTAATCGAATTGTTTTAAAAATGGGCCAAATTTATATTAGATATTTTTAAATCTTTTTAACTTTTGTAATGACCGTTTTTTAATCTTGGCTATTCACCGCCCTGAGTCCGCAAGGAGAAGGGCGGTATATAAATTTAATAAATAATAAAATAATAATAATAATAATCACACCTTCATGAATGATTTGGATGAGGGGAGAAATGGGAAATCAACTAATTTGCACATAATACTAAAGTGGCAGGAATAGCCAACATCCCAGAAGATAGGCTCAAGATCCAGATAGATCTAGATAGACTTGAGTGCTGGGCTTATTTAACTAAATGAAATTCATTGTAGAGAAAAGTAATGTTTTACACTTAGGCTAGAAAAACCAAATGTCCACTTACACATTAAGTGAAACCTGGCTCAATAGCAGTAATTATGAGAGAGATCTTGGAGTCCTACTGGACAATCACTTAAATATGAGCCAGCAATCTGTGGCTGTAGAAAATCAGAGGCCAGGCATTTACTCTGATCAAAGATGTTTCTCCTGCTCTCGCAGAGAGCTTTATTTTTTATCCAGTTTTACACAGGCAGATAAAAGGCAGGACAGCAACAGGGTTCTAATTGGAAAATCCTCCTCCCTGTTCCCCCACTCAGAAGGAAAGTCAGTTAACACAGACCAGAGCCAGAATGAGATCATCCAGGAAGAAGATCCATGACACCAGAAACGGAAGCAGTTTGCTGCATTCTGCCTGAATTAATTCTTCCATCCCTACATGGGGCAGCAGCCAAAAAAGCTAATTGAGTCCTAGGCTGCGTTAACAGAGGATAAAATCAAGATCATATGAAGTATTGGTACCGCTTTATAATGCTTTGGCAAGATAACACTTGGAATAGTGCATCCAGTTTTGGCCACCATATTATAAAAAAGATGGAGAGACTCTGGAAAGAGAGCAGAAAAGAGGAACTAAGATGATTAAGGGCCTGGAGACTAAAACTTATGAGAAACAGTTGCAGGAATTGGGTATATCTAGTGTAGTTACCAAAAAAAAAATTGGAAAAGTTGTTCAGTTTTATTTCTTATACACATAATATAAAATGTACATTTTCTTATACATAAATAATCCTACATATGCATGTTTTCCTTAAAGAAAGCATTAAAATAAGGCATTTTAATTACATTCAGAGTTGCTCTTCTACCCTTTCTTTCCTCAACCCTTCTTCTTCTCCTCTTTCCCTTCCTTTTCCCCCTCCTCTCCTACTTTCTCCTTCCGCCTCTCCTACCTCATCCTACTTCCCCTTCCTTTCCCCCACCCCTCTCTTCTTTCCCCCCTACTCACCTTCTCTCCTACTCCTATCCTCTCCCCTTCCTTCCTCTCCTTTTCCCTTTCTTCCATTCCTCTCCCTCCCTCTCCTACTTTCTCCTTCCTCCTCTCCTACCTCTTCCTACTTCCCCTTCTTTTCCCCCACCCCTCTCTTCTTTTCCCCCTACTCACCTTCTCTCCCACTCCTGTCCCCTACCCTTCCTTCCTCTCCTTTTTCCGTTCTTCCATTTCTCTCCCTCCCTCTCCTCTTCCTACCCTCTCCTCCTCTCTCCTTTCTGTCTTCTTTGCTGTGGAATATTCTCCTACTTTGGTATCTGAACAACTCCTGTATTCTAATAGTATATACTTTCTTTCAATTTCTTTTCAGATTTATTCTACCAGTATTTATCATCATAATTGTACACTTCTTATTATTATTTTCTTTCTCCCCCATCTCCCTTTTTCTTTTCTTTTTTTTTATTGAAAAGTTTTACAAACAAAAAATAAATTTCACCCCCCCCACCTCCCCTTCCCATCCCCCCACCCCCCTCCCCCACTGACTTCCCAGAGCAAATACAGGGTAAAAGTTAATAACAATCCATAAGAAAACCCAAAAAAACCCTAATAAATTACAGATTTAAACATCACTTGGACTTTAACTCTGCTTATACAAAACTAAATATAACCGCTCTTGCTTGAAGGTAGTTAATTTTTCCATAAACAAGAGAATTTTTAAATATCCACTAGATTACATTAACATAATTTAACACCAACTAATAATATCTTAGAGCCTTTATAGGTACTTTGAGAGAACTAGTAACCTTAAATTTAACAGCCAAATAAGTTTTCTCAGTTTAAGACAATCATAAACAAAGAGAATTTTTAAATCATAACTCCTAAATATCCTACTTAGAAATAATTAAGGGTGAGCTTTAGTAATACGCTTTAAAAATCAAAATATGCAGTTTCATCCATCTACTTCATCTTATAACTACTCTTGCTTAAAGGTAATTAATTTTTATTTTAAAAACAACTATACAATTTCTTGAAACCCTTTAAAGATAAACAATTCATTTTCCCACTCCTAAGTTTTAAGTATCCACTAAATTACATTAGTATGATTTAAAGCCAGCTAATCTTAAATTTAACAGTCAGACAAACTTTCTCAATTCAGAGTAAACATAAACAAAGAGAATTTTTAAGTCTTAAGCCCCTTAAAAGTAGTAACCTTAAATTCATCAGCCTTACATACAAATGGTTAAAAATAAACATATGCAACCTGTAACCACTCTTGCTTAAAAGTAATTAATTTTTATCCAATAGGTTACATTAATGTGATTTGAAACCAACTGTACAATTTGGTAATATCTCAATTCTATTCATAATCACTCTTGCTTTTTCAAATCCTCCTAAATATAATTACTCTTACTTGAAAATAAAAATACAATTTCATCTATATAATTCATAATATAATTACTCTTACTTGGAAATAAAAATACAATTTCATCTATATAATTCATTTTTTTAATCCATGATCATTCTTTTTTTTCCCACCATGTTATCCTGCCTAATAATGAAAGGAAAAATTCTTCCATTTCTTTTTTCTTTTTTCCCGAACCTTCTTCTTCCGTTTTATTCCTCCATTTTCTTTTCCTTTTGTCAACTCGTGAATATTCCACCATAGTTTTTGAGCAGTTCCTTGTACAAATCCTTTTAAAAAACACATATCCTTAAGTAGAGTTAAAAACCCATATTTGTAGAGAAATGGTAATGTTCCATTTCAAATTCTTTTGGGTACCTTGAGAATCCAAAAACCTCCTGAATCTTTTCCTTCCATCTGCATCTGAACCTCTGAGCAGCTCTCTCTCCGTACCTCCACTTTAATTTCCTTCAAGCCTAACAATTTTCCATTCTTGATTTGAGAAACATCTGATCTTTTTTCTACAGGCGCATTTCTCTGAACTACATCTTCCTCCTCTTTGTCAGCCCTTGCATCTTCATCCTCTGTTTGAGTAAAAATCTTATTCAAAAGCTCATCCAGTCTTTCCATAAATGCTGCTGTATATGAGATAACACCTTCATTCTCTTCAAAAAACTTTACCACCGCCATCTCTCCTTTCTACCCTCTTTGCTGTGGAATATTCTCCTTCTTTGGTATCTGAACAACTCCTGTATTCTAATAGTATATACTTTCTTTCCATTTCTTTTCAGATTTATTCTACCAGTATTTATCATCATAATTGTACACTTATTCTTATTATCTTCTTTCTTTTCCCCCCCCTCCCATCCCCCTTTTTCATTAACTCTGGCGTCATCTCGGTTTCTATTTCTTTTTTATCCTCTCCCTCGTTCAACTTTCTATTATCGAAATCATTTATCTATCCTCTTATGTTCATGTCTTTTCTAACCATATATAACTGCCTTGAAATACACTGATTCCTCTTTATCTCTTCTTCTTAGAGTTAATCTATTCAATTCCACACAGTCTAAAATCTTTTTTATTACTTCACCTTGTGACAGAATTTTTTCTGTCTTCCAATTTTGTGCAAACACAATTCTTGCTGCTGTTATTATATGTATAGTTAAATACACATCTTCTTTACTATATCTCTCTGGGAGAATACTCAATAAAACAACCTCGGGTTTTAATTCTATAGATTCATGTAATATTTCTTCCAACCATTTCTGTATTCTAGACCAATACCTTTTTGCTTCTAAACATGACCATCACATATGATAGTATGATCCCGGCAAATGCAAACATTTCCAACATTTGGCTGATTTATCCTTAAACATCTTTGCTAATCTTTCTGCTGGCATATGCCACCTTTTTTTAAAAAAATTGATTTATATACCGCCCTACTCCTGAAGGACTCAGAAGGAACCGCCAAATAATAAAATACATGAATACAAAATTTAAAAAGTAGCATAAAACCGAATTAAACACTTTGGCCCAAACAAATTAAAACACCCCAATAATTTAAAACCAATTTAAAATTTCCATATTAAAAGAGGGAAAAAAGATTAGGCCAGGCCCACCTGGTGAAATAAAAAAGTCTTGAGAGCACGGCGGAAAGTGCGCAGATCCGGGATCCTCCGTATCTCCGGGGGGAGCTCATTCCAGATAGCAGGTGCCCCCACAGAGAAGGCTCTCCCCCTGGGGGCTGCCAGTCGACATTGTTTGGCTGGCGGAACCCGGAGAAGCCCCTCTCTATGAGAGCATACCGGCTGGTGGGAGGCTATTGGTGGTAGTAGGCGGTCCCGTAAGTAACCAGGTCCTAAGCCATGGAGCGCTTTAAAGGTGGTAACCAAAACCTTGAAGCGCACCCGGAAGACCACTGGGAGCCAGTGCAGCTCGCGCAGGAGAAGTGTTGCATGGGAACGCCATGTCGCTCCCATTACCACTTGTGCGGCCGCACTCTGCGCTAGTTGGAGCTTCCGGGTGGTCCTCAAGGGGAGCCCCATGTAGAGAGCATTAAAATAGTCCAGGCAGGAAGTGATGAGGGCATGAGTGGCTGTGCGTAGGGCATCCCGATCCAGAAAGGGACGCAACTGGGCAATCAGTGGGGGCCGATGTTTCTCCCCCAATAGTCAGTGATGGCACCAACTGACTATATCGGGACGTCAGAAACCACAGCCACTCAGTCTTGGCTGGGTTGAGCCTGAGCCTGTTCCTCCCCATCCAGATCCGCACGGCCTCCAGGCACCTATAAACCATTTTATATAGTTTTTCTTTATATGCAGTTGCCATTGTCAATTTATAATTCCTTTCCCATAGTTGTTACCATTTCTCTAATTCTATTGCATATCCAAAATTTTTCTCCAATGTTATCATTGTCTCTTTTACCTCATCATCTTCCAATCTAATTTGCAACAGATAATTATACAGTCTTTTAATCATTTTTTCATCCTTTCCAATCATTATCTGATCCAACTCTGATTCCCCCAAATTAAAACCATATTGTTTCAAGTCTTTATCATATCTTGATTGTAACTGCAGCCGTGTATACCAGTCAGTCTCAATCCCTTGTTTTTCTAAGTCTTGACTCTGTTTTAATTCTCCCTTCTTTGTTAAAATGTCTTTATATCTTACAATCTTGTCCATCTTAATCATATTTGGATATGTCAATGCTTCTATTGTTGAAAGCCACATTGGTACTTCCATATAATGTTTTTCTTTCATTCTTTCCCATACTGCCAACAAGCCATTCCTTACACAATGTCTCTGGAAATATCCATGAATCCGATTTTTTCCATACCATAAGAAAGCATGCCATCCTAGTTGTAGGTCATGTCCATCTAAAGTCAATAGTTTTGTATTTCTCAATGCGATCCATTCTTTAATCCATGTTAACATCACTGCTTGATGATACAATTCCCAATTTGGTAGACCAAATCCTCCTCTAAACCTGGAGTCTTGAAGCAATTTAAGGTTAATTCTCGCTTTTTTCCCTTGCCATATGTATTTACATCATTTTATTCAAACTTTCAAAGTATTTTTTTCCCAACTTTATCAGAATTGTTTGAAAAAGAAACAAAAATCTTGGCAATACATTCATTTTGAGTAACACTGTTCTCCCCATTAAAGATAATTGTAAATTTTTCCATTTTTCCAAATCTGTTTCAATTTGATTTCTTAATTTATAATATAACCGGACGTGAATTTCTCTTTTGCAATGTACGAAAATTTGAGGGGCTGCCACAAAGAGGTCAACCAATTTTCCAAAGCACCAGAAAGCAAGACAAGAGACAATGGATGGAAACTAATCAAGGAGAGAAACAACTTAGAACTAAGGAGAAATTTCCTAATGGTGAGGAATGGAATGTCTACCCTTCAGAAGTTGTGGGTGGTCCATCACTGGAGGCTTTTAAGAAGAGACTGGACAGCCACTTGTCTGGAATAGTAGAGATAGATACAGATTAACAGAGTTGGAAGGGATCTTGTAGGTCATTTAGTCCAAGCAGACCCTACACCATTTCTGACAGATGAGGATCCAGTCTCTTCTTGAAAGCTTCCAGTGATGAAGCTCCCACGACTTCTGAAGGCAACTTTATCTCTTTATTTCCAGGTTGAATCTCTCCTTGTTCAGTTTCCATCCATTATTCCTTGTCCAGCCTTCAGGTGCCATGGAAAGTAGCTTGACCCCCTCCTCTCTGTAGAAGCCCCTCAAATATTGGAAGACTGCTATCTTATCTCCCCTGGTCCTTCTCTTCAATAGACCAGCCATGCCCAGTTCCTGCAACTGTTCATCATATGTTTTAGTCTCCAGTCCAGTGGTGGGTTCCTCCCGGTTTGGCTCAGTTTCCGTGAGCTGGTAGTGGTGACTATATGATGTCACCGAACTGGTTCTACCCTCCTGCCCGCCCCCCACCCCCTGCATTATTCTTACCTTTTATTTGGCCCCACTCCCTATCTCTTGCTGCCTCCTGAGTCCCAGCTGATGGCTAGAGGAAAAAAACCTGTTTAAACTCTTGCCGTGGGGCTTCAAAGGGCTGCCCTATAGCTGATCAGTGGAAAAAGAAAACAAATGAGTAGACCTATGTCTGCAAATATAAATGGGTAAACCCAGTGGTGGGATTCTACTTTGGTAGAACCGTAGTTAAGTAGTTAAGCCAGTGGTTCCCAAAGTGGTCGGTACCATGCCTTAGGGGGGGCAGTAAGAGGCAAGGGGTGGTGGTGGCAGGGGGGCGCTAGAGGCAAAAGGGGGTAGCAGGGGGGCGCTAAGTGACAAGGAGGTTGGCCCCCATCCTTTGGCTTGTGCCTCACAGCACCTCTTTGCAAGCAAACAGCAAGAAAAAACAACTCTCTTCAGCTTCAGCTTAGGCTAATTACCCTGTTGATTAGATCGGCCTCCTGACTCTCAGCTGATTTGCTCTCAGCTGTTTTGCGCAGGGTTCAGCTGCTTGCTGCAAAGAGCTAAATTGATGGAGAAGACTTTTTTTTCTCCTTATGCAAATCAAGCTGAAAACGAAATTGAAAGTAAAGCAGGGTGTTGGCTGTTACGTTGGAAAATTAGGCAGAGGCAGATTTCTTTTCTTTTTCCTCATCAAAAAAGATAGGTTCAAACAATGGGAAATTTAGGGCAAAAGAGGAGAGTTCAAGATTTTAAAACACAAAAGAAAAAAAGCTCTATTTAATTAGGGAATTGTAATAATTGAGATACTATTAATTGTATATTGTGTTGAAAGCAGAAATGGTTAAGTTGTGGTTTGGAGGAATATATGGGGGAAATTATTTGGTTTATTATTATTTGTAAATATAATTAATTAATTTGTAAGAAATTGGATTGCATGGAAATAATTGGAATATTCATGTTCATATTGATTAATATACAAAAAAGATAGTTATATAACTAATTGATTTATATTAAAATGTTGAATTTGTATTAAACAACTGTAATATTACATAATTAACCATTGTGAGGATGGATATAAAAATAGATGCCAATGGGAAGGGGTATAATATAGAATAGAAGGGAAAAATTGAATTTGATTAAGATTAGAGATGAGGATGAAGGGTAATATTGGTTTTTTAAAAAAATAAATGAGGAATAAATATGGCAAAAGGGAAATATAAAAATTGTAAATTTAATTGAAATGACTAAACACTGTTTAAATTTGTGAACTGGCCAAATACTCTGTTCAAAGAAAATATATTGTATGTTTGTATGTGTGTTTCTAATTATTGCTATTTATTCATATTTGTTCTCATTTATTCTTTCAAGTTTAACAATTCATTCTTTATCTTAATATCTTTATGTTTGTTTGGGGTTGGCTTTCTTCCCTTTCATCTTTTTTATTGTACAGCAATCTTTCTCCTCAAACCTACCACTTCTCTCTTTTCATTCCTTGTTACTTTCTCTTCCTCCCCCTCTTCTTCTCCTCCCTACTTCCTTTTCCTTTCTCCTTCTCCTCCTCTCTTCCTCCCTCTCTTACCCTCACTCCTACTCTAATTTCCCTTCCCTTCCTTCCTCCCTTCTCTTCCTTCCCTCTCTCTCCTTCCTTCTTCCATCTCTCTTCTCCTTCCTTCATCCCTCTCTATTGCGGTATCCTTTTGTGCATATGGATTACTCAGAGGGCTGAAAAAGTTATTTTTGATTGGTCCTCGCACTTTTGACCAGTGCTCAAACTTACGACTGTCCTCACATTTTACGTTTTGCACCCTATCTTGTCACCATGGTGAAGAGAAGCAGTTGTGAAATGAGTGACACTGTTATAGAAATTAAGACTCACAAGATTTCCGTGGGTGATCAGAGAGGTTTATTGCGCAGATTCATTGCAAAACAAGAAGCAAAACACTGAATGGAATAAAAGAATCCCAAGGCAGCTTTTTAATACATACTTTTAACGTCTTATGATTGGTTACATTTCTGACAGCCCACAGCCCTGACAGCCCCCCCCCCTTTCTATAGGAGCTGAATAACTTGGGTTTGCAAAGTAGGTCATAGGTGCTGTGCAAACCTAGCTAAGCTTCCTGTCAAGTTCCCTGCCATTCTGTCTGTGGGGCCCTTCAGATATCATCTAGACTGACCCAGTTTTATATCATTTTTTTATATCCAATTTCATTATTCTATTTTATTCCCCCCTTTTGGAAGTTTTTCCATCCAGAGACTTCCACTGTTTTCCATCTGTTTCATGTTTTCAGTAGGTAACCATTCTATACTTCTTAATAACAAGCAAGCATATAATATTTTTGTATAACATAATCAGTTCAGGATAAGATACATAGCAATGCAAAGGAAAGACAAGTAATACATATGATTTTCAAATCTTATTCTCTGAAGCACTTTCTCTAATTACCCAGTTGAGAGTTGTACGTATGTTCCTGGATCAGAAACTTCATTTTCATCAAAGAGATCAGGCTCAATTTTACAGTCTATAAAGCTTTCCATCAAAATCAACTCGTTTTTTTTCCCAACTCTTATGTCTTTCACTGCTCTCTAGTTGTCTGAACAAAGAATAAAAGTCAGGCCTATTACAACAGAAATAACATCTGTCTAATCCAGCCTGGCCCAGATAACACCACCTATTTGGGGGGAAGATGTACATGTTCCAGTCCAGTTTGTAGGTAAACACAAATACACATTTTTCTCACATAAGAAGAAAACTCTATTTTTCCTTATATTCATGGAAAATGTATGGGCTCATTGGGTTTTTTTTTTCATTAGTCCAGACCCCTAAAATTCCTGCCACTAACATGCCACCAGTGACCGCATGGGACTTTTAGTGTAGAGTCCTTTTGCTTATCTCTGAGAATAGTGCCTTCAAAAACATGACGAGAGCTTACATTGCCAAGAGGAAGTAGGACACATAAGCCTGTGTTGGCTCTAATGGAGACATGTGGTGGTATTGAGAAAGTGACCTTCTGTTGAAATAATAGGGAGCATAAGGATAAAGGCCACTAGTTAGTTTTTACATCTATAAGTGTCATTCTAGGGTCAAGTGTATTTCTGATAGACATTGATCTCCCATCAGGGATCCTACAGGAATATCTGGTTCCTGATGTCACTTTACACATGAGGAGGGTGACCCTAGGATTTCCACACTAACAGCTATAGGGCTAACAATGGGGAAACAATTCATTCCCAGCCTTTTGAATGCATTATAAAAGTCTCCTTGCAATTTGGCTACTGTTGCTTTGGTTCACCATTAATATCTTTCTCAAGGACTATTTTGGACCTGATCCTTACCCAAAGATCATTGTAAGATGAAGGTCCAGCAGACAAACAGAACCAGCATTCTTGGCTTAGGGTAGGGTCAGACTGATTAACTAGACTTTAACTCAATTCCAGTATTCTTAATGTGTAGTTCCTTTTTCTCAATTGTTACAGGGGGCCATTCTCCCTTTGTTCTCCCTTTGTTCTCTTCCCCCCTATATTGTCAAACTCAGGATTTTTAGGCCTTGGAGTTGGCTTAGGTCCAGGGTACTGACATCACCTATTTATGATACATTGTTGGCGGGAGCAGACCTGTTCCAAAGAGGAGTTCACACCTTGTGACCCGTTCTTGCCTTGTCTTTTGGGGTTCTCAACTTCCCCAGATCCTTTCTCAAGGGCAAGGGTGTCACTTGGGCATTCTCACAACGTTGGGAACTACTATTCAGTGTGTTATTACTCATTAGGCCCTTTGCCAATAATAGCCAAGGCCACAGAAAACTCATAATTGTCCTCTACACAGAACCTATCCAATCACAATTTCCTTAATCTACAAAATCACCACATCAGGAAGAAGGTTACGGTTATATGTGACTTGGAAAAGGCAGTATTAGTCTTAGGTATCTCATTTATTGCAGCCAGGCCTATGGCTTCCATTCTTTCTTTACAGAATGCTTCTGTAGTTTTTCTTCAATGCAGATTGAGCTCACTAGGCTTGAGAAGCAACTTGTCTAAAACAGCATACGCACAAACCTTGCAAAGATGATTCAACATGCTGTCTTGGGACCTTTTATTACAGGCAATATTTTTAGCCAAAACAAGAACTATTTTTTCTCTCTTCCTGTCCCTCTACTGTTGAGTATAATTCTTTACAAGTTTTTCATTTTCAGCTATTTTACCAGAAGCATCATTTCTTTGGAGATAGTAATTGTTGTAGGTGAATCTTTTAGTCTAATGTAAGTTGATTCTGATTGTATTATCATCATCATTATTATTAATTAAGCTGTCATTTTTGAATTGCATAGCTTCTAATTTTTTTTGTTTATTTCATTTTGCAAATCATCTGTTTGGCTTGCATAATCATATTATCTTTAAGACTTTCAATATTTATTTTGTGTTTTCAATTTTTTTTTGTAAATCATTTTTCCCTATTGATAAAAGTTGATTTCCTTAATCTCTCTAGCTTTTACAGATCAGAGTCTTCTGTGCAGGGCTAAAGACATGAGAACGAGGTCCCCTCCCCGCTTTGTGGGTGAGGAAAGCATTGCAGAAGTAGAAAAAGGGAGGGAGTAGATAGCTTGTGGTCAGGTTTGAAAAACAACAACCACACATCAGCATTGTAGCTAGTGAACTTAAAACATTTACTTATAACTTTTACTTATAAACTTTTACTTATAAACTTGAGTATTTCTTGAAGCATAGAGAAGGAGGAAAATTTTAATTTTGTTCTTTCACCCTGTCTGGTTTGGCCAGACCAAACTGGATGAGATAATTTCTTTCCTCTCAATACTCTCTCTAACAATTTAAAATTCATATCTCTAGAGATCAGGCAATTGCAGTTACTTTGAAGGTACACAAAGACTTTAGACATGCACACTAGTCATTCCCACCATAAATTTTAGTTGAATTAGGGAATGCACAGATCTTAACAATTATTATTATTTCTACAGAAATCACATCAAATTTAATCAATTTAATTATCTGAGTCTTCCCATTTAGACAGGCTTTTCTTTTTATTACCTGCTAAACCCCGGGTGGGAAGAACAATAACAATTTTCTTTTCTATTCTTAGTTCTTTCATAGTTCTCTGGTTCTTTTAAGAATGGTAAATCATCAGAATCTTTATAACTCTGCAGCATCAATCTTTTTTGGTCAGCCCCAATGTCTGAATCATCTTACTGTATGGTGGGGCTTCTCAACTTTCTATAATGGTAGCCATCAAATCAATGATTTCTTGAGGTTTTTCTGAAAATGGTCCATCATGCTGTTGCCAATTCAACAAGTCAGTGGTTGTAAAAGGGACATATTGAAGTGCAGGAACATTTTGAGGCTGTCCCTGGGCATTCATTCCTGGTACAATTATTTCTCTAGAAGGGGCAATAGTTTCACCCCGGGCCTTTATTTTACTTCTAGTATGGTTTGACACAGAATCTTCAGAGCTCACTGAAGACCATGAGGCACTTCTCTTTATTTTCTTCTTTGGTTTAGATTTCATCAGGTTCTCTGTTTCTGGTGGTACAGGAACTGGTTCAGCTTTTATTGCATAAGGTTTTCTTTCTCTCCTCTCTTTTAGATTTCATCAAACAGACTCTTAGTAAACTCTGCCTGACATTTGATTAATCAAGGTGGTCTCTGTTTTAAGTTAGTCTTCCACTGATCAATATATGGATACTGGTCCCAATGTCCATCCCCTGTTACTTTCTGGTGGACTCTCGAAATGACCCCTGGGTCCAAAGACCCTTCTGGCTACCTCACGCCGAAGGTAGACCACTTATTACGGCAAAATGTCTGTAGTGTATTGGTCACATTGCGGGTCTCCATAATCTCTCAGGAATCCTGCCTCAAAGTTTTTCAGCATGCATTGAAGCGGCATCAAAGACACCAGTTGTTTACTGTTACTCCCACCCATTCGAAGGAAGCACTACGGCTGACTCGGGGTACCGGATTTTCCAATGGCTACCTTCGAGACCTGCGACCGTTTAACCAACCCACACAGTTTCCTACCTATCTGGACTTTAGGCACGCCGACCTGTCCATTCGAGGATGTTACTTCCCTGCTTCCAATCCTACAGATTGGGTACAGTCCTTTTCCATACTCGCCTGCAGGTCTTTTGGTCCTGGATGTCCACTCAGCAACCGGTCTGTCACTCTGAGGATCCTTGGCGTGATTTCGAGTACAGGCACTGTGATCCCGCTGTGGCTATAGATGTACCAAACCCTTCAACGGAGGGTTGGCCAGCCTGGTAGATCAGCCAGACCACAGTGAGGGCTTTGCCAGACTAAATCCACTAGGAGAGTCAATGGCTCCTTCCTGTGAGCCCCTTCGTGGTCACCATGAATGTTATAGAAATTAAGACTCACAAGATTTCCGTGCGTGATCAGAGAGGTTTATTGTGCAGATTCAGTGCAAAACAAGAAGCAAAGACACTGAATGGATGAAAGATTCTGATGCAGTTGTTTTATACATACAGTTCTGACAGCCCACAGCGCCCCCCCCCCTTGTTTCCATATTATACTATGCTTACTAACTTGTGTTCTTACTAAGTGCTGTGCAAACCTAGCTAAGCTTCCTGTCAAGTTTCCTGCCGTTAGGTCTGTGGTTCCCTCTGCTTGGCTAAATGTGATCTTTATTTTTCCAACTGAAGAAGGCTTGTTATTTCTGCAATTTCACCTTTTGAACCTAATACTAAAGAAAGGGGCCCTTCAGAAATTGTCTAGACTGACCCCATTTTATATCATTTTTTATATCCAATTTCATTATTCTATTTTAATGGAAAATGACAGACTCTGAAAATTGTGGCTGTTGCAACAGACAAAACTTCAATGAAAGACCAAACTTGGATTATGCAACTGACAAATCTTATTAGGCTTTGAGGTCTGCCTGTTTCTTGTATAACTGGAGAAAGAAATTAAAAAATTTCCTCCAGAAAGAATCTGGGATAGAAAAGCAAAAAAAGATGCAACAATCCTCAAAAATTATCATAGGCCCTTTATTGGAATAGAATACTCCAGTTGGCATTTGCACCTGTTAATCTAATGGTGATCAATTGTAGGGGTGATACAGTAATATGATTTACATTTTTATTGTTTTTGCTTATTATTATTATTATTATTATTATTATTATTATTATTATTATTATTAGTTTGCTTATTATTTTCCATTATTATGATACAGTCTTGCTAATATTCTGTCTTTAATATTTTAAACAATGTCTGATTAACAAACTATTCTAATATATTCATGTGAATCAGGTTGGATTTATTAAAATCTAATATTTTGGACTTGATCTGATCCCAAATGTAACATAGCATTCTTCATTGCTTTTTCAGATCAGTCATACAATTGTTTCAGAGGCTCTGAGTGATAAAAATGAATTCCCATTTTTCCACCAAATCCTCCCCAAAGAAGGATTCCAGTACCCAGCAATTGTCCCCCTGCTCCTCCATTTCAGATGGACCCTCATTGGCCTCTTTGCTTCAAACACAGAAAATGGAGAGAATTTCATGAGGATTTTTCCTCCTGTGCTTGTCAGGAGTGGAATTTGTGTGGTTATATCACAACTGTTCTCAACAACTGGATACACAACAACCCTCAGGGATTCCCTCTCTAAGTGGAGAAAAGTCAACGTCTTTGTTCATTTCATAGAATTCGATTCCATTTGGGAGAGAATTCTTCCTTTCCATTTAACATTTATGCGTCTCCCAGGACCCATTGAAGGGAAAGTCTGGATCCTCACAAATTTTGAATGGTATGAAATGACCAATCGTAGACTTCTCAAATACATCCATAGTATTTTGAACTTTGGTTATCTGACAAAAGAAAGGCCAAAAGATTCTGCCTTTGAACCCCATTTCTTTGTGGAAGAAAAGTTTCAAGATTATTATTTCCACTGTTCTCTTTCAAAGAACGTCTTTTCTGTCAAAGGCCGCAGAAGATGCACCCAGGAAGCCCCACTGGAGACCCAGGAGAAAAGGAACAGTAGACAGATCCCAAATGAGTATCACTATTACAGTCTCATGAAGACTCTGTCCCAGGCCTTGAATGCCGCTTATTCCTCCAGATGGAGGAGGGGAAGGAAGAAGGGAGAAAAAACTTTGGGGGCTCAAAGACTGCAGCCGTGGGAGGTATGGGGGTCCCGATATGGATCCATTAATCTTAGATCCTTTGGAGGAAGAATCCAGAGGAGAAGGAGGGGAACCAACTCAACAGATCTGCCCAATTCAATCACTCAGGGAATAATGGCTTCAAAGAGTAGATACTATGGCATTTTGTTTTTGTTTTTTGTTTTTTGTTTTTGTTTTTAAATTAATTTTTATTCAACATTTGTATCTTTAACATCCTTGTTACATTTTTACAGCTTTCCGATACCAGCATCTGTAATAATATCTATAGATATTCTTCGCAATTATCTTTGTTTTGTTTTTATTTATTTTCAGGCCTGCTACTATTCCCAATTTCTCTATTTCTAGTAGGAGTTTTTCTCCTGTTTCCAAAGGGTCCTCTAATATAAATGCCATGTCATCTGCAAAGGCCCCTGTTTTGTATTCTTCTCCTTTAATTCTTAACCCTTTTATTTCCTTATTTCCCCTTACCTGTGCCAATAATATTTCCAATGAAAGGATGAATAAGAGGGGGGACAATGGACAGCCTTGTCTAAGCCCTTTGTTTACCTCGACTTTTTCTGTATGATCTCCACTGACCATAATTTTTCTGTTTGCTTAGAATAAATTGTCTTCATCACTGCTATAAATTTTTCCCCAAATTTCATCCCGATGAATTGATTAACAAAAGGTGTCGAACGCCTTTTGTGCATCTATCATTATGACTGCCAATTATTTTTCTGGATGAGCCTCAAAGTATTCTAGAATATTCATGATAATCCTTGTATTGTTCTTAATTTGTCGTTTGGGTAAAAACCTGTTTTGATCCAAATGAATTATTTTATTTAATATTTTTTTTTGTCTTTCATTTAACAGTGAGATTGGCCTGTAGTTTTGAATGAATTGATTATCTATACTTATTTTATTTATTTATTTATTAAATTTATATACCGCCCTACTCCCAGACAGGACTCAGGGTGGTGAACAGCCAGAATAAGATACAATAAATACAAAAGTTAAAAAATCATTAAAACAAATTAAATAATTTGGCTCAACAGTTTAAAAATCCAATTATAATTATAAAAATTTAAAAACCCAAAATAAAGGAGCTGAAGCCAGCCTAGCTTGTTCAAATAAAAATGTTTTCAAGGCGCGGCGAAAAGTACCCAGGTCATATAAGCTCCTTATCTCAGGAGGGAGCTCGTTCCAGTTTGACCGACGGCACCCTAAGGAGACCCTCTCTATGGGAGCGGACTGGTCGGTGAGAGGCTGTTTATGGCAGAAGGCGGTCCCGAAGATACCCTGGTCCTAAGCCATGGAGCGTTTTGAAGATGGTAACCAAAACCTTGAACCGCACCCGAAAGACCACTGGAAGCCAGTGCAGCTTGCGCAGGAGGGGAGTCACATTGGAGCGCCACGTCGCTCCCATCACCACCTGCACGGCCGCATTCTGGACCAGTTGGAGCCTCCGGGTGTTCCTCAAGGGGAGCCCCATGTAGAGAGCATTACAGTAGTCCAAGCATGAGGTGACAAGGGCATGAGTGACTGGGCGTAACGCATCCCGATCTAGAAAGGGACGCAACTGGTGAATCAGGCGAACCTGATAAAAACTCATCCCGGCCACGGCCGTCATATGCCCTTCTAAAGACAGCCGTGAGTCCAGGAGGACGCCCAAGTTGTGAACACCATCTGTGGGGGCTAATGACTCGCCCCCAATAGTCAGAGATGGCACCAACAGACTATATCGGGATATCGGAAACCACAGCCACTCGGTCTTGGAAGGGTTCCATCTATCCCTGGTGTTTTGGGTTTTTTTTCTGTTTTTTAATTGCCTCTCTTAACTCTGTTAATGTAATTTCCCCATTCAACATTTCCCTATCTTCATCTGTTGTACTTGGCACGTTCCTACCCTGTAGGTAATTCATAATATTTTCTTCTTTAATGTTTTCTTGACTATACAGTATTTGAAAATAATTTTGAATAATATTCCACTCCCCCCCAATTCTATGGAGCAAATTTCCTTGCTAGTCTCGTAAATATTGTACCAATTTTTTAGCTTTTTCTTTTTTCAATTTGTGGGCGAGCCATTTCCCTGGTTTATTTGCCGATTCAAAATAGTTTTGTTTTGCCAGTTTTATATTCCTTATCATTTCTTCCTGTTCTAGTATATTAATTTTGTGTTTCATTAACTCCATTTCCTTTCTGATTTCCTTGTTTTGGGCATCTTTCTGAAGTGATAATTCTAATTTTTTCAGCTTCTCCAATGTTGACATTCCTTGTTCCTTCTTCTCTTTGTTTCTCCTCTCCATATACACAACAGTTATCCCCCTTATTCATCACCTTCAAGTTTCATTGGAAAGATTAAAAAGGGTTAAAAACTAATTCAGTATCATTTTGAAGACAGTTTTTATCCACTTATTATCCAGGCCTCAGGTTTCTAATATCATCACACAATTGTATGTCAGTCCTTTACTGAAATCCAGTTCTATCACCAGAGTTCCCATAATCTATTTGGGAAGTATAATGATGTGTGAGAATGACTTTTGGGATGAGGGGAAGAGAGGCTGCCTAGGGAAGGATCAGAGAAGAGGGGAGAATCCTGCAGCTGCAAAATGGGAGAGAAAGAAACTCAGAAAAGATCCTAGCTAACTTTCCAGGCTGAGAAAAGAATTGGTGGGAGATTTGTTCTTTGAGATTTGCAAAATTTTGTTAATGTCACATTACAATCAAGTAGAATTAGCACATCTGGAGATGTTTTCCATCAGGATGACCAGGGAGAAGATTAGCCTGACAACTTTCTTCTTGATCAACCCATGCTTTCTGGGAATGAACCTCTTGTTTTCAAAGAGTTAATGAATCATCTTTTGTTTCTGTTCATTTTATTTTCATCTGCTCTAGAATATTCCGTATATTTGATCAATTGTATCAATTATATACTTTTTCTATATTTTCAGTAAATGATTGAAAAAATTTTCTCAAACTTTCTTGTTCACTTATGAAGATGATGGCAGTATTTGTATCGTAATTAAACATATTTGGAGATGAGACAATTGTAGAAGAAAGATTCAATGTGGGATAAGAAACAAAGTTCTCTGTTTTTCAAGTTCCTGGATGTTCCCATTGTAGTTTCATTCCTTTCTGGAGAAGAATGAATTTTGGAATATTTCTGAGATGAAACTGTACTTGGACCAAAGTGGAGAGATAACAGCAGATCTGGCCATTGAAAGCATCTTGATTCTCCCCAAGGAGGTCAAGAGAGAAGTTCTGGCATATTTTCAAAGACAGAGACTTTCTATCAACCAAAATGCTCTTTCACAGCTAAAGTTGCTCAATAAGGTGAGAGAAATGTTGGTGTCTTTTCTCTGTTCTTCAAAGGTCCCATTTCAAGTGAGCAAAGCCTAGAGTCTCCAGGGTGGTGTCATCTCATGGAAGCTCTTCAACAGATGGGACATAAGTGGAGTGGCTTTGTCATGTTTTCTGGAAACCTTTCAAGATCTTACTGGTCAGAGGTTTCTTTCTTCATCACAGTTTAATTTCATATTAAAAAACCTAATTGAATAAAATTTCCTAAATCTTTTACAGTAAACTTTATTATTAGTTTTAATAAGAATATATCATCATATTTAAATCTTTTTTCAATTCCATCCCTTTAGACTACATTAGATAGAAATCTACTTTATTGTAATATTAAATTCTGAAAGTAAAAGGGAGGAACTAAAGGAAGAACATGCCAGTTGTTTTGCCTCCTGCATCTGTTTAGAAGTAGTCAGAGATTTCATATTTACCTTAGTGAAGACCAGAGGCTACTTGTCTCCATCCATTTCTCCCTCCATTTTCCATGGACGGACAGTCCTAACACCTTTTCTTTGCCATTCCTTTTCTTCTGCTCAGTCCCTGCCTCAGTCCAAATGTGTGGAAAGTTGTCATCCGGGATTTGTCAAGAGGGCTCGAGAAGGAGAGCCAGTTTGCTGCTACGACTGCCTTCCTTGTCCGGAGGGGACCTTCTCCACTCAGGAAGGTGGGTCACACAGAGGAAAATGGGAGGCTTTGTGGAACTGGATCCATCCAGAACCTTTTCATGAAAGTGCAAGTTAAAAGACAGATCGAAGCTCACAAGGTTTTTTTTATTTTTAACCTGCACAATTTCTTATCTAAACAGAAGTAAATCAAAAAGACTTGGAAGGAGGGGCTGGGAAGAGATAGGAGGATGGGGTGGCAGACTGGGCAAGCTTTACTAACAGCTGAAGAAATATCTCTTCTGCTTTTTAGTTTGGATATGTGCTGCTAAGTTTGCCTTTCTAGGAACATCTGAGAACTTTGAAACTAGATGAATTGTTTCAGGTCCACCTTCTGAAAGACCTTGCAATTCATTGTTTATTGGCCTCCCTTGAGGATCACTGTGAAGGTGTCACTGGGCCATAATCTGGTGCTGTGGATAGTTATGGGGGGGAACTCATTACACAAATTGTCTGCCATATAGATCAATCAATCAATCATAATAGAGTTTGGGCACTTGGTCCGGAAAAGAGGAGCCATCACTGCCCTATACCATTTCAGACAAATGACTGTCCAGTCTCTTCTTAAGTTTGAGTTTTATTGCATTTATATACCGCCCTTCTCCCCGAGGAGACTCAGGGCGGTTTACAGCCATATTAAAACAATCACGTATAAAAATTAAAACTAATAAAATAATTAAACTATTTGGCCGTAACATTTAAAACCCCTAAAAACCCCTATTAAAATTAACACAAATTTAAGTCAGACCGGCTTGATGAAATAGTAGGGTCTTCAGGACTCGTCGGAAGGCACGGAGGTCAGGAATCTTTCTTATATCTGGGGATAGTTCATTCCATAGGGCTGGGGCTCCCACAGAGAATGCTCTCCCCCTGGGGGCCGCCCATCGGCATTGTCTGACAGACGGTACTCTGAGGAGGCCCTCTCTGTGAGAGCGTATCGGGCGGTGGGAGGTATTCATTGGCAGAAGACGGTCCTGTAAATATCCCGGTCCTAAGCCATGGAGCGCTTTGAAGATGGTAACTAACACCTTGAAACGCACCCGGAACACCACCGGAAGCCAGTGCAGCTCACGCAAGAGGGGAGTTACCCGGGAGCGACGAGTCGCTCCCATAACCACTCGCGCGGCCGCATTCTGGACCAGCTGAAGTCTCTGGGTGCTCCTCAAGGGGAGCCCCATGTAGAGAGCATTACAGTAGTCCAAACAGGAAGTGACAAGAGCGTGAGTGACTGTGCGTAGGGCGTCCCGATCCAGAAAGGGACGCAACTGGGCAATCAGGCAGACCTGATAAAAAGCTCCCCTGGCCACGGCTGTCATATGATCGTCTAAAGACAGCCGTACATCCAGGAGGACGCCCAAGTTGCGAGCCCTCTCTGAGGGGGGCATGATCTCATCCCCAATAGCCAGTGATGGCACCAACTGGCTATATCGGGGCGCCGGCAGCCACAGCCACTCTGTCTTGGAGGGATTGAGTCCGAGTCTGTTCCTCCCCATCCAGAACTGTATGGCTTCCAGGCAGCGGGACATCACGGCAAGGGCATCATTGGGGTGATCCGTGGTAGAAATGTACAACTGCGTGTCATCAGCATACAGTTGACACTTCACCCCAAAACCACGGATGATCTCACCCAGCGGCTTCACATAAATGTTGAACAGGAGGGGCGAGAGGACAGACCCCTGTGGCACCCCACAAGTGAGGTGTCTTGAGGTCGACCTCTGCCCCCCTGCCAACACAGACTGCGTACGGTCAGCGAGAAAGGAGGAGAACCACCGCATAACGGTGCCTCCCACTCCCAAACCCCCTAACCGAGGCAGCATGATACCATGATCGATGGTATCAAAACCCGCTGAGAGATCAAGAAGGACCAGGATCGAGGAAGATCCTCTGTCCCGAGCCCTCCAGAGATCATCAACCAACGTGATCAATGCCGTTTCCGTGCTGTAACCCACCCTGAAACCCGACTGGCACGGATCCAGATAGACAGCTTCATCCAGGTAACAAGGGAGCTGTTGCGCCACCACACTCTAAACAACCTTCGCCGTGAAGCGAAGGTTGGAGACCGGACGATAGTTACCTAATATAGCCGTGTCCAGGGAAGGCTTCTTGAGGAGGGGCCTCACCACCGCCTCTTTCAAGGCGGCCGGGAAGACACCCTCACTCAGAGAAGCATTAATAATGCCCTGGAGCCAGCCTCGTGTAACCTCCCGGGAGGCCAGTACCAGCCAAGAGGGACACGGGTCCAATAAACATGTGGTAGCGTTCAGCCTCCCTAGAATCCTGTCCATGTCCTCGGGAGTCACCTCCAATGTTGAAGCACACACAACTTCTGGAGGCCAGCTGTTCCACTGGCTAATTCCTCTCACTGATAGGAAGTTTCTCCTTAATTCCAGATTGCTTCCAGATGTTACAAGATACTATAGGTATCCTCCAAGTCCAGGATATTAATTGCCATGGGGCAGGACTCAGGATGTTTGCCTAAAAAGATTATATGATTCAATATTAATCTCTAATAATATAGGTTCCTATGAAGATTCTACACATTACACAGGAAATAATTAACATCCTAGGACTTCCCTCAACTTCGTATAACTAGCTACATTTTTTAAGAAAAAAATATCCTTTTTATGCTCTTTTTAATGAAATAGTTAAGAAATACTTCTTGGAAAATGTCTGTGGTATCAGCCATTATACAAAGAAGGTTTTTCTTGCAAGAGAAAAGGACAGGAAATTAAAGATATTGCTTTTTTGCTTTCTCAGATACAGAAAAGTGCACCAAATGTCCAGATGATAAATACCCAAATGAGGACAGAGTCCAATGTATCCCCAAAGTCATAACCTTCCTGTCTCATGAAGAATATCTGGGCATCATCCTGGTCTCTTTTGCCCTACTCTTGTTCTTAATCACAGGCCTTCTTCTAATCATCTTTATTAAATACCGAGAAACTCCCCTTGTCAAAGCAAACAACAGGGACCTCTCCTACATCCTCCTGGTCTCCCTCCTGCTTTGCTTCTTGTCTTCTTACCTCTTCATTGGTCAACCAAGGAAAGCCACCTGCCTTCTCCGACAGACAGTCTTCAGCATCATCTTCTCAGTTGCCATTTCTTCTCTCTTGGCCAAAACTATCATGGTGGTGCTGGCTTTCCTGGCCACAAAACCAGGAAACCGAGTGAAGAGATGGTTGAGGAAGAGCTTGGCCAACTCCATCATCCTTTCTTCTGCTGCTGTCCAAATTGTCATCTGCTCCATCTGGCTGGGAGTTTCTCCCCCCTTCCCTGACTCTGACCTCCATTCCCAGCCTGGAGAGATCATCCTGCAATGCAACGAAGGGGCCGTTGTCATGTTCTACGTCACCCTCAGCTACATGGGCTTCCTGGCTGCCATCTGCTTCACGGTGGCTTTCCTGGCCAGGAACCTGCCTGGGGCCTTCAACGAAGCCAAGCTGATCACCTTCAGCATGCTGGTCTTCTGCAGTGTCTGGGTGTCTTTTGTGCCCACCTACCTGAGCACCAAAGGGAAATCCATGGTGGCTGTGCAGGTCTTCTCCATCCTGGCCTCCAGTGCTGGGCTGCTGGGCTGCATCTTCATCCCCAAGTGCTACATTATCCTTCTGAGGCCAGACCTCAACACAAAGGAGCAGCTGACAGCCAGAAGCAATGTAAAAACATGAGATATAACACCATTGTGTTATTGGAAGAATTGTTAAAAGTTTGTGGGGTTTTTTTTGAAAGGAGATATTCTTTCCATTTAGATCGAATGCAGGAGTCAAAGAAAATCATATCTATATGTTTCAAATTTGGAAATTATTGAATTCTTCACAAAGGAGCAGCTTACAGCCAGAAGAAATGTGTAAATGTGAGACTGAGGAATTTCAACTTTTACATTTTCCACAGTCCAAACATAAATAATGATCCAAGATGTTCTGCATGCATGAGTGGGCCAACTATTTTTTTGAAATAAATAAAGGGTGTGTGGAAGTTTGTGAGGAGACAAATTTCTTGGAGAAATGGGAGCATGTTGGCAAGACAGAAATACAGAAGGAATATATGGAGCAACGTTGATGCCCTCATTTCTCAGTACATTTCAGCCAATCTGCTGTGGCAACGCAACTGAGACGTTTCTTTTTGTTTACACAATAACTCTTTCTTGAGGGTAGCAACAATACAAGGCTGGGGAGATAACTTGAGTCTCGCTAATTCTGAATATTCATGCTTACATCATCTATTAAATGAAATATGCATATGTATGATTATCATTTTCTCCTCCTTTCCTGGAATGTATAAATATGAGTGCATCCTTTTGTCTGTAAAAATTTCCTCTCACTATTTTATGGGGGGAAATTCCTCCAATGGACGCTAAATAAATAATAACTGCAAAGAGCCTGGATTATTGGAGTTTTTGGCTCCTGTGTTTCTTTCCGCAGAAACTAGCGTCAGGAGTGGGATTCACAATCTTCCATCTGCCCCCAGGGACAACAGATGGGGCAGCCCTATAGGCAGTGGTGGGATTCTGCTGGTTCTAGGTGGTTCAGCTGAACCATTTGTTAAATTGTTGGCTTGCCCCGCCCCTTGCCCCACCCCTCCGCACCACTATTTATTTGCCTCGCTGGCTGTGTTGCAAAGCTTCCCTTAGTGACACACTGAGTTCGGGAGAACCCTCAGTGGATATTTATCACATTTTTCCAAACCATTAGTGACCTTTGGCTGGCCATGCCCCTGAACCGGTTCCCCCTCGCTCACCCGCCCGCCTGATGCTCGCCCGCCCCGCCCAGCCACTGCTTGCAGACTCTGCCCCCATCCTTCTGCTCACCGCTGCTGGCAAAGGGGAGGCCGAGGGCCCGGGTGGCCGGGGGAGGGAGAGCTGGTGGAGGGGTGATACCAGCAACAGGTGGCAGACCGATGCGCAGGGGAGGGAGGGGAGCGAGCAGGAGATCCTAGCTGCAGTTTATTCATGAGCAACATTGACTGGGAGAGGCAGGGAGAAAGGCCAATGGCGCTCACGAGTAAACTGAGGCTCCTAAGGGGGGGGGGGTTGAGCCTCCCCGGCACAACATCTTCACATCTGGCAGCCACTTCCTGCGCCTCCCGTCCCGAGCTCTTCCCACTGCTGCTCAGCCTCCTCGATGCACGGAGGCGACGGGTTCTTTCTCTGCCTGCGAGCTGCTGGCTGCCTCTAATCTGCAGTTTGCTCCTGAGCAACTTTAGTCCGGAGCATGGTGCTGATGAGTAAACTGCAGATGACAGGAAGCCGGCAGATCTCTGGCTTCCTCGCTCTGCTGCTCGCCTGGCAGAGGGTAGACTGGCAGCTCCCGGTCGTCTCTCAGCCGTTGAGTGCAGGGAAAAACCTTGCAAAGGAAAGGAAAACTCCTCCTGAGTGGGAGAAGTCAATTGCCTCGCACTCCCTGCACTCAATGGCTGAGAGAGGACCCAGAGCTGCCACTCTCCAGTAAAACGCGCCTCTCGCAGTGGGGTGCAATTTGGGGTGGCAGGTGGGGCAGGGGATGGGGGGGCTCTGCTTTGCTCCCCTCTCCCTGCCAGTCAGTGGCATTGTAGGCAGCCGCTGCGCTGGGACTGATCGGGGCAGCAGCAGCCCTCTCCTGTCTCTCTCCAGCTGGGCGGGGGGGAAAGGAGGGGAACTTCACACACAAAAGAGAATTCCTTCTTTTGGCACCAGAGCCAAAGCCAAAATAAAGTGGTGGGGAGAAAAAGAGGGAGGGGAGGAACAGGGGAGGGGCCATTTTTTCATTGTTTTTACTCCGTAGCAACATCCTTCCCAGCTTCTGCTTTCTCCGCTCAGCTGCAGAGCTTCCTTTTTTTCTTTAAGCTCCATTCCCTTCTTCCCGGGAGAGAGAAGAGGGGGGCAGGGAGAGAAGCAGAAGGCAGCGGGGGAGGGTGGGGGGTGGGAGCGGGGGTCTTCTGAGTCCCGGCTGGATGCTGCTTCCTTGGGTCCCCTCAACGTTTCAGTCCCAGAAAGCGGCTGAAAAATGCCTCCTGTTTCCATTTTCTGTCCTTGCCTCCTTCCTCTTTTTATTTGGTTTTCCCTCCCCCCCTGAAAGGAGCTTCCAGCCAAAGAAGTGGGGGGGGGGGGGAGTCTTAATGTCTGGTTAAAATGGGGAGTTCTTCCATTTAAAGAAGAAAAGCAGAGCTCAGAGTGTTGAGATGATTTTTTGCTCCTATATTCTGTGGTTTAGGTATAAATTTTGTTAATGTAGAAATTTTACTTTCAACCTATTAAACAAGGGAGCTAGCTGTCTGCCTGCAATCATGTGTATCTATTAGGAGTAATTCCCCCTGAAAGAGAGGAGCCTTACGGCCAAGGAAACATGCATAGGCTTTACAATGAGAGATAGGTATCGATTAGTATGAGGTGTATTAGAGAGAGAAATGAGAACTTCTGTAACAACAGATACTTTGTGCCAAGACCAGGTGTGTGTGTGAGAGTGAGTGAGTGTGAGTGAGTGAGTGAGAGAGAGAGACAGAAAGAGACAGACAGACAGAAAGAGAGAAGGAGAGAGAGATAGAAGAGAAAGAAAGAGGAAGGAAGGGAGGGAGAGAGAAAAAAACCTGCTATTTTTTTTAATTGTATTTATTTATCATGTATTGATATTTTACACTGTCCCTACTCCTAGACTGATTTTACTGCCTTCCTTTTGCCCAGGGCTACCACATATTTTTCAGGGATTTACATGCATTCAATGACCCTAGTCCAGAGCCTAAATATGTGTGTGTTTATTTGTACATCAGGTTGCATAAGTCCATCTTATTATGCTATTCCTGGTATGTGATGTTTTGTATACATACAGAGAGAGAAGCACTCTTGGGATCTTTGACTTTTAGGCTGGCTGTCAAACATCAACCATCATACTAATGACTCTTTTGAACAATAGGCAGGTTGTATTACACGAATGGCTATTTTATATGTGAAATTATGACTGAAATATTTCTGCACCTCTATTGGTTCACACTGTCAGGAAGTTTCTTTACACTAATTATACAACAAACAAGAAATGCTTATTTTCTGAAATCATGTACCTTCCAGTTTTTTCCCCTTCTGGGCTCAATGTGGGCTTCAAATGAACACAGGACCACAACCAAGTAAACGTGTATAGTAACAGTACTAACAATCATTAGGTGGAGTAGCCATTTTAGATTATTTATGTTGGGTATTAGGGAAGTACCCAACAGGCTGCATGGACAATGCACAGCTGACTCGGCAGCTCTGAAATCAATCTCCTGAATTTAAAATGTTAGACAGGCACTAGTCTAAAGAAAGATTCCACGATCAGTCCAGTGTGATATTGCAATCTCACATGTGTCAGTTCTACAACAACAGAACTATTCACAACCGATATTTATTCCAAGCAAGTCCCATTGACTCTATGGGAAGGTGCCTCTTCCCAGGGAATGAAGAAAGGACGGGGTGCTTAGGCTGAGTGTTTAAGGTTGCAGACCCCTGACCTCCCCATCCCATTGCTTCACCTTGCAGCCAGCCCTGTAGGCCTGAGCCCCCCTCCCACCTGGGCAGCAGCGGCCTCTCTACCCCAGTTGTATCACCTTGCCCTGCAGCCGGCCTGAACGCCCGCCTCGGACTCCCTCGGACTGCATTTTTATTTAATTAGTTTAATTAAGAATGCTGCAATGGGCATCAATGATGACAGGTCAAAAGTGCAAGGACCGGTCAGAAATCACTTTTTTCAGCCCTCTGGGTAGTCCCTAGGTGCATAAGGACTACTCAGAGGGCTGAAAAAGGTATTTTGACTGGTCCTCGCACTTTTGACCAGTCCTTGCACTTACGACTGTCCTCACATTGTACCTTTTGTGCCCTATCTTCTCACCATGGTCAAAAGAACCAGTTGTGAAATGAAAGACATGGTTGTTAAGAATGCTGCAATGGGCAGAAATGTGAGATGGTCATAAAAGTGAGGACCAGTCAAAAGTGTGAGGAATGACTTTTTTCAGCCCTACCTGGTCACATGACCAGCTAGCCATGCCCACCGGTCACATGACCAGCTACCCATGCCCCCAACTAACCCACGCCCACAGAACCGGTTGTTAAAAAAATTGAATCCCACCACTGCTTACTACTAAATCCCCCCTTCTCATTCTTCCAGTCAGAGCAAAGCAGAGCCCCCCCATCCCCTGCCCCACCTGCCACCCCAAATTGCACCCCACTGCGAGAGGCGCGTTTTACTGGAGAGTGGCAGCTCTGGGTCCTCTCTCAGCCACTGAGGGCAGGGAGTGCCAGGCAATTGACTTCTCCCACTCAGGAGGAGTTTTCCTTTCCTTTGCAAGGTTTTTCCCTGCACTCAACGGCTGAGAGACGACCGGGAGCTGCCAGTCTACGTTCTGCCAGGCGAGCAGCAGAGCGAGGAAGCCAGAGATCTGCCCACTTCCTGTCATCTGCAGTTTACTCGTCAGCACCATGCTCCGGACTAAAGTTGCTCAGGAGTAAACCTGCTCTCTAGTCTCTCTGAATAGAGGCAGCCAGCAGCTCGCAGGCAGAGAAAGAACCCGTCACCTCCGTGCATCGATGAGGCTGAGCAGCAGCGGGAAGAGCTCGGGACGGGAGGCGCAGGAAACGGCTGCCAGCGATGCCCTCAGGTGGAGATGTTGTGGGCGGGGAGGCTCGACCCCCCCTTAGGAGCCTCAGTTTACTCGTGAGCGCCATTGGCCTTTCTCCCTGCCTCTCCCAGTCAAGGTTGCTCATGAAGAAACTGCAGCTAGGATCTCCCACGTGCTCCCCTCCCTCCCCCGCGTGCATTGGTCCACCACCTGCTGCTGGGATCCCCCTTCCACCAGGTCTCCCTCCCTGGGCACCCTGGCCCTCAGCCTCCCCTTTGCCAGCAGCAGTGAGCAGAAGGATGGGGCGGAGTCTGCAAGCAGTGGCTGGGCGGGGCGGGTGAGCATCAGGTGGGCGGGGTGAGTGAGTGGGAACCGGATCGGGGGCGTGGCCAGCCAAGGTCACTAATGGTTCGGAGAAATGTGCCAAATTTCCACTGATGGTTCTCTGAACTCGGTGTGTCACTAAGGGAAGCTTTGCAACACAACGAGCGAGGCCAATAAATAGTGGTGCGGAGGGGGGGGCAAGGGGCAGGGCGAGCCAGTAATTTAACAAATGGTTCGGCTGAACCACCTAGAACCGGCAGAATCCCACCACTGCCTATAGGGCTGCCCCATCTGTTGTCCCTGGTGGCAGATCGAAGATTGTGAATCCCACTCTGACACCAGTTTCTGCAGAAAGAAACACAGGACCCAAAAACTCGAATAATCCAGGTTCACTGCACTTATTATTTATTTAGCGTCTATTGGAGGAATTTCCCCCCATAAAATAGTGGAAAGAAATCTTACAGACAAAAGGATGCACTCATATTTATACATTCCAGGAAAGGAGGAGAAAAAGATAATCATACATATGCATATTTCATTTAATAGATGATGTCAGCATGAATATTCAGAATTAGGGAGACTCAAGTTACCTTCCCAGCCTTGTATTGTTGCTACCCTCAAGAAAGTGTTATTGTGTAAACAAAAACATCTCAGTTGCGTTGCCACAGCAGTTTGAATGAAATGTACTGAGAAATGAGGGCATCAATGTTGCTCCATATATTCCTTCTATATTTCTGTCTTGCTAACATGCTCCCATTTTTCCAAGAAATTTGTCTCACAATCTTCCACACACCCTTTATTTATTTCAAGAAAAATAGTTGGCCCACTCATGCATTCAAAACATCTTTGATCATTATTTATGTTTGGACTGTGGAAAATGTTAACAGTTGAAATTCCTCAGTCTCACATTTCCACATTTCTTCTGGCTCCTCCTTAGTGGAGAATAAAAAAAATTCCAAATTTGAAACATATAGATATGATTTTCTTTGACTCCTGCATACTATCTAAATGGAAAGAATATCTCCTTTCAAATAAAAGAAACTTTAATAATTATTTCAATATCATAATGGTGTTATATCTCATGTTTTTACATTTGTTCTGGTTGTCAGCTGCTCCTTTGTGTTGAGGTCTGGCCTCAGAAGGATAATGTAGCACTTGGGGATGAAGATGCAGCCCAGCAGACCACCACTGGAGGCCAGGATGGAGAAGACCTGCACAGCCACCATGGATTTCCCTTTGGTGCTCAGGTAGGTGGGCACAAAAGTCACCCAGACACTGCAGAAGACCAGCATGCTGAAGGTGATCAGCTTGGCTTCGTTGAAGGCCCCAGGCAGGTTCCTGGCCAGGAAAGCCACCGTGAAGCAGATGGCAGCCAGGAAGCCCATGTAGCTGAGGGTGACATAGAACATGACAACGGCCCCTTCATTGCATTGCAGGATGATCTCTCCAGGCTGGGAGTGGAGGTCAGAGTCAGGAAAGGGGGGAGAAACTCCCAGCCAGCTGGAGCAGATGATAATTTGGACAGCAGAAGAAGAAAGGATGATGGAGTTGGCCAAGCTCTTCCCCAACCATCTCTTCACTCGGTTTCCTGGTTTTGTGGCCAGGAAAGCCAGCACCACCGTGATGGTTTTGGCCAAGAGAGAAGAAACGGCAACTGAGAAGATGATGCTGAAAACCATTTGTCGGAGAAGGCAGGTGGCTTTCCTTGGTTGACCAATGAAGAGAAGAGGAGATAAGAAGCAAAGCAGGAGGGAGACCAGGAGGATGTAGGAGAGGTCCCGGTTGTTGGCTTTGACAAGGGGCGTTTCTCGGTATTTAAGGAAGATGATTAAAACAAGGCCTGTGGTTAGGAAGAAGAGAAGGGCAAAAGAGACCAGGATGATGCCCAGATATTCTTCATAAGACAGAAAGGTTATGACTTTGGGGATACATTGGACTCTGTCCACATTTGGGTATTTATCATCTGGACATTTGGTGCATTTTTCCGCATCTGAGAAAGCAAAAAAGTAATATATCTTTAATATTCTGTCCTTTTCTCTTGCAAGAAAAACCTTCTTTGGATAATGGCTGATACCACAGACATTTTCCAAGAAGTATTTCTTAACTATTTCATTAAAAAGAGCATAAGAGTGATTTTTCTTTTTCATAAAAATGTAGCTAGTTATACGAACTTGAGGGAAGTCCTAGGATGTTAATTATTTCCTATGTAATGTGTAGAATCTTCAGAGGAATCTATATTATTAGAGGTTAACATTGAAACATATAATCTTTTTAGGCAAACATCTTGAGTCCTGCCCCATGGCAGTTAATATCCTGGACTTGGAGGATACCTACAGTATCTTGTAACATCTGGAAGCAACCTGGAATTAAGGAGAAACTTCCTATCAGTGAGAGGAATTAGCCAGTGGAACAGCTGGCCTCCAGAAGTTGTGGGTGCTTCAACATTGGAGGTTTTTAAGAAGAGACTGGACCGTCACTTGTCTGAAATGGTATAGGGTCTTCGGCTTGAACAGAGGGCTGGACTAGAAGACCTCCAAAGTTCCTTCTACTCTATTCTGATTGATTGATTGATCTATATGACTGGCAGACAATTTGTGTAATGAGTTCCCCCCATAAGTATCCACAGCACCAGATTATGGCCCAGTGACACCTTCTCAGTGATCCTCAAGGGAGGCCAATAAATGATGAATTACAAGATCTTTCAGAAGTTGGACCAGAAACAATTCATCTAGTCTCAAAGATCTCAGATGTTCCTAGAAAGGTAAACTTAGCAGCACATATCCAAACTAAAAAGCAGAAGAGATATTTCCTCTGCTGTTAGAAAAGCTTTCCCAGTCTGCCACCCACTCCTCCCATCTCTTTCCCAGCCCCTCCTTCCAAGTCTTTTTGATTTATTTCCGTTTAGATAAGAAATTGTGCAGGTTAAAAATAAAAAAAAATACAGTTGAACATTGATCTGTCTTTTAACTTGCATTTTCATGAAAAGGTTCTGGATGGATCCAGTTCCACAAAGCCTCCCATTTTCCTCCGTGTGACCCACCTTCCTGAGTGGAGAAGGTCCCCTCCGGACAAGGAACGCAGTTGTAGCAGCAAACTGGCTCTCCTTCTCGAGCCCTCTTGACAAATCCAGGATGACAACTTTCCACACATTTGGACTGAGGCAGGGACTGAGCAGAAGAAAAGGAAGGCCAAAGAAAAGGTGTTAGGACTCTCCGTCCATGGAAAATGGAGGGAGAAATGAATGGAGACAAGTAGCCTCTGGTCTTCACTAAAGTAAATACGAAACCTCTGACATCTTCTAAACAGATGCAGGAGATAAAACAACTGGCAGGTTCTTCCTTTAGTTCTTCCCTTTTGCTTTCAGAATTTAACACTGCAATAAAGGACTATTTTATTTAATGTAGTCTAGAGGGATGGAATTGAAAAAGATTTAAATATGATGATATATTCTTATTAAAACTGATAATAAAGTTTACTGTAAAAGATTTAGGAAACTTTTATTCCATAAGGTTTTTTAATATGAAAGTAAACTGTGATGAAGAAAGAAACCTCTGACCAGTAAGATCTCGAAAGGTTTCCAGAAAACATGGCAAAGCCACTCCACTTAGGTCCCATCTGTTGAAGAACTTCCATTAGATGACACCACCTGGCATGGGAGACCAACCACCCTGGAGACTCCAGGCTTTGCCCACTTGAAATGGGATCTTTGGAAAACAGAGAAAAGACACCAACATTTCTCTCACCTTATTGAGCGACTTTAGCCGCGAAAGAGCATCTTGGTTGATACAAAGTCTCTGTCTTTGAAAATATGCCAGAACTTCTCTCTTGACCTTGTTGGGGAGAATAAGGATGCTTTCAATGGCCAGATCTGCTGTTATCTCTCCATTGTGGTCCAAGTACAGTTTAAAGTGGGAAATATTCCAAAATTCATTCTTCTCCAGAAAGGGATGAAACTAGAATGGGAACGTCCAGGAACTTGAAAAACAGAGAACTTTGTTTCTTATCCCACATCGAATCTTTCTTCTACAATTTGTCTCATCTCCAAATATGCTTAATTAGGATACAAATACTGCCGTCACCTTCATAAGTGAACAAGAAAGTTTGAGAAAAATTTGACAATCATTTACTGACAAACTATAGAAAAAGTATATAATTGATACAATTGGTCAAATATAGGGAACATTCTAGAGCAGATGAAAATAAAATGAACAGAGAAAAAAAAGATGATTCATAAACTCTTTTGATTCACAACCTCTTTGAAAACAAGAGGTTGATTCCCAGAAAGCATGGGTTGATCAAAAAGAAAGTTGTCAGGCTAATCTTCTCCCTGGTCATCCTGATGGAAAACACCTCCAGATGTGCTAATTCTACTTGATTGTAATGCGACATTAATAACATTTTGCAAATCTGAAAGAACAAATCTCCCACCAACTCTTTTCTCAGCCTGAAAACCTACAGAAGAGGAACTTGCAAAGTATAACAGATGAAGATAGGGAAATGTTGAATGGGGAAATTACATTAAAAGAGTTAAGAGAAGTAATTAAAAAACAGAAAAATAACAAATCACCAGGGACAGAAGGAATTCCGGTGGAAGTATATAAAAAATTTCAGGAAGTTTTGGAAGAAATTATGCTGGATATATGTAACAAGGTATTAGAGAAAGCCAAAATGCCAAATTCATGGATGGAGGCATATATAGCATTAATTCCAAAGGAAAGTACAGACAATCAATTCATTCAAAACTATAGTCCAATCTCACTGTTAAATGCCGACTATAAATCCTGGCAACAATAGCAGAAAGACTAAAAAAGATATTAAATAAAAAATAATTGGGATCAAAATGGGTTTTTACTCAAATGACAAATTAAAAACAATACAAGGATTATCCTGAATATTCTAGGATACTTTGAGGCTCATCCAGAAAAACAATTGGCAGTAAAAATGATAGATGCACAAAAGGCATTATAGAACTTGAATTGGTGGTTTTTAATTAATCAATTCATCGGGATGAAATTTGGGGAAAAATTTATAGAAATGATGAAGACAATTTATTCTAAGCAAACAGAAAAATGATGGTCAGTGGAGATCTTACAGAAAAACTCGAGGTAAACAAAGGGCTTAGACAAGGCTGTCCATTGTCCCCCCTCTTATTCATCCTTTCATTGGAAATATTATTGGCACAGGTAAGGGGAAATAAGGAAATAAAAGGATTAAGAATTAAAGGAGAAGAATACAAAACAGGGGCCTTTGCAGATGACATGGCATTTATATTAGAGGACCCTTTGGAAACAGGAGAAAAACTCCTACTAGAAATAGAGAAATTGGGAATAGTAGCAGGGCTGAAAATAAATAAAAACAAAACAAAGATAATTACCAAGAATATCTATATATATTATTACAGATGCCGGTATCGGAAAGCTGTAAAAATGTAACAAGGATCTTAAAGATATCAATGTTGAATAAAATTTAATAAAATAAAATAAAAATGCCATGGTATCTACTCTTTGGAGCCATTATTCCCTGAGTAATTGAATTGGCCAGATCTGTTGAGTTGGTTCCCCTCCTTCACCTCTGGATTCTTCCTCCAAAGGATCTCAGATTAATGGATCCATATCGGGACCCCCATACCTGCCACGGCTGCAGCCTTTGAGTCCCCAAAATCTTTTCTCCCTCCTTCCTTCCCCTCCTCCATCTGGAGGAATAAGCGGCATTCAAGGCCTGGGCCAGAGTCTTCATGATACTGTAATAGTGGTAGTCATTTGGCGTCCTTATTCTGTCCCATTTCCATTGGGTCTCCTGTGGGGCTTTCTGGGTACATCTTCTGCGGCCTTTGAGAGAAAAGACTTTCTTTGAAAGAGAACAGCGGAAATAATGATCTTGAAAATTTCCTTCCACAAAGAAATGGGGTTCAAAGGCAGAATCCTTTGGCCTTTCTTTTAACCGATAACCAAAGTTCCAAATACTATGGATGTATTTGAGAAGTCTACGATTGTTCATTGGATACCCTGCAAAATTTGTGAGGATCCAGACTTTCCCTTCAATGGGTCCTGGGAGACGCATAAATGTTAAATGGAAAGGAAGAATTCTCTCCCAAAGGGAATCCCTGAGGGCTGTTGTGTATCCAGTTGTTGAGAACAGTTGTGATATAACCACACAAATTCCGCTCCTGACAAGCATAGGAGGAAAAATCCTCAGGAAATTCTCTCCCTTCTCTGTGTCTGAAGCAAAGAGGCCAATCAGGGTCCATCTGAAATGGAGAAGCAGGTGGACAATTTTTGGGTACTGGATCCCTTCTTTGGGGAGAATTTGGTGGAAAAAGGGGAATTGACTTCTATCATTCAGAGTCTTTGAAGCAGTTTCAAGATTGAGCTGGAAAAGCAATGAAGAATGCTGTGTTACATTTGGGATCAGATCAAGTCCAAAATATTAGATTTTAATAAATCCAACCTGGTTCTCATGAATGCATTAGAATGGTTTGTTAATCAGACATGGTTTAAAATATTAAAGACAGAATATTAGCAAGATTGTATCATAATAATGGAAAATAATAAGCAAACTAAAAAACAATAAAAATGTAAATCATATTACTGTATCACCCCTACAATTTACCACAATTAGATTAACACGTGCAAATGCCAACTGGAGTATTCTATTCCAATAAAGGGCCTATTGTAATTTTCGAGGATTGCTGCATCTTTTTTTGCTTCTCTATTCCAGATTCTTTCTGAAGGAAATTTTTTAACTTCTTTCTCCAGTTATACAAGAAACAGGCAGACCTCAAAGCCTAATAAGATTTGTCAGTTGCATAATCCAAGTTTGGTCTTTCATTGAAGTTTTGTCTGTTCCAACAGCCACAATTTTCAGAGTCTCTCAGTTTCCATAGATTAAATTTTATGCCAATGCCAGTATTTTCTGAATTTAGACAAAGCAGAAATTGTGTAAATTCCCAAATCAGCCCTGAGGGCAGCAGCTGGAGTCCTTTTATCCACCCCAAGATCCTCCTCAGAGGCTGAGATTGGGTTGGTTCTGCTGGTGGTTTCTCCCTGAAACAATCCTAGTCTATATAATCCAATGTGCAAGTATGACAATATCACATTATCTGTATAAATCCGTATATTCCAATAGGAATTTAGCAGGCTAAACATGTGTACCTATAGCAGAACTTATAACAAAATAAAAGGGTGGGAAGGGACCTTGGAGGTCTTCTAGTCCAACCCCCTGTTCAAGCAGTAAACCAGGCATAATAGCAGAATCTGTGAGAGGATCCTGGAGTCTTCGTGGACAACCCATTAAATATGAGTCAAGAGTGTGCAGCGGCAGCCAAGAAAGCCAATGCAATCCTAAATCGCATTAACAGAGGGATACAATCCAGATCAAGAGAGGAACTAATACCACCCTATAAAGCCTTAGTAACACCTAGAACCCTGCATCCAATTTTGGTCACCACATTATAAAAAAGATGTTGAGACTCTAGAAAAAGTGCAGAGAAGAGCAACCAAGAGGATTAGGGGACTGGAGCAGGGACGGGTTCTAAATTTTTTTACTATCTGTTCTATGGGCGTGGCTTATTTTGTGGGTGTGGCTAGCTGGTCATGTGACTGGGTGGGTGTCGCTAGCTGGTCATGTGACCGGATGGCCATCGCTATGTGTATAGGGACTACTCAGAGGGCTGAAAAAAGTCATTTCTGACAGGTCCTTACACTTTTGACTGGTCCTCACACTTATGACCATCCTCAAATTTATGCCCGTGCAGCATTCTTAACAACCGTGTCACTCATTTCCCAACTAGTTCTCTTCAGCATGGTGACAAGATAGGGCGCAAAACGTAAAATGTGAGGACAGTCATAAATTCGAGGACTGGTCAAAAGTGCGAGGACCAGTCAAAAATAACTTTTTTAGCCCTCTGAGTAATCCATATGCACAAAAGGATATAGCAATAGAGAGAGACGAAGGAAGGAAAAGAGAGATGGAAGAAGGAAGGAGAGAGAGGGAAGGAAGAGAAGGGAGGAAGGAAGGGAAGGGAAATTAGAGTAGGAGTGAGGGTAAGAGAGGGAGGAAGAGAGGAGGAGAAGGAGAAAGGAAGAGGAAGTAGGGAGGAGAAGAAGAGGGGGAAGAGAAAGTAAGAAGGAAAGAAAAGAGAGAGGTGATAGGTTTGAGGAGAAAGATTGCTGTACAATAAAAAGGATGAAAGGGAAGAAAGCCAACCCCAAACAAATATAAAGATATTAAGATAAAGAATGAATTGTTAAACTTTAAAGAATAAAAGAGAACAAATATGAATAAATAGCAATAATTAGAAACACACATACAAACATACAATGTATTTTCTTTGAACAGAGTATTTGGCTGGTTCACAAATTTAAACAGTATTTAGTCATTTCAATTAAATTTACAATTTCTATATTTCCTTTTTGCCATATTTATTCCTCATCTATTTTTTAAAAAAACCAATATTACCCATCATCCTCATCTCTAATCTTAATCAAATTCAATTTTTCCCTTTTATTCTATATTATACCCATTCCCATTGGCATCTATTTTTATATCCATCCTCACATTGGTTAATTATTATAGTTGTTTAATAGTTGTTTAATACAAATTCCACATTTTAATATAAATCAATTAGTTATATAACTATCTTTTTTGTATATTAATCAATATGAATATGAATATTCCAATTATTTCTATGCAATCCAATTTCTTACAAATCAATTAATTATATTTACCAGTAATAATAAACCAAATAATTTCCCCCATATACTCCTCCAAACCACAACTTAACCATTTCTGCTTTCAACACAATACACAATTAATAGCATCTCAATTATTACAATTCCCTAGTTAAATAGAGCTTTTTTTCTTTTGTGTTTTAAAATCCTGAACTCTCCTCTTTGCCCTAAATTTCCCATTGTTCGCACCTACCTTTTTTGGTGAAGAAAAAGAAAAGAAATCTGCCTCTGCCTAATTTTCCAACGTAACAGCCAACATCCTGCTTTACTTTCAATTTCATTTTCAGCTTGATTTGTATAAGGAGAAAAAAAATCTGCTCCAGCAATTTAGCTCTTTGTAGCAAGCAGCTGAGCCCTGCACAAAACAGCTGAGAGCATCTCAGCTGAGAGTCGGGAGGCTGATCTAATCAATGGGCTAATTAGCCTATGCTAATTACTTTGGAAAATTGGTTGACCTCTTCTTCTTTTTGTCAGCCCCACAAATTTTGGTACAAAAGAGAAATTTATATTATAAATTAAGAAATCAAATTGAAATAGATTTGGAAAAATGGAAAAATTACATTTATCTTTAATGGGGAGAATAGCGTTAATCAAAATGAATGTATTGCCAAGACTGTTGTTTCTTTTTCAAACAATTCCAATAAAGTTGGAGAAAAATACTTTGAAAGTTTGAATAAAATGATGGAAATACATATGGCAAGGGAAAAAAGCGAGAATTAACCTTAAATTGCTTCAAGACTCCAGGTTTAGAGGAGGATTTGGTCTACCAACATGGATTAAAGAATGGATCGTATTGAGAAATACAAAACTATTGACTTTGGATGGACATGACCTACAACTAGGATGGCATGCTTTCTTATGGTATGGAAAAAATTGGATTCATGGATATTTCCAGAGACATTGTGTGAGGAATGGCTTGTTGGTAGTATGGGAAAGAGTGAAAGAAAAACATTATATGGAAGTACCAATGTGGCTTTCAACAATAGAAGCGTTGACACATGCAAATATGATTAACATGGACAAGATTGTAAGATATAAAGACATTTTAGCAGAGAAGGAAGAATTAAAACAGAAACAAGACTTAGAAAAACAAGGGATTGAGACTGACTGGTATACACGGCTGCAGATACAATCAAGATATGATAGAGACTTGAAACAATATGGTTTTAATTTGGGGGAATCAGAGTTGGATCAGATAATGATTGGAAAGGATGAAAAAATGATTAAAAGACTGTATAATTATTTGTTGCAAATTAGATTGGAAGATGATGAGGTAAAAGAGACAATGATAACATGGGCGAAAAATTTTGGATATGCAATAGAATTAGAGAAATGGCAACAACTATGGGAAAGGAATTATAAATTGACAATGGCAACTGCATATAAAGAAAATCTATATAAAATGTTTTATAAGTGGCATATGCCAGCAGAAAGATTAGCAAAGATGTTTAAGGAAAAATCAACCAAACGTTGGAAACATTTGCATTTGCCGGGATCATACTATCATATGTGGTGGACATGTTTAGAAGCAAAAAGTTATTGGTTTAGAATACAGAAATGGTTGGAAGAAATATTACATAAATCTATAGAATTAAAACCAGAGGTTTTTTTATTGGGTATTCTCCCAGAGAGATATAGTAAAGAAGATGTGTATTTAACTATACATATAATAACAGCAGCAAGAATTGTGTTTGCACAAAATTGGAACACAGAAAAAATTCCATCAGAAGGTGAAGTAATAAAAAAGATTTTCGACTGTGCAGAAATGAATAGATTAAGAATAAGAGATAAAGAGAAATCAGTGTTATTTCAAGAGACGGGGAAGATTTTGTATACGGTTAGAAAAAAAATATGAAGATAAGAGGATAGACAAATGATTTAGATAGTAGAAAGTTGAACGAGGGAGAGGATAAAAAAGAAATAGAAACCCAGATGGCACCAGAGTAAATGAAAAAGGGGGATGGGAGGGGGGAAAAGAAAGAAGAAAATAAGAATAAGTGTACAATTGTGATAATAAATACTGATAGAATAAATCTGAAAAGAAATTGAAAGAAAGTATATACTATTAGAATACAGGAGTTGTTCGGATACCAAAGAAGGAGAATATTCCACAGCAAAGAAGGTAGAAAGGAGAGAGGAGTAGAGGGTAGGAAGAGGAGAGGGAGGGAGAGGAATGGAAGAAAGGGAAAAGGAGAGGAAGGAAGGGGAGGGGAGAGGAGTAGGAGAGAAGGTGAGTAGGAGGGAAAGAAGAGAGGAGTAGGGGAAAGGAAGGGGAAGTAGGATGAGGTAGGAGAGGAGGAAGGAGAAAGCAGGAGAGGAGTGGAGGGAGGGAAGGGAAAGAGGAGAAGAAGAAGGGTTGAGGGAAGAAAGGGTAGAAGAGCAACTCCAAATGTAATTAAAATGCCTTATTTTAATGCTTTCTTTAAGGAAAACATGTATATGTAGGATTAATTATGTATAAGAAAACGTACATTTCATATTATGTGTATAAGAAATAAAACTGAAAAAGTTTTCCAAAATTTTTTTTGGTACACTGCTATTATTTCACCCCAGTCCTTTTCACTATACTAGATATACCCAATTCTTGCAACTGTTCCTCATAAGTTTTAGTCTCCAGGCCCTTAATCATCTTAGTTCCTCTTTTCTGCCCTCTTTCCAGAGTCTCTCCATCTTTTTTATAATATAGAGGCCAAAACTGGATGCACTATTCCAAGTGTTGTCTTGCCAAACATTATAAAGCGGTACCAATAATTCATGTGATCTTGATTTTATCCTTCTGTTAATGCAGCCTAGGACTTAATTAGCTTTGTTGGCTCCTGCCACAGATTTCTGGCTCACATTTAAGTGATTGTCCACTAGGACTCGAAGATCCCTTTCACAGTTACTGCTAACACCACTTACACCTAATCTGTAAGTGGATATTTGGTTTTTCTAGCCTAAGTGTAAAATATTACTTTTCTCTACAATGAATTTCATTTAGTTAAATAAGCCAGGAGTCAACTCTATCTAGATCTATCTGGATTGAGCCTATTTTGATGTTGGCTATTAATGCCACTTTAGTGTTGTCTTCAAATTTGTTGATTTCCCCATTTCTCCCCTCATCCAAATCATTCATGAAGATGTTGAAGAGGACTGGGCCTAAAATGGAACCTTGGGGTCCCCCACTGCTTGTTTCCCTCCATGCAGACGTAGTTCCATTGAGGACTCCAGGCTGAGCCCATCTGGGGGTGATGCTGTCTATCCCACATATTTTCAGCTTCCCGAGAAATAGGTTGTGGTTTCTTTCTCAAAGCCTTTCTGAAATCCAAGTACTGTATATTACATGCACTGCATTTCACTGGTCCACTAATTTAGTCAGTTTAGTCAAAAAACGAAATAACATTTATTTCTGATCTGTTTTTTGACCCTGCATTAGTCCTAGTAAGTCATTCATATCCACACTGAATAACAAGGGTTCAAATATGCATCTTTCCCTTCCCACTTGGTAAGCATAGATCCTTCTTCTCATGGCTCCATTGAGCCCAAACCTCAATTTTCTGTTTAGTGAGTCAAATGCTGCACTAACATCTAGAAAGCAGCAAATATCTAATTCAAAGATTAGATGTTTCAAGATAAATTTGTTGCAAATATTAGATTATTAACTTATGCATTATTTCTTACAAAATCTATATAGCATTTAACTCTACCTAAAACCTTCTGTAAGAATGAATTTTTCGGAAGTTTAACTAAGAGGATCATGGCATAAATGTTAGCCACAATATCTGCTAGTCTATTTGGCCTATAATTGCTAGAGTAATTTTTATTCCACTTTTTAGATGGATAAAATGGTACTATTGGCAACTTCAATCCGACTGGATAGGGCAGGCCTTATTTATCTGTGAAAATGAAGGTGCCAATAGATGCCCAACAACCAGGGATATTGTTTGATCAGTTAAATAGTTGGTAGAATATCTTCTCCAGGGAATGTATTGCTTGCATTTCAGGTCTTTATGATTAATCTCAACATGAACATAATGGGGTAAAATTTTGACATATTTGCTAATATGGAGAAAAGCAGCTCTTGAATTCCATGGAGAAGACATGATTGCATCTATTGCTCACCCACCACCACCCACCCCTCACTTTACCAGAGGGAGAAAAACATACACAAACCTGCGGGACTTTGTAGGTGCCTCCTAATGTTGACATCTGAATGGAGATGTCCCTGTCAGCTGCATCAATAAGAGCCAGGAGGTTCTCCTTCCTTCCACACCTGTAGTTGGGGACATTGGCTTCTCCAGTGGAGAGAATGTCCAGCAAGGCATCTGAAGTGCGGAAAGTGCTCCAATAGTTGTTATGGATGTTGTAGCCAAGTGTGAGATTGTGCAAGAGATGGGAATTCTTGTTGGCCAGTTGAATGTTGAAAATTAATATTAAGCAATAAAAAAATTCATAAGAAGTCCTATTGAAAAAAAGTTATTAGAATCAATAGCCACAAGAAATACTTTTGTTATATACAATATATATAATCCTCTACAAACCTACTGAGCCTTAAACCAACATTGATCCAAAAGCAAAGATCAGTTACACAAATATGGAAGTGGGCTGAGGTACGGCAACTACAACTGATTCCACCACTACTTTAAATAAAATTCATCATCCAAATGATAAATAAGAATTGAACAGAGAGAGGAAAATAACCTGCAGCCCTTTCAGCTTTTTTTCATACCCCTTTTTGAGTCTCTTTCACAAAATCAGATCAAAGAGAGAAGCCATGGAAATCAAAATCATTCAGGATATTACATATAGTCCCCAATATAGGAATAAATGGAAAAAAATAGAAAAGAAGGAGAGTGTTTGAATGGAGGGACTGCAACTCCATCACCCTGAATGACTTACGGATCACGGAAAACAAACTGAACAGAAGGAGCCACCTTGAAAAGCAACTTTGTATGCAATATTTCCGTTCCACTGGTGACTATATTGATTAGATGGTCTCCTGGGCTGTAAAGGCTCTGTGGAGGTTTTCCATCCTGGTGCCCCAAACTCAGTGGGCATTTCATTCTCAGCTTCCCAGAGACTGGGTGGGACACCAGCAGCATCAGAAGCAGAAGCAGGAGGTCCATCATTCATGGGGTGAATCAATCAATCCCTTTCCTGTTTCTAAAGAAGAAGTGGAAGAATTCAAACGACTCTCACAAGTTGGAATATGATCCAGTTGCTTTTCTGATTCAAACACAGAGAAACACTCAGCTTCACCTGGAAAGGAGAGAGACGTACATTCAAGAGCACAGACTCTGCCTGTCTCCAAACTCCCTATTTCTCTGCCCAAAGTCTCCCCTGGAGGATTCGGCCAAAGAGCAGAGCTGAGACTTTTACCATAATTCTCCCTCTCAGGAGGGATCCCTGGATAATTCAAGTAGTTCTTGGATTCAGAGGTTGTTGGAAAATTCTCTGGAGGGAAATGAAAGGGAAATAATCTTCATGTGATTCAAAATAATAGGAGCAGAGATTGAATTAAATCCGTCATCTAGAATTGAGATATTTGGGAGCTCCATGCAGGGAATACATGGCACCTGTGGCTGAAATAACAAATATATCTGATATTTGTTTGCATAGTGATGAAAGACAAAACTTGGGGGGGCAGTTATTGCCAGAGTATGTCACAGATCTGAAATAGCTGCCAGCTGAGTTGGAAGCAAAATTTACTTTATTTTGAAAGCTAATGCTCAAGGGCACCGCACAAAAGGGCTGATGCAGTAGTGGGGCCAGACTCCAAGAACAAAATCAACTTTAGTGAAAAACTAGTTTTTCGAAATTTGCAAAGTTAAAAAAAATCACAGGGAGAGGAAGAGGGAGAGAGAGAGAGAGAGGCAAAGGGGGAGAGAGATTCCTATTCTATTCTATTCTATTCTATTCTATTCTATTCTATTCTATTCTATTCTATTCTATTCTATTCTATTCTATTCTATTCTATTCTATTCTATTCTATTCTATTCTATTCTATTCTAACCTCAAGATGGATGCTTGGAAACGTTGTCATGGCAACAGGATTTATTTTTTATTAGCTTAGAATTTTTGCTTCTTCTTCAGGTTGATCCACTTGGACAGGGGGATTCTGGGTAGGCAGAGAGTCATTGGAATGTACCAACTCCTGAAATCCTGAGGGGGTCGTTCTTGACCTTCCTGGGGGCTCAAGAGGGAGCAGCCCAGAAAATGGGAGGGGGATGCACGGTTGTGTCTGAGGCCTCCATTGAGGGGAGGAGCCTCCACTTTGGCACAAATGGACCCCTTCCCTCCTCTCTCCAACCCTCCATCTTCCTTGTCCAGAATTGTTAGAGGTAAATGCCCTACCTGCTCTGTGTTGTTTCCCTAGCCTGGCACCCCAAGGGTTAACCCCAGAGTACCTGAACCCCTCCCCTTGCCAGGGACGTCCCTTACCTGAGACCACTCCTCCTGGGTACTTAAGGTCACCACATGTTTTTTTTTAATTGAAAAAGTTTTACAATACAATTTTTATCCCCCTTTCCCCCCACCAATCCCCCCACCCAACTACCACCCCCTCCCTTTCCCTCCCCCCCTCCCCCCCTGACTTCCTTTGCTAACCAAACATCAATCCTATATATCAATCAACATCAAACAAAGAAATAGGTGAGATCCAGATAAAATATAATAAATTTAACATTAAGTAATAAAAAATTAATCTAAGCTTCTAACACCCTCTTTTACCCCCTTAATTTAGATATATAGTAACCATAAATCATTTGTAAGAACTTACAGCAGTATGACAAATATAACAAATATATGAAGACTAATTTTGAGCATCATAAATTTTCAAGATAATAGTATAATATAAATATATAACATTAAATATAATTCCAAATATTCAGTCTTAATAATATTATTTTAAAAATATATAAAATCCAAATAATACATCATAAATTTTTAAAATTGGATAAAATAAAGCTAGTCTATCAGGTATATAAACTTATTTTTAACATTATAATTTATCTAAATATTAATATAGTAAGTATAAATGTATAACATAGTAAAAATATAAATTCAAATATTTAATAGAATAATTAATAGATATAATTATGAATCAAATACTAGTTGAAACTTCTTACTTTGATATTTATTCCGCATATACTCTACCCATTTCTTCCACTCCCTAGCAAAGGCTTCGTGGGTCCTGTCTTTTAGGTATGCAGAAATCTTAGCCATTTCTGCAAACTTAACCATCTTCAATATCCATTCTTCTATAGTAGGTACACTATCTTTTTTCCAGTATTGACCAATCAGTAGTCTAGCTGCAGTAATCATATATAAGATCAATCTCGTTTCAGTCGGTGAGCAATCCTTGACTATCCCCAGCAAAAAAAACTGAGGAGAAAATTCAAGCTTCTTCTTCAAAATGTTCTGCATAACCCACCAAAGTTTAATCCAAAAGGCTTTCAGTTTTCTACACGTCCACCAAATATGAAAATATGTTGCATCCAAACAATCACACCTCCAACATTTAGGTTGAACATTTGGATACATACATGATAATTTTTTGGGATCTAAATACCATCTATAAAACATCTTATAAAAATTTTCCCTCAAGTTCTGTGCTTGTGTAAATTTAACATTCTGGACCCAAATCTTTTCCCATGTTTCCAACATTACTGGTTCTGCGAAATTTTGTGCCCATTTTATCATACAGTCTTTAACTAATTCACCCTCTGAATCTCTTTCTAACAATAAATTGTACACTCGCTTAATATGCATCGGCCCTTTACATTTTATCTGAGTCACCAAATCTTCTTCATGTAACATTAGTCCAATTTTCTGATCTTCTCTCCATCTCGCTTGAAGTTGAAGGTACTGCAACCAAGTTAAAATTCGTCCCTTCTTCCAACAGAGTGTTCAAAGGTTTCAAACTCCATCTGCCCCCAACATTAAAAAGCATCTCTTTGTATAAAATCCCCCCGAGTGACTTTATATTTGGCATAATCTGCCCAAGATCCAATCACAAAGGTATTTTATAATCCAATTGAAGCTGGTGCTTCTTCCAAACTCTCATCAAAGCATGTCTCAAAATGTGACTTTTGAATACCCTATCCAACTTATCTTCATAGAATAACTATGCATGCCAACCAAAATCCAAGTCATGGCCTTCTATATTCAAAATTTCTATTGTGCCAAACCAATCACCCACTTGTGTCAACACTGCTGCCTCATAGTATAAACGTAAGTTTGGAACTTTGAGGCCACCTCTTTCACGAACGTCTTGCATGATTTTAAGTTTAACTCTTGGTTTTTTCCCATTCCAAATAAATTTGTTTAGACCTGCTTGCCATTCCATCAATATCTTATCACTTTTGAGCACCGGAATCATTTGAAATAAAAACAAAAATCTAGGTAGAACGTTCATCTTAATAGCTGCTATTCTGCCAAGTAAAGATAGTTGCAGTTTCTTCCAAATTTCAAGGTCCTTTTGAATCTTGTGCCACAATTCCTCGTAATTATTTTGAAAAAGTTTTATATTAGAGGCTGCAACCTGAACTCCTAGATATTTTACCTTTGTAGCTATTTCAAAGCCTGCCAACCTTTCCAATTCACTCCTTTGTGGTTCCAACATATTTTTAACTATCATCTTAGTCTTTTTCTGGTTCAGACTAAAACCTGAAACCAAACTGTATTCCTCTATAATGTTTTTCATCTGTATGATTGATTCCAAGGGTCGTGTTAGGGTAACAACCAGATCATCTGCGAATGCTTTTGTTCTGTAATCTTTTTGCCTTACAACTATTCCATTCAGATTGTTAGAGTCCCGTAGAGAATTCAACAACACTTCTAAAGTTAAAATGAACAGCAATGGGGATAACGGACAACCTTGTCTCGTTCCTTTCTGTATATAAAAATTAGTAGTTAAACTCCCATTAATAACAATTTGTGCAGTCTGTTCTTGATAGATTGCTGAAATCGCTTGTATAAACTGGTCCCCCAAATCCATTTTATGCAAAGTCTTTTTTAGAAAATCCCAGTTGACTCGATCAAAGGCCTTTTCCGCATCCAAAACACCAGCACCACAGGGATCTGTTTATTCTTTTCAAGATATTCCAATAAGTCTATAAGTTGCCTCACATTGTCCTTCATATATCTGCCTTCTATAAAACCTGCTTGATCATCGTGAATCACCTCTTGGATAACTGGCATCAATCTGTTGGCTAATACTTTTGCAAAAATTTTGTAATCCGTATTCAGGAGAGATATTGGTCTAAAATTTTCTGGTTTTGTAGAACCCTCTTCCTTTGGTATCAGTGAAATAAAGGCCGTCTTCCATGAGGGGGGTATTTTGCCCCCCTGCTGTATACTACAGAACAAGTCCTTAAGATGCTCAACCAATTCTGATTGTAAAGTTTTATAATATACTGCTGTCAAACCATCCGTCCCAGGAGCTTTAGCTAGTTTCAGTTGTTTTATTGCGAATATAATCTCTTCACATGTTATAAGTTGATTCAGTCTATCATTTTGTTCACTTGAAATTTTTGTAACTCTCTTCTTATCAAGATAGTCATCAATAACATCCTTTTTAATATTATCAGCATGATATAATTTAGAATAATAATCTAAAAAAGCTTGATGTATTAAGTTCTGTTGAAAAACTTGTTTGCCTTTATACTCAATAGTATCAATTGTACGAGAGCTTTGTTGCTTTCTCAAAGTGTAGGCCAGCCATCTACCAGGTTTATTAGCATTACAAAAAGTATTATGTTTGGCAAATTGCAAATTAGTTGCCATCTGATCAGCCATCAATATTTGAAATTGATCTTTCAAAAGTTTTATAGTTTGCTGTAGTTTCTCATCAGTCGGATTTTTTATATACAATTGCTCTTTTTCCTTTATTTCTGACTCCAGTTCTATTCTAGTCTTTTGTCGTGTTGTCCTATAATTAGAGTTCATATGAATCAGTACACCTCTCATATAAGCCTTACTTGCATCCCAGACGATTTCAATAGGTGTGCCCTTATTCAAATTGATTTGAAAAAATTCCTTAACATGTTTTTTAAGGTCCACGATAGTCTTCTCATATCTAAATAAATTCTCATTCATTCTCCAAGATCTTCTCTCCCTCTTGCCAAAGTCCATCTCCATCCATACCGAACTATGATCCGTTAAAGTTCTAGGAAACATTTTAGTCTTAACCACTTTAGTAAGTAAGTCAGAAGTAACCAGCATAAAATCAATCCTAGAAAAAGATTTATGTCTATCAGAAAAAAATGTAAAATCCAATTCTTTCGGATGGTGAATTCTCCATACATCCTTCAATTCTAATTCTTCTTTCAATGCAAAGAACGTCTGTGGTAATTTATTCCCCCTCTTAGCCAAGGTCTTCTTGTCAAGAGTTGTATCAATCACACCATTCCAATCTCCCATAATCAAGAAAGACTTATAATTCCACTGCAGTATTTTAGTATTCAATAATTTATAAAAAATTTCCTGCTGTTGGTTTGGGGCATAAATTCCAATAAGAAGCATCGAAACATTCTGTATATTTATTTCAACTGCAATATATCTTCCTTCATCATCCGTTTCTACCAGTTTAGCTGGTATTCTTTTAGAAATATACAAAACTATTCCATTCCTTTTCACAGAGGTAGAAGATATAAAATGTAGTCCAAGTTTTGAATTTGTCAAAAATTTTTGATCCTGGGTTCTAATGTGAGTTTCTTGCAAACAGACAACATCATTTTTATACTGCTTCAAATAATGAAATATTTTCCTTCTTTTCTGTGGTGAATTCAAACCGTTCACGTTCCATGATAAAAATCTAACTGTCATTTGGGGATTCTTGAAGCGATTTGAGCATTTGCCTAAGACCCTGTTCCACAGCAGAGGTCTTTGGTCTCGCTCCTCCCACTGCTTCAGATTTCTGTATCTTCCCATTTGCTCCCTTCTCTTCTTGTGGCATCATGGACCTCTGTTGCTTTTGTTTCTCTAGTCTTTGGTTCTCTGCTGCACGAGTTATACATTGATCTTTCGGTTCTTGCGACAACAATTCAAGGTCCAGATCCACCTCTCTTGTAGTTCTAGGCTGCTTTGTTTTAGGCTCTGGGAAATCTGCAAAAAAATCCTCTGAGAAACCACCTACTGCTCCTAAAAGTTCTTCCCTTGCTATTTCTCAAATTGCCTGTCATTCTTTTTGCTTAATCAATTCTTGAATCCCCTCTTCAAAGTCCTTGTCTTTAGAAATTTCTTCTACAGATAAAAGTGTGGATGAACATGGGGGTGTTGAATTTTTTTTAAGAACATTATGATAGAAATATTCTGCTTTTTCCACCGAGTTAATACGATATCTTACATCCTCATATCTCAAAATAATGCCAACAGGAGCATCCCATCTGAATGGAATCTGACGCTTTTTCAATTCATTTACCAAAAAACCATAGTCTTTCCGATCTCTTAACATCTTGGGTGGTAACTCTTTAAAAACACCAATTTGGCTACCCTCATGTTGAACAGTGGTGTGGAAAGAACTTTGCAAAATGTCATTTCACAGCCTTCTATCAGTAAAATAAATCACAATGTCTCTAGGCAAATTCCTTTGTCTTGCCACACGAGAGTTAACCCTGTAGATCTTGTCAACTCTGTTAGCAATTAAGTCAGGTTCTATTTTTAAAATCTTAGCCAATTCTTCCACACAAGTTGCATTCAGATTCTCTCTGGTATTTTCTCTTAAACCTCTCAGTCTTAAAGCAAACTCCATAGTCCGAAATTGCATCATCGTGATTTCATCTTCTAATCTCTGATTTTTCACCTCAACTTTAAAAAATTTTTCATTTGCATCCTTCTTATTAGATTCCACTTCAAGATTTAAATCATCAACTTTTTTCTCCACCACCAACAAAGCATCTGTAAAAGCAGCAGCTACTTTGGCTACATTCTGGTTTAACTTGTCACTTTTTTCCTTAACCCACTCCTTCATTTCCATTTGGTTTTTTTCCATCTTTTCATCCATTTTACTTATTTTTCCAGTAAGCTCTCCTAATGACTTATTTATATTAACTATAAAAGCTTTCAATTCCTCATTCCCACTTTCTTGAGTTTGACTCTGAGCTGGTGCTTGTAGTTTGGCTGACTTTAAGGTCACCACATGTTGATCCAGCAGTCCAGTCCTGAATGTACCTGCAAGGAACAAACAACAAAGAATAAAGATATGTTCTGATCAGCATCCCACGTGTCTCTGTAAGTTATTGGGCCATCCATCGCACTCCAACATAACAGAATGGTAGCAGAGGATGGTTTGGCCATCTAATAACAAGGAGACACAGCACCTGCAAGAAAAAGAAAAAATCAGCACCACAATGGAAGAATTCCACTCCACCACTGGTGATTCCCCGGCGGGGACACCATCACAGCTACGCGAGGAGACAGACCCCGATGCCTATCAGTCAGAAGATGAGGAAGGGGTCGAAAGCCAGAGTGAGAACGAAGAGACGGAACCAGGCCACAGCAGACTCAAGCAAAAAATAATGAGCCTGCTGGGATCAACTGAAACAGACGAGGACCTCACAACGAAGATCCAGAGCCTCGTCCGCAATTACAAAAAGTAGCCAGACAGCCACGACCGCACACCCGAACCGAGAAGTGCCCACCCGGTAAGCAGATCCCACCAGGTAGGGCATGCCAGAAAAGCCAGGGCCCTCAGCCCCACACCGGTCCTTGGATGGCGGCCATCTTTGGACACGTGGTCTGAAAAGATGGCCAACCAACAACAACCCGGAAGACCCAAAATGGCCGCCCGCACAAAACTACACCCCCCAAAGCAGCGATGGGGGGGGAAAGCTCAGAAGGGGAAAGGGCAGAGACAGAGCCATTGCCCTCCCCGAGCGAAAAAGAAATCGAGAGGGCCATCCGGACCCTCGCCGCCGCATTCGGACCCAATCCTGACCCATCCCGAAGGCGCAACAAAAAAGGAGAAAGCGCCGGACGAGAGAAGAGAGACCCCCGAGCCACCCAGCCACGAGAGACAAGCAGCTGCGACGGAGCGAAGACCCAGCGACCCACACAGAGGACAAAGCACCGAGCCGCCGAGAAGCCCAGCGCGACAGAGAGCGAGGACTGGAGCAGCTACTCACCGCTGCCGCCTTCGCCGCCGCGACCACGCAGGAGGGATCCAGGTATGCAGTCCGGCTGGGAAGCTGACCTTCGGGCCTCCCTGGACCATCGCTGGACCGCCAGGGACCTGGCCGAGGCCCATGAGCTCAGGAGAGGCCTCTTCGCCGGAGCCGCCAGCAGGAGATCCTTCCACGACGACACCACAGGCAGAATGGACTTCGCGCATGCGCAGAGCGACCTGTGGAGGGAAGAAGAAAAAAAAATGCGTGGAGGGAATTTTAAACTGCCTGACAGCATCCCCATGCCATACTGTGACTTTCCCAACATCCCACATCATGGACAGTCTCTAGCTGTAAGTACTAACAGCAATAACTCTGGGAACTTACCAATTGACTTCCCAAAATTAAAATCTGATGGTTTTAACTTGCTGGAGTGGTACCAGCAGCTACAAGTTGTATGTTTAAGGGAGAATGTTTTGTTATATGTAACTAATCCCCCTAAGAGACCCTGGACCCTGGAGCAGGACTGCCTGCATCACAGGGCCTTTTGCATTTTAATATCTAGTTTATCCCCTTCCATATATTACAGCATAGGGCAGGACATGACTGTATCAGAGATAGTACAACTATTGTTCACCCTGTTCTATAGTGAGAATGTAGCCACCACGACTCAAATATCCAAAGACTTTTATTCCACCAGAATGAGACTTGGGATACCAATGGGAGAACACCTGCTAGCACTGAACACAGTCAGGGCAGACCTAAGACTTAGAGGGGAAACAGTCTCAGAGCGAACAATGAAGAGCGTGATAGTCAATTCCCTAGACCCATCCTGGGAAACATTCATTAACCAGCTAGGGACAGACACCCTAGGTCGCATATCCCTAGAAAGGCTTTCCAGTAAACTAATTGCAGAAGACAACTTCAGGAGGAGCCGCCAACACATACGCAGAGAGCCCAGACCCACAAAAAGGGTAGCATTCCAGGACAGGGCGCAGGACCCCGCTGAGTGTTTTGGCTGCGGCTCCAAGGGACACTACAGGAGGGATTGCCCCAGGACCCACAGGGAGAGAGACAGGCAAGAGCACAGGGACAGGTACCTAGACAGACACTCCCCCGATGACAGGTACAGACGCAGGGACTCCCCCACTCCAAGGGACCACAGGGGGAACAGAGAGGGCTCCAGGGACAACAGGCCCGGGTCATCATATGGCATAGGTGCACACACACACCCCACCAGGACAGAAAAGGGAGACACCATGTGGCTCATCGACTCCGGAGCCACGAACCACACCACCCCCAACAGGGATTTACTCTCATCATTCAAGGAGGAGGACTTCCTCATTAAAGTGGCCAACCAGAACGAGGTACGAGTGACAGGCAGAGGGGACGTCACCCTCCCAGGGATAGGGAAAGTAGAGAGGGTACTACTGGTCCCGGGGATACCGCACAATATCCTAGCTGCCTTGAAGCTGAGCAGCGAACTGGGGGTTGAGGTATCACTCAGGGGGGGCGAAATGCACGTTAGCAAGGGCAACAAGAGCCTAGGGAAAGTAGACATCAGGGAGGGACTCCCATACCTACTCGCAGGAAAGGCTGACACCCCCTACACCAACAACATTGCAGAACCCAACACTAGCGAGGAAAACACACAAAACACAGGGAAGGTCACCATAGGCAGACCCATCCATGATGACTGCGCCCACCTCCTGCATCGGAAACTAGGGTACGCCAGTTTTCCTGTGATACAGAAAATGATGGACTGTACAGAAGGAACCAAAATAAAGAATTGTGAGAACTATCTGGACTGTTCAGTGTGCAAATGTTCTAAACTAAAAACAGCACCCAAACCGAAAAAGGCCTCCCGCACCACCAGCCACACCTTTGAGTTGGTGCACATGGACTTGGTAGGGCCCCTAAGGCCATCAATAAAACACGGCAAGAGGTTCTTCCTCACCATAGTGGATGACCACAGCCGCTATGGTTATGTATACATGTTAAAGCACAAAAACGAGACCTACTTAAGGTTCAAAGAATTCTACAAGAGGGTAGAGGTGCAGAATAACACACAAATCAAACAAATAATGACTGACAGGGGGTCAGAGTTCCTGTCAAGGGAATTCTCACGATGGTTAGGGTCAAAGGGCATCCTACACTACACTTCCTCTCCGTTCTCGCCATTCCAGAACGGCATCATGGAACGCAGGAACTCCACACTGCAGACCATGGTGAGGTGCGCCCTAGAGGACTCTGGGTTGGGGCAGCAGTTCTGGGCAGAGGCACTGGCCTATTCAAACTATACTCTTAACAGGACCTGGTCCAGTGTAATAGGCAAGACACCCTACGAAATAATGCACGGCAAGAAGTCAAAAATATCACATCTGCACGTGTTTGGGGTGACCGCGGATGTGCACATCCCAAAACAGTTACGCCGGAAAGGGGATAAGGTATCTAAGCGCCTGAAATTCATGGGTTATGAGACAGAGACCAAAGGGTTCAAATTCATAGACAATAACAACCGCTTTGTAGTATCCAGGACAGCTACCTTCCATGAACAGGCCAACTGGTCCAGGATACATCTGAACGAGGTATGCCACCAACGCAAGACACCAGCCGAAGACCCACCCAACGAGGAGGCCGGAGGACCCAGCCGCACCAAGGCAAGCAACAACGCACCCAAAAGTGAAACACCGAAACTAAAGGTAGACACACTGACCCAGAAGGAAGCAAGGTTCCTGCGTGACAGTGAGCCGCCCCCAAAAAGACCAGTCAGATCCACGAGGAACCAGCTACCCAAGCGCTTGGAAAATTACATCCTGCACCTGAGCTCCAGCCCCATCACTCCAACTTCCTACGATGAGGTAACCTGACTCCCCAGGGAAGAAAGGTCCAGATGGGAGGAGGCCATGGAGAAGGAGATGGAAAGCCTCAGAGGCTTAGATGTGTACAAACCCACCAAAGTACCAGAAGGGAAGACCCCCATAGGGACCAAGTGGGTGTTTAAGATTAAAACCCTGGAAGACGGCCAGACCCTCTACAAGGCACGACTAGTGGCCCAGGGGATCACGCAGAGATACCCCGAAGATTATACAGACACCTATTCCCCAACCGTACGGGCAGAGAGTGTTAAGAGCGCCCTGGTGATCACATCAGTTATGGGCCTGGAAGTGCAGCAGTTCGATGTCCAGACCGCCTACCTGCACGCCAGGCTGGACAAGGAAATCTATGTCCGGGCCCCACCCTGCAAGGGCACACCCAGTGGCAAGACCTGGCTGCTCAACAAAAGCTTATATGGACTTAAGCAGTCTGGGAAGCGCTGGTACGAGTGCCTAGCCCAGGTACTCGAATCAATAGGATTCAGGGCAACACCAGCAGACAACTGTTTTTTCATCCGAAAGAGCGGAGACCTACCAGAGTACGTGCTCGTCTATGTGGATGACATTCTCTACATAGGCAAGGACAGAAAGGAGTGCAACAACTTCGCCAGCAAATTAAGTGAGCAATTCACACTGAAGTCTCTGGGGAATGTGAGCAAGTACCTTGGCGTGCAGGTGAGCAGAACCACCAAAGGCTTCCGACTGTCACAAGAAGAAAAGATCTCGGAGCTAATTCATAAGTGGAATATGGCTGAGGCAAAACCGTGTGACACCCCAATGCAGGTGGACTTTGTAAAGAACATGTACTCCGAATCGCCAGAATTCCCCGACAACACCCTGTACAGGTCCATCATCGGCTCCCTGCTCTACATCGCCAATTGGACCAGGCCTGACATTGCCCTTTCCGTAAACCTACTGTCCAGGCGTGTGAGTAAACCCACCACCTACCACTGGGAAGCAGTAAAGAGGGTGCTAAGATACCTCAAGCACAGCACAAACGCATGCCTATTGTTAGAACCCAAACCCTCTGAACAGCCAACACTCTCATGCTACGCCAATGCTGACTGGGCTGGCGATACGAAGAGCCGCAAGAGCACGTCAGGATACATATTCCTCTTAAATGGCAGTCTGGTACATTGGTACACGGGGAAACAGAACCTAGTGGCCACCTCCACCACTGAAGCCGAATACATCTGCTTATCCAAGGCAGCCAACAACCTGGTCTGGTTTAACGACCTGCTATCCAGCATTTGGGCCGACCCCGTCCTCCCCATAACCATCTTCGAAGACAATAAAGCCGCACTAGAGATCTCCACATCAGACGCCATAGGTCAGAGGTCTAGGCACATAGACATCAAGCACAAACATGTGAGACAGCTGTCCAAGTCAGGGTTCATGAATGCCGTTCACTGCGACACCAAGGAACAGGTAGCAGACATACTCACCAAACCGCTGCCATCCAAACAACACGATTACCTCACATCCAGACTAGGGATACTCATTAACCCCACACCAACCTCACCAAACACACCCTCACAGGTCGGACATTTAGAGGGGGATTTGTTAGAAGTAAATGCCCTACCTGCTCTGTGTTATTTCCCTAGCCTGGCACCCCAAGGGTTAACCCCAGAGTACCTGAACCCCTCCCCTTGCCAGGGATGCCCCTTACCTGAGACCACTCCTCCTGGGAACTTAAGGTCACCACATGTTGATCCAGCAGTCCAGTCCTGAATGTACCTGCAAGGAACAAACAACAAAGAATAAAGATATGTTCTGATCAGCATCCCACGTGTCTCTGTAAGTTATTGGGCCATCCATCGCACTTCAACCTAACATTGCCAGTTTTAGGTGCCCTCCTCGCTGCCTGCAGAGGGCAAGTATGGCTTAAGGGCCAGAGTATAGGCTGCCCCCTACAGGCAGTGAGAGGGACCACTAAATCATGGAAGGACCCCGTGGAGGAAGGACCCTGAGTGCTGACTGGAATTCTGGGAGTTGAAGTCCACACCTCTTCAGGTTGCTAAAGCTGAGAAAGAAGCTCTAGTAAACCCTTCACTGGGCAGTTGGATGGATGACCTCTAAAGTCTCTTTTGACTCCATTTGTCCATTATTCTAACTCCTCCCCTCTTTATGGAGGGAAAAAGAATCCTCTCCAAAAAGGGCAACAAAATGGAGGATGCGGGGTCTTTTCCAGCTTTAGCTGCCCTACTCAATGCCTGCGGAGGCCAGGTGTGGCTTAAAGGCCAGAGTATAGACTGCCCCCTACAGGCGGCGAGAGGGACAACTAGAGCGCAGCCTCCTCCATTTTGTGGCGGGAACCTCTAGTAGAAAGAGGGAAAGGAGGAAAATGGATGTAGCTACAATTCTCTTTCATCCCTTTTCAGACTCTGTTCTGTGTGTGGAACTTAATCTCTTCTTTGGCTCCTTGAATAAAGTCCATCTTGGTTTAAGCCCCGGAGTTTGACAACTGGACCTGAGATCTGAATAATAACCCCCAACATAATAGCCTTCACCTGGGGGCAGGGCTTATCCATGGATGAGCCAATCCGGAAGGGGCTTTGAATTCCCTTCAGCCAGAGCGGCTCCCTCTGAAGGGGGAACTTTGGCCGCCTGGAGAGGTCGGAGAGCCCCAATTCTGCCCCTTCTCTGGGGATGGAGCCCAGATTGAAATGTCGCCCCTGGGATCTGGAATTAAGGCTCCAGAGAGTCCCGGTTTCCCTCTCCAGGCCCAGATGATGAAGGGGAGCTGAGAGGAAAATACCACAAAAGATTAAATATTACTCATATCCAAAAGGCCTTGTGAAAAGGTACCTAAAGGAACACAGGGGTCTTTGCCAGCTTTAGGTGTCCTCCTCGCTGCCTGCAGAGGCCAAGTATGGCTTAAGGGCCAGAGTATAGGCTGCCCCCTACAGGCAGTGAGAAGGACCACTAAATCATGGAAGGACCCAGTGGAGGAAGGACCCTGAGTGCTGACTGGAATCCTGGGAGTTGAAGTCCACACCTCTTCAGGTTGCTCAGGCTGAGAAAGATACTCTAGTAAACCCTTCACTGGGCAGTTGGACAGATGACCTCTGAGGTCTCTTTCGACTCCATTTGTCCATTATTCTAACTCCTCCCCTCTTTACGGAGGGCAAAAGAATCCTCTCCAAAAAGGGCAACAAAATGGAGGATGTGGGGTCTTTTCCAGCTTTAGCTGTCCTTCTCACTGCCTGCGGAGGCCAGGGGTGGCTTAAGGGCCAGAGTATAGGCTGCCCCCTACAGGCAGGGAGAGGAACAGCTAAAGCGCAGCCTCCTCCATTTTGTGGCGGGAACCTCTAGTAGAAAGAGGGAAAGGAGGAAAATGGATGTCTCTAGAATTCCCTTCGTGGCTTTTTTCAACCCTTTTCAGACTCTGTTCTGTGTGTGGAACTTAATCTCTTCTTTTGGCTCCTTGAATAAAGTCCATCTTGGCTTAAGCCCCGGAGTTTCCTCAGGGCCTCCCTGTCTCCCCTCAGGCCGGCTGAGCCCCTGAGTCCCAAGGCCGGAGCTTCTCCCCTCAGATCCCCTCCTGGCTCCCCAGAATTAGAATATTATGAATTACACTCAGAGAAGCAAATAGCGCTGCTGTTTTCAGATGCACAAAAGGCGTCTGACAACGTGAATTGTGGCCATTTATGATAAAACAGTTGAAAATGATGGATTTTGGAGACAGATTCATAAATATCTTCCAAACTATAGAGAGAGAGACCAAGCGGGCAAAGGTGAAATGACAAAGAAAATAGATATCAGAAAAGGAACAAGACAAAGATCCTCTTTAGCACCATTATTATTTATATTGACATTAGAGGTTTTAAATAGAAAAGTGAGACAGGAAAAGGAAATAAAAGGAAAGAGAATCAAAAAAGAAGAATATAAATTACAAGCATTTGCAGATGATTTGGGGTTTATCATGGAAGAGCCAATAGAGACAGCACCAAAACTATTAGAGCAAATAGAAGAATATGGGAAAATAGCAGGACTGAAAATCAACAAAGATAAGACAAAAATATTAGTTAAAAATATGTGAGAAAATCAAAAGAAGGAGATGAGGGAGATACTGGACATCCAAATTGGGAAGAAAGTGAAATATTTGAGAATCCATCTGACTTCAAGATGTGCAACGCTCAAGGAAGACAATTATCACAAACTGAAAAAACAAATCGAAACAGATCTGGAGAAATTGAGAAACTTGCAATTACCACTAATGGGAAGAATAGCATTAATAAAAATGAATGTATTACCAAAAATATTATTCTTATTTCAAACTATACGAATAAAACTGGAGAAAAAATACTTTAAAGAGCTGAAGAATATAATGTGGAAATATGTGTGGCAAGGAAACAGAGCAACAATTAACTTAAAAATGCTACTAGTGGCTTGGCTTTGTGAGCGTGTGTTGTGGCTCTGGCCCCCGAGCCTGTCTTTCCCTTTTGGAGTCTTAAGACTCCAAAAGGGAAAGAGTTGGCAAGGCCTCCCTCTCCAGGACCCTCCTCTCTGGCAATGCCTCTGATGTCCTCTGAAGGCCAAGAGATAGGCCAGGAGCCAGGCACTTCCGAGCAGCCACAGCACACACAACAAAGGAAGAGCCGTGCCAGGGATTAAGATGAGTCACTGGATCACACCCCACAGGGTATAAAAGGGGGTGTGGTGGCCAGTCAAGTCTTGTGACAAACAAAGCTGAAAGCTACCACGCCATTCTGCATTGCCGGACTCTTGCTATATGCTTTGCTGGAATTGATTCTTGGACTGGACTTATTTACTCTGTAACTGTTGTGGTCTTACTTTGATGTTACGAAAGAGGAGAGAAAACCTCCTTTCGTAAGTAAAGACTTTTGGCAGGCAGCCACAAGATTGCTGCCAATTCCGTTATCAAAGGGAATTCTTGTCGGCTGGTTTGGTTTTAACTCTTGGACGACTGCTGGTGTGTGTGTGTGGGATGGGGACAGAACAGCATGGCAGGGGAATGTTACTGCAAAATCCCCATTTCCTCCGCTGGGTCTCTGGAGGCAGAGAATAGATTGGGTCGGGGCCAGTCAGAGGTGCTATTTACCGGTTCCCCGAACTACTCAAAATTTCCGCTACCGGTTCTCCAGAACTGGTCAGAACCTGCTGAAACCCACCTCTGTTCCAGTCCTGCCTTAGTACTTTTTGATTGGGGGTGTGAAACTAGGAAAAATGTTCTTGGGATATCAGAATTGGGGATTCCTAGAGTGTGAGATGGCCAAGTGTCCAATATTGTGTAGTGTGATGGAGGAAAGTGAAATTGTGGAATATCTGTTCCATGTTGGGCAAAGCCAGAAGTCTCTCTGCCTTCTGCTTGTGAGACAACCAGAGGAATTTGTGTGGTCACTGTGAATCTTAGACTGATCTTGGTCTGATCCATCAAAGCTTTTCTTATCTTCTTATCTCATTAGAATGGAATTTGCAAAGGGATTCTGTTTGCAATTAGGAGCCATTGTAAGACATAAAAATTTATTAGCAACTGATCAGCAATCTGTGTGGTTAGAGAGCAGAACAGCTTCCATGGGTGCCTCTCCCTAGAAACCAGGAAGTCCCCCCCCCATTCACCCCCTTCTTGGACCTGGATGAATATTATGCAGCATTGAAGGTTTGTGATTTGGTCAATGATGCAGCTGCCTTTAGACAGGATCCCCTTAACTTCCTCCTGGATCCCCAGTCTAAAGGTCTCTTTCTCTGGACATATTCTCCAGCCCTTCACAGGCAAGAGAAGCTTGGAAGAGGAGCAAAGAAAATGCTTTACGTAGAAATTGTAGAGTGGAAAATTAAAGGGCCTGAAAACTGCTATTTTAATTCTCCGGTTGAGGAAAAAAAAACACAGTGGAAATTTATTTACACTTTTCATTTATTTATTTATTTATTTATTTTGGTGTGAAGTACACACCAAAAAAGAAACAATTCCAAACTGAAATCCCAGAAGCTCTTCTGCTGAACACTTTCTGCAAAGGAGGTTTTATCAGGAAATCAACAAAGAATTATATAAGAGAGATGAAGATTTCCCTCCCCAGCTGACATCTGGTCAAACATGACACTTCACATCATTCTGGCATTCTGACGGAGGTGATCAGGCAACCAGATGGGTCCTTGGTTCCCACAGCTTCCTCCTGGCCTCTTTTCCTCCTCACTCTCTCTCACACACACTTTTAGCTGTAGGAACAAGTTCCCAAATTATTTCTTATAAGATGTCACATTCAATAGCTGTTGCTGAACAGCAAATTTCTCTGAATTTCTCTTACAGAGTTCTCCTTATTGAGCTGAAAGGGAAGAGAGCTAGAAGAATTCCAGTCATTCAACAATTTCCCATTTTGAAACATATAGAAATTATTTTCTTTGACTCCTGCATACTATCTAAATGGAAAGAATTAATATCTCCTTTCAAATAAAAGAAACTTTAATAATTCTTCCAATAACATAATGGTGTTAAATCTCATGTTTTTACATTTGTTCTGGCTGTGAGCTGTTCCTTTGTGTTGAGATCTGGCCTCAGAAGGATAATGTAGCACTTGGGGATGAAGATGCAGCCCAGCAGACCAGCACTGGAGGCCAGGATGGAGAAGACCTGCACAGCCACCATGTATTTCCCTTTGGTGCTCAGGTAGGTGGGCACAAAAGTCACCCAGACACTGCAGAAGACCAGCATGCTGAAGGTGATCAGCTTGGCTTCGTTGAAGGCCCCAGGCAGGTTCCTGGCCAGGAAAGCCACCGTGAAGCAGATGGCAGCCAGGAAGCCCATGTAGCTGAGGGTGACATAGAACATGACAACGGCCCCTTCATTGCATTGCAGGATGATCTCTCCAGGCTGGGAGTGGAAATCAGAGTCAGGGAAGGGGGGAGAAACTCCCAGCCAGATGGAGCAGATGATAACTTGCACAGCAGAAGAAGAAAGGATGATGGAGTTGGCCAAGCTCTTCCCCAACCATCTCTTCACCCGGTTTCCTGGTTTTGTGGCCAGGAAGGCCAGCACCACCGTGATGGTTTTGGCCAAGAGAGAAGAAACAGCAACTGAGAAAATGATACTGAAAACTGTTTGTCGGAGAAGGCAGGTGGCTTTCCTTGGTTGACCAATGAAGAGAGGAGAAGACAAGAAGCAAAGCAGGAGGGAGACCAAGAGGATGTAGGAGAGGTCCCGGTTGTTGGCTTTGACAATGGGAGTTTCTTGGTATTTAATAAAGATGATTAAAACAAGGCCTGAGATTAAGAACAAGAGTAGGGCAAAAGAAACCAGGATGATGCCCAGATGTTCTTCATAAGACAAGAAGGTTATAACTTTGGGGATACACTGAACTCGGTCCTTATTTGTGTATTTATCATCTGGACACTTGGTGCATTTTTCGGTATCTGAGAAAGCAAAAAAAGCAATATTTCTTTAATATTCTGTCCTTTTATCTTACAGAAAATACCATCTTTGGATAACAGCTGATACCACAGGCATTTTTCAAGAAATATTTCTTAACAATTTCATTCAACAGTCACTCCTTTGAAATGGCATAAAGTCTCCTGCTTGATCAGGGGGTAGGACTAAAAGACTTCCAAGCTCCTTTCCAGCTCTATTCTGATTGATTGACGTACATGACTGGCAGACTATTTGTGTAATGAGTTCCCCCCATAACTATCCACAGCACCAGATTATGGCCCAGGGACACCTTCTCAGTGATCCTCATGGGGAGGATCCAATATACAGTGGATTGCAAGGTCTTTCAGAAGGTGGACCTGAAACAATTCATCAAGTTTCAAAGAATTCAGGTGTTCCTAGTCCAAACTAAAAAGCAGGAGAGATATTTCCTCTGCTGTTCGTAAAGCTTGCCCAGTCTGCCATCCCCTCCTCCCATGTCTTCGCAACCCCTTAGAGTGAAGATGGTCCCTCCGGACAAGGAACGCAGTCCTAGCAGCAAACTGGCATGATGACAATTTTCCTCCATTTAGACTCAGGCAGGGACTAAAGAGAAAAAAGGTAATGGCAAAGAAAAGATGTTAAAACTCTCCATCCATGGAAAATGGAGGTAGACATGGATGGAGACAAGGGTTCCACAAAGATAATGGGATTCAATGGTATAATCTTTTGGCCTTTTTTTTTTTGACAGATAACCAAACTTCCAAATACTATGGATGGATTTGAGAAGACTGCGCTTGTTTATTGTATAGTCTTTAAAATTTATGAGGATCTGGACTTTCCCTTCAATGGGTCTTGGCAAACACCTAAGTGTTAAATGGAAAGGAAGAATTCTGGTCCAAGGGGAAACATGTTCTATGAGGAGAACAAAGACATTGACTTGTCTCCACTTAGAGAGGGCATCCCTAAGGGGGGCTGTCTGTTCAGATGGTGAAAATTGTTGCGATACATCAAGACAAATTCCATTCCTGTCAAGTACAGGAAGGAAAGTCCTATTGAAATTCTATCCCTCTTCTGTGTCTGAAGCAAAGAGGCCAATCAGGGTCCATCTGAAATGGAGCAGCAGTTGGACAATTGCTGGGTCCGGGAATTCTTCTTTGGGGAGCATCTGGTGGAAAAAGGGGAATTGTATCTTGTAACATCTGGAAGCGACCTGGAATTCAGAGAAATTTCCTAACAGTGAGAACAATTAACCAGTGGAACAGATCTACATGACTGGCAGACTATTTGTGTAATGAGTTCCTCCCATAACTATCCACAGCACCAGATTATGGACCAGTGACACCTTCTCAGTGATCCTCAAGTGGAGGATCCAATATACAGATTACAGATTAACAGAGTTGGAGAGGACCTTATAAATCATTTAGTCCACTCCTCCCTGCCTAAGCAGAAACCCTACACCATTTCAGACAAATGGCAGTCTTGTCGAAAGCCTCCAGTGATGAAGCTCCCACAACTTCTGAAGGCCTTTCAGAAGGTGGACGTATAACAATTCATCTAGTTTCAAAGATCTGAGATGTTCCTAGAAAGGTAAATTTAGCAACACATATCCAAACTAAATAGCAGAAGAGATGTTTCCTCTGCTGTTAGTAAAGCTTGCTCAGTCTGCCACACCCTCCTCCCATCTCTTCCCAGCCGCTCCTTCCAAGTCTTTTTGATTTATTTCCATTTAGATAAAAAATTGTGAAGGTTAAAAATAAAAAAACCAGGTGAGATTCAATCTGTTTTTTAATTTGGATCCAGTTCCACAAAGCCTCCCATTTTCCTCTGGGTGACCCACCTTCCTGAGTGGAGAAGGTCCCTTCTGGACAAGGAACGCAGTCGTAGCAGCAAACTGGCTCTCCTTCTCGAGCCCTCTTGACAAATCCAGGATGACAACTTTCCACACATTTGGATTGAGGCAGGGACTAAGCAGAAAAACAAGGAATGCCAAAGAAAAGATGTTAGGACTCTCCGTCCATGGAAAATGGAGGGAGAAATGGATGGAGACAAGGAGCCTCTGATCTTCACTGAAGTAAATATGAAACCTCTGACTACTTCTAAACAGATGCAGGAGGTATAACAACTGGCAGGTTCTTCCTTTAGTTCCTTTTGCTTTCGGAATTTAACATTACAATAAAGTAATTTTCTATTTAATAAAGTCTAGAGAGATGGAATTGATTTTTTTTTAAAGTATGATGATATATTCTTATTAAAACTGAGAAGACGACTGCAGCCTTGGAGACCCCAAAGTTTACTGTAAAAATTTTAGGAAGCTTTTATTCCATTAGATTTTTTTAATGTAGAGTAAAAATATGATGGAGAAAGAAACCTCTAACCAGTAAGATCTTGAAAGGTTTCCATAAAACATGGCAAAGCCACTCCACTTAGGTCCCGTCTCTTGAAGAGCTTCCACGAGATGACACCACCTGGCATGGGAGGGCAACCACCCTGGAGACTCCAGGCTTTGCCCCACTGATGAAATGTAAAATTTGTTGTGACTGGTTCTGTGGGCATGGCTTGGGGGGGGAGTCACGTGACTGGGTGGGCTTGGCAAACTTTTTTTTTTACTTTTTTAAAGCATTTTTTTACTACCGGTTTGGGCGAATAGTTGTAAAAAAATGCTTTAAAAAGTAAAAAAAAATGGTTCTGATGATCACAACTGTACTGCACGATTCTTGGAATCTTCTTTTACCATTTAAAAGTATTTTTTACCACCGGTTTGCCTAAACCAGAGTGAACCGGTAGCATTTCACCCCTGTTTGCCCACTCGAAATAGGACCTCAGGCTTTGGAAAATGAAGGAAAGACAGCAAAATTTCTCTCACCTTATTGAGGGACTTTAGCCAAGAAAGAACACCTTTTGTGAGAAAAAGTCTCTGTCTTTGAGAATACACCAGAGTCCCTTCCTTGACATCCCCCTTAGGGAGAACCAAGAAGATTCTGATGACCAGATCTCCTGTTATCTCTCCATTTTGGTCCAAGTACAGTTTTGCATCACAAATATTCCAAAATTCATTCTTCTCCAGAAAGGGATGAAACTAGAATGGGAACATCCAGGAATTTGAAAAACAGAAAACTTTGTTTCTTATCCCACATTGAATCTTTCCTCTATAATTGTCTAATCTCCAAATATGCTTAATTAGGATACAAATACTGCCATCATAAGTGAATGATATATGGACCAAGGTATCTGCCTCTCCCCTTCTTATGCAGGCAGCAATCAAACAGGATGTGAGCCAGGCCTTCTGCCTCTGCCACTCTGCAAATGCAGAGATGCCCATTATAAGGTCTAGAGTGGAATCTCCCATATCTGACCATTGTGTCCAGCTGTTTGAATCTCACTCGCGTAAATCTCTCCCTAAGATGTTTTGGCAGTTGTAATTTTAAATAGTTGTCTAGTTGAAAAGTAGGTTTGTATTTGCTCAGCCATTTCAACTTACCCACCTTACTAAGAATAGCCATGTCATTTTGTGCTTCTACATCCTTAATTCTTTGGGCAGCTGTTTTTTTGAATTGTTCTCCTGTTACGCAAGAGACAGGAAGGCCACAGCTACTTCCAAAATTAACCAGTTTAGTGATCCAAGAGGTTTGTGACTGTGACTTTATCTGCTCTAGTAAGCATAACTTGGGGAGTCTATCAGTCTCCATTTCATTGACTTTGTGCCAGTGGTTATATGCTTTGATCTTGGATAGTGGATGAATTGTATACATTCCCAATTCAGCTCTAACTGCTGCAGCAGATGTCCCAGATCTACACCCAGAATACAGCTCAGGTGCTGGGACTGTGTTTGTTCTAGAACTGTGGTTGAGTAGAAATCCCAGACTTCTGCTCCATAAAGAGCATAGGGGTAACCTTTATATACTTCAATTAATGGGCCAGGGGGACTTCCAGTGGCTCTGCAATTTGCCGACGGAGCTTCTTTTTTGGAGCTCCAGCCCCGAAATCTGTAAAAGCTGCTAGAACAGCATAAATCGGCTGTCTAGCGGCAAAAACTCTCCCCCTGGGAAAGGGGGGGAGAGAAGAGCAGAGGGGCTTAGGTAGAGCTCCCCAAAATCCCCAGGCTTTCTTCTTTTTTAAGCCTGGGGGTTGGAGGGTGAGAGCTCCCCAGTAACCTCTCATTGCTCCGTATTAGGGACTTGTCTGCCTGGCTTGGCAGAACGGGGCATCGCAACCACACCAGCAGCATATGAATAAAGATTTGAAGACATTTTTCAAAGATTTTAAGAAAATTGAATTCTGGATGCTGGCAGAGCGAAATCGGGACAGCGGAATTTGAAGTAGGCTAGTACAAGCTTTAACTCCATATGAAAAGAGAAGGGGAAGATGGCGCTAAGAAAAATGAAACTTACTAGTGAAAGTGCTTGTCAGCCCCTGCTACATTGTTAAAGCTACTGGACTATATAACAAAAAGTAGATTTAAAGGCAAAGTGGAAGAGAAGATTATGATGGGGATTTCAACCAATATAAATTTTTGAAGATAGTGGAAAATAATTGGACTTTGACTTGACAGTTGAATAAATATAAAACTAAAATTGAAGTATGGCTGCTACCAAGGAAAGAGGGGGTGAGTCAGCAAATACACGAATTGTGACTTTAAAGGACTTGCAAGGCAATTTGGATCTTTTTATTTTGGACATAAGGGATACAGTTAAAAATACTATCCAGGAGTGGAAGTTGGAACATCGTAAGGATCTGCTGGCTGTGAAAGAGGAAGAAATCATACAGTTAAACATGATTTTGGAGAACATAGAAGAAGCAGTCAGAGAAATGGAGTCTAGAATTTTTGGAAACAGAAGTTATGGTGGAGGCTTCCACACAACCAGTTGGAGAATATTTTAAAAATTCATTACTGCAGACTGTTAAATATTATGAAAATTCTTGTTTTTATGGACAGAGTCAACTTTTAGAGAATGAACTGACTGATTTTAAAAGAAAGAAAAATAGAGATGGGAGTTTTAAAGTGAAAGAAACAATTTCGAAAGGGGACTGGATTTTTAAGAGACATCAGTTGCAACTTCAATCTCAAAATTTTTTGATAATAAAAGCAGGGGGACAAGCCATGCCTAACAAGAAGAAAGTATTATTTAAAAAGAAAGACTGGAAGAAATATAGAAAGAAAGGAAGAATGTGTGATGTATTTCTTGAAGGTTATATTTGGTAGATTTTGGATGTTTGATACAAAGGGATCAAATTAAAAAGGGATAATTTTTAGAGATAGTGCATTACTAAAATGATCAACTAAAAATCTAAATGATATTTTATTGAAAGCTTTGGAATTAATATAGAACTTCTAGGGTTATATTTGGCTGATATGTTACTGAATTTAAAGGTCTATTAAGAGATTTTAATGTTTAAAATGATATAACAGAATTTTTTTTTAAAGGTTTATATGTTAAGAAATTTTAAATGTTTCAGATGACACAATAGAATTTTAAGAGATTTTAATGTTTAAAATGATATAACAGATTTTTTTTAAAGGTTGATATGTTAAGAAATTTTAAATGTTTCAGATGACACAATAGAATTTTCAAAAGTTTTATATGTATTGAGGGGTAAGGTTTAATTAAAATTGGATAATTTTTTAAAACTTATTGTAGCTTTAAATTACATGAAGAAATGTTTATGTAAGAGGATATTTAGTTTACTGTAATAATGTTGTTTCAAGGACAGGCTTTAAAGGAAAAAATCTTTTTCCTTTTGTTTCCCCCTCTAAGTTGATGTTATGAGAGAATTTATAAATGTAATGTTGAAGAAAGTCAAATAGGGGAGTTAAAGAGTGTGTGGAAATTTTTTCTTTTGGAATTTACAGTAAGGTAGTATATGTTAGCTTAGGTTTGTTAGATGTTATATCCTGTTTTTGTTCTGGGAAGTCGGGAGGAGGGGGGGTTGGGAGGGAGGGTAATGGGGGGTGGGGGGGAATTTGTTTTGTGATTTTTAATATAACAAAAGACAGGTAGAAGTAATAATAGAGAAGTAAAAATGAGGATAAGAAGATGACATAAAGATGTACTAGATGTTATATTTTGTGGATTGAATATGCATTGTTTATATGTTTACTTGTTTGTATGTTTGCATGCTTGATTATGAAAATAAAAAACTTTTATTGGAAAACAAAAAAAAATTTAATGGGCCAGGGATTGGAGGTTAGGGATAACTTTTTGCTATTGGACATCAATTTTTCTATGTTATCATTAATACTGTCAAGTTGATAAATCCCCTTCACTCAAGATTTGATCTAAGATGTAGATCCTAGACTAAGGTAATTTGATGTCATTTAATTTAAAGAATATAACGTTTTTCTACTTAAAAACTTCATTTAAAAAGTTTGATAAAATAACAAATCAATTTAAAGGCCATAATCAGAAGCAAGCAACAATTGCTGAATCGGATGGATTGGATGGATGGACTGGAACTGAATTTGCTGCTGGCATCCCTGAAGAAGGAGAATTCTGCTTTGAAGGCAGGCTGCCTGGAGATGGCTGGAGAGGCCATGGACCCTGAAGACTCAAAGTGGACAGAACGGATGACCAAAGAAATGGATCCGTTCAAGAAGATTGAGGGAGATTGGGGAATGGACTTGTCATATTTAACTGGGAAACAAGTCTTAAGAGTCATCGTGTTTCAATTTACAGGAGGTCCTCTGACTTTGGGGAATGGAAATCAGTTGTTGGGAAAGATCCTAATTAAAAATTTAAGGAAATGAATTATTATTAAGAATCAAAGAAAGATACTGCCCTTTTCTCCCAATGAAACACCCAGATCCCCCCCCAGGCTCCCTTTCACTGGAGGAGAAGAGGGGGGTTTAGCTGCCTGTTGAGCTGCACACAGACCCACCTGCAGTGGGGGAGGAACACAGGGGAAATTCCACCATGCTCATCACAAACCCACAAATACGGGAATTTTATTTAAAAAAGAACACAGCATTTTCAAATGAGCAGAGTTTAATATCAAAATGCCATGGTATCTACTCTTTGGAGCCATTATTCCCTGAGTAATTGAATTGGGCAGATCTGTTGAGATGGTTCCCCTCCTTCTCCTCTGGATTCCTCCTCCAAAGGATCTAAGGTTAATGGATCCATATTGGGACCTCATACCTGCCATGGCTGCAGCCTTGGAGACCCCAAGATCTTTTCTCCCTCCTTCCTTCTCCTCCTCCATCTGGAGGAATAAGCGGCATTCAAGGCCTGGGCCAGAGTCTGAATGATACTGTAACATTTATAGTGATTTGGGGCCCGGATCCTGTTCCTTTTCTCCTGGGTCTCCAGTGGGGCTTTCTGGGTGCATCTTCTGCGGCCTTTGACAGAAAAGACGTTCTTTGAAAGAAAACAGCGGAAATAATAATCTTGAAACTTTTCTTCCACAAAGAAATGGGGTTCATAGGCAGAATCGATTGGCCTTTTTTTTGCCACATAATTAAAGTTCAAAATACTATGGATGTATTTGAGAAGTCTACGCTTTCTATGCTTGTTTATTTTATACCCTATGAAACTTGTGAGGATCCAGACTTTCCCTTCAATGGGTCCTGGGAGACGCATAAATGTTAAATGGAAAGGAAGGATTCTCCCCCAAATGGACTCAAGTTCTATGTAGTGAACAAAGACGTTGACTTGTCTCCACTTAGAGAGGGAATCCCTGAGGGCTGTTGTGTATCCAGTTGTTGAGAACAGTTGTGATGTAACCACACAAATTCCACTCCTGACAAGCACAGGAGGAAAAATCCTCATGAAATTCTCTCCCTTCTCTGTGTCTGAAGCAAAGAGGCCAATCAGGGTCCATCTGAAATAGAGGAGCACTTCGACAATTGCTGGGTACTGGAATCCTTCTTTGGGGAGAATATGGTGGAAAAAGGGGAATTTCTTTTTATCACTCAGAGCCTCTGAAGCAGTTTTAAGACTGATCTAAAAAAGCAATGAAGAATGCTGTGTTATATTTGGGATGAGATCAAGTCCAAAATATTAGATTTTAATAAATCCAACCTAGTTCTCATGAATGTATTAGAATAATTTGTTAATTAGACAGTGTTTAAAATATTAAAGACAGGCCATTAGCAAGATTGTATAATAAAAGTGGAAAATAATAAGCAAATTAAAAAATAATGAAAATGTAAATCATATTATTGTATCACCCCTACAATTTACCACAATTAGATTAACACGTGCAAATGCCAACTGGAGTATTCTATTCCAATAAAGGGCCTATTATAATTTTCGAGGATAGCTGCATCTTTTTTTACTTCTATATCCCAGATTCTTTCTGGAGGAAATTTTTTAACTTCTTTCTCCAGTTATACAAGAAACAGGCAGACCTCAAAGCCTAATAAGATTTGTCAGTTGCATAATCCAAGTTTGGTCTTTCATTGAAGTTTTCTCTGTTCCAACAGCCACAATTTTCAGAGTCTCTCAGTTTCCATAGATTAAATTTTATGCCAATGCCCATATTTTCTGATTTTAGACAAAGCAGAAATTGTGTAAATTCCCAAATCAGCTCTGAGGGCAGCAGCTGGAGTCCTTTTACCCACCCCAAGATCCTCCTCAGAGGCTGAGATTGGGTTGGTTCTGCTGGTGGTTTCTCTCTGGAGCCCCAAACATCAGATTGATGGAAGAACATGGGGGAAAACTGGGCCTCAGATACTTCAATAATTGGGGCTGAGGAAGCTGGAGAGCTGTGAGGTTTTCATTTCAGCACCACTTTCCCTCCTGCCCTTTCTCTAACTGAGCTCCTTGGATGATGAGGGAGCCAAGATTCAGGCTCAGAGAAAACAACTCCAGGTAAGGAAAAGGGTTACTTGCTCTAATGGCTGACCATCTATGGCTAGGATGTCATTTCACAAAGACCATAACTTTTGAACTTGCTTTATAAATTAACAGATAATTATTAAGACAAAACAATCCAAGTCTATACAATCCAAAGTCTAAGTATGAGAATATCACATTATTTATATAACTCAGTGTGTTCCAGTGGGAATTTAGCAGGCTGAACATGTGTACCTATAACAGAATTTATAACAAAATAAAAGGGTTGGAAGGGACCTTGGAGGTCCTCTAGTCTGACCCCCTGTTCAAGCAGGAAACCAGGCATAATAGCAGGAACTGTGAGAGGATCCTGGAGTCTTAGTGGACAAACAATTAAATATGAGTCAAGAGTATGTAGTGACAGCCAAAAAAACCAATACAATCCTAAATTGCATTAACAGAGGGACATAATCCAGATCAAGAGAGGTACTAATACCACCCTAGAGATTGTCTTTTTAATCGTGCCGTGGTGTGATTTGAAGGATGGATACGTTGCCACTTATATTTGCTAACACCTTTTTGTCTTTTCGATGGCATAAATCTTCAAATCCTGGGCATCAATCAAATAAACCTTCTGCTTCCTCCCAATCTCTGGGTGAATCGGAGCAAGAGAGCTCAGAGAGCGAAACAATAATGGCGGCGAAAACTGGCTCGCAGCCAGCAACAGTGGATGAACTCTGAGAAATGCTGACTAGCCCTAAAGAGGCGATTTTCAGAAGAGTGGATGATTATGCAGAAAAAGTAGACAAGCGTATGGACCAACTAGCTATAAATGTTGGTCATAATGATAATCAGATTAAGCTTCTTAGAGTGGAAGCTGACCAACTAGGGAAACAAATGAGGGAGATGGAGGAAAAGCACTCTCTGGAGTTTGACGAGCATGAGAAAAGACTGATTTCTCTGGAAGATCAAAGGAGACGACCATCAATACGAATTTGAAATTTACCAGAGATGACAGGAGAGGACATGAGGAAATTGATCCCACATTGGTTCAAAGAAATACTCCCTCACCTGGCCACTGGAGAAGAGGACACTGAGCGCGTCCACAGAGTGGGCGCTTTCAGAGTTCGTCCCAGAGCTCGTTTTGGTAAAATTTTCTAATTATTATAAAAAAGAGCAGCTGATGATGAAGCTGAGGTCGTTAGCTTTGTTAAAGTTTCAAGGATCTACAGTTCAAGTTTACAACAATCTTTGTTACCAAACAATTAAGTGGAGGCGCAGCATTAAGCCAATCACCGAAGAGCTCAAGAGAAGGGAGATAAAGTATGCATGGGGATACCCAGTCTTTATGAGGTTTATGTATGATGGGAAATGTTATGTCCTTATAAGGACATCCGCCTGGGATTGGCTGAAGATCCTTTCGGCGGGAGATTTGAATTCCTGTCAGTGGGTGGTGCGTCTGCCGGAGCAAATATAAGGAGAGCTCCGGCAGCGCAAAGCCAGTTCAGTTCTCGTTAATAAACGTTGTTACTTGAACTCTGCTGGTCACTCTTCTTTCCTGCGCCGATCTAACACTGGCGACGAAGGACTAGAGAAGAACCACTGCGTGGCACGATCGCCATAACGAGCTGAAGTCACTCGACGCGGACTGAGAGATGGCAACGCCGCAAGCGCCGTTCGCCTCGCTGGCTCCTTTCAACCCCAGCCGGGAGAAATGAAGCTCCTATATGATCCATTTCCGCCAATTCCTCCGGGGAAACGGTTACAACAACCTAGATGACGAGAGGAAGAGGGCTCTCTTCCTCGCTCACTGCGGCACCGACGTTTTGGAGCTCGCCGTCAACCTCGCCGCACCCAGGGACATTGAAGTCATGTCCTGGGTGGATCTGCAGACTGCCCTGCAAGACCACTATGCACCAACGGGCACCCCCATCTCGAATCGATTCACCTTCCGCCAACGCAATCAGAAGGAAGGTGAATCTATCAAAGACTTTGTGGCGGCATTGCGTCAAATCGCAGCAAACTGCGAGTTTGAAAACGTTGACAATGCCTTACGCGACGGGATCGTCTTCGGGATGAGAGATGCAAGCCTCCAAAAGAAGTTCCTGAGCAGGAAAAGACTGTCCCTCAAAGACGTTCTTGAGGAGGCTACAGCCGCTGAAACATCCGAGAAAGCTGTCACCGAAATACTCCAGTCCCGAGGGATCCATAAGATCCGCAAGTCGTCCTCAGAATCTTTTGAAGACTCAGCCACACCGTGCGACTCAGAGGGGGAGTCGACCGTTTTGAAAGTTTCCCGCCCATCTCGGCGGGAAATTCAAAAAGATGGCCACCGCAACGCTCAGTGCGGCAGTTGCAAGGGACACCATCCCTGTCAATCCTGCCGCTGGCGTGACGCAACTTGCAGACGTTGCCTGAAGAAGGGGCACATCGCTGAGGCTTGCCGAGCTTCTGATCTGGTTCCAGAGTCCATCAGGCCCCAGAATCCTGAAAATCGCCGCGATTCCCAGAGGTCATCCAAACGGTCCTCACTCCAGCACAGCCGCGACAATCGTAACGGTTCCCAGGGCGGCGCGGTGAACCAAACAACGATCGCCCTGACCAGTAACAACAGTGCCACCAAATTCCATGTGACACTGTTGGCTGAAGGCTTGCCGTGCACGATGGAAGTAGACTCTGGCTCCGTCTACTCCATCATTGACTGGCACCAAGTGAAGAGACTGAAGCCGGCACTCACCAAGCGCCAACTTGAACCCCTTCACTCCAAGCTGGTGGACTTCGGCGGGAACCCCATTGGTGTCATCGGCCGTACCAGCCTCCAGATCGCCTTCAAACAATTCCGAGGCCAGCTCCCAATCACCGTCGTGGAGCATAGCCGCCCGACCCTGTTGGGCGTGGAGTGGTTCCAGCCGTTGGGGCTTTCTATTGGAGGCATCCACCAGATTAGCTCAGGCGAACTCGACTCACTCATCGGAGAGTTCCAAGAAGTCTTCGATGGTAAGTTAGGGACCTTTACAGGGAAACCCATCTCCTTCAATCTGGACAAGGGGGTAACCCCAATTCGGCTCAAGACCCGCCGGGTTCCATTTGCCTTGCGGGCTAAAGTAGATGCTCAGCTAGATAAGCTGATTGCCCAAGGCATTCTGGAACCCATCGACCATGCTTCATGGGAGACTCCCATTGTGACCCCCATGAAGCAGGATGGATCTGTGCGCATCTGCGCCGACTACAAAGTAACCATCAACAAGGCGTTACCGCAGAGCGCATACCCTGTGCCGGTGGTGCAACACTTGCTTCACTCACTCGGCAAGGGCCAAATTTTCGCAAAGCTGGACCTGGCCCAGGCTTACCAGCAACTGCCAGTCGATCAGGAAACGGCGGAGGCTCAGACAATTGTCACCCATAGAGGCGCGTTCAAGTGCAACCGTCTCCAGTTTGGAGTCAGTGCAGCCCCAGGCATCTTCCAATCCATGATGGAACGCCTTCTCCAAGGCGTTCCAGGGGTGGTGCCTTACTTCGATGATGTACTGATCTCCGGGGATTCAAAGGCACAACTCCTTGACCGACTGAGGCTTGTCCTTCAGCGGTTCAGGGAGAAGGGCTTGAGAGTCCGACGGGACAAGTGCATCATTGGGGTACAGGAAGTCGAGTTCCTGGGCTATCTCATAGATAGTTCTGGCATCCACCCCACCAAATCAAAAGTTAAAGCTATCCATGAAGCTCCCAGCCCCAAAAATAAAGCGGAGCTTCAGGCTTTCCTTGGATTGCTTAACTTCTATGCAATTTTCCTCCAACAGAAAGCCACTATTGCTGAGCCGCTTCATCGCTTACTGGCAAAGGCGGCTTCCTGGAGGTGGGGTCGCGAGGAAGAGTCTGCATTTCGAGCCGTTAAGCAACTTTTGACTTCTGACAGCGTGCTGAATGAGCACAATGAGACGCTGCCCATCAGACTCACTTGTGACGCTTCCCCCTACGGAGTCGGCGCTGTCCTCAGTCACGAACTGCCTACCGGCCGTGAAGCCCCCATCGCCTATTTCTCAAAGACTATGTCCAGTGCTGAACGCAACTACAGCCAACTGGACAAAGAGGCGTTGGCTATTGTCGCAGGGGTGAAGCGTTTCCACGAGTACCTCTATGGACGACACTTCACTATTGTCACCGATCACAAGCCGCTCCTGGGCCTCCTCGCAGGTGACAAGCAGACCCCGGCCTTTATGTCACCCCACATGACTCGTTGGGCTATCTTCCTCGCCGGCTACTCTTACAAACTCGTCCACCAGCCGGGGAAGTCCATCGCGAACGCTGACGCACTTAGCAGATGCCCTTCGGCTGACTCCGTGGACGACCCGGCTCCCACGCTCGAGTTGCTGCATATCGATATTGACAACAGCTGTCCGGTGACATCTGCCGAGGTGGAGACGCACACGAGGAATGACCCCATCCTCAGGCAAGTCCACTCCTGGGTCCTGAGGGGATGGCCGGCTCGAATTGACAACGACGCTTTCAGCCCGTTCAGCCGCAAGCAAGGGGAGCTGTCCACCATGAGCGGCTGTTTACTATGGGGAGATCGGGTGCTGATTCCCGGCTCGCTCCAACGAAAGACTCTTGAAGCGCTGCATAAAGGACACCCGGACATTGTCCGGATGAAAGCCCTGGCACGGAGCTACGTCTGGTGGCCAACACTGGACAAAGACATTGAACATTGGGTCGCCAGGTGTAGCCCGTGCCAAGAAGTTAGAGCGGCGCTGCCTCAATCCGACCTGACGCCTTGGGAGACCCCTAGCTAGGCCTGGTCGCGCATCCATATAGACTTTGCAGGCCCTATTCAAGGGCGCCACCTCTTCATCGTGGTCGATGCCTACTCAAAATGGTTGGAGGTCATCCCCATGGCATCCACCACAACAGAAGCCACCATCCGCGCACTCCGGCGTCTCTTCGCGACTCATGGGCTGCCAGACGTTTTGGTCTCCGATAACGGGCCCCAACTTACGTCCGTGCCCATGGAAGCTTTCCTGGCGGGCTTGGGCATCCGCCATGCCCTCTCCGCCCCTTACAGACCAGCCGGAAATGGACAGGCTGAACGGATGGTGAGGCTCACCAAAGAGTCACTCGCCAAGATGGGCCCGGGCGATTGGCAGGAGCGCATTGACACTTTTCTGCTCACTCAACATATCACGCCTCACTCTGCCACAAGAAAGTGCCCTGCCGAACTTCTCATGGGCAGAAGACTCCGGTCACCCCTGGACAGACTGCACCCCCAATACACTTCTGAGGTGCCCGCCACTGCCAGCCGCCAACTGCGACAGTTTGCCATCGGCGATGCCGTCTTCGCGCTCAATTTCCACGGCTCGCCGAAATGGCTTAAAGCTACAGTACACAGCACAACCGGTCCCAAATCCTACCGTGTTGAGCTGGAAAATGGACAGGTTGTGAGACGTCACCTCGACCAACTCCGCAAAAGGTGGAGGGAAGCGGGCGATGACCAGCCTGACGAGGTAGGCCTAAACCACCCAGACAAGGTAGCCCTAAACCACCCTGACGAGGTAGGCCTAAACCACCCCAATGAGGTAGGCCTAAACCACCCCGATGAGGTAGGCCTTAACCACCCCAACGAGGTAGGCCTAAACGACCCAGACGAGGTAGGCCTAACCAAGCCACCGATGCAGCAAGGCCAGTAGACCGGGGACAAGGCCCAGAGGGAACCCCGAAGCGCCGCGGGGTGAATGGCAGACAATGTCCCGAGAACCGAGACCTACACCCTGACAACAGGAGTCAAGTAGACCGGGGACAACCTAGCAGGGGAAGCCAACACCAACCCTGCGAGGTAGGCGACTGACTCTCCAGGGATGGTAACCTCCATCCATCACACCAAAGGGCGCTGCAACAACAGCCCGACCGCGCAGAAGACCAACCCTGTGAGGAAGGCCTCCACCACCCCTGCAGAGTAGGCCTACACCAGCCAGACCAGGGGGAACACCCCAGCGACAGTAGACAGCGACCATCACCACAACGCCAACCATACAGGGAGGGCCTACACCACCCCTGCAGGGTCGACTCGCAACACCCCGACAAGGCCGACCCGTGTACATCCAGCACCACCTGCCGCCCCGGGAGTGAATCGGCCTCAACCGGAGACCCCGGGGGCCTATCCCAGTCACCACCACCGGACTCACACCCAAGGCTAGACCAGCGCAACTCCAACCCAGAGGGAACCCGAGGGAGACCCAGGGACCTACCGTGGCTCAGGAGTTCGGGACCGGTCGATAGCAGGGATCCGTGCCAGCGACATCGAGATCCAAGCGGGACTGAAGCAGACCAGCATCGCCCGGAGGCGGAGGTCCTCGACCCGGCCGGAGGTTCGGGAACATCGCCCGCATCCTCGACGGCCAGATCCAGCCCGGCACCAGGGAGGAAGCCCCGAGCCGAGAAAGCACCCTCCATCCGGGAGAGTGCCCAACTTGAGTATGAACTGCACAGGTCTACGCGAGCACGTAGACGTCCTGTGTATCTTAGTGACTATTTCCTTGATTGACTGACTAAGAACTAGGGGGGAGGAGTGTTATGTCCTTATAAGGACATCCGCCTGGGATTGGCTGAAGATCCTTTCGGCGGGAGATTTGAATTCCTGTCAGTGGGCGGTGCGTCTGCCGGAGCAAATATAAGGAGAGCTCCGGCAGCGCAAAGCCAGTTCAGTTCTCGTTAATAAACGTTGTTACTTGAACTCTGCTGGTCACTCTTCCTTCCTGCACCGATCTAACAGGAAACAATATAGGATTACCTCTTTGAAGCAAGGCACTGAGCTACTTAAAAGTCTGGGGCTGGAATTGCAGGACGATGCTGCTCTTCAAAGTGCCAATGACGGAGGAAGAGGAGCCACAGCAAGTGGGAAGTGAAATTGACAAGACTGAGATGATAAATCGGTAGCATATTAATACTAGAAGGCTTCATCTCCCCTCCCCCCCTTTAAGGGAATGGCTGGAGCATTAGGCTACCGGGATTTAGTGGGGGAAAAGAGTTTGGAGAGATTTGGGGGTGGGGGGGTGGGGAAGGGGGATAGGCCATGAGGGTTATTTAGTTGAGTTTGTTTTGTGTTTTCTTATATGTCGGTTTAAGTTAAAGTGCACAAGGGATCGTAAAGAATTTGTATGTGCTGAATATGGATAAAACTATAAGAATCACAACACTCGATGTCAAAGGTTTGGGGGGCAGTGGTGAACAGGAGGAGAATCGAACAATTGTTAAACAAGGAAAGATCTGACATCGTGGTTTTTTTTGCAGGAAATTCACAGGATAAGGATGGAGTAAATGAAGTTTGTTTGAAGTGGTCACTCCATTATGAAAAGTCACTGGGGACTTCAAAATAAATAACGGGGTGGCCATACTGATTTCTAAACGAACTAGATTTACTATGGAGAGTATAAAAAAAGATGGGCATGGTAGATTTATTATGATTAAAGGTCAAATTGAAAGTACAGCATATATGTTGGCTGTGCACCGCCCTGAGTCCGTAAGGAGAAGGGCGGTATATAAATCTAAATAAAGTAAAGTAAAGTAAAAGTAATGTTTATGCCCCAAATGAGAGACTTAGAGAATATTTTTTAGAATTGTTTAAAGTAATAGAAGAATTTAAAGAAGGACACGTCATCTTAGGTGGAGATTTTAATATGATTATGAAGAATAGATTGGACAGGACCAATCCCACAACTGCTGAAAAGAGGAATAGTATCACCATTTTAAATAAATTAGTAAAAGAAAAAGATTATGTGGATGGGTGGCATTTTCTTAAAGGTGGGGAGCCCGGTTTCACATACTATTCCCCAACTTATAAATCTTATTCTAGAATTGTTTATGTTTTCGTTTCTAGGGATATGGCAACTAAGTTGAGTAGAATGGAAGTGGGAGTAATTAAAGTAATGGATTATGCAGTGGTTAGTTTAGACTTCATGGTAAAAAAGGACTATAGAGAAGCAGTTAGATGGAAGCTGACTACAAGGATTCTTAAAAATGAGAAAGTGGTTGAGAAAATGCAAAGGGAGATATCAGAATTGTGGGAAATTAATGAAAAAGGAGAAATAGCAACAGATTGGTGTGGAACACTGTGAAGGTGGTGACACGGGGAATATGTATTAGGGAAGCTTGTAGTGTTAAAAGGCAAGAAGCTGCATTAGGGGAAAAATAGAGGAACAGATTAAGAAATTGGAAAAAGAATATTGGCATACAAGAAATAAACAGAAATTAATAGAATTACAAGCTAAGAAAAAAGAATTAGAGAATAAACATTTAGAGGAAGTTCAGAATAATTTAATATACATGAAAAGAGAATTTTTTGAAAATAGCAATAAAAATTCTAAGATGCTTGCCAGGCTCACACAAAAAGAGAAAGCTAAAAATTCAATAGGTATAGTGAAAGATAAATTGGGGAATTATTGTAGTACAATGAATGGAACGTTAAAAATATTCCAGGAATTTTATCAAGAATTGTACAAGAGTTAAGAAGGATAGAATGGAAGCTTAGGGAAATATATAAAAAGGAGTGTGGAAACGGAGCATAAAGAATTAATGGAAAGGAGTGTATCACAAAGGGAAATTGTAGAAGTAATTGAAAGTTTGAAGGTAGTAATCCATCTACCCCTTGAAAGGGTAGATGGATTAGGAACAAAATTCTATAAAATATTTAAAACATTATTAGTACCAAAATTATTAAATTGTATAATGCAATATTAGAAGGGGAAAAGATCCCAGAATCATGGGAGCAGTCGTTAATAATATTAATATCTAAACCAGATAAGGATCCGACGCTCCCAGACTCGTACAGACCTATATCATTAATAAATCAAGGTGCAAAAATTTTTTCAACTATTTTAGCAAGAAGAATGAATAATTCTATAGGTAAGTATATAAGGGAAGATCAATGTGGATTTGTAATGGGCTGACAAATGCATAATTTGGTTGGAAGAGTGATAAATGTAATTCACGAGATTAAAAATCTAAAGCTTAAAGCGGGGATATTAGCCTTAGATATTTTTAAGGCCTTCGATTGTGTGAGCTGGCAAGCATTAAAGATGTTTATTTATTTATTTATTTATTAATCAAATTTCTATACCGCCCTTCTCCTTCCGGACTCAGGGCGGTGAACAGCCAATTTAAAACCAATAACAATACAGTGAGTTAAAACGTACTAAAAATCTATATAAATTTAGGCTGAGATATATCAATAAAACACTAAAACTCTAAAAATTAAATAATTTAAAATAATTTAAAATTTAAATATTTAAAAATAGGAGGGATCAGGCAAGTCCGGCAAGTTGGAAGAAATAAGTCTTCAACGCCCGACGAAAGGTCCGGAGGTCAGTGATAGTTCTTAGATCTGGAGGAAGATCGTTCCAGAGGGTGGGGGCTACCACAGAGAATGCTCTCCCCCTGGGGGTCGCCAGCCGGCATTGTCTGGCTGACGGCACCCTGAGGAGGCCCTCTCTGTGGGAGCGAACCGGCCGGTGGGAGGCAATAGGTGGCAGAAGGCGGTCCCGTAAGTACCCTGGTCCTAAGCCATGGAGCGCTTTAAAGGTGATTACCAACACCTTGAAACGCACCCGGAAATCAACCGGCAACCAATGCAGCTCACGCAGGAGAGGTGTCACATGGGAGCGCCCTGTCGCTCCCATAATCCCCCGCGCGGCCGCATTCTGTACCAGTTGAAGCCTCCGGATGCATCCCAAGGGGAGCCCCATGTAGAGAGCATTACAGTAGTCCAAGCGAGACGTGACGAGCGCCTGAGTGACTGTGCGCAGGGAGTCCCGATCTAGAAAGGGGCGCAACTGGCGTATCAGGCGGACCTGATAAAAAGCCCCCCTGGCCACAGCTGTCGTATGATCCTCTAATGACAGCCGTGGATCCAGGAGGACGCCCAAGTTGCGCACCCTTTCCGTGGGGGCCAATGATTCGCCCCCAATAACCAACGATGGAGTCAGTTGGCTATATCGGGACGCCGGCAGCCACAGCCACTCAGTCTTGGAGGGGTTGAGTCGAAGCCTGTTTCTCCCCATCCAGACCCGCACAGCTTCAAGGCACTGGGACATCACTTCCACGGCATCGTTGGGGTGGTCTGGGGTGGAAATGTACAGCTGAGTGTCATCAGCGTACTGATGGAATTCCACCCCAAAACCACGGATGATCTCACCCAGCGGCTTTACATAAATGTTGAACAGAAGGGGCGAGAGGACCGACCCTTGTGGCACCCCGCACACTAGGCGCCTCGGGGTCGACCGCTGCCCCCCTGTCAACACCGATTGCGACCGGTCGGAGAGGTAGGAGGAGAACCACCGCAAAACGGTGCCCCCCACCCCCAATCCCTCCAACCGGCGCAACATGATACCATGGTCGATGGTATCAAAAGCCGCTGAGAGGTCTAACAGCACCAGGATAGAGGAGTACCCCCTACCCCGGGCCCTCCAGAGATCATCCACCAACGCGACCAATGCCGTTTCGGTGCTGTAACCAGACCTGAAGCCGGACTGGAGCGGGTCTAAATAGACAGCTTCATCCAGGTACCAGGGGAGCTGCCGCGCCACCACACTCTCAACAACCTTCGCTAAAAAGGGAAGGTTGGAGACAGGACGATAATTTACCAAAGCAGCCGGGTCCAGGGAGGGCTTCTTGAGGAGGGGCCTCACCACCGCCTCCTTCAAGGCAGGCGGAAGGACACCCTCACTCAGAGAAGCATTTATAATCTCCTGGAGCCAGCCTCGTGTAACCTCCCGGGAGGCCAGCACCAACCAGGAGGGACACGGGTCCAATAAACATGTGGTAGCGTTCAGTCTCCCCAGGATCCTGTCCACGTCCTCAGGAGCCACAGGATCGATGTTAATAGACAGAATGAGGTTTGGAATCAAATTCAAAGCTGTAATAGACCAATTATATTCTCAGAATTCTGCCTTAGTGGTAGTGAATGATGGAGTTACAGACAAGATACGACTCGCCAGAGGAAAATGGTTGTCTTGGTTAAATTACAGCCAAGTGGAGCAATGGACTAAAAACTGGATAAGAGAAAATGGAGAGTGCAGAGAGTTAACGAGGTTCGAGGAATTAATTGAAAAAATGAAACTGTAAAGGAAGAAAATAAAGGGATAAAAGGCTTAATGAGTGGAATTTATAAAATATTGTTGGAGGAAGAGAAGAGGGAAAATTTAGGAAAGATGGTATGGGAAACCGATTTGAAGATACAAATAGGGCAACAGAGTTGGGAAAGAATTTGGCAACAAAGAGTGTTGAGAAATGTCAGTAAGAATAAAAGAGAAGTATTACAAAATGGTATGGAGGTGGTTCTTAACTCCAGTTAGATTAAGCAATATGAACCAGCACTATTCAGATAACTGTTGGAGAGGTTGTGGGGGAAAAGGAACGTATTTACATATGTGGTGGGATTGTAAATTTGTGCAAAAATTGTGGAAGATGGTGTTGAAGGAGATTGAAGAAATTGTTGGAATAAAGGTAGAAGAGGCACTTCACTATTGGAAGATATAAAGTGTAAAAAAGAGACTAAAGAGTTGATAACAAATTTGTTGACCGAAGCCAGGTTAATGATTTCTAGGAACTGGAAGATACGAGGCGATTATTGTTTGGAAGAATGGGATAAGGAAGTATGGGATATTGCCATAAATGATAAACTGACCTGTAATATCGAAGTAAGGAGTGGCATAATGAAAGTAAATGAATTCAATGGAATCTGGAAAAGGTTCCTAATATATGTGTTTTCTGGAGGAAGGGGGATACCACCACCAGAAGAAGCTTTATGATTTTGGAAGCAGGAATGATCCCGAGGGGTGGGGGAGCACTTGTTGATTGTTTGTCTTGTATACATTGTTATATATTATATATTATGATTTATGTATGTTTAAATTTAATATTAATAAAAAATATTTTTAAAAACCTAATACCTTGATTTTTGTCTCGGACCAGTGGCTGAACGATCTTAAAACAGGGGATATAGACATCAAGCCCTTGTCATGGTCTGATCATTCTCTCCTTCACATGGACTTTCAAGTCACTTCCACTCACTGCAGGGAGACGGAACCGACCAAATGGTTCCGTCCCAGGCGCTTGATGGACCCCGAGAGGTTCCTGATGGAGCTTGGGCCATTTCCTGAGACTCTGGCTCACGACTCAACTGAGGACCTAGTGGTCGCCTGGGACAGGGTGGCTACTGGGGCCTTGGACGGTGTCGTGCCTTTGCGGCCTCTGACCCGATGCCGATCTCGACTAGCTCCTTGGTTTTCCAAGGAGCTGAGAGAGATGAAGTGTCGGAAAAGACACCTGGGGAGCGATTGGAGGACAAGCCGATCTGAATCTGACCGAACACAGGTGAGATCTTATATTAAGACCTACCTAGTGGCAATAAAAGCGGCAAAGTCTAGCTACTTCTCCGCTCTTATTGCATCTGCAGAGAACCGCCCAGCTGCGCTGTTTAGGGTGACCCACTCCCTACTTCAGGTGGGGACACGGGAAGATCCCTTACAGGGACGAGCTGAGGATTTTGTGCAATTCCTGCATGATAAAGTCACTCAGATTCGGGATGGCCTGGACTCTGATTGGGTAGATCCAGGGGAGGAGATGGGGGTAGGTCTTGAGAGCGTTATCTGGGAAGAGTTTGACTCTGTAGCTCCTGAGGATGTGGACAGGATTCTGGGAAAGCTTAACGCTGCCACATGTTTATTGGACCCATGTCCCTCCTGGTTGGTACTGGCCTCCCGGGAGGTTACACGAGGCTGGCTCCAGGGAATTATAAATGCTTCTCTGAGTGAGGGTTTCTTTCCCGCCGCCTTGAAAGAGGCGGTTGTGAAGCCCCTCCTCAAGAAACCTTCCCTGGACCCAGCTTTATTATCAAACTATCGTCCAGTCTCTAATCTTCGCTTCATTGCGAAGGTTGTTGAGAGTGTGGTGGCGCGACAACTACCCCGATACCTGGATGAAGATATCTATCTGGATCCGATCCAGTCGGGCTTCAGGTTACGATACAGCACGGAAATGGCATTGGTCGCGTTGGTTGATGATCTATGGAGGGCCCAGGACAGGGGTTGCTCCTCTATCCTGGTCCTATTAGATCTCTCAGTGGCTTTTGATACCATCGACCATGGTATCCTACTGCACTGGCTGGAGGGGTTAGGAATAGGGGGCACCGTGCTTCGGTGGTTCTCCTCCTTTCTCTCTGACCGTTCACAGTTTGTGTTGGCAGGGGGGCAGAGGTCGACCTCGAGGCACCTTATTTGTGGGGTGCCGCAAGGGTCAGTCCTCTCACTCCTTCTGTTCAACATTTATGTAAAACCGCTAGGTGAGATCATCCGTGGTTTCGGGGTGAATGTTCATCAATATGCTGATGACACTCAGCTATACATCTCCACCCCAGACCACCCCAACGATGCCCTTACTGTGATGTCCCGTTGCCTGGAGGCCGTACAGATCTGGATGGGGAGAAACAAACTCAGACTCAACCTCTCCAAGACTGAATGGCTGTGGCTTCCAGAGTCCCGGTATAGTCAGCTGGTACCATCATTGACAATTGGGGATGAGACCTTGCTCCCCACAGAGAGGGCCCGCAATTTGGGTGTCCTCCTGGACTCACAGCTATCTTTAGAAGACCATTTGATGGCCGTGGCCAGGGGGGCCTTTTATCAGGTTCGCCTGATCCGCCAGTTGCGTCCCTTTCTGGATCAGGATGCCTTGCGCACAGTCACTCATGCCCTAGTCACTTCCCGTATGGACTACTGCAATGCTCTCTACATGGGGCTCCCCTTGAAAAGCACCCGGAGGCTCCAACTGGTCCAGAATGTAGCTGCGTGGGTGATTATGGGTGCATCTCGTTACGCCCATGTAACACCTCTCCTACACGAGCTGCACTGGCTCCCAGTGGTCTTCCGGGTGCGATTCAAGGTGTTAGTTATCACCTTTAAAGCAGTCCATGGCTTAGGACCCGGGTACTTACGAGACCGTCTTTTGCCACCAATAGCCTCCCACCGACCAGTTCGTTCTCACAGGGAGGGACTACTCAGGGTACCGTCAGTCAAATTGTGCTGACTGGCGACTCCCAGGGGAGGGCCTTCTCTGTAAGGGCTCCAACCCTTTGGAATGAACTTCCCCCTGATATACGAAACATCCCTAATCTCCGTGCTTTCCGCTGTGCCCTCAAGACCCTGATGTTCAATCAGGCGGGGCTAAACTTGTTAACTGGGAATGATTAAAATATTATCTAATTCTGGGTTTTATTTAATTTGGGCTAAACTATGTTATAATTTTAATTATCAATTTTATGATGTTTGTATATCTTTTATTTTTTCTTGACTGTACACCGTCTTGAGTCCTGCGGGAGAAAGGCAGTATAGAAATATAATTAATTAATTAATTAATTAATTAATACCACCCTATAAACCCTTAGTAAGACCACACCTAGAATACCGCATCCAGTTTTGGTTACCACAACCAAGAGGATTAGGGGACTGGAGGCTAAAACATACAATGAACAGTTGCAGGAACTGGGCATGGCTGGTCTAGTGAAGAGAAGGACCAGGAGAGACATGATAGCAGTCTTCTAATATTTGAGGGGCTGCCACAGAGAGGAGGGGGTCAAGCTATTTTCCAAAGCTCACAAAGGCCGGAGAAGGAATAATGGGTGGAAACTGAACAAGGAGAGATTCAACCTGGAAAGAAAGAGATAAAATTGCCTTCAGAAGTTGTGGGAGTTTCATCACTGGAAGCTTTCAAGAAGAGACTGGGCCGTCATCTTTCAGAAATGGTGCAGGGTCTGCTTGGACTAAATGGCCTACAAGGTCCCTTCCAACTCTGTTAATCTGTATCTATCTATACTATTCCAGACAAGTGGCTGTCCAGCCTCTACTTCAAAGCCTCCAGTGATGGACCACCCACAATTTCTGAAGGGGAGACGTTCCATTCCTCACCATTAGGAAATTTTTCCTTAGTTCTAGGTTGTTTCTCTCTTTGATTAGTTTCCATCCATTGTTTCTTGTCTTGCCTTCTAGTACTTTGGAAAATAGGTGGAACTCCTCTTCTCTCTGGCAGCCCCCCAAATATTGGTACATTGCTATGATGTCACCCCTCGTCTTTTTTACTAGACTAGACAAACTGAATTCCTGCAACTGTTCCTGATATGTTTTAGTCTCCAGGCCTTTAATCATCTTTTTTGCACTCTTTCCAGAGTTTCTACATCTTTTTTATAATATGGTGGCCAAAACTGGATGCGCTATTCCAAGTGTGGTCTTGACAAGGCATTTTAAAGCGGTATGAATAAATCATGTGATCTTGATTTTATCTCTCTGTTAATGCAACTTAGGACTGAATTAGCTTTTTTGGCTCCTGCCACACATTGCTGGCTCATATTTAGGTGATTGTCCACTCGGACCCCAAGATCCTTTTCACAGTTACTGCTATGGAGCCAGGTTTCACCTCATCTGTAAGTGTACATTTGGTTTTTCTAAGTGTAAAACATTACTTTTCTCTACAATGAATTCATTTAGATAAATAGGCCCAGGATTCAAGTCTACCTAGATCTATCTGGATCTTGAGCCTATTTTGATGTTGGCTATTTCTGCCACTTTAGTGTCATGTGCAAATTTGTTGATTTCCCCATTTCTCCCCTCATCCAAATCATTCATGAAGATGTTGAAGAGAACTGGGCCTAAAATGGAACCTTGGGGTCCCCCACTGCTTGTTTCCCTCCATGCAGACGTAGTTCCATTGAGGACCCCAGGCTGACTCCATCTGGGGGTGATGCTATCTATCTCACATATTTTTAGTTTTCCAAGAAATAGGTTGTGGTTTACTTTGTCAAAGCCTTTCTGAAATCCAAGTACTGTATACTACATGCACAGCATTTCACTGGTCCACTAATTTAGTCATTTCTGTCAAAAAATAAAATAAGATTTATTAATGATCTGTTTTTTTTATCCTTCATTACTCCTAGTAAGTCATTCATAGTTACACTGAATAAGAAGGGTTTAAATATGCACTCCTTCCCTTCCTCCTTGGTAAGCATGGATCTTTCTTCTCTTGGCTCCTTTGAGCCCAAACCTCCCTCTTAAACAAGGGCTTGGATCAGGGCCAACAGGATGAGCTCCATTTTGAGGGCAATCAATTTTCTCCATCATATTTCCCTGATTATTGAGTCAAATGCTGCACTAACATCTAGAAAGCCTGCAAACCTTGTTTTACTTCACTGATATAGATTAGACATTTCAAGATAAATTTGTTCCCAATATTAGATTGTTAACTTGTGCATTATTCCTTACAAAATCTATATAGCTTTTAACTCTACCTAAAACCTTCTGCTTCTTCTGCAAGGAATGCATTTTTCTCAAGTTTAACTAAGAGGATCGTGGCATAGATTTAACCACAATATCTGCTAATCTATTTGGCCTATAATTGCTAGAGTAATTTTTATTCTATTTTTTAGATAGGTAAAATGCTACTATTGCCAACTTCAATCATAGTGGATATGGCAGGCATCATTTATGTGTGAAAATGAAGGTGCCAATAGAGGCCCCAACAACCAGGGATAATTTTTGATCAGTTAAATACTTGTTAGAATGTCTTCTCCAGGGAATGTATTGCTTGCATTTCAGGCCTTTTATGACTAATCTCAACATGAACATAATGGGGTAAAATATTGACATTTTTGCTAATATGGAGAAAAGCAGCTCTTGAATTCCATGGAGAAGACATGATTGCATCTATTGCTCACCCACCACCCCTCACTTTACCAGAGGGAGAAAAACACACACAAACCTGTGGGACTTTGTAAGGTGCTGCTAATGTTGACATATGGATGGAGATCTCCCTGTCAGCTGCATCAAGAAGAGCCAGGAGGTTCTCCTTCCTTCCACAGCTGTAGTTGGGGACATTGGCTTCTCCGGTGGAGAGACTGTCCAGCAAGGCATCTGAAGTCTGGAAAGTGCTCAAATAGTTGTTATGGATCTTGTAGCCAAGTGTGAGATTGTGCAGGAACTGGGAATTCTTGTTGACCATTTGAACGTTGAAAATGAATCGTAAGCCGTATGAAAACCAATAAAGATTCCTATTATTGAAACATAATCAAAAGCAACGATAAATACAGATTTTAATATATAATCCTCCACAAGCCTACAGAGCCTTAAGCCAACATTGATCCAAAAGCAATGATCAGTTACACAAATATGGGAATTGGCTGAGGTACGGCAACTACAACTGATTCCACCACTACTTTAAATTCATTATTCAAGTGATAAATTAAGGATTGAAGTGAGAAAGGAAAATAATTTGCACCCCTTTCAGCTTTTTTTCAGATCCATTTTTGGATTTGAGTCTCTTTCACAAAATCAGACCAAACAGAGAAACAGCCATGTAAATCAAAATCATGCAGGAAATTAGACCTATTCCCCAATATAGGAATAAATGAAAAATAAAAAAGAGAAAAGAAGGAGAGTGTTAGAGTGGAGGGATTGCACCTCCATCACCCTGAATGACTTACGGATCATGGAAAACAAACTGAAGAGGAGGAGCCACGTTGAAAAGCAACTTTGTATGCAACATTTCATTTCCAGTGATGACTAAACCAATGAGATGGTCTCCTGGGCTGTAAAAGCTCTGTGGTTGTTTTCCATCCTGGTCCTCCAAACTCAGCGGGCATTTCATTCTCAGCTTCCCAGAGACTGGATGGGACACCAGCAGCAGAAGAAGCAGAAGCAGGAGGCCCATAATTCATGGGGTGAATCAATGAATCCCTTTCCTGTTTCTAAAGAAGAAGTAGAAGAATCAAAGGAGTCTCACAAGGTGGAATCTCCAGTGTCTTTCCTGATTCAAACACAGAGAAACACTCAGCTTCACCTGGAAAGGAAGGAGACATAGATTCAAGAGCACAGACCCTGCCTGTCTCTAAACTCTATATTTCTCTGTCCAAAGTCTCCCCTGGAGGATTCGGCCAAACAGCAGAGCTGAAACTTTTATCATAATTCTACCTGTCAGGAGGGATCCCTGGATAATTCAGCTAGTTCTTGCAGTCAGAGATTGTTGGGAAATTCTCTGGAGGGAAATGAAAGGGAAATAATCCCCATATGATTTAAAATAACAGGGCAGAGATGGAATTAAATTAGTCATCTAGAATTGAGAGGTTTGGGGTCTCCATGCTTGAAAGTGGCCATGGAGGAAATACACGGCACCTGTGGTTGAAGAAAGAAATAAATCTGATATTTTTTTTGCATAGTGATGAAAGACAAAACTCTGGGGGGCAGTTAATGCCGGAGCATGTCACAGATCTGAAATAGCTGCCAGCTGAGTTGGAGCCAAAATTTATTTTATTTTGAAAGCTAATACTCAAGAGCACCACACAAAAGGGCTGATGCAATAGTGTGGCCAGATTTCAAGAACAAAATCAACCTTAGTGAACAACTAGTTTTTTGAACTTTGCAGAGTTAAATAAATGAGAGAGAGAGAGAGAGAGAGAGAGAGAGAGAGAGAGAGAGAGGAGAGAGAAGTTAGAAAAACCAAGTGAAAAGAGATGGAGAAATCAAGGCTGCTTCTCACCCCATGTGGGGAGGGGAGGGAGGGAAGGGGAGCTCAGGACCCTTGTGTTGTCGAGCCCCGGCTGGGACGTACCATCGATGGGGGGCTGGGGGAGTCGAAGCGTCGACGATACCCACCTGGCTGCCTGGGACGGTGGGGGAAGCTCTGCGTGGCAACCAGCTGGGTCCAGCGTTGACCTATGACGTTCATGGAGCGCCGACAGCGTTGATGGGCGGAAGTAGTGAAACCGCTGAACAGCTGATGGGGGTGTGTGGATTGCGTGCTGGATGGTAGTTAAGAGCCGGGAACTGAATAAATAGCGCTGCATGGCGGTTGCGTGCAGCGCTGACTTTAACCCCGTGATCCGGCTTATTATGTTCTTCTGGCTGTGCTGCTGCATAGACCTTGTTTAGACCTTGATTAAACTTTGCAAATCAACATTGCTTCTTGGTTCTTTTTGACGCTCACGGACTGGACGATAGACAAAGCCGAGACGTGTTGCAGATGGAAAGTGATCTTCGAAATTCAACTTCCATCTTCAGAGACCCGGAAATGCAGAAGCCCATATCCCATGTTCCCCTGCCACCCTTTCCCATGCAGAGGCCAGGCAAGGGGGCTCTTGCAGGGATGCCAGGCAGGACTCTGCCCGGCTGAGTGGGGAGCCGCTCTAGGGAGAAGGAAGCTGGGGAGCCTTGTGGTGGGGAAGGAAAGCAGATCTGCAAAATCCCCCTACTGGTTCCATCTATTTAATTCTGGAAATGGGGAAGACCATATCCCATGTTCACTGCCACCTCTTTCCATGCATGGGGCACTCAGGGGGGAAAGCAAAGCCCAGACCCACGGAGAAAGGCCAGGATGGCCAGGAAGGAGGAGGGGATCTGGGGCATTCCTGGGAAGAGACTAACCTGGTGTCAGTTTTAGAAGACTATTTTCTTTGTTGCTTCTTAACTGAAGTGGGGAGGGGTTGTTGTTGGAGGGGTAGAAAGTTAGTCATAACAACATTCCGTATTCAAGGACTTTTGCCTGCGTCTGATGGAGACTGCCTGAAGATTGTATCCGGTGGAATGGGAAGAGTTGATTGGACAATGTGATGAACTTGTGGGGGTGGGGCAGGGCTGTGAACTGTCAGCTGGGTGGAGAAAACCTGGAAGCTTTCAGATTCGGGTTTTTCCAGACGTGCCAACATGAATCTCTAATAAATTGGAACTTTCAGGAACCTCAGGCCTCAGCCAGTGGTGGGATTCAAATAATTGAACAACCGGTTCTCTGCCCTAATGATTTCTTCCAACAACCAGTTCACCAAACTGCTCAGAAAGTTAACAACCGGTTCTCCCGAAGTGGTGTGAACTGGCTGAATCCCACCACTGGCCTCAGTGCTTTATTTCATTAGGGGTGTTCCTTGGAACCCTGACAGTGGGAGGAGCTCCGGGCAGACTCTGGGGCTCAGAGCTCAGGTGAGACCCCGAGGCAGCTGCAAGGGGGAGCCTCTCTCGGAAGCCCCACAGATGCTGCCAGGGAGAGGGGTGAGGCGGGCAGATGCTGTGGAGGGGGCAGCGGGAAATCTGGTCTTGAGAGGAGCAGATTGGCCACTCCCAGACTCTGGGCCCAGTTTCTCTCTGGCCAAGGTTGCAGCCGTAGGGCATGGGAGAAACAGTGCCTGGCTCTGTGAAGGGAGCAGGAGAGACCAAGAACAGCAGTGGTGGGGTGGGGGCAAAGTTGGAGGCTCTGGGAAGGGGGAGAGGGCAGGAGGGACGGGAATCTCCTCTTGGGGGGAAGGTCTCAACCTCCCCACTTTCCTTGCCTGCATCCAGGTGAGGCTCCAAGAGCTTCTCATCAGCTGCAATTCTCCCCCTCTCCCCAGGATCTGAAAGGACCCCCCAACTTTCTCCCCCCCTTAATCCTTTCCCCGGTCTGTGTCCTGCCCAGCATTCCAAGGGTGGCGGTACTTCTGCTGGCAGCTGCCTGCGGAGAAGCCCCTGGAGAGGGCAATCTGCCCACCCCAGGACTGCCAAGCCCCCTTTCTGCCTCGGCCTTTGCCCATCCCCCCTTCTGTTCCTTGGGGAGTTGTGGGGGGGGGGAATGATGAAACAGCTGGGCCAGGGGTGAAATCTAAATTCTTTTGCTACTGTTCTGTGGGTGTGGCTTGGTGGTCATGTGACTGGGTGGGCATGGCCAGTTTGACGTCATCACGTCACTCACTGTTAGAGCCAGGAGCTCCACATTCTGACCCAGAAGCAACTTCTGTCTTTCACAGAATGCCACCGAAGCCAGAGCTGCCCAAAAGCACATTCTGCCTTTCTGAAGCTTTGAGTTTCCCTCTGGCTTGACTGCCCAGGCGGACCTCAGAGCCTTCTCTTGCCCCGCTCTTCATCCCGGAGAGCCGTGCATCCCGCCTGCCAATCCTCCATACAAACCGCCCATCCCGTTTCTGCAAAGGCAGAGCCTCCTCCTTGCAGGGCAATGCAAAGAGGGGAGGGGGATGCTGCTGAAAAATCCGCCTTCCACCCGGGTCTCCTCCTGCAGCCAAGTGCGCCCAGCCGTCTCTTTCCCCCCCCACTCCCGCACATCAATAGAGACGCATAGCAGTAAAGCCTGATTGGGGGGGGGGAATGAAATCAAAGCATAATCACAGCAATTCACACACACAAACATTTGAAAGCTGCTCTTTGAACGGATGTCGGAGTGCAAAAGGGAGCGGCCAGCTATTGTTCCCCGCTTACCTGAACCTTCCACACACACGGACGCTATTAGAAAGTTTGCATTTCATGGCTACTACAGACCCTAAGAGGGGCTCGCTCTCTTAACTGGAAGATAAAGCCTGAATACCGCTGTAAAAAGGGAGGGGGGAGTCAGGGGTGTGTGTGTGTGCTGGGGTAGGGTGGGATGAGGATCCTAGTCACTGAGATATTTGTATCTGCCGTGCAGCGGGCTTTCCCCCCACCCCCACCTTCGGGCACATGCGTGCAGACTTCCCGGTTCTTTACTGTGGCTGGGAAGGAAGGTGTCGGGAGTAGCCCAGCGCTTTGTAATGCTTTGTGCTTAACACCCACCCACCCACAACCACACCCACACCCACACTGCCTCCATCTCTGTTGTTGATATTTAGCCTTACTGGTCTTTTTAATGATCGCAATTCTGCTCCTTGGGAAGTTGTGTGTGTGGGGGGGGGGATGATGAAACAGCTGGGCCCCCGACTTTCTCCACCCACCTTAATTTTTTTTATTTTTATTTATTTATAATCCAATTTATATACCGCCCTACTCCCAGAAGGGACTCAGGGCGGTGAACAGCCAAATAAAAATATAGTACATATAAAAGTTAAAAATATTTAAAATAAATTAGATAATTAGGCTAGAAATTTAAAATCCCATTATAAAACATTTTTAAAAACTCATTATAAAACCCATTATAAGGGAGGTTTACGCCAGGCCAGCCTGATGAAAGAAAAACGTTTTTAGGGCGCGGTGGAAGGTACGTAGGTCCTGTATCCTCCTTATCTCAGGAGGGAGCTCGTTCCAGATGGCCGGTGCCCCCACAGAGAAGGCTCTCCTCCTGGAGGCCTCCAGTCAACACTCTTTGGCTGACGGCACCCTGAGGAGCCCCTCTCTGTGGGAACGGACTGGTCGGTGAGAGGCTATTGGTGGTAGGAGGTGGTCCTGAAGATACCCTGGTCCTAAGCCATGGAGAGCTTTAAAGATAGTAACCAGAACCTTGAAGCGCACCCGAAAGACCACTGGGAGCCAGTGCAGCTTGCGCAGGAGGGGAGTCACATGGGAGCGCCACGTCGCTCCCATCACCACCTGCGCAGCTGCATTCTGGACCAGCTGGAGCCTCCGGGTGCTCCCCAAGGGGAGCCCCATGTAGAGAGCATTACAGTAGTCCAGGTGTGAGGTGACGAGGGCATGAGTGACCATGCGTAACGAATCCCAATCCAGAAAGGGACACAACTGGCAAATCAGGCGAACCTAAAAACTCCTCCCAGCCATGGCCGTCATATGCCCTTCTAAAGACAGCCGTGAGTCCAGGAGGACGCCCAAGTTGCGAACCCCATCTGTGGGGGAAAGTGAAAAAACTGTCCCTGGTCTGTGTCCTGGCCTGCACTCAGAGAGTAGCTGTGCTTCTGCTGGCAGCTGCCTGTGGAAAAGCCCCTGGAGAGGCAGCCAAGGGCCCCCTTCCCCTCCCCAGGACTGCCAAGCCCCCTTTCTGCCTCGGCCTTTCTGCGCAGCCATTGCGCTGAGGCCCCTGAGCTCACCCCCCTTCTGTTCCTTGGGGAGTTGTGGGGGGGAGTGATGAAACAGCTGGGCCCCCCTCCCTCCCCCAACTCTGGGCAGCCACATCTGGTGAAGGGGAGGTTGCGCCTGACATGGGGGAGGGAGGACAATGGCAGGAGACCTGAGCCAGGTGGGCTGAAACTCCCCTTTTGTTGGGGGTCAGATCCCTAAAAGTGATACTGCCATTCAAGTGGAGGAAGGGGAGACTTGGATTCGATTTACTAGCATTGCCTGTGTCATCAGATATTTTACAACCTATATCCTGGCACCAAGGAGGCCTGAGATTCCCTTTACCTGCAGGAATTTTTATGATAGCCATGTGGGTTGTCTCACTTTAAAGGGTAGTGGTGGGGATGCATGTTTGTTCGGGTTCTCAAAGGAAATAGTAAACAAAACATCTTCACACTTGTGTATTGGCTAAAACCTGCATTCTGACTTAAAGGGAGGGGTCTCTACCACTTTAATCCTACTGCTTTGCCTAAGGGTATTCAGATTGTGCTTTAGCTGGATGGCTTTCACTTCTGCTTAATAAAAGAATCCTTTTGAACAACTATTTTCTTCGTACTTTCTTAGGTTGGAAGGAGAGGCGATCCTTACAGAAAGCACAATCTGCAAAATGGTCAACCCAGAGAAGCAATCTTCGCTCTACTGAGGGGACCCTGCAAACCATGTCTGAAGGAAACAGAGAACTGGGAGAAACCGATTGCGGGGGGGAGACAGTAATCACCACCCAGTCGGATGCCTGTTTCGTACACCCCATCGGAGAGGATGAGGTATCCCTGGGGAATCCGGAAAAGCCCCGCTGGTCGATTGGCATTGGGAAGAAAGAACCAGAGGAGTCACCCTCAACCGTGGCAACCAAAAACTGGGGTGGAAACTGGAACTAGAAGCCCTTGCTGACCAGGGGGTACTGACCGAAGCACCCCTGAGGGAGGACTATCTAAAGAGGCATATAACCCAATTGGTGATGGAAACTTTGGAAAATCTCAACATCCGAAGGGACCCAGGACAACAACCAAAGGGCACTGAAAGGGCAGCAGTCGCGGATGATGCCACGGGAGGCACCCTCCCTCTGGAGCCTGCCTATCAAGCAGAGGGTGCAGCAGCGAGGGGAGAAGACCCAGCAAACCCTCCCCCCCAGGCAGCACACACACCGGCACCCATTCCCAACCAACCCCGGGCTCCTCAACTGGAAAGAGAAACTCCCCCCCCCCTTGGGGTGAAGTTTGATGGGAATCTGCAACAATTAGGATTCTTTATGGCACATGTGCTAACCTACATGCAAGAGTATGGGCGTGATTTCCAAACCCAAGGCTCCCGAGTGCGAATGGTGACCCTAGCCCTAGAGGGTGCTGCTGCCAGGTGGATGGTGACCCTGCATAACTCTAATGACCCAGAATTGCGGGATTTCAACTGTTTATGATGGCCCTACAATGTCGATTTGAGGATCCACTGGCAGACCGCAAAGCATGCAACCGCATTAAGGTGGTGAAGCAGGGGCGACGGCCAGTAGCAGAGTATACTGAAGAATTCCGGGACAGACTTCTGATGGCACCGCCAGCGCCGCAGCAGCTCTTTCGGGAGCTCCGACTCCCGCAATCTGTAAAACCGCCAAAACAGTGAATATCAGCTGTTCTGGTGGCTCAGAACTTTCCCCTTGGGTGAAGAGGGGGAAGCAAGTGCACAGGCATGGGTAGAGCTCCCCAAAACCCCCACGATTAATCCTGGGAGTGTAGAGGGTGAGGGCTCCCCAGGCGCCTGAAGAAGCTCCAGATCTGGGATGTTTCTGTCAATGACAGAACAAGGCATCGTGACCACCCCTGTGAACCAACTGATTCCAAGGAGTGACTTTAAAGCAGGCAGAGCAAAACAGGAGAATTATTGTAAGTATTTTACTTATACTTTAATTCCAATAAATACTACTTCCTTCCAGAGGCGAGAGAAAGTTTTTTAAAAGAAACAAAATGGCGCTGATTTGCTAGAAAACAAAAGCTAAAGAAGAAAGTGATTGTTAATGCTCATTAGCACTTGTTAAAGTTGTTAAAACTGTCAGTATTTTAAGGTCTTGCTGAATGAAGTTGAAATTAAGGTTTGCAGCTCAAGAAAATAGGATTTATTGACTATTAAATGGTAATACCCAAATTGGTGACTGAGAATAAGAATTTTACTGACTTTGTTGTGAGGCTGCTGGAAAGTGTTTTTTGGAAATGGCGACTAAACAAGTAAAAACAGCAGTGGTCAAGATTTCTGAAAGGGATGAAGGTTTATTATCACACACATCAGCAAATGAACAAATACTGACAATGGATCTCTTTGAAGAAAGGCTAGAATCATTTACCTCCTCGTTAATGGAAAGATGGGAAGGGCGTTTTGAGAAGATTTTTACTCAAATTTGTAACAAAGATATAAGGGGAGACACTTATTGGTATCCCAGATGCCAAATAATACTGAAATGCTGAACGATGAGGAGGAAGAAGTAACCCAGTTCAAAGCGCCTGTGGAAAATGGAGTGGATGTTCTACAAATTAAGAATGGAAAGCTGACAGGCTTGAAGGAGATTAATCAGGAGATATGGAGAGAGATCTTTCTAGAGGTTGTGACACAGTCAAATGGAAAAGTGACAGGAGGCGTTGGGATTTTTTATATAAGAAGAAGGATTCGAAATGGAACATTACAATTTCTTTACAAAAATGGACTTCCAATTCTAGTTAAAGAGGTGTGGTTATTAAAAGGAATCATTTTGCGAAGTGTACAAAATGGCAAGACTCAAAAATTACAGCTAAAAACTCAAGAGTTTGTAAAAATAAAAAAAGATAGTAAGACTAAAGAAGAAGGCTCATAAAAAAGCCAGGAAAAAATGGAGATGGAAGAATTATACTCCTCCTTCTTGGGGAGGATAATAATGGTGAAAAAGAATTACTATACTTGTATTAAGGGATATGATTTGTTTTGTTTTGAAAAGTTATATTAGAGTGAAAATGAATGATTTGCTTATATTTAGGGACATGATTTACTTTGGAAAGTTATTTTAAGTAATGTTATGTTTGAATTGTTATAGGTTACTGGCTAAATTTTTACTTGTGTTTGGAAGTACATTTTGAACAGTGTTTTTTTTAAAAAAAACTATAAAAGTTGATGGACTAAAAGAAAAATATTGTGGATGTTAAAATTAAGGTCAGTATAGATCTCTCAATACAAATTCAAGGGTTCCAAGAAGGATATTATTAAAATTTTTATATTTTGTTTTAAGTTACATTAATGTTATCTAGTGGATTGGTAAAGAATAAGTTGAATAAGTTTATGTTTAATATAAGTTTATAGGATGGGAAGTATAAGGTTTTTTACAATATATTTTACTGGAGGCTAGTTGAAGTATTTTCTCACTGTGGTAATATATGTAAAGGTTGGAGATGCGATGGCTAATTGTTACTAGGTTTTGACTGGAATAAAGAAAATCTGCTTATTGCTGAAGAATGGACAAGAATGAAGTGGGACTAACTATCTTCAAGCAAGAACAGTTATATTTAGATATGAACAAGGTGAGTTAAAATGCAAGAGGGAGATAAATCAATAGATAGTTAGTGTGTGTGTGTGGGGGGGTTGTGTGTTTACTAAATGTTTTACCCTGTATTTGCTCTGGGAAGTCTGGGGGGGGGGTTGGGATAGGAGGGGGGAGGCAGGGGAAAAATGTTTTAAAACCTTTTCAAGCTTTGATGTATTAGAAGCTATATTTTGATGACTGACTATGTTTTGTTTACATGCCTATATGTTTGCTTGTTGATTATGAAATAAAAATTTGTTAATATAAAAAAAAAAGAATTCCGGGACCTCGCATGCCGTGTGCACTGGCCGGAAGATATCTTGGTGAGTTGCTTCAAGGACGGGCTGAGTGATGATCTATACAATGCCTGTGTGGCCCGAGGGGCACCGAATGACCTACACGAATGGTATGTCAGCTCTGAAGAAGCTGAGATCGATATGGCCAGAAACCAGTATCGAGCGGGGCGATCAGTCCAACCTTAGTAGGGAGGTTAGGGATCAATGTAAGAAAGCTGAAAACCCCCATTGCTTTCTGCCAACTAGATGGGTCAATAGCAGGAGGGGAGCCAGCTTCTCTAGCCACTGAGCCTCTACATATAGGCATCAGCAGCCACGAGGAAAAGCTTACCTTTATAGTGGCACCTGGCATGGAGTGGCCGTTGGTTCTGGGCCTTGCATGGCTAGAAGAATGGAACCCACAAATCAATTGGGAACAAGGCATCATAAAATTTCAGAAGAAGGAGACTCTTGCTGAGTATCCACACAAAGGAATTGAGGGGGCAGAAAACCAAGAAACAGCCATGCCTGGTCACGCCACACCAACTGAGAACATACCCATAGAATACAAGGATTTAGCTAAGGTTTTTAGCGAAAAAGCCTCAGATGAGCTCCCCCCCCCCCACCGCGCCACTGACTGTGCAATAGAAATCTTATCTGGTGTGAAACTTCCTAAACCCAAGATGTACAGCATGTCACCGAGGGAACTGGAAGAACTGAGAACATGTTGCTGATTTTCCATGGTATATGCCCAATGATTAAAACACAGTTTATATGAAGGCTAAAACATGTTTATTTGATTTCTCACTCTTACAGAAGATTTCACCAGACAAAGAACAGAAATGCAAAACATTGGTATATATACACAGGAGGCGGAGCTTAAAAGGTAAGGAGGAGTCAGTGGGAGGGACATTGGGTACATCAGTGATTTAACCATTTACATATTTACATATATACACAGTTGAGGTATTTTCACCTGTAACAAATCCCCCTCTAAAATACCCAACCACTATTGACTCGTGGAATTCTGAATATGTACATTAAGTTTAGAAGTCAAATAAGCATGCTGTTTGACAGGTAAAGGTTTAGTCAAAATGTCTGTGATCTGTTCACTTGTCTCACAATGTACCGCCTTAATAGAACCTATATGAGATAGCTGCCTAACATGTTTGTATTTTATATCTATATGGCGAGATCTTTGGCCAATAGCTTCTGAAGTTGAAATGTCTATGGCAGCTTTATTGTCTTCGTTGATAATTATAGGGTAAACAGGTTCAACCCAAATGTTAGACAGTAGATCATCAAACCATGTTAAATTGTTGGATGCCTTGGACAAACAAATATATTTAGATTCTGCAGTAGAAGTAGCAATCAAATTTTGCTTACCAGTATACCAATGAACAGGGCAATTATTTATAAGAAAAACATCAGATTGCTTTTTCTGCTTATGGTATCTCCGGCCCAATCAGCATCAGCATAGCTTGTCAGAATAGGTTTCTCAGAATGAGTTGGTTCCAAATACAGACAAGCATCAGCACTAAATTTTAAATACCTGAGAACTCTCTTTATCCCTTCCCAATGGTAGGTATTAGGATTGCTTACATGTCTTGACAAAAGATTTATGGCAAGAGCAATATCAGGTCTGGTCCAATTTGAGATATACAATAATGATCCAATAACAGATCTATACAAAGTATTGTCCTTGAAGGGTTCACGCTTATTATACATGTTTTTGGTAAAGTCAACTTGCATAGGGGACTCACATGGCTTGGAATTCATCATATTACATCTTTCTAGTAATTCTAATATTTTTTTCTTTTTAGGATAATTTGAAACCTTTTTTTGTTTCGTCAATCTGAACTCCTAGATATTTGTTTACCTTTCCTAAGGACTTTAGGGTAAAGTGTTTATTTAATTCCTTTGCGAATTCATCGCATATATGCTTGTGTTTACCAAAATATAGAATGTCATCCACATAAATAAGGACATACTCTAAAGAGTCACTAGTTTTCCTGACAAAGAAACATAAGTCTGCGGAAGTTGCTGAAAAACCCATTTCATTGAGTATTTTTGACAAACATTTGTACCATCTTTTTCCTGATTGCCTTAACCCATATAGGCTCTTGTTCAATAACCAGGTCTCTCCTTTTTGAATGTCTTTTCCAGGGGGTGCTCTTACATAAATTTCTTTATCGAGTTTTGCATGTAAATATGCAGTTTGAACATCAAACTGATATACATCTAGATCTAAAATTGATGCAATTACAAGTGCGCTCTTGACACTCTCTGATTGAACTGTGGGTGAATAAGTGTCTACATAGTCATCTGGAAACCTTTGGGCGAATCCTTGAGCTACTAATCTGGCTTTATATAAAAATTTATTGTCTTCTAATTCCTTTATTTTAAAAATCCACCTGGTACCTATGGTCGTCTTTCCTTCTGGTGTTTGTGCAGGAGTGTACACGTTTAATTCTTTTAAGCAATCCATTTCCTTTTTCATTGCCAGTTCCCAGAGTTCTCTTTCATCCTTGGGCAATTTTAATATATCCTCATATATATTTGGTGTAATTTTATTGGCATTGATTGATAGTACATAGTCATCAAATTTTTTTGGTTTTGTGTTTCTATTGCTTCTAACTGGTCTGTTCGGGTATGTATCTGCATCGTGCATGTATTTGGCTTCCTTTTCTGATAAGGGTTCTACCTGTATGATTGGATGATTCCCTTTCCATTCTTTTGAGTTTACCTTTTGATGTATTGACTTTTCAATTTCTTTTGCCTTGGGTTTAATGGTGGATGACTTGTGTTCCTTTTCAGTGTCTACTGTGTTTTCTTTTTTATGGAAAATTTCATTAAGGTGTATCCTAGACCAATTAGTGTGTTCATGAAATGTAGCAGTTCTGGATATTACAAATCTATTATTCTTATCTATAAACCAATATCCTTTGGTTCCTGATTCATACCCCATGAATCGTAGCCTTTTAGATACTTTCTCCCCTTTGCGCCTTAACTGTTTTGGAACGTATACATCAGCAGTAACACCAAAGACATGCAAGTGGCCAATTTTGGGTTTTCTATTATACATTACTTCATATGGTGTTTTTCCAATCACACTTGACCATGTTCTATTTATGGTGTAATTTGAGTACGTAAGAGCCTCAGCCCAAAAAATTTGTCCCAAACCAGCATCATCAATCACACATCTAACCATGGTTTGTAGCAAACCATTCCTCCTCTCCGAAACGCCATTTTGAAAAGCAGAAAGAGGCGAACATTTAAAATGTAGTATTCCCTGTGATTTAAGCCAATTAGAAAATTCCCTTGACAAAAATTCAGATCCTCTGTCAGTCATAATTTGTTTGATTTTTATATTATGTTGTGTTTCTATTTTTTTGTGAAACTCCTTGAATTTTTTGAATGTTTCATGTTTGTTATTGAGAGTATATACATATCCGTATCTGCTAAAATCATCAACTATAGTTAGAAAATATTTTTTTTTATATTTAATCGATGGTTTCAGAGGTCCAACTAAATCCATGTGTACTAATTGAAATATGGATTGTGTGGTGATAGTTGCCTTTTTTGGTCTAGGCTTACTTCTGATTTTTGAGGATTTACACACAGAGCATTCCAAATAATTTTTACAATTTTTTACTTTAGTACCTTCAGTGCATTCTAACATTTTTTGTATAACCGGAAAACTGGCATGTCCCAGTTTCCTATGAAGTAAGTGAGTACATTCATCATGTATTGGTTTACCATTACACAATTTTTCATTAGAGGTTATATCATTTGTATTGCTATCTTTAAACCTAACTTCATGTTTGTTTATTTTACTGGTTGTTATTTTACTGGTTGTACATAGAGACCCATGGTTTTCTGGTTGTAGGTAAGTTAGTCCCTCCTTATAAATGATCTTCCCTATGTAAGTTTTGTTTTTAGTCATATACACTTTTCCTTTTCTAAAGGTAATTTCTATTTCCTTTTCTTCAGTCAATCTGATTGTTGATAAAATGTTATGAGGAATATCAGGGATGTATAGTACCCCCTCTATTTTTCCTATACCTTCTATTTAGGTGTTTCCTATTCCTTTTACTAGTACTTTGTCTTGGTTAGCTAGTTTAATATAATAGTTTTTGTTGTTGAAATCAATGAGAATTTGTTTGTTATTTGTGGTATGATTTGTGGCCCCAGAGTCAATGAGCCAAAAATTGTTTGAATCTGTGGGATTGTTTTTACTGTCCCCCAATCTATACATTGATCCTTTCCTGCCTTCTCTGGAATTGCTTCTGTAATTTTTTTTATCCCTTGGATTGGAATAATTTCTTCGTTTGTGTCTATAGTCTGAAATATTTTCACCCCTCTGAATAAGGTCAGCTCTAGTTGCATTCAATTTCAAAATATGTTACTCATTGGTGTTCCATTTTTTAGCTTTGCAGAATAAAATTCCCTAGAAATTCGGGTTGTGGTAGCAACACTTTTGCTATAAAATATATTATACATTTTTTGAAATATTTCAGAAACAGTTAAATTGTCCTGCAGGCTGGAATAAATGCTGGGTGAAATGGTTGCAATAATAATATAATCCAGGGTCCAGGGCTTATTAGGAGGATTATTAATAAAGAATAACATATTTTCTCTCAAATATAGAACTTGGAGCTGTTGGCTCCATTCCTGTAAATTACTGCCATCTAATTTTAATTTTATATAATCTGAAGGTAGAGTTCCTGAATGATGTGAGAAGTTGTCTGCAACCTGTTGCTGTCCATGGTCTAAATCATAAGTATACTCACAATATGGTATTGGTATGGAGGAGGCGTATCTGTACTGACTTGTATCTATGTTCATGTCTTTTTTCTTTCAGCTGTGATCTGCGCATGCCCAGAACTCATTTCTCTCCAGCAGTCACCGAGGGAGGATCTCCTGCTTGCTGCTTCTTGAGGAAGGCCCCAAACCATAGACTGGTCCTCTGGGTTGACCCTTGGAGGCCCTGGATAGCTGGACCTTGCCTGGGAGATGATCCCTGCTGCAGAGGCCTCCTGATGGCTTGGCTCTCTGGCGTGGTGGCTGCACGGGCCCTGATCCTGGTTGTCCTCTTCCACATAGGTGGATCGGAAGCACCGTTGCCTTTCATTTTGTGAGTAGTCTCTTTTTATTAATTCTTGCTTGGCTGGTGTGAGTGTCTGGTAGTGGTTTCTTGTAGGAGACAGCATGAGGTTTTCTTTGCTTTCTTCTTCTTCTAGGTAGTTTGGCTTTGAGCTGCATTTTTTGTAGTTAGGCTTTGCATCATTTTCAAAATTAGTTGGTAGTTTTATTTTATTTCCGAATGCCATGGTTAGCACTTCCATGGCATTATCTATTTCTCTGGCTGAAGGCTTTTTATTTTTAGAAGTTGTATTGTTTGCGTTTTGTATCTGGTAGCTTTTTTCATTTTTGGCTTCATTTTTTGCCTCAGGATTTAAATCAGTGAATTCTGTTGGCGGTTGGTCAGTCATAAATAGTGGACTTGGTGTACAAGATGGCCGCCATGAAAAAGGCGGGAAATCTTCGTGGGCTTTTTTGTGAGGGAAATGGTCAGCATTTTGTTTCTCTACATCACCTTTTTTATTTAGGCTGTAATCTATTTCTTCATCATCTGTTGCTGCTCCATGATCTTCTAAAAGATTGCGGAGTTTCACAAACAGATTTTGTTTACTTCTAGTGCTTTCTATCATATTAATCAGTCTCTCTTTTATGTTTTCTTCTTCTTTAGTGTCAGAGGTTTTGTCTTCGAATTCAGCCTTTTGGTCTTCAAAATCTATATTTTGCATTTGCTCATCTTTTTTGTTTTCTTCAGTAGTATTTATTTCTATTGGAGTTAGTTGAGCTGCTATTGTTTTTTTTAAGGATCTGGTGATAGGTCTTCTTTTTTCTTCATTGAGGTTTGATGTTTTTTGCATTTTTTTATTTATTGGGCATTCTAACCAACCTCTGCTACCAATCTTTTGCTGATTTTCCATGGTATATGCCCAATGATTAAAACACAGTTTATATGAAGGCTAAAACATGTTTATTTGATTTCTCACTCTTCAGGAAGATTTCACCAGACAAAGAACAGAAATGCAAAACATTGGTATATATACACAGGAGGCGGAGCTTAAAAGGTAAGGAGGAGTCAGTGGGAGGGACATTAGGTACATTAGTGATTTAACCATTTACATATTTACATATATACACAGTTGAGGTATTTTCACCTGTAACAGAAGTCCCCAAAGGCCATCACCTGAGTCTGAGACACTACGACCATCATAAATCTGAGACAGTTATCAGGCATCTGAGTTTTGATCCTGTGACCATAGGGATACTGCAATAATTGTAACCATGAAAAAGGGTCATAAATCCTTTTTTAGTGTCCTTGTAACTTTGAACCGTCACTAAATGAACCATTGTAGGTCGAGGTCCCTTTGTTCTTTGTCCACTGCTATTTCAGCAGAGACACAACTGTCCTGGCAACTGCCTTCTGCCTCAGTCGGAGTCCCCGGATGCTCTCCAAGGGCAGCCCCACAGAGAGAGTTCTGCGGTAGTCCATCCTGGGGGCGAGCAGCGCGTGAGTGGCCGTGAAGGGAGCCAGGTGGCCCAGGAAAGGGAGCGACTGGGGCAAAACCCAAAACTCTGCCTTGGCCCCTCCTAACTATGGCTACCCCCTGATCCTCAGGCAGGAGTTGTGGCTCCAGAAGGGCCCCCAGATCAGGCCCAGGAAGGGGGGGTCTGGGCTGGTGCCCCCCCATTCATCCTCAGAGATGAAAAATCCCAGAACCAAAAGGAGAAAACAACTCAGGAGCCCCCTTCACTCCTGCCAGGTTCAGCTGAAGGTTTTGTCCCCCATCCAAAGCGCTGGGACCTTCAGGCACCTGGAGAAGGACCCTGGTCTCTCTTCCTGGGACCCCTTTGTCTTCCCAAAGACAGGAAAGGAAAGTTGTGGGTGCTCCAAGAAGCAAAGTCTCCCCTTGTGGAGGGGCAGAAACAAGGACGAGACCACCAGCTCAGGGAGGAGGGGGCTTTCTAGAAGCAGGAGGGGCTCCTGGAGGAAAAGCTCCTTCAGGCCGCATTTCACTCCCTCTGTAGGAGATGGAAAAAAAGGTTTATGGTTTCTTAGAGGTGACTTTTTCCTCTTTAGTCCGGTCTTTCCTGCTCCTCCCTCATTCTCTGAGTCTAACGGAAGTGGGATCCACTTAGGAATAGAGACACATCAGTTTCTCTTGTGACCTATAGGAAAGGCCCAGCAAGGAGGCCTTGAATTGTCTGGGACAGAGTCAGAAGGAAAACAACCTCAGGGTCCTCCAATTATAAGCAGAGGGAAAAAATATATTGGTGGTGGTGAAAGAAGACACACAAAGTAGGTAGACGGATCTCTTGTTCTTGTATTTTAATGGGAGTTTCTTTATTTGTGTCTAGGAGTGGATGAGCCAAATCTTGCAAGGAAGTGGACGTAATCCAGGAGGAGAATCCCTTCCATCTCAATGGGGACCTCAAAAGACCGGAGGAAAAGCAGCCAGAGACCCAAGAGGAGAAGAAATTTCAACCTTTGAAGGGTGGAAAGAATCTCAGGAAGAGGAGATCCCTCCCTTCCCATCAAAGGATCCCCTCAGGAGGAAACCAGATCCATGCATGGAGTGTGGAAAGTGTTAGATGTGGGTTGAGTGAAGAGGCAGGACTCTCAGCTAAAACAACAGCTCATTTATTTGGTAGACTGGTAGAAGAAGTGAGTGAATGAGTGTCCAGTAGCTCCTCTTTAAAAGGGAGCTTTCTGACAGCTCAGCCACTGAGATCTCTTATATTTCCCACCTGTAGTGTGAACCAATCAATTTAAACCACCTGTCAAATCCCCAAGAGTGATACTGCCAATCAGTTGGGAGAAGGGGGAGACTTGGATTCAATTTCCTAGCATTGCCTGTGTCAACAGATATTTTACAACCTATATCCTGGTTCCAAAGAGCCCTGAGATCCTCTTAACGTGGAGGAAAGTTTATGATAGCCAAGTGGGTTGTTTCACTTTAAAGGATAACGGTGGGAATGCATGTTTGTTTGGGTTCTCAGGGAAACTAATAAAGAAAACATCTTCACACTTGTGTATTGGCTAAAATCTGCATTCTGACTTAAACGGTGGGGTCTCTACTACTTTAATCCTACTTGTCTTGCCAAAGCGTATTCAGATCTTGCCTTAACTGGTTTAATTGCTATCACTTCTGCTTAATAAAAGGATCCTTTTGAATTATCACGTTTCAAGAGTCTTTACTTTCTTAAGTTGGAAGGAGAGGCAATTATTATAGGTGGAGAAGAGGCTGAAGAAGCCAAGCTAAAGGGAGGGGGCAAATAAAGAGCAAAATTAAAAGCTTTGGGGGGGGGGGAATGAGAAAGAGGCAAAAGCTCCCAGAATTGCAGAGGGAGGGGGGGCTTAAGCCCCTTCCCCAGAAAAGGCTGCAATGAAGTTCTCCTCAGCTGAGGTTCTGGAGGGGCCACAGGGGACCCCCATCTTCTTCAGAGTCATGGAGGGTCCCCTCCAGGGTGAGGCTGGTTGTCTTTTCCCCCAGAGCAACTCTGGATCCCCCTTGGAAGACCCAGCCCTGCTTGGCTTCTCCCCACAGGAGCCACTCCTGGAAAGACACGGAGCCCAAATGAGGCTGGAGAAACCCAAGGGGCTGCATCCCCCAACATTCAACCCTGGGACCCATAAACCAGGTTAGTCTCTTCCCAGGAATGCTCCAGATCCCCTCCTCCTCCCTGGCCATCCTGGGCTTTCTCCATGGGTCTGGGCTTTGCTCCCCCCCCCCGAGTGCCGCATATGTGGAAAGAGGTGGCTGAGCAACATAGGATATGGTCTCCCCCATTTCCAGGACTCAGAAGATGGAACCTGGAGGGAGATCTTGCAGATCTGCTTCACTTCCCCACCACAAGGCTCCCCAGCTTCCTTCTCCCAAGAGGGGCTCCCCACTCTGCCGGGCAGAGTCCTGTCTGGCATCCCTGCAAGAGGCCCCTTGCCTGGCCTCTGCATGGGAAAGGGTGGCAGGGGAACATGGGATATGGGCTTCTGCATTCCCAGGTCTCTGAAGATGGAAGTTGGATTTTGCAGATCAGCTTTCAATCTGCAACACGAGGGTCCTGAGCTCCCCTTCCCTCCCTCCCTCCCTCCCCACATGGGGTGAGAGGCAGCCTTGATTTCTCCAACTCTTGTCACTTGTTTTTTTTTAACGTCCACCCCTGTCTCTGTCCCTCCATCTCTGATTTTATTTTTAACTCTGCAAAGTTCGAAAAACTAGTTTTTCACGAAGTTGATTTTGTTCTAGGAAACTATTGCATCAGCCCTTTTGTGTGATGCCCTTGAGCATTAGCTTTCAAAATAAAGTAAATTTTGTTTTCAACTCAGCTGGCAGCTATTTCAGATCTGTGACATGGTCCGGCATTAACTGGCCTCCGGAGTTTTGTCTTTCATCACTATGCAAACAAATATCAGATTTATTTGTTTCTTCAGCCACCGGTGCCATGTATTCCCTGCATGGAACTCCCCAAACTCTCAATTCTAGATGATGGATTTAATTCCACCTCTGCTTCTGTTATTTTGAATCACATGGGGATTATTTCCCTTTCATTTCCCTCCAGAGAATTTCCCAACAATCTTTGATGGCTAGAACTAGCTGAATTATCCAGGGATCCCTCCTGAGAGAGAGAACTGTGATAAAAGTTTCAGCAATGTTGTTTGGCCCAATCCTCCAGGGGAGACTTTGGGCAGAGAAATATGGAGTTTTGGGACAGGCAGAGTCTGTGCTCTTGAATCTACATCTCTCTTCTTTGCAGATGAAGCTGAGCGTTTCTCTGTGTTGAGAAAAAGCAGCTGAATGTTCCAGCTTGTGAGAGTCCTTTGAATTCTTCTAATTCTTCTTTAGAAACAGGAAAGGGATTCACTGATTCACGCCATGAATTATGGACCTCCTGCTTCTGCTTCTGATGCTGCTTTTGTCCCATCCAATCTCTGGGAAGCTGAGAATGAAATGCCCGCTGAGTTTGGAGAACCAGGATGGAAAACCATGGAGCTACTACAGCCCAGGAGACCATCTAATCAGTATAGTCACCAATGGAGTGGAAATATGGCATTCAAAATTGCTTTTCAACGTGCCTCCTTCTCTTCAGTTTGTTTTCCATGATCCGTAAGTCATTCAGGGTGATGGGGTTGCACTCTCTCCATTCTAAAGCTCTCCTTCTTTTCTCTTTTTTATTTTTCATTTCTTCCTATATTGGGGAATATGTCCAATTTCCTGAATGATTTTCATTTCCATGGTTTGCTATTTGGTCTGATTTTGTGAAAGAGACTCAAAAAGGGGTCTGAAAAAATGCTGAAAGGGCTGCAGATTATTTTCCTCTCTCTGTTCAATCCTTAATTTATCACTTGGATAATGAGTTTTATTTAAAGTAGTGGTGGAATCAGTTGTAGTTGCCGTACCTCAGCCCATTACCATATTTGTGTAACTGATCATTGCCTTTGGATCAACGTGGACTTAAGGCTCAGTAGGCTTCTGAAGGATTATATATATTATGGCCAACAAGAATATAAATGGCCAACAAGAATTCCCATCTCTTGCACAATCTCACACTTGGCTACGACATCCATAATAACCATTTGAGCACTTTCTGCACTTCAGATGCCTTGCTGGACATTCTCTCCACTGGAGAAGCCAATGTCCCCAACTACGGCTGTGGAAGGAAGGAGAACCTCCTGGCTCTTTTTAATGGAGCAGACAGGGACATCTCCATCCAAATGTCAACATTAGGAGGCACCTACAAAGTCCCGCAGGTTTGTGTGTGTGTTTCTCCTTCTGGTAAAGTGAGGGATGGGTGGTGGTGGGTAAGCAATAGATGCAATCATGTCTTCTCCATGGAATTCAAGAGCTGCTTTTCTCCATATTAGCAAAAACATCAATATTTTACCCCATTATGTTCATGTTAAGATTAATCATAAAAGGCCTGAAATGCAAGCAATACATTCTCTGGAGAAGATATTCTAACAACTGGAATTTAACTGATCAAAAAATATCCCTGGTTGTTGGGCATCTATTGGCATCTTCATTTTCACAGATGAATAAGGCCTGCCCTCTCCAGTTGGATTGAAGTTGGCAATAGTAGCATTTTATCCATCTAAAAAATGGAATAAAAATTACTCGAGCAATTATAGGCCAAATAGACTAGCAGATATTGTGGCTAAAATTTATGCCATGATCCTCTTAGTTAAACTTGAGAAAAATTCATTCCTTGCAGAAGGTTTTAGGTAGAGTTAAATGCTATATAGATTTTGTAAGAAATAATGCATAAATTAGTAATCTAATATTGGCAACAAGTTTGTCTTGAAATATCTAATCTCTATCTGTTGTAGCGTGGGAATAACGAGAGGCACAACAAGCTCGTAACAACAGCTCTTTAATTCAGGGTGAGACTTCAGCAAAGAATATCAGGCATCAGCCTTTCTTATATACAGTTCTGGAATAACCGTTAACCAATCACAAGCAGTCCACCATTTGAATTTCCCACACAAAATAGATACATACATAATAATATCAGTGAGGTAGAACAAGGCTTGCTGCTTTCTAGATGTTAGTGCAGCATTTGACTCAATAAACAGAGAAATATGATGCAGAAAATGGATGGCCCTCAAAATGGAACTCAGCCTGTTGGCCCTGATCCAAGCCCTTGTTTGAGAGGGAGGTTTGGGCTCAATGGAGCCATGAGAAGAAGGATCTATGCTTACCAAGGGGGAAGGGAAAGATGCATATTTGAACCCTTGTTATTCAGTATAGATATGAATGACTTCCTAGGACTAGTGCAGGATCAAAAAACAGATAATAAATAAATGTTATTTTGTTCTTTGACTAAAATGACTAAATTAGTGGACTAGTGAAATGCTGTGTATGTAGTATACAGTACTTGGATTTCAGAAAGGCTTTGACAAAGTCTTCCACAACCTATTTCTAGGTTAGCTGAAAATATGTGGGAGAGACAGCATCACCCCCAGATGGGCTCAGCCTGGGGTCCCCAATGGAACTACGTGTGCATGGAGGGAAACAAGCAATGGGGGACCCCAAGGTTCCATTTTAGGCCCAGTTCTCTTCATCTTCATGAATGATTTGGATGAGGGAAGAAATGGGGAAATCAACAAATTTGCACATGAAACTAAAGTGGCATTAATAGCCAACATCAAAATAGGCCCAAGATCCAGATAGATTTAGATAGACTTGAATCCTGGGCTTATTTAACTAAATGAAATTCATTGTAGAGAAAAGTAATGTTTTACACTTAGAAAACCAAATGTACACTTACAGATTAGGTGAAACCTGTCTCCATAGTAGTAACTGTGAGAGTCCTAGTAGACAATCACTTAAATATGAGGCAGCAATATGTGGCTGTAGAAAATCAGAGGCCAGGCATTTGCTCTGATCAAAGATGCCTCTCCCGCTCTTGCAGAGAGCTTTATTTTTATACAGTTTTACACAGGCAGATAAAAGGAAGGACAGCAACAGCGTTCTAATTGGAAAATCCTCCTCCCTGTTCCCCCACTCAGAAGGAAGGTCAGATAACACAGACCAGAGCCAGAATGAGATCATCCAGAAAGAAGATACGTAACACCAGAAACGGAAGCAGTTCGTTGCATTCTGCCTGAATTAATTCTTCCATCCCTACATGTGGTAGCAGCCAAAAAAGCTAATTCAGTCCTAGGCTGCGTTAACAGAGGGATAAAATCAAGATCATATGAAGTATCGGTACGGCTTTATAATGTCTTGGCAAGACAACACTTGGAATAGTGCGTCCAGTTTTGGCCACCATATTATAAAAAAGATGGAGAGACTCTGGAAAGAGTGCAGAAAAGAGGAACTAAGATGATTAAGGGCCTGGAGACTAAAACTTATGAGGAACAGTTGCAGGAATTGGGTATATATAGTGTAGTGAAAAGGACTGGGGTGAAATAATAGCAATGTACCAAAAGAAATTTTTGGAAAAGTTTTCCAGTTTTATTTCTTATACACATAATATAAAATGTACATTTTCTTATACATAATTAATCCTACATATACATGTTTTCCTTAAAGAAAGCATTAAAATAAGGATTTTAATTACATTCGGAGTTGCTCTTCTACCCTTCCTTCCCTCAACCCTTCTTCTTCTCCTCTTTCCCTTCCCTCCCTCCACTCCTCTCCTGCTTTCTCCTTCCTCCTCTTCTACCTCATCCTACTTCCCCTTCCTTTCACCCACTCCTCTCTTCTTTTCCCCCTACTCACCTTCTCTCCTACTCCTATCCCCTACCCTTCCTTTCTCTCCTTTTCCCTTTCTTCCATTCCTCTCCCTCCCTCTCCTCTTCCTGCCCTCTACTCCTCTCTCCTTTCTACCTTCTTTGCTGTGGAATATTCTCCTTCTTTGGTATCTGAGCAACTCCTGTATTCTAATAGTATATACTTTCTTTCAATTTCTTTTCAGATTTATTCTATCAGTATTTATCATCATAATTGTACACTTATTCTTATTATCTTCTTTCTTTTCCCCCCTCCCATCCCCCCTTTTCATTTACTCTGGTGTCATCTGGGTTTCTATTTCTTTTTTATCCTCTCCCTCATTTAACTTTCTATTATCTAAATCATTTATCTATCCTCTTATCTTCATATTTCTTTTCTAACCGTACATAAAATCTTGAAATACATTGATTCCTCTTTATCTCTTATTCTTAATCTATTCATTTCCGCACAGTCGAAAATCTTTTTTATTACTTCACCTTCTGACGGAATTTTTTTTGTCTTCCAATTTTGTGCAAACACAATTCTTGCTGCTGTTATTATATGTATAGTTAAATACACATCTTCTTTACTATATCTCTCTGGGAGAATACCCAATAAAAAAACTTCTGGTTTTAATTCTATAGATTTATGTAATATTTCTTCCAACCATTTCTGTATTCTAAACCAATAATTTTTTGCTTCTAAACATGATCACCACATATGGTACTATGATCCTGGCAAATGCAAACATTTCCAACATTTGGCTGATTTATCCTTTTAACATCTTTCTGCTGGCATATGCCACCAATAAAACATTTTATATAGATTTTCCTTATATGCAGTTGCCATTGTCAATTTATAATTCCTTTCCCATAGTTGTTGCCATTTCTCTAATTTTATTGCATATCCAAAATTTTTTGACCATGTCATCATTGTCTCTTTTACATCATCATCTTCCAATCTAATTTGCAACAAGTAATTATACAGTCTTTTAATCATTTTTTCATCCTTTCTAATCATTATCTGATCCAACTCTGATTCCCCCAAATTAAAACCATATTATTTCAAGTCTCTATCATATCTTGATTGTATCTACAGCCGTGTATACCAGTCAGTCTCAATCCCTTGTTTTTCTAAGTCTTGTTTCTGTTTTAATTCTCCCTTCTCTGCTAAAATGTCTTTATATCTTACAATCTTGTCCATGTTAATCATATTTGGATGTGTCAATGTCTCTATTGTTGAAAACCACATTGGTACTTCCATATAATGGTTTTCTTTCACTCTTTCCCATATTACCAACAAGCCATTCCTTACACAATGTCTCTGGAAATATCCATGAATCCAATTTTTTCCATACCATAAGAAAGCATGCCATCCTAGTTGTAGGTCATGTCCTTCCAAAGTCAATAGTCTTGTATTTCTCAATAAGATCCATTCTTTAATCCTTGTTAACATCACTGCTTGATGATACAATTCCCAATTTGGTAGACCAAATCCTCCTCTAAACCTGCAGTCTTGAACTAATTAATAACCAGTTAATTCTCGCTTTTTTCCCTTGCCATATGTATTTACATCATTTTATTCAAACTTTCAAAGTATTTTTTCTCCAACTTTATCAGAATTGTTTGAAAAAGAAACAACAGTCTTGGCAATACATTCATTTTGATTAACGCTATTCTCCCCATTAAAGATAATTGTAAATTTTTCCATTTTTCCAAATCTGTTTCAATTTGATTTCTTAATTTATAATATAACCAGACATGAATTTCTCTTTTGCAATGTACCAAAATTTGAGGGGCTGCCACAAAGAAGAGGAGGTCCACCTATTTTCCAAAGTACTAGAAGCAAGACAAGAAACAAAGGAGGGAAACTAATCAAGGAGAGAAACAACCTAGAACTAAGGAGAAATTTCCTAATGGTGAGGAATGGAACGTCTCCCCTTCAGAAATTGTGGGTGGTCCATCACTGGAGGCTTTCAAGAAGAGACTGGACAGCCACTTGTCTGGAATAGTATAGATAGATACAGATTAACAGAGTTGGAAGGGATCTTGTAGGTCATCTAGTCCAAGCAGACCCTACACCATTTCGGACAGATGATGGTCCAGAAGCTTCCAGTGATGAAGCTCCCACAACTTCTGAAGGCAATTTCTGTTCCATGGGTTGATTGTTCTCACTGTCAGAAAATTTCTCCTTATTTCCAGGTCGAATCTCTCCTTATTCAGTTTCCATCCATCATTCCTTGTCTGGCCTCCAGGTGCTTTGGAAAACAGCTTGACCCCCTCCTCTCTGTGGCAGTTCTGCAAATATTGGAAGACTGCTATCATGGCTCCCCTGGTTCTTCTCTTCACTAGACCAGCCATGCCCAGTTCCTGCAACCGTTCATCATATGTTTTAGCCTCCAGTCCAGTGGTGGGTTCCTCCCGGTTCGGCCCGGTTCCCACGAGCTGGTAGTGGTGATGATATGATGTCACCGAACCGGTTCTCCCCCCCCCCCCCGCCCACCCACCCACCTCCGCCACTCCCGCACGTTATTCTTATCTTTTATTTGGCCCTACTCCCAATCTATTGCTGCCTCCTGAGTCCCAGCTGATGGCTAGAGGGAAAAAAAAACTGTTTAAACTCTTGCCGCAGGGCTTCAAAGGGCCACCCTACAGCTGATCAGTGTTAAAAAAAATGAGTAGACCAGTGTCTGCAAAAATAAATGGGTAGACCCAGTGGTGGGATTCTACCTCTGTAGAACTGTAGTTAATAGTTAAGCCAGTGGTTCCCAAAGTGGGCGGTACCATGCCATAGGGGGGTGGTAAGAGGCAAGGGGCGGTGGCAGGGGGGCACTAGAGGCAAAAGGGAGCAGCAGGGGGCGCTAAGTGACAAGGAGGGTTGTCCCCACCCTTTGGCCTGTGCCTCACAGCAGTTACCTCCTTGCAAGCAAACAGCAAGAAAAAACGACTCCTTTCAGTTTCAGCATAGGCTAATTAGCCCGTTGATTAGATCGGCCTCCCGACTCTCAGCTGATTTGCTCTCAGCTGTTTTGCGCAGGGCTCAGCTGCTTGCTGCAAAGAGCTAAATTGCTGGAGAAGATTTTTTTTCTCCTTATGCAAATTAAGCTGAAAACGAAATTGAAAGTAAAGCAGGGTGTTGGCTGTTACGTTGCAAAATTAGGCAGAGGCAGATTTCTTTTCTTTTTCCTCACCAAAAAAGGTAGGTGTGAACAACGGGAAATTTAGGGCAAAAGAGGACAGTTCAAGATTTTAAAACATAAAAGAAAAAAAGCTCTATTTAACTAGGGAATTGTAATAATTGAGATGCTATTAATTGTATATTGTGTTGAAAGCAGAAATGGTTAAGTTGTGCCTTGGAGTAATATATGGGGGAAATTATTTGATTTATTATTATTGGTAAATATAATTAATTGATTTGTAAGAAATTGGATTGCATGGAAATAATTTGAATATTCATGTTCATATTGATTAACATACAAAAAAGATAGTTATATACTAATTGATTTATATTAAAATGTTGAATTTGTATTAAATAACTATAATATTACATAATTAACCAATGTGAGGATGGATATAAAAATAGATGCCAATGGGAAGGGGTATAATATAGAACAAAAGGGAAAAATTGAATTTGATTAAGATTAGAGATGAGGATGAAGGGTAATACTGTTTTTTTAAAAAAATAGATGAGGAATAAATATGGCAAAAAGGAAATATAGAAATTGTAAAATTAATTGAAATGACTAAACACTTTAAATTTGTGAACCAGCCAAATACTCTGTTCAAAGAAAATACATTGTATGTTTGTATGTGTGTTTCTAATTATTGCTATTTATTCATATTTGCTCTCTTTTATTCTTTAAAGTTTAACAATTCATTCTTTATCTTAATATATATTTGTTTGGGGTTGCCTTTCTTCCCTTTCATCTTTTTTATTGTGCAGCAATCTTTCTCCTCAAACCTACTACCTCTCTCTTTTCTTTCCTTCTTACTTTCTCTTCCCCCCTTCTTCTCCTCCCTACTTCTTCTTCCTTTCTTCTTCTCCTCCTCTCTTCCTCCCTCTCTTACCCTCACTCCTACTCTAATTTTCCTTCCTCCCTTCTCTTCCTTCCCTCTCTCTCCTTCCTTCTTCCATCTCCCTTCTCCTTCTTTCATCCCTCTCTGTTGCTGTATCCTTTTGTGCATATGGATTACTCAGAGGGCTGAAAAAGTTATTTTTGACTGGTCCTCGCACTTTTGACCAGTCCTCGAACTTACGACTGTCCTCACATTTTACATTTTTTGCCCTATCTTGTCACCGTGGTGAAGAGAAGCAGTTGTGAAATGAGTGACATGGTTGTTAGGAATGCTGCATGGGCATAAATTTGAGGATGGTCATAAGTGTGAGGACCAGTCAAAAGTGCGAGGACCTGTCAGAAATCACTTTTTTCAGCCCTCTGAGTAGTCCCTATAGACATAGCCATGGCCACCCGGTCACATGACCAGCTAGCTATGCCCACACAGTCACATGACCTCTAAGCCATGCCCACAAAATAAGCCACGCCCATAGAACCGATAGTAAAAGAAATTAGAACCCACCCCTGCTCCAGTCCCCTAATCCTCTTGGTTGCTCTTCTTTGCACTTTTTCTAGAGTCTCAACATCTTTTTTATAGTGTGGTGACCAAAACTGGATGAAGGATTCTAGGTGTTACTAAGGCTTTATAGGGTGATATTAGTACCTCTCTTGATCTGGATTGTGTCCCTCTGTTAATGCGATTTAGCATTGCATTGGCTTTCTTGGCTGCCGCTGCACACTCTTGACTCATATTTAATTGGTTGTCCACTAAGACTCCAGGGTCCTCTCACAGTTCCTGCTATTATGCCTGGTTTACTGCTTGAACAGGGGGTCAGACTAGAGGACCTCCAATTTCCCTTCCCACCTTTTTATTATGGTATAAATTTTGTTATAGGTACACATGTTTAGCCTGCTAAATATCTATTGGCATACACTATTTATACAGATAATGTGATATTATCATACTTACACATTGGATTGTATAGACTTGGGTTGTTTTGTCTTAATAATTATCTGATAATTTATAAAGCAACTTCAAAAGTTATGGTCTCTGTGAAATGACATCACAGCCATAGATGGTCAGCCATTAGAGCAAGTAACACCTTTCCTTATCTGGGGTTCTTTTCTCTGAGCCTGAAACTTGGCTCCCTCATCATCCGAGGAGCTCAGTTAGAGAAAGGGCAGGAGGGAAAGTGGTGCTTAAATGAAAACCTCACAGCTCTCCAGCTTCCTCAGCCCCAATTATTCAAGTATCTGAGACCCAGTTTCCCCCATGTTCTTCCATCAATCTGATGTTTGGGGATTCAGAGAGAAACCACCAGCAGAACCAACCCAATCTCAGCCTCTGAGGAGGATCTTGGGGTGGGTAAAAGGACTCCAGCTGCTGCCCTCAGAGCTGATTTGGGAATTTACACAATTTCTGCTTTGTCTAAATTCAGAAAATATGGGCATTGGCATAAAATTTAATCTATGGAAACTGACAGACACTGAAAATTGTGGCTGTTGGAACAGACAAAACTTCAATGAAAGACCAAACTTGGATTATGCAACTGACAAATCTTATTAGGCTTTGAGATCTGCCTGTTTCTTGTATAACTGGAGAAAGAAGTTAAAAAATTTCCTCCAGAAAGAATCTGGGATAGAGAAGCAAAAAAAGATGCAGCATTCCTTGAAAATTATAATAGGCCCTTTATTGGAATAGAATACTCCAGTTGGCATTTGCACCTGTTAATCTAACTGTGATAAATTGTAGGGGTGATACAGTAATATGATTTACATTTTTATTGTTTTTTAATTTGCTTATTATTTTCCATTATTATGATACAATCTTGCTAATATTCTGTCTTTAATATTTTAAACAATGTCTGATTAACAAACTATTCTAGTACATTCAGGAGAACCAGGTTGGATTTATTAAAATCTAATATTTTGGACTTGATCTGACCCCAAATATAACACAGCATTCTTCATTGCTTTTTCAGATCAGTGATACAATTGCTTCAGAGGCTCTGAGTGATAAAAGGAAATTCCCCTTTTTCCACCGGATGAATCCCAAAGAAGGATTCCAGTACCCAGCAATTGTCCACCTGCTCCTCCATTTCAGATGGACCCTAATTGGCCTTTTTGCTTCAGACACAGAAAATGGAGAGAATTTCATGAGGATTTTTCCTGCTGTGCTTGTCAGGAGTGGAATTTGTGTGGTTATATCACAACTGTTCTCTAAAACTGGATATACAGTGTTATGTCCTTATAAGGACATCCGCCTGGGATTGGCTGAAGATCCTTTCGGCGGGAGTTTTGAATCCCTGTCAGTGGGCGGTGCGTCTGCCGGAGCAAATATAAGGAGAGCTCCGGCAGCGCGCAGCCAGTTCAGTTCTCGTCATTAAACGTTGTTTCTTGAACTCAGCTGGTCACTCTTCTTTCCTGCGCCGATCTAACACTGGCGACGAAGGACTAGAGAAGAATCCCCGCGTGGCACGATCGCCTTAACGAGCTGAAGTCACTCGACGCGGCCTGAAGAATGGCAACGCCGCAAGCGCCGTTCGCCTCGCTGGCTCCTTTCAACCCCAGCCGGGAGAAATGGAGCTCCTATATGATTCGGTTCCGCCAATTCCTCCGGGGAAACGGCTACACCAACATCGACGACGAGAGGAAGAGGGCTCTTTTCCTCGCTCACTGCGGCACCGACGTCCTAGAGCTTGCCGTCAACCTCGTCGCACCCAGAGACATTGAAGTCATGTCCTGGGTGGATCTGCAGGCTGCCCTGCAAGACCACTATGCACCAACGGGCACCCCCATCTCCAACCGTTTCACTTTCCACCAAAGGAACCAGATGGAAGGCGAATCCCTCAAAGACTTTGTTGCGGCATTGCGACAAATCGCAGCAAACTGCGAATTTGAAAATGTTGACAATGCCTTACGAGACGGGATCGTCTTCGGGATGAGAGATGCCAACCTTCAGAAAAAGTTCCTGAGTAGGAAGAGACTGTCCCTGAAGGACGTCCTCGAGGAGGCCACGGCTGCTGAAACCTCTGAGACCGCCGCCGCTGCGATGCGCCAGTCCCGTGGGATCCATAAGATCCACAAGCCGTCATCTGATTCGTCCGATGACTCTGCCACACCAACCGATTCGGAGGGAGAGTTGACCGTTTTGAAAGTTTCCCGCCCATCTAGGCGGGAAATTCAAAAAGATGGCCGCCGCGCCGCTCAATGCGGCAGTTGCAAGGGACTCCATCCGCGCCAATCATGCCGCTGGCGCGATGCAACCTGCAGACGCTGCCTCAAGAAGGGGCACATCGCCGAGGCATGCAGAGCCTCTGATCCGGTTCCGGAATCGATTAAGCCCCGCACTCAAGAAATTCGCCGCGATACCCAGAGGTCATCCAAACGGTCCTCAAACCAGCATAACCGCGACGACCGCAATGACCCCCAGGGCGGCGCTGTTCACCAAACAACCATTGGACTCACCAGCAACAACAGTGCCACAAAATTCCATGTGACACTGTTGGCAGAAGGCTTGCCGTGCACGATGGAAGTCGACTCCGGCTCCGTCTACTCGATTATTGACTGGCACCAGATAAAGCAGCTGAAGTCGGCACTTCGCAAGCGCCACCTTCAACCCCTTCACTCTAAGCTGGTGGATTTTGGCGGGAATCCCATCGGCGTCCTCGGGAGAACCAACCTCCAGATTGCCTTCAAGCAGTTCCAAGGCCAGCTTCCAATCACTGTCGTGGAGCACAGCCGTCCGACCCTGCTGGGCGTGGAGTGGTTCCAGCCGTTGGGGCTTTCTATTGGAGGCATCCACCAGATTAGCTCAGGCGAACTCGACTCACTCATCGGAGAGTTCCAAGAAGTCTTCGATGGTAAGTTAGGGACCTTTGCAGGGAAACCCATTTCCTTCAATCTGGACAAGGGGGTTACCCCTATTCGGCTGAAGCCCCGCCGGGTTCCATTTGCCTTGAGGGCTAAGGTAGATGCTCAGCTAGATAAGCTGATCGCCCAAGGCATTCTGGAACCCATCGATCATGCTTCATGGGAGACTCCCATTGTGACCCCCATGAAGCAGGATGGATCTGTGCGCATCTGCGCTGACTACAAGGTGACCATCAATAAAGCGTTACCGCAGAGCGCATACCCTGTGCCGGTGGTGCAACACTTGCTGCACTCACTCGGCAAGGGCCAAATTTTTGCCAAACTGGACCTGGCCCAGGCTTACCAGCAACTGCCAGTTGATCGGGAAACGGCGGAGGCGCAGACAATTGTCACCCATAGAGGCGCGTTTAAGTGTAACCGCCTCCAGTTTGGGGTCAGTGCAGCCCCAGGCATTTTCCAATCTATGATGGAACGCCTTCTCCAAGGCGTTCCAGGGGTGGTGCCTTACTTCGATGATGTACTGATCTCCGGAGAATCTAAGGCCCAACTCTTTGACCGACTGAGACTCGTTTTACGACGGTTTCAGGAGAAGGGCCTGAGGGTCAGGAGAGACAAGTGCATCATCGGGGTACAGGAAGTCGAGTTCCTGGGCTATCTCATAGATAGTTCTGGCATCCACCCCACCAAATCAAAAGTTAAAGCTATCCATGAAGCTCCCAGCCCCAAAAACAAAGCGGAGCTTCAGGCTTTCCTTGGATTGCTTAACTTCTACGCAATTTTCCTCCAGCAGAAAGCCACAGTTGCTGAGCCGCTCCACCGCTTGCTGGCAAAGGCGGCTCCCTGGAGGTGGGGATGCGAGGAAGAGTCTGCTTTTCGAGCCGTGAAGGAACTTCTGACCTCCGACAGCGTGCTCATTCAATATAATGAGACGTTGCCCATCAGACTGACCTGTGATGCTTCACCCTACGGCGTCGGCGCTGTCCTCAGCCACGAACTGCCTACCGGCTGTACAGCCCCCATTGCCTATTTTTCTAAAACGATGTCCACCACGGAACGCAACTATAGCCAACTGGACAAAGAGGCGTTGGCTATTGTTGCAGGGGTGAAGCGCTTCCACGAATACCTCTATGGCCGGCGTTTCACCATTGTCACCGATCACAAGCCGCTGCTGGGCCTTCTCGCCGGAGACAAGCAGACTCTAACCTTCATGTCCCCACGCATGACGCGTTGGGCCATTTTCCTCGCCGGCTACTCCTACAGCCTCGTCCATCAACCCGGTAAAGCCATCGCGAACGCCGACGCGCTCAGCAGATGCCCATCCGCCGAGGCCGTGGAGGATCCTGCTCCCACGATCGAACTGCTGCACATTGACAATGACAGCAACTGTCCAGTAACATCTGCTGACGTCGCAACGCACACGCGGACTGACCCCATCCTTCGCCAAGTCCAGTCTTGGGTCTTAAGAGGCTGGCCGGCCCAAATTGACAGCAACGACTTCCTGCCTTTCAGCCGCAAGCGAGAGGAGCTGTCCACCATGCGCGGCTGTTTGCTATGGGGAGACAGGGTGCTGATTCCCGGCTCCTTACAAAAACGGACTCTGGCCGCTCTGCATAAAGGACACCCGGGCATTGTCCGGATGAAAGCACTGGCACGGAGCTACGTCTGGTGGCCAACCCTGGACAAAGACATTGAACAATGGGTCGCCAGGTGTAGTCCGTGCCAAGAAGTCAGACCTGCACCACCTCAGTCTGACCCGACGCCCTGGGAAACCCCCAGCTCTCCTTGGTCGCGCATTCACATAGACTTTGCTGGCCCCATTCATGGGCACCATCTCCTCATCGTGGTGGATGCCTACTCCAAATGGCTGGAAGTCGTCCCCATGGCATCAACCACGACGGAAGCCACGATCCGAGCTCTCCGGCATCTATTTGCCACCCATGGACTCCCTGACGTTTTAGTCTCGGACAACGGACCTCAACTTACGTCCGTGCCCATGGAGACTTTTCTCGCAGGGCTGGGCATCCGCCATGCCCTCTCTGCCCCGTACAGACCGGCCGGAAATGGTCAGGCTGAGAGGATGGTGAGGCTCACGAAGGAGTCGCTCGACAAGATGGGACCTGGGGATTGGCATGAACGCATTGACACATTCCTGCTGACACAGCACATCACACCCCACTCTGCCATCCGGAAATGCCCTGCCGAACTGTTGATGGGCAGGCGACTCCGGTCACCCCTGGACAGACTGCACCCGCAATATACTTCAGAGGTTCCCGCATCGGCCAGCCATCAACTTCGCCTGTTTTCCATCGGCGATGCCGTGTTCGCTTTAAATTTCCACGGCTCGCCTAAATGGCTTAAAGCTACAGTACACAGCACAACCGGTCCCAAATCCTACCGCGTTGAGCTGGAAGATGGACAGATCGTGAGACGTCATCTCGACCAGCTCCGCAAAAGGTGGAGGGAAGTGGGTGAAAACCAGCCAGACGAGGTAGGCCTAAACCACCCCGACGAGGTAGGCCTAAAACACCCCGACGAGGTAGGCCTAAACCACCCCTGTGAGGTAGGCCCAAACCTCCCCGACGGAGCAGGCCAAAACCACCCTGGCGAGGTAGGACTACCCCACCCAGACGAAGGAGGCCGCCAACAAGCAAGGAAAACAAGCACCCTTGCGCCGAACTTAACAGCAAACCCAAAAAGCCAAGACCAAGTAGACCGGGGACAACCCAGCAGGGGAAGCCAACAGCAGCCCTGCGAAGTGGGCAACCGACAGCCCAGAGACGAGGACCTCCAGCCAACTCCTCAGAAGACCCCTCAACGACTCACCAACCGCGCAGAAGACCAACCCTGCGAGGAAGGCCACCACCACCCCAGCAGGGTAGGCCAACACCAACCCAGCATGGGCGAACAACCCAGCGTTCCACCAATCGCCAAACCACCTCCCGTCGACCAGCCGTGCCGAGAGGGCCTACACCACCCCTGCAAGGTAGGCCTACGCCACCCCGACAGAGTCGAACCGCCACCCAGGTCATCCACCTGTCATCCCGGGAGTAAGCCGGACTCAACCAGGGGACCCCCGGGGTTAGCCCAGCCACCTCCGCCGAACTCGCACCCTGACCCAGACCGACGCGACCCGAGCCCAGCAGGAAACCGAGGGGAACCCAGGGACCTACCGAGGCTCAGGAGTTCCGGACCGGTCCACCGCAGAGAGCCACACCGGCGATCTCAGGATCCGTGCAGGAACGAGGGAGACCAGCATCCACAGCAGGCGGAGGTCCAAGACCCGGCCGGAGGTTCGGGAACAGAGCCCGCTTCCTCTACGGCCAGATCCAGCCCGGCACCGGGACAGGAGCCCAGAGCAGAGCGGACACCTCCCGTCCGTGACAGTGCCCATCCGAACTGTGAACTGCGCAGGTCTACGCGGGCACGTAGACGTCCTGTTTATCTCAGTGATTACTTCCCTGATAGACTGACTAAGAACTAGGGGGGAGGAGTGTTATGTCCTTATAAGGACATCCGCCTGGGATTGGCTGAAGATCCTTTCGGCGGGAGTTTTGAATCCCTGACAGTGGGCGGTGCGTCTGCCGGAGCAAATATAAGGAGAGCTCCGGCAGCGCGCAGCCAGTTCAGTTCTCGTCATTAAACGTTGTTTCTTGAACTCAGCTGGTCACTCTTCTTTCCTGCGCCGATCTAACATACAGCATCCCTCAGGGATTCCCTCTCTAAGTGGAGACAAGTCAACGTCTTTGTTCACTTCATGGAACTTGAGTTAATTTGGGAGAGAATTCTTCCTTTTCATTTAACATTTATGCGTCTGCCAGGACTCATTGAAGGGAAAGTCTGGATCCTCACAAGTTTTGTAGAGGCTGGAATGAAGAAGCGTAGACTTCTCAAATACATCCATAGTATTTTGAACTTTGCTTATCAGTTAAAAAATAGGCCAATGGATTCTGCCTTTGAACCCCATTTCTTTGTGGAAGAAAAGTTTCAAGATTATTATTTCCGCTGTTCTCTTTCAAAGAACGTCTTTTCTGTCAAAGGCTGCAGAAGATGCACCCAGAAAGCCCCACTGGAGACCCAGAAGAAAAGGAACAGGATCCGGGTCCCTAATGAGTACCATGATTACAGTCTGATGAAGACTCTGGCTCAGGCCATGAATGCCGCTTATTCCTCCAGATGGAGGAGGGGAAGGAAGGAGGGAGAAAAGACTTTGGGGTCTCCAAGGCTGCAGCCATGGCAGGTATGGGGGTCCCAAAATGGATTCATTAATCTGAGATCCTTTGGAGGAGGAATCCAGAGGAGAAGGAGGGAACCAACCTAAGAGATCTGGCCAATTCAATCACTCAGGGAATAATGGTTCCAAAGAGTAGATACCATGGAATTTTGTTTTTGTTTTTTGTTTTTTTTAAATTAATTTTTATTCAACATTCATATCTTTAACATATTTGTTAAATTTTTACAGCTTTCCAATACCGGCATCTATAATAATATCTAGAGATATTGTTGGTAATTATCTTTGTTTTGTTTTTATTTATTTTCAGTAATTGGGAATAGTAGCATAGAATTGCTACTATTCCCAATTTCTCTATTTCTAGTAGGAGTTTTTCTCCGTTTCCAAAGGGTCCTCTAATATAAATGCCATGTCATCTGCAAAGGCCCGTGTTTTGTATTCTAATCTTTTAATTTTTAACCCTTTTATTTCCTTATTTCCCCTTACCTGTGCCAATAATATTTCCCATGGAAGGATGAATAAGAGGGGGGACAATGGACAGCCTTGTCTAAGCCCTTTGCTTATCTTGACTTTTTCTGTAAGATCTCCACTGACCTAATTTTTGCTGTTTGGTTAGAATAAATTGTCTTCATCATTTCTATAAATTTTTCCCCAAATTTCATCCCAATGAATTGATTAATTAAAAACTGCCAATTCAAGTTGTCGAACGCCTTTTGTGCATCTATCATTATTACTGCCAATTGTTTTTCTGGATGAGCCTCATAGTATTCTAGAATATTCATGATAATCCTTGTATTGTTCTTAATTTGTCATTTGGGTAAAAACCCATTTTGATCCAAATGAATTACTTTATTTAATATCTTTTTTAGTCTTTCTGCTATTGTTGCCAGGATTTTATAGTCGGCATTTAACAGTGAGATTGGCCTATAGTTTTGAATGAATTGATTTTTTTTAAAATTTATTTATATGCCGCCCTTCTCCGGAGATTCAGGGCGGCTTACAATGCATTAAGCAATTGTCTGTACTTTCCTTTGGAATTAATGCTATATATGCCTCCATCCATGAATTTGGCATTTTGGCTTTCTCTAATACCTTGTTATATATATCCAACATAATTTCTTCCAAAACTTCCTGAAATTTTTTATATACTTCCACCAGAATTCCATTTGTCCCTGGTGTTTTGTTATTTTTCTGTTTTTTAATTACTTCTCTTAACTCTGTTAATGTAATTTCCCCATTCAACATTTCCCTATCTTCATCTGTTATACTTGGCAAGTTCCTCTCCTGTAGGTAATTCATAATATTTTCTTCTTTAATGTTTTCTTGACTATACAGTATTTGAAAATAATTTTGAATAATATTTTCCCCCTCAATTCTATGGAGCAAATTTCCTTGCTTATCTCGTAAATATTGTACAAATTTTTTAGCTTTTTCTTTTTTCAATTTGTGGGTGAGCCATCTCCCTGGTTTATTTGCCGATTAAAAATAGTTTTGTTTTGCCAATTTTATGTTCCTTATCATTTCTTCCTGGTCTAATATATTAATTTTATGTTTCATTAACTTCATTTCCTTTCTGATTTCCCTGTTTTGGGGATCTTTCTGAAGCGATAATTCTAATTTTTTCAGCTTCTCCAATGTTGACATTTGTTGTTCCTTCTTCTCTTTGTTTCTCCTCACCATATACACAAAATCCTCATTCATCCTTTATTCATCATCTTCAAGTTTCATAGGAAAGATTAAAAAGGTTAAAAACTATTTTAATATCATTTTGAAGACAGTTTTTATCCACTTATTATCCAGGCCTCAGGTTTCTAATCACATCACACAATTGTCTGCGAATCCTTTCCTGAAATCCAGTGATATCACCAGAGTTTCCATAATCTATTTGGGAAGTGTAATGATGTGTGAGAATGACTTTTGGGATGAGGGGAAGAGAGGCTGCCTAGGGAAGGATCAGAGAACAGGAGAGAATCCTGCAGCTGCATAATGGGAGAGAAAGAAACTCAGAAAGGATCCTGGCTAACTTTTCAGGCTGAGAAAAGAGAAAACAAATGGATTTGTTTTCCATCAGGATGACCAGGGAGAAGATTAGCCTGACAACTTTATTCTTGATCAACCCATGCTTTATGGGAATCAACCTCTTGTTTTCGAAGGGTTTATGAATCATTTTTTTTCTGTTCATTTTATTTTCATCTGCTTTAGAATGTTCCCTATATTTGACCAATTGTATCAATTATATACTTTTTCTATATTTTGTCAGTAAATGATTGACAAATTTTTCTCAAACTTTCTTGTTCACTTATGAAGATGACGGCAGTATTTGTATCCTAATTAAGCATATTGGGAGATGAGATAATTGTAGAAGAAAGATTCAGTGTGGGATAAGAAACAAAGTTCTCTGTTTTTCAAATTCCTGGATGTTCCCATTCTAGTTTCATCCCTTTCTGGAGAAGAATGAATTTTGGAATATTTCTGACAGGAAACTTTACTTGGACCAAAGTGGAGAGATAAAAGCAGATCTGACCATTGGCAGCTTCTTGATTCTCCCCAAGGAGGATATCAAGAGAGAGATTCTGGCATATTTTGAAAGACAGAGACTTTCTATCAAACAAGATGTTCTTTTACGGCTAAAGTTGCTCAATAAGGTGAGAGAAATTTTGGTGTCTTTTTTCTGTTTTCCAAAGCCTGAGGTCCCATTTCAAGTGGGCAAAGCCTAGAATCTCCAGGGTGGTTGGCCTTCCATGCCAGGTGGTGTCATCTCATGGAAGTTCTTCAAGAGATGGGACCTAAGTGGAGTGGCTTTGCCATGTTTTCTGGAAACCTTTCAAGAGCTTACTGGTCAGAGGTTTCTTTCTTCATCACAGTTTAATTTCATATTAAAAAACCTAGCAGAATAAAATTTCCTAAATCTTTTACAGTAAACTTTATTATTAGTTTTAATAAGAATATATCATCATATTTAAATCTTTTTTCAATTCCATCCCTTTAGACTGCATTAAATAGAAAAATACTTTATTGTAATGTTAAACTGCAAACTGAAAAGGGAGGAACTACATGAAGAATCTGCCAGTTGTTTTATCTCCTGCATCTGTTTAGAAGTAGTCAGAGGTTTCATACTTACCTCAGTGAAGACCAGAGGCTCCTTGTCTCCTTCCATTTCTCCTCCCATTTTCCATGGACGGAGATTCCTACCTAACACCTTTTCTTTGGCATTCCTTTTCTTCTGCTTAGTCTCTGCCTCAGTCCAAGTGTGTGGAAAGTTGTCATCCTGGATTTGTCAAGAGGGCTCGAGAAGGAGAGCCAGTTTGCTGCTATGACTGCGTTCCTTGTCCGGAGGGGACCTTCTCCACTCAGGAAGGTGGGTGACACTGAGGAAAACGGGAGGCTTTGTGGAACTGGATCCATCCAGAACCTTTTCATGAAAGTGCAAGTTAAAAGACAGATCGAAGCTCACCTGTTTTTTTATTTTTAACCTGCACAATTCATTATCTAAAAGGAAGTACATCAAAAAGACTTGGAAGGAGGGGCTGGGAAGAGATGGGAGGAGAGGGTGGCAGACTGGGCAAGCTTTACTAACAGCAGAGGAAATATCTCTCCTGCTTTTTAGTTTGGATATGTGCTGCTAAATTTACCTTTCTAGGAACATCTGAGATCTTTGAAACTAGATGAATTGTTTCAGGTCCACCTTCTGAAAGACCTTGCAATTCATTGTTTATTGGCCTCCCTTGAGGATCACTGAGAAGGTGTCACTGGGCCATAATCTGGTTCTGTGGATAGTTATGGGGGGAATTCATTACACAAATTGTCTGCCATATAGATCAATCATTCATAATAGAGTAGAAGGAATTTTGGACATCTTCTAGTCCAGCCACCTATTCAAGCAGGAGACCCTATATCATTTCAGACAAGTGACTGTCCAGTCTCTTCTTAAAAACCTCCAATGTTGAAGCACCCACAACTTCTGGAGGCCAGCTGTTCCACTGGCTAATTCCTCTCACTGATAGGAAGTTTCTTCTGAATTCCACGTTGCTTCCAGATGTTACAAGATACTGTAGGTATCCTCCAAGTCCAGGATATTAACTGCCATGGGGCAGGACTCAAGGTGTTTGCCTAAAAGGATTATATGATTCATTATTTACCTCTAATAATGTAGGTTCCTATGAAGATTCTACACATTACACAGAAAATAATTAACATCCTAGGACTTTCCTCAACTTCATATTCCTAGCTACATTTTTTAATAATAAAAAAATCCCTCTTATGCTCTTTTTAATGAAATAGTTAAGAAATGCTTCTTGGAAAATACCTGTGGTATCAGATGTTATCCAAAGAAGGTTTTTCTGGCAAGAGAAAAGGACAGAATATTAAAGAAATATTGCTTTTTTGCTTTCTCAGATGCGGAAAAATGCATCAAGTGTCCAGATGATAAATACCCAAATGAAGCCAGAGTCCAATGTATCCCCAAAGTTATAACCTTCCTGTCTTATGAAGAACATCTGGGCATTATCCTGGTCTCTTTTGCCCTCTTCTTTTTCCTAACCACAGGCCTTGTTCTAATTATCTTCCTTAAATACCGAGAAACTCCCCTTGTCAAAGCCAACAACCGGGACCTCTCCTACATTCTCCTGGTCTCCCTCCTGCTTTGCTTCTTATCTCCTCTTTTCTTCATTGGTCAACCAAGGAAAGCCACCTGCCTTCTCCGACAAACAGTCTTCAGCATCATCTTCTCAGTTGCCGTTTCTTCTCTCTTGGCCAAAACCATCATGGTGGTGCTGGCCTTCCTGGCCACAAAACCAGGAAACCAAGTGAAGAGATGGTTGGGGAAAAGCTTGGCCAACTCCATCATCCTCTCTTGTTCTGCAGTCCAAATTATCATCTGCTCCATCTGGCTGGGAGTTTCTCCCCCCTTCCCTGACTCTGACCTCCACTCCCAGCCTGGAGAGATCATCCTGCAGTGCAATGAAGGGGCCGTTGTCATGTTCTATGTCACCCTCAGCTACATGGGCTTCCTGGCTGCCATCTGCTTCACGGTGGCTTTCCTGGCCAGGAACCTGCCTGGGGCCTTCAACGAAGCCAAGCTGATCACCTTCAGCATGCTGGTCTTCTGCAGTGTCTGGGTGACTTTTGTGCCCACCTACCTGAGCACCAAAGGGAAATCCATGGTGGCTGTGCAGGTCTTCTCCATCCTGGCCTCCAGTGCTGGTCTGCTGGGCTGCATTTTCATCCCCAAGTGCTACATTATCCTTCTGAGGCCAGACCTCAACACAAAGGAGCAGCTCACAGCCAGAATCAATGTAAAAACATGAGATATAACACCATTATGATATTGGAAGTATTGTTAACGGTTCTATTATTAGAAAGGAGATATTCTTTCCATTTAAATAGTATGCAGGAGTCAAAGAAAATCATATGTATATGTTTCAAATTAGGAAATTATTGAATTCTTCACAAAGGAGCAGGAACAGACAGAAGAAATGTGTAAATGTGAGACTGAGGAATTTCAACTTTTAAATTTCTTGGAGAAATGGGAGTATGTTAGCAAGACAGAAATACAGAAGGAATGTATGGAGCAACGTTGATGCCCTCATTTCTCAGTACATTTCACCCAAACTGCTGTGGCAATGCAACTGAGACGTTTCTTTTTGTTTACAAAATAACTGTTTCTTGAGGGTAGCAACAATACAAGGCTGGGAAGGTAACTTGAGTCTCGCTAATTCTGAATATTCATGCTTACATCATCTATTAAATGAAATATGCATATGTATGATTATCATTTTCTCCTCCTTTCCTGGAATGTATAAATATGAGTGCATCCTTTTGTCTGTAAGGTTTCCTCCCACTATTTTCTGGGGAGAAATTTCTCCAGTGGACACTGAATAAATCACAACTGCAGTGAGCCTGGATTATTGGTTTTTTGGCTCTTGAGTTTGATTCCACAGAAATTGTTGTCAGGAGTGGGATTCGCAATCTTCCATCTGCCACCAGGGACAACAGGTGGGGCAGCCCTATAGGGTGAGTGTTGTGAGACTGAGTCCATAACCCTTCCCACTGCCACATACAGGCAGCGTTCAGGAGTGTGTGGGAGGCCACAGCCTGTGTCTAATTGTCAATCATTGCTGGCGGGGGGTTGTGGGTTTTTTCTGGTCCCTTCCTGTAAGGATCGCCTCTCCTTCCAACCTAAGAAAGTACGAACTCTTGAAACATAGTTGTTCAACAGGATTCTTTTATTAAGCCGAAGTGAAAGCCATCCATCTAAAGCACAATCTGAAACCCTTAGGCAAAACCATAGGATTAAGGTGGTAGAGACCCCTCCCTTTTGGTCAGAATGCAGATTTTGGCCAATCCACAAGTGTGAAGGTATTTTCTTTACTATTTCTTTTGAGACCCGGAACAACCATGCATTCCCACCAGTACCCTTTAAAGTGAGACAACCCACATGGCTGTCATATAAATTCCTGCAGGTAAAGTTTCCTTCTCAGGCCCCTTGGCACCAGGATATAGGTTGTAAAATATCTGATGACACAGGCCGTGCTCCCCCTTCTCCACTTGAAGGGCAGTATCACATTTTTGGGGGATCTGACATGCTACCCTCCTTAAAAAGCAAAAGAGTCCACCTGTAAAAAAAACAAATATACACAAGATTTCAAGATTTCATGATAGCACATCAACAAGGTTTGTTCGGGTGTTGGGAGTGAAATTTTCTCAGCAAGATTGGAGCCCTAACATGGTGTTCAGCGACCCACTCATTGTGTGCTGATGGTAAATGTTTCCAAGCAACTAAGTATTGGACTTTCCCTCGGTGTATCCTAGAGTCAAGGATTTCCTTGATTTCAAAGTGTTGTTCCCCTTCAATCATGATGGGCACAGGTGGTGTAGATGCAGGTGGTCTGAGGGATGAGGTTACTTCTCGTTTGAGTAAACTGATATGGGATACTGGGTGGATCTGCCTGAGTGTCTTTGGAAGGAGCAGTTCCACTGCTACTGGATTGATGATTCTAGTGATGGGAAAAGGTCCAATGAACTTCGGCCCTAGTTTCTTTGAAGGTTGTAATGATTTCAAGAATTTTGTAGATAAGTATACTCTGTCTCCAATATGAAAAGGTTTGGGTTCCATCCTTTTCTTGTCAGCTTGAATCTTAAAAGCTTCTCTAGCTTCCTGTAAGGCTAATCTAACCACTGGCCACGTGTTTTGCAAATTATCCATCCACTCCTTACGTGAGGGGATGGTGGGTTCTTCTGTGGGCAGTTCAGGCATGGGACTGAAATCCTGGCCGGTTGCTACTCTAAAAGGGGTAAAACCAGTGCTTGAATGGACAGCATTATTAAACGCGACTTCAGCAAAAGGCAAAAGTTCAGTCCGGTTATCCTGTTGGAAATTCATGAAACATCTTAAATATTGTTCTAGCACCGAGTTCAAAATTTCAGAATTTCCATTAGTACAAGGATGAAAGGATGTGCTCAACCCCTGGCCGGAACCAAGTAAGCCCAAAACGCCCTCCAAAAGTTGGAGGTGAATTGAGCCCCTCTGTGGGAGATGATCCTTTGTGGAGCACCATGAAGTCAATAAATGCGTATTAGGAATAATTTGGCTAAACTTTTAGCAGTTGGGATCTTCTGGCAGGGTATAAAATGTGCCTGTTTTGATAATAGGTCTGTCACAACCCAAATAACAGTATTTCCCTCACTGTTTGGCAATTCCACAATGAACTCCATAGCGATCTCTCTCCAAGGTGCTGAAGGTTCAGCTATCTTCTGCAATAGACCTGGGGATTTCCCCTGACATCTTTTTGCTGCTGCTCAAATGGGTCACCTGGCTACAAAGCTTTCTATGTCCTTTTTTTAGCGATGGCCACCAAAATTGTCTTTTAATCAGGTGTAAAGTTTTCACCAACCCAAAATGTCCAGCTAATTTGGAGTCATGGCACCGTTCCATCAAGCATAGTCTTTGGCTGGCAGGGACATACAATTTCCCAAGCCAACAAACATGCATTCCCACTGTTATCCTTTAAAGTGAAACAACCCACATGGCTATCATAAAAATTCCTGCAGGTAAAGGGAATGTCAGGCCTCTTTGGCCAGGATATAGGTTGTAAAATATCTGATGACACAGGCAACGCTAGTAAATCGAATCCAAGTCTCCCCTTCCTCCACTTGAATGGCAGTATCACTTTTAGGGATCTGACCCCCAACAAAAGGGGAGTTTCGTCCCACCTGACTCAGGTCTCCTGCCATTGTCCTCCCTCTCCCAAGTCAGGCGGAACCTCACCTTCGCCAGATGTGGCTGCCTAGAGTTGGGGGAGGGAAGGGGGGCCCAGCTCTTTCATCACTCCCCCCCCGCAACTCCCCAAGGAACAGAAGGGGGATGAGCTCAGGGGCCTCAGCTCAATGGCCGTGGAGAAAGGCCGAGGCAGAAAGGGGTCTTGGCAGTCCTGGGGGGGGGCAGTTGGCCCTCAGCTGCCTCTCCAGGGCCTCTCCGCAGGCAGCTGCCAGCAGAAGGAGCGCCGCCCTCAAAGTGCTGGCCAGGACAAAGACTGGGGAAGGGATGAATGGGGAGGGGGAGTTGGGGGGGTCCTTTCAGATCCTGGGGGGAGGGGGGGAATTTAGGGAGCAGAAATCTGCAGCTGATGAGAAGCTCTTGGAGCCTCACCTGGATTCAGGCAAGGAAAGGGGGGAGGTTGAGATCTTCCCACCTCAAGAGGAGCTTCCCTTCCCTCCCGCCCTCCCCTCATCCAAGAGCATCCAAATTTGCCCCATCCCCACTCCCGCTGCTGCTGCTCTTGGCCTCTCCTGCTCCCTCTGCGGAGCCTGGCGCCGTTTCTTCCCTGCCTTATGGCTGCAACCTTGGCCAGAGAGAAACTGGGCCCAGAATTCGGGGGTGGCCGGTCCGCTCCTCCCAAGACCAGCTTCCCTGCCACCCCCTCCACAGCACCTGCCCGCCTCACCCGTCTGCCTGGCAGCGTCTGCGGGTATTTCAAGACAGGGTCCCCCTTGCAGCTGACTCAAGGTCTCACCTGGGCTCGGAGCCCCAGAGGCCGCCCGGAGCTCCCCCTTCTGTCAGGGTTCCAACGGACACCCCCAACGAAATAAAGCCCTGAGGCCTGAGGTTCCTCAAAGTTGCAATTTATTAGAGATGTCATGTTGGCACATCTGGAAAAACCCAAATCTGAAAACTTCCAGGTTTTCTCCACCCAGTTGACAATTCACAGCCCTGCCCCACCCCCACAAGTTCATCACATTGTCCAATCAACTTTTCCCGTTCCACCGGATACAATCTTCAGGCAGTCTCCATCAGACGCAGGCAAAAGTCCTTGAAGACGGAATGTTGTTATGACTAACTTTCTACCCCTCCCACAACAACCCCTCCCAACTTCCCCAGCTACAGTTTGTGGCAGTTAAGAAGCAATAAAGAAAATTGTCTTCTAAAACTGACACCAAGTTAGTCTCTTCTCAGGAATGCCCCAGATCCCCTCCTCCTTCCTGGCCATCCTGGCCTTTCTCCGTGGGTCTGGGCTTTGCTTTCCCCCCTGAGTGCCCCATGCATGGAAAGAGGTGGCAGTGCAACATGGGATATGGTCTTCCCCATTTCCAGAATTAAATAGATGGAATCAGGAGGGGGATTTTGCAGATCTGCTTTCCTTCCCCACCACAAGGCTCCCCAGCTTCCTTCTCCCTAGAGGGGCTCCCCACTCAGCCGGGCAGAGTCCTGTCTGGCATCCCTGCAAGAGCCCCCTTGCCTAGCCTCTGCATGGGAAAGGGTGGCAGGGGAATATGGGATATGGGCTTCTGCATTTCCGGGTCTCTGAAGATGGAAGTTGAATTTTGAAGATCACTTTCCATCTGCAACACGTCTCGGCTTTGTGTATCGTCCGGTCCGTGAGCGTCAAAAAGAACCAAGAAGCAATGTTGATTTGCAAAGTTTAATCAAGGTCTAATCAAGATCTATGCAGCAGCACAGCCAGAAGAACATAATAAGCCGGATCACGGGGTTAAAGTCAGCGCTGCACGCAACCGCCATGCAGCGCTATTTATTCCGTTCCCGGCTCTTAACTACCATCCAGCACGCAATCCACACACCCCCATCAGCTGTTCAGCGGTTTCACTACTCCCGCCCATCAACGCTGTCGGAGCTCCATGAACGTCATAGGTCAGCGCTGGACCCAGCTGGTTGCCACGCAGAGCTTCCCCCACCGTCCCAGGCAGCCAGGTGGATATCGTCGACGCTTCGACTCCCCCAGCCCCCCATCGATGGTACGTCCCAGCCGGGGCTCGACAACACAAGGGTCCTGAGCTCCCCTTCCCTCCCTCCCCTCCCCACATGGGGTGAGAAGCAGCCTTGATTTCTCCATCTCTTTTCACTTGGTTTTTCTAACTTCTCTCTCTCTCTCTCTCTCTCTCTCTCTCTCTCTCTCTCTCTCTCTCTCTCTCTCTCTCTCTCTCTTTTATTTAACTCTGCAAAGTTCGAAAAACTAGTTTTTCATTAAAATTGATTTTTTCTTGGAGTCTGGCCACACTATTGCATCAGCCCTTTTGTGTGGTGCTCTTGAGTATTAGCTTTCAAAATAAAATAAATTTTGGCTCCAACTCAGCTGGCAGCTATTTCAGATCTGTGACATGCTCCGGCATTAACTGCCCCCCAGAGTTTTGTCTTTCATCACTATGCAAAAAAAATATCAGATTTATTTCTTTCTTCAGCCACAGGTGCCGTGTATTTCCTCCATGGCCACTTTCAAGCATGGAGACCCCAAACCTTTCAATTCTAGATGACCGATTTAATTCCATCTCTGCCCCTGTTATTTTAAGTCATATGGGGATTATTTCACTTTCATTTCCCTCCAGAGAATTTCCCAACAACATTTGAATCCAAGAACTAGTTGAATTATCCAGGGATCCCTTCTGACAGGTAGAATTATGATAAAATTTTCAGCTCTGCTATTTGGCCGAATCCTCCAGGGGAGACTTTGGACAGAGAAATAGGGAGTTTAGAGACAGGCAGGGTCTGTGCTCTTGAATCTACGTCTCCCTCCTTTCCAGGTGAAGCTGAGTGTTTCTCTGTGTTTGAATCAGGAAAGACACTGGAGATTCCACCTTGTGAGACTCCTTTGATTCTTCTACTTCTTCTTTAGAAACAGGAAAGGGATTCATTGATTCACCCCATGAATTATGGGCCTCCTGCTTCTGCTTCTTCTGCTGCTTTTGTCCCATCCAGTCTCTGGGAAGCTGAGAATGAAATGCCCGCTGAGTTTGGAGGACCAGGATGGAAAACAACCACAGAGCTTTTACAGCCCAGGAGACCATCTCATTGGTTTAGTCATCACTGGAAATGAAAGATTGCATACAAAGTTGCTTTTCAATGTGGCTCCTTCTCTTCAGTTTGTTTTCCATGATCCGTAAGTCATTCAGGGTGATGGAGGTGCAGTCCCTCCACTCTAACACTCTCCTTCTTTTCTCTTTTTTATTTTTCATTTATTCCTATATTGGGGAATAGGTCTAATTTCCTGCATGATTTTGATTTCTATGGTTTCTCTGTTTGGTCTGATTTTGTGAAAGAGACTCAAATACAAAAATGGATCTGAAAAAAAGCTGAAAGGGGTGCAAATTATTTTCCTTTCTCACTTCAATCCTTAATTTATCACTTGAATAATGAATTTAAAGTAGTGGTGAAATCAGTTGTAGTTGCCATACCTCAGCCAATTCCCATATTTGTGTAACTGATCATTGCTTTTGGATCAATGTTGGCTTAAGGCTCTGTAGGCTTGTGGAGAATTATGTATTAAAATCAGTATTTATCGTTGCTTTTGATTATGTTTTAACAATAGGAATCTTTATTGGTTTTCATATGGCTTACGATTCATTTTCAACATTCAAATGGTCAACAAGAATTCCCAGCTCCTGAACAATCTCACACTTGGCTACAAGATCCATGACAACTATTTGAGCACTTTCCACACTTCAGATGCCTTGCTGGACATTCTCTCCACCGGAGAAGCCAATGTCCCCAACTATAGCTGTGGAAGGAAGGAGAACCTTCTGGCTCTTCTTGATGCAGCTGACAGGGAGATCTCCATCCATATGTCAACATTAGCAGCACCTTACAAAGTCCCACAGGTTTGTGTGTGTTTTTCTCCCTCTGGTAAAGTGAGGGGTGGGTGGTGGTGGGTGAGCCATAGATGCAATCATGTCTTCTCCATGGAATTCAAGAGCTGCTTTTCTCCATATTAGCAAAAATGTCAATATTTTACCCCATTATGTTCATGTTGAAATTAGTCATAAAAGGCCTGAAATGCAAGCAATACATTCCCTGGAGAAGACATTCTACCAACTATTTAACTGATCAAAAAGTATCCTTGGTTGTTGGGGCCTCTATTGGCATCTTCATTTTCACACATAAATGATGCCTGCCATATCCACTAGGATTGAAGTTGGCAATAGTAGCATTTTACCTATCTAAAAAATAGAATAAAAATTACTCTAGCAATTATAGGCCAAATAGACTAGCAGATATTGTGGTTAAATCTATGCCACGATCCTCTTAGTTAAACTTGAGAAAAATGCATTCCTTGCAGAAGAAGCAGAAGGTTTTAGGTAGAGTTAAAAGCTATATAGATTTTATAAGGAATAATGCACAAGTTAACAATCTAATATTGGGAACAAATTTATCTTGAAATGTCTAATCTATATCAGTGAGGTAAAGTAAGGTTTGCAGGCTTTCTAGATGTTAGTGCAGCATTTGACTCAATAATCAGGGAAATATGATGGAGAAAATTGATTGCCCTCAAAATGGAGCTCAGCCTGTTGGCCCTGATCCAAGCCCTTGTTTGAGAGGGAGGTTTGGGCTCAAAAGAGCCAAGAGAAGAAGGATCCATGCTTACCAAGGAGGAAGGGAAGGAGTGCATATTTAAACCCTTCTTATTCAGTGTAACTATGAATGACTTACTAGGAGTAGTGAAGGATAAAAAAAACAGATCATTAACAAATCTTATTTTATTTTTTGACAGAAATGACTAAATAAGTAGACCAATGAAATGCAGTGTATGTAATATACAGTACTTGGATTTCAGAAAGGCTTTGACAAAGTAAACAACAACCTATTTCTTGGAAAACTAAAAATATGTGAGATAGATAGCATCACCCCCAGATGGAGTCAGCCTGGGGTCCTCAATGGAACTACATCTGCATGGAGGGAAACAAGCAGTGGGACAAGGTTCCATTTTAGGCCCAGTTCTCCTCAAGAGCTTCATGAATGATTTGGATGAGGGGAGAAATGGGGAAATCAACAAATTTGCACATGAGACTAAAGTGGCAGGAATAGCCAACATCAAAATAGGCTCAAGATCCAGATAGATCTAGATAGACTTGAATCCTGGGCCTATTTATCTAAATGAATTCATTGTAGAGAAAAGTAATGTTTTACACTTAGGCTAGAAAAACCAAATGTACACTTACAGATGAGGTGAAACCTGGCTCAATAGCAGTAACTGTGAAAGGGATCTTGGGGTCCGAGTGGACAATCACCTAAATATGAGCCAGCAATGTGTGGCAGCAGCCAAAAAAGCTAATTCAGTCCTAAGTTGCATTAACAGAGAGATAAAATCAAGATCACATGAATTATTCATACTGCTTTAAAATGCCTTGTCAAGGCCACACTTGGAATAGTGCATCCAGTTTTGGCCACCATATTATAAAAAAGATGTAGAAACTCTGGAAAGAGTGCAAAAAAGATGATTAAAGGCCTGGAGACTAAAACATATCAGGAACAGTTGCAGGAATTCAGTTTGTCTAGTCTAGTAAAAAAGACGAGGGGTGACATCATAGCAATGTACCAATATTTGGGGGGCTGCCAGAGAGAAGAGGAGGTCCACCTATTTTCCAAAGTACTAGAAGGCAAGACAAGAAACAAAGGAGGGAAACTAATCAAGGAGAGAAACAACCTAGAACTAAGGAGAAATTTCCTAATGGTGAGGAATGGAACGTCTCCCCTTCAGAAATTGTGGGTGGTCCAACACTGGAGGCTTTTAAGAAGAGGCTGGACAGCCACTTGTCTGGAATAGTAGAGATAGATACAGATTAACAGAGTTGGAAGGGACCTTGTAGGTCATCTAATCATAGAAAAACCTACACCATTTCTGACAGATGATGGCCCAGTCTCTTCTTGAAAGCTTCCAGTGATGAAGCTCCCACAACTTCTGAAGGCAACTTTATCTCTTTCTTTCCAGGTAGAATCTCTCCTTGTTCAGTTTCCATCTATTGTTCCTTGTCTGGCCTTTCGGTGCTTTGGAAAACAGCTTGACCCCTTCCTCTCTGTTGCAGCCCCTCAAATATTGGAAAACTGCTATCATGTCTCCCCTGGTCCTTCTCTTCACTAGACCAGTCATGCCCAGTTCCTGCAACTGTTCATTGTATGTTTTAGCCTCCAGTCCCCTAATCCTCTTGGTTGCCGTTGTCTACACTTTTTCTAGAGTCTCAACACCTTTTTTGTAGTGTGGTAACCAACACTGGATGCGGTATTCTAGGTGTGGTCTTACTAACGGTTTATAGAGTGGTATTAATTAATTAATTAATTTATTTATTTATTTATTAATTTATTAATTTATTATATTTCTATACTGCCTTTCTCCCGCAGGACTCAAGGCGGTGTACAGTCAAGAAAAAATAAAAGATATACAAACATCATAAAATTGATAATTAAAATTATAACATAGTTTAGCCCAAATTAAATAAAACCCAGAATTAGATAATATTTTAATCATTCCCAGTTAACAAGTTTAGCCCCGCCTGATTAAACATCAGGGTCTTGAGGGCACAGCGGAAAGCACGGAGATTAGGGATGTTTCGTATATCAGGGGGAAGTTCATTCCAAAGGGTTGGAGCCCTTACAGAGAAGGCCCTCCCCCTGGGAGTCACCAGTCAGCACAATTTGACTGACGGTACCCTGAGTAGTCCCTCCCTGTGAGAACGAACTGGTCGGTGGGAGGCTATTGATGGCAAAAGACGGTCTCGTAAGTACCCAGGTCCTAAGCCATGGAGTGCTTTAAAGGTGATAACTAACACCTTGAATCGCACCCGGAAGACCACTGGGAGCCAGTGCAGCTCGTGTAGGAGAGATGTTACATGGCCGCAACGAGATGCACCCATAATCACCCGCGCAGCTACATTCTGGACCAGTTGGAGCCTCCGGGTGCTTTTCAAGGGGAGCCCCATGTAGAGAGCATTGCAGTAGTCCATACGGGCGGTGACTAAGGCATCAGTGACTGTGCGCAAGGCATCCTGATCCAGAAAGGGACGCAACTGGCGGATCAGGCGAACCTGATAAAAGGCCCCCCCTGGCCACGGCCGTCAAATGGTCTTCTAAAGATAGCGTGAATCCAGGAGGACACCCAAATTGCAGGCCCTCTCTGTGGGGAGCAAGGTCTCATCCCCAATTGTCAGTGATGGTACCAGCTGACTATACAGGGATGCTGGAAGCCACAGCCACTCAGTCTTGGAGGGCTTGAGTCTGAGTTTGTTTCTCCCCATCCAGATCCGTACGGCCTCCAGGCAACGGGACATCACAGTAAGGGCATCGTTGGGGTGGTCTGGGGTGGAGATGTATAGCTGAGTGTCATCAGCATATTGATGAACATTCACCCTGAAACCACGGATGATCTCACCTAGCGGTTTTACATAAATGTTGAACAGAAGGGGTGAGAGGACTGACCCTTGCGGCACCCCACAAATAAGGTGCCTTGAGGTCGACCTCTGCCCCCCTGCCAACACAAATTGCGAACGGTCAGAGAGAAAGGAGGAGAACCACCGAAGCACGGTGCCCCCTATTCCTAACCCCTCCAGCCAGTGCAGTAGGATACCATGGTCGATGGTATCAAAAGCCACTGAGAGATCTAATAGGACCAGGATAGAGGAGCAACCCCTGTCCTGGGCCCTCCATAGATCATCAACCAACGCGACCAATGCCATTTCCGTGCTGTATCGTAACCTGAAGCCCGACTGGATCGGATCCAGATAGATATCTTCATCCAGGTATCGGGGTAGTTGTCGCGCCACCACACTCTCAACAACCTTCGCAACGAAGCAAAGATTAGAGACTGGATTTTCTCTTATCCAGTTTTTAGTCCATTGTTCCACTTGGCTGTAATTTAACCAAGACAACCATTTTCCTCTGGTGAGTCATATCTTGTCTGTAACTCCATCATTCACTACCACTAAGGCAGAATTCCGAGAATATAATTGGTCTATTACAGCTTTGAATTTGATTCCAAACCTCATTCTGTCTATTAACATCTTTAATGCTTGCCAGCTCACACAATCGAAGGCCTTAAAAATATCTAAGGCTAATATCCCCGCTTTAAGCTTTAGATTTTTAATCTCGTGAATTACATTTATCACTCTTCCAACCAAATTATGCATTTGTCAGCCCATTACAAATCCACATTGATCTTCCCTTATATACTTACCTATAGAATTATTCATTCTTCTTGCTAAAATAGTTGAAAAAATTTTTGCACCTTGATTTATTAATGATATAGGTCTGTCCGAGTCAGGGAGCGTCGGATCCTTATCTGGTTTAGATATTAATATTATTAACGACTGCTCCCATGATTCTGGGATCTTTTTCCCTTCTAATATTGCATTATACAATTTAATAATTTTGGTACTAATAATGTTTTAAATATTTTATAGAATTTTGTTCCTAATCCATCTACCCTTTCAAGGGGTAGATGGATTACTACCTTCAAACTTTCAATTACTTCTACAATTTCCCTTTGTGATACACTCCTTTCCATTTATGCTCCGTTTCCACACTCCTTTTTATATATTTCCCTAAGCTTCCATTCTATCCTTCTTAACCTCCTTACCCTTGTACAACTCTTGATAAAATTCCTGGAATATTTTTAACGTTCCTTTCATTGTACTACAATAATTCCCCAATTTATCTTTCACTATACCTATTGAATTTTTAGCTTTCTCTTTTTTTGTGAGCCTGGCAAGCATCTTAGAATTTTTATTGCTATTTTCAAAAAATTCTCTTTTCATGTATATTAAATTATTCGGAACTTCCTCTAAATGTTTATTCTCTAATTCTTTTTTCTTAGCTTGTAATTCTATTAATTTCTGTTTATTTCTTGTATGCCAATATTCTTTTTCCAATTTCTTAATCTGTTCCTCTATTTTTCCCCAAATGCAGCTTCTTGCTTTTTAACAGTACAAGCTTCCCTGATACATATTCCCCGTGTCACCACCTTCACAGTGTTCCACACCAATCTGTTGCTATTTCTCCTTTTTCATTAATTTCCCACAATTCTGATATCTCCCTTTGCATTTTCTCAACCACTTTCTCATTTTTAAGAATCCTTGTAGTCAGCTTCCATCTAACTGCTTCTCTATAGTCCTTTTTTACCATGAAGTCTAAACTAACCACTGCATAATCCATTACTTTAATTACTCCCACTTCCATTCTACTCAACTTAGTTGCCATATCCCTAGAAACGAAAACATAATCAATTCTAGAATAAGATTTATAAGTTGGGGAATAGTATGTGAAACCGGGCTCCCCACCTTTAAGAAAATGCCACCCATCCACATAATCTTTTTCTTTTACTAATTTATTTAAAATGGTGATACTATTCCTCTTTTCAGCAGTTGTGGGATTGGTCCTGTCCAATCTATTCTTCATAATCATATTAAAATCTCCACCTAAGATGACGTGTCCTTCTTTAAATTCTTCTATTACTTTAAACAATTCTGAAAAATATTCTCTAAGTCTCTCATTTGGGGCATAAACATTACTTTTACTTTACTTTACTTTATTTAGATTTATATACCGCCCTTCTCCTTACGGACTCAGGGCGGTGCACAGCCAACATATATGCTGTACTTTCAATTTGACCTTTAATCATAATAAATCTACCATGCCCATCTTTTTTTATACTCTCCATAGTAAATCTAGTTCGTTTAGAAATCAGTATGGCCACCCCGTTATTTATTTTGAAGTCCCCAGTGACTTTTCATAATGGAGTGACCACTTCAAACAAACTTCATTTACTCCATCCTTATCCTGTGAATTTCCTGCAAAAAAAAACACGATGTCAGATCTTTCCTTGTTTAACAATTGTTCGATTCTCCTCCTGTTCACCACTGCCCCCAAAACCTTTGACATCGAGTGTTGTGATTCTTATAGTTTTATCCATATTCAGCACATACAAATTCTTTACGATCCCTTGTGCACTTTAACTTAAACCGACATATAAGAAAACACAAAACAAACTCAACTAAATAACCCTCATGGCCTATCCCCCTTCCCCACCCCCCACCCCCAAATCTCTCCAAACTCTTTTCCCCCACTAAATCCCGGTAGCCTAATGCTCCAGCCATTCCCTTAAAGGGGGGGAGGGGAGATGAAGCCTTCTAGTATTAATATGCTACCGATTTATCATCTCAGTCTTGTCAATTTCACTTCCCACTTGCTGTGGCTCCTCTTCCTCCGTCATTGGCACTTTGAAGAGCAGCATCGTCCTGCAATTCCAGCCCCAGACTTTTAAGTAGCTCAGTGCCTTGCTCCAAAGAGGTAATCCTATATTGTTTCCCATCATACATAAACCTCATAAATACTGGGTATCCCCATGCATACTTTATCTCCCTTCTCTTGAGCTCTTCGGTGATTGGCTTAATGCTGCGCCTCCACTTAATTGTTTGGTAACAAAGATTGTTGTAAACTTGAACTGTAGATCCTTGAAACTTTAACAAAGCTAACGACCTCAGCTTCATCATCAGCTGCTCTTTTTTATAATAATTAGAAAATTTTACCAAAACGAGCTCTGGGACGAGCTCTGAAAGCGCCCACTCTGTGGACGCGCTCAGTGTCCTCTTCTCCCGTGGCCAGGTGAGGGAGTATTTCTTTGAACCAATGTGGGATCAATTTCCTCATGTCCTCTCCTGTCATCTCTGGTAAATTTCGAATTCGTATTGATGGTCGTCTCCTTTGATCTTCCAGAGAAATCAGTCTTTTCTCATGCTCGTCAAACTCCAGAGAGTGCTTTTCCTCCATCTCCCTCATTTGTTTCCCTAGTTGGTCAGCTTCCACTCTAAGAAGCTTAATCTGATTATCATTATGACCAACATTTATAGCTAGTTGGTCCATACGCTTGTCTACTTTTTCTGCATAATCATCCACTCTTCTGAAAATCGCCTCTTTAGGGCTAGTCAGCATTTCTCAGAGTTCATCCACTGTTACTGGCTGCGAGCCAATTTTCGCTGCCATTATTGTTTCGCTCTCTGAGCTCTCTTGCTCCGATTCACCCAGAGATTGGGAGGAAGCAGAAGGTTTATTTGATTGATGCCCAGGATTTGAAGATTTATGCCATCGAAAAGACAAAAAGGTGTTAGCAAATATAAGTGGCAACGTATCCATCCTTCAAATCACACCACGGCACGATTAAAAAGACAATCTCTAGGGTGGTATTAGTACCTCTCTTGATCTTGATTATGTCCCTCTGTTAATGCAATTTAGGATTGTATTGGTTTTTTTGGCTGTCGCTACACACTCTTGACTCATATTTAATTGTTTGTCCACTAAGACGCCAGGATCCTCTCACAGTTCCTGCTATTATGCCTGGTTTCCTGCTTGAACAGGGGGTCAGACTAGAGGACCTCCAAAGTCCCTTCCAACCCTTTTATTTTGTTATAAATTCTGTTATAGGTACACATGTTCAGCCTGCTAAATTCCCACTGGAACACACTGAGTTATATAAATAATGTGATATTCTCATACTTAGACTTTGGATTGTAGAGACATTGGATTGTTTTGTCTTAATAATTATCTGTTAATTTATAAAGCAAGTTCAAAAGTTATGGTCTTTGTGAAATGACATCCTAGCCATAGATGGTCAGCCATTAGAGCAAGTAACACCTTTCCTTACCTGGGGTTGTTCTCTCTGAGCCTGAATCTTGGCTCCCTCATCATCCAAGGAGCTCAGTTAGAGAAAGGGCAGGAGGGAAAGTGGTGCTTAAATGAAAACCTCACAGCTCTCCAGCTTCCTCAGCCCCAATTATTAAAGTATCTGAGGCCCAGTTTTCCCCCATGTTCTTCCATCAATCTGATGTTTGGGGCTCCAGAGAGAAACCACCAGCAGAACCAACCCAATCTCAGCCTCTGAGGAGGATCTTGGGGTGGGTAAAAGGACTCCAGCTGCTGCCCTCAGAACTGATTTGAGAATTTGCACAATTTCTCCTTTGTCTAAATTCAGAAAATATGGGCATTGGCATAAAATTTAATCTATGGAAACTGAGAGACTCTGAAAATTGTGGCTGTTGGAACAGAGAAAACTTCAATGAAAGACCAAACTTGGATTATGCAACTGACAAATCTTATTAGGCTTTGAGGTCTGCCTGTTTCTTGTATAACTGGAGAAAGAAGTTAAAAAAATTCCTCCAGAAAGAATCTGGGATATAGAAGTAAAAAAAGATGCAGCTATCCTCGAAAATTATAATAGGCCCTTTATTGGAATAGAATACTCCAGTTGGCATTTGCACGTGTTAATCTAATTGTGATCAATTGTAGGGGTGATACAATAATATGATTTACATTTTCATTATTTTTTAATTTGCTTATTATTTTCCACTTTTATTATACAATCTTGCTAATGGCCTGTCTTTAATATTTTAAACACTGTCTAATTAACAAATTATTCTAATACATTCATGAGAACTAGGTTGGATTTATTAAAATCTAATATTTTGGACTTGATCTCATCCCAAATATAACACAGCATTCTTCATTGCTTTTTTAGATCAGTCTTAAAACTGCTTCAGAGGCTCTGAGTGATAAAAGGAAATTCCCCTTTTTCCACCATATTCTCCCCAAAGAAGGATTCCAGTACCCAGCAATTGTCAAAGTGCTCCTCTATTTCAGATGGACCCTGATTGGCCTCTTTGCTTCAGACACAGAAAATGGAGAGAATTTCATGAGGATTTTTCCTCCTGTGCTTGTCAGGAGTGGAATTTGTCTGGTTACATCACAACTGTTCTCAACAACTGGATACACAGCAGCCCTCAGGGATTCCTTCTCTAAGTGGAGACAAGTCAACGTCTTTGTTCACTACATAGAACTTGAGTCCATTTGGGGGAGAATCCTTCCTTTCCATTTAACATTTATGCGTCTCCCAGGACCCATTGAAGGGAAAGTCTGGATCCTCACAAGTTTCATGGGGTATAAAATAAACAAGCATAGAAAGCGTAGACTTCTCAAATACATCCATAGTATTTTGAACTTTAATTATCTGCGAAAAGAAAGGCCAATCGATTCTGCCTTTGAACCCCATTTCTTTGTGGAAGAAAAGTTTCAAGATCCTTATTTCCGCTGTTCTCTTTCAAAGAACGTCTTTTCTGTCAAAGGCCGCAGAAGATGCACCCAGAAAGCCCCACTGGAGACCCAGGAGAAAAGGAACAGGATCCGGGCCCCAAATCACTATAAATGTTACAGTATCATTCAGACTCTGGCCCAGGCCTTGAATGCCGCTTATTCCTCCAGATCGAGGAGAAAGGAGGGAGAAAAGATTTTGGGGTCTCCAAGGCTGCAGCCGTGGCAGGTATGAGGTCCCGATATGGATCCATTAATCTTAGATCCTTTGAAGGGGGAATCCAGAGGAGAAAGAGGGGAACCATCTCAACAGATCTGGCCAATTCAATTACTCAGGGAATAATGGCTCCAAAGAGTAGATACCATGGCATTTTAATATTAAACTCTGCTCATTTGAAAATTCTGTGTTCTTTCTTAAATGAATTCCTGTATTTGTGGGTTTGTGATGAGCATGGTGGAATTTCCCCTTTGTTCCGTCCCCACTGCAGGTGGGTCTGTGTGCAGCTCAACAGGCAGCTAAACCCCCCTCTTCTCCTCCAGCGAAAGGGAGCCTGGGGTGGATCTGGGTGTTTCATTGGGAGAAAAGGGCAGGGAGAAACTGAGGAAACGCAAAGAGTGAGAATCAAATATAAATAGGAGATAGGCAGCATTAACTATCAGCCAACAAAGAAGCAGCCGGAACCTCTCCAGCGATGCTCCGTGTGAGGGACGGAGGCCTCCGGATGACCATGTGTCTCGGTCAAACCGGCTGCTTCCGTCTCCTCCAAAGGCTGAGAGAAAAGGGAGTCTGGCTTCAGACCATACAGTTAGGCTTATCTGCCCCCGACCACTAGGTGGTGCTAGAGCAACAACAGCAGAATAGATGCATGTTGTGGCATGACAACCTTTATAAATTTGGAGGAGACCCTGAGGCCATCTAGCCCAACCCTTCCTCTCTGCAGGAATCCCAGTTAAAGCTTCTCTGGCTGATGGCTGCTCAGTCTTTGCATTCAGACAATCCATGAAGAGGAGACTGAACTTCTCTGCTTCACTGGCTCAGCTCTAAAACAGCAAATTCTCCTCTAGGCTTGGTGCCTGCAAGGGGACCTGGTCCTTGAGTTGGGGTCTCCCCAAACTAGAGTGTTCACTTCCTGAGATTCTTATGGCTGCATTTGCCTTCTTTCCATGAACATCTTCCTGCTGACTCAGATTCTGTTTCCAATTACCATATTTTGCACCTTCCCCCCCACAAAGGGGGGTGAAAATTTAGGGGCGTCTTATACATCAAATATAGCCCTGCCCACCCTCTGACCCCCACCCTTTGGCCTCTGTCTCCTTGCAAGCAAACAGCAAGAAAAAACAGCTCCTTTCAGCTTCAGCACATCCTATTTAGCACAAGTTGATTGGATTGGCCTCCCGACTCTCAGCTGATTTGCTCTCAGCTGTTTTGTGCAGGGCTCTGCTGGTTGCTCCAAAGAGGTAAATTGCTGGAGCAGATTTTTTCCCCTTGTGCTAATCAAACTATGCTGAAAATGAAAGTAAAGCAGGCTGTTTGCTGTTTGCTGCAAGGAGGCAAAATTGCTCAGAGGCAGAGGGAGATTTCTTTGTCTTCTTTTCCTCACCAAAAAAGGTAGGTGCGTCTTATATTCTGAAAAATACGGTAACTACGATTTTGAGATCATTTTCACAAACATACATTTGAAGTTTGGTGTCCCTCATCTTTCTTCCAGTCCATCATTCATGTTCTTATATGAGACTCTGTTGTTAGTCAAGTCCTAGATGCTAAAAATATATTTTTCTACTGCTTTTTACATATGCACCCTTCTGTGTGTGCTGATGATAAATATTGTTTCTGGAAACTTGATATTCCTCTCATTAAATTTTATTTTATTCAAAAAGATAAAATACAAACTTCAAAAAATAAAACTATTGCAAAGACGAAACAAAATTAGATGAAACATTTTTTTAAAAAATTGTGCACTAAAAACAGATAAAACCACATACATATATATTGTTCCCCAGTTGAATACTGACAGATGAACATTTCTTCCCCTTGCAAAATAGGCCCACAATTATAAACTTCTACCAATATATCTGCAACCACTTGACTTGTCATCTGTCTGCTGTATATAAAAAATGTAGTTAACAGGCAATCAAAAAGAAAATTAAATTTCAAAACTTCAAAACTGTCTGTTATCTGCTATTATATTTAACTCTCAGACAATTTGCAGGGGCTTCTTATGAACCACAAACCACCAAAATCATTATATCTGATCCATCCTGAATCTCTTCATGATCCAATATCTTTCTTTGATTCTTAATAATAATAATTCATTTCCTTAAAACTGTAATTAGGATCTTTCCCAGCAACTGCTTTCCATTCCCCAAAGTCACAGGACCTCCTGTAAATTGAAACACGATGACTCTTAAGATTTGTTTTCCAGTTAAATATGACAATCTCCCTCAATCTTCTTGAAAGGATCGAATTCTTCAGTCAACCGTTCTGTCCACTTTGAGTCTTCAGGGTCCATGGCCTCTCCAGCCATCTCCAGGCAGCCTGCCTTCAAAGCAGAATTCTCCTTCTTCAGGGATGCCAGCAGCAAATTCAGTTCCAGTCCATCCATCCAATCCATCCGATTCAACAATTGTTGCTTGCTTCTGATTATCGTCTTTAAGTTGATTTAAAACCATTGTTATTTTATCAAACTTTTTAAATGAAATTTCAAATAAGGTTTTTAAGTAGAAAAACTTTATATTCTTTAAATTAAATGACATCAAATTAGCTTACTCTAGGATCTACATCTTAGATCAAATCTTGAGTGAAGGGGATTTATGAACTTGACAGTATTAATGATAACATAGAAAAATTGATGTCCAATAGCAAAAAGTTATCCCTAACCTCCAATCCCTGGCCCATTAATTTTTTTTTGTTTTCCAATAAAAGTTTTTTATTTTCATAATCAAGCATGCAAACATACAAACAAGTAAACATATAAACAATGCATATTCAATCCACAAAATATAACATCTAGTACATCTTTATGTCATCTTCTTATTCTCATTTTTACTTCTCTATTATTACTTCTACCTGTCTTTTGTTATATTAAAAATCACAAAACAAATTCCCCCCCACCCCCCATTACCCTCCCTCCCAACCCCCCCTCCTCCCGACTTCCCAGAACAAAAACAGGATATAACATCTAACAAACCTAAGCTAACATATACTACCTTACTGTAAATTCCAAAAGAAAAAATTTCCACACACTCTTTAACTCCCCTATTTGACTTTCTTCAACATTACATTTATAAATTCTCTCATAACATCAACTTAGAGGGGGAAACAAAAGGAAAAAGATTTTTTCCTTTAAAGCCTGTCCTTGAAACAACATTATTACAGTAAACTAAATATCCTCTTACATAAACATTTCTTCATGTAATTTAAAGCTATAATAAGTTTTAAAAAATTATCCAATTTTAATTAAACCTTACCCCTCAATACATATAAAACTTTTGAAAATTCTATTGTGTCATCTGAAACATTTAAAATTTCTTAACATATCAACCTTTAAAAAAAAATCTGTTATATCATTTTAAACATTAAAATCTCTTAAAATTCTATTGTGTCATCTGAAACATTTAAAATTTCTTAACATATAAACCTTTAAAAAAAATTCTGTTATATCATTTTAAACATTAAAATCTCTTAATAGACCTTTAAATTCAGTAACATATCAGCCAAATATAACCCTAGAAGTTCTATATTAATTCCAAAGCTTTCAATAAAATATCATTTAGATTTTTAGTTGATCATTTTAGTAATGCACTATCTCTAAAAATTATCCCTTTTTAATTTGATCCCTTTGTATCAAACATCCAAAATCTACCAAATATAACCTTCAAGAAATACATCACACATTCTTCCTTTCTTTCTATATTTCTTCCAGTCTTTCTTTTTAAATAATACTTTCTTCTTGTTAGGCATGGCTTGTCCCCCTGCTTTTATTATCAAAAAATTTTGAGATTGAAGTTGCAACTGATGTCTCTTAAAAATCCAGTCCCCTTTCGAAATTGTTTCTTTCACTTTAAAACTCCCATCTCTATTTTTCTTTCTTTTAAAATCAGTCAGTTCATTCTCTAAAAGTTGACTCTGTCCATAAAAACAAGAATTTTCATAATATTTAACAGTCTGCAGTAATGAATTTTTAAAATATTCTCCAACTGGTTGTGTGAAGCCTCCACCATAACTTCTGTTTCCAAAATACTAGACTCCATTTCTCTGACTGCTTCTTCTTTGTTCTCCAAAATCATGTTTAACTGTATGATTTCTTCCTCTTTCACAGCCAGCAGATCCTTACGATGTTCCAACTTCCACTCCTGGATAGTATTTTTAACTGTATCCCTTATGTCCAAAATAAAAAGATCCAAATTGTCTTGCAAGTCCTTTAAAGTCACAATTCGTGTATTTGCTGACTCACCCCCTCTTTCCTTGGTAGCAGCCATACTTCAATTTTTGTTTTATATTTATTCAACTGTCAAGTCAAAGTCCAATTATTTTCCACTATCTTCAAAAATTTATATTGGTTGAAATCCCCATCATAATCTTCTCTTCCACTTCGCCTTTAAATCTACTTTTTGTTATATAGTCCAGTAGATTTAACAATGTAGCAGGGGCTGACCAGCACTTTCACTAGTAAGTTTCATTTTTCTTAGCACCATCTTCCCCTTCTCTTTTCATATGGAGTTAAAGCTTGTACTAGCCTACTTCAAATTCCGCTGTCCTGATTTCGCTCTGCCAGCATCCAAAATTCAATTTTCTTAAAATCGTTGAAAAATGTCTTCAAATCTTTATTCATATGCTGCTGGTGTGGTTGCGATACCCCGTTCTGCCAAGCCAGGCAGACAAGTCCCTAATACGGAGCAATGAGAGGTTACCGGGGAGCTCTCACCCTCCATCCCCCAGGCTTAAAAAAGAAGAAAGCCTGGGGATTTTGGGGAGCTCTACCTAAGCCCCTCTGCTCTTCTCTCCCCCCTTTTCCCAGGGGGAGAGTTTTTGCCGCTAGACAGCCGATTTACGCTGTTCTAGCAGCTTTTACAGATTTCGGGGCTGGAGCTCCAAAAAAGAAGCTCCGTCGGCAAATTGCAGAGCCACTGGAAGTCCCCCTGGCCCATTAATTGAAGTATATAAAGGTTACCCCTATGCTCTTTATGGAGCAGAAGTCTGGGATTTCTACTCAACCACAGTTCTAGAACAAACACAGTCCCAGCACCTGAGCTGTATTCTGGGTGTAGATCTGAGGACATCTGCTGCAGCAGTTAGAGCTGAATTGGGAATGTATACAATTCATCCACTATCCAAGATCAAAGCATATAACCACTGGCACAAAGTCAATGAAATGGAGACTGATAGACTCCCCAAGTTATGCTTACTAGAGCAGATAAAGTCACAGTCACAAACCTCTTGGATCACTAAACTGGTTAATTTTGGAAGTAGCTGTGGCCTTCCTGTCTCTTGCGTAACAGGAGAACAATTCAAAAAAACAGCTGCCCAAAGAATTAAGGATGTAGAAGCACAAAATGACATGGCTATTCTTAATAAGGTGGGTAACTTGAAATGGCTGAGCAAATACAAACTACTTTTCAACTAGACAACTATTTAAAATTACAACTGCCAAAACATCTTAGGGAGAGATTTACGCGAGTGAGATTCAAACAGCTGGACACAATGGTCAGATATGGGAGATTCCACTCTAGACCTTATAATGGGCGTCTCTGCATTTGCAGAGTGTCAGAGGCAGAAGGCCTGGCTCACATCCTGTTTGATTGCTGCCTGCATAAGAGGGGGAGAGGCAGGTGCCTTGGTCCATATATCATTCACTTATGATGGCAGTATTTGTATCCTAATTAAGCATATTTGGAGATTAGACAATTATAGAGGAAAGATTCAATGTGGGATAAGAAACAAAGTTTTCTGTTTTTCAAATTCCTGGATGTTCCCATTCTAGTTTCATCCCTTTCTGGAGAAGAATGAATTTTGGAATATTTGTGATGCAAAACTGTACTTGGACCAAAATGGAGAGATAACAGGAGATCTGGTCATCAGAATCTTCTTGGTTCTCCCTAAGGGGGATGTCGAGGAAGGGACTCTGGTGTATTCTCAAAGACAGAGACTTTTTCTCACAAAAGGTGTTCTTTCTTGGCTAAAGTCCCTCAATAAGGTGAGAGAAATTTTGCTGTCTTTCCTTCATTTTCCAAAGCCTGAGGTCCTATTTCGAGTGGGCAAACAGGGGTGAAATGCTACCGGTTCACTCTGGTTTAGGCAAACCGGTGGTAAAAAATACTTTTAAATGGTAAAAGAAGATTCCAAGAATCGTGCAGTACAGTTGTGATCGTCAGAACCATTTTTTTTTTTACTTTTTAAAGCATTTTTTTACAACTATTCGCCCAAACCGGTAGTAAAAAAATGCTTTAAAAAAGTAAAAAAAAAAGTTTGCCAAGCCCACCCAGTCACGTGACTCCCCCCCCCCAAGCCATGCCCACAGAACCAGTCACAACAAATTTTACATTTCGTTTTTTCAATAATAATTTTATTGAAAACTATTAACTATAATAAAAACTAATACAAATGTTAAAAATTAAAAAGAAGGAGTAGAAAAAGGTAGTCTTCAACCTCCGACTGCAGTTGGGATCAGAAATCTGGTCATAAATCATTACAGTTGTAAATTGAAACACCCATGTACTGGAAGTGTTTTTTGTGACATTTTTTGCCACAGTTGTTAAGTGTGGCAATCATTAAGGTAATCCATTCATTTGAATGGCTTTTTTTTTTGTTGTTGCCAGAAACCAAATCCAGTTCACTATGTTGGTTTGTTATTTATATATCTCTTTTACCTATTAAGACATCAATTTCTTTTGTATGTCCAGTTTAATATCTTTTTCTATACTATTCTTGGAGCTTGTCATTTTTTAATTCACTTTCAGATCAGTTTCAAACGTGCAGTGTAAAACTTGTTTCTCTTCCATAGCATCTTTTAAACACAGCCTATCTACAGAGGCAAACACTCCTATAATTAATTTCTGGGTCCATTGTTCAAAACTATTCTAGAATATGTCCAATGTTAAAATATTTTGCCCCATTGTGTATTAGTAAGTGAAATTTAAGTACTCTTCTCCTTGAATTGTAAACTTTAGTTGCTTCTCGTTCCCTGTAGTGTCCAATTTTCAAAGTCCTGTCCTATGATTTTTTAAAAAAAGAATTAAAAACAAAAGTATTTTTCTAGAGGAAGTGTTCTTATAATTCTGTGGACCTCATGATACAATGGGAGTAACGCAAAGAACAAGAGGGATTCTTATTAATTAATTCCTAAATTTTATACCTTTAGTTTGTAAAAAGATCAATATTTTGATCACCTCTTGGCTCTTTATTCCAGGTTTCGTTTAAGTCCTTGAACTTTTATTAAAAATTTCTTTTCACTATGGATAGAAGGAACCCTACTGTTACTGAAAAACACTTTGACCCAAGGTTCCTAATAGCTGAAAAGCAATTAACAAGCAATTTCTAAAAGTGATTAGAAAAGGAAGAACAGTATATCAAACCAGTGTCCTTAACTGTGCCAATAATGCTTGGAACAAGACCAGATAGCTATTTCTTTGCTTCCCAGAGTTTGTTGTCTTGTGGACTCCTTTCAAGCAGCGACTATATGGAACACTTTTTTTTTTTTAATTGAAAAAGTTTTACAATAAAAAATTTTTCCCCCTTTTTTCACCCCTACCCCCCCCCTCCCATCCCCTCCAACCTCCCCCCAACCCCAACCCCTCCCTCCCCATCCCACCCCTGACTTCCGCTACACATTTCTTAAAAAGCCTGCCGCTACACATTTCTTAAAAAGAAAAACAACAACGAAAATTTTTAACAGCCAGAAAAACAAATACTATTATATGCTCAATTCTATTCTAATCTAAGTTGAGAGGAAGAGAAAAGAGAGAAAGAAAAGAATTAAAAAAACAGATGAAAAAAAATAAAATGAAATAATGCAAAGAGAAACCCATAAACATGAATATCTGTCTAAAATTAACAATATTGTAATAAAAGAAGGCACCAGAAAAAATAGCCATTATGATATTTAAGCCAATTTAGAAACAGAAAGAAAAAAAAAATAAGATAAAATAAAAAAAAACATTACTAACATTACTAATCCTATACCATACTCGATCACTCCAAAGTTCTATACCTTACTTATTCATATTAGATAATGCCAGCTAGTTTAATCCGAACTACTCCCCCTAATTCAAGAACACAAAAATCCCCCCTTCAGGGAAAAAACATGCAATATAATATAATCATACATATATTGTTATAATTTTCCATAACTCGAATTACAGTCTTCTCTTCTTCCTGATTGAAGTTAATTCTTCTTTCTTCACCTATATCCAATTGCAATACTCTTCATCTTCTGTCTGCCCCCATCAGTAAAACAAAACATTCCATATAAACCCCCTGTGTGACTTTATATGAATAACATCCAACCAAGAAGATGTTCACTCCTGTAGGTAGAATCATTCAAGCTAACGTGTTCTGTTTCAGCAAAATAAAACCCAATGCAGCTCCACCAAGCCTTAACAAAAGAATAAGAAAAAAAGGGAAATAGAAATCCTTGAGACTGCATCCAGATGTTCTTGTAAAAACTGTTTCAAATCCTGCCACCCTTTGTTGTCCACTCTTGGTTGTAAGACGTTTTCATTTCCATTCTTTCCTCTTAGATAATAATTTCCAAAAAAAACCATGATAGGGTAATCACAAAACACTGCTACTATATAGATAACATCCAACCACGAAGATATTCACTCCTCCAGGTAGAAACATTCAAACTAACGTATTCTATTACAACATAAAAAAAACCCCAATGCAGCTCCGCCAAACCTTAATGACAAAAAAATCAAAAAGAAAAAAAAGTCCTAGCAGCTGCATTCCCAGATGTTCTTATAACAACTGTTTCAAATCCTGCCACCCTTTATTATTCACTCCTTCTGGTTGTAAGATATTTTCATTTCCATTCCTTCCTCTTAGATTATAAGTTCCAAAAAAAACTATGATAGGATAATCACAAAACGCTGCTAGTTCCAAAAAAAAAACTATGATCGGATAATCACAGAACGCTGCTACCATTGCAGCCCTCTGTTAAACTTGCTCAAGATGTTAAATCCAATTCAGAATAAAAAAAGAAACTCCAAGTCAGGATGAAGACTTTATAATCCATAAATCCAAATCCATATAAACTTTAGGAATTTTATAACCGGTATCCAAGATTGTCCAAGCTTTCTGATAACAGCTGCATCTGATGAAGGACTTTACGACACTCATTAGTTACCTCTCGAATTTCCTCGTTAGAATCTGGTTCCTGCTGTTCGATATCACCATCCTTTTCTTGCGGAGCATTGGACCTCTGCTGCTGATCATCTTGAATAGTAGTATTTCTTAAATCTTGCTCCAGCAGTTCAAGGTCCAGTGTTCCTAGATTAGGTTCACTGATGTGGTCTATTTTCCCATCTGAGAAGTCCATAGTAAGATCCTCCGAGAAACCAGATTGCACTCCTTGTTCTTTTAACATTCTTTGATTCATTCTTTGAGTCTCATCCTTCTGTTTACCTTTTGCAAGCTCTCTTTCTTGTTTCTTATTCTTAAGGTCTTTCGAAGCTCCCTTAAAAATATTTTTATAAAAATGTTCCGCTTTTTCAATAGTATTCAAGCAATATCTCACTCCATGATATCTAAAAATTATACCGGCTGGTAAGTCCCATCTAAATGGGATGTTACTTTTCTTCAATTCTTTAGTTAAGAAAACAAATTATTTCCTTTTCTTTAAAACCTTCGATGGTAATTCTTTAAAAATATTAATTTGTTCACCTTCTACTTGCACTCTGGCAGAGTAGGACCTTTGTAAGATGTCATCTCTCAACCTTTTATCAGTAAAGTAGACAACAACATCTCTGGATAAGTTCCTTTGTTTGGCTACTCGTGAGTTGACTCTGTAAGCTTTCTCTATACAACCAAGAATTATCTCATCCTCAAGCTCTAGTAGTTCAGCAAGAACCTTTGCAATAGTTGCTTTTAAATCTCTCTGGTTTTCTTTAATACCTCTTACTCTGATAGCAGAGGCCATGGTTTTAATTTGAAGCATGATAATATCATTCTGTATAGTCTGATTACTAATCTCAGCTTTCACAAACCTTTCTTGTATTTCTTGAATCTGGGAGCCAATTTCACTGCTAATTTCAATTACTTTCTCCTCCATTTCAATCACCACATTTGAAAGGTCTGAAATTACTTTAACAATAGTTTGACTTAATTGGTCATGCTTTCCAGCAATCAAATCCACAAGATTCTTCTGTGAGTTTTTAATTTTGTCAACTACACTCAATAAAGGAGTTGTTATAAGTTCTTTTAAGTCCCCTTCTGCCAATCCAGACAATTGCATCATCTCAGCCTTATTCTTTAACTGGCTCAAGGGGGAGCCCCCCCTTCCTTTAGTCATCTTTATTTTACTTTAAATGGCTTTAGTATACTACTTCACTTTGCCATACTTTACTTTAAAAAAGATATCCAAAAAAAAAAAGGGGGGAAGAAAAAAAAATTTCTTCTTACTTTAAGTGACTCTCCCATAGCAAGGCATTCATTTCAAAGCTTCCGTTTTCAATCGCTCTGGCATTCTTTCAATTAAGACCAGTCGCCATTTTAAAAAAAAACTTTCTTAGGAACTTTCACTTCTCTTCCTCTCCTTCCCCCCTCCTCTCGTTGCTCTTCCAAAAAATCAGTAAAAAAATCAGTTTAAAAAATCCATACTTGCTTGATCTTTGCTTCTTTCTTTTTCAGCTTACTCCATAGACGCTGTGGTGTTGCTTCCAGCGTCTGGCTCCGCTAATTGCTTAGCGGAGGACAGTCCCGCCGCGGAGCTTCTCTGGAGGTATGGAGGGGGCCATCCTTCTGAGCCCTCCCCAGGACAAGCGAAACGATCCTGGGGCGACTCAGGGGGCCCTGCCTCACCCCCAGAAGCTCTGCCTGCTCCTCCCGCTGAGGAGCAGGTTGTTCGAGCCGCCTGCCAGCTGTGAGGCGGCTCTAACGCGGCGGGATGCCGGCGGGCATGGAGGAGCCCGCCGCCGACGAGGAAGGCGCCACCGGAAGTCTCTACAAATTTTACATTTCATCAGTGGGGCAAAGCCTAGAGTCTCCAGGGTGGTTGGCCTCCCATGCCAGGTGGTGTCATCTCGTGGAAGCTCTTCAAGAGCGGGACCTAAGTGGAGTGGCTTTGCCATGTTTTCTGGAAACCTTTCAAGATCTTACTGGTTAGAGGTTTCTTTCTCCATCATATTTTTACTCTACATTAAAAAAATCTAATGGAATAAAAGCTTCCTAAAATTTTTACAGTAAACTTTGGGGTCTCCAAGGCTGCAGTTGTCTTCTCAGTTTTAATAAGAATATATCATCATACTTTTTTAAAAAAATCAATTCCATCTCTCTAGACTTTATTAAATAGAAAATTACTTTATTGTAATGTTAAATTCCGAAAGCAAAAGGAACTAAATGAAGAATCTGCCAGTTGTTTTACCTCCTGCATCTGTTTAGGAGTAGTCAGAGGTTTCATATTTACCCCAATGAAGACCAGAGTCTCCTTGTCTCCATCCATTTCTCCTCCATTTTCCATGGACGGAGAGTCCTAACATCTTTTCTTTGGCATTCCTTGTTTTTCTGCTTAGTCCCTGCCTCAATCCAAATGTGTGGAAAGTTGTCATCCTGGATTTGTCAAGAGGGCTCGAGAAGGAGAGCCAGTTTGCTGCTACGACTGCATTCCTTGTCCAGAAGGGACCTTCTCCACTCAGGAAGGTGGGTCACACAGAGGAAAATGGGAGGCTTTGTGGAACTGGATCCAAATTAAAAAACAGATTGAATCTCACCTGGTTTTTTTATTTTTAACCTACACAATTTTTTATCTAAATGGAAATAAATCAAAAAGACTTGGAAGGAGGGGCTGGGAAGAGATGGGAGGAGGGTGTGGCAGACTGAGCAAGCTTTACTAACAGCAGAGGAAACATCTCTTCTGCTATTTAGTTTGGATATGTGTTGCTAAATTTACCTTTCTAGGAACATCTCAGATCTTTGAAACTAGATGAATTGTTATACGTCCACCTTCTGAAAGGCCTTCAGAAGTTGTGGGAGCTTCATCACTGGAGGCTTTCGACAAGACTGCCATTTGTCTGAAATGGTGTAGGGTTTCTGCTTAGGCAGGGAGGAGTGGACTAAATGATTTATAAGGTCCTCTCCAACTCTGTTAATCTGTAATCTGTATATTGGATCCTCCCCTTGAGGATCACTGAGAAGGTTTCACTGGTCCATAATCTGGTGCTGTGGATAGTTATGGGGGGAACCCATTACACAAATAGTCTGCAAATGACTATGTAGATCTGTTCCACTGGTTAATTGTTAATTGTTCTCACTGTTAGGAAATTTCTCTGAATTCCAGGTCGCTTCCAGATGTTACAAGATACAATTCCCCTTTTTCCACCAGATGCTCCCCAAAGAAGAATTCCCGGACCCAGCAATTGTCCAACTGCTGCTCCATTTCAGATGGACCCTGATTGGCCTCTTTGCTTCGGACACAGAAGAGGGATAGAATTCCAATAGGACTTTCCTTCCTGTACTTGACAGGAATGGAATTTGTCTTGATGTATCGCAACAATTTTCACCAGCTGAACAGACAGCCCCCCTCAGGGATGCCCTCTCTAAGTGGAGACAAGTCAATGTCTTTGTTCTCCTCATAGAACATGTTTCCCCTTGGACCAGAATTCTTCCTTTCCATTTAACACTTAGGTGTTTGCCAAGACCCATTGAAGGGAAAGTCCAGATCCTCATAAATTTTAAAGACTATACAATAAACAAGCGCAGTCTTCTCAAATCCATCCATAGTATTTGGAAGTTTGGTTATCTGTCAAAAAAAAAAAAAAGGCCAAAAGATTATACCATTGAATCCCATTATCTTTGTGGAACCCTTGTCTCCATCCATGTCTACCTCCATTTTCCATGGATGGAGAGTTTTAACATCTTTTCTTTGCCATTACCTTTTTTCTCTTTAGTCCCTGCCTGAGTCTAAATGGAGGAAAATTGTCATCATGCCAGTTTGCTGCTAGGACTGCGTTCCTTGTCCGGAGGGACCATCTTCACTCTAAGGGGTTGCGAAGACATGGGAGGAGGGGATGGCAGACTGGGCAAGCTTTACGAACAGCAGAGGAAATATCTCTCCTGCTTTTTAGTTTGGACTAGGAACACCTGAATTCTTTGAAACTTGATGAATTGTTTCAGGTCCACCTTCTGAAAGACCTTGCAATCCACTGTATATTGGATCCTCCCCATGAGGATCACTGAGAAGGTGTCCCTGGGCCATAAATCTGGTGCTGTGGATAGTTATGGGGGGAACTCATTACACAAATAGTCTGCCAGTCATGTACGTCAATCAATCAGAATAGAGCTGGAAAGGAGCTTGGAAGTCTTTTAGTCCTACCCCCTGATCAAGCAGGAGACTTTATGCCATTTCAAAGGAGTGACTGTTGAATGAAATTGTTAAGAAATATTTCCTGAAAAATGCCTGTGGTATCAGCTGTTATCCAAAGATGGTATTTTCTGTAAGATAAAAGGACAGAATATTAAAGAAATATTGCTTTTTTTGCTTTCTCAGATACCAAAAAATGCACCAAGTGTCCAGATGATAAGTACCCAAATAAGGACCGAGTTCAGTGTATCCCCAAAGTTATAACCTTCTTGTCTTATGAAGAACATCTGGGCATCATCCTGGTTTCTTTTGCCCTACTCTTGTTCTTAATCGCAGGCCTTGTTTTAATCATCTTTATTAAATACCAAGAAACTCCCATTGTCAAAGCCAACAACCGGGACCTCTCCTACATCCTCTTGGTCTCCCTCCTGCTTTGCTTCTTGTCTTCTCTCTTCATTGGTCAACCAAGGAAAGCCACCTGCCTTCTCCGACAAACGGTTTTCAGTATCATCTTCTCAGTTGCTGTTTCTTCTCTCTTGGCCAAAACCATCACGGTGGTGCTGGCCTTCCTGGCCACAAAACCAGGAAACCGGGTGAAGAGATGGTTGGGGAAGAGCTTGGCCAACTCCATCATCCTTTCTTCTTCTGCTGTGCAAGTTATCATCTGCTCCATCTGGCTGGGAGTTTCTCCCCCCTTCCCTGACTCTGACCTCCACTCCCAGCCTGGAGAGATCATCCTGCAATGCAACGAAGGGGCCGTTGTCATGTTCTACGTCACCCTCAGCTACATGGGCTTCCTGGCTGCCATCTGCTTCACGGTGGCTTTCCTGGCCAGGAACCTGCCTGGGGCCTTCAACGAAGCCAAGCTGATCACCTTCAGCATGCTGGTCTTCTGCAGTGTCTGGGTGACTTTTGTGCCCACCTACCTGAGCACCAAAGGGAAATCCATGGTGGCTGTGCAGGTCTTCTCCATCCTGGCCTCCAGTGCTGGTCTGCTGGGCTGCATCTTCATCCCCAAGTGCTACATTATCCTTCTGAGGCCGGACCTCAACACAAAGGAGCAGCTCACAGCCAGAACAAATGTAAAAACATGAGATTTAACACCATTATGTTATTGGAAGAATTATTAAAGTTTCTTTTATTTGAAAGGAGATATTAATTCTTTCCATTTAGATAGTATGCAGGAGTCAAAGAAAATAATTTCTATATGTTTCAAAATGGGAAATTGTTGAATGACTGGAATTCTTCTAGCTCTCTTCCCTTTCAGCTCAATAAAGAGAAATCTGTAAGAGTCATTCAGAGAAATTTGCTGTTCAGCAACAACTATTGAATGTGACACCTTATAAAAAATAATTTGGGCACTTGTTCCTACAGCTAAAAGTATGTGTGAGAGAGAGTGAGGAGGAAAAGAGGCCAGGAGGAGGCTGTGGGAACCAAGGACCCACCTGGATCCTGATCACCTCCGTAAGAATGCCGGAATGATGTGAAGTGCCATGTTTGACCAGATTTCAGCTGGGGAGGGAAATCTTCATCTCTCTTATATAATTCTTTCTTGATTTCCTGATAAAACCTCCTTTGCAGAAAGTGTTCAGCAGAAGAGCTTCTGGGATTTCAGTTTGGAATTGTTTCTTTTTTGGTGTGTACTTCACACCAAAATAAATAAATAAATAAATAAATGAAAAGTGTAAATAAATTTCCACTGTGTTTTTTTTTCCTCAACCGGAGAATTAAAATAGCAGTTTTCAGGCCCTTTAATTTTCCACTCTACAATTTCTACGTAAAGCATTTTCTTTGCTCCTCTTCCAAGCTTCTCTTGCCTGTGAAGGGCTGGAGAATATGTCCAGAGAAAGACCTTGAGATTGGGGAGCCAGGAGGAAGTTGAGGGGATCCTGTCTAAAGGCAGCTGCATCATTGACCAAGTCACAAACCTTCAATGCTGCATAATATTCATCCAGGTCCAAGAAGGGGGTGAATGGGGGGCGGGACTTACCGGTTTCTAGGGAGAGGCACCCATGGAAGCTGTTCTGCTCTCTAACCACACAGATTGCTGATCAGTTGCTAATAAACTTTTATGTCTTACAATGGCTCCTAATTGCAAACAGAATCCCTTTGCAAATTCCATTCTAACGAGATAAGAAGATAAGAAAAGCTTTGATGGATCAGACCAAGATCAGTCTAAGATCCATAGTGACCACACAAATTCCTCTGGTTCTCTCACAAGCAGAAGGCAGAGAGACTTCTGGCTTTGCCCAACATGGAACAGACATTTTCCCACAATTTCACTTTCCTCCATCACACTACACAATATTGGACACTTGGCCATCTCACACTCTAGGAATCCCCAATTCTGATATCCCAAGAACATTTTTCCTAGTTTCACACCCCCAATCAAAAAGTACTCAGGCAGGACTGGAACAGAGGTGGGTTTCAGCAGGTTCTGACCAGCGGAAATTTTGAGTAGTTTGGGGAACCGGTAAATAGCACCTCTGACTGGCCCCGACCCAATCTATTCTCTGCCTCCAGAGACTCAGCAGAGGAAATGGGGATTTTGCAGTAACTTTCCCCTGCCATGCTGTTCTGTCCCCGTCCCACACACGCACACCAGCAGTCCAAGAGTTAAAACCAAACCAGCCAACAAGAATTCCCTTTGATAACGGAATTGGCAGCAATCTTGTGGCTGCCTGCCAAAAGTCTTTACTTACGAAAGGAGGTTTTCTCTCCTCTTTCGTAACATCAAAGTAAGACCACAACAGTTACAGAGTAAATAAGTCCAGTCCAAGAATCAATTCCAACAAAGCATATAGCAAGAGTCCGGCAATGCAGAATGGCGTGGTAGCTTTCAGCTTTGTTCGTCACAAGGCTTGACTGGCCACCACACCCCCTTTTATACCCTGTGGGGTGTGATCCAGTGATTCAGTTTAATCACTGGCACGCCTCTTCCTTTGCTGTATGTGCTTATCTCTGCACCGCTTATCTCTGTGCCTCGTTCCCGTCACTGTCCAGCTGTGGCTGCTCGGAAGTGCCTGGCTCCTGGCCTATCTCTTGGCCTTCGGAGGACACCAGAGGCATTGCCAGAGAGGAGAGGCCTGGAGAGGGAGGCCTTGCCAACTCCTTCCCTTTCGGAGTCTTCTCCCTCCGATAAGACAGGCTCGGGGGCCGGAGCCACAACACACGCTCACAAAGCCAAGCCACTAGTAGCATTTTTAAGTTAATTCTTGCTCTCTTTCCTTGCCACACATATTTCCACATTATTTCCTTCAGCTCTTCAAAGTATTTTTTTCTCCAGTTTTATTTGTATAGTTTGAAATAAGAATAATATTTTTGGTAATACATTCATTTTTATTAATGCTATTCTTCCCATTAGTGGTAATTGCAAATTTCTCCATTTCTCCAGGTCTGTTTCAATTTGTTTTTTCAGTTTGGGATAATTGTCTTCCTTGAGTGTTGCACATCTTGATGTCAGATGGATTCTCAAATATTTCACTTTCTTCACAATTTGGACGTCCAGTATCACCATCATCTCCTTCTTTTGATTTTCTCACATATTTTTAACTAATATTTTTGTCTTATCTTTGTTGATTTTCAGTCCTGCTATTTTCCCATATTCTTCTATTTGCTCTTATAGTTTTGGCGCTGTCTCTATTGGCTCTTTTGTGATAAACCCCAAATCATCCACAAATGCTTGTAATTTATATTCTTTTTTGATTCTCATTCCTTTTATTTCCTTTTCCTGTCTCATTTTTCTATTAAAATCTCTAATGTCAATATAAATAATAATGGAGATAAAGGGGATCCTTGTCTTGTTCCTTTTCTGATATCTATTTTCTTTGTCATTTCACCTTTGCCCGCTTGGTCTCTCTCTATATAGTTTGGAACATATTTATGAATCTGTCTCCAAAATCCATCATTTTCAACTGTTTTATCATAAATGGCCACAATTCACGTTGTCAAACGGCTTTTGTGCATCTGAAAACAGCAGCGCTATTTGCTTCTCTGAGTGTAATTCATAATATTCTAATTCTGGGGAGCCAGGAGGGGCTCTGAGGGGAGAAGCTCCGGCCTTGGGACTCAGGGGCTCAGCCGGCCTGAGGGGGAGACAGGGAGGCCCTGAGGAAACTCCGGGGCTTAAACCAAGATGGACTTTATTCAAGGAGCCAAAAGAAGAGATTAAGTTCCACACACAGAACAGAACAGAGTCTGAAAAGGGATGAAAAAAGCCACGAAGAGAATTCCAGCAACATTCATTTTCCTCCTTTCCCTCTTCCTGCCTGACCAATGAAATGAATCCGATGATCCCCCCGTCTTCAGTGAAGCTGATGTGGCTGGCGAGTTTCCTTTGGGAATTGACAGGCTGGATCCACAGTTTCCGCTTTCCGCAACAGCCGAAGTTCTTCAGCCTTCCGACTGACACATTGGCTCCTTTGAGGCTGAGACAGGCGTCTCCGGCTGCAGTTGGAGGGTTTAGACAGAGAGAAATAACAGACGTCCTAATCTCTCCTGCTTAGCAGAGACCCCCATTCAGAGCTATGGCTGCAACCATCCACCTGACAGCCACTTCCCCCGAAATCCCCCTGGAGTTTAGCCAAGACTGGAGGCCACCAGATCCAGAAAGATCCCAGATGCTCTGTCTGCTGAGATCCCCCATTCCTGAGAGGGGATCTTAGGGATCAACTGCTCTCTGTCCGGCAGAGTCTCTACTGTTTCCCCCTTCCATGGATCCCCCTGGATTCTCCATCTCTTCTCCCTCCTTTATTATATACCTTATATAGTCCTTTCTTGATTTCCTGATGAAACCTCCTTTGCAGAAAGAGTTCAGCAGAACAGCTGTCTGGGATTTCAGTTTGGGATTGTTTTTGTTTTGGTGTGTACTTCACACCAACATTAAATAAACAAATGAATAAATAAATAAACAAACAAACGAATAAACAAACAAATGAAAAGTGTAAAGAAATTTCCACTGTATATTTTTTTCTTTCCTCAACCAGAGAAATAAAACAGTAGTTTTCAGGCTAAAATAGAAAATAAAGGTAGTAAAGAAAAGGGAAAGAGAAAGAAAGGGGAAGGAGAAGGAGAAGGGTTGAATAAAGCGGGGGGGGTGGAGAAAAGAAAGCTGAAGGGAAGGGAAGGGACGGAAGGGAGCCTGGAGGAGCCTGGTGGTGCAGCAGACTAAAGCACTGTTATTAACATTCAGCTGCCTGCAATTACTGCAAGTTCAAATCTCACCAGGCTCAAGATTGACTCAGCCTTGCATCCTTTCTAAGATGTGTAAATTGAGGACCCAGTTTGTGGGGGCAATAAGCCGACTTTGTATAAATATGCAAAAGTATAAAGGCTATTGCTTAACGCATTGTAAGCTGCCCTGAGTCTCCGGAGAAAGGCGGCATATAAATCAAATTAAAAAAAGTGGGGGGGGGGAGGAAAAGAGGGGAGAGGAGGGGAGTGAAATGGCTCATAAACCAAAGTCTGAAGATCCGGGGATCCCTGGGGCTCAGGCAGGGGGATTCCCAGCCAAGCAAAGGAGGCGCAGAAAGGCTCAGAGCCCAGAATGGGGCTTCAGGCGAGGCGATGCCCGAGAAACGCCGGAGGGGCAGAGAAATGCCGGCCTTTTCCCAGGAACTGAGGAAGGCCCGGCCGGCTCTGGAGCCCGTGGCCGAAGGAAAGGAGCAAGCGAGCTTACGGGCCCCGCAGCCCCACAGGAGGAATCAGTGGGGCTGGATTGAGGGGAGGAAACATTTTCCTGGAACTTCGGAATAGGGAATGCCCAGAAAAGCTTCAAGACCAATGAGAATCCTCCCTTCTGCAGCGTCATTGGTCTCCGGGCAGAGTCTCCCTTGAGTTCACCTGATGGAGGGGAGAGTTCTGTGCAGAGAGAGAAGCAGAGAAAGGGGGAGGGAGGGGGAGAAGAAAGGGGGAGGGATTCAGGTGAAGCCACAAAGGACTCTGCCCGGAGAACGATGACGCTGAAGCAAGGAGAATTCCCATTGGTGCAGCCGCTGGCTCTGGCCCCTCCCACCTCCAAAGTCTGAGATCGATGGTTCCTCCCCACAATTCAGAACTCCTCCCCCCAATTCAGAACCACCGATTCCTCCTCTAGGGCTGGAAGCATCTGGCCAGGGGGACACACACACACTCTTTCCCTTCACAGATGAAGGTTTCTGCCCCAGGAAGAGGTTGGGGTTAGGGTGGCGCTGGATGAGAAGAGGGGAGCCGCCCCCATAGCCAGGGAAGACTTGGGGGTCATTTTGTTAACAAGAGTTGTGTTGCCCGGAGGGGCCCTGGGAAAACGGTGTCTGCCTCCACCATCCTTTGTGGCTGAAGCAGGAAGATCCCAGAAGCTCAGATGGGGCACCTGGGGGTCCCGGAGCGGCTCCGGCCATCCTGTCCCTGGAGACCAGAGCTGGATTTGGGATGGGGGAGGGGAGACCTTTCCCCAGCAGAAGCTTCTTCCTCAGCCCGGAAGAGGAGAAGGAGCCGCAAGGGGAGGATTCCCAACAGGGGATAAGAGCTGATCCGTTTTCCTGCGTCTTCCATGCCTCCCTGCTGGTCTTTCCTGGGAAAGAAGAATCTCTCTTCCCCTTTGCTTTGCCCGGATCGTTTGCCTTCTCCCGGCTGGCTCAGAACTCACAAAATGGCAGCAGAGAGTTCGAATTCAGCCCTTCTTGGCTGCTGCCTTTGACTCCCCCTTTTCTCGGCTTCCAGGTGAAGAGGCTGTCAGGGAGGGGGACCCCTCCCAGGCAAGAGGGAACCTGCACAGCCCCCCCCCCACCAACAGCCACACTGTGTGTATGTGTGTGTGTGTGTGTGTGTGTGTGTGTGTGTGTGATCTCCCTGAGGGATCTAACTCGGGGCTCGTCCCAGGGGAGGAAGGGCTCCGTCTGAAGGCAGCAAAGTCCCAGGACTTCCCACCTGCCCCCATTCATCCCCTTCGGTCACAGTCGCACTCTGGCCCTTTGTGCGCGATTGTGTGTCTTTGTGTTGAATGTCACTTCACCATTTGCGAAGGAGGCTTCCAAATAAGTCTATAGACCAGGGATGGTGAACCTTTTCGGCACCAAGTGTCCAAACCGGAACACGCATGCATGTATATGTATGAGCGCACGCTGGAGCACCGGAAACCCAAAGACCAGCTGGCTGGCATGCACATGCCTTTTTTGCGGGGGGACCGTTTTCAGGCCATTTCTCAGGGGGTTTTTCAGGATGTTTGCGGGGGTGGGTGGGTGAAAAACAGCCTGAAAACGGCCTGAAAAAGAACTCAAAAAACGGCCTGAGAAACAGCCTGTTTTGGGGCCGTTTTCTGGGCCATTTCAGGGCCGTTTTCCAGAGCTCCGGTGCCTGCAAAGACCAGCTGGCTGGCGTGCCAGAAACCAGAAGAGCAGCTGGCGATGGTGTGCCTGCCCACGTGTGCCACAGGTTCTCCATCACGGCTATAGGCGGTCCTCGACTTATGACCACAATGGAGCCCAGAATTTTATGTTGCTAAATAAGGCAGTCGTTAAGTGAGTTTTGCCGCATTTTACAACCTTTCTTGCCACCTTTGTTAAGTGAATCACTGCAGTTGTTAAGTTAGCAGCCCGGCCATTAAGCGAATCTGGCTTCCCACTGACTTTGCTTGCCAGAAGTCCCCAAAGGCCATCACCTGAGTCCGAGACACTACGACCGTCATAAATTTGAGACAGTTACCAAGCATCTGAGTTTTGATCCCGTGACCAAGGGGATACTGCAATGATTGTAAGTGTGAGAAAGGGTCATAAGTCCTTTTTTAGTGTCCTTGTAACTTTGAACCGTCACTAAATGAAGCGTTGTAAGTCGAGGTCCCTTTGTTCTTTGTCCACCACTGTTTCAGCAGAGACACAACTGTCCTCGCAGCTGCCTTCTGCCTCAGTCGGAGTCCCCGGATGCTCTCCAAGGGCAGCCCCACAGAGAGAGCTCTGCCGTAGTCCATCCTGGGGGCGGGCAGGGCGTGAGTGGCCATGAAGGGAGCCAGGTGGCCCAGGAAAGGGAGCGACTGGGGCAAAACCCAAAATTCTGCCATGGCCCCTCCTAACTACGGCTGCCCCCTGATCCTCAGGCAGGAGTTGTGGCTCCAGAAGGGCCCCCAGATCAGGCCCAGGAATGGGGGGGTCTGGGCTGGTGCCCCCCCATCCATCCTCAGAGATGATAAATCCCAGAACCAAAAGGAGAAAACAACTCAGGAGCCCCCTTCACTCCTGCCAGCTTCAGCTGAAGGTTTTGTCCCCCATCCAAAGCGCTGGGACCTTCAGGCGCCTGGAGAAGGACCCTGGTCTCTCTTCCCGGGACCCCTTTGTCTTCCCAAAGAGAGGAAAGGAAAGTTGTGGGTGCTCCAAGAAGCAAAGTCTCCCCTTGTGGAGGGGCAGAAACACGGACGAGGCCACCAGCTCAGGGAGGAGGGGGCTTTCTAGAAGCAGGAGGGGCTCCTGGAGGAAAAGCTCCTTCAGGCCCCATTTCACTCCCTCTGCAGGAGATGGAAAAAAGGTTTATGGTTTCTTAGAGGTGACTTTTTCCTCTTTAGTCCGGTCTTTCCTGCCCCTCCCTCATTCTCTGAGTCTAACGGAAGTGGGACCCACTTAGGAATAGAGACAAATCAGTTTCTCTGGTGACCGACAGGAAAGGCCCAGCAAGGAGGCCTTGAATTGTCTGGGACGGATTCAGACAGAAAACAACCTCAGGGTCCTCCAATTATAAGCAGAGAGAAAAAAGGAGCCTGGTAGCTCAGCAGACTAAAGCATTGTGATTAACATCAGCCGTCTGCAATTATTCAAATCTCACCAGGCTCAAGGTTGACTCAGCCTTCCACCCTTTCTAAGGTGGGTAAATTGAGGACCCAGTTTGTGATGTGATTTCATCAAAACGTCGCTACTATCCTTCTAAAGATATGTTTACAATTACATGAGAAGAAACCCGAGATATTACCTGTACACACATATATACCCGTGAAAACTTACATAGACAAATATATATTTTATATTTTTATAAATTCAAACAGATAGCAAAATAGCTGCTGGAATGTTTAGGAAGGCCTAAAAGCTGGTGAATTGAGATTTCACTGAAAATTAGGCTATGACACATCTTGATATATGTAGGAAAATCCCTGGCATAAAGAAATATACACATAAAGACCTACGAAAATAAAATTTTATATATATATATATAATATATATACACACACACACACACACACACACACGCACGCACACAGTGAATGTGTGAATGTGTGTACATAGTATGTAGTGAATGTGATTTTGCTCAATTGTGGTTCCAGAAAAATCTTGGCTACATAGGAAAAACCTGGCTTAAAGGAAACACACACACACACACACACATTTATTTATTTATTGGTGGTGGTAAAAGAAGACACACAAAGAAGGTAGACAGATCTCTTGTTCTTGTATTTTAATGGGAGTTTCTTTATTTGTGTCTAGGAGTGGATGAGCCAAATCTTGCAAGGAACTGGACGTAACCAGGGAGGAGAGTCCCCTCCATCTCAATGGGGACCTCAAAAGGCCAAAGGAAAAGCAGCCAGAGAGCTAAGAGGAGAAGCCATTTCAACCCTTCATGGGTGGAAAGAGTCTCAGGAAGAGGAGATCCCTCCCTTCCCATCAAAGGATCCCCTCAGGAGGAAACCAGATCCATGCACAGAGCGTGGAAAGTGTTAAGTGTGGGTCGAGTGAAGAGGCAGGACTCTCAGCTAAGACAACAGCTCGTTTATTTGGTAGACTGGTACAAGAAGGGAGTGAGCTCCCTCTTTTAAAGGGAGTTGCCTAATAGCTCAGCCACTGAGATCTCTTATATTTCCCACCTGTAGTGTGAACCAATCAATTTAAACCACCTGTCAGATCCCTAAAAGTAATACTGCCAATCAATTGGGAGAAGGGAGAGACTTGGATTTACTAGCATTGGCTGTGTCAACAGATATTTTACAACCTATATCCTGGTGCCAAAGAGCCCTGAGATCCTCTTAACGTGGAGGAATGTTTATGATAGCCACGTGGGTTGTTTCACTTTAAAGGATAATGATGGGAATGCATGTTTATTCGGGTTCTCAGGGAAAATAGTAAAGAAAACATCTTCACACTTGTGTATTGGCTAAAATCTGCATTCTGACTTAAAGGGAGGGGTCGACCCACTCAGCCGGGCAGAGGCCCATCTGGCATCCCTGCAAGAGCCCCCCCTGTCTGGCCTGTGCATGTGAAAGGATGCAGGGAACATGGAACATGGGCTTCTGCATTTTCAGGTCTCTGAAGATGGAAGTTGGATTTTAAAGATCAGCTTTCCATCTGCAACATGAGCTCCCCTTCCCTCCCTCCCCTTCCCACATTGGGTGAGAGGCAGCCTTGATTTCTCCATCTCTTTTCATTTGTTTTTTTTCTAACCGCCCCCCTTCTCTCTCTCCCTCCCTCCCTCCCTCCCCCCCCTCTCTCTTAACTCTGCAAAATTCGAAAAACTAGTTTTTCACTAAGGTTGATTTTGTTTTAGGAGTCTGGCTAACTATTGCATCAGCACTTTTGTGCAATACCCTTGAGCATTAGCTTTCAAAATAAAGTAAATGTTGGTTCCAACTCAGCTGGAAGCTATTTCAGATCTGTGGGAGGCTCTGGCATTAACTGGCCCCCAGAGTTTTGTCTTTCATCACTATACAAAAAAATATCAGATTTATTTATTTCTTCAGCCACAGGTGCCATGTATTCCCTCCGGGGCCACTTTCAAGCATGGAGACCCCAAACCTCTCAATTCTAGATGATGGATTTAATTCCATATCTGCCCCTGTTATTATGAATCACATGGGGATTATTTCCCTTTCATTTCCCTCCAGAGAATTTCCCAACAACCTTTGAATCCAAGAACTATTTATTATCCAGGGATCCCTCCTGAGAGGGAGAATTATGGAAAAAGTTTCAGCTCTGCTGTTGGGCCGAATCCTCCAGGGGAGACTTTGGGCAGAGAAATAGGGAGCTTTGGGACAGGCAGAGTCTGTGCTCTTGAATCTACGTCTCTCTCCTTTCCAGATGAAGCTGAGTTGAGAAAAAGCAACTGAATCATATTCATCCTTGTGAGACTCTTTTGATTCTTCTAAATCTTCTTTAGAAACAGGAAAAGGATTCATTGATTCACCCCATGAATTATGGACCTCCTGCTTCTGCTTCTGATGTTGCTTTTGTCCCATCTAGTCTCTGGGAAGCTGAGAATGAAATGCCTGCTGAGTTTGGAGAACCAGGATGGAAAACCTCCACAGAGCTTTTACAGCCCAGGAGACCATCTAGTCAGTATAGTCAGCAGTGGAAATGAAATATTGCATACAAAATTGCTTTTCAACGTGGCTCCTTCTCTTCAGTTTGTTTTCCATGATTCATAAGTCATTCAGGGTGATGGAGTTCGAGTCCCCCCATTCTAACACTCTCCTTCTTTTCTGTTTTTTCTGTTTCATTTATTCCTATATTGTGGAATATATCTAATTTCCTGAATAATTTTGATTTCTGTGGCTTCTCTCTTTGATCTGATTTTATGAAAAAGACTTAAAAAGAGGTCTGAAAAAAAGCTGAAAGGCCTGCAGATTATTTTCCTCCCTCAGTTCAAGCCTTAATTTGTCATTTGGATCCTGAGTTTTATTTAAAGTAGAGATGGAATCAATTGTAGTTGCCATACCTCAGCCCATTTCCATATTTGTGTAACTGATCATTGCTTTTGGATCAATGTTGATTTAAAGCTCAATAGGCTTCTGGAGGATTATTTATATTATATATAACAAAAGTATTTGTTGTAGTTGTTGATTATAACCTTTTTTTCAATAGGACTTCTTATGAATTTTTTCATTGCTTAGTATTCATTTTCAACATTCAACTGGCCAACAAGAATTCCCATCTCTTGCACAATCTCACACTTGGCTACAACATCCATGACAACTATTGGAGTACTTTCTACACTTCAGATGCCTTGCTGGACATTCTCTCCACTGGAGAAGCCAATGTCCCCAACTATGGCTGTGGGAGGAAGGAGAACCTCATGGCTCTTCTTGATGCAGCTCACAAAGACATCTCCATCCAGATGTCAACATTAGGAGGCACCTACAAAGTCCCACAGGTTTGTGTGTGTGTTTCTCCTTATGGTAAAGTGAGGGGTGGGTGGTGGTGGGTGAGCCATAAATGCAATCATGTCTTCTCCATGGAATTCAAGGGCTGCTTTTCTCCATATTAGCAAAAATCCCAATATTTTACCCTATTATGCTCATGTTGAGATTAATAATAAAAACCCTGAAATGCAAGCAATACATTCCCTGGAGAAGACATTCTAACAACTAGAATTTAACTGATCATAAAATATACCTGGTTGTAAGGCCTCTATTGGCATCTTCATTTTCACAGAAAAATAATGCCTACCCTATCCAGACGGATTGAAGTTGGCAATAGTAGCATTTTATCCATCTAAAAAGTGGAATAAAAATTATTCTAGCAATTATAGGCCAAATAGACTAGCAGATATTGTGGCTAAAATTTATGCCATGATCCTCTTTGTTAAACTTGAGAAAATATCTAATCTATATCAGTGAGGTAAAACAAGTTTTGCTGCTTTCTAGATGTTAGTGTAGCATTTGACTCAATAAACAGAAGTATGATGGAGAAAATGTTTTGCCCTCAAAATGGAGTTCAGCCTGTTGGCCCTGATCCAAGCCCTTGTTTGAGAGGGAGGTTTGGGCTGAATGGAGCCATGAGAAGAAGGATCTATGCTTACCAAGAGGGAAGGGAAAGATGCATATTTGAACCCTTGTTATTCAATGTAAATATGAATGACTTACTAGGACTAATGCAGGATCAAAAAACAGATCATATATAAATGTTACTTCGTTTTTTGACTAAAATTACTAAATTAGTGGACCAGTGAAATGCTGTGCATGTAGTATACAGTACTTGGATTTCAGAAAGGCTTTGAGAAAGAAACCACAACCTATTTCTCGGGAAGCTGAAAATATGTGGGAAAGACAGCATCACCCCCAGATGGGCTCAGCCTGTGGTCCTCAATGGAACTACGTCTGCATGGAGGGAAACAAGCAGTGGGGGACCCCAAGGTTCCATTTTAGGCCCAGTTCTCTTCAACACCTTCATGAATGATTTGGATGAGGGGAGAAATGGGGAAATCAACAAATTTGCACATGACACCAAAGTGGCAGGAATAGCCAACATCAAAATAGGCTCAAGATCCAGATAGATCTAGATAGACTTGAATCCTGGGCCTATTTAACTAAATGAAATTCATTGTAAAGTAATGTTTTACACTTAGGCTAGAAAAACCAAATGTACACTTACAGATTAGGTGAAACCTGGCTCCATAGCAGTAACTGTGAGAGGGATCTTGGAGTCCTAGTGGACAATCACTTAAATATGAGCCAGCAATATGTGGCTGTAGAAAATCAGAGGCCAGGCATTTTCTCTGATCAAAGATGTCTCTCCCGCTCTCGCAGAGAGCTTTATTTTTTATACAGTTTTACACAGGCAGATAAAAGGCAGGACAGCAACAGCGTTCTAATTGGGAAATCCTCCTCCCTGTTCCCCCACTCAGAAGGAAGGTCAGATAACACAGACCAGAGCCTGAATGAGATCATCCAGGAAGAAGATACATGACACCAGAAACAGAAGCAGTTTGCTGCTTTCTGCCCGAATTAATTCTTCCATCCCTACATGTGGCAGCAGCCAAAAAAGCTAACTCAGTCCTAGGCTGCATTAACAGAGGGATAAAATCAAGATCACATGAAGTATTGGTACGGCTTTATAATGCCTTGGCAAGACCACACTTGGAATAGTGCATCCAGTTTTGGCCACCATATTATAAAAAAAGATGTAGAGACTCTGGAAAGAGAGCAGAAAAGAAGAACTAAGATGATTAAGGGCCTGGAGACTAAAACTTATGAGGAACAGTTGCAAGAATTGGGTATATCTAATGTAGTTACCAAAACATTTTTTTGGAAAAGTTTTTCAGTTTAATTTCTTATACACATAATATAAAATATACGTTTTCTTATACATAATTAATGCTACATGTTTTCTTTAAAGAAAGCATTAAAATAAGGCATTTAATTACATTCCGAGTTGCTCTTCTACCCTCTTCCCTCATCCCTTCTTCTTCTCCTCCTCTTTCCCTTCCCTCCCTCCCCTCCTCTCCTACTTTCTTCTTCCTCCTCTCCTACCTCATCCTACTTCCCCTTCCTTTCCCCACTCCTCTCATCTTTTCCCCCTACTCACCTTCTCTCCTGCTCCTATCCCCTACCCTTTCTTCATCTCCTTTTTCCTTTCTTCCTCTCCCTCCCTCTCCTGTTTTTACTCTCTACTCCTCTCTCCTTTCTATCTTCGTTGCTGTGGAATATTCTCCTTCTTTGAGAATATTCTCCTGTATTCTAATGGTATATACTTTCTTTCAATTTCTTTTCAGATTTATTCTATCCGTATTATCAGCATAATTGTACACTTAATCTTATTATTTTCTTTCTTTTCCTCTCCCATCCCCCTTTTTCCTTTACTCTCTTGTCATCTGGGTTTCTGTTTCTTTTTTATCCTCTCCCTCATTTAACTTTCTATTATCTAAATTATTTATATATCCTCTTATCTTCATATTTCTTTTTGAACCATATGTAAAATCTTCCCCATGTGTTGAAATACACTAATTCTTCTTTATCTCTTAATCTATTCATTTCCGCACAGTCAAAAAAAATTTTTATTACTTCACCTTCTGACAGAATTTTTTCTGTCTTCCGATTTTGTGCAAATACAATTCTTGCTGCTGTTATTATATGTATAGTTAAATACACATCTTCTTTACTATATCTCTCTGGGAGAATACCCAATAAAAAAACCTCTGGTTTTAATTCTACAGATTTATGTAATATTTCTTCCAACCATTTCTGTATTCTAAACCAATAATTTTTTGCTTCTAAACATGACCACCACATAGGATAGTATGATCCAGGCAAATGCAAACATTTCCAACGTTTGGCTGATTTATCCTTAAACATCTTTGCTAATCTTTCTGCTGGGATATTCCACCTATAAACCATTTTATATAGATTTTCTTTATATGTAATTGCCATTGTCAATTTATAATTCCTTTCCCATAGTTGTTGCCATTTCTCTAATTTTTCACCCATGTTATCATTGTCTCTTTTACCTCATCATCTTCCAATCTAATTTGCAACAAATAATTATACAGTCTTTTAATCATTTTTTCATCCTTTCCAATCATTATCTGATCCAACTCTGATCCCCTCAAATTAAAACCATATTGTTTCAAGTCTCTACCATATCTTGATTGTATCTGCAGCCGTGTATACCAGTCAGTCTCAATCCCTTGTTTTTCTAAGTCTTGTTTCTGTTTTAGTTCTCCCTTCTCTGTTACAATGTCTTTATCTCTTACAATCTTGTCCATCTTAGTTTTTTTTAAATTAGATTTATATGCCGCCCTTCTCCGAAGACTCAGGGCGGCTTACAATGCGTTAAGCAATAGCCTTCATGCTTTTGTATATTTTATACAAAGTCAGCTTATTGCCCCCACAAACTGAGTCCTCAATTTACCCACCTTAGAAAGGATGGAAGGCTGAGTCGACCTTGAGCCTGGTGAGTTTCGAACTGGTGTAATTGCAGACAACTGGATGTTAATAACAGGCTTTAGTCTGCTTTAACCTGTTGAACTATCCAGGCTCCTTAATATGTTAATCATATTTGGATGTGTCTGTGGCGGGAAAACCCACTACCCAAAATCAGGAGACAGGACCACAAGGGTGGAGAACACACGTTTATTGCTAGCAATGGTTCAGCGTAATAACTTGACAAAGTCTGAACCCTGGGCTACGCCCAGAGTCTATCCTTTATAGGTTTTGCAGTGACATCTTCGCTGATGCATACATTTCCTTTACATCTATCGAGATACAGTACATCAACACAGGATATAAAAAGAAGAAGTTATTTTATGCTACTTATTCCATATAAGGTTAGGGCCAGTATGTCCTACCATACCTTATACCATCGGTTAGTTTCGGAACCTCTCACGTGTCACATCTTATGTTACAGAATAATATGATACATAGGTCAGTAAGCATACAAGTACATTTAGCAAGAAGTTAGTACTTTCCCAATCTTGCGACAGAGGTGGAAACAAGTGAAGGTCAATTTTTGTATAATTGGATATCAAATTAGGGCCCCTGGGCCCACCTGCATCATGTCAATGCTTCTATTGTTGAAAGCCACATTGGTACTTCCATATAATGTTTTTCTTTTACTCTTTTCCATACTACCAACAAGCCATTCCTTACACAATGTCTCTGGAAATATCCATGAATCCGATTTTTTCCATACCGTAAGAAAGCACGCCATCCTAGTTGTAGGTCATGTCCTTCCAAAGTCAATAGTTTTGTATTTCTCAATACGATCCATTCTTTAATCCATGTTAGCATCGCCGCTTGATGATACAATTCCCAATTTGGTAGACCAAACCCTCCTGTAAACCTGGAGTCTTGAAGCAATTTAAGGTTAATTCTCACTTTTTTCCCTTGCCATATGTATTTCCATCATTTTATTCAAATTTTCAAAGTATTTTTTCTCTAACTTTATTGGAATTGTTTGAAAAAGCAACACCAATCTTGGAAATACATTCATTTTGATTAATGCTATTCTCCCCATTAAAGATAATTGTAAATTTTTCCATTTTCCCAAATCTGTTTCAATTTGATTTCTTAATTTATAATATAACTGGACGTGAATTTCTCTTTTGCAATGTACGAAAATTTGAGGGGCTGCCACAAAGAAGAAGAGGTCAACCAATTTTCCAAAGTACTAGAAAGCAAGACAAGAAACAATGGAGGGAAACTAATCAAGGAGAGAAACAACCTAGAACTAAGGAGAAATTTCCTAATGGTGAGGAATGGAACGTCTCCCCTTCAGAGATTGTGGGTGGTCCATCACTGGAGGCTTTTAAGAAGAGGCTGGACAGCCACTTGTCTGGGATAGTATAGATAGATACAGATTAACAGAGTTGGAAGGGACCTTGTAGGTCATCTAGTCCAAGCAGACCCTACACCATTTCTGACAGATTGCGGTCCACTCCCTTCTTGAAAGCTTCCAGTGATGAAGCTCCCACAACTTCTGAAGGCAATTTCTGTTCCATGGGTTGATTGTTCTCACGGTCAGAAAATTTCTCCTCATTTCCAGGTTGAATCTCTCCTTGTTCAGTTTCCATCCATTATCCCTTGTCTGGCCTCCAGGTGCTGTGGAAAACAGCTTGACCCCCTCCTCTCTGTAGCAGCCCCTCAAATATTGGAAGACTGCTATCTTATCTCCCCTGGTCCTTCTCTTCAATAGACCAGCCATGCCCAGTTCTTGCAACTGTTCATCATATGTTTTAGCCTCCAGTCCAGTGGTGGGTTCCTCCTGGTTCGGTCCAGTTTCCATGAGCCGTTAGCGGTGACGATATGATGTCACCGAACCAGTTCTCCCCCCGCCTACTCACTCCCCACCCCCTCCTGCGTTATTGTTACCTTTTATTTGGCCCCACTCCCAATCTATTGGTGCCTCCTGAGTCACAGCTGATGGCTAGAGGGGAAAAAAATTATTTAAACTCTTGCTGCGGGGCTTCAAAGGGCCACCCTACAGCTGATCAATGTCAAAAGAAAACAAATGAGTAGACAGGTGTCTGTAAAAATAAATGGGTAGACTCAGTTGCGGGATTGTATTTCAGTAGAGCCGTAGTTAAGTAGTTAAGCCAGTGGTTCTCAAAGTGGGCGGTACCATGCCTTAGGAGTTGGTAAGAGGCAAGGGGGGCAGCAGGGGGGCGCTAAGTGGCAAGGAGGGTGGCCCCTACCCTTTGGCCTGTGCCTCACAGCAGTTACCTCCTTGCAAGCAAACAGCAAGGAAAAGCAACTCCTTTCAGCTTCATCATAGGCTAATTAGCCCATTGATTAGATCGGCCTCCCAACTCTCAGCTGATTTTCTCTCAGCTGTTTTGCGCAGGGCTCAGCTGTTTGCTGCAAAGAGCTACATTGCTGGAGCAGATTTTTTTTCCCTGCTTAATGAAAGCAAGCTGAAAACAAAATTGAAAGTAAAGCAGGGTGTTGGCTGTTACATTGGAAAATTAGGCAGCGGCAGATTTCTTTTCTTTTTCCTCACCAAATAAGATAGGTGCAAACAATGGGAAATTTAGGGCAAAAGAGGAGAGTTCAAGATTTTAAAACACAAAAGGAAAAAAAAAGCTCTATTGAACTAGGGAATTGTAATTGTATATTGTGTTGGAAGCAGAAATGGTTAAGTTGTGGTTTGGAGGAATACATGGGGGAAATTATTTGGTTTATTATTATTGGTAAATATAATTAATTGATTTGTAAGAAATTAGATTGCATGGAAATAATTGGAATATTCATGTTTCTATTGATTAATATACAAAAAAGATAGTTATATCTAATTGATTTATATTAAAATGTTAAATTTGTTTTAAACAACTGTAATATTACATAATTAACCAATGTGAGGATGGATATTAAAATAGATAACAATGGGAAGGGGTATAATATAGAATAGAAAGGAAAAATTGAATTTGATTAAGATTAGAGATGAGGATGAAGGGTAATATTGGTTTTTTTAAAAAAATAGATGAGGAATAAATATGGCAAAAAGGAAATATAGAAATTATAAATTTAATTGAAATGACTAAACACTGTTTAAATTTGTGAACAGGCCAAATACTCTGTTCAAAGAAAATACATTGTATGCTTGTATGTGTGTTTCTAATTATTGCTATTTATTCATATTTGTTCTCTTTTATTCTTTAAAGTTTAACAATTCATTCTTTATCTTAATATCTTTATATTTGTTTGGGGTTGGCTTTCTTCCCTTTCATCCTTTTTATTGTACAGCAATCTTTCTCCTCAAACCTACCACCTCTCTCTTTTCTTTCCTTCTTAGTTTCTCTTCCCCCTCTTCTTTTCCTCCCTACTTCCTCTTCCTTTCTCCTTCTCCTCCTCTTTTCCTCCATTATTATTATTATTATTATTATTATTATTATTATTATTATTATTATTATTATTATTTATATACCGTCCTACTCCCAGACGGGACTCAGGGCGGTGAACAGCCAGAATAAAATACAATAAATACAAGAGTTAAAAAATCATTAAAACAAATTAAATAATTTGGCTCAACAGTTTAAAAATTCAATTATAATTATAAAAATTTTAAAAAGCCAAAATAAAGGAGGTTAAGCCAGCCCAGTTTGTTCAAATAGAAATGTTTTCAAGGTGTGGCGAAAAGAACCCAGGTCATGTAAGCTCCGTATCTCCAGGGGGAGCTCGTTCCAGATGGTAGGTGCCCCCACAGAGAAGGCTTTCCCCCTGGGGGCCGCCAATCGACAGTGTTTGACCAACGGCACCCTAAGGAGACCCTCTCTATGGGAGCGGACTGGTCGGTGAGAGGCTGTTTGTGGCAGAAGGCGGTCCCGAAGATACTCTAATTTCCCTTCCCTTCCTTCCTCTCTTCTTTTCCTTCCCTCTCTTTCCTTCCTTCTTCATCTCTCTTCTCCTTCCTTCATCCCTCTCTATTGCTGTATCCTTTTGTGCATATGGATTACTCAGAGGGCTGAAAAAGTTATTTTTGATTGGTCCTCGCACTTTTGACAAGTCCTCGAACTTACGACTGTCCTCGCATTTTACGTTTTTCACCCTATCTTGTCACCATGGTAAAGAGAAGCAGTTGTGAAATGAGTGACATGGTTGTTAAGAATGCTACAATGGACATAAATGATGACCAGTCATAAGAGCAAAGAGCAGTCAAAACTGTGAGGACCTGTCAGAAATCACTTTTTTCAGCCCTCTGAGTAGTCCCTATACACATAGCCATGGCCACCTGGTCACATGACCAGCTAGCCTTGCCCACCGGTCACATGACCTCCAAGTCACGCCCACAAAATAAGCCACGCCCACAGAACCAATAGTAAAAAAAAAATAGAACCCACCCCTGCTCCAGTCCCCTAATCGTCTTGGTTGCTGTTCTCTGCACTTTTTCTAGAGTCTCAACATCTTTTTTATAGTGTGGTGACCAAAACTAGACGCAATATTCTAGGTGTTACTAAGGCTTTATAGGGTGGTATTAGTTCCTCTCTTGATCTTGATTGTATCCCTCTGTTAATGCGATTTAGGATTGCATTGGCTTTCTTGGCTGCCGCTGCACACTCTTGACTCATATTTAATTGGTTGTCCACTAAGACTCCAGGATCCTCTCACAGTTACTGCTACTATGCCTGGTTTCCTGCTTGAACAGGAGGTCGGACTAGAGGACCTCCAACCCTTTTATTTTGTTATAAGTTCTAATATTAGAATATTGTTATAATGTTGCTAATATTCTGTCTTTAATATTTTAAACAATGTCTGATCAACAAACTATTCTAATACATTCATGAGAACCAGGTTGGATTTATTAAAATCTAATATTTTGGACTTGTTCTGATCCCAAATGTAACACAGCATTCTTCACTGCTTTTTTAGATGAATCTTGAAATTGTTTCAGAGGCTCTGAGTGATAAAAGGAAATTCCCCTTTTTCCACCAGATGAATCCCAAAGAAGGATTCCAGTACCCAGCAATTGTCCAACTGCTCCTCCATTTCAGGTGGACCCTGATTGGCCTCTTTGCTTCAGACACAGAGAAGGGAGAGTATTTCATGAGGATTTTTCCTCCTGTGCTTGTCAGGAGTGGAATTTGTGTTGTTATATCACAACTGTTCTCAACAATTGGATATACAATAGCCCTCAGGGATTCCCTCTCTGAGTGGAGACAAGTCAACGTCTTTGTTCACTTCATGGAAAATGAGTTAATTTGGGAGAGAATTCTTCCTTTCCATTTAACGTTTATGCGTCTGCCAGAACCCATTGAAGGGAAAGTCTGGATCCTCACAAATTTTGGAGCGTATCCAATGAACAAGCGTAGACTTCTCAAATACATCCATAGTATTTGGAACTTTGGTTTTCCGTTAAAAGAAAGGCCAAAGGATTCTGCCTATGAACCTAATTTCTTTGTGGAAGAAAAATTTCAAGATTATTATTTCCGCTGTTCTCTTTCAAAGAACGTCTTTTCTGTCAAAGGCCGCAGAAGATGCACCCAGAAAGCCCCACTGGAGTTCCAGTGGAAATGGAACAGAGAAATCATCACAAATGACTATCAATATTACAGTATCATTCAGACTCTGGCCCAGGCCTTGAATGCCGCTTATTCCTCCAGATGGAGGAGGGGAAAGAAGGGGGGAGAAAAGACTTTGGGGACTCAAAGGCTGCAGCCGTGGCAGGTATGGGGGTCCCGATATGGATCCATTAATCTTAGATCCTTTGGAGGAGGAATCCAGAGGAGAAGGAGGGGAACCACCTCAACAGATCTGCCCAATTTAATTACTCAGGGAATAATGGTTCCAAAGAGTAGATACCACGTCATTTTGTTTTTGTTTTCTGTTTTTTGTTTAAATCAATTTTTATTCAACATTGATATCTTTAACATCCTTGTTACATTTTTACACCTTTCCGATACCGGTATCTGTAATAATATATATAGATATTGTTGGTAATTATCTTTGTTTTGTTTTTATTTATTTTCAGGCCTGCCACTATTCCCAATTTCTCTATTTCTAATAGGAGCTTTTTTCCTGTTTCCAAAGGGTCCTCTAATATAAATGCCATGTCATCTGCAAAGGCCCCTGTTTTGTATTCTTCTTTTAATCTTTAACCCTTTTATTTCCTTATTTCCCCTTACCTGTGCCAATAATATTTCCCATGAAAGGATGAATTCCGGGTGCGTTTCAAGGTATTGGTAATCACCTTTAAAGCGCTCCATGGCTTAGGACCAGGGTACTTACGGGACCGCCTTCTGCCACCTATTCCCTCCCACCGGCCGGTTCGCTCCCACAGAGAGGGCCTCCTCAGGGTGCCGTCAGCCAGACAGTGTCGGCTGGCGACCCCCAGGGGGAGAGCATTCTCTGTGGTAGCCCCCACCCTCTGGAACGATCTCCCTCCAGATCTGAGAACTATCACTGACCTCCGGACCTTTCGTCGGGCGTTGAAGACTTATTTCTTCCAACCTGCTGGACTTGCCTGATCCCTCCTATTTTTAATATACTTTTAAATATTTGTAAATATTTTTAAATACTTTAAATTCTAAATTTTAAATTATCTAAATTCTTAGAGTTTTAGAGTTTTATTCGATATATTTCAGCCTAAATTTATATGGACTTTTAGTACGTTTTAACTCACTGTATTGTTATTGGTTTTTTAATTGGCTGTTCACCGCCCTGAGTCCGGAAGGAGAAGGGCAGTATAGAAATTTGATAAATAAATAAATAAATAAATAAATAAATAAATAAATGAATAAGAGGACGGACAATGGACAGCCTTGTCTAAGCCCTTTGTTTATATCGACTTTTTCTGTAAGATCTCCACTGACCTAATTTTTCTGTTTGCTTAGAAGAAATTGTCTTCATCATTTCTATAAAATTTTCGCCAACTTTCATCCCGATGAATTGATTAATTAAAAACCGCCAATTCAAGTTGCTGAATGCCTTTTGTGCATCTATCATTATTACTGCCAATTGTTTTTCTGGATGAGCCTCATAGTATTCTAGAATATTCATGATAATCCTTGTATTGTTCTTAATTTGTCGTTTGGGTAAAAACTCCTTTCGATCTCAATGAATTATTTTATTTAATATCTTTTTTAGTCTTTCAGCTATTGTTGCCAGGATTTTATAGTCGGCATTTAAAAGTGTGATTGGCCTATAGTTTGAATGAATTGATTGTCTGTACTTTCCTTTGGAATTAATGCTATATATGCCTCCATCCATGAATTTGGCATTTTGGCTTTCTCTAATACCTTGTTATATATATCCAACATAATTTCTTCCAAAACTTCCTGAAATTATTTATATCCTTCTGCCGGAATTCCATCTGTCCCTGGTGTTTTGTTATTTTTCTGTTTTTTAATTGCCTTTCTTAACTCTGTTAATGTAATTTCCCCATTCAACATTTCCCTATCTTCATCTGTTATACTTGGCAAATTCCTCTCCTGTAGGTAATTCATAATATTTTCTTCTTTAATGTTTTCTTGACTATACAGTATTGAAAATAATTTTGAATAATATTCCCCCCCCCCTCAATTCTGTTATGGAAGAAAGGATATAAGAGACATCCCATAGGGTCAGATAGAGTCAGGTTTATTGCGCAATAGGTTCAGAAGGTATGAGTACCTAAAATCTGAACAATTTGATAATTCTGAGATCACAGTTTTTATACTGTTTCAAACAAAGGATTCTGCTAACACAGCAACTTTCCATATATGGTTAACATACATCCATTATATTTAATTGACATTTCCTTATTACTAAAGTTTTACATCATCCTTGCCAAACAATGATTCTGTGATAAATGACTTCCCGCCCAGGTGGCTATCCTTGGTCTTACTAGCCTTTTAGCTGTTTGTCATTAGAATTGTTCCTCTCTTCTCTCTTCTGACAGGTTTAGGGGCCTCTCAGAGTATCAAAGGATTTTATGCTGAGCTTGTACTTTCTCTAACCAGATGCATATCCTGCTTTCAAAATATAGTTGCTTTTAGAATATAGTGAATAGAAAGTTATCCAGTGGTCATCTAGCAGATCCCACTTTAATTCTATGGGACAAATTTCCTTGCTCATCTCGTAAATATTGTACCAACTTTTTAGCTTTTTCTTTTTTCAATTTGTGGGTGAGCCATCTCGCTGGTTTATTTGCCAATTCAAAATAGTTTTGTTTTGCCAATTTTATATTCCTCATCATTTTTTCCTGTTCTAGTATATTAATTTTGTGTTTCATTAACTCCATTTCCTTTCTGATTTCCCTGTTTTGGGGATCTTTCTGAAGTGATAATTCTAATTTTTTCAGCTTCTCCAATGTGGACATTCGTTGTTCCTTCTTCTCTTTGTTTCTCCTCACCATATACGCAACAGTTATCCCCCTTATTCATCACCTTCAAGTTTCCTAGGAAAGATTAAAAAGGATTAAAAACTATTTCAGTATCATTTTGAAGAGAGTTTTTATCCACTTATTATCCAGGCCTCGGGTTTCTAATCATATCACACAATTGTTTGCGAGTCCTTTACTGAAATCCAGTGATATCACCACAATTCCCATAATCTATTTAGGAAGTGTAATGATGTGTGAGAATGACTTTTGGGATGAGGGGAAGAGAGGCTGCCTAGGGAAGGATCAGAGAAGAGGGGAGAATCCTACAGCTGCATAATGGGAAAGAAAGAAACTCAAAAAGGATCCCGGCTAATTTTTCAGGCTGAGAAAAGAGTTGGTGGGAGATTTGTTCTTTCAGATTTGCAAAATTTTGTTAATGTCGCATTACAATCAAGTAGAATTAGCAGGTCTGGAGGTGTTTTCCATTAGGATGATCAAGGAGAAGATTAGCCTGACAACTTTCTTCTTGATCAACCCATGCTTTCTGGGAATCAACCTGTAGTTTTCAAAGAGTTTATGAATCATCTTTTTTTCTCTGTTCATTTTATTTTCATCTGCTCTAGAATGTTCCCTATATTTGACCAATTGTATCAATTATATACTTTTTCTATATTTTGTCAGTAAATGATTGAAAAAACTTTCTCATACTTTCTTGTTCACTTATGAAGATGATGGCAGTATTTGTATCCTAATTAAGCATATTTGGAGATGAGACAATTGCAGAAGAAAGATTCAATGTGGGATAAGAAAGAAAGTTCTCTGATTTTCAAATTCCTGGATGTTCCCATTCTAGTTTCATCCCTTTCTGGAGAAGAATGAATTTTGGAATATTTCTGATAGAAAACTGTACTTCGACCAAAATGGAGAGATGACAGCAGATCTGAGCATTTTGGGCTTCTTGGTTCTCCGCAAGGGAGATGTCAGGAGAGAAATTCTGGGGTATTCTCTAAGACAGAGACTTACTATCATCCAAGATGCTCTTTCACGACTAAAGATGCTCAATAGGGTGAGAGAAATGTTGGTGTCTTTTCTCTGTTTTCCAAAGGTCCCATTTCAGGTGGGCAAAGCCTAGAATCTCCAGGGTGGTTGGCCTCCCATGCCAGGTGGTGTCATCTAATGGAAGTTCTTCAACAGACGGGACCTAAGTGGAGTGGCTTTGCCATGTTTTATGGAAACCTTTCAAGATCTTACTGGTTTCTTTCCTCATCACAGTTTTACTCTACATTAAAAAAATCTAATGGAATAAAAGCTTCCTAAATCTTTGACAGTAAACTTTATTATCAGTTTTAATAACAATATATCATATTTAAAACTTTTTTCAATTCCATCCCTTTGGACTACATTAAATAGAAAAGCCCTTTATTGCAGTCTTAAATTCTGAAAGGAAAAGGGAGGAACTAAAGGAAGAACCTGCCATGGTCACATCTCCTACACCTGTTTGGAAGGAGTCAATGACTTCATATTTACCTCTGTGAAGCCATGGATGGAGAGTCCTAATGTATTTTCTTTGGCATTCCTTTTCTTCTGCTCAGTCCCTGCCTCAGTCCAAATGTGTGGAAAGTTGTCATCCTGGATTTGTCAAGAGAAGGAGAGCCAGTTTGCTGCTACGACTGCCTTCCTTGTCCGGAGGGGACCTTCTCCACTCAGGAAGGTGGGTCACACAGAGGAAAATGGGAGGCTTTGTGGAACTGAATCCATCCAGAACCTTTTCATGAAAGTGCTAGTTAAAAGATAGATAGAAGCTCATTTGGTTTTTTATTTTTAACCTGCACAATTTCTTATCTAAATGGAAATAAATCAAAAAGACATGGAAGGAGGGGCTGGGAAGAGATGGGAGGAGGGAGTGGCAGACTGGGAAAGCTTTACCAACAGCAGAGGAAATTTCTCTTCTGCTTTTTAGTTTGGATATGCACTGCTAACTTTACGTTTGTAGGAACATCTGAGATCTTTGAAACTAGATGAATTGTTTCAGGTCCACCTTCTGAAAGACCTTGCAATTCATTGTTTCTTGGCCTCCCTTGAGGATCACTGAGAAGGTGTCACTGGGCCATAATCTGGTGCTGTGGATAGTTATGGGGACAACTCATTACACAAATATTCTGCCAGTCATATAGAACAATCAATCTATCTATCAATCAATCAGAATAGAGTAGAAGGAACTTTGGAGGTCTTCTAGTCCAGCCCCCTATTAAAGCAAGAGACCCTATATCATTTCAGACAAGTGACTGTCCAGTCTCTTCTTAAAAACCTCCAATGTTGAAGCACCCACAACTTCTGGAGGCCAGCTGTTCCACTGGCTAATTCCACTCACTGATAGGAAGTTTCTCCTTAATTCCAGGTTGCTTCCAGATGTTACAGGATACTGTAGGTATCCTCCAAGTCCAGGATATTAACTGCCATGTGACAGGACTCAGGATGTTTGCCTAAAAGAATTATATGATTCAGTATTAACCTCTAATAATGTAGGTTCCTATGAAGATTCTACACATTATACAGGAAATAAATAACATCCTAGGACTTTCCTCAACTTTGTATAGCTAGCTACATTTTTTAATAATAAAAAAAATCACTCTTATGCTCTTTTTAATGAAATACTTAAGAAATACTTCTTGGAAAATACCTGTGGTATCAGCCATTATCCAAAGAGGGTTTTTCTTGCAAGAGAAAAGGACAGAATATTAAAGTTATATTGCTTTTTTGCTTTCTCAGATATGGAAAAATGCACCAAGTGTCCAGATGATAAATACCCAAATGAGGCCAGAGTCCAATGTATCCCCAAAGTCATAACCTTCCTGTCTCATGAAGAATATCTGGGCATCATCCTGGTCTCTTTTGCCCTACTCTTCTTACTAACCACAGGCCTTGTTTTAATCATCTTCCTTAAATACCAAGAAACTCCCCTTGTCAAAGCCAACAACCGGGACCTCTCCTACATCCTCCTGGTCTCCCTCCTGCTTTGCTTCTTGTCTCCTTCTCTCTTCATTGGTCAGCCAAGGAAAGCCACCTGCCTTCTCCAACAAACGGTTTTCAGCATCATCTTCTCAGTTGCCGTTTCTTCTCTCTTGGCCAAAACCATCATGGTGGTGCTGGCCTTCCTGGCCACAAAACCAGGAAACCAAGTGAAGAGATGGTTGGGGAAGAGCTTGGCCAACTCCATCATCCTCTCTTGTTCTGCTGTCCAAATTATCATCTGCTCCATCTGGCTGGGAGTTTCTCCCCCCTTCCCTGATTCTGACCTCCACTCCCAGCCTGGAGAGATCATCCTGCAATGCAACGAAGGGGCCGTTGTCATGTTCTACATCACCCTCAGCTACATGGGCTTCCTGGCTGCCATCTGCTTCACGGTGGCTTTCCTGGCCAGGAACCTGCCTGGGGCCTTCAACGAAGCCAAGCTGATCACCTTCAGCATGCTGGTCTTCTGCAGTGTCTGGGTGACTTTTGTGCCCACCTACCTGAGCACCAAAGGGAAATACATGGTGGCTGTGCAGGTCTTCTCCATCCTGGCCTCCAGTGCTGGTCTGCTGGGCTGCATCTTCATCCCCAAGTGCTACATTATCCTTCTGAGGCCAGACCTCAACACAAAGGAGCAGCTCACAGCCAGAACAAATGTAAAAACATGAGATATAACACCATTATGATATTGGAAGAATTGTTAACTGTTCTTTTATTAGAAAGGAGATATTCTTTCCATTTAGATAATATGCAGGAGTCAAAGAAAATCATATCTATCTGTTCCAAATTTGGAAATTTTTGAATTCTTCACTAAGGAGGAGCCAGAAGAAATGTGTAAATGTGAGACTGAGGAATTTCAACTTTTAACATTTTCCACAGTCCAAACATAGAAAATGGTCCAAGCTCTTCTCCATGCATGAGTGGGCCAACTATTTTTCTTGAAAGAAATAAAAGGTGTGTGGAAGTTTGTGAGGAGACCAATTTCTTGGAGAAATGGGAGCATGTTAGCAAGACAGAAATATAGAAGGAATGTATGGAGCAACGTTGATGCCCTCATTTCTCAGTACATTTCACCCAAACTGCTTTGGCACCTGAGATGTTTCTTTTTCTTTACACAATAACTCTTTCTTGAGGGTAGCAACAATACAAGGTTGAGGAGGTAACTTGAGTCTTGCTAATTCCAAATATTCATGCTCACATCATCTATTAAATGAAATATGCATATGTATGATTATCATTTTCTCCTCCTTTCCTGGAATGTATAAATATGAGTGCATCCTTCTGTCTGTAAGATTTCCTCCCATTATTTCCTGGAGGGAAATTCCTCTAATGGACACTGAATAAATAAGAACTGCAGTGAACCTGGATTATTGGTTTTTTTGGCTCCTGTGTTTGATTCCAGAGCAACTGGTGTCAGGATTCGAAGTCTTCCATCTGCAACCAGGGACAACAGATGGGGCAGCCCTATAGGGTGAGCGTTGTGAGATTGATCCCATAACCCTTCCCACTGCCACATAAAGACCATATAGGGACTTCTGTCAGACCACAGTCTGTGTCCAAGTGTCTCTTGTAGCTGGAAAGGTTTGTGGTCCCTTCTGTCCCAATTTCTCAGCCTCCCTGGCCCTCCTGTGAGCTCAGCCAAGCGATGTCTAGAGGTATCCAGGAACTGAGGGGGAATTTGGCTTTGCAGAGTGAATTAGATCCTCTGTTGAAGAATGGAGGTTCTTCAGAGCTTCTGTGCAAACTCCCTTTTTCCTTTGTCTGAGTGGAGGAATTCAGCTGATCCCAGTCAGGGAGGGAAGTGGATGATGAGACTCCAGCAGACTCTGATTGGGGAAGGAATCTTTCCCAAAGAAACAGAGAAACCTGCTGTGTCCCAGGGCTGGGAGGGGTTCCAATGCCCCCACTGGGGCCCCCAAAGGCTGCAAAAAACAGAGTGAGTGAAATTGGAAGGGATGATTTAAGAAAACCCAACTCTTCCTCCTTGTGAGAAGAGAAACTCCTATATCTGCACAAGGCTAGGACAGATTCCATGCAAACAGAAGCAGGAAAGACAGTTTTTATTTTAGTTATATTTTCCCCCAGTGTTTTATTATTTTTACAGATGACTAAAGGAGGTGAACATGTCCAACTTTTCTTCTTCCTCCTCTATTCCCCACAACAATCACCCTGTGAGGTGGGCTTGTCTGAAAGAGAGTCTCTGTCCCGAGGTCAGCAAACAGGCTTTCAGGGCTAAGGCAGGACTTGAACTCAGGATCTCTTGCTTCCTAGCCTGATGCCTTAACCATTGTCACTGTTAAGGAAGAAAGGATTTTGGGCAAAGGCCCTGCTGGTCCCCACTACCGCCTCGTCTTCCATCAGGACCCCAAGTCCCCCTCCCCCCCCCGGGTCTTTCTGGGGTAGAGCAGTCCCATCCGAGAGCAAAGGAGAGAAACTCCTGGACACAGAGAGCCCCTCCCCCAATCCCTCGGGTTCTGGAGGTGGGTCCTTGGAATAGTCCTTGTCATTAAGTGAGTATTTCCTACATCGGCTGGTCACTCTGCAGGTCCCACAGGAATGAAAGCCCCCCTGCCCTTGGTGTGGTGGGATCAGCCCCATGAATTGGACGGCTGCATCCAGGCGGTTTTCTTGAGCTTCCGCTTCAGCTTTTCCAGATCAGTCCGCTGCTGCATCCTTAAGACAGTCCTTGACTTATGACCAGTATTGCAATCGCAAAGATGGGTGGTCGTTAAGTGAGTTGCTCTCAGTTTTGCAGTGTTTCTGCCATGGTTATTAAGCAAATCACTGCATTTTTAGTGATCCACATGGTCATTAGACAAGTTCAGTTTTGATGTTGCTTGTCGTATTTCCATGCCCGTTGCCAGGAGCATGTGACCATGGGGATGCTGCTTTCAGTCATACGTGCGAGGACCCGTCATAAATCCCTTTTTTCAGGGCCATCAGAACCTGGGACTTTCCTGGTTGTAAGCAGAAGACGACTATGGGGTCCTTGATTAGGGACGGTGTGAAATTGAATCCCTGTGTTTCTTCAGCCACCTTCTCACCATCTCCTCTTAAACTGAATAATCCCTGATCCTTCCTCCTGTTTCTCTTCTAACTCCTCTTCAGCTGGGCCTGGAGAGGAAAAGCTGGATTCCCTGGCTCTCTAATGCTAGACTCCAGATACAAGGGACAACCTTTCAATTTGGACTGCACCCCCAAACAAGGGGAACAACCTGTGGCTTCCCAGCTCTCCAGACAACTGACAGCTGTCCGTTCAGATGGATGAGCTCTGGTTGACCCGATTCAGGGCTTGCTTGTAAGAGCCCTTTAAGAGTCGGCCCATCCGTGGATAAGCCCCGCCCCCAGGTGAAGGCTATTATGTTGGGGGTTATTATTCAGATCTCAGGTCCAGGCCAATCAGAGCCTTGGCTTGTGACGTCAGAGGCTCCTCCTGAGCTCATTGGCTGGAGCTCACCATGGCAACCTCCAGCATCCTTGGGGAGTCTGGACCACATCATGGAGGCTCTGCTCAGCATCCCTGGAAAGTGGCTGGATTGGATGGCAGCACTGGGGGCATCGCAGGGCCTCCCTCGCCTGGGCTCCTCAGGAGGGAGAGACCCTCCCCTTTAAGGCAGAATTAAGGGGGGGGAGATGAGTGAAATGGGGTCCAACCAAACACGACAGACGTGCTGATACCTGCCGTGTCTGTAGCCTCCATACCTGTCACCAAACTCCTCATCCACCATCTCGAAGGTCCTTGTCTCGGGAAAGGGGCTGGGGCCGGGCGGCTGGGGGGCAGCGATAGGAACTAGGGAAAAAATTGGCTTCGGGATCTCCCAGTTGGAGAGGCATTGAGACCCCAAAGCTGGAAACTGAGCTGGGGAAATTAACCTAAAAAGGGATTCCATTGGCCAGATGTAGTTATTTCCCAAACAGACTCGGCTGGATGATTGACTTATTTATATATTTATTTTTATTGCTTAGATTTTTATCCACCTTGATTGTTTCTCTAAATAGCTCAAGGCATGAACGTACTGGAGACGCCTTCACCCTCACAACAAGCTTGTGAGGTAGGCTACGGCTGAGGGGGAGGGACTGGCCCAAGGTGACCCTCCAGGCTTTTGTGCCTTGGATGGGACTGGTAAGTACTTGGAGGGGGGGCTCTTTCCTAATCCGAATGGTCACCTCCTCCTTTCCCTGTGATCAGAAGCCCCCTAGCAGTGCCAGAGATGGCCGAATTGATCGATCGCTGATTCTGACTCCTTTGGAGAGTTTTGACAGATGAGATGCCTCGAATTGGAGCCAGAATCAAGTGGGAAGTCAGGACAGTTTGAAGGGAGACCAGTTGTGATGGATTCTGTCAGCGTTTCTCAAACTGGGCCCCTTGAAGGCATCTGTGGACTTAAGGCCGGTTACGAAAATGTCCCCTGAACTGAGAGAGGAAGTGACCGTATCTCTCCATTATTCAAACAGGTCAGCACCAGGGAAGAAAAGGTCCTTTATGGAAGATCCTTGGGGTATTTCTCAGCGAGCAGTGATGGCCTCCATCTCCAGATGAACCAGCTGAGAGATTCCTTTGACTTTCAGATCCAGGAATTCAAGAAAGACAAACAACAGATGGAAGAGCAGCACAGTTGTCTCAAGCGGACAGTGGATCAACTTCAGACCACAACAGAAGACCTGCAGAAAACTCTGCTGGAGAACAAAGGAAGGTTGGACCATGCCAACACGATGATCCACCAGTTAGAACAGGAGAACAAGTCTTTGGTGAAACACACTGAAGAACTCCAGAAAGAAATGTCTGAGGTTACTAGCCAAGTGGCCTTCCTCAGAGTTGAGAAGGCTGCCTTAGAACTTCTGAGAAACTCCTCAAAGAGGTCTGGAACCTTCTTAAGAACTTAAGAAGCACCTCTAGAGTCTTCAGCATGAGCTGGCTGAGAGAGACCAAAATGCCACTTTGTGGAGAAAAGTCGCCCCATCCAACCGAAGCAGAAAATCAGCCCTCTTCAGAATGTGAGGGGAAATGAGAAGAAGCATCTCAACAATCGGCATCAGCAGCAGACCTGTGTTTACCAGGCCACAATGGAAGACCAGCAGAAACCTCTGGAGGACAACAGAGAAGGAGTGAACCAGGTCAGAATGTCCATCAAAGAATTAGAGCTTCAGAACAGGCGTTTGGAGAAAGACAGCAAAGATCTCCACAGAGAGGTCACCAGTCAATGGACTTCTTCAGAAATGATGTTGGCACTCCTGAGTGACCAGCACATGGCAGAACTTTGCTCCAATGGAGGAATGGGGGCTTTTACCCATTTGAGAAAGAAAAGAGACTCTTCCCCTTCCTTCACTTGACTTGCCACCCAGTGTGCCAGGAGAGTCATGGGAGCCCCACCCTTACCAGGGGAAGCCCCTCCTTTCCCCCCCATCTTACCAGTCACTGCAGGACTGTCAGATGAGCTGAAAGCCTCCCAGCCACCCAGCATCAGGGCCTGAGAGCATTGAGGAATCCCAGGGCTCCGAGCCAAGGAGGAGGATGGAGGTGATGGCCGTGGCAGTGGTGAGGTGAGGTTGGTAATGGTGATTCTCATATTAAAAGAATCCTCTTCCTTTTATGATTGTTCTGTTTTAGTGACCGAATTATTCTGAATCCCCTTTCATGGCCAGATAAATATTAGTCCTTCTACAAATAATGGTGTGTTTGTGACTCTTAGCTCTGGTGGAGAACTATCTCCATCCCACCTTCTCAACACTCATTCAATGTCAAGGTGATGAGTAACTACCATTTGCCTCTGGATTTGGATCTGGTTGGCTTGAGACTCAGTCAGCTGGTGGAGACAAAGAGGATTAAATTGAAAAAAAAGGGATTTTCTTGCTTCTATTCATGATGATATAAGAATAACATGAGCATTTTGTGTAAAAGAGTTTCTCTATTAGTGACTTTAATATACCATGGTGTATTTTTGCCATTCAATGGGTGGGTAAGGATCCCCAGCGCCTGCACAATCTCACACTTGGCCACAACCTCCCTGACAACTATCAGAATCCACTTGGCCCTTCAGAGGCCTTGCTGGACGTGCTCTCTACTGGAGGAGCCCCTGTTCCCAGGGACGGTTGTGGGAGGAAGGACAACTTCCTTTGGCTCCTCTGGATGCGGCTGACAGGATGGGCATCTCCATCCAGATGTCCACATGAGGGGCTCTACCGTGGGGACAGGGAAGGGTCAGGACAGCCATCCCAGTCTTTGGGGCCTCCTACTGCACACTTGTCAAGCCTGGTCATATCCACGACTGTTGAAATAACGACAATGACAATAATGATGATGATAACAATAATAATTTGTATTAATGATAATAACTGTAAAATATAACTGTAATATAACAATAACTGATAATAACTGTAAAATAACAATAAAACAATAAAAACCAATCACAACCTAGGGAAGTTGAGCGAGGAGACGATGTTATTCTCTTGTCCTGCTCTTTTCATTGTTGCGTTCTCCTCACTCAACTTCCAGTTCTTTATTTGGAGTTTTTTATTTTCCTTTTTTAATTGAACTCGCTCCTCCGCCATGTCCTTAAACATTTTTGAATTCCTGTAAATTAAGAAAAGCAGAAATTAGCCCTCTCATGACAGATAGATGATAGATAGATAGATAGATAGATAGATAGATAGATAGATAGATAGATAGATAGATAGATAGATAGATAGAGACAGACAGACAGACAGACAGACAGACGGATGGAAGCAAGGAAGGAAGGATTCCCTTCTCAATATTTCTCACCTCTCCAGCTGTTCTTGGAGAGTTTTAATCTCCGCGAGGAGCTCCCTTTTCTCCCCAGCGTGCTGCAGAACTCTGCAGAAGAGGCTCTTGTACTCCTGTCTCTCGAATTCCAGCTGTTGTTCCAAAGTTTCAATCCTGTAAGAGACGAAGACAAGAGCGAAATTAGCCCCCTCAGCTTTTCACCCCAACCATCCAACCTCCTTAAAATTAAAACTCCCTAAAAATACCTGGCACTTTCTCACCTCCTGTGGCTCTCCTCCAGCTGCCTGCAGAGTTCTGCATCGGTGGTATGACGCTGGGGAGATTTCTTTGGGAGCTCCTCCTTCAGAGTTTTGCTGTAAATACGAGAACCGGAGAGAAATTAGTCCCTTGATTATTTTTACTAGAATCATCAAACGTTTTCTTCAATTGAAAAATATTTTAAAAATATCTTTATGTTTGTGTGTGTGCATAAATTCAGTGTTGCCATTTCTACTGAAACAATCAGAAACAATGCTATAACCATTGTGGGAAGCCACTCCCTCCCAGAAGAATGAAATATTAAAAAGGCAGAATATTATATTTCCCCTAAAAGAGAAATAGAAATCTTAAGGGAGACAGAAACTCAGCCCCAGCACCCTGCCCACAGCAGATATCTGGTGCCTATGAAGAGAGACTGAGCCATCCTATCCCCAAGACAAAAGACCTTCACCTCTAGGGTGTTGGGATTAAGACATGACTCTCCAGGACATAATAGGATTATCTAACCGCAGAGCTCACTGTATTGCAAAATCTCCTAAGGCCATTGCATCAGCCCAAGCTTCAACCAAACATATCTCAGACAAACTCTGCGGATTTGCTCCATGGGAGTCTGACAACAGCCAATAGAGTACATGTTCTAGGAATAGCAAGCTCAAGTTCAAAGCCCAAGAGAAGGTATCAATACCCCTGAGTCTCCACTCCATGTGTTCAGCTGCCCAGAACTTGAAACCCATGTCGTCCTGTCCATCAATAAACCATCTTTCCAATCAGCCTCATGTTTCCAGTGTCTTTCTCCCAGCTTGGAACTGAACCAGAGGGATATTTCTGTCACTGCGTTTCTTGTATTTGTCACCTGGGCTCCCATTCTGAGACTTACAGTAGACTGTCTGAGTATTATCACTAAGCTATTGCGCATGTCCACATTCTTTCAGTTTCTTCTAACTTTCTTTGTTCGCCTGCCAAGAGGTAAGGCAGGAACGCTGCCAAGATGTAATTAATAGCTAGTAAGACTGTTTTTACATCTTTATAATAAAATGTGTTTTATTAGAATGAATCTCGGGTTTTATTTTCTTTAAAAGTATACTCCAAGGAAAAGCCACGGTCCATTTCTAATTAGGTGCAATTACCCAAAGCGGAATGGGATTAATTGCCACCCTGACAATTTCTTCCATCAGTTTGGCTCCCCAAGATGGGACTTCAAGCTAACCTGACCAATGGACCTGGCCCGGGTAAGCCTCTCTTCATGGCACAGGCCCATTGGGTCTGTGGATGGATTTTTCCCAGACCTTGGCTGATTGGAACAAGGGTTTTAAAGGGGCTTTGAGTTTTGAACTCAAAGGCTGCTTGGAAAGAAGGGGAGTACCTCTTTATTTTAACTTTAGAGCCCAGAAAAGTGTGGGAAAGGTGTGTGTGTCTGTGTGTGTGAGTGAGGGGACCCTTCTCCCAATCACATCTGGATCTTGCTTCCTCGGGGCCTTTCCTAGCCACAGAAAGAGACGTCCTACCAACAGAGCCTGGAAAGTATGGGAGGCCAGGCCAGAGCACAGGACCTTCTCTGAGGGAAGAGGGAGAGAGGGGGTGAAAATGGAGTGGAAAAGTGACTGAGAGGGTTGAACTTGGGCAAGCAGCTGGGAGGTCACTGAGCAAAGCCCTGTGAAAGGAGGGGCCCTTACCTCTGGAAGCAAGCAGAGGTCCTCCCAGACTCTCCCGCGTCTGAAAACTGTGGCGGGAAAGCTGGTGGAAGGAGGTGCCCTTACTTACTGTGGGGAGCAGTGGAGCAGTTATCTGTTCAATTACCGCAGTACTGATGTTTTTCCCCCAAACTCTGCCTGCAAACTATCTACTCACCCCCACTCTACCTCCCCATTTCCCATCCTCCAACAATGCCTTTCCTGAAGGAGGATCAGCCACAAAGGGGGGAGGGCCCCTGTTCTCATGTCTTTCAGCCCTGCACAGAGACTCTGCAACCTGTGGAGGCAGATCACACTGATCCAGATGCTGCCCCAGGAGGAGACCCTCCATCCATTGGAGCCAGGAATGGGATTTGGATCCGCCATCCGCTAGAAAGTCATTACAGCAACCAGAGTGGAGCAGGCCCTCCCAAGCCTGACTGACCAGCCACACTACCAAGCCAAGCCTAATGCCACCCAGCAGACATGAAAGAGGGGGCTAAAGACTCTTTTCAATCCCCAGAAGACAGCTGGGAAAACTATGGGGGAGCTGGCAATTCATTCTAAGGTTTTCTTCCTTGTCTCGTTTATTTTGCAATCAGTTAAATGGACTCATGGAGGGATTGCATTTGGGAGGGGTTGGCACAGCAAGTCATATCTCCCTGTCAATTCCATGGGGGAGGGGCAACTTGGATTAGAAAATTAGAAAATTGGATACTGTAATTTTTTTTGCAGAACTTTTTCCCCGACTGCTAGACCTTCATGGTTGAAAGCTCTCCTTTCACTGAAGGAATCCTTCTCTGCTGCCTCTATCAATGCCTTCCCCTTTGCACCAGAAAAATTAAAAGCACCCATCAAGTCTCCCTGGTCACAACAATTTTTACTCTTTGGCCTGAAAAATGTTTGTGTCACCCACATATTTTCACAAAGGGGGGAGGTATTGAAGAAGTTAGCACCTAGAAGAATGAAATACTTTGAGAAATATTTAAAAAGGCAGAATATTATTTTTTCCCTAAAGGAGAAACATATTTCTAAAGACAGAAACTCAGAGCCTCAGCTCTCTGCCCCCAGTAGAAACTAAGGGGCCAACCTTTACAAGGACAGATTTGGTAATCCATTCAAGACAGGATATTCTGAGCAACGGTAGGATTAGCCCTCAGCCACAATCGGAATTGCCCAACAAGGCCCTTCACTGCATTGTAGGAAGGGAAATACTCTGAGATCTTGTTATCTTAAGAACCCCTATTGGGACAAAGTTACCATTAAAAGCTGAACTAGAAACCAAATCGATAATAAACTGCAACCAAATACAAACAAACCAATAAGAACTCTAAGCACATCAGAATAGGAAAAAGGCTATAAAGCAACCATCCAAAGGAAGGAAACAAAGGTGATTCAAACCTTAGACAGGTGAAGAAAAGAAACATTTACAACACACCAGAACACAGGCAAAGATATAGAAACAACCAAACAGGCAGAGTAAAGAAAAACAAACCTTAGGAAAAGCCCAGGACGTTGTAGAAATGCAGCAACAGGTGAATTGCAAAGAACAAAGGGCTGAAAGCAAAAAGGTGAGATTATAAAACAGGTTGGCGTTTGCAGGCCTTCCGCCCTGCAGAGATTGCCCCAGAACACACACACAACAGTGGCTTCACTACAAGAAGATCAAATGAATGATCCGGGCTCTGAATCTAATTCAGAGATTTAGAAGGGGACCGGAAGAGAGCTGGGCACAGCAGAAAACCCCCTCCCAAGTCTGACAATTTTATATAATTATAATTATAACAACAAGAACAACAGAGTTGGAAGGAACCTTAGAGGTCTTCTAGTCCAACCGCCTGTCCAGGCAGGAAACCCTCCACCACTTCAGAGAAATGGTTATCTAACATCTTCTTAGAAACTTCCGGTGTTGGAGCACCCACAACTTCTGGAGACAAGTTGTTCCGTTGATTGATTGTTCTCCCTGTCAGGAAATTTCTCCTTAGTTCTAAGTTGCTTCTCTCCTTGATCAGTTTCCACCCATTGTTTCTTGTCCTGACCTCAGGGGCTTTGGAGAATAGCTTGACTCCCTCTTCTTTGTGGCAGCCTCTGAGATATTGGAAGACTTCTATCATGTCTCCCCTAGTCCTTCTTTTCATTAAACTAGCCATACTCAGTTCCTGCAACCGTTCTTCATGTGTTTTAGCCTCCAGTCCCCTAATCCTCTTTGTTGCTCTTCTCTGCACTCTTTCTAGACTCTCCATATCCTTTTTACAAACTGAATGCAGGATTCCAAGTGTGGCCTTACCAAGGCCTTAAAAAGTGGCATTAACACTTCACGTGGCCTTGATTCTATCCCTCTGTTGATGCAGCCTAGAAGTGGGTTGGCTTTTTTGGCAGCTGCTGCACACGCCTGGCTCCTATTGAAATGCTTGTCCACTAGGACTCCAAGATCCCTCTGACAGTTACTATGGTTGAGAGAGGCGCCACATATACTGTCCCTGTGCATTTTGTTTTTCTTGGCTAAAGGTAGAACCTGACTTCTTTCACCATTGAATTTCACTTTGTTAGATAGCGCCCAATGTTCAAATTTTGGAGCCCTTTTGAAGGAAGAGTGGGCCAAGATTTCCATGGCAAGATCGGCTCTAAGGCCAAAAGACTAGATGCTCTCATAAAATCCAAAGGTGTTTCAACAAAGGGTTCATTTAAAATATAATTGTTATCTTTTATATTCTTTAGATAAAATGTAGACTTACGTGCCACTCTTCTCCCTTGGATTCCTCAGCGGTCGCCCCCCAGATGTTGCAGGAGTCTGGAAAAGTTAAAATAACAGCCGTGAAATATAAATATATATCGTCAGAGGCTTTGAAAAGCATTTTTTCTACAAGCTCTTTGGCCGAAGAGGTTGTAGGGGGAAAAAGGCCTTTAAAAGCCTCTGGTGATCCCAGCTGAGTTGCCTGATCATCAGAGGCTTTTCAAGCAATTTTTTTCTGCAACCTCTTAAGGTTGTAGAAAAAATGCTTTTAAAAGTTAAAAAAAGAGTTAGCCACGCCCACCCAGTCACATTAACCCCCACCAAGCCACGCCCACAAAATAAGCCACGCCCACAGAACCGGTCGTAAAAAAATTTAGAACCACCCCTGCCCCAGAAGATTTCGATTGCTTACCTTGGGGGGGCAGGGGGTAGAAGCCCGCTGAGGGGGAGGACCGTCATATAGCGGGGGCAGATTTCCGGCCCATGAAGTCTGCTCCACTGGAACCACTGGAAAAAAAATAGACTTCTTTAACAACACAAAGTTATTGACTTTGCCTTGACTTGGCCACGCCTCCTGGCCTCCCTTGCCCGGCCCCGCCTGGCCCTTCCCAAACGGATGTCCCCCTCCCCCCTCCGCATTCCCCCCAAGGTCCTTCTGGCTGGAGGGGCAGGCAGGAGCCGAGGCCGGGCTCTTCCAGAGGGGTCTGGGCTGCACAGAAGGTCCATTTCTATTGGAAGGAAAGTTAGGTCCTGCCAGCTGGAGGTTTCTGATTCGGCCGTTACTCAGGGAATTACAGGCTGTGTGGGGTTTTTACTCTTCAGATGATCATGAGCCTCTTAGAGCCAGACTTTTCCTGCTTTTACGACTTTGACTCATTTTCTCAACACTGCACTGTTGCCCTGACTGGCTGATGCTCCCAGGAGAAACTGTATAAACTAGATGCCCTCCTCATTCTCATCCTCTTAAGTCTGCTAATCGCTATAACCTCAACACGGATCATAAGATCATCATAATCTGTACCGTCCATGGAATGAGACCAATGTACAGAGACAGAAGCGAGGGCATCTGGGCACCAGGGGCTGAATTATCCACAGGCCCCGCCCCCCACCCCCCCACCTGCTCTAAAGTAAGACATTCCCCCAAATAAGACTTAAGATACGTTTCTTATACTTAAAATGGCCATTAGGGCACAGAACCATTTGTTAAGTTATCTAAATCCCATCACCGGTTGTATCTTACCTTTATTTCTGCGCTGGACCTTTTTATTAAACCTGTATAAAAAGTTCCCAGCCATGTCAGCTGAGGCTTGGCAGTTGAGAATGAGCCAGGACAGCCCGGCCAAGGTCTTATGACACCTGCTGTGATGTCATCATCTTCCATCCAGCTGTGGGGAGATGCCAGGGTGGACCCCACCCACCCACCCACCCTGTCTCCCCTCTGGGAGGGGGTTTCCAAGGATTTCCCACAGGACTCCCCGATTGTGTTGGGGCTTTACTCCCGATGCCCTCCGCCTGGCAAACTCAGGATGCCTTTTTCTCACCATGTCCATGGACACCCGAAGGAGGCTGTGATTTTTCTCTGTGTCATATAATATAGGTATGTCTGTGGATATATACAAAATTTTATTTATTTATTTATTTATTTATTTTGTCATGATTGTGTACATTGGAGGTGTATGGAGTGTATATTGGAGGTGGCAGCCCTTTGAGAGCTCTATGCAACAAAATTCCATTTCAATGTATACTGATTAGTGTACATTTAAAGGGACAATAAAGTTATCCTCTCGTCTCCTATTCTGTATTTTCTTTTCTATTATTCCTTTCCTATCCTATCCTATCCTATCCTATCCTATCCTATCCTATCCTATTCCATATTTTCTTTTCTCTTCTCTTCTCTTCTCTTCTCTTCTCTTCTCTTCTCTTCTCTTCTCTTCTCTTCTCTTCTCTTCTCTTCTCTTCTCTTCTCTTCTCTTCTCTTCTCCTCTTCTCTTCTCTTCTCTTCTCTTCTCTTCTCTTTGATAATCTGAAAGTGGATGCCTGGAGATGTAGTCATGGCAACAGTGTTCATTTTTTTCTTAGATGAGAGTTTTTGCTGCTTCTTCGATCTGAACCATTTGGACAGGGGGATTCTGGGTAGGCAGATAGTTGTTGGAATGTACCAACTCCTGAAATTCTCAGGGGTCGTCCTGTCTTAGCAGTCTTGATCTTCCTGGGGGCTGATGAGAGAGCAGCCCAGAAAATGGGGGACTGGCCGTGTCTGAGGACTCCACCTCTAGAATAAAATAGAATAGAACGGAACGGAACGGAACGGAACAGAATGGAACAGAACAGAACAGAACAGAACAGAACAGAACAGAATATAGAATAGAATAGAATAGAATAGAATAGAATAGAATGGAATGGAATGGAATGGAATGGAATGGAATGGAAGGGAAGGGAAGGGAAGGGAAGGGAAGGGAAGGGAATTGAATAGAACGGAACGGAACGGAACGGAACGGAACAGAATAGAATAGAAGCTGGAAGGGACCTCGGAGGTCTTCTAGTCCACCCCCTACTCAAGCAGGAGAACCTAAAGGAACTCAGACAAGTGGCTGTCAAAAACCTCCAGCGATGAAGCAGCCACAACTTCTGGAGGCAAGCAGTTCCACGGGTCAATTGTCCTCCCTATTAGAACATTTCTCCTTAATTCCAGGCTGCTTCTCTCTTTGCTCAGTTTCCATCCATGGTTCCTTGTCCTGCCCTCTGGAGCTCTGGAGAATCTTTTGACCCGTCTTCTTTGTGGCAGCCTCCCAAATATTGAAATGCTGCTATCACGTCACCCCTAAGTCTTCTTCTCTTTGGACTAGCCAGACCCACAACCTGCAGCCGTTCTTCCTGTGGTTCAGTCTCCAGGCCTAAACAGGGACAGTGTGAGGATCTGGCTTCTAAGTTGCCTTTCTCAGCTTTGCATTAACTTTCAACCGTTGCTAAACGAATGGTCATAAGTCAAGGACTACCTGTATTGCAGGCATTCAGAGAATCATAGAATGTAAGCTGTGAAGGGCACCTTCATGGTCATCTAGTCCAACCCTCTCCCCCGTGCAGGAACCCAATGCCACAAACACACCAGTTACACAGACGGATCTCTCATTCTTGCATTTTAATGGGCTTTCCTTTATTTTTATCAGGGAGTTGAAGAGAAGGATTCAGAGCCAAATCTGATGTCACTGCAAGGAACTGGACGTGACCTGAAGGAGAGTCCTATCCAGCTCCCTTGGGACCTCAAAGGCCTGAGGAGAAGCAGCCAAACGGCCAAGAGGAGAAGCCATGTCAGTGCTCGATGGGAGGAAAAAGGAAGAGGAGATCCCTCACTTCCCATCAAAGGATCTCCTCGGAAGGGAGATCACCTCAAGGCTTGGAGTGTGGATCTCCACCATAGACGTCTGTCGATCTTGAATGGCTTGAACAGATGCTTCCCTCCATTTCTGCCCATTTCAGTGAGGTGTTTCTGCTCCTTTTTCTTGGAGAAGAATGATGGATCCATCCAGCCACCCACTCTGGAAGCTCCAGTCCTTCCTTTCGGAGGTTGACCAGGGATGCCAGAAGCCATCCTGCCAGGGAGCCTCTGGATGGCCCAGAAGAAGCCTCTCTCAGGTTTCCCAGAGAAGCCATCCAGGACCCTTGGCCTGCATTCTGTGGCTGTCTTGGCTTTGAGATTCTCCCCAGAAGCTTTCAGCCATTCCTTCTCCGGTTTATACGGCAGCCTCGGAGGTTTCATGACTTCAAGAGTTTCTCTCTTGTCTTCCGGTGTTGTAATAGCCACCCTTGTGTTTCTCTTGGACTGTCAGAAAATTTCTCAGCTCCTCCGTTTCTCCTCCAGCTCCCTGAAGAGTTCTGCCTTGTTTCCCACAAGTTGGAATTTTCCTTCAGGAGCTCCTTAGAGTAGACCTAGCTTTATACACCTAGGACTAAAAGTGTCAGGAGCCAGACATTCGTGAGTTTCTTCCTTCTTTTGGAACTTTATTTTACAAAATTAGGGATGTTTGTAGTACAATAGACGTTTCAATCCATTTTGGGATTCCTCGGGAGCTTTTCCAAGTCCTCCTCCTGGTCCTCTCCTTCCCCATGGGATGTTCCAGCCCCTTCAGCATGGCGGTTGCTGAGTGATGGAGTCTCTGGCTCTGGAAGAATGAGAAGGGGAAATTTAGTAGTAAGCAGTGGTGGGATTCAATTTTTTTAACAACCGGTTCTGTGGGTGTGGCTTAGTTGGGGTGCGGCTAGCTGGTCATGTGAGTGGGTGGGCGTGGCTAGCTGGTCATGTGACTGCACGGGCATGGCTAGCTGGTCATGTGACCGGGTGGCCATGGATATGTGCATGGGGACTACTCAGAGGGCTGAAAAAAGTCATTCCTCGCACTATTGACTGGTCCTCACATTTATAACCATCCTCACCTCTCTGCCCATTGAAGCATTCTTAACAACCGTGTCAGTCATTTCACAACTAGTTCTTTTGACCACGGTGAGAAAATAGGGCGCATAACGTAAAATGTGAGGACAGTCGTAAGTGAAAGGATTGGTCAAAAGTGTGAGCACCGGTCCAAAATACCTTTTTCAGCCCTCTGAGTAGTCCTTATGCACATAGGGACTACCCAGAGGGCTGAAAAAGGTGATTTCTGACAAGTCCTCCCACTTTTGACCTGTCATCATTGATGCCCATTGCAGCATTCTTAATTAAACTCATTAAATAAAAATGCAGTCCGAGGCAGTCCGAGGGGGCGTTCAGGCCGGCTGCAGGGCAAGGTGATACAACTGGGGTAGAGAGGCCGCTGCTGCCCAGGTGGGAGGGGGGCTCAGGCCTACAGGGCTGGCTGCAAGGTGAAGCAATGGGATGGGGAGGTCAGGGGTCTGCAACCTTAAACACTCAGCCTAAGCACCCAGTCCTTTCTTCATTCCCTGGGAAGAGGCACCTTCCCATAGAGTCAATGGGACTTGCTTGGAATAAATATCTGTTGTGAATAGTTCTGTTGTTGTAGAACTGACACATGTGAGATTGCAATATCACACTGGACTGATCGTGGAATCTTTCGTTAGACTAGTGCCTATCTAACATTTTAAATTCAGGAGATTGATTGAAGAGCTACAGAGTCAGCTGTGCATTGTCCATGGAGCCTGTTGGGCACTTCCCTAATACCCAACATAAATAATCTAAAATGGCTGCTCCACCTAATGGAGGCCAAATTTTCTGTGGCTAAGCGAGACAGTTCTTAAGTGAATTTTGCCTTTTTGGCACCGTTGTTAAGTGAATCACTGCGGTTGTTCAGTTAGTCACTCGGGATGTGAAGTGAACCTGGCTTCCTCATTGACTTTACTGGATGACGTGAGCCCCAGACACTGTGACCGTCATAAATGTGAGTCAGCCGCAAAGCCTCTGAATGTTAATCACCTGAGCCTGGGGATGCTGCAGGGGTCATAAGTGGGGAAAACGGTCATAAGTCACTTTTTTGGTACTGCTGAAACTTTGAACAGTCTCTAAATGAACCGTCGTCAGCTGAGGACTGACTGTATTTATACCCCCAAGGCGTCTCTAGATGGAAAGATCCTTTTTCTCATATATCCCACAAAAGGCACCAAAATGGTTCCTAGAAGGGGAGGGGAGGAAGGGGAGGGAAGGGGAGGAGAGGGGGGAGGGGAGGGGAGGGGAAGGGTGTGAAGGGAAGGGGGGGAAGGGAAGGGAAGGGGAGGGGAAGGGAAGGGGGAGGGGAGGGGAGGGGAGGGAAGGGAAGGGGGAGGGAAAAGAAAGGAAAAGAGGGAGGGGAGGGGGAGGGGAGGGGGAACGGAAAGGAAGTGCATCGCAGACTTATGCAGGGCGGCCATGTATGTGCTGATCAGAACTCCTTCTCTCTGTACTCGTTGCCAGAGCTTGTAGCACTGCATGAACTTCAATGGTTCTGGAGCATAGTGTGCCCTGAGCGTGGCTTGTAGCACTTCTCATGAGACGGTCTGGACCAGGGTCAGTTCTGAGAGTGATTCAGCCATGTTGAAGACCTCCGGCTCGTAGTGGCTCAGGAACAGGGCCCTCTTCCAGTTCCCGGGGAGGCCCTGCATGTCGCTGGCTTCCAAGGGGCACTCAAACTGGATCATGTACGACCCCCACTTCTCTCTGGCTGGGTCAAAAGGCTTTGGCGGTACGAACGCTGACATCGTGGTCATTCTGCTGTGTACAGCTCATCAGCCTGGCTGACTCCACTGTAGGTAGCTCTTTTTTGGCTTGCTCTGTGTGCCTCAATCCCACCTTCATTGCCAATGTTGAGTTGGGTGATTGAGGAGGCAGAAGCAAGGTAGTGATAACAGCTCTTTATTGTAGAGTGAAATTTCAGCAAAGGTTACAGGAAAATAGCCCTCCTTTTATACTCTGCTGGCCAGGGCACTGACCAATCACACTTGATCCATTGTAGTTTGAAACTCCCGCCACAACTTATATACATAACAAATGGCATTAATTTAGAGTGGCACCACATTCCATAAGTCTGGGTGACCTTCCCAGCAATCTCTCGAGATAAGAGACCATGTTGAAGGACAGCAGAAGTCAATTCCCTGAGTGTTGAACTACCTTCTCCAGCATCACTTTCTGGACGTGACCTGACAGGAAAGAGCACAACCACAGCAGAACAATGATCCCAAGGGTGTATCTGTAATTTTCCCACTAACTTGCTTTTCTCTAGCCTCTCCTCTGCACATGGAGCCCAGGAGAAGTTCAGGATCCCAAGAGGAGAGGTTGCTTCTCACTGTAATTATCACTCTCTGGGCCTCTGAGACCTGTGATTCTATTTCTCCAGTTTTTGACTTTGATGTAGAAATCAGATTGAAGCCACATGCAAAATATCTTGAATCAGAAAAGGATAAATTTCTTGGGTCAAACTCTCTGGGAATAGGTTTTGGGGAAACTGAATGGTTCTCTCTTTATATCAGGAAAACCACAGGCACTTCTCAGAGTCTTTGCATTTTTCGAACTGAAACAGGAAGCAGATTGATTCACCCCATGAATGATGGACCTCTTGCTTCTGCTTGTGATGCTGCTGGTGTCCCAGCCAGTCTCTGGGAAGCTTCTAATGAAATGCCCTCTGAAGTTGGAGCACCAGGATGGAAAAAGACTATGGAGCTTTTACAGGCCAGGAGACCATCTGATTAATATAGTCACAACTGCAAAAGAAATACCACATATAAAGTTGCTTTTCAACATGGCTCCTGCTGTTCAATCTAATTCGTAAGTCACTCAGGGTGATGGAGTGGCCTTTTTTGTAATTCTAACGCTCTCCTTCTTTTCTTCTTAATCCACTTATTTCTATATAGCAGGCTATGTCTAATTTCCTGAATGATTTTGATTTTCATGGCTTCCCTCTTTTGTCTTATTTTGTGGAAGAGACTTAAATACAAAGATTAAAACTTGAAGGAAATCAAAACTATTTTCCTTTTTAAGTTCAGTTTTGAATTCATCTCTTGAATATTGAACTTGGTTAAGTGGTGATTGAAACAGTTATATTTGCCTCTCCTCAGCCTATTTCCATATTTGTATAATTGTTCATTGGTTTTGGATCAATGTTGGCTTAGGGCTCAGTAGGCTTGTGGAGGATTATATATTTAAAAAAAGTATTTGTTGCTGTTGACTATAATAACATGAACATTATTTTTACAATAGGAATACTTATAGTATTAGTAATGTTCTACAATTAATTTTTGCCGTTCAAATGGTCAACAAGAATCCCCAGCTCCTGCACAACCTCACACTTGGCTACAATATCCATGACAACTATTTGAACACATTCGGCACTTCAGATGCCTTGATGGACATACTCTCCACTGGAGAAGCCAATGTCCCCAACTACAGCTGTGGAAGGGAGGATAACATTCTGGCTCTTCTTGATGGAGCTAGACGGGACATCTCCATCCAGATGTCAACATTAGCAGCACCTTACAAAGTCCCACAGGTTTGTGTGTGTTATTTTCTATCTGGTAAAGTCAGTGAGGTGGTGGGAGATGAGCATATGATCCAATATTTTCTCCATGGAATCCAAGAGCTGCTTTTCAAAATATTGATGAACATGTCAACTATGCTTTAGTCTATTATGTTCATATTCAAATTCACCATTAAAGGCCTGAGGATCCATAAGGTCCCTGTAGAGGATATTCTACCGAATATTCAACTACTGAAAAAAAAATCCAGGCTTTGAGGTCCTCCATTAACATGCTCATTTTCACATATCAATAATACCTGCCTTATCCAACTGGATTCACATTGGCAATAGTCCTTTCTAGGTACATAAAATATGGAATAAAAACGTCTCTAGCAATTACAGGCGAGTTATTCTAATAGATCCTGTGGGTACAATATATGTTATATTCCTCTTAGGTAAATTTGAGAGAGGGTAGAAGAATTGTGCAATACTTGCAGAGGAACAAGAATGTTTTAGGTAGACTTAAAAGTTATATAAACTTTTATAATAAATAATGCATAAATGAATACTCTAATATTGTCCAATAGTTGGCTTGAAATGTCTAATCACAAAATATGTCAGTTGGGTAAACCATGATTTGTTGCTTTATAGATGTTAGTGCAGCATTTGGCATGGTGAAAGGAGAAATATTTTGGGAGAAATTGATTGTCCTTAAAATGGAGCTCAGCCTCTTGTATCTGTTAAAACAGACTAATTTTCATTTAACGACTTCTTGGATCGTACAACTGATAATTCGTATTAGGAATTTCTCTTGTACAACTGGAAAAAGCTAAAAAGATTATTCCACAAAGATTCTGGAATATAGATGCAGAAAAAGATGGTGCAGCCCTCAAAAATAACGTAATACGGGCCCTTTTTTAGATTTAAACTCTATATCTGACATCTGCAAATTGTAATCTAAATGCTGTAAATTGTAGGAGTGATACAGAAATTTGCATTGCATTTATTATTATTATTTTACTTGTTTTTTGCTTTCCATTTTTATATACTGTCTTATTAATGTATTGTCTTCAATATTTTAAACATTGACTAAGAAACAAACTACTCTCATGAATTTGTCAATAACTAATATTTTGGAGTTGATCTGACCACATTATAATAAAACATTCTTCATTACTGTTTTTAGTTCAGTTCTAGGATTGCTTCAGAGGCCCTGAGTGATAAAGGTCAATTCCCCTTTTTCTACTGGATGTTCCCCAAAGAAGGGATCCAATACCCAGCAATTGTCCAACTGCTTCTCCATTTCAGATGGACCCTGATTGGCCTCTTTGCTTCAGACACAGAGAAGGGAGAGAATTTCATGAGGATTTTTCCTCCTGTGCTTGTCAGGAGTGGAATTTGTGTGGTTATATCACAACAATTCTCAACAACTGGATACACAACAGCCCTCAGGGATTCCCTCTCTAAGTGGAGACAAGTCAACGTCTTTGTTTCACTTCGTAGAATTTGATTCCATTTGGGACAGAATTCTTCCTTTCCATAACATAACAATTGTCCGTAACAATTATGCGTTTGCCAGGACCCATTGAGGGGAAAGTCTGGATGCTCACAAGTTTTGTATTATACAGAATAAACAAGCACAGACTTTACAAATACATTCATAGTATTTGGACATTTGGTTTTCTGTCTAAAAAAAGGCCAATGGATGATGCCTTTGAACCCTATTTCTTTCTGGAACGCCAGTTTCAAAGTCACTATTTCCGTTGTTCTCTTTCAAAGCATGTCTTTTCTGTCAAAGGCCGGAGAAGATGCACCCAGAAAGCTCCACTGGCAACAGAAGAGAAAACAAACAAGATCCGGATCAGAAATGACTACCAAGATTACAATATGATGAAGACTCTGGCCCAGGCCTTGAATGCTGCCTATTCCTCCAGATTGAGGAGGAGTAGTAGAAGGAAGGAGAGTGAAGAGAGGTTGGGGGCTCCAAGGCTGCAGCCATGGCAGGTATGGGGTCCCAAAATGGATCCATTACTCTTAGTCCCTTTGTAGAAGGAATCCAGAGGAGAAAGAGGGGAACCGTCTCAACCTATTTATGCTGCAAAAGATCCTCAGATGTGGACCATCTAATTGTTCCTGTCTGACACTGCAGAATAACAGTGAGCAGATCTGAAGTTTCTGTCTTACTTCTTTCAGTTGTGGGAAGAGTGTTGTATCCTCCCTTGTCCAAATGGGAGATTTTGTTAATTTGGAGAAGCTGCTCTCATAATCTCCTTCTTGTCTTCTCTCAAGACTCACTTTCAGGTTGCAGTCAAATACAATTTTGGGATCATTTACATAAACATGTATGTTTTTATTTACAAATAATTCAAGGTGCCAAATGGATCTAACACAGCTTCCTCCTTCAATCAATCAGTTTTTATTACTGTCACAGACCAGCATTGCAAATAGAAGCATTAAAAATAACAGTAGAGAAAAATAAAAATAAAAGAGAGTCATGGGCAGTTAGAGGCTGCCTAATTTTGCATACAGCAGAAGAGAATTTAGCCCCATTCAGAGAAACTGCTTGGGACTTGTCTAATAATTGCAGTTGCACATAACAAGCTCAGTATTTCCCAGATATTTTATCAGGAGAGGCGTTATAAAGTGAGTCCGTGAGTCCTGATAGAAGTTGCAGCCTAGGAGGAGGCCATGAGTTGCAGTTCCAGTGGCCCCTTGTCCACAGGGACTGAGTCTCGGCTCATGTGTTATTTCTTTATATTGGTCCTCTAAGACTGTTGTGGGAACTGTGTTGTAGCGTGCTAAGACGAATGCCCTTAATCTTATTTTTGTTGTTGTTAATCGATATAAATATCTCGCTGCTTTAAAAGGGGAAGTTTGACTGCTCAAAGAAACATTGATGGGAAGAGCAGCCCAATCTTGTAGGATTTCCAGATTCTTGATCCCTTCTTTGAGTTCACTAAATTCACTAACTCATCCGCCATCATTTGATCCCGCTTCCCTGGGGAAGCCCAGATACCAGAGTTTTTGTAAGATGGCCCTCAACTATCCGGATTCAAAACTGTAAGGAAAGAACTCAAACCTCTAGGGGAAAAGAGGAGTTTTAACCAAGGTACAAAAATGTAAATCTATGCACCAGTTTTTATTTTGGCTAGTCCTGCCTCCCTCCTTAGTGCTACATTTGGGACGCAGGGTTCTACCTGAAATATGGCTCCCAGGAATTTGGATTGCATCCTTTCCAGAGGAGTAAAAGAGGAGTGAGGTCCCAGGCTGAGTACCAAGGACTAGTTGTGTTCATTTTCCCCACTACAAGAACAACCCTGTGAGGTGAGTTGGGCTGAGAGAGAGTGACTGGCCCATAGTCCCCCAACTTGCTTCTATGAGTAAGGCAGGACTTGAACTCACAGCTCTTGCTTTCTAGCCTTAGCCATCAGACCAAACTGCCCCTTCTATATCCTTGTCAATTTATGCATCGCCCTTCATCCAGTGTATCATTCATTTTCTGTTGGAAGAAAATTCCTGCGTTCATTCCCCAGCTGGCACATGGCCTTCTCAGATGCTGAGAAGAAATGGATTCAGAAGCAGCTGCCAGTAAGCGGAATTCCTTTCTTGTAGGAAGGCAAGAAGCAGAAGTGACACAGCTCAAGGGTTCCTGGCTTGCAAGCAGCTTGGAAGTGTGAATCTTAGCCTTTTATGTTTAGTTCCCCTTTGAAGGTCCTGCAGCCTGATGTTGTGTTTTGTTTTCCTGCTTTTCTGGTTAATCCTGTTTTCCTGGATCTTTGAGTTTTCTTGTCGAAGGGTTAATCCTGTCAGGGGACAGGAAGAGGGAGTTTCAGTTTATCTTGGAGAATTTCTTTTTAGCTTGATTCCCCTTATCTTAATGGCTCTACTTAAGTGTTAGTTTTGTAACAGCTGTTAGCAGGGCTGCTCTGAGTTTTCCTTTCAGCTAGGACCAGCTTCTTGGTTTTCTTAAAGAGGGAAGGGCTGGCTTGAGTCTCTTGGTATTGTTTTCTGAGGTTTCTGGCACTGTCCTTTTGGGGTGTACTTCACAAAATTCTTATATGAGATACTATAGTTTATCAACTCCTAAAAACTGTGGGAAAGGAGGCAAGAAAAGCACCAAGAAGAAAGTGGTGGACCCCTTCTCAAAAAAGGATTGATATGATGTCAAGGCTCTGGCAATGTTCAATATTTGAAGCATTGGAAAGACATTAGTTACCAGGACAACAAAAATTGCCTCTGATGGACTGAAAGGCCTTGAATTTGAAATAAGCCTTGCTGACCTACAGAATGATGAAGTTCCCTTCTGTAAATTCAAACTGATTACAGAGGACGTTCAGGGGAAAAACTGCCTGACAAACTTTCATGGCATGGATCTCACACAGGATAAAATGTGTCTAATGGTTAAGAAATGGCAGACTATGATTGAAGCCCACATTGATGTCAAAACAACAGATAGGTTTCTTCTAGGCCTTTTCTGTGTTGGCTTCACCCAGAAAAAAACCAACCAGATTCGCAAGACTTCCTATGCTCAACGCCAACAGGTATGCCAAATCTGCAAAAAAATGGTGGAAATCATGACATGTGAAGCACAAACAAATGACTTGAAATAAGTTGTCTGATTCCAGACGGCAGTGGTAAAGAAATAGAAAAGGAACGGCAATCAATCTACCCCCTTCAAGAATCTGTTTAAAATCAGATACAAAATAAAAGACTTTATCTAAAAAAAAACCCTGCTTTTTATTCATCCACTTCTTTCTATGAGGAAATCCTGGATAGGAGGCTGGATAGCTCTGCAGACTAATCACCCTAATTAACATCCAGCCATCTGCAATTACTCCATGTTCGAATCTCACCAGGCTCAAGATTGACTCAGACTTCCATCCTTTCCAAGGTAGGTAAATTGAGGACCCAGTTTTTGGGGGCAATAAACTGACTTTGTATAAATATACAAAAGTATGAAGGCTATTGCTTAACACTTTGTAAGCCACCCTGAGTCTCCGGAGAAGGGCGGCATATAAATCAAATTTAAAAAAATCATAAATATTTTTTCTGGATCAAATTATATTTGCCCTAAAACATTTCTAAACCTTTTATCAAATCTTGCATCACAGAGATTTATTATTTCTAATATATTGACAAAATTGATGACTTAGAACAAATTATTGTTCATAACTACCCAGTTTGATGAGTAAGATTAAAAAGACTAAAATTTATATAGTACAGTTATATTAGCATTATTTTAAATACAGTTTTTATCATACCATCCACCCCTCACTTAATAGGTTTCCAATCACATCACAAAACTGTTTGTTACTATTTTCTGAGATCAATTTATATCAGCACTATCTTTATAATATATTTAGGAAATGTAAGAATATTGTGAGAATAACATATAAATATCACATACATTTTATGACCACCTTCCCTCTAATCTATTTAGGAAGTATAATGATTTGTGAGGAAAACTTTTGGGAGAAGAGATGCTGCCTGGGCAAGGGTCAGAGAAGAGAGGGGGGAATCCTGCAGCTGCATAAAAGTGCAGAAACAGAAGCTCAGAAAGGACCCTCCCTCACTTCTCAGGATAAGAAAAGAGTTGGTGGGAGACTTACACTTTCAGACTTACAACGTTCTGTTAATGTTGCATTGTAATAAAGTAGAATTAGCACCTCTGGTTGTGTTTCCCATATGGATTACAAGGGAGAAGATTAGCCTGACAACTTCTTTTTATATAAAAAGTTTTTTATTATTTTTTAAAGACAATATAATACATCAGTCCTTCTGTTGAGTCCTCGCAGTTGTGATATCTCTCCACCGGGGCTGTGTTGCTAACGGGCACAGAATGGTGTAGCCGCAAGCAACTAAACTAGTGGAAAAAGCCGACTCGTGGATTGGTTTACGCTATCTGACAGCTCGCTATTTAAGTGGCTGTCAGGCGGCGACTCTTTGTTCTTCGTGTTACTGCTTGAGGGTTAATTGTTCCTGTTCCGATGTGTTGACAATAAAGTTGAAGTTCTCAGCAACCCGCCTCAATGTTTGCCTTCGTCTGGCGACGAAGGTGGGATTAGCCTGAGGCGACTGCTGACTAATACTACCATCGGCTGAACAAGGCAGCCACCTATTAGCTGTTGTGATTCATGGACTCATTCCCGACTTTCACTCACGTTGGCGGTTACTCTCCCTTCTTTCACACTATTTGAGCCAGCCTCTGAGACCTGGGATGATTACCTGGAGCTGTTTGAGTGCTTCCTACAAGCCAACTACCTGACTGATCTGTCTAGCACTAGGAAGAGAGGGTACTTGGCTTCTCTGTGAACGGCTGCCCTCCACTGCGAGTTCTGTGAGCTGGATGACATGCTCCTGGACCAGCTGGTCTGTGGAGTGCCGGATCTGAAACTGCTGCGGAGACTGTTAGCTCAATCTGATCTAACCCTCGCCATAGCCATGAATGAGTCCAGGGCTTCTGAGATGTAGCCCAGTCGTCGGTGGAGTTTCAACGCTCTCAGGCAGGTGGGGTCCCTCTGCTTACACCTCCCCAGTCTGTTCACTATGAGGGTTGGATGCAGAAGATGCTGCCGAGGCGGAGGGAGGTGTAAGCCACCTCAAGGCCGCTCATAAGCCTAGAGTGTCGGCCTCTGTCAAACCTTCTCAGGACAGTTGTCTGGGCTGCAGTGGACAGCATAACCACGCTGAGTACAGATTCAAGTCCACCATCTACTGTCGCTGCAGGAAGTGGGGACACCTGTCCAGGGTCTGCCGAGCGACCTTCCCACTCCCAGATGATGCAGGAGAGCCAAAACCAAAGCGGCAGAAGGCCAAGCGGTTTGACCGCCATGAGAACTATGTTGACTTGTTTCATGACATGGAGATTGATGCTGTGGGCGTCAGCCAGGCTTCCACACCTGGCTCTGTCACCAAGATTTACATTATAGTCCAGTTGGAAGCCGCTCCCTGCCGGATGGAGGTCGACACAGGCTCCTCCCGGTCCGTGATTGCCTGGTCTACCCTCAAGGCATTAGTTCCAACCTTCTCCCAGCAGCGTCTGCAGCCCTTCCTGGTGAAAGATTACCAGGGATGACCTATCCTGACTCTAGGCTGTGGCTCTTTTTTTTTTTTAATTTGATTTATATGCCGCCCTTCTCCAAAGACTCAGGGTGGCTTACAATGCGTTAAGCAATAGCCTTCATATTTTGTATATTTATACAAAGTCAGCTTATTGCCCCCACAAACTGGGTCCTCAATTTACCTACCTTAGAAAGGATGGAAGGCTGAGTCAACCTTGAGCGGGGGGGGATTCGAACTTACAGTAATTGCAGACAGCTGGTGTTTAATTACAATGCTTTAGTCAGCTGAGCTATCCATTTGATGTTGTCTATGGCTCTTATTCAGGTCAACTGCCGCTTTTCGTGGTGAGGGACAGTCTTCCCAGTTTGCTTGAGTCAGACTGGTTTGCTGCTCTGCATCTGAGGTTGTCTGGGATCCACGCGACTAGTTCTGACATCTTGGCTGAGCTGACCTGCGAGTTCGCAGAGGTGTTTGATGGCCAGCTGGGTAAATACACAGGGCTGCCCATTTCATTCAATTTGGACCCCCAGGTGGCCCCTATCTGGCTGAAGCCTTGAAGAGTGCCACTTGCACTGCGGGCCAGGGTGGATCAAGAGTTGGATAAACTGATAGCGCAAGGGGCCCTTCAACCGGTGGAACACTCAAAGTGGGAGACTCCAATCGTCATCCCCCTTAAGGCCGACTGCTCGATTAGGATCTGCACTGACTATAAGGCAACCCTCAGTAGGGTTCTTCAGGCTAACCATTATCCTGTCCCCGTAGTGCAGCATTTACTGCACTCACTGGGCCAGGCGAGGGTCTTCACGAAGCTGGATCTCACGCAAGCATATCAACAGCTTCCAGTGGATGAGGCCATTGCCCTAGCCCAGATGATTATTACTCACCAGGGGGCATTCAAATGTACCCGCTTGCAGTTTGGGGTTAGTGTAGCCTCTGGTATTTTTCAAAGCCTTATGGAGTGGCTGCTTCATGGGCTTCAGGGCATTGTGCCCTACTTCGATGACATCCTGATCGTGGCCGCAAATCAGATGGAACTCATCACTAAGCTTAGGGCTGTCCTCTCCCATTTTCAACAGGCAGGGCTGAAACTTAAAGCAGAAAAATGCCATATTGGAGTACGCCAAGCTGAATTTTTAGGGTTCCTGATTGATGCTGTCAGTATCCGCCCAGCCCCAACCAAAGTGGCAGCCATTAAAAATGTCCCTGTGCCCACCAATCGGGCCAAGTTGCAGCCTTTCCTCAGTCCCCTGAATTTTTACGCAGTATTTTTGCCACATAAGGCATCACACGAGTTGTCTCTGCAGGCAGGCTGCCTCTTGTGGGGACATAGGGTGGTAGTTTCTCCCAACCTCAGGGCTGGTGTATTGTCCTGTCTCCACGATGGCCACCGGGGCATCGTGCGCAGGAAGGTCTTAGGCCATAGTTATGTCTGGTGGCCTGACCGGGGCATAGACGAGTGGGTGGTTATGTGCCACCTGTGCCAGCTGTCTAGACCTGCCCCCCGCGGCCCCTGTTCAGAAGTGGGGCACGCCCAGAGTCCCCTGGGCTAGGGGGCAACTAGATGTCATGGGCCCCTTCCATGGCCGCTCATTTCTAATCATGGTGGATACCTACTCGAAGTGGATGGACCTAGCACTCATGTCTAACACACTACAAAGGCTGTGATGAGGGTCTTAGAAGGATTGTTTGTGACCCATGGTCTGCCGGACACCATTGTTACCAATAATGGCTGGCAGTTCACGTCCGCACCCTTCCAGTTGTTTCTCGCTAAGTTGGGCATTCGCCACGCCCGAATGGCTCCTTTCCATCCAGCCACTAATGGGCAGGTGGAGAGGGCCATGAGTTCAGCCAAAGAGGCTTTACACCATTTGGGACCCTCCGATTGGCACCATAGAATTTATCAATACCTTTTGGCCCAACATATGACTCCCACAGCTACCACCAAGCACAGCACAGCCGAGCTCCTCATGGGCCAGCGATTCTGGATCACCCTGGATCGCCTGCACCCTAACTACACCACACGGAGCCTCCAGGGGAATGGTTGCAAGCACAGACATTTGCTGTGTCTTCGCCCTGGTCTTTGCCTTGAACTTCAACCAGGATGTGAGGTGGCTTCCAGGGCAGAAAATACAACTAACCTGGCCCAAACTTATAGCACCCAGCTCACTGATGGGAGAGTATGGCGGCGACACATAAATCAGCTGATGCAAAGAGTTGCTGATGTGGCTGACCCGCAACCAGTTCTGGACCTGCCGATTTCACCACCACCAGCAGCCCGGGGAGCACTATCAAGCCAGCAGGACTCAAACTGACCGCACCCACCCAACTCGCCGGTTGACTTACCGGAGGTCCCCAAGGTTGCTGCGGGACTAGGTCTTCCAGCTCCAGGGAGCATGGGGTCTTCCTCGACCCCGGGGAATGAAGTTCTGGCTCCACCCTGGCAACTTCCACACCTGAACTAAGACGGTCTGGGCGGTGCTGACGTCATCCGGCGTACTTAGCTGATGCACGGTCCAGGTGGGAAGGGGTGTTGAGTCCTTGCAGTTGCAACATCCCTCCACCGGGGATGTGTTGCTAACAGGCGTGGTTTGGTGTAGCTGCAAGCAACTAAAGTAGCGGGAAAAGCCGACTCGTGGATTGGTTTACACTACCTAACAGCTCACTATTTAAGCGGCTATCAGGTGGCGACTGTTCGTTCTTCGTGTTACCGCTTGAGGGTTAACTGTTCCTGTTCTGATGTGGTTTTTTTTTTAATTAGATTTATATGCCGCCCTTCTCCAGAGACTCAGGGCGGCTTACAATGCGTTAAGCAATAGCCTTCATACTTTTTTTTTTTTTTATTGAAAAAGTTTTACATTACATTTTATAATATAAAACCCCCCCCTTCCCCCTCCCTATCCCACCCCCCACCCTATCCCTTCTATCCCTCCCCCCTCCCTTGACTTCCGCTATTTGACAAACATTAATCTTAGCATATTCAACATTCTTTAAAGGCGAGATCCCTTTAGATAAGAAATTAACTATTAACACTTCACTAACATTACACATACTGAAAAATCTAGACATATTAGATTAAAACAATTTAGCTAGATAAGCTTATTACATTCTCTTTAAAATTTAATCTATACTTCTATACTCTTGATTTTAAAAATGATAATTAACCATATAGCTATACCTTTCATACAATTATATAAGTATACTAACGTTTGGTGATCTTAAATTTTAAACTATACATCAATTATAAATTCTTCAGTTTAATAATAATAATAAACCATGTAGCTATCCATGCATTTACTTAAATACATTCTAACTCTGATTCAGCTGAGCACTAATTGAAATTTCTTGCTTTGATATTTCTTCTTCATATAATCAACCCATTTCCTCCATTCCTTAGCAAAAACTTCATGGGTCCTCTCCTTTAGGTATGCAGAAATTTTTGCCATCTCTGCCAGATTAGACATCTTCAGTATCCATTCCTCTATGGTAGGCACTTTGTCTTTCTTCCAATATTGGCCTATCAGTAATCTAGCTGCAGAAATCATATACAATATTAATCTAGTATCACTTACTGAAAAGCCCTTGGTTATTCCCAACAAAAAAAACTGAGGAGAAAATTCTAACTTCTTCTTCAAAATATTCTGCATCACCCACCAAAGTTTAATCCAAAATGGTTTCAACTTCCTGCATGTCCACCAAATATGAAAATATGTTGCATCCAAACAATCACACCTCCAACATTTAGGCTGAACATTTGGATACATACGTGATAATTTTTTGGGATCTAGATGCCATCTATAAAACATTTTGTAAAAATTTTCCCTTAGGTTCTGTGCTTGCGTAAATTTAACATTCTGGACCCAAATCCTTTCCCATGTTTCTAACATTACTGGTTGGTCAAAATTCTGTGCCCATTTAATCATACAATCTTTAACTAACTCCCCCTCTGAATCTCTCTCCAACAGTAAATTGTACAATCGTTTAATATGCATCGGTCCTTTACATTTTATCTGAGTCACCAAATCCTCTTCATGTAGCATTAGTCCAGTTTTCTGATCTTCTCTCCATCTCGCTTGAAGTTGAAAGTACTGCAACCAATTTATATTGACTCCATCTTCCAACAGAGTATTCCAAGACTTCAAACTCCAACTGCCCCCATCAATATAAAGTATCTCTTTGTACAACAACCCCCCGAGTGACTTTATTTTCGGCAAAATATGCCCAAGATCCAACCACAAAGGTATTTTGTAATCCAGTTGAAGCTGGTGCTTCTTCCAAACTTTCAGCAAAGCATGTCTTAAAATATGCCTATTAAATACACTGTCTCTCTTATCTTCATAAAATAGATATGCATGCCATCCAAATTGCAAATCATGGCCTTCTATATTCAAGATCTCTCTTTTGGTTGTTCCAATCCAATCTCCAACTTGTATCAATGCTGCTACTTCATAATATAAACGTAGATTTGGAACTTTAAGGCCACCACGTTCACGTGCATCTTGCATAATCTTAAATTTAACTCTTGGTTTTTTCCCACTCCAAATAAATTTATTTAGGCCTGCTTGCCAGTCCATCAAATATTTATCATTTTTAAGCACCGGAATCATTTGAAACAGAAATAGAAATCTAGGTAGAACATTCATCTTAACTGCTGCTATTCTACCAAGCAGAGAAAGTTGCAGTTTTTTCCATGTGTCAAGATCTTTTTGAATCTTATGCCAGAGTTCTTCATAATTGTTTTGAAAAAGTTTTTTATTAGATGCTGCAACTTGAACCCCTAAATATTTCACCTTTGTAGCTATTTCAAAGCCTGCCACCCTTTCAAGCTCTTTCCTTTGTGGTTCCAACATATTTTTGACTATCATCTTAGTCTTTTTCTGGTTCAGGCTAAAACCTGAAACCAGACCGTATTCCTCTATAACGTTTTTCATCTGTATGATAGATTCCAAAGGTCGTGTTAGGGTAACAATCAGATCATCTGCAAATGCCTTTGTTCTATAGTCTATTTGCCTTACAACTATTCCACTCATTTTGTCCGAGTCCCGTAGAGCATTCAGCAGCACTTCTAGCGTCAAAATAAACAATAGTGGAGATAATGGACAGCCTTGTCTTGTCCCTTTCTGTATATTAAAATTAGTAGTCAGGCTGCCATTAATAATAATCTGTGCTGTCTGTTCTTGATAAATTGCCGAAATTGCTTGTATAAACTGATCTCCAAAATTCATCTTATGCAAAATCTTTTTTAGAAAATCCCAGTTGACTCGATCAAAGGCTTTCTCCGCATCCAAAAACACCAGCACCGCAGAGATCTGTTTCTTTTCATCAAGATATTCCAACAAGTCTATGAGTTGCCTGACATTGTCCTTCATGTATCTGCCTTCTATAAAACCAGCTTGGTCTTCATGAATCACATCTTGAATAACTGGCATCAATCTGTTGGCTAATACTTTAGCAAAGATTTTATAGTCCGTATTCAGGAGAGATATTGGTCTAAAATTTTCAGGTTTAGCAGAGTCTTCTTCTTTAGGTATCAATGATATAAAAGCCGTCTTCCACGAGGGAGGTATTTTTCCCCCCTGTTGAATATTACAAAACAAGTCTTTAAGAGGCTCTATCAGTTCCTCTTGCAAAGTCTTGTAAAAAACTGCTGTCAAACCATCTGTCCCAGGAGCTTTAGATAATTTCAATTGTTTTATTGCATATAAAATCTCTTCCGATGTTATAGGTCGCTCCAGTCTGTCACTTTGTATACTAGAAATTTTTGTAACTCTCTTCTTCTGTAGATATTCATCGATAAGGTCTTCTTTAACTTTATCAGCTTGATACAATTTCGAATAATAATTTAGAAAGGCTTGATGTATTAAGTTTTGCTGATGTATTCGTTTCCCTTTATACTCAATGGCATTTATCATACGAGAATTTTGCTGTTTCCTCAAAATATAAGCCAACCATCTGCCAGGTTTATTAGCGTTACAAAAAGTATTATGTTTAGCATACTGCAGATTAGTTGCTGTTTGTTCAGCCATCAGCATTTGAAATTGATCTTTCAAGAGTTTTATAGTTAACAATACCTTTTCATCAGTCGGATTCTTAATGAGCAATTGTTCTTTATCCTTTATCTCCGTCTCCAAGTCCAATCTCGACTTCTGTCGAATTATTTTATGTCTAGAATTCATATGTATCAGTACACCCCTCATATAGGCCTTGCATGCATCCCAAACTATCTCAATGGGTGTACCTTTATTCAAATTAATGTAAAAAAATTCTTTAATTTGTTCCTTTAACTCCTTAATATACTTTTCATGTCTGAAAATATTCTCATTCATACGCCAAGATCTCCTTTCTCTCTTGCCTGGGTTCATCTCAATCCAGACTGGACTGTGGTCTGTTAAAGTTCTAGGAAGAATTTTTGTTTTTGTCACTACATTAAGTAAATCAGTAGTAGCCAGCATAAAATCAATTCTCGAAAAAGATTTATGTCTATCTGAGAAAAAAGTAAAATCCAATTCATCTGGATGATGAATTCTCCAAACATCCTTCAACTCTAATTCTTCTTTCATAGCAAAAAAAGTATGTGGTAGCTTATTCCCTTTCTTGGCAGATGTCTTTTTATCCAATGTTACATCAATCACCCCGTTCCAATCTCCCATGATCAAAAAAGATTTGTAATTCCACTGCAAAATTTTCTCATTCAACATTTTATAAAAACTTTCCTGTTGCTGGTTCGGGGCGTAGATGCCAATTAAAAGCACTTCAACGTTCTGTACAGTTATTGCAACAGCAACATATCTCCCCTCATCATCCGCTTCTATAAGTTTAGCTGGTATTCTTTTAGCAATGTAAAAAACAAGTCCATTTCTTTTGGCCCTACTAGAAGATATAAATTGTAATCCAATTTTTGAAATTAAAAGCTTCTGGTCCTGGGTTCTTATATGAGTTTCCTGTAAGCAGACAACATCATTATTGTATTGTTTTAGATAATGAAATATTTTTCTTCTTTTCTGCGGTGAGTTCAAACCATTCACATTCCAAGATAAAATTTTAAGAATCATTTTGACGATGGCTGAAGCTCTCGAAGCAATTCACGAAGAGTTCCCGCAACCGCCGACGTCTTCGGTCTTGCTCCTCCCACAGCTTCTGAGTATAACTTTTTCCCATTCTCTTCCTTCTCCTCCTGTGGTGCCTTCTCCTGGTATGTTTCCAATCGTTGCTTCCCTGCCGCTCTGGTTATACGTTGGTTCTTGGGTTCTTGCATCAGTAAATCCAAATCCGGTTCCACCTCTCTTGTAGCTCTGGATTGCTTTGGTTTCACCTCAGGGATATCTATTAATGAATCTTCTAATACACCTCCTACTGCTCCTAGAATTTCCTCCCTTGGGGCTTCTTGACCTTCCTTTAACAGTCCCTGTTGAAAAACCTGCTCAACTGAGATATCTTCAATAGGTATGAGTGTAGAAGAGCGAGGTGAAGGAACTTTTTTCAACACATTGTTATAGAACTGTTCCGCCTTCTCCACCGAATTGATGCGATATCTCACGTCTTCAAATCTTAAAACAATACCAACAGGGACATCCCACCTAAATGGAATCTGACGCCGCTTCAACTCATTCACAAGGAAACCAAAGTCTTTCCGGTCTCTTAACATCTTTGGTGGTAATTCTTTGAAAACCCCAATTTGATTGCCACCATGTAGAAGCGTAGACTGAAAAGAGTATTGCAAAATGTCATTTCTCAATTTCCTCTCAGTAAAGTAAATTACCACATCTCTTGGCAAATTTCTCTGTTTTGCGATACGTGAGTTGGCTCTGTACAACTTGTCTATTCTATTATCCACCACCTCTGGTTCAACTTTCAAAAGCTTCGCCAACACCTCCACACAGGTTGCCCTCAGGTTTTCACGATTATTTTCTCTTAGGCCTCTTAGTCTTAAAGCAAATTCCATATTTCGAAATTGTAGCATGGTAATCTCCTCTTCAAAGCGCTGGCTCTGCACCCCCACTTTAAACATCTGCTCTTTTACTTCCTTTTTATTTGCTTCAACTTCAAGATTTAAATCCTCCACTTTTTTCTCAATCACCAGTAAAGCATCAGTAAGAACCGTGGCTACTTTGGTTACACTCTGCTGTAATCCTTCAGTTTTTTCTTCCACCAACTCCTTAACTTCCCCCACCACTATTTTCATTTCTTTTTGATTTTTAGTCAACCTTTCATCCAATTTACTCATTTGGCCAGCTAGTTCTCCCATGTATTTATGTATAAATGCTTTCAAATCTTCTGTATCACACTCCTGTGTCTGTTTTAACTGCTTTGAAGCTGACACTGGTTTTTCTTTTGTTTGGTGTGTGGGGGAATCCCCCCCTGCTCTCTTTGAAGTCATGCCTGAACAGAGCTTAAATCCAGGCAGAAAAGAAAAAAATCTTCCTCCTTTTCCTGATCTCCCCAGGTTTACAAAAGAGGAGCAAGTTCCATTAACTTTTATGAAGAAAAAGTACTTTAGGAAATTATTATAATAAAAAACTTGTAGAACTTGTGAATAAACAAAGTCCAATTACAGCCAAAAACACTTTCGCTTTCTTATTACTGTTTCTCCTTCCGCTTTCACTGACTCTGCTTTAATCAGTCGCCATTTTCAATCACATTAACTTCAAACAGCTTGCTTTCCAAATTTTAAAGAAAATTCCTTAAAAACTTTATATTTATCAGAAGATCTCACCAAGCTAGTTGTTTTTCACTTGGGAATTAGCTTCTTTCGTTCCGATTCCTCTTCAGCTTGTTCTGACAGGCAGAAGTCCCACGCCGCTCGGAGCTTCAGCAGCTAAATAGGGAGCCCCAACAAAAGCGCTTACCAGGGCTTGAAGACCACCCTGGCAGCACTTCTGGGGCTCAACCTTTGCTGCCCACTCTCGCACCCCCTTACTGCAAAGGGGGAGCGTTCCAAGCCGCTTTTGACGGTAAAAAGCGGCTCTACAGGCGGCGGGGGCGGCGGACGATCAAACGATCCGCCCAGCGCCGAAGAGATCGAAACCGGAAGTCCAATAGCCTTCATACTTTTGTATATTTATTTGTATATTAGGTGTGTTGACAATAAAGTTGAAGTTCTCAGCAACCTGCCTCAGTGTTTGCCCACTATATACACAATACCTTCCATGTGTCATCTCAGTGTTTCTTCAGTGACTTCTTTTTGTTACTCCTCCTCCTCTTATTTCTTCTTTAATAAACCCCATTTCTCTATTTCAATATTTCCCCCAAAATACATATATTTAATGTAACTTTGTCCTGTTTGCTTATCAAATTCTTTATCTATATCTCTTTTTTATCCAATTATAAATTTCCCCCCATATCTTAAAATATTCCATATCCTGTTTCTCTTTCATCATTAATCTATTCATTTCTGCACAGTCCAAATTTTTTCTAATTACTTCCCCTTCTAAAGGGATTTTCTCTGCTTTCCATCTTTGTGCAAATTTTATTTAGAAATGAGAGATCTGGATAGGATACTCATGGAACAGAGGACAAAATAATTTTAAAAATTTATAACTTTTTGCTTACTATGGAATTAGAATAAGACCAAGTAGAAGAAACAATGATTGCATGGGCAAAAAATTGTGGATACTCAATTGAGCTTGATAGATGGCAACACTTATGGGAAAGGAACTATAAATTAACAGTGTTGACTGCATATAAGGAGAATCAATATAAAATGTTTTACAGATGGCATATACCTCCTGAAAACTTGGCAAAAATGTTTAAAGATAAATCAGCTAAATGATGGAAATGCCACCAAATACCAAGATCTTATTATCATATGTAGTGGACTTGTGCAGAAGCTAAAGATTATTGGAGCAGAATTAAGATATGGATAGAAGAAATGACTCAACAACATACTGATTTAAAACCTGAGTTGTTCCTACTGGGTATCCTACCAGAGAAAATTAGTAAAGAAAATGTATATTTGATTATACATATAATAACTGCAGCCTGTCAACTTTATTCTTGACAAATCCATGCTTTCTGGTAATCAGATTGTTGATTGCAAAGTTTTTAAAAATAATCTCTTTTCTTTTCTTCAATTTATTTGTCACCTGCTCTAGAACATTACCAATGTTTGAATAATTGCGTCTATTATTTTTTCTCAATATGTACAACTTTTAATTGTTTTGTTCACTTTTGGAGATAGTGAAGATATGCACAAGGGAAAGAACTGTAGAAGAAAGATTCAAATGTGGGATAAATAATGAGGTTGTGTGCTTTTAAAATTCATGGATGTTTCCATACTAGTTTCATCCCTTTCTGGAGAAGAATGCATTTTGGAATATTTCTGAGACCAAACTGTACTTGGACCAAAATGGAGAGATAGCAGGAGATCTGGGCATCCAAATCTTTTTGGTTCTCCCCAAGGAAGATCCCAACAAAGGGATTCTGGGGACTTTTGAAAGACAGAGACTTACTATCATTCAAGAGATTCTTTCACAGCTCAAGTTGCTTAACAAGGTGGGTGAAATTTGGTGTCTTGGTTCTGTTTTTCCAAACCCTGTGGGCCCCTTTCCAGTGGGCTCAGCCCAGTCCCCAAGGTGGTTGACCTTCAATGAGAATTGAATCTGGGGAGTAGAAATCTGATCATCTTCTTAGACTGCTTGGGAGGCTTCAGCACTGCTCCATTTTTTGAACCATCTACAATTTAGTATCTCCATCAAACTGGTGAGAAACCCACAAGGGCTGGAGATTATGCTGCTAAGAGGTTCAGGTTTGTTTGCTCCTTGTGCCTAAAACAGCAAAGAAGAAGGCAATTCTGTTGACCAGGGCTCGAATCCAGATGAAATTGAAATTGACTCAGGGTTGGATGGAGGCCCTTTGGAAAGGAAGCTTCATCTTCTCCTGCTTGGGGAAAAGTGTTCCCTGAAAGGGCAGGTTCCTAGTCTGGGATGCTCTTAAAAAGACCAGACCAGACAAAAGGTCAGAGTTATCCATGCCTTCCTTTCACACATCTACAGAGATAGAGCAACAGGCTTTTTGGCACTGGCTTATAAGAGAGTCCCTGGAATGCCATTGTCAGCTACCTTAAGTCTCTCTGAGGGAAAAAAGAAATGTCCAAATTTAACCAATCATATGGTTCAGAGATTTCCTTTCTTCATCACACTTTTATTCTTCTTGAATCATAGAATAAAGGTTTAGTAAATCTTTTATACTAAATTTATTTTCAAATTTAATATTAGTAAATCATTTTATTTTAAAATCATGGCTCTATGAAGAATGGAGGAATGCGTCTTAATAGGGCTAATCATGGTTACATGTGTTAGTAAGAGCCTGAGGTGGAACCAACCGGTTGTCACTGAATGCTTAAATCATTTTTGAATTCCATCGTTAAATGCCAGAAGCAAAGAGGATGAAGTAAATTAAGAATCTGCCACTAGTTACAACTTCTACATCTGTTTTGAATGATTCAGAACTTTCATATTTACCTCAGTGAAGATCATAAGCTACTTGGCTAGTGTCCATGTCTACCTCCATTTTCCATGGACGGAGAGTCCTAACACCTTTTCTTTGCTATTCCTTTTCTTCTGCTCAGTCCCTGCCTCAGTCCAAATGTGTGGAAAGTTGTCATCCTGGATTTGTCAAGAGGGCTCGAGAAGGAGAGTCAGTGTGCTGCTATGACTGCGTTCCTTGTCCGGAGGGGACCTTCTCCACTCAGGAAGGTGGGTCACACTGAGGAAAATGGGAGGCTTTGTGGAACTGGATCCATCCAGAACATTTTGAGGAAAGTACATGTGGGTGTGGCAGACTGGGCAAACTTTACTACTAGCAGAGAAAATATCCCTTCTGCTTTTAATTGTGGAGGTGCTCTTATATGTCTACGTTCATCTTTCTAGGAACATCTGAGTTGTTTGAAACTGGAGGAATTGTTTTAGGTCCATACTTGAGAAGGATTATTGCAACGCAAATCTATATGAGCTTCTCCTTTTTAGATCACTGAGACGTTATCCATAATGAGGTGGTTGGAAGAGTTATGGGTGCATCTCATTATGCCCGTACTAGAACTGCTCTAGTGGACATTCCAGATTATTTACAGGAGGAGCTTTCTCTGCCAGACAATGAGATTTTACACGATAAGCATCCTCTGGGTTCAGACTATTATGAAATGCCATCTGGAAGGACTTAGGAAGTGTGCCTAGAAAGATTAACAAATTGGCTATTTACCTCTAATACTATGACGATACTATGAAGATTCTCCACATCATACAGGAAATCATTCAGGCCTAGGACTTCCACCAGTCTCACAGACCTTAGCTTTATATTGCTTAGAAAATGTTTTTCTTACTTTCTGTATGTGGAGACATTAAGAAATGAATCTTGGAAAAGGCTCCTGGTATCACCTGTTGCCCCAAGGAGATATTAATAAAATTGTTAAGGAACACTTCTTGGAAATTGCCTGTGGAATCAGCTGTTGTTCCAAGAAGATTTTCCTGAAATGAAAAGGACAGAATGTTAAGGAAATATTTTTTGTCTTTCTCAGACACAGAAAAATGCACCAAGTGTCCAGGTGAAAAATGTCCAAATGAGGACAGAGTCCAATGTATCCCAAAGGTTATCACTTTCCTGTCTTATGAAGAACTTCTGGGCATCATCCTTGTTTCTTTTGCTCTATTCTTGTTCCTAAACTCAGGCCTTGTTTTAAACATTTCAGAGAAGTGACTGTTTAATGAAATTGTTAAGAAATACTTCTTGGTAAATGCCTGTGGTATCAGCTGTTATCCAAAGAAGGTATTTCTTGCAAGAGAAAAGGACAGATTATTAAAGAAAGTTGTTTTTGGTTTCTCAGATACGAAAAAATGCACCAAGTGTCCAGGTGATAAATATCCAAATGAGGAGAGAGTCCAATGTATCCCCAAAGTTATAACCTTCCTATCTTATGAGGAACATCTCGGCATCATCCTGGTCTCTTTTGCCCTATTCTTTTTCTTAATCACAGGTCTTGTTCTAATCATCTTCATTAAATACAGAGAAACTCCCCTTGTCAAAGCCAACAACATAGACCTCTCCTACATCCTCCTGGTCTCCCTCCTGCTTTGCTTCTTATCTCCTCTTCTCTTTATTGGTCAACCAAGGAAAGCCACCTGCCTTCTCCGACAAACAGCTTTCAGCATCATCTTCTCAGTTGCCATTTCTTCTCTCTTGGCCAAAACCATCACGGTGGTGCTGGCCTTCCTGGCCACAAAACCAGGAAACCGAGTGAAGAGATGGTTGGGGAAGAGCTTGGCCAACTCCACCATTCTTTCTTCTTCTGCTGTCCAAATTATCATCTGCTCCATCTGGCTGGGAGTTTCTCCCCCCTTCCCTGACTCTGACCTCCACTCCCAGCCTGGAGAGATCATCCTGCAATGCAACGAAGGGGCCGTTGTCATGTTCTACGTCACCCTCAGCTACATGGGTTTCCTGGCTGCCATCTGCTTCACGGTGGCTTTCCTGGCCAGGAACCTGCCTGGGGCCTTCAACGAAGCCAAGCTGATCACCTTCAGCATGCTGGTCTTCTGCAGTGTCTGGGTGTCTTTTGTGCCCACCTACCTGAGCACCAAAGGGAAATCCATGGTGGCTGTGCAGGTCTTCTCCATCCTGGCCTCCAGTGCTGGGCTGCTGGGCTGCTGGGCTGCATCTTCATCCCCAAGTGCTACATTATCCTTCTGAGGCCAGACCTCAACACAAAGGAGCAGCTCACAGCCAGAATAAATGTAAAAACATGAGATACAACACCATTATGATATTTGAAGAATTGTCAAAGTTTCTTTTATTTGAATGGAGATATTCTTTCCATTCAGATCGTATTCGGGAATCAAAAAATTCATATCTATGTGTTTCAAATTTGGAAATTTTTGAATTCTTCACTAAGGAGGAGCCAGAAGAAATGTGTAAATGTGAGACTGGGGAATTTCAATTTTTAACATTTTCCACAGTCCAAACATAAAAAATGGGCCAAGCCGTTCTGCATGCATGAATGGGCCAACTATTTTTTTGAAATAAATAATGGGTGTCTGGAAGTTTGGGAGGAGACAAATTTCCTGGAGAAATGGGAGCATGTTAGCAAGACAGAAATACAGAAGGAATTTATGGAGCAACGTTGATGCCCTCATTTCTCAGTACATTTCAGCCAATCTGCTGTGGCAACGCAAGTGAGACGTTTCTTTTTGTTTACACAATAACTCTTTCTTGAGGGTAGCAATAGTACAAGGCTAGGGAGGTAACTTGAGTCTCCCTAATTCTGAATATTCATGCTTACATCATCTATTAAATGAAATATGCATATGTATGTTTATCATTTTCTCCTCCTTTCCTGAAATGTATAAATATAAGTGCATCCTTCTGTCTGTAAAAATTTCCTCTCACTATTTTCTGGGGAGAAATTCCTCCAATGGAGTTTAAATAAATAATAAGTGCAGTGAGCCTGGATTATTGGAGTTTTTGGGTCCTGTGTTTCTTTCCGCAGAAACTGGTGTCAGGAGTGGGATTCACAATCTTCCATCTGCCACCAGGGACAACAGATGGGGCAGCCATATAGGCAGTGGTGGGATTCTGCCGGTTCTGGGTGGTTCAGCCAAACCATTTGTTAAATTGCTGGCTCGCCCCGCCCCTTGCCCCGCCCCTCCACACCACTATTTATTGGCCTCGGTGGCTGTGTTGCAAATTTTGCCTTAGTGACACACCAAGTTCGGGAGAACCGTCAGTGGAAATTTGGCACATTTTTCCATTTTTTTAATAACCTTTGGCTGGCCACAGTTCCCACTCACTCACCCCGCCTGCCTGATGCTCGCCCGCCCCGCCCAGCCACTGCTTGCAGCCTCTGCCCCCATCCTTCTGCTCACCGCTGCTGGCAAAGGGGAGGCTGAGGGCCCGGGTGGCCAGGGAGGGAGAGCTGGTGGAGGGGGGATCCCAGCAACAGGTGGTGGACCGATGCACACGGAGGGAGGGGAGCGTGCAGGAGATCCTAGCTGCAGTTTACTTGTGAGCAACCTTGACTGGGAGAGGCAGGGAGAAAGGCCAATGGCGCTCACAAGTAAACTGAGGCTCCTAAGGGGGGGGGTCGAGCCTGCCCGCCCACAACATCTTCACCTGAGGGCTTCCTGCATCTCCTGTCCCGAGCTCTTCCCGCTGCTGCTCAGCCTCCTCGATGCACGGAGGCGACAGGTTCTTTCTCTGCCTGCGAGCTGCTGGCTGCCTCTAATCTGCAGTTTAGTCGTGAGCAACTTTACTCCTGAGCATGGTGCTGACGAGTAAACTGCAGATGACAGGAAGCCGGCAGATCTCTGGCTTCCTCGCTCTGCTGCTCACCTGGCAGAGTGTAGACTGGCAGCTCCCGGTCGTCTCTCAGCTGTTGAGTGCAGGGAAAACCTTGCAAAGGAAAGGAAACTCCTCCTGAGTGCGAGGAGTGAATTGCCTGGCACTCCCTGCACTCAATGGCTGAGAGAGGACCCAGAGCTGCCACTCTCCAGTAAAATGTGCCTCTTGCTGTGGGGCGCAATTTGGGGTGGCAGGTGGGGCAGGGGATGGGGGGGTTCTGCTTTGCTGCCCTCTCCCTGCCGGTCAGTGGCATTGCAGGCAGCCGCTGCGCTGGGACTGATCGGGGCAGCAGCAGCCTTCTCCTGCCCTTCCCCAGCTGGGCAGGGAAAAAGGAGGGGGACTTCACACAAAAGAGAATTCCCTCCTTTGGCACAGGAGCCAAAGCTAAAAGAAAGTGGTGGGGAGAAAAAGAGGGAGGGGAGGAACAGGGGAAAGGCAATTTTTTCATTGTTTTAACGCCATAGCAACATCCTTCCCAGCTTCTGCTTTCTCCGCTCAGCTGCAGAGCTTCCTTTTTTTTTCTTTAAGGTCCGTCCCCTTCTTCCCGGGAGAGAGAAGAGGGGGGCAGGGAGAGAAGCAGAAGGCAGCCGGGGAGGGTGGGGGGTGGGAGCGGGGGCTCTTCTGAGTCCCTGCTGGATGCTGCTTCCTTGGGTCCCCTCAACGTTTCAGAAAGCGGCTGAAAAATGCCTCCTGTTTCCATTTTCTGTCCTTGCCCCCTTCTCTTTTTCTTTGGGTTTCCCTCCCCCCCCCCCCCCCCCCGAAAGGAGATTCAAGCCAAAGAAGGGGGTGGGAGTCTTAATGTCTGGTTAAAATGGGGAGTACTTCCATTTAAAGAAGAAAAGCAGAGCTCAGACGATTGCGATGATTTTTTGCTCCTATATTCTGTTGTTTAGCTATAAATTCTGTTAATGTAGAAATTTTACTTACAGCCTATTAAACAAGGGAACTAGCTGTCTGCCTGCAATCATGAGTATCTTTAGGAGTAATTCCCCCTGAAAGAGAGGAGCCTTACTGCCAAGGAAACATGCATAGGCTTTACAATGAGAGATAGGTAACATTAGTGTGAGGTGTATTAGAGAGAGAAATGAGAACTTCTGTAACAACAGATACTTTGTGCCAAGACCAGGGGTGTGTGTGAGTGAGTGAGTGTGATTGAATGAGAGAGAGAGAGACAGAAAGAGACAGACAGAGAGAAAGAAAGAGGGAAGGAGAGAGAGATAGAAGGGAAAGAAAGAGGAAGAAAAGAGAGAGAGAGAGAAAAAAACTGCTATTATTTTTAATTGTATTTATTTATCATGTATTAATATTTTACACTGTCCCTACACTTAGAGTGATTTTACTGCCTTCCTTTTGCCCAGGACTACCACATATTTTTCAGGGATTTACATGCATTCAATGACTCTAGTCCAGAGCATAAATATGTGTGTGTTTATTTGTACATCAGGTTGCATAAGTCCATCTTAATATGCTATTCCTGGTATGTGATGTTTTGTATACATACAGAGAAAGAAGCACTCTTGGGATCTTTGACTTTTAGGCTGGCTGTCAACCATCAACCATCATACTAATGACTCTTTTGAACAATAGGCAGGTTGTATTACACGAATGGCTATTTTATATGTGAAATTATGACTGAAATATTTCTGCACCTCTATTGGTTCACACTGTCAGGAAGTTTCTTTACACTAATTATACAACAAACAAGAAATGCTTATTTTCTGAAATCATGTACCTTCCAGTTTTTTCCGCTTCTGGGCTCAATGTGGGCTTAAAATGAGCACAGGACCACAACCAAGTAAACGTATATAGTAACCGTACTAACAATCATTAGGTGGAGTAGCCATGTTAGATTATTTATGTTGGGTATTAGGGAAGTACCAACAGGGTACATGGACAATGCACAGCTGACTCTGTAGCTCTTAAATCAATCTCCTGAATTTAAAATGTTAAAATAATTTTTTCAGCCCTCTGAGTAATCCATATGCATAAAAGGATACAGCAATAGAGGGAAGAAGGAAGGAGAGAGAGGAAAGGAAGAGAAGGGAGGAAGGAAGGGAAGGGAAATTAAAGTAGGAGTGAGGGTAAGAGAGGGAGGAAGAGAGGAGGAGAAGGAGAAAGGAAGAGGAAGTAGGGAGGAGAAGAAGGGGGGAAGAGAAAGTAAGAAAGAAAGAAAAGAGAGAGGTGGTAGGTTTGAGGAGAAAGATTGCTGTACAATAAAAAAGATGAAAGGGAAGAAAGCCAACCCCAAACAAATATAAAGATATTAAGTTAAAGAATGAATTGTTAAACTTTAAAGAATAAAAGAGAACAAATATGAATAAATAACAATAATTAGAAACACACATACAAACATACAATGTATTTTCTTTGAACAGAGTATTTGGCCGGTTCACAAATTTAAACAGTGTTTAGTCATTTCAATTAAATTTACAATTACTATATTTCCTTTTTGCCATATTTATTCCTCATCTATTTTTTAAAAAAACCAATATTACCCTTCATCCTCATCTCTAATCTTAATAAAATTCAATTTTTCCCTTCTATTCTATATTATACCCATTCCCATTTGCATCTATTTTTTATATCCATCCTCACATTGGTTAATTATGTAATATTACAGTTGTTTAATACAAATTCAACATTTTAATATAAATCATTTAGTTATATAACTATCTTTTTTGAATATTAATCAATATGAACATCAATATTCCAATTATTTCCATGCAATCCAATTTCTTACAAATCAATTAATTATATTTATCAATAATAATAAACCAAATAATTTCCCCCATATATTCTCCAAACCACAACTTAACCATTTCTGCTTTCAACACAATATACAATTAATAGCATCTCAATTATTACAATTCCCTAGTTAAATAGAGCTTTTTTTCTTTTGTGTTTTAAAATCTTGAACTCTCCTCTTTTGCCCTAAATTTCCCGTTGTTCACACCTACCTTTTTTGGTGAGGAAAAAGAAAAGAAATCTGCCTCTGCCTAATTTTCCAACGTTGCAGCAAACAGCAAAACCAACAGCCTGCTTTACTTTCAGTTTTGTTTTCAGCTTGATTTGCACAAGGAGGAAAAAAAATCTGCTCCAGCAATTTAGCTCTTTGCAGCAAGCAACAGAGCCCTGCGCAAAACAGCTGAGAGCAAATCAGCTGAGAGTCAGGAGGCCGATCTAATCAATAGGCTAATTAGCCTTTGGTGAAGATGAAAGGAGTTCTTTTTTCTTTTCTCCAAGGATAACTGCACAGGCCAAACGGTGGGGGCCACCCTCCTTGCCTCTTACCATCCCCTTAAGGCATCCCACCGCCCCCCAGGGGGCAGTACTGCCACTTTGGGAACCACTGGTCTACTCATTTGTTTTCTTTTATCACTGATCAGCTATAGGGCGGCCCATGAAGCCCCACAGCAAGAGTTTAAACAGTTTTTTCCCCTCTAGCCAATCAGCTGGCACTCAGGAGACAGCAATAGATTGGGGGTGTGGCCAAATAAAAGGTAAGAATAATGTGTGGGGGCAGAGGGGGGCGGGGGGGCAGAGCTGGTTCTCTCCACCTCTTCCTGGATTAGCTGAGGGCTTCCTGTCATTTCCCATCAGATTGGGGGGGTTTCTGTGACCCCCAAGTCATCCCTGGCTGTGGGGTGCACCTCCCCTCTTCTCATCTGGTGCTGGATGATCCCCAACCTCTCCCTCCAGCAGAAATCTTCCTATGTGAAAGGAGGAGCATCCAGCGTCCAGATGCTTCCAGCCCCAGAAGAGGAAGGGGGGGGGTCTGAATTGGGGGGAGGGAGCATTGATTTCGGACTTTGGAGGTGGGAAGAGCCAGAACCAGCAGCAGCACCAATGAGAATTCTCCCTGCTTGAGCATCATCAGTCTCCGGGCAGAGTCCTTGGTGGCTTCACCTGAAGGAGGAGAGCCAGTTCTGCAGAGAGAGAGAAGCGGAGAAAGTGGGAGGGGGGATCTTGGCCTGAAGAACCAAGCGGAACTCTCTCCTGCATTGCGTGAAGTCAAGGGAAACTTTGCCCGGAGACTGATGATGCTCAAGGAGGGAGAATTCCCATTGAACAGGTCCCCCTGTTCTTTCTGGACACTCCCAATTCCGAAGTTTGAGGCAGCCCCATTCTGGGCTAGGCAGCCTTTCTGCGATCCCTTCGCTTTGCGGAGAGAGGGAACCGGTGGGAAATTCCACTGCCTGAGCCAGAAGGGTCTACGGGAGGGGTGAAATGCTCCCGGTTTGGACCGGATCGCCCAATCCGGTAGCGATGGAGGCAGGTGGTTCAGAGAACTGGTAGCAAAAATTCCTGTCCCCCCCCCTCCACATGCCCAACTGAGCCGCACGATCGTCAGAGGCTTTTTTTCTTTTAAATGCCTCTGATGATCCAAGCTGAGTTGCCTGATCGTCAGAGGCATTTAAAAGAAAAAAAGCCTCTGACGATCAGGTAACTCACCTGGGATCGTCAGAGCCTTTTGAAAGGATATTTTTACAACCACTTCACCGAAGAAGTTGTAGAAAAAATGGTTTTAAAAGTTTTTTTTAAATCGCCACGCCCACCCAATCACATTGCCCCACCACCACCAAGCCACGCCCACAGAACCGGTAGTAACAAACTTTAGATTTCACCCCGGTCTACGGGATGTTGAGACAGATCGTTTTCTCAGGGGGTGGGGGGGACCCTCAGGAGAGGAAGGTCCAGGCAGGGCCAGGCAAGGGAGGCCAGGAGGCGGGACCAGGTCGAGGCGATGTCAATAAGTTTGTGTTTTTAAAGCAGTCTCTTTGTTTTCCAGTGGTTCCAGAGGAACAGCCCGTCCTCTGGCAACGGGGACACACGGAGGTATGTCATATTTATTTCTTTAATTATTTGTCAACATGTATTCAATGGGACCCAAACCCTGGAAGTCAAAATGGCTCTTTTGGGTGAGGGGGCCTGGATTAACCGGGCTTGAGGGTTTTTCCTGGGCTCAGACCCAACGTCCTCATGGTCTCCATTGCTTTTCAGCAGATAAATTCACGGGCCGGCCACTTGCCCCCGATCAACCAAGGTCCTCCCCCTCAGCGGACCTGTACCACCCGCCCCCCCAAGGTAAGCAATCTAAATCTTCTGGGGCAGGGGTGGGTTCTAAATTTTTTTACTCCCGGTTCTGTGGGTGTGGCTTATTTTGTGGGCGCGGCTTGGTGGGGGATTAATGTGACTGGGTGGGCGTGGCCAACTTTTGTTTTTAACTTTTTTTTATTGAAAAAGTTTTACAATACAATTTTTTTTTCATTTCCCCCCCCCACTCCACCCCCACCCCCACCTCCCCATCCCCCCCAACCTCCCTCCACCCTCACCCCTTCCCTCCCCATCCCTCCCCTGACTTCCTCTACACATTTTTTAAAGAAAAACAGCAAAAATTTATAACAAAAAGAAAAGCAAAAACTATTATGTATTCAAATTCTAAATTGAAAAAAAGTTTTGAAGGAAGAAGAAAGAAAGAAAGAAAAAGAATTAAAAAAAGGAAAAGAAAAATATAACAATAAACCCATAGATATTAATATTTATCTAAAGTTAACAATATTATAATAAAAAACACCCAATAATAATAACCATTATAATATTCAAGCCAATTTAAAAATTATTATACCTTTCTATGAACCATTGGTATTAACATTACTAATCATATGCCAAACTCAATCCCCCATCTAATAAAACATAATATAACCTGCATATTCATATCAAATAATTTGATCCCAACTACTCCCCTTAACTAAAAAGCAAAAAGAAAAACATAAAACATGCAATATAATATAATTATGCATATGTTTTTAACTTTTAAAAGCATTTTTTCTACAACCTTAAGAGGTTTCAGGAAAAAAATGCTTTGAAAAGCCTCTGACGATCAGGCAACTCAGCTGGGATCGCCAGAGGCTTTTAAAGGCATTTTTTCCCCTCAAACCTCTTCGGCCGAAGAGCTTGTAGAAAAAAGGCTTCTCAAAGCCTCTGATGATATTTAGATTTCACGGCTGTTATTTTAATTTTTCCAGACTCCTGCAACATCTGGGGGGCGACCGCTGAGGAATCCGAGGGAGAAGAGTGGCACGTAAGTCTACATTTTGTCTAAAGAATATAAAATATAACATTTATTTTTTAAATGAATCCTTTGTTGAAACTCCTTTGAATTTTACGAGAGCATCCAGTCTTTTGGCCTTAGAGCCGATCTGCATGGCACATCCTGCCTTGGAAATCTTTGCCCACTCTTCCTTGCAAAAGGGCTCCAAAATTGTCAGATTGGGGAGGGGGAGCTTCTCCTGTGCCCAGCCCTCTTCCGGTCCCCTGCCCAGGTTTCCACGTGGATTCGGGTCCAGGCTCTGCCAGGGCCATTCCAAAACTTCCATCTCCTTGTAGGGAAGCCCTTGTTGTGTTGACTTGGAGGCCTGGTTTGGGTCCTTGTGGCATCGAAAGGGGAAATTCCTCTTCATCTTCAGCATTTTAGCAGAAGCCGGAAGGTTTTGTGCCGAAATTGACTGATACTTGGAACTGTTCATAATTCCCTCTCCTTGGCTGGAGCCCCAGTTCCAGCTGAAGAAAAACAGCCCCAGAGCAGGATGCTGCCCCCCCCCCCCACCTCAATGCTTCCCTGTGAGCCTGGTGGCTTTGGGGGCTTATAAGATGTGGAGACCAAGGCTGTTGCTGTCAGAGGCAGCTGAAGAAATGCCAGAAACCCCCTACTCAACAGCTGAACTCGATGGGGGCTTGAGCAGAGGCTCCTTAACGGATTTTTCACATATTTAATGACTACTATTTTACATCAGTTTTTTCCCTTCAAAGATTTCAGTTTATTTTTTGATTTGAATTGTACATGTTATGTTAAAGGAGGAAGTACTCTGAAGTGATTTATCTTGGTCTGTTTTTTTATTTTACATTTCCAAAACCTGGCATTTTAATAGGGGTGTGTAGACTTTCTTTGCTAAATACTGAAGTAAAAACTTAAGTAATCCAACTCTTATAAACAATTCTTATCAACACATTAAACCTTAATATTTAAGTCACTAATTAAATCCCTTAAGATACCCTGGAGGTGTATCTAAAGTCCCTCAAACTCTACCCATTGGCCATTTTTACGGAGCCTTTCTAAAAGACCCAATAAATGGTGAAAGGATTGTTGGTAGAAACAGCAACACTGAATTTATACACCGACACAAACATAAAGGTATTTTTAGTATTTTTCAATGGAAGAAAATGTTTGATGAGTCAAGTAAAAAACTTAAGGGTCTAATTTCTCTCTGGTTTTTCTATTTACAGCAAAAGAAAGCAGAAGTCGTTCTCCCTGAGTGAGGAGCTCCTCCGTCAAAATGCCCAGCTTGCAGAAAAGAACGCAGAACTCTGCAGGGAGGTGGAGGAGAAACTGCGGAGGTGAGAAGCCCTGACTTTCTCTCCCAGGATTTCCTATTCAATTCTCCTTAGCTCCCTACCCTGGACACACATTACACAACCTTCTGCCTTGAATTACATTGCCTGGATGGGTAGGAGACATCATGAGTCTCTTGACAGGGACTTTTCCTGGCCAAATCCTCTGAATTTAGGAGGTCCTTGCTTTGATCTCCTCCTCTGCTGCTCACTGACCTCAGTTCTCGGCTCCCCCTCAATTCTCACCAGTTCAGTCTTCTCCCCCTTCTGTCCCCATTAGAAAGTTTGGAAATGGTTTTGAATTGGTTGGTGCCTTTTCTGGTATGAAAACCAAAAAAGAAAAAAAAGGGTTTTAAGACCTGAAGATTCCTTTTTAAGATCTGAAGATCCCCCCCAAAAAAAGGCCCCTATCCAGGAGCCTGGATAGCTCAGCAGACTAATGCATTGTAATTTAACCCCAGCTCTCTGCAATTAGTAAGTTCGAATCTCCCCAGGCTCAAGGTTGACTCAGCCTTCCATCCTTTCTAAGGTAGGTAAATTGAGGACCCAGTTTGTGGGGGCAATAAGCTGACATTGTACAATATACAAAAGTATGAAGGCTATTGCTTCACCCATTGTAAGCCACCCTGAGTTTCCGGAGAAGGGCGGCATATAAATCAAATTATAAAAAAAAGAAAAGAAAAAGAAGCTCTAGCTGTTTTTTTCGGGGGTCAAAAGGAAATAAGTGTATATCTCTGTGTATATATGTTTATGTATATAAGATAAAAGCAAATGCAGGATAAAAATATTTAAAAACTTAATTATGCTTGGTGATGGAAGCAAAAAACTTAGAAGGCTAATTTCTCTCCGGTCTTCTAAATCTACAGAAGAGAAGCGATCATAGGTGTGATGGGGAACGAGAGACTGGAACTCCAGCGTAGAATTGAGAGCCTTGTAATTGAGAAAAGGGCTTTGATGGAAGAAAAGGAGAACATGAGAAAGGACTTCACGGAGCGACTGAGGAGGTGAGACACGGATTTCTCAGACCATCCACGGCAGAGACGGAGAAAGTAGAGATTTCCTGATCTCTACTTACATTCAAAACTTCATTTCTTTCATCGAGCAAAATAAAATATCCTTAGAGCCAAAACATGATTCCAGGATGAAGAATCTGCCCTTAAGCGATGGAAGAATTAGAAAACTTACTACTAAAATTTATTGTACTGCAATAAAATCCCTAATTTTGTAAAATAAAGTTCCAAAAGAAGAAGAAAAAACCCCTTAGTATGTATATTATTACTATTGTTGTTCTTGGGCACAAAATTTCCCGTATTCCTACATATACTATCAATTCGAATGGATGAAGATTTACATGAAATGACAGTTGGTGTTTCCGTGGGAGAGAAAATTTCCCTCGCGGTTGCTGTGCCTATTGGTTGGCTTCTGGCTTGGATATTTGAACAGGCCAATCAGAGCGCAGCTCCTGACTTTGAATCTCCCAGGCTTTTGTAAGGGACTCTGACCCACTCTAGAAGGAGCTGCTCCCCAGCAGGAAAGGCCGTCCTGGGTCAGAGACGCAGCCGGAGTCCCTCCAGCCTCCTCCTGAGGAAGGGAGACCCGCACTCCGTCGCACGGAGCGGCTCCAAAAAGAGCCGAAGGAACCTTGCTAAAAGGAAGATGGCTACTGACACTCTTTTATAGAGTCTGTTTTATTCATTTTATTAAACCAGTTTGTTTTAAGCTCTCCTCTGACTCATTTGTTTGGTGCATCGCAAGCGGATACAAAACCTCCACAACAAACTCCAGATGAATTCCCTCTCTCCATCCCAACTTGAGCTCATCACTTGGATGCTCACTTTTGTTTCAAGTAGTGATTGAAACGGTTGTCGTGGCCCCTGCAAAGTTCCACATTTTTATAACCACTCATTGATACACAATTCCTGATCCTTATAGAAACAAATGGTTTTTTTTTTAAGAATTGGTAAATCTTTCTCACATTAAAAAAATCTTCTTCCTTTTATGATAGTTCCATTTTAATTATTTTGAATTCCTTTTAATGGCCAGAGAAAAATTAGTCCTTCTACAAATAATGGTGTGTTTGTGACTCTTAGCTCTGGTGGAGAACTATCTCCATCCCACCTTCTCAACACTCATCCAATGTCAGGGTGATGAGTAACTACCATTTGCCTCTGGATTTGGATCTGGTTGGCTTGAGACTCAGTCAGCTGGTGGAGACAAAGAGGATTAAATTGAAAAAAAAAAGGATTTTCTTGCTTCTATTCATGATGATATAAGAATAACATGAGCATTTTGTGTCAAAGAGTTTCTCTATTAGTGACTTTAATATACCATGGTGTATTTTTGCCATTCAATGGGTGGGTAAGGATCCCCAGCGCCTGCACAATCTCACACTTGGCCACAACCTCCCTGACAACTATCAGAATCCACTTGGCCCTTCAGAGGCCTTGCTGGACGTGCTCTCTACTGGAGGAGCCCCTGTTCCCAGGGACGGTTGTGGGAGGAAGGACAACTCCCTTTGGCTCCTCTGGATGCGGCTGACAGGATGGGCATCTCCATCCAGATGTCCACATTAGTGGGAATCTACAAAGCTACAGGAAGTCCTTGATTTATATCCATTCATTTTGTGACAGTTCCAAGTTCCACGACCATTAAAAAAAAGCCATCTATGACGGGTCCTCGCACTTACGACTAGTGCAGCATCCCCTTGGACACAGAGTCGCTATTTGGGTGCCTGGCAATCAACAAGGATTTATGACAAGTAAAGTCAGGGGGCGAAATGGTGTTTGCTTCATGACTGCAGAATTCACTCAACAACCCCAGTGATTCGCTTAACAACGGTGGCAATAAGCATTGTAAAATTCAGCACAACTCACTTAGCAACCGCCTAGCTCAGCAATGCCATGTCTGGTCCCAATTCTGGTTGTAAGTGGAGGACTATCTGCAGGATGCAGCAGCAGGCTGATTTGGACAAGCTTAAGCAGGGCTGGGAGACCACCAGGAAATGCCAGGGGTAGGTTGAGGAGAAGGCAGTGGCCAACCTATCTTGCAACCTATCAAGAAAAGGTGGGGCTTTAGTGACTTTGAACCAATCAGTAAATGACTCTGAGTTCTAGTCCCGCCTTAGGCGAAGGTAGCTGGGGGCTTTGAGCCAATCACCTGGAGGTCCCGATTTCAATTCCCAGGGCCCAGCTAGGACTTCAGGGCCAGACTCTATGCTGCCCCCCACAGGCAGTGAGTCTCAGCTGAACCCTGGCAAGAGGGAGGGGCTGTGATGGGGGGAGGGGCTCTCTGTGTCCAGGAGTTTCTCTCCTTTCCTCTCGGATGGGGCTGCTCGACCCCAGAAACAACTGTGGGGGTGGGGGGTGGGGTGGTTGGAGGTGTCAGATATTGCCTGTATGTGATGCACCAGAGACTAAAAGGGATTACCGTATTTTCCGGCGTTTAAGACGACTTTCTAACACAAAAAAATCTTCTCAAAAGTCGGGGGTCGTCTTATACCCCGGGTGTCGGTCTCCTGTAACCAGGCAGACCAGCCCGAAAGGCTTTGACAAGCCTTAAATGGCTCTAAGGAGCCAAGCTGAATTGCCTGCTGAGTTGCCGCTAATCAGCTGAGTTACACGCAAGCCCCCTGTAAAAGGGAAAAACTTTCCTTTTACACAACGCTGGTGCAGCTGGGATCGCCAGAGCTTGGATGGCCAAGCGCTGTGTAAAAGGGAAAAACTTTTCTTTTACACAAGGCTGGCCATCCCAGCTGCTAATTTTTGCCTGCTAATTGCTCCGTAGCAAAAATCCCCCCCACCTCCAGCTTGCTTACCTTAGCTGCTAGCCGCAGGGCTTGCCTTGCCTTGCCTTGCCTGCAATCCATTGCATCAGCAAGCAACTAAATCTCCCTGCCTGCTTGATTGCTGATGCAAGCAACTTGTGGACTTCAACTCCCAGAATTACTCAGCCAGCAAAGCAAAGCTGGCTGAGGAATTCTGGGAGTTGAAGTCTACAAGTCTTAAAGTTGCCAAGGTTGGAGACCCCTGTTCTATCGGGTAAGTTTTTTTCCCACTTTGGGAGCTTTAAAAAAAATAGTTAATTGGGGGGGGGTTTAGTTGTTCTTTTTTAGACCTAGCCATTTAAAGGCTAGGTCTAAGTTTTAGGCTAGGAAGTTTTAAATTTAGCTTTCATATAAAAATAAAAATAAAAATAAAAAAAATAAAAATAAAATGTGTGCAACTTTCTGAGATTTAATGTGTTTCTGTAGTGTTTCACTCTAACTACACAAACACACAAAATCTCACAAAGCTGTTTGTGGAATTTTGTGTGTGTAAACCCGCAATGTAAAAGTTGTTTTTTTGGGCTTTTTGTGGCTGTGTGAGGTCCCTGCTTGTTGCAGGGGCCATTTTGGGTCTAGCATAGCTGCTTTTACATTGTGGGTGAGCCAGTTGATGTTTTTTAATTTTTATTTGGTGTGCATTGGAAGAGGGGTCGCCTTATACAGCAAGTATAGCCCAAACCCTATATTTTTACAGGAAAAGTTGGGGGTCGTCTTATACGCCCAGTCGTCTTATACGCCGGAAAATACGGTAAGTCTTTACAGACATCACATGTGACTATCTCAGCCAATGAACTGCTAAAAGGGCCTGGGGAAAGGAGTGGGGAGTTGGAGGGAGAAGTCTGGTATTAAGAGGGAATTATGGGTTTTGTGGTCCAGGATATCTGTTGGAGGGTGGAGTTTTGGGGTTGTTCTAGTGTCTCTTTCTCTTTTCCCTCCCTCCCTCTCACACACAAACTACCACAAGTCTCAGAGTAGAATATTGATAACTAAGGAGTCCAGCAAAGTGACATCTCTCTTCCACATCTGGTGGAGCCCCAAAGGTCCCATTGCCAGCCAGTTCCCATTGGAAGAGGGAGAAAGTTCTTACCCCATCACATCTGGAAAGCCCAGGACTCCCAACCCTTCTACACAATAAAGAGGGGCTTGAGGGTGCGTGTTTGCACCCCTTGGAAGAAAACAGAGCCGGCATTTGGGGAAAGGAGATGGAAAAGGGGGGCTGACCCTGGCAGGCAGAAAGAGGGCTCCCTTTGCCCTCAGCTCTTCTTTTCCCCAGGAAAGCCCCCTTTGGTGGGAAGGGATCCAGGCAGCCCTGATCTTCAGGGGGAGGGAAGTCCAGAGTCTCAAATTGTTCAGTGAAACTTTTTGCCTGAAGCCAAGTTCTTCAGCAAGAAAGTTTTCCATTCTGGGCCTTCAGGGAGAAGAGAGAAGCTGCCCCCGACTCCCTGGGTCTCTGCCCAAAGTCTCTCCTAGAAGATTCAGCTAAAGAGCAGAGGGAAAACTCGGAGGATAATAATTCTCCCTCTCAGGAGGGATCCCTGGATAATTCAATGACTTCTTGAACTCTGAGATTGTTGGCCGTTTCTCTGGAGGGAAGTGAGAGGGAAATAATCCCCATGTGGTTCATAATGATAGAGCAGAGATGGAATTAAGTCTGTCATCTAGAATTGAGAGCTTTGGGATCTACAGCCTTCAAATTGGCCCCAGAGGGAATACACGGCACCTGTGGCTGAAGAGAAAAAGAAATGAGACATTTGTTGGCATAGCAATTAGAGAGAAAACCTCGGGGGACAGTTAATGCCCGAGCATGTCACGGATCTCAAATGGCTGCTTGTTGAGTTGGAGCCAAACTTTACTTTACTTTGAAAGTTGATGCTCAATGACAAAAGGGCTGATGCAATAGTGTGGCCTGACTCCAAGAACTAAATGAAAAAATAGTGAAAAACTACTTATCAAAACTTTGCATAGTTGGAAAAAAAACCCCACATGCACAGACAAACAGAGGGAGGGAGAAGTGAGAGAAAAGCAAGTGAAAAGAGATGGAGAAATAAAGGAAGCAACTCATCCATGGAAGGGAGGGAGGGAGGGATATGGAAAGCTGTTATGCAAAATCCCCTTAAAACTTCCATTCTCTGAGACCAGGGAATGAGGAAGCCCATATCCCATGTTCCCCTGCCTCCCTTTTCCATGCCCAGGCCAGGCCAGGCAAGGGGGCTCTTGCAGGGATGCCAGAGGGGACTCTGCCTGGATGAGTGGGGAGCCCCTCTTGGGAGGAGGAAGCTGGGGAGCCTCGTGTTGGGGAAGGAAAGCAGAGCAAAATCTCCCTCCAGGTTCCATCTTCTAGTCCTGGAAATGGGAGAGACCATATCCCATGTTCCACTGCCACTTCTTTCCATGCTTCGGGGGGGTGGGCTTCCCACACTGGGAAGAAACGAACCTGGTTTATGGGTCCCAGGGTTGGATGTTGGGGGGACGCAGCCCCCGGGGGTTTCTCCAGCTTTGCTTGGGCTCCGTGTCTTTCCAGGAGAGGCTCCTGTGGGGCAGAAGCCATGCAGGGCTGAGTCTCTCAAGCGGGATCTGGGGTTGCACTGGAGGAAAAGGCAGCCGGACTCAGCCTGGAATAGAATAGAATTTTTTTTTATTGGCCAAGTGTGATTGGAGACAGAAGGAATTTGTCTTTGGTGCAGAAGCTCTCAGAGTACGTAAAAGAAAAGTGGGGACAGGGGGAGGGGGAGGGGAGGGGAGGGGGCTGGGGGAACATAATAAACTAAGAAAGGTCAAAATATAAAGAATCTTAGTGCATTATATGAACCTGGAAATGACAAGAAAAAATAAAAATAAAAACTTCCGTCCACTTTATAATTTTCTGCCTATCTATTCAACAATATTCTCCACAAGTTGTCACTTTCCTGCTTCTTAATGAGCTGTTATCCAAAATTTAATATTGCTAGAAAAAGATGGGAAATGAGCAATTTTAAAGTCAGCTGCAATGAGGATCCATATATGGGATTCTGATATAAAACAGAATTCCCAACAGGCCCCACTCTTAACATTGGGCAGAGTTGAAGGGCACTGATGGCCTCCTTGGCATTAGAAGACAGGCAAGAGGAGAGTTCAGTGGCATTGACTTCAAGTGGCCCCAAACTCCATAACTCTGGGTGAGCTTCCCAGCAATCTCTGGAGACAAGAGGCCACGTTGAAGGACAGCAGAAGTCAATTGTCTTGTTCTTGAACTATCTTCCCCAGCATCACTTCCTACATCCTCATAGTGGATTGAGGATTCTTCCTTCCCTTACGGCCCTTTATTCATTTTTTTCATGGCGGCTGCAGACTTTTGGGATGCTTCGGTTGCAGCGCTTCTTCCACAGCCTCTTGGAAAGTTATCCTGGGCTTAGCAAGTAGTCGGCTTTGTAGGGTGAGATCCCTCAGTCCCAATATCAACTTATCTCTCATTGCCTTGTCCAGGTTGGAGAATTCACAAGCGGTGGCTATTTCGTGTAAAGTTGCCACAACTTCGCTTATTGATTCTCCCTCCCTTTGGTCTCTCCTGTAGAACTCGTGCCGTCTCAGAAGGGATGAGGCTTGGGGTGCGTAGTGTGCTTTCAGGATGCCCTGGAGTGTCGGCCAGGTCATAGTTCTCAGTTCTGCCGGACAGGCTAAAGCTTTCACCATTTTAAGAACAGCAGTTCCACAATGAGAGAGGAATAGCGCCCTTGACTTCTCAGCAAGTCGTTTACTTCCAGGATCATATGGAATCACTCCATGTACGATTCCCAGTCTTCTCCTGACGGGTTGAACGGTGTAGGTGGAATTATTGAAGACATCTTGCGCTGGCCATTGTATTTTCGATGGCCGTTGATTGCCACATGGAGGTTTCAGCAGCCTAGTGTCCTATTGTCCTTCTGAGATCCCACCTTCGTCGCCAGTGGTGAGTAGTGGTTGCAGACAGAGGAGGCAGGACACGTTCAGCAGTTTAAATAGCTTTATTCGGCTCCAGTACAGCAATGGCAATGCGAGCCACAGGAGCCCCTTTTAAACGGAGCTGTCTGTGGCTTCAGCCACTGATGTGTCTTTAATTTTCCCGCTCCAGCTACTCGCTCCTGATTGGTTCCTGGGCTCGTCTATTCAATACTTTAAAAGTTCCTTTATTAGAGAAGTCATATTGGCACATATGGGAAAACCCAAATATGAATTCCTGTGTTTTCCCAACCCCTATACGAAACTCAATCCCTGCCTCTGTCCACTGTCAAGCCCTCACATGTACCAATCAGGGTTTTGATCCCCAAGTCACCCAGAGTTCAGGAACGCTTGCCCAGGTGTTAGCAAGTGTCCGTGGTCCCACGGGAAAGGAATGTGGTTGTGACTATTCTCTGGCTTCACCCCCTTTCTCCCTCCGCTGATTCCCATGTGGATTGACCCGTCAGGTTTGATGGGTATGACAATGGGGGTCTCCCAAGGGGCGTGGTCTGTGGGTTCAAGAACGCCCTGTGATATGAGCTTATCTAACTCTTGGTCAGCCAGGGACCTGAGTGCAAAAGGCATTCTTCTGGTCTTAAGCCTAACAGGGGCTACCTGAGGGTCTAAATTGAGGGAGATGGGAGATCCCTTATATTTACCCAAATCCTCGTTGAAGACGTCTGCAAATTCGGCCATGAGGTCCCCAGAATTGTCAGGATAGGTTGAATGGATGCCTGTTATGCCCAGCCCCAGGGTGCCAAACAGGCTGGGCAGAGGATCTCGTACCATGAGTAGGGGTAGCGTGCCTGTGAATGTCTTGTGCTCCACCAGGAGCTTGGTGCCACCTAGGATAGGAGTGTCATTCCCTTGATAGTCTCTGAGGTGCACCCGGCTTGACTGAAGAGCGCTTTTATGCATTTTTGGAGCTATCCTCATCAAGGTATCCCAGGATATCAGGGATTTGGATGATCCCGTGTCTACCTCCATTTGGCAGGGTGTTCCTTCAATTGTCACCATAATGAAAAAATTTTGTTGGTGTTGATTCTGGCTTGGCGGGCCGACACCTCAGGGGCGTTGTTAGGCCTGGAAATGGCAAAACAGTCACCGCCCAGCTTCGTTGTTTTTTGGAATGGTCTTCGGGAGGGGTTCGATTATGCGCTTTGCAAATTGGCTCGGCAGACTTGAGCCAAGTGCCCCTTTTTTCCACATCTGCGGCAGATGGTGGCTTTAAAACGACAAGCTACCCTAGGGTGCATTTCACCGCATCCCTGACAGGGAGACCCTGTGTAGTCCTTGTCTGAGGTATTTCTTTTTTCCTCGAAGGTTTTGAGGCGGCTAACTTCATCCTCCTCTTCCTCAGTGACCTCAGGATCTAGATCTTCCGAGTGGATAGTGCTGGGCTTACAGACAGGAGCAGTGGATTGTGATTTGCGAATCTCTAAGGTGGACTTCCTTGATAGTTCGCAAGCCTGCGCCTCTTCTACAGCAGTTGCAAGGATGACATCTTTTTTTTCTAGCAAGCGGCGTTGCACCCTCAGGTCCCTCACACCACAGACGAATTGCTCCAGCAGGGAGTCTTCTAGTTCGGCAAATTCACAGTTCAAGGCAGCGGTTCTGAGGGAGGCAATGTAGTGGTTGACAGATTCTCCCTCCGCTTGCAGAATTTGCCTGAAAGTGAACCTGCAGGCAATGCGCGATGGTGTGGGTTCATAGTGGCACTTGAGCTTTTCCCTCAAGACCTCCCATGGTACTGACTGGACAGGAACCGGGGCTAGCAGGGCCATTGTGACAGAGAACATCTCGGGACCATAGGCATTTAAGAAATGTGCCCTTTTCCGGCTGCTGGTCAGCCCTGTGTAATCGTTCGCTTCCAGGAAACACTCGAATCGAGCCTCATACTACTTTCAGGTTTCTGTGACTTGGTTGAAGGGAGCAAATGTTGGAGGTTCCATCCTTATGATGGATGGGCTCTGTTTCTGTGAGGAATTATTTGTTTAAAAACGATGTCTCGTCGTTTAGATACTCAGATAGCGCTTTGGCTTAGCGCTAGTGACTTCAGCTGTTGATCCATCTGTCTTTTACCCCCGGGATCCCATCCTCATCGCCAGTGCTCTGTAGGGCGACCCGGGGTCTATTAACTGAGGCGAGACTAGGTTAAGATCAAGCAGGAATGTTTTATTGCTAACAACAGCTGTAGCAGGTTGAGAGAAACAGAGCAAACAAATAGGCATTTGACAGCTATTTATATTATAGCTGTCAAACTATCAACTAATGGGAACACAGTATTCTCCCGCCGGCAAGTTCGTGCGTCTTGGCCAATCGGGGCCACGCGTCGTAAGTGTGAGGACTTTGTCATAAGTGTGAGGACTTTGTCGTAAGGGCGAGGACTTTGTCGTAAAGGCGAGGAGTCAACAGAAAACATCCCTAAAACCCTTCCCCCAACTGTCCAGCCAGGATGATCCAATCCACATTCCCCCCAGGGTTCATGTGGGGTGCAGCGCCTGATGGTGCCATCCTCCTGCTCTGCCAGGTCGGTTGACCTTGAGTAGTTATCAGCTTCAAAGAAAACTTTCTCTTCTCTCCTCCACCAGCTCCCTTCCCCCCTCCCAGGCATTGCAACAGCCCCCCTCCCCCCGTTACAATGGCAGCCGAGCAAGCAAGCAATGAAAAAGCGGAGGCTGACACTCCCGAAAAAACCCTTGTGGACAGTTTCCCTTTCCTCAGAAGACAAGAAACGGCTGTTCCCACCCCTGGAATTTCCCAACCTCTGAGAAGTTGGCTACACAATTGGGAAGAGCCCAGAAGACTAGGAAAGCCATCTTCTCTCAGATGATTGACAGCCAACTGACAGTTGAGCTGGAGGGATGACATCATCCAGCCAGTAGACTCCAAGGAGATGAGAGGCCTCCCTTGGGATCCTATCCAAGCTCCCCTCCTCCACCTTTTCTGCTCACCCCAAGGCCAGCCCAAGGCCTCGGGGAAACTAGGGACAGGCCCCCAAAGCTCCTAATTTCTCCCCTTTTGGCCCAGAGGGCCTGGCTCTTTTGTGGTAGACTGCCTCTTCCTATGGAAGCTCAGCTAAGCTAGAGGACTGAGCAAGACTCACTGATGCAGCTCTTGCTCAGCCTCCAGTTCAATTCCCTTTGTGTTGAGATGCTGGGGGGGGGGGTTGTGTGTGTTGTTGTTGTTGTTGTTGTGGCAACATCCCTCTGTCAGCTCCCTCTGTTTTTGCTGCTCAGGTCCAGACCTTTTTTTCTGGGGGCCAAAGTCTCGTTTGATGGTTTTTAAGGGCAGAGAAAGGGGAGAAATTCTCTGCCTGGGTTTTTAAATGCAGACACCATTTCTAACACCCTAATGGAGCTGAGCCCCAAATCACAGGACCCTCTTTTAGACGGGATCCAGTGGGGGGGGAGGAATCCAGTTGTATCCAGAGAGCCAAAAGATTTTGCCTTTTTACCCAAGAGGCCTGGATCTTCCCAGGTGGACAGTCGGTTATGGATTGGGTCCCTATAGCTGTCTGAAGGGCTGCTAAAGTGAATCTAGCCTTTGGATGAGCCTCACTCTTAACTCCAAGTCTTTTGGGGGGAAATGTCACATTTCTTCAGCCACAGGTGCCGTGTACTCTCTCTGGGGCCAGTTTGAAGCATGAGCTCCCAAACGTCTCAATTCTAGATGACCAATTTAATTCAATCTCTGCTCCTATTATTTTGAATCACATGAAGATTATTTCCCTTTCATTTCCCTCCAGAGAATTTCCCAACAACCTTTGAATCCAAGAACTACTTGAATTATCCAGGGATCCCTCCTGAGAGGGAGAATTATTATAAAAGTTTCAGCTCTGCTCTTTGGCCGAATCCTCCAGGGGAGACTTTGGGCAGAGAAATAGGGAGTTTGGGGACAGGCAGAGTCTGTGCTCTTGAATCTACGTCTCCCTCCTTTCCAGATGAAGCTGAGTGTTTCTCTGTGTTGAAAAAAAGCAACTGGAGTTTCCACCTTGTGAGAGTTTTTTGATTCTCCTAAATCTTCTTTAGAAAAAGGAAAGGGATTCATTGATTCACCCCATGAATGATGGACCTCCTGCTTCTGCTTCTGATGATGCTTTTGTCCCATCCAGTCTCTGGGAAGCTGAGAATGAAATGCTCGCTGAATTTCAAACTGGAGGATGGAAAACAACCAAAGAGCTATCACAGCCCAGGAGACCATCTCGTTGGTTTAGTCCTCACTGGAAATGAAATGTTGCATACAAAGTTGCTTTTCAATGTGGCTCCTTCTCTTCAGTTTGTTTTCCGTGATCCGTAAGTCATTCATGGTGATAGAGTTACAGTCCCTCCATTGTAACACTCTCTTTTTCTGTTTTTTATTTTTCATTTATTCCTATATTGGGGAATATGTCTAATTTCCTGAATGATTTTGATTTCCAAGGCTTCTCTCTTTTTTCTGATTTTGTGAAAGAGACTCAAATCCGAAAATGGGTCTGAAAAGAAGCTGAAAGGAGTGCAGAGTATTTTCCTTTCTCGCTTCAGTCCTTAATTTATCACTTGAATAATGAATTTAAAATAGTGGTGGAATCAGCCCATTCCCATATTTGTGTAACTGATCATTGCTTTTGGATCAATGTTGGCTTAAGGCTCTGTAGGCTTGTGGAGGATTATATATTAAAATCAGTATTTATTGTTGCTTTTGATTATAATAACATGTTTTAACAATAGGAATCTTTATTGGTTTTCATATGGCTTACGGTTCATTTTCAACATTCAAATTGTCAACAAGAATTCCCAGCTCCTGCATAACCTCACACTGGGCTACAACATCCACGACAACTATTTGAGCACTTTCCACACTTCAGATGCCTTGCTGGACATTCTCTCCACTGGAGAAGCCAATGTCCCCAACTACAGCTGTGGAAGGAAGGAGAACCTCCTGGCTCTTCTTGATGCAGCTGACAGGGGCATCTCCATCCAGATGTCAACATTAGGAGGCACCTACAAAGTCCCACAGGTTTGTGTGTGTTTTTTTCTCTCTGGTAAAATGAGGGGTGGGTGGTGGTGGGTGAGCAATAGATGCAATCATATCTTCTCCATGGAATTCAAGGGCTGCTTTTCTCCATATTAGCAAAAACGTCAATATTTTACCCCATTATGTTTATGTTGAGATTCATCATAAAAGGCCTGAAATGCAAGCAATACATTCCCTGGAGAAGATATTCTACCAACTATTTAACTGATCAAAAAATATCCCTGGTTGTTGGGGCCTCTATTGGCATCTTCATTTTCATACAGAAATGATGCCTGCCATATGCAGTCGGATTGAAGTTGGCAATAGTAGCATTTTATCTATCTAAAAAGTGGAATAAAAATTACTCTAGCAATTATAGGCCAAATAGACTAGCAGATATTGTGGCTAAAATCTATGCCATCATCCTCTTAGTTAAACTTGAGAAAAATGCATTTCTTGCAGAAGAAACAGAAGGTTTTAGGTAGAGTTAAAAGCTATATAGATTTTATAAGGAATAATACACAAATTAACAATCTAATATTGGCAACAAATTTGGCTTGAAATGTCTAATCTATATCATTAAGGTAAAACAAGGTTTGCAGGCTTTCTATATGTTAGTGCAGCATTTGACTCAATAATCAGAGAAATATGATGGAGAAAATTGATTGCCGTCAAAATGGAGCTCAGCCTGTTGGCCCTGATCCAAGCCCTTGTTTGAGAGGGAGGTTTGGGCTCAAAGGAGCCAAGAGAAGAAGGATCCATGCTTACCAAGGAGGAAGGGAAGGAGTGCATATTTAAACCCTTCTTATTCAGTGTGAATATGAATGACTTACTAGGAGTAATGAAGGATAAAGAAAAAACCCAAATCATTAATAAATCTTATTTTATTTTTTGACAAAAATGAGTAGACCAATGAAATGCTGTGCATGTAGTATACAGTACTTGGATTTCCGAAAGGCTTTGACAAAGAAACCACAACCTATTTCTTGGGAGGCTGAAAATATGTGGGATAGACAGCATCACCTCCAGATGGAGTCAGCCTGGGGTCCTCAATGGAACTACGTCTGCATGGAGGGAAACAAGCAGTGGGGGACCCCAAGGTTCCATTTTAGGCCCAGTTCTCTTCAACACCTTCATGAATGATTTGGATGAGGGGAGAAATGGGGAAATCAACAAATTTGCACATGACACTAAAGTGGAAGGAATAGCCAACATCAAAAGAGGCTCAAGATCCAGATAGATCTAGATACACTTGAATCCTGGGCCTATTTAACTAAATGAAATTCATTGTAGAGAAAAGTAATGTTTTACACTTAGAAAAATCAAATGTCCACTTACAGATGAGGTGAAACCTGGCTCCATAGCAGTAACTGTGAGAGGGATCTTGGAGTCCAAGTGGACAATCACTTAAATATGAGCCAGCAATCTGTGGCAGCAGCCAAAAAAGCTAATTCAGTCGTAGGTTGAATTAACAGAGGGATAAGATCAAGATCATATGAACTATTGGTATTTATAATGCCTTGGCAAGACCACTCTTGGAATAGTGCATCCAGTTTTGGCCACCATATTATAAAAAAGATATAAAGACTCTGGAAAGAGGGCAGAAAAGATGATTAAAGGCCTGGAGATTAAAACTTATGAGGAACAGTTGCAGGAATTCAGTTTGTCTAGTCTAGTGAAAAGGATAAGGGGTGATATAATAGCAATGTACCAATATTTGGGAGGTTGCCACAGAGAAGAAGAGGTCAACCAATTTTCCAAAGTACTAGAAGGCAAGACAAGAAACAATGGAGGGAAACTAATCAAGGAGAAAAACAACCTAAAACTAAGGAGAAATTTACTAATGTGAGGAATGGAACATTTACGCTTCAGAAATTGATCACTGGAGGCTCTTAAGAAGAGGATGGACAGCCCCTTGTCTGGAATAGTATAGATAGATACAGATTAACAGAATTGGAAGGGACCTTGGAGGTCATCTAGTCCAAGCAGACTCTACACCATTTCTGAAAGACTGTGGTCCAGTCTCTTCTTGAAAGCTTCCAGTGATGAAGCTCCCACAACTTCTGAAGGCAACTTTATCACTTTATTTCCAGATTGAATCTCTCCTTGTTCAGTTTCCATCCATTATTCCTTGTCCGGCCTTTGTCTGGCCTTTGGGTGCTTTGGAAAATAGCTTGACCCCCTCCTCTCTGTGGCAGCCCCTGAAATATCAGAAGACTGCTATCATGTCTCCCCTGGTCCTTCTCTTCACTAGACCAGCCATGCCCAGTTCCTGCAACCGTTCATTGTATGTTTTAGCCTCCAGTCCCCTAATCTTCTTGTTGCTCTCTTCTGCATTTTTTCTAGAGTCTCAACATCTTTTCTATAGACTGGTGACCAAAACTGGTGCAGTATTCTAGGTGTGGTCTTACTAGGGCTTTATAGAGTGGTATTAGTACCTCTCTTGATCTTGCTTCTATCCCTCTGTTAATGCAATTTAGGATTGCATTGGCTTTTTGGGCTGCCTCTGCACACTCTTGACTCATATTTAATTGATTGTCCACTAAGACTCCAAGATCCTCTCACAGTTACTGCTATTATGCCTGGTTTCCTGCTTGAACAGCGGGTTGGGCTAGAAGACCTCCAAGGGCCCTTCCCACCCATTTATTCTGTTATAAGTTCTGTTATACATACTCATTTTTAGCCTGCTAAATTCCTATTGGAACACACTGATTTACACTGATAATGTTGTGAAGGAGGTTCTGGGTTCGAATGGACCGTGGCCCGATACGCACACAAGCACACTAAAGCATGCAAGTTGAGAGAGGAGTCTTAAAAAAGTAACTGGTTTAATAATAAAACCACATAAAAATATTAACCTCCACAAAGGCATCAATAGCCTAAAAAGATTCTCCTCTAGCAAAGTCCATTAGCTCTAATCTTCTTCCCAAATGTGGGAGGCTCTCTGGGTTGTTTGACCGTCTTCTCAGGAGCAAGGCAGTGACCCAGCCCTTCGTAGCGACTTCAGCTCTGGAGGTTCTCGGCTGTCTCAGAGTTCCCATAGTTGTGGGTTCTCGTCTTCCGTCTTCTTTCTTCTGCTTTCTCGCTTGTAAGGGAGCTGCTGCTGATGAGCTGCTTAAATGCTCATCAACTGACCATTGGAAAATGCAGGAAACTCGGAGCCAGGAGGCTGTGCTCTGATTGGTCCATCCAGACTATTCAAACTAATCAATCAATTAGCTGCAGCAATACGCTGAGAGGTTTCTCCTCTCACAAATATGATATTATCACACTTAAATATTGCATTGTATACCCTGTGAAGAAGACTTGGATTCTTTTGTCATAATAATTATCTGATAATTAATAAATCAAGTTCAAAAGTGATGGTCTTTGGAAAACAGCATCATAGCCATAGATCAAGGGTGAAATCTAAAATTGTTTCCCTAAAAGTTCTGTGGTTGTGGCTTGGTGGGGGGGGTGTCCTGTGACTGAGTGGGCGTGGCCAACTCGATGTCACAGCCACACCCACTCAGTCACAGGACCCCCTCCCATCAAGCCACGCCCACAGAACCTGGTAGGAAAACTTTTTCAATTTCTCTTCTGCCAGTGTGTCCTTACCTTTTTCCCGCAGCTCTTGGGGTGGGTAAAAGGACTCCAGTTGCTGCCGTCAGAGCTGATTTGGGAATTTCCACAACTTCTGCTTTGTCTAAATTCAGAAAATATGGGCATTATTGGCATAAAATGTAATCTATGGAAACTGACAGACTCTGAAAATTGTGGCTGTTGGAACAGACAAAACTTCAGTGAAAGACCAAACTTGGATTATGCAACTGACAAATTTTATTAGGCTCTGAGGTCTGCCTGTTTCTTGTATAACTGGAGAAAGAAGTTAACAAATTTCCTCCAGAAAGAATCTGGCATATAGAAACAAAAAAAGATGCAGCAATCCTCGAAAATTATCATAGGCCCTTTATTGGAATAGAATACTCCAGTTGGCATTTTCACGTGTTAATCTAATTGTGATCAATTGTAGGGGTGATACAGTAATATGATTTACATTTTTATTGTTTTTTAATTTGCTTATTATTTTCCACTTTTATTATACAATCTTGCTAATATTCTGTCTTTAATACTTTAAACACTGTCTGATTAACAAACTATTCTAATACATTCATAACAACCAGGTTAGATTTATTAAAATCTAATATTTTGGACTTGATCTGATCCCACATATAACAGCATTCTTCATTGCTTTTTTAGATCAGTCATACAATTGTTTCAGAGGCTCTGAGTGATAAAAGTCAATTCCCTTTTTTCCACCGGATGAATCCCAAAGAAGGATTCCAGTACCCAGCAATTGTCCCACTGCTCCTCCATTTCAGATGGACCCTGATTGGCCTCTTTGCTTTAGACACAGAGAAGGGAGAGAATTTCATGAGGATTTTTTCTCCTATGCTTGTCAGGAGTGGAATTTGTGTGGTTCTATCACAACTGTTCTCAACAACTGGATATACAGCATACCTCAGGGAGACTCTCTCTAAGTGGAGACAAGTCAACGTCTTTGTTCACTTCATAGAATTTGATTCCATTTGGGATAGAATTCTTCCTTTCCATTTAACATTTATGCGTCTCTCAGGACCCATTGAAGGGAAAGTCTGGATTCTCACAAATTTTATAGTGTATAAAATAAACAAGCATAGACTTCTCAAATACATCCATAGTATTTTGAACTTTAGTCATCTGGCCAAAGAAAGGTTAAAGGATTCTGCCTTTCAATCCCATTTCTTTGTGGAAGAAAAGTTTCAAGATCCTTATTTCCGCTGTTCTCTTTCAAAGAACGTCTTTTCTGTCAAAGGCCGCAGAAGATGCACCCAGAAAGCCCCACTGGAGACCCAGGAGAAAGGGAACAGGATCCGGATTCCAAATCACAATAATTCATTCAGTATCATTCAGACTCTGGCCCAGGCCTTGAATGCCGCTTATTCCTCCAGATTGAGGAGGAGAAGGAAGGAGGGAGAAAAGACTTTGGGGTCTCTAAGGCTGCAGCCATGGCAGGTAAGGGGTCCCAATATGGATCCATTAGCCTTAGATCCTTTGGAGGAGGAATCCAGAGGAGAAGGAGGGGAACCATCTCAACAGATCTGTCCAATTCAATTGCTCAGGGATTAATGGTTCCAAAGAGTAGATACCATGGCATTTTAATATTAAACTCTGCTCATTTGAAAATGCTGTATTCTTTTTTAAATGAATTCCTGTATTTGTGGGTGTGTGATGAGGATGGTGGAATTTCCCCTTTGTTCCGTCCCCACTGCAGGTGGGTCTGTGTGCAGCTCAAGGGGCAGCTAACCCCCCTCTTCTCCTCCAGTGAAAGGGAGCCTGGGGTGGATCTGGGTGTTTCATTGGGAGAAAAGAGCACGGAGAAACTGAGGAAGTGCAAAGAGTGAGAATCAAATAGAAATAGGAGATAGGCAGCATTAACTATCAGCCAACAAAGAAGCAGCTGGAACCTCTCCAGCCATGCTCCGTGTGAGGGACGGAGGCCTCCGGATGACCATGTGTCTCGGTCAAACCGGCTGCTTCCGTCTCCTCCAAAGGCTGAGAGAAAAGGGAGTCTGGCTTCAGACCATACAGTTAGGCTTATCTGCCCCCGGCCACTAGGTGGGGCTAGAGCAACAGCAGCACAATAGATACATGTTGTGGCATGACAACCTTTATAAATTTGGAGGAGACCTTGAGACCATCTAGACCAACCCCTCCTCTCTGCAGGGATCCCAGTTAAAGCTTCTCTGACTGATGGCTGCTCAGTCTTTGCACTCAGACAATCCATGAAGAGGAAACTGAACTTCTCTGCTTCACTGGCTCAGCTCTAAAACAGCAAATTCTCCTCCAAGCTTGGTGCCTGCAAGAGGATCTGGTCCTTGAGTTGGGGTCTCTCCAAACCAGAGCATTCACTTCCTGAGATTCTTATTGCTGCCTTTGCCTTCTTTCCATGAACATCTTCCTGCTGACTCTGTTTCCAGTTACCATATTTTTCAGAGTATAAGATGCACCTTCCCCCCCCCCTTAAAAGGGAGTGAAAATTTAGATGTGTCATACACCAAATATAGCCCTGCCCACCCACTGACCCCCACCATTTGACCTCTGCCTCCTTGCAAGCAAACAGCAAGAAAAAACAGCTCCTTTCAGCTTCAGCACAGCCTATTTAGCACAAGTTGATTGGATTGGCCTCCTGACTCTCAGTTGTTTTGCACAGGGCTCTGCTGCTTGCTGCAAAGAGGTAAATTGCTGGAGCAGATTTTTTCCCCTTGTGCTAATCAAGCTATGCTGAAAACGAAAATGAAAGTAAAGCAGGCTGTTTCCTGTTTGCTGCAAGGAGGCAAAATTGCTCAGAGGCAGAGGGAGATTTCTTTGTCTTCTTTTCCTCACCAAAAAAGATAGGTGCATCTTATACTCTGGTCCGTCTTATATTCCAAAAAATACAGTAACTACGATTTTGAGATCATTTTCACAAACATACATTTGAACTTTGTGTCCCTCATCTTTCGTCCAGTCCCTCATTCATGTTCTTATATGTTGTTAGTCAAGTCCTAGCTGTTAAAAATCAGAGATTTTTCTACTGCTTTTTACATAACACCCTTCTGTTTGTGCTGATGATAAATATTGTTTCTGGAAACTTGATATTCCTCTCATTAAATAAAGAAGCCTTCCCTGGACCCAGTAGCATTGGCAAATTATCATCCAGTGTCCAACCTTCGCTTCGTTGCGAAGGTTGTTGAGAGTGTGGTAGCGCGACAACTCCCCCAGTAGCTGGATGAATCGTCGTATCTGGATCCGTTCCAGTCGGGCTTCAGGCCTGGGTACAGCACGGAAACGGCATTGGTCGCATTGGTTGATGATCTCTGGAGGGCTCGGGACAGGGGTTCTCCTCTGTCCTGGTCCTATTAGACCTCTCAGCGGCTTTTGATATCATTGACCATGGTATCATGCTGCACTGGTTAGAAGAGTTAGGGGTAGGGGGCACCATCCTATGGTGGTTCTCCTCCTTTCTCTCTGACCGGTCGCAGTCTGTGGGGGGCAGAGATCGACCCTGAGGCCCCTTGTATGTGGGGTACCACAAGGGTCGGTCCTCTCACCCCTTCTGTTCAATATTTATTTTATTTTATTTTATTTATTTTATTTTATTATTTTATTTTATTTTTTATTATTTTATTTCATTTCATTTCATTTTATTATTTTATTTTATTTTATTTTATTTTATTTTATTTTATTTTTTATTTTATTTTATTTTATTTTATTTTATTTTATTTTATTTTATTTTATTTTATTTTATTTTATTTTATTTTATTATTTTATTTTATTATTTTATTTTATTTTATTTTATTTTATTTTATTTTATTTTATTTTATTATTTTATTTTATTTTATTTTATTTTATTTTATTTTATTTTATTTTATTTTATTTTATTTTATTTTATTTTATTTTATTTTATTTTATTTTATTTTATTTTATTAAATTGTATGCCGTCCTCTCTCCCAAAGGACTCAGGGCGGTTCACAACGATAAAAAACACATAAAAATTCAGTATTCAAATATAAAAACCAATACAATCCCCTTTTAAAAGCCCTTCAGTCCAATCCGGCCAGGCCAGATAGCCATGTTTGAGGTCACGGCGGAAAGAGCAAAGGTCAGGTGCCATCCGGAGCTCCAGGGGGAGCAAATTCCACAGAGAAGGCCCACTCCCTGGGAGTCGCCAGCTGACACTGTCTGGCCGACGGGACCCCAAGGAGGGCCTCCCTGTGAGAGGCCACCGGGCGATGGGGAGCCATGTGGAGCTTTATAGGTAATTACCAGCACGTTGAATCTCACCAATGCAGGTCACGCAGGAGGGGTGTAACATGAGCGTTGGGACACTCCCATCACTACCCGCGCGGCTGCATTCTGCACCAGCTGAAGTCTCCGGGTGGTCTTCAAGGGCAGCCCCATGTAGAGAGCATTGCAGTAGTTGATCCGGGAGGTGACGAGCGCATGAATGATTGTGCGCATATACCAAACGAAGGACTCATTGGGAATCCCATATCAAAACGACTTACCTTTTCTGCAGCCAGAATTTGAAAACAACATTCAATACAACTCAGTACTTGAGCAAAATGGCTCAGTTGAGATCGGCATATGTGGGGCTGATTGGGGTAGGCTGAAGGGGTGATATTGAAATATCATTTTATCATATTTTATTTATCCATATATTATTGTATTCTATTCCAATGTCATTTTACATTGTTTTTATCGGATTTTAGTAATAATTTCTGTTTGGAACTCTGCACTTTGATTTGGCCCATGGACTAATCAATCAAGTAAAGAAACATAACCTTCAGGTGTTGTAGGAAAAATTTAAAAAGGTTAAAAATTATTTGAGTATCGTTTTGAAGACATTTTTTATCCACTTAATTATCATACCATCTTCCCCTCAGTTTTCTAATCACATCACACAATTGTTTGTGAGTCCGTTACTGAAATCCAGTGATATCACCAGAGTTCCCATAATCTATTTAGGAAGTGCAATGATGTGTGAGAATGACTTTTGGGATGAGGAGAAGAGAGGCTGCCTAGGGAAGGATCAGAGAAGAGGGGAGAATCCAGGGGTGAAATTCACTTACCTTCCCTACAGGTTCGGAAATGTGTGCGCACTACCACGGAGCCCTCATCAGAGCCTCCCCCAGACTCCAGGATTGGCCCATGTCCCTCCCCAACTTCCTCGCTTTCTGAATCTGCTGCCAGCTCCACTGGCCGCTGGTTCTTCCTTTGGCTTCTCTCAATCCTGTCTCCAGGCGCAGAAGCGCATTTGAGACCCAACGTGGCATTTGGAGAATTGATCCGGTGAATTTGGATTGAACTACTTCTAATGATGTAAAACATGAAGCTGACGGTCCGAGCAACGTCCCATCAAGGAGCTGTGCTAGCGACTTGGGCACGAAAAGCTTAAGAGCAGCAGGGACATCGTAGCCTCCCTTTGGGCGGAAACAATTAAGAATGGTTCTGGCTGATCTTTGGCCCAGGGCAGCTGCCTGTTTCTTGAACCCTTGGCCTGAATGGCCACCCCCAGGGATTCGAAGGTGGTACCTGCTCCATTTTGTGGCCATTTAGATACCATGAATCAAGTTTTGGCCTTCTTGGTCTTTGTTTTCTCATCATTGATGCCCAGTTGATTGTAATTGCCGTCCTGGAGAAGGGCTCGCAAGGCTCTTTGAAGGCCTTCTGGTGTCCTGGAGAGGATCACAGGGGCATCTGCATAGAGCAGGAGGGCGATGCTTCGGTCACCTATTTTTTGAGGGGGGGATGATTTGGTTTGTTTAGCCATTTTACCATGCCAGTTATATAAGAGTTGAAAAGCAGGGGGGCCAAAATGCCCCCCTTTAACCCCCTTTTGAGTTTTAACTGACTTGGAGAGGGACCCCTGCATGTCACACCTCACCTTGAGGGATGTTTCAGTATGTAGGGCAGGTAATAGATGAAGAAGCCTGGGGTCAATTGAGGCAGCTTCCAGCTTCTCCCATAGCTTAGTACTGGGAACCATCTCAAAGGCTGCCTTGAGATCTCTAAAGCAGGCGTAGAATGATGCAGGTCTATCTGATATGTATTTTTCAATCAGTTGATGAAGAACTAAGCACTGATCAGTAGTGCCTCTCCCCTCTCTAAACCCGGCTGGCTCTTCAGCGATCCAATTCTCAAGAGCCAGCCACTCTCCATCTGGAGGTGTTTTCCATCAGGATGACCAGGGAGAAGATTAGCCTGACAACTTTGTCCTTGATCAACCCATGCTTTCTGGGAATTAACCTCTGGTTTTCAAAGAGTTTATGAATCATCTTTTTTTTCTCTGTTCATTTTATTTGTCATCTGCTCTAGAATGTTCCCTATAATTGACCAATTGTGTCAATGATATTTTCTCTATGCTTTGTCAGTATATGACGGACAAATCTTTCTCAAACCTTTTAATTCACTTATGAAGATAATGGCAGTATTTGTATCCTATTTAACTATATTTGGAGATTAGACAATTGTGGAAGAAAGATTCAATGTGGGATAAGAAACAAAGTTCTCTGTTTTTCTAATTCCTGGATGTTCCCATTCTAGTTTCATCCCTTTCTGGAGAAGAATGAATTTTGGAATATTTGTGATAGAAAACTGTACTTGGACCAAAATGGAGAAATAACGGCAGATTTGGTCATCAAAATCTTCTTGGTTCTCCCCAAGGGGGGTATCAGGGAAGAGACTCTGGCGTATTTTGAAAGACAGAGATTTTCTATCATCCAAGATGCTCTTTCACAGATAAAGATGCTCAATAAGGTGGGAGAAATTTTGGTGTCTTGTCTCTATTTTCCAAAGGTCCCATTTCAAGTGGGCAAAGAATGGGTAAAATGCTACCGGTTTGCTCTGGTTTGGGCAAACCAGTAGTAGTAGAAAATCCTTTCAAAAGCTAAAAAAGGTTCGAACAATTATGCAGCACAGCTGTGATCATTGGAACCTTTTGTTTTTTATTTTTTAAATCATTTTTTACTACCTATTTGCCCGAACTGGTAGTAAAAAAATGCTTTAAAAAAGTAAAAAAAAAAGTTGGCCAAGCCCACCCAGTCACATGACCCCACCAAGCCACGCCCACCAAACCATGCCCACAGAACCAGTCACAACAATTTTTACATTTCACCACTGGGGCAAAGCCTGGAGTCTCCAGAATGGTTGGCCTCCCATGCCAGGTGGTGTCATCTCATGGAAGCTCTTCAAGAGACGGGACCTAAGTGGAGTGGCTTTGCCATGTTTTCTGGAAACCTTTCAAGATCTTACTGGTCAGAGGTTTCTTTCTTCATCATAGTTTTACTCTACATTAAAAAATATAATGGAATAAAAGCTTCCTAAATTTTTTATAGTAAACTTTGTTCTCTGTTTTAATAAGAATATATCATCATACTTTAAAAAAAATCAATTCCATCTCTCTAGACTTTATTAAATGGAAACGTACTTTATTGTAATGTTAAATTCTGAAAGCAAAAGGGAGGAACTAAAGGAAGAACCTGCCAGTTGTTATACCTCCTGCATCTGTTTAGAAGATGTCAGAGATTTCATATTTACTCAGTGAAGACCAGAGGCTACTTGTCTCCATCCATTTCTCCCTCCATTTTCCATGGACGGAGAGTCCTAACACCTTTTCTTTGGCATTCCTTTTCTTCTGCTCAGTCCCTGCCTCAGTCCAAATGTGTGGAAAGTTGTCATCCTGGATTTGTCAAGAGGGCTCGAGAAGGAGAGCCAGTTTGCTGCTACGACTGCGTTCCTTGTCCGGAGGGGACCTTCTCCACTCAGGAAGGTGGGTCACATGGAGGAAAATGGGAGGCTTTGTGGAACTGGATCCAAATTAAAAAACAGATTGAAGCTCACATGGGTTTTTTATTTATTTATTTATTTTTGTAAATATTTTTTGTTATTTTTTCCAAACATAAACATAAAATATAACTTTCAAGAACAGTCTCGATCTGGTCATAGATGGTTACCACGCTTATATTCCTTTAACAAGCTCCATTCACAATTTCACAATACATCTTTTAAAAGTAAAGATTCAAAACATAAAAAGAACAAATTTTAACATAAATTCTAAGTAAATCTTTTAGATCAATACAATTTTCATTTCAAATTAAATTTAGCTCATTTTTATATCTATATATCAATCCTGATTATATCTAGTTCTTCTCCACATTGTCTTTATTATATCTTTACCATCAATGTCAAAATAATTTTTAACAATATTCTAATCTCTTATTCTAATTATTTACCTTATAATTTTATCACCTCAAATCTTAATTTCAAACTCAATACAACTCCATTTTTCTTACAATTTATAAAACAAGATTGTATACATTTCTTAGTCTCTTGACCCTTTTCATCAAATCTTGATCTCTTAAACTTTATCAATTTATCTTTAATTTTATCCCACTTATCATTTATTATGATAAGCGGGATACACATTTATTACACATTTCATGTTACACAGATTTGTCACAAAAATATACTTTATTTAGGCTAATTACCAGCATAATCTCCTCCATACCACCTCCTATTGTTTGGCTGTTTTCCAGCATATTATGTTTGGCTGATTCCCAGCATAATCTCCTCCAGAGCACCCACTATTTTTGGCTGAATCTCCTCCAGAGCACCCACTATTTTTGGCTGATTTCCAGCATATTCTCCTCCGAACCTCCCACCTTTGTGGCTGATTTCCAGCATAATCTCCTTCAAAACTCCCTCCATTATTTGGCTGATTTCCAGCATTTTATTGGCTGATTTCCAGCATATTATGTTTGGTTGATTTCCAGCATAATCTCCAACGCCCCTGCAATGGTTTGGCTGATTTCCAGCATTTTAAATAATTTCCAACATGTTTCCTCCAAGTCTCAAATTCTTATCTAGTTGATGCCCATCACCTCTTATTTTAATATCCCCTTGCAATATAATTATTTCTTTGACATCAATTTCCCAGCATACTTTTTCAAATTAGTTCTCAATATATTTCATAATGTCCATCATTTCCAGCATATATATTAAATCACAATGTATTGCTAAAGTCTGTGTATCTTATAGTTTCATTCAATAAAACCTTAATCAAACATATTCACCAATCTAACATTTGTTGACAAATTGGAATTAGAACATATTGCATCAAAAAATAAATTTTTTAAAGTTGTCTCACATTAATATATACTCTTCTTTATTATTTGACCACCTATATATCAATCCTCTATTTTAATTACCATCGCTTATTTTCTATCTTTATTACTCCAAGAACCCTCCTTTTTTTTATCCAAAAATCATTTATACCTTTAGGCCTTTAAACATTACATTTCAGTTTAGCTACATTTAATTTTATCTGCTTTGTTTCTTCCTTTTCCTATCTGCCCATAAATATTCCACTTCAAAGTCCATCTGTTGAAATTGAAAATTCTGTATGTCATTTTAATGCTTTTATACTGTCTGTTCCATGTATGATGCATCAGCTTCCTGTCTTTTATTCCTACGCCATGCCCCCTTTTTTTTTTTTTTTGCTAATTGTTAGTTTCCATTGTAAAAAGTCCAAAATATTCCTTCTTTCTTCATACAATCACCCAGGGACAGAATAGGAATCTCCAGAATCCATAGATCTAATGTTAATTTCAAAGTAATCCAAGATAAAAAGCCATTTAAAATGTTTCTTTTCCAGACGAAAGGGAAATCTCTTTAATCCACTCTCCTGCTTAGTCACCGCAGACTCCATGGCAATTATGTAACCATCCGTCTGTCTTTCTTCATTAGCTTCATTAACTATTCAAAGGTGTAAACTCCCAAAGAGACATTTCTCCAATCCATTCCAAGTAAAAGAAAATTTTCCAAGTTATTAAAAGCCAGTTCATCCAAATCCAATTTACTAAAGCAAAGTCTGTCATGGGTCTTTATTTCCATTTTTATTTTTTTCCCTTAATCTTCAAGCCCCACGGCTCTGTAAACACTATTAAAAATTTGGGGTCTTATTTGTTAAAATACTTATAATTGTGTTGTATTTTTTGCCTGGGTTGGTGTCACTCACCTGGCTTCGAGAAACATGCTCTTTCTTCTTTCCTCCTGCACAATGTTTGTCCTGGTCTGCTGTGGCTTTGTGGCAGCCACCATGGCTGCCTACCCCCACTTCCAATTTTGAGGATTCCCTTTGGCCTCCGAGGAACTTGCCTGTTCCTCTTGGCCCACTGAGGTGCTCCTCTTCACCCCCCATCCCTGCAAAACTGGGTTGGTCCGCAGACCGATCGGACAGTGGTTTGTCAGTCGGGATTTTCACAGGCTCGTTAGAGCCCACTATTTTCCCGACTGTGGCGCCACAGCGCCAAACCGGAAGTCCTCCCTGGTTTTTTTATTTTTAACCTGCACAATTTCTTATCTAAACGAAAATAAATCAAAAAGACTTGGAAGGAGGGGCTGGGAAAGCTTTACTAACAGCAGAGGAAATATCTCTTCTGCTTTTTAGCTTGGATATGTGCTGCTAAATTCACCTTTCTAGGAACATCTGAGTGAGGAGTGAAATGCAAAATTTTCCCTACTGGTTCTGTGGGCATGGCAGGGGAAGGATATTGCAAAATCTCCATTCCCAACCCACTCTGGGACCAGCCAAAGGTGGTATTTGCCGGTCCTTTGAACTACTCAAAAATTCCGCTACCGGTTCTCCAGAACCAGCTGGATTTTACCCCTGACTCAGATGTTCCAAAGATCAACCTCTTTGAAAGTTGATCAATTGTTTTAGATCCACCTTCTGAAAGACCTTGCAATCCACTGTATATTGGATCCTCCCCTTGAGCATCACTGAGAAGGTGTCACTGGGCCATAATCTGGTGCTGTGGATAGTTATGGGGGGAACTCATTACACAAATAGTCTGCCAGTCATGTCGATCAATCAATCTATCTATCTATCAATCAGAATAGAATAGAATAGAATAGAATAGAATAGAATAGAATAGAATAGAATAGAATAGAATAGAATAGAATAGAATAGAATAGAATAGAATAGAATAGAATAGGAGTTGGAAGGGACCTTGGAGGTCTTCTAGTCCTACCTCCTGCTCAAGCAGGAGAACCTAGATCATTTAAGACAAATGACTGTCCAGTCTCTTCTTAAAAACCTTCTGTGTTGAAGAATCCAAAACTCTGGAGGCCGGCTCTTCCCACTGGTTAATTGTTCTCACTATTAGGAAGTTTCTCCTTAATTCTATATTGCTTCCAGATGTTACAAGATACTGTAGGTATCCTCCAAGTCCATTATATATTAACTGCCATGGGGCAGGACTCAGGATGTTTGCCTAAAAAGATTATATGATTCATTATTAACCTCTAATAGTGTAGGTTCCTACAAGATTCTACACATTACACTGGAAATAATTAACACCCGAGAATTTCGCTCAATTTAATATATCTGGCTACATTTTTTTAAAAAAAATCCTTCTTATAGTCTTTTTAATGAAATCTTTAATAAATACTTCTTGGAAAATGTTGCTGGTACTAGTTGTTATCCAAAGAAGACATTTCTTGTAAGATTCTTTGTTGAAAAATAGAAGGATAGAATATTAAATAAATATTATTTTTTGGCTTTCTCAGATACAAAAAAATGCACCAAATGTCCAGATGATAAATACCCAAATGAGGCCAGAGTCCAATGTATCCCCAAAGTCATAACCTTCCTGTCTTATGAGGAACTTCTGGGCATCATCCTGGTCTCTTTTGCCCTATTCTTCTTCCTAACCACAGGCCTTGTTTTAATCATCTTCATTAAATACCGAGAAACTCCCCTTGTCAAAGCCAACAACCGGGACCTCTCCTACATCCTCCTGGTCTCCCTCCTGCTTTGCTTCTTGTCTCCTTCTCTCTTCATTGGTCAACCAAGGAACGCCACCTGCCTTCTCCGACAAACGGTTTTCAGCATCATCTTCTCAGTTGCCGTTTCTTCTCTCTTGGCCAAAACCATCACGGTGGTGCTGGCCTTCCTAGCCACAAAACCAGGAAACCGAGTGAAGAGATGGTTGGGGAAGAGCTTGGCCAACTCCATCATCCTTTCTTCTTCTGCAGTCCAAATTATCATCTGCTCCACCTGGATGGGAGTTTCTGCCCCCTTCCCTGACTCTGACCTCCACTCCCAGCCTGGAGAGATCATCCTGCAATGCAACGAAGGGGCCGTTGTCATGTTTTACGTCACCCTCAGCTACATGGGCCTCCTGGCTGCCATCTGCTTCACGGTGGCTTTCCTGGCCAGGAACCTGCCCGGGGCCTTCAACGAAGCCAAGCTGATCACCTTCAGCATGCTGGTCTTCTGCAGTGTCTGGGTGACTTTTGTGCCCACCTACCTGAGCACCAAAGGGAAATCCATGGTGGCTGTGCAGGTCTTCTCCATCCTGGCCTCCAGTGCTGGTCTGCTGGGCTGCATCTTCATCCCCAAGTGCTACATTATCCTTCTGAGGCCAGACCTCAACACAAAGGAGCATCTTACGGGCAGAACAAATGTAAAAACATGAGTTCTAACACCATTGTGATATTGGAAGAATTATTAAAGTTTCTTTTATTTGAAAGGAGATATTCTTTACATTTAGATAGTATGTGGGAATCAAGAAAATCATATCTATATGTTTCATAATTGGAAATTGTTGAATGACGGGAATTCTTGTAGCTCCCTTTCCTTTAAGCTCAATAAATCTTGCTAAAGAGAACTCTGCAGAAGTCATTTAGAGGAATTTGCTGTTCAGCAACAGCTACTGAAAGTGACATCTTATAGAAATAATTGAGGCACTTGGTTCCTACTGACAGCAGTTTAAAGTGTGTGTGAGAGAGAGAGAGAGAGGAGGAAAAGAGGTCAAGAGGAAGCTGTGGGAACCAAGCACCAGCTTGGTTGCTTGATCATCTCTGTGAGAATGCCAGAATGATGTGAAAAGCCATCAGCTGAAGAGGGAAATCTTCATTCCTCTTATATAATTCTTTCTTGATTTCCTCATAAAAGCCTCCTTTGCAGAAAGAATTCAGCAAAGTCTGGGATTTCAATTTGGGATTGTTTTCATTTTGGTATGTACTTCACACCAAAATAATAATAAAAAAGTAAAAAAAAGAAAATAAAATGTTGAAAGAAATTTCCACTGTATATTTTTTTTCTTTCCTCAACCAAAAAAATAAAGTAGCAGTTTTCAGGCCTTTGATTTTCCATCTACAATTTCTACCTAAATCATTTTCTCTGCTCCTCTTCCAAGCTTGTCTTGTCTGTGAAGGGCTGGCCCAGATGCCCAGAGAAAGGGGATCTTGAGACTCTCCCCAGGAGGAGGTTGAGGGGATCCAGTCTAAAGGCAGCCGCATCATTGACCAGGTCATAAACCTTCAATGCTGCATAATATTCATCTAGGTTCCAGAAGGGGGTAACTAAGGGTGAGGACTTCTAGCTTTCTAGGGAGAGGCACCCATGGAAGCTGTTCTGCTCTCGAATCAGAGATTGCTGATCAATTGGTAATCAATTTTTATGTTTCAGAATGGCTTCCAATTATTATTATTATTATTATTATTATTATTATTATTATTATTATTTTAATTAAATTTATATACTGCCCTACTCCCGAAGGACTCAGGATGGTGAACAGCCAAAAGATAAAATACACATAATACAAACATTAAAAAAACATTTAAAATACATTAAAAACTTTGGCCCAAAACAAATTTAAAACACCCCAATTTATAAGACAAATTTAAAAAGCAATTTAAAAGGGAAGTTAGGCCAGGCCAGCCTGCTGGAATAAGAATGTTTTGAGGGCACAGCGGAAAGTGCGCAGGTCCGGGATCCTCCATATCTCCTGGGGGCGCTCGTTCCAGATGGCAGGTGCCCCACAGAGAAGGCTCTCCCCCTGGGGGCCGCCAGTCGACACTGTTTGACCGATGGCACCCTGAGAAGCCCCTTTCTATGGGATCATACTGGCCGGTGAGAGGCTACTGGTGGCAGAAGGCGGTCTCGTAGATACCCCGGTCCTAAGCCATGGAGCGCTTTGTGAGTAGAATCCCTTTGCAAATTTTATTTTAAGGAGATAAGAAAAGCTCTGATGGCATCAGAACAAGGTCAGTCTAAGATTCTGTCAGAATGTTCATGACTGGGAAGACATGGTAACAAAGTCAGCCAATGAATAGGCATAGCAACTAAGTCAGCCAATCGAGAGCTGAGACAGACTGGATCCAGGGCATGTCTTAGTCTGCAGCTTCTGACTCTGTGCCGAGAAAAGAAACTGAAACCAGTGTGTGAACTTGTCTGCTGTTCTGAGCTGAAATGAAATGGTGAAACTGCTGCTGGTATTGTAAACTTACTTCATGTATTATTATTGTGTATATAAAGAAGTTAATGAATCCAGCTGAATCAGTTTTTGTGTTCTTCTGGATTTGATTTTTGTAAGAAACTCTGACAGATTCACAGTAACCACACAAATATCTCTGGTCCTCCCACAAGCAGAAGGCGGAGATTTATGTCTTTGCTCAACATCGAACTGGTCTTTTCCCACAATTTCACTTTCCTCCATCACCCCACACAATATTGGACACATTAATCTGAGAAAATATTTCCTAGTTTCATACCCCCAATCAAAAAGCACTAAGGCGAGACTGGAACTCAAGAGTCTCCTGGTGATTGGCCAAAATCCTCCAGGAAGTTTTCATGCCTATCGGAGGATTAGAACTCAGAGCCTCCTGGATCTTGGTCCAAACTCGTCCAGCTGGCTTTCATGCCTAAGGCAGAACTAGAACTCACAATCTCCTGATGATTGTCTCAAAGTCGCCTATTTGGCTTTTATTTTAAAGCTGGTTTTAAAAGTTTAGTGAGTGGAGCAAAGTCCCTTGTCTGGCTTTGGATCTCTGCACCCTCCCCACCCGACGGCTGAAACCTCGGAGGGGGAGAAACCTTCCAGGGAGCCCGGGGTGGCCAATCCGTCCCTCCCGAGCCCAGCTTCCCCGCTGCCGCCCCCTCCGCAACGCCCGCCTGCCTGGCAGCATCTGTGGGGAGACAGAGAGAGGCTTCCCCCCTGCAGCCCCCGGGGTCCCTCGGCGCTCCGGGCGGGAAGAAGCTGATCCAGGCGTTCGCTCGGCCGCTGCTCTCCGACCGGCTCCCTGGCAAGGCTCCCGGCTAGCCCCGAAGAGGCTCCTGCGGGGGTGAGGCGGCGGGAGGGGAGGGGAGGGGAGGGCCTCAGACAGACCCCCCTGCTGGGGGAAAGCCTTGCCTGACCTGAGAGTGAGGGAGCGGCACATGACGCTTGAGTGACAGCTGTCTGTTTGGGGGAGGAGGGGGGGCTCTTGAGCTCTCAAGGCTCTTGAGTTCCAATCCTGCCTGCGGGCATGGAAGTTGGAAATGTTTTCTCAGATTAATTTGGGATGCCAGAATTGGGGATTCCTAGAGTGTGAGATGGCCGAGTATCCAATATTGTGTGGGGTGATGGAGGAAAGTGAAAGTGGGGGAAAAGACCATTTCCATGTTGGGCAAAGACATAAGTCTCTCTGCCTTCTGCTTGTGGGAGAACCAGAGGGATTTGTGTGGTCCCTGTGAATCTTAGACTGATCTTGGTCTGATCCATCAGAGCTTTTCTTAGCTCCTTAAAATGAAATTTACAAATTATTCGCAATTAGGAGCCATTCTGAAAACTAAACACTGATTCCCAATTGATCAGCAATCTGTGTGGTTGGAGAGCAGAACAGCTTCCATGGGTGCCTCTTCCTAGAAACAAGGAAGTCCCCCCCTCATTCACCTCCTTCTTGGACCTGGATGAATATTATGCAGCATTGAAGCTTTGTGACCCGGTCAGTGATGCTGCTGCCTTTAGACAGGATCCCCTCAACCTCCTCCTGGGGAGTCTCAGGGTCCCCTTTCTCTGGGCATCTTCACAGACAAGACAAGCTTGGAAGAGGAGCAGAGAAAATGCTCTAGGTAGAAATTGTAGAGTGGAAAATTAAAGGGCCTGAAAACTACTATTTTAATTCTACAGTTGATGAAAGAAAAAAAAATACAGTGGCAATTTCTTAATTCACTTTAATATTTATTTATTACATACAAAAAAAACCCCAGTCCAATCCCAAACTGAAATCCCAGAAGCTCTTCTGCTGAACACTTTCTGCAAAGGAGGTTTTTATGAGGAAATCAACAAAGAATTATATAAGAGAGATGAAGATTTCCCTCCCCAGCTGACATCTGGTCAAACATGGCATTTCACATCATTCCGGCATTCTCACGGAGAGGATCAGGCAACCAGGCTGGTGCTTGGTTCCCACAGCTTCCTCCTGGCCTCTCTTCCTGCTCTCTCTCTCTTTAGCTGTAGGAACAAGTGCCCAAATTATTTTTTACAAGGTGTCACATTCAGTAGCTGTTGATGAACAGCAAATTTCTCGGAATGATTCTTACAGAGTTCTCTTTATTGAGCTGAAAGGGAAGAGAGCTAAAAGAATTCCAGTCATTCAACAATTTCTCATTTTGAAACATATAGATATGATTTTCATTTCCAGCATACTATCTAAATGGAAAGAATTAATATCTCCTTTCAAATAAAAGAAACTTTAGTCATTCTTCCACTATCATAATGATATCATATCTCATGTTTTTACATTTATTCTGCCAATAAGAGGCTCACTCATGGATGAAGAAGAGTTGGGACCATTTTCTATGTTTGGACTGTGGAAAAAGTTAAAAGTTGAAATTCCTCAGTCTCACATTTACACATTTCTTCTGGCTGTAAGCTGCTCCTTAATGAAGAATTTAAAAATTTCCAAATTTGAAACATATAGATATGATTTTCTTTGACTCCTGCATACTATCTAAATGGAAAGAAAAAAACCCCAAAATTTTAACAATTCTTCCAATAACACAATGGTGTTGTATCTCATATTTTTATATTTATTCTGCCTGTAAGATGTTCCTTTGTGTTGAGGTCTGGCCTCAGAAGGATAATGTAGCACTTGGGGATGAAGATGCAGCCCAGCAGACCAGCACTGGAGGCCAGGATGGAGAAGACCTGCACAGCCACCATGGATTTCCCTTTGGTGCTCAGGTAGGTGGGCACAAAAGTCACCCAGACACTGCAGAAGACCAGCATGCTGAAGGTGATCAGCTTGGCTTCGTTGAAGGCCCCAGGCAGGTTCCTGGCCAGGAAAGCCACCGTGAAGCAGATGGCAGCCAGGAAGCCCATGTAGCTGAGGGTGACGTAGAACATGACAACGGCCCCTTCGTTGCATTGCAGGATGATCTCTCCAGGCTGGGAGTGGAGGTCAGAGTCAGGGAAGGGGGGAGAAACTCCCATCCAGATGGAGCAGATGATAACTTGCACAGCAGAAGAAGAAAGGATGATGGAGTTGGCCAAGCTCTTCCCCAACCATTTCTTCACTCGGTTTCCTGGTTTTGTGGCCAGGAAGGCCAGCACCACCGTGATGGTTTTGGCCAAGAGAGGAGAAACAGCAACTGAGAAGATGATGCTGAAAACCGTCTGTCGGAGAAGGCAGGTGGCTTTCTTTGGTTGACCAATGAAGAGAAGAGGAGATAAGAAGCAAAGCAGGAGGGAGACCAAGAGGATGTAGGAGAGGTCCCGGTTGTTGGCTTTGACAAGGGGAGTTTCTCGGTATCTAATAAAGATGAATAAAACAAGGCCTGTGATTAAGAACAAGAGTAGAGCAAAAGAAATCAGGATGATGCCCAGATGTTCTTCATAAGACAGGAAGGTTATCACTTTGGGGATACAGTGAACTCGGTCTTTATTTGGGTATTTATCACCTGGGCACTTGGTGCATTTTTTAGTATCTGAGAAAGCAAAAAAAGCAACATTTCTTTAATATTCTGTCCTTTTATCTTACAGAAAGTACCTTCTTTGGATAACAGCTGATACCACAGGCATTTTCCAAGAAGTATTTCTTAACTATTTCATTAAAGAGTCACTCCTTTGAAATGGTTTAAGGTCTCCTGCTTGAGAAAGCTCCTTTCCAGCTCTGTTCTGATTATTGATTGATCTGCATGACTGGCAGACTATTTGTGTAATGAATTCCCCCACAGTGATCCACAGCACCAGATTATGGCCCAGTGACACCTTCTCAGTGATCCTCAAGGGGAGGTTCCAATATTCAGTGGATTGCAAGGTCTTTCAGAAAGTGGACCTAAAACAATTCATCTAGTTTCAAAGATCTCAGATGTTCCTAGAAAGATAAACTGAGCAGCACATATCCAAACTAAAAAGCAGGAGAGACATTTCATCTCCTATTAGTAAAGCTTGTCCAGTCTGCCACCCCATCCTCCCATCTCTTCGCAACTCCTCTAGAGTGAAGATGGTCCCTGCGAACAAGGAACGCAGTCCTAGTAGCAAACCTACCCAATGACAATTTTCCTCCATTTATACTCAGACAGGGACTAAACAGAAAAAAGGGAATGGCAAAGAAAAGATGTTAAGACTCTCCATCCATGGAAAATGGAAGTAGAAATGGATGGAGACAAGGGTTCCAAAAAGAAATGGGATTCAAAGGTAACATCTTTTGGCCTTTTTTTTTTTTTTTGACAGATAACCAAACTTCCAAATACTATGGATGGATTTGAGAAGACTGCGCTTGTTTATTGTATAGTCTTTAAAATTTGTGAGGATCTGGACTCTCCCTTCCATGGGTCTTGGCAAACACCTAAGTGTTAAATGGAAAGGAAGAATTCTGGTCCAAGGGGAAACATGTTCTATGAGGAGAACAAAGACATTGACTTGTCTCCACTTAGAGAGGGCATCCCTGAGGGGGGCTGTCTGTTCAGATGGTGAAAATTGTTGCGATACATCAAGACAAATTCCATTCCTGTCAAGTACAGGAAGGAAAGTCCTATTGAAATTCTTCCCCTTCTCTGTGTCTGAAGCAAAGAGGCCAATCAGGGTCCATCTGAAATGGAGCAGCAGTTGGACAATTGCTGAGTACGGGAATTCTTCTTTGGGGAGCATCTGGTGGAAAAAGGGGAATTGTATTTTGTAACATCTGGAAGCGACCTGGAATTCAGGAGAAACTTCCCATCAGTGAGAGGAATTAGCCAGTGGAACAGCTGGCCTCCAGAAGTTGTGGGTGCTTCAACATTGGAGGTTTTTAAGAAGAGACTGGACAGTCATTTGTCTGAAATGGTATAGGGTCTCCTGCTTGAACAGGAGGTAGGACTAAGAGACCTTCAAGGTCTCTTCTAGCTCAGTTCTCATTGATTGATTGATCTACGTCAGGGATGTCAAACTCAAGGCCACGCAGCCTTCCCGAGCTCCACTTTCACTGGCAGAGCACACTCAGGCCACCACAGGCACCCTTGACACGAGTGATATTGAGCTGGCCATCCCCCACAGCCACGCCCACCTCGGCCCCCCAAGGACAAACAGAACCCTGATGTGGCCCTCAATGAAATTCAGTTTAACACCCCTGATCTACATGATTGGCAGACTATTTGTGTAATGAGTTCCCCCCATAACTATCCACAGCACCAGATTATGGACCAGGGACACCTTCTCAGTGATCCTCAAGGGGAGGATCCAATATACAGGTTACAGATTAACAGAGTTGGAGGAGACCTTATAAGTCATCTAGTCCACTCCTCCCTGCCTAAGCAGAAACCCTACACCATTTCAGACAAATGGCAGTCTTCTCGAAAGCCTCCAGTGATGAAGTTCCCACAACTTCTGAAGGCCTTTCAAAAGGTGGACGTATAACAATTCATCTAGTTTCAAAGATCTCAGATGTTCCTAGAAAGGTGAATTTAGCAGCACATAGCCAAACTAAAAAGCAGAAGAGAAATTTCCTCTGCTGTTAGTAAAGCTTGCCCAGTCTGCCACCCCCTCCTCCCATCTCTTCCCAGCCCCTCCTTCCAAGTCTTTTTGATTTACTTCCGTTTAGATAAGAAATTGTGCAGGTTAAAAATAAAAAACCCATATGAGCTTCAATCTATTTTTTAATTTGGATCCAGTTCCGCAAAGCCTCCCATTTTCCCCAGTGTGACCCACCTTCCTGAGTGGAGAAGGTCCCCTCCGGACAAGGAACGCAGTCATAGCAGCAAACTGGCTCTCCTTCTCGAGCCCTCTTGACAAATCCAGGATGACAACTTTCCACACACTTGGACTGAGGCAGGGACTGAGCAGAAGAAAAGGAATAGCAAAGAAAAGGTGTTAGGACTCTCCGTCCATGAAAAAAGGAGGGAGAAATGGATGGAGACAAGTAGTCTCTGGTCTTCACTGAGGTAAATTTGAAATCTCTGACTACTTCTAAATAGATGCAGGAGGTAAAACAACTGGCAGGTTCTTCCTTTAGTTCCTCCCTTTTGCTTTCAGAATTTAACATTACAATAAAGTAGGCTTCTATTTAATGTAGTCTAAAGGGATGGAATTGAAAAAAACATTTAAATATGATGATATATTCTTATTAAAACTAATAATAAAGTTTACTGTAAACGATTTAGAAAATTTTATTCTATTAGGTTTTTTAATATGAAATTAAACTGTGATGAAGAAAGAAACCTCTGACCAGTAAGATCTTGAAAGATTTCCAGAAAACATGGCAAAGCCACTCCACTTAGGTCCCATCTGTTGAAGAACTTCCATGAGATGACACCACCTGGCATGGAAGGCCAACCATCCTGGAGACTCTAGGCTTTGCCCATTTGAAATGGGACCTTTGGAAAACAGAGAAAAGACACCAACATTTCTCTCACCTTATTGAGCAAATTTAACCGTGAAAGAGCATCTTGGTTGATAGTAAGTCTCTGTCTTTCGAAATACGCCAGAATCGCTCTCCTGACATCTCCCTTGGGGAAAACCAAGAAGCTGTCAATGCTCAGATCTTCTGTTATCTCTCCATTTTGGTCCAAGTACAGTTTCCTATCAGAAATATTCCAAAATTCATTCTTCTCCAGAAAGGGATGAAACTAGAATGGGAACATCCAGGAATTTGAAAAACAGAGAACTTTCTTTCTTATCCCACATTGAATCTTTCTTCTACAATTGTCTCATCTCCAAATATGCTTCATTAGGATACAAATACTGCCATTATCTTTACAAGTGAATGAGAAAGTTTGAGAACAATTTGTCAATCATTTACTGACAAAATATAGAAAAAAAATATCATTGATACAATTGGTCAAATATAGGGAACATTCTAGAGCAGATGAAAATAAAATGAACAGAGAAAAAAAGATGATTCATAAATTCTTTGAAAACAAGAGGTTGATTCCCAGAAAGCATGGGTTGATCAAGAAGAAAGTTGTCAGGCTAATCTTCTCCCTGGTCATCCTGATGGAAAACATCTCCAGATGTACTAATTCTACTTGATTGTAATGCCACATCAACAAAATTTTGCAAATCTGAAAGAACGAATCTCCCACCAACTCTTTTCTCAGCCTGAAAAGTTAGTCAGGATCCTTTCTGAGTTTCTTTCTCTCCCATTATGCAGCTGCAGGATTCTCCCCTCTTTACTGATCCTTCCCTAGGCAGCCTCTCTTCCCCTCATCCCAAAAGTCATTCTCACGCATCATTACAATTCCCAAATAGATTATGGGAATTATGGTGATATCACTGGATTTCAGTAAAGGACTCACAAACAATTGTGTGATGTGATTAGAAACCCGAGGCCTGGATAATAAGTGGATAAAAACTGTCTTCAAAATGATACTGAAATAGTTTTTAACCCTTTTTAATCTTTCCTATGAAACTTGAAGGTGATGAATAAGGGGGATAACTGTTGTGTATATAGTGAGGAGAAAGTAAGAGAAGAAGGAACAACAAATGTCAACATTGGAGAAGCTGAAAAAATTAGAATTGTCACTTCAGAAAGATCCCCAAAACAGGGAAATCAGAAAGGAAATGGAGTTAATGAAACATGAAATTAATATACTAGAACAGGAAGAAATGATAAGGAATATAAAATTGGCAAAACAAAACTATTTTGAATTGGCAAATAAACCAGGAAAATGGCTCGCCCACAAATTGAAAAAAGAAAAAGCTAAAAAATTGGTACAATATTTACGAGACGAGCAAGGAAATTTGCTCTATAGAATTGAGGGGGAAAAATATTATTCAAAATTATTTTCAAATACTGTATAGTCAAGAAAACATTAAAGAAGAAAATATTATAAATTCCCTACAGGAGAGGAACTTGTCAAGTATAACTGATGAAGATAGGGAAATGTTGAATGGGGAAACTACATTAACAGAGTTAAGAGAGGCAATTAAAAAACAGAAAAATAACAAAACACCAGGGACAGATGGAATTTCAGCAGAAGTATATAAAAATTTTTAAGAACAATACAAGGATTATCATGAATATTCTAGAATATTATGAGGCTTATCCAGAAAAACAATTGGCAGTAATAATGATAGATGCACAAAAGGTATTCGGCAACTTGAATTAGCGGTTTTTAATTAACCAATTCATCGGCATGAAATTTGGCAAAAATTTTATAGAAATGATGAAGACAATTTATTCTATGCAAACAGAAAAATTAAGGTCAGTGGAGATCTTACAGAAAAAGTCGATATAAACAAAGGGCTTAGACAAGGCTGACCATTGTCCCCCCTCTTATTCATCCTTCCATTGGAAATATTTTTGGCACAGGTAAGGGGAAATAAGGAAATAAAAGGGTTAAAAATTAAAAGAGAAGAATACAAAACAGGGGCCTTTGCAGATGACATGGCATTTATATTAGAGGACCCTTTGGAAACAGGAGAAAAACTCCTACTAGAAATAGAGAAATTGGGAATAGTAACAAGCCTGAAAATAAATAAAAACAAAACAAAGATAATTACCAAGAATATCTATAGATATTATTACAGATGCCGGTATCGGAAAGCTGAAAAAATGTAACAAGGATGTTAAAGATATAAATGTTGAATAAAAATTAATTAAACAAAAACAAAATGCCATGGTATCTACTCTTTGGAACCGTTATTCCCTGAGTGATTGAATTGGCCAGATCTGTTGAGTTGGTTCCCCTCTTTCTCCTCTGGATTCCTCCTCCAAAGGATCTCAGATTGATGGATCCATATCGGGACCCCCATACCTGCCACGGCTGCAGCCTTGGAGACCCCAAAGTCTTTTCTCCCTCCTTCCTTCCCCTCCTCCATCTGGAGGAATAAGCGGCATTCAAGGCCTGGACCAGAGTCTTCATCAGACTGTAATAGTGATAGTCATTTGGGGCCCGGATCCTGTTCCTTTTCTCCTGGATCTCCAGTGGGGCTTTCTGGGTGCATCTTCTGCGGCCTTTGACAGAAAAGACGTTCTTTGAAAGAGAACAGCGGAAATAATAATCTTGAAACTTTTCTTCCACAAAGAAATGGGGTTCAAAGGCAGAATCCTTTGGCCTTTTTTTTGGCAGATAACCAAAGTTCAAAATACTATGGATGTATTTGAGAAGTCTACGCTTGTTCATTTCATACCCTGCAAAATTTGTGAGGATCCAGACTTTCCCTTCAATGGGTCCTGGGAGACGCATAAATGTTAAATGGAAAGGAAGGATTCTCCCCCAAATGGACTCATATTCCATGAAGTGAATAAAGACGTTGACTTTTTGCCATTTAGAGAGGGAATCCCTGAGGGATGTTGTGTATCCAGTTGTTGAGAACAGTTGTGATATAACCACACAAATTCCACTTCTGACAAGCACAGGAGGAAAAATCCTCATGAAATTCTCTCCATTTTCTCTGTCTGAAGCAAAGAGGCCAATCAGGGTCCATCTGAAATGGAGGAGCAGGTGGACAATTGCTGGGTACTGGATCCCTTCTTTGGGGAGCATATGGTGGAAAAAGGGGAATTGACTTTTATCACTCAGAGCCTCTGAAGCAGTTTTAAAACTGATCTGAAAAACCAATGAAGAATGCTGTGTTACATTTGGGATCAGATCAAGTCCAAAATATTAGATTTTAATAAATCCAACCTGGTTCTCCTGAATATATTAGAATAGTTTGTTAATCAGACATTGTTTAAAATATTAAAGACAGAATATTAGCAAGATTGTATCATAATAATGGAAAATAATAAGCACATTAAAAAAGAATAAAAATGTAAATCATATTACTGTATCACCCCTACAATTGATCACAATCAGATTAACACGTGCAAATGCCAATTGGAGTATTCTATTCCAATAAAGGGCCAATTATAATTTTTGAGGATTGCTGCATCTTTTTTTTGCTTCTCTATTCCAGATTCTTTCTGGAGGAAATTTTTTAACTTCTTTCTTCCAGTTATACAAGGAACAGGCAGACCTCAAAGCCTAATAAGATTTGTCAGTTGCATAATCCAAGTTTGGTCTTTCATTGAAGTTTTCTCTGTTCCAACAGCCACAATTTTCAGAGTCTCTCAGTTTCCATAGACTAAATTTTATGCCAATAATACCCATATTTTCTGAATTCAGACAAAGCAGAAGTTGTGTAAATTCCCAAATCAGCTCTGAGGGCAGCAGCTGGAGTCCTTCTACCCACCCCTCCTCAGAGGCTGAGATTGGGTTGGTTCTCTCTGGAGCCCCAAACATCAGATTGATGGAAGAACATGGGGGAAAACTGGGCCTCAGACACTTTAATAATTGGGGATAAGGAAGCTGGAGAGCTAAGAGGTTTTCATTTAAGCACCACTTTCCCTCCTGCCCTTTCTCTGACTGAGCTCCTTGGATGATGAGGGAGCCAAGATAAAGGCTCAGAGAAAAGAACCCCAGGTAAGGAAATGTGTTACTTGCTCTAATGGCTGACCATCTATGGCTATGATGTCATTTCACAAAGACCATAACTTTTGAACTTGCTTTATAAATTATCAGATAATTATTAAGATAAAACAATCCAAGTCTATACAATCCAAGGTTTAAATAGGATAATATCACATAATCTGTATAAATCCGTGTATTCCAATAGGAATTTAGCAGGCTAAACATGTGTACCTATAACAGAACTTATAACAAAATAAAAGGGTGGGAAGGGACTTTGGAAGTCCTCTAGTCTGACCCCCTGTTCAAGCAGGAAACCAGGCATAATAGCAGGAACTGTGAGAGGATCCTGGAGTCTTCATGGACAACCAATTAAATATGAGTCAAGAGTGTGCAGCAGCAGCCAAAAAAGCCAATGGAATCCTAAATTGCATTAACAGAGGGATACAATCAAGATCAAGAGAGGTACTAATACCACCCTATAAAGTCCTAGTAAGACCACACCTAGAATCATGTATCCAGTTTTGGTCACCACATTATAAAAAAGATGTTGCGGCTTCCGGTTGGCGTTTCCGCTTTTGTGAGATGGTCTTTTCAAGACCGCCAGCTCCACCGCCCGTTAGAGCTGCCTCAACAGCTGAGAGGCGGCTCGGAAAACTCCTTCTTCTTAAAGAAGCATGAGTAGAGCCGGCGAGACAAGGTTGAGCCCCCTGCGAAGCCCCCAGGCTGTCTTTTTTGTTCCTGGGGAGGAAGCAGGGTGAGGCTCCCTATCCAGCTCGCCGAGGCTCCGGACTGCGGGGAAAGTCTGTGCAAACAGAGCCGGACGGTGAGATCAATGCTAGCGAAAAACAGCAGAAGCTCCTAAATCAAGCAGGGTGAAATCGGGACTTTAAAAAAAAACAACGCAAGTATTAATCATTAATCTTAATAAGAAAGAAGGACTGAAAGTTGTGAAAGTGATCTAAAATGGCGATTGGTAAAAATAAGTTTAGGTATATGTTTTATTGTTAGCATATATCTCATAGAATAATTTTATATATATCTATTATACTGTTATCTAGCAAAATCTTAATGCTAAAAATATTTGTTAAGTTTATATATATGATTTACGGTTAGGATATACCTGATAGAATAATTTTATATATATCTATTATACTGTTATTTAGAAAAATTATAATGTTAAAAATACTTGATAAGTTTATATATATGATTTACGGTTAGCATATATTTGATAGAATAACTTTACTTTATTCAATGTTAAAATATAAGATATGTTATCTGGATTTCACCTATATTTTTGTTTAATATTGATAGATATATAAGAATAATGTTTTATTAGTGAAGGAAGCCTAGGGAGGGAAGGGAGGGCAGGGAAGGGAAGGGGGGGTGGGAGGGGGGAAAATGGGGGGGGGATGAAAAAATTGTATTGTAAAACTTTTTCAATAAAAAAAATAAAATAAAATGGCGATTGGTTTCAGCGGAAGAAAAAAAGTTAAAAGTGAAAGTAGAAGCGTTTGGCTGGTCGCAAGTATTCAAACCACTTAAAGTAACAGCGTATGCTATAAGAAAAGAGGAAAGTTTTTAATCTATTTTTTTCTTCTCTATAAAGCTGGGGGGGAAAGGTGGTGGTGGAAAAGGAGGCAAGACTTGTTTTTTAGAAAGATTAAGATTGTCCAGAGGCATGGCTTCAAAACAAACTAAGCCAGCTTCTAAAGTTGCAGGGGGGGGGGCCTCCCCCATTCATCAAACAAAAGAAAAGCCAGAGACCCAGAGTCATGAACAAGAAGCTGGATTTAAAGATTTGAAAGAGTTTATAGCTATGGCTTTAGGGAATCAAGCTGAGGCTATGGAAAAATCTAAACAAGAAATTAAGGAGGCGGTTCAAGAAAAATATGATAAGATGAAGCAAGATATAATTACAGTAGTTTCTGGTCTCTCAGATGCGGTGGTTGAGATTGAAAAAAAGTGGTTGAACTTAGCTGAGAATTTGAAACCAAAAGGAGGGCAACTGATAATAAAATTTTTAATGTGAGAAGAAGGGGGCCAATGGTAAATCACAGAAATCTGAAGCCATGGGAGGAACTAGACCGAAGACTACCACTCTGGAACAGAGACTTCGGCAAATGCTTGCTTCGCTTTGACTACAAATAACAATTAAATTTCTATCTTGGAATGTGAATGGTTTGAACTCCCCACAGAAAAGAAGGAAAATATTTCACTACCTGAGACAATTTAATAATGATGTTATTTGTTTGCAAGAAACTCATATTAGAATTCAGGATCAAAAATATTTGATGAACTGTAAATTAGGTGTACAATTTATATCTTCAAGTGCAGAAAAAAAGAATGGTGTTGTGATGTATATAAACAAAAGATTACCAGCCAAAATTATAGAATCAGATGATTGTGGAAGATACATAGCAATTGAATTATATATGCAGAATGACCCACTCTTGGTGATTGGAATCTACGCTCCTAACCAACAACAGGAAAATTTTTACAAATTATTATATTCTAAAATATTGCAATGGGACTACAGATCTATTTTAATTATGGGAGATTGGAATGGAGTGATTGATATTAAACTTGACAAAAAGAGCTTGGCAAAATCAGGTGCCAAATTACCACAGATTTTTTTTTGACATGAAAGAGGACTTGGAGTTGAAAGATGTATGGAGAGTGCAGAATCCAAAAGAATTGGACTTTACATTTTTTTCAGTTTGACATAGATCTTTTTCCAGGATTGATTTTATTTTAGTTACAGTTGACCTACTGTCCAAAACAAGAAAAACAAAAATATTTCCTAGGACTCTAACGGATCATAGCCCGACATGGATAGAAATAGAAATGGGAAGGAAGGAGAAAAGATCCTGGAGATTAAATGAAAATTTGTTTAGATATGAAAAGAATATAATTGAACTTAAAAAACATATGAAAGAATTTTTTGAAATGAATTTGAATAAGGGTACATCCATTGAAACTGTTTGGGATGCTAGTAAGGCATACATGCGAGGAGTACTGATTTATATGAACTTAAACATAAGTTAAATCAACAAAGGAAAAGGCAAGAATTGGAAGCAAAAATAAAGAAAAAAGAACAATTACTTATAAAAAACCCGTTGGATAAAAAATTACAAGAAACCATAAAACTTTTGAAAGACCAATTTCAAATGTTTATAGCGGAACAAACTGCAACTAATTTACAATTTGCAAAACATAACACATGTTGTAATGCTAATAAACCGGGTAGATGGTTGGCTTATACATTGAGAAAACAGCAAAGTTCTCAACTTATTGATATTATTGAATATGGAGGAAAGGAAGTTTTTCAACAAAATTTAATTAAACAAGCCTTTTTAGATTATTATTCTAAATTATATGCCAAAGATCACATAAAGAATGAATTTATCGACAAGTATTTAGAAAGAACCAGACTTACAAAAATCTCCAGAGAGCAAAAGGAAAGAATGAATCAATTAATACCATTTGAGGAGATTATTTTTGCAATTAAACAATTGAAAACGGCTAAAGCTCCAGGGACGGATGGTTTGACAGCAGTGTATTATAAAACTCTACAAACAGAAATGATTGAACATCTTAAAGACTTATTTTGTAGTATACAACAAGGGGGGAAAAGACCCTTTCATGGAAAACGGCTTTTATTTCATTGATACCAAAAGAGGAAAGTTCTACAAAACCGGAAAATTTTAGACCAATATCTCTCTTGAATACAGATTATAAAATTTTTGCAAAAGTATTAGACAACAGATTAATGCCAGTTATGCAAGAGGTGATACATCATGATCAAGATGGATTTATAGAAGGTAGATACATGAAGGATAATGTGAGGCAAATCATAGATTTATTGGAACATCTTGAGAAAAGTAAACAGATCCCTGCAGTGCTGGTGTTTTTGGATGTGGAGAAGACCTTTGATTGTGTCAATTGGAACTTTCTATTAAAGACTTTAACAAAAATGAACTTTGGGGATCAGTTTGTTCAGGCGGTCTCAGCAATTTATCAAGATCAAACAGCACAAATTATTATTAATGGAAGTTTAACAACAAATTTTAATATACAAAAAGGAACAAGACAAGATTGTCCTTTATCCCCACCGTTGTTTATTTTAACTTTAGAAGTCTTGTTGAATTCAGTACGAGATTCGAGTACTTTGAATGGAATAGCTATAAGGCAAAAGGATTACAGAACAAGAGCATTTGCAGATGATCTAGTTGTTACCCTAACACGGCCATTGGAATCAATCATCCAGATGAAAGACATTATAGAAGAATATGGTTTGGTATCAGGATTTAGATTGAATCAGAAAAAAACCAAGATGATAGTTAAAAATATGTCAGAAGATCAAAAGAAGGATCTTGAAAGGTTGGCAGGCTTTGAAATAGTGGTAAAGGTGAAATATCTAGGAGTGCAGGTTGCAGCTTCAAATATAAAACCTTTTCAAAATAATTATGAAGTCTTGTGGCGAAAGATGCAAAAAGATATGGAAACTTGGAAAAAGCTGCAACTATCGTTACTTGGTAGAATAGCAGCAGTTAAGATGAATGTTCTACCTAGATTTTTATTTTTGTTTCAAATGATTCTGGTGCTTAAAAATGATAAAAATTTGATTGAGTGGCAAAAAGGACTGAACAAATTTATTTGGAATGAGAAAAAGCCAAGAGTTAAACTGAAAATTATGCAAGATGTTCGTGAAAGATGTGGCCTTAAAGTTCCAAACCTATGATTATATTATGAAGCAGCAGCGTTGACACAAGCGAGTGACTGGTTTGGAATGACAAGGACTGAAATATTGAATATAGAAGGTCATGACTTGGAATTTGGTTGGCATGCATATTTATTTTATGAATCTAAAGTTGATAATGTATTTAGAAGTCACATACTCAGAAATTCTTTGATGAGAGTTTGGAAGAAGCACCAGCTTAAATTGGATTACAAAATACCTTTGTGGTTGGATCTTGGTCATATTATACGGAATATAAAGTCACTCGGGGGGATTTTATATAAAGGATACTTTTTGATAATGGGGGCAGATGGAATTTAAAGTCATTTAATACTCTGTTGGAAGAAGGGATTAATTTAACTTGGCTACAATATAGTCAACTTCAATCAAGATGGAGGGAAGATCAAAAAACTGGTTTAATGACGTATGAAGAGGAATTGGTAAGACAGATAAAAGAGAAAGGCCCAATGCATATTAAGAGAGTTTATAACATACTGCTGGAAAGAGACTCTGAAAGCAAATTGGTTAAAGACTGTATGATAAAATGGGCACAAAACTTTGCAGAACCAGTTATGTTAGAAACATGGGAAAAGATCTGGGTCCAGAATGTTAAATTTACTCAGTCACAGAATTTGAGGGAAAATTTTTATAAAATGTTTTATAGGTGGCATTTAGATCCTAAGAAATTGTCATGCATGTATCCTAATGTTCAGCCAAGATGTTGGAGATGCAATTGTTTAGACGCTACATATTATCATATATGGTGGACTTGCAGGAAAGTGAAAGCCTTTTGGATTAAATTTTGGTGGGTTATGCAAAACGTTTTGAGGAAGAAACTTTAATTTTCTCCACAACTGTTTTTATTGGGTATAGTTAAGGACTTTTCATTGAATGAAACAAAATTGATATTACATATGATTACAGTAGCTAGGTTACTGATTGGACAATATTGGAAAAAAGATATTTTATCTACTATTGAAGAATGGACTCTGAAGGTGGCTAGTTTTGCAGAAATGGCAAAGATATCAGCATATTTAAAAGACAAGACCCAAGAAACTTTTGTCTGGGAATGGAAGAAATGGATAGACTATGTGCAGAACAAATATCAAACAAAGAAATATCAGATAGCTTTCAGTTGAATGTTAAGTAGGTTAAGTATGAATTGTTATATAGAAGCAGAAGGATATGTAGAAAATGTTATGTTGTATTGAAAGTTATAGTATATAGGATGTAAAACTATTGGGGGGAATTATGATCTGGATTTATTCACATGTAGAATGTTATGTAGAATATGCTAAATAGAAAGTTATAGTATATACGGGGTAGAGTAATTGGAGGGAACTATGATTTGGATTTTATTTTGTAATATTTGGGATAGATTATGTGTAGATATTATAAATTAAGGAAGGAATAGATAGTTATTACTTGGATGTTATCTAGAAATTTTTAGTATTGAGAGGGAGTAGAGTAGATGAGGAAATTGTATGATATGATATGATTTGGATTTCACCTTTTTTTTAATAGCTGGGGAGTTAATATGAATAGTAATTTTTAAGGTTATAAGGGAAGCCAAGGGAGGGGAGGGATGGGTTAGGGGGGATGGGGGGGGGGAAAGGGAGCGGAAAAATTTGTATCTGTAAAACTTTTTCAATAAAAAAAAAGATGTTGAGACTCTAGAAAAAGTGCAGAGAAGAGCAACCAAGATGATTTAAGAGACTGGAGGCTAAAACATACGAAGAACGGTTGCAGGAACTGGGCTTGGCTAATCTAGTGAAGAGAAGGACCAGGGGAGACATGATAGCAGTCTTCCAATATTTGAGGGGCTGCCATAGAGAGGAGGGGGTCAAGCTATTTTCCAAAGCACCCAAAGGCCAGACAAGGAATAATGGGTGGAAACTGAACAAGGAGAGATTCAACCTGGAAATAAAGAGATAAAGTTGCCTTCAGAAGTTATGGGAGCTTCATCTCTGGAAGCTTTCAAGAAGAGACTGGACCGCAATCTGTCAGAAATGGTGTAGAGTCTGTTTGGACTAGATGACCTCCAAGGTCCCTTCCAACTCTTTTAATCTGTATCCATCTATACTATTCCAGACAAGTGGCTGTCCAGCCTCTTCTTAAGAGTCTCCTGTGATGGACCACCCACAGTTTCTGAAGGGTAGATGTTACATTCCTCACCATTAGGAAATTTCTCCTTAGTTCTAGGTTGTTCCTCTTCTTGATTAGTTTCCATCCATTGTTTCTTGTCTTGCCTTCTAGTAGTTTGGAAAATAGGAGGACCCCCTCTTCTCTGTGGCAGCCCCTCAAATATTGATACATTGCTATGCTGTCACCCCTCGTCTTTTTCACTAGACTGGACATACTGAATTCCTGCAACTGTTCCTCATATGTTTTAGTCTCCAGGCCTTTAATCATCTTAGTTCCTCTTTTCTGCACTCTTTCCAGAGTCCCTACATCTTTTTTATAATATGGTGGCCAAAACTGGATGCACTATTCCAAGTGTTGTCTTGCCAAAGCATTATAAAGGGGTACCAATAATTTATGTGATCTTGATTTTATCCCTCTGTTAATACAGCCTAGGACTGAATTAGTTTTTTTGGCTGCTGCCACATGTAGGGATGGAAGAATTAATTCGGGAAGAATGCAGCAAACTGCTTCCGTTCCTGGTGTCATGGATCTTCTTCCTGGATGATCTCATTCTGGCTCTCGTCTGTGTTATCTGACCTTCCTTCTGAGTGGGGGAACAGGGAGGAGGATTTTCCAATTAGAACGCTGTTGCTGTCCTGCCTTTTATCTGCCTGTGTAAAACTGTATAAAAAACAAAGCTCTCTGCGAGAGCGGGAGAGGCATCTTTGATCAGAGCAAATGCCTGGCCTCTGAGTTTCTAGAGCCACATATTGCTGGTTCATATTCAAGTGATTGTCCACTAGGACTCCAAGATCCCTCTCACAGTTGATGCTATGGAACCAGGTTTCACCTAATTTGTAAACGTTCATTGGGTTTTTCTAGCCTAAGTGTAAAACATTACTTTTCTCTACATTAAATTTCATTGAGTTAAATAGACCCAGGGTTCAAGTCTATCTATTTCCATCTGGATCTTCTGGGGTGTTGGCTATTCCTGCCACTTTAGTTTTGTCTTTAAATTTGATGATTTCGCTGTTTCTCCCCTCATCCAAATCATTGATGAAGATGTTGAAGAGAACTGGACCTAAAATGGAACCTTGGGGTCCCCCACTGCTTGTTTCCCTCCATGCAGATGTAGTTTCATTGAGGACCACAGGCTGAGCCCATCTGGGGGTGATGCTGTCTATCCCACATATTTTCAGCTTCCCGAGAAATAGGTTGTGGTTTATTTTGTCAAAGCCTTTCTGAAATCCAAGTACTACATGCACTGCATTTCACTGGTCCACTAATTTAGTCATTTTTTTCAAAAAGTGAAATAACATTTATTAATGATCTGGGGCTTTTCTTATCCTTCATTACTCCTAGTAAGTCATTCATATTTACACTGAATAAAAAAGGGTTTGAATATGCACTCCTTCTCTTCCTCCTTGGTAAGCATAGATCCTTCTCATGGCTCCAACAGGCTGAGCTCCATTTTGTGGGCCATCCATTTTCTCCATCATATTTCTCTGTTTATTGAGTCAAATGCTGCACTAACATCTAGAAAACCTGCAAACTGGGTTTTAATTCTCTGATATACAGTAGATTAGATATTTGAGGACAAATTTGTTGCCAATATTAGATTGTTAACTTGTGCATTATTCCTTATAAAATCTATATAGCTTTTAACTCTACCTAAAACTTTCTGGTTCTTCTGCAAGGAGTGCATTTTTCTCAAGTTTAACTAAGAGGATCATGGCATAAATTTTATCCAGAATATCTGATAGTCTATTTGGACTATAATTGCTAAAGTCCTTTTCATTCCACTTTTTAGATGGATAAAACGCTACTATTCCCAACTTCAATCGGACTGGATATGGCAGGCATTACTTATGTGTGAAAATGAAGATGCCAATAGAGACCCCAACAACCAGGGATATTTTTTGATCAATTAAATAGTTTTTTTTTGTTTTGTTTTTAAATTTGATTTATATGCCGCCCTTCTCCGGAGACTCAGGGCGGCTTACAATGCATTAAGCAATAGCCTTCATACTTTTGTATATTTTACAAAGTCAGCTTATTGCCCCCACAAACTGGGTCCTCAGTTTACCTGCCTTAGAAAGGATGGAAGGCTGAGTCAACCTTGAGCCTGGGGAGATTCAGACTTACTAATTGCAGACAGCTGGAGTTAAATTACAGTGCATTAGTCTGCTGAGCTATTCCAGGCTTCTCCAGGCTCCAGTTGTCAGAATATCTTCTGCAGGGAATGTATTGCTTACATTTCAGGCCTTTTATGATTAATCTAAACATATTAAAATATTGACATTTTTGCTAATATGGAGAGAAGCAGCTCTTGAATTCCATGGAGAAGACATGATTGCATCTATTGCTCACCCACCACCACCCACCCCTCACTTTACCAGAGGGAGAAAGACACACACAAACCTGCGGGACTTTGTAGATGCCTCCTAATGTTGACATCTGGATGGAGATCTCCCTGTCAGCTGCATCAAGAAGAGCCAGAAGGTTCTCCTTCCTTCCACAGCCGTAGTTGGGGACGTTGGCTTCTCCGGTGGAGAGAATGTCCAGCAAGGCCTCTGAAGTGTGGAAAGTGCTAAAATAGTTGTCGTGGATGTTGTAGCCCAGTGTGAGATTGTGCAGGAGCTGGGAATTCTTGTTGACCATTTGAATGTTGAAAATGAATCGTACGCCATATGAAAAACCATAAAGATTCCTATTGTTAAAACATATTATTATAATCAAAAGCAACAATAAATACTGATTTTAATATATAATCCTCCATTAGTCTACTGAACCTTAAACCAACATTGATCCAAAAGCAATGATCAGTTACACAAATATGGAAATGGGCTGAGGTATGGCAACTACAACTGATTCCACCACTACTTTAAATACAATTTATTATCCAAGTGATAAATTAAGGATTGAACTGAGGGAGGAAAATAATCTGCAGCCCTTTCAGCATTTTTTCAGACCCATTTTTGGATTTGAGTCTCTTCCACAAACTCAAACCAAAGAGAGAAGCCATGAAAATCAAAATCATTCAGGAAATTAGACATATCCCCCAATATAGGAATAAATAAAAAACAAAAAAGAGAAAAGAAGGAGAGTGTTAGAATGGAGGAAGTGCAACTCCGTTACCCTGAATGACTTACAAATCATGGAAAACAAACTGAAGAGGAGGAGCCATGTTGAAAAGCAACTTTATATGCAATATTTCATTTCCAGTGATGACTAAACCAATGAGATGGTCTCCTGGGCTGTAGTAGCTCTGTGGTTGTTTTCCATCCTGGTCCTCCAAACTCAGCGGGCATTTCATTCTCAGCTTCCCAGAGACTGGATGGGACACCAGCAGCAGAAGAAGCAGAAGCAGGAGGCCCATAATTCATGGGGTGAATCAATGAATCCCTTTCCTGTTTCTAAAGAAGAAGTAGAAGAATCAAAGGAGTCTCACAAGGTGGAATCTCCAGTGTCTTTCCTGATTCAAACACAGAGAAACACTCGGCTTCACCTGGAAAGGAAGGAGACAAAGATTCAAGAGCACAGACCCTGCCTGTCTCTAAACTATATTTCTCTGTCCAAAGTCTCCCCTGGAGGATTCGGCCAAACAGCAGAGCTGAAACTTTTATCATAATTCTACCTGTCAGGAGGGATCCCTGTATAATTCAGCTAGTTCTTGCAGTCAGAGATTGTTGGGAAATTCTCTGGAGGGAAATGAAAGGGAAATAATCCCCATATGATTTAAAATAACAGGGCAGAGATGGAATTAAATCAGTCATCTAGAATTGAGAGCTTTGGGGTCTCCATGCTTGAAAGTGGCCCCAGAGGGAATACATGACACCTGTGGCTGAAGAAACAAATAAACCTGATATTTATTTGTATAGTGATGAAAGACAAAACTCCGGGGGGCAGTTAATGCCGGAGCATGTCACAGATCTGAAATAGCTGCCAGCTGAGTGGAGCCAAAATTTATTTTATTTTGAAAGCTAATACTCAAGAGCACCACACAAAAAGGCTGATGCAATAGTGGCCAGACTCCAAGAACAAAATCAACCTTAGTGAACAACTAGTTTTCAAACTTTACAGAGTTAAATAAGAGAGAGAGAGAGAGAGAGAGAGAGAGAGAGAGAGAGAGAGAGAGAGAGAGAGAGAGAGAGAGAGAGAGAGAGAGAGAAGTTAGAAAAACCAAGTGAAAAGAGATGGAGAAATCAAGGCTGCTTCTCACCCCATGTGGGGAGGGGAGGGAGGGAAGGGGAGCTCAGGACCCTTGTGTTGTCGAGCCCCGGCTGGGACGTACCATCGATGGGGGGCTGGGGGAGTCGAAGCGTCGACGATACCCACCTGGCTGCCTGGGACGGTGGGGGAAGTTCTGCGTGGCAATCAGCTGGGTCCAGCGCTGACCTATGACGTTCATGGAGCTCCGACAGCGTTGATGGGTGGGAGTAGTGAAACCACTGAACAGCTGATGGGGGTGTGTGGATTGCGTGCCAGATGGCAGTTAAGAGCCGGGAACGGAATAAATAGCGCTGCATGGCGGTTGCGTGCAGCGCTGACTTTAACCCCGTGATCCGGCTTATTATGTTCTTCTGGCTGTGCTGCTGCATAGACCTTGTTTAGACCTTGATTAAACTTTGCAAATCAACATTGCTTCTTGGTTCTTTTTGACGCTCACGGACTGGACAATAGACAAAGCCGAGACGTGTTGCAGATGGAAAGCTGATCTTCAAAATTCAACTTCCATCTTCAGAGACCCGGAAATGCAGGAGCCCATATCCCATGTTCCCCTGCCACCCTTTCCCATGCAGAGTCCAGGCAAGGGGGCTCTTGCAGGGATGCCAGACAGGACTCTGCCCGGCTGAGTGGGGAGCCCCTCTAGGGAGAAGGAAGCTGGGGAGCCTTGTGGTGGGGAAGGAAAGCAAATCTGCAAAATCCCCCTCCTGATTCCATCTATTTAATTCTGGAAATGGGGAAGACCATATCCCATGTTGCACTGCCACCTCTTTCCATGCATGGGGCATTCTGGGGGGAAAGCAAAGCCCAGACCCACGGAGAAAGGCCAGGATGGCCAGGAAGGAGGAGGGGATCTGGGGCATTCCTGGGAAGAGACTAACTTGGTGTCAGTTTTAGAAGACAATTTTCTTTATTGCTTCTTAACTGCCACAAACTGTAGCTGGGGAAGTTGGGAGGGGTTGTTGTGGGAGGGGTAGAAAGTTAGTCATAACAACATTCCGTCTTCAAGGACTTTTGCCTGCGTCTGATGGAGACTGCCTGAAGATTGTATCCGGTGGAACGGGAAAAGTTGATTGGACAATGTGATGAACTTGTGGGGGTGGGGCAGGGCTGTGAATTGTCAACTGGGTGGAGAAAACCTGGAAGTTTTCAGATTTGGGTTTTTCCAGATGTGCCAACATGACATCTCTAATAAATTGCAACTTTGAGGAACCTCAGGCCTCAGGGCTTTATTTCGTTGGGGGTGTCCGTTGGAACCCTGACAGAAGGGGGAGCTCCGGGCGGCCTCTGGGGCTCCGAGCCCAGGTGAGACCTCGAGTCAGCTGCAAGGGGGACCCTGTCTTGAAATACCCGCAGACGCTGCCAGGCAGACGGGTGAGGCGGGCAGGTGCTGTGGAGGGGGTGGCAGGGAAGCTGGTCTTGGGAGGAGCGGACCGGCCACCCCCGAATTCTGGGCCCAGTTTCTCTCTGGCCAAGGTTGCAGCCATAAGGCAGGGAAGAAACGGCGCCAGGCTCCGCAGAGGGAGCAGGAGAGGCCAAGAGCAGCAGCAGCGGGAGTGGGGATGGGGCAAATTTGGATGCTCTTGGATGAGGGGAGGGCGGGAGGGAAGGGAAGCTCCTCTTGAGGTGGGAAGATCTCAACCTCCCCCCTTTCCTTGCCTGAATCCAGGTGAGGCTCCAAGAGCTTCTCATCAGCTGCAGATTTCTGCTCCCTAAATTCCCCCCCTCCCCCCAGGATCTGAAAGGACCCCCCCAACTCCCCCTCCCCATTCATCCCTTCCCCAGTCTTTGTCCTGGCCAGCACTTTGAGGGTGGCGCTCCTTCTGCTGGCAGCTGCCTGCGGAGAGGCCCTGGAGAGGCAGCTGAGGGCCAACTGCCCCCCCCCCCGGACTGCCAAGACCCCTTTCTGCCTCGGCCTTTCTCCACGGCCATTGAGCTGAGGCCCCTGAGCTCATCCCCCTTCTGTTCCTTGGGGAGTTGCGGGGGGGGGGGGAGTGATGAAAGAGCTGGGCCCCCCTTCCCTCCCCCAACTCTAGGCAGCCACATCTGGCGAAGGTGAGGTTCCGCCTGACTTGGGAGAGGGAGGACAATGGCAGGAGACCTGAGTCAGGTGGGACGAAACTCCCCTTTTGTTGGGGGTCAGATCCCTAAAAGTGATACTGCCATTCAAGTGGAGGAAGGGGAGACTTGGATTCGATTTACTAGCGTTGCCTGTGTCATCAGATATTTTACAACCTATATCCTGGCCAAAGAGGCCTGACATTCCCTTTACCTGCAGGAATTTTTATGATAGCCATGTGGGTTGTTTCACTTTAAAGGATAACAGTGGGAATGCATGTTTGTTGGCTTGGGAAATTGTATGTCCCTGCCAGCCAAAGACTATGCTTGATGGAACGGTGCCATGACTCCAAATTAGCTGGACATTTTGGGTTGGTGAAAACTTTACACCTGATTAAAAGACAATTTTGGTGGCCATCGCTAAAAAAAGGACATAGAAAGCTTTGTAGCCAGGTGACCCATTTGAGCAGCAGCAAAAAGATGTCAGGGGAAATCCCCAGGTCTATTGCAGAAGATAGCTGAACCTTCAGCACCTTGGAGAGAGATCGCTATGGAGTTCATTGTGGAATTGCCAAACAGTGAGGGAAATACTGTTATTTGGGTTGTGACAGACCTATTATCAAAACAGGCACATTTTATACCCTGCCAGAAGATCCCAACTGCTAAAAGTTTAGCCAAATTATTCCTAATACGCATTTATTGACTTCATGGTGCTCCACAAAGGATCATCTCCCACAGAGGGGCTCAATTCACCTCCAACTTTTGGAGGGCGTTTTGGGCTTACTTGGTTCCGGCCAGGGGTTGAGCACATCCTTTCATCCTTGTACTAATGGAAATTCTGAAATTTTGAACTCGGTGCTAGAACAATATTTAAGATGTTTCATGAATTTCCAACAGGATAACCGGACTGAACTTTTGCCTTTTGCTGAAGTCGCGTTTAATAATGCTGTCCATTCAAGCACTGGTTTTACCCCTTTTAGAGTAGCAACCGGCCAGGATTTCAGTCCCATGCCTGAACTGCCCACAGAAGAACCCACCATCCCCTCACGTAAGGAGTGGATGGATAATTTGCAAAACACGTGGCCAGTGGTTAAATTAGCCTTACAGGAAGCTAGAGAAGCTTTTAAGATTCAAGCTGACAAGAAAAGGATGGAACCCAAACCTTTTCATATTGGAGACAGAGTATACTTATCTACAAAATTCTTGAAATCATTACAACCTTCAAAGAAACTAGGGCCAAAGTTCATTGGACCTTTCCCCATCACTAGAATCATCAATCCAGTAGCAGTGGAACTGCTCCTTCCAAAGACACTCAGGCAGATCCACCCAGTATCCCATATCAGTTTACTCAAACGAGAAGTAATCTCATCCCTCAGACCACCTGCATCTACACCACCTGTGCCCATCATGATTGAAGGGGAACAACACTTTGAAATCAAGGAAATCCTTGACTCTAGGATACACCGAGGGAAAGTCCAATATTTAGTTGCTTGGAAACATTTACCATCAGCACACAATGAGTGGGTCGCTGAACACCATGTTAGGGCTCCAATCTTGCTGAGAAAATTTCACTCCCAACACCCGAACAAACCTTGTTGATGTGCTATCATGAAATCTTGAAATCTTGTGTATATTTGTTTTTTTTACTGGTGGACCCTTTTGCTTTTTAAGGAGGGTAGCATGTCAGATTCCCCCAAAAATGTGATACTGCCATTCAAGTGGAGAAGGGGGAGCATGGCCTGTGTCATCAGATATTTTACAACCTATATCCTGGTGCCAAGGGGCCTGAGAAGGAAACTTTACCTGCAGGAATTTATATGACAGCCATGTGGGTTGTCTCACTTTAAAGGGTACTGGTGGGAATGCATGGTTGTTCCGGGTCCCAAAAGAAATAGTAAAGAAAATACCTTCACACTTGTGGATTGGCCAAAATCTGCATTCTGACCAAAAGGGAGGGGTCTCTACCACCTTAATCCTATGGTTTTGCCTAAGGGTTTCAGATTGTGCTTTAGCTGGATGGCTTTCACTTCGGCTTAATAAAAGAATCCTGTTGAACAACTACGTTTCAAGAGTTCGTACTTTCTTAGGTTGGAAGGAGAGGCGATCCTTACAGGAAGGGACCAGAAAAAACCCACAACCCCCCGCCAGCAATGATTGACAATTAGACACAGGCTGTGGCCTCCCACACACTCCTGAACGCTGCCTGTATGTGGCAGTGGGAAGGGTTATGGACTCAGTCTCACAACACTCACCCTATAGGGCTGCCCCACCTGTTGTCCCTGGTGGCAGATGGAAGATTGCGAATCCCACTCCTGACAACAATTTCTGTGGAATCAAACTCAAGAACGAAAAAACCAATAATCCAGGCTCACTGCAGTTGTGATTTATTCATATCCATTGGAGGAATTTCTCCCCAGAAAATAGTTTTCTTTCTTTCTTTCTTTCTTCGGTTGGAAGGAGAGGCGATCCTTACACTAAGCACCCACTCATTTCTTAATTCCCTGGGAAGAGGCACCTTCCCATAGAGTCAATGGGACTTGCTTGGAATAAATATCGGTTGTGAATAGTTCTGTTGTTGTAGAACTGACACATGTGAGATTGCAATATCACACTGGACTGATCGTGGAATCTTTCGTTAGACTAGTGCCTATCTAACATTTTAAATTCCGGAGGTTGATTGAAGAGCTACAGAGTCAGCTGTGCATTGTCCATGGAGCCTGTTGGGCACTTCCCTAATACCCAACATAAATAATCTAACATGGCTGCTCCACCTAATGATTGTTAGTACGGTTACTATACACGTTTACTTGGTTGTGGTCCTGTGCTCATTTTAAACCCACATTGAGCCCAGAAGGGGAAAAAAACAGGAACGAACATGATTTCAGAAAATAAGCATTCTTTGTTTGTTGTATAATTAGTACAAAGAAACTTCCTGACAGTGAGAACCAATAGAGGTGCAGAAATATTTCAGTCATAATTTCACGTATAAAATAGCCATTCGTGTAATACAACCTGCCTATTGTTCAAAAGAGTCATTAGTATGATGGTTGATGTTTGACAGCCAGCCTAAAAGTCAAAGATCCCAAGAGTGCTTCTTTCTCTGTATGTATACAAAACATCACATACCAGGAATAGCACATTAAGATGGACTTATGCAACCTGATGTACAAATAAACACACACATATTTATGCTCTGGACTAGAGTCATTGAATGCATGTAAATCCCTGAAAAATATGTGGTAACCCTGGGCAAAAGGAAGGCAGTGAAATCACTCTAGGTGTAGGGACAGTGTAAAATATTAATACATGACAAATAATGGAACAATTAAAAATAATAGCACAGGGTTTTTCTCTCTCTCTCTCTCTTCCTTTCTCTTTCTTTCTCTTCTATCTCTCTCTCCTTCCCTCTTTCTGTCTGTCTGTCTCTTTCTGTCTCTCTCTTTCATTCATTCACACACACAAACACCTGGTCTTGGCACAAAGTATCTGTGGTTACAGAAGTTCTCATTTCTTTCTCTAATACACCTCATACTAACGGATACCCTCTCTCTCAAGGTAAAGCCTATGCATGTTTCCTTGGCAGTAAGGCTCCTCTCTTTCAGGGGGAATTACTCCTAAGAGATACACATGATTGCAGGCAGACAGCTAGCTCCCTTGTTTAATAGGCTGTAAGTAAAATTTCTACATTAACAAAAATTATAGCTAAACAACAAAATAAGGAGCAAAGAATCATCGCAATAGTCTGAGCTCTGCTTTTCTTCTTTAAATGGAAGAACTCCCCATTTTAACCAGACATTAAGACTCCTCCCCCTTCTTTGACTTGAATCTCCTTTCAGGGTGGGAGGGAAACCCAAATAAAAAGAGGAAGGAGGCAAGGACAGAAAATGGAAACAGGAGGCATTTTTCAGCCACTTTCTGGGACTGAAACGTTGAGGGGACCCAAGGAAGCAGCATCCAGCTGGGACTCAGAAGACCCCCACTCCCACCCCCCACCCTCCCCCGCTGCCTTCTCTTTCTCTCCCTGCCCCCCTCTTCTCTCTCCTGGGAAGAAGGGGACGGACCTTAAAGAAAAAAAAAGGAAGCTCTGCTGCTGAGCAGAGAAAGCCGAAGCTGGGAAGGATGTTGCTATGGAGTTAAAAGGATGAAAAAATGGCCCCTCCCCTGTTCCTCCCCTCCCTCTTTTTCTCCCCACCACTTTCTTCTGGCTTTGGCTCCGGTGCCAAAGGAGGGAATTCTCTTGTGTGTGTGAAGCCCCCCTCCTTTTGCCCCCGCCCACCCAGAGAAAGGCAGGGGAGGGCGGCTGCTGCCCCGATCAGTCCCAGCGCAGCGGCTGCCTGCAACGCCACTGACCGGCAGGGAGAGGGCAGCAAAGCAGAGCCCCCCCCATCCCCTGCCCCACCTGCCACCCCAAATTGCACCCCACTGCGAGAGGCGCATTTTACCGGAGAGTGGCAGCTCTGGGTCCTCTCTCAGCCCTTGAGGACAGGGAGTGGGAGGCAATTGACTTCTCGCACTCAGGAGGAGTTTTCCTTTCCTTTGCAAGGTTTTCCCTGCACTCAACGGCTGAGAGACGACCGGGAGCTGCCAATCTACGCTCTGCCAGGTGAGCAGCAGAGCGAGGAAGCCAGCCATCTGCCGGCTTCCTGTCATCTGCAGTTTACTCGTCAGCACCATGCTCACGAGTAAACTTGCTCATGAGTAAATGGCAGCTAGGATCTCCTGCACGCTTAGAGGCAGCCAGCAGCTCACAGGCATAGAAAGAACCCGCCGCCTCCGTGCATGGAGGAGGCTGAGCACCAGCAGGAAGAGCTCGGGATGGGAGGCGCAGGAAGTGGCTGCCAGATGTGGAGATGTTGTGGCGGGGAGGCTCAACCCCCCCCCCAGGAGCCTCAGTTTACTCTTGAGCACCATTGGCCTTTCTCCCTGCCTCTCCCAGTCAAGGTTGCTCATGAATAAACTGCAGCTAGGATCTCCCACGCGCTCCCCTCCCTCCCTGTGCATCACGCCGCCACCTGCTGCTGGGACCCCCCTCCACCAGCTCTCCCTCCCTGGCCACCCTGTACACGGCCTTCCCTTTGCCAGCAGCGGTGAGCAGAAGGATGGGGGCAGAGGCTGCAAGCAGTGGCTGGGTGGGGCGGGCGAGCATCAGGCAGGCAGGGTGAGCATTGGGGAACCAGTTCGGGGGCGTGGCCAGCCAAAGGTCACTAATGGTTTGGAAAAACGTGCCAAATTTCCACTGACGGTTCTCCTGAACTCGGTCTGTCACTAAGGGAAGCTTTGCAACACAGCGAGCGAGGCCAATAAATAGTGGCGCGGAGGGGCGGGGCAAGGGGCGGGGCAAGCCAGCAATTTAACAAATGGTTCGGCTGAGCTGCCTAGAACCGGCAGAATCCCACCACTGCCTATAGGGCTGCCCCATCTGTTGTCCCTGGTGGCAGATGGAAGATTGTGAATCCCACTCCTGACACCAGTTTCTGCGGAAAGAAACACAGGACCCAAAACCTCCAATAATCCAGGCTCTCTGCAGTTATTATTTATTTAGCGTCCATTGGAGGAACTTCTCCCCAGAAAATACTGGGAGGAAATTTTTACAGACAGAAGGATGCACTCATATTTATACATTCCAGGAAAGGAGGAGAAAATGATAATCATACATATGCATATTTCATTTAATAGATGATGTAAGCATGAATATTCAGAATTAGCGAGACTCAAGTTATCTTCCCAGCCTTGTATTGTTGCTACCCTCAAGAAAGAGTTATTGTATAAACAAAAAGAAACGTCTCACTTATGTTGCCACAGCAGTTTGGGTGAAATGTACTGAAAAATGAGGGCATCAACGTTGCTCCATACATTCCTTCTGTATTTCTGTCTTGCTTACATGCTCCCATTTCTCCAAGAAATTTGTCTCCTCGCAATCTTCCACGCACCCTTTATTTCTTTCAAGAGAAATAGTTGTCCCACTCATGCATGCAGAACATCTTGGACCATTTTTTATGTTTGGACTGTGGAAAATGTTAAAAGTTGAAATTCCTCAGTCTCACATTTACACATTTCTTCTGGCTTTTCCTTAGTGAAGAATTCAAAAATTTCCAAATTTGAAACATATACATATGATCCTCTTTGACTCCTGCATTCTATCTAAATGGGAAGAATATCTCCTTTCAAAAAAAGAAACTTAACAATTCTTCCAATATCACAATGCTGTTATATCTCATGTTTTTACATTTGTTCTGGCTGTGAGCTGCTCCTTTGTGTTGAGGTCTGGCCTCAGAAGGATAATGTAGCACTTGGGGATGAAGATGCAGCCCAGCAGACCAGCACTGGAGGCCAGGATGGAGAAGACCTGCACAGCCACCATGGATTTCCCTTTGGTGCTCAGGTAGGTGGGCACAAAAGTCACCCAGACACTGCAGAAGACCAGCATGCTGAAGGTGATCAGCTTGGCTTCGTTGAAGGCCCCAGGCAGGTTCCTGGCCAGGAAAGCCACCGTGAAGCAGATGGCAGCCAGGAAGCCCATGTAGCTGAGGGTGACGTAGAACATGACAACGGCCCCTTCGTTGCATTGCAGGATGATCTCTCCAGGCTGGGAGTGGAGGTCAGAGTCAGGGAAGAGGGGAGAAACTCCCAGCCAGATGGAGCAGATGATAACTTGGACGGCAGAAGAAGAAAGGATGATGGAGTTGGCCAAGCTCTTCCCCAACCATCTCTTCACTCGGTTTCCTGGTTTTGTGGCCAGGAAGGCTAGCACCACCGTGATGGTTTTGGCCAAGAGAGGAGAAATGGCAACTGAGAAGATGAGGCTGAAAACCGTTTGTCGGAGAAGGCAGGTGGCTTTCCTTGGTTGACCAATGAAGAGAGAAGGAGACAAGAAGCAAAGCAGGAGAGAGACCAGGAGGATGTAGGAGAGGTCCCGGTTGTTGGCTTTGACAAGGGGAGTTTCTTGGTATCTAATAAAGATGATTAAAACAAGGCCTGTGATTAAGAACAAGAGTAGGGCAAAAGAAACTAGGATGATGCCCAGATATTCTTCATGAGACAGGAAGGTTATGACTTTGGGTATACATTGGACTCTGTCCTCATTTGGGTATTTATCATCTGGACATTTGGTGCATTTTTCCGCATCTGAGAAAGCAAAAAAGCACAGACATTTTCCAAGAAGTATTTCTTAACTATGTCATTAAAAAGAGCATAAGAAGGATATTTTTTCTTAAAAAATGTAGCTAGGTATACGAAGTTTAGGAAAGTCCTAGGATGTTAATTATTTCCTGTGTAATGTGTAGAATCTTCATAGGAACCTATATTATTAGAGATTAATATTGAATCATATAATCTTTTTAGGCAAACATCTTGAGTCCTGCCCCATGGCAGTTAATATCCTGGACTTGGAGGATACCTACAGTATCTTGTAACATCTGGAAGCAACCTGGAATTAAGGAGAAACTTCCTATGAGTGAGAGGAATTAGCCAGTGGAACAGCTGGCCTCCAGAAATTGTGGCTGCTTCAAGATTGGAGGTTTTTAAGAAGAGACTGGACAGTCACTTGTCTGAAATGGTATAGGGTCTCCTGCTTGAATAGGGGGATGGACTAGAAGATCTCCAAAGTTCGTTCTACTCTATTCTGATTGATTGATTGATTGATTGATTGATCTATATGGCAGACAGTTTTTATAATGAGTTCCCCCCATAACTATCCACAGCACCATATTATGGCCCAGTGACACCTTCTCAGTGATCCTCAAGGGAGGCCAATAAACAATGAATTGCAAGGTCTTTCAGAAGGTGGACCTGAAACAATTCATCTAGTTTCAAAGATCTCAGATGTTCCTAGAAAGGTAAACTTAGCAGCACATATCCAAACTAAAAATCAGAAGAGATATTTCCTCCGCTGTTAGTAAAGCTTGCCCAGTCTGCCACCCCCTCCTCCCATCTCTTCCCAGCCCCTCCCTCAAAGTATTTTTGATTTACTTCCGTTTAGATAAGAAATTGTGCAGGTTAAAAATAAAAAAAACAGGTGAGCTTCGATCTGTCTTTTAACTTGCACTTTCATGAAAAGGTTCTGGATGGATCCAGTTCCACAAAGCCTCCCATTTTCCTCAGTGTGACCCACCTTCCTGAGTGGAGAAGGTCCCCTCCGGACAAGGAACACAGTCGTAGCAGCAAACTGGCTCTCCTTCTCGAGCCCTCTTGACAAATCCAGGATGACAACTTTCGACACATTTGGACTGAGGCAGGGACTGAGGAGAAGAAAAGGAATTTCAAAGAAAAGGTGTTAGGACTCTCCGTCCATGGAAAATGGAGGGAGAAATGGATGGAGACAAGTAGCCTCTGGTCTTCACTGAGGTAACTATGAATCCTCTGACTACTTCTAAACAGATGCAGGAGGTAAAACAACTGGCAGATTCTTCCTTTAGTTCCTCCCTTTTGCTTTCAGAATTTAACATTACAATAAAGTACTTTTCTATTTAATGTAGTCTAGAGGGATGGAATTGAAAAAAGATTTAAATATGATGATATATTCTTATTAAAACTGATAATAAATTTTACAGTAAAAGATTTAAGAAATGTTATTCTATTTGGTTTTTTAATATGAAATTAAACTGTGATGAAGAAAGAAACCTCTGACCAGTAAGATCTTGAAAGGTTTCCATAAAACATGGCAAAGCCACTCCACTTAGGTCCCATCTGTTGAAGAACTTCCATGAGATGACACCACCTGGCATGGGAGGCCAACCACCCTGGAGACTCTAGGCTTTGCCCACCTGAAATGGGACCTTTGGAAAACAGAGAAAAAACACCAACATTTATCTCACCTTATTGAGCAACTTTAGCCGTGAAAGGGCATCTTGGTTGATAGAAAGTCTCTGTCTTTGAAAATATGCCAGAACTTCTCTCTTGACCTCCTTGGGGAGAATAAGGATGCTGTCAATGGCCAGATCTGCTGTTATCTCTCCATTTTGGTCCAAGTACAGTTTTCTTCGAGAAATATTCCAAAATTCATTCTTCTCCAGAAACGGATGAAACTAGAATAGGAACGTCCAGGAATTTGAAAAACAGAGAACTTTGTTTCTTATCCCACATTGAATCTTTCTTCTACAATTGTCTCATCTCCAAATAGGCTTAATTAGGATACAAATACTGCCATCATCTTCATAAGTGAACAAGAAAGTTTCAGAAAAAATTGTCAATCATTTACTGACAAAATATAGAAAAAGTATATAATTGATACAATTGGTCAAATATAGGGAACATTCTAGAGCAGATGAAAATAAAATGAACAGAGGGGGAAAAAAGATGATACATAAACTCTTTGAAAACAACAGGTTGATTCCCAGAAAGCATGGGTTGATCAAGAAGAAAGTTGTCAGGCTAATCTTCTCCCTGGTCATCCTGATGGAAAACACCTCCAAATGTGCTAATTCTACTTGATTGTAATGCAACATTAACAACATTTTGCAGATCTGAAAGAACAAATTTCCCACCAACTCTTTTCTCAGCCTGAAAAGTTAGCTAGGATCCTTTCTAAGTTTCCTTCTCTCCCATTATGCAGCTGCAGGATTCTCCCCTCTTCTCTGATCCTTCCCTAGGCAGCCTCTCTCCCTCATCCCAAAAGTCATTCTCACACATCATTACACTTCCTAAATAGATTATGGAAACTCTGGTGATATCACTGGATTTAGTAAAGGACTCACAAACAATCGTGTGATGTGATTAGAAACCTGAAGCCTGGATAATAAGTGGATAAAAACTGTCTTCAAAATGATACTGAAATAGTTTTTAACCCTTTTTAATCTTTCCTATGAATCTTGAAGGTGATGAATAAAGGGGATAACTGTTGTGTATATAGTGAGGAGAAACAAAGAGAAGAAGGAACAACAAATTTCAACATTGGAGAAGCTGAAAAAATTAGAATTATCACTTCAGAAAGATGCCGAAAACAGGGAAATCAGAAAGGAAATGGAGTTATTGAAACATAAAATTAATATACTAGAACAGGAAGAAATGATAAGGAATATAAAACTGGCAAAACAAAACTATTTTGAATCAACAAATAAACCAGGGAGATGGCTCGCCCACAAATTGAAAAAAGAAAAAGCTAAAAAATTGGTGCAATATTTACGAGACGAGCAAGGAAATTTGCTCCATAGAATTGAGGGGAAAAAATATTATTCAAAATTATTTTCAAATACTGTATAGTCAAGAAAACATTAAAGAAGAAAATATTATAAATTACCTACAGGGTAGGAACTTGCCAAGTATAACAGATGAAGATAGGGAAATGTTGAATGGGGAAATTACATTAACAGAGTTAAGAAAGGCAATTGAAGAACAGAAAAATAACAAAATACCAGGGACAGAAGGAATTCCGGTGGAAGTATATAAAAAATTCCAGGGAGTTTTGGAAGAAATTATGTTGGATATATATAACAAGGTATTAGAGAAAGCCAAAATGCCAAATTCATGGATGGAGGCATATATAGCATTAATTCCAAAGGAAAGTACAGACAATCAATTCATTCAAAACTATACGCCAATCTCACTGTTCAATGAAAGACTAAAAAAGATATTAAATAAAATAACTCACTTGGATCAAAATGGGTTTTTACCCAAACGAGAAATTAAGAACAATACAAGGATTATCATGAATATTCTAGAATACTATGAGGCTCATCCAGAAAAACAATTGGCAGTAATAATGATAGATGCACAAAAGACGTTCGAAAACTTGAATTAGCGGTTTTTAATTAATCAATTCATCGGGATGAAATTTGGGGAAAAATTTATAGAAATGATGAAGACAATTTATTCTAAGCAAACAGAAAAATTAGGGTCAGTGGAGATCATACAGAAAAAGTCGATATAAACAAAGGGGTTAGATAGGTCTCTCCATTGTCCCCCCTCTTATTCATCCTTTCATGGGAAATATTATTGGCACAGGTAAGGGGAAATAAGGAAATAAAAGGGTTGAGAATTAAGAGAGAAGAATACAAAACAGGGGCCTTTGCAGATGACATGGCATTTATATTAGAGGACCCTTTGGAAACAGGAGAAAAACTCCTATTAGAAATAGAGAAATTGGGAATAGTAGCAGGCCTGAAAATAAATAAAAACAAAACGAAGATAATTACCAAGAATATCTATAGATATTATTACAGATGCCGGTATCGGAAAGCTGTAAAAATGTAACAAGGATGTTAAAGATATAAATGTTGAATAAAACTTAATTTAAAACAAAAACAAAAACAAAATGCATGGTATCTACTCTTTGGAACCATTATTCCCTGAGTAATTGAATTGGCCAGATCTGTTGAGTTGGTTCCCCTCCTTCTCCTCTGGATTCCTCCTCCAAAGGATCTAAGATTGATGGATCCATATCGGGACCCCCATACCTGCCACGGCTGCAGCCTTGGAGACCCCAAAGTCTTTTCTCCCTCCTTCCTTCCCCTCCTCCATCTGGAGGAATAAGCAGCATTCAAGGCATGGACCAGAGTCTTCATCAGACTGTAATCATGGTACTCATTTGGGATCCTACTTTGGTTCCATTTCCATTGGGTCTCCATTGGGGCTTTCTGGGTGCATCTTCTGCGGCCTTTGACAGAAAAAACGTTCTTTGAAAGAGAACAGAGAAAATAATAATCTTGAAACTTTTCTTCCACAGAGAAATGGGGTTCATAGGCAGAATCTCTTGGCCTTTTTTTCCCCAGATAACCAAAGTTCAAAATACTATGGATGTATTTGAGAAGTCTACGATTGTACATTTCATACCCTTCAAAATTGGTGAGGATCCAGACTTTCCCTTCAATGGGTCCTGGCAGACGCATAAATGTTAAATGGAAAGGAAGAATTCTATCCCAAATGATCTCATGTTCCATGAAGTAAACAAAGACGTTGACTTGTCTCCACTTAGAGAGGGAATCCCTGAGGGATGCTGTTGTGTGTCCAGTTGTTGAGAACAGTTGTGATATAACCACACAAATTCCACTCCTGACAAGCACAGGAGGAAAAATCCTCATGAAATTCTCTCCATTCTCTGTGTCTGAAGCAAAGAGGCCAATCAGGGTCCATCTGAAGTGGAGGAGCAGGTGGACAATTGCTGGGTACAAAAATCCTTCTTTAGGGAAAATATGGTGGAAAAAGGGGAATTTCCTTTTATCACTCAGAGCCTCTGAAACAATCTCATGACTGATCTAAAAAAGCAATGAAGAATGCTGTGTTACATTTGGGATCAGATCAAGTCCAAAATATTAGATTTTAAAAAATCCATCCTGGTTCTCATGAATGTATTAAAATAGTTTGTTAATGAGACATTGTTTAAAATATTAAAGACAGAATATTAGCAAGATTGTAACATAATAATGGAAAATAATAAGCAAACTAAAAAACAATAAACATGTAAATCATATTACTCTATCACCCCTACAATTTATCACAAGTAGATTAACACATGCAAATGCCAACTGGAATATTCTATTCCAATAAATTATAATTTTTGAGGATTGCTGCATCTTTTTTTGCTTCTCTATCCCAGATTCTTTCTGAAGGAAATTTTTTAACTTCTTTCTCCAGTTATACAAGAAACAGGCAGACCTCAAAGCCTAATAAGATTTGTCAGTTGCATAATCCAAGTTTGGTTTTTTATTGAGGTTTTCTCTGTTCCAACAGCCACAATTTTCAGAGTCTCTCAGTTTCCATAGATTAAATTTTATGCCAATAATATCCATATTTTCTGAATTTAGACAAAGCAGAAGTTGTGGAAATTCCCAAATCAGTTCTGAGGTCCTTTTACCCACCCCAAGATCCTCCTCAGAGGCTGAGATTGGGTTTGTTCTGCTGGTGGTTTCTCTCTGGAGCCCCAAACATCAGATTGATGGAAGAACATGGGGGAAAACTGGTCCTCCGATACTTTAATCATTGGGGATAAGGAAGCTGGAGAGCTGTGAGATTTTCATTTAAGCACCACTTTCACTCCTGCCCTTCCTCTAACTGAGCTCCTTGGATGATGAGGGAGCCAAGATTCAGGCTCAGAGAAAACAACCCCAGGTAAGGAAAGGTGTTACTTGCTCTATTGACTGATCATCTATGGCTATGATGTCATTTCACAAAGACCATAACTTTTGAACTTGCTTTATAAATTATCAGATAATTATTAAGACAAAACAATCCAAGTCTATACAATCCAATGTGTAAGTATGATAATATCACGTTATCTGTATAAATCCATGTATTCCAAGAGGAATTTAGCAGGCTAAACATGTGTACCTATAACAGAACTTATACCAAAATAAAAGGGTGGGAAGGGACGTTGGAGGTCCTCTAGTCTGACCCCCTGTTCAAGCAGGAAACCAGGCATAATAGCAGAAACTGTGAGAGGATCCTGGCGTCTTAGTGGACAACCAATTAAATATGAGTCAAGAGTGTGCAGCGGCAGCCAAAAAAGCCAATGCAATCCTAATTCATATTAAGAGAGGGATACAATCAAGATCAAGAGAGGAACTAATACCACCCTATAAAGCCTTAGTAACACCTAGAATCCTGCATCCAGTTTTGGTCACGACACTATAAAAAGGATGTTGAGACTCTAGAAAAAGTGCAGAGAAGAGCAACCCAGAGGATTAGGGGACTGGAGGCTAAAACATACAATAAATGAACGTTTGTAGTTTTAAATTTCTTGAATTAAGCTGGAGTAGAAAGAAGAAAAGAAGATAAGTATAGAAAAAAGTCCATCGTGCCACAAGACACAAACACAGACACACACATAGAGCAGGGGTGGGTTCTAAATTTTTTTACTACCGGTTCTGTGGGCATGGCTTATTTTGTGGGCGTGGCTTGGAGGTCATGTGACTGGGTGGGTGTGGCTAGCTGGTCATGTGACTGAGTGGCCATGGCTATGTGTGTAGGGACTACTCAGAGGGCTGAAAAAAGTCATTTCTGACAGATCCTCCCACTTTTGACTGGTCCTCACACTTATGACCATCCTCAAATTTATGCCCATGCAGCATTCCTAACAACCATGTCACTCATTTCACAACTGCTTCTCTTCACCATGGTGACAAGATAGGGCAAAAAACGTAAAATGTGAGGACAGTCGTAAGTTCCAGGACTGGTCAAAAGTGCGAGGACCAGTCAAAAATAACTTTTTTAGCCCTCTGAGTAATCCATATGCATAAAAGGATATAGCAATAGAGAGGAATGAAGGAAGGAAAATAGAGATGGAAGAAGGAAGGAGAGAGAGGGAAGGAAGAGAAGGGAGGAAGGAAGGGAAGGGAAATTAGAGTAGGAGTGAGGGTAAGAGAGGGAGGAAGAGAGGAGGAGAAGGAGAAAGGAAGTAGGGAGGAGAAGTAGAAGTGGGAGGAAGAGAAAGTAAGAAGGAAAGAAAAGAGAGAGGTGGTAGGTTTGAGGAGAAAGATTGCTGTACAATAAAAAAGATGAAAGGGAAGAAAGCCAACCCCAAACAAACATAAAGATATTAAGATAAAGAATGAATTGTTAAACTTTAAAGAATAAAAGAGAACAAATATGAATAAATAGCAATAATTAGAAACACAATACAAACATACAATGTATTTTCTTGGAACAGAGTATTTGGCCTGTTCACAAATTTAAACCGTGTTTAGTCATTTCAATTAAATTTACAATTTCTATATTTCCTTTTTGCCATATTTATTCCTCATCTATTTTTTAAAAAAACCAATATTACCCTTCATCCTCATCTCTAATCTTAATCAAATTCAATTTTTCCCTTCTATTCTATATTATACCCCTTCCCATTGGCATCTATTTTTATATCCATCTTCACATTGGTTAATTATTATAGTTGTTTAATAGTTGTTTAATACAAATTCAACATTTGAATATAAATCAAATAGTTATATAACTATCTTTTTGTATATTAATCAATATGAACATGAATATTCCAATTATTTCCATGTAATCCAATTTCTTACAAATCAATTAATTATATTTACCAATAATAATAAACCAAATAATTTCCCCCATATATTCCTCCAAACCACAATATTGTATATTGTGTTGAAAGCAGAAATGGTTAACTTAACCATTTCTGCTTTCAACACAATATACAATTAATAGTATCTCAATTGTTACAATTTCCTAGTTAAATAGAGCTTTTTTTCTTTTGCATTTTAAAATCTTGAACTCTCCTCTTTTGCCCTTAATTTCCCATTGTTTGAATCTACCTTTTTTGGTGAGGAAAAAGAAAAGAAATCTGCCACTGCCTAATTTTTCAACGTAACAGCCAACACCCTGCTCTACTTTCAATTTCGTTTTCAGCTTGATTTCCCTCGAGCCATCAGCTGGGACTCAGGAGGCAGCAATAGATTGGGTATGGGGCCAAATAAAAGGTAAGAATAATGCAGGGGGGTGGGTGGGCGGGCGGGAGGGGAGAACCGGTTCGGTGACGTCATATCCTCACCGTTACCTGCTCATGGGAACCGGAGGAAAAAATAAAGGAAAAAATACTTTGAAAGTTTGAATAAAATTATGGAAATTAATATGGCCAAGGAAAAAAGTGAGAATTAACCTTAAATTGCTTCAAGACTCCAGGTTTAGAGAAGGATTTGGCCTATCAAATTGGGAATTGTATCATCAAATGGCGATGTTAACATGGATTAAAGAATGGATCTTATTGAGAAATACAAAACTATTGACTTTGGATGGACATGACCTACAACTAGGATGGCATGCTTTCTTATGGTATAGAAAAAATCGGATTCACGGATATTTCCAGAGACATTGTGTAAGGAATGGCTTGTTGGTAGTATGGGAAAGAGTGAAAGAAAAACATTATATGGAAGTACCAATGTGGCTTTCAAGAATAGAAGCGTTGACACATCCAAATATGATTAACATGGACAACATTGTAAGATATAAAGACATTTTAACAGAGAAGGGAGAATTAAAACAGAGTCAAGACTTAGAAAAACAAGGGATTGAGACTGACTGGTATACACGGCTGCAGTTACAATCAAGATATGATAAAGACTTGAAACAATATGGTTTTAAATTGGGGGAATCAGAGTTGGATCAGATAATGATTGGAAAGGATGAAAAAATGATTAAAAGACTGTATAATTATTTGTTGCAAATTAGATTGGAAGATGATGAGGTAAAAGAGACAATGATAACATGGGCGAAAAATTTTGGATATGCAATAGAATTAGAGAAATGGCAACAACTATGGGAAAGGAATTATAAATTGACAATGGCACCTGCATATAAAGAAAATCTATATAAAATGTTTTATAGGTGGCATATGCCAGCAGAAAGATTAGCAAAGATGTTTAAGGATAAATCAGCCAAACGTTGGAAATGTTTGCATTTTCAGAGATCATACTATCATATGTGGTGGTCATGTTTAGAAGCAAAAAATTATTGGTTTAGAATACAGAAATGGTTGGAAGAAATATTACATGAATCTATAGAATTAAAACCAGAGGTTTTTTTATTGGGTATTCTCCCAGAGAGATATAGTAAAGAAGATGTGTATTTAACTATACATATAATAACAGCAGCAAGAATTGTGTTTGCACAAAATTGGAAGACAGAAAAAATTCTGTCAGAAGGTGAAGTAATAAAAAAGATTTTAGACTGTGCGGAAATGAATAGATTAAGAATAAGAGATAAAGAAGAACCAGTGTATTTCAAGAGATGGGGAAAATTTTATAAATGGTTAGAAAAGAAATATGAATATAAGAGGATAGATAAATGATTTAGATAATAGAAAGTTAAATGAGGGAGAGGATAAAAAAGAAATAGAAACCTAGATGACACCAGAATAAATGAAAAAGGGGGATGGGAGGGGGGGAAAGAAAGAAGATAATAAGAATAAGAGTACAATTATGATGATAAATACTGATAGAATAAATCTGAAAAGAAATTGAATGAACTTATATACAATTAGAATACAGGAGTTGTTCGGATACCAAAGAAAGAATATTCCACAGCAAAGAAGGTAGAAAGGAGAGAGGAGTAGACGGTAGGAAGAGGAGAGGGAGGGAGAGGAATGGAAGAAAGAGAAAAGGAGAGGAAGGAAGGGTAGGGGAGAGGAGTAGGAGAGAAGGTGAGTATGGGGAAAAGAAGAGAGGAGTGGGGAAAAGGAAGGGGAAGTAGGATGAGGTAGGAAAGGAGGTAAGGGAAAGTAGGAGAGGAAGGGAGGGAGGGAAGGGAAAGAGGAAGAGGAGAAGAACGGTTGAGGGAAGAAAGGGTAGAAGACCAACTCCGAATGTAATTAAAATGCCTTATTTTAATGCTTTCTTTAAGGAAAACATGTATATGTAAAATTAATTATGTATAAGAAAATGTACATTTTATAGTATGTGTATAAGAAATAAAACTGAAAAACTTTTCGAAATTTTTTTTTGGTCCATTGCTATTATTTCACCCCAGTCCTTTTCACTACACTAGATATACCCAATTCTTGCAACTGTTCCTCATAAGTTTTAGTCTCCAGGCCCTTAATCATCTTAGTTCCTCTTTTCTGCCCTCTTTCCAGAGTCTCTCCATCTTTTTTATAATATGGTGGCCAAAACTGGATGCACTATTCCAAGTGTGGTCTTGCCAAGACATTATAAAGCCGTACCGATACTTCATATGATCTTGATTTTATCCCTCTGTTAACGCAGCCTAGGGCTGAATTAGCTTTTTTGGCTGCTGCCACATGTAGGGATGGAAGAATTAATTCAGGCAGAATGCAGCAAACTGCTTCCGTTTCTGGTGTCATGGATCTTCTTCCTGGATGATCTCATTCTGGCTCTGGTCTGTGTTATCCGACCTTCCTTCTGAGTGGGGAAACAGGGAGGAGGATTTTCCAATTAGAACGCTGTTGCTGTCCTGCTTTTTATCTGCCTGTGTAAAACTGTATAAAAAATAAAGCTCTCTGCGAGAGCGGGAAACACATCTTTGATCAGAGCAAATGCCTGGCCTCTGATTTTCTACAGCCACATATTGCTGGCTCATATTTAAGTGATTGTCCACTAGGACTCCAAGATCCCTCTCACAGTTACTGCTATGGAGCCAGGTTTCACCTAATCTGTAAGTGTACATTTGGTTTTTCTAGCCTAAGTGTAAAACATTACTTTACAATGAATTTCATTTAGTTAAATAGGCCCAGGATTCAAGTCTATCTAGATCTATCTGGATCTTGAGCCTATTTTGATGTTGGCTATTCCTGATACTTTAGTGTCATGTGCAAATTTGTTGATTTCCCCATTTCTCCCCTCATCCAAATCATTCATGAAGATGTTGAAGAGAACTGGGCATAAAATGGAACCTTGGGGTCCCCCACTGCTTGTTTCCCTCCATGCAGACGTAGTTCCATTGAGGACCACAGGCTGAGCCCATCTGGGGGTGATGCTGTCTATCCCACATATTTTCAGCTTCCCAAGAAATAGGTTGTGGTTTACTTTGTCAAAGCCTTTCTGAAATCCAAGTACTGTATACTACTATCACTGCATTTCATTGGTCCACTAATTTAGTCAGTTTATTCAAAAAACGAAATAACATTTATTTATGATCTGTTTTTTGATCCTGCATTAGTCCTAGGAAGTCATTCATATCTATACTGAATAACAAGGGTTCAAATATGCATCTTTCCCTTCCCCCTTGGTAAGCATAGATCCTCCTTCTCATGGCTCCATTGAGCCCAAACCTCAATTTTCTGTTTATTGAGTCAAATGCTGCACTAACATCTAGAAAGCAGCAAACCTTGTTCTACCTCACTGATATAGATATAGATTAGATATTTCAAGACAAACTTTTGCCAATATTAGATTATTAATTTATGCATTATTTCTTACAAAATCTATATAGCATTTAACTCTACCTAAAACCTTCTTCAAGGAATGAATTTTTCTCAAGTTTAACTAAGAGGATCATGGCATAAATTTTAGCCACAATATCTGCTAGTCTATTTGGACTATAATTGCTAGAGTAATTTTTATTACACTTTTTAGATGGATAAAGTGCTACTATTGCCAACTTCAATCTGACTGGATAGGGCAGGCCTTATTTATCTGTAAAAATGAAGATGCCAATAGAGGCCCAACAACCAGGGATATTTTTTGATCAGTTAAATTCTAGTTGTTAGAGTGTCTTCTCCAGGGAATGTATTGCTTGCATTTCAGGCCTTTTATGATTAATTTCAACATGAACATAATGGGGTAAAATATTGATGTTTTTGCTAATATGGAGAAAAGCAGCCCTTGAATTCCATGGAGAAGACATGATTGCATCTATTGCTCACACACCACCATCCACCCCTCATTTTACCAGAAGGAGAAACACACACACAAACCTGAGGGACTTTGTAGGTGCCTCCTAATGTTGACATTTGGATAGAGATCTCCCTCTTAGCTGCATCAAGAAGAGCCAGAAGGTTCTCCTTCCTTCCACAGCTATAGTTGGGGACATTGGCTTCTCCAGTGGAGAGAATGTCCAGCAAGGCATCTGAAGTGTGGAAAGTGCTCCCATAGTTGTTATGGATGTTGTAGCCAAGTGTGAGATTGTGGAAGAGATGGGAATTCTTGTTGGCCAGTTGAATGTTGAAAATGTATAGTAAGCAAGGAAAAAATTCATAAGAAGTCCTATTGAAAACAAAGTTATTAGAATCAACAGCCACAAGAAATACTTTTGTTATATATAATATATATAATCCTCTACAAGCCTACTGAGCCTTAAAACAACATTGATCCAAAAGCAAAGATCAGTTACACAAATATGGAAGTGGGCTGAGGTACGGCAACTATAACTGATTCCACCACTACTTTAAATAAAACTCATTATCAAAATGATAAATTAAGGATTGAACTGAGGGAGGAAAATAATCTGCAGCCCTTTCAGCTTTTTTTCAGACTGCTTTTTGAGTCTCTTTCACAAAATCGGAGCAAAGAGAGAAGCCATGGAAATCAAAATCATTCAGGAAATTAGATATATTCCCCAATATAGGAATAAATGGAAAAAGAATAGAAAAGAAGGAGAGTGTTCGAATGGAGGGACTGCAACTCCATCACCCTGAATGACTTACGGATCATGGAAAACAAGCTGAAGAGAAGGAGCCACCTTGAAAAGCAACTTTCTATGCAATGTTTCCATTCCACTGATGACTATACTGATTAGATGGTCTCCTGGGCTGTAAAAGCTCCATGGTGGTTTTCCATCCTGGTGCCCCAAACTCAGCGGGCATTTCATTCTCAGCTTCCCAGAGACTGGATGGGACACCAGCAACATCAGAAGCAGGAGGTCCATCATTCATGGGTTGAATCAATGAATCCCTTTCCTGTTTTTAAAGAAGAAGTAGAAGAATTCAAAGGACTCTCACAAGTTGGAATATGATCCAGTTGCTTTCCTGATTCAAACATAAAGAAACACTCAGCTTCATCTGGAAAGGAGGGAGACGTAGATTCAAGAGCACAGACTCTGCCTGTCCCCAAACTCCATTTTTCTCTGCCCAAAGTCTCCCCTGGAGGATTCAGCCAAAGAGCAGAGCTGAAACTTTTACCATAATTCTCCCTCTCAGGAGGGACCTCTGGATAATTCAAGTAGTTCTTGGATTCAAAGGTTGTTGGGAAATTCTCTGGAGGGAAATAATCTTCATGCGATTCAAAATAATAGGAGCAGAGATTGAATTAAATCGGTCATCTAGAATTGAGACGTTTGGGAGCTCATGCTTCAAACTGGCCCCAGAGAGAGTACCCGGCACCTGTGGCTGAAGAAATGTGACATTTCCCCCCAAAAGACTTGGAGTTAAGAGTGAGGCTCATCTAAAGGCTAGATTCACTTTAGCAGCCCTTAAGACAGCTATGGGGACCCAATCCATAACAGACTGTCTACCTGGGAAGATCCAGGCCTCTTGGGTAAAAAGGCAAAATGGGATCTTTTGGCTCTCTGGAGACAACTGGATCCCCCCCACTGGATCCCGTCTAAAAGAGGGTCCTGTGATTTGGGGCTCAGCTCCATTAGGCTGTTAGAAATGGTGTCTGCATTTAAAAACCCAGGCAGAGAATTTCTCCCCTTTCTCTGCCCTTAAAAACCATCAAACGAGACTTTGGCCCCCAGAAAAAAAGGTCTGGACCTGAGCAGCAAAAACAGAGGGAGCTGACAAAGAGATGTTGCCACAACAACAACAACACACACACACACACACACAGCATCTCAACACAAAGGGAATCGAACTGGAGGCTGAGCAAGAGCTGCATCAGTGAGTCTTGCTCAATCCTCTAGTTTAGTTGAGCTTCCATAGGAAGAGGCAGTCTACCACAAAAGAGCCAGGCCCTCTGGGCCAAAAGGGAAGAAATTAGGAACTTTGGGGGCCTGTTGGTAGTTTCCCCGAGGCCTTGGGCTGGCCTTGGGGTGAGTAGAAAAGGTGGAGGAGGGGAGCTTGGATAGGATCCCAAGGGAGGCCTGTCATCTCCTTGGGATTCTACTGGCTGGATGATGTCATCCCTCCAGCTCAACTGTCAGTCAGCTGTCAATCATCGGAGAGAAGATGGCTTTCCTAGTCTTCTGGGCTCTTCCCAATTGTGTAGCCAACTTCTCAGAGGTTGGGAAATTCCAGGGGTGGGAACAGCCGTTTCTTGTCTTCTTAGGAAAGGGAAACTGTCCACAAGGGTTTTTTCGGGAATGTCACCCTCCGCTTTTTCATTGTAACGGGGGGAGGGGGGGGCTGTTGCAATGCCTGGGAGTGGGGAAGGGAGCTGGTGGAGGAGAGAAGAGAAAGTTTTCTTTGAAGCTGATAACTACTCAAGGTCAACCGTCGTGGCAGAGCAGGAGGATGGCACCATCGGGCGCTGCACCCCACATGACCCCTGGGGGGAATGTGGATGGGATAATCCTGGCTGGACGGTTGGGGGAGGGGTTTTAGGGATGTTTCCTATGTGTAATTTTCACGCCTTTTGCTTTTCTCTGGTTGCATTCAGTCCATACTCAGTAAAAGCCCCTTTCTCTATGAAAAGGGAGTCGGGGTTTTTCTTTCCTGAGTATTGAAAGTTTTATCTTTAATCCTTTATTGGCACTAAGAGCCTGGTTTGATTACTTTCCATGTGATTAGGATCACACAGCATCCTTAACCAGTGATGGGATTCAAATTTTTTAACAACCTGTTCTGTGGGCGTGGCTTATTTGCGGGCGTGGCTTATTTGGGACGTGGCTTGGTGGTCATGTGGCCGGGTGGGTGTAGCTAGCTGGTCATGTGACTGGGTGAGCATGGCTGTGTGCATAGGGATTACACAGAGGGCTGAAAAAAGTGATTTCTGACCGGTCCTTGCACTATTGACCGGTCCTCGTACTTACGACTGTCCACACATTTATGCCCGTTGAGCATTCTTAACAACTGTGCCACTCATTTCATGCTTGTGGTGCTTCCCTTCACCACAGTGACAAGATAGGGCGCAAAATGTAAAATGTGAGGACAGTTGTAAGTGTCAATTTCTCAGCCTCCCTGGCCTCCTGTGAGCTCAGCCGAGTGATGTCTGGAGGTATCCAGGAACTGAGGGGGAAATTGGCTTTGCAGAGTGAGAGGGATCCTCTGTGTGGAAGAATGGAGACTGACCCAGAGGTTCTGTGCAAACTCCCTTTTTCCTTTGTCTGAATTCAGCTGATCCCAGGCAGGGAGGGAAGTGGATGATGGGGCTCCAGCAGACTCTGATTGGGGAAGGAATCTTTCCCAAAGAAAAAGAGAAACCTGCTGTGTCTCAGGGCTGGGAGGGGGTCCGATGCCCCACTGGTGCCCCCAAAGGCTGCAAAAAACAGAGTGAGTGAAATTGGAAGGGATGATTTAAGAAAACCCTCTTCCTCCTTGTGAGAAGAGAAACTCCAATATCTGCACAAGGCTAGGACAGATTCCATGCAAACAGAAGCAGGAAAGACAGTTTTTATTGTTGTTAGATTTTTCCCCAGTGTTTTATTATTTTTACAAATAACTAAAGGAGGTGAACATGTCCAACTCTTCTTCTTCCTCTTCTTTTCCCCACAACAATCACCCTGTGACGTGGGCTTGTCTGAAAAGGAGTGTCTGTCCCGAGGTCAGCAAACAAGCTTTCAGGGCTAAGGGAGGACTTGAACTCAGGATCTCTTGCTTCCTAGCCTGCTGCCTTAACCATTGTCAATGTTAAGGCAGAGAGGATTTTGGGCAAAGGCCCTGCTGGTCACCACTGCCGCCTTATCTTCCAGCAGAAATCCAAGTCCCCCCCCCCCCCGGGGTCTTTCTGGGGTAGAGCAGCCCCATCCGAGAGCAAAGGAGAGAAACTCCTGGACACAGATAGCCCCTCCCCCATCACAGCCCCTCCCTCTTGCCAGGGTTCAGCTACGACTCACTGCCTGTGGGGGGCAGCATAGAGTCTGGCCCTGAAGTCCTAGCTGGGCCCTGGGAATTGAAATCGGGGCCTCCAGGTGATTGACTCAAAGCCCCCAGCTACCTTCGCCTAAGGCGGGACTAGAACTCAGAGTCACTTACTGATTGGTTCAAAGTCACTGAAGCCCCACCTTTTCTGGATAGGTTGCAAGATAGGTTGGCCACTGCCTTCTCCTCAACCTACCCCTGGCATTTCCTGGTGGTCTCCCAACCCTGCTTAAATCCAGCCCTGCTTAAGCTTTTCCAAATCAGCTTGCTGCTGCATCCTCCAGGTAGTCCTCAACTTACGACCAGAATTGGGACCAGAAATGCCATTGCTAAGCTAGGTTGCTAAGTGAATGTTTATTGCCACAGTTGTTAAGCGAATCACTGGGGTTGTTAAGTGAATCCTGCAGTCATGAAACAAACGCCGTTTCGCCCACTGACTTTACTGCAGGGCTGAAATGCTCCCGGTTCGGACCGGCTCGGGCGAGTAGGTAGCGATGGCGGCGGGCAGTTCGGAGAACCAGTAGCAAAAATCCCTGCCTCCCCCCCATGCCCAGCTGAGCCGCGCGATCATCAGAGCCTTTTTTTTTCTTTTAAATGGCTGTGACGAGCCAAACTCTGATGATCTGATCAGGCAACTCAGCTGGGATCGTCAGAGCCTTTTGAAAGCCTTTTTTTACATGATTTTAAATGTAAAAAGTGGTTATAAAAGAAAAAAAAAATTGGCCACGCCCACCCAGTCACATTACCCCCCCTCCCCCCCAAGCCACGCCCACAGAACCGGTAGTAACAAATGTTAGATTTCACCCCTGCTTTAACCCGCGTGTGGGTCCCTCGTTGGAGCCTTTGATTGAAAATGGTACAATTCCAGATGGATATTTACATAGCCAACAATCCTGGGTCTCCCAAGATAAGAAAAAGAACAAAGATGGGGGGAAATTTCTAACAATGGAATACAACTGTAACCTTCAAATTGTAGGCCAGTATTCGGAGGTTAGAAGGTACCCCGTAACCTTTTGTGGCCCTAAGGCATGTCGCTCTATGGATTATTTTTGTGTTTTTCACAGCTTAGTCTCAGGGGCAACTTCGGTCTTGACGCTACCAAGGCCAGAAAGGATCATCTTTTTTTTTTTTATTTGATTTATATGCCGCCCTTCTCCGGAGACTCAGGGCGGCTTACAATGCGTTAAGCAAAAGCCTTCATACTTTTGTATATTTATACAAAGTCAGCTTATTGCCCCCACAGTCTTGGTCCTCATTTGACCTACCTTAGAAAGGATGGAAGTCTGAGTCAACCTTGAGCCTGGTGAGATTTGAACTTGCAGTAACTGCAGGCAGCTGAATGTTAATAAAAGGCTTTAGTCTGCTGCACCACCAGGCCCAATGATCTTGAAACTTTCTTTCCACAAAGAAATGGGGTTCAAAGGAAGAATCTCCCTTGTTTATGTGGAACGGGGGAAGTTGAAACAATGTCCCATGTAATTTTTGATTGCCCCCAATTCTCAGATTTGAGGGAACATCAGCTGGGCAGGATCTTTTATACCAGCACCCCTCAGTCTAAAGAGTGCTTCTTGCAACACTGACTGTTAGGCTCTAACTTGCAGCTGGGGAAATGGATTGCCAAATTTGCGGTAAAGTTGATGGAAAAAAGGACAAAGTTGGTGCAGCAGAATGTGGTAGATTGTAGGAAAGATCATTTGATTTAACAATGGAATTTTAATACTAGTTTTAAGACTGATTGGGTAGATGCAGGGGTGACATTATAATATAATTTTAATCATATTTAATTTGTATCTCAAATTATTGTATTTTATTCCGATTTCATTTTAGATTGTATTTTATTCTAATTTCATTTTAAATCGTGCGTTATTCCAATTTCATTTAAATTGTTTTACCAAACTTTTGTAATGATTTGTTTCTGGAACTCTGCACTTTGAAATGGCCCCAGGCCTAATCAATCAATCAATAAATAAAAATATTGCAACCCTTGTTATTCAGTCTGGATATTAATGCCTTACGAGGACTAAGAAAGGATTCTAATGCATGTCCAAAGTGCTAAATTATTTATTTAGCAGATGGGAAAGGTATAATTAGCCAGGAGACTACAATGTTAGTACATACTATTTGTTTCACCACCGAGGAGTGCTAGTCCGTTTCGTTTGTGCTCCTGAGCTTCTTCAGGGTGCACCAGAAGGATGAACTAGCTCTGCACCAGAAAGACGAGAGGCGTCCTGTGGCATCATCCAGGCTATCAGCCCTGGATCCATTTTGAATCTTCAGGGCTGCCACAGCGGAGAGGCCTGCGATGGGAATCAGGGGAGGGAGAAAGGGGGTGAAGCCAGAGAATAGTCACAACCACATTCCTTTCCCGTGGGACTAAGGACACTTGCTAACACCTGGGCAAGCGATCCTGAACTCGGGGTGACTTGGGGATCAGGACCCTGATTGGTACATGTGAGGGCTTGACAGTGGACAGGGGCAGGGATTGAGTTTAGTATAGGGGTTGGGAAAACGCAGGAATTCAGATTCTGATCTCACCCTACAAAGCCGACTACTTGCTAAGCCCAGGATAACTTTCCAAGAGGCTATGGAAGAAGCGCTGCAACCGAAGCATCCCAAAAGTCCGCAGCTGCAATGAAAAAAGTGAATAAAGGGCCGCAAGGGAAGGAAGAATCCTCAATCCACTATGAGGATGTAGGAAGTGATGCTGGGGAAGACAGTTCAAGAACAAGACAATTGACTTCTGCTGTCCTTCAACATGGCCTCTTGTCTCCAGAGATTGCTGGGAAGCTCACCCAGAGTTATGGAGTTTGGGGCCACTTGAAGTCAATGCCATTGAACTCTCCTCTTGCCTGTCTTCTAATGCCAAGGAGGCCATCAGTGCCCTTCAACTCTGCCCAATGTTAAGAGTGGGGCCTGTTCGAAATTCTGTTTTATATCAGAATCCCATATATCAATCCTCATTGCAGCTGACTTTAAAATTGCTCATTTCCCATCTTTTTCTAGCAATATTAAATTTTAGATAACAGCTCATTAAGAAGCAGGAAAGTGACAACTTGTGGAGAATATTGTTGAATAGACAGGCAGAAAATTATAAAGTGGATGGAAGTTTTTATTTTTATTTTTTCTTGTCATTTCCAGGTTCATATAATGCACTAAGATTCTTTATATTTTGACCTTTCTTAGTTTATTAAGTTTCCCCAGCCCTTTTCCCCTCCCCCTCCCCCTCCACCTGTCCCCACTTTTCTTTTATGTACTCTGAGAGCTTCTGCACCAAAGACAAATTCCTTCGGTCTCCAATCACACTTGGCCAATAAAAAAAATTCTATTCTATTCCAGGCTGAGTCCGGCTGCCTTTTCCTCCAGTGCAGCCCCAGATCCCCCTTGGGAGACTCAGCCCAGCATGGCTTCTGCCCCACAGGAGCCTCTCCTGGAAAGACACGGAGCCCAAGCAAAGCTGGAGAAACCCCCGGGGGCTGCGTCCCCCCAACATCCAACCCTGGGACCCATAAACCAGGTTCGTTTCTTCCCAGTGTGGGAAGCCCTCCCCCCACCGAAGCATGGAAAGAAGTGGCAGTGGAACATGGGATATGGTCTCCCCCGTTTCCAGGACTCAGAAGATGGAACCTGGAGAGAGATTTTGCTCTGCTTTCCTTCCCCAACACGAGGCTCCCCAGCTCATCCAGGCAGAGTCCTGTCTGGCATCCCTGCAAGAGCCCCCTTGCCTGGCCTGGGCATGGGAAAGGGAGGCAGGGGAACATGGGATATGGGCTTCCTCAATCCCTGGTCTCAGAGAATGGAAGTTTGAAGGGGATTTTGCATAACAGCTTTCCATATCCCTCCCTCCCTCCTTCCCTCCCTTCCATGGATGAGTTGCTTCCTTTATTTCTCCATCTCTTTTCACTTGCTTTTCTCTCACTTCTCCCTCCCTCTGTTTGTCTGTGCATGTGGGGTTTTTTTTCCAACTGTGCAAAGTTCTGATAAGTAGCTTTTCACTATTTTTTCATTTAGTTCTTGGAGTCAGGCCACACTATTGCATCAGCCCTTTTGTCATTGAGCATCAACTTTCAAAGTAAAGTAAAGTTTGGCTCCAACTCAACAAGCAGCCATTTGAGATCCGTGACATGCTTGGGCATTAACTGCCCCTGAGCTTTTCTCTCTAATTGCTATGCCAACAAATGTCACATTTCTTTTTATCTTCAGCCACAGGTGCCGTGTATTCCCTCTGGGGCCAATTTCAAGGCTGTAGATCCCAAAGCTCTCAATTCTAGATGACAGACTTAATTCCATCTCTGCTCTATCATTATGAACCACATGGGGATTATTTCCCTCTCACTTCCCTCCAGAGAAACGCCCAACAATCTCGGAGTTCAAGAAGTCGTTGAATTATCCAGGGATCCCTCCTGAGAGGGAGAATTATTATCCTCCGAGTTTTCCCTCTGCTCTTTAGCCGAATCTTCTAGGAGAGACTTTGGGCAGAGACCCAGGGAGTCGGGGGCAGCTTCTCTCTTCTCCCCCTGACCCCAAAGGCCCCAAATGAAAACTTTTCCTGCTGGAGAACTTGGCTTCAGGCAAAAAGTTTCACTGAACAATTTCAGACTCTGGACTTCTCTCCCCACTGAAGATTAGGACTGCCTGGATCCCTTCTCACAAAAGGGGGCTTCCCTGGGGAAAAGAAGAGTGGGGGGGGGCAAAGGGAGCCCTCTTTCTGCCTGCCAGGGTCAGCCCCCCCCCCCATTCCATCTCCTTTCCCCAAATGCCGGCTCTGTTTTCTTCCAAGTGATTCAAGGGGTGCAAGATTCTTCTTGAGTGCCTTGTATTGTCCCCCTTCATCGCCCCCCCGCAAGCCCCTCTTTATCATGTAGAAGGGTTGGGGTCCTGGGCCATCCAGATGTGGTGGGCTAAGAACTTTCTCCCTCTTCCACTGGGGACTTGGCTGGGAATGGGACCTTTGGGGCTTCTCCAGATGTGGAAGAGAGATGTCACTTTGCTGGGCTGGTTAGTTATCAATATTCTACTCTGAGATTTGTGATAGTTTGTGCGTGAGAGAGAGAGAGAGAGGAGGGGAGGGGAAAGAGAAAGAAACACTAGAATAAGCCCAGAACTCTACCCTCCAACAGATATCCTGGACCACAGAACCCATAGTTCCCCCTTACTACCAGACTTCTCCCCCCATCCCACCCCTCATGGGAGAATCCCCTTTCCCACGGGGAGGGGCACCCAGACCCTTTTAGCAGCACCTTTGAGACTTGCCCATCAAGAATCCCTTCTCTCCTCCCGCTCTGCCAAAGGGGGGGACCCAGAAAGACCCCTTGTAGCCCCCCCCCCCCGCAGTCCCCCGACCAAAAAAAGCCCAGGCGGTGCCTGCATGCCAAACCCAGCCAGTGCCCATACCGAACCATTCAATGCAGGGAAAAGGGAGGGGGAAAGTCCCTCTGGCCCCGCCTCCCTGCAGGGGGGCAGAGTGAAGCCGGATTGCCTCACGCAACCCCCTTCCCTTGGAGGCAGCCCCCCCGCCCAGCTTGAGGGAAGCTTCCAAGCCTTGCGCACAGAATGCCCGGGAGAAGCAGTCTCGGCGGCTTCAGAGGACAAACGGAGCATGCGTGAGAGAACGTTGCCCACAGTCCCCGATGGAGGGGGAAAAATTCCACATGGGAGGAACTTTTGCAAGGAAGTCGGAACTCCTTTCTGCTCTAGGACTCAACACCTCTCTGGCCTTAATCCTTTCGCTGTGCCTCAGTCAGACAGGCGTAGATGAGGCGGCCTATGTACGTGGACTACAGGCAGTCAGTTGGCGTTGGGCCTCTCTCTCCTCTGTGTCCCCTCATCCACTCCCCCAACCTGTCAGATCTCCAGCCCACTTGGATGGCGGCACAAAGGCGGCAAAGGCACGTCTCTCGCAAGCGAAGCTGCCGTGGCCGGTGGGAATCACCAGGGGGCTCCCTCTGTAGGCGGCGAAGTCCTGGCAGCCTGCGAGCCTCAGAGGGGAACTGAGCATGCGCGCTTGCCCTTTGCCCATCTGTGCTTCTCTCACTCCCCCGCCTGATGGAAAGACACGGGAGTCCCCTCTGCCCCCGACCCACCCTTTGCACCAGACACCCCCCAGTTCCCCCTCCAGGGCCAAGAGGCTGCAAGGGGGCCTGGCAGGAAGGGAGGGGTCAGGAGGAGCATCCCCAGGAAGGGGGTCCCACCAGAGGGAAGTCTGCGGGGGGGGGTCTTGAAAGGAGGGGGGTTTCCTATCTCCTCCCAGCCACAACCGCCGCCAACACAGGCATTTCTCTCCTTTTAGGCTTCTTTTCCTCTCCCTGCCAGGAAAGTTTGGATGCTCTTTGGGAGCCCCAGGAACGAACCCCGCTCTTCGGGGGTCTCCCCAGCATTGCCAAGCAAAGGGTGGATGGCCACTGTCACCCCCCCCACTCCCTCCCCCCAGACAATCCAGGATTTCCCTGCAGGAAAGAAGCTGCTGGCAGCATTGCTGGGGGCTGGGAGGGGAGCATTTTGGGATCCTCTTGGGAGGGAGAGAAAGAGACAAGCCTTCCCCTCCCTCTATCTGTGTGTCTCTGTGTCTGTATGGGCCCTTTGTGGATCTCTAGCAGAAAGTTGGGTGAGTCAATCCTCTCCAAGACTCGGGTGGGGGGAGGTTGGGGAATCCTCGTGGGAGGGAGTGAGATCTAACCCCCCTACTGCTACATCTGTCAATCAGTCTGCCTGCCTGGCCCCTGATGGCCCCTCAGCTGGACTGTGAGGTTGGTGGGCTAATCCCGTCCAAGACTCAGCCCGGCTGGATCCCCCTCCCCTCCGCAGGTGGGAGGCCAAAAGGGAGGGAGAAGGTGGGGAAGGGCCGTTTCTGCCCAACTCCAAGGAAGGGAGCCCTGGGCAGACTCCCTCCAGCCACTTAGGGGACCCACTTGAGACCCCAAGAGGGATGCTTGCTTGGTCCTGAAGAGCCAGCCTGGAGGGACCAGAGATCCCTGGCACTTTGGACGCCCTTCTCAACAGAGACCCTGGAAGAACCACTGGTGCTGGTCCAAAGGGACGGAGGCAGATTCTGTGCCTGGAGCAGGTGGGCAGAGGCCCCAGAATGTGCTGCTGGCTGCCCGGAACCCTTTCAGATCAAGAGAAAGGAGGAAAATCCCCCTTTGCAGAGCCGAAGGAGGAAACAGCCTAGCCAGGACTGTGTTGGGGGGAATGCTGGTTATTTGGGAGAAAGAGGGGCAGCTGCACCCCATCGGATTGCAACCCCCAAAATACTCTTTAATCTGGAGGTCTTTTCCTAACAAGATCCCAGATCCGTGGGATCGGTTGGAGAGAGGAAAGGATCTCACGTGACAAGGGAAGCTTCTCCCTGTCTGGAGGGGTAAAAAGCTCCTGGAAGAGGCCGAGGGAATTCCTGGTCTCCAGAAACCACTTTCCTCTTGGCAGGTCCAGGAGGCTCCATGTCAGCCCCATGGAAAAGGGGCTTTGCAGGGCGGCAGAGGTGGGGAAAAGCTCCCCCCTCATTCTGGGAAATGGGCCCCTTGGGAAGCTCTGGCCAAGCCTCAGGACAAGCAACCCGCAGGAAGGAACCACACAAGTTTTGGTCTACAACATCCCCACTTCAAGAGTTGTGTTGCCCGGAGGGGCCCTGGGAAAACGGCGTCTGCCTCCACCATCCTTTGTGGCTGAAGCAGGGAGACCCTGGAAGCTCAGATGGGGCCCCTGGGGATCCTGGAGCAGCTCCGGCCATCCTGTCCCTGGAGACCAGAGCTGGATTTGGGACGGGGGAGGGGAGACCTTTCCCCAGCAGAAGCTTCTTCCTCAGCCCGGAAGAGGAGGAGGAGCCGCAGGGGGAGGATTCCCAAGAGGGGATAAGAGCTGATCCGTTTTCCTGCGTCTTCCATGCCTCCCTGCTGGTCTTTCCTGGGAAAGAAGAAATCTCTCTTCCCCTTTGCTTTGCCCGGATCCTTTCCCTTCTCCCGGCTGGCTCAGAGCTGGCAAAATGGCAGCAGAGAGTTCGAATTCAACCCTTCTTGGCTGCTGCCTTTGACTCCCCCTTTTCTCGGCTTCCAGGTGAAGAGGCTGTGTGGGAGGGGACCCGTTCCAGCCAAGAGGGAACCTGCACAGCCCCCCCCCCAGCAGCCACACTCTGTGTACGTGTGTGTGTGTGTGTGTGTGTGTGTCCCTGGGGGATCTAACTCGGGGCTCGTCCCAGGGGAGGAAGGGCTCTGTCTGAAGGCAGCAAAGTCCCAGGACTTCCCACCTGCCCCCATTCATCCCCTTCGGTCACAGTCGCACTCTGGCCCTTTGTGCGCGATTGTGTGTCTTTGTGTTGAATGTCACTTCACCATTTGCGAAGGAGGCTTCCAAATAAGTCTATAGACCAGGGATGGCGAACCTTTTCGGCACCAAGTGTCCAAACCGGAACACGCATGCATGTATATGTATGAGCCCACGCTGGAGCACCGGAAACCCAAAGACCAGCTGGCTGGTGTGCACATGCCTTTTGGGGGGGGGGTGTTTGGGACCGTTTTCAGGCCATTTCTTGGGGCGTTTTTCAGGATGTTTGGGGGGGGGGTTGGGTGAAAAACAGCCCAAAAAACAGCCTGAAAACGGCCTGAAAAAGAACTCAAAAAACGGCCTGAGAAACAGCTTGTTTTGGGGCCGTTTTCTGGGCCGTTTTCCAGGGCTCCGGTGCCTGCAAAGACCAGCTGGCTGGCGTGCCAGAAACCAGAAGAGCAGCTGGCGATGGTGTGCCTGCCCACGTGTGCCACAGGTTCTCCATCACGGCTATAGACGGTCCTCGACTTATGACCACAATGGAGCCCAGAATTTTATGTTGCTAAATAAGGCAGTCGTTAAGTGAGTTTTGCCGCATTTTACAACCTTTCTTGCCACCGTTGTTAAGTGAAACACCGCAGTTCTTAAATTAGCAGCCCGGTCGTTAAGCGAATCTGGCCTCCCACTGATTTTGCTTGCCAGAAGTCCCCAAAGGCCATCACCTGAGTCTGAGACACTACGACCGTCATAAATTTGAGACAGTTACCAGGCATCTGAGTTTTGATCCCGTGACCATGGAGATACTGCAGTGATTGTAAGCGTGAAAAAGGGTCAGATTTTAAAACGCAAAAGAAAAAAAGCTCTATTTAAGCAGGGAATTGTAATAATTGAGATACTATTAATTGTATATTGTGTTGAAAGCAGAAATGGTTAAGTTGTGGTTTGGAGGAATATATGGGGCAAATTATTTGGTTTATTATTATTGGTCAATATAATTAATTGCTTTGTAAGAAATTGGATTGCAAGGAAATAATTGGAATATTCATGTTCATATTGATTAATATACAAAAACAGATAGTTATTTAACTAATTGATTTATATTAAAATGTTGAATTTGTATTAAACAACTGCAATATTAAATAATTAACCAATGTGAGGATGGGTATAAAAATAGATGCCAATGGGAAGGGGTCTAATATAGAATAGAAGGGAAAAATGGAATTTGATTAAGATTAGAGATGAGGATGAAGGGTAATATTGGTTTTTTAAAAAAACAGATGAGGAATAAATATGGCAAAAAGGAAATTTGTGTAAATTTAATTGAAATGACTAAACACGGTTTAAATTTGTGAGCCGGCCAAATACTCTGTTCCAAGAAAATACCTTGTATGTTTGTAGGTGTGTTTCTAATTCTTGCTGTTTATTCATATTTGTTCTCTCTTATCCTTTAAAGGGAAATGCCACCTTCTCTTTCTTGATTTGTCTGTTTGTTTATCTAAGGCAGAGAGGGGGACCCTCAACGTAGCCTCGGACAAGCACGGAGGTATATTAAGGCGCCTCCCCGCCCCGCTCTCGCCTTGCCCAAACATCCCCCCGCCCCGCCCGCCCCTTGCCTGCCCCCCTCCCTTTGCACCCGGGAAAGGTTGGCACGAGGAACCCCGCAGCTCCGCCGCCTTTGCCCCGCGCTTCCCAACCCCCCCGCGGCTCTCTGGAGAGGAGCTGGAGCGCTCAGCCTTCGCCGCGGTCGCCCTTCCTCCTCCCACCGCCACGCATCCAACAGCCCCCCCCCCCTTTCTCCCTCCCCCCCTTCAGGTCTAGACCCCCAGGCTTCCTTTCCATGGGCTCCTCCACGCAGCAGCGCCTCCGTCTCTGAACAGCGGGGGAGGCTCTGCATCGGGAGGGTCTCCCGCAGCTCCCCCGCCAACAGAGGGGGGGGGGGGCTGGGGGAGCTGAGCGCAGCCCTTGACAGAGTCCTGGGGGGGGGAGGGGGAGGGTCCCTGGGCTGCCCCTCCAGGGCTTCTGGGCAGGCAGCTGCAGGCAGGAGAAGCGCCCAAGGGGGGCGGGAGGGGCCAGGAAAGGCCCTTCAAAGGGGGGAGCTGGAGCCCCGCAGAGCCCGGCAAAGAGCCGCTTCCCTCCCTTCCCGGAGCCTCCAACGCTGCGGCCGCCGCTCCTCCTCGCCCCTCCGGCCTCTGCGGGGAGCCGGCGCCCGCCCGACGGCTGCAGCCTCGGAGGGGGAGAAGCCTTCCAGGGAGCCCGAGCCGCCCCTCCCGAGCCCGGCTTCCCCGCCTCGCCCGCCTGCCTGGAGTGAGGCTTCCCCCTGCAGCCCCCGGGCTCCCTCGGCGCTCCGGGTGGGAGGGAGCCGCTCCAGGCGTTCGCTCGCCCGCGGCTCTCCCACCGGCTCCCTGGCGAGGCTCCCGGCCAGCCCCCAAGAGGCACCTGCCGGGATGAGGTGGCCCGACCTGGGCGCGAGGGAGCGGGACAGGACGCTTGAGTGACAGCTGTCTGTTCGGGGAAGGGGGGAGGGGAGAAGGGAGGCGCAGCTGCAGGAGGAGCCTTTGGTGCGGGGGGGGGGGGGGGAGGGGAGAAGGGGGGCCAGGAGTGCCCGGGGAGGGTGCAGAGAAGCAAAGGCAGCCGGGGGACTTTTCTCCACTCACTAAAGTTTTCAAAGCAGCTTTGAAATAAAAGCCAAATCGGCGACTTTGAGACAATCATCCGGAGATTGGGAGTTCTAGCTCTGCCTTAGGCATGAAAGCCAGTTGGGCGAGTTTGGGCCAAGGGCCAGGAGGCTCTGAGTTCTAATCATCCCTGAGTGACTTTGGGCCAATCCCCAGGAGGCTCTTGAGTTCCAGTCCTGCCTTAGTGCTTTTTGATTGCAGGTGTGAAAGTTGGAAATGTTTTCTCAGATTAATGTGGGAGACCAGAATTGGGGATTCCTAGAGTGTGAGATGGCCGAGGGTCCAATATTGTGTGGGGTGATGGAGGAAAGTGAAATTGGGGGAAAAGACCAGTTCCATGTTGGGCAAAGCCAGAAGTCTCTCTGCCTTCTGCTTGTGGGAGAACCAGAGGGATTTGTGTGGTCCCTGTGAATCTTAGACTGATCTGGGTCTGATCCATCAGAGCTTTTCTTATCTCCTTAAAATGGAATTTGCAAATTATTCGCAATTAGGAGCCATTCTGAGAACTAAACATTGATTCCCAATTCATCAGCAATCTGTGTGGTTGGAGAGCAGAACAGCTTCCATGGGTGCCTCTCCCTAAAAACCAGGAAGTCCCCCCCCCATTCACCCCCTTCTTGGACCTGGATGAATATTATGCAGCATTGAAGGTTTGTGACCTGGTCAGTGATGCGGCTGCCTTTAGACAGGATCCCCTCAACCTCCTCCTGGGGAGTCTCCGGGTCCCCTTTCTCTGGGCATCTTCACAGACAAGACAAGCTTGGAAGAGGAGCAGAGAAAATGCTTTAGGTAGAAATTATAGAGCGGAAAAATAAAGGGCCAGAAAACTACTATTTTAATTCTACAGTTGATGAAAGAAAAAAAAATACAGTGGCAATTTCTTAATTCACTTTAATATTTATTTATTATTTTGGTGTGAAGCACATACAAAAAAACCCCAATCCAATCCCAAACTGAAATCCCAGAAGCTCTTCTGCTGAACACTTCTGCAAAGGAGGTTTTTATGAGGAAATCAACGAAGAATTATATAAGAGAGATGAAGATTTCCCTCCCCAGCTGAGAGCCGGTCAAACATGGCATTTCACATCATTCCGGCATTCTCACGGAGAGGATCAGGCAACTAGGCTGGTGCTTGGTTCCCACAGCTTCCTCCCGGCCTCTCTTCCTGCTCTGTCTCTCTCACAAACACTTTTAGCTGTACAAACAAGCGCACAAATTATTTTTTATAAGGTGTCACATTCAATAACTGTTGCTGAACAGCAAATTTCTCTGAATGACTCTTACAGAGTTCTCTTTATTGAGCTGAAAGGGAAGAGAGCTAGAAGAATTCCAGTCATTCAACTATTTCCCATTTTGAAACATATAGATATGATTTTCTTTTCCAGCATACTATCTAAATGGAAAGAATTAATATCTCCTTTCAAATAAAAGAAACTTTAGTCATTCTTCCACTATCATAATGATATCATATCTCATGTTTTTACATTTATTCTGCCAGTAAGATGCTCACTCATGGATGAAGAAGAGTTTGGACCATTTTCTATGTTTGGACTGTGGAAAAAGTTAAAAGTTGAAATTCCTCAGTCTCACATTTACACATTTCTTCTGGCTGTAAGCTGCTCCTTAGTGAAGAATCTAAAAATTTCTAAATTTGAAACATACAGATATGATTTTCTTTGACTCCTGCATACTATCTAAATGGAAAGAAAAAACCCCCAAACTTTTAACAATTCTTCCAATAACACAATGGTGTTATATCTCATGTTTTTACATTTGTTCTGCCCGTAAGATGCTCCTTTGTGTTGAGGTCTGGCCTCAGAAGGATAATGTAGCACTTGGAGATGAAGATGCAGCCCAGCAGACCAGCACTGGAGGCCAGGATGGAGAAGACCTGCACAGCCACCATGGATTTCCCTTTGGTGCTCAGGTAGGTGGGCACAAAAGTCACCCAGACACTGCAGAAGACCAGCATGCTGAAGGTGATCAGCTTGGCTTCGTTGAAGGCCCCAGGCAGGTTCCTGGCCAGGAAAGCCACCGTGAAGCAGATGGCAGCCAGGAAGCCCATGTAGCTGAGGGTGACGTAGAACATGACAACGGCCCCTTCGTTGCATTGCAGGATGATCTCTCCAGGCTGGGAGTGGAGGTCAGAGTCAGGGAAGGGGGGAGAAACTCCCAGCCAGATGGAGCAGATGATAACTTGGACGGCAGAAGAAGAAAGGATGATGGAGTTGGCCAAGCTCTTCCCCAACCATCTCTTCACTCGGTTTCCTGGTTTTGTGGCCAGGAAGGCCAGCACCACCGTGATGGTTTTGGCCAAGAGAGAAGAAACGGCAACTGAGAAGATGATGCTGAAAACCGTTTGTCGGAGAAGGCAGGTGGCTTTCCTTGGTTGACCAATGAAGAGAAGAGGAGACAAGGAGCAAAGCAGGAGGGAGACCAGGAGGATGTAGGAGAGGTCCCGGTTGTTGGCTTTGACAAGGGGAGTTTCTCGGGATTTAAGGAAGATGATTAGAACAAGGCCTGTGGTTAGGAAAAAGAGGAGGGCAAAAGAGACCAGGATAATGCCCAGAAGTTCTTCATAAGACAGGAAGGTTATGACTTTAGGGATACATTGGACTCTGACTTCATTTGGGTATTTATCATCTGGACACTTGGTGCATTTTTCCGCATCTGAGAAAACAAAAAAGCAATATATTTTTAATATTCTGTCCTTTTCTCTTGCCAGAAAAACCTTCTTTAGATAACATCTGATACCACAGGTATTTTCCAAGAAGTATTTCTTAACTATTTCATTAAAAAGAGCATAAGAGGGATTTTTTATTATTAAAAAATGTAGCTAGGTATATGAAGTTGAGGAATGTCCTAGGATGTTAATTATTTTCTGTGTAAAGTGTAGAATCTTCATAGGAACCTATATTATTAGAGATTAATATTGAATCATATAATCTTTTTAGGCAAACATCCTGAGTCCTGCTCCATGGCAGTTAATATCGTGGACTTGGAGGATACCTACAGTATCTTGTAACATCTGGAAGCAACCTTGAATTAAGGAGAAACTTCCTATCAGTGAGAGGAATTAGCCAGTGGAACAGCTGGCCTCCAGAAGTTGTGGGTGCTTCAACATTGGAGGTTTTTAAGAAGAGGCTGGACAGTCACTTGTCTGAAATGGTTTAGGGTCTCCTGCTTGAATAGGGGGCTGGACTAGAAGACCTCTAAAGTTCCTTCTACTCTATTATGAATGTTACCTCCATAACTATCCACAGCACCAGATTATGGCCCAGTGACACCTCAGTGATCCTCAAGGGAGGTCAATAAAGAATGAATTGCAAGGTCTTTCAGAAGGTGGACCTGAAAGAATTCATCTAGTCTCAAAGATCTCAGATGTTCCTAGAAAGGTAAGCTTAGCTGCACTTATCCAAACTAAAAAGCAGAAGAGATATTTCCTCAGCTGTTAGTAAAGCTTGCCCAGTCCATCCTTCCATCTCTTCCCAGCCCCTCCTTCCAAGTCTTTTTGATTTACTTCCGTTTAGATAAGAAATTGTGCAGGTTAAAAATAAAAAACCAGGTGAGCTTCAATCTGTTTTTTAATTTGGATCCAGTTCCACAAAGCCTCCCATTTTCTTCAGTGTGACCAACCTTCCTGAGTGGAGAAGGTCCCTTCTGGACAAGGAACGCAGTCGTAGCAGCAAACTGGCTCTCCTTCTCGAGCCCTCTTGACAAATCCAGGATGACAACTTTCCGCACACTTGGACTGAGGCAGGGACTGAGCAAAAGAAAAGGAATAGCCAAGAAAAGGTGTTAGGACTCTCCGTCCATGGAAAATGGAGGGAGAAATGGATGGAGACAAGGAGCCTCTGGTCTTCACTGAGGTAAATATGAAATCTCTGACTACTTCTAAACAGATGCAGGAGGTATAATAACTGGCAGGTTCGTCCTTTAGTTCCTCCCTTTTGCTTTCAGAATTTAACATTACAATAAAGTACTTTTCTATTTAATGTAGTCTAAAGGGATGGAATTGAAAAAAGATTTAAATATGATGATATATTCTTATTAAAACTAATAATAAAGTTTACTGTAAAATATTTAGGAAGCTTTTATTCTATTAGGTTTTTTAATATGAAATTAAACTGTGATGAAGAAAGAAACCTCTGACCAGTAAGATCTCGAAAGATTTGAAGAAAACATGGCAAAGCCCCTCCACTTAGGTCCCATCTGTTGAAGAACTTCCATTAGATGCCACCACCTGGCATGGGAGGCCAACCACCCTGGAGACTCTAGGCTTTGCCCACTTGAAATGGGACCTTTGGAAAACGGAGAAAAGATACCAACATTTCTCTCACCTTATTGAGCAACTTTAGCTTTGAAAGAGCATCTTGTTTGATAGAAAGTCTCTGTCTTTCAAAATACGCCAGAATCTCTCTCTTGATATCCTCCTTGGGGAGAACCAAGATGCTGCCAATGGCCAGATCTGCTGTTATCTCTCCATTTTGGTCCAAGTAAAGTTTCCTGTCAGAAATATTCCAAAATTCATTCTTCTCCAGAAAGGGATGAAACTAGAATGGGAACATCCAGGAACTTGAAAAACAGAGAACTTTGTTTCTTATCCCACATTGAGTCTTTCTTCTACAATTGTCTCATCTCCAAATAGGCTTACTTATAATACAAATACTGTCATCATCTTCAAAAGCAAACAAGAAAGTTTGAGAAAAATTTGTCAATCATTTACTGACAAAATATAGAAAAAGTATATAATTGATACAATTGGTCAAATATAGGGAACATTCTAGAGCAGATGAAAATAAAATGAACAGGAAAAAAAAGATGACTCATAAACTCTTTGAAAACAAGAGGTTGATTCCCAGAAAGCATGGGTTGATCAAAAAGAAAGTTGTCAGGCTAATCTTCTCCCTGGTCATCCTGATGGAAAACACCTCCAGATGTGCTAATTCTACTTGATTGTAATGCGACATTAACAACATTTTGCAAATCTGAAAGAACAAATCTCCCACCAACTCTTTTCTCAGCCTGAAAAGTTAGCCAGGATCCTTTCTGAGTTTCTTTCTCTCCCATTATGCAGCTGCAGGATTCCCCCCTCTTCGCTGATCCTTCCCTAGGCAGCCTCTTTTCCCCTCATCCCAAAAGTCATTCTCACACATCATTACACTTCCCAAATAGATTATGGGAACTCTGGTGATATCACTGGATTTCAGTAAAGGATTCGCAGACAATTGTGTGATGTGATTAGAAACCGGAGGCCTGGATAATAAGTGGATAAAAACTGTCTTCAAAATGATATTAAAGTAGTTTTTAACCGTTTTTAATCTTTCCTATGAAACTTGAAGGTGATGAATAAGGGGGATAACTGTTACGTATATGGTGAGGAGAAACAAAGAAAAGAAGGAATAACGAATGTCAACATTGGAGAAGCTGAAAAAATTAGAATTATCACTTCAGAAAGATCCCCAAAACAAGGAAATCAGAAAGGAAATGGAGTTAATGAAACATAAAATTAATATCCTAGAACAGGAAGAAATGATAAGGAATATAAAATTGGCAAAATAAAACTATTTTGAATCAGTAAATAAACCAGGGAGATAGCTCACCCACAAATTGAAAAAAGAAAAAGCTAAAAAATTGGTGCAATATTTACGAGACAAGCAAGGAAATTTGCTCCATAGAATTGAGGGGAAAAAAATATTATTCAAAATTATTTTCAAATACTGTCTAGTCAAGAAAACATTAAAGAAGAAAATATTATAAATTACCCACAGGAGAGGAACTTGCCAAGTATAACAGATGAAGATACATGAACAGAGTTAAGAGAGGAAATTAAAAAACAGAAAAATAACAAACCACCAGGGACAGATGGAATTCCGGCGGAAGTATATAAAAAATTTCAGGAAGTTTTGGGAGAAATTATGTTGCATATATATAACAAGGTATTAGAGAAAGCCAAAATGCCAAATTCATGGATGGAGGCATATATAGCATTAATTCCAAAGGAAAGTACAGACAATCAATTCATTCAAAATTATAGGCCAATCTCACTCTTAAATGCCAACTATAAAATCCTGGCAACAATAGCAGAAAGAGTAAAAAAGATATGAAATAAAATAATTCATTGGGATCAAAATGGGTTTTTACCCAAACGACAAATTAAGAACAATACAAGGATTATCACGAATATTCTAGAATACTATGAGGTTTATCTAGAAAAACAATTGGCAGTAATAATGATAGATGCACAAAAGGCGTTCGACAACTTGAATTGATGGTTTTTAATTAATCAATTCATTGGGATGAAATTTGGGGAAAAATTTATAGAAATGATGAAGACAATTTATTCTAAGCAAACAGAAAAATGATGGTCAGTGGAGATCTTACAGAAAAAGTCGAGATAAACAAAGGGCTTAGACAAGGCTGTCCATTGTCCCCCCTCTTATTCATCCTTTCATGGGAAATATTATTGGCACAGGTAACGGGAAATAAGGAAATAAAAGGGTTAAGAATTAAAAGATTAGAATACAAAACAGGGGCCTTTGCAGATGACATGGCATTTATATTAGAGGACCCTTTGGAAACAGGAGAAAAACTCCTACTAGAAATAGAGAAATTGGGAATAGTAGCAGGCCTGAAAATAAATAAAAACAAAACAAAGATAATTACCAAGAATATCTATAGATATTATTACAGATGCCGGTATCAGAAAGCTGTAAAAATGTAACAAGGATGTTAAAGATATAAAAATGTTGAATAAAAATGAATTTAAAAACAAAAAACAAAAACAAAAATGCCATGGTATCTACTCTTTGGAACCATTATTCCCTGAGTGATTGAATTGGGCAGATCTGTTGAGTTGGTTCCCCTCCTTCTCCTCTGGATTCCTCCTCCAAAGGATCTCAGATTAATGGATCCATACTGGGACCCCCATACCTCCCACAGCTGCAGCCTTGGAGACCCCAAAATCTTTTCTCCGTCCTTCCTTCCCCTCCTCCATCTGGAGGAATAAGCGGCATTCAAGGCCTGGGCCAGAGTCTTCATGAGACTGTAAAATTGATAGTGATTTGGGAACCTTCCTCTGTTCTTTTTCTCCTGGGTCTCCAGTGGGGCTTTCTGGGTGCATCTTCTGTGGCCTTTGACAGAAAAGACGTTCTTTGAAAGAGAACAGCGGAAATAATAATCTTGAAACTTTTCTTCCACAAAGAAATGGGGTTCAAAGGAAGAATCTCTTGGCCTTTTTTTTGGCAGATAACCAAAGTTCAAAATACTATGGATGTTTTTAAGAAGTCTACGATTGTCCATGTCATACCCTGAAAAATTTGTGAGGATCCAGACTTTCCCTTCAATGGGTCCAGGCAGACGCATAAATGTTAAATGGAAAGGAAGAATTCTCTCCGAAATGATCTCATGTTCCATGAAGTGAACAAAGACGTTGACTTGTCTCAACTTAGAGAGGGAATCCCTGAGGGCTGTTGTATATCCAGTTGTTGAGAACAGTTGTGATATGACAACACAAATTCCACTCCTGACAAGCATAGGAGTGAAAGTCCTCATGAAATACTCTCCCTTCTCTGTGTCTGAAGCAAAGAGGCCAATCAGGGTCCATCTGAAATGGAGGAGCAGGTGGACAATTGCTGGGTACTGGATCCCTTCTTTGGGGAGAGTTTGGTGGAAAAAGGGGAATTTCCTTTTATCACTCAGAGCCTCTGAAACAATTGTATGACTGATCTGAAAAAGCAATGAAGAAAGCTGTGTTACATTTGGGATCAGATCAAGTCCAAAATATTAGATTTTAATAAATCCAACCTAATTCTCATGAATGTATTAGAATGGTTTGTTAATCAGACATTGTTTAAAATATTAAAGACAGAATATTAGCAAGATTGTATCATAATAATGGAAAATAATAAGCAAATTAAAAAACAATAAAAATGTAAGTCATACTGCTGCATCACCCCTACAATTTACCACAATTAGATTAACACCTGCAAATGCCAACTGGAGTGTTTCTATTCCAATAAAGGGCCTATTATAATTTTCGAGGATTGCTTCCTCTTTTTTTGCTTCTCTATCCCAGATTCTTTCTGAAGGAAATTTGTTAACTTCTTTCTCCAGTTATACAAGAAACAGGCAGACCTCAAAGCCTAATAAGATTTGTCAGTTGCATAATCCAAGTTTGGTCTTTTCTCTATTCCAACAGCCACAATTTTCAGAGTCTCTCAGTTTCCATAGATTAAATTTTATGCCAATGCCAGTATTTTCTGAATTTAGAGAAAGCAGAAATTGTGTAAATTCCCAAATCAGCTCTGAGAACAGCAGCTGGAGTCCTTTTACCCACCCCAAGATCCTCCTCAGAGGCTGAGATTGGGTTGGTTCTGCTGGTGGTTTCTCCCTGAAACAATCCTAGTCTATATAATCCAATGTGCAAGTATGAGAATATCACATTATCTGTATAAATCCGTGTATTCCAACAGGAATTTAGCAGGCTAAACATGTGTACCTATAACAGAATTTATAACAAAATAAAAGGGTGGGAAGGGACCTTGGAGGTCCTCTAGCCCAACCCCCAGCAGTAAGCCAGGCATAATAGCAGTAACTGTGAGAGGATCCTGGAGTCTTAGTGGACAACCAGTTAAATATGAGTCAAGAGTGTGCAGCGGCAGCCAAGAAAGCCAATGCAATCCTAAATCGCATTAACAGAGGGATTCAATCCAGATCAAGAGAGGAACTAATACCACCCTATAAAGCCTTAGTAACACCTAGAATCCTGCATCCAGTTTTGGTCACCACACTATAAAAAAGATGTTGAGACTCTAGAAAAAGTGCAGAGAAGAGCAACCCAGAGGATTAGGGGACTGGAGGCTAAAACATACAATAAATGAACGTTTGTAGTTTTAAATTTCTTGAATTACACTGGAGTAGAAAGAAGAAAAGAAGATAAGTATAGAAAAAAGTCCATCGTGCCACAAGACACAAACACAGACACACACACAGAGCAGGGGTGCCTTCTAATTTTTTAAACTATCGGTTCTGTGGACGTGGCTTATTTTGTAGGCGTGGCTTTCAGATCGTGTGACCGGGTAGCCATGGCTGTGTGTATAGGGACTTCTCAGAGGGCTGAAAAAAGTCATTTCTGACAGGTCCTCACAGTTTTGACTGGTCCTCACACTTATGACCATACTCACATTTATGCCCGTGCAGCATTCTTAACAACCATGTCACTCATTTTACAACTGCTTCTCTTCACCATAGTGACAAGATAGGGCAAAAACGTAAAATGTGAGGACAGTCATAAGTGCGAGGACTGGTCAAAAGTGCGAGGACCAGTCAAAAATAACTTTTTCAGCCCTCTGAGTAATCCATATGCACAAAAGGATACAGCAATAGAGAGGGATGAAGGAAGGAAAAGAGAGATGGAAGAAGGAAGGAGAGAAAGGGAAAGAAGAGAAGGGAGGAAGGAAGGGAAGGGAAATTAGAGTAGGAGTGAGGGTAAGAGAGGGAGGAAGAGAGGAGGAGAAGGAGAAACTGATCTGTCCCCCCCCTTCAGAGACCCACAAAAACACAGCCAGCCGAGGGTTAATAATCACTTGGCACACTCCGCAGTTCTTATCTCAACCTTGGCAGCGATATGCACACCGTCTGCCAAGGACTTTATTGGTTTACACAAACAAGAAAATCTCCTACGTAGCTTTGCCGTTCATCTAGCTTCCAAGACTACGAGGTTGCTCCGTTTGTTTAGCTTTGTTCGTCACGAACTTCGTGACCCACCGTACTGTCTTATATACATATGCTTCTGGGTGTGGTCCAGTGAGTCATTGATCCCGTGACTCCAATCCAATGACTCAGGATTTTCTCATACGTCGCAGCTGCAGTACCCTTTTCTCTCGCCTTCTTTGGCGTGCGTCCAGGAATGACGTCTCTCCCTCACTCTCATCTGAGACACCTGTTTCCCCACTACTTGGCTCTCTTTCAGCTGGCACCTGAGCCGGTGCCAGAGGGGGAGGGCTGGGAGATCTGGCTGGCTCCTCTTCCTCCTGCTCAGAGCTGCCTTCCTCCAAAGGGATAGGCTCAGAGGACGGGGCCACAACACTATCCCCCACCGCAGGGCCCTTCCCCCGGGTCTGACGGTCGGGATGGGGTCGGGACGGGAACTGTTCGTGGAAAGCCCGCACCAGGTCAGGGGCCTGAACGGCAGATGCGTCCACCCAGGTGAAATCCTCTGCCCCGTACCCTTTCCAAGCGATGAGGTATTGGAAGCGCCCCTTCAGCCAACGGGAGTCCCGAATACTGTCCACCTCATACGTCGAGGCGTCGTCCTCGTCGGCTGCGGCTGGGGGGGGCAGGCGGCGGCGGGCGGCGGAGACGGCTAGTGGGAGTCTCAGGGACCAGGAGGGACCGATGAAAAACGGGGTGGAGCCGCATGGAGCGGGGTAGAGTCAACCGATAGGCCACCGGGTTGATGACCGCCTCGATGGGGAAGGGACCGATAAAGCGGTGGGCCAGTTTCCTCACCGGCTGGTCCGTGGGGAGGTGTTTCGTGGACAGCCAAACCCGATCTCCAACTTCCAGCGGTGGCGTCGCCCGGCGGCCGCGATCGGCGAACCGTTTATAGTCCTCTTTCGCCCGGATCAGCTGCCGCCGCACCAGTTGCTGCACCGCCTGCAGCTCCGAGAGGAAGTCCCGGGTCTCAGGAACAGGGGAGTCCATGATGGTCAACGGAAAAAACCGTGGATGGTACCCGACGTTGGCATGGAACGGTGTCATCTGGGTGGAGGTATGTTGGGAGTTGTTAAAAGCGAACTCCGCCAGGGGAAGGTACTCGGCCCAGTTGTCCTGCTGTTGGTTGACAAAACAGCGGAGGTACTGCTCCAGTATGCCAATGACCTTCTCCGTGCCCCCGTCAGTCTCCGGATGGTGTGACGACGACAGGCACACCTGCACCTCCAGCGCAGCCATCAGGCTTTTCCAGAAGCGGGCCGTGAACTGGGCCCCGCGATCCGAAACCACCCGGTCCGGCAGGCCGTGGAGGCGGAAGATGTGTTGCAGGAACAGGCGAGCCGTGGTACGAGCCGAGGGCAGGCCGCGGCACGGGATGAAATGTGCCATCTTCGTGAGCGCATCCACCACCACGAGGACGGTCGTGAATGTAGCGGACAGGGGCAGGTCAGTCAGGAAGTCCATGGAGATGGCTCCCCACGGTCTCTCCGGTGTTGGCAGCGGCTGGAGGAGTCCAGGAGGGGGGCCGGACGCGGCTTTGGCCTGTCGGCATGGCACACAGGACGTCACGTAGGCGTGCACATCGTGCCGTACCCGAGGCCACCAAAAAGTCCGTGTCACTAGGTTCAAGGTCTTAAAGAAGCCGAAGTGCCCCGCCGCGGGGTTGTCATGGCACTGGTTCATGACGAGGGCTCGGAGCGGACTTGTGGGCACGTACAGCCGACCCCGGTGCCTGAGCAAGCCCTCCTCCACGGTCCATGGGGACGCGGGGCCGACGTCCGCTCTCCGCTGCTGCGACCAGTCGTCCCGTCGCTGCGCTTCCAGCACCTGAGTCCGCAGGTCCACTGGTTCCTGGACCGCGGCCAAGGAGTCCGCTGGCAGCACCGTCCGGGGGGAAAGGGAGTCCTTGGGGCAAAAGTATTCCGGCTTACGGGATAGCGCGTCCGCCCTCTGGTTGAGGTGGCTCGGAATGTATGTGACGTGGAAGTTGAACCGGGCGAAAAACAACGACCACCGGATCTGCCGCTGGTTCAAATTCCTGGCCGTGGTGAGGTGCTCCAGGTTCCGATGGTCCGTCCGCACCTCCACCTGGTGTCGGGCCCCCTCGAGGTGATGTCGCCAAGCCTCGAACGCGGCCTTGATAGCCAGCAACTCCTTTTCCCAGATGGTGTAGTTGCGCTCGGAAGGAGTGAGTTTCCGGGAGTAGTAAGCGCAGGGAAAAAGAGTGCCGCCATCCACCGGAGCCTGTAGCAGCACCGCTCCAATCGCCACGTTGGACGCGTCTGTCTCAACCACGAACGGACGGTGTGGATCGGGGTGCTTCAGGACCGGCTCCGTGACAAAGGCCTGCTTGAGAACCTCGAAGGCCTGCTGCTGCGGGGGCCCCCACTGGAATGGAACCTTCTTCTGAAGGAGCTGGGTCAACGGCACGGTCAGGGTGGCAAAGCCCGGGATGAAGGTCCGGTAGTAGTTGGCGAATCCCAACAGACGCTGGACGTCCTTCACCCGACGCGGGGGTTCCCAACTGCGCAAGGCCGCCACCTTGTGTGGGTCCATCGCGATGCCCTCGGGGGTGATGATGTGCCCGAGGAACTCTATGGAAGTCTGGAAGAAGTAACATTTCTCCAACTTCGCATAGAGCTGGTGCTCCCGCAGGCGCTGCAGGACCTGGCAGACATGCTGGAGGTGACTCTCCGGGGTCCGGGAATAGATCAAAATATCATCCAGGTAGATCACCACGAACCGATCCAGCATGTCCCGGAACACGTCGTTCATCAAGTGCTGGAAGACCGCGGGGGCGTTGGTCAACCCGAACGGCATGACGGTATATTCAAAGTGTCCGTATCGGGTGCCAAATGCCGTCTTCCACTCGTCCCCCTCTCGCATCCGCACCAGGTTGTAGGCTCCCCGGAGGTCGAGCTTGGTGAAAATCGAAGCCTCCCGCAACCTCTCCATCAGCTCCGGAATCAGCGGCAGGGGATAGCGATTCCGTACCGTGATGGCATTCAAGCGCCGGTAGTCGCAACACAGGCGCAAGTCCCCCGTCTTCTTTTTCACGAAGAGGACTGGGGCCGAGAGCGGGGAGGTCGAAGGCCGGATGAACCCACGGGCCAGGTTCTTGTCCAGAAAGTCCCGTAAGGCGGCCAGCTCGGGCTCCGACATGGAGTACAGGCGTCCCGAGGGCAGGGGCGCGTTGGGCATCAAGTCCACCGCGCAGTCGTAGGGTCGGTGCGGGGGCAAGCGATCCGCCTCCTTCTCGCTGAACACGTCGGCGAAGGATGTCAGCTCCGGAGGCAAGGAGACGTTCGGGGCAGCGACGTCCTGGCCGGCACAGGTGTGGCGAAGGTGGTCGACACACTGCAGGCTGGGGAACGAGATGGCATTTCTCGACCACGCCACCTGAGGGTCGTGCGCCCGAAGCTAGGCCATCCCCAGGACCAAGGGGAAGTGCAGGTCCGCCGTCACATAAAACTGGATCGCCTCCTCATGGTTCCCAATGGCAAGGCGCAAGGGCTGAGTAGCAAAGTTGATGGGCCCCGCCACAAGTTCCCGCCCATCAATAGTTTCGACCCTCAACGGAGGGTCCACTGGAACCAAGGGAACCTTGTAATGGGCCACAAAGGCCTGGTCCATAAAGTTCGTGGTGGCCCCCGAGTCCACCAGCGCGTGCGCCTGGAGCCCCTCCAACCGGTTAGCCAACAACACCCGGGTGTTCAAAATCAGGTGCCGAGGGGGCTCACAGTCCACAGCCGCCGCCTCCGGCGGGGCATGGTCACCTGCCTGACCCAGAGTTTCCCCTAAGCCAGGCCTGACCCGTTTCCCGGCTGGTCACGCCGAGGCTCCGGAACAGACTTGAGTGATCCACTCCGCTTCCGGGGACACGAGGCGGCGAAATGTCCAGCCTCGCCGCAATAGAGGCACAACCCCCCTTGGCGTCTCCGCATCCGCTCCTGGGCCGTCAGTTGAGGTCTGGCTGCTCCGAGCTCCATGGGCTCCTCAGCCGTCGCCACCAAACGCGGTACGGTCCGGGGCGCTGTTGGTACGAAACGCGGGGGTGCCGGCACTGTTGGTGGTTCCGGAAGAGCCCTACGGGGCCGTCGCCGTTGTAGGCGGGCATCGATGCGCAGGCATTGGGTCACCAGCGCGTCCAGGGTCTGTGGCGCCTCCACCCGAACCAGCTCGTCCTGCATCTCATCGCAGAGGCCGTCCTGGAAGGCATCCATCAGCGCCGCCTCATTCCAGGCCGAATCCTGGCCTAGCAATCGGAACTCCGCAATATAGTCCTGCAGGGGGCACTTGCCTTGGCGGAGGTCTTTGATGCGCCTCGCTGCCGTCTGCACCCGGAGGGGGTCCTCAAACATGGTGCGCAGGTGTTGCAAAAAGCCCTGATAGTCCAGAAGCAAGGGGCTGTCTTGCAGCAACAGGGGCATGGCCCATCGGGCGGCAGTGCCAGAGAGGGAGCTGATAATAAAAGCCACCCGAACCCGGTCATCCGGAAAATCCTCCGGCCGCATTGCCATGTACAGCTGGCACTGTCCCAAGAAGGCCGGGAACATTTCCTGCTGTCCAGAAAACTTATCTGGCATGTTCACTGGGCATCTTGGACGGGGAAGGGGAGCAGGTGGAGCTGCTACAGGAGCATTTCCCAAAGCAAGTTGTGCAGTTAGCTGTGCTACTTGCTGTTGCAGAAGTTGATTGGCCTCCAGCATCTGCTGTACCTGCTGCTGCAGCTGTTGGTCCATCGTGGGTTAACGATGGAGTTTTAGGTGACGAACAAGATGATCTGTCCCCCCCCTTCAGAGACCCACAAAAACACAGCCAGCCGAGGGTTAATAATCACTTGGCACACTCCGCAGTTCTTATCTCAACCTTGGCAGCGATATGCACACCGTCTGCCAAGGACTTTATTGGTTTACACAAACAAGAAAATCTCCTACGTAGCTTTGCCGTTCATCTAGCTTCCAAGACTACGAGGTTGCTCCGTTTGTTTAGCTTTGTTCGTCACGAACTTCGTGACCCACCGTACTGTCTTATATACATATGCTTCTGGGTGTGGTCCAGTGAGTCATTGATCCCGTGACTCCAATCCAATGACTCAGGATTTTCTCATACGTCGCAGCTGCAGTACCCTTTTCTCTCGCCTTCTTTGGCGTGCGTCCAGGAATGACGTCTCTCCCTCACTCTCATCTGAGACACCTGTTTCCCCACTACTTGGCTCTCTTTCAGCTGGCACCTGAGCCGGTGCCAGAGGGGGAGGGCTGGGAGATCTGGCTGGCTCCTCTTCCTCCTGCTCAGAGCTGCCTTCCTTCAAAGGGATAGGCTCAGAGGACGGGGCCACAACAGAAACGAAGAGGAAGTAGGGAGGAGAAGAAGAGGGGGAGGAAGAGAAAGTAAGAAGGAAAGAAAAGAGAGAGGTGATAGGTTTGAGGAGAAAGATTGCTGTACAAGAAGAAGATGAAAGGGAAGAAAGCCAACCCCAAACAAATATAAAGATATTAAGATAAAGAATGAATTGTTAAACTTTAAAGAATAAAAGAGAACAAATATGAATAAATAGCAATAATTAGAAACACACATACAAACATACAATGTATTTTCTTTGAACAGAGTATTTGGCCAGTTCACAAATTTAAACAGTATTTAGTCATTTCAATTAAATTTACAATTTCTATATTTCCTTTTTGCCATATTTATTCCTCATCTATTTTTTAAAAAAACCAATATTACCAATCATCCTAATCTCTAATCTTAATCAAATTAAATTTTTCCCTTTTATTCTATATTATACCCCTTCCCATTGGCATCTATTTTTATATCCATCCTCACATTGGTTAATTATTATAGTTGTTTAATAGTTGTTTAATACAAATTCAACATTTTAATATAAATCAATTAGTTATATAACTATCTTTTTTGTATATTAATCAATATGAACATGAATATTCCAATTATTTCCATGCAATCCAATTTCTTATAAATCAATTAATTATATTTATCAATAATAATAAACCAAATAATTTCCCCCATATATTCCTCCAAACCACAACTTAACCATTTCTGCTTTCAACACAATATACAATTAATAGCATCTCAATTATTACAATTCCCTAATTAAATAGAGCTTTTTTTCTTTTGTGTTTTAAAATCTTGAACTCTCCTCTTTTGCCCTAAATTTCCTGTTGTTCACACCTACCTTTTTTGGTGAGGAAAAAGAAAAGAAATCTGCCTCTGCCTAATTTTCCAACGTAACAGCCAACACCCTGCTTTTCTTTCAATTTCCTTTTCAGCTTGATTTGCATAAGCAGAAAAAAAAATCTGCTCCAGCAATTTAGCTCTTTGTGGCAAGCAGCTGAGCCCTGCCCAAAACAGCTGAGAGCAAATCAGCTGAGAGCTGGGAGGCGATCTAATCAACAGGCTAATTATCCTATGCTGAAGCTGAAAGGGGTTGTTTTTTCTTGTTGTTTGCTTGCAAGGAGGTAACTGCTGTGAGGTACAGGCCAAAGGGTGGGGGCCACCCTCCTTGCCACTTAGCGCCCCTCTGCTGCCCCCTTTTGCCCGTAGCGCCCCCCTGCTGCCCCCCCTGCCACTTATCGCCCTACTAAGGCATGGTATCCCCCACTTTGGGAACCACTGGCTTAACTACTTTACTACGGTTCTACCGAAGTAGAATCCCACCACTGGGTCTACCCATTTATTTTTGCAGACACTGGTCTACTCATTTGTTTTCTTTTAACACTGATCAGCTGTAGGGTGGCCCTTTGAAGCCCCATGGCAAGAGTTTAAACATTTTTTTTCCCTCTAGCCATCAGCTGGGACTCAGGAGGCAGGAATAGATTGGGAATGGGGCCAAATAAAAGGTAAGAATAATGCGGGGGGTGGATGGGGGTGGGTGGTCGGGAGGACCAGGGGAGAAGGGAGAAGGGAGAAGGGAGAAGGGAGGAGCAGTGAAGAGAAGGACCAGGGGAGACATGATAGCAGTCTTCCAATATTTGAGGGACTGCCACAGAGAGGAAAGGGTCAAGCTGTTTTCGAAAACACCTGGAGGCCAGACGAGGAATAATGGATGGAGACTGAATAAGGAGAGATTCAACCTGGAAATGAGGAGAAATTTTCTGACAGTGAGAACAATCAACCCATGGAACAGAAGTTGCCTTCAGAAGTTGTGGGAGCTTCATCACTGGAAGCTTTCAAGGAGAGACTGGACCGTCATCTGCCAGAAATGGTGTAGGGTCTGCTTGGACTAAATGACCTACAAGATCCCTTCCAACTCTGTTAATCTGTATCTATCTATACTATTCCAGACAAGTGGCTGTCCAGCCTCTACTTCAAAGCCTCCAGTGATGGACCACCCACAATCTCTGAAGGGGAGACGTTCCATTTCTCACCATTAGGAAATTTCTCCTTAGTTCTAGGTTGTTTCTCTCCTTGATTAGTTTCCCTCCTTTGTTTCTTGTCTTGCTTTCTAGTACTCTGGAAAATAGGTGGACCTCTTCTTCTTTGGGGAAGCCCCTCAAATTTTGGTACATTACAAAAGAGAAATTCACATCCGGTTATATTATAAATTAAGAAATCAAATTGAAACAGATTTGGAAAAATGGAAAAATTTACAATTATCTTTAATGGGGAGAATAGTGTTAATCAAAATGAATGTATTGCCAAGATTGTTGTTTCTTTTTCAAACAATTCCGATAAAGTTGGAGAAAAAATACTTTGAAAGTGTGAATAAATTGATGGAAATACATATGGCAAGGGAAAAAAGTGAGAATTAACCTTAAATTGCTTCAAGATTCCAGGTTTAGAGGAGGATTTGGTCTACCAACATGGATTAAAGAATGGATCGTATTGAGAAATACAAAACTACTGACTTTGGAAGGACATGACCTACAACTAGGATGGCATGCTTTCCTATGGTATGGAAAAAATCGGATTCACGGATATTTCCAGAGACATTGTGGAAGGAATGGCTTGTTGGTAGTATGGGAAAGAGTGAAAGAAAAACATTATATGGAAGTACCAATGTGGCTTTCAACAATAGAAGCATTGAGACATCCAAATATGATTAAGATGGACAAGATTGTAAGATATAAAGACATTTTAACAGAGAAGGGAGAATTAAAACAGAAACAAGAGTTAGAAAAACAAGGCATTGAGACTGACTGGTATACACGGCTGCAGATACAATCAAGATATGATAATGACTTGAAACAATATGGTTTTAATTTGGGGAAATCGGAGTTGGATCAGATAATGATTGGACAGGATGAAAAAATGATTAAAAGACTGTATAATTATTTGTTGCAAATTAGATTGGAAGATAAAGAGGTAAAAGAGACAATGATAACATGGGAGAAAAATTTTGGATATGCAATAGAATTAGAGAAATGGCAACAACTATGGGGAAGGAATTATAAATTGACAATGGCAACTGCATATAAAGAAAATCTATATAAAATGTTTTATAGGTGGCATATGCCAGCAGAAAGATTAGCAAAGATGTTTAGGGATAAATCAGCCAAATGTTGGAAATGTTTGCATTTGCTGGGATCATACTATCATATGTGATGGTCATGTTTAGAAGCAAAAAATTATTGGTTTAGGATACAGAAATGGTTGGAAGAAATATTACATAAATCTATAGAATTAAAACCAGAGGTTTTTTTATTGGATATTCTCCCAAAGAGATATAGTAAAGAAGATGTGTATTTAACTATACATATAATAACAGCAGCAAGAATTATGTTTGCACAAAATTGGAAGACAGAAAAAATTCCTTCAGAAGGTGAAGTAATAAAAAAGATTTTTGACTGTGCGGAAATGAATAGATTAAGAATAAGAGATAAAGAGGAATCAGTGTATTTCAAGACACGGGGAAGATTTTATATACCGTTAGAAAAAAAATATGAAGGTAAGAGGATAGACAAATGATTTAGTTAATAGAATGTTGAACGAGGGAGAGGATAAAAAAGAAATAGAAACCCAGATGACACCAGAGTAAATGAAAAAGGGGGATGGGAGGGGGGAAAGAAAGAAGATAGTAAGAATAAGAGTACAATAATGGCTGTGACCAGGGGGGCCTTCTCACAGCTTCGCTTGGTGCGCCAGTTGCGCCCTTTCCTGGACCGAGATGACCTTCGCACAGTCACTCATGCCCTGGTTACTTCCCGCTTGGATTACTGCAATTCCCTCTACATGGGGCTGCCCCTGAGATGCATCCGGAGACTCCAGCTGATCCAGAATGCAGCCGCACGGGTTGTTACAGGAGCCCCTCGTTACTCCCATATAACACCCCTCCTGCGTCAGTTGCACTGGTTATCAGTGGTTCTCTGGGTCCGCTTCAAGGTACTAGTTCTCACCTATAAGGCCCTACATGATTTAGGTCCAGGATATTTACAGGACCTTCTCTTGCCTGCTTCCCACCGTCCTGTTCGCTCACATAGGGCCGCTCTCCTAAGGGTCCCGATGGCGAGCCAATGTCATCTAGCAGTGCCCAGGGGTAGGGCATTCTCTGTGGGTGCTCCCACCCTCTGGAATGAATTACCTACCGAGCTCCGGACGGCTCCTGATCTCCGCTCCTTTCGTCGGGAGCTGAAGACTTGGCTGTTCAAGCAAATAGGCTGACTCTGATTCTGGGTTTATTAATTATCATTGATTAGTTATTTGATTTAAAATACGATTTTATTGTACATGTTTCTTAACTTGTGTTCGCCGCCCTGAGTCCTTCGAGAGAAGGGTGGCATATAAATACATGTAATAAATAAATAAATAAATTATGATGATAAATACTGATAGAATAAATCTGAAAAGAAATTGAAGGAAAGTATATACTATTAGAATACAGGAGTTGTTCGGATACCAAAGAAGGAGAATATTCCACAGCAAAGAAGATAGAAAGGAGAGAGGAGTAGAGGGTAGGAAGAGGAGAGGGAGGGAGAGGAATGGAAGAAAGGGAAAAGAAGAGGAAGGAAGGGTAGGGGAGAGGAGTAGGAGAGAAGGTGAATAGGGGGGAAAGAAGAGAGGAGTGGGGAAAAGGAAAGGGAAGTAGGATAAGGTAGGAGAGGAGGGAAGAGAAAGTAGGAGAGGGGGGAGGGAGGGAAGGTAAAGAGGGGAAGAAGAAGAAGGGTTGAGGGAAGAAAGGGTAGAAGAGCAACTCCAAATGTAATTATACCCGATAGCGTCCCGATATAGCCAGCTGACACCATCGCTGGTTATTGGGGGCGAATCTCTGGCCCCCACGGAAAGGGTGCGCAACTTGGGCGTCCTCCTGGATCCACGGCTGTCCTTGGAGGATCACACGACAGCTGTGGCCAGGGGAGCTTTTTATCAGGTCCGCCTGATACGCCAGTTGCGGCCCTTTCTAGATCGGGACTCCCTACGCACAGTCACTCAGGCACTCGTCACCTCTCGCCTGGACTACTGCAATGCTCTCTACATGGGGCTCCCCTTGGGGTGCACCCGGAGGCTCCAACTGGTGCAGAATGCGGCCGCGCGGGGGATTATGGGAGCGACGGGACGCTCCCATGTGACACCTCTCCTGCGCGAGCTGCATTGGCTGCCGGTGGACTTCCGGGTGCGTTTCAAGGTGTTGGTGACCACCTTTAAAGCGCTCCATGGCTTAGGACCAGGGTACTTACGGGACCGCCTTCTGCCGCCAATAGCCTCCCACCGGCCGGTGCGCTCCCACAGAGTGGGTCTCCTCAGGGTGCCGTCAGCTAGACAATGTCGGCTGGCGACCCCCAGGGGGAGGGCTTTCTCTGTGGCAGCCCCTACCCTCTGGAACGATCTGCCTCCAGAACTGAGAACAATTGCTGACCTCCGGACTTTTCGTCGGGCCCTAAAAACCCATCTTTTTCAGCTTGCTGGTCTAGCCTGACCCAGTTGAATTTTTAAGATTGTATTAGAGGGTTGGGTATTTTAATTATTTAGTGGTTTTAATTTTAGCCATAGTTTATATGTCTTTTAAGAAATTTTAACTTTTGTATATTGTTTTTATTCGGCTGTCCACCGCCCTGAGTCCGCAAGGAGAAGGGCGGTATACAAATCTAATAAATAATAATAATAATAATAATAATTAAAATGCCTTATTTTAATGCTTTCTTTAAGGAAAATATGTATATGTAGGATTAATTATGTATAAGAAAATGTACATTTTATATTATGTGTATAAGAAATAAAACTGAAAAACTTTTCCAAAAATTTTTTTGGTCCATTGCTATTATTTCACCCCAGTCCTTTTCACTACACTATATATACCCAATTCCTGCAACTGTTCCTCATAAGTTTTAGTCTCCAGGCCCTTAATCATCTTAGTTCCTCTTTTCTGCACTCTTTCCAGAGTCTCTCCATCTTTTTTATAATATGGTGGCCAAAACTAGATGCACTATTCCAAGTGTTGTCTTGCCAAGGCATTATAAACCCATACCAATACTTCATGTGATCTTGATTTTATCCCTCTGTTAATGCAGCCTAGGACTGAATTAGCCTTTTGGCTGCTGCCACATGTAGGGATGGAAGAATTAATTTGGGAAGAATGCAGCAAACTGCTTCCGTTTCTGGTGTCATGGATCTTCTTCTTGGATGATCTTCTTCTGGCTCTGGTCTCTGTTATCCGACCTTCCAAGTGGGGGAGCAGGGAAAAGGATTTTCCAATTAAAACGCTGTTGCTGTCCTGCCTTTTATCTGCCTGTGTAAAACTGTATAAAAAATAAAGCTCTCTGCAAGAGCGGGAGAGACATCTTTGATCAGAGCAAATGCCTGGCCTCTGATTTTCTACAGCCACATATTTCTGACTCATATTTAAGTGATTGTCCACTAGGACTCCAAGATCCCTCTCACAGTTACTGCTATGGAGCCTGGTTTCACCTCATCTGTAAGTTTACATTTGGTTTTTCCAGCCTAAGTGTAAAACATTACTTTTCTCTACAATGAATTTCATTTAGTTAAATAAGCCCAGGATTCGAGTCTATCTAGATCTATCTGGATCTTGAGCCTATTTTGATGTTGGCTATTCCTGCCACTTTAGTGTCATGTGCAAATTTGTTGATTTCCCCATTTCTCCCCTCATCCAAATCATTCATGAAGACGTTGAAGAGAACTGGGCCTAAAATGGAACCTTGGGGTCCCCCACTGCTTGTTTCCCTCCATGCAGACGTGGTTCCATTGAGGACCCCAGGCTGAGCCCATCTGGGGGTGATGCTGTCTCTCCCACATATTTTCAGCTTCCCGAGAAATAGGTTGTGGTTTCTTTGTCAAAGCCTTTCTGAAATCCAAGTACTGGATACTACATGCACTGCATTTCACTGGTCCACTAATTTAGTCATTTTAGTCAAAAAATGAAATAACATTTATTTATTATCCATTTTTTGATCCTGCATTAGTCCTAGTAAGTCATTCATATCCATACTGAATAACAAGGGTTCAAATATGCATCTTTCCCTTCCCACTTGGTAAGCATAGATCCTTCTTCTCATGGCTCCATTGAGCCCAAACCTCAATTTTCTGTTTATTGAGTCAAATGCTGCACTAACATCTAGAAAGCAGCAAACCTTGTTCTACCTCACTGATAATAGATTAGATATTTCAAGATAAGTTGGTTGCAAATATTAGATTATTAATTTATGCATTATTTCTTACAAAATCTATGTGGCATTTAACTCTACCTAAAACCTTCTGCAAGAATGAATTTTTCTCAAGTTTAACTAAGAGGATCATGGCATAAATTTTAGCCACAATATCTGCTAGTCTATTTGGCCTATAATTGCTAGAGTAATTTTTATTACACTTTTTAGATGGATAAAGTGCTACTATTGCCAAATTCAATCCGACTGGATAGGGCAGGCCTTATTTATCTGTGAAAATGAAGGTGCCAATAGAGGCCCCAACAACCAGGGATATTTTTTGATTAGTTAAATTCTAGTTGTTAGAATGTCTTCTCCAGGGAATGTATTGCTTGCATTTCAGGCCTTTTATGATTAATCTCAACATGAACATAATGGGGTAAAATATTGATGTTTTTGCTAATATGGAGAAAAGCAGCTCTTGAATTCCATGGAGAAGACATGATTGCATCTATGGCTCACCCACCACCACCCACCCCTCATTTTAGCAGAGAGAAAAAAACACATACAAACCTGTGGGACTTTGTAGGTGCCTCCTAATGTTGACATCTGGATGGAGATGCCCCTTCTAGCTCCATCAAGTAGAGCCAGGAGGTTCTCCTTCCTTCCACAGCCGTAGTTGGGGACATTGGCTTCTCCAGTGGAGAGAATGTCCAGCAAGGCATCTGAAGTGTGGAAAGTGCTCACATAGTTGTTATGGATATTGTAGCCAAGTGTGAGATTGTGCAAGAGATGGGAATTCTTGTTGGCCAGTTGAATGTTGAAAATGTATCATAAGCAATAAAAAAATTCATAAGAAGTCCTATTGAAAAAAAAAGTTATTATAATCAACAGCCACAAGAAATATTTTTGTTATATATAATATATATAATCCTCCAGAAGCTTACTGAGCCTTAAACCAACATTGATCCAAAAGCAATAATCAGTTACACAAATATGGGAATGGGCTGAAGTAAAGCAGCTACAACTGATTCCACCACTACTTTAAGTAAGAGCCTGAGTAGCGTAGGGGAGTAATGCCTCCTACAAAGGCAGCATTTAAGATCCAGCTGCTGCAGTTACTTGCAAGTTCAATCCCAGGCAGGCTCAAGGTCGACACAGCCTTCCATCCTTTATAAGGTGGGTAAATTGAAGACCCAGTTTGTTGGGGGCAATAAGCTGACTTTGTATAAATATAAATATACAAAAGTGTAAAGGCTATTGCTTAACACACTGTAAGACGACCTGAGTCTCCGGAGAAGGGCGGCATATAAATCAAATTTTAAATTTTTTTTTAAAAAAATGATTATTCAAGTGATAAATTAAGGATTGAATTGAGGGAGGAAAATAATCTGCAGCACATTCACCTTTTTTTCAAACCCCTTTTTGAGTCTCTTTCACAAAATCAGACCAAAGAGAGAAGCCATGGAAATCAAAATCATTCAGGAAATTAGATATATTCCCCAATATAGGAATAAATGGAAAAAAAATAGAAAAGAAGGAGAGTGTTAGAACGGAGGGAGTGCAACTCCATCACCCTGAATGACTTACGGATCACGGAAAACAAACTGAAGAGAAGGAGCCACGTTGAAAAGCAACTTTGTATGCAAGATTTCCTCTCCACTGGTGACTATACTGATTAGATGGTCTCCTGGGCTGTAAAAGCTCTGTGGAGGTTTTCCATCCTGGTGCCCCAAACTCAGCGGGCATTTCATTCTCAGCTTCCCAGAGACTGAATGGGACACCAGCAGCATCAGAAGCAGAAGCAGGAGGTCCATCATTCATGGGGTGAGTCAATCAATCCCTTTCCTGTTTCTAAAGAAGAAGTAGAAGACTTCAAAGGACTCTCACAAGTTGGAATATGATCCAGTTGCTTTCCTTATTCACACATAAAGAAACACTCAGCTTCATCTGGAAAGGAGAGAGACATAGATTCAAGAGCACAGACTCTGCCTGTCCCCAAACTCAATATTTCGCTCCCCAAAGTCTCCCCTGGAGGATTCGGCCAAAGAGCAGAGCTGAGACTTTTACCATAATTCTCCCTCTCAGGAGGGATCCCTGGATAATTCAAGTAGTTCTTGGATTCAAAGGTTGTTGGGAAATTCTCTGGAGGGAAATGAAAGGGAAATAATCTTCATGTGATTCAAAATATTAGGAGCAGAGATTGAATTAAATCGGTCATCTAGAATTGAGACATTAGGGAGCTCATGCTTCAAACTGGCCCCAGAGAGAGTACCGGGCACCTGTGGCTGAAGAAATCTGACATTTCCCCCCAAAAGACTTGGAGTTAAGAGTGAGGCTCATCTAAAGGGTAGATTCACTTTAGCAACCCCTTTCTCTGCCCTTAAAAACCATCAAACGAGACTTTGGCCCCCAGAAAAAAAGGTCTGGACCTGAGCAGCAAAAACAGAGGGAGCTGACAGAGGGATGTTGCCACAACAACAACACACACACAACCCCCCCCCAGCATCTCAACACAAAGGGAATCGAACTGGAGGCTGAGCAAGAGCTGCATCAGTGAGTCTTGCTCAATCCACTAGCTTAGCTGAGCTTCCATAGGAAGAGGCAGTCTACCACAAAAGGGGAGAAATTAGGAGCTTTGGGGGCCTGTCCGTAGTTTCCCAGAGACCTTGGGCTGGCCTTGGGGTGAGTAGAAAAGGTGGAGGAGGGGAGCTTGGATAGGATCCCAAGGGAGGCCTGTCATCTCCTTGGGATCCTACTGGCTGGATGATGTCATCCCTCCAGCTCAACTGTCAGTGAGCTGTCAATCATCTGAGAGAAGATGGCTTTCCTAGTCTTCTGGCTCTTCCCAATTGTGTAGCCAACTTCTCAGAGGTTGGGAAATTCCAGGGGTGGGAACAGCCGTTTCTTGTCTTCTTAGGAAAGGGAAACTGTCCACAAGGGTTTTTTCGGGAGTGTCAGCCTCCGCTTTTTCATTGCTTGCTTGCTCGGCTGCCATTGTAACGGGGGGAGGGGGGGCTGTTGCAATGCCTGGGAGGGGGGAAGGGAGCTGGTGGAGGAGAGAAGAGAAAGTTTTCTTTGAAGCTGGTAACTACTCAAGGTCAACCGTCGTGGCAGAGCAGGAGGATGGCACCATCGGGCGCTGCACCCCACATGAACCCTGGGGGGAATGTGGATTGGATAATCCTGCCTGGACGGTTGGGGGAGGGGTTTTAGGGATGTTTTCCATGTGTATTTTTCACGCCTTTTGCTTTTCTCTGGTTGCATTCAGTCCATACTCAGTAAAAGCCCCTTTCTCTATGAAAAAGGAGTCGGAGTTTTTCTTTCCTGAGTATTGAAAGGAGTTTTATCTTTAATCCTTTATTGGCACTAAGAGCCTGGTTTGATTACTTTCCATATGATTGCTGGTCATGTGACCGGGTGGGTGTAGCTAGCTGGTCATGTGACTGGATGGGCATGGCTATGTGCATAGGGACTACTCAGAGGGCTGAAAAAAGTGATTTCTGACCGGTCCTTGCACTATTGACTGGTCCTCGTACTTACGACTGACCACACATTTATGCCCATTGAGCATTCTTAACAACTGTGCCACTCATTTCACAATTGGAGTGCTTCCCTTCACCACGGTGACAAGATAGGATGCAAAATGTAAAATGTGAGGACAGTTGTAAGTGTCAATTTCTCAGCCTCCCTGGCCCTCCTGTGAGCTCAGCCGAGTGATGTCTGGAGGTATCCAGGAACTGAGGGGGAATTTGGCTTTGCAGAGTGAGAGGGACCCTCTGTGTGGAAGAATGGAGACTGACCCAGAGGCTCTGTGCAAACTCCCTTTTCCCTTTGTCTGAATGGAGGAATTCAGCTGATCCCAGTCAGGGAGGGAAGTGGATGATGGGGCTCCAGCAGACTCTGATTGGGGAAGGAATCTTTCCCAAAGAAACAGAGAAACCTGCTGTGTCTCAGGACTGGGAGGGGGTCCGATGCCCCCACTGGTGCCCCCAAAGGCTGCAAAAAACAGAGTGAGTGAAATTGGAAGGGATGATTTTAAAAAACCCTCTTCCTCCTTGTGAGAAGAGAAACTCCAATATCTGCACAAGGCTAGGACAGATTCCATGCAAACAGAAGCAGGAAAGACAGTTTTTATTTTAGTTATATTTTTCCCCAGTGTTTTATTATTCTTACAAATAAGTAAAGGAGGTGAACATGTCCAACTTTTCTTCTTCCTCCTCTTTTCCCCACAACAATCACCCTGTGAGGTGGGCTTCTCTGAAAGAGAGTCTCTGTTCCTAGGTCAGCAAACAGGCTTTCAGGGCTAAGGCAGGAGTTGAACTCGGGATCTCTTGCCTCCTAGCCTGCTGCCTTAACCATTGTCAATGTTAAGGCAGGGCGGATTTTGGGCAAAGGCCCTGCTGGTCCCCACTGCCTCCTTGTCTTCCAGCAGAACCCCAAGTCCCCCCCCCCCACAGGATGGGGTAGAGCAGCCCCATCCAAGAACAAAGGAGAGAAACTCCTGGACACAGAGAGCCCCTCCCCCCATCACAGCCCCTCCCTCTTGCCAGGGTGCAGCTGAGACTCACTGCCTGTGGGGGGCAGCATAGAGTCTGGCCTTGAAGTCCTAGCTGGGCCCTGGGAATTGAAATCGGGGCCTCCAGGTGATTGACTCAAAGCCCCCAGCTACCTTTGCCTAAGGCAGGACTAGAACTTAGAGTTAATGTAAGAGTGGGTCAGGATAGATGATCTTTGGATACCTATTCACTATATTCTAAAAAGACATTCTAAAAGCAACTATATTCTGAAGACAGGAAATACTGCCAGCTAGAGAAAATACAATGTCAGCATGAACTGTATCCTTGACACTCTAAGCAACTCCCATAACTTGTCAAAAGAAAAGGGAGATCTTCCTGAAATATAGTCAAGGGTGATTAGGCCAGAGAATAGCACCTGGACGGGAAGCAGATATCAAAGAAGAAATTTGTACTTCAGCCAAAATACAAGAAGAATTATGAGATAATGTAAAACTTTAATAATTAAGAAAATGACAATTAAAAATGACAAATGTATGTTAACCATATATGGAAAAGTTGCTGTGTTAGCAGAATCCTTTGTTTAGAAAAGTATATAATGTGTCATACAAGCATGGAGACTTTACTCTAAGCCAAGATTGGGACCTGGCTTACGAGTCTTTGCGCAAATAAACTCTCTCTCTGATTGACCCAGAAGTGTTGCTTGGTCACTTCATTCCATAACAATTCTGGCACCGCAGAGGCGACTACAGTGACGGCTGCCCTGGTGGGATCGGCTCCTTCCCAAACGGAACATCCATTAAGCCGGCTACAAGGACTCAATTGCAGTCTCAGGAATCTTCCGGTGAGGAGGTGCCGTAAACCCACCAGCGAAACAGACCAGTCAAGGACCCACAAAGGTCAATCAGACAGAGACCCCAACAGAAAAATTTTCAAAAAGAAAAGCAAGCCTGCAGGTAAGTATAAATCAAGGAATTTTAGTTTCTTTTAACAAGGGTGCCCACTATTAACTAGTGGATGAGGGGGTCTGATCAACTTCCTGGAAGACAAGGAGGGGCCTAAGTCTTCAAGTCATGAGTTCGAGTCTCATGTTAGGACTGTGTAATAAAGAACTTGAAAAAGTTAAAGTACACAGAATGAAAAGTAAGAAGTTAAAAAAATGTGTGAACAGAAGGGACCTGCCGCAGTGTCGTAGGCATTCTGATAAATCACCATTTTTAAGCTAAGAAGCTCTGAAGGAACTAAGAAACGAAAGGAAATTGTTTTATTGTTCTTCCCACAGGGGTTTAGCAGGTAATAAAAAAGTAAAGCCTGTCTAAAAGGGAAAACAAGTTAAATTGATTGCTTTGATGTGATTTCTGTTGAAAATTATTTTGTTTTGTTGATGTGCATTTATAATGATAGTGTGTAGAATTGAATAAGAATTGAATTAATTATGACATGTCTATTAATTGAACATCTTGACTTGGAGATGTGGGAAACGGAGAGTAGTTTGGGCCCACAATCATAATTATGATTTAACTGCTCTCTGAGTTCCCCCACTCCTTTAAGAATAAACTATAGGCTAGCCAAGGAAGTAAAATTAAAACAAACAACTTCCCTCCACAGATTTGGAAATGTTTAAAGGTATGTTTGTGTATGTGTATGTATGTAGGCATTTCTAAACCTATTTAGAAAAATTGAGCTCCTTTACATCATTTTAATTATTGGTTTGCATAAAATAAAATTTTTGCATGGGTGTGGTGTACACAGTTTGATTGCAGAATAAATGTGAGTGTGTATGCAAGGTGTCCTAAAAGCTCATAAGGAATGATTGATTCTGTGCCCTGTGAATGTCTGTGTGTTGTTGAACGGATGCTGAAGAGGCGAAAGGAGATAAGAATCCTATGCAGTTTAACCATTTTTTTTCCTCTCCCTGTATTCCGGACCCCCCCCCCACCCGCCTCCTTTGCAAAAAGCAGAAAAGGGTGGGCTGCGGGCTTTTGTTCTTTTCACCATTTTTTTCTCTCTGCTGAACCAGCCTGAGAAAGGCGGAGTAAGGCTATCTGATACCTGCCTTTGTAGCTTCACTGTTTTTGCCTCGGAATACAGTTTCTTTAAGGGAGTACGGCTTCTCCGCTTGCTTTTAAAAATTTTTTTTCCTTTTCTCTTAATCTGTCTGAGAAGGGAGGGCTAGTGGGGGAATCGGCTGCAGCCTCTCTCTCTCTCTCTCTCTCTCTCTCTCTCTCACTGTTTGATTTTATTTTTCTGCTAATTCTTGAGGTTTCAAATATTTACTTAAACCTATATAAAAGAAATGATTTTGAAAAATTTTCTGAATCTGACTTGCATTTTATTAAAAGCAGAGATTGACCCTAAAGTTTGATACAAATATGCTTCGGAGCATTGATCTAAAATACTTCATTTAAATTGTTTTACTTTTGCAGCTATTCTCCTTACAATATAGGAAGTTAAGAAAGTTGGGAAGGAAGGGAAAGCGTTTCCTTTCTGGGGTTCAAAAGCTCTCGGCTAGGAAATTGTTTCAAGGTGGTTGGGAGCAGAAGTAGTTTATTGTTTATAGGAAGGTGACATGACAAATGCAAGCATAGCTTTCCGAAGCTAGCCTGTTTGGACTGCAAGAGTAACCTTTTTATATCCTAAAATGTCTTTTGATTTTCTCTGTGACTCTTTAAAGTCTTTTGAAATTTCTTTGATTTGTGTGTGATTGTTTTGAAAATTCTAATTACTTTGATTTGTTTTCTTTTCCTTATTGGGTATTTCTTTTCTTTAAGGTGGGGGCTGGATCTCTGCCTGCTTTTTTTTGCTTATTTCTTTTTGAGGAATTTCACTACTCTTTTGTGTTTCCTATATTTTCCAACAAAGAGAGAAAGGAAGTTTTAGTGTAATCCAGAAAAGTTGTCTTTACAGTTGGGTTTGCATAGACTTGTGCGGATTTGGAAGCTAGAAATGGGAGTTAGAGGGTGGAACCGATAAACAGAAAGATTTGGGATTTGTTTTTGGAATCATGTGGGACCTTCGGTAGGCAAAGAAAGGGTGCCCGATCCAAAGAAAGGGAAGCGTAAGTGTACAATTTGATGGCAGAAGATGAAAGTCAGTACTAGTGGTGATGGGTGACTCCTTTTTGGATTACACAGAGAGCTCTTGATAAATTTACTACTAGGACCAACAGAAGAAAGTAGTATTTTTAAATTAACTGAAATCAAAATGAGTAAACAAAGCATTAGAATACACTTAATTAAGTGAAGGAAATAGAACATCATTCCTGATAGAATAGAAGAGGTGGCATTTCAACCTCTACCTGAAATCAAGCAAGAACTAAGGAGATACTGAGGTTTGGGTTGATGGGAATACTGATCTTATCAAACCCCTGTATGCAAAATTAATTGAATCTGGACTTTGGAATTTGAAATGGGAGGGGTACAAAAGAGGAAGCTTTGAAAATTTGAAACAAGCTTTAACCAAGGCTTCTATATTAAGTTTACCAAATTTGGAAAAGCCCTTCCATCTCTTTTAAACACAGTATATGGATTTGCACAAAGAGGTGTTGGCTCAGGACTGGACAGGACAAAAGAAACCCGTGGCATTCCTGTCAAACATAATGGACCCAGTAACAAGGGGATGGCCAGTATGCATTCAAGCAATTGCTGCTACTGGTCCAATTAAGTGGGAAATTGATCTTTGGGGAAGCCCTTATTCTGAGCACCCCATCTAAAATATGAAGCTATTTTAATGCAGCAGCCTGACTTAATTTTAATTACAGATCACAATTTGAATCCAGCACAGTTCTTAGCCAACACTAGATTAATGGATCAGTTTGGATTAAAATATTATTGTGCTAAAGTAATTGATTTACAAAATAAATAAAAATAAAAATAAGACTAGATTTGGAGGTACACCCCCTGGAACAAGAACAAGCAATTTTTATTATAAATGGACACACTTAAGAGGTCCTGGAAGCAAGGGGTTTGCCTCAAAATTGGTCTGCTTAAACTTGTGAAGTGTATGCACTAAATCAATCTCTATGCATCTTGGGAGGAAACATAAACAGATTCCAAGCATGCATTTGGGATAATGCATACATTTAGCAAACTATGGGTGAAATCATTGGGGAATTCAAGCTATTGTAAATGAACTTTTAAAATGCTGTGGTAATATTGGAATATATCCTATAGCAAATTATAGACAAATGTTTAATTTGTGAAAAGAGGCGAATAAACAAGCTGTCAGAAAACATCAAATGGGTGATCAGATGGGTGGAGATCACCAGCTTTAAGATCATTTCAATGTACTCAAGTGAATTTTACAAAATTACCAAGAAGGGGGAGAGTACAATATTTATTGGTCATAGTGGACCGCCTCATAAGGGGAGTTAATGCCTTCCCTGCAGTAATGCTACAACAACAGAAGTGTCAAAAGTTTACTTAGATCCAACCTAGAAAGAATATTAGAATACCATCAGATGTATTATTGTTTGGTATAGCTTTCATGTCAGGAAGCATATGCATTGATTACCTGGAAACCAGAAACATAGTATTGAAACAACATGTATATAAACTGTCCAGTTATTTTGAAGTTCTTAGGAAACAAGGACTCTTAGCCCAGATGCCACTTTTGGAGTTTCCAGATCACAACTTCCACCACGATGATTGGGTGTTGAGCTGGAAGGAAGTTAAACTCCAAGTGAAAGGGCCTGTGCCAGCCCCACAGGAGTGGAAGGTGGAATCTCACCAAGGAAATCTATTGACATTGCGGATCCAAAGGAACCAACTGACTGGCGAGTAGTAACCAGTGGCAATAGCATTCTTCACCACCTGGACTATGTTTGTATTTTTCTTTTTAGGACTAAGTAGTTGCCTATGCTGTTTCCCAACTGCAGAGGACTGCAACTGATTAGATTCCATTGCAAATTCCCCCAGATGTGTTGGATTTTGTAATAGTGCCTTTTAAGACTTTAGAAAGAAGATCTTGGATCCATTGGACGAGATTGACACTTGCAGACCAGAGTGATCAGTCACATACCAGGTAACAAACACTGACAAACCATTGGTGCTAACATTCAAGAATACACCTTGCTAAGTCCTACCGGCAATGGACTCTCTACGCACGGTGGTGAACGTCCGCCTTGCTGAACCACTCCGGAAGCTGGTTCCCAGCGCACGGCTGAAGATCAGTAAGGATGAAGACAACCTTCACACTGTAGATATATCTTATTCATTGTAATGTAATGCATTCTTACACATAGTAATGTTAGAAATAGGTTGGGTTGTGGGTGTGGATTCTGTGGGTACTTGCTCTCCTAGCCCTACTTTTACTCTTGTTTTACATATATAAGGATCGGTTTTGTGGTACACCTAGGATTTCCCTTTCTCCTGTTACTTCTCAATCATCATGTACCACTGACTCTATTCCTGACTAGTGAGTTTTACACCATAGGTTATTAGGATTTGTTTATGGCTTGAGACATTATTCATAACAGGACTCTCATGTAACCATATCATGAACATTAGTAGAGATACTTTAGGTCAAGTATGCTCCCGTCAAAAACGCATTGTCTATGCACGGGGTCGTTACTTTAGACCTAAGACGACTCCACAACCTAAGGTTCCGAGATTAACATACCCTGCTCAGGGGGGGATAGATAAGGAAAATGGGCCTCTACAACAATTGCATAAAGCAGACTATATATCCAGAATCCTGGAATTAAGTCAAGAACTTGTTAATCAATATAATCCTACCCTAGGTCAAAGATGTTGGTTATGTTTATCTGCTGACCCTGCATCTTATCATGCTATGCCTGTTACATCACAACTCTGGCTTAGAACAAAGGCTACAATTATCCTTGAAGGGAATAGCAGAGTTAAAGTACCTGTCTCACCGATACAAGGAGATTTTTATGAGGCATTCAAAAGACTAGGTAAAAGCCATTTTCCTATTGCAGGCCTAATAGCTACCTCATAGGAACACCTTTTCTGTGTATAAAGAGAAGGCCAACCAGAAACTTGGTAGGCCTGTAGGATCCCTGACAGAAAAACAATGTCAGTCAAAAATATACTTTGGCCCTAAGATATATTTGATGGATATGAAATTAACAAAGGATATGTTTCCCTCTGCCCACCACCTATTTCGACAAAGCTTTAAGAAAGGAAAGTGGGGAAGGATGGAATATGTCCTTTGAAAGCTGTCCAAAACGATTTCAGCCTCCACAGTTTCCACTTTGGCTAAACTTTAAGATCAAATCAGGTTTATGTATCCTTTTTGAAGGACCAATTCTCAGAGATAAACAAAAGGACCCTTCATTAGAAATCCCATTGCAACCACTGGCAGGTGGCAGGGACTCTAGGGGTCTGGACTAATGAAGACCATCGTAAGAGTCATGCTTTTTCTATGAACATAGAAGTATGCATAGAATAAAAAGAAGTGTTCTTTTTGTGTGGAAAAGTGCACATTTCTGTTTGCCAACAAACTGAACAAGAACATGTACATTAGTTCACATTTTCTTAAAATAGTGTTGTCACTGGAGAACATACTTTCCCTGTTCCCCTTATGGGACATGTTCAGAAGAGGGACTCAATATTGATCCCACTATTAGCAATCATGGGAATTGGAACTACACTTGGAACAGGTGTAGGTGGTCTGACACACTCTGTAATACAGTTTCAGCAATCGTCAGAAGAGCTTCAAGAAAGCTTGAACCAGATTGTTGGAACCTTGGTCAAAGTCCAAGATCAGATAGATTCCTTTGCAACAGTAATTTTACAAAACTGATGTGCCTTAGACCTCCTGACAGCTAAGAAAGGAAATCAGGTGTGGTCAAGGAAGGTGCTAATGAACTGCAGGATAGGGCTTCCAAAATAAGCCACAGAATACAGACAGCAGATATGTGGTTTTCTTGGTTGCCTGGATCCGGCAGGATGAAACAAATGTTATTTTTGTTAATATGTGCTGAAGCAGGTCTAGATTTTATTTTCTTGTATAAATCCTTTAGAGGGTAAAGGAACTGCAATCTGAAAAGAAGTTAGTTTTAATGAAAACTCTCATCGATCATCAGTTTAGCTCTAATGCCTTTGAAGAACATGAAGATTCTGAAACAGACCCATATGAGAACATGGGGCCTATAGAAAGGTGGAGAAAATCTCCCCAAGAATCAAGAGAGTAATAACAATCAAGTACTACTTATCCTTTACTTTTATTATTATATTTTGTTAGATTCTATATAAGGTAGATTTGTTTATTGGAACTTAGTATACAAATAATGGAAGTTTATGTATTAAAAATATTAATAAACAAACTTCCACAGGGGGGGATAATGTAAGAGTGGGTCAGGATAGATGATCTTTGGATACCTATTCACTATATTCTAAAAAGACATTCTAAAAGCAACTATATTCTGAAGACAGGAAATACTGCCAGCTAGAGAAAATACAATGTCAGCATGAACTGTATCCTTGACACTCTAAGCAACTCCCATAACTTGTCAAAAGAAAAGGGAGATCTTCCTGAAATATAGTCAAGGGTGATTAGGCCAGAGAATAGCACCTGGACGGGAAGCAGATATCAAAGAAGAAATTTGTACTTCAGCCAAAATACAAGAAGAATTATGAGATAATGTAAAACTTTAATAATTAAGAAAATGACAATTAAAAATGACAAATGTATGTTAACCATATATGGAAAAGTTGCTGTGTTAGCAGAATCCTTTGTTTAGAAAAGTATATAATGTGTCATACAAGCATGGAGACTTTACTCTAAGCCAAGATTGGGACCTGGCTTACGAGTCTTTGCGCAAATAAACTCTCTCTCTGATTGACCCAGAAGTGTTGCTTGGTCACTTCATTCCATAACAGAGTCACTTACTGATTGGTTCAAAGTCACTAAAGCCCCACCTTTTCTTGATAGGTTGCAAGATAGTGTTAGCAAGAGTCTGCTCTCTACATGGGGCTCCCCTTGGGGTGCACCCGGAGGCTCCAACTGGTCCAGAATGTGGCCGCGCGGGTGATTATGGGAGCGACAGGGCGCTCCCATGTGACACCACTCCTGCGCGAGCTGCACTGGCTCCCAGTGGGCTTCCGGGTGGGCTTCAAGGTGTTGGTTCTCACCTTTAAAGCGCTCCATGGCATAGGGCCGGGGTAACTGCGAGACCGCCTGCTGCTACCGATAACCTCCCACCGGCCAATACGCTTGCACAGAGAGGGACTCCTCAGGGTGCCATCAGCCAAGCAATGTCGGCTGGCGGCCCCCAGGGGGAGAGCCTTCTCTGTGGGGGCATCCGCCCTGTGGAACGAGCTGCCTCCTGAAATTCGTTTGATCCTGGACCTCCGCGCTTTCCGAAAGGCCCTTAAGACTTACTTATTTCAACAAGGCGGCCTAGCTTGATTGGTTTTAATGGGGTTTTTAAAATTTTGAGATTATTGATTTTTGGGTTTTAAATTGGGTATTTTAACTTGTAGATTTGAGATTTTAATACTGAAACACCGATGATTTAATTTAATTTTAATTTTTTTCTAATATTTGTACTATATGTGTTTTAATTTGGCTGTTCACCGCCCTGAGTCCCCCCAGGGAGAAGGGCGGTATATAAGTTGAAATAAAATAAGAATAAATAAAATAAAGTCACTAAAGCCCCACCTTTTCTTGATAGGTTGCAAGATAGATTGGCCACTGCCTTCTCCTCAACCTACCCCTAGCATTTCCTGGTGGTCTCCCAACCCTGCTTAAATCCAGCCCTGCTTAAGCTTTTCCAAATCATCCTCCAGGTAGTCCTCAACTTACAACCAGAATTGGGACCAGAAATGCCATTGCTTAGCTAGGTTGCTAAGTGAATGTTTATTGCCACAGTTGTTAAGCGAGTCACTGGGGTTGTTGAGTGAATCCTGCAGTCATGAAACAAACGCCGTTTCGCCCACTAACTTTACTGCAGGGGTGAAATGCTCCCAGTTCGGACCGGCTCCATTTAGTTTGTGCTCCTGAGCTTCTCCAGGGTGCCCCAGAAGGATGAACTAGCTCTGCACCAGAAAGACGAGAGGCATCCTGTGGCATCATCTAGGCTATCAGCCCTGGATCCATTTTGAATCTTCAGGGCTGCCACAGCGGAGAGGCCTGCGATGGGAATTGGGAGGGAGAAAGGGGGTGAAGCCAGAGAATAGTCGCAACCACATTCCTTTCCCGTGGGACCAAGGACACTTGCTAACACCTGGGCAAGCGTTCCTGAACTCGGGGTGACTTGGGGATCAGGACCCTGATTGGTACATGTGAGGGCTTGACAGTGGACAGTGGACAGGGGCAGGGATTGAGTTTAGTATAGGGGTTGGGAAAACGCAGGAATTCAGATTCGGGTTTTCCCAGATGTGCCAATATCACTTCTCTAATAAAGGAACTTGTTAAGTATTGAATAGACGAGCGCAGGAACCAATCAGGAGCGAGTAGCTGGAGCGGGAAAATTAAAGGCACATCAGTGGCTGAAGCCGAGGACAGCTCCGTTTAAAAGGGGCTGCCATTGCTGTACTGGAGCCGAATGAAACTATTTAAACTGCCGAACGTGTCCTGCCTCCTTTGTCTGCAACCACTACTCACCACTGGCGACGAAGGTGGGATCTCAGAAGGACAATAGGACACTAGGCTGCTGAAACCTCCACGTGGCAATCAACGGCCATCGACAATACAACGGCCAGCGCAAGATGTCTTCAATAATTTCACCCACACCATTCAACCCGGCAGTAGAAGACTGGGAATCGTACATGGAGTGATTCCACATGTTCCTGGAAGCAAACAACTTGCTGAGCCTGTCGGAACAGAGGAAAAGGACGCTATTCCTCTCGTACTGTGGAGCCGCTATTTTTAACATGGTGAAATCTTTAGCCTGTCCAGCAGAACTGAGAACTATGACCTGGCCAACACTCCAGGGCATCCTGAAAGCACACTACGCACCCCAAGCCTCATCCCTTCTGAGACGACACGAGTTCTACAGGAGAGACCAAAGGGAGGGAGAATCAATAAGCGAAGTTTTGGCAAATTTACGCGAAATAGCCACCGCTTGTGAATCCTCCAACCTGGACGAGGCAATGAGAGATAAGTTGGTATTGGGACTAAGGGATCTCACCCTATAAAGCCGACTACTTGCTAAGCCCAGGATAACTTTCCAAGAGGCTATGGAAGAAGCGCTTCAACCGAAGCATCCCAAAAGTCCGCAGCTGCAATGAAAAAAGTGAATAAAGGGCCGCAAGGGAAGGAAGAATCCTCAATCCACTATGAGGACGTAGGAAGTGATGCTGGGGAAGATAGTTCAATAACAAGACAATTGACTTCTGCTGTCCTTCAACGTGGCCTCTTGTCTCCAGAGATTGCAGGGAAGCTCACCCAGAGTTATGGAGTTTGGGGCCACTTGAAGTCAATGCCATTGAACTCTCCTCTTGCCTGTCTTCTAATGCCAAGGAGGCCATCAGTGCCCTTCAACTCTGCCCAATGTTAAGAGTGGGGCCTGTTCGGAATTCTGTTTTATATCAGAATCCCATATATCAATCCTCATTGCAGCTGACTTTAAAATTGCTCATTTCCCATCTTTTTCTAGCAATATTAAATTTTGGATAACAGCTCATTAAGAAGCAGGAAAGTGACAACTTGTGGAGAATATTGTTGAATAGATAGGCAGAAAATTATAAAGTGGAAGGAAGTTTTTATTTTTATTTTTTCTTGTCAATTCCAGGTTCATATAATGCACTAAGATTCTTTATATTTTGACCTTCCTCCATTTATTAAGTTCCCCCAGCCCCTTCCCCTCCCCTCCCCCTCCCCCTCCCCCTGTCCCCACTTTTCTTTTACGTACTCTGAGAGCTTCTGCACCAAAGACAAATTCCTTCTGTCTCCACTCACACTTGGCCAATAAAAAAAAATCTATTCTATTCCAGGCTGAGTCCGGCTGCCTTTTCCTCCAGTGCAGCCCCAGATCCCCCTTGGGAGACCCAGCCCCTCATGGCTTCTGTCCCACAGGAGCCTCTCCTGGAAAGACACGGAGCCCAAGCGAAGCTGGAGAAACCCCGAGGGCTGCGTCCCCCCAACATCCAACCCTGGGACCCATAAACCAGGTTCGTCTCTTCCCAGTGTGGGAAGCCCACCCCCCCGAAGCATGGAAAGAAGTGGCAGTGGAACATGGGATATGGTCTCCCCCATTTCCAGGACTCAGAAGATGGAACCTGGAGGGAGATTTTGCTCTGCTTTCCTTCCCCAACACGAGGCTCCCCAGCTTCCTCCTCCCAAGAGGGGCTCCCCACTCATCCAGGCAGAGTCCTGTCTGGCATCCCTGCAAGAGCCCCCTTGCCTGGCCTGGGCATGGGAAAGGGAGGCAGGGGAACATGGGATATGGGCTTCCTTATTCCCTGGTCTCAAAGAATGGAAATTTTAAGGGGATTTTGCATAACAGCTTTCCATATCCCTCCCTCCCTCCTTCCCTCCCTTCAATGGATGAGTTGCTTCCTTTATTTCTCCATCTCTTTTCACTTGCTTTTCTCTCACTTCTCCCTCCCTCTGTTTGTCTGTGCATGTGGGGGTTTTTTTCCAACTGTGCAAAGTTCTGATAAGTAGCTTTTCACTATTTTTTCATTTAGTTCTTGGAGTCAGGCCACACTATTGCATCAGCCCTTTTGTCATTGAGCATCAACTTTCAAAGTAAAGTAAAGTTTGGCTCCAACTCAACAAGCAGCCATTTGAGATCCGTGACATGCTTGGGCATTAACTGCCCCTGAGCTTTTCTCTCTAATTGCTATGCCAACAAATGTCACATTTCTTTTTATCTTCAGCCACAGGTGCCGTGTATTCCCTCTGGGGCCAATTTGAAGGCTGTAGATCCCAAAGCTCTCAATTCTAGATGACAGACTTAATTCCATCTCTGCTCTATCATTATGAACCACATGGGGATTATTTCCCTCTCACTTCCCTCCAGAAAAACACCCAACAATCTCGGAGTTCAAGAAGTCATTGAATTATCCAGGGATCCCTCCTGAGAGGGAGAATTATTATCCTCCGAGTTTTCTCTCTGCTCTTTAGCTGAATCTTCTAGGAGAGACTTTGGGCAGAGACCCAGGGAGTCGGGGGCAGCTTCTCTCTTCTCCCCGAAGGCCCAGAATGGAAAACTTTCCTGCTGGAGAACTTGGCTTCAAGCAAAAAGTTTCACTGAACAATTTCAGACTCTGGACTTCTCTCCTCACTGAAGATTAGGGCTGCCTGGATCCCTTCCCACCAAAGGGGGCTTCCCTGGGGAAAAGAAGAGCTGAGGGCAAAGGGAGCCCTCTTTCTGCCTGTCAGGGTCACCCCCCCCCAAAAGATCCCCTTTTTCCATCTTCCCAAATGAGAGCTCAGCTTTCTTCCAAGGAGTGCAAATTTCTTCTTGACTCCCTTCACACACACACCCTCAAGCCCCTCTTTATCGTGTAGAAGGGTTGGGGGTCCTGGGCCTTCCAGATGTGATGGGGTAAGATCTTTCTCCCTCTTCCAATGGGAACTGGCTGGGAATGGGACCTTTGGGGCTCCACGAGATGTGGAAGAGAGATGTCACTTTGCTGGGCTCCTTAGTTATCAATATTCTATTCTGAGACTTGTGGTAGTTTGTGTGTGAGAGGGAGGGAGGGAAAAGAGAAAGAGACACTAGAACAACCCCAAAACTCCACCCTCCAACAGATATCCTGGACCACAAAACCCATAATTCCCTCTTAATACCAGACTTCTCCCTCCAACTCCCCACTCCTTTCCCCAGGCCCTTTTAGCAGTTCGTTGGCTGAGATAGTCACATGTGATGTCTGTAAAGACTTAATCCCTTTTAGTCTCTGGTGCATCACATACAGGCAATATCTGACACCTCCAACCCCCCCACCCCCCACCCCCACAGGTGTTTCTGGGGTAGAGCAGCCGCATCCGAGAGCAAAGGAGAGAAACTCCTGGACACAGAGAGCCCCTCCCCCCATCACAGCCCCTCCCTCTTGCCAGGGTTCAGCTAAGTCTCACACCTTTTCTTGATAGCTTGCAAGATAGGTTGGCCGCTGACTTCTCCTCAACCTACCCCTGGCATTTCCTGGTGGTCTCCCAGCCCTGCTTAAGCTTGTCCAAATCAGCCTGCTGTTGCATCCTGCAGATAGTCCTCCACTTACAACCAGAATTGGGACCAGACATGGCATTGCTGAGCTAGGCGGTTGCTAAGTGAGTTGTGCTGAATTTTACAATGCTTATTGCCACCGTTGTTAAGCGGATCACTGGGGTTGTTGAGTGAATTCTGCAGTCATGAAGCAAACACCATTTCGCCCCCTGACTTTACTTGTCATAAATCCTTGTTGATTGTCAGGCACCCAAATAGCGACTCTGTGTCCAAGGGGATGCTGCACTAGTCGTAAGTGCGAGGACCCATCATAGACGGCTTTTTTTAATGGCCGTGGAACTTGGAACTGTCGCAAAATGAATGGATATAAATCAAGGACTTCCTGTAGCTTTGTAGGTTCCCACTAATGTGGACATCTGGATGGAGACGCCCATCCTGTCAGCCGCATCCAGAGGAGCCGAAGGAAGTTGTCCTTCCTCCCACAACCGTCCCTGGGAACAGGGGCTCCTCCAGTAGAGAGCACGTCCAGCAAGGCCTCTGAAGGGCCAAGTGGATTCTGATAGTTGTCAGGGAGGTTGTGGCCAAGTGTGAGATTGTGCAGGTGCTGGGGATCCTTAGCCACCCATTGAATGGCAAAAATACACCATAGTATATTAAAGTCACTAACAGAGAAACTCTTTTGCACAAAATGCTCATATTATTCTTATAGCATCATGAATAGAAGCAAGAAAATCCTTTTTTTCCCAATTTAATCCTCTTTGTCTCCACCAGCTGACTGAATCTCAAGCCAAGCCAGATCCAAATCCAGAGGCCAATGGTAGTTACTCATCACCCTGACATTGGATGAGTGTTGAGAAGGTGGGATGGAGATAGTTCTCCACCAGAGTTAAGAGTCACAAACACACCATTATTTGTAGAAGGACTAATTTTGTTCTGGCCATTAAAGGGGATTCAAAATAATTCAATCCTTCAAATAGAACTATCATAAAAGGACGAAGATTTTTTTTAATGTGAGAAAGATTTACCAATTCTAAAAAAAACCTCATTTGTTTCTATAAGGATCAGGAATTGTGTATCAATGAGTGGTTATAAAAATATGGGGCTGGGCTGGGCAGGGGCCACGACAACCGTTTCAATCACTACTTGAAACAAAAGTGAGCATCCAAGTGATGAGCTCAAGTTGGGATGGAGAGAGGGAAATCATCTGGAGTTTGTTGTGGAGGTTTTGTATCCGCTTGCGATGCACCAAACAAAGGAGTCAGAGGAGAGCTTAAAACAAACTGGTTTAATAAAATGAATAAAACAGACTCTATAAAAGAGTGTCAGTAGCCATCTTCCTTTTAGCAAGGCTCCTTCGGCTCTTTTTGGAGCCGCTGCATGCGACGGAGTGCGGGTCTCCCTTCCTCAGGAGGAGGCTAGAGGGACTCCAGCTGCGTCTCTGACCCAGGACGGCCTTTCCTGCTGGGGAGCAGCTCCTTCTAGAGTGGGTCAGAGTCCCTTACAAAAGCCCGGGAGATTCAAAGTCAGGAGCTGCACTCTGATTGGCCTGTTCAAATATCCAAGCCAGAAGCCAACCAATAGGCACAGCAACCGCGAGGGAAATTTTCTCTCCCACGGAAACACCAACTGTCATTTTATGTAAATCTTCATCCATTCGAATTGATAGTATATGTACGAATACGGGAAATTTTGTGCCCAAGAACAACAATAGTAATAATATACATACTAAGGGGGTTTTTCTTCTTCTTTTGGAACTTTATTTTACAAAATTAGGGATTTTATTGCAGTACAATAAATTTTAGTAGTAAGCTTTCGAATTCTTCCATCGCTTAAGGGCAGATTCTTCATCCTGGAATCATGTTTTGGCTCTAAGGTTATTTTATTTTGCTCGATGAAAGAAATAAAGTTTTGAATGTAAGTAGAGATCAGGAAATCTCTACTTTCTCCGTCTCTGCCGTGGATGGTCTGAGAAATCCGTGTCTCACCTCCTCAGTCGCTCCGTGAAGTCCTTTCTCATGTTCTCCTTTTCTTCCATCAAAGCCCTTTTCTCAATTACAAGGCTCTCAATTCTACGCTGGAGTTCCAGTCTCTTGTTCCCCATCACACCTATGATTGCTTCTTTTCTGTAGATTTAGAAGACCGGAGAGAAATTAGCCTTCGAAGTTTTTTGCTTCCATCACCAAGCATAATTAAGTTCTTAATAATTTTAACCTGCATTTGGTTTTATCTTATATACATAAACATATACACACACAGAGATATACACTTATTTCCTTTTGACCTCCCCCAAAAATGGCTAGGGCTTCTTCTTCTTTTTTTTTTTTTTTATAATTTGATTTATATGCCGCCCTTCTCCGGAAACTCAGGGCGGCTTACAATGGGTTAAGCAATAGCCTTCATACTTTTGTATTTTGTACAATGTCAGCTTATTGCCCCCACAAACTGGGTCCTCAATTTACCTACCTTAGAAAGGATGGAAGGCTGAGTCAACCTTGAGCCTGGGGAGATTCAAACTTACTAATTGCAGACAGCTGGGGTTAAATTACAATGCATTAGTCTGCTGAGCTATCCAGGCTCCTGGATAGGGGCCTTTTGGGGGGGGGATCTTCAGATCTTAAAAAGGAATCTTCAGATCTTAAAACCCTTTTTTCTTCTCTTTTTTGGCTTTCATACCAGAAAAGGCACCAACCAATTCAAAACGATTTCCAAACTTTCTAATGGGGACAGAAGGGGGAGAAGACTGAACTGGTGAGAACTGGGTGGGAGCTGAGAACTGAGGTCAGTGAGCAGGAGAGGAGGAGATCAAAGCAAGGACCTCCTAAATTCAGAGGATTTGGCCAGGAAAAGTCCCTGTCAGGAGACTCATGATGTCTCCTACCCATCCAGGCAACGTAATTCAAGGCAGAACCTTGTGTAATGTGTGTCCAGGGTAGGGAGCTAAGGAGAATTGAATAGGAAATCCTGGGAGAGAAAGTCAGGGCTTCTCACCTCCGCAGTTTCTCCTCCACCTCCCTGCAGAGTTCTGCGTTCTTCTTTGAAAGCTGGGCATTTTGACGCAGGAGCTCCTCACTCAGGGAGAACGACTTTTGCTTTCTGTTGCTGTAAATAGGGAAACCAGAGAGAAATTAGACCCTTAAGTTTTTTACTTGACTCATCAAACATTTTCTTCCATTGAAAAATACTAAAAATACCTTTATGTTTGTGTCAGTGTATAAATTCAGTGTTGCTGTTTCTACCAACAATCCTTTCACCATTTATTGGGTCTTTTAGAAAGGCTCCGTAAAAATGGCCAATGGGTAGAGTTTGAGGGACTTTAGATACACCTCCAGGGTAGTTTTAAGGGATTTGATTAGTGACTTAAATATTAAGGTTTAATGTGTTGATAAGAGTTGTTTATAAGAGTTGGATTACTTAAGTTTTTACTTCAGTATTTAGCAAAGAAAGTCTACACACCCCTATTAAAATGCCAGGTTTTGGAAATGTAAAATAAAAAATCAGACCAAGATAAATCACTTCAGAGTACTTCCTCCTTTAACATAACATATAAGATGTACAATTCAAGTCAAAAAACAAACTGAAATCTTTGAAGGGAAAAAACTGATGTAAAATAGTAGTCATTAAATATGTGAAAAATCCGTTAAGGAGCCTCTGCTCAAGCCCCCATCGAGTTCAGCTGTTGAGTAGGGGGTTTCTGGCATTTCTTCAGCTGCCTCTGACAGCAACAGCCTTGGTCTCCACATCTTATAAGCCCCCAAAGCCACCAGGCTCACAAGGAAGCATTGGAGAGGGGGGGCAGCATCCTGCTCTGGGGGCTGTTTTTCTTCAGCTGGAACTGGGGCTCCAGCCAAGGAGAGGGAATTATGAACAGTTCCAAGTATCAGTCAATTTCGGCACAAAACCTTCCGGCTTCTGCTAAAATGCTGAAGATGAAGAAGAATATCCCCTTTGATGCCACAAGGACCCAAACCAGGCCTCCAAGTCAACACAACAATGACTTCCCTACAAGGAGATCAAAGTTTCGGAATGGCCCTGGCAGAGCCTGGACCCAAATCCACGTGGAAACCTGGGGAGAGGACCTGAAGAGGGCTGGGCACAGGAGAAGCTCCCCCTCCCCAATCTGACAATTTTGGAGCCCTTTTGCAAGGAAGATGGGCAAAGATTTCCAAGGCAGGATGTGCCATTCAGATCGGCTCTAAGGCCAAAAGACTGGATGCTCTCGTAAAACCCAAAGGAGTTTCAACAAAGGATTCATTTAAAGGAGGCCTCTTTATACAGCCACGTTCCTGTAAATTTTGTGTTCTCATTTTTCCTCCTAAAAGATTTCCATTTTTCAGTTGAATTGTATAATATACACTTTACATTAAAGGTGTGTGTGGGGGGGAAACGAAGAGATTTATTTTGGGATGATTTGTTTTACATGTCAAAATTTGGGCATTTCATCAGAGGTGTGTAGACATTCCATATCCACTTGAGGGAAGTCACCCCTCCTAGAAGAATGAAATATTTTGAGAAATACTTAAAAAGTCAAAATATTATATTTCTCTAAAGGAGAAACATGTTTCTAAAGACAGAAACTTGCTCCCTCGCTCCCAGCCGATGTTTGGTGCCCATGAAGAAAGACTGGGCCATCCTAACTACAAGACAAAAGACCTTCAGCTCCAGGGTGAGGGGATTAAGACGTGACCCTCCAGGACATAATAGGATTATCCAGTAGCAGACCTCCCTGCATTGCAAAATCTCCTAAAGACATTGTATCACCGAGCAAACTTCAACCAAACTTATCTCAGACAAGCATGACCCCACATGGCCCCATTGGAGTCTGGCAACAGCCAATAGAATACATGTTCCTGCACAGGAACAGGAAGCTCAAGTTCAAAGCCCAAGAGAAGGTATCAATATCCCTGACTCTCCACTCTACATGGTCAGCTGCCCAGAATCACAAACCACCCGGTGGTTCTGCTTCATCAAGAAATGGACCCTCTTTCCGATCAGCTTCCAGCCTCCTTTTTGTCTCCAGGGCCTTCCTCCCGGCTTGGAACTGAGCCAGATGGATATTTCTTCCAACAATTTGGCTCCCCAAGATGGGATTCCAAGCTAACCTGACCAACGGACCTTCCCCGGGTAATCCTCCCTTGCTGGACGGACCCATTGAGTCTCTCGGTGGATTTTTCCTGGAGGTTGGCTGTTTGGAACAGGGTAGTAAAGGGAGGTTTGGGTTTTGAGCAGAGTACCTCTAAATTTTAACAGTATAGCCCAGAAAAGTGAGGGAAATGTGTATCTGTCCATGCCTGTGTGCAGTGGTGGAATTCAAAGTTCTGTGGGCGTGGCTTGATTGGTGGGAGTGGCTCAGTTGTCATGTGACTGGGGGTGTGTGGCTTGGTGGGCATGGCTTGGAGGTCACGTGACTGGGTGGGTTTGGAGGTCACGTGACTGGGTGGGCTTAGATGGTTGGTCATGTGACTGGGTGGGCGTGGCTAACTTGATGCCACTCACATCAAGGGTTAGGGTTAGGGTTAGGGTTAGGGTTAGAGCGCCTGGCCTCTCCTCACCACACTATCTCTGCCTTCCTCTGCATGGCAGCCTTGTCCTAGTAAACTCCTTCTCCTTTCTGGCCATTTTCCTCTCTGTGAGAGGCACCCAAATAATCCAGACGATATAAGGTTTCCTGCTGCCGCAGGCGGTTGGACTAGATGGCCTCTAAGGTCCCTTCCAGCCCTAGATTGCTGTCCTGTTTCAGTGCGTCTTCTGAAGCCACTTCTAGTGCCACGGTTTGTGGTCCTTCCTTCCTCTTCTCTCTCTCTCTCTCCCTTCCTTCCTCTTTCTTCCTCTTTTTCCTCTTTTTTCTTTCTTTCACATTCTTTCTATGTCTCTCTTTCTCTCTCTCTCTTTCTTTATTTCTGTTTCTTTCTTTCTCTCTCTTTCTTTCTTTCTCTCTTTTTCTTTCTCTCTTTCTCTTTCTTTCTTGTCTCTCTCTCTCCCCCCCTCCCTTCCCTTCCTCCTTCCTCCTTCAAAGGCTAGGAAAGAGAGACCCACCTGAGACAGGTGAGGTGGGAGGCCTGAGAGAAAGCGCCTGGTCTGGGCACCCAGCCCTCCATGATAAAGCCCTTCCCAGGGAGCAAAGCAAGAACTTACCGATCCTGATCCTGATGGGGAGCTCCCGTCACGGCAGCAGTGGCGGAAGGAGAGCTCCAGAGCGGTGGCAGCGGTGCTCCAGGAGGGCGGCCCTCAGGGCCCCGGGAAAGCGCACACCAAGGAGTTGCCGCTTTGGGTCCTCCCAGTCCAGGAAACGCTGCAGGCAGCCGAGCTTTCCTGTTGGGAGTGAAGTCGGACCCAAAGCTAAATTTCACTTTGCTGCAAAAGACGCTTTCCCATCCCCAGCAAGAGCAGCAGGGGAAAGAAGCACCTGCTGACCCAGAAAACACGCCCACAAAATAAGCCACGCCCACAGAACCAGTAGGGAAGATGCTTAGATTTCGCCCCTATTCTTCTGCCTTTCAGCCCTGCACAGGTAACTCTGCAACCTCTGGAAGCAGATCACACGGATCCAGAATTTTATATTTTATATTTTGGAGATGCAATGGAGACTTACGTGGCATTCTTCTCCCTCGCACTCCTCAGCGGTTCCCCCCCGGATGTTGTAGGAGCCTGGAAAAGTTAAAATAAATAACAGGTGTGGAATATACTTATAAATCAGCTCACTCACCCTCCGCTATCCCCAACCCTCACATCTTATTATGAGAGGAACAATTTTTCAGGTATAACCTCTCCTGGTTAAAGAAAAATGGGGTTTTCACAAGGTTATTTGCTATGTGAGAGAATTGATCTCTCAGCCCAGGGGTGAAATCTAACAGGTTCTGGAGAACCGGTAGCGGAAATTTTGAGCTGTTTGGAGAACCAGCAAATATCACCTCTGGCTGGCCCCAGGAGTGAGGGGGGGAGTGGGGATTTTGCAGTATCCTTCCCCTGCCACGCCCACCAAGCCACGCCCACAGAACTGGTAGTAAAAAAAATTGGATTTCACCACTGTCTCAGCCTGGTTCATTCACATAATAAAAGGATAATGTGAAATTTGCCATCCTTAGTAATGGACACTTAAGCCATTCCCCAGAAGATTTAGACGGCTTACCTGAGTGGGGCGGGGGGTGATGGCCCGCTGAGGAGGAGGAGGCCCTTTTTGGATGGGGGGCAGCTGGCTGGCACCTGAAGCCTTCTGCTGAAAAGCCATGGAGATCATGAGGACGTTGGGCCTGGACACAAGGGAGACCCTCAAGCCCAGTTAACGCAGGCACCCCAGGTCCTATAGATGGGTTGGAACTATATATCACATACCTCCGTGTGCCTCCATGAGCCCAAATCCAGGGTCTCTTCTGGGACCACTGGGGAAAGAAATAGACTTCTTTAAAAACACAAACTTATTGACTGCGATTAAAGACGTTCATTTTTTCAGCCACAGTTTGATCTGGGTTCTTTATTCCCCAATATTAGGAGCCAGCTGATATTTCTGGCATCTAAACTCTTCACTCTTCCTGCTCAACTTAAGTAGAGAATGCTGTTTTTTAATTGTATTCTACCTCTATTTGTAGACTTTCCCTTCCTTTTCATTACAGGGTTGGGTAATTACTATTCTAACTGCTAAAGTTAAGTGTTATAATAAGTCTCTCTTTAATTTCATCCTACCTCTGTTTGAGATCTTCCTCTTTATCCTCATCTGCCGTAAGAAATTGCCTGCCATTCTCATAGAGGAAATGCCTTCAGCACTTGGCAGCACTTGGCAGCACTTGGCACAACACCTTGGGTGACCCATAGCAGCCCAGGAGACCTTCTATGACACGGGCTATGATGTCACAATCTTTGGTCCAGCTGTGGAGAGAGGCCAGGGGTCCCTTGGGCAGCTCTGGGCCTTCCAGTAGGAAGGGGCTGCAAGCCCAGATAGAGATCCTGGGAGGTCTCAGGCAGAGTCTGTGGAATAAAAAAAGAAAATGGGTGGGGTGGGGTGGGGTGTGAAAGACGTAGGGAAGCCCCCCAAGGCTCCCAGGGGAACTGAGCACACAGAATCTTCTCAAAATGCTATGTGACTTGGGAGGGGGATAAGAGGGGGGGTGTTGGTAGGAGAGAAAGAGGAGAAGAGGGAGGGAAGGAGGGAGGGAAGGAAGGAGACAGGGAGGAAAAACAAATGGAAGGGAAGGGATGCTTAACTGGCTTCCTATCTGAGCACCATGAAGACTGAAGAAGTTTGCTGCAGGCACTAGAGGTGAGCTTTGACTATCTCTGTCCAGGATTAAAGGGATCAAGTGGATCACTCAGCTCCTCCTCAATCCACCATCTCCCCTCCCTCTCTTCTCTATCCTGGATCCTCTCGCCCATTCCTTTCATAAAACTGACTGGCTTCCCTTCATTTCCTTGGAGATTTCGTTTGGGAGGTGGGACGTCGGAGGCAGATGGGGCAGCTGGGAAGGAGAGAGACTGTCCAGTACTGAATTGATGGAAATATCGGATTCCAAAGGCTTTTTGGTCCAGAGGTGGAAAATCTCTTTCCCCCAAAAGGCCCAACTGATGGGGAGAAGGAAGGCAGGTGGAAGGAAAGCAAGGGGGGAGGGGTATTCCTTGGGGGGGGGGGGGGTTCTGTGGCCCCTGCAGAGCTCTCCATTCACCCAATAGACCCCAACACCCTTTGGAATTTCCTCCCCCGAACCCAGATTGGAGCATGTTAAGAGCTGAAATCTCTCTGTCCCACGTGCTCCATTTCTTCTGGTTGGGGGCTGCTGCTTCCGATTCAGCTCTGGCCTCAGAGCGACAATGCAGCCCTTTAAATGCAAAGGAAAGAATTCGGTCCCAGATGGAAATAGACCTTCTACTCTGAAGTGGACAAAGGCATTGACTGGCCTCCACCCAGAGAGGGTCTCCCGGAGGGGGGCTGCACCTCCAGCTGTGGAGAATCCTTTAGCATTAGCTGCTTTAATAAATGAGAAGAAGAAAGCTGCATAGATATGGGGTTTTTAAAGCTTAAGCAGTAGCTGAAAGCATTTTATTTCTTTCTGTATTTTTTCTTTAATTTCCTGCAGAAACTTGAATCAAGTAACACATAAAGCGTAACTATTAAAACTAAATCGGAGGCCTTGAAAGTTGCACCCCGGTTTGAAATTTTATTAACCTTTGCTTAGATTGCGTAAAGGCTGGGAATTGTATTGATGATGTTGATGATGCTGAGAACTGAGCAAATCAATGAGCTCCTTATAGGCAGAACTTGGACAAAGGCAGGAGCCTTAAAAGGTTTCATTTTCCCCACCCAGGTCAGTTACAGGCAGTCCTCGACTTATGGCCGTATCTTTAATAATGCTTCAAAGTTACAACGGCCTCGGATAAAGTCATTTACGACCGTCACAACATCCCTGGGGTCATGTGATCACAATTTCTGACCCTTTTTTTTTTTTTTTGCCAATTTCAGGCATTGGGGAAGCCGGAGTTCCTTAATCACAGCCTGGTTTGCTTAATAACTGTGTGATTTGCTTAATGACAGTGGTGATTCACTCAATAACCTTGGAGGTGTTGCCCCTTTGAGACCTCTATGCAATGAAATTTCATTTTAATGTATGCCAATTAGTCTACATTTGACAATAAAGTTTATTCTATTCTATTCTATTCTATTCTATTCTATTCTATTCTATTCTATTCTATTCTATTCTATTCTATTCTATTCTATTCTATTCTATTCTATTCTATTCTATTCTATTCTATTCCTGTTCTAATCTAATTCTTATTCTATTCTATTCCATTCCATTCCTGTTTCTATTCTATTCTATCTTATTCTAATTCTATTCTATTTCTAAGGATCAGGAATTGTGTATCAATCAGCAGTTATAAAAATATGGGGCTGGGCTGGGCAGGAGCCACTACAACCATTTCAATCACAAGTTTAAACAAAAGTTAGCATTCAAGTGATGAACTCAAGTTTGGATAGAGAGAGGAAAATAATCTGGAGTTGTTATGGTTTTTATTCTGTCCCATCTTTGGATTCCACAGACTCCACAAAATAAGAGAAAAAGAGAGAAGCTTTGGAAATCCAGACCATTCAGGAAATTAGACAGGTCTGTTAATACAGGAGTAAGTAAAAAGGAAAGAAGGGAAGTGTTAGGAATGCAAAGAGAGGAAAGGAAACTCCAGCACAGGGAATGATTTAGGAATGAAATTGACAAGGAGGAGCCTGGTTGGAAATCCTTGTTCTATGCGATCTTCTTGTTCAACTGAGGATTCTCCCCATGAGATGGTCTCCTGGCCTGGAAGAGCTTCCCCTTCAGCCTCTCCCGTCTCAGGTGGCCCAGGAGAAGCTCCGGGTATTTGGGAGGCCATTGCCTGGAGGGGATGAGATCTCCCTCGACATATTCTCTCCCTCCGACAGCCAACAGCCGAGGCTCTTTTCCTTTGCACTGGGAGCACCTAGCGATCTCCTGGAGCAATCCCACCTCTGCCACCAATATACTTTTAAACCACCAAAGACCAGATTGACCAGACTCCATACTCACAAACACTAGAAACTTGAATTTGATTTGGGGTTATTTGTCTCTCCTTTCAATGGCTGGGGTGATAATTTTTATTTCAGAAATAGGAAAGCTTACACATTTTTAAAATTAAAATAAACAGAATTTCTAAATTGTAAATCCTTTCAACGAGTGCAGAAAGTAATATTAACACTATAACTATTTTAGCTATTTTCTATAAGCTGTTTGACGACACCATTTTTTTAAATGTCCAATTTCACTTCATCTTCCGATCTTTCTGCTCTGCGTCTCCAATAGATTTGCTTAAGGCTGACTTTTATCATTCTTTCCTTTAATTGCTATATATCTCATGGATCACACTCGACAGAGCTAAAGAAATTTTTCTACAGAGTTTGATCATTTCTCTTTTTTTGGTGCTTGCTTTTGATTTTTCTTCTGTCAAAGTCTAAGTTTTCCTTTGTTTTCTTATAAATATATTTTTAAACATTCCTTCATTTTCTCTGACCCTTCCCTCCTTCTGACTCTAGGCTGCATCTGAACAGAAGAAATCAGATTTCCCATTCAAATTCTCTAGTTCTTTTAAAAAAAAACATTTTATTAGATTATAGAATAAAATACAAAATTAAAAACAAACAAACAAAGAGGAAGAAATGGGGGAGGGAGAAATAAAAAGTGCTGACTTCAAACTTCCTCTGTTGCAGTAAAACAAAGCATTAAAATCAAATCTCAACTTTTTACTTTTCCATAATAATATAAATGGTTTTGTAAAAGAAAGCAGATTTTGCATTCAAATCCTCCAGTTCTCAGGGATAACAAAAATCCCACCTCTCTTTCTCTCTAATGGCTGCTTCTATTCCTGGCCCGCCCCCTTCGTCATGACAACCCTGTAGCCAATCAAAGAGGGGGAAGAGACGGTTGCCTGGGAGCTTCCCTGCCCTCAGCCTGATGGAGAAGAGGCTGAAGGAGCCAAGCCAAAGGGGGGGGGGGTCAAATAAAGAGCAAAATTCAGAGCTTTGGGGGGGGGGGGAATGAGAAAGAGGCAAAAGTTCCCAGAATGGCAGAGGGAGGGGGGCTTAGGCCCCTTCCCCAGAAAAGGCTGAAATGAAGAGCTTCAGCTAGGGGCTCTGGAGGGGTCACAGGGGACCCCCATCTTCTTCAGAGTCATGGAGGGTCCCCTCCAAGGTGAGGCTGGTTGCCTTTTCCTTCTGGGCAACCCCGGATCCCCCTTGGAAGACCCAGCCCTGCATGGCTTCTCCCCCACAGGAGCCTCTCCTGGAAAGACACGGAGCCCAAGCAAGGCTGGAGAAACCCCGGGGGCTGCATCCCCCCCAACATTTAACTCTGGGACCCATAAACCAGGTTAGTCTCTTCCCAGGAATACCCCAGATCCCCTCCTCCTTCCTGGCCATCCTGGGCTTTCTCTGTGGGTCTGGGCTTTGCTTTCCCCTGGGTGACCCATGCATGGAAAGAGGTGGCTGAGCAGCATGGGATATGGTCTCCCCCATTTCCAGGATCAAAAGATGGAACATGGAAAGAGATTTTGCAGATCTGCTTTCCTTCCCCACCATGAGGCTTCCCAGCTTCCTTCTCCCTTCCCCACTCAGCCGGGCAGAGTCCTGTCTGGTATCCCTGCAAGAGCCCCCTTGCCTGGCCTCTGCATGGGAAAGGGTGGCAGGGGACCATGGGATATGGGCTTCTGCATTCCTGGGTTTCTGAAGATGGAAGTTGGATTTTGAAGATCAGCTTTCCATCTGCAACACGAGGGTCCTGAGCTCCCCTTCCCTCCCTCCTCTCTCCACATGGGGTGAGAGGCAGCCTTGATTTCTCCATTTATTTTCACTTGGCTTTTTTCTAACATCCCCTCCCCTCCCTCCCTCCTTCTCTCTCGCTCTCTCTCTCTCATTTTTTTTAACTGTGCAAAGTTTGAAAAATTAGTTTCTCACTAAAGTTGATTTTGTTGTTAGAAACTGGCTGCACTATTGCATCAGCCCTTTTGTGTGATGCCCTTGAGCATTAGTTTTCAAAACAAAGTAAATTTTGGTTCCAATTCAGCTGGCAGCTATTTCAGATCTGTGACATGCTCCGGCATTAACTGCCCCCCAGAGTTTTGTCTTTCATCACTATTCAAATAAATATCAGGTTTATTTGTTTCTTCAGCCACAGGTGCCATATATTCCCTCTGGGGCCATTTTCAAGCATGGAGCTCCCAAACCTCTCAATTCTAGATGACTGATTTAATTCCATCTCTGCCCTGTTATTATGAATCACATGAGGATCATTTCCCTTTCATTTCCCTCCAGAGAATTTCCCAACAATCTCTGAATCCAAGAACTACTTGAATTATCCAGGGATCCCTCCTGAGAGGGAGAAGTATGGTAAAAGTTTAAGCTTTCCTCTTTGGCCGAATCCTCCAGGGCAGAGAAATAGGGAGTTTTGGGACAGGCAGAGTCTGTGCTTTTGAATGTCCGCCTCTCTCCTTCCAGATGAAGCTGAGTGTTTTTCTGTGTTGAGAAAAAGCAACTGGATGTTCCACCTTGTGAGAGTCCTTTGATTCTTCTAATTCTTTTTTAGATACAGGAAAGGGATTCATTGATTCAGGCCATGAATTATGGATCTCCTGCTTCTGCTTCTGATGCTGCTTTTCTCCCATCCAGTCTCTGGGAAGCTGAGAATGAAATGCCCGCTGACTTTGGAGAACCAGGATGGAAAACCATGGAGCTACTACAGACCAGGAGACCATCTAATCAGTATAGTCACCAGTGGAGATGAAAGATTGTATACAAAGTTGCTTTTCAACGTGGCTCCTTCTCTTCAGTTTGATTTCCATGATTCGTAAGTCATTCAGGATGATGAAGTTGCACTCCCTCCATTCTAAGACTCTCCTTCTTTTCTGTTTTTTTCCCATTTATTCCTATATTGGGGAATATGTCTAATTTCCTGAATTGTTTGATTTCCATGGCTTCTCTCTTTTGTCTGATTTTGTGAAAGGGACTCAAAAAGGGGTCTGAAAAAAAGCTGAAAGTGCTGCAGATTATTTTCCTCCTTCAGTTCAATCCTTAATTTATCATTTGGATAATGAGTTTTATTTAAAGTAGTGGTGGAATCAGTTGTAGTTGCTGTACCTCAGCCCATTTCCATATTTCTGTAACTGATCATTGCTTTTGGATCAATGTTGGTTTAAGGCTCAGTAGGCTTGTGGAGGATTATATATATTATATATAACAAAAGTATTTGTTGTGGCTGTTGAATATAATAACTTTTTTTTCAATAGGACTTCTTACGAATTTTTTCATTCCTTAGTATTCATTTTCAACATTCAACTGGCCAACAAGAATTCCCATCTCTTGCACAATCTCACACTTGGCTACAACATCCATGACAACTATTTGAACAGTTTACGCACATCAGATGCCTTGCTGGACATGCTCTCCACTGGAGAAGCCAATGTCCCCAACTACAGCTGTGGAAGGAAGGAGAACCTCCTGGCTCTTCTTGATGGAGCCAAGAGGGAGATCTCTATCCAGATTTCAACATTAGGAGGCACCTACAAAGTCACACAGGTTTGTGTGTGTTTCTCCTTCTGGTAAAATGAGGAGTGGATAGTGGTGGGTGAGCAATAAATGCAATCATGTCTTCTCCATGGAATTCAAGAACTGCTTTTCTCCATATTAGCAAAAACATCAGTATTTTACCCCATTATGTTCATGTTGAGATTAATCATAAAAGGCCTGAAATGCAAGCAATAAATTCCCTAGAGAAGACATTCTACCAACTATTTAACTGATCAAAAAATATCCCTAGTTGTTGGGCATCTTTTGGCATCTTCATTTTCACAGATAAATAAGGCCTGCCCCATCCACTGCGATAGAAGTTGGCAATAGTAGCATTTTATCTTTCTAAAAAGTGGAATAGAAAGGACTCTAGCAATTATAGGTCAAGTATACTAGCAGATATTGTGGCTAAAATTTATGTCATGATCCTCTTAGTTAAACTTGAAAAAAATGCATTCTTTGCAGAAGAAGCAGAAGGTTTTAGGTAAAGTGAAAAGCTATACAGATTTTATAAGAAATAATGGATAAATTAATAATCTAATATTGGCAACAAATTTGTTCTGAAATATCTAATCTATATCAGTGAGGTAAAACAAGATTTGCTGACTTTCTAGATGTAAGTACAGCATTTGACTCAATAAACACAGAAATATGATGGAGAAAATTGACTGCTCTCAAAAATGGAGCTCAGAGTTGGCCCTGATCCAAGCCCTTGTGTGTATTTGAACCCTTCTTATTCAGTACAGATATAAATGATTTAGTAGGATTAATACATGGTAAAAAAACAGATCATAAATAAATGTTATTTCATTTTTTGACAAAAATGACTGAATTAGTGAAATGCAGCGCATGTAGTATACAGTACTTGGATTTCAGAAAGGCTTTGACAAAGTAAACAACAACCTATTTCTCAGGAAGCTGAAAATATGTGGGGGAGACAGCATCACCCCCAGATGGGCTCAGCCTGGGGTCCTCAATGGAACTATGTCTGCATGGAGGGAAACAAGCAGTGGGGGACCCCAAGATTCCATTTTACGCCCAGTTCTCTTCAACATCTTCATAAATGATTTGGATGAGGGGAGAAAAGGGGAAATCATCAAATTTGAAGACAACACTAAAGTGGCAGGAATAGCCAACACCCTAGAATATAGGCTGAAGATCCAGATGGATCTAGGTAGACTTGAACCCTGGGCCTTTCTAACAAACTGTAATTCATTGTAGAGAAAAGTAAGGTTTTATACTTAGGCTAGAAAAAACAAATGTACATTTACAGATGAGGTGAAACCTTGCTCAATAAGTGTAACTGTGAGAAGATCTTGGAGTCCTAGTGGATAATCACTTAAATATGAGCCAGCAATATGTGGCAGCAGCTAAAGAAGCTAATTCAATCCTAGGTTGCATTAACAGAGGGATAAAATCAAGATCACATGAAGTATTGGTATGGGTTTATAATTCCTTAGCAAGACCACACTTGGAATAGTGCATCCAGTTTTAGTCTCCATATTATAAAAAGGAAGTAGAGATTCTGGAAAGAGTGCAGAAAAGATGATTAAGGGCCTGGAGACTAAAATGTATGAGGAACAGTTGCAGGAATTCAGTTTGTCTAGTCTAGTGAAAAGGACGAGGGGTGACATAATAGAAATGTACCAATATTTGAGGGGCTGCAACAAAGAACTAGAAGGCAAGACAAGAAACAAAGGAGGAAAACTAATCAAGGAGGGAAACATTGTAGGACTAAGGAGAAATTTCCTAATGGTGAGGAATGGAACGTCTCCCCTTCAGAGATTGTGGGTGGTCCATCACTGGAGGCTTTTAAGAAGAGACTGGACAGCCACTTGTCTGGAATAGTATACATACATACATACAGATTAAAAGAGTTGGAAGGGACCTTGTAGGTCATCTAGTCCAAGCAGATCCTACACCATTTCTGACAGATGACCGTCCAGTCTCTCCTTGAAAGCTTCCAGTGATGAAGCTCCCACAACTTCTGAAGGCAACTTTATCACTTTATTTCCAGATTGAATCTCTCCTTGTTCAGTTTCCATCCATTATTCCTTGTCCGGCCTTTGTCTGGCCTTTGGGTGCTTTGGAAAATAGGTTGACCCCCTCCTCTCTGTGGCAGCCCCTGAAATATCAGAAGACTGCTATCATGTCTCCCCTGGTCCTTCTCTTCACTAGACCAGCCATGCCCAGTTCCTGCAACCGTTCATTGTATGTTTTAGCTTCCAGTCCCTTCATCATCCTTGTTGCTCTTCTCTGCACTTTTTCTAGAGTCTCAACATCTTTTTTATAGTGTAGTGACCAAAACTGGATGCAGGATTCTAGGTGTTACTAAGGCTTTATAGGGTGGTATTAGTTCCTCTCTTGATCTGGATTGTATCCCTCTGTTAATACGATTTAGGATTGCATTGGCTTTTTTGGCTGCCGTTGCAGACTCTTGACTCATATTAATTGATTGTCCACTAAGATTCCAGGATCCTCTCACAGTTTCTGCTATTATGCCTGGTTTCCTCCTTGAACAGGGGGTCAGACTAGAGGACCTCCAAGGTCCCTTCCCACCCTTTTATTTTGTTATAAGTTCTGTTATAGGTACACATGTTTAGCCTGCTAAATTCCTATTAGTAAACACTAATTTATGTAAATAATGTGATATTATCATACTTAGACATTGGATTGTATAGACTTGGATTGTTCTGTCTTAATAATTATCGGATAATTTATAAAGCAAGTTCAAAAGTTATGGTCTTTGTGAAATGACATCATAGCCATAGATGGTCAGCCATTAGAGCAAGTAACCCCTTTCCTTACCTGGGGTTGTTTTCTCTGGGCCTGAATCTTGGCTCCCTCATCATCCGAGGAGCTCAGTTAGAGAAAGGGCAGGAGGGAAAGTGGTGCTGAAATGAAAACCTCACAGCTCTCCAGCTTCCTCAGCCCCAATTATTAAAGTATCTGAAATCTAGTTTTCCCCCATGTTCTTCCATCAATCTGATGTTTGGGGCTCCAGAGAGAAACCACCAGCAGAACCAACCCAATCTCAGCCTCTGAGGAGGATCTTGGGGTGGGTAAAAGGACTCCAGCTGCTGCCCTCAGAGCTGATTTGGGAATTTATAGTATTTCATGTTTGTCTAAAATCAGAAAATACGGGCATTGGCATAAAATTTAATTTACAGAAACTGGCAGACTTCGAAAATAGTGGCTGTTGGAACAGACAAAACTTCAATGAGAGACCAAACTTGGATTATGCAACTGACAAATCTTATTAGGCTTTGAGGTCTGCCTGTTTTTTGTATAATTGGAGAAAGAAGTTAAAAAAATTATTCCAGAAAGATTCTGGGATAGAGAAGTAAAAAAAGATGCATCAATCTTCAAAAATTATAATAGGCCCTTTACTGGAATAGAATACTCCAGTTGGCATTTGCATGTGTTAATCTAATTGTGATCAATTGTAGGGGTGATGCAGTAATATGATTTACTTTCTTATTGTTTTTTAATTTGCTTATTATTTTCCATTATTATGATACAATCGTGCTAATATTCAGTCTTTAATATTTTCAACAATGTCTGATTAACAAACTATTCTAATATATTCAGGAGAACCAGGTTGGATTTATTAAAATCTAATATTTTGGACTTGATCTGACCCCAAATGTAATACAGCATTCTTTATTGCTTTTTCAGATCAAAGTTGAAATTGCTTCAGAGGCTCTGAGTGATAAAAGGAAATTCCCCTTTTTCCACCAGATGAATCACAAAGAAGGATTCCAGTACCCAGCAATTGTCCACCTGCTCCTCCATTTCAGATGGACCCTGATTGGCCTCTTTGCTTCAGACACAGAAAATGGAGAGAATTTTATGAGGATTTTTCCTCCTATGCTTGTCAGGAGTGGAATTTGTGTGGTTATATCACAACTGTTCTCAACAACTGGATATACAGCATACCTCAGGGATTCCCTCTCTAAGTGGAGACAAGTCAACGTCTTTGTTCACTTCATAGAATTTGATTACATTTGGAAGAGAATCCTTCCTTTCCATTTAACATTTATGCGTCTGCCAGAACCCATTGAAGGGAAAGTCTGGATCGTCACAAATTTTGCAGGGTATCCAATAAAAAAGCACAGACTTCTCAAATACATCCATAGTATTTGGAACTTTGCTTATCTGCCCAAAAAAAGGCCAAAGGATTCTGCCTTTGAACCCCATTTCTCTGTGGAAGAAAAGTTTCAAGATTATTATTTCCGCTGTTCTCTTTCAAAGAACGTCTTTTCTGTCAAAGGCCGCAGAAGATGCACCCAGAAAGCCCCACTGGGGACCCAGGAGAAAAGGAACAGGATCTGGTTCACAAATAACTATCAATTTTACAGTCTCATAAAGACTCTGGCCCAGGTGTTGAATGCTGCTTATTCCTCCAGATGGAGGAGGAGAAGGAAGGAGGAAGAAAAAACTTTGGGGTCTCCAAGACTGCAGCCGTGGCAGGTATGGGGGTCCCAATATGGATCCATCAATCTTAGATCCTTTGGAGGAGGAATCCAGAGGAGAAGGAGGGGAACCACCTGAACAGATCTGTCCAATTCAATTACAAAGGGAATTATGGTTCCAAAGAGTAGATACCATGGCATTTTAACATTACACACTCCTAATTTGAAAATGCTCTATTCTTTTTTAAATAAAATTCCTGTATTTGTGGGTTTGTGATGAGCATGGTGGAATTTCCCCTTTGTTCCGTCCCCACTGCAGGAGGGTCTGTGTGCAGCTCAACAGGCAGCTAAACCCCCCAATTCTCGTCCAGTGAAAGGGAGCCTGGGGTGGATCTGGGTGTTTCATTGGGAGAAAAGGGCAGGGAGAAACTGAGGAAATGCAAAGAGTGAGAATCAAAGATAAATAGGAGATAGGCAGCATTAACTAACAGCCAACAAAGAAGCAGCCGGAACCTCTCCAGGGATGCTCCGTGTGAGGGACGGAGGCCTCCGGATGACCATGTGTCTCGGTCAAACCGGCTGCTTCCGTCTCCTCCAAAGGCTGAGAGAAAAGGGAGTCTGGCTTCAAACCATACAATTACCATATTTTCTGGCGTATAAGACGACCCCTGACTTTTCCTGTAAAAATATAGGGTTTGGGCTATACTTGCTGTATAAGACGACCTCTCTTCCAACGCACACCAAATAAAAATTAAAAAACATCAACTGGCTCACCCACAATGTAAAAGCAGCTGTGCTAGACCCAAAACGGCCCTGCTCCTTCCCAGCAGGAATCTCACACAGCCACAAAAAGCCCAAAAACCCAACTTTCACACTTCACATACACAAAATTCCACATACAGCTTTGTGAGATTTTGTGCGTTTGTGTAGTTAGAGCGAAACACTACAGAAACACACTAAATCTCAGAAAGCTGCACAAATATTATTTTATTTTATTTTATTTTTATATGAAAGCTAAATTTAAAACTTCCTAGCCTAAAACTTAGACCTAGCCTTTAAATGGCTAGGTCTAAAAAAGAACAACTAAAAAAACCCCCAATTAACTATTTTTTTTAAAGCTCCCAAAAGGGAAAAAGCCTTACCCAATAGAACAGGGGTCTCCAACCTCGGCAACCTTAAGACTTGTAGACTTCAACTCCCAGAATTCCTCAGCCAGCTTTGCTTTGCTGGCTGAGTAATTCTGGGAGTTGAAGTCCATAACTCCCTGCCTGCTTGATTGCAGGCAGGGAGATTCAGTTACTTGCTGGTGCAATGGATTGCAGGCAAGTGAAGCAAGGCAAGCGTTGCAGCTAACAGCTAAAGTAAGCAAGCTGGAGGGGGGGATTTTTGCTAACAATTAGCAGGCAAAAATTAGCAGCTGGGATCGCCAGAGCCATGTAAAAGGAAAGTTTTTTCCTTTTACACGGCGCTGGCCATCCAAGCTCTGGCGATTCCAGCTGAGTTGCCTGCTAATCAGGCAACTCAGCTGGGATCGCCAGTGCCGTGTAAAAGGAAAAAACTTTTCCTTTTACATGGCTCTGGCGTGTAACTCAGCTGACTAGCGGCAACTCAGCAGGCAATTCAGCTTGCCTCCTCAGAGCCATTTAAGGCTTGTCAGAGCCTTTCGGGCTGGTCTGCCTGGTTACAGGAGAACGACACCCGGCGTATAAGACGACCCCCGACTTTTGAGAAAATTTTCGTGTGTTAGAAAGTCGTCTTATAGGCCGTAAAATACGGTAGGCTTAACTACCCCCGGCCACTAGGTGGGGCTAGAGCAACAACAGCACAATAGTGACATGTTGTGGCATGACAACCTTTATAAATTTGGAGGAGACCCTGAGACTATCTAGCCCAAACCCTCCTCTCTGCAGGAATCCCAGTTAAAGCTTCTCCAACTGATGGCTGCTCAGTCTTTGCACTCAGATAATCCATGAAGAGGAGACTGAACTTCTCTGCTTTACTGGCTCAGCTCTAAAACAGCTCATCCTTTTATCATATTTTTTACTCTCCTTCAACTAAAATCTCCTCTCTTATAACTGAATTCATTTTTCTGTGTCTGACACTCTGGAATAATAGTGAGCAGATCTTACGCCCCTGTGTAACCTGTGTCAGTGATTGGAAGAGGGCTGCATCCTCCCTTCTCCAACCGAGAGATTGTGTCAGTTGGAAAAGGGGCTCCCAGACTCCTCCTGATCTTCAGCTCTTCTCCTTCTTCTCTTTCCTCAAGGCTAAGAGCAGCTCCTTTGATCTCTTCCTTGGCTTATTTCTCCTTCCCTGAAGTTCACGTAGATTTTGTGCAAATTTTCCTCCAAGTGTGGTGCCTGCAAGAGGACCTGGTCCTTGAGTTGGGGTCTCCCCAAATCACAATGTTGACTTCCTGAGATTCTTATGGCTGCATTTGCCTTCTTTCATGAACATCTCCCTGCTGACTCAGAGTCTGTTTTCAGTTAACTATGATTTTGAGATCATTTTCACAAACATATATATGAAGTTTGGTGTCACTCATCTTTCTTCCAGTCCATCATTCATGTTCTTATATGAGATTCTATTGTTAGTCAAGTCCTAGTTGCTAAAACTCAGATATTTTTCTCCTGCTTTTTATTCATGCACCCTTCTCTGTGTGGAAATCATAAATATTTTTTCTGGAAACTTGATACTCCTCTTATTAAATTTTATTTTATTCAAAAAGGTAAAATACAAACTTCCAAAAATAAAACTATTACAAAGACAAAACAAAATTAGATGAAACATTTTTTAAAAAAATTGTGCACTAAAAACAGATAAAACCACATACATATATATTGTTCCCCAGTTGAATACTGACAGATGAACATTTCTTCCCCTTGCAAAATAGGCCCACAATTATAAACTTCTACCAATATATCTGCAACCACTTGACTTGTCATCTGTCTGCTGTATATAAAAAATGTAGTTAACAGGCAATAAAAAAAATATATTTCAAAACTTCAAAACTGTCTGTTATCTCCTATTATATTTAACTCTCAGACAATTTGCAGAGGCTTATTATGTATCACAGACCACCACAATCATTATCTCTGATCCATCCTGAATCTGTTCATGATTCAATATCTTTGTTTGATTCTTAATAATAATTTATTTCCTTAAAACTTTAATTAGGGACTTTCCCAGCAACTGCTTTGCATTCCCCAAAGTCATAGGACCTCTTATAAATGGAAACTCAATGACTCTTAAGATTTGTTTTCCAGTTAAATATGACAAGTCCATTCCCCAATCTCCCTCAATCTTCTTGAAAGGATCCATTTCTTCAGTCATCCGTTCTGTCCACTTTGAGTCTCCAGGGTCCATGGCCCCTCCAGCCATCTCCAGGCAGCCTGCCTTCAAAGCAGAATTCTCCTTCAGGGATGCCAGCAGCAGATTCAGTTCCAGTCCATCCATCCAACCCATCTCATTCAATAATTGTTGCTTCTGATTATCACCTTTAAGTTGATTTAAAACCAGTGCTATTTTATTAAACTTTTAAAATGAAGTTTCAAATAAGGTTTTTAAGTAGAAAAACTTTTTATAATATTTAAATTAAATGGCATCAAATTAGCTTACTCTAGGATCTACATCTTAGATCAAATCTTGCGTGAAGGGGATTTATCAACTTAACCGTATTAATAATAACATAGAAAAATTGATGTCCAATAGCAAAAAATTATCCCTAACCTTCACTTCCTGGCCCATTAATTAAAGTATATAAAGGTTACCCCTATGCTCTTTATGGAGCAGAAGTTTGGGATTTCTACTCAACCACAGTTCTAGAACAAACACAGTCCCAGCAGCTGAGCTGTATTGTGGGTGTAGATCTGAGGACATCTGCTGCAGCAGTTAGAGCTGAATTGGGAATGTATACAATTCATCCACTATCCAAGATCAAAGCATATAACCACTGGCACAAAGTCAAAGAAATGGAGACTGATCAAGTTATGCTTACTAGAGCAGATAAACTCACAATCACAAACCTCTTGGATCACTAAACTGATTAATTTTGGAAGTAGCTCTGGCCTTCCTGTCTCTTGCATAACAGGAGAACGATTCAAAAAACATCTGCCCAAAGAATTAAGGATGTAGAAGCACAAAATGACATGGCTATTCTTAGTAAGGTGGGTAAGTTGAAATGGCTGAGCAAATACAAACCTACTTTTCAACTAGACAATTCTTTAAAGTTACAACTGCCAAAACATCTTAGGGAGAGATTTACGTGAGTGAGATTCAAACAGCTGGACACAATGGTCAGATATGGGAGATTCCACTCTAGACCTTATAATGGGCGTCTCTGCATTTGCAGAGTGTCAGAGGCAGAAGGCCTGGCTCACATCCTGTTTGATTGCTGCCTGCATAAGAGCATGAGAGGCAGGTACCTGGGTCCATATACCAAACGAAGGACCCATTGGGAATCCCATATCCAGACGACTCACCTTATCTGCAGCCAGAATTTGAAAACAACATTTAATACAGCTCAGTACTTGAGCAAAATGGCTCGGTTGAGATCAGCATATGTGGAGCTGATTGGGATAGACTGAAGGGGTGATATTGAAATAAAAATTTTATCATATTTATCTATATATTATTGTATTCTATTCCAATCGCATTTTGAACTATATTTTATTGAAATTCCATTTTAAATTTTTTGTTTTTTGTTTTTTAGTAATTTGTGTTTGGAACTCTGCACTTTGATTATGCACTTATGCACTTTGCCCATGGACTAATCAATCAAGTAAACAAACATAACCTTCAGGTGTCGTAGGAAAAATTTAAAAAGGTTAAAAATTATTTGAGTATCACTTTGAAGACAGTTATTATCCACTTATTTATCATACTATCCTCCCCTCAGTTTTCTAATCACATCACACAATTGTTTGTGAGTCCGTTACTGAAATCCAGTGATATCTCCCCATAATCTATTTGGGAAGTGTAATGATGTGTGAGAATGACTTTTGGGATGAGGGGAAGAGAGGCTGCCTAGGGAAGGATCAGAGAAGAGGGGAGAATCCTGCAACTGCATAATGCGAGAATAAGAATCTCAGAAAGGATCCTGGCTAACTTTTCAGGCTGAGAAAAGAGTTGGTGGGAGATTTCTTCCTTCTGATCTGCAACATGTTGTTAATGTCGCATTACAATCAAGTAGAATTAGCACATCTGGAGGTGTTTTCCATCAGGATGACCAGGGAGACTAGCCTGACAACTTTCTTCTTGATCAACCCATGCTTTCTGAGAATCAACCTCTTGTTTTCAAAGAGTTTATGAATCATCTTTTTTCTTTCTCTGTTCATTTTATTTGTCATCTCCTCTAGAATGTTCTCTATAATTGACCAATTGTGTCAATTATGTACATTTTCTATATTTTGTCAGTAAATGATTGACAACTTTTTCTCAAACTTTCTTGTTCACTTATGAAGATGATGACAGTATTTGTATCCTAATTAAGCATATTTGGAGATGAGACAATTGTATAAGAAAGATTCAATATGGGATAAGAAACAAAGTTCTCTTGTTTTTCAAGTTCCTGGATGTTCCCATTCTAGTTTCATCCCTTTCTGGAGAAGAATGAATTCTGGAATATTTCTGAGAGGAAACTGTACTTGGACCAAAATGGAGAGATAAAAGCAGATATGGGCATTTGGGGTTTATTGGTTCTCCCCAAGGATGTCAGGAGGGAGGTTCTGGCATATTTTCAAAGACAGAGATTTACGATCAGAGAAGGTGCTCTTCCATGGCTAAAGTTGCTCAATAAGGTGGGAGAAATTTTGCTGTCTTTCCTCCATTTTCCAAAGCCTGAGGTCCCATTTCAAGTGGGCAAAGCCTAGAGTCTCCAGGGTGGTTGGCCTCCCATGCCAGGTGGTGTCATCTAATGGAAGTTCTTCAAGAGACGGGACCTAGAATAAAATTTCCTAAATCTTTTACTGTAAACTTTATTATCAGTTTTAAGATGAATATATCATCATACATAAATCTTTTTTCAATTCCATCCCTCTAGACTACATTAAATAGAAAAGTCCTTTATTGCAGTGTTAAATGCCAGAAGCAAAGGAGAGGAACTACATGAAAAATCTCCTCCTGCATCTGTTTAGTAGTCAGAGATTTCATACTTACCTCAGTGAAGACCAGAGGCTCCTTGTCTCCATCCATTTCTCCCTCCATTTTCCATGGACGGAGAGTCCTAACACCTTTTCTTTGGCATTCCTTTTCTTCTGCTCAGTCCCTGCCTCAGTCCAAATGTGTGGAAAGTTGTCATCCTGGATTTGTCAAGAGGGCTCGAGAAGGAGAACCAGTTTGCTGCTACAACTGCGTTCCTTGTCCGGAGGGGACCTTCTCCACTCAGGAAGGTGGGTCACACGGAGGAAAATGGGAGGCTTTGTGGAACTGGATCCAAATTGAAAAACAGATTGAAGCTCATATGGGTTTTTTTATTTTTAACCTGCACAATTTCTTAACTAAAAGAAGTAAATCAAAAAGACTTGGAAGGAGGGGCTGGGAAGAGATGGGAGGAGGGGGTGGCAGACTGGGCAAGCTTTACTAACAGCAGAGGAAATATCTCTTCTGCTTTTTAGTTTGGATATGTGCTGCTAAATTCACCTTTCTAGGAACATCTAAGATCTTTGAAACTAGATGAATTGTTATACGTCCACTTTCTGAAAAGCCTTCAGAAGTTGTGGGAGCTTCATCACTGGAGGCTTTCGAGAAGACTGCCATTTGTCAGAAATGGTGTAGGGTCTCTGCTTAGGCAGGGAGGAGTGGACTAGATGACTTATAAGGTCCTCTCCAATTCTGTTAATCTGTAATCTGTATATTGGATCCTCCCCTTGAGGATCACTGAGAAGGTGTCACTGGGCCATAATCTGATGTTGTGGATAGTGATGGGGGGAACTCCTGACACAAATAGTCTGCCAGTCATGTAGATGATTAAATCTACAGCTGACAGAGGGGCTGAGGCATGGGTGCAGAACACCAACTTTATTAACATAACATCGATCCGCTAGAACAACCGCGGAGCGTCAAAGAACACACACATAAACAGACAGCTGCTTAAGAACTAGAGCTGTCAGGCAACTAGCCAATCAGTGAGTTAGGAATCTCCTGCTTATCTCAGTGCCGCGCCTAAACCAATCAGCGCCGGCTGGCAACACAGCCCCGAGGAGGGAAGCCGTAACTTTGAGGACTCAACATAGATCAATCAATCAATCATCAGAACAGAGCTGGAAAGGACCTCGAGATCTTTAGTTCTACCCCCTGTTCAAGCAGGAGAGCTTATGCCCCTTCAAAGGAGTGACTGTTGAATGAAATGGTTAAGAAATACTTCTTGGAAAATGCCTGCGGTATCAGCTGTTATCCAAAGAAGGCATTTCTTGTAAGATAAAAGGACAGAATATTGAAGAAATATTGCTTTTTTTTTTTTTGCTTTCTCAGATACTGAAAAATGTGCCAAGTGCCCAGATGATAAATACCCAAATAAGGACCGAGTTCAGTGTATCCCCAAAGTTATAACCTTCCTGTCTTATGAAGAACATCTGGGCATCATCCTGGTGTCTTTTGCCCTACTCTTGTTCCTAAACTCAGGCTTTGTTTTAATCATCTTCATTAAATACCGAGAAACTCCCCTTGTCAAAGCCAACAACCGGGACCTCTCCTACATCCTCCTGGTCTCCCTCCTGCTTTGCTTCTTGTCTCCTCTTCTCTTCATTGGTCAACCAAGGAAAGCCACCTGCCTTCTCCGACAGACAGTTTTCAGCATCATCTTCTCAGTTGCCGTTTCTTCTCTCTTGGCCAAAACCATCACGGTGGTGCTGGCTTTCCTGGCCACAAAACCAGGAAACAGGGCAAAGAGATGGTTGGGGAAGAGGTTGGCCAACTCCATCATCCTTTCTTCTTCTGCTGTCCAAATTATCATCTGCTCCATCTGGCTGGGAGTTTCTCCCCCCTTTCCTGACTCTGACCTCCACTCCCAGCCTGGAGAGATCATCCTGCAATGCAACGAAGGGGCCGTTGTCATGTTCTACGTCACCCTCAGCTACATGGGCTTCCAGGCTGCCATCTGCTTCACGGTGGCTTTCCTGGCCAGGAATCTGCCTGGGGCCTTCAACGAAGCCAAGCTGATCACCTTCAGCATGCTGGTCTTCTGCAGTGTCTGGGTGACTTTTGTGCCCACCTACCTGAGCACCAAAGGGAAATCCATCGTGGCTGTGCAGGTCTTCTCCATCCTGGCCTCCAGTGCTGGTCTGCTGGGCTGCATCTTCATCCCCAAGTGCTACATTATCCTTCTGAGGCCAGACCTCAACACAAAGGAGCAGCTCACAGCCAGAACAAATGTAAAAACATGAGATATAACACCATTATGATATTGGAAGAATTGTTAATGGTTCTTTTATTTGAAAGGAGATATTAATTCTTTCCATTTAGATAGTATGCAGGAGTCAAAGAAAATCATATGTATATGTTTCAAAATGGGAAATTCTTGAATGACTGGAATTCTTCTAGCTCTCTTCCCTTTCAGCTCAATAAAGAGAACTCTGTAAGAGTCATTCAGAGAAACTTGCTGTTCAGCAACAGCTATTGAATGTGACACCTTATAAAAAATAACTTGGGCACTTCTTCCTACAGCTAAAGAGAGAGAGAGAGCAGGAAGAGAGGCCAGGAGGAACCTGTGGGCACCAAGCACCAGCCTAGTTGCCTGATCCTCTCTGTGAGAATGTCGGAATGATGTGAAATGCCATGTTTGACTGGATCTCAGCTGGGGAGGGAAATCTTCATCTCTCTTATATAATTCTTCGTTGATTTCCTCATAAAAACCTCCTTTGCAGAAAGTGTTCAGCAGAAGAGCTTCTGGGATTTCAGTTTGGGATTGGATTGGGGTTTTTTTGTATGTGCTTCACACCAAAATAATAAATAAATATTAAAGTGTATTAAGAAATTGCCACTGTATTTTTCTTTCTTTCATCAACCGTAGAATTAAAATAGTAGTTTTCAGGCCCTTTAATTTTCCACTCTACAATTTCTACCTAGAGCATTTTCTCTGCTCCTCTTCCAAGCTTGTCTTGTCTGTGAAGATGCCCAGAGAAAGGGGACCAGGAGACTCCCCAGGAGGAGGTTGAGGGGATCCTGTCTAAAGGCAGCAGCATCACTGACCAGGTCACAAACCTTCAATGCTGCATAATATTCATCCAGGTCCAAGAAGGGGGTGAATGGGGGGGGGGACTTCCTGGTTTTTAGGGAGAGGCACCCATGGAAGCTGTTCTGCTCTCCAACCACACAGATTGCTGATGAATTGGGAATCAATGTTTAGTTCTCAGAATGGCTCCTAATTGCGAATAATTTGCAAATTCCATTTTAAGGAGATAAGAAAAGCTCTGATGGATCAGACCCAGATCAGTCTAAGATTCACAGGGACCACACAAATCCCTCTGGTTCTCCCACAAGCAGAAGGCAGAGAGACTTCTGGCTTTGCCCAACATGGAACTGGTCTTTTCCCCCAATTTCACTTTCCTCCATCACCCCACACAATATTGGACCCTCGGCCATCTCACACTCTAGGAATCCCCAATTCTGGTCTCCCACATTAATCTGAGAAAACATTTCCAACTTTCACACCTGCAATCAAAAAGCACTAAGGCAGGACTGGAACTCAAGAGCCTCCTGGGGATTGGCCCAAAGTCACTCAGGGATGATTAGAACTCAGAGCCTCCTGGCGATTGGCCAAAGTCCCCCAGGAAATTTTCATGCCTATCGGAGGATTAGAACTCAGAGCCTCCTGGCCCTTGGCCCAAACTCGCCCAACTGGCTTTCATGCCTAAGGCAGAGCTAGAACTCCCAATCTCCGGATGATTGTCTCAAAGTCGCCGATTTGGCTTTTATTTCAAAGCTGCTTTGAAAACTTTAGTGAGTGGAGAAAAGTCCCCCGGCTGCCTTTGCTTCTCTGCACCCTCCCCGGGCACTCCTGGCCCCCCTTCTCCCCTTCCCCCCCCCCCCCGCACCAAAGGCTCCTCCTGCAGCTGCGCCTCCCTTCTCCCCTCCCCCCTTCCCCGAACAGACAGCTGTCACTCAAGCGTCCTGTCCCGCTCCCTCGCGCCCAGGTCGGGCCACCTCATCCCGGCAGGTGCCTCTTGGGGGCTGGCCGGGAGCCTCGCCAGGGAGCCGGTGGGAGAGCCGCGGGCGAGCGAACGCCTGGAGCGGCTCCCTCCCACCCGGAGCGCCGAGGGAGCCCGGGGGCTGCAGGGGGAAGCCTCACTCCAGGCAGGCGGGCGAGGCGGGGAAGCCGGGCTCGGGAGGGGCGGCTCGGGCTCCCTGGAAGGCTTCTCCCCCTCCGAGGCTGCAGCCGTCGGGCGGGCGCCGGCTCCCCGCAGAGGCCGGAGGGGCGAGGAGGAGCGGCGGCCGCAGCGTTGGAGGCTCCGGGAAGGGAGGGAAGCGGCTCTTTGCCGGGCTCTGCGGGGCTCCAGCTCCCCCCTTTGAAGGGCCTTTCCTGGCCCCTCCCGCCCCCCTTGGGCGCTTCTCCTGCCTGCAGCTGCCTGCCCAGAAGCCCTGGAGGGGCAGCCCAGGGACCCTCCCCCTCCCCCCCCCAGGACTCTGTCAAGGGCTGCGCTCAGCTCCCCCAGCCCCCCCCCCCCTCTGTTGGCGGGGGAGCTGCGGGAGACCCTCCCGATGCAGAGCCTCCCCCGCTGTTCAGAGACGGAGGCGCTGCTGCGTGGAGGAGCCCATGGAAAGGAAGCCTGGGGGTCTAGACCTGAAGGGGGGGAGGGAGAAAGGGGGGGGGGGCTGTTGGATGCGTGGCGGTGGGAGGAGGAAGGGCGACCGCGGCGAAGGCTGAGCGCTCCAGCTCCTCTCCAGAGAGCCGCGGGGGGGTTGGGAAGCGCGGGGCAAAGGCGGCGGAGCTGCGGGGTTCCTCGTGCCAACCTTTCCCGGGTGCAAAGGGAGGGGGGCAGGCAAGGGGCGGGCGGGGCGGGGGGATGTTTGGGCAAGGCGAGAGCGGGGCGGGGAGGCGCCTTAATATACCTCCGTGCTTGTCCGAGGCTACGTTGAGGGTCCCCCTCTCTGCCTTAGATAAACAAACAGACAAATCAAGAAAGAGAAGGTGGCATTTCCCTTTAAAGGATAAGAGAGAACAAATATGAATAAACAGCAAGAATTAGAAACACACCTACAAACATACAAGGTATTTTCTTGGAACAGAGTATTTGGCCGGCTCACAAATTTAAACCGTGTTTAGTCATTTCAATTAAATTTACACAAATTTCCTTTTTGCCATATTTATTCCTCATCTGTTTTTTTAAAAAACCAATATTACCCTTCATCCTCATCTCTAATCTTAATCAAATTCCATTTTTCCCTTCTATTCTATATTAGACCCCTTCCCATTGGCATCTATTTTTATACCCATCCTCACATTGGTTAATTATTTAATATTGCAGTTGTTTAATACAAATTCAACATTTTAATATAAATCAATTAGTTAAATAACTATCTGTTTTTGTATATTAATCAATATGAACATGAATATTCCAATTATTTCCTTGCAATCCAATTTCTTACAAAGCAATTAATTATATTGACCAATAATAATAAACCAAATAATTTGCCCCATATATTCCTCCAAACCACAACTTAACCATTTCTGCTTTCAACACAATATACAATTAATAGTATCTCAATTATTACAATTCCCTGCTTAAATAGAGCTTTTTTTCTTTTGCGTTTTAAAATCTGACCCTTTTTCACGCTTACAATCACTGCAGTATCTCCATGGTCACGGGATCAAAACTCAGATGCCTGGTAACTGTCTCAAATTTATGACGGTCGTAGTGTCTCAGACTCAGGTGATGGCCTTTGGGGACTTCTGGCAAGCAAAATCAGTGGGAGGCCAGATTCGCTTAACGACCGGGCTGCTAATTTAAGAACTGCGGTGTTTCACTTAACAACGGTGGCAAGAAAGGTTGTAAAATGCGGCAAAACTCACTTAACGACTGCCTTATTTAGCAACATAAAATTCTGGGCTCCATTGTGGTCATAAGTCGAGGACCGTCTATAGCCGTGATGGAGAACCTGTGGCACACGTGGGCAGGCACACCATCGCCAGCTGCTCTTCTGGTTTCTGGCACGCCAGCCAGCTGGTCTTTGCAGGCACCGGAGCCCTGGAAAACGGCCCAGAAAACGGCCCCAAAACAAGCTGTTTCTCAGGCCGTTTTTTGAGTTCTTTTTCAGGCCGTTTTCAGGCTGTTTTTTGGGCTGTTTTTCACCCAACCCCCCCCCCAAACATCCTGAAAAACGCCCCAAGAAATGGCCTGAAAACGGTCCCAAACACCCCCCCCCCAAAAGGCATGTGCACACCAGCCAGCTGGTCTTTGGGTTTCCGGTGCTCCAGCGTGGGCTCATACATATACATGCATGCGTGTTCCGGTTTGGACACTTGGTGCCGAAAAGGTTCGCCATCCCTGGTCTATAGACTTATTTGGAAGCCTCCTTCGCAAATGGTGAAGTGACATTCAACACAAAGACACACAATCGCGCACAAAGGGCCAGAGTGCGACTGTGACCGAAGGGGATGAATGGGGGCAGGTGGGAAGTCCTGGGACTTTGCTGCCTTCAGACAGAGCCCTTCCTCCCCTGGGACGAGCCCCGAGTTAGATCCCCCAGGGACACACACACACACACACACACACACGTACACAGAGTGTGGCTGCTGGGGGGGGGGGGCTGTGCAGGTTCCCTCTTGGCTGGAACGGGTCCCCTCCCTGACAGCCTCTTCCCCTGGAAGCCGAGAAAAGGGGGAGTCAAAGGCAGCAGCCAAAAAGGGCTGAATTCGAATTCTCTGCTGCCATTTTGCCAGTTCTGAGCCAGCCGGGAGAAGGGAAAGGATCCGGGCAAAGCAAAGGGGAAGAGAGATTTCTTCTTTCCCAGGAAAGACCAGCAGGGAGGCATGGAAGACGCAGGAAAACGGATCAGCTCTTATCCCCTCTTGGGAATCCTCCCCCTGCGGCTCCTCCTCCTCTTCTGGGCTGAGGAAGAAGCTTCTGCTGGGGAAAGGTCTCCCCTCCCCCGTCCCAAATCCAGCTCTGGTCTCCAGGGACAGGATGGCCGGAGCTGCTCCAGGATCCCCAGGGGCCCCATCTGAGCTTCTGGGATCTTCCTGCTTCAGCCACAAAGGATGGTGGAGGCAGACGCCGTTTTCCCAGGGCCCCTCCGGGCAACACAACTCTTGTTAACAAAATGACCCCCAAGTCTTCCCTGGCTATGGGGGGCGGCTCCCCTCTTCTCATCCAGCGCCACCCTAACCCTGACCTCTTCCTGGGGCAGAAACCTTCATCTGTGAAGGGAAGTGTGTGTGTGTGTGTGTGTGTGTGTGTGTGTCCCCTGGCCAGATGCTTCTAGCCCCAGAGGAGGAATCGGTGGTTCTGAATTGGGGGGAGAAAGCATCGATCTCAGACTTTGGAGGTGGGAGGGTCCAGAGCCAGCAGCTGCACCAATGGGAATTCTCCTTGCTTCAACGTCATCGATCTCCGAGCAGAGTCCTTTGTGGCTTCACCTGAATCCCTTCCCCTTTCTTCTCCCCCTCCCTCCCCCTTTCCCTCCCCCTTTCTCCACTTCTCTCTCTGTGTTGAACTCTCTTCCATCAGGTGAAGTCAAGGGAGACTCTGCCCGGAGACCGATGACGCTGCAGAAGGGAGGATTCTCATTGGTCTTTAAGCTTTTCTGGGCGCTCCCTATTCTGAAATTCCAGGAAAATGCTTCCTCCCCCCAATCCAGCCCCCCCCCCCCCCGATTCCACCTGTGGGGCTGCGGGGCCCGTAAACTCGCTTGCTCCTTTCCTTCGGCCACGGGCTCCAGAGCCGGCCGGGCCTTCCTCGGTTCCTGGGAAAAGGCCGGCATTTCTCTGCCCCTCCGGCGTTTCTTGGGCATCGCCTCACCTGAAGCCCCATTCTGGGCTCTGAGCCTTTCTGCGCCTCCTTCGCTTAGCCGGGAATCCCCCTGCCTGAGCCCCAGGGATCCCCGGATCTTGAGACTTTGGTTTCTGAGCTATTCCCCTCCCCTCCTCTCCTTTCCTCCCCTCCCTTTTTAAAATTTGATTTATATGCCGCCTTTCTCTGGAGATTCAGGGCAGCTTACAATGCATTAAGCAATAGCCTTCATACTTTTGTATATTTATACAAAGTCAGCTGATTGCCCCCACAATCTGGGTCCTCAATTTACCTACCTTAGAAAGGATGGAAGGCTGAGTCAACCTTGAGCCTGGGGAGATTCGAACTTGCAGTAATTGCAGTCAGCTGAATGTTAATAACAGTGCTTTAGTCTGCTGCACCACCAGCCCCCTCCAGGCTCCCTTCCTTCCCTTCCCTTCCCTTCCGCTTTCTTTTCTTCACCCCCTCCTCCCTTTATTCAACCCTTCTCCTTCCCCCTTTTCTTTACTACCTTTATTTTCTATTTTACCCTGAAAACTGCTATTTTATTTCTCTGGTTGAGGAAAGAAAAAAATATACAGTGGAAATTTCTTTATACTATTTATTTATTTATTTATTTATTTATTATTTATTTATTTAACGTTGGTGTGAAGTACACACCAAAACAAAAACAATCCCAAACTGAAATCCCAGACAGCTGTTCTGCTGAACTCTTTCTGCAAAGGAGGTTTCATCAGGAAATCAAGAAAGGACTATATAAGGTATATAATAAAGGAAGGAGAAGAGATATAGAATCCAGGGGGATCCATGGAAGGGGGAAACAGTAGAGACTCTGCCGGACAGAGAGCAGTTGATCCCTAAGATCCCCTCTCAGGAATGGGGGATCTCAGCAGACAGAGCATCTGGGATCTTTCTGGATCTGGTGGCCTCCAGTCTTGGCTAAACTCCAGGGGGATTTCGGGGGAAGTGGCTGTCAGGTGGATGGTTGCAGCCATAGCTCTGAATGGGGGTCTCTGCTAAACAGGAGAGATTGGGGGGTCTGTTATTTTTCTCTCTCTAAACTCTCCAACTGCAGCCGGAGACGCCTGTCTCAGCCTCAAAGGAGCCAGTGTGTCAGTCGGAAGGCTGAAGAACTTCGGCTGTTGCGGAAAGCGGAAACTGTGGATCCAGCCTGTCAATTCCCAAAGGAAGCTCGCCAGCCACATCAGCTTCACTGAAGACGGGGGGATCATCGGATTCATTTCATTGGTCAGGCAGGAAGAGGGAAAGGAGGAAAATGAATGTTGCTGGAATTCTCTTCGTGGCTTTTTTCATCCCTTTTCAGACTCTGTTCTGTTCTGTGTGTGGAACTTAATCTCTTCTTTTGGCTCCTTGAATAAAGTCCATCTTGGTTTAAGCCCCGGAGTTTCCTCAGGGCCTCCCTGTCTCCCCTCAGGCCGGCTGAGCCCCTGAGTCCCAAGGCCGGAGCTTCTCCCCTCAGAGCCCCTCCTGGCTCCCCAGAATTAGAATATTATGAATTACACTCAGAGAAGCAAATAGCGCTGCTGTTTTCAGATGCACAAAAGCCGTTTGACAACGTGAATTATGGCCATTTATGATAAAACAGTTGAAAATGATGGATTTTGGAGACAGATTCATAAATATGTTCCAAACTATATACAGAGAGACCAAGCGGGCAAAGGTGAAATGACAAAGAAAATAGATATCAGAAAAGGAACAAGGCAAGGATCCCCTTTATCTCCATTATTATTTATATTGACATTAGAGATTTTAATAGAAAAGTGAGACAGGAAAAGGAAATAAAAGGAATGAGAATCAAAAAAGAAGAATATAAATTACAAGCATTTGCGGATGATTTGGGGTTTATCATGGAAGAGCCAATAGAGACAGCGCCAAAATTATTAGAGCAAATAGAAGAATATGGGAAAGTAGCAGGACTGAAAATCAACAAAGATAAGACAAAAATATTAGTTAAAATATGTGAGAAAATCAAAAGAAGGAGATGAGGGAGATACTGGACATCCAAATTGTGAAGAAAGTGAAATACTTGAGAATCCATCTGACATCAAGATGTGCAACGCTCAAGGAAGACAATTATCACAAACTGAAAAAACAAATCGAAACAGACCTGGAGAAATGGAGAAATTTGCAATTACCACTAATGGGAAGAATAGCATTAATAAAAATGAACGTATTACCAAAAATATTATTCTTATTTCAAACTATACAAATAAAACTGGAGAAAAAATACTTTGAAGAGCTGAAGGAAACAATGTGGGAATATGTGTGGCAAGGAAAGAGAGCAAGAATTAACTTAAAAATGCTACTAGTGGCTTGGCTTTGTGAGCGTGTGTTGTGGCTCCGGCCCCCAAGCCTGCCTTATCGGAGGGAGAAGACTCCGAAAGGGAAGGAGTTAGCAAGGCCTCCCTCTCCAGGACCCTCCTCTCTGGCAATGCCTCTGGTGTCCTCCGAAAGCCAAGAGATAGGCCAGGAGCCAGGCACTTCCGAGCAGCCACAGCTGGACAGTGACAGGAACAAGTTTTGGCTGGACCCCCGACAGCGGTGCAGAGATAAGCACACACAACAAAGGAAGAGGCGTGCCAGGGATTAAGTCACTGGACCACACTCACAGGGTATAAAAGGGGGTGTGGTGGCCAGTCAAGCCTTGTGACGAACAAAGCTGAAAACTACCACACCATTCTGCATTGCCGGACTCTTGCTATATGCTTTGCTGGAATTGATTCTTGGACTGGACTTAATTACTCTGTAACTGTTGTGGTCTTACTTTGATGTTACGAAAGAGGAGAGAAAACCTCCTTTCGTAAGTAAAGACTTTTGGCAGGCAGCCACTAGGTTGCTGCCAATTCCGTTATCAAAGGGAATTCTTGTCGGCTGGTTTGGTTTTAACTCTTGGACGACTGCTGGTGTGCGTGTGTGGGACGGGGACAGAACAGCATGGCAGGGGAAAGTTACTGCAAAATCCCCATTTCCTCCGCTGGGACTCTGGAGGCAGAGAATAGATTGGGTCGGGGCCAGTCAGAGGTGCTATTTACCGGTTCCCTGAACTACTCAAAATTCCCACTACCGGTTCTCCAGAACTGGTCAGAACCTGATGAAACCCACCTCTGTTCCAGTCCTGCCTGAGTACTTTTTGATTGGGGGTGTGAAACTTGGAAAAATGTTCTTGAGATATCAGAATTGGGGATTCCTAGAGTGTGAGATGGCCAAGTGTCCAATATTGTGTAGTGTGATGGAGGAAAGTGAAATTGTGGGAAAATGTCTGTTCCATGTTGGGCAAAGCCAGAAGTCTCTCTGCCTTCTGCTTGTGAGAGAACCAGAGGAATTTGTGTGGTCACTGTGAATCTTAGACTGATCTTGGTCTGATCCATCAAAGCTTTTCTTATCTTCTTATCTCATTAGAATGGAATTTGCAAAGGGATTCTGTTTGCAATTAGGAGCCATTGTAAGACATAAAAGTTTATTAGCAACTGATCAGCAATCTGTGTGGTTGGAGAGCAGAACAGCTTCCATGGGTGCCTCTCCCTAGAAACCAGGAAGTCCCCCCCCCCCCCCATTCACCCTCTTCTTGGACCTGGATGAATATTATGCAGCTTTGAAGGTTTGTGACTTGGTCAATGATGCAGCTGCCTTTAGACAGGATCCCCTCAGCTTCCTCCTGGCTCCCCAATCTCAAGGTCTTTCTCTGGACATATTCTCCAGCCCTTCACAGGCAAGAGAAGCTTGGAAGAGGAGCAAAGAAAATGCTTTACGTAGAAATTGTAGAGTGGAATATTAAAGGGCCTGAAAACTGCTATTTTAATTCTCCGGTTGAGGAAAAAAAAACACAGTGGAAATTTATTTACACTTTTCATTTATTTATTTATTTATTTATTTATTTTGGTGTGAAGCACATACAAAAAAAAAACCCACAATCCAATCCCAAACTTAAATCCGAGAAGCTCTTCTGCTGAACACTTTCTGCAAAGGAGGTTTTATCAGGAAATCAACAAAGAATTATATAAGAGAGATGAAGATTTCCCTCCCCAGCTGACATCTGGTCAAACATGACACTTCACATCATTCTGGCATTCTGACGGAGGTGATCAGGCAACCAGATGGGTCCTTGGTTCCCACAGCCTCCTCCTGGCCTCTTTTCCTCCTCACTCTCTCTCACACACACTTTTAGCTGTAGGAACAAGTTCCCAAATTATTTCTTATAAGATGTCACATTCAATAGCTGTTGCTGAACAGCAAATTTCTCTGAATTTCTCTTACAGAGTTCTCTTTATTGAGCTGAAAGGGAAGAGAGCTAGAAGAATTCCAGTCATTCAAGAATTTCCCATTTTGAAACATATACATATGATTTTCTTTTCCTGCATACTATCTAAATGGAAAAACTTAATATCTCCTTTCAAATAAAAGAAACTTTAACAATTCTTCCAATATCATAATGGTGTTAGATCTCATGTTTTTACATTTGTTCTGGCTGTGAGCTGTTCCTTTGTGTTGAGGTCTGGCCTCAGAAGGATAATGTAGCACTTGGGGATGAAGATGCAGCCCAGCAGACCAGCACTGGAGGCCAGGATGGAGAAGACCTGCACAGCCACCATGGATTTCCCTTTGGTGCTCAGGTAGGTGGGCACAAAAGTCACCCAGACACTGCAGAAGACCAGCATGCTGAAGGTGATCAGCTTGGCTTCGTTGAAGGCCCCAGGCAGGTTCCTGGCCAGGAAAGCCACCGTGAAGCAGATGGCAGCCAGGAAGCCCATGTAGCTGAGGGTGACGTACAACATGACAACAGCCCCTTCGTTGCATTGCAGGATGATCTCTCCTGGCTGGGAGTGGACGTCAGAGTCAGGGAAGGGGGCAGAAACCCCCAGCCAGATGGAGCAGATGATAACTTGCACAGCAGAAGAAGAAAGAATGGTGGAGTTGGCCAAGCTCTTCCCCAACCATCTCTTCACTCGGTTTCCTGGTTTTGTGGCTAGGAAGGCCAGTACCACCATGATGGTTTTGGCCAAGAGAGAAGAAACAGCAACTGAGAAGATGATGCTGAAAACCGTTTGTCGGAGAAGGCAGGTGGCTTTCCTTGGTTGACCAATGAAGAGAGGAGAAGACAAGAAGCAAAGCAGAAGGGAGACCAAGAGAATGTAGGAGAGGTCCCGGTTGTTGGCTTTGACAATGGGAGTTTCTTGGTATTTAATAAAGATGATTAAAACAAGGCCTGTGATTAAGAACAAGAGTAGGGCAAAAGAAACCAGGATGATGCCCAGATGTTCTTCATAAGACAGGAAGGTTATGACTTTGCGGATACACTGAACTCGGTCCTTATTTGGGTATTTATCATCTGAGCACTTGGTGCATTTTTCGGTATCTGAGAAAGCAAAAAAAGTAATATTCCTTTAATATTCTGTCCTTTTACCTTACAGAAAATATCATCTTTGGATAACAGCTGACATCACAGGCATTTTTCAAGAATTATTTCTTAACTATTTCATTAAACAGTCACTCCTTTGAAGGGGCATAAGGTCTCCTGCTTGATCAGAGGGTAGGACTAAAAGACCTCCAAGCTCCTTTCCAGCTCTGTTCTGATTGATTGATATACTTGACTGGCAGACTATTTGTGTAAGGAATTCCCCCCATAACTATCCACAGCACCAGATTATGGCCCAGTGACACCTTCTCAGTGATCCTCAAGGGGAGGATCCAATAAACAATGTATTGCAAGGTCTTTCAGAAGGTGGACCTGAAACTATTCATCAAGTTTCAAAGAATTCAGATGTTCCTAGTCCAAACTAAAAAGCAGGAGAGATATTTCCTCTGCTGTTAGTAAAGCTTGTCCAGTCTGCCACCCCCTCCTCCCATCTCTTCGCAACCCCTCTAGAGTGAAGATGGTCCCCTGCGGACAAGGAACGCAGTCCTAGCAGCAAACTGACACAATGACAATTTTCCTCCATTTAGATTCAGACGGGGACCAAACAGAAGAAAGGGAATGCCAAAGAAAAAATGTTCAGACTCTCCATCCATGGAAAATGGAGGTAGAAATGGATGGAGACAAGGGTTCCAAAAAGAAATGGGATTCAAAGGTAACATCTTTTGGCCTTTTTTTTTTTTTTGACAGATAACCAAACTTCCAAATACTATGGATGGATTTGAGAAGACTGCGCTTGTTTATTGTATAGTCTTTAAAATTTATGAGGATCTGGACTCTCCCTTCAATGGGTCTTGGCAAACACCTAAGTGTTAAATGGAAAGGAAGAATTCTGGTCCAAGGGGAAACATGTTCTATGAGGAGAACAAAGACATTGACTTGTCTCCACTTAGAGAGGGCATCCCTGAGGGGGGCTGTCTGTTCAGATGGTGAAAATTGTTGCGATACATCAAGACAAATTCCATTCCTGTCAAGTACAGGAAGGAAAGTCCTATTGAAATTCTATCCCTCTTCTGTGTCCGAAGCAAAGAGGCCAATCAGGGTCCATCTGAAATGGAGCAGTAGTTGGACAATTGCTGAGTACGGGAATCCTTCTTTGGGGAGCATCTGGTGGAAAAGGGGGAATTGTATCTTGTAACATCTGGAAGCGACCTGGAATTCAGAGAAATTTCCTAACAGTGAGAACAATTAACCAGTGGAACAGATCTACATGACTGGCAGACTATTTGTGTAATGAGTTCCTCCCATAACTATCCACAGCACCAGATTATGGACCAGTGACACCTTCTCACTGATCCTCAAGGGGAGGATCCAATATACAGATTACAGATTAACAGAGTTGGAGAGGACCTTATAAGTCATCTAGTCCACTCTTCCCTACCTAAGCAGAAACCCTACACCATTTCAGACAAATGGCAGTCTTCTCGAAAGCCTCCAGTGATGAAGCTCCCACAACTTCTGAAGGCCTTTCAAAAGGTGGACGTATAACAATTCATCTAGTTTCAAAGATCTGAGATGTTCCTAGAAAGGTAAATTTAGCAACACATATCCAAACTAAATAGCAGAAGAGATGTTTCCTCTGCTGTTAGTAAAGCTTGCTTAGTCTGCCACACCCTCCTCCCATCTCTTCCCAGCCCCTCCTTCCAAGTCTTTTTGATTTATTTCCATTTCGATAAAAAATTGTGCAGGTTAAAAATAAAAAACCAGGTGAGATTCAATCTGTTTTTTAATTTGGATCCAGTTCCACAAAGCCTCCCATTTTCCTCTGGGTGACCCACCTTCCTGAGTGGAGAAGGTCCCTTCTGGACAAGGAACGCAGTCGTAGCAGCAAACTGGCTCTCCTTCTCGAGCCCTCTTGACAAATCCAGGATGACAACTTTCCACACATTTGGACTGAGGCAGGGACTGAGCAGAAAAAGAAGGAATGCCAAAGAAAAGATGTTAGGACTCTCCGTCCATGGAAAATGGAGGGAGAAATGGATGGAGACAAGGAGACTCTGGTCTTCATTGGGGTAAATATGAAACCTCTGACTACTCCTAAACAGATGCAGGAGGCAAAACAACTGGCAGATTCTTCATTTAGTTCCTTTTGCTTTCGGAATTTAACATTACAATAAAGTAATTTTCTATTTAATAAAGTCTAGAGAGATGGAATTGATTTTTTTAAAAGTATGATGATATATTCTTATTAAAACTGAGAAGACGACTGCAGCCTTGGAGACCCCAAAGTTTACTGTAAAAATTTTAGGAAGCTTTTATTCCATTAGATTTTTTTAATGTAGAATAAAAATATGATGGAGAAAGAAACCTCTAACCAGTAAGATCTTGAAAGGTTTCCATAAAACATGGCAAAGCCACTCCACTTAGGTCCCGTCTCCTGAAGAGCTTCCACAAGATGACACCACCTGGCATGGGAGGGCAACCACCCTGGAGACTCTAGGCTTTGCCCCACTGATGAAATGTAAAATTTGTTGTGACTGGTTCTGTGGGCGTGGCTTGGGGGGGATCACGTGACTGGGTGGGCTTGGCAAACTTTTTTTTTTTACTTTTTTAAAGCATTTTTTTACTACCGGTTTGGGTGAATAGTTGTAAAAAAATGCTTTAAAAAGTAAAAAAAAATGGTTCTGATGATCACAACTATACTGCACAATTCTTGGAATCTTTTTTTACCATTTAAAAGTATTTTTTTACCACCGGTTTGCCTAAACCAGAGTGAACCGGTAGCATTTCACCCCTGTTTGCCCACTCGAAATAGGACCTCAGGCTTTGGAAAATGAAGGAAAGACAGCAAAATTTCTCTCACCTTATTGAGGGACTTTAGCCGTGAAAGAACACCTTTTGTGAGAAAAAGTCTCTGTCTTTGAGAATACACCAGAGTCTCTTCCTTGACATCCCCCTTGGGGAGAACCAAGAAGATTCTGATGACCAGATCTCCTGTTATCTCTCCATTTTGGTCCAAGTACAGTTTTGCATCACAAATATTCCAAAATTCATTCTTCTCCAGAAAGGGATGAAACTAGAATGGGAACATCCAGGAATTTGAAAAACAGAAAACTTTGTTTCTTATCCCACATTGAATCTTTCCTCTATAATTGTCTAATCTCCAAATATGCTTAATTAGGATACAAATACTGCCATCATAAGTGAATGATATATGGACCAAGGCACCTGCCTCTCCCCCTCTTATGCAGGCAGCAATCAAACAGGATGTGAGCCAGGCCTTCTGCCTCTGCCACTCTGCAAATGCAGAGACGCCCATTATAAGGTCTAGAGTGGAATCTCCCATATCTGACCATTGTGTCCAGCTGTTTGAATCTCACTCGCGTAAATCTCTCCCTAAGATGTTTTGGCAGTTGTAATTTTAAATAGTTGTCTAGTTGAAAAGTAGGTTTGTATTTGCTCAGCCATTTCAAGTTACCCACCTTACTAAGAATAGCCATGTCATTTTGTGCTTCTACATCCTTAATTCTTTGGGCAGCTGTTTTTTTGAATTGTTCTCCTGTTACGCAAGAGACAGGAAGGCCACAGCTACTTCCAAAATTAACCAGTTTAGTGATCCAAGAGGTTTGTGACTGTGACTTTATCTGCTCTAGTAAGCATAACTTGGGGAGTCTATCAGTCTCCATTTCATTGACTTTGTGCCAGTAGTTATATGCTTTGATCTTGGATACTGGATGAATTGTATACATTCCCAATTCAGCTCTAACTGCTGCAGCAGATGTCCCAGATCTACACCCAGAATACAGCTCAGGTGCTGGGACTGTGTTTGTTCTAGAACTGTGGTTGAGTAGAAATCCCAGACTTCTGCTCCATAAAGAGCATAGGGGTAACCTTTATATACTTCAATTAATGGGCCAGGGGGACTTCCAGTGGCTCTGCAATTTGCCGACGGAGCTTCTTTTTTGGAGCTCCAGCCCCGAAATCTGTAAAAGATGCTAGAACAGCGTAAATCGGCTGTCTAGCAGCAAAAACTCTCCGCCTGGGAAAAGGGGGGAGAGAAGAGCAGAGGGGCTTAGGTAGAGAATGAACTGACTGATTTTACAAGAAAGAAAAATAGAGATGGGAGTTTTAAAGTGAAAGAAACAATTTCGAAAGGGGACTGGATTTTTAAGGGACATCAGTTGCAACTTCAATCTCAAAATTTTTTGATAATAAAAGCAGGGGGACAAGCCATGCCTAACAAGAGGAAAGTATTATTTAAAAAGAAAGACTGGAAGAAATATAGAAAGAAAGGAAGAATGTGTGATGTATTTCTTGAAGGTTATATTTGGTAGATTTTGGATGTTTGATACAAAGGGATCAAATTAAAAAGGGATAATTTTTAGAGATAGTGCATTACTAAAATGATCAACTAAAAATCTAAATGATATTTTATTGAAAGCTTTAGAATTAATATAGAACTTCTAGGGTTATATTTGGCTGATATGTTACTGAAGTTAAAGGTCTATTAAGAGATTTTAATGTTTAAAATGATATAACAGAATTTTTTTTAAAAGGTTTATATGTTAAGAAATTTTAAATGTTTCAGATGACACAATAGAATTTTAAGAGATTTTAATGTTTAAAATGATATAACAGATTTTTTTTAAAAGGTTGATATGTTAAGAAATTTTAAATGTTTCAGATGACACAATAGAATTTTCAAAAGGTTTATAGGATATTTAGTTTAATGTAATAATGTTGTTTCAAGGACAGGCTTTAAAGGAAAAAAATCTTTTTCCTTTTTTTTCCCCCTCTAAGTTGATCTTATGAGAGAATTTATAAATGTAATGTTGAAGAAAGTCAAATAGGGGAGTTAAAGAGTGTGTGGAAATTTTTTCTTTTGGAATTTACAGTAAGGTAGTATATGTTAGCTTAGGTTTGTTAGATGTTATATCCTGTTTTTGTTCTGGGAAGTCGGGAGGAGGGGGGGTTGGGAGGGAGGGTAATGGGGGGTGGGGGGGAATTTGTTTTGTGATTTTTAATATAACAAAAGACAGGTAGAAGTAATAATAGAGAAGTAAAAATGAGAATAAGAAGATGACATAAAGATGTACTAGATGTTATATTTTGTGGATTGAATATGCATTGTTTATATGTTTACTTGTTTGTATGTTTGCATGCTTGATTATGAAAATAAAAAACTTTTATTGGAAAACAAAAAAAAATTTAATGGGCCAGGGATTGGAGGTTAGGGATAACTTTTTGCTATTGGACATCAATTTTTCTATGTTATCATTAATACTGTCAAGTTCATAAATCCCCTTCACTCAAGATTTGATCTAAGATGTAGATCCTAGAGTAAGCTAATTTGATGTCATTTAATTTAAAGAATATAAAGTTTTTCTACTTAAAAACCTTATTTGAAATTTCATTTAAAATGTTTGATAAAATAACAATGGTTTTAAATCAACTTAAAGACGATAATCAGAAGCAAGCAACAATTGTTGAATCGGATGGATTGGATGGATGGACTGGAACTGAATTTGCTGCTGGCATCCCTGAAGAAGGAGAATTCTGCTTTGAAGGCAGGCTGCCTGGAGATGGCTGGAGAGGCCATGGACCCTGAAGACTCAAAGTGGACAGAACGGTTGACTGAAGAATTCGATCCTTTCAAGAAGATTGAGGGAGATTGTCATATTTAACTGGAAAACAAATCTTAAGAGTCATCGTGTTTCAATTTACAGGAGGTCCTGTGACTTTGGGGAATGGAAAGCAGTTGCTGGGAAAGATCCTAATTACAGTTTTAAGGAAATGAATTATTATTATTAAGAATCAAAGAAAGATATTGGATCATGAAGAGATTCAGGATGGATCAGATATAATGATTGTGGTGGTTTGTGGTTCATAAGAAGCCCCTGCAAATTGTCTGAGAGTTAAATATAATAGCAGATAACAGACAGTTTTGAAGTTTTGAAATTTAATTTTCTTTTTGATTGCCTGTTAACTACATTTTTTATATACAGCAGACAGATGACAAGTCAAGTGGTTGCAGATATATTGGTAGAAGTTTATAATTGTGGGCCTATTTTGCAAGAGGGAGAAATGTTCATCTGTCAGCATTCAACTGGGGAACAATATATGCCTCTATGGTTTTATCTGTTTTTAATGCACAATTTTTTTAAAAAAATGTTTCATCTAATTTTGTTTTGTCTTTGCAATAGTTTTATTTTTTGAAGTTTGTATTTTACCTTTTTGAATAAAATAAAATTTAATGAGTTTATCAAGTTTCCAGAAACAATATTTATCATCAGCACACACAGAAGGGTGCATATGTAAAAAGCAGTAGAAAAAATATATTTTTAGCATCTAGGACTTGACTAACAACAGAGTCTCATATAAGAACATGAATGATGGACTGGAAGAAAGATGAGGGACACCAAACTTCAAATGTATGTTTGTGAAAATGATCTCAAAATCGTAGTTACCGTATTTTTCAGAATATAAGACGCACCTACCTTTTTTGGTGAGGAAAAGAAGACAAAGAAATCTCTCTCTGCCTCTGAGCAATTTTGCCTCCTTGCAGCAAACAGCAAACAGCCTGCTTTACTTTCATTTTCAGCATAGTTTGATTAGCACAAGGGGAAAAAAATCTGCTCCAGCAATTTACCTCTTTGGAGCAACCAGCAGAGCCCTGCACAAAACAGCTGAGAGCAAATCAGCTGAGAGTCGGGAGGCCAATCCAATCAACTTGTGCTAAATAGGATGTGCTGAAGCTGAAAGGAGCTGTTTTTTCTTGCTGTTTGCTTGCAAGGAGACAGAGGCCAAAGGGTGGGGGCCAGAGGGTGGGCAGGGCTATATTTGATGTATAAGATGCACCTAAATTTTCACCCCCTTTTGTGGGGGGGAAGGTGCAAGATATGGTAATTGGAAACAGAATCTGAGTCAGCAGGAAGATGTTCATGGAAAGAAGGCAAATGCAGCCATAAGAATCTCAGGAAGTGAACACTCTAGTTTGGGGAGACCCCAACTCAAGGACCAGGTCCCCTTGCAGGCACCAAGCCTGGAGGAGAATTTGCTGTTTTAGAGCTGAGCCAGTGAAGCAGAGAAGTTCAATCTCCTCTTCATGGATTGTCTGAATGCAAAGACTGAGCAGCCATCAGTGAGAGAAGCTTTAACTGGGATTCCTGCAGAGAGCTGGGGTTGGGCTAGATGGCCTTAGGGTCTCCTCCAAATTTATAAAGGCTGTCGTGCCACATGTACCAATTGTGCAGTTGTTGCTCTAGCCCCACCTAGTGGCCGGGGGCAGATAAGCCTAACTGTATGGTCTGAAGCCAGACTCCCTTTTCTCTCAGCCTTTGGAGGAGACGGAAGCAGCCGGTTTGACCGAGACACATGGTCATCCGGAGGCCTCCGTCCTCACACGGAGCATCGCTGGAGAGGTTCCAGCTGCTTCTTTGTTGGCTGATAGTTAATGCTGCCTATCTCCTATTTATCTTTGATTCTCACTCTTTGCATTTCCTCAGTTTCTCTGTGCCCTTTTCTCCCAATGAAACACCCAGATCCACCCCAGGCTCCCTTTCACTGGAGGAGAAGAGGGGGGTTTAGCTGCCTGTTGAGCTGCACACAGACCCACCTGCAATGGGGACGGAACAAAGGGGAAATTCCACCATGCTCATCACAAACCCACAAATACAGGAATTCATTTAAGAAAGAACACAGCATTTTCAAATGAGCAGAGTTTAATATCAAAATGCCATGGTATCTACTCTTTGGAGCCATTATTCCCTGAGTAATTGAATTGGCCAGATCTGTTGAGGTGGTTCCCCTCCTTCTCCTCTGGATTCCTCCTCCAAAGGATCTAAGATTAATGGATCCATATTGAGACCTCATACCTGCCACGGCTGCAGCCTTGGAGACCCCAAGATCTTTTCTCCCTCCTTCCTTCCCCTCCTCCATCTGGAGGAATAAGCGGCATTCAAGGCCTGGGCCAGAGTCTGAATGATACTGTAACATTTATAGTGATTTGGGGCCCGGATCCTGTTCCTTTTCTCCTGGGTCTCCAGTGGGGCTTTCTGGGTGCATCTTCTGCGGCCTTTGACAGAAAAGACGTTCTTTGAAAGTAAACAGCGGAAATAATAATCTTGAAACTTTTCTTCCACAAAGAAATGGGGTTCATAGGCAGAATCGATAATTAAAGTTCAAAATACTATGGATGTATTTGAGAAGGATCCAGACTTTCCCTTCAATGGGTCCTGGGAGACGCATAAATGTTAAATGGAAAGGAAGGATTCTCCCCCAAATGGACTCAAGTTCTATGTAGTGAACAAAGACGTTGACTTGTCTCCACTTAGAAAGGGAATCCCTGAGGGCTGCTGTGTATCCAGTTGTTGAGAACAGTTGTGATGTAACCACACAAATTCCACTCCTGACAAGCACAGGAGGAAAAATCCTCATGAAATTCTCTCCCTTCTCTGTGTCTGAAGCAAAGAGGCCAATCAGGGTCCATCTGAAATAGAGGAGCACTTGGACAATTGCTGGGTACTGGAATCCTTCTTTGGGGAGAATATGGTGGAAAAAGGGGAATTTCCTTTTATCACTCAGAGCCTCTGAAGCAGTTTTAAGACTGATCTAAAAAAGCAATGAAGAATGCTGTGTTATATTTGGGATGAGATCAAGTCCAAAATATTAGATTTTAATAAATCCAACCTAGTTCTCATGAATGTATTAGAATAATTTGTTAATTAGACAGTGTTTAAAATATTAAAGACAGGCTATTAGCAAGATTGTATAATAAAAGTGGAAAATAATAAGCAAATTAAAAAATAATGAAAATGTAAATCATATTATTGTATCACCCCTACAATTTACCACAATTAGATTAACACGTGCAAATGCCAACTGGAGTATTCTATTCCAATAAAGGGCCTATTATAATTTTCGAGGATTGCTGCATCTTTTCTTGCTTCTCTATCCCAGATTCTTTCTGGAGGAATTTTTTTAACTTCTTTCTCCAGTTATACAAGAAACAGGCAGACCTCAAAGCCTAATAAGATTTGTCAGTTGCATAATCCAAGTTTGGTCTTTCATTGAAGTTTTCTCTGTTCCAACAGCCACAATTTTCAGAGTCTCTCAGTTTCCATAGATTAAATTTTATGCCAATGCCCATATTTTCTGAATTTAGACAAAGGAGAAATTGTGCAAATTCTCAAATCAGTTCTGAGGGCAGCAGCTGGAGTCCTTTTACCCACCCCAAGATACTCCTCAGAGGCTGAGATTGGGTTGGTTCTGCTGGTGATCTCTCTCTGGAGCCCCAAACATCAGATTGATGGAAGAACATGGGGGAAAACTGGGCCTCAGACACTTTAATAATTGGGGCTGAGGAAGCTGGAGAGCTGTGAGGTTTTCATTTAAGCACCACTTTCCCTCCTGCCCTTTCTCTAACTGAGCTCCTTGGATGATGAGAGAGCCAAGATTCAGGCTCAGAGAAAGCAACCTCAGGTAAGGAAAGGGGTTACTTGCTCTAATGTCTGATCATCTATGGCTATGACGTCATTTCACAAAGACCATAACTTTTGAACTTGCTTTATAAATTAACAGATAATTATTAAGACAAAACAATCCAAGTCTATACAATCCAAAGTCTAAGTATGAGAATATCACATTATTTATATAGCTCAGTGTGTTCCAGTGGGAATTTAGCAGGCTAAACATGTGTACCTATAACAGAATTTATAACAAAATAAAAGGGTTGGAAGGGACCTTGGAGGTCCTCTAGTCTGACCCCCTGTTCAAGCAGGAAACCAGGCATAATAGCAGGAACTGTGAGAGGATCCTGGAGTCTTAGTGGACAAACAATTAAATATGAGTCAAGAGTATGTAGTGACAGCCAAAAAAACCAATACAATCCTAAATTGCATTAACAGAGGGACATAATCAGGATCAAGAGAGGTACTAATACCACCCTAGAGATTGTCTTTTTAATCGTGCCGTGGTGTGATTTGAAGGATGGATACGTTGCCACTTATATTTGCTAACACCTTTTTGTCTTTTCGATGGCATAAATCTTCAAATCCTGGGCATCAATCAAATAAACCTTCTGCTTCCTCCCAATCTCTGGGTGAATCGGAGCAAGAGAGCTCAGAGAGCGAAACAATAATGGCGGCGAAAACTGGCTCGCAGCCAGCAACAGTGGATGAACTCAGAGAAATGCTGACTAGCCCTAAAGAGGCGATTTTCAGAAGAGTGGATGGTTATGCAGAAAAAGTAGACAAGCGTATGGACCAACTAGCTATAAATGTTGGTCATAATGATAATCAGATTAAGCTTCTTAGAGTGGAAGCTGACCAACTAGGGAAACAAATGAGGGAGAGGGAGGAAAAGCACTCTCTGGAGTTTGACGAGCATGAGAAAAGACTGATTTCTCTGGAAGATCAAAGGAGACGACCATCAATACGAATTTGAAATTTACCAGAGATGACAGGAGAGGACATGAGGAAATTGATCCCACATTGGTTCAAAGAAATACTCCCTCATCTGGCCACGGGAGAAGAGGACACTGAGCGCGTCCACAGAGTGGGCGCTTTCAGAGCTCGTCCCAGAGCTCGTTTTGGTAAAATTTTCTAATTATTATAAAAAAGAGCAGCTGATGATGAAGCTGAGGTCGTTAGCTTTGTTAAAGTTTCAAGGATCTACAGTTCAAGTTTACAACAATCTTTGTTACCAAACAATTAAGTGGAGGCGCAGCATTAAGCCAATCACCGAAGAACTCAAGGGAAGGGAGATAAAGTATGCATGGGGATACCCAGTCTTTATGAGGTTTATGTATGATGGGAAATGTTATGTCCTTATAAGGACATCCGCCTGGGATTGGCTGAAGATCCTTTCGGCGGGAGATTTGAATTCCTGTCAGTGGGCGGTGCGTCTGCCGGAGCAAATATAAGGAGAGCTCCGGCAGCGCAAAGCCAGTTCAGTTCTCGTTAATAAACGTTGTTACTTGAACTCTGCTGGTCACTCTTCTTTCCTGCGCCGATCTAACACTGGCGACGAAGGACTAGAGAAGAACCACTGCGTGGCACGATCGCCATAACGAGCTGAAGTCACTCGACGCGGACTGAGAGATGGCAACGCCGCAAGCGCCGTTCGCCTCGCTGGCTCCTTTCAACCCCAGCCGGGAGAAATGAAGCTCCTATATGATCCGTTTCTGCCAATTCCTCCGGGGAAACGGTTACAACAACCTAGATGACGAGAGGAAGAGGGCTCTCTTCCTCGCTCACTGCGGCACCGACGTTTTGGAGCTCGCCGTCAACCTCGCCGCACCCAGGGACATTGAAGTCATGTCCTGGGTGGATCTGCAGACTGCCCTGCAAGACCACTATGCACCAACGGGCACCCCCATCTCGAATCGATTCACCTTCCGCCAACGCAATCAGAAGGAAGGTGAATCTATCAAAGACTTTGTGGCGGCATTGCGTCAAATCGCAGCAAACTGCGAGTTTGAAAACGTTGACAATGCCTTACGCGACGGGATCGTCTTCGGGATGAGAGATGCAAGCCTCCAAAAGAAGTTCCTGAGCAGGAAAAGACTGTCCCTGAAAGACGTTCTTGAGGAGGCTACAGCCGCTGAAACATCCGAGAAAGCTGTCACCGAAATGCTCCAGTCCCGAGGGATCCATAAGATCCGCAAGTCGTCCTCAGAATCTTTTGAAGACTCAGCCACACCGTCCAACTCAGAGGGGGAGTCGACCGTTTTGAAAGTTTCCCGCCCATCTCGGCGGGAAATTCAAAAAGATGGCCACCGCAACGCTCAGTGCGGCAGTTGCAAGGGACACCATCCCTGCCAATCCTGCCGCTGGCGTGACGCAACTTTCAGATGTTGCCTGAAGAAGGGGCACATCGCTGAGGCTTGCCGAGCTTCTGATCCAGTTCCAGAGTCCATCAGGCCCCGGAATCCTGAAAATCACCGCGATTCCCAGAGGTCATCCAAACGGTCCTCACTCCAGCACAGCCGCGACAATCGTAACGGTTCCCAGGGCGGCGCGGTGAACCAAACAACGATCGCCCTGACCAGTAACAACAGTGCCACCAAATTCCATGTGACACTGTTGGCTGAAGGCTTGCCGTGCACGATGGAAGTAGACTCTGGCTCCGTCTACTCCATCATTGACTGGCACCAAGTGAAGAGACTGAAGCCGGCACTCACCAAGCGCCAACTTGAACCCCTTCACTCCAAGCTGGTGGACTTCGGCGGGAACCCCATTGGTGTCATCGGCCGTACCAGCCTCCAGATCGCCTTCAAACAATTCCGAGGCCAGCTCCCAATCACCGTCGTGGAGCATAGCCGCCCGACCCTGTTGGGCGTGGAGTGGTTCCAGCCGTTGGGGCTTTCTATTGGAGGCATCCACCAGATTAGCTCAGGCAAACTCGACTCACTCATCGGAGAGTTCCAAGAAGTCTTCGATGGTAAGTTAGGGACCTTTACAGGGAAACTCATCTCCTTCAATCTGGACAAGGGGGTAACCCCAATTCGGCTCAAGACCCGCCGGGTTCCATTTGCCTTGCGGGCTAAAGTAGATGCTCAGCTAGATAAGCTGATTGCCCAAGGCATTCTGGAACCCATCGACCATGCTTCATGGGAGACTCCCATTGTGACCCCCATGAAGCAGGATGGATCTGTGCGCATCTGCGCTGACTACAAAGTAACCATCAACAAGGCGTTACCACAGAGCGCATACCCTGTGCCGGTGGCGCAACACTTGCTTCACTCACTCGGCAAGGGCCAAATTTTCGCAAAGCTGGACCTGGCCCAGGCTTACCAGCAACTGCCAGTCGATCAGGAAACGGCGGAGGCTCAGACAATTGTCACCCATAGAGGCGCGTTCAAGTGCAACCGTCTCCAGTTTGGAGTCAGTGCAGCCCCAGGCATCTTCCAATCCATGATGGAACGCCTTCTCCAAGGCGTTCCAGGGGTGGTGCCTTACTTCGATGATGTACTGATCTCCGGGGATTCAAAGGCACAACTCCTTGACCGACTGAGGCTTGTCCTTCAGCGGTTCAGGGAGAAGGGCTTGAGAGTCCGACGGGACAAGTGCATCATTGGGGTACAGGAAGTCGAGTTCCTGGGCTATCTCATAGATAGTTCTGGCATCCACTCCACCAAATCAAAAGTTAAAGCTATCCATGAAGCTCCCAGCCCCAAAAATAAAGCAGAGCTTCAGGCTTTCCTTGGATTGCTTAACTTCTATGCAATTTTCCTCCAACAGAAAGCCACTATTGCTGAGCCGCTTCATCGCTTACTGGCAAAGGCGGCTTCCTGGAGGTGGGGTCGCGAGGAAGAGTCTGCATTTCGAGCCGTTAAGCAACTTTTGACTTCTGACAGCGTGCTGAATGAGCACAATGAGACGCTGCCCATCAGACTCACTTGTGACGCTTCCCCCTACGGAGTCGGCGCTGTCCTCAGCCACGAACTGCCTACCGGCCGTGAAGCCCCCATCGCCTATTTCTCAAAGACTATGTCCAGTGCTGAACGCAACTACAGCCAACTGGACAAAGAGGCGTTGGCTATTGTCGCAGGGGTGAAGCGTTTCCACGAGTACCTCTATGGACGACACTTCACTATTGTCACCGATCACAAGCCGCTCCTGGGCCTCCTCGCAGGTGACAAGCAGACCCCGGCCTTTATGTCACCCCACATGACTCGTTGGGCTATCTTCCTCGCCGGCTACTCTTACAAACTCGTCCACCAGCCGGGGAAGTCCATCGCGAACGCCGACGCACTTAGCAGATGCCCTTCGGCTGACTCCGTGGACGACCCGGCTCCCACGCTCGAGTTGCTGCATATCGATATTGACAACAGCTGTCCGGTGACATCTGCCGAGGTGGAGACGCACACGAGGAATGACCCCATCCTCAGGCAAGTCCACTCCTGGGTCCTGAGGGGATGGCCGGCTCGAATTGACAACGACGCTTTCAGCCCGTTCAGCCGCAAGCAAGGGGAGCTGTCCACCATGAGCGGCTGTTTACTATGGGGAGATCGGGTGCTGATTCCCGGCTCGCTCCAACGAAAGACTCTTGAAGCGCTGCATAAAGGACACCCGGGCATTGTCCGGATGAAAGCCCTGGCACGGAGCTACGTCTGGTGGCCAACACTGGACAAAGACATTGAACATTGGGTCGCCAGGTGTAGCCCGTGCCAAGAAGTTAGAGTGGCGCTGCATCAATCCAACCTGACGCCTTGGGAGACCCCTAGCTCGCCCTGGTCGCGCATCCATATAGACTTTGCAGGCCCTATTCAAGGGCGCCACCTCCTCATTGTGGTCGATGCCTACTCAAAATGGTTGGAGGTCATCCCCATGGCATCCACCACAACAGAAGCCACCATCCGCGCACTCCGGCGTCTCTTCGCGACTCATGGGCTGCCAGACGTTTTGGTCTCCGATAACGGGCCCCAACTTACGTCCGTGCCCATGGAAGCTTTCCTGGCGGGCTTGGGCATCCGCCATGCCCTCTCCGCCCCTTACAGACCAGCCGGAAATGGACAGGCTGAACGGATGGTGAGGCTCACCAAAGAGTCACTCGCCAAGATGGGCCCGGGCGATTGGCAGGAGCACATTGACACTTTTCTGCTCACTCAACATATCACGCCTCACTCTGCCACAAGAAAGTGCCCTGCCAAACTTCTCATGGGCAGAAGACTCCGGTCACCCCTGGACAGACTGCACCCCCAATACACTTCTGAGGTGCCCGCCACTGCCAGCCGCCAACTACGACAGTTTGCCATCGGCGATGCCGTCTTCGTGCTCAATTTCCACGGCTCGCCGAAATGGCTTAAAGCTACAGTACACAGCACAACCGGTCCCAAATCCTACCGTGTTGAGCTGGAAAATGGACAGGTTGTGAGACGTCACCTCGACCAACTCCGCAAAAGGTGGAGGGAAGCGGGCGATGACCAGCCTGACGAGGTAGGCCTAAACCACCCAGACAAGGTAGGCCTAAACCACCCCGACGAGGTAGGCCTAAACCACCCCAATGAGGTAGGCCTAAACCACCCCGATGAGGTAGGCCTTAACCACCCCAACGAGGTAGGCCTAAACCACCCAGACGAGGTAGGCCTAACCAAGCCACCGATGCAGCAAGGCCAGTAGACCGGGGACAAGGCCCAGAGGGAACCCCGAAGCGCCGCGGGGTGAATGGCAGACAATGTCCCGAGAACCGAGACCTACACCCTGACAACAGGAGTCAAGTAGACCGGGGACAACCTAGCAGGGGAAGCCAACACCAACCCTGCGAGGTAGGCGACTGACTCTCCAGGGATGGTAACCTCCATCCATCACACCAAAGGGCGCCGCAACAACAGCCCGACCGCGCAGAAGACCAACCCTGCGAGGAAGGCCTCCACCACCCCTGCAGAGTAGGCCTACACCAGCCAGACCAGGGGGAACACCCCAGCGACAGTAGACGGCGACCATCACCACAACGCCAACCATACAGGGAGGGCCTACACCACCCCTGCAGGGTCGACTCGCAACACCCCGACAAGGCCGACCCGTGTACATCCAGCACCACCTGCCGCCCCGGGAGTGAATCGGCCTCAACCGGAGACCCCGGGGGCCTATCCCAGTCACCACCACCGGACTCGCACCCAAGGCCAGACCAGTGCAACTCCAACCCAGAGGGAACCCGAGGGAGACCCAGGGACCTACCGTGGCTCAGGAGTTCGGGACCGGTCGATAGCAGGGATCCGTGCCAGCGACATCGAGATCCAAGCGGGACTGAAGCAGACCAGCATCGCCCGGAGGCGGAGGTCCTCGACCCGGCCGGAGGTTCGGGAACATCGCCCGCATCCTCGACGGCCAGATCCAGCCCGGCACCAGGGAGGAAGCCCCGAGCCGAGAAAGCACCCTCCGTCCGGGAGAGTGCCCAACTTGAGTATGAACTGCACAGGTCTACGCGAGCACGTAGACGTCCTGTGTATCTTAGTGACTATTTCCTTGATTGACTGACTAAGAACTAGGGGGGAGGAGTGTTATGTCCTTATAAGGACATCCGCCTGGGATTGGCTGAAGATCCTTTCGGCGGGAGATTTGAATTCCTGTCAGTGGGCGGTGCGTCTGCCGGAGCAAATATAAGGAGAGCTCCGGCAGCGCAAAGCCAGTTCAGTTCTCGTTAATAAACGTTGTTACTTGAACTCTGCTGGTCACTCTTCTTTCCTGCGCCGATCTAACAGGAAACAATATAGGATTACCTCTTTGGAGCAAGGCACTGAGCTACTTAAAAGTCTGGGGCTGGAATTGCAGGACGATGCTGCTCTTCAAAGTGCCAATGACGGAGGAAGAGGAGCCACAGCAAGTGGGAAGTGAAATTGACAAGACTGAGATGATAAATCGGTAGCATATTAATACTAGAAGGCTTCATCTCCCCTCCCCCCCTTTAAGGGAATGGCTGGAGCATTAGGCTACCGGGATTTAGTGGGGGAAAAGAGTTTGGAGAGATTTGGGGGTGGGGGGTGGGGAAGGGGGATAGGCCATGAGGGTTATTTAGTTGAGTTTGTTTTGTGTTTTCTTATATGTCGGTTTAAGTTAAAGTGCACAAGGGATCGTAAAGAATTTGTATGTGCTGAATATGGATAAAACTATAAGAATCACAACACTCGATGTCAAAGGTTTTGGGGGCAGTGGTGAACAGGAGGAGAATCGAACAATTGTTAAACAAGGAAAGATCTGACATCGTGTTTTTTTTTGCAGGAAATTCACAGGATAAGGATGGAGTAAATGAAGTTTGTTTGAAGTGGTCATTCCATTATGAAAAGTCACTGGGGACTTCAAAATAAATAATGGGGTGGCCATACTGATTTCTAAACGAACTAGATTTACTATGGAGAGTATAAAAAAAGATGGGCATGGTAGATTTATTATGATTAAAGGTCAAATTGAAAGTACAGCATATATGTTGGCTGTGCACCGCCCTGAGTCCGTAAGGAGAAGGGCGGTATATAAATCTAAATAAAGTAAAGTAAAGTAAAAGTAATGTTTATGCCCCAAATGAGAGACTTAGAGAATATTTTTTAGAATTGTTTAAAGTAATAGAAGAATTTAAAGAAGGACATGTCATCTTAGGTGGAGATTTTAATATGATTATGAATAATAGATTGGACAGGACCAATCCCACAACTGCTGAAAAGAGGAATAGTATCACCATTTTAAATAAATTAGTAAAAGAAAAAGATTATGTGGATGGGTGGCATTTTCTTAAAGGTGGGGAGCCCGGTTTCACATACTATTCCCCAACTTATAAATCTTATTCTAGAATTGATTATGTTTTCGTTTCTAGGGATATGGCAACTAAGTTGAGTAGAATGGAAGTGGGAGTAATTAAAGTAATGGATTATGCAGTGGTTAGTTTAGACTTCATGGTAAAAAAGGACTATAGAGAAGCAGTTAGATGGAAGCTGACTACAAGGATTCTTAAAAATGAGAAAGTGGTTGAGAAAATGCAAAGGGAGATATCAGAATTGTGGGAAATTAATGAAAAAGGCGAAATAGCAACAGATTGGTGTGGAACACTGTGAAGGTGGTGACACAGGGAATATGTATTAGGGAAGCTTGTAGTGTTAAAAGGCAAGAAGCTGCATTAGGGGAAAAATAGAGGAACAGATTAAGAAATTGGAAAAAGAATATTGGCATACAAGAAATAAACAGAAATTAATAGAATTACAAGCTAAGAAAAAAGAATTAGAGAATAAACATTTAGAGGAAGTTCAGAATAATTTAATATACATGAAAAGAGAATTTTTTGAAAATAGCAATAAAAATTCTAAGATGCTTGCCAGGCTCACACAAAAAGAGAAAGCTAAAAATTCAATAGGTATAGTGAAAGATAAATTGGGGAATTATTGTAGTACAATGAATGGAACGTTAAAAATATTCCAGGAATTTTATCAAGAGTTGTACAAGAGTTAAGAAGGATAGAATGGAAGCTTAGGGAAATATATAAAAAGGAGTGTGGAAACGGAGCATAAAGAATTAATGGAAAGGAGTGTATCACAAAGGGAAATTGTAGAAGTAATTGAAAGTTTGAAGGTAGTAATCCATCTACCCCTTGAAAGGGTAGATGGATTAGGAACAAAATTCTATAAAATATTTAAAACATTATTAGTACCAAAATTATTAAATTGTATAATGCAATATTAGAAGGGGAAAAGATCCCAGAATCATGGGAGCAGTCGTTAATAATATTAATATCTCAACCAGATAAGGATCCGACGCTCCCTGACTCGTACAGACCTATATCATTAATAAATCAAGGTGCAAAATTTTTTTCAACTATTTTAGCAAGAAGAATGAATAATTCTATAGGTAAGTATATAAGGGAAGATCAATGTGGATTTGTAATGGGCCGACAAATGCATAATTTGGTTGGAAGAGTGATAAATGTAATTCACGAGATTAAAAATCTAAAGCTTAAAGCGGGGATATTAGCCTTAGATATTTTTAAGGCCTTCGATTGTGTGAACTGGCAAGCATTAAAGATGTTAATAGACAGAATGGGGTTTGGAATCAAATTCAAAGCTGTAATAGACCAATTATATTCTCGGAATTCTGCCTTAGTGGTAGTGAATGATGGAGTTACAGACAAGATACGACTCGCCAGAGGAAAATGGTTGTCTTGGTTAAATTACAGCCAAGTGGAACAATGGACTAAAAACTGGATAAGAGAAAATGGAGAGTGCAGAGAGTTAACGAGGTTCCAGGAATTAATTGAAAAAAATGAAACTGTAAAGGAAGAAAATAAAGGTATAAAACGCTTAATGAGTGGAATTTATAAAATATTGTTGGAGGAAGAGAAGAGGGAAAATTTAGGAAAGATGGTATGGGAAACCGATTTGAATATACAAATAGGGCAACAGAGTTGGGAAAGAATTTGGCAACAAAGAGTGTTGAGAAATATGTCAGTAAGAATAAAAGAGAAGTATTACAAAATGGTATGGAGGTGGTTCTTAACTCCAGTTAGATTAAGCAATATGAACCAGCACTATTCAGATAACTGTTGGAGAGGTTGTGGGGGGAAAAGGAACGTATTTACATATGTGGTGGGATTGTAAATTTGTGCAAAAATTGTGGAAGATGGTGTTGAAGGAGATTGAAGAAATTGTTGGAATAAAGGTAGAAGGGGCACTTCACTATTGGAAGATATAAAGTGTAAAAAAGAGACTAAAGAGTTGATAACAAATTTGTTGACCGAAGCCAGGTTAATGATTTCTAGGAACTGGAAGATACGAGGCAATTATTGTTTGGAAGAATGGGATAAGGAAGTATGGGATATTGCCATAAATGATAAACTGACCTGTAATATCGAAGTAAGGAGTGGCATAATGAAAGTAAATGAATTCAATGGAATCTGGAAAAGGTTCCTAATATATGTGTTTTCTGGAGGAAGGGGGATACCACCACCAGAAGAAGCTTTATGATTTTGGAAGCAGGAATGATCCCGAGGGGTGGGGGAGCACTTGTTGATTGTTTGTATTGTATACATTGTTATATATTATACATTATGATTTATGTATGTTTAAATTTAATATTAATAAAAAAATATTTTTAAAAACCTAATACCTTGATTTTTGTCTCGGACCAGTGGCTGAACGATCTTAAAACAGGGGATATAGACATCAAGCCCTTGTCATGGTCTGATCATTCTCTCCTTCACATGGACTTTCAAGTCACTTCCACTCACTGCAGGGAGACGGAACCGACCAAATGGTTCCGTCCCAGGCGCCTGATGGACCCCGAGAGGTTCCTGATGGAGCTTGGGCCATTTCCTGAGACTCTGGCTCACGACTCAACTGAGGACCTAGTGGTCGCCTGGGACAGGGTGGCTACTGGGGCCTTGGACCGTGTCGTGCCTTTGCAGCCTCTGACCCGATGCCAATCTCGACTAACTCCTTGGTTTTCCGAGGAGCTGAGAGAGATGAAGTGTCGGAAAAGATGCCTGGGGAGCGATTGGAGGACAAGCCGATCTGAATCTGACCGAACACAGGTGAGATCTTATATTAAGACCTACCTAGTGGTGATAAAAGCGGCGAAGTCTAACTACTTCTCCACTCTTATTGCATCTGCAGAGAACCGCCCAGCTGCGCTGTTTAGGGTGACCCACTCCCTACTTCAGGTGGGGACGCGGGAAGATCCCTTACAGAGACGAGGTGAGGATTTTGTGCAATTCCTGCATGATAAAGTCACTCAGATTCGGGATGGCCTGGACTCTGATTGGGTAGATCCAGGGGAGGAGATGGGGGTAGGTCTTGAGAGCGTTATCTGGGAAGAGTTTGACTCTGTAGCTCCTGAGGATGTGGACAGGATTCTGGGAAAGCTTAACGCTGCCACATATTTATTGGACCCATGTCCCTCCTGGTTGGTATTGGCCTCCCGGGAGGTTACACGAGGCTGGCTCCAGGGAATTATAAATGCTTCTCTGAGTGAGGGCTCCCCTTGAAAAGCACCCGGAGGCTCCAACTGGTCCAGAATGTAGCTGCGCGGGTGATTATGGGCGCATCTCGTTGTGTCCATGTAACACCTCTCCTACACAAGCTGCACTGGCTCCCAGTGGTCTTCCAGGTGTGACTCAAGGTGTTAGTTATCACCTTTAAAGCGCTTCATGGCTTAGGACCTGGGTACTTACGAGACCGTCTTTTGCCACCAATAGCCTCCCACCGACCAGTTCATTCTCACAGGGAGGGACTACTCAGGGTACCGTCAATCAAATTGTGCCGACTGGTGACTCCTAGTGGGAGGGCCTTCTCTTTAAGGGCTCCAACCCTTTGGAATGAACTTCCCCCTGATATACGAAACATCCCTAATCTCTGTGCTTTCCGCTGTGCCCTCAAGACCCTGATGTTCAATCAGGCGGGGCTAAACTTGTTAACTGGGAATGATTAAAATATTATCTAATTCTGGGTTTTATTTAATTTGGGCTAAACTATGTTATAATTTTAATTATCAATTTTATGATGTTTGTATATCTTTTATTTTTTCTTGACTGTACACCGCCTTGAGTCCTGCGAGAGAAAGGCAGTATAGAAATATACTCTATACACCCTATAAACCCTTAGTAAGACCACACCTAGAATACCGCATCCAGTTTTGGTTACCACACTACAAAAAAGATGTTGAGACTCTAGAAAAAGTGCAGAGAAGAGCAACCAAGAGGATTAGGGGACTGGAGGCTAAAACATACAATGAACGGTTGCAGGAACTGGGCATGGCTAGTCTAGTGAAGAGAAGGACCAGGGGAGACATGATAGCAGTCTTCCAATATTTGAGGGGCTGCCACACAGAGGAGGGGGTCAAGCTGTTTTCCAAAGCACCGAAAGGCCAGACAAAGGCCAGACAAGGAATAATGGATGGAAACTGAACAAGGAGAGATTCTACCTGGAAAGAAAGATATAAAGTTGCCTTCAGAAGTTGTGGGAGCTTCATCACTGGAAGCTTTCAAGAAGAGACTGGACCGTCATCTGTCAGAAATGGTGTAGGGTCTGCTTGGACTAAATGGCCTACAAGGTCCCTTCCAACTCTGTTAATCTGTATCTGTCTATACTATTCCAGACAAATGGCTCTCCAGTCTCTTCTTAAAAACCACCCACAATCTCTGAAGGGGAGACGTTCCATTCCTCACCATTAGGAAATTTTTCCTTAGTTCTAGGTTGTTTCTCTCTTTGATTAGTTTCCATCCATTGTTTCTTGTCTTGCCTTCTAGTACTTTGGAAAATAGGTGGACCTCCTCTTTTCTCTGGCAGCCCCCCAAATATTGGTACATTGCTATGATGTCACCCCTCGTCTTTTTTACTAGACTAGACAAACTGAATTCCTGCAACTGTTCCTGATATGTTTTAGTCTCCAGGCCTTTAATCATCTTTTTTGCACTCTTTCCAGAGTTTCTACATCTTTTTTATAATATGGTGGCCAAAACTGGATGCACTATTCTAAGTGTGATCTTGCCAAGCATTATAAATACCAATAATTCATATGATCTTGATTTTATTCCTCTGGTAATGCAACCTAGGACTGAATTAGCTTTTTGACTGCTGCCACAGATTGCTGGCTCATATTTAGGTGATTGTCCACTAGGACTCCAAGATCCCTTTCACAGTTACTGCTATGGAGCCAGGTTTCACCTCATCTGTAAGTGTACATTTGGTTTTTCTAAGTGTAAAACATTACTTTTCTCTACAATGAATTCATTTAGATAAATAGGCCCAGGATTCAAGTCTACCTAGATCTATCTGGATCTTGAGCCTATTTTGATGTTGGCTATTCCTGCCACTTTAGTGTCATGTGCAAATTTGTTGATTTCCCCATTTTTCCCCTCATCCAAATCATTCATGAAGATGTTGAAGAGAACTGGGCCTAAAATGGAACCTTGGGGTCCCCCACTGCTTGTTTCCCTCCATGCAGACGTAGTTCCATTGAGGACCACAGGCTGAGCCCATCTGGGGGTGATGCTGTCTACCCCACATATTTTTAGTTTTCCAAGAAATAGGTTGTGGTTTACTTTGTCAAAGCCTTTCTGAAATCCAAGTACTGTATATTACATACACTGCATTTCATTGGTCTACTTATTTAGTCATTTCTGTCAAAAAATAAAATAAGATTTATTAATGATCTGGGTTTTTTTTATTCTTCATTACTCCTAGTAAGTCATTCATAGTTACACTGAATAAGAAGGGTTTAAATATGCACTCCTTCCCTTCCTCCTTGGTAAGCATGGATCTTTCTTCTCTTGGCTCCTTTGAGCCCAAACCTCCCTCTCAAACAAGGGCTTGGATCAGAGCCAACAGGCTGAGCTCCATTTTGAGGGCAATCAATTTTCTCCATCATATTTCCCTGATTATTGAGTCAAATGCTGCACTAACATCTAGACAGCCTGCAAACCTTACTTTACCTCACTGATATAGATTAGACATTTCAAGATAAATTTGTTCCCAATATTAGATTGTTAACTTGTGCATTATTCCTTATAAAATCTATATAGCTTTTAACTCTACCTAAAACCTTCTGTTTCTTCTGCAAGGAATGCATTTTTCTCAAGTTTAACTAAGAGGATCGTGGCATAGATTTAACCACAATATCTGCTAGTCTTTTTGGCCTATAATTGCTAGAGTAATTTTTATTCTATTTTTTAGATAGGTAAAATGCTACTATTGCCAACTTCAATCCTAGTGGATATGGCAGGCATCATTTATGTGTGAAAATGAAGATGCCAATAGATGCCCAACAATCAAGGATACTTTTTGATCAGTTAAATAGTTGTTGGAGTGTCTTCTCCAGGGAATGTATTGCTTGCATTTCAGGTCTTTTATGACTAATCTCAACATGAACATAATGGGGTAAAATATTGACATTTTTGCTAATATGGCGAAAAGCAGCTCTTGAATTCCATGGAGAAGACATGATTGCATCTATTGCTCACCCACCACCACCCACCCCTCACTTTACCAGATGGAGAAAAACACACACAAACCTGTGGGACTTTGTAAGGTGCTGCTAATGTTGACATATGGATGGAGATCTCCCTGTCAGCTGCATCAAGAAGAGCCAGAAGGTTCTCCTTCCTTCCACAGCTGTAGTTGGGGACATTGGCTTCTCCGGTGGAGAGAATGTCCAGCAAGGCATCTGAAGTCTGGAAAGTGCTCAAATAGTTGTTATGGATCTTGTAGCCAAGTGTGAGATTGTGCAGGAGCTGGGAATTCTTGTTGACCATTTGAATGTTGAAAATGAATCGTAAGCCATATGAAAACCAATAAAGATTCCTATTGTTAAAACATAATCAAAAGCAACGATAAATACAGATTTTAATATATAATCCTCCACAAGCCTACAGAGCCTTAAGCCAACATTGATCCAAAAGCAATGATCAGTTACACAAATATGGGAATTGGCTGAGGTATGGCAACTACAACTGATTTCATCACTACTTTAAATTCATTATTCAAGTGATAAATTAAGGATTGAAGTGAGAAAGGAAAATAATTTGCACCCCTTTCAGCTTTTTTTCAGATCCATTTTTGGATTTGAGTCTCTTTCACAAAATCAGACCAAACAGAGAAACCATAGAAATCAAAATCATGCAGGAAATTAGACCTATTCCCCAATATAGGAATAAATGAAAAATAAAAAAGAGAAAAGAAGGAGAGTGTTAGAGTGGAGGGACTGCACCTCCATCACCCTGAATGACTTACGGATCATGGAAAACAAACTGAAGAGGAGGAGCCACGTTGAAAAGCAACTTTGTATGCAATCTTTCATTTGCAGTGATGACTAAACCAATGAGATGGTCTCCTGGGCTGTAAAAGCTCTGTGGTGGTTTTCCATCCTGGTCCTCCAAACTCAGCGGGCATTTCATTCTCAGCTTCCCAGAGACTGGCTGGGACAAAAGCAGCAGAAGAAGCAGAAGCAGGAGGCCCATAACTCATGGGGTGAATCAATGAATCCCTTTCCTGTTCCTAAAGAAGAAGTAGAAGAATCAAAGGAGTCTGACAAGGTGGAATCTCCAGTGTCTTTCCTGATTCAAACACAGAGAAACACTCAGCTTCACCTGGAAAGGAAGGAGACATAGATTCAAGAGCACAGACCCTGCCTGTCTCTAAACTATATTTCTCTGTCCAAAGTCTCCCCTGGAGGATTCGGCCAAACAGCAGAGCTGAAACTTTTATCATAATTCTACCTGTCAGGAGGGATCCCTGGATAATTCAGCTAGTTCTTGCAGTCAGAGATTGTTGGGAAATTCTCTGGAGGGAAATGAAAGGGAAATAATCCCCATATGATTTAAAATAACAGGGCAGAGATGGAATTAAATTAGTCATCTAGAATTGAAAGGTTTGGGGTCTCCATGCTTGAAAGTGGCCATGGAGGAAATACACGGCACCTGTGGCTGAAGAAACAAATAAATCTGATATTTGTTTGCATAGTGATGAAAGATAAAACTCCAGGGGCCAGTTAATTTCATAACGCGCATGCCCAAGATGGCGGACGTACCTGGGGCTCGCTGAGGGGATGAGTGTTTGGCTGGCTTTTTGAGGGTCCTGGGGGGGTTGCAGACCATCGGCAACCCCCCGCCCAGCCAGCGGATTCTATGGCCATTACGCTGGTGGGCTTGAAGCCCACCAGCGTGTCTCCGAAGGCTCCGAAGGCTCCTGTCGCTCCCGCCGCCCGAAGCAGCCGAAACAGCTGAGAGGCGCTGAGCTGCGCTGAACAGCTGAGAGGCGCTGGGCTGCGCTGCGGAAGATGGCGGCGCGGCGCGGCGAGGAGCGAACAACAACGAGGAGCGAACAACAACGAGGGAGCGAGAGGCAAATTGCAGGCGGCAGCATGAGGTGGCGAGCGGTGGCATCGGCGGTGAGCGGGCTGGCTGTCACTGCGAAGCCCTCCATGTGTTCCGGAGTTCCCGTCCTGACAAGAACAGCTGAGAGGCGCTACGGGGGATAGCAGCGCGGCGGTGAGCTGCGAGGAGAGGGCGGCAAATGAACGGCGAGTGGCTGCGACTGTGAGAGGGTGCCTGGTGGCCGCTGTCAAAGTGCATGTGGAGGGAGTTTTTCGAGCTGGGGGGACGCCGGGGAGTCGCTAGAGCCCTGAGTTACATCTGTTTTGGAAGTGGCCCTGCGCTGATCTGTGGGTGCCCTGGTGTGAGTGCCTATGGAAACGAAAGATCTTGGCGTGGAGGCGACCTGGAGGTGGTCTGTTCGACCCAACGACTTGAACGGTGAGAAGATGGCTCCGGCGACTCCAGCGGTGCCCAATTTGTCATTGGGCCTACGGACCCACTCCCCCCCCCTCCCATCCCACCTGTCTTTGCTGGCCCTCGAACTTTTTGTCAACTCTTCCTGCTACTTGTCCGTTTCTGTCGGAGCGGTATTTTAAATTTTGGCCTTTTACCATTCTTCCATCATTCCGCTGGCTGGCCGCTGAAACAGGCCAGATCATGGGAGGACTTATGGAGCCGATCTTTGTCATCTACCCTGAGGGGTGGCCATACCGGCAGGAGGAACTTTGCCAGGCCACGGTGAGAGAGTGGCCTTGGACTTGGACTCTTCTAACGCTCCTGCCGTTGGTTGGACCACAGTGAGAGGGCGGCCCGGACATCCCCTCAGTTGGGAACTCCTAGCCGCTACCGTGAGAGGGTAGCGGCGTTTCTCCGTTTCTCCTGATCGACCTGGCCTTGCTTCAGGACATTTTCGAACTCTGATGATGGACCTATGCCATGCCCCCCATTCTCTTGTCTGCTAATTGCTGGATGTTCCCTAGGTCTTCGCTTCTTGCCCTGCGAGATTCCCCCCTCTCGCAGGTTTGGCCCTCTACGTTATCGAGGGCCTACCTTAATGATGGGTTTTGGGACCCCGAGAGGTGGCATGTGAAAAAACGGGGATTGAGGGGTTTTTTAAGAACTTTTTTAACGGGTGTTTTAAGGGGTTCTGGGGTGGGGGAGGGTGTGGGTTTGGGGGAAAATTTAGGGGGGAAAGGGACAGGCCAGGTAGTCTTAGATGCCACTGGGGGTCTAGTGTCTGGAGGTAAGAGGGCTCTTACTGAGCCCTTTGCAGAGGGTTGTGTGATAAATACGCTATGTGGGAGGGGCAGATATGGCGAGAGCAGGGGACCATATCGTGTGGCGGGGGCACGCACTCGCTACCTTCGAGCGATTGCTTGCCCCGGTCCCCAGAGCTATTCCTGTTCCCCGGGTTGTCTAGGGTCTCAGGACCCTGGGCTCCGGCTGATGTTGTGCAATGCCAGGTCCGTTGTAAATAAAGCCCCTCTCATATGTGACCTTCTTAAAGAGGGGGGTGCGGACCTGGCTGGTATCACCGAGACCTGGTTGGGCCACGAGGGGGGGGTTCCCCTCGTGGAGATGTGCCCACCAGGTTTTCTTGCATTCCACCAGCCGAGAGCCCAGGGTAGGGGTGGGGGAGTAGCGGTTGTTATTAAAGAGGGTCTGGGTCCGAGGGAGGCCACTGTACCTCAGATAGCCGGGTGTGAGTCCATCTTTGTGAGGTGGGGCCCTGGTGGGCAGATGGGTCTGTTAGTCACGTACCTGGCTCCCTGCCACGTGGCAACGACCCTGCCCGAGCTTCTCAATGTGATAGCCGAGGTGGCGGTTGGTACCCCCAGGCTTATAGTCATGGGGGATTTCAACTTGCCATCTGTCGGGGAAGCATCTGAGATGGCTCGGGAGTTCATGGCTTCCATGACGGCCATGGACCTGACCCAGGTAATTCAGGGCCCGACTCACATTGGTGGACACACCCTGGATCTAGTTTTTGTCTCTGGTCAGTGGTTGAGTGGTCTCGATATTGGGGCCATAGCTATAGAACCCTTGTCATGGACTGACCACTCGCTCCTTCGACTCGACTTTCTGACCGCTGCACCCCACCGCAGGGAGGCGGAACCAACCAGGTGGTTCCGCCCCAGGCGCCTGATGGATCCTGATAGGTTCCAGACGGAGCTTGGGCCATTTCCTGAGACACTGACACGCGACTCGGCCGAGGACCTGGTGGCTGCCTGGAATAGGGCGGCCGGTGGGGCCTTGGACCGAGTCGTGCCTTTGCGGCCTCTGACCCGGCGCCGAACTCACTTGTCTCCTTGGTTCACCGAGGAGCTGAGGGAGATGAAGCGCCGGAAAAGACGCCTAGAGAGCGGTTGGAGGGCCAGTCGCTCTGAGTCTGACTTGACACTAGTAAGAGCTCACATTAAGACTTACTTAGTGGCGATAAAAGCAGCGAAATCTAATTATTTCGCTGCTCTTATCGCGTCATCAGATAATCGCCCAGCCGCCCTGTTTAGGGTGACCCGCTCCCTCCTTCATCTGGGAGCGTGGGAGGATCCCTTGCAGGGACGTGCTGAGGATTTTGTTCAATATCTGGATGATAAAATAACTCAGATTCGGGATGATCTGGCCGCCGACTGGGTTAGTTCAGGCGAGGTGACTGAGCCCGGTCTTGAGAGTGTTATCTGGGCTGAGTTCGATCCTGTGGCTCCCGAGGACGTGGACAGGATTCTGGGAAGACTGAACGCTACCACATGTTTATTGGACCCGTGTCCCTCCTGGTTGGTGCTGGCCTCCCGGGAGGTGACACGAGGCTGGCTCCAGGAGATTATAAACGCTTCTTTGAGTGAGGGTGCCCTACCGACCGCTTTGAAGGAGGCGGTGGTGAGGCCCCTCCTCAAGAAGCCCTCCCTGGACCCGGCTGTTTTGGCTAATTACCGTCCAGTCTCCAACCTTCCCTTTCTAGCGAAGGTTGTTGAGAGTGTGGTGGCGTGGCAGCTCCCCCGGCACCTGGATGAAGCTGTCTATTTAGACCCGCTCCAGTCCGGCTTCAGGTCTGGTTACAGCACTGAAACGGCATTGGTCGCGTTGGTGGATGATCTCTGGAGGGCCCGGGGTAGGGGGTATTCCTCTATCCTGGTGCTGTTAGACCTCTCAGCGGCTTTTGATACCATCGACCATGGTATCATGTTGCGCCGGTTGGAGGGACTGGGGGTGAGAGGCACCGTTTTACGGTGGTTCTCCTCCTACCTCTCCGACCGGTCGCAATCTGTGTTGACAGGGGGGCAGCGGTCGACCCCGAGGCGCCTAATGTGTGGGGTGCCACAAGGGTCGGTCCTCTCGCCCCTTCTGTTCAACATTTATGTAAAGCCGCTGGGTGAGATCATCCGTGGTTTTGGGGTGGAATTCCATCAGTACGCTGATGACACTCAGCTGTACATTTCCACCCCAGACCACCCCAACGATGCCGTGGAAGTGATGTCCCAGTGCCTTGAAGCTGTGCGGGTCTGGATGGGGAGAAACAGGCTTCGACTCAACCCCTCCAAGACCGAGTGGCTGTGGCTGCCGGCGTCCCGATATAGCCAACTGACTCCATCGTTGGTTATTGGGGGCGAATCATTGGCCCCCACGGAAGGGGTGCGCAACTTGGGCGTCCTCCTGGATCCACGGCTGTCATTAGAGGATCATACGACAGCTGTGGCCAGGGGGGCTTTTTATCAGGTCCGCCTGATACGCCAGTTGCGCCCCTTTCTAGATCGGGACTCCCTGCGCACAGTCACTCAGGCGCTCGTCACGTCTCGCCTGGACTACTGTAATGCTCTCTACATGGGGCTCCCCTTGGGATGCATCCGGAGGCTTCAACTGGTGCAGAATGCGGCCGCGCGGGGGATTATGGGAGCGACAGGGCGCTCCCATGTGACACCTCTCCTGCGTGAGCTGCATTGGTTGCCGGTTGATTTCCGGGTGCGTTTCAAGGTATTGGTAATCACCTTTAAAGCGCTCCATGGCTTAGGACCAGGGTACTTACGGGACCGCCTTCTGCCACCTATTCCCTCCCACCGGCCGGTTCGCTCCCACAGAGAGGGCCTCCTCAGGGTGCCGTCAGCCAGACAGTGTCGGCTGGCGACCCCCAGGGGGAGAGCATTCTCTGTGGTAGCCCCCACCCTCTGGAACGATCTCCCTCCAGATCTGAGAACTATCACTGACCTCCGGACCTTTCGTCGGGCGTTGAAGACTTATTTCTTCCAACTTGCTGGACTTGCCTGATCCCTCCTATTTTTAATATATTTTAAATATTGTAAATATTTTAAATATTTTAAATTCTAAATTATTTTAAATTATCTAAATTCTTAGAGTTTTAGTTTTATTCGATTTATTCAGCCTAAATTTATATGGTTTTTTAGTAAGTTTTAATTCACTGTACTGTTATTGGTTTTTAATCGGCTGTTCACCGCCCTGAGTCCGGAAGGAGAAGGGCGGTATAGAAATTTGATAAATAAATAAATAAATAAATGCCAGAGTATGTCACAGATCTGAAATAGCTGCCAGCTGAGTTGGAGCCAAAATTTATTTTATTTTGAAAGCTAATACTCAAGGGCATTGCACAAAAGGACTGATGCAATAGTGCAGCCAATCTCTAAGAACAAAATCAACTTTAGTGAAAAACTAGTTTTCAAATTTTACAGAGTTAAATAAAAGAGAGAGAGAGAGAGAGAGAGAGAGAGAGAGAGAGAGAGATTAGAAAAACCAAGTGAAAAGAGATGGAGAAATCAAGGCTGCTTCTCACCCCATGTGGGGAGGGGAGGGAGGGAAGGGGAGCTCAGGACCCTTGTGTTGTCGAGCCCCGGCTGGGACGTACCATCGATGGGGGGCTGGGGCAGTCGAAGCGTCGACGATACCCACCTGGCTGCCTGGGACGGTGGGGGAAGCTCTGCGCGGCAACCAGCTGGGTCCAGCGTTGACCTATGACGTTCATGGAGCTCCGACAGCGTTGATGGGTGGGAGTAGTGAAACTGCTGAACAGCTGATGGGGGTGTGTGGATTGCGTGCTGGATGGTAGTTAAGAGCCGGGAACGGAATAAATAGCGCTGCATGGCGGTTGCGTGCAGCGCTGACTTTAACCCCGTGATCCGGCTTATTATGTTCTTCTGGCTGTGCTGCTGCATAGATCTTGATTAGACCTTGATTAAACTTTGCAAATCAACATTGCTTCTTGGTTCTTTTTGACGCTCATGGACTGGACGATAGACAAAGCCGAGACGTGTTGCAGATGGAAAGTGATCTTCAAAATTCAACTTCCATCTTCAGAGACCCGGAAATGCAGGAGCCCATATCCCATGTTCCCCTGCCACCCTTTCCCATGCACAGGCCAGGCAAGGGGGCTCTTGCAGGGATGCCAGGCAGGACTCTGCCCGGCTGAGTGGGGAGCCGCTCTAGGGAGAAGGAAGCTGGGGAGCCTTGTGGTGGGGAAGGAAAGCAGATCTGCAAAATTCCCCTCCTGGTTCCATCTATTTAATTCTGGAAATGGGGAAGACCATATCCCATGTTCACTGCCACCTCTTTCCATGCATGGGGCACTCAGGGTGGAAAGCAAAGCCCAGACCCACGGAGAAAGGCCAGGATGGCCAGGAAGGAGGAAGGGATCTGGGGCATTCCTGGGAAGAGACTAACCTGGTGTCAGTTTTAGAAGACTATTTTCTTTGTTGCTTCTTAACTGAAGTGGGGAGGGGTTGTTGTTGGAGGGGTAGAAAGTTAGTCATAACAACATTCCATATTCAAGGACTTTTGCCTGCGTCTGATGGAGACTGCCTGAAGATTGTATCCGGTGGAATGGGAAGAGTTGATTGGACAATGTGATGAACTTGTGGGGGTGGGGCAGGGCTGTGAACTGTCAGCTGGGTGGAGAAAACCTGGAAGCTTTCAGATTCGGGTTTTTCCAGACGTGCCAACATGAATCTCTAATAAATTGGAACTTTCAGGAACCTCAGGCCTCAGCCAGTGGTGGGAATCAAATAATTTAACAACCGGTTCTCTGCCCTAATGATTTCTTCCAACAACCAGTTCACCAAACTGCTCAGAAAGTTAACAACCGGTTCTCCCGAAGTGGTGTGAACTGGCTGAATCCCACCACTGGCCTCAGTGCTTTATTTCATTAGGGGTGTTCCTTGGAACCCTGACAGTGGGAGGAGCTCCGGGCAGCCTCTGGGGCTCAGAGCTCAGGTGAGACCCCGAGGCAGCTGCAAGGGGGAGCCTCTCTCGGAAGCCCCACAGATGCTGCCAGGGAGAGGGGTGAGGCGGGCAGATGCTGTGGAGGGGGCAGCGGGAAATCTGGTCTTGAGAGGAGCAGATTGGCCACTCCCAGACTCTGGGCCCAGTTTCTCTCTGGCCAAGGTTGCAGCCGTAGGGCATGGGAGAAACAGTGCCTGGCTCTGTGAAGGGAGCAGGAGAGACCAAGAGCAGCAGTGGTGGGGTGGGGGCAAAGTTGGAGGCTCTGGGAAGGGGGAGAGGGCAGGAGGGACGGGAATCTCCTCTTGGGGGGAAGGTCTCAACCTCCCCACTTTCCTTGCCTGCATCCAGGTGAGGCTCCAAGAGCTTCTTATCAGCTGCAATTCTCCCCCCTCTCCCCAGGATCTGAAAGGACCCCCCAACTTTCTCGCCCCCCTTAATCCTTTCCCCGGTCTGTGTCCTGCTCAGGACTCCAAGGGTGGCCGTACTTCTGCTGGCAGCTGCCTGCGGAGAAGCCCCTGGAGAGGCAGCCGAGGGCAATCTGCCCACCCCAGGACTGCCTAGCCCCCTTTCTGCCTCGGCCTTTCTCTGCGGCCTTTGCCCTGAGGCCCCTGAGCTCATCCCCCCTTCTGTTCCTTGGGGAGTTGTGGGGGGGGAATGATGAAACAGCTGGGCCAGGGGTGAAATCTAAATTCTTTTGCTACCGTTCTGTGGGTGTGGCTTGGTGGTCATGTGACTGGGTGGGCGTGGCCAGTTTGACGTCATCACGTCACTCACTGTTAGAGCCAGGAGCTCCACATTCTGACCCAGAAGCAACTTCTGTCTTTCACAGAATGCCACCGAAGCCAGAGCTGCCCAAAAGCACATTCTGCCTTTCTGAAGCCCCCAACGCTTTGAGTTTCCCTTTGGCTTGACTGCCCAGGCGGACCTCGGAGCCTTCTCTTGCCCCGCTCTTCATCCCGGAGAGCCGTGCATCCCGCCTGCCAATCCTCCATACAAACCGCCCATCCTGTTACTGCAAAGGCAGAGCCTCCTCCTTGCAGGGCAATGCAAAGAGGGGAGGGGGATGCTGCTGAAAAAGCTGCCTTCCACCCGGGTCTCCTCCTGCAGCCAAGTGCGCCCAGCCGTCTCTTTCCCTCCCCCCACTCCCGCACATCAATAGAGACGCATAGCAGTAAAGCCTGATTGGGGGGGGGGGGAATGAAATCAAAGCATAATCACAGCAATTCACACACACAAACATTTGAAAGCTGCTCTTTGAACGGATGTCGGAGTGCAAAAGGGAGCGGCCAGCTATTGTTCCCCGCTTACCTGAACCTTCCACACACACGGACGCTATTAGAAAGTTTGCATTTCATGGCTACTACAGACCCTAAGAGGGGCTCGTTCTCTTAACTGGAAGATAAAGCCTGAATACCGCTGTAAAAAGGGAGGGGGGAGTCAGGTGTGTGTGTGTGTGCTGGGGTAGGGTGGGATGAGGATCCTAGTCACTGAGATATTTGTATCTGCCGTGCAGCGGGCTTTCCCCCCACCCCCACCTTCGGGCACACGCGCGCAGACTTCCCGGTTCTTTACTGTGGCTGGGAAGGAAGGTGTCGGGAGTAGCCCAGCGCTTTGTAATGCTTTGTGCTTAACACCCACCCACCCACAACCACACCCACACCCACACTGCCTCCATCTCTGTTGTTGATATTTAGCCTTACTGGTCTTTTTAATGATCGCAATTCTGCTCCTTGGGAAGTTGTGTGTGTGGGGGGGGGGGGGATGATGAAACAGCTGGGCCCCCGACTTTCTCCACCCACCTTAATTTTTTTTATTTTTATTTATTTATAATCCAATTTATATACCGCCCTACTCCCAGAAGGGACTCAGGGCGGTGAACAGCCAAATAAAAATATAGTACATATAAAAGTTAAAAATATTTAAAATAAATTAGATAATTAGGCTAGAAATTTAAAATCCCATTATAAAACATTTTTAAAAACTCATTATAAAACCCATTATAAGGGAGGTTTACGCCAGGCCAGCCTGATGAAAGAAAAACGTTTTTAGGGCGCGGCGGAAGGTACGTAGGTCCTGTATCCTCCTTATCTCAGGGGGGAGCTCGTTCCAGATGGCCGGTGCCCCCACAGAGAAGGCTCTCCTCCTGGAGGCCTCCAGTCAACACTCTTTGGCTGACGGCACCCTGAGGAGCCCCTCTCTGTGGGAACGGACTGGTCAGTGAGAGGCTATTGGTGGTAGGAGGTGGTCCTGAAGATACCCTGGTCCTAAGCCATGGAGAGCTTTAAAGATAGTAACCAGAACCTTGAAGCGCACCCGAAAGACCACTGGGAGCCAGTGCAGCTTGCGCAGGAGGGGAGTCACATGGGAGCGCCACGTCGCTCCCATCACCACCTGCGCAGCCGCATTCTGGACCAGCTGGAGCCTCCGGGTGCTCCCCAAGGGGAGCCCCATGTAGAGAGCATTACAGTAGTCCAGGTGTGAGGTGACGAGGGCGTGAGTGACCATGCGTAACGAATCCCAATCCAGAAAGGGACACAACTGGCGAATCAGGCGAACCTAAAAACTCCTCCCAGCCATGGCCATCATATGCCCTTCTAAAGACAGCCATGAGTCCAGGAGGACGCCCAAGTTGCGAACCCCATCTGTGGGGGAAAGTGAAAAAACTGTCCCTGGTCTGTGTCCTGGCCTGCACTCAGAGAGTGGCTGTGCTTCTGCTGGCAGCTGCCTGTGGAAAAGCCCCTGGAGAGGCAGCCAAGGGCCCCCTTCCCCTCCCCAGGACTGCCAAGCCCCCTTTCTGCCTCGGCCTTTCTGCGCAGCCATTGCGCTGAGGCCCCTGAGCTCACCCCCCTTCTGTTCCTTGGGGAGTTGTGGGGGGGAGTGATGAAACAGCTGGGCCCTCCTCCCTCCCCCAACTCTGGGCAACCACATCTGGTGAAGGGGAGGTTGCGCCTGACATGGGGGAGGGAGGACAATGGCAGGAGACCTGAGCCAGGTGGGCTGAAACTCCCCTTTTGTTGGGGGTCAGATCCCTAAAAGTGATACTGCCATTCAAGTGGAGGAAGGGGAGACTTGGATTCGATTTACTAGCATTGCCTGTGTCATCAGATATTTTACAACCTATATCCTGGCACCAAGGAGGCCTGAGATTCCCTTTACCTGCAGGAATTTTTATGATAGCCATGTGGGTTGTCTCACTTTAAAGGGTAGTGGTGGGGATGCATGTTTGTTCGGGTTCTCAAAGGAAATAGTAAACAAAACATCTTCACACTTGTGTATTGGCTAAAACCTGCATTCTGACTTAAAGGGAGGGGTCTCTACCACTTTAATCCTACTGCTTTGCCTAAGGGTATTCAGATTGTGCTTTAGCTGGATGGCTTTCACTTCTGCTTAATAAAAGAATCCTTTTGAACAACTATTTTCTTCGTACTTTCTTAGGTTGGAAGGAGAGGCGATCCTTACAGAAAGCACAATCTGCAAAATGGTCAACCCAGAGAAGCAATCTTCGCTCTACTGAGGGGACCCTGCAAACCATGTCTGAAGGAAACAGAGAACTGGGAGAAACCGATTGCGGGGGGGAGACAGTAATCACCACCCAGTCGGATGCCTGTTTCGTACACCCCATCGGAGAGGATGAGGTATCCCTGGGGAATCCGGAAAAGCCCCGCTGGTCGATTGGCATTGGGAAGAAAGAACCAGAGGAGTCACCCTCAACCGTGGCAACCAAAAACTGGGGTGGAAACTGGAACTAGAAGCCCTTGCTGACCAGGGGGTACTGACCGAAGCACCCCTGAGGGAGGACTATCTAAAGAGGCATATAACCCAATTGGTGATGGAAACTTTGGAAAATCTCAACATCCGAAGGGACCCAGGACAACAACCAAAGGGCACTGAAAGGGCAGCAGTCGCGGATGATGCCACGGGAGGCACCCTCCCTCTGGAGCCTGCCTATCAAGCAGAGGGTGCAGCAGCGAGGGGAGAAGACCCAGCAAACCCTCCCCCCCAGGCAGCACACACACCGGCACCCATTCCCAACCAACCCCGGGCTCCTCAACTGGAAAGAGAAACTCCCCCCCCCCTTGGGGTGAAGTTTGATGGGAATCTGCAACAATTAGGATTCTTTATGGCACATGTGCTAACCTACATGCAAGAGTATGGGCGTGATTTCCAAACCCAAGGCTCCCGAGTGCGAATGGTGACCCTAGCCCTAGAGGGTGCTGCTGCCAGGTGGATGGTGACCCTGCATAACTCTAATGACCCAGAATTGCGGGATTTCAACCGTTTATGATGGCCCTACAATGTCGATTTGAGGATCCACTGGCAGACCGCAAAGCATGCAACCGCATTAAGGTGGTGAAGCAGGGGCGACGGCCAGTAGCAGAGTATACTGAAGAATTCCGGGACAGACTTCTGATGGCACTGCCAGCGCCGCAGCAGCTCTTTCGGGAGCTCCGACTCCCGCAATCTGTAAAACCGCCAAAACAGTGAATATCAGCTGTTCTGGTGGCTCAGAACTTTCCCCTTGGGTGAAGAGGGGGAAGCAAGTGCACAGGCATGGGTAGAGCTCCCCAAAACCCCCACGATTAATCCTGGGAGTGTAGAGGGTGAGGGCTCCCCAGGCGCCTGAAGAAGCTCCAGATCCGGGATGTTTCTGTCAATGACAGAACAAGGCATCGTGACCACCCCTGTGAACCAACTGATTCCAAGGAGTGACTTTAAAGCAGGCAGAGCAAAACAGGAGAATTATTGTAAGTATTTTACTTATACTTTAATTCCAATAAATACTACTTCCTTCCAGAGGCGAGAGAAAGTTTTTTAAAAGAAACAAAATGGCGCTGATTTGCTAGAAAACAAAAGCTAAAGAAGAAAGTGATTGTTAATGCTCATTAGCACTTGTTAAAGTTGTTAAAACTGTCAGTATTTTAAGGTCTTGCTGAATGAAGTTGAAATTAAGGTTTGCAGCTCAAGAAAATAGGATTTATTGACTATTAAATGGTAATACCTATTGGTGACTGAGAATAAGAATTTTACTGACTTTGTTGTGAGGCTGCTGGAAAGTGTTTTTTGGAAATGGCGACTAAACAAGTAAAAACAGCAGTGGTCAAGATTTCTGAAAGGGATGAAGGTTTATTATCACACACATCAGCAAATGAACAAATACTGACAATGGATCTCTTTGAAGAAAGGCTAGAATCATTTACCTCCTCGTTAATGGAAAGATGGGAAGGGCGTTTTGAGAAGATTTTTACTCAAATTTGTAACAAAGATATAAGGGGAGACACTTATTGGTATCCCAGATGCCAAATAATACTGAAATGCTGAACGATGAGGAGGAAGAAGTAACCCAGTTCAAAGCGCCTGTGGAAAATGGAGTGGATGTTCTACAAATTAAGAATGGAAAGCTGACAAGCTTGAAGGAGATTAATCAGGAGATATGGAGAGAGATCTTTCTAGAGGTTGTGACACAGTCAAATGGAAAAGTGACAGGAGGCGTTGGGATTTTTTATATAAGAAGAAGGATTCGAAATGGAACATTACAATTTCTTTACAAAAATGGACTTCCAATTCTAGTTAAAGAGGTGTGGTTATTAAAAGGAATCATTTTGCGAAGTGTACAAAACGGCAAGACTCAAAAATTACAGCTAAAAACTCAAGAGTTTGTAAAAATAAAAAAAGATAGTAAGACTAAAGAAGAAGGCTCATAAAAAAGCCAGGAAAAAATGGAGATGGAAGAATTATATTCCTCCTTCTTGGGGAGGATAATAATGGTGAAAAAGAATTACTATACTTGTATTAAGGGATATGATTTGTTTTGTTTTGAAAAGTTATATTAGAGTGAAAATGAATGATTTGCTTATATTTAGGGACATGATTTACTTTGGAAAGTTATTTTAAGTAATGTTATGTTTGAATTGTTATAGGTTACTGGCTAAATTTTTACTTGTGTTTGGAAGTACATTTTGAACAGTGTTTTTTTTTTAAAAAACTATAAAAGTTGATGGACTAAAAGAAAAATATTGTGGATGTTAAAATTAAGGTCAGTATAGATCTCTCAATACAAATTCAAGGGTTCCAAGAAGGATATTATTAAAATTTTTATATTTTGTTTTAAGTTACATTAATGTTATCTAGTGGATTGGTAAAGAATAAGTTGAATAAGTTTATGTTTAATATAAGTTTATAGGATGGGAAGTATAAGGTTTTTTACAATATATTTTACTGGAGCCTAGCTGAAGTATTTTCTCACTGTGGTAATATATGTAAGGGTTGGAGATGCGATGGCTAATTGTTACTAGGTTTTGACTGGAATAAAGAAGATCTGCTTATTGCTGAAGAATGGACAAGAATGAAGTGGGACTAACTATCTTCAAGCAAGAACTGTTATATTTAGATATGAACAAGGTGAGTTAAAATGCAAGAGGGAGATAAATCAATAGATAGTTAGTGTGTGTGTGGGGGGTTGTTTGTTTACTAAATGTTTTACCCTGTATTTGCTCTGGGAAGTCTGGGGGGGGGGGTTGGGATAGGAGGGGGGAGGCAGGGGAAAAATGTTTTAAAACCTTTTCAAGCTTTGATGTATTAGAAGCTATATTTTAATGACTGACTATGTTTTGTTTATATGCCTATATGTTTGCTTGTTGATTATGAAATAAAAATTTGTTAATATAAAAAAAAAGAATTCCGGGACCTCGCGTGCTGTGAGCACTGGCCGGAAGATATCTTGGTGAGTTGCTTCAAGGACGGGCTGAGTGATGATCTATACAATGCCTGTGTGGCCCGAGGGGCACCGAATGACCTACACGAATGGTATGTCAGCTCTGAAGAAGAGATCGATATGGCCAGAAACCAGTATCGAGCGGGGCGATCAGTCCAACCTTAGTAGGGAGGTTAAAGATTAACGTAAGAAAGCTGAAAACCCCCATTGCTTTCTGCCAACTAGATGGGTCAATAGCAGGAGGGGAGCCAGCTTCTCTAGCCACTGAGCCTCTACATATAGGCATCAGCAGCCACGAGGAAAAGCTTACCTTTATAGTGGCACCTGGCATGGAGTGGCCGTTGGTTCTGGGCCTTGCATGGCTAGAAGAATGGAACCCACAAATCAATTGGGAACAAGGCATCATAAAATTTCAGAAGAAGGAGACTCTTGCTGAGTATCCAGACAAAGGAATTGAGGGGGCAGAGAACTGAGAAACTGCCATGCCTGATCACGCCACACCAATTGAGAGCATACCCATAGAATACAAGGATTTAGCTGAGGTTTTTAGTGAAAAAGCCTCAGATGAGCTCCCCCCCCCCCCGTGCCACTGACTGTGCAATAGAAATCTTACCAGGCGCAAAGCTCCCTAAACCCAAGATATACAGCATGTCACCGAGGGAGCTGGAAGAACTGAGAACATTCATTGAGAAAAACCTCGCAAGGGGTTTCATTGAGCCAGCCCGACCAAAAATTGCAGCTCCTATACTCTTTAGAGAGAGAAAAGATGGCTCAAAACGTCTGTGTGTTGATTTTAGAAATTTAAATACAATCAGTGTGCAGAACATGGATCCTCTCCCCCTTATGAAAGATATGTTAGCACACCTCGCTAAGGGAAAATTGTTTCAAAGCTGGACTTTAGGGAGGCTTACTACCGTGTCAGAATTAAGGAAGGGGATGAGTGGAAAACAGCATTTAACACCCCCCTCAGTTGCTACCAATTCAAGGTGCTCCCCTTTGGGTTGCAAGGGGCTCCTGCAGTGTTTATGCAGTTAATAAATGAAGTGCTGCATCAGCATTTATATAAGGGGGTTCTGGTCTATTTGGACGACATTTTAATCTATCCTGAGACCAAAGCAGAACATGTGAAACTAGTCAGGGCAGTTTTAAACAAACTCCGCGCTGCCAAACTTTATGCCAAACTTTCCAATTGTGAATTCCACCAAGAGAAGATTGACTATTTGGGATACCGCATTTCCCACCAGGGGATTGAGATGGATCCTCTGAAAGTGCAGGCTGTACTTGATTGGGACCCTCCACGCACACGTAAACAGTTACAGAGCTTCTTGGGGTTTGCCAACTTTTACCGCCAATTTATCCCTGCGTTCGCTCAGATTGCCCTCCCCATCACCAAGCTCTTAACAACAAAGGGGGAGGACAACCCTAAACCAAAGCAACCATTGAACTGGATTATGGAGTGCCAGGTGGCATTTGAAAAACTTAAACAGCAGTTCTCGGCAGAACCAATTCTGAAACACCCAGACACGGTGAAACCATTTGTCATACAAGCAGATGCCAGCGATGTGGCAATAGGAGCGGTATTACTTCAGAAGAATGAGCAAGACCAACTCCAACCCTGCGCTTACACATCCAAAGAGTTGAATGCGACTGAGCAAAGGTGGACCATTTGGGAGAAAGAGGCTTATGCAGTTTGTTGGTCTTTGTTGACCTGGCGGCATTTCCTAGAAGGCAGTAAGACCCCTTTTGAAGTCTGGACTGATCACAAAAATCTAGAAGCCCTAAAGACCCCAAGGAAACTCTCCCCAAAACAAGTACGATGGGCTCAGTACTTTAAATGATTTGGTTTTACTCTAAAATACCTCCTGTGGGGGAAAAACTTTCTGGCGGATGCGCTATCCAGTTAACCGCAATACAATAGTGCAAAGGCAGATGTGATCAAACCTATAGTACAAAACAATCAACTAGCTGCTAAAGTGGTCACCAGATCCCAGGCTAAAGAAGAAATATTGACAGACAATGACACCACCCAAACTTTTAAACAAGCTTTGGCCACTGATGAAGGGTTTTTGAACAACAAATCCAGCTGTCTGATGAAAGACGACTTGGCTTGGGTGGGGGGGAAGTTGTATGTCCCTGCCAGCCAAAGACTATGCTTGATGGAACGGTGCCATGACTCCAAATTAGCTGGACATTTTGGGTTGGTGAAAACTTTACACCTGATTAAAAGACAATTTTGGTGGCCATCGCTAAAAAAGGACACAGAAAGCTATGTAGCCGGCTGCCCCATTTGTGCAGCAGCAAAAAGATGTCAGGGGAAATCCCCAGGTCTATTGCAGAAGGTGGCTGAACCTTCAGCACCTTGGAGAGAGATCGCTATGGATTTCATTGTGGAATTGCCAAAGAGTGAGGGAAATACTGTTATTTGGGTTGTGACAGACCTGTTTTCAAAACAGGCACATTTTATACCCTGCCAAAAGAACCCAACTGCTAAAAGTTTAGCCAAATTATTCCTAATACGCATTTATCGACTTCATGGTGCTCCACAAAGGATCATCTCTGACAGAGGGGCTCAATTCACCTCCAACTTTTGGAGGGCGTTTTTGGGCTTACTTGGTTCCGGCCAGGGGTTGAGCATATCCTTTCATCTTTGTACTAATGGAAATTCTGAAATTTTGAACTCGGTGCTAGAACAATATTTAAGATGTTTCATTAATTTCCAACAGGATAACTGGACTGAACTTTTGCCTTTTGCTGAAGTCGCGTTTAATAATGCTGTCCATTCAAGCACTGGTTTTACCCCTTTTAGAGTAGCAACCGGCCAGGATTTCAGTCCCATGCCTGAACTGCCCACAGAAGAACCCACCATCCCCTCACGTAAGGAGTGGATGGATAATTTGCAAAACATGTGGCCAGTGGTTAGATTAGCCTTACAGGAAGCTAGAGAAGCTTTTAAGATTCAAGCTGACAAGAAGAGGATGGAACCCAAACCTTTTCATATTGGAGACAGAGCATATTTATCTACAAAATTCTTGAAATCATTACAACCTTCAAAGAAACTAGGGCCGAAGTTCATTGGACCTTTTCCCATCACTAGAATCATCAATCCAGTAGCAGTGGAACTGCTCCTTCCAAAGACACTCAGGCAGATCCACCCAGTATCCCATATCAGTTTACTCAAACGAGAAGTAATCTCATCCCTCAGACCACCTGCATCTACACCACCTGTGCCCATCATGATTGAAGGGGAACAACACTTTGAAATCAAGGAAATCCTTGACTCTAGGATACACAGAGGGAAAGTCCAATACTTAGTTGCTTGGAAACATTTACCATCAGCACACAATGAGTGGGTCGCTGAACACCATGATAGGGCTCCAATCTTGCTGAGAAAATTTCACTCCCAACACCTAGACAAACCTTGTTGATGTGCTATCATGAAATCTTGAAATCTTGTGTATATTTGTTTTTTTTACAGGTGGACCCTTTTGCTTTTTAAGGAGGGTAGCATGTCAGATCCCCCAAAAATGTGATACTGCCATTCAAGTGGAGAAGGGGGAGCACGGCCTGTGTCATCAGATATTTTACAACCTATATCCTGGTGCCAAGGGGCCTGGGAAGGGAACTTTACCTGCAGGAATTTATATGACAGCCATGTGGGTTGTCTCACTTTAAAGGGTACCGGTGGGAATGCATGGTTGTTCCGGGTCTCAAAAGAAATAGTAAAGAAAATACCTTCACACTTGTGGATTGGCCAAAATCTGCATTCTGACCAAAAGGGAGGGGTCTCTACCACCTTAATCCTACTGCTTTGCCTAAGGGTTTCAGATTGTGCTTTAGCTGGATGGCTTTCACTTCAGCTTAATAAAAGAATCCTGTTGAACAACTACGTTTCAAGAGTCCGTACTTTCTTAGGTTGGAAGGAGAGGCGATCCTTACAGGAAGGGACCAGAAAAAACCCACAACCCCCCCCCCCAGCAATGATTGACAGTTAGACACAGGCTGTGGCCTCCCACACACTCCTGAACGCTGCCTGTATGTGGCAGTGGGAAGGGTTATGGACTCAGTCTCACAACACTCACCCTATAGGGCTGCCCCACTTGTTGTCCCCGGTGGCAGATGGAAGATTGCGAATCCCACTCCTGACAACAATTTCTGTGGAATCAAACTCAAGAACCAAAAAACCAATAATCCAGGCTCACTGCAGTTGTGATTTATTCATGTCCATTGGAGGAATTTCTCCCCAGAAAATAGTTTTCTTTCTTTCTTTCTTCGGTTGGAAGGAGAGGCGATCCTTACACTAAGCACCCACTCATTTCTTAATTCCCTGGGAAGAGGCACCTTCCCATAGAGTCAATGGGACTTGCTTGGAATAAATATCGGTTGTGAATAGTTCTGTTGTTGTAGAACTGACACATGTGAGATTGCAATATCACACTGGACTGATCGTGGAATCTTTCGTTAGACTAGTGCCTATCTAACATTTTAAATTCCGGAGGTTGATTGAAGAGCTACCGAGTCAGCTGTGCATTGTCCATGGAGCCTGTTGGGCACTTCCCTAATACCCAACGTAAATAGTCTAAAATGGCTGCTCCACCTAATGATTGTTAGTACGGTTACTATATACGTTTACTTGGTTGTGGTCCTGTGCTCATTTTAAACCCACATTGAGCCCAGAAGGGGAAAAAAACTGGAAGGCACATGATTTCAGAAAATAAGCATTCTTTGTTTGTTGTATAATTAGTGTAAAGAAACTTCCTGACAGTGAGAACCAATAGAGGTGCAGAAATATTTCAGTCATAATTTCACGTATAAAATAGCCATTCGTGTAATACAACCTGCCTATTGTTCAAAAGAGTCATTAGTATGATGGCTGATGTTTGACAGCCAGCCTAAAAGTCAAAGATCCCAAGAGTGCTTCTTTCTCTGTATGTATACAAAACATCACATACCAGGAATAGCACATTAAGATGGACTTATGCAACCTGATGTACAAATAAACACACACATATTTATGCTCTGGACTAGAGTCATTGAATACATGTAAATCCCTGAAAAATATGTGGTAGCCCTGGGCAAAAGGAAGGCAGTAAAATCACTCTAGGTGTAGGGACAGTGTAAAATATTAATACATGAAAAATAATGGAACAATTAAAAATAATTAGCACAAGTTTTTTCTCTCTCTCTCTCCCTTCCTTCCTCTTTCTTTCTCTTCTATCTTTCTCTCCTTCCCTCTTTCTTTCTGTCTGCCTCTTTCTGTCTCACTCACTCATTCACTCTCTCTCTCACACACACACCTGGTCTTGGCAGAAAGTATCTGTTGTTACAGAAGTTCTCATTTCTCTCTCTAATACAGCTCATACTAATGGATACCCTCTCTCTCAAGGTAAAGCCTATGCATGTTTCCTTGGCCGTAAGGCTCCTCTCTTTCAGGGGGAATTACTCCTAAGAGATACTCATGATTGCAGGCAGACAGCTAGCTCCCTTGTTTAATAGGCTGTAAGTAAAATTTCTACATTAGCAAAATTTATACCTAAACCACAGAATATAGGAGCAAAAAATCATCGCAATAGTCTGAGCTCTGCTTTTCTTCTTTAAATGGAAGAACTCCCCATTTTAACCAGACATTAAGTCTCCCCCCCCCCCCTTCTTTGGCTGGAAGCTCCTTTCAGGGTGGGAGGGAAAACCAAATAAAAAGAGGAAGGAGGCAAGGACAGAAAATGGAAACAGGAGGCATTTTTCAGCCGCTTTCTGGGACTAAAACGTTGAGGGGACCCAAAGAAGCAGCATCCAGCCGGGACTCAGAAGACACCCCTCCCACCCCCCAACCTCCCCCGCTGCCTTCTCTTTCTCTCCCTGCCCCCCTCTTCTCTCTCCTGGGAAGAAGGGGACGGACCTTAAAGAAAAAAAGGAAGCTCTGCTGCTGAGCGGAGAAAGTGGTAGCTGGGAAGGATGTTGCTATGGAGTTAAAACAATGAAAAAATGGCCCTTCCCCTGTTCCTCCCCTCCCTCTTTTTCTCCCCACCACTTTCTTCTGGCTTTGGCTCCGGTGCCAAAGGAGGGAATTCTCTTGTGTGTGTGAAGCCCCCCTCCTTTTGCCCCCGCCCACCCAGAGAAAGGCAGGGGAGGGCGGCTGCTGCCCCGATCAGTCCCAGCGCAGCGGCTGCCTGCAACGCCACTGACCGGCAGGGAGAGGGCAGCAAAGCAGAGCCCCCCCATCTCCTCCCCCACCTGCCACCCCAAATTGTGCCCCACTGCGAGAGGCGCATTTTACTGGAGAATGGCAGCTCTGGGTCCTCTCTCAGCCATTGAGTGCAGGGAGTGGGAGGCAATTCACTTCTCGCACTCAGGAGGAGTTTCCTTTCCTTTGCAAGGTTTTTCCCTGCACTCAACGGCTAAGAGACGACCGGGAGCTGCCAATCTACGCTCTGCCAGGCGAGCAGCAGAGCGAGTAAGACAGCCATCTGCCAGCTTCCTGTCATCTGCAGTTTACTCATCAGCACCATGCTCAGGAGTAAAGTTGCTCACGAGTAAACTGCAGATTAGAGGCAGCCAGCAGCTCGCAGACAGAAAAAGAACCCGCCGCCTCCGTGCATCGAGGAGGCTGAGCAGCAGCGGGAAGAGCTCGGGACAGGAGATGCAGGAAGCCCTCAGGGAGGCTCGACCCCCCCTTAGGAGCCTCAGTTTACTCGTGAGCGCCATTGGCCTTTCTCCCTGCCTCTCCCAGTCAAGGTTGCTCATGAATAAACTGCAGCTAGGATCTCCCGCACGCTCCCCTCCCTCCCTGCGTGCATCAGTCCACCACCTGTTGCTGGTATCACCCCTCCACCAGCTCTCCCTCCCCCGGCCACCCGGGCCCTCGGCCTTCCCTTTGCCAGCAGCGGTGAGCAGAAGGATGGGGGCAGAGGCTGAAAGCAGTGGCTGGGCAGAGCGGGCGAGCATCAGGCAGGCAGGGCAAGCCAGTGGGAACCGTGGCCAGCCAAAGGTCACTAATGGTTCGGAAAAACGTGCCAAATTTCCACTGAGGGTTCTCCCGAACTCGGTGTGTCACTAAGGCAAGCTTTGCAACACAGCGAGCGAGGCCAATAAATAGTGGTGCGGAGGGGCAGGGCAAGCCAGCAATTTAACAAATGGTTCGGCTGAACCTCCTAGAGCCGGCAGAATCCCATCACTGCCTATAGGGCTGCCCCATCTGTTGTCCCTGGTGGCAGATGGAAGATTGTGAATCCCACTCCTGACACCAGTTTCTGTGGAAAGAAACACAGGAACCAAAAACTCCAATAATCCAGGCTCACTGCAGTTGTTATTTATTTAGCATCCATTGGAGGAATTTCCCCCCCATAAAATAATGGGAGGAAATTTTTACAGACAGAAGGATGCACTCATATTTATACATTTCAGGAAAGGAGGAGAAAATGATAATTATACATATGCATATTTCATTTAATAGATGATGTGAGCATGAATATAAAGAATTAGTGACACTCAGGTTACCTCCCCAGCCTTGTATTGTTGCTACCCTCAAGAAAGAGTTATTGTGTAAACAAAAAGAAACGTCTGAGTTGCGTTGCCACAGCAGTTTGGGTGAAATGTACTGAGAAATGAGGGCATCAACGTTGCTCCATACATTCCTTCTGTATTTCTGTCTTGCCAACATGCTCCCATTTCTCCAAGAAATTTGTCTCCTCACAAACTTCCACACACCCTTTATTTATTTCAAAAAAATAGCTGGCCCATTTATGCATGCAGAACATCTTGGACCATTTTCTATGTTTGGACTGTGGAAAATGTTAATAGTTGAAATTCCTCAGTCTCATATTTACACATTTCTTCTGGCTCCTCCTTAGTGAAGAATTCAATAATTTCCGAATTTGAAACATATACATATGATTTTCTTTGACTCCTGCATACTATTTAAATGGAAATAATATCTCCTTTCTAATAAAAGAACCGTTAACAATACTTCCAATATCATAATGGTGTTATAGCTCATGTTTTTACATTTGTTCTGGCTGTGAGCTGCTCCTTTGTGTTGAGCTCTGGCCTCAGAAGGATAATGTAGCACTTGGGGATGAAGATGCAGCCCAGCAGACCAGCACTGGAGGCCAGGATGGAGAAGACCTGCACAGCCACCATGTATTTCCCTTTGGTGCTCAGGTAGGTGGGCACAAAAGTCACCCAGACACTGCAGAAGACCAGCATGCTGAAGGTGATCAGCTTGGCTTCGTTGAAGGCCCCAGGCAGGTTCCTGGCCAGGAAAGCCACCGTGAAGCAGATGGCAGCCAAGAAGCCCATGTAGCTGAGGGTGACGTAGAACATGACAACGGCCCCTTCGTTGCATTGCAGGATGATCTCTCCAGGCTGGGAGTGGAGGTCAGAGTCAGGGAAGGAGGGAGAAACTCCCAGCCAGGTGGAGCAGATGATAATTTGGACTGCAGAACAAGAAAGGATGATGGAGTTGGCCAAGCTCTTCCCCAACCATCTCTTCACTCGGTTTCCTGGTTTTGTAGCCAGGAAAGCCAGCACCACCGTGATGGTTTTGGTCAAGAGAGAAGAAACAGCAACTGAGAAGATGAGACTGAAGATCATTTGTCGGAGAAGGCAGGTGGCTTTCCTTGGTTGATCAATGAAGAGAGAAGGAGACAAGAAGCAAAGCAAGAGGGACACCAGGAGGATGTAGGAGAGGTCCCTGTTGTTGGCTTTGACAAGGGGAGTTTCTCGGTATTTAATAAAGATGATTAAAACAAGGCCTGTGATTAAGAACAAGAGTAGGGCAAAAGAAACCAGGATGATGCCCAGATATTCTTCATGAGACAGGTAGGTTATGACTTTGGGTATACATTGGATTCTGTCCTCATTAGGGTATTTATCATCTGGACATTTGGTGCATTTTTCTGTATCTGTGAAAGCAAAAAAGCAATATTTCCTTAATATTCTGTCTTTTTCTCTTGCAAGAAAAACCTTTGGATAACAGCTGATACCACAGACATTTTCCAAGAAGTATTTATTAACTATTTCATTAAAAAGAGCATAAGAAAGATATTTTTTTCTTTAAAAATGTAGCTAGGTATACGAAGTTGAGGGAAGTCCTAGGATGTTAGTTATTTCCTGTGTAATGTGTAGAATCTTCATAGGAACCTACATTATTAGAGATTAATATTGAATCATATAATCTTTTTAGGCAAACATCTTGAGTCCTGCCACATGGCAGTTAATATCCTGGACTTGGAGGATACCTACAGTATCTTGTAACATCTGGAAGCAACCTGGAATTAAGGAGAAACTTCCTATCAGTGAGAGGAATTAGCCAGTGGAACAGCTGGCCTCCAGAAGTTGTGAGTGCTTCTACATTGGAGGTTTTTAAGAAGAGACTGAACAGTCACTTGTCTGAAATGGTATAGGGTCTCCTGCTTGAATAGGGGGCTGGAATAGAAGACCTCCTTCTCTCTATTCTGATTGATTGATTGATCTATATGGCATACTATTTGTGTAATGAGTTCCCCCCATAACTATCCACAGCAACAAATTGTGGACCAGTGACACCTTCACAGTGATCCTCAAGGGAGGCCAATAAAGAATGAATTGCAAGGTCTTTCAGAAGGTGGACCTGAAACAATTCATCTAGTTTCAAACATCTCAGATGTTCCTAGAAAGGTAAACTTAGCTGCACATATCCAAACTAAAAAGCAGAGAGTTATTTCCTCTGCTCTTAGTAAAGCTTTCCCAGTCTGCCACCCCCTCCTCCCATCTCTTTCCCAGCCCCTCCTTCCAAGTCTTTTTGATTTACCTCCATTTAGATAAGAAATTGTGCAGGTTAAAAATAAAAAAATTACAGGTGAGCTTCGATCTGCCTTTTAACTTGCATTTTCATGAAAAGGTTCTGGATGGATCCAGTTCCACAAAGCCTCCCATTTTCCTCCGTGTGACCCACCTTCCTGAGTGGAGAAGGTCCCCTCCGGACAAGGAACGCAGTCGTAGCAGCAAACTGGCTCTCCTTTTCGAGCCCTCTTGACAAATCCAGGATGACAACTTTCCACACACTTGGACTGAGGCAGGGACTGAGCAGAAGAAAAGGAATGCCAAAGAAAAGGTGTTAGGACTGTCCGTCCATGGAAAATGGAGGGAGAAATGGATGGAGATAAGTAGCCTCTGATCTTCACTGAGGTCAATATGAAACCTCTGACTACTCCTAAACAGATGCAGGAGGTAAAACAACTGACAGGTTCTTCCTTTAGTTCCTCCCTTTTGCTTTCAGAATTTAACATTACAATAAAGTACTTTTCTATTTAATGTAGTCTAAAGGGATGGAATTGAAAAAAGATTTAAATATGATATATTCTTATTAACACCGATAATAAAGTTTACAGTAAAAGATTTAGGAAATTTTAATCTATTAGGTTTTTTAATATGAAATTAAACTGTGATGAAGAAAGAAACCTCTGACCAGTAAGATCTTGAAAGGTTTCCATAAAACATGGCAAAGCCACTCCACTTAGGTCCCGTCTATTGAAGAACTTCCATGAGATGACACCACCTGGCATGGGAGGCCAACCACCCTGGAGACTCTAGGCTTTGCCCACTTGAAATGGGATCTTTGGAAAACAGAGAAAAGACACCAACATTTCTCTCACCTTATTGAGCGACTTTAGCTTTGAAAGAGCATCTTGGTTGATAGAAAGTCTCTGTCTTTGAAAATACGCCAGAATCTCTCTCTTGATATCCTCCTTGGGGAGAACCAAGTGACTCACAATGATCAGATCTGCTGTCATCTCTCCATTTTGGTCCAAGTACAGTTTAAAATCGGAAATATTCCAAAATTCATTCTTCTCCAGAAAGGGATGAAACTAGAATGGGAACATCCAGGAATTTGAAAAACAGAGAACTTTGTTTCTTATCCCACATTGAATCTTTCTTCTACAATTGTCTCATCTCCAAATAGGCTTACTTACGATACAAATACTGCCATCATCTTCATAAGTGAACAAGAAAGTTTGAGAAAAATTTATCAATCATTTACTGACAAAATATAAAAAAGTATATAATTGATACAATTGATCAAATATAGGGAACATTCTAGAGCAGATGAAAATAAAATGAACAGAGAAAAAAAAAGATGATTCATAAACTCTTTGAAAACAAGAGGTTGATTCCCAGAAATCATGGGTTGATCAAGATGAAAGTTGTCAGGCTAATCTTCTCCCTGGTCATCCTGATGGAAAACACCTCCAGATGTGCTAATTCTACTTGATTCTAATGCGACATTAACAAAATTTTGCAAATCTGAAAGAACAAATCTCCCGCAAACTCTTTTCTCAGCCTGAAAAGTTAGCCAGGATCCTTTCTGAGTTTCTTTCTCTCCCATTATGCATCTGCAGGATTCTCCCCTCTTCGCTGATCCTTCCCTAGGGAGCCTCTCTTCCCCTCATCCCAAAAGTCATTCTCACACATCATTACACTTCCTGAATAGATTATGGGAACTCTGGTGATATCACTGGATTTCGGTAAAAGACTCACAAACAATTGTGTGATGTGATTAGAAACCTGAGGCCTGGATAATAAGTGGATAAAAACTGTCTTCAAAATGATACTGAAATAGTTTCTAACCCTTTTTAATCTTTCCTATGAAACTTGAAGGTGATGAATAAGGGGGAGAACTGTTGCGTATATGGTGAGGAGAAACAAAGAGAAGAAGGAACAATGAATGTCAACTGTTAGATCGGCGCAGGAATGAAGATGAGACCAGCGGAGTTCATGCAACAAGTTTATTCAACAGGAAAAGAACTGGCGCTGTGCTGCCGGAGCTCTCCTTATATTCGCTCCGGCAGCCGCACCGCCCCCTGACAGGGATTCAAAATTCCCGCCGGAGGATTTTCTAACCAATCCCTGGCGGATGTCCTTATAAGGACACAACACTCCTCCCCCCTAGTTCTTAGGCTGTCCGTCAGTCACAAAGTCATCTAAATAGGCAGGCCGTCTGCATGTTCTACTAGACCTGCGCAGTCCATTTGTCGGTTGGCAGCCCTCCTGGTCGGAGGGTGCTTCTGCTGCTCCCGGCTCCCTCCCTGGACCCGGGCTGGATCTGGCCGTCGAGGTTGCGGGCGATGCTCCCGTACCTCCGGCTGGGTCTCTGACCTCCGCCTGCGGGCGATGCTGGTCTTCTCCGTCCCTGCTTCGATCGCGGAAACGCCGTTGCAGGTCCATGTTCTCAACCGGTCCGGAACTTCTGAGCCACGGTAAGTCCCTGGGTTTCCCTCCGGTTCCTACTGGGTCGGGGTTAGTCAGGTCCGGTCGCGGGTGCAGGTCCGGCGGCGGTGACTGGGTCAGTCCCCAGGGTTCCCTGGTTGAGTCCAGTCCACTCCCGGGACTGCTGGTGGTGCGGGTTGGCGATGGCTCAACCTCACTGGGGTGTTGCAGGCCTCCTTCGCAGGGGTGGTGTAGGCCCTCTCTGCTGGGCTGGCGCTGCTGGGGTGGTCGAGGACTCTCGCGGCCTTCTCTGCAGGGGTGGCGTTGGCCCTCTCTGTGGGGTTGGTGTAGCCGTGGCGGTCTCCGACTCTCGCCGTCGGGATGTGGTTGTGCGGGTCGCCTTGGTCCGGCTGGTGCAGGCCTCCCTTGCTGGGGTGGTGGAGGCCCTCCCTGCAGGGTTGGTCTTCGTCTGGGTCGGGTTGTTGTTGCGGGGACCTCTGCTGGGGTGCATGGAGGTCTCCCTCGCCGGTGTGCCGGTTGCCGACCTTGCTGGGTTGCAGTTGATGTCCCCCACTCGGTTAGCCCCGGTCTACCGGCTTCTTCTGTTTTCGCCTCTCGCTATCAGACTTGTGCCGTCCAACCTCACGGGGGTGTCATTGGGCGTCGTGGTCGTCTGGGCTTCAGTCCCCATGGCTGCCGTCGTCAGTGGCTGGGTCTCGGGTGTCAGGGTGTTGATTCCAGTCTACCCCGGGGTGCTTCGGGGTTCCTCTCAGACATTGTCCCTGGTCTACTTGCGCCGTCTCGTCTCTGGCTTGGGCAGGGATCGGCGGGCCCTCTCTCCCGGGGTGTTGTAGGCCTACCTCACTGGGGTGTGGCAGGCCTACCTCGTCGGGGGTGGGCAAGCCTACCTCTTTGGGGTGTTGTAGGCCTACCTCGTTGGGATGGTTTCCGTCCGATCCCTTCCACCTTTTGTGGAGCTGGTCGATGTGACGTCTCATCGGTTGCGGTTGCGCTGTGGATCTTGCCTTTCAGCCATTTCGGTGAGCCGTGGAAGTTCAGCGCGTAGACGGGATCTTCCACGGCAAAACAGCGAAGTTGGCGGCTGGCGGTTGCGGGCACCTCTGAGTCGTATTGGGGGTGCAGTCTGTCGAGGGGTGAGCGGAGTCTTCTGCCCATCAGCAGCTCCGATGGGCACTTCTTGGTGGTTGCGTGCGGCATTATATGTTGGGTGAGGAGGAAGGTGTCGATGTGCTTCTGCCAGTCACCCGGTGCCATCTTGGTGAGCGCCTCCTTGGTGAGCCTCACCATTCTTTCAGCTTGACCGTTTCTGGCCAGTCTGTAAGGCGGAGAGGGCATGGCAGATGCCCAGTCCTGCCAGGAAGGCCTCCATGGGCACGGACGTAAGTTGGGGACCGTTGTCGGAAACCAAAACATCCGGGAGCCCATGTGTAGCGAAGATGCAGCGGAGGGTGCGAATGGTGGCTTCTGAGGTGGTTGAAGCCATGGGAACCACCTCGAACCATTTGGAGAATGCGTCAACCATGATGAGGAGGTGGCGCCCTTGCATTGGACCCACGAAGTCGATGTGGATCCGAGACCAGGGGCTGCAGGGCATCTCCCATGGGGTGGGCTCTGCTTGGGGCGGCGCTGCTCAAACTTCCTGGCACGGGCCACATCTGGCGATCCATTGCTCAATGTCCTTGTCCAGTGATGGCCACCAGATGTAGCTCCATGCCAGGGCCTTCATGCGGACGATGCCAGGGTGCCCGTTGTGCAACGTCTTGAGCGTATTCCGTTGCAGTGCGGCGGGGATCAGCACCCTGTCTCCCCATAGCCTTTCATCGTGGACAGCTCCTTTTGCTTGCAGCTGAAGGGGCTGTATTCTTCTCCGCTTATCTGCACCGGCCACCCTCTCGGGATCCAGGACTGCACTTGGCAGAGTGTGGGGTCTTTCTTGGTGTGCGTGGCCAAGTCTGCAGATGTGACTGGGCAGCTGCTGTCATGGTCGATATGCAGGAGCTCGAGGGTGGGGACCGGGTCTTCTACGGCATCTGCGGACGGGCATCTGCTTAGAGCGTCGGCGTTCGCGATGGGCTTTCCTGGTTGGTGGGTGAGCGTGTAGGAGTAGCCGGCGAGGAAGATGACCCAGTGTGTCATTCGCGGCGACATGAACGTGGGTGTTTGCTTGTCGCCAGCGAGGAGGCCCAGGAGCGGCTTGTGGTCAGTCACTATGGTGAAGCTTCTTCCGTAGAGGTATTTGTGGAAGCGCTTCACCCCTGCGACGATTGCCAACACCTCTTTGTCCAGCTGGCTGTAGTTGCGTTCAGCGCTGGACATTGTCTTTGAGAAAAAGGCAATGGGGGCTTCGGTGCCATTGGGCAGGTCGTGGCTGAGGACCGCCCTGACCCCGTATGGCGACGCGTTGCAGGTCAGCCAGATGGGTAGCATCTCGCTGTACTGGATGAGGACACTGCTGGACGTCAATAGTCCCTTGATGGCCCGGAAAGCCGTTTCCTCTTTGTCACCCCACTTCCAGGAAACCGCTTTCCCCAGCAAGCGATGAAGCGGCTCAGCAACTGTGGCTTTCTGTTGGAGGAATATTGCCTAGAAGTTAAGCAATCCAAGGAAGGCCTGAAGCTCCGCTTTGTTTTTGGGGCTGGGAGCTTCATGGATAGCTTTAACTTTTGATTTGGTGGGGTGTATGCCATTGCTATCGATGAGATAGCCCAGGAACTCGACCTCCTGGACCCCGATGATGCATTTATCCCGTCTGACTCTCAAGCCCTTCTCTCTGAACCGCTGCAGGACGAGCCTCAGCCGTTCAAGGAGTTGTGCCTTTGAGTCTCCGGAGATCAACACATCATCAAAGTAAGGCACTACCCCTGGAACGCCTTGGAGAAGGCGTTCCATCATTGATTGGAAAATCCCAGGGGCGGCACTGACTCCGAATTGGAGACGGTTGCACTTAAAGACCCCCCCTATGTGTGACAATGGTTTGAGCCTCCGCCGTTTTAGAGTCCACTGGCAGTTGCTGGTAAGCTTGGGCCAGGTCCAGTTTTGCAAAAATTGTGCCCTTGCCTAGTGAGTGCAGGAGGTGCTGCACGACTGGCACAGGGTATGCGCTCTGCTGCAACGCCTTGTTTATGGTAACCTTATAATCAGCGCAGATGCGCACAGATCCATCCTGCTTCATCGGGGTCACAATGGGAGTCTCCCATGAAGCATGATCGATGGGTTCCAGAACGCCTTGGGCGATCAGCTTATCCAGCTGCTCGTCTACTTTAGGCCTCAAGGCGAACGGAACCCAGCGGGGCTTGAGCCGAATTGGGGTTACCCCCTGGTCCAGATTGAACGAAATGGGCTTCCCTATGTACTTCCCCAGTTTACCATCGAAGACTTCTCTGAATTCTTCGATGAGTGAGTCGAGTTCATTTGCCCTAATCTGGTGGATGCCTCCTATGGAAAGCCCCAGCGGCTGAAACCATTCCACGCCGAGCAGGTTCGGGCGGCTGGTCTCCACAACGGTGACTGGCAGCTGACCCTGGAACTTCTTGAAGGCGATGTGGATGTTGGTCCTGCCCAGGATGCCGATGGGATTTCCGCCGAAATCCACCAGTCTGGACTGCAGGGGCTTGAGCTGGCTCCTGGTGATTGCAGGCTTGAGTCTCTTCAGCTGCTGCCAGTCGATGATGGTGTAGACGGAACCGGAGTCTACCTCCATCGTGCAGGGTGAGCCCTCGGCCAACAGCGTCACGTGGAACTTGGTGGCGCTGTTGTTGCTGGTGTGGGCTATGGTGGTCTGATTCACCGCGCCGTTCCGGGAGTCATCGTAACCATCGCTTCTGGGCTGGTGCGAGGACTGTTTGGATGTCCTCTGGTTGTTGCGGCGGTTTTCACGATTCTGGGGTCTGTGCGGTTCGGGGGCTGGATCGGTGGCTCGGCAGGCCTCGGCGATGTGTCCCCTCTTCAGACATCAGCGGCAGGTCACATCCCGCCATCTGCAGGATGTCCTGGGGTGGTCGCCCCTGCAGCTGCCACAGCGTTCCCCTCATCGGCCATTTTGAAAATTTTCCCGCCGGGATGGCTGAGAGACCTTGTGGACGGCCATTTCCCCATCTGAGTCGGATGGTGTGGCTGAATCTTCAGAAGATTCGGGGATCGACTGGTGGATCTTGTGGATCCCCTTTTCCTTAAGCATTTCTGCGGCCGCGTGCTCTGAGGTTTCGGCGGCGGTGGCCTCTTCGAGTACATCCTTGAGTAAGATGCGTTTTCTGCTCAAAAATTTCTTCTGGAGGCCCGCGTCCCGCATGCCGAAGACGATGCGGTCCCTCAGCGCATTGTCCACATTATCAAACTCGCAGTTGGCTGCGATTTGGCGGAGTGCGGCGACAAATTCTTTAATGGATTCACCCTCCCGTTGGTTCCTCTGATGGAAGGTGAATCAGTTGGCAATGGGGGTGCCCGTGGGAGCCTAATGTTCCTGCAGGGCGGCCTGCAGATCCATCCAGGACATTAGTTCGATGTCTCGAAGCGTGACGAGGTTCATGGCCAGCTCCAGGACATCGGATCCACAGTGGGCGAGGAAGACAGCCCTCTTCCTGTTGTCGTCGAGGTTGCTGTAGCCGTTTCCGCGGAGAAATTGGTGGAAACGAATCATGTACGAGCTCCATTTCTCCCGTCCGGGGTTGAATAGAGCGATGGATGCGAAGAGTGCTTGCGGCGTTGCCATCATGCGGATCGGCGGCGAGTCTCTTTGGCTTGGAGATGGCAATCATGCCACGCGGTCGGTTCCTTCTCTAGTCCTTCGTCGCCAGTGTTAGATCGGCGCAGGAATGAAGATGAGACCAGCGGAGTTCATGCAACAAGTTTATTCAACAGGAACAGAACTGGCGCTGCGCTGCCAGAGCTCTCCTTATATTCGCTCCGGCAGCCGTACCGCCCCCTGACAGGGATTCAAAATTCCCGCCGGAGGATTTTCTAACCAATCCCCGGCGGATGTCCTTATAAGGACACAACATCAACATTGGAGAAGCTGAAAAAATTAGAATTATCACTTCAGAAAGATCCCCAAAACAGGGAAATCAGAAAGGAAATGGAGTTATTGAAACACAAAATTAATATATTAGAACAGGAAGAAATGATAAGGAATATAAAACTGGCAAAACAAAACTATTTTGAATCAGCAAATAAATCAGAGAGATGGCTCGCCCACAAATTGAAAAAAGAAAAAGCTAAAAGATTGGTGCAATATTTACGAGACGAGCAAGGAAATTTGCTCCACAGAATTGAGGGGAAAAAAATATTATTCAAAATTATTTTCAAATACTGTATAGTCAAGAAAACATTAAAGAAGAAAATATTATAAATTACCTACAGGAGAGGAACTTGCCAAGTATAACAGATGAAGATAGGGAAATGTTAAATGTGGAAATTACATTAACAGAGTTAAGAAAGGCAATTAAAAAACATAAAAGTAACAAAATACCAGGGACAGAAGGAATTCCGGTGGAAGTATATAAAAAATTCCAGGAAGTTTTGGAAAAAATTATGTTGGATATATATAACAAGGTATTAGAGAAAGCCAAAATGCCAAATTCATGGATGGAGGCATATATAGTATTAATTCCAAAGGAACGTACAGACAATCAATTCATTCAAAACTATAGGCCAATCTCACTGTTAAATGAAAGACTAAAAAAGTGGCAGTTTTTAATTAATCAATTAATCGGGATGAAATTTGGCAAAATATTTATAGAAATGATGAAGACAATTTATTCTAAGCAAACAGCAAAAATTAGGGTCAGTGGAAATCTTACAGAAAAAGTCGATATAAACAAAGGGCTTAGATAAGGCTGCCCATTGTCCCCCCTCTTATTCATCCTTTCGTGGGAAATATTATTGGCACAGGTAAGGGGAAATAAGGAAATAAAAGGGTTGAGAATTAAAAGAGAAGAATACAAAACAGGGGCCTTTGCAGATGACATGGCATTTATATTAGAGGACCCTTTGGAAACAGGAGAAAAACTCCTACTAGAAATAGAGAAATTGGGAATAGTAGCAGGCCTGAAAATAAATAAAAACAAAAGAAAGATAATTACCAAGACTATCTATAGATATTATTACAGGTGCCGGTATCGGAAAGCTGTAAAAATGTAATAAGGATGTTAAAGATACAAATGTTGAATAAAAATCAATTTAAACAAAAAACAAAAACAAAATGCATGGTATCTACTTTTTGGAACCATTATTCCCTGAGTAATTGAATTGGCCAGATCTGTTGAGTTGGTTCCCCTCCTCCTCTGGATTCCTCCTCCAAAGGATCTCAGATTAATGGATCCATTTGGGGACCCCCATACCTGCCACGGCTGCAGCCTTGGAGACCCCAAAGTCTTTTCTCCCTCCTTCCTTCCCCTCCTCCATCTGGAGGAATAAGCGGCATTCAAGGCCTGGGCCAGAGTCTTCATAATACTGTAATCTTCATAGTCATTAGTGATCCTTTTTCTGTTCCTTTTCTCCTGGGTCTCCAGTGGGGCTTTCTGGGTGCATCTTCTGCGGTCTTTGACAGAAAAGACGTTCTTTGAAAGAGAACAGCGGAAATAATAATCTTGAAACTTTTCTTCCACAAAGAAATGGGGTTCAAAGGCAGAATCTTTTGGCCTTTTTTTTGCCAGATAACCAAAGATCCAAATACTATGGATGTATTTGAGAAGTTTAGGTTTGTTAATTGGATACGCTGACAAATTTGTGAGGATCCAGACTTTCCCTTCAATGGCTCCTGGCAGACGCATAAATGTTAAATGGAAAGGAAGAATTCTGGCCCAAATGGACTCAAATTCCATGAAGTGAACAAAGACGTTGACTTGTCTCCACTTAGAGAGGGAATCCCCAAGGGCTGTTGTGTCTCCAGTTGGTGAGAACAGTTGTGATATAACCACACAAATTCCACTCCTGACAAGCACAGGAGGAAAAATCCTCATGAAATTCTCTCCATTTTCTGTGTCTGAAGCAAAGAGGCCAATCAGGGTCCATCTGAAATGGAGGAGCAGTTGGACAATTGCTGGATACTGGAATCCTTCTTTGTGATTCATCTGGTTGAAAAAGGGGAATTTCCTTTTATCACTCACAGCCTCTGAAGTAATTGTATGAGTGATCTGAAAAAGCAATGAAGAATGCTGTTATATTTGGGATCAGATCAAGTCCAAAATATTAGATTTTAATAAATCCAGCCTGGTTCTCCTGAATGTGTTAGAATAGTTTGTTAATCAGACATTGTTTAAAATATTAAAGACAGAATATTAGCAAGATTGTATCAAAATAATGGAAAATAATAAGCAAATTAAAAAACAATAAAATGTAAATCATATTACTGTATCACCCCTACTATTTATCACAGTTAGATTAACACGTGCAAATGCCAACTGGAGTATTCTATTCCAATAAAGGGCTTATTATAATTTTTGAAGATTGCTGCATCTTTTTTTGCTTCTCTATCCCAGATTCTTTCTGGAGAAAACTTTTTAACTTCTTTCTCCAGTTATACAAGAAGCAGGCAGACCTCAAAGCCTAATAAGATTTGTCAGTTGCATAATCCAAGTTTGGTCTTTCATTGAAGTTTTGTCTGTTCCAACAGCCACAATTTTCAGAGTCTCTCAGTTTCCATAGATTAAATTTTATGCCAATAATGCCCATACTTTCTGAATTTAGACAAAGCAGAAGTTGTGGAAATTCCCAAATCAGCTCCGAGGGCAGCAGCTGGAGTCCTTTTACCCACCCCAAGATCCTCCTCAGAGGCTGAAATTGGGTTGGTTCTGCTGGTGGTTTCTCTCTGGAGCCCCAAACATCAGATGGATGGAAGAACATGGGGGAAAACTGGGCCTCAGATACTTTAATAATTGGGGCTGAGGAAGCTGGAGAGCTGTGAGGTTTTCATTTAAGCACCACTTTCCCTCCTGCCCTTTCTCTAACTGAGCTCCTTGGATGATGAGGGAGCCAAGATTCAGGCTCAGAGAAAACAACCCCAGGTAAGGAAAGGTGTTACTTGCTCTAATGGCTGATCATCTATGGCTATGATGTAATTTCACAAAGACCATAACTTTTGAACTTGATTTGAACCAATAAATCAAACCAATAAATTTATTATCAGATAATTATTATGACAAAACAATCCAAGTCTATACAATCCAATGTGTAAGTATGATAATATCACGTTATCTGTATAAATCCGTGTATTCCAAGAGGAATTTAGCAGGCTAAACATGTGTACCTATAACAGAACTTATAACAAAATAAAAGGGTGGGAAGGGACCTTGGAGGTCCTCGAGTCCAACCCCCTGTTCAAGCAGGAAACCAGGCATAATAGCAGTAACTGTGAGAGGATCCTGGAGTCTTAGTGGACAACCTATTAAATATGAGTCAAGAGTGTGAAGCGGCAGCCAAGAAAGCCAATGCAATCCTAATTCACATTAACAGAGGGATACAATCCAGATCAAGAGAGGAACTAATACCACCCTATAAAGCCTTAGTAACACCTAGAATCCTGCATCCAGTTTTGGTCCCCACACTATAAAAAAGATGTTGAGACTCTAGAAAAAGTGCAGAGAAGAGCAACCAAGAGGATTAGGGGACTGGAGGCTAAAACATGCAATAAATGAACGTTTGTAGTTTTAAATTTCTTGAATTAAGCTGGAGTAGAAAGAAGAAAAGAAGATAAGTATGGAAAAAAGTCCATCGTGCCACAAGACACAAACACAGACACACACACAGAGCAGGGGTGGGTTCTAATTTTTTTTACTACCGGTTCTATGGGCATGGCTTATTTTGTGGGCGTGGCTTGGAGGTCATGTGACTGGGTGGGTGTGGCTAGCTGGTCATGTGACTGGGTGGCCATGGCTATGTGTATAGGGACATGTCAGAGGGCTGAAAAAAGTCATTTCTGACAGATCCTCCCACTTTTGACTGGTCCTCACACTTATGACCATCCTCAAATTTATGCCCGTGCAGCATTCTTAACAACCATGTCACTCATTTCACAACTGCTTCTCTTCACCATGGTGACAAGATAGGGCAAAAAACGTAAACTGTGAGGACAGTCGTAAGTTCGAGGACTGGTCAAAAGTGCGAGGACCAGTCAAAAATAATTTTTTGAGCCCTCTGAGTAATCCATATACACAAAAGGACTACCCAAAGGGCTGAAAAAAGTGATTTCTGGCAGGTCTTCGCACTTTTGACCGATTCCTCACACTTATGACCGGTCCTCGCACTTATGACTGGTCATCATTTATGCCCATTGTAGCATTCTTCACAACCATGTCACTCATTTCACAATTGCTTCTCTTCACCATGGTGAAAAGATAAGGTGAAAAACGTAAAATGTGAGGACAGTCGTAAGTTCAAGGACTGGTGAAAAGTGTGAGGACCAGTCAAAAATAACTTTTTCAGCCCTCTGAGTAATCCATATGCACAAAAGGATACAGCAATAGAGAGGGATGAAGGAAGGAAAAGAGAGATGGAAGAAGGAAGGAGAGAGAGGGAAGGAAGAGAAGGGAGGAAGGAAGGGAAGGGAAATTAGAGTAGGAGTGTGGGTAAGAGAGGGAGGAAGAGAGGAGGAGAAGGAGAAAGGAAGCAGAAGTAGGGAGGAGAAGTAGAAGGGGGAGAGAAAGTAAGAAGGAAAGAAAAGAGAGAGGTGGTAGGTGTGAGGAGAAAGATTGCTGTACAATAAAAAGGATGAAAGGGAAGAAAGGCAACCCCAAACAAATATAAAGATATTAAGATAAAGAACGAATTGTTAAACTTTAAAGAAAAAAAGAGAACAAATATGTTTGTTCCATGGCTTAGGAACTGGTTATTTACGGGACCGCCTGCTGCTGCCAACGGCCTCCCACCACTTCTCCGGGTGCCGTTGGTCAAACAATGTCAATTGGCGGCCCACAGGGCGAGAGCACCTACTATCTGTGGGGGCACCTACTATCTGGAAAGAGCTCCACCTTCCGCCGTGCTCTCACGACCTTTCTGAAATCCAAGTACTCTCTACTACAATCACTGCATTTCTTTGGTCCACTAATTTAGTCAGTTTAGTCAAAAAACGAAATAACATTTATTTATGATCTGTTTTTGATCCTGCATTAGTCCTAGGAAGTCATTCATATCTATACTGAATAACAAGGGTTCAAATATGCATCTTTCCCTTCCCTCTTGGGAAGCATAGATCCTTCTTCTCATGGCTCCGTTGAGCCCAAACCTCAATTTTCTGTTTATTGAGTCAAATGCTGCACTAAAATCTAGAAAGCAGCAAACCTTGTTCTACCTCACTGATATAGATATAGATTACATATTTCAAGACAAACTTGTTGCCAATATTAGATTATTAACTTATGCATTATTTCTTACAAAATCTATATAGCATTTAACTCTATCTAAAACCTCTGCAAGGAATGAATTTTTCTCAAGTTTAACTAAGAGGATCATGGCATAAATTTTAGCCACAATATCTGCTAGTCTATTTGGCTTATAATTGCTAGAGTAATTTTTATTCCACTTTTTAGATGGATAAAATGCTACTATAGCCAACTTCAATCCAACTGGATAGGGCAGGCCTTATTTATCTGTGAAAATGAAGGTGCCAATAGATGCCCAACAACCAGGGATATTTTTTGATCAGTTAAACAGTTGGTAGAATGTCTTCTCCAGGGAATGTATTGCTTGCATTTCAGGCCTTTTATGATTAATCTCAACATGAACATAATGGGGTAAAATATTGATGTTTTTGCTAATATAGAGAAAAGCAGCCCTTGAATTCCATGGAGAAGACATGATTGCATCTATGGCTCACCCACCAGCACCCACTCCTCACTTTACCAGAGGGAGAAAAACACACACAAACCTGTGGGACTTTGTAGATGCCTCCTAATGTTGACATCTGGATGGAGATGTCCCTATAAGCTGCATCAAGGAGAGTGAGGAGGTTCTCCTTCCTCCCACACCTGTAGTTGGGGACATTGGCTTCTCCAGTGGAGAGCATGTCCAGCAAGGCATCTGAAGTGTGGAAAGTGCTCCAATAGTTGTTATGGATGTTGTAGCCAAGTGTGAGATTGTGCAAGAGATGGGAATTCTTGTTGGTCAGTTGAATGTTGAAAATGAATTTTAAGCAAAGAGAAAATGTGGAAAAAGTCCTATTGAAAAAAAAGTTATTATAATCAACAGCCACAACGAATACTTTTGTTATATATAATATATATAATCCTCCACAAGCCTACTGAGCCTTAAACCAACATTGATCCAAAAGCAATGATCAGTTACACAAATATGGAAATGGGCTGAGGTCCGGCAACTACAACTGATTCCACCACTACTTTAAATAAAATTCATTATTCAAGTGATAAATTAAGGATTGAGCAGAGAGAGGAAAATAATCTGCAGACCTTTCAGCTTTTTTCCAGACCCCTTTTTGAGTCTCTTTCACAAAATCGGAGCAAAGAGAGAAGCCATGGAAATCAAAATCATTCAGGAAATTAGATATATTCCCCAATATAGGAATAAATAGAAAAAAAATAGAAAAGAAGAAGAGTGTTAGAATGGAGGGACTGCAACTCCATCACCCTGAATGACTTACAGATCATGGAAAACAAACTGAAGAGAAGGTGCCACATTGAAAAGCAAATTTGTATGCAATCTTTCCCTTCCACTGGTGACTATACTGATGAGATGATCTCCTGGGCTGTAAAAGCTCTGTGGAGGTTTTCCAACCTGGTGCCCCAAACTCAGCGGGCATTTCATTCCCAGCTTCCCAGAGACTGGATGGGACACCAGCAGCATCAGAAGCAGAAGCAGGAGGTCCATCATTCATGGGGTGAATCAGTCAATCTCTTTTCTGTTTCTAAAGAAGAAGCAGAAGAATTCAAAGGACTCTCACAAGTTGGAATATGATCCAGTTGCTTTCCTCCTTCAAACACAGAGAAACACTCAGCTTCATCTGGAAAGGACAGAGACGTAGATTCAAGAGCACAGACCCTGCCTGTCCCCAAACTCCCTATTTCTCTGCCCAAAGTCTCCCCTGGAGGATTCGGCCAAAGAGCAGAGCTGAGACTTTTACCATAATTCTCCCCCTCAGGAGGGATCCCTGGATAATTCAGCTAGCTCTTGCAGTCTAAGATTGTTGGAAATTCTCTGGAGGGAAATGAAAGGGAAATAATCTTCATGTGATTCAAAATAATAGGAGCAGAGATTGAATTAAATCGGTCATCTAGAATTGAGACGTTTGGGAGCTCATGCTTCAAACTGGCCCCAGAGAAAGTACACGGCACCTGTGGCTGAAGAAATGTGACATTTCCCCCCAAAAGACTTGGAGTTAAGAGTGAGGCTCATCTAAAGGCTAGAATCACTTTAGCAGCCCTTCTGACAGCTATAGGGACCCAATCCATAACAGACTGTCTACCTGGGAAGATCCAGGCCTCTTGGGTAAAAAGGCAAAATGGGATCTTTTGGCTCTCTGAATACAACTGGATCCCCCCGCCACTGGATCCCATCTAAAATAGGGTCCTGTGATTTGGGGTTCAGCTCCATTAGGCTATTAGAAATGGTGTCTGCATTTAAAAACCCAGGCAGAGAATTTCTCCCCTTTCTCTGCCCTTAAAAACCATCAAACGAGACTTTGGCCCCCAGAAAAAAAGGTCTGGACCTGAGCAGCAAAAACAGAGGGAGCTGACAGAGGGATGTTGCCACAACAACAACAACAACAACACACACACACACACAACCCCCCCCCCCAGCATCTCAACACAAAGGGAATCGAACTGGAGGCTGAGCAAGAGCTGCATCAGTGAGTCTTGCTCAGTCCTCTAGCTTAGCTGAGCTTCCATAGGAAGAGGCAGTCTACCACAAAAGAGCCAGGCCCTTTGCGCCAAAAGGGGAGAAATTAGGAGCTTTGGGGGTCTGTCCGTAGTTTCCCCGAGGCCTTGGACTGGCCTTGGGGTGAGTAGAAAAGGTGGAGGAGGGGAGCTTGGATAGGATCCCAAGGGAGGCCTGTCATCTCCTTGGGATCCTACTGGCTGGATTATGTCATCCCTCCAGCTCAACTGTCAGTTAGCTGTCAATCATCGGAGAGAAGATGGCTTTCCTAGTCTTCTGGCTCTTCCCAATTGTGTAGCCAACTTCTCAGAGGTTGGGAAATTCCAGGGGTGGGAACAGCCGTTTCTTGTCTTCTTAGGAAAGGGAAACTGTCCACAAGGGTTTTTCCGGGAGTGTCAGCCTCCGCTTTTTCATTGCTTGCTTGCTCGACTGCCATTGTAACGGGGGGAGGGGGGGCTGTTGCAATGCCTGGGAGGGGGGAAGGGAGCTGGTGGAGGAGAGAAGAGAAAGTTTTCTTTGAAGCTGATAACTACTCAAGGTCAACCGTCGTGGCAGAGCAGGAGGATGGCACCATCGGGCGCTGCACCCCACATGAGCCCTGGGGGGAATGTGGATTGGATAATCCTGGCTGGATGGTTGGGGGAGGGGTTTTAGGGATGTTTCCTATATGTAATTTTGACGCCTTTTGCTTTTCTCTGGTTGCATTCAGTTCATACTCAGTAAAAGTCCCTTTCTCTATAAAAAGGGTGTTTTGTTGTGGGTAAGAAAGGATCATGAGGCGATAAATCCGGAACGTAACTTTATTGAGCTTTTACAACATGCTCTAACTCAGGCAACAAGAACAAGAACTTTCCGTCTGACAGCCGCTTAAGTACTCCGCCTGTCAGACAACTTAACCAATCCGCGAGCAGGAGTTTTCCCGCTAAACTCTAGCTCGCGTCTGAACCAATCCCCGGTGGTTAGCAACAATACCCGGAAGAGCGGAGTCGCTCCAGCGAAGACTCAACACCCTTTCATACCCGGACTGCGCATGCGTAGTCGGACAAATACGCTGGTCTGCGCCGGCTCCGCCCCGACCTGCGCAGAACCAGCTCACTCGTGGGAGGAGTGTCAGCTCCACGAGTCGGAGGAACTGCTGGAGACTGGACATTCGTCGAGGGAGATGGATCCGCTGCAATTTCCGGCCGAGGCTCGTGGGGTAAGTTCTCCGGAAGAAGTTCGTTGGCCGGGATCAGGGCGCGGTTGTCCGGGTAGTCCGCTTGCTCGTCAATGGCTTGGTGGAAGGGCGCCTGTGATGGCTCATGAGAAAGTGGGTTGGACTCGCTGTCAATCCTACGGCGCAGCTGATCTATATGTCGACGCCACTCTCGCCCATCCCAGAGGAGGACCCTATAGGAATAGGGCCCAGTTAGATGAGTTATCTGTCCCGGGACCCATCTCGTGTTGGTCCCAAAACTCTGGGCATAAACCAGGTCCCCTACTACAAAAGCTCTAGAGCGGGACCGAGCCTCCCCAGGGCGACCCTGATCGTAGCTTGGGTGTAGGCGGTCAAGAGTGGTCCTCAAGCGGCGCCCCATTAGTAGTTCTGCAGGGCTATATTTTGTGGATGCACATGGGGTTGTATGCTGGGCCAGCAGGTATTTACTAATTTTGTGATGCCAGTCATGCGGGCCCATCCGTCGAAGGGTGTTCTTGGCCGCTCTTACAGCTCTTTCCACCAAACCATTCGCCGCCGGGTGAAAGGGGGCTGTTTGGGCATGGCGAATGCCCAGTTTAGCTAAAAACAAAAGGAAGGGAGCCGAAGTAAACTGTGGCCCGTTGTCAGACACTAACACGTCCGGCAACCCGTGTGATGCAAACAACGTCTCTAGCACCCGCACTATAGCCTTGGACGTGGTGGACTGCATAATGGCCAATTCCACCCACTTGGAGTGGGCATCGACCAAGATGAGAAACATCCGGCCGAAAAAAGGACCTGCAAGGTCCACATGCACTCGGCTCCAAGGTGCTTTTGGTACCTCCCACTCTCGAACTGGGGCCGACGGGGGAGCAGCCCGGGACAGTTGACATTCCTGACAGTGGCCAACCCATTGTTCCACGTCTTGATCAACGTTAGGCCACCAAACATAACTGCGGGCAAGGCCCTTCATTCTCACGATGCCCGGATGGGCATCGTGGAGCCGAGCCAAGATCTGGGTCCTTAACCCTACTGGCACAACTACTCTATGACCCCAAAGCAGGCAGCCTTGCTGCACGGTCAACTCGTGCTGTCTGCGGAAGTAAGGCACGAGCTCCGGGTCCCCTTGGGAGCCCGGCCAGCCCCTGCGCACCCAATTCAATACGCGGGAGAGAATGGGGTCCGATGCGGTAAGAGAGCGAATGTCATCCGCCGTAACCAAATCAGGGAGATCTGAGATCAACAAGACGGGTGTGTCTTCCGATTGAGGGGAACTCGCATCGTGGGCAACGGGGCAACGGCTCAGGGCGTCAGCGTGCCCAATGGCCTTGCCCGGACGATACAACAATTTGTAAGTGTATGCCGCCAAGAACTCCATTCAGCGCGAGACGCATGGTGAGAGAACTGGCGGCGTTTGTCGATCACTGGCCAACAAACCTAAGAGAGGTTTGTGGTCCGTGATGAGGTAAAAGAAACGCCCATAAAGAAAATTATGGAATCGTTTGACCCCGGCTATGGCTGCCAAAGCCTCCCTATCAATTTGGCTATAATTCCGTTCCGCTTGGGAAAGCGTCCGGGAATAATAAGCTATAGGGGCCTCTAGTCCGTTTGGTAGGACGTGACTGAGCACGGCCCCCACCCCAAAAGGAGAAGCATCGCACGTCAACGAGAGCGGTAGCGCTTCATCGTATTGCACCAACACAGCCTCAGATGAAAGGACATCCTTTACTGCCTGAAAAGCGCCTGCAGCCTTGCGATCCCAACGCCAAGGCGTCTTGGCATCTAACAGCCGATGCAGAGGTTCCGCTAAGGAAGCCTTATGCGGGACAAAAACTGAATAAAAATTAAGGAGGCCCAGGAAAGCCTTAAGTTCGGCCTTAGACCTGGGTGTGGGGGCCTTTTTAATAGCTTCCACCTTAGCGGGGGCTGGTTGAATGCCCATGGCATCAATCAAGAACCCTAAAAATTCGACCTGAGGCACGCCCAGGCTGCACTTTTCTCTTTTTACCTTCAGCCCTGCCTGCCGGAACCGGGTAAGCACAGCCCGAAGCCTTTCGATGAGCTCGTCCTGGTTCGCAGCCGCGATCAGGACGTCATCGAAATAGGGTGCCACCCCTGGCAGCCCATGGAGCAGCCGCTCCATAAGGCTCTGAAAAATTCCAGGGGCAATACTCACCCCAAATTGTAGGCGGGTGCATTTAAATGCCCCGCGATGAGTGACGATTGTCTGAGCAAGGGCCGTGGCGTCATCAACGGGAAGCTGTTGATAGGCCTGGGCCAAATCCAGCTTCACGAAGATCCGCCCTTGGCCCAGGGAATGGAGAACATGCTGGACCACTGGGACCGGGTAATGGTTAGGCTGCAGCGCCTTATTCAGGGTCGCCTTATAATCGGCGCAGATCCTGATAGACCCGTCCTGCTTCAGGGGAATAACAATGGGGGTTTCCCATTTGGAATATTCAACTGGTTGCAAAACCCCTTGGGCATTAACTTATCTAACTCCCTGTCGACCTTGGGCCACAGCGCCAGTGGCACCCTCCGCGGTTTAAGGCGAATAGGCGCCACTTGGGGATCTAAGCTGAAGGAAATCGGCTGCCCAGTATATGTTCCCAACTTGCCATCGAACACATCGGCAAATTCGGCAGCCAACAGGGCAGTTAGGTCCGGGTGGTTTGCATGCACTTCAGTGATGCCGAGGTGGAGGGCAGCAAACCAATCCAGACCTAACAGACTGGGTAGGTTATCCCTAACAATAATAAGCGGGAGGTGGCCTGAAAAATCTCTGTAACCCACCAGAACGGAACAACACCCTAATGTGGGACTCAAATTACCCTGGTAATCCCTGAGTCTAAGGGGACAGGGCTTCACCCACTTCCTTGATACGGCAGGCACTAAGGACTTGAGAGTGGCCCAAGAAATCAAAGACTTGGAGGACCCCGTGTCTATTTCCATTCTACATGGGGCACCCTCCACATCAACAGTGACGTATAATTTGTGAACGGGACCTGGCAAAAAGGCATGGTTGATAGCAACCGTGGCAACCCCATCGCCCCGGGCCTCAGGGAATCTCTCAAAGAATCGGCCAGTTGGTTTCCCTCGTTGGTGCTTGGCTGCTGGTTCCGCTCCTTCCGCTGAAAACGCCGCCCGGCAAACTCTGGACAAATGGCCTCTTTTCCCGCATCGGCAGCACACGGCAGATTTAAAATGGCATTCCGTGCGGCTGTGCTGGCCCCCGCAACCCAAACAAAGTCCTTTCGGAGATTTACTGCTGGGCGGTTTCTTCTTTTGGAAAGATGCCTTTAACAGGCTCACATCTGCCTCGTCCTCCGAACACTCTCCCTGCTCTAGCTCATCGTGATGAACTGCCAGAGTCTTGCATCCTGGCGGAGCCCCACCAGGTTCTGCGTGCTGAATGTCTGTGGAGGATTTCGCTGACATCTCCGCCACTCTGGCTTCATCTAGTGCCGTCGGGAGTGTCAAATCAGCCCGAGCCAACAGCCGACGCTGTAACTTCAGATCACGCACACCGCAAACCAGTTGGTCCAGCAGCATGTCATCCAGATCGCGAAACTCGCAGTAGAGGGCAGCTGAGCGCAAGGATGCCATGTACTCATTAGTGGATTCGCCGTCTCTCTGGGATCATTGATGGAAGGCATGGCGGCGTGCGATCTTGGGAGGCATAGTAGGAGGCATAGGAGGCATAATATTGCAACCTTTGTTATTCAGTCTGGATATTAATGCCTTACCAGGACTTACCAGGACTAAGAAAGGATTCTAATGCATGTCCAAAGTGCTAAATTATTTATTTATTTAGCAGATGGAAAAGGTATAATTAGCCAGGAGACCACAATGTTAGTACATACTATTTGTTTCACCACTGAGGAGTGCTAGTCCTTTTCGTTTATGCTCATGAGCTTCTCCAGGGTGCACCAGAAGGATGAACTAGCTCTGCACCAGAAAGACGAGAGGCGTCCTGTGGCATCATCCAGGCTATCAGCCCTGGATCCATTTTGAATCTTCAGGGCTGCCACAGCGGAGAGGCCTGTGATGGGAATCAGGGGAGGGAGAAAGGGGGTGAAGCCAGAGAATAGTCACAACCACATTCCTTTCCCGTGGGACCAAGGACACTTGCTAACACCTGGGCAAGCGTTCCTGAACTCGGGGTGACTTGGGGATCAGGACCCTGATTGGTACATGTGAGGGCTTGACAGTGGACAGGGGCAGGGATTGAGTTTAGTATAGGGGTTGGGAAAACGCAGGAATTCAGATTTGGGTTTTCCCAGATGTGCCAATATGACTTCTCTAATAAAGGAACTTGTTAAGTATTGAATAGACGAATGCAGGAACCAATCAGGAGCGAGTAGCTGGAGAGGGAAAATTAAAGGCGTGTCAGTGGCTGAAGCCGAGGACAGCTCCGTTTAAAAGGGGCTCCTGCGGCTCGCATTGCCATTGCTGTACTGGAGCCGAATGAAGCTATTTAAACTGCTGAACGTGTCCTGCCTCCTCAGTCTGCAGCCACTACTCACCACTGGCGACGAAGGTGGGATCTCAGAAGGACAATAGGACACTAGGCTGCTGAAACCTCCACGTGGCAATCAACGGCCATCGAAAATACAACGGCCAGCACAAGATGTCTTCAATAATTCCACCTACACCATTCAACCCGGCGGGAGAAGACTGGGAATCGTACATGGAGTGATTCCACATGTTCCTGGAAGCAAACAACTTGCTGGGCCTGTCGGAAGAGAGGAAAAGGGCACTATTCCTCTCGCACTGTGGAGCCGCTGTTTTTAAAATGGTGAAAACTTTAGCCTGTCCAGCAGAACTGAGAACTATGACCTGGCCGACACTCCAGGGCATCCTGAAAGCACACTACGCACCCCAAGCCTCATCTCTTGTGAGACGGCACGAGTTCTATAGGAGAGACCAAAGGGAGGGACAATCAATAAGCGAAGTTGTGGGAACTTTACACGAAATAGCCACTGCTTGTGAATCCTCCAACCTGGACGAGGCAATGAGAGATCGGTTGGTCTTGGGACTGAAGGATCTCACCCTGCAAAGCCGACTACTTGCTAAGCCCAGGATAACTTTCCAAGAGGCTATGGAAGAAGCGCTGCAACCGAAGCATCCCAAAAGTCTGCAGCCGCAATGAAAAAAATGAATAAAGGGCCGCAAGGGAAGGAAGAATCCTCAATCCACTATGAGGATGTAGGAAGTGATGCTGGGGAAGATAGTTCAATAACAAGACAATTGACTTCTGACAATAATAGACCCAAGAAGGGTTGTAATTTAGCTATATCTAGTTCAACTACTGATGTTAACCAGGATTGTTGGGTTGTTGATAGTGGTGCTTCTCAATCTATTACTAGAAATAGAAAATGTTTTGTTAAAATGGAGAAGAGTAACCAACATGTTAAACTAGCAAATGGCTGGAAGGTTAAGGTAGCTGGAGAGGGTGTTGCTCGTTGGTCATTTAGTAATGAACCATTGCCTATGTTATATATTCCTGGTTTAAAATTCAATTTATTATCTGTTAAATCTTTGGTACAATTTGGGTTTACAGTAACATTTAAAAATGATAAGTGTCTTATAGAGAAAGATGGCAAGGTTGTTACTGCAAGTTTAGAAAATGATTTATTCATTTTAAGGGAGAACCCAGTATTGGTGGCTAAGTCTAAGTCTGTTTATGAGAATGTTAAACCACATGATGAATGTATTCATCTGTTACATCGGAGACTTGGGCACTTAAATTTCAGGACGTTAAAGAAGACAGTGCAATTATCGGAAGGGATAAAACTACAAGCATGTAGTAAATATCTGAACTGTAATGCCTGTAGTCAGCAGAAAAGTAGGGTTACACCAGCAAACCGTGTTAATGGTTTTAAAACTACAAAGCCGTTAGAGGTAGTGTTTATAGACCTAATTGGACCCAAGAAACCCAGTATAGGAGGTGCCTGTTATATTCTAAGCATAGTAGACCATTATTCAAGATATGGATTCTGTTAACTTATGAAAACAAAATCTGAAACATTCCAGCATATAAACAACTGGCTGCGTTTTGTGGAAAGGAAGCAGAAGTTTAAAGTTAAATGCTTAGTGACCGATAATGGTACAGAATTTACTAACCAAAGGTTAGAAAAGTTTTTGCAGGATGCAGGGATCCAGCATAAACGATCTGCTCCTTACAGACCACAGCATAATTCCTATATTGAGAGGCGAGGACAAACATTACAAGCCATGATTAGAACTATGTTGGCAGATTCTGGTTTGCCTGAAAATTTATGGGGCGAGGCTGTTATGTGTGCTAACCATGTACTAAACAACGTGGTTCATTCCTCTACAGGTGAGATACCATTCACCTTATGGCATGGGAGGAAACCAAATCTTAGTTATTTACACACATTTGGAGCCCCAGCTTGGGTACATATTCCATCTAGCGTTAGGAGAAAAGATCAACAAAGAGCCAGAAAAATGTTTTTCGTTGGCTATGAATCAAATCATAGATCTTTTAGATTTTGGGCACAGGGTACTACTAGTGTTTACTGTAGTGCAAGTGCTAAATTTCTAGAGCACGAAGGATGGGATAAACTAGAGCGTGCAGATTTCAGACATGATAATAATACTGTTAGTATAGAGCATCATATCCCTGATGAGAGTCCTGAAGATATAGATACTGTAGAATCCTCTATTAAGGTTGAGGAACAGGAAGTAGGTTTAGGGGAGGATGAAACTGAAACATCTGAAATGAGTCCTGTATTGCCTAGAAGATCTACTAGGGAAAGGCATCCACCAGATCGATATAAGGCAACTGTAGTTTGCCAAGTTAATATTGAACCTTCAAGTTATGATGATATCAGGCTTTATCCTGAAAAGTAGCAGAAGGCTTGGAAGGAGGCAATGAGTAAGGAAATTAAGTCATTGACTGATCTAGATGTTTATGAAAATGTGAAATTGCCACCTGGTGAGAAAGTAATAGGTTGTAGATGGGTTTACAAAATTAAGAAAAGTATAGATGGGACAGTAACCCATAAAGCTCGCCTTGTAGCTCAAGGTTTTTCTCAGACCGAAAAAGATTTCGATGAGGTTTTTGCTCCTAGTTTACGTGCTAGTACTTTAAGAACAATGCTGGTATGGGCGGCTAAGAACAAATATAGTATTAACCATATAGATGTGGAGACGGCATACTTGCATGCTCCATTAAGGCACACCATCTATATGAGGAAGCCTTTAGGAGTTGAAACACAAAACCAAACTGATTGTTGGAAGCTCAAGAAAAGCCTTTATGGTTTGAAACAATCAGGGTTTGAGTGGAACCAATGCATAGTTAAAGAACTAAATAGGATTGGTTTTCATGAAGGTATAGCGGATAAATGTCTCTTTAAGAGAGAAAGTAATGGGTTAGTTTCATTTTTGTTATTGTTTACAGATGACATAGCTATAATAACTAAAACTGACAAGGAAGCCATAGATATCGGTCACCAGTTACAAACTAAATTTAAGATCAGAAATCTAGGAAATATCAGGCATTATTTGGGACTAGATATTAGTCAAACAGCTAGAGGTTATAAAATATCTCAATCTAGCAAAATTAGCCAGATGTTAAAGCGTTATGGCATGGAGCTATGTAAGCCAGCCAAGACACCTATGGCACAGGATTTTAACCATGAGGAAATCCAAAGCCCTAACTTTAGTAAGGAAATCTACCAGTCTCTTATAGGTAGTCTATCTTATATCAGCAATTGGTCGAGACCGGATATATCATTTAGCGTAAACCAATTAGCAAGATATAAAGCAGAGCCAACTGATAGGCATTGGCAGGCCGCAAAGCGTATACTAAGATATCTAAAAATGACGATGCATTATGCATTGTATCTAGAACCTAACCAAGATTTAGTACTGAGCGCATATGCTGATGCCAGTTTTGCTACTGATGTGACCACTAGAAAGTCTACATCGGGTATAGCTATAATGTTAGGTAATTGTTTGATTGGCTGGAAATCAATTCGTCAAAAACATATTAGTCTATCTACAATGGAGGCAGAATTTTCATGTCTATCACTGGTATGCACTGATCTGATATATTACAAACAACTAATGATGGATATTGGTTTAAAAATGGATTATCCAATTGTAATACATGAGGACAATCAAGCTGCTATACACTGGCAACTAATTTAGCAGTTAAAACTAGATCCAAGTATACTGACATTTGGTATCTGAATGTTCGCCAAAGTATCCAAAGCAATATGGTTAAACTGGAATATTGCATGTCGGAAGACAATATCGCGGATAACTTTACCAAAGCTCAAGGTGCTGTCAAACATAAAGCATGTTGTGAAAGCTATGGATTAAGGATCTAAACTGTATATATTGTATTTAAACTGTATATATTGGCCTGTCCAAAGGGGAGCATGTTAGGATATGATTTGGGCCTAACAGTTGTCCAGGCAATATATGTGTTCTGTGATTTTAAGTTTTAATGCTGCATCATGCTGTAATGCTGAGTCATGCTATAATTACTTGTACTTTAACAATGTATTTAAGAAAGGTACTGTAAGGTATTCAGTTGGATGATAAGCTGCTATCATCACGTGCATGTGTGGGTGGATCTGCTACCATCCGGGGTTTGTGAACCAACTACTGTTTGTTTGGTAAGAGTTTGTTTGGAGTTAACCGGTAAAGACTTGGACTGTTTAGAAGACTACGAGATTGTTTATTTCCCTTTATAAAGAAAACTTTTGATAACACCAGTTTGTATGTATCTCTATCTCATTGCTCTCAGCAGCGTTTCTCTGTGCACTTTACTCTGCTAGTTGTTACACAACAACAATATCCTTAACATCTGGCATCTGCCTGCCACTGGCAGAGCCAAAGCAGGCATTGGATAGCCACCGAAGATGCCATGGCCTTAGATGCGTACTTGGCCACATTGAGAGTAGAGTCCACTGTAAACTCTGCTGCAGCTATAAACTTATTGATATCTTGGTGGGTCCGAACATCCGAAGCCGGAATGTGGTCCTGCATATGGCAAAGCCAGATCAGTGATGCCCTGGTAAAGGAGGAAGCAGCTGTTGAGGCTTTGATAGCCGAAGCATTCGCCTGGTAGCCTCTCTGAAGGGTCTGCTCTGCCCTTTTGTCCTCCGCCTTCAGGGTCTCTTCCTGATCCCCAGGTAGGACCGAGGGGAAAGATAGGGCCGCCACTGGTGCATCCACCTTGTGTGTCTGAAGCACTCGGTCCAGTTCTGGACCCATGCTATAAGACTTCCTCTCAGAGGATGGTGGGTTGACACCAGTCCCTGGAGAGGCCCATTGCCTTTGGACCACATCCAGGAACAGTTTAGGCGATGGAATCACCTCTGCTGTAGCGGCCAGCTCCAAAAATAGGGACTCCATAGGATCCATTGGAGTCCCTACAGGATCTTGAACTACAGGATCCATTCCCAGGCAGGCCAAAGTTTTGGCTTTGAAGAGTAGGGATTTAAATAGAGAGGGTTGGAATAGGCCTGAGAAGGCTGGTTTGTACAGCACTAACCCCTCATCTTCAGAAAGCTCCATATCCCTATGCTCTTCACCTTCCAAGAGCTTAGACTGGCTCTGTCTGGAAGAAGCAGGGGAATAAGGCCCTGTAAATTCTGACAAATCCCCTATCGGTCAGGGCATCTGCCCTTGACCTAACTGCAGGGAAATTCCCGAGGCTACTGAAGCAGCCCTGCTGCTCTGCTGTAAGCCTGCAGCAATTCCCTGCTTGATAGCTTCTGCAATCAGGCATTGCATATTGAAAGGTAACTCAAGCTCAGGCGCATAAATGTTGCCTCAGCAACCTGACCCCTTCTGCTTCCTCCCCCTCTCCAGCTGTGCAAGGCAGATCAGCCAGGGAGCTTAAGTACTCTTCCTTGCTGAGAGGCACAAAGGAACCATGCTGAGATCCAAGCTCAGCAGCACCATCTGGTGACAAGCCCCCGAATAAGGTCTACTTGCATGTCTGGGCTCACTGCACTCCACTTGTAGAGGAAAGGCTTGGTGGGAAGTTTCGCATTCACCCCTGGGCTGAGCCACTTGGCGCTGCCTGTCTGCTTTCTTTTGGGCCAAAGCAAATTCCCTCTCTATGGCCTTTTGCCGCCTCTGCTCATATTTCTGTTCTGCTTTAGATACCTTGTCTGAGGCAGCAGATCTCTTCCCAGGTTTGGCACTTCTGGTCCTTCCTGAGGCTTTTGCAGAGTGGGCCTGCTCCTTCTTAGTGTGGCTGTTGATCTGGTCTGCACCATACTGCTCACCATTTCAGTCGCCTCCATCTGGGCCTTGTTCGCCATTTTGCTAGTGGCTTGCATGCAGCCTGACTCCCCAGGGAGTTCTCCTGCTGTTGTAAGTATCAAGCTGGTAGTTAACCAGCTCTCCTCTCTCTCCCACAGTGATTAATCACTCTCCAGGGAGCCTATACCTATTTAAAAGCAATCTGGAGCTCTTTGGCCTTTTCACGCCTTTTTCCCAAGGCTTGGGCTCCCAGGCGGCTGTTAATTGCCTCTTCATGCCTCTCCCCAAAGGCGTGGGTGGCTTCGGCTGCTTCCTGCCCCCAGGCAGTACTGCGCTGGTCTTTTGGGCTGATTTAAATGGAGCGCCAAAGCTCCAAATCTTGCTGCAAGCCCAGGTGTCTATTGGCGCAGAGCCAAGGCTCTCTTGCGCAACCCGCCAATCACTCTGTCCCAGCCAGTAAAAAATATAGGAGCACGAAGCTCCTGGCAATGCTGGGCTTGCTGAGGCTCACAAACCGGAGCGCAATAGCTCCAAAGCCCTCTGAGCCCCTGGAAATCCTGGCTGTTTGGGCTCGACTGGAGTGTGAAGCTCCAATGGTCTCAGAGCCTCTGGGTAGCAGCGTGGAATCAACACGTGCGTGCTACCCCGCGATCGCCTTGTTACCTGGGAGCCTGCCAAACAGCCGCAGCCTGAGCCGAAGCTCCAGCTGCCAAAATAAGCCTGGCTGCTCTACCAGCAATCAGGAGCCAGCCAAGAAGTTCTCCTTTTGGCTCCAATCCGTTGAACCAATCCGATTAATTAAAGCTGTAGAGGAAACCTTTTAAGCATCCGTCCTTGCTGAGGGACTGAGTCAAAAGCTAGGGACTGTCGGTAGAAGAGGCGTGTCCTCACAGCTCAAAACAGACTCAGTCCAATCAGCGAGGAGACGAAGTTAACCCATTCCTGGATGCTATCTCCACCTATAATGGAGAAAGTGTATTTTCTACAATTAGCTAATAATACCACTTTTTTGGGGAGTAGTACCATAAAATTATATATCAATGGAAATATAATTTAATCAACAATGTAATGCAATAACTTTTATAAAAGATTTGCTATTAGAATAGCAGTTACAGTATAAAGAAGAAAAGTGAAACACAGAAAAAATGAGTTATACAAAAATTATCACCATAGAAAAAGCAAGATATACAAAAATTATCATGTCAGTTAATACTTGTTGGGTAACCTTTAGCATGAATTACGGTCTTAAAACATCTTCCCATGGAGTGAACCAAGTCTTTTAGTTCTGCAGCTGTTATAATGTGAAACCAAGATTGAATGATTGCTTCTATTAACTGGGTTTTATTGCTGGGTCGCTTCTGACTAACAAGTTTCTTTAGTTGGCGCCATAGATTTTCAATTGGATTAAGGTCTGGGCTATTCCCAGGCCATTCCAGCAGTGGAATATGATTATCTTGAAACTCAAAAAAAAAAAAAAAGTGGAGACAGGAGAGTGTGTAATGCTGCCATCTACTGGGAAAGAAAGTTTGTTTCTATGTTTACTTAAGCAGCAAAAGAAAGAGATACTGTAGCCGTAATAAAGAGGCTCTGTATTGAGTGATAAGAATGGAGAGCAACTGAAGATTTGTACTGTTTATACAGGTGCTCTTGTTAGATCTAATTGAAGAAGGAGCCTGGAAATATTCTGGAAGGCTTTTGATCTCTTTTGAGCAGTCTTTTTTTATTATTATTATTTGTCAATTGTGGTCTGGACAAAGGAAGAAAAAAAATCACTCTCTGAATGCTCTCTGGACATAAAAGTGTTTGAAGGATTACTTATTTTTTTCTTTTTTCTTCTTCTTTCTTTTTGATTTTTTGATTTGGGATTTTTATACAACTCCATTGGAATAAGGCACTCAAGAGCCTGAAGATTTATTGATTTAGTATTGACTTTTTTTCTTGTTTTTTGTTTTCTCTTCTATCTTTATATATGGAAGAGGATTTTTATTTTTTCTTATTTTTTTATTTTTTACCTATTTTTCTTCTTATTTTTCTTTTTCTTTTTTGCTAACATCTAAAGGATTAGGGTTTTGGAAGAACCCGAAGAACTAATTTTTTTCTTTTTTCTTTCCTTTGATTTTCTCCCTCTTTTATCTGGCCTTTTTAAACTTTTTGTTTTTTGAAAGTGGTATTGGTCGAATATTTAACAAAATGAGTAGAAAAGTAGCGACAGTGGGAGTTGCAGCAACTACACTGTCTTCGTCACCATCTGGAAGTCAACGCACCATTCAGGAAATGTTGCAACAAGAGAAAGAGAAAGAATCATCGACACAAACAATTATACAAACACTTCAAAGGATGGAACAACAACAACAAAGGATGGAACAACAACCATTGAAGACAGATGAAAAAGTTCAGAGGATGGAACAACAATTGCTTAAAACAGATGAAAAGGTGGTTAACATTCAACAAACAATGTCAAGATATGAAGAAAGATTGGCAAAATTAGAAGAAAAAGACGATCAAAAAGAAGAAAAAATGAAGGAACTAGAGAATAGATTGGGAGAGGTTGAACAAGAAACAACTGGTTTAATTGGATGGGAAATGGATAAAGCAGAATTTTTCTTAAGATTTCAAAATGTGGAAGAAGAAAAAGGGGAAAATTTGGCAGATATTATGAATGGAATGCTGGCCGAGGCTTTAGAAGTCACTAAAGAGAAGATGATGGAAGGAGTTGACGAGATTTATCGAGTTTATACTAGATATGCAATGCGTAATAAACTCCCAAGAGAAGTACATATAAGATTTACAAAGAAATCGATTAAAGCACAAATTCTTCAGGCAGCTAGAGAAAAGACTTTGAAATACAAGGGGAAAGAAGTGATAGTTCTGAAACAAATACCAAAAAAAGTGAGAGAATTGAGAAGAGGATATCAATTTCTGACTAAAATTTTGATGCAAAAAGGAATTAACTACAGATGGTTAATTCCAGAAGGATTAGGTTTAACATGGCAACTTCAAAGATACAGATTGAACACAATTGAAAAAGCAAGAGCTTTTTATGATGAATTCTTTAAAGAGAAAGAAGTAGAAATGGAAGTCAAAACTCAACCTACAGTAGTTCCAATAAAATTTACAGAAGAGGAATTGTCAATGTTTGAATCAACAAATGGTGCTGTCAGCGGGGTTGTGGAACAAAAGGAACAACGTGAAGTTAGATCGACTAGAGCAACAAAACCTACATATAAAGTATGAACATGGAAGAAAGAAAATTAATTTCAAAAAATGTAAACGGACTAAATTCGGCTAGTAAAACAAGAAAAGTATTTCATAAATTAGAGAAATTAAAATTTGATATAATTTGTCTACAGGAAGTACATATTAAAAAACAACATGATGTCAGCTTCTCAGTGCTGACATAGTAAAGAGGGGGTTAAATTCCTGTGAGATTATTAAGAGAGAGTGCCGTAGAGTGATTTAGATAATGACCAATAGGATAAGGAAGCAAGCCAGGAAAGGGAGGGATGATGGAGCAGAGGTCATTTCCTGGCTGCATATGAGTCCGTGAAGACGTTGTTCTAACAAATAAAAGTTTTTTTTTCTTTATTATCAAAATGTGAGAGGCATCTAATTTCGTTCAGACAACTCTAGCGTGACACATGAACAATTATTGATTCAACCAAAACTTTGAAAAACTTCTTTATCCTTGTCACAAAGCAAAAAGAAAGGAGTTGCTCTATATATTAGAAATGCAATAGCGGCAGAGCAGAAATATGCAGATTTAGAAGGGAGAATTTTGATGGTGGAAATAATTGATAATAATATGAAACTACTTTTGGTAGCAGTATACGCTCCAAATAACAACCAAAGTGACTTTTATAGAAAACTACATAACAACATAATTGAAATGGACTACGAAAATATATGTATGATGGGAGATTTTAATGGAATCGTGGATGAAAAGTTGGAGTATAAAACACATAAAATAATAAGACATAATAGAAAGACATTACCGAGATCCCTTTTTAAAATGGTAGAGGAAATAAACTTGAAAGATATTTGGAGGGAGAGAAATGGGGAAAATAGACAATATACTTTTTATTCTGATAGACACTCATCTTGGTCCAGACTAGATATGATATGGACAACAATGACCTGGTCTTTATTATTGAAGAACCATTAACATCAATAAATAAACTGATAGAAAATATAGGAGAGTTTGGGAAAGTAGCTGGCTTGAAAATTAATAAAGATAAGACAAAGATAATGACTAAAATAAGTTGTAAAAGCAAAAAGAAGAATTGATGGAGATTTCAAAGATACAGGTCACAAATAAGGTAAAATATTTGGGGATACAATTGACAACGAGGTGTAATTAACTTAAAGATAATAATTATAATAAGCTTAAGCAACAGATAGGACAAGATCTGGTGAAATGGGGAAATTTGCAGCTATCTTTGATTGGTAGAATTGCAACTATTAAGATGAATAGCTTACCTAGAAGTTTGTATCTTTTTTAGACAATTCCAATAAAGTTGGACAAGGAATTCTTTGCAGATTTGAATAAAATGGTCTTGAAATATATTTGGCAGGGAAAGAAGGCAAGAATAAAACTTGTCGTTACAAGATGCTAAAATGAGGGGTGGTTTTGGTCTACCTAATTTTGAACTATATTATTAAGCAGCCAGTTAATGTGGATTAAAGAATGCATAACTTTGAAAAATACTAGATTATTGAATCTGGAGGGACATGATTTGTTGATGGGGTGGCATGCCTTCTTATGGTATAAAGGAACTAAAATACAGGGGTGTTTTAGAAGACATCAGATACGTGAAGCTTTATTTTTTAACTGGGAGAAGATTAAAAAATATCATTATATAAAGATTCCAGTCTGAGTATCTACAATTGAAGATTTTTCATATCCAGTGATATTTAAAGGGGAACAAATTGTTAGATATAGTGAGTTATTGGATGAAAAGGGTGAACTTAAGGTAAAGCAAGATCTAGATGATCAGGGATTTAAGATGGATTGGTTTTCATATATGCAAACATTTTCTAGATATCGAGAAGATCTCAAACAAGGTTTTTATAATGTTTTGACTATTTTAGATAAGATATTAATGGGTTCAGATGACCATGTAACTAAAAAGTTATATGGATATTTGTTAGAGGTAAAATTGGAAGAACAAGTTAAAGAATCAATGATCGTGTGGGGGGGGGAAATTTGGTTATGGTATTGACTTAGAGAAATGGCAAAAATTGTGGTCACATAATTATAAAATGACAATGTCTACAGCATATAAGGAGAATTCGTATAAGATGTTTTACAGGTGGCATCTACCCCTGACGAAGATAGCCAGAATGTTCAAGAACAAATCGGAGAAGTGTTGGAAGTGTCATCAGACTCCAGGATCCTATTACCATATGTGGTGGACATGCATAGAAGCGAAGAGATTTTGGACTAAGATACACACGTGGTTGGAAAAAATGATAGAGAGACATATTGACTTTAAACCAGAGACATTTTTATTAGGGATCTTACCAGAGACATTCCATAAAGAACTGCAATATTTAATTGTGAATATTTTAACAGCAGCTAGAATTGTATTTGCTAAAAACTAGAAAGGAGAGAAGATAATTACTGAGGAAGAAATTATTAAGAAAATGTTGGACTGTGTTGAAATGAGTAGACTGACATTTGAAATAAGAGAACAGGAAGATAAACAATATTATTTGATATGGGAGTTATTTTATCAATGGATAGATAATAAAGCATAGAGATGAAATATTATACTGTATATGAAATGAAATTTAGATAAAATATGTAAATACTTGTTTTCTGTTAGAGGAAAAGAGCATTTTTCCTCCTGCACGAGCTGCACTGGCTCCCGGTGGTCTTCCGGGTGCGCTTCAAGGTTTTGGTCACCACCTTTAAAGCGCTACATGGCTTAGGACCTAGGTACTTGCGGGACCGCCTACTACCACCAATAGCCTCCCACCGGCCAGTACGCTCTCATAGAGAGGGGCTCCTCTGGGTGCCATCGGCCAAACAATGTTGACTGGTGGCCCCCAGGGGGAGAGCCTTCTTTGCGGGGGCACCTATCATCTGGAACGAGCTCCCCCCAGAGATACGGAGGATCCTGGATCTGTGCACCTTCCGCTGCGCTCTTAAGACCTTTTTATTCCACCAGGCGGGCCTGGCCTAACTTTCTCCTTCTTTTTAATATTTTTAATATCTTTTAATACTTCAATATTTAAAGTTTGATTTGTTTTAAATTGCTTGGGGTTTTAATTTGTCTGGGCCAAACCATTTAATTCGGTTTTATTTCTGCTTTTAAATTTTGTATGTATGTATTTTATTGTTGCCTGTTCACCACCCTGAGTCCTTCAGGAGTAGGGAGGTATATAAATCAAATCAAATCAAATCAAATCAAATCAAATCAAATCAAATCAAATCATTTGTCATATATTGAGGTTTTGAAAATTTTGGAAGCACAAAAGGATTTTTACTGATCAAAACACTGTAATTGTTTGGAAGGATGTTTTTATGTTGTTTTTGTTTAAAAAATAAAAAAAAATATTTAAAAAAAGAAACTCCCAAAAAAAAGTGGTGTTATTAACTATCAAACCTCAAAAATACACTTTTCCCAAAAGGTTTCCACAATTTTGGCCACTACTGTATCTTAATGTAAATTATATTAATTACTAGAAGAAAAAGTAAAAAGGCTAGAGGCTATTCTAGCCACTCTGAAACTCAATGAACAAAACCAAAAACCCCAACCTAAACAAGACTACACCAAAATTAAATACAATAGGGAGCAAACAGCTTCTAGAAAAAATGAAACAAACAAGAAAACCGATACACACAAATTGAACACAATCGGGAACAAACAGCTTCCATAAAAAATGACCCTATATATCAACCTAAAGAGGAAGACCAATGGAAATATGTCACTTTTAAAAGAAAACAACAACCAGAAGCACTTCATTCTCTGCCGTCCCCTTCTTCTTTTGCCCTCAATCTTTCCCAGCATTAGGCTTTTCTCCAGTGAGTCCTTCTTTCTCATTAGGTGGCCAAAATATTTGAGTTTCCTCTTCAGGATCTGGCCTTCTAAAGAGCAGTCAGGGTTGATCTCCTCTAGGACTGACCGGTTTGATCGCCTTGCAGTCCAAGGGACTCGCAGGAGTCTTCTCCAGCACCAGAGTTCAAAGGCCTCAATTCTTTGGTGCTCAGCCTTTCTTATGGTCCAACTTTCACAGTCATAAACTGCAACTGGGAAAACGATAGCCTTGACTATACACACTTTTGTTGGCAGGGTGATGTCCCTGCTTTTTAGTATGCTGTCTAAATTTGCCATAGCTTTCCTCCCCAGGAGCATCTTTCAATTTCTTGGCTGCAGTCCCCATTTGTGGTGATCTTGGAGCCCAGGAAAATAAAATCTGTCACTACCTCCATTTCTTCCCCATCTATTTGCCAGGAATTGAGAGGGCCGGATGCCACGATCTTATTTTTCTTTCTTTTTTTTATTGAAAAGTTTTAAAAAAGAGTTTACATATATATCCCCCCTCCCTACCCCCAACCCTACCCTTCCCCCTTCCTCCCTCCCCTTCCCACCCACCCCCCTCCCCCCTCCCTACTTCCCAGAACAAATTACAGGGTATAATATTCAACAACCATAATCCATCCTAATCTAATTAACTGTAGCATCTAATATCTCTTAATACTTTAATTCCCCAATCATCCTACTAAATTGACTACCTAATAACATCTTACTAGTTATTCATAACCTATCTGCAACTTCTTATTCCGATATTTACTTTGAATATAGTCTATCCATCTTTTCCACTCCCTCAAATATTTTTCATTTGAGTGATCCTTCAAATACACCGAAATTTTTGCCACCTCTGCTAAATCTGTTACTTTTAATGTCCATTCTTGAATTGTAGGTAAGTCTTGTTTCTTCCAATATTGTTCCACCAACAGTCTTGCTGCAGTTATTAGGTTCAATATCAAATTTGTCTCTATAACCGTACAGTCCGTGACTATACCCAACAGAAACAGCTGTGGTGTAAATTTTATCATTTTTAAAAAAATATTTTGTAAAATCCACCAAATTTTTATTCAAAATGTTTTAACCTTTTTACATGTCCACCATATATGAAAATAAGTAGCATCCTCACAATCACATCTCCAACATTTAGGTTGTACATTCGGATACATACAAGATAATTTTTTGGGATCTAAATACCATCTATAAAACATTTTGTAAAAATTTTCTCTTAAATTTTGCGCTTGTGTAAATTTCACATTTCTTACCCATATTTTCTCCCACGTTTCCATCATTATTGGTTGCTCAAAATTTTGCGCCCATTTTATCATACAGTCTTTAACTAATTCTGTTTCCGAGTCTATCTCTATCAGTATATTATACAACCTTTTTATTTTATTTATTTATTTTATTTATTAAATTTATATACCGCCCTTCTCCTAGTGGACTCATTTTTAAATGCATTTGACTTTGGTCCCTAATTTGTTTTATCAAATTTTCATCACTTTGTGTAATACCAATTTTCTGATCTTTTCTCCATCTGGCTTGTAGTTGCACATACTGAAACCAGGTTTGGGTTATCTTTTCCTCGTTCAGCACGTTCAGAGGCTTTAATTTTAGTATACCTTCCACTGTATTAAGAATTTCTCTATATGTAGTTACATCCTGCCTACTTTCTATACTTACATTCTCTATCGCGTGCCTGGGTGCTGTCCATATAGGTATCTTGTCATTTAACTTATATTGATATTTCTTCCAGACACGCAATAAAGCATTCCTCAATATGTGACACTTAAATGTTCTATCCACCTTTTTGTCATACACTAAGTAAGCATGCCAACCATATACCAAATCATATCCTTCAATATTCAAGATCCTTCCATTTGTTAAATTAATCCAATCACTAATTGCTGATAAGACAGCTGCTTCATAATATAGCTTTAAATTGGGCATTTTCAAACCCCTTCTTTCTCGCATGTCCTGCAGTATTTTTAATTTTACCCTTGGTTTCTTCGCTACCCAGACAAATTTATTAATACCCTTCTGCCATTCTTCCAAATTAGCATCCTTTTTAAGTATTGGTATCATTTGAAAAAGAAATAAAAACTTAGGTAAAACATTCATTTTTACTACTGCTATTCTTCCTAGCAAAGACAATTGTAATTTTTTCCAGTTATCCATTTCTGCCTGAATTTTATGCCATAACAACTCATAGTTATACTTATATAATTTCCCATTGGAAGTTGCAATATAAACACCTAGATACTTAACCTTTTTAACTATTTCACATCCCGTTACTCTTTGTAATTCTTCATTTTGATTTATTGTCATGTTTTTAGCTATCATCTTTGTTTTTCCAATATTTATTTTAAACCCAGATACTTGACCATATTGTTTGATTATCTCCATCAGACCCATAGCTGATTTCATTGGCTGAGCTAAGGTTACAACCAAATCATTTGCGAATGCACATACCCTGTAGTCATAATGTCTAATCTTAATTCCCTCTATCTCATCTGAATTACGTATTTTATTCAACAGCAACTCCAGAGTTAATATAAAGAGTAATGGTGATAGGGGACACCCCTGCCTTGTACCTTTTTCAATTTTAAAAGTTTCTGTTAAGCTACCATTAACTATTATTTGAGCTGTCTGTTGCTGATATATTGCCTTTATAGATTGTATAAAATAATTTCCAAATTGCATCCTTTGGACTACTTTCAGTAAAAACTGCCAATCCACTCGATCAAAAGCTTTTTCAGTGTCCAAGAATATAAGCACCGCAGGGATTTGGTTGTTCCTTTCCAAATACTCCAATATATTAACAATTTGTCTTACATTATTTTTCATTTGTCTGCCTTGTATAAAGCCAGATTGATCACGATGGATCATTCGTTGAATTACTGACATTAACCTATTTGCCAGTATCTTGGCAAAAATCTTATAATCTGTGTTCAATAATGATATAGGTCTATAATTCTTTGGATGTGTCAAATCTTGATCTTCTTTCGGAATTAGAGAAATAAAGGCTGTTCTTCATGACGGTGGTACCCCTCCTCCCAGTTGTATTCTATTAAATAATTCCTTAAGAGGTGCAACCATTTCCAATTGTAAATATTTATAATACACAGCCATCAATCCTTCTGTACCAGGAGCCTTACCAACTTTTAACTGTTTAATTGCCAGGAGGATCTCCTCCTCTGTTATTGGTTGATTCAACCATTCTCTTTGTTCCCCTGTGGCTATAGGGATATTCTGCTTATCCAAATATCTGTCTATATCTACACCTTGTATTTTATCTTTAGTATACAATCTTGTATAAAATTCTAAAAAGGCCTTTTTAATCATGTTCTGTTGATAAACCTCTTTACCTTTATAATCTATTTTCTCTATGGTACAAGATTTTTGTTTTTTCCTCAACATATATGCCAAACATCTACCTGGTTTATTTGCATTACAGAATGTATTGTGTTTAGCATATTGTAAATTAGTTGCCACTTGGTCTGACATCAACATATTGAACTGCCCTCGTAATACGGTAATTGCTTCTTTAGTTTTCTTATCCTCTGGATTATATATTAACACCTGTTCTTTTTTCTTTATCTCTTCTTCTAATTCCATCCTTTTTTCCCTCTGTCTATGTCTATATGCATTATTCATATTTATCAAGACACCTCTCATATATGCTTTGCTAGCATCCCATACCATATCCATAGATGTTCCCTTATGCATATTTAAAACAAAAAAAATCCTTCATTAATTTTTTGCACTCTGTTACATTTTTCTCATATCTAAAAAGATTTTCATTCAAACGCCAAGATCTCCTAGACTTTTCTCCATGCTCCAATTCCATCCAAACCGGACTATGGTCCATTAAAGTTCTGGGACAAATCTTCTTCACCCTGGAAAAAAAATCATTTGTAATTAGTATAAAGATGATTCTCGAGAAGGATTGATTCTATCTGAAAAAAACGTAAAATCTTGTTCTTTATAGTTCCGTTCACGCCAGATATCTCTCAGCTCCATATCCTCCATCATGTCAAAAAAGGATTTGGGCAATCTCGCTCTCATTTTAGTAGTTTGCAAAAGTTTTTTCTTGTCCAGTTTGGGATCCAATACTCCATTCCAATCACCCAACAGGATACATGAATTATAATCCCATTGTAATAATTTTGTATGTATCAACTTGTAAAACTTTTCTTGTTGTTGATTAGGTGCATATATCCCCATTAAAAGTGTTTTCTTTCCTTCAATTAACAACTCAATTGCTAAGTATCTTCCTTGTTCATCTGCTTCAATTAATTTAGCCATCAAGTCTTTCCTCAAATACATCACTATTCCATTTTTCTTCTCTGGGGCAGACGCCACAAAACGTATTTCCAATTTCGAATTCATCAAATATTTTTGGTCATTTATCCTAATGTGTGTCTCTTTCAAGCAAATTATATCATTTCTAAATTGTTTCAAATAATGAAATATTTTCTTCCTTTTCTGCGGTGAATTTAAACCATTGACATTCCAGGTTAAAAACCTAGACGCCATATTTAGGCTCCCGAAGCTTTTTGAGAACCGATTGGAAATCCTCTTGGAGCTTCTTCTTCGGTCTCGCTCCTCCCACAGCTTCTGTGCTTATATTTGTACTTTCTTGTATTAGTGTCTGAGCTTGCTGCATCTTCATTTCTTGTTCCTTACGCTTGGTTACTGCTCTAGTTTGTCTTTGTTCTTTAACATCCTCTGTTTTTTCAGATATCTCCCATGCTTGTACAGCACCTGAAAGTTGCAATAACTCTTCTTGCATACTCATAGCACTGCCTTGGGTTTGTGTTTGCATACTTTCCTTCTTCCCCTCTGCTGCCTCTCTTCCCTTTTTGGCTCCTGAGGATGGTGGGTATCCAGCCTTTAGTATATTGGCATAAAAATCTCTTGCCTTCCAGATTGTATTAAGACGATACCGTTCTCCTGCATAATTCACCACTAGTCCAACTGGAACCTCCCATCTGTATTGTATCTGGTGATTTCTGAGCTCACCTGCCAGGAAGGCATAGTCTTTCTTGGATTTCAACATTTTAGGAGGAATTTCTTTGAATACTGCCACCTCCTGTCCTGCCACCTCCTGTCCTGCCACTTGTATCTTGTTTTTATAAGAGGCTTGTAAAATCTCATTTCTGATCCTTCTAGTAACAAAGTAAACTACAATATCTCTTGGTAATTGTCTTTGTCTAGCTATCCATGAGTTAACGCGATAGATCTTGTCAATTTGCCATTCATATTCCCCTCTAGTATCTCCTGTAAACTGTGCCAGGGCTTCCACAAAAATCTCTTTCAAATTTTCTTGAGAATTTTCTTTCAAGCCTCTCACTCTCACAGCAAATTCCATCGCCCTGTACTGTGTCATCATTATATCTACTTCTGTCTTTTCAATCTTGGTTTGTGCCTCTTCCACTTTACTATCCAGATTCTCATTGGCTTGGTTAACTTCTTCAACTTTGTCTTCTAAGTAATTAACATGCCTTACCAGTCCGTGGAGTGCATCAACAATATCCTCCCTTACTTGCTTATTTCGAGTTTTAATTATGTCCTTAATTTCTGCCATTTCCTCTGAAACCTCTTTGAATGCAAATGTAATTTCTTCTTTAATTCCTTCTATAATTTTCCCCTGCATTTCTTTTAAGGCTTCCTGGAGCATTTCAGGTGTTAATATTTGCATTTGTGATTGTGTTTGAGCTTGTATGTCTGCTGGGGCCAATAAAGATTGCAGCCTGGTGGTCTGGGCGGGAGAGCTTCCTGCACTCCCAGCAGTTTCAGTTTCAGTTTCAGTTTTATTGCATTTATATACCGCCCTTCTCCCGGATGGGACTCAGGGTGGTTTACAGCCATGTTAAAACAATCAGATATAAAAATTAAAACTAATAAAATAATTAAACTGTTTGGCCGTAAAATTAAAACCCCTACTAAAAACCCTATTAAAATTTAACGCAAATTTAAGTCAGACCGGCTTGGTGAAACAGTAGAGTCTTCAGGGCTCGTCGGAAGGCACGGAGATCAGGAATCTTTCTTATATCCGGGGGTAGTTCATTCCATAGGGCTGGAGCTCCCACAGAGAATGCTCTCCCCCTGGGGGCCGCCCGCCGGCATTGTCTGGCCGACGGCACCCTGAGGAGGCCCTCTCTGTGAGAGCGTATCAGGCGGTGGGAGATATTCATTGGCAGAAGACGGTCCTGTAAATATCCCAGTCCTAAGCCATGGAGCGCTTTGAAGATGGTGACTAGCACCTTGAAACGCACCCAGAAGACCACCAGGAGCCAGTGCAGCTCACGCAAGAGGGGAGTTACCCAGGAGCGACTCATCGCTCCCATAACCACTCGCGCGGCCGCATTCTGGACCAGCTGAAGTCTCTGGGTGCTCCTCAAGGGGAGCCCCATGTAGAGAGCATTACAGTAGTTCAAGCGGGAAGTGACAAGAGTGTGAGTGACTGTGTGTAGGGCATCCCGATCCAGAAAGGGACGCAACTGGGCGATCAGGCAAACCTGATAAAAAGCTCCCCTGGCCACGGCCGTCATATGATCGTCTAAAGACAGCCGTGCATCCAGGAGGATGCCCAAGTTGCGAACCCTCTCTGAGGGGGGCAAGATCTCTTCCCCAATAGCCAGTGATGGAACCAACTGGCTATATCGGGGTGCCGGAAGCCACAGCCACTCTGTCTTGGAGGGATTCAGTCTGAGTCTGTTCCTCCCCATCCAGATCCGTACGGCTTCCAGGCAACGGGACATCATGGAAAGGGCATCGTTGGGGTGATCTGGGGTAGAAATGTACAACTGCGTGTCTTCGGCATACAGTTGACACTTCACCCCGAAACCACGGATGATCTCACCCAGCGGCTTCACATAAATGTTGAACAGGAGGGGCGAGAGGACAGACCCCTGTGGCACTCCACAAGTGAGGTGTCTCGAGGCCGACCTCTGCCCCCCTGCCAACACAGACTGCGTACGGTCAGCGAGAAAGGAGGAGAACCACTGCATAATGGTGCCTCCCACTCCCAAACCCCCTAACCGACGCAGCATGATATCGTGATCGATGGTATCAAAAGCCGCTGAGAGATCAAGAAGGACCAGGACCGAGGAATATCCTCTGTCCCGAGCCCTCCAGAGATCATCAACCAACGTGATCAATGCCGTTTCCGTGCTGTAACCCGCCCTGAAACCTGACTGGCACGGATCCAGATAGACAGCTTCATCCAGGTAATGAGGGAGCTGTTGCGCTACCACACTCTCAACAACCTTCGCCGTGAAGCGAAGGTTGGAGACCGGATGATAATTACCTAATATAGCCGGGTCCAGGGAAGGCTTCTTGAGGAGGGGCCTCACCACCACCTCTTTCAAGGTGGCTGGGAAGACACCCTCACTCAAAGAAGCATTAGTAATACCCTGGAGCAAGCCTCATGTAACCTCCCGGGAGGCCAGTACCAGCCAAGAGGGACACAGGTCCAATAAACATGTGGTAGCGTTTAGCCTCCCTAGAATCCTGTCCACATCCTCGGGAGTCACAGTGTCAAACTCATCCCAGATAACATTCTCAAGATCCACTCCCGTCATCCCATCTGAAACCACCCAATTGGAGTCCAAGCCGTCCCGAATCTGAGATATTGCACAAATTCCTCAGCTCTCCCCTGCAAGAGGTCATCCCGCGCTCCCATCTGTAAGAGGGAGCGGGTCACCCTAAACAGGGCGGCTGGGCGGTTATCTGCTGATGCAATAAGAGCTGAGAAATAGTTACGTTTCGCCACTTTTATTGCCACTAGGTAAGTCTTAATATGAGCTCTTACCAGTGTCCGGTCAGATTCAGTGCGACTGGCCCTCCAATCGCTCTCTAGGCGTCTTTTCTGGCGCTTCATCTCTCTCAGCTCCTCGGAAAACCAAGCAGCTAATCGAGGTCGGCACCGGGTCAGAGACCGCAAAGGCACGATGTGGTCCAAAGCCCCGGCAGCTGCCCTATCCCAGGCGGCTACCAGTTCTTCAGTCAAGCCGTGAGCCAGAGCCTCTGGGAAAGGCCCAAGCTCCATCAGGAACCTATCAGGGTCCATCAGGTGCCTGGGACGGAACCACCTAGTCGGTTCCGTCTCCCTGTGATGAAGGGAAGCGGTATGGAAGTCTAGCCAAAGGAGCGAATGATCTGTTCATGACAAGGGATTGATGACTAGTTCCCCTAAATCAAGATCATTCAGCCACTGACCAGAGGTAAAAACCAAGTCTAGCGTGTGTCCCCCCGTGTGGGTGGAGCCATGAACTAACTGGGTCAGGTCCATGGCCGTCATGGAAGCCATGAACTCCTGAGCCACCTCTGACGTTTCGCCGATGGATGGCAGATTGAAATCCCCCATAACCATAAGTCTGGGGGTACCAACCGCCACCCCAGCTATTATGTCGAGCAACTCAGGCAGGACTGCTGCCACGCGGCAGGGAGCCAGGTACGTGATCAGCAAGCCCATCTGCACCCCACAACCCCACTTCACAAGGAGAGACTCACAGCCAGCAACCTGAGGAACAGTGGCCTCTCTCGGATCTAGGTCTTCCTTAACAATCACCGCTACCCCTCCGCCCCTCCCCTGAGCCCTTGGCTGATGAAATGCACGGAAACCTGGTGGGCACATCTCAACGAGGGGCACCCCCCTCTCCTGGCCCAACCAGGTTTCCGTAATTCCTGCCAGGTCCGCACCTCCCTCCTGGATTAGATCGTTAATGAGGGGGGCTTTAGTTACGGCAGACCTGACGTTGCATAGCATCAGCTGAAGGCTTGGGCCCTGAGGCTCTGGACAACCAGGAATACAGGATGCGCTCCGGGGGCCGGAGCATGCTACCACTCGCAAATAGTGGGTGCGTACTCCCCGAACCTGATGTGGCCCCCTGCGCCCGTCATATCTGCCTCTCCCACACACTGTACAAATGGAATGGCCCTTCTTCTCCTCCCCCCGGCACCTTTCTTAGCCCCTCCCCCCGACTCCCTCCGCTATGCCCCTCAAACCCACTCAGCCGTTCTGACATTCCAAGGACCCCCCCCAGGTCCAATTCTACCCCCACCCTCTCCCTCCCCAGAACCCCCTAAAAATTTCTTAAAAGCCCTTTTTAAAAAAACCCTCACCTTCCTCTTTGCCGCATGCCACCTCTCGGGGTCCCAAAACCTGTCATTAAGGTAGGCCCTCAATAACGTGGAGGGCCAGGTCTGCGAGAGGGGGGAATCTCGCAGTGCCAACAGATCGGCTGATAAATACATCGCAATTCAACTGACAGAATAAATAAGGCCAAGGATTCACAAAGCATAAAAGCAAAAGTCCAAGAGAAAGAGTCTGTCCATTTCCGGTGTGAGTAGGTCCATCGGACTTCACTGTCCTCTCACGGCAGTGGAGAGGAGTCTCAGGCCACTGCCCCCAGAGAAATAATACCTAGTCACCCTCTCACGGCAACTGGCATTAATAGATGGAGTACTGTCCAGTGGCAGCAGCAATAAGTCGACTCCCTCAATGCCCACACCCAGGCCAGGACCTCTTCTCACAACAGAGCGTTGCAGGTAAAGTTGGTACAAATGCGCCGGCAGATGATAAAGATGGTAAGATGATAAAGGTGGTTAAATGAATATAACCAGAGTCAGGGATGCAGCAATGATGATATCCAGGAGAGGGAATATGGTCATAAGTCATGAGTCAAGTAGGACCGGCCGTCATTGTTGTAAGAGACGCCGTCCTCCACCACCACCATCACCGCTGCAGCGATTGCAGGTGGCCACGGGCTCACGGGGGGGCGCGAGTCCACAACAAGCCACCCTCGCCATCTCCCCTCCATCACTCCCGCTGGCGCTGCAAAGCCGCTGAGCCGGCCACCCATTGTTAAAAAGAAAGCGCCGTCCTCCATCGCTGCCCTCACTGCTGTAGGCGGCCATGGGCTCTGGGGGGGGGGTGGCGAGGCCACAGCAAACCACCATTGCCTCCCCCCCTTCACCTCTCCTGTCGGCCCTGTAAAATCGCCGAATCAATTGCCCTTGCTGTAAAAAAGGCTGCCGTGGGCTTGTAAGGGGGGGGCAAGGCCACAGCAAGCTGCCATCACCATCCCCCACCGCCACTCCCACCGTTGCTGCTGAGAAGCCAAGAGTCACCACCACCCTCAGCTCTAAACTCCAGAATCCAAAATCCAGACTCCAGGTCTCCAGGTCTTCTGTCGGTGCTGTCAGAGCCTCGAACGCCCACACAGTCTTCTAACGCAATCCTCCAACGCGTTCCTCGGCTCCACGGCCCAACTCAGTTTTTGCCTGCCGTTCCGGCTCGAAATGTCATACAGGCTACGAAAACCCATCGCCGGAACAACCTGACTGCCGCCCTGCTGGGACCGGGCCAGAAGCTGAATTTCGGCCCGTCTAGGAATCCATAGGCCCCCTTCATCCTTACTCAGCCTCAGAGGATCCACCATGAGCCGACATCTTGGAGCACGCACAGCAGATTTAGTCACCCCAGGTTTTTTCTGCTTTGAAGCCATTTTAAATTTACACAGTGTCAGAACCAACTCAGTAAGCCAGAAATCCAAAAGCAGAAAAATGCTTTAAATTCTAATCTTTAAACTTTAAGTAAGTCTTATTCTTGAATCCCAAAGTCTTAAAAGTGTAAATATTTCCAAAAGTATTAAGCGGGGCTGATAGCTTTAACAAGTTAACAAGTAAACAAGCACTTTCTTCTTTAACTTTCACTTCCATCTCTCAGTCTTAACAAGCCAGCGCCATCTTTTTTCCTCTTCAACTTTCCCCACTCTTAAAGACTCGAAAAGAAGCAATGGTCTAATGGAATTAAAGTAGAATACTTGCAATTATGTGGTCTCCTGTATTTGTTCTGCCTGCTCCACAAATCACTTCTGTTCCAAATTGCTTGCAGGGATGGTCGCAGCATTTTGTTCTGCCTTAAAGGAGACGCATCCCGGCTTCGGAGCTGTACCAGGCTTCTGGGGAGCTCTCACCCTTCAAGCCCCAGAAATGTTTCTAGGGCTCTTGGGGAGCTCTACCCTGTGCCTGGCTGCTCTCTTCCCCCTCTTCTCCCAGGGGGGAAGGTTCTTCACCGCTAGACAGCTGATTTTTCACTGTTCTAGCGGCTAACAAAGTCGCAGGGCTAGCGCTCCTCAAAGGAGCATCCACAATGCCTGCGGAGCCACCGGAAGTCCCTCGATCTTATTTTTCTTAATGTTGAGTTTCAAGCCAACTTTTGCACTCTCCTTCTTCACCCGCATCAAGAGGCTCTTTAGTTTATTTTTGCATTCTGCCATTAGAGTGGTATCATCTGCATATCTGAGGTTGTTGATATTTCTCCCGGCAATCTTAATTCCAACTTTTGATTCATCTAGCCCCACCTTTCTCATGATGTGCTCTGCATATAAGTTAAATAGGCAGGGCGACAGTATACAGCCTTGTCGGACTCCTTTCCCAATTTTGAACCAATCAGTGGATCCGTGTCCAGTTCTCACTGTTGCTTCTTGACCTGCATATAGGTTTCTTAAGAGACAAATAAGATGGTCTGGTACTCCCATCTCTCTAAGAACTTGCCACAATTTGTTGTGATCCACACAATCAAAGGCTTTAGCATAGTCAATGAAGCAGAAGTAGATGTTTTTCTGAAACTCCCTAGCTTTCTCTATGATCCAGCGTATGTTGGCAATTTGATTTCTAATTCCTCTGCCTCTTCGAAATCCTGCCTGTACGTCTGGTAGTTCTCGATCCACATACTGCTGGAGCCTAGCTTGTAGGATTTTAAGCATAACTTTAATAGCATGTGAAATGAGTGCAATGTTGCAATAGTTTCAACATTCTTTGGCATTGTCCTTCTTTGGAATTGGAATGTAAACTGACCTTTACCAATCCTGTGGTCAATGTTGAATTTTCCAAATTTGCTGGCAAATTGAGTGTAGCACTTTTACTGCATCGTCTTTTAAGATTTTGAATAGCTCAGCTGGAATACTGTCACCTCCACTAGCTTTTTTGTTGCTCACATTTCCTAAGTTCCATTTGACTTCACATTCTAGGATATCTGGCTCGAGGTCAGTGACCACCCCATTGTGGTTATCAGGGATGTTAAGCTCATTCTTGTACAGGTGAAACTCAAAAAATTAGAATATCGTGCAAAAGCTCATTTATTTCAGTAATGCAACTTAAAAGGTGAAACTAATATATGACATAGACTCATTACATGCAAAGTGAGATAGTTCAAGCCTTGATTTGTCATAATTTTGAGGATTATGGCTTACAGCTCATGAAAACCCCAAATTCACAATATCAGAAAATTAGAATATTACATGAAATCAATAAAACAAGGATTGTACATAGAACAATATTGGACCTCTGAAAAGTATAAGCATGCATATGTACTCAGTACTTGGTTTGGGCCCCTTTTGCATCAATTACTGCCTCAATGCAGCGAGGCATGGATGCTATCAGCCTGTGGCACTGCTGAGGTGTTATGGAAGACCAGGATGCTTCAATAGTGGCCTTCAGCTCTTCTGCATTGTTCGGTCTCATGTCTCTCATCTTTCTCTTGGCAATGCCCCATAGATTCTCTATGGGGTTCAGGTCAGGCGAGTTTGCTGGCCGATCAAACACAGTAATCCCATGGTCATTGAACCAGGTTTTGGTACTTTTGGCAGTGTGGGCAGGTGCCAAGTCCTGCTGGAAAATGAAGTCAGCATCCCCATAAAGCTCGTCTGCGGAAGGAAGCATGAAGTGCTCCAAAAACTCCTGGTAGATGGCTGCGTTGACCCTGGACTTAACGAAGCACAGTGGACCAACACCAGCAGATGACATGGCTCCCCAAATCAACACAGACTGTGGAAACTTCACACTGAACTTCAAGCATCTTGCAGTGTGTGCCTCTCCATTCTTCCTCCAGACTCTGGGTCCTTGCTTTCCAAATGAGATGCAAAAGTTGCTCTCATTAGAAAAGAGGACTTTGGACCACTGAGCAACAGACCAGTTCTTTTTGTCTTTAGCCCAGGTAAGACACTTCTGACGTTGTTTGTTGTTCAGGAGCGGCTTGACAAGAGGAATATGACATTTGAAGCCCATGTCCAGGATCCGCCTGTGTGTGGTGGCTCTTGATGCACTGACTCCAGCCTCAGTCCGCTCCTTGTGAAAGTCCCCAACACTTTTGAATGGCCTTTTCCTGACAATCCTCTCCAGACTGCGGTCATCCCTGCTGCTTGTGCACCTTTTTCTTCCACACTTTTCCCTTCCACATAACTTCCTATTAATGTGCTTTGATACAGCACTTTGGGAACATCCAACTTCCTTTGCAATTACCTTTTGAGGATCCTTATGGAGGATGTCAATGATGGTTTTCTGCACAACTGTCAGGTCAGCAGTCTTTCCCATGATTGTGATTCCTACTGAACCAGACTGAGAGACCATTTAAAGGCCCAGGAACCCTTTGCAGGTGTTATGGCTTAATTAGCTGATTAGAGTGGGACACTTTGAGCCTAGAATATTGAACCTTTTCACAATATTCTAATTTTCTGAGATTGTGAATTTGGGGTTTTCATGAGCTGTAAGCCATAATCCTCAAAATTATGACAAATCAAGGCTTGAACTATCTCGCTTTGCATGTAATGAGTCTATCTCATATATTAGTTTCACCTTTTAAGTTGCATTACTGAAATAAATGAACTTTTGCACAATATTCTAATTTTTCGAGTTTCACCTGTATAGTTCTTCTGTGTAATTTTGCCACCTCTTCTTAATCTCTTCTGCCTCTGTTAGGTCCCTGCCATTTTGGTCCTTTGTCATGCCCATCTTTGCATGAAACGTTCCCTTCATATCTCCAATTTACTTGAAGAGATCTCTGGTCCTCCCTATTCTATTGCTTTCTTCTATTTCTTTGCACTGTTCATTCAAGAAGACATTCTTATCTCTTCTAGCTATTCTCTGGAATTCTGCATTCAATTGGGTGTATCTTTCTCTTTCTCCCTTGCCTTTCACTTCCCTTCTTTCCTCAGCTATTTGCAAAGCTTCCTCAGACAACCATTTTGCTTTCTTGCCTTTCTTTTTCTTTGGGATGGTTTTAGTTGCTACCTCTTTTACAATGTTGCGAACCTCTGTCCATAGTTCTTCAGGCACTCTGTCTATCAGATCTAATTCCTTAAATCTATTTGTCACCTCTACTGTATATTCATCAGGGATATGATTTAGTTCATACCTGAGTGGCCTAGTGCTTTTCCCTACTTTCTTCAATTTAACGAGAAGCTCATGATCTGAGCCACAGTCAGCTCCTGGTCTTGTTTTTACTTACTGTATAGAGCTTCTCCATCTTTGGCTGCAGAGCACATAGTCAATCTGATTTCTGTGTTGACCGTCTGGTGATGTCCATGTGTAGGGTCGTCTCTTGGGTTGTTGGAAAAGAGTGTTTGCTATGACCATCGTATTCTCTTGACAAAATTCTATCAGCCTGTGCCCTGCTTCATTTTGTACTCCAAGGCCAAACTTGCCTGTTATTCCGGTTATCTTTTGGCTTCCTACTTTAGCATTCCAATCCCCCATGATGATAAGAACATCATTTTTTCGTGTTAATTCTATAAGGTGCCGTAGGGCTTCATAGAACTGGTCAATTTCATCCTCTTCAGCACCAGTGCTTGGGGCATAGACTTGGACTACTGTGATATTGAATGGTTTGCCTTGGATTTGAACTGAGATCATTCTGTCATTTTGGGGGTTGTATCCCAGTATTGCTTTTCCTACTCTTTTATTGACTATGTAGGCTACTCCATTTCTTCTGAGGGATTCTTGTTTGCAGTAGTACAGTCAGGTCCAGAAATATTGGGACATCGACACAATTCTAACATCTTTGGCTCTATACACCACCACAATGGAGTGGGAACGAAACAAACACAATGTGCTTTAACTGCAGACTGCCACCTTTAATTTGATGGTATGTACATCCAACTCAGGTGAATGGTGTAGGACTTACAGCAGTTTGCATATGTGCCTCCCACTTGTTAAGGGACCAAAGGTAATGGGACAGAATAATAATCATAAATCAAACTTTCCCTTCTTAATACTTGGTTGCAAATCCTTTGCAGTCAATCACAGCCTGAAGTCTGGAACGCATAGACATCACCAGACGCTGGGTTTCATCCCTGGTGATGCTCTGCCAGGCCTCTACTGCAACTGTCTTCAGTTCCTGCTTGTTCTTGGTGCATTTTCCCTTCAGTTTTGTCTTCAGCAAGTGAAATGCATGCTCAATGGGATTCAGGTCAGGTGACTGACTTGGCCATTGCATAACATTCCACTTCTGTCCCTTCAAAAACTCTTTGGTTGCTTTTGCAGTATGCTTTGGCTCATTGTCCATCTGCACTGTGAAGAGCCGTCCAATGAGTTCTGCAGCATTTGGCTGAATGTGAGCAGATAATATAGCCCGAAACACTTCAGAATTCATCCTGCTGCTTTTGTCAGCAGTCACATCATCAATAAATACAAGAGAACCAGTTCCATTGGCAGCCATACATGCCCACGCCATGACACGACCACCACCATGCTTCACTGATGAGATGGTATGCTTAGGATCACGAGCAGTTCCTTTCCTTCTCCATACTCTTCTCTTCCCTTCACTCTGGTACAAGTTGATCTTGGTCTCATCTGTCCATAGGATCTCATTCCAGAACTGTGAAGGCTTTGTTAGATGTTGTTTGGCAAACTCTAATCTGGCCTTCCTGTTTTTGAGGCTCACCAATGGTTTACATCTTGTGGTGAACCCTCTGTATTCACTCTGGTGAAGTCTTCTCTTGATTGTTGACTTTGACACACATACACCTACCTCCTGGAGAGTGTTCTTGATCTGGCCAACTGTTGTGAAGGGTGTTTTCTTCACCAGGGAAAGAATTCTTTGGTCATCCACCACAGTTGTTTTCCGTGGTGTTAAGGATATTGTTGTTGTTGTTAGCAACTAGCAGAGTATAGTGCACAGAGAAACGTTGCTGAGAGCAATGAGATAAGAGATACGTGCAAACTGGTGTTATCAAGTTTTCTTTATAGTGGAAAATAAACAATCTCGTAGTCTTCTAAACAGTCCAAGTCTCTACCGGTTAAATCCAAAAAGCTTCTTACCAAACAAACAGTAGTTGGTTCACTCTGGTACACAAACCCCGGATGATAGCAGATCCACCCACACACGCACTGATGATAGCACAATGGCAGCTTATCATCAACTGAATACATTACAGTACCTTTCTTAAATACATTGTTAAATTACAACTAATTACAGCATGACTCAGCATTAAAACTTAAAGTCACAGAACACATATATTGCCTGGACAATCTGTTAGGCTCAAATCTGTTAATCGATGGATTTTGCCCAATTACTCACGAGACAAGCTGTTTCTTTAATCAATGTTTATTGCAGGCCTGGAAGCTTCCTAGGCCCTAGGCATCATAGGTCACTGACCTCTGATCTCCTCTCTTCTAGGTGAACATCTGGAACAACTGGACAAACACGTGGTGGGTGTTTATATACCAGAGAGGAGTGGCCAGAAGGTAAGGTGTGGCCAGGGGTCAGGTGGGGGTGTACATACTGTATTAACCCTTAAGAGGCTGGGCTTTGTGGTATAGGCACAGTTAGGCATTTACTCTGACAAGTTAGATAAATGTCTAACTGGGTACAGGCATGCTTCGTTTACATAGGTATACATAACCATACATTTATACATATATACAGGTCATACACAAACACATATTTTTGACATTAGGTAGGCGTGTTGTTTGGCGGGTAAGGGTTTTGTAAGAATGTCTGTGGTCTGTTCCTCAGTGTCGCAGTGCACTGCCTCAATGAACCCTATCTCTGAAAACTGTCTGACATGTTTGCATTTGATATCTATGTGTCTAGACCTTTGCCCAATGGCATCAGCCTTTGAAATTTCTATTGCGGCCTTGTTGTCCTCGTGTATGATTATGGGGTACAAGGGCTCAGTCCAAATGGCATTGAGTAGGTCATCGAACCACACTAAATTGTTCGCAGCCTTGGATAGGCAGACAAATTCGGCTTCGGTGGTCGAGGTGGCAACGAGTCTTTGCTTTCCAGTGTACCAGTGAATGGGGGAGTTGTTGAGTAGCATCACGTAGCCAGAGGTGCTTTTCCTGCTCTTGATGTCTCCTGCCCAGTCTGCATCAGCGTAGCATGATAGTTTCGGCTTATCTGTTATTTCTGGTTCCAAACAGAGTTGTGCATCCATGCTGAATTTCAGGTACCTGAGCAGTCTTTTGATGGCATTCCAATGGGACACCTTGGGGTTGCTTACGTGTCTGGATAGGAGGTTGACGGCTAGGGCGATGTCGGGCCTGGTCCAGTTGGCGATGTATAGCAGCAAGCCGATGGTAGATCTGTACAATCTATTGTCGGTGAAGGGTTCTGATTCCTGGTACATGCTTTTCAGGAATTCTGGCTGCATTGGTGTCTCGCTGGGCTTTGCCTCTGTCATGTTGCATTTGGACAGCAGTTCAGCGATTTTGTCCTTTTGGGAGAGTCTGAACCCCTTGTTGGTCTTTGTCACGTGCACCCCTAAGTATTTGTCAATTCTGCCGAGTGACTTTAATGAGAAGTGTTTGCCCAGTTCTGTGGCGAATCTATCACATCTGCTGTTGTGCTTGCCAACGTATAGGATGTCATCCACGTAGACGAGCACCCCTTCGAACAGGTTACCTTCTCTCTTTGTAAATAGGCACTTGTCTGCTGAGGTGGCCTCAAAACCCATGGATTTCAGGGCTTTGGCTAGGCAGTCATACCACATTTTGCCTGATTGCTTGAGTCCATATAGGCTTTTGTTGAGCAGCCAGGTTTTGCTCTCACCTTGGTCATACCCTGGTGGGGCCTTGACATAGATCTCTTTGTCCAGTTCTGCGTGTAAGTAGGCAGTCTGTACATCGAACTGGAAGACATCAAGCCCTAGGATGGTGGCTACCACCAGTGCGCATTTGACACTTTCAGCCCTGACGGTGGGCAAGTACGTGTCCGTGTAGTCTTCAGGGTACCTCTGAGCGAAGCCTTGGGCGACCAGCCTCGCCTTGTATAGGTTCTTGTTGTTTTCTAAAGTTTTGACCCTGAACACCCATTTGGTACCTATTGGTTTTTTGTCCTCAGGGGCCTGAGCGGGTGTGTATACCTTTAGTTCTTTCAGGCTCTCCATTTCTTTGTCCATGGCGGATACCCATCTTTCCTTTTCTTCCTTGGGGAGCTTAAGGATGTCCTCATATGAGTTGGGTGTGGTGAGGTTATCGTGGATGGTTAGGACGTAGTCCTCTAATCTTTTGGGTGGTTTGTTTCTGCTCTCTCTGATTGGCCTACTGGGGGGTGGTTCGGTCTCTTGCATGTGGTCTGCCTCTTTGTTCGAGAGGCGGTCTAGCTTTAGAGATGGGTGCCCCTCTTTCCACCCCTTTGTGTTTATTTTGTCGAGGCTGGCTCTGGGTGTCTCTATCTTTTCCCCCTCTTGGTTGTTTTTGGGTGCGTTCCTGTGGGTGAGTGTCTCGTTGGAGTGGACCCTTGACCAGTTCGAGTGTTCGTGGAAGTTGGCAGATCGAGACACTACGAATCTGTTGTTGTTATCAATGAATCTGTAGCCCTTTGTGCCCGGTTCGTAGCCCACAAACCTCAGTCTTTTTGATATTTTCTCCCCCTTTCTCCTCAGCTGCCTGGGTATGTGTACGTCAGCTGGAGCACCAAATATGTGCAGGTGGGATATGTTGGGTTTTCTTTTATAGAGCATTTCGTATGGGCTCATGTTGATGGAGCTTGACCACAGTCTATTTAGGTTGTAATTGGAGTAGTGCAGTGCTTCTGGCCAAAAATGTTGCCCCATCCCTGCATCCTCTAGTGCGCACCTCATCATTGTCTGTAGCACCCCGTTTCTTCTCTCCGCCACCACGTTCTGGAATGGCGAGAACGGCGAAGATTTGTAGTGCGTGATGCCCTGCCCCCTCAACCAACCGGTGAATTCTCTGGCCATAAACTCTGAACCTCTGTCTGTCATTATTTGTCTTATTTTCATGTTGTGTTGTAGTTCTATCTTTCTGTGAAACTCCTTAAATCTCTGGAATGTTTCGTTTTTGCGTCTGAGGGAATAGACATACCCATACCTTGTGAAATCATCGACAATGGTGAGGAAGAATCTCTTTCTATGTTTTATAGATGGTTTGAAAGGCCCTACTAAGTCCATGTGTACCAATTGAAATGGGTATTCTGTGGTTCGTTTGGATTTTCGGGGGATGGCCTTGACCTTAACCTTTGACCGCATACATATGGAACACTCCAAATAATTATCACATTTCTTTACTTTGAGTCCTTCAGTACAATCAGACATTTTCTTAACAATAGGGAAACTGATGTGTCCCAGCCTCCTGTGAAGGAGGTGGGCGCAATTATCATGCAAGGGTTTTCCCAATGATACAGAGCTGTTTACACCTTGCTTGCTTTGCTTTATTTCCTGCTGTTCCCCCTCATCTCTTGTGTCTCCTTCTTCCCCTGGGTTGGTGTTTGCGTACATGTTTCCTTCCTCCTCTGCGTTTGGTGTAAAGTATGACAGCCCCCCTTGGTTGTGTACGCTCCCTATTTCTTTCCCTTGTTTGATTATATGAGCTTTCCCGTTCTTGAATGTTACCTCTAGGTCTGTGTCTTGGGTTAGTCTGTTGACGGCTAGTACGTTAAGGGGTATTTCGGGTACGTATAATACCCCCTCTATCTTCCCTATGTGTGGTATGTGAGTGTCTCCCTTTCCCTGTGCTTGAACCCTGTTTTGATTGGCCACCTTGAGTTCGAGGTTGTTTTTGCTGAGTGGTTCTACGAGTGTTGAGTTGTGTGTTGTGTGATGTGAGGCCCCTGAGTCTAGGAGCCATGTGTTTTGGTCCATCTCGTGCGTGGAGTTGGAGTGGCCATGTCTAAATCCGTATGTGGGGCCCGGGCTGCCGTCCCTAGAGCTGTCCCTCCGTCCGTGTTGCTTTCTAGGGTTGGGGGACCACCCTCTCCCTCTCTCCCTAGAGTACCTGCGCTCGGGTGATCGTCCCCCTCTGTGTTCAGTGCGTCTCCTATCCCTGCTGTTCCTGGGGCAATCTCTTTTTATGTGGTTCTTGGACCCGCAGGAGTAGCACCCTGGGGCGTTCCCTGCTCTGTCTTGGAACTCTACTTTTCTGATTGGTCTATGTTCCCCTCTGACAGCGTGTCTGTCCCTTCTTAGGTTGTCTTCGGCTATGAGTTTGTTGGTTAGTGCGCTTAGCGTGAGGTGAGGTAGGTAAAGGCTATCTAGTTGTAGCACGAAGTGGTCCCAGCTGCTGTCTAGTGAATTTATTATAACGCTCATCATGCTCTCTTCGGTGATAATTTCCCCCCTTTGCATGAGTTCTGCCCTGGCTGCGTTTAATTTGAGTATATGCTCACTCATGGGTACCCCCTGTTTGTGCCTGGCAGAATGGAACTCTCTAGATATCTTTATGGTGGTGGCCCTGCACTGGCTGTAAAACATACCATATAACAGTTGTAAAATTTCAGACACCGTGAGGTTATCATTAATGCTAGGGTACATTGTGGGGGGAATGGTGGCTATCATGATGCAGAATGCCTTGTGGTGTAGGTTATCAATCTCCAGAGACCAAGGTTTTTGAGGTGGTCTCTGAATTAAAAATAAGGCATTTTCCCTCATAAAGGCAATCTGTAGATGCTGGCTCCAATCTATAATATTACCCCCATCTAACTGTAGCTTTGGCATATTTGTATAAGCAGTCCCCACATGTCCACTGTTATTACTTACAGTGGATTGCTGTCCATGGTCCAGGTCATGACTGAACTCGCAATATGGCTTTGGAACATCTGTTGCAAGTCTGTACTGACCTATCTCTATGTTTCTTCTTTCTCTTGCTGCAGGCTGCGACTGAGCATGCGCGAAGGCCATTTCGCTCTGGAAGCCATGGAGGAAGGTTCCTGCTGCTGCTGCTCCTGGGCCTAGGCCTAGGCCTACCGGTGGAGGGCTGGACTCACCCCTGGAGAGTCCGGTGCTCCCTCTGGGCGGTGGACACCACTGCTGGACGGCTGGATCTCTGGCAAAGAAAGGAAAGAGGTGAGGAGGCGAAGCGGTCGTAGGTGGAGGACGGTCGGCGATCGGCGGCACGGCGGTCGTAAGTCGAGGATTCCTCGTGTCCGGCAGCGCAGCAGCTGTGGCGGCGATGGCGGCGGGTCCGGTCCTCTGCCCGTGGTCCTGGGTCCTCGGTCAGGTGGAGAAGCCAGGCGGAGATCGTGGAGGAGGTGAGTAGTGGGTCCTTCTCCTTGCCCCTCGTCCTCGCGTCGTTGGTGTGGCGGGTCCTGGGTTCGAATCCTGCGGTTTGTAATTTTTGCAGGCGAACCAGTCTCGGCGTTCGCGTTCAGTGTGGGTGGCTTCCTCGGGTGGCTGAGGGTCAGCCGGCTCATCGAAGTTGGCTCTGGTGCTCTCTTGGGCGCAGGATTTTTTCTTTTGTTTTCTGGTTGCCGCGGGGGGCTCGAAAGCGGAGCCAAAAGCCGCGGTCAGCGTTTTGATGGCGTTTTGGATCTCGAGATCGGTAGGCGATCTCTCTTCTGCATTTATTTTTCTTTTTGGGTTGCTCTCTGGTTGTTCCCAGCCTTTTTCTGGATCGGGGCCTTTTCGCGCCAGAGAGTTTGAATCCTGGTTCCCCATTGGCTGGTGGTCATCCCAAGATGGCCGCTGGTGAAAGGGCGCGAAAGAGGGTTCGGCCACCTCGTGGTCATCTAGCTGGGCTGGCCTACCTCTTTCTCGTGCCGTCTCCTCGTTTGTCGTCTCTGGGGCCTCGATTGTTGCTCCTTGCTGCTTGAAGAGGCTTTGCAGGTTCACGATGAGGCTTTTCTCGTTGTTATTTGTTTCCATCAGCTTCAGGATGGATAGCTTGAATTTATTTATTCTTTGTGTTGTTTTTCCTCCTAGGTTGTTACCTTTCTCTGGTGACCTCTCCTCATCAGAGTAGGAGTCTTCGCTGGAGTACAGCTCGATGTCTGCTGGATTCTCCTCTGCTGTAGGATCCTTGGATGCTTGAAGCTCAGCCGTCTTCTTGGTGAGTGCCCTCGTTTGTACTCTGTCTGTTTCCTTGGGTAGGTTGCTTGGTTGGGGCATCACCAGTGAGTTATGGGCAAACCATCCTCTGCTACCATTTGTTAATCGATGGATTTTGCCCAATTACTCACAAGACAAGCTGTTTCTTTAATCAATGTTTATTGCAGGCCTGGAAGCTTCCTAGGCCCTAGGCATCATAGGTCACTGACCTCTGATCTCCTCTCTTCTAGGTGAACATCTGGAATAACTGGACAAGCACGTGGTGGGTGTTTATATACCAGGGAGGAGTGGCCAGAAGGTAAGGTGTGGCCAGGGGTCAGGTGGGGGTGTACATACTGTATTAACCCTTAAGAGGCTGGGCTTTGTGGTATAGGCACAGTTAGGCATTTACTCTGACAAAATCATATCCTAACACGTGGTCTCCTGGGTCTTTTGGTGTTGCTGAGCTCACCGGTGCGTTCCTTCTTTTTGAGAATGTTCCAAACAGTTGTTTTGGCCATGCCTAATGTTCTTGCTATCTCTCTGATGGGTTTGTCTTGTTTCTTCAGCCTAATGATGGCTTGCTTCACTGATAGTGACAGCTCTTTGGATCTCATCTTGAGAGTTGACAGCAAAAGATTCCAAATGCAAATAGCACACTTGAAATGAACTCTGGGCCTTTTATCTGCACATTGAAATTGGGGTAACGAGAGAATATCATACACCTGGCCATGGAATAGCTGAGAAACCAATTGTCCCATTACCTTTGGTCCCTTAAGAAGTGGGAGGCACATATGCAAACTGCTGTAAGTCCTACACTGCTCACCTGAGTTGGATGTACATACCCTCAAATTAAAGCTGACAGTCTGCAGTTAAAGCACATTGTGTTTGCTTCATTCCAACTCCATTGTGGTGGTGTATAGAGCCAAAGACATTAGAATTGTGTCTATGTCCCAATATTTCTGGACCTGACTGTATACCTGATGGTCATCTGAATTAAATTCACCCATTTCTGTCCATTTTAGTTTGCTGATTCCTAAGATGTCGATGTTCAGTCTTGTCATCTCTTGTTTGACCATGTCCAGCTTGCCTTGGTTCATGGATCTTACATTCCAGTTTCCTTTTTATATATATATATATATTATACTTTATTAAGTTTTTATAGATACAAAAATTTTCATTTCTATTTACATCGGATATGCAGTGTTTATACATATATACATAGTATTACCTGGTGTCACTTTTGCTATTTGTTATTGTTTATTTAACACACCTTTTACTCCTGTTTTAATTTTATCGTTCATCCATTCATACCACCTTTCCCACACAGTATAGTAATCAGAGTTTTCATCGTTGTTTATTTCATAAGTTAATTTACTCATCTCTGCGCACTCTAGTACCTTCCTAAATATAAGTTCTTCTGGTGGCAAGGTTTTCTCTTTCCAGTGTTGAGCATAGGCCAACCTAGCAGCTGTAGTTATATGTATTATTAAGTGGGTCTTTATCTTTCCAAATCTCTTCTTCACTATTCCCAGGAGAAATAATTCCGGTGTCAGCTCTACTTCTTCTCTGATTATTTCTTGTAACCATCTCCCAATTCTGGTCCAATATTTTTTCGCTTCAGGACACGTCCACCACATGTGAAAGAAGGTGCCCTGACCATGTCCACATTTCCAGCAGTTTGGGGGCATATTAGGGAACATCTTCGCTAATCTAGCAGGAGCTAGATACCACCTGTGGAACATTTTATAGTGATTCTCCTTATATGTTGCAGCTCTAATCAATTTATAATTTTTATTCCATGCCTCTTCCCATTTGCTAAAATTTAAATTATGTCCAATATTTTTTCCCATACTCTCAATTGATTTTTAGCTATGGCCTCAGCTCTATCTTTGTCTAGTAGATGGTTATAAAATTTAGCTAGAACTTTTTTTTCCTTTCCCATCAAAGTTTTGTCCAATCCATTATATCCTAATTCTAAACCATATTCTTCCTTATCTTTCTGATATCTTGATTTTATTTGTAGATATGTCCACCAATCTAAATTTATGCCTTGGTCTCTCAGATCTTCACTTGATTTAAGATTTCCTCCTCCATCTAAAATATCATTATATCTACATATTTTCTCCATTCCCCATCTGTTTGGGTGGATCAGGGCCTCCATCGTGGAGAGCCATTTTGAAACTTTATTGTAATATCTCTGTCTAATTTCAATCCATGTTTGTATTAGTGAGTCCCTAATTTTATGTCTACGGAAGTGTGTTCTCTTTTTCATATCTGTATCCCATAAGTATGAGTGCCACCCTTTCTGTAAGTTGTGACCTTCTAATGCTAAAATTCTCTTATTTTCCAGAGTGGCCCACTCCCTTATCCATACTAACTTGGCTGCCCTGTAATATGTTTCCCAATCCGGGAGGCCAAATCCTCCCATATTCCTTTTCCCCTGTAGCACTTTAAGTGAAATCCTCAACTCCCCCCCCCCCCCCCCCCCATACAAATTCCCTAATGTTTTTATTTAATTCTGAGAAAAACTTTTTATCTAAGTTCACTGGTATATTTTGGTATAAGAATAAAATTTTTGGGATCTTACATTCCAGTTTCCTATGGAGAAAATTCTTTACAGCATCGGACTTTCCTTTCACCACCAGATACATCCACAGTTGAGCGTCCTTTTGGCTTTGGACCAGTCGCTTCACTCTTTCTGGCGCTACTAGTACTAGCCCTCTACTCTTCCCCAGTAGCATATTGGACACCTTCCGACGTGAGGGGCTCATCTTCCGGAGTCATATCTTTTTTTCCTTTTTGGTACTGTCCATGGGGTTTTCATGGCAAAGATACTGGAGTGGGTTGCCATTTTCTTCTCCAGTGGATCACGTTTTGTCAGAACTCTCTGCTATGACCTCTTCATCTTGGGTGGCCCTGCACGGCATAGCTCATAGCTTCATTGAGTTATGTAAGCCCCTTTGCCATGACAAGGCAGTAATCCATGAAGGGGGTATTGGTGATAGGAGATTCAATTCTTTGGGGAACAGAAACTATAGTCTGCACACCGAACAGTCAATGTTGGCAGGTATGTTGTCTCTCTGGAGCAAAAATCAAAGATGTAACTGAAACCCTTACTAAACTAATCAAACCCACAGATTACTACCCCTTTCTTCTCCTGCACATGGGGACCAGTGAAACAAAAATGAATCTAAAAACAATCACAAGAGATTACAAACAGCTAGGGAAGAAAGTTAAAGAATTAGGAGCGCAAGTGATGTTTTCATCTATACTTCCAACAAAAGGCCAACATCCAATGAGGGAGCAAAGGATTTTAGAAACAAACCACTGGCTTAAAAACTGGTGTCGTCAAGAGAACTTCATTTTCCTAGACCATTGTCTGCATTACTTAGATGAAGGGCTAATGGCAAGGGATGAATTGCACCTCACAAGAACTGGAAAGAATATATTCAGAAAATGACTGGCTCATCTTATCAAAAAGGCTTTAAACTAAAATTGAGGGGGGAGGGGGGCAATCTTCATGACCTTTAGAACCTAATTCCAAGCAAAAACAACTAGATAACTAATCATATAAGAGGGTAGAGAGTAAAGAGAAAGAATAAAAAACAGAAAAAAATAATGATGTAGAGAGTGATGGGAAGGATGGAAAATGCAGTTACAAAGTAGGAAGATACAAGAAACATACCCAAGACCCATAAAGGACTTAAATGCCTATACACAAACGCTCAAAGTTTAGGGAACAGAGTGAACTTGAAATATTAGTACATGAAGGTAGATATGATATAGTTGCCATTACTGAAACTTGGTGGGATGAAACACATGACTGGAATGCACTGATGGAAAGATACAAACTATTCAAAAGAAATAGACCAAACAAAAGAGGAAGTGGAGTTGCATTGTATATAAAAGATCACTACATCTCTATAGAAATGCACAAAACCAAGGATGAAAACCTCCTAGAATCCATATGGGTCAATATAAATGTTCTTTTTTAAAAAAAGTTTTTTATTTTTATTTCTTATACACATATTGTAAATGTACATTCTCTTATCCATAATTGATCTCATATATATATATTTGTTTTCTGAGGTTTTCGCGGGTGTTTGTATGTAGGTCTTTGGTTATTCGGGTCTTCTCCCGCGTAGAATTGGAAGTATCTTGGCGACGTTTCGACGAAGTCTCATTTGTCATCTTCAGGCTGGTGTTCTTGGCTTCGTGCTCCCAGGAGCAATGTGAGATTGCAGCTGACCCTTCCTTTTAACTGCTAGTGGGGGTGTGAGCTGATTGGGTGGGAGCTTGGCTGTGTTCTGATTGGGTGGAGGTGTGTTCTGATTGGTTAGGGGCTTGGCTGTGCTCTGATTGGATGGGGGTTTGGTTGTGCTCTGATTGGCTGGGGGTGTGTTCTGTTTGGGTGGGGGCTTGGTTGTGCTCAGCTTAGTCTGAGTTGCAGGGGGATTTGAGCTGGTGAGCTGCGTTGTTGTTTGACTTCGTGTTTGTGGTCGTGAGAGCTTTTCATGGAGGGTGTTGGTCTGATTCATGTATGGATTGGAGGGGTTAAAAGTGGCTAATGATGCAGCTGCGGTCTGGCTTCTGGTCCTTGGCCGTGTTTCATTATCAGTGTGGGTTTGAGTCTGCTTTCTGCGTGGACGTGTGGTGGTGACATCCTGTGTGGCTCTTGTGAGTGTGGGTCTGGTGTCATTCATCGTGTTAGGGACTCGTTTGTCAATAAGGGCAGGTTTCCAAATGGCTGGCAGGTGGGAGGTATCGTCTCGTTTGTTCATGCTGTGTGGCCATTTTTCTATCTCGATGGCTTCTCTGATTATTCTGTCATTAAAGTGTTCAGTTTTGGCGATAGTTCTGGTCTTTTTAAAGTCAATTTCATGTGAAATTTCATGTGACAACAACGCAGCTCACCAGCTCAAATCCCCCTGCAACTCAGACTAAGCTGAGCACAACCAAGCCCCCACCCAAACAGAACACACCCCCAGCCAATCAGAGCACAACCAAACCCCCATCCAATCAGAGCACAGCCAAGCCCCTAACCAATCAGAACACACCTCCACCCAATCAGAACACAGCCAAGCTCCCACCCAATCAGCTCACACCCCCACTAGCAGTTAAAAGGAAGGGTCAGCTGCAATCTCACATTGCTCCTGGGAGCACGAAGCCGAGAACACCAGCCTGAAGATGAAGAATGAGACTTCGTTGAAACGTTGCCAAGATACTTCCAATTCTACGCGGGAGAAGACCCGAATAACCAAAGACCTACATATATATATATATACACATATTTTTCCTAATGAAAGCATAAAAATAAGACATTTTAATTACATTTGGGGTTGCTCTTCTAGCATCTCTTTTCCCTCTTTTCCCAACAAACCTTCTCCTTCTTCTTTCTTTCCCCTCCCTCCCTCCTCTCTTCTTCTACTTTCTTCCTCCTCCTCTCTCCTCCCCTACTTCCCCTTCCTCTCCCCCACTCCTCCCTCTTTTCCCCCTTTCTCACTTTCTCTCCTGCTCTTGTCCCCTATCCTTTCTTCCTCTTCTTCCCTTTTCTCCCATTCCTCTCTCTCCATCTCCTCCTCTATCCCTCTCCTCCTCTTTCCTTTTTTTCTCCTTTGTTGTGCAATATTTCCCTTATTTGGTATCCAAGCAACTCCAATTTTCTAATAATATATACTTTCTTTTCAATTTCTTTCCCATTTTACCCAATCCATGATTTCATAATTGTATATTTATATCTATAATCATCTTTCTTCCCACCCCCCATCCCCTTTTTCCATTTACTCTGGTGTCATCTGAGTTTCTATTTCTTTTTTATCTTATCCCTCATTTAACTTTCTATTATCTATATCATTTATCTATCAACTTTTATTCATATTTCTTTTCTATCCATACGTAGAATCTTTCCCATGTCTTGAAATACACCAATTCCTCTTTATCTTTTATTTTATTTCTCTGTCTTCCAATTTTGTTCAAATACAATTGTTGCTGCTGTCATTAGATGTATAATTAAGTATACTTCTTTGCTATATCTTTCTGGCAAAATACCCAATAGAAAAATCTCTGGTTTTAATTCTATAGGTTTATGTACCATTTCCTCTAACCATATCTGTATTCTAGACCAATTGTTTTTTGTTTCCATACATGACCACCACATATGATAATATGATCCCGGCAAATGCAAACATTTCCAACATTTAACTGATTTGTTTTTAAACATTTTTGCTAGTCTTTCTGGTGGCATATGCCATCTATAAAACATTTTATATAAATTTTCTTTATATGCAGTTGCCATTGTCAATTTATAATTCCTTTCCCATAATTGTTGCCATTTCTCTAATTCTATTGCATAACCAAAGGTTTTTTGCCCATGTTATCATTGTCTTTTTGACTTCTTCATTTTCTAATCTAATTTGCAACAAATGATTATATAGTCTTTTAATCATTTTTTCATCTTTTCCAGTCAGTATCTGGTCCAATTCTGATTCCCCCAGATCAAAACCACATTGTTTCAAGTCTTTATCATATCTTGATTGTATCTGCAGCCATGTGTACCAATCAGTTTTAATCCCTTGTTTCTCTAATTCATGCTCCTGTTTCAGTTCTCCCTTTTCTGTTAAAATGTCTTTATATCTTACAGTTTTGTCCATATTAATCATATTTGGATGTGTCAACATTTCTATTGTTGAAAGCCACATTGGTATTTCCATATAATGTTTTTCTTTCACTCTCTCCCATACTGTTAACAAGCCGTTTCTTACACAGTGTCTCTGGAAGTATCCATGTATCCTATTTTTTTCCGTACCATAAGAAAGCATGCCAGCCTAGTTGCAAATCATGTCCTTCCAAAGTCAATAGTCTTGTATTTCTCAATAGAATCCATTCTTTAACCCAAGTTAACATTGCCGTTTGATGATAAAGTTCCCAATTTGGTAGACCAAAACCTCCTCTAGTCCTAGTGTCTTGAAGCAGTTTAATATTAATTCTTGCTTTCTTTCCTTGCCATATATATTTCCACATCATTTTATTCAAACTTTCAAAATATGTTTTCTCCAGCTGTATCGGAATTGTTTGAAAAAAGAACAAAATTCTTGGTAGTACATTCATTTTGATTAGCACTATTCTTTCCATTAACAATATTGTAGATTTTTCCATTTTTCCAAGTCTATTTCAATTTGATTTCTCCATTTATAGTAGTTATCTTCCTTCACTGTGATACATCTTGAGGTTAATTGGATGCCCAAGTATTTCACTTTGTTCACTATTTGAATATCTAACTTCTCCATTAATTGCTTTTTTTGTTTTTCTCAAAATATAAATGTTCTGACCTAGGCTTCCCCAAAAAGCATGAAGCAGAATCCTGATCCCGACAAAACCCCTTTTATTAAACAAATACTGAATTCCTCTCATTCACCTTCAGCAAAGTCTTTCAAGGGAGAATTTACAGTCACAGACCTTATCTGGCTTGAAGAGCTGCCAGGCCAATATCTTCAAAACTTGGCAAGGATTCTTGGAGAGACACAAACCAATTAGGCAAACTAATTGTCTCCTGCAAACTCCACTCCCCTTTTGCTCCTCTTTTATTTCCTCTGGGAGGGGCCATTCATCGTCCACCTGTGGCCTTACTCCCAAATCGACCCTTGTTTTTTAGCTGTCCCCTTCATCTGGCAACTCTGCGCATGCACACACTGGGAACAGGCTCCAGCCGTTCATCTGCCTCACTGATGTCTGATTCTTAAGGCAGCTGATAACTGGCATCCGGCCCTGGCCCCCTCTCTGCCTCTGACACAGAGCCCGCATCAGAGCCTTCCCCAGACTCGAGGACTAGCCCATGTTCCTCCCCAACCTCCTCACTGTCTGAATCTGCTGCCAGCTCCGCTGGCTGGCCACAGCACTTTCCTTCACTGTGGGGCCCTTCCCCCAGGTCTGACGATCTCGGTGTGGCCATGATGGGAATTGGTCATGGAAGGCCTGCACCAAAGCAGGTGCATGCATGGAGGTACCATCCTCCCAGGTGAAATCCTCCGGCCCATAACCCTTCCACTTGATCAGATACTGGAACCGTACTTTCAGCCACCTGGAGTCCCGAATGCTGGTGACCTCGTACTCAGGCGGCTCATCTCCGTCATGTGGCACTGGCTGGGGATGGTCTGGTTGGCGGAGCGGACAGTTCAGGAACAAGGAGGGATCGATGAAAGACTGGATGGGCTTGCATTGAATGTGGCAAGGTCAGGCAGTAGGCGACCGGGTTGATGACTGCTTCAACGGGGAATGGGCTAAGGTACCGGTGGTCTAACTTCTTGACTGGACGGTCTGACAGAAGGTGCTTGGTGGACAACCATACCCAATCCCCCACAGCCAATGGCAGTGTCGCTCACCAAAACCGGTCCACAACTTTCTTATAGTCCTCCTTGGCTTTCTCCAGATACCGTCGCACCAATTGATGGGCAGCCTGTAGCTCAGAAAGATAGTCATTAGCTGCCGGAACCAGTGAGTCGAGTTGCATGAGGGGAAAGAACCGAGGATGGTACCCCACATTGGCCAACAAAGGGGTTGTTTGCATGGAGGTGTGCTGCGAGTTGTTGAGCGCGAACTCTGCCACTGCCAGATAATCCACCCAATTGTCCTGATTATGGTTCACAAAGCAGCACAGGTATTGCTCCAGGATCCTGATTAATATCTCCATCCCGCTGTCGGTCTCAGGATGATGCGCCGACAGGCAGATTTTCACATCCAAGGCCATCATTACCCCTTTCCAGAACTAGGCTGTAAATTGAGCTCTTCTGTCCGAAACAACACTATCAGGTAGGCCGTGCAGCCAGAAGACATGTTGGATAAATATGCAGGCAGTGGCATGAGCCATCGGTAACCCACGACACAGAATGAAGTGCGCTATCTTCGTCAGCATGTCTACCACCATGAACATGGTCGTAAATCCAGAAGACGGAAGCAAATCTGTCAAGAGGTCCATGGAAATGGCGCCCCAGGGTCTCTCAGGTGTCAGCAATGGCTGGAGCAGCCCTGGGGGGCTCCCGTCACTGACTTGGCCTGCTGGCACCATACACAGGACATGACGTAGGTGTCAGAGCTTTCGATTTCATCCTCGAAATAAATTAATTTCCAAGCAACAATCTTTAGGAAATATTCTCTTTATTGAGCGATGCATCCAAGCCCGACAACTATGCAGACAGTACTGGCCCCTCCATCCAAAACCCCTCCTATTCCTTCCCCAGAAACTGCTCTCCATTGGCTGCCTTCCAGATCACTCTCTCTTATCTGTCTCTTCAGCACACAGGAATGTCACCCCTCCCATACATCTCCCAGGAGACTGAATTCACCGAAAGCTTTTCTAGGTGAAATGTCAAACTTTTTTCCTCATTGCTTCTATGTCAGTTTTGGAACACTGACATCCGGCCCCTCTCCCTTCATTCTCTCAGCGAGGCCTGTGCAGGAGAAACAACAGGGTTAGTGCTGTCACCCCATCTGATGAGGCGTACCACCCCCTCCCGCCTTGCCCGGGTGATCTGCATGGAACTTAGCTATAAGCCGGTCAGCATGGATGTTGTTGCTCTTCACCCAGGAAGCTTCTGACAAAGGGTAACCCTTGCATGAATACCGCCGGCGCCCCCTGTAGTCCAAAAGGCATTACTTTAAATTGGAAGCTTCCTAATGGGCAGTTGAATGCTGTCTTCCACTCGTCACCTTCCTTGATGCGTATCCGGTAGTAGGCTTCGCAAAGGTCTAGTTTGGTGAAAACCTTTCCTTTGGCCAGGTGGGCTAAAATGTGTTTCATGAGAGGAAGGGGGTATAAATTGCGTACACAGACGCCGTTGACACCTCGAAAGTCAACTGCTAAACGCATAGAGCCGTCTTTCTTCTCTCTGAAGAAGACTGGTGCCGCTATTCGGGGTTTGGCTGGCTCAATGAAACCCCTTTGTAGGTTAGTGTCTATGTATTTTCGCATTTCTTGCATTTCCCGGGGTGTCATAGCATACAGCTTAGGTTTAGGTAGTTTTGCCCCAGGGATGATTTCGATGGCGCAATCGGTCTCACGGTGGGGTGGTAGAACATTACACTCAGTCTCGCTAAATACTTCTGCAAGGTCTTGATATTCTTTTGGGATATGCTTTGTGTCATGGGGGCTGTCGGACGAGGCCGTCAGTTGTTTAGCTGTACTCTTGATCAGGGGTGCTGGGGTTGAGGGCATCTTTTGTCCTTTTGGTGGGAGGGGCCGGAGCCTCTGTGTGGGAGGTGTCCTCTCTGGCTGGGGCAGCAGGGGGTGAGGCCCCCTTGCTATTCTCAGTCTACGGGTCCCCTCCTGCCACCAGATAGTTGGGCCCCACTTGTCAAGCCAGGAGAGTCCAAGTATAACTGGGTTAGTCATCTTGGGGGCTATTATAAACCGAATCATCTCCCAGTGATCTGCTAGCTCCAGTTTCACTGGCTCAGTTAAATGTGTGGCCTGCGCCCCCCCTACTAAGGATCCGTCAACTTGTTCAAATCGGATTGGGTGGCTGAGTTTTTTTGCTCGTATTCCCAATTTTTGGACCGTGGGTAAGTTGATCAGGCACCTCGTGCAGCCTGAATCTATTAGGGCTTGGAAAACCCCTTGGGTCCCTGTTTTTGGGGCCGTTAAGCGTACAGGGAATAGAAAAGGGTGGATGGGTCCACTCACCATTGGGTCGTCTTCTCCATCGTCATCGCTGTCATACAGTTCGGGAGGCTGATTCGCATCATCTGGGTTCTCCCTTGCTTCGGTCAAGTGGGCGAAGACTTCTGAACCGGGGGGGGGCCTTCGTGGTGTGTTGGTGGCGCGCCTGGGTCCTTGTCCTGGCCGTGATTTGCCCATTGGCTCTGGTCTCGGTCCCGGGGTTCCACACATCGCTGCCAAATGGCCAACTCCTCCACATCTGTAGCATCTCAGCAGGCTCCGGGTGGTGGGTGGTCTTTGGGTGGGCCGGTGTGCTGAAGTTCCTCGTCTGGTATACGGTTCCTGGTCCAGTTGGGCTTTCTCCTTTGCCTGTGGTTGCTTTAGCATGTCGTTTGCCCTTAGCCCTCTCTCGACTTGTGTCGCTATCCGGAACCAGTCAATGAGTCGGTTCGGAATATCACGATAAGCGGTCACTTGGGCAATCTGTTTATCTAAGCTCGTTCTAAAGAAGTACACGAGCAGTTGTTCCGGCAAAGGAGGTAAAGACCCAACAACTCTCCTGAACTCACGAATGTGCTCTTGGATGGGCTTTCCCCTCTGCCTTAGGTTTCTAAGCTCATCTTCTACATAGGGGTCTTCCCCTGTTTCTTCAAAACGGACTCGCAGCAGTTGTAAGAAACCAGGTGCATCTTGTTGTTGGGCGGCCCTGTTTTTGTACAGGGCCCCTGACCAGCTCCTTGCCTCTCCCTCCAGGCCTTCTGCGATGGCACTGACTAGGGCCCTGGGGAATGGGTAAAGGTGTGCGTAGCGCTCGATGTAAATCTCAGCCGCATCGAGGAATTGCGCTAGCTGGTCTGGATTCCCATCAAATTTCCCTCTAAACCGGGGTGGCTCCCCCCTCGGCGGCCCCTCCTCCCATTGTGGGCCTCTCTCAGCCTGCCCATAATGTCGTTGGAATTCTTCATCATCTCTCCTCTGGAGGCGGGGGGGGTGATGCCCGATGCAGGCTGATGGGCTTGGTGGGGGGAGGGGGAATCCATGGATGCCTGCCGGGGCTATCTCTTCGTTTGGTGTGGGAGGGGGGAGGACTGCGCTCCTGTTTATGGTGACTCAGTTCAGTGGGCTGGGCTGGCCTCTCCCTCTCCTTGGGCCTGCAGGACGGCTCCTCCCCCAGTTGGACAGCCCGGTCAAAATGTTCCTTTAACTTATCTATGGAACTTTCGAGGGGCTTTTTTGAAGCTTTCGGCTGTCTGGCCTGTTGCCAGTCCCACATCCAATCCACCCTCGCTAATTCACTTAGAGGCTGGCTCTTACCTTTCCCGCCTGGAAAGGGGAATTCCATTTCTGCCGACTTTGGCAAAGCCCACAAAGGTTCTTTTTTCTTCTTCTCGGCTGGCAGCTTTGCTGGAGGAGGGAGGGGTTGGGCCTTCTGTATATCCACGTTTGCTTCTAGTGCCGCTGCCTGAAGTAAACTTTCAGTGGAGAGTTGGCTTTCGGCCATGGTTTCCGGGCTCTCTCTCCACTGTGTCCAGACTTCTGGCAAAGAACCAGAGCTCTGGAGGCTGGCCAGATTGGCTCGGAGAGGGAAAGGAAAAAAAAATCAGTACTGTCTGTCTGTCAGAGCTTTCGATTTCATCCTCGAAATAAATTAATTTCCAAGCAACAATCTTTAGGAAATATTCTCTTTATTGAGCGATGCATCCAAGCCCGACAACTATGCAGACAGTACTGGCCCCTCCATCCAAAACCCCTCCTATTCCTTCCCCAGAAACTGCTCTCCATTGGCTGCCTTCCAGATCACTCTCTCTTATCTGTCTCTTCAGCACACAGGAATGTCACCCCTCCCATACATCTCCCAGGAGACTGAATTCACCGAAAGCTTTTCTAGGTGAAATGTCAAACTTTTTTCCTCATTGCTTCTATGTCAGTTTTGGAACACTGACATCAGGCTTGGACAATGTGTCCTAATCAAGTCCACCAGAAGGTATGGAAAACCAGGTTCAAGGTCTTGAAGAGGCCAAAGTGCCTCGCCGCAGGATTATAATGGCACTGCGAGAGGATAAGGCCCTGGAGCAGCCCCACCAGCACATATAGCCTGTCTCGGTACCGCAAGAGGTTCTCGGTGAACATCTATGGAGTGGCGGGCCCCACCTCTTCCTTCCATTGCTCCATCCAAGCGTCATGCTGCTGCACTTCCTGTATAGGTGCCCATAAATCCACTGGCTCCTGAACCGCAGAGGTCTCTACGGGCAGAACCGTCCTGGGTGGGAGCTGGTCTTCAGTGCAGGAGTACTCCGGTTTCTACAAGATCACATCCGCTCTTTGGTTGTGACTGCTTAGAATGTAGGTGACATGGAATTGAACCTGGCAAAGAAGAGGGACACCGAATCTGGCATTGGTTCAATTTCTGGGAGGTCTGCAGGAACTCCATGTTTTTGTGGTATGTCCGGACTTCGATTTGATGTCGGCCCCCCTCCAAATGATGTCTCCAGGCCTCAAACACTGTCTTGATGGCTAGTACCTCCTTCTCCCAGATAGCTGCACTCAGAAGAATTGAGCTTCCGTGAATAATACGCGCAGGGGAAGAAGGTACCACCAGATTCGTGAGCCTGGAGTAACACTGCTCTAACAGTAACATCGGACACATCCGCTTGCACTACAAATGGGGTCAGGATGTTTCAAAATGGGCTCTTTCATGAAGGCCTGCTTCAAGGCCTGGACTGCCTGCTGCTCAGGGGTACTCCACCGGAACAGGGCCTTTTTCTGAAGGAGCCGATGGGCGCAGTCAGGGAAGCGAAGCCAGGGATAAAGGTCCGATAATAGTTGGTGAACCCAAGGAGTCACTGGACATCCTTCACTTGCCGAGGAAGTTACCAACTACGCAAAGACTCGACCTTGCTCGGCTCCATCGCAATGCCCTCAGGAGAGATACGATGCCCGAGGAACTCAATGGTGGACTGAAAAAGCTGGTATTTTTCCAATTTTGCATACAAGCGGTTCTCCTGGAGCTGTTGCAGGACCAGGCAGAGGTGCTGTTGGAGGGTCTCCTGGGAGGAAGAGTAGATCAAAATGTCATCCAGATAAATCATGACAAACTGATCCAAGAGGTCCTGGAAGATGTCGTTCATAATGTCAGCATTCCAGAAAAAAAACCCTCTCCAAGTAAAGACACGGAAGCAAGCATTTTCCCAAGTCCTCTTTACTAGAATAGGCAAACTGGCACATCTGGGAAATCCCGAATCTGACAAACCTGGGCTTTCCTTCAGTAATTCAAAGCTCCCAAAACCATACCATTTCTCCCCAGTCGGTCACATGCTCCAATCACGTCCGTTCCACCTCGACTCAGCCCCTGACCTTGACCGATAGGAAGAATGCTATTATGTCTACTAATTCTCCTCTCCTAAATCCCCCCTCCTACTTTCCCACACACGAGGAGATGGCAGCATTGAAGCTTCTGGCCTAATATGGCTTCCAAGGCTGACACATAAAATGTTGGAAGATGGTTGGAGCATTGGTCAACCCAAACAGCATGATGGTATACTGGAAATGTCTGTACCTGGTACTGAACGCTGTCTTCCATTCATCCCCAGGCCAGATCTGAAGTAGATTATAAAATCCACGCAGGTTCAATTTGGTGAAGATGATAGCCTCTCGGAGCTGTTCCAACAGTTCAGGAATAAGGGCAGAGGATACCGATTGCGCACCGTGATGGCATTTAACTTGCGGTAGTTTATTTATTTATTTATTTAAATTTGTATGCCACCCTTCTCCTACTGGACTCAGGGCGGTGCACAGCCAAGAATAAAAAACATTTCAATACAAAATTTAAAATTATTAAAAGAATTATATAAATTTGCCCCAAAATTTAAAACAATCCACATTACAATTTAAAATATCCAAGGGGGGGTGGGGTTATGCCAGCCCAGCTTGATGAAACAAAAGAGTTTTTAGGGCATGGTGAAAAACCCGGAGATCTGGTATTCTCCGTATCTCCGGGGGGAGGTCGTTCCAGAGGACAGGTGCTGCCACAGAGAAGGCCCTCCCCCTGGGGGTCGCCAGCCGAAATTGCCTGGCTGACGGCATCCTGAGGAGTCCCTCTCTGTGGGAGGCTATCGGCAGCAGAAGGCAGTCCCGCAAGTACCCAGGCCCTATGCCATAGTTGCAACAAAGTGTCAAGTCCCCAGTCTTCTTTTTCACAAGCAAGACCAGGGTGAACAGTGGTGACGATGAGGGTCGGATAAGATTTTTATTTATTTATTTATTTATTTTATTTATCAAATTTATATACCGCCCTACTCCTGGGGGACTCAGGGCAGTGAACAGCCAAGATAAAAATACAGATAACACAAACATTAAAAACCCATTAAAATTATTAAATATTTTGGCTGAAAACAAATTTCAAACACCCTATTTGTAAAACAGATTAACGATTTAAAAATTTAAAAGGGAGAGTTAGGCCAGGCCAGCCTGCTGAAATAAAAATGTTTTGAGAGCACGTCGAAACGTGCACAGATCCGGGATCCTCCATATCTCTGGGGGGAGCTTGTTCCAGATGGTAGGTGCCCCCACAGAGAAGGCTCTCCCCCTGGGGGCCGCCAGTCATCACTGTTTGGCCGACGGCACCCTGAGAAGCCCCTCTCTATGGGAGCGTACTGGTCGGTGAGAGGCTGTTGGTAGCAGAATGCGGTCTCGTAAATACCCCGGTCTGATGCCATGGAGCGCTCTAAAGGTGGTAACCAAGACCTTGAAGCGCACCCAGAAGACCACCGGGAGCCAGTGCAGCTCGCGCCGGAGGGGGGTCACATGGGAGTGCCACGCCGCTCCCATAACCACCCATGTGGCAGCATTCTGGACCAGCTGGAGCCTCCGGGTGCTCCTCAAGGGGAGCCCCATGTAGAGAGCATTGCAGTAGTCCAGGCGGGAAGTAACGAAAGCATGAGTGACCGTATTTAACGAGTCCCGATCCAGAAAGGGACACAACTGGTGAATCAGGCATACCTGATAAAAAGTCCCCCTGGCCACAGCCATCAAGTGCTCTTCCAAAGACAGCCATGAGTCCAGGAGGACACCCAAGTTGCGAGCCCTCTCTGTGGGGGCCAATGACTCGCCCCCAATAGTCAGTGATGGCACCAACTGGCTATATCGGGATGTCAGAAACCACAGCCACTCGGTCTTGGGTGGGTTGAGCCTGAGTCTGTTTCTCCCCATCCAGATCTGCACAGCCTCGAGGCACCAGGACATCACTTCAAGGGCATCATTGGGGTGGTCTGGGGTGGAGATCTACAGCTGAGTGTCATCAGTGTACTGGTGGTACTTCACCCCGAAACCATGGATGATCTCACCCAGCGGCTTTACATAAATGTTGAACAGAAGGGGCGAGAGGACCGACCCTTGTGGCACCCCACATACAAGGGGTCTCGGGGTCGACATCTGCCCCCCTGTCAACACGGACTGCGACCGGTCAGAGAGAAAGGAGGAGAACCACTGTAGGCACAGGGGAGGGGCGGGAGGGGTGGCGGTTGTCATTAGAGAAGGTCTTGGTCCAAGGGAGGCCACTGTTCCTCAGACGGCTGGATGTGAGTCCCTCCTTGTGAAGTGGGGTCATGGGGTGCAGATGGGCTTGCTGGTTACGTACCTGGCTCCTTGCCATGTGGTGGCAGCCCTACCCGAGCTGCTCAATGTTATAGCCGCGGTGGTGGTTGACACCCCCAGGCTTATGGTCATGGGGGATTTTAACCTGCCATCCACCAGTGAGGCGTCTGAGGTGGCTTGAGAGTTCATGGCTTCCATGACGGCCATGGACCTGACCCAGTTAGTTCATGACCCTACTCACACGGGGGGAAACACACTGGACCTGGTTTTTGTCTCTGGTCAGTGGTTGAGTGATCTTGAGATAGGGGATATAGTGATCGAGCTCTTGTCCTGGTCGGATCACTCCCTCCTTCACTTTGACCTCCGAACTGCCGCACCCCGCTGCAGGGAGGTGGAACCGATGAGGTGGTTCTGCCCCAGGTGCCTGATGGAGTCAGATAGGTTCCAGATGGAGCTTGGGCCATTTCCTGAGGCTCTGGAACATGGCTTGGCTGAGGACCTGGTGGCTGCCTGGAATAGGGCAGCCACTGGAGCTTTGGATCGGGTCGTGCCTTTGCGGCCTCTGACCCAGCGCCGATCTCGCCTGGCTTCTTGGTTCACCGAGGAGCTGAGGGAGATGAAGCACTGGAAAAGATGCCTGGAGAGCGTTTGGAGGGCCAGCCGTTCTGAATCTGACCGAACACTGGTAAGGTCTCATATTAAGACCTACCTGGTGGCGATAAAAACGGTGAAGTATAACTATTTTGCCGCTCTTATTGCGTCATCAGATAATCACCCGGCCACCCTGTTTAGGGTGACCCGCTCCCTGCTCCACCAGGAATCGCGGGAGGACCCCTTGGAGGGTAGAGCTGAGGATTTTGTACAGTACAGATTTTTGTCCAGGAAGTCCCGCAACGTGGACAATTCAGGGTCTGACATTGAGTAGAAACGCCTCACTGGGAGCAGCGGATCCAGAATCAAATCAATGGGGCAGTTGTATGGCTGGTGCAGGGGCAATTGGTCCGCCTCCTGCTCGCTGAAGAAATCTGGGGTCCACTGGACAATGAGGGATGGCATATTTGGCTACAAACCTTTTTGTACAACTTTGGGAGAACTGGTTGTTAACTTTCTGAGCAGTTTGGAAAACTGGTTGTTGGAAGAAATCATTAGGGCAGAAAACGGTTGTTAAATTACTTGACTCCCCCCACTGGTCATAGGGTACAAATAAGCAATCAAATCATATTAGGAAACAGTCAATATAAATTGTAAGGATACCAGCAACAATGTTACAGTCATACAGTCATAAGTGGGAGGAGGTGGGTAATAAAAACAATGACAAGATTAATAGTAGTGCAGACTTAGTAAATAGTTTGACAGTGTTGAGGGAATTATTTGTTTAGCAGAGTGATGGCGTTCAGGAAAAAACTGTTGTTACATCTAGTTGTTCTGGCGTGCAGTGCTCTATAGCGTCATTTTGAGGGTAGGAGTTGAAACAGTTTATGTCCAGGATGTAAGGGGTCTGTAAATATTTTCACAGCCCTCTTTTTGACTCCTGCAGTATACAGGTCCTCAATGGAAGGCCTTGGGGGGCCCCTATGCTAATTGTACAGGTAACTGATGTGATTCATCTTAGCTTCATCTGCTGCTTCCTGTCTGTTAGGAAGCTTATGATCCACTTACAGGTGTGTTCAGGTACCGTTAGCTGGTTTAGTTTAGTTAGAAAAATGTCTGGAATGATGGTATTGAATGCTGAATTAAAGTCTACAAAGAGGACCCTTGTGTAGGTTTTTGGAGATTCACGATATTGTAGGATGTAGTGCAGATCCATATTAACAGCATCATCTGTTGATCTATTTGCTCAGTATGCAAATTGCAGGGGGTCTAACAGTGGATCCGTGATGGTTTTCAAGTAGGACAGCACTAGCCTTTCAAAGGTTTCATAACTACAGATGTTAGAGCAACTGGTCTGTAGTCATTCAGTTCCTTGATGGTGGGCTTCTTCGGCACTGAGATGATAGTAGAGCGTTTGAAGCAAGAAGGAACATGGCACATCCAAAAAAAGAAATCGAAGAAAGCAGGATGCTGCAAGAAGAAAGATGGAAAGTTAGCAGCACAATAGCTGGCACAAGAGATCGTTACCAGTTTGTGCCAGTTGAGCAAAGTTTCAAATGACACAATTAACTTTGTGGCCAAAATGTCCAATACCATCGATCAGAATTTAAAATTGGCCGACGTATTTCCCGGTTGATAAGTTGCCTGCATTTATGACAAAAAATGGTGGGTAGGCTATGTCATGGACATTCCGATTGAACAAAATGATGTGTTGGTAACATTTATGCATCCGCGAGGCCCTGCTCATTCATTTTATTGGCCTGAAAGACAAGATGTTTGTTGGGTTCCAGAATCACATCTTATTTGCGTGCTTCCAGCGCCTTCAGTTACATTGTCAGGTTGACAGTATCAATTCCCAGAAGCGATGCTAAAGAACATGGCACATAAATTCAATAATAAATAAGCAATCGTTGGAATTTGGCAAGGGTTTTTTAGATTTTTTATTTAGACTTCTATACCGTTTCATAGTGCTTTACAGCCCTCTCTAAGTGGTTTACAAAGTTAACATATAGCATATTGCATATTAGCATTAGCATATTGCCTCCAACAAGCTGGGTCCTCATTTTACCCACCTCGGAAGGATGGAAGGCTGAGTCAACCTTGAGCCAGTGACATTTGATCTGCTGATCTGCTGAACTAGCAGTCAGCTGAAGTAGATGCAGTACTGCACTCTAGCCACTGCGCCACCTCAGCTCATACGAGTTCATACGAACAATACAGACTTCGGCTTGGGAACCATATAAGATACCCACTTTAGGCTTGGGAACCTAGGATAAGCTGCCCAATCGTTGGCTTGGGAACTGGATAGATACCCACACAAGGCTTGGGAACCTCGAGGAACAAACCAAACTACAGCCTTGGGATCCTGAACCAGGAAACCCACCCATGGCTGGTATTGCATGGCTATTGGGCATGTCCCCTATGGCGATGGGGTTGCTGGTTCAAGTGCCTGAACTGGTAGTGACAATTTCACCATGGACCAATGCAATATAATAGTAGTAATGATGTCTATATAAAACAAACAAGGTGAAAAACTAATAGAATGCATGTGATGTTGATTTCCATGTGGCAAGGCATGCGTCATGGACGATCAGCGCTGATCGCCAGCCCCGTTATCTGTTAAACCGTGAAAGCCAGCGGTTGGAAAACTTCCCCTTCGGGCGAAGAAGGGAAAGTGAGCTTTCGGGCAGAGGTAGAGCTCCCCTAGAGCCCCAGAATACCAATCTGGGACTCATAGGGTGCGAGCTCCCTCGGAGTCTGAATCAACTCTGGAGATGGGACGCTTCTGCTTTAATGCAGAACAAGACACTGTAACCATCCCTGTGGGCAATAATTAACATCAAAATAACAAAAGCAGGCAGAGCAGAAGCAGGAGCAACTGAAATAGCAAGTATTGGTCTTTAACTTCAGAACAATAATCTTCCTTCCTTTGAAATTATTTTAAACGTGGAGGAAAAATGGCGTCTGAATGAAATTGAGAGGAAGAGAAAGCGGAAGTGAAAGTGAACGGTAGAAAGAGCCTGAACACGCCATTTAGGAATACCTAATAGACTCTGCGATTAGATAAAAGAATTATAAAGATTTAAAAAGGAAAAATTAAATTTGAAATCACAGTTTTGATTCCTTCAAATAGAGAAGTGATTTTCATATAAGGACTAAATTAAATCAAAACTTACCTTGACAAGACTTATAGGGGTGGAAAAGTGAAAGTTATTAACTTAAGAATGGCATCTAAGTCAGTGAAAACTCTTGTTTCCAAAAGTGCAGGGGCCTCACCGGTACAGCAGTCAAAATCACAGGGCATGATGCCACCCCCAGTATTTCCTACACAGTTACAATCACAACCACCACTGACATTAAGGAATTTACAGGAGGCTTTAAAATCTCAAACCAAAGAAATAGAAGTCAAAATGGAAGAAACAAATAGTAAGATGGAGCAAATGAATAATAAAATGGAGCTAATAATGAAAGGGATGGAAGGAAAGTCAGAAGAAGTGGGTGAAATTAGAGAAACTATCAATACTAAGAATAAGGAAATGACAGAAGATATTGTAATGGCATTTCAGGGGCTGGCTAAGTATATTGTGGAACTGGACGAAGTGGTGGTAGAAATTAGTCAAAGTAATTTAAAATTGGAAGAGGATATGATTGATGCTCAAAATAAAATGGAGAGGCTTGAAGAAGAGGCAGTAATGTCTCAATATAGAGATATGGACTTTGCGTTGAGAGTAAGAGGAATGAAAGAGAATCAGCAAGAAAATCTGAGAGAGATATTTGCAAAGGCTTTTGCGCCAATAATGAGACAGAAACCTGAGGAACTTATAATGGAAATTGATAAAATATTTTGTGTCAACTCCGGGATTGCGAGGCAGATGAAACTTCCAAGAGACATTGTGATCTACATATTTTACAAAAAGGATGATTCGAAATGAGATTATAAAAGTTTTTTATGACAAGAGATTTAAAGTGGAAGACCAAGAGGTTGTAATAATGAAAGAAATCCCCCCAAAAATTCTAAGACAAAGGAAGGAGTTTGTTTTTTTGGCAGACAAAGTAAAAAAATGACAGCACCGGTTTAGGTGGGACATACCAGTTGGAATAGTGGTGAACTATTTAGGAACAAGATATCGACTTAATACAATGTTGAAAGCAAAAGATTTTTATAGCAATGTATTGAAAGCTGGATCCCTACAACTTCCGGAAACTAAAAAGATGAATGAAGAAGGGACAAGGCGGAAACAGATACAAGCTGAAGGAAGGAATTCACTGACTGCAGAAGAAACACAGCAATTAGTGGATATTGAACAGCTGCTGGTACCAATAGAAGAAGTAAAGGAACAAAGAGTGACAAGAGCTGCATCTAGACGTAAACAACAGGAACAAAAGGAACAACAATTTAAAATTAAAGCCCATGAAGTTACTAACAAGGTAGTGGGAGGAGCAAAACCAAAGAGGCAGGTATATATGGACCTGCAGGATGTGCTCCAGAAACTTCAAGTTACAAAAAATAATGACTAAATTTCTTACCTGGAATGTTAATGGTTTAAACTCACCACAAAAGAGGAAGAAAATATTTCATTATTTGAACCAATATAAAAATGATGTTATCTGTTTGCAAGAGACTCATATTAGAACAAAAGATCAGAAATACTTAATAAATGCTAGATTGGGAATGCATTTTATTGCTTCGATGCCAGATAAGAAAAATGGAGTAGTTATATATTTAAAAAAGGATTTAACAGCTAAATTAATTGAAGCTGACACGCAAGGAAGATATATTATAATTGAACTATTAATAGAAGGGAAGAAAACACTTGTAAGTGGAGTATATGCACCAAATCAACAACAAGAAAAATTTTACAAACTTTTATATAACAAGATAACCTAATGGGATTATAGATCTTTTATTTTAATGGGAGATTGGAATGAAGTTTTGGATACACAGAAAGATAAAAAAGGACCCTTCCAAGGTATTCAAAGTCGTGCTAAGCTTCCCAAATCTTTTTTTGAGATGATGGATGATCTGGAGTTGAGAGATATTTGGAGAGAGCGAAATCCTGAAAAGAAAGATTTTACCTTTTTCTCTGATAGACATCAATCCTTTTCTAGGATTGATTTTATATTAATCACCAATGATTTCTTTTCTTGGGCAAAGAAGATTAAGATATGTCCAAGGATGTTATCAGACCATAGTCCAGTTTGGATGGAATTGGAACAGGGAAAAGGGGACAGAAGATCTTGGAGGTTAAACGAAAATTTGTTTAGATATGAGGAAAATGTGAAAGAATGTAAAAAACAAATGAAGGAATTTTTTGTTATGAATATGCATAAGGGCACTCCAATGGAAATGATTTGGGATGCAAGTAAGGCTTATATGAGAGGAGTTTTAATAAATTTGAATAATAAATATAGACGCAGAAAGGAACAAAAGAAGAAAGAGTTAGAAGAGGAGATAAAGAAGAAAGCGAAAGTACTTATTTTGAACCCAACTGATAAGAAAGTGAAAGATACAATAAATTTGTTGAAAGGGCAGTTTAATATGTTAATGGCAGACCAGGTGGCAACTAATTTACGATATGCCAAATTTAATACTTTTTATAACACTAATAAACCAGGTAGATGGTTATCTTATATGTTAAGGAAAAAACAAAAATTACATACCATAGAGAAAATAGAGTATAAAGGAAAAGAGGAGTATAAGCAAGATATTATTAAAAAGGTATTCACAGAATTTTATTCAAAGTTATATGCTAGAGATACAATTCAAGGTTTAGATATAGATAGATACCTACAAGAAGCAAATATTCCTAAAATTACACAGGAGCAAAGGGATGGAATGAACTATCAAATAACTTCTGAGGAAATTATATTAGCAATCAAACGATTAAAAGTGGGTAAAGCACCAGGAACAGATGGTTTGACAGCTACTTATTATAAGAGCTTACAGGCTGAAATGTTGGAACCTTTAAAGGAGTTATTTAGAACAATTCAGATGGGAAGAGAAGTGCCTCCATCTTGGAGGACAGCTTTTATCTCACTGATTCCAAAGGAAGATCAAGATATTAGTCAACCAAAAAATTATAGACTAATCTCACTTTTAAATATTGACTATAAGATATTTGCTAAAATATTAGCAAATACATTAATGCAGGTTATGCAACAAATAATTCATAACGACCAATCAGGATTTATAAGTGGGAGGCAAATGAAATATAATGTAAAACAGATTGTAAATTTACTGGAGTATTTGGAAAGAAATAACCAAGTTCCTGCAGCGCTGATTTTTTTGGATGCTGAGAAAGCATTTGACCAACTGAATTGGCAATTTTTACTAAAAGTATTAAATAAGATGGAATTCAGGGACTTTTTTTTACAGTCCATCAGGGCAATATATCAGGAACAAACAGCCCAAATAATAATTAATGGTAGTTTAACAGAAATTTGTAAAATTGAAAAGGGAACAAGACAGGGTTGCCTCCTGTCGCCATTATTGTTTGTTCCAGTATTGGAAATACTACTGATTAAAATACGTGATTCAAGCCAAATTAAGGGAATTAAAATAAGACATCAAGATTATAGATTAAGAGTGTTTGCAGACGACTTGGTTATTACATTGAGCCAACCAACTAAATCGGTTATAGAACTAATGGATATAATAACACAGTACGGGCAAGTGTCTGGATTTAAGGTAAATAAGCAAAAAACTAAAATAATAGTAAAAAATATGACTATAAAACAAAAAGAAGTGCTAGAAAGATTAACGGGATTTGAAATAGTTAAAAAGGATAAATATTTGGGAGTATGTATCACAGCTTCAAATGTGAAATTATATAAAAATAATTATGAATTGTTATGGCAAAAGGTACAAAAAGAGATTGAAAGATGGAATAAATTACACTTGTCACTGTTGGGAAGAATTGCAGCGGTGAAAATGAATATCCTGCCAAAATTCTTATTCTTGTTTCAAATGATACCAATACTTAAGAAAGATGCGAACTTGAATGAATGGCAGAAAGGTATTAATAAATTTATTTGGGCAGGGAAAAAACCAAGAGTAAAACTTAAGATAATGCAAGATTTCCGTGAAAGAGGAGGTCTTAAAATGCCTAATTTGAGATTATATTATGTTGCAGCTGTTTTTATCAGCAATCAGTGATTGGTTTAACTTAACGGAAGATAGGATATTGAATATTGAGGGACATGATTTACTATATGGATGGCATGCGTATCTGTTGTATGATAAAAAGGTAGATAATGTTTTTAAGACTCACATATTAAGGAATGCTCTGTTGTGTGTCTGGAGAAAATATCATTATAAATTAAATCATAAGATACCTATTTGGGCAATACCCAGACGTGATAGAAAATATAAGTGTGGAACAGAAACAAGATAGGACTACATATAAGGAACTTCTTATAATGGATGGGAATATAATGCAATTAAAGTCTTTAGATGTATTAAGAGAAGAAAAGATAGTCCAGACTTGGTTTCAGTTTGGACAGTTACATGCAAGATGGAAAGAGGATCAGAAAATTGGTATCATAAAAACAGATGAAAATTTGGTAAAACAAATTAGAGATCAAGGTCAATCGCATATAAAAAGGTTATATAATGCTTTGATAGAAATAGATTCAGAAACTGAACTAGTTAAAGATTGTATGATAAAATGGGCACAGAATATTCAGGAACCAATAATGATGGAAACTTGAGAAAAAAATTGGGTTAGAAATGTGAAATTTACGCAAGCACAAAATTTGAGAGAAAATTTTTATGAAATGCTTTACAGATGGCATCTAGATCCTAAAAAATTAGCATGTATGTATCCGAACCAACAACCTAAGTGCTGGAGATGTGATTGTGATGATGCAACTTATTATCATAAATGGTGGACGTCTAAAAAATTTAAAGCTTTTTGGATAAAAATATGATGGATTATTCAGAAGATCTTTAAGAAAAAGATAAGTTTCACCCCACAGTTATTTTTGTTGGGTATTATCCCAGACTGTACTATCATCGAAACTAACTTGATGTTAAATTTAATAACGGCAGCAAGACTGTTAGTGGTGCAATATTGGAAGAAAGAAGATGTACCTACTACAGAAGAATGGATATTAAAAGTATCGAACTTAGCAGAAATGGTGAAAATCTCAGCATATATTGAAAGATCAATCACAAGAAAGATATATTGTGGACTGGAGAAGATGGATTGATTATATTCAAAGCAAATACGGGACTAAAAAGTTTCAAATAGTATATGAGTGAATATTTGGGTTTAATGATGATATGTTATTATTTAGCCACGTAAAAAGGGAGTTAAAGTGAAAAAGAGATGAAAAGACTCTATAGATAGTTAGTATATGTTAGATTAAGATTGTTAAATGAAATACCCTGTATTTTGCTCTGGGAAGTCAGGGGGAGAGAAGGGGGAGGGGAAGGTGGGGTAATGAGGAGGGAGGTGGGGCTCAAAACTTGGTTAAAATGTTTGTAAAAACTTTTCAATAAAAAAAAGAATGCATGTGATGTTGCCATAGCAACATCCTCAACTTTGTCCCTGTTAGGGCTTTATACATCAGTGATGAAAAACCAACCCTACTTTTTTAGGGGGTTTGAAACATGCTCTTTCTAATGAGAATGATTTAACAGAGTTTCCAGAAGGTCTTTTTTTGTAAAAGTGGCCTGAAAATACCCTATTTTTGGCATTTTTACAAAAACCGTCAACTTTACACTCAATTTGTAAACTATTGGAAAGTAGCAGGAGAATGAAATTTTATGTTCGAAAACCTTGTGTTGCTAAGTTATTATGCACAAAGTTTCACATTTATCATACCTTTCCTTCCAGAGATATAAAAACCCAAACTTTAACCTTTTTTCGAGCCGCGCTATTTTCGGCCAACTTTGCTCCAAATTATCTAGATGGAGCTTGCTCATGATAATGTTTTTATTATTTTGTTTAATAGAGCACAAAAAGTTGCACAAGATGGCCAAGTTTTGTTTCTCTCAACAAAATATTGCCGGAGATGATATGTCACAAAGTTGCTGGACCCTCAGAGTCATACTGTAGAAGGCTGCGGTATGGGGTCACACAAATGCCTATCTCTCCACAAGTATTGCATCAGCACACGTAACACTTTACCAATGTTCATTGGGGACGTGTGTACATGTTCACACAAAATTTCATCGAAATCCGTGATGGTCGAGCAGGGACCCCCAGACCACTTTTATACAGTATATAAAAGCACAGTGTTAATCTTCTGGAAAGTGTATGGAGCTGGCTCTATGATTTCTGAGTCTATATTTCTCCCTGGCCAGATTACAGCTGGAAAAACACATTTCTTCTCAATGTTCTCAACCATCTGTGTTATCTCTGTGTCTATATTTCTTCCTGACAAACCTGCTGCTTTGAAAATAAATTCTTCTTGTAGATTTGAAATGTTTAATGTTTGTTTTTTTAAAATGTCTTGCACAGATTTTATAAGTTGATCAAGCCTTTTTGAAAAGTAATCAGCTAAAGATTGCATCTTGCTAGCCAGACTCACTTTTCCCCTTTGGGTGTCAGCCTCTTCCTCCTCACCGTAAACCATTGTTGCTGAAAGCAGGGAGAGAGCAGGGAGGCAGCAAAGAAGACAGAAAATATATTTTCTAAGTATTTTGATCCAAAAAGTTTTTGCAAGTTAATAAAATACAAATTGAAAAGTCATGTGCTGTGTTTCCATATGGAGAGCAAAAATGGATAAGAGCAATCAAAGAAAGAACGCAAAAAAGAAAACAAAGAATCCAGCAGGTGTTGAAATAGATCAGCATTCAGCCAGCTGATTAACTTTTGAAGATATGAACAAAAGCAAAAGTTCAAAAAGTGAACTTAAAAATCCCATGCATGCTTAAGATAATGTGCTGCTGGTTGGAGGATGGCAACACTCATTGACTTTTCAGCTGCTTCCACAGCTGAATCTTCAAATTTCCCCCTCCCAGGTGGGTCCACTCCCATCCAAAAGTTGTCTTGGGTCAATCCTATGTGCCCTCTTTCAAATCCAGGGGGCAAGGCTGCCGAAGAACCAGCTCTGGCAGCAAACACAGCAGAACGTAAGAGAAAAAAAAATCCCACTACACCTCAGCAGCAATTTTGGGGAGGAGTCCTTTTTCCTTTTTTAACATGATGGTGTTATCTACATATCGGATCCATATTTTTGGTTGTAGAACAATTAGAGAAGACACATGAAACAATCAACATCTTCAAAGGAATAAAATTCACAAGGGAAGAAAACAACACACTACCATTTCTGGATATCCTCAACAGCTGAGAAACTATGGTAAATTAGAAACACAAAACTACCAAGAAAGAAAGCACATTAACTAAGAGCTCCGTAATCAAAGTAACAACCCAACCTCCAACAAGGAGAGCTGTGTAAAAACATTATTCAGAATGTGCTGCAACAACCCAGAACACCAAACAAAAAAAGGAAACAGACTGCCTATACAACATCTTCCAACAAAATGTATACCCATGCAACTTTATCAAAAAGTACCTGACTGCTCAACCCATTGTAGCACAACCAACATGTGCTATATAAAAGATAGCACTACCATACATCTAAAACATTTCAAACAACAAACTACCATATTTTTGGGAGTATAAGACACACTTTTCCCCCCCTAAAAGAGGCTGAAAATTTGGGTGCGTCTTGTACTCCGAATGTAGCTTTTTTGAAGCTTTTTTTCAGCCCTAACGAGGCACTAGCGAGTGAAGCGATCTTCCGCGCTTGCTTTTCTCATTGCTCCTCTCTCCAAAGATGAGCTGTGCTTTTGAAGTTGTTTTTTATCCCCAAGTAGGGGATAAAAAGTGCGTGTTGCGTGCTCAAAGCCAGCAAACTAATGTGCTGAAGCTGACCAGACTAAGGACGCTAGCCAGATGAATACCTGGTAGGCAGATTTTTTTTCCTATTTTCCTCCACAAAAACTAAGCTGTGTCTTATACTCCGGTGTGTCTTATACTCTGGTCCGTCTTATACTCCCAAAAATACAGTATTACAATCACACCGCATCACCATAGCACACAAACCAACCAAAACCCTCAAAAGCATCTTAAGTAAAAACCAAAAGAAGGCCAAGAAGAAAAAACAGGAGTCATCCACAATATAGAAGGTAAGGACTGTAACTGTCAAGCTGCCAAGGCGTTGACAACTGAGCACACGTTGGGGGGGAGGAGGTACCCTTACCTGCATTCTGGTGGAGGTGGCACAGGGTGTTAGGCGGACGGGAGATGGCTTTAGAGGCAACATAACGTCGGGAGCAGGACGCCCGCACGGCCCCCCCCAGCATTGATCCCTGCCGGTGCGAAGACTGATTGAACCACGACCGACTTTGATGACGTCACTGGGAGGAGGGCGTGATTTATAACAGGCTGGGAGGGCGAGGCATGCCTGCGCGGGCTATTTAAAGGCACACGCACCTGTCAGCTGTAGCGCTGTTATTATTTTGGCAAACGAAGTCACAGTGATCACCCGGAGCTGAAGCCCGAATAAACCACGTTACAAAAAGAGCTGAAGCCATTACGTTCTGGTTTTTCACTGCGCTGCTGTCTGGGATCCTGAGAGGATAACAGCGCTACAGCTGACAGGCACATGCGCCTTTAAATAGCCTGATAACAGCGCTCCCCTCAACCTGTTTCCACGCTCAGGTCTGCTTCGAGGGAATGCCCCCGCCCCGCGCCGGGTCGCGATGGCAGAAGGGATGGAAGGAGAGGCATTGGCGCTTGAGGGGGCGATGTCAGATGCCCTGCAGGAAGGATGCACCGAGGACGCTGCGCAAGCGGTGGTCCGTCCGAAAGCTCGGAGCCAGGGGGCTGACAAGGAGGATGCAGGAAGGGGGAAGGAGGTGCCCGCCCTCAGTCCAGAGGCTGGTGGCCAAGCCCCATGATCACCGATCCTGGGAGCATTCTACACCGCCCCTCTTCACCCCATTACGATGAGTGGTTTTTCCAGTGGAGAGAGAGGCGCTGGGTGGAAGACGAGGACAGTGAGTGGAGTTATTCAACTGGCCCCGGGCAAACTACAATGGACATTCTCCGTTAGCGCTTCGGAGAGGCCAGTTTCAAGGATGCCCAGGCCTGGCAGCCCTGGTTGCAGGGGGCGGAACAAAGCACCGCCTGGCGGGCGTCATCCACCGGGACCGGCCCACGTTTTCGGCTAGCTAGCCCCAAACTCCCCTCCCCGCAGGTCAGGGGAGGGGCGATGGCAAGACAAGCTGTACCAATACCCGGGGTACCAGATGTGTATGCTGATCTCGCAGCGGTTTTCGACAAGAAAGAGTGTGACACTTTACCACCCCACTGGGCAACAGATTGCGCTATTGAATTGTTGCCCGGTGTGAAGCTGCCCAAACCTCGGATGTATGCAATGACGCCTAAGGAGGTGGAGGAATTACGCGCCTATATTGACAAGAACTTAGCCAGGGGTTTCATGCAACCCAGCCGTTCGCATATGGCCGCCCCAGTGTTGTTCAGGGAGAAGAAGGATGGCAGGCTACGCCTGTGTGTCGATTATCGTGGTTTGAAGGCGGTCAGTGTGGAACCCTTGTACCCCCTCCCATTAATGAAAGACCTATTAGCCGCACTGGCCACGGGCACTTATTTCACTAAGTAAGACCTGCGGGAGGCTTATTACCGGGTACGGATTAAACCAGGCGACGAATGGAAAACCACCTTCAACTGCCCGTTAGGTAGCTTCAAGTTTTGTGTCATGCCTTTCGGTCTCCATGGTGCCGCGGCCGTCTTCATGCAGCTCATCAATGAGGTACTCCACGACTATCTCTATCAGGGGGTCCTGGTGTACCTCGATGACATATTAATCTATACCAAGACTATGGACGAGCATGTACAGCTCATTCGTAAGGTCTTGGAGCGTTTGTTGAAAGCCCAATTATACGTCAAGGTCTCTAAATGTGAATTCCATCAAACGGCTCTGGATTACCTCGGGTACCGTATATCCAAAGATGGCCTTGAAATGGACCCTAATAAGGTGACCACTGTAATGGGTTGGCAGGCCCCCAGAACCAGATGACAGTTGCAAAGCTTCCTTGGTTTCACCAACTTTTATCGTCAATTCATCCCGACATTCACCCATATAGTGTTGCCATTGACAAATGCGTTACGAACTAAGGGAACGGGCAAACCGATGCCCGGGCAGCACTTGGAGTGGTCGTCTGAGTGCCAGCAATCATTTGAAGCACTGAAACGGCGTTTTGCTGAGGCACCTGTTCTTCAACATCCCGACCAGATGAGGCCCTTTATCGTGCAAGCCGATGCCAGTGACGTGGCCGTGGGGGCTGTTCTTTTACAGGCCAATGCACAAGGCCGGTTGCACCCTTGTGCCTACACCTCAAAGAAATTCACTCCCACGGAACGGAGGTGGGCCATCTGGGAAAAGGAAGCCTTTGCCGTTCGCTGGGCTCTCATCACCTGGCGCCATCTGCTGGAAGGGGTGGCGGTGCCTTTTGAGGTATGGACCGACCATAAAAACCTCATGGCTTTACAGACCCCAAGAAAGCTGTCGCCCAAACAAGTACGGTGGGCGCAATATTTCCAGAGGTTTGATTTCTGGTTGAAATATGTACCAGGAGGGAGGAACTTCCTAGCTGACGCTATATCCTGTATGCCCCAGTTCAATAGTAGACGTGATGATGTGGTGTAAGCCATGGTTCGGGAGGGTGGGAGAGGAAAACAAGAGATGCCCATGGCAGCGGCCATGCAGAGCCCATGGGAAGAGAGGGTACAGAGTGGACTAGAACAAGATGAGTGGTTCCGATGCAATAGACAGCTACTAACCTGTAGGGATGGGCTGGCCTGGAAGGGGGATAAATTGTATGTTCCCGAAGCAATCAGGGGCGCTGTCTTACACCGCTGTCACGACAATAAGACCGCGGGTCACTTTGGATTCCTCAAGACGCTCCATCTATCCCGACGACAGTTTTGGTGGCCGCATATGCGACGCAATATCGACAAGTACGTGCAAAGCTGTTCCATCTGCGCCAGAACCAAACCGCAAACCGGGAAACCTCTTGGCCTGCTGCAAACCGTGGCTACTCCCAATCAACCTTGGGAAGATATCGGGATGGTTTTCGTGGTGGACCTGCCAGACAGTAACGGTTATACGGTCATATGGACCGTGATAGACCTGTTTTTGAAACAGGCTCATTTTATCCCCTGTAAAGGCCTCCCCTCCGCTAGGAAGTTTGTCACTCTGTTCATCCAGCATGAGTGCCCCGACGGATCATCCCGGATAGAGGGGTGCAGTTTACCCGCCCGGTTTTGGAGACGGTTCATGCACGACATCGGTTCAACCCAGGGCCTCAGTACGGCGTTCCATCTTAGTACAAACGGGGCTACAGAACGGGCTAACGCCATGATCGAACACTATCTCCGGTGTTACGTTTCATACCATCAAAATGACTGGGCTTCTTTATTGCCCCTGGCAGAAGTTGCCTATCATAATACTGTGCATGCCAGTACTGGGAACACACCTTTTCGGATAGTTACGGGTCAGGATTTCATAGCAATACCAGAGTTGAAGCGACCTCTGGACGGCACCACCCTACCTCACTAATGGAGCGACAGGATCCAAGTGGTATGGCCCCAAATAAGGGAAACTTTAGACAAAACGGCCCGAGAGTACCGACTACAGGCTGACAAAAAGAGGGCACCTATGCGCCCCCTGCAAGTCAGTGATTTAGTGTATCTGTCCACCAAATACATCAAATTAAGAGTACCCAGCCGTAAACTTGGACCAAAATACCTAGGCCCTTTTCCTGTGGTGAAAGTGATAAACCCAGTCACTGTCGCGCTAAAACTACCACCACTGCTGGGGAAAATCCACCCGGTGTTTCATAGTAGTTTACTAAAGCTGGTAACCGTGCCTAGAGACACCAAGCAACAGCCTGGTCAGGTTACGGAGGGACACTTTGAAATCACAGATATATTAGACTCTAGAGTAAGCAGGGGGAAGTTACAATATTTGGTCAAGTGGAAGGGCTATCCCTTTGAGGAAGCATCATGGGTACCGGCACACGATGTTCGAGCCTCACGGCTGGTTAAGCAGTTCCACAAAAGAAACCCCCTAAGACCTCCTTAGAGAACTAACCCGTCTACTTTCTCGTTGCAGAGAAAACCGTGGTGAAGGGGAGCTGCCTGTCAAGCTGCCAAGGCGTTGACAACTGAGCACACATTGGGGGGGGGGGAGGAGGTACCCTTACCTGCATTCTGGTGGAGGTGGCACAGGGTGTTAGGCGGACGGGAGATGGCTTTAGAGGCAACATAACGTCGGGAGCAGGACGCCCGCACGGCCCCCCCCCAGCATTGATCCCTGCCGGTGTGAAGACTGATTGAACCACGACCGACTTTGATGACGTCACCGGGAGGAGGGCGTGATTTATAACAGGCTGGGAGGGCGAGGCATGCCTGCGTGGGCTATTTAAAGGCACACGCGCCTGTCAGCTGTAGCGCTGTTATTATTTCGGCAAACGAAGTCACAGTGATCACCCGGAGCTGAAGCCTGAATAAACCACGTTACAAAAAGAGCTGAAGCCATTACGTTCTGGTTTTTCGCTGCGCTGCTGTCTGGGATCCTGAGAGTAACACTCACTACGATATGTAGGAGACAGGGAGAAGACTAGCAGAGCACATTCATGAACACCAAGTAGCAGTCAGAAGACACATTGAAAACTCAAACTCACAACACATGAACAGACTCAGCCATAGTTTCAACTGGGTAACTGTGAGTGTTAGGAAATGATAATTACCTAACTTGTTGGGTTGGCAATATATAAACTTCAATATAGCTTTAAGACTGTATTGCTGTATTGCATCATACCGTGTCCTGATTGGTTAGTTCTGTAGCCAATGTCCTTAAGAGGGAGCTTGAAACATGGTTAGTATCTCTCTGATCTTTGCTGACTATTATTGCTCTTTGCTGATCATTATTGCTCTTTGCTGTGTTTGCTACTGTTTGCAACTGTTTATTGTGTATGACTACTACAACTGGTAAGAAGACTTTGTTATTGGAATATCCCTGGACTATTGTTTTACTATCTACTGCTTTATTTGTGTATGACCTGGACTGTTTATTGGACTGTGCCTTATTGCTATTTCCTAAAAGTAAACACAACTTGGTGTATCTGTGTGTTGGCTGTGATTATTCACAACTGCTCTCAGTCGCTTTCATGTGCACACCCTTGCTACTCTAGGGTTGCTCTGCTAATTCTTCAACATTGGTTATGGGCCCAGGATACTGAGAGTTAGTGTGAATACACAGTACCATATTCAGACAGCTGTTTTTGTGGTTTTTTGTCCAAGTGAAGATGGCACAAGAACAGTCAACCAGCATATCTCTGATAACCCGGTTGGATGGAACAAACCACGTTTCCTGGTCTATGACGTGCAGCCTACTTCTGCATAAGGAAGAGTTATGGGCTGTAATTCATGATCCACCAGATGTAACTGATTGGAATCCAGCAGATGATAAAGATGAAAAGAAGATAGTCAAATTTAACCAGGATAATGAAAGGGCTCTTTGTATAATCGGATTGACACTGAGTGACCAGCAGCTAGTCCATATTCGTGGTGAGGAGTCTGCTGCCAGGTGTTGGGACAATCTGAAGAGGATTTATGTTCGTGATAGTGTGGGTGCACACATACACCTTACACGTCAACTGTTTAGAGCTCGTCTTCTGAAATGTGGAGATATGTTAGCTCATTTGGAGTTTATGAAAGGAACTTTACACGAGCTACATGAAAAGGAGCTGATTTTCTCAGAGCTTCATCAGGTCTATATCATTCTTCTTTGGATGAAAGTTATGATGATTATGTGTCTTCACTGGAAGTCCTGACCAGAGATGAACTGACATTGACTGGCATAACCAGAAGATTGTTAGAAGAGTCCAGAAGAAGGCAAGATAACGACCAACTGAAAAAGAGACAACCACAGGAAGAAAACCCATCTTCAACTGCCTATACTGCTAGAAAATGTTTTTCTTGTGCGGCTAAAATTTAACCTGCTATCTGTGAAAGCATTGTTAAAAGCTGGGTTTGTAGTAACATTTAGGGGAGATAAATGTCTAATAGAAAAAGATAGTACAAGTGTTACTGCAAAATTAGAGAACGATTTGTTTGTTCTAAATGATGATCCATTAATCATGGCTAATGCTAACTCAGTTTCCGATAGCACAAAGCCACATGATGAATGCATTCATTTGCTTCATAGGCGTTTGGGACATGTAAACTTTAAAATGTTAAAGAAAACTGTTGAATTATCTGATGGGATAAAACTAAAACCTTGTAAGAAATATTTAAACTGTAATGCTTGTAACCAAGAAAGGAGTAAGATAACTCCTGCAAACGGAGTTAATGGGTTTACAACCAATGAACCTTTAGAGGTAGTGTTTGCAGATATCATTGGTCCTAAAAAACCTAGTTTAGGAGGAGCCTGTTATATATTGAGCATAATAGACCATTTTTCCCGTTATGTGAGAATTGTTTAATACACATAGAGGAAGGAGAGACACTAAACAACACCTGGAAGGCAGCTGTCGAGAGCACCTCTGCTCGACATTCCAGGGTGATGAAAAAACCCAGAGCAGTAAAGAAATCCAAGCTGGGAGGATGAAGTGAACGGAGGAAGAACTACTGACCTGGGAGGAAGGAATTCACTAATGGTGGCGGGGGGGTGTAACGTTTAGGCGGGCGGACATGTTGCAGGCGGACGCGTTAGGGAGTTATACTTTTCCCCAATTGAATATTCAATCAAATGATTCAGGGTTACTTGGCCCGCAGCGCAGCTGATTGGAGGGGCGTTTAGTGTGGCTATTTAAGGGGGCGGATGGGGGGAAACGCCCAACGCTGACTTTGTGTGATCCATACCTTGAACTCAGCATTTTCCGCAGCTACCAGAGAGAACGAAATAAAGCCTAACCTGAGTAATAGTCTTCTGACTGCAGCAAGGTTTATTGGAGTGCCTGGGAGCGTTGCGAGGTCTGAGAGAAAGTCAGCGTTGCTCTTTTTCATTCGTCCCCCCCCCCTTTCCCTTCTCATTGTGGGATGGCTGAAGGAACGACGGGGGAGACGCCCAATGGAGCAGGGGACAGCACAGTGGGCGCAGCAGCTGAGGAGACGACAGCTGTTTTGGAGTTGTTGGAGGGAAATAAGGATGCAGAGCCACCGGTGGTCCGACAGAAGGAAAGGAAAGCTCCACGTGGAGACGAGGTGGGGGAGAAGAGCCCAGCCGTTACAGCCGAGGAGAAATGTGCTTCAGGGGAGTGGTGGCTTAGCCCGGCGTTGAAAGAGGCCAAGAAAGCACAGACTCCATATCGCCCTGAGGGTCTGTTTCAAGGCTGGAGAGAGCGGAAATGGATAGAAGACGACAAAGGGGAGTGGACTTATTCATCTGGTGGTCTTCGGGCCTCAACTTTAGAGGTGCTTAGGGAGAAGTTTGGAGAGAGCAGTTTTCGTGATGCTGTTTCGTGGCAGCCTTGGGTAGAAGGAGGGGATGGTGGTAGGCCGTGGCAAGACAGACAGGGAGCTGAACCACGGTTCTGTTTGGCGAGTCCTAAGTTCAGGCCAGATAAGGTCAGGAAGCAGGGTAGCGTGACGGATCCTAGTCCACAAGGGGGCAGAACATATTCAGCAGGAGAACAACGGGATCCTCCACATCAGGCGGGCCAATGAGGCAGCGGTCAGGGAGGTACAAGGAGTCATGCTGAGCAGAGTCGAGTGGATGATAGGGACATGTTCGGAGGGAGGGGAGTGGGGTATCCCCCCCTTGTGGTCACCAGGGGTTGGTGGCCCGCAGCAATACCAACAGTGGGGACCACCCCCCCCCATACAGGCTTCGTTCAACGGCAGTGCAGACAGGGTATCCATCTTTCTAAGTCAGATATTGAGCCATCTGGATTTGTATGGGCGTATGTACCCATCTCAATGGGCGATGGTTATCGCCATTACTGCAGTTTTGCAGGGGGAGGCAGCGAATTGGGTCGCAGATTTACATAGCGACCATGCAAAGGAATTGGCTGATGTTGGTTTGTTCCTGGAAGCGCTACGGGTCCGCTTTGAAGACAACTCGAGAATCCAGGTGGCTGAGGGGGAGCTATTGGCTCTTAGACAAAGAGATAGACCTGTAAAGGAGTACGTTAGGGAGTTTCGTACACTATCCGGTTGATTGCGCTCTTGGCCTGAGTGGCTCTTAATACACCAGTTCCGCTCCGGGCTGGATAGAGAGGTACGACAGGCCTGTGTTTATAGGGGTTTACCACCAGTTTTGACTGAGTGGTTTAGAGCGGCGATAGAACTGGAAGTGGGGTTGAGGGAGTTCAGACCAAGGATGACCTTACCGCCACGGGTGACTACTGCACAGCAGGTGGGCCAGAAGGAAAGTGGTTCAGTAGGTCAGTCAGGCATTAAGGCACCGACACCTGGTGGGGGAAGGGGGACTCCTTTCCGATGCTTTCGCTGTAATCAGTTAGGGCATAGGGCGGCTGAGTGTACCATACCACCTTTCCCAGTACAGTCTCCTAGAGCATTGTCACCCGGGGTCAAGTCAAATGAGAAGGCCTGTTCAGCAACGGATCGCTCTAAGCCGCCTACTCCCACACCCTCCAGCCGTCATCGTGCTCAATTGCTGGGAAAGAAGTCTGAGTGGGAATCCACTCCACAGGCGGATGAAAGTGATGGCAGCACGATGGACGATCCTATGGTAAGCGCTCCAGTGCGGCCTTTTATCATACCTGTGGTGTTGCAAAATATAAGGACGGCCAAACAAGCACATCATGGGGCGTTAATCGATTCGGGATGTACCTGGTGTCTGATGTGTAAAGATGTAGTGAATGAGCTAGGGCTCCAGCTCAGCCTTTTGAAGTCCCCCATTCGGTTCGAGCAAATAGATGGGTCTTTGCTGGGAGGATCTCCAGCTCGTTATGTTACAGAACCGGTGGAGTTGCAGGTAGGAGAACATAAAGAACAGCTGCGTTTTATAGTTGTCGATCATATGATTGAACCATTGATATTAGGGTTGTTAGGATATGATTTGAGCCTAACAGATTGTCCAGGCAATATATGTGTTCTGTGACTTTAAGTTTTAATGCTGCATCATGCTGTAATGCTGAGTCATGCTATAATTAGTTGTAATTTAACAACGTATTTAAGAAAGGTACTGTAATGTATTCAGTGGATGATAAGCTGCTATCATCGCATGTGTGGGTGGATCTGCTACCATCCGGGGTTTGTGTACCAGAGTGAACCAACTACTGTTTGTTTGGTAAGAAGCTTTTTGGATTTAACCGGCAAAGACTTGGACTGTTTAGAAGACTACGAGATTGTTTATTTTCCACTATAAAGAAAACTTTTGATAACACCAGTTTGCACGTATCTCTTATCTCATTGCTCTCAGCAACGTTTCTCTGTGCACTATACTCTGCTAGTTGCTAACACAACAACAATATCCTTAACATTGGTTATGGGCCCAGGGCCAACCAGGACCAACCAGAACTAACTAGGATTTTTTCAGAGTTACACTGAGAGCTAATGTGAGTAGTACAAACTGTGTTTGTGATAAACAATCTGAGTGAAGATGGCACTAGAACAAGCAGCAAATTTTTCCATGATATGGAAAAATGGAACAAACTATGTATCCTGGTCTACAAAATGTAGTCTACTTTTGCGTAGAGAAGGACTGTGGGACATAGTTAATAATCCACCGGATGTAACAGCATGGGATCCTGCTGATGAGGAAGATGCCAAGAAATTAGCCAAGTTTAACAGAGACAATGAACGAGCTCTTTGTATTATTGGACTGACACTGGGTGACCAGCAGCTTGTCCATATTTGTGGTGAAGAGTCTGCTGCTAGGTGTTGGACCAAGTTGAAAAGACTATATGTTCGTGACTCTGTGGGTGCTCATATATATCTCACACGAAAATTATTTAAGCAACATCTTCTTAAAGATGGAGATATGATGGCTCATTTGGAATCCATGACCAGAATTTTCCAGGAGCTGCATAAAAAGGAACTTGTTTTCTCTGAACTACAACAAGTTTACATAATTCTTTCTTCTTTGGACGATAGTTATGACAACTTTGTTTCTTCGTTAGAGGTTTTGTCCAGAGATGAACTGACATTGGCTGGCATAACTGGTAGGTTGTTGGAAGAATCCAAAAGAAGACAAGAAAGAGATCAGTTGAGAGTGCAACAACCAAAAGAAGATAAAATGTACTCAACTGCTTATTTTGTAAAACGTTGTTTTGCTTGTGGGGCTAAAGGGCATATAGCTAAGTATTGTAAAAATAAGAAAACGCCTGTTAGGGACAATAGTAGACTCAAGAAGGGTTGTACTTTAGCTATATCTAGTTCAACTACTGATGTTAACCAGGATTGTTGGGTTGTTGATAGTGGTGCTTCTCAATCTATTACTAGAAATAGAAAATGTTTTGTTAAAATGGAGAAGAGTAACCAACATGTTAAACTAGCAAATGGCTGGAAGGTTAAGGCAGCTGGAGAGGGTGTTGCCCGCTGGTCATTTAGTAATGAGCCTATGTTATATATTCCTGGTTTAAAATTCAATTTATTATCTGTTAAATCTTTATTACAATTTGGGTTTACAGTAACATTTAAAAATGATAAGTGTCTTATAGAGAAAGATGGTAAGGTTGTTACTGCAAGTTTAGAAAATGATTTATTCATTTTAAGGGAGAACCCAGTATTTGTAGCTAAGTCTAAGTCTGCTTATAAGAATGTTAAACCACATGATGAATGTATTCATCTGTTACATCAGAGACTTGGGCACTTAAATTTCAGGACGTTAAAGAAGACAGTGCAATTATCGGAAGGGATAAAACTACAAGCATGTAGTAAATATCTGAACTGTAATGCCTGTAGTCAGCAAAAAAGTAGGGTTACACCAGCAAACCGTGTTAATGGTTTTAAAACTACAAAGCCGTTAGAGGTAGTGTTTATAGACCTAATTGGACCCAAGAAACCCAGTATAGGAGGTGCCTGCTATATTCTAAGCATAGTAGACCATTATTCAAGATATGGATTCTGTTATCTTATGAAAACAAAATCTGAAACATTCCAGCATATAAACAACTGGCTGCCTTTTGTGGAAAGGAAGCAGAAATTTAAAGTTAAATGCTTAGTGACCGATAATGGTACAGAATTTACTAACCAAAGGTTAGAAAAGTTTTTGCAGGATGCAGGGATCCAACATAAACGGTCTGCTCCTTACAGATCACAGCATAATTCCTATATTGAGAGACAAGGTCAAACATTACAAGCCATGATCAGAACTATGTTGGCAGATTCTGGTTTGCCTGAAAATTTATGGGGCGAGGCTGTTATGTGTGCTAACCATGTGCTAAACAACGTGGTTCATTCCTCTACAGGTGAAATACCATTCACCTTATGGCATGGGAGGAAAACAAATCTTAGTTATTTACACACATTTGGAGCCCCAGCTTGGGTACATATTCCATCTAGTATTAAGAAAAAAGATCAACAAAGAGCCAGAAAAATGATTTTCGTTGGCTATGAATCAAATCATAGATCTTTCAGATTTTGGGCACAGGGTACTACTAGTGTTTACTGTAGTGCAAGTGCTAAATTTCTAGAGCACGAAGGATGGGATAAACTAGAGTGTGCAGATTTCAGATATGATAATAATACTGTTAGGATAGAGCATCATATCCCTGATGAGATTCCTGAGGATATAGATACTGTAGAATCCTCTATTAAGGTTGAGAAACAGGAAGTAGGTTTAGGGGAGGATGAAACTGAAACATCTGAAATGAGTCCTGTATTGCCTAGAAGATCTACTAGGGAAAGGCATCCACCAGATCGATATAAGGCAACTGTAGTTTGCCAAGTTAACATTGAACCTTCAGGTTATGATGATATCAGGCTTTATCCTGAAAAGGAGCAGAAGGCTTGGAAGGAGGCAATGAGTAAGGAAATTAATTCATTGACTGATCTAGATGTTTATGAAAATGTGAAATTGCCACCTGGTGAGAAATTAATAGGTTGTAGATGGGTTTACAAAATTAAGAAAAGTATAGATGGGACAGTAACCCATAAAGCTCGCCTTGTAGCTCAAGGTTTTTCTCAGACCGAAAAAGATTTCGATGTGTCGTTTGGTGGACTGCCCCGCTCCTGAAGAATTCATCTTCACCGTGTTTGGGTTGAAAAGAGGACCATCTAGATGATCTCTGGTGCCACATTCTTCATGCCAAATACAATGAGGTCTCTGATGGCATTGTCCACATTGTCAAATTCGCAATTTGCTGCGATTTGGCGTAGGGGTGCCACGAAGTCTTTGACTGGTTCCCCTTCCCGCTGGTTCCTCTGTTGGAATGTGAAGCGGTTGGCGATTGGGGTGCCCATTGGAGCATAGTGCTCTTGAAGTATCTCTTGAAGATCAGCCCAGGACATTTTCTCAATGTCCCTCGGGGCCCCGAGATCGATGGCCATCTCCAGTACCTTGGAGCTGCAGTGAGCCAGGAAAAGGGCTCTTTTATGGTCATCATCCAGCTCCTGGTAGTTGTTGCCCCTCAGGAATTGGTGAAACCAGACCATGTAGGATCTCCATTTCTCCTTCCCGGGGTTGAATGGGGCAAGCGATACGAGTGGGGCTTGCGGCGAAGCCATGCTTCTGTCGGCTTCGGTTGAGTGACTTCAGCTCGAGATCAGTTCTCTATTCGGTGGGCGCTGTGCCACGAGGGTCATCGCTGTGGTTCTTTTGTGTCCTTCGTTGCCAGTGTTAGATCAGGTGCAGGAAAAGAAGACGCAACCAGCGTTGGTCCATTCAGCACTTTTTATTGAGTACAGAACTAGACTGGCAGCTGCACTGCCGGAGCTCTCCTTTTAAGTGCTCCGGCAAGTCGCACCGCCCAGAGACAGCATTTTGAATTTCCTGTCGATGGATTAGCCAATCCCCGGCGGATGTCCTTATAAGGACATAACACCTGTCATTTAATCAAATCATTACATTTTTCAACAAAAGAACTACTATGTGGGGAATAAACAGCGTGAAGTTTCCACTTAATTCCAAGAGCCTAGGAAACAGTTTGTGTCACCTGTGCTGTGAAGTGTGGGCCAGAATCTGAGGAGATATGCAAAGGCACCCCAAATCTTGGCACAATGTCTTTCAGTAATATGCGGGCTACTTCTTTAGCCTTGCTTGTATGGCATGGAAAAGCCTCAGCCCACCCAGAAAAAGTACACACCAAAACCAAGAGCTATCTAAATCCCAGTTTCCAGGGAAATTCAGTGAAATCTTTTTCCACACAGCACCTGGGTATGAGCCGGGGGTGAAATCCAGCAGGTTCTGACAGGTTCTGGAGAACCGGTAGCACAAATTTTGAGTAGTTCAGAGAACCGGCAAATACCACCTCTGGCTGGCCCCAGAGTAGGGTGGGAATGGGGATTTTGCAGCATCCTTCCCCTGGAGTGGGATAGGAATGGAGATTTTGCAATATCCTTCCCCTGCCACACCCACCAAGCCACACCACACCCATCAAGCCATGCCCACAGAACCGGTAGTAAAAAAATTTGGATTTCATCACTGGTATGAGCCCTGTAGAAGGACTCCAAAAGGAGGTTTCCGTGCTGTCTTTGGGTTGTTTTGTGCACAACGGAGACAGGCTGCAGCGACCTGGTTAGCGATGGCATGTCACGAGTAAATGCCCTCCCTGGGCAGACCCTAACTTCCAAACTGGTAACTCAGGGGTTAACTACCCTAGGCAAGCCCACCTCCCCTTCTTTTGTTCTCCCCTTACCTGTAGCTCCACCTCCAGGGTACTTAAGGCCTCCTCACGTAGGCACCGGCCTTGTTCCTGAACATACCTGTAAGAAAGCAGACAAGCATTAATAAAGATATCCTTGATGAACCAATCCATGTGTCTTTGTAAGTTATTGGGCCCAAACTCGATCCATGGTAACAAAATGGTAGCAGAGGATGGTTGGGCAACCCAATAACCAGAAGACATGCCAGAAAAGAATTGCAAGACAGAGGAGAGAAAAAAGCCACAAACAAGATCAGAAACGAAGAGGCTGGAAAAACAACAGCCCGCTCTCGAAGACATGGCAGCAAAAACGACGTCGGAAGACGAAAGAGAAAATAACCCTGAAATCTACTCAGCGGACGATGAGCAGGGGCAGGATGACCTAAGCGGGGAAGAGCCCGAACGAGCAGACATCAGCAGGCTCAGACCAAAATGCTGAGCCTGCTGGAAACCCCCGCCACAGATGAAGACCTCGTGGCCAGCATCAGCAACCTCATCCGAAGCTGGGACGAGGCCAGAAGGAGCCAGGGACACAAAGCGGGACAGCCAGACACAAGCCCGGTAAGAAACCCCCCCCTGAACAATTGCTACCTGAAAAGCAAGGGACGTGCTGCTGCGCCAATCCTGGAGTGGCGGCCATCTTTAAACACGTGGCCAAAAAAGATGGCCGACCTCCAAAACATTAAATTAGAATATGCAAAATGGCCGGCCAATGAGATGCCGGAACCCCAAAAACTACAATATGGGGGCGATTCCACGGACGAAAGTGAGGAATCACCCCCTGAAGACATCCCTACCGAGCAGCAGGTGGAAAAAGCGATAAAAACGCTCACCGCCGCCTTTGGGCCTAAAATGAGAATTCTAAAGGGGCCCCCCAAGATGCCCAAAAAACCCAAGGGGGAAGGGAGAAGACCCCCCAACTTCCTACCGAGGGACGCGGACGCCGCTGGGGACCCACCGATGCCGCAGCGCCCCCCGGCCGCGGTACGACACCCCACTCCCAAGCCGCGCCTGCCGGAAAGGGCCGAATGGAGAGGATACTCACCGCCACCGCCAGGACCGCCGCAGAAGGGAACCAGGGGTCAGCCAGCAGAGAGAGCAGCCCTCCCGGACCACCGCTGGACATCTGGAGCCGGAGCAGAGGCCTACCCATCCTGGAGAAGCAGCCTCACCAGAGCAGCGACGAGAGGATCCTTCCCCGACGAAGCCACGACAGGAATGGACTCTGTGCATGCGCAGAAGCTCCTGTGGACCAAGAAAGAAAAAAAATGCAAGGAGGGATTTTTAAATTACCTACCAGCGTTCCTGAGCCATTCTTCGCCTTTCTCAGCTTTTCAGAATGGCGTGGTAGAACGAAAAAATTCCACCCTGCAGACAATGATGAGATGCGTCCTCGAGGACGCTGGACTAGGCCAACACTACTGGACCGAAGCCCTAGTCTACTCTAACTACACCATCAACAGGCTCTGGTCCAGTGTACTAGACAAGACACCTTATGAAGTCATGTACAACAAAAAACCACAGATATCTCACCTGCACATTTTTGGGGTCACTGCAGACGTACACATACCAAAACAACTACGCAGAAAGGGAGACAAGGTGTCTAAACGACTCAGATTCATGGGCTATGAGCCAGGCACAAAGGGATTCAGGTTCATAGATAGTAATAATAGATTCATCATCTCCAGAACTGCCACATTCCACGAACAGGCAAACTGGTCAAGAATACACCTGAATGAACTACAACACCAGATAGAAGCCAATCACAACAAGCAAGACAAGAGTGATCACCCTGACACAGACTACACACACACAAGGGAAGAGAAATCAGAACAACAGGGAGGCAAAAACACAACACAGAAGTCAAGCCAAAATAAACAGAAGGTAGACTCACTCACCAACAGAGAAGCGAGGTACATGCACGACACGGAGACCCTACCAGGTAGGCCAGTCAGGGCCAATAGAAACCAAATGCCCAAGAGACTCAATGACTACGTCATGCACCTACAATCCAGCCCCATCACCCCCGAAACATACGATGAGGTAACAAAACTACCACAGGAAGAAAGATTAAAGTGGGAAGCTGCGATGGAGACAGAAATGGACAGCCTTAATGTGTTAGACGTATACACCCCATCCAAGGTACCAGAGGGCAAGACCATCATAGGGACAAAGTGGATCTTCAAAATAAAGACTCTAGAGGGGGGCCAAAGCATGTACAAAGCAAGGCTAGTCACACGGGTTCGCCCAAAGATTCCCCGAAGACTACACTGACACGTATTCACCAACCGTAAGGCCCGAGAGCGTGAAGAGCGCACTAGTCATCGCAGCCATACTAGGCCTCGAGGTGCACCAGTACAACGTTCAAACAGCGTACCTGCATGCCGAGCTGGACAAGGAGATATACGTGAAGGCACCACCTAGCAAGAACACCACCAGAGGCGACACCTGGCTGCTGAACAAAAGTTTATATGGACTTAAACAATCTGGAAAACGGTGGTACGAATGCTTAGTCAGGGTGATGGAATCAATGGAATTCAAGGCGACCCCAGCCGATAACTGTCTTTTCACCAGGAGAAACGATGGGGATGTAGAATATGTTCTTATATACGTGGATGACATATTGTTCATAAGCAGAAGCAAGAAGGACTGTGACCTCTTTGCTAGCAAGTTAAGCGAGCACTTCTCACTAAAGTCTCTGGGGAACATTAATAAATACCTCAGAGTGCAAATCAGCAGGTCACCCAAGGGATTTCTGCTATCTCAAAGGGAGAAAATCACTGAACTGCTCCTCAAGTGCAACATGGCTGAGGCTAAACCAAGTGAGACTCCCATGCAAGCAGATTTCCTAAAGAATATGTACAACGACTCCCCCCAGTTCCAAGATAACACATTATACAGATCCACCATAGGCTCCCTATTGTACATCGCCAACTGGACACGACCAGACATTGCCCTGCCTGTAAATCTGCTATCAAGACACGTAGCCAACCCCACAGTGTACCATTGGGAAGCAGTCAAGAGGGTACTCAGGTACCTGAAATACAGCGTCAACACCTGCCTGAAGTTAGAGCCCAGTACCACTAAAGGACCCGTCCTATCTTGCTACGCTGATGCCGACTGGGCTGGTGACACAAAGAGCAGGAAAAGTACCTCAGGGTACATCTTCTTCCTGAATGACTGTCCCGTATACTGGTACACTGGTAAGCAGAATCTCGTGGCCACATCCACCACTGAGGCTGAATACATATGCTTATCCAAGGCCATAACCAGCCTCATATGGTTCGACAAGCTACTCACCAATATCTGGGCAGAACCCACACACCCCATTCACATATTTGAGGATAACAAGGCAGCCATAGAAATATCCACCTCAGATGCTATAGGTCATAGGTCCAGGCATATAGACATCAAACATAAACACGTGAGACAATTCCATAAGTCAGGATTCATCACCATCATACACTGTGACACAGAACACCAGACAGCAGACATACTCACAAAGCCTCTACAACACAAGCAACATTCATACCTTACATCTAGGCTTTGTGTCATACCCGTAAACCCACATCAATCAGGGCCAATCAACCCCAGGGGTGGGCATTTAGAGGGGGATTTGTCATGAGTAAATGCCCTCCCTGGGCAGACCCTAACTTCCAAACTGGTAACTCAGGGGTTAACTACCCTAGGCAAGCCCACCTCCCCTTCTTTTGTTCTCCCCTTACCTGTAGCTCCACCTCCAGGGTACTTAAGGCCTCCTCACGTAGGCACCGGCCTTGTTCCTGAACATACCTGTAAGAAAGCAGACAAGCATTAATAAAGATATCCTTGATGAACCAATCCATGTGTCTTCGTAAGTTATTGGGCCCAAACTCGATCCATGGTAACATGGCATACGTGCCTTTTGCCAGCAGGTATCAGGTGGCAAAATCAGCAAGCGCTTTAGCCCCTCCAGTGTGTGTCTTTGTGTAATTGGGTCATCAAAGCTCTTAGGGGAACCTTAGGCACCACCACCCTTTGTCCTAACTTCCACCACCTGTCTTGGGACCAAGAGGCTCCCAGTTCTTGAGCCCATTTTTCTTCCTCTTTAGTATAGGATGGTTTGGGTAGGGATGATTCCAACTGATAAGGAATTGGGGACAGACCTGTGCAGGGGCCAGCTGAGCAGCCTTTTTTTAAAAAAAATGTTTTATTAGAAAGTACAAACAACTATGATTAAAGGTCAAATTGAAAGCACAGCATATACGTTGGTTAATGTTTATGCCCCAAATGAGAGACATGGAGAATTTTTTTTAGAATTGTTTAAAGTAATAGAAGAATTTAAAGAAGGACACGTCATCTTAGGTGGAGATTTTAATATGGTTATGAATAATAGATTGGACAGGACCAATCCCACAAGTGCTGAAAGGAGGAATAATATCACCATTTTAAATAAATTAATAAAAGAAAAAGATTATGTGGATGGGTGGCATTTTCTTAAAGGTGGGGAGCCTGGTTTCACATATTATTCCCCAATTTATAAATCTTATTCTAGAATTGATCATGTTTTCGTTTCTAGGGATTTGGCAACTAAGTTGTGTAGAATGGAAGTGGGAGTAATTAAAGTAACAGATCATGCGGTGGTTAGTTTAGACTTCATGGTAAAAAAGGGACTATAGAGAAGCGGTTAGATGGAAGTTGACTACAAGGATTCTTAAAAATGAGAAAGTGGTTGAGAAAATGCAAAAGGAGATGTCAGAATTGTGGGAAATTAATGAAAAAGGAGAAATAGCAACGAGATTGGTGTGGGACACCATGAAGGTGGTGACATGGGGAATATGTATTAGGGAAACTTGTAATGTTAAAAGGCAAGAAGCAGCATTACAGGAAAAATTAGAGGAACAGATTAGGAAATTGGAAAAAGAGTATTGGCATACAAGGAATAAACAGAAATTAATAGAATTACAAGCTAAGAAAAAAAATTAGAGAATAAAAATGTAGAGGAAGTTCAGAATAATTTAATATACATGAAAAGAGAATTTTTTGAAAATAGTAATAAAAATTCTAAGATGCTTGCCAGGCTCACACAAAAGGAGAAAGCTAAAAATTCAGTAGGTATAGTGAAAGATAAATTGGGGAATTATTGTAGTACAATGAAAGGAAGGTTAAAAATATTCCAGGAATTTTATCAAGAGTTGTACAAGGTTAAGGAGGTTAAGAAGGATAGAATGGAAGTTTATATTGGGAAATATATAAAAAGGGGTGTGGAAATGGAGCATAAAGAATTAATGGAAAGGAGTATATCTCAAAGGGAAATTGTAGAAGTAATTGAAAGTTTGAAGGTGGGTAAATCACCCGGGGTAGATGGATTAGGAACAGGATTTTATAAAATATTTAAAACATTATTGGTACCGAAATTATTAAAGCTGTATAATGCAATATTAGAAGGGGAAAAGATTCCAGACTCATGGGAGCAGTCATTAATAATATTAATATCTAAACCAGACAAGGATCCAACGCTCCCTGATTCGTACAGACCTATATCATTAATAAATCAAGATGCAAATTTTTTTTCAACTATTTTAGCAAGAAGAATGAATAATTTCATAGGTAATTATATAAGGGAAGATCAATGTGGATTTGTAATGGGCCGACAAATGCATAATTTGGTTGGTAGAGTGTTAAATGTAATTCAGGAGATTAAAAATTTAAAGTTTAAAGCGGGGATATTAGCCTTAGATATTTTTAAGGCCTTCGATTGTGTGAGCTGGCAAGCATTAAAGATGGTAATAGATAGAATGGGGTTTGGAAACAAATTTAAAGTTGTAATAGATCAATCATATTCTCAGAATTCTGCCTTAGTGGTGGTGAATGATGGTGTTACAGACAAAATACAACTAGCCAGAAGAACAAGGCAAGGGTTCCCACTCTCGCCTGTCTTATTTGTATTGGTTATGGAACTATTGGCCAACGCATTAAGAGATGACGGGGAGATAGAAGGGATAGGTAAAATAAAACTAAATATGTTTGCTGATGATACACTGTTAACAGTTAAGAATATAGTAGATAAGATGGAAAGAATTGGATGGCATCTAAAAGATTTTGAAGAAATAACTGGATTAAGAATAAATTGGTCAAAATCTGAGTTGATGCTGTTTAATTACACTAAAAGGGAAGAGAAGGATTGGGAAGGGAAGGGAAGGGAAATGAGAATTAAAAAACATATCAAATACCTGGGAGTTAGAATTACAAAAAATCTGGAGAAGTTAGAAAAGGAAAATCTAGGCAGCTTAAAGGAGTTTTTGGAAAGTTTGAATAAATATAAAAGGTTGAATTTATCATGGTTTGGAAGAATTGCTTTAGTAAAAATGAAGATTTTAGCAAAGATTAATTTTGTTTTTAGGATGCTACCAATAAGAATATCAGAATTAGAGTTAAAGAGTTGGCAGAATATACTGAATAACTATTGTAATGGGAATAAGAAAGCGAGGATAAATAAAAATAAGTGGTATCTAAGCCCCAAAAAAGGGGGTTTAGGACTCCCAAATATTAAATTATATTATGTCGCTAATAGGCTTAGACATGTTAGAGAGGCAATTTTAGGAATAGGAGAATTGGAATGGTTGGAAGATAAATCTAAAATTAAAATCAAATTAGAATGGAAGCTGGAAAATATATATTTTTATGGAAGGTGGCAAGAAATGGGTTGAAAGTATAAGCAATCCTCTCCTGAAGTTTCATTGGGAAATTTGGAGTAAATATAAAGGGAGGCTGCTTCCGAAGAACTCTCCATTATCACCGGTAGTAATCTTGGAAAATTTCCCAAGGAATTTGAAGAATAATGTGACTAAAATTTTAAAAGAGAAAAATAAAATGAAACTAAGGGAATGGTTAGGAGGAATGAGGACACGTGGGGAATTGGAAGAGGTTCTAGGAGGAAAACGGTTGTCTTGGTTAAATTACAGCCAAGTGGAACAATGGACTAAAAATTGGATAAGAGAAAATGGAGAGTGTAGAGAGTTAACGAGGTTTGAGGAATTAATTGAAAAAAATGAAACTGTAAAGGAAGAAAATAAAGGGATAAAAGGCTTAATGAGTGGAATTTATAAAATATTGTTGGAGGAAGAGGAGAGGGGAAATTTAAGAAAGATGGTATGGGAAACCAATTTGAAGATACAAATAGGGCAACAGAGTTGGGAAGGAATTTGGCAACAAAGAGTGTTGAGAAATATGTCAGTAAGAATAAAAGAGAAGTATTACAAAATGGTATGGAGGTGGTTCTTAACTCCAGTCAGATTAAACAATATGAATCAGCACTACTCAGATAACTGTTGGAGAGGTTGTGGGGGGAAAAGGAACGTATTTACATATGTGGTGGGATTGTAAATTTGTGCAAAAATTGTGGGAAATGGTATTTAAGGAGATTGAAGAAATTGTAGGAATAAAGGTAGAAGAGGCACCAAAGGTAGCATTACTCTCACTATTGGAAGATATAAAGTGTAAAAAAGAAACTAAAGAGTTGATAACAAATTTGTTGACCCCAGCAAGGTTAGTGATTTCTAGGAACTGGAAGATACAAGGTGATTACTGTTTGGAAGAATGGTATAAGGAAGTATGGGATATTGCCATAAATGATAAACTGACATGTAATATTAAAGTAAGGATGATGAAAGTGAATGAATTCAGTGGAATCTGGAAACAGTTCCTAATATTTGTGTCAGCATTCCAGGGCTGACATAGAAGAGAGAGAGAGACTTGACATTTCACCTAGTTAAATCTCTCTGAGAGTTGGTTACCGGGGAGATTGATGGGGGGGGCGGGGGACATTCCTGTGAGATTGAGGTGGCAGAGTAACTGAAGAATGAAGAATCATTTGGATGACAGCCAATGGGGAGCAGAGACTGGGAAAAGGAAAGGAGGGTCTTGGGAAGTGGAAGTTCAGTGATGACTTCATGTTTGCCAGGCAACGGTGCATTGCTCAATAAAGAGAAATTTCCTAAAAAGATTTGATGCCTGGAAATACACTTTATTTTGAGAATGAAAACGGAAACCCTGACAGAAAGTCATCACTCTAACTTCCAACCCGGACTGGCTGACCTTAGGGCGGAAAGCCAACTGCCTCACAAAGTTTTGATTCCAGCAACTGGAAGAGAGCCAGCCTGGGTCCCAGGCAGCTTGGACACCACGGAGCCTCAATCCCTCCCTCCTCCGGTGAATCTGCGAGATGGCCGAGATCAGACGATTGTTACACAAAGCAAGAAGAAAAAAGATAAGTATTGCTGCACTTTGCCAAAAGCCTTAGAAATAGAATTTCCTTTCCCCAACTCCCAAGGGAGGGGAGTTCCCCAGAGTGAATGGGGGAGGGCAGAATGGCTATGGGACTGGCAGCAAGCCAGGCAGCAGAAAGCTTCAGAGAAGCCACTCGGCAGCCCAATAGACGAACTAAAGGGGGAATCTGACCGTGCCATTATTAACAAGGAGGGGCCATCGTGCAGACCAAAGATAAGAGGGGAGCCTGCTGAATTAAAAGAAAATAGACCGAGGCACAGCCCTCCCCCTTCCCCCAAAAGGAGGAGAGGGAGCCCAAAGATGCATCCATGGGTTCCCCCACCACGCGACAGGCAGAAATGCCCAGACCAGTCTCCACCTCCATGCCCTCAAATGAGAGATGGGGAAGAGAACCAGAGACGCCGTGGGTGGACTCACAGAACCCCGCGGTGGGAAGAGAAGGATGCGAGGGGGGAGCCACCCCGGTTCAGAGGGAAGTTTGATGGGGATCCGGACCAGGTAGCCCAATTCCTCGACACAGCTGAGATCTATGTCGAACGCTACGGACACCTCTACCCATTTCCCAGAGCCCTAGTCAGTGCCATATCAGAAGGCTTGGAGGGAGAGGCAAGGAGGTGGTCAGCAGCCCTCTACAAGAACAGGGCCCCCCAACTACAAGATGCAGATAAGTTTTTACAACTACTACTAGCCCAGTTTGAGGAGGAAGGGGAGGACCCTTATGTGGAGGAGGAGCTCAGGAACCTGATGCAGAAAGGGAAACCCATCAAAGAGCATATCCGTGAATTCAGGAGGGTCATTGGGACCCTACCCCCCTTACCAGAGCGACTACTGGTATATTTCTTCAGAACAAGCCTAGATAAGCAAATTGCCCAAGTGACCTGACGACTAGGCTCAAAACAGAGACATTGGCGGACCCCTGGTTCCGAGACAATCAACATCTCGTGACGAAAAGGGACGACCTAGCATGGAAAGGCACAAAATTCTATGTCCCAGAGACTCTACACACTCTGGTCCTCAAGAGGAGCCATGATGTTAAACCAGCGGGCCATTTTGGTTTCCTAAAGACTCTGCATTTAGTGCGAAGACAATTTTGGTGGCCTCACATGAGGAAAGACGTGGACAGCTATGTGAAAAGTTGCACCACCTGTGCCACGATGAAAACCCAACCAGGAAGACCCCCCCAGGTTGCTGAAGCCAGTAGCTGAACCGACAAGACCATGGGAGGAAATTGCAATGGACTTTATCGTAGAATTACCGAGGAGTGGTGGAAACACAGGGATCTGGACTGTAATAGACTTATTCTCTAAACAAGCACATTTCATACCCTGTAGCGGGCTACCCTCAGCCCTCCAATTGGCCAGGCTGTTTGTGAAACACATCTACCACCTGCACGGACTACCCAGAAGAATCATCTCCGACCGGGGTGTCCAGTTCACAGCCAAATTTTGGAGAGAATTCCTACGCTCCATAGGATCATCCCAAGGTCTCAGCTCAGCGTTTCACCCGAGCACTAATGGGGGGGGCGGAGAGACTGAATGTCATGATAGAGCAGTACCTAAGATGCTACGTCGACTACCAACAGTCAAACTGGGCGGACCTCCTATCTTTTGCAGAGGTTGCGTACAACAATGCTGTCCACAGTAGCACAGGACTAACTCCGTTCAAGGTAGTGAGCGGTATGGATTTCGTCCCCATGCCAGAGTATCCAAGGGAACCCCCTTCCTCAGTCAGCTTGAACGATTGGATGTCAGCATTCCAGGGCTGACATAGAAGAGAGAGAGAGACTTGACATTTCACCTAGTTAAATCTCTCTGAGAGTTGGTTACTAGGGAGATTGATGGGGTGGCGACAGTCCTGTGAGATTGAGGTGGCAGAGTAACGGAAGAATGAAGAATCATTTGGATGACAGCCAATGGGGAGCAGAGATTGGGAAAAGGAAAGGAGGGTCTTGGGAAGTGGAAGTTCAGTGATGACTTCGTGTTTGCCAGGGAACGGTGCATTGCTCAATAAAGAGAAATTTCCTAAAAAGTTTTGATGCCTGGAAATACACTTTATTTTGAGAATGAAAACGGAAACCCTGACAATTTGTGTTTTCTGGAGGAAGGGGGATACCACCACCAGAAGAAGCTTTAAGTTTTTGGAAGCAGAAATGATCCCGAGGGGTGGGGGAGCACTTGTTGACTGTTTCTATTGTGTATATTGTTATATATTATATATTATGATTTATGTATGTTTGGGTGATTTATTATTTGTAGTTGTTTTATATTTTAGTATATGTTATAAAAATGTAATAAAAATATTTTTTTTAAGTACAAACAAACAAACAACAAAACATGAAAATACAAATAAGATAGAAATTGGATATAAAAGTGAAATAATATGGGGTCAGCCTAGAGGATCTCTGAAGGACCCCTTTCTCTAGTAAATATAAGAGATAATTACTAGGTTCAGAAAGTTAAACCACAGAACCTTCTACAGTTGGAAAGTTCAAGAATTCAAACCGCAGAGGCACTTATGTCAAAATGCACAACTAACTCACATGGAGTTTCCTGCCAAAAGAGGGGGATAGCTAAAGAGACAGGAAACTTAGATAGGTTTGCAAAATACCTGTGACCTACTTAGAATGGGGAACCAGTTTGTAAGCTTCTATAGTATAGCAACAAGGGGGGGGGGGGGGCTTGTGGGCCGTCAGCACTGTAACCAATCATAAGATGTCAAAATCATGTATAAGAGTAACTGCATCCAAACTCTTCAGTGTTCAGTTTTTGCTTCTTGTGTTTCACTGAACCTTGCGCAATAAACCTTTTCTGTTTGATCCTGGAATTCCGTGTCAGTTCCTAGAATTCCATAATAAATGGCGACTCCTCCGGGACTGACACAAAGAGGCCATTGACCTTTCAGATGGACTGCCCTGGTGGGCAAACCCCTGTCTCGGCGTTTGAATCTCCAAGCCGGCTCCATAGCCCTTGCCTATGGGGAGATTTCATCGAAGGGATAGGGGACACGCCCGCCAGCGAGCTCTGAAGATTCTGTGTCAAACCATGGTAGAAGTAAAACAAAGGTCTCTATACATTTTGGAACTTTAAAATTAAAGCCAGTGCCTGCTGGGAGATCCAAGTTGGAGAGAGCTAGACAGAATATCCCAGGGTAGAGTAAAAAAAGTGAGAAGTTTTTTTAAAAAAAACAATTAGAAAGAATCCCAAACTGCAAATAGACCTGACTAGTCCTTAAAGGAAAAATAATTAGAAGTTCAGAAACCCCACCATACAGTAAGATGATTCAGATGTTGGGGCTGACCAAAAAAGATTTATGCTGTTATGTGTAGTAGGAGAAAAGAACTACTGCAGTGTTATAAAGATTCTGATAACTTGCCATTCTTAAGAAGAACCAGAGAACTCTGAAAGAACTAAGAATAGAGAAGAAAATTGTTATTGCTCTTCTCACCGGGGGTTTAGCAGGTAATAAAAAGAAAAGCCTGTCTAAATGGGAAGACTCGGATAATTGAATTGATTAAATTTGATATGATTTCTGTAAAAATAATAATAATAATTGTTAAGATCTGTGCATTCCCTAATTCAACTAAAATTTAAGGCAGGAATGACTAGTGTGTATGTCTAAAGTCTTTGTGTACCTTCAAAGTAACTGCAATTGCCTGATCTCTAGAGATATGAATTTAAATTGTTAAAAAAGAATTGAGAGTATTGAGAGGAAAGAAATTATCTCATCCGGGTTGGTCTGGCCATCAAAGTGGATGGAGAACATAATTCAACTTTCCTTCTTCTCTATGCTTCAAGATAAACTCGAGTTTATAAGTAAAAGTTTATAAGTAAATGTTTTAAGTAAATGTTTTAAGTTCACTTAATACAATATTGATGTGTGGTTGCTGTTTCTTCAAACTTGACCACAAACTATCTACCCCCTCCCTTTTCTACTTTGCAATGCCTTCCTCACCCACAAAGGGGGGAGGGGACCTCGCTCTCATGCCTTTAGCCCTGCACGGAAGACTCTGATCTGTAAAAGCAGAACTAGAGAGATTGAGGAATCAACTTTTATTTAGTTATGAAGAATTATCAAAAGTGAAAGATGATTTGCAAAATGAAATGAACAAGAAAAATTAGAAGCTATGCAATTGAAAAATGACAGCTTAATTAAAATTAATAATAATAATAAAATCAGAATCAACTTGCATTAGAAATAGCAAGACTAAAAGATTATCTACAGCAATTACTATCTCCAAAGAAATGATGCTTCTGGTAAATAACCTCAAGGAGAGGTAGAAGTTCTTAGACAAATTAATAGCTGAAAATGAAAAACTTGTACAAGAAGACATCAAACAAGAAGAAGAGATGGATACACTAAAAAACTCCTTTTCACTTGTTGAAATAAAATTTAATCATAATTACCAAGAACTCCAAGAAAATTATTTATTTATTTATTTATTTAATTCAATTTATAAACCGCCCTTCTCCTTGCGGACTCAGGGCGGTGAACAGCCAGAATAAAACATAGTACATAAAAGTTAAAAACAATTAAAAATTATTAAATATCATTTGGCCGAGAATTAAAACAACCCAATTTAAAATCAAATTCAAATTTAAAAACGGAGGATGGGATCAGGCTAGCCCAGCTAGATGGAATAAGTGGGTTTTAAGGGCCCGACGAAAGGTCCGGAGATCTGGAATCCTACGTATCTCCGGGGGTAGGTCATTCCAGAGGGCGGGCGCCGCCACAGAGAAGGCTCTCCCCCTGGGGGTCGCCAGCCGACACTGTCTAGCCGACGGCACCCGGAGGAGGCCCTCTCTGTGCAAGCGTACTGGCCGGTGGGAGGCTATTGGCGGCAGAAGGCGGTCCCGCAAGTACCCAGGTCCTAAGCCATGGAGCGCTTTAAAGGTGATCACCAACACCTTGAAGCGCACCCGGAAGACCACCGGGAGCCAGTGCAGCTCGCGCAGGAGAGGTGTCACGTGGGAGCGCCACGTCGCTCCCATAATTCCCCGCGCGGCCGCATTCTGGACCAGTTGGAGCCTCCGGGTGCACCTCAAGGGGAGCCCCATGTAGAGAGCGTTGCAGTAGTCCAAGCGGGAAGTCACGAGAGCGTGGGTGACTGTGCGTAGGGAGTCCCGATCTAGAAAGGGACGCAACTGGCATATCAGGCGAACCTGATAAAAAGCCCCCCTGGCCACGGCCGTCATGTGTTCTTCTAAAGACAGCCGTGCGTCCAGGAGGACGCCCAAGTTGCGAGCCCTCTCCGTGGGGGCCAATGTCTCGCCCCCAATAGTCAGCGATGGCGTCAGCTGGCTATATCGGGACGCTGGCAGCCACAGCCACTCAGTCTTGGAGGGGTTGAGTCAGAGCCTGTTTCTCCCCATCCAGACCCGCACAGCTTCCAGACACTGGGACATCACTTCAACGGCATCGTTGGGGTGGCCTGGGGTGGAGATGTACAGCTGGGTGTCGTCAGGGTACTGATGGAACTCCACACCAAAGCCATGGATGATCTCACCCAGCGGCTTTACATAAATGTTGAACAGAAGGGGCGAGAGGACCGACCCCTGCGGCACCCCACAAACAAGGCGCCTCGGAGTCGACCGCTGCCCCCCTGTCAACACAGATTGCGACCAGTCAGAGAGATAGGAGAAGAACCACCGTAGAACGGTGCCCCCCACCCCCAACCCCTCCAACCGGTGCAACATGATACCATGGTCGATGGTATCAAAAGCCGCTGAGAGATCTAATAGGACCAGGATAGAGGAACATCCCCTATCCCGTGCCCTCCAGAGATCATCCACCAACGCGACCAATGCCGTTTCCGTGCTGTGCCCAGGCCGGAAGCCGGACTGGAGCGGATCTAGATAGACAGCTTCATCCAGGAACCGGGGAAGCTGCCAAGCAACCACACTCTCAACAACCTTCGCAACAAAGCGAAGGTTGGAGACGGGACAGTAATTGGCCAAAACAGCCGGGTCCAGAGAGGGCTTTTTGAGGAGGGGTCTCACCACCGCTTCTTTCAAAGCGGCCGGCAGAACACCCTCACTCAAAGAAGCGTTAACAATCTTCTGGAGCCAGCCTCGTGTAACCTCCCAGGAGGCCAGCACCAACCAGGAGGGACACGGGTCCAATAAACATGTGGTTGCATTCAGCCGCCCCAGGATCCTGTCCATGTCCTCGGGAGCCACAGAATCGAACTCCTCCCAAACCACACCCCCAAGATCTGCCTCGATTATCCCATCCAGATCTACCCAGTCAGAGGCCAGACCTTCCCGGATCTGAGCGATTTTGTCATACAGATACTGAACAAAGTCCTCAGCTCGACCCTGCAAGGGGTCATCCCGAGCTCCCAGTTGAAGGAGGGAGCGGGTCACCCTGAACAGGGCAGCTGGGCGATTATCTGATGACGCGATAAGAGCGGAAAAGTAGCTAGACTTTGCCGCTTTTATCGCCACTAGGTAAGTCTTAATATGAGACCTCACCAGTGTTCGGTCAGATTCGGAACGGCTGGTCCTCCAACCACTCTCCAGGCGTCTTTTCCGGCGCTTCATCTCCCTCAGCTCCTCAGAGAACCAAGGAGCTGGCTGAGTTCGGCGCCGGGTCAGAGGCCGCAAAGGCACGACGCGGTCCAAAGCCCCGGCGGCCGCTCTATCCCAGGCGGCCACCAGGTCTTCAGCCGAATCATGAGCCAGAGTCTCAGGAAACGGCCCAAGCTCCGTCTGGAACCTATCAGGTTCCATCAGGTGCCTGGGGCGGAACCACCTAATCGGTTCCACCTCCCTGCGGCGGGGTGTAGCGGTTAGAAAGTCTAGTCGAAGGAGAGAGTGGTCCGACCATGACAAGGGTTCGATGACTATATCCCCTATATCAAAACCACTCGACCACTGACCAGAGACAAAAACTAAGTCCAGGGTGTGTCCGCCCGTGTGAGTGGGGGCGTGAATTAACTGAGTCAGGTCCATGGCCGTCATGGAAGCCATGAACTCCCGAGCCACCTCAGACGTTTCACCAACAGATGGCAGGTTGAAATCTCCCAAGACCAAAAGTCTGGGGATATCAACCGCCACCTCGGCTATCACGTTGAGTAGCTCAGGCAGGGCTGTTGCTACGTGGCAGGGAGCCAGGTACGTAAGCAGCAGACCCATCTGAACTTCGCGACCCCACTTCACAAGGAGGGATTCACACCCTGTTATCTGAGGTACAGTGGACTCCCGCGGATCAAGACTCTCTTTTATGACAACTGCCACCCCACCCCCACCCCTGCCCTGAGCTCTCGGCTGATGGAGTATAATGAAAATTATACTTCTCTTTTAAAAATAAAAATTGGATTTAGAAGAGAGCAAGAGGAAGAATAAAATTAAACTCCAGGCTAGCCTCGGAACACTGTGCTTGTAAGTGTTTCCTGCCTGCCTTCCTATAAATAATAAACTAATTTTGCTCTCAAGCAAGAAAAAAGGGAAGAGAGGAAAGACAGTTCTTGTGTTGGCTAAGAAGATTGCCCTGCCATAATGAGGCCCAGGGCAGCATGTTGAATCATCTTTGCAAGGTTTGTGTGTATGCTGTTTTAGACAAGTTGCTTCTCAAGCCTAGTGAGCTCAATCTGCAATTGAAGAAAAGCTACAACAGCATTCTGTAAAGAAAGGAAGCCATAGGCATGGCTGCAGTAGATGAGAGGCCTGAAGACTGAAGGGGACCAGGGTTCAGTCAAGCCCCCCCTGAATCCTTGGTCTGAATGAAAATAGGGGGAATAATGTAACCTTCTTAGTAGACACAGACGGGCATCTAAACAAAGCTGCTAGCTCCCTTTTCTAAAATACCCAAGGGGTTAATGGCTTCATAAATCATCGCCCCATGCTGAAAACCCTGAAATGTTCCTTAGATGGAAGAAATAGAGATATGCCTGTGTGTCCAGTTTCCCTCCTGGTTGTGATGGTGAGAAATATGGCTCAAGAAGGTCAAATCCCCAATACCTGGCAGGAGTTTGAAGTACAGGCAGAAAAGCTGTCCCCGCTGCATTGCAATAAGCCAAAGGCAGAGAGAGATGGAAGGAAGTTGTTTGTCGTTGGGAAATTAACCCTTAAGTAGCCAACTACTATTTACACCAGCCATGCGATTCAAGGAGTTTTAGAGACACAAGCATCAAGCTCTCCTCACTCAGAAACCATGAGTGATCCTGAAACAAACAAATGCTTTAACCCAGCCACTCTTTTGCAAGCATCGGGTCCTGAAATTGAAACAACGTATGCAGGTCAACACAGCAACCAGAGTGGAGAAGACAAAAGTGTGCCTTGAAAATCACCGTAAGTGAGTAAATGCATTACCACTCGTATTTTGATCTGTGTGATGTTCTCCATGTAAAGGAATTAGATTATCTCCTTTTGAAATACTTGAAAATCATATAGGAGACCTAAGCTAGATAGGAACTAAGATAGGAACTAAGTGGATGAATCAGATGGTGGGAGAATTAAATAAACAAATACAAGAAATCCAATAATATTGTCTGTCCCTTAGCCCACCATTTTTGACCACCTCTAGTTGTAATATTCAAACAGTAGTAAGAAATAAATGGGAAAACATGACTGTAAAAATGAAATGAATAATAATTGGAGTATTTGTCTTTGTATTTTGAAATCTAGACAATGATAAGTTTTCTTTTTTAATCTTTTTTTAGAAAAATGAATAAGTATAAACTGTAACAATTGAAATACCTTAATGGTATATGGTGGTGAAAGTAAAAAGGATTAAATTGTAACTTGGATGCCAGCTAGAACAATTCAAAATTTAATTAGGGAAATTGTAATGATTGAAATATTTTAGATTTATATTGCGATGAAAGTAGAAATTATTAAATTGTGATTTGGAGGATTGTATGGGTAAAACACTGGAAAGAAAAAAGTTTAATGCCTAGGTGGAAGGGCCCGTATACTGTGGTCATGTGTTCCCACTTGCAGTAAAAATGCTGGAATCCAAGACTTGGATCCACTGGACTCGAGTTAAGTCCGCAGTTTAGGAATATTGGCAGGCAGACCAGGACTAGGCCCGACCCCTAGTAGTACGCTTGAAGAAGCGCCCCCTATAACTGTCCTACCGGCAATGGGCAGGCAACATACAGGGCAGAAGAGGCCTTACTGGTGTCACACCGGAAGCTGACCCTCTACGTACGGCTGAAGATTTGGAATGGGAAGTCAAACATATATAGCCATGGGTACACTATCTCTTATTTCAATAAGCGTGCTTGCTGTTATTGTGATTAGTTGTGATTTGCTGTATGTAGTATGCTGGAATCACCTCTTCCTCAAAAGACAGGTGCTGAATCTAAAATCATAGACTGTGATAGAGAGCAGTACGAAACTCCTGTAGATATTTATGTTTAAAGAAGCCAGGGAGTGAGCTCTCTGTGGAGCTGCTCTAGCTCTAATAATGTGGATATTGTATTAACAAATAAGAGGTGGTTCTGTGAGATACCTAAGACTAATATTGCCTTTTCCAAGTCACATATAACCCTAACCTTCTTCCTGATGTGGTGATTTCGTAGATTAAGGGAATTGTGATTGGATAGGTTCCATGTAGAGGACAATTATGAGTTTTCTGTGGGTTTGGCTATTATTGGCAAAGGGCCTCATGAGTAATAACACACTGAATAGTAGTTCTCAATGTTGTGAGAATGCCCAAGTGACACCCTTGCCCTTGAGAAAGGATCTGGGGAAGTTGAGAACCCCAAAAGACAAGGCAAGAACAGGTCACAAGGTGTGAACTCTTTGGAACAGGTCCACTCCCGCCAACGATGTATCATAAATAGGTGGGGTTGGTACCCTGGACCTAAGCCAACCCCAAAACCTAAAGACAAGCGTCTGACAATCCCAGAACAGAGTGGGGTAGAACAAAGGGAGAATGGGCCCCTGTAACAATTGAGAAAAGGGAACTACATGTTGAGAATACAGGAATTGTGTCAAAGCCTAGTTAATCAGTCTGACCCTACCGTAAGCCAAAAATGCTGGTTCTGTTTGTCTGCTGGTCCTTCATCTTACAATGCTGTTCCAGTTGAGCCAGATCTTTGGGTCAGGACCAGGGCCACAATAGTCCTTGAGAAAGATATTAATGGTGAACCAAAGTAACAGTAGCCAAATTGCAAGGAGACTTTTATAATGCATTCAAAAGGCTGGGAATGAACTGTTCCCCATTGTTAGCCCTATAGCTGTTAGTGTGGAAATCCTAGGGTCACCCTCCTTGTGTGTAAAGTGACATCAGGAACCAGATATTCCTGTAGGATCCCTGATGTGAGATCAATGTCCATCAGAAATACACTTGACCCTAGAATGACACTTATAGATGTAAAAACTAACTGGTGGCATTTCTCCTTATGCCCACTATTATTTCAACAGAAGATCACTTTCTCAATACCACCACATGTCTCCATTAGACCCAACACAGGCTTATGTGTCCTACTTCCCCTTGGCAATGCAAGCTCCCGTCATATTTTTGAAGGCACAATTCTCAGAGATAAGCAAAAGGACCCTACACTAGACGTCCCACTGCCTGGCTGGATTAGACAGATGTTATTCCTGTTGTGATAGGCCGGGCTTTTATTCTTTGTTCAGACAACTAGCTATGAGAGCAGTGAAAGAGATAAGAGTTGAAAAAAATGAGTTGATTTTGATGGAAAGCCTTATAGACTGTAAAATTGACCCTGACCCTGATGAAAATGAAGTTTCTGATACAGACACATATGTACAACTCGCACCCAGGGAAATGGAGAGAGTGCCTTCAGAGATTGAGAATTGAAAGTCATTTCATATGTATTATTTATCTTTTCTGTCTCTCTACTATGTATCTTTATCCTGAACTGATTATGTTATGTCAAACATTATATGCTTGCTTGCTTATTAAGAAGTATAGAATGGTTACCTACTGAAAAGCATGAAACAGATGGGAAGCAGTGGAAGTTTCTGCATGGAAAAACTTCCAAAGGGGGGAATAAGATAGAAATTGGATATAAAAGTGAAATAATATGGGGTCAGCCTAGAGGATCTCTGAGGGGCCCCTTTCTCTAGTAAATATAAGAGATAATTACTAGGTTCAGAAAGTTAAAGCACAGAACCTTCTACAGTTGGAAAGTTCAAGAATTCAAACCGCAGAGGCACTTATGTCAAAATGTAGAACTAACCCACATGGAGTTTCCTGCCAAAGGAGGGGGTTAGCTAAAGAGACAGGAAACTTAGATAGGTTTGCAAAATACCTGTGACCTACTTAGAATGGGGAACAAGTTCGTAAGCTTCTATAGTATAGCAACAAGGGGGGGGGGGCTTGTGGGCTGTCAGCACTGTAACCAATCATAAGATGTCAAAATCATGTATAAGAGTAACTGCATCAGAACTCTTCGGTGTTCAATTTTTGCTTCTTGTGTTGCACTGAACCTTGCGCAATAAACCTTTTCTGTTTGATCCTGGAATTCCGTGTCAGTTCCTAGAATTCCATAATACAAACAAGTAAACAAAAATCAGCTATACATTCTCTTTTCGAACTTGTCGCATTGGTAATCTATATTCTTGTTTATACCTTTACTCTTTCTTATTTTAACCTATCTCGTATATCTATATTCCTAATATATCATTTCTGTATTTCTCTTAATCAATATTTTTAATTCACTATTAACCTAAATTGGTACTTAATGTTCATATCTATAATTTATATCTTCTCGTTTATTTCCTTATCTTTTTTCTTTTCTATCCTCCAACCAGATGTACCATTTCTCCCATACTAAATAATAATCGTTTTCCTCTTTTTCTTGTATTTCCTTTGTAAGTTTGTCAATTTCTGCACATTCCATAATTTTACTGATTACTCTGTCTTTTTTTTAAAGGTTTTTTTTATTATTAAATGTAAACAAAGTTATAAAGACAATACAAAGACAAACAAAACCCCCACCACCTACAAAACCCACACAACATTTTACATATATACTTTTTGTCATCAACAGAATACAGTCAGGTCCAGAAATTTCATTTCATTTCATTTATTAGATTTATATACCGCCCTTCTCCTTGCGGACTCAGGGCGGTGAACAGCCAGAAGTAAAAAACAATTTTACAAAAGTTAAAACAATTTTAAAAGCAACTAATATAAAATTTGGCCCATAAATTTAAAACAGTTCAATTAATATTTAATATCAAACTCTAAAAATTAACCATGGGATCAGGCCAGTCCGGCTAACTGGAAAAAGTAAGTTTTTAAGGCCCGACAAAAAGTCCGGAGGTCTGAGATCGTTCGCAACTCTGGAGGAAGATCGTTCCAGAGGGTGGGAGCTACCACAGAGAAGGCTCTCCCCCTGGGGGTTGCCAGCTGGCATTGCCTGGCTGACAGCACCCTAAGGAGGCCCTCTCTGTGGGAGCGAACCGGCCGGTGGGAGGCAATTGGTGGCAGAAGGCGGTCCTGTAAGTACCTTGGTCCTAAGCCATGGAGCGCTTTAAAGGTCATCACCAACACCTTGAAGCGCACCCAGAAGTCCACCGGCAGACAATGCAGCTCGCACAGGAGAGGTGTCACATGGGAGCACCCTGTCGCTCCCATAATCCCCCGCGCGGCCGCATTCTGCACCTGTTGGAGCCTCCGGGTGCACCCCAAGGGGAGTCCCATGTAGAGAGTGTTACAATAGTCCAGGTGAGAAGTGACGAGTGCTTGAGTGACTGTGCGTAAGGAGTCCCGATCTAGAAAGGGTCGCAACTGGCATATCAGGCGAACCTGATAAAAAGCCCCCGTGGACATGGCCATCGTATGCTCCTCTAAGGACAGCCATGGGTCCAGGAGGACGCCCAAGTTGCGAACCCTTTCCGTGGGGGCTAATGATTCGGCCCCAAAAAACCAGCGATGGCGTCAGCTGGCTATATCGGGACACCGGCAGCCACAGCCACTCGGTCTTGGAGGGTTTGAGTCGAAGCCTGTTTCTCCCCATCCAGACCCGCACGGCCTCAAGGCACTGGGACATCACTTCCACGGCATCGTTGGGATGGTCTGGGGTGGAGATGTACAGCTGAGTATCATCAGTGTACTGATGGAACTCCACCCCAAAACCACGGATGATCTCGCCCAGCGGCTTCACATAAATGTTGAACAGGAAAGGCGAGAGGACCGACCCTTGTGGCACCCCACACACTAGGCGCCTCAGGGTCGACCGCTGCCCCCCTGTCAACACAGATTGTGACCGGCCAGAGAGATAGGAGGAGAACCACCGCAAAACGGTGCTCCCCACCCCCAATCCCTCCAACCGGCGCAACATGATACCATGGTCGATGGTATCAAAAGCTGCTGAGAGATCTAACAGGACCAGGATAGAGGAATAACCCCTACCCTGAGCCCTCCAGAGATCATCCACCAACGCGACAAATGCTGTTTCGGTGCTGTACCCAGACCTGAAACCGGACTGGAGTGGGTCTAAATAGACAGCTTCATCCAGGTACTGGGGGAGCTGCCACGCCACCACACTCTCAACAACCTTCACTGCGAAGCAAAGGTTGGAGACTGGATGGTAATTAGCCAAAATAGCTGGATCCAGTGAAGGCTTCTTTTTTTTTATTGAAAAAGTTTTACAATACAGTTTTTTCATTTCCCCCCTCCATTTTCCCCCCTCCCTCCCACCCCCCCTTCCCTTCCCTTCCCTTCCCACCCCTCCCTTCCTTCCCTTGACTTCCATTTAATAAATGTATATAAAATTATTCTATCAAGTATTTGCTAAGCATAAATTTGTCAAGTATTTTAAACACCCCCATCCCCCTCACCCCCCCGTCGACTTCCGCTACAAATTTTTTTTAAAAAAAACCTTACTTATATTAAACTAAAAAAATACAGTGAAACGTTTAGTAATATAATAAAAAGACTAATAATAATAAAAATATTTACCTCAATTACCAATTTTACCTCAAATACTCAGTAATCCATCAATAATACTCTTTTAATCTTTAAACCCCACTACAAAATGTTATAACATCCATATCTAATAATTTTCTATATCAGACACTTAATTTTTAATCCTTTCCTTCATCTTAATTAAAGTTAGATACAATAACCTCCCTCGCTACAAAAAAAAGAAAAAAAAAGAAAAACCCTTAATAATTATATGCATAAATCAGACCCCCTTAATATATACTAATAAAATATATAACAATCATATCTACTAATTTTCTATCTTAATAATAAATTTTCTATCTCAGTAACCAAATTTTCATCTTCTCTTCATCTTGATCTTGATTGAAGTTAGACAGCTATCCTGTAACACAATATTTATAAACTAGTTCTTATTCGAGCTGCCCCCATCAGCAACAAACATCTCTTCATATGTAAATCCCCCCGAGTGACTTAATGTTTGTAAAATCCAACCACAAAGGTATCTTGTAATCCTCTAGGTAGATCATTCAACCTAACTCCTAATGTATCCGTTAAAAGAAAAACAAATGCAGCTTATACAAGCTGCACTCCCAGATGTTCCTTTAAAACTCTTTCAAATCCTGCCAACCTTTCCACCTCCTTCCTTCCGGTTTCCAAGATGTTTTCATCTTCAATTTCATCATCTAGATAATTAATTCCAATAAAGTTATAATAGGGTAATCACAGATCCTCTGCATATATTGCAGTGATCTGTTTAACTTTCTCAAGATATCAAATCCAAATCAGGATGAGTTTTGTAACAAATTTTAAGTCCATTATCATATAAAAGCTAGGTATAACGATGGTTATCTTTCAAACTATTTCAAATAATCCTTTATGTAATAGATTCCATCTATTCATAAATGACCTTTAAGTTTCACCAAGCGATTCCATCAACAGACACAGTTTCGGCTGCAGTTCAATTTCAGTGGTTTTCAGTTTGTTTCCTCCCTTGACTTGTACTTTCTGTTGCTTCTCCTCCTCATGCTTTTCCACTTGTGGAATACTGGGCCTATGCTGTCTCAGTAATATTTGTTTTTCATCTCGAATTATATGTTTATCTTTCAATTCTTGCTTCAACAGTTCAAGGCCCGGTACCGCTTCTCTTGAATCTCTGGGATACTTTATTTTCAAATCTGGATATTCCATGATATGATCATCTAGAAAACCACCTAATGCTCCTTTTTCTTCTGACACACTTGGATTATTTTGATTTTGTAATTCCATCTGCACACATTGTTCCTCAACCTCTTTCAGACTCTTTATCTTTCTTGTCTTCTTCCATGGATGACAACATAACAGAAGATAAAAGTATGGGGGCTCCCTTAAGAATGTTATTATAAAAATGTTCAGCTTTTTCAACGGTATTTAAACAATATCTCACATCTTGATAACTCAAAATTACACCAACTGGTACATCCCATCTAAATGGAATCTTTCTTCTATTCAATTCCTTCACCAAAAATCCAAAATCTTTTCTGTATCTTAAAATCCTAGATGGTAACTCTTTATAGACCCTAATTTGCAAACCTTCTACCCTTAAAGTAGCTGAATAGGATTTTTGTAAAATGTCATTTCTTAATCTTCTGTCAGTAAAATAAACAACAACATCTCTGGGTAGGTTCCTCTGTCTGGCAACACGTGAGTTGACCCTGTAAACTTTTTGGATACAGCCAAGAATTTGATCATCTTCCAAATTTAAAAATGCCGCTAATGCCTTGGCACAAAGTGTTCTTAGATTTTCTCTATTATTCTCTCTTATACCTCTTAATCTCAAAGCAGACTCCATAGCTTTAAATTGAAGCATCATCACATCATTCTGGATTTCCTGATTTTTGGCATCAGCTTCAACAAATTTTTCCTGTAGATCTTTCATCTTGGAATCAAACTTTCTACTGATTTCAGCCATTTTCTTCCCTATTTCCATCACCGCAGTTGAAAAAGCAGAAACTACTTTAATAATAGTTTGGTTCAGTTCATCATATTTTCCCTGTACCAGCTCTTCAAGATTCTTCTGTGAGCTTTCTATCTTCTCAGCAATACTTCCTAGAGACCTAATTATAAAATCTTTTAAGTCCTCATTTGCAGTTCCCTGCAAGTGCTTTTGAATCATTTCTGCTTTTTCCTTTGTCTGACTTGAAAGGGAGCCCCCCCTTGCTTTTTGTTTAGGAGACATACTTCTAATAAGGTTTCCAACTTTTCTCAAAAAAAAAAACACACACAAGGGAGTTCTATTTAACTCAGTTTTGTTCCTTTTCCCTGCTGAAATGTTTCTTTAAGGTACTTCGGCGCAAGCTAGGCTTTCACTTTCACTTTCCACTCTCCATTTTCTCAAGCATTTTCCGAGCAAAGCCAGTCGCCATTTTCAAAACACTTTCTCCAATCTCTCTTCTTTCTTCTCTTTTCTAAAAATTAGTAAAAAACAATACTTGCATTTTTCCTCCTCTAGTCAATCCAGGTTTCACCAGCTTGCTTTTTTACTGTAGATTTCAGTTGATCTGTGGTGTTGCTCACGACGTCTGGCTCTGCTGCTGCAAGCAGCAGAGATCCCTCACAGTGCGGAGCTTCTCTGGGGGTAAATAGGGAGCCATCATCCTGAGCCCTCTCCAGGACAGAAAAGGAGTCCTGGGGGCAGTTCAGGGGGCTCTACCGCACCCCCAGTAGCTCTACCCGCCTGCCAGCTGTGAGGCGGCTCTTTCACGCGCGGCGAGGCCGGCAGTCATGAAACGACCGTCGACAACGACAGAGGCGCCACCGGAAGTCCCAGTGAAGGCTTCTTGAGGAGGGGCCTCACCACCGCCTCCTTCAAGGCGGCCGGTAGGGCACCCTCACTCAAAGAAGCATTAATAATCTCCTGGAGCCAGCCTCGTGTAACCTCCCGGGAAGCCAGCACCAACCAGGAGGGACATGGGTCCAATAAACATGTGGTCGCGTTCAGTCATCCCAGAATTCTGTCCATGTCCTCGGGAGCCACAGGATCGAACTCCTCCCAGATAACACTCTCAGGACCTGCCTCGGTTATCTCGTCTGAACTAACCCAGTCAGCGGCCAGATCTTCCCGAATTTGATTTATTTTATCATCCAGATATTGAACAAAATCCTCAGCTCGACCCTGTAAGGGGTCATCCCGCGTTCCCAAATGGAGAAGGGAGCGGGTCACCCTAAACAGGGCGGCTGGGCGATTATCTGATGACGCGATAAGAGCGGCAAAATAGTTAGATTTTGCTGCTTTTATCGCCACTAGGTAGGTCTTAATATGAGACTTTACCAGTGTCAAGTCAGATTCGGATCGGCTGGCCCTCCAATCGCTCTCTAGGCGTCTTTTCCGGCGCTTCATCTCCCTCAGCTCCTCAGAGAACCAAGGAGCTAAATGAGTTCGGCGCCGGGTCAGAGGCCGCAAAGGCACGGTGCGGTCCAAGGCCCCGACGGCCGCCCTATCTCAGGCGGCCACCAGGTCCTCAGCCGAGTTGTGAGCCAGTGTCTCAGGAAATGGCCCAAGCTCCATCTGGAACCTATCAGGATCCATCAGGCGCCTGGGGTGGAACCACCTGGTTGGTTCTGCCTCCCTGCGATGGGGTGCAGTGGTCAGAAAGTCAAATCGAAGGAGTGAGTGGTCAGACCATGACAAGGGTTCAATGCCTATATCCCCTATATCAAGACCACTCAACCACTGACCAGAGATAAAAACTAGATCCAGGGTGTGTCCACCCATGTGAGTAGGGCCATGAATTACTTGGGTCAGGTCCATGGCCGTCATGGAAGCCATGAACTCCCGAGCTATCTCAGATGTTTCACCAATAGATGGCAGATTGAAATCCCCCATGACCAAAAGCCTGGGGGTATCAATCGCCACCTTGGCTATGACATTGAGGAGCTCGGGCAGGGTCGTTGCCACGTGGCAGGGAGCCAGGTACGCAACCAACAGACCCATCTGCCCCCCACGCCCCCACTTCACAAAAATGGCCTCACACCCGGCTATCTGAGGTACAGTGGCCTCCCTCAGATCAAGACCTTCCTTTATAATGACTGCTACTCCTCAGCCCCTGCCCTGAGCTCTCGGCTGATGGAATGAGTGGAAACCTGGTGGGCACATCTCCACGAGGGGAACCCTGCCTTCATGGCCCAACCAGGTCTCCGTAATACCAGCCAGGTCCGCACCCCCCTCTTGAAGAAGGTCACATATGAGGGAGGGCTTATTTACTACGGACCTAGCATTGCACAACAGCAGCCAGAGCTTCAGGTCCTGAGACTCTGAACAACCTGGGGAACAGGAAGAGCTAAGGGGACCAGGGCACGCAATCGCTCGAAGATAGCGAATGCGTGCCCCCACAACACGATGCGGCCCCCTGCTCCTGCTATATCTGCCCCTCCCACACAGCGTATTAATAGAAAAGCCCTCAACAGAGGGCTTTCTAGGAGCCCTCTTACCTCCACAGTCTACACCCCCTGCGGCACCGTAAACTGTCCCTATCCCCCGTGGGTTTTCCCCCAAACCCAAACCCACACCCTCCCCCACCCCTGAGCCCCTTAAGAATCTAGTTTAAAAAGACCTTTAAAAACCCCTCAATCCCCCTTTTGCAACATGCCACCTCTTGGGGTCCCAAAACCCATCATTAAGGTGGGCCCTCGATAACATAGAGGGCCAGGCCTGCGAGAGTGGGGAATCTCACAGGGCAAGAAGTTTAGACCTAGAATACATCCGAACACTAGAATGGAAATAGAGAAAATGGCAAGACATGGCTCAGGGTCCACAATGATAGTCAAAATGTCCAGGAAACAAGGTTCAAGTCAATCAGGAGAATCACCACTACCCTCTCATGGTAGCGGGTAGGAGTCCTCATGTTCTGTTCAACTGAGGGAATGTCCAGACCACCCTCTCACGGTGGTCTGCCATACTAGTCAGGCAAGTTGAAAAGTCCAAGGCCACTCTCTCACAGTGGCCTGGCCATATTAATCCTGAGAGGTGAAACACCCCATCAGAGGTGAACGAAGTAAAGGACCGGCTCCATCAGTCCTCCTGTAAACTGCCTTGTTTTCCAATACAGCCACCGAGCGAGATGATAAATAGAGCCAAGTCCCAAGCTGCTCCGGAAATTGGCGGGTCGATATTGGTGCAAAGCAAAGATGTTTCACAAGGCAGACGGAAGACAGGTGGGGGGGGACAACTCCATCAGGGACCCCCCGGATTGTAAGTCCGCTGAAGCCAAGGGAAAAAGGACCTCGCCCCCGATAGTAGCCAGGGGGGCCTTCCCAGTTGGACCTGTTGGGTCTCAACCTTCTGGTGGAGAGCCCCCCTCCACATAATAGCCCCTGCCGGCCTCCAGCCGACCCGCTAGCCAGCTGGGGCCCTGCTGGCGCCGTTGGTGTCATCCCGCCGAAATTCTGACAGCCTCCTCGCCGGGATCTTCTTCCTCCAAGCGCCCTCCTACTTCCTCCAGGGCACCTGCAATCCGGCGAATAGGCTGCTCCAGCGGCCCCGCAGCCAACGGCTCCAGCGCCACCCCAGACTGTAGAGAACCCATGGGCCTGCGGGCCCAGCAACCATCTGCCGCCACCGCTGCCGCTCACCACCATCCCCCGCCGCCGCCGCTCGCCGCTCATCATCATCTCCCGCCGCCGCTGCCACCCACGACGGCGCCATTCGCAGCAGGCGGCAGCCTCCAGAGGGCCGATGTCTCCAGGGAACGCCGGCGAGCTCCAAACCCACCAACGCGACGGCCACATGCTCCGCCAGCCGGGCAGGGGGTCGCCGATAGTCTGCAACACCCCCCCCCAGACCCCTTAAAACTACCAGCCAATAGCCATCTCCTCACGGCGTTTTGGGTGAGGCCGCCATCTTGGACATGAGCAATAGAATATTGGGACATCGACACAAATGTAACATCTTTGGCTCTATACACCACCACAATGGAGTTGGAATGAAACAAACACAATGTGCTTTAACTGCAAACTGTCAGCTTTATTTTGAGGGTATGTACATCCAACTCAGGTGAACGGTGTAGGATTTACAGAAGTTTGCACATATGCCTCCCACTTGTTAAGGGACCAAAGGTAATGGGACAGAATAATAATCATAAATCAAACTTTCCCTTCTTAATACTTGGTTGCAAATCCTTTGCAGTCAATCACAGCCTGAAGTCTGGAATGCATAGACATCACCAGACGCTGGGTTTCATCCCTGGTGATGCTCTGCCAGGCCTCTACTGCAACTGTCTTCAGTTCCTGCTTGTTCTTGGGGCATTTTCCCTTCAGTTTTGTCTTCAGCAAGTGAAATGCATGCTCAATGGGATTCAGGTCAGGTGATTGATTTGGCCATTGCATAACATTCCACTTCTGTCCCTTCAAAAACTCTTTGGTTGCTTTTGCAGTATGCTTTGGGTCATTGTCCATCTGCACTGTGAAGCGCCATCCAATGAGTTCTGCAGCATTTGGCTGAATGTGAGCAGATAATATAGCCCGAAACACTTCAGAATTCATCCTGCTGCTTTTGTCAGCAGTCACATCATCAATAAATACAAGAGAACCAGTTCCATTGGCAGCCATACATGCCCACGCCATGACACGACCACCACCATGCTTCACTGATGAGATGGTATGCTTAGGATCACGAGCAGTTCCTTTCCTTCTCCATACTCTTCTCTTCCCTTCACTCTGGTACAAGTTGATCTTGGTCTCATCTGTCCATAGGATCTCATTCCAGAACTGTGAAGGCTTTGTTAGATGTTGTTTGGCAAACTCTAATCTGGCCTTCCTGTTTTTGAGGCTCACCAATGGTTTACATCTTGTGGTGAACCCTCTGTATTCACTCTGGTGAAGTCTTCTCTTGATTGTTGACTTTGACACACATACACCTACCTCCTGGAGAGTGTTCTTGATCTGGCCAACTGTTGTGAAGGGTGTTTTCTTCACCAGGGAAAGAATTCTTCGGTCATCCACCACAGTTGTTTTCCGTGGTCTCCCGGGTCTTTTGGTGTTGCTGAGCACACTGGTGCGTTCCTTCTTTTTGAGAATGTTCCAAACAGTTGTTTTGGCCACGCCTAATGTTCTTACTGTCTCTCTGATGGGTTTGTTTTGTTTCTTCAGCCTAATGATGGCTTGCTTCACAGATAGTGACAGCTCTTTGGATCTCATCTTGAGCTTTGACAGCAACAGATTCCAAATGCAAATAGCACACTTGAAATGAACTCTGGGCCTTTTACCTGCACATTGAAATTGGGGTAATGAAGGAATATCACACACCTGGCCATGGAATAGCTGAGAAGCCAATTGTCCCATTACCTTTGGTCCCTTAACAAGTGGGAGGCACATATGCAAACTGCTGTAGGTCCTACACCGTTCACCTGAGTTGGATGTGCATACCCTCAAATTAAAGATGACAGTCTGCAGTTAAAGCGCATTGTGTTTGTTTTATTCCAACTCCATTGTGGTGGTGTATAGAGCCAAAGTTGTTACAATTGTGTTGATGTCCCAATATTTCTGGACCTGACTGTATGGTAATAGGTTCCTTTTTGGAGTTTGCATTTCCAGCATGTTGGGGAGGTATTTGGGAACATCCTTGCCAGTCTGGCTGGTGGGAGGTGCCACCTATAGAACATTTTGTACATGTTTTCTTTATAGGGTACAGACATTGTTAGTTTATAATTTATTGTCCATAATTTTTCCCATTTTTCCAATTCAATGTTATATCTGAAATTTCTTGCCCAAATTATCATATTTTCTTTGACCACTTCTTCTAATTTGTATCTTAATAGGTAATTGCAAGGTGTTTTTTTTTAATCAATTTATCATCTGTCCCTTGTAAAATTTTATCTAATTCATATTCACCTTTCTGGAATCAAATTGTGCCAAATCTGTCTTATATCTAGATTTTATTTGCAAGTATGGCCAGTGGTGGGTTCCTCCTGGTTCAGCCCGGTTCTCCCGAGCCGGTAGCGGTGACGATATGACAATATTCTTACCTTTTATTTGGCCCACCCCCAATCTATTGCTGCCTCCTGAGTCCCAGCTGATGGCTAGAGGGAAAAAAAACTGTTTAAACGCTTGCCACGGGTCTTCAAAGGGCCGCTCTACAGCTGATCAGTGGTAAAAGAAAACAAATAAGTAGACCGATGCCTGCAAAAATACATGAGTAGATCAGTGCCTGCAAAAAATAAATGGGTAGATTGGTACAGCTCTGCAAGCGGTTAAAAGCCTGGTAGACCAGTACCTCTGCTAAATCCTAAATAATTGTCACATGACCATCAAGCCAGGCCCACAAAATAAGCCATGCCCACAGAACCAGTAGTAAAAACATTTAGAACCCACCCCTGAGTATGGCCACCAATCAATGTCTGTACCCATTTCTTTCAGTTCTTGTCTCGATCTTAATTCCCCTTGGTTGTTTAGCAGTTCTTTGTATGTTTTCATTTTGGCAGTGTCCATGGCATTAAGGTAAATCTGTGCCTCCATAGTCAATAGCCATTCTGGAATTTTATCGTAGTGTGTCTTTTTTATCCCCTGCCATGTCTGGAACAATGCTTGTCTGATGATGTGTTTTTGAAAATATCCATGTTGCTTGTCTTTTCCCTCCCACAAAAATGTGTGCCATCCTCTTTGTAGATCAAATCCTTCTAGCGTCAGTATTCTTTTGTTTTTGAGTTCTATCCAGTCTTTAATCCAAATCAGTGATGATGCTTTATAGTATGTCTCCCAGTCCGGTAGTGCTAGTCCTCCTCTCTCCCTTGAGTCTTGTAGGTGTTTTATTTTAATCCTTGCTTTCTTCCCCGCCAGATGTAGTTTGCAATTAATTTATTGAAATCTTTAAAGAAATTCTTCCCCGGTTTTATTGGAATCACTTGGAATAGATATAAGATTCTGGATAGTATATTCATTTTAATTGAGGCAATCTTTCCAAGGAATGATAATTGTAGTTTATTCCAAATTTCTAAATCTTTTTTTATTTGTCTTGTCAATTTATTGTTATCTTCCCTAATCAATGATCCTTTGTTGGTAAGCCATATTCCTAGATATTTTACCTTTTTTGTCGTCTGAATACCCATTTTGTCTTCTAATTCCTTCTCTTGCTGATTAGTAAGGTTTTTCGTTACTGCCTTTGTTCTTTGCTTGTTTATTTTAAGTCCTGCTACCCTCCCATATTCTTCTATTTTTGCTAATAGTTTAGTTCTTGTTACTATTGGTTGTTCTACAATAAAAACCATGTCGTCGGCGAAGGCTTGAAGTTTGTACTCCTCTTTTTTGACTCTCAAACCTTTTATTTCTTTATCTCTTCTAATTTCATTTAATAATGTTTCTAGGGATAATATGAATAACAAGGGAGATAGAGGGCACCCCTGTCTCACTCCTTTTGATATTGTGAATTGTTCTGTCGTGTCTCCATTTATTGTTATTTTTGGAGTTTGGAAGGAGTACATTTTCTTTATCATGTTTATAAATTTATCACCAAATTTCATGGTTTCCAATTGTAGTGTGAGAAATTTCCAGTTTACATTGTCAAAGGCCTTCTGTACGTCCAAAAAGATTAATGCCAATTGTTTGTCTGAATTTATTTTGTAGTATTCTAATACGTCAATTATTAATCTCATATTATTTTTTATTTGTCTTTTTGGAAGAAAGCCATTCTGATCCGGGTGTATGTATTCATTTATTACTTTTTTAATTCTTTCTGTAATAATCAGTGTAAATAATTTGTAATCTACATTTAATAGTGATATCGGTCTGTAGTTTTTGATTTGTGTTTGATCTGTCTCTTCTTTTGGTATCAATGTAATAATGGCTTCAGTCCAAGATTTAGGAATTGTAGCTTTCAAGAGTGCATCATTAAATACTCTGAGTAACATCTCATCTATTGGGTACTGGCATGTTTTGTAGAATTCTGACGGTATACCATCTGGTCCTGGGGTTTTATTATTTTTCTGTTTTTTTCTTGCCTCTATTAATTCTGTCATTGTAATTGGTCTGTTCAATAATTCTCTATGTGTTTCTTCTAGTTCTTTAACATCTGCTTTATTTAAGTATTGTTTAATATCCTCTTCCAAAATCTCTTCTTGCTCATATAGTTTTTGAAAGAAGGTTTTAGCTATGTTCTTTTTGTCTTCATTTCTATGGTATATCTCTCCTGTATCATCTTGTAGTTGGTGTATTGTTTATTTACTTTATTTATTTTATTTACCAAAAATTTATAAGCCGCCCTTCTCCCTAAGGACTCAGGGCGGCGAACACAAGTTAAAAACATACAATACTAAAAGATAAAATAATTAAAAACCCCGTTAAAACAACAAACAATCAAAATAATAAAACCCAAGGATCAGGGACAAGCCATTTGTTGAAACAGCCAAGTCTTTAAGTCCCGACGGAAGTATCGGAGATCAGGCACCGTCCGAAGCTCGGTGGGTAGCTTGTTCTTTTCTCCTTTTCTCTCTTCAATTTATACGCTAGGCAGCACCCTGTTTTATTTGCATATTCAAAATTATTTTGTTTAACTAATTTAATTTTCCTTGCCATTTCTGTTTGTGTGATCAAATTAATTTTATGTTTTGTCAAATTTATTTTTCCTTTGATCATTTTGTTTTGGGGTTCCTTCTGTAACTCAGATTCATATTTTTTAAGTTCCTTTAACAAATTATCTCTTTTGTGTTGTTTATCTTTGTTTATCTTTGCCACATATGCAATTGTCAGGCCTCTTATATAGGCTTTCGCCATGTCCCATAGATTTTGGAGGGAGGTTTGCTCTTTTGTGTTTATCTTGAAGAATATTTTCATTTCTTTTTCTATCATTTGTGCAGTGTTTGTCTTTTAATATTTCCTTATTCATCATCCATCTTTTCTTCCTCCTATATCCTTTGCATATTATTTTTACCAGATTGTGATCTGCCCAAGTATTTGCCATTATTTCTATCTCCTCTATGTCTTTCCTGAGTTCTGTTGTCATCCAGGCTATATCTATTCTAGACCAGGATTGATGTTTGCTAGAATAGAGTGTGTATTTTTCCCCCTATTTATCTCCCTCCAGGTGTCTTGGAGACATAATTCTTGTGTCATCTCCTTGAAGGTATCTGGAAGTGTCTTTTTCTTAATTTTATTTTTCTTATTACTCTGATAATCTTTTTCCATATCCGTAATTGCATTAAAATCACCTATAATACAAATATTCTCGTATTCCAAATCTTTTGCTTTATCATGTATGTTTTTTAAAAAGTCATTTTGATTCCCATTTGGCGCATAAATCAAAATCAGTAATATTGTTTTTAATTCTGTTTGTATTTCAATCATCAAGACCTTTCCCTCTTCGTCTGCATATATTTGTTTTGTTTTCAGGTGTTTTTTGATGTAAACTGCAATGCCTTTTTTTTGGTTCTGCTAATGAGGTATATAGATTCCCTAATCTTGGATTTTCTAACATCTTTTGGTGTTGTTTTTTGATATGGACTTTCTGTAAATTTATTATATCCATCTCCAATTTTTGTAACTTTGTAAATGTGTGGGTTCTTTTTGCTGGTGCATTTAATCCGTTTATATTGATTGAAATCATTTTTATTTCCTGTTCCATTTTTATTCCTATCTATTTGTTGTCCTTAGTCTTCTTGTGTTTCTTGTTATTATCTGTGTTTTTTCCTTCGCTCTTTCTCTCCATTTTTTCTCTTTCCAATCTTCTCTTTCCCTCTTGTTCACCTTCTATTTCTTCTGTGGGCTGTTCCTCTTGGCTTTTATTTTCCAGTTCTTCTCTGGTTTCTTGGTCTTCCTCTAGGATGAAATGCTGTTCGAAAAACTCCTGGGCTTTTTCCAAACTGTCTATCCTAAATTTCTTATCTTGCCATGAGATTAGAATGCCCTCTGGTATTAGCCAATGAAACATCACTTTATATTTGTTTAACTGTGATGTGAGAAAGTTGTAGTTTTTCCTCTGGTCCCTTACTCGCCTTGGAATCTGTTTGAGTGTTATTATCTCCTTCCCTTTATACAAAATTGCCTCGTCTCTCATCTTTTTGTAGATCTCTTCCTTTATTGTTTATTGCTCTGACGTGCACTTCCTTTGGCAATTTATGCCTGCGTGCATAGTTTGTATGCACTCTATAGACCTCGTCAATGTCCCTTTGTATGTCCTCTTTATTCCTCTGTGTTGTTTCTGCAAGGATCTCCACCATTATCTCTCCTAGATCTTCTTCTTTGCTTTCTGCTATGTTCTGGAACCTAAGATATAAGGATGCCTTCTCCATTTCCAAATATGTAATCGATTCTTCCAGTTCTCTATTGCTTGACGTCTGTTTTTGTTCCAACCCTTCTATCTTCTTATCCATTTGTTCCATTTTTAATTCCACCTTTTGGATCCTTTGTTCATTTTTAACAATATTCTGTTGTATCTTTTCAATTTTATCATCCATTTTCTTTATATTTTCTTCTATTTCTCCCACATCCGCTTTCAAATCCTCATGGTTTCTTCTTGTTTCCTCGTGGTTGTTTGCAATGGATTCTTGTGTCTTATTCATTGCTTCTTGAATCATTATCAGTACTGATTGGATATTTTGTATACTAGAAGTGGAGCCTGTCTTTTCCTTATCCGTTCCCAACATAGTTTCTATCGACCTTTGTTGTGCAGAGGATGCTGTAAAGGATGCTTGATTTGAGGTTATTTTCTTATTTACTTTGGTTATAGTTGTTGTGCCTGTGCTTGTCATTTTTACTCTTTGTTGTAGTTTCTCCCAAAATTTCATACACTAGCTTACTTTTGGTATCTTTGAGTTTGCTGTCTATAACAGTTATTTGATTTCTATATCATACAGCTGAGGAGCTGGTGGCCAACTGGGATAGGGCGGCCACTGACGCTTTGGACCGAGTCATGCCTGTGCGGCCTCTGACCTGTCGCCGAGTCTACCTGGCCCCTTGGTTCTCCGAGGAGCTGAGGGAGATGAAGCAGCGGAAAAGACGCCTAGAGAGCAGTTGGAGGTCTAGTCACTCCAAATCTGACTGAACACTGGTAAGGTCTCATATTAAGACCTACCTAGTGGCGATAAAAGTGGCAAAATGTAGCTATTTTTCCACTCTTATCACATCGGCAGATAACCGCCCAGCTGCCCTGTTTAGGGTGACCCGCTCCCTCCTCCATCTGGGAGCATGGGAGGATCCCTTGCAGGGTCATGCTGAGAATTTTGTCCAGTATCTGCACGATAAAATCACTCAGATTCGGGAAGGCTTGGTCTCTGACTGGGTAGGTACAGACAGGATGATGGGTGCCGGTCTTGAGACTGCCATTTGGGAGGAGTTTGACCCTGTTGCTCCCGAGGACATGGACAGGATACTGGGGCGGCTGAACATGACCACATGTTTATTGGATCCGTGTCCCTCCTGGTTGGTGCTGGCCTCCCAGGAGGTTACACGAGGCTGGCTCCAGGGGATTATCAACACTTCCTTGAGTGAGGGTGTCTTGCCATCCGCCTTGAAAGAGGCGGTGGTGAGGCCCCTCCTCAAGAAGCCTGCTCTGGATCCAGCTGTTTTGGCTAACTACCGTCCAGTCTCCAACCTTCCCTTTTTGGCGAAGGTTGTTGAGAGTGTGGTGGTGCGACAGCTCCCTGGGTACCTGGATGAAGCTGTCTATCTGGATCCGCTCCAGTCCGGCTTCAGGCCTGGGCACAGCACAGAAACGGCATTGGTCGCGTTGGTGGATGATCTCTGGAGGCCTCAGGATAGGGGTAGCTCCTCTATGCTGGTCCTGTTAGATCTCTCAGCGGCTTTTGATACCATCAACCATGGTATCCTGCTGCATCAGTTGGAGGGGTTGGGAGTGGGGGGCACTGTTTTGCAGTGGTTCTCCTCCTATCTCTCCGACAGGTTGCAGTCGGTGTTGGCAGGGGGGCAGAGGTCGACCCCGAGGCACCTTGTTTGCGGGGTGCCAAAGGAGTCGGTCCTCTCACCCCTTCTGTTCAACATTTATGTGAAGCTGCTGGGTGAGATCATACGTGGCTTTGGGGTGGAGTTCCATCAGCATGCTGATGATACACAGCTGTACATCTCCACCCCAGGCCATCCCAACGATGCCCTTGAAGTGATGTCCCGGTGCCTGGAGGCCGTGCGGATCTGGATGGGGAGAAACAGGCTTCGACTCAACCCTTCCAAGACCGAGTGGCTGTGGCTTCTGGCGTCCCGATATAGCCAGCTGGTGCCATTGCTGGCTATTGGGGGCGAGTTATTGGCCCCCACGGAGAGGGCTCGCAACTTGGACGTCCTCCTGGATGCATGGCTGTCTTTAGAAGAGTATATGACGGCCATGGCCAGGGAGGATTTTCATCAGGTTCGCCTGATTCACCAGTTGCATTGCATCCCTTTCTGGATTGGGACTCCTTACGCACAGTCACTCAGGCACTCGTCACTTCCCGCCTGGACTACTGTAATGCTCTCTACATGGGGCTTCCCTTGAGGAGCACCTGGAGGCTCCAATTGGTGCAGAATGCAGCTGCGCGGGGGATTATGGGAGTGAGGGGGCGCTCCCATGTGACGCCTCTCCTGCGTGAGCTGCATTGGCTTCCAGTGGTCTTCCGGGTGCGCTTCAATGTGTTGGTTACCACCTTTAAAGCGCTCCATGGCATAGGACCTGGGTATTTGTGGGACCGCCTTCTGCCACCGATCGCCTCCCACTGACCAGTACGCTCCCACAGAGAGGGACTCCTCAGGGTGCCGTCAGCCAGGCAATGTCAGCTGGCGACCCCCAGGGGGAGGGCCTTCTCTGTGGCAGCTCCTGCCCTCTGGAACAATTTGCCTCCGGAGATACGAAGGATATCAGATCTCCGGGCCTTTCGCCGTGCCCTAAAAACTTTTCTCTTCCAACAAGCAGGGCTGGCGTAACCCCCCCCCCCTTTAGCTTTTTAAATTGTCAATGGGTTTTAGTTTGAATGTTTTAAATTTTGGGCCAAAGTTATGTAATTCTTTTAAAATTTTAAATTTTGTATTGATATGTGTTTTAGTTCTGGCTGTGCACCGCCCTGAGTCCATTAGGAGAAGGGCGGTATAGAAATTGAATAAAATAAATAAATACATGACAATCTTTAAATAGCAGTCTATATTTGTAAATTTATAACTTTATATATAGAGATATTCTTATCACTCCAGTAAGTACTTAACCACTTAACCACTCTATCAGGCAATATATAGTACTATATATCTTCCTATAAATTTATTCAAGATTTATAAATTCTAACTTATATTTACGCTTATGTTAAAGGAGAAGTAAAGTAAGAGGAGGGAAGTGTGGGGAAAAATTTAAAAGTCTAACAATTCATTAATTTGTTCTTACTATAGTTAACACAATATATATAATCAGTCTGTAACAATAAATAAATAAGACTAAGCGTTATTAAAATTGATGTCAATAAACACTAATTATCAGTCAATAGTCTGCAGTCAACAATTATTAATAAATGGTGTATAATTCTAGTCAAATTAATCAATTTTTTATATGCTTCGTTATTCTCCTGTCATACAATCCTCTTTCACTCTTGTATCATTTCCTGCTCTGTCATCTGCACCGATCTCTTTCCAAATTCTCTTGAAGTATAAAATTTTAATGTCTCTCACCAGAATTGTCCAAATGTCCAAATGTCCAAATTTAATACTTTTAAGTAACAAATTCAAAGTTCATTGCTTTCCACACCAAATCTGTCTATCTCTCTTTTAAAGTCACCACTTCTCCGATCACCGTTCTATTTCCACCACTCACTCTCTTTCTCTGATCTTTAATGGCTTCCATCCATCTCACAATCCTTAGTCCTAAACGCCATCTTCCTGTAATTCTGTTTGTTTTATAATCCACACTTCTGTCCAATGTCCTAATGTATCTGTTAGAGTTTCCTTCCTCATCTCCGCCGCTCTCTCGTCTTTCACATAGTTGCCACCTGTCAAAGTTCCTTCTCTCTTCCACCGCTCATTATCTCCTCCAATCTCTATATGTTTCCGTCCAACTCACAATTCAAGTCCAAGTCTCCTTCTTCTATTCTTCTATTCATTTTTTTTGTTTTGTAATCCACACCTCTTTTCAGTCAGAGTCAAAGTAAATCTGTTGGAGTTTCCTCATTCCCGCTGCTCTTTCTCTTTTACACAGTCACTACCTGTCAAAGTTTCTTCTTCTGCTCCTCTCAGCTTTTCGTCGCCACTTATCTGGCTGCCGTTCTGCCGCTTGTTTTGGAGTCCCGATCTCTCTGCTCTCTTTTTCCACTTTATAACTGTACCTAACTCAATATACTTTTTTCTTTCCTCGTTTCTCATACCATTGCGATCTATTTTTTCAATTTTCGCTTCCTACTCTTCGGCTGTCAGCACTTCAGGCCAGCCAAAATGGCTGTTTTTTCCCCTCCGGAATTAAGAGGTTTCTCCTGAACGTTCGGGGATGATTGCTTTCCCCCCGAGGTCCTTGAAGACTCCTCTTTTTTCTATTGATCTCTCCGGGATCAATAGATGGGTGCGGGTGCGGTTCAAGGTGTTGGTTACCATCTTTAAAATGCTCCATGGTTTAGGGCCTGGATACCTATGGGATCGCCTTCTTCCATCAATAGCCTGCCACCAACCAACACACTCCCACAGAGAGGGGCTCCTCAGGGTGCCGTCAGCAAAACAATGTAGGCTGGCGACCCCCAGGGAGAGCCTTCTCTGTGGGGGCACCTGCATTCTGGAATGAACTAACCCCTGGGATGCGTATGATTCCCGATCTCCGTACCTTTTGCCGTGCCCTTAAGACCCTGCTATTTCAACAGGCTGGCCTGGCTGAATAAGAATCTGGATGGGGTATTTTAAATTACAGGTTTTTAATTGACAGGGCCAAATTTATTTAATTTTGTTTAAAATTGGTTTTTAAATTTTGTATGGTTCTTTGTTTTATCATGGCTGTACACTGCCCTGAGTCCTTCAGGAGAAGGGTGGTATAAAAATCTAAGAAATACAAATACAAATACAACTAAATGAACTCCAGGAAGATCTAAAAAATATAGAACTCCAACTTCAACATTATCCCCAAAATAAAATTATAAAAGAGAAATGGAAAGAAATTAAACATAATTTAAATTTGTTGAACCAAAAAGAATTAGCACAGACTTCCGGTTGGCGCCACCGTCATTGCTAGATGGTCTTTTTATGACCGCCAGCCCCGCCGCCCGTAAAGAGCCGCCTCCACAGCTGAGAGGCAGCTTGGAAAACTCCCGTTTATAGATAAACGTGAGGAGAGCCGGCGAGAACAGGTAGAGCCCCCTGCGAAGCCCCCAGATTGGTGTTTTTGTTTTTGTTTTTGTTTTTTTGGCTTCTGGGGAGGAAGCAGGGTGAGGCTCCCTATCCAGCTCGTCGAGGCTCCGGACTCTGGGGACAACTCTGCATCCAGCAGAGCCAGACGACGCAACCAACTACAGCAGCAAAAACTAACTGAATCTTTCAAAACAAGCAGGGTGAAATCTGGACTTAAAACTAAAAACCGCAAGTATCTTTGCTAGCCCTGTCATTGAATTTAAGAATGGAGAAAGAGTGAAAGTACATTAAAATGGTGTCTGGCTTTAGCGGAGGAAAAAAGCTGAAAGCGAAAGTGGATATGCCTGAGTGTCTCAAAGCGTTCTAAAGTATTTAAAGTAATAGTGCTTGCTAGAAGAAAAGGGAAAAGTTTTTTAAAGTGATTTTCATCTGTTCCTCCTCCCTCAGAGACTTGATTAAAGCTGGGGAAGTTCTTTAAAGGATTCTGTGGTGGAAAGGGGGGGGGGAAAGATTTCCTTCCTAGAAAGAATAAGATTGTGTAGCATGGCTTCAAAGCAGACAAAGCCAGCTCCCAAAGCTGCGGGGGGGGGGGGGGGGGGCTCCCCTACTCACCAACCAAAAGAGCAGCCATTAAGCTTGCAGACTCAGAGCCAAGAACAGGAAACTGGATTTAAAGACTTGAAGGAATTTATTGCTGTGGCTCTGATGAACTAAAATGAAGTGATGGACCAGAAATTTGAGAAATTTGAGAAATCTCAACAGGAAATTAAGGAGGTGGTTCAAGAAAAGTATGACAAGATGAAGCGAGATATACTGACAGTTGTGACTGGTCTGTCAGAAGTGGCTGTTCAGATTGATAAAAAAGTGGGAGAACTCAGTTCAGAATTGGAATCTAAAATGAGGGAAGCTGACAATAAAATTTCTAATGTGGATAACAAAACTCAAAGAATTGAAAATGAAGTGACCATGATGCAATTCAGATTTATGGAGTTTGCTGTAAGACTGAGAGGAATAAAAGAAAACAACAGAGAGGATTTGAGAATGGTTTGTGCTGATGCCCTGGCTGTGATGTTAAAGGTCAACCCTGAAGATGTTTTGTGCAAGATTGACAAGGTCTACAGAGTGAATTCTCGGGTGGCAAGGCAAAGGCAATTGCCTAGAGATGTGGTGATCTACTTTACAGATAGAAGAATGAGAAATAATATTTTGCAAAAGTCTTTTGTTTCTACTGTTCAAGTGGATGGAAAGGAGATTGGGATCTATGAAGAGTTGCCGCCTAAGATGCTAAGAGATAGAAAGGATTTTGGATTTTTGGTGACTGAGTTGAAGAAACAACAGATTCCATTTAGATGGGATGCCCCAGTTGGTATAATATTGAGGTATCATGGAGAGAGATATTGATTAAATACTGTTGAAAAAGCAGAAGAATTTTATTTCAGTGTTTTTAAAACTGGTGCAGCATCTCCACGTACATCTTCAGTGTTAGGTATAGAGGAGGGTGATAAAGAGAAGGAATTTGAACAAGAGTCTGAAGAACAGTGGAAACTGTTATTGGAGGTTGAGGCAATGGAAACTCAAGGAGCAACAGGGGGCTTTTTGGATGAACCATTGCTGGATTTTCCTTCAGAGGCTATAAGTGGGCCACCCAGAAATACAAGAGAGGTGGCATTGGACCTCAAGTTGTTGTTGCATGAACCTAAAGATCAGTGTATAACTTGAGCAACCTACAAGCAAATTCTAGAGAAACAACAGCAGCAGAGGTCTATGCCACCACAAGATAAGAAGAGTGCCAATAGTAAACCACAGAAATCTGAAGCTATGGGAGGAGCCAGGCCGAAGACTACCACTTTGGAACAGAAACTTCAGCAAATGCTCTTAGCACTTCATGAGACCACAAATGACAATTAAATTTTTATCTTGGAATGTGAATGGACTGAACTCACCACAGAAAAGAAGGAAAATATTTCATTATCTGAGACAATTTAATAATGATGTTATTTCTTTGCAAGAAACTCATATTAGAATACAGGATCAAAAATATTTGATAAATTCTAAATTAGGTGCGCAATTTATAGCTTCAAATTCAGAGAAAAAGAATGGTGTTGTGATTTACATAAATAAAAGATTGTCAGCTAAAATTATAGAAGCAGTTGATTGCAGAAGATATATAGCAATCGAATTATATACACAAAATGGTCCAATTTTGGTGATTGGAATTTATGCTCCCAACCAGCAACAGGAAAACTTTTATAAATTATTATATTCTAAAATATTGCAATGGGATTATAGATCTATCTTACTTATGGGAGATTGGAACGGAGTAATAGATCTTAAAAAAGATAAAAAGAGCTTGGCAAAGTCACATGTTAAACTACCACAGATTTTTTTCGATATGAAAGAAGATTTGGAATTGAAAGATATATGGAGAGTGCAGAACCCAAAAGAACTGGACTTTACCTTTTTTTCAGATAGACACAGATCTTTCTCCAGGATTGATTTTATCTTAGTTACAGCTGATCTACTTTTAAAAACAAAGAAAACAAAGATATTTCCGAGGACTCTAACTGACCATAGCCCGGTATGGATAGAAATAGAAATGGGAAAGAATGAGAGAAGATCGTGGAGAGTAAATGAAAACTTGTTCAGATATGAAAAGAATGTAAATGAACTTAAAAAACAAATGAAAGAATTTTTTGAAATGAATTTGAATAAGGGATGCGAGTAAGGTGTATATGCGGGGGGTACTGATTCATATGAACTCTAAACATAAATTAAATCAACAAAGGAAAAGATTAGAAATGGAAGGAGAGATAAAGAAAAAAGAACAATTACTTATAAAAAATCCGACAGATAAAAAACTACAAGAAATTATAAAACTCATGAAAGACCAATTTCAAATGCTTATAGCGGAACAAGCAGCAACTAATCTACAATTTGCAAAACATAATACATTTAGTAATGCTAACAAACCGAGCAGGTGGTTGGCTTACACACTGAGGAAACAGCAGAGCTTTCGTCTTATTGGTAGTATTGAGTATGGAGGGAAGGAAGTTTTTCAACAAAGTCTAATTAAAGAAGCTTTTTTAGATTATTACACCAAATTATACGCCAAACATGACATACAGAATGAATTTATAGATAAATACTTAGAAGAAAGGAGAGTCACAAAAATCTCTAGGGAGCAAAAGGAAAGAATGGATCAACTAATAACAATCGAGGAGATTATTATTGCAATTAAACAATTGAAAACAGCTAAAGCTCCAGGGACGGATGGTTTAAGAGCGGTGTATTATAAAACTTTACAAGCAGAAATGATTGAACATCTTAAAGACTTATTTTGTAGCATACAAAAAGGGGGTAAAATACCCCCTTCATGGAAAGCAGCCTTTGTCTCATTGATACCAAAAGAGGAAACAGGTTCTACAAAACCGGAAAATTTCAGACCAATATCTCTCCTGAATACGGATTATAAAATTTTTGCAAAAGTATTAGCCAACAGATTAATGCCAGTTATGCAAGAGGTGATTCATCATGATCAAGCAGGATTTATAGAAGGCAGATATATGAAGGATAATGTGAGGCAAATTATAGACTTATTGGAACATCTTGAGAAGAGTAAACAGATCCCTGCAGTGCTGGTGTTTTTGGATGCGGAGAAGGCCTTTGATCGAGTCAATTGGAACTTTCTATTAAAGACTTTAACAAAGATGGACTTTGGGGACCAGTTTGTTCAGGCGGTTTCAGCAATTGACCAAGAGCAAACAGCTCAAATTATCATTAATGGAAGTCTAACTACAAACTTTAGTATAGAAAAAGGAACAAGGCAAGGTTGTCCGTTATCCCCACTGTTGTTTATTTTAACCTTAGAAGTCTTGCTGAACACAATACGGGATTCGAGTACCTTGAATGGAATAGCTATAAGGCAAGAGGATTACAGAACAAGGGCATTTGCAGACGATCTGGTTGTTACCCTAACACGGCCAATGGAGTCAATAATCTGGATGAAAGATATTATAGAAGAATATGGTATGGTATCAGGATTTAGAGTGAATCAGAAAAAAACCAAGATGATAGTCAAAAATATGTCAGAAGGTCAAAAGAAGGAACTCGAAAGGAAGGCAGGCTTTGAAATAGCAGCAAAGGTGAAATATCTAGGAGTTCAAGTTGCAGCTTCAAATATAAAACTTTTTCAAAATAATTATGAGGTGTGGTGAAAGGTGCAAAAAGACATGGAAACCTGGAAAAAGCTGCAGCTATCTTTACTTGGAAGAATAGCAGCAGTTGAGATGAATGTTCTACCTAGATTTCTATTTTTGTTTCAAATGATTCCGGTGCTTAAAAGTGATAAACACTTGATGGAATGGCAAAAAGGAGTGAATAAGTTTGTTTGGAATGAGAAAAAGCCAAGAGTTAAACTGAAAATTATGCAAGATGTTCGTGAAAGGGGTGGCCTTAAACTTCGAAACCTACAATTGTATTATGAAGCAGCAGCGTTGACACAAGCGAGTGACTGGAATATTGAATATAGAAGGCCATGACTTGGAATTTGGTTGGCATGCATATTTATTCTACGGAAATAAAGTTGATAAAGTATTCAAGAGCCATATACTCAGAAATTCTTTGATGAGAGTATGGAAGAAGCACCATCTTAAACTGGATTACAAAATACCTTTGTGGTTGGATCTTGGTCATATTACACGGAATATAAATATAAAGTCACTCGGGGGGATTTTATATAAAGAGGTACTTTTTAATGATGGGGTTAGGTGGCAATTAAAGACATTAAATACACTGTTAGAAGAAGGGATTAATTTAACTTGGTTACAGTATAATCAACTTCAATTGAGATGGAGGGAAGATCAAAAAACTGGTTTAATGCTGTATGAAGAGGAATTGGTAAGACAGATAAAAGAGAAAGGCCCAATGCATATCAAGAGGGTTTATAACATTTTGCTAGAAAGAGACTCTGAAAATGAACTGGTTAAAGATTGTATGATAAAATGGGCGCAAAACTTTGCAGAACCAGTTATGATGGAAACGTGGGAAAAAATATGGGTTCAGAACGTTAAATTTACACAGTCACAGAACCTGAGGGAAAATTTCTATAAAATGTTTTATAGGTGGCATTTAGATCCTAAGAAACTGTCGTGCATCTATCCTAATGTTCAGCCAAAATGTTGGAGATGTGATTGCTTAGATGCTACATATTATAATATATGGTGGACTTGCAAGAAAGTAAAGGCTTTTTGGATTAAAATTTGGTGGGTTATGCAAAATGTTTTGAAGAAAAAACTCCAATTTTCTCCTCAATTGTTTTTACTGGACATAGTTAAGGATTCTTCATTGACTGAAACAAAACTGATATTATATATGGTTACAGCAGCTAGGCTATTGATTGGACAATATTGGAAAAAAGACGTTATGCCTACTATTGAAGAATGGACTCTGAAGGTGGCCAGTTTCGCAGAAATGGCAAAGATATCAGAGTATTTAAAAGACCGGACTCAAGAAACTTTTGTGTGGGAATGGAAGAAATGGATAGACTATGTGCAGAATAAATATCAAACAAGGAAGTATCAGATGCCTTTTAGCTGAATGTTATGTAGGAATTTATAGTATAGACAGGGGGCAGAATAGTTGGGGGGTATCGTATGATATGGTATGATTTGGATTTCACCTTGGGAAGTCATGGGGGGGAGGGGAGGGTTAGGGAGGGTTAGGGAGGGGAAGGGGGGGAAGTGGAAAAATGTATGATTGTAAAACTTTTTCAATAAAAAAAAAGAATTAGCACAGAAAATAAAGATGGCCAAGCAGAACTATTTTGAATTCGTGAACAAAACGGGAAGATGGCTGGCCTATAAATTGAAAAAGAACAGAGATAAAAGAATGATATACCAACTTAGAGACATAAAAGGAGAAATTTATTATAGCAGGAAAGAGAAGAAAGAAATTGTCCAGACATTTTATACAGAATTATACAAACAAGAAGACGTAGATCCAGAAAAGATAAAACAGTATATTCATAGAACGGATATGCCTCCTATTACAAATGAACAAAGAGAAGTTTTAAACAAACCAATAACTATGTTGGAACTGGAAACTGCATTCAAGAAACTTAAAAATAATAAAACCCCGGGACCGGATGGACTCCCTGGGGAATTATATAAGTTAATACAGGGAATAATAGGAGAAAATATGTTAGAGGTATTTAATGAGGCTCTACAAAATTCAAAAATTCCACAGACCTGGACAGAAGCTATAATTACCATTATTCACAAAGAAGACACGGATCCTCAACAAATTCAGAACTACAGACCGATATCCCTACTAAACACCAACTACAAAGTTTTCACCATTATCTTAGCAGAAAGACTCAAAAAAGTATTGAATGACTACATACACTCGGACCAGAATGGATTTCTGCCTGGCTGCCAAATTAGGAATAATATGAGAATAATATTAAACACGCTTGAATATTACGAAGCCCACCCGGAGAAACAATCAGCGCTGGTTTTCCTTGATGCCCAGAAAGCCTTTGATAATTTAAATTGGGAATTCTTAAAACAACAGTTAAAACATATGCATCTGGGACTAAATTTGGAAAATATTATAGGGAAATTGTACACCAAACAAACAGCGAAGGTAATTGTGAACGAGGAGATGACCGACCAAATTAACATAACAAAAGGGGTTAGACAAGGCTGTCCACTATCCCCTTTATTGTATATTCTATTGTTGGAGACTCTGTTAAAAAAAATTAGGGAGGATCAAGATCTTAGGTGAGCTAGATCTCACCTAAAAAGTTGTTAGTTGTTGATTGCTATATATGATTGTTTAATAGTGGAAGTCAGGGGGGGAAGGGGGAGGGAGAGGGGGGGAAGGGAGGGGGTGGTTGTTGGGGTGTGGGGTTGGGGGGGAAGGGATATTAAAAATTGTATTGTAAAACTTTTTCAATAAAAAAAAGAGAGAGATAAAAGGACTAAAAGTGAGACAAGAAGAGTATAAAACCCAGGCCTTTGCCGACGACTTAGTTCTTATAGTAGAAGAGCCCTTAGAATCATTACCGAAACTTTTTGAAAAGATAGAAGATTACGGAGAGGTGGCAGGGTTAAAGATAAATAGAGATAAGTCTAAGTTACTAGTTAAAAATTTGACAAAAACTCAGCAGACTGAATTGGAAAATAATGTCCAAATTCAAGTGACTAACTAAGTTAAATACTTAGGCATTTGGCTATCATCAAGAACTTCCTCCATAAAAGAAAATAATTATGATAAACTAATTACACAGTTTAAAAAAGATTTGGACAATTGGAAAAGATTGCAAATTTCACTTATGGGTAGAATCTCTATTATAAAAATGAATATATTACCAAAATTGTTGTACTTATTTCAGGTGGCTCCAATTAATTTAGGGAAAAAAACTTTTGTGGACTTAAACAAGACTACGTCCAAATTTATTTGGCAGGGAAAAAGACCCAGAATAAAACTCAAATTGCTGCAAGATGCCAAGGAAAGAGGAGGAACAGCACTCCCAGATTGGGAACTTTATTACCAAGCAGCAGGAATAGTATGGATCAAGGAATGGATGGAATTAAATAATAATAGGATACTATCCATTGAAGGCCATGATCTGCAAGCGGGTTGGCATTCCTTCTTATGGGAAGAAAAATATAAGTCTCATACGTATTTTAAAAGGCATACACTTAGGCATGCTTTATTACTAATATGGCTGAAAATCAAAAAACAACAATACACTAAGATTCCATTATGGTTTTCACCCTTAGAAGCCTTAAAACATCCAAACTTATTAGACCCTAAACATATAATCAGATATAAAGAGCTAATTGATCACCAAGGAAAACTCAAATCTAAACAGCAATTGGAAGCAGAGCTAAACAAGTAAATTGACTGGTGGACTTTTACACAGATACAGTCAAAACACAAAGAATATATAAAAAATATCAGATATGTAAAGAAAAGCAGGAATTAGACACCATTTTGCTAGACTCAGGAAAGAAACTAATTAGTAAAACTTATAAATTTTTGTTAAGATACAAGATGGAAGAGGAAATAGTCAAACATACAATGATTAAATGGATGCAGAATTTTAAATACTCAATAGAATTGGAAAAATGGGAAGAATTCTGGAAAACGAACACAAAAATAACCTTGGCTGCAGCATATAAGGAAAATCAGCTAAAGATGTTCTACAGGTGGCATATGTTGCCATCCAGGCTGGCCAAAATAAATCCGAAAATTAGTTCGGCGTGTTGGAAGTGTAAGAATCCACAAGGCACATTTTACCACTTGTGGTGGATGTGTCCGGCGGCTAAGAAATTCTGGTCCAACATCAAGAAATGGATAGAACAAATTACCAACTTACAAATTGATAGACCTGAAACTTTTTTATTAGGAATCTTTACCAAATCTTACCCCAAAGAAATAAAGTATTTGTTAATACATATCCTAACGGCGGCACGGATAACCTATGCTAGTAATTGGAAATCTGAAAAAATCCCATCGGAGGACGAGATAATAGATAAGATAATTCAATGTGCGGAAATTGACAAAAGAATTAAAGGAAAAAGAGGATACTGAATTCTATAAAGTTTGGGACAAATGGTACCACTGGCTCAGGGTTACTAGAGAAAAAACACAAGTAGAAAATAGTTAGAGGAGTAGTAGAACTGTAATTCACCACATATTTATGATGTCCTTAACCTACAGAGTTATCTAGTACAAAAAGTTGTCTTAGTAAGATGAAGATAGACGAGGTTAAAGAGGTTAAAATAAATCAGTGTGTTAAGATCTATGGGAATTATGTAATACTGTGTAAATAGATATATCACTATGAACCAATGCTTCAAAGGAATGAATATGTATAATGTTTTAATGTAATGTTTTTTTCTCTTTTTGTTTTTTGTTGTGTTTATTATATGTAGTCTGCGTGATTTTATTATTTGTTAATAAAGTTTATAAATTTTTTAAAAAATCTAATAAATACAAATACGGCACAAATAGTGCCGAAAATGGCTTCCTGGATGGGAATATTGGAACTTCAAGAATGGAGCTCTGTTCTCTTGTTCCAAGCACGTTGACGTCACTGCCGGAAGTCCAACTGACCAGCATCTTTTGCTGCCTTGTCTGCTGCCCTATTTCCCTTTGCCACCAAGGTGTCTTTGTGGGAATGACCCCTGATATGCATGACTGCAACCTCGTGAGGGAAGTGTACAGCTTCCAGTAATTGTATGATCTGGGGCCCATGTTTGATTGCACCCCCCTGGGCAGTGAGCATACCCCATTCTTTCCAAATAGCCCCATGAGCATGTAAAACTCCAAATGCATATTTACTGTCTGTGTAGACATTAACCCTCTTGCCTTTTGCCAACTGGAGGGCCCTTGTTAGGGCCGTGATTTCAGCCAGTTGTGCAGATGTACTTGGGGGAAGGGGTCCCGATTCAACTATCTCCCAGGGTGTGACCACTGAATAAACAGCCTTGCGGACACCATTCTGGACAAAACTACTGCCATAAGTGAACCACTCGTAATCTGCATTTTCTAGTGGTTCATCTGAAAAATCAGGATGGCTTGAGTAGACCGAATCTATGACCTCCACACAATCATGTTGCACTTATGAGTCCACCTGTGGGAATAGGGTAGCTGGGTTTAAAGTATTACAAACTTCTAAATTTACTGGTGGTGCATCCAACAAAATAGTCTGGTATTTAGCCTGTCTGCCACCAGTCATCCAATATGCTCCTTTCACCTCCATGAATTTGACCCCATGTGGGACCTTTACTATCAGTTCTTGAGCCAGAGTCAGCTTCTGGGCTTCTTCCACTAAGAATGCTGTGCCTGCCATGGCCCTCAAGCATGTTGGCCAGCCCAAGGCCACTGTGTCAATCTTCTTGCTGAAATAAGCCACTGGTCTCTGCCAGGAACCTAATTATTGAGTTAGGACCCCAGCAGCAATTCCCTTTCGCTCATGGACAAACAATGTGAATGGCTTGGATGGGTTTGGCAGTCCCAGGGCAGGAGCTCTTGTGAGTTCCTGCTTAATATCATTGAAAGCATTCTGGCACTCCCGTGTCCATTCAAACACCTCCCGGTCACTTCCTCTTGATGCCTCATAAAGAGGTGTGGCCATGAGGCCAAAATTAGGGACCCAAATTCTACAAAAGCCAGCCATCCCCAAAAATCCTCTCAGCTGCCATCTGTTTTCAGGTGGTTTCAACCTACAGATTGCTTCCCTTCTGGGGGGGGCAATAAAGTCCGTTGCCCCTGAGAAACACCATAACCCAGATATTTCACCTTCTTCTGAGCAATCTGCGCCTTTTCAGCTGACACACGGTAGCCACAAGTCCCCAGCCAATTTAACAAGTCCACAGTCCCCTGCACACATTGTCCTCTGGTGCTTGCCCCAGCAACAAATCATCCCCAGCAACAAATCATCTTTCAAGTCAAGCACTGTGAACCAAGCATCCTGTGGGTTGATTTGGCCCAACAACGTGTAAGGATTGGGAACAGCTGCATGCAAGCTCATAGTATTCCAATTAACCAGCCTTAAATCCAAAATCATCCTAAAGGAGCCATCGGCCTTCTTGACCTGTAGGACAGGGGTATTCCAAGGTGAGGAAATGGGTCTAATTAATCCCCACTGAAGAAACTTCTTTACCACTGGCTCTAGTCCTAATCTTGCCTCTCTCTTTATGTCATATTGTCTAATGTTAGCAATTTGACTTCCTGGTTTTAAAGGAATTGGCACTGGTTGTACGAACACTGCCTTTCCTGGCTCCCCGTCTGCCCAGACCCAGGGTTTCACAGCCTGCCTGACTTCTATGGGCACCTGGTCTGTTTTTACATCTGACAAAGCCATCAGCCTCCATGAGCCTTCAGGCGGCATTTTCATTATGATTTTCCCATCCTTGAAAGTTGTTGTGGCCCCGTCCTCTGAGCCTATCCCTTTGGAGGAAGGCAGCTCTGAGCAGGAGGAAGAGGAGCCAGCCAGATCTCCCAGCCCTCCCCCTCTGGCACCGGCTCAGGTGCCAGCTGAAAGAGAGCCAAGTAGTGGGGAAACAGGTGCCTCAGATGAGAGTGAGGGAGAGACGTCATTCCTGGACGCACGCCAAAGAAGGCGAGAGAAAAGGGTACTGCAGCTGAGGCGTATGAGGAAATCCTGAGTCATTGGATTGGAGTCATGGGATCAATGACTCACTGGACCACACCCAGAAGCATATGTATATAAGACAGTACGGTGGGTTACGAAGTTCGTGACGAACAAAGCTAAACAAACGGAGCAACCTCGTAGTCTTGGAAGCTAGATGAACGGCAAAGCTACGTAGGAGATTTTCTTGTTTGTGTAAACCAATAAAGTCCTTGGCAGACGGTGTGCATATCGCTGCCAAGGTTGAGATAAGAACTGCGGAGTGTGCCAAGTGATTATTAACCCTCGGCTGGCTGTGTTTTTGTGGGTCTCTGAAGGGGGGGGACAGATCAAAAGTGACAGTTGTCTGGAGTTTGGCCAACAAATCCCACCCAGTAAGGGAATGGAACAGTCTGCCATATAGAGAAACTGGTGGGTCAGGAGTGTCTTACCGACTTTGCATTCCAGAGGCTGAATAAAAGGAGCTGCCACTGTGGCTCCTGATGCTCCCATTACTATGAGGTTGTCAGCACTTGGTTTTGTTAGCATTTTATTTACAACAGATCTACTTGCACCGGTATCAAGCAACATTTTACAATGTTTCCCCACTATTTGAACTTCCACCAAGGGTTCGGGGGTTGAGGAGGTGACTTCTCCCCTCCCCGGCCCCTTCAGTATTCTTTGTCTACAATGCTAAGAGTGTTGGACACTCATTTTTCCAATGGCTTTCCTGTCCACAACAAAAGCATTGGTTAGACCCTGGGGAGGGGCTCCCTTGGCCTCTTACCTTGCCTCTAACTGAGCCTGACATCCTAACTACCAATCCCCGCAAACCACCTCCTCGTACAATTCTTCCAGCAGTTGTTCCCCTGGCCTCCTGCTTTTCCTGTCTAAAAGCCTCGGTGAGAAAACATGTGTTTCTTCTTGCCCTTTGAAATTCCTCCTCCTCTTCAGTGTGAGCCCGATTAGTATACACTTTGTATGCTAATTCCACAAGTTCAGAGATCGCCTTTCCTGGGGCCCCCTCTGTCTTCTGTAATTTGGCCCTAATGTCATCTGCAGACTGACCAATGAAGATCATATTGACCATTCTCTGATTTTCCTCAGCCTTGAGGTCTAAGTCGATATATTGCCTCAAGGTTTGATAAATGCGTCCCTTGGATTTTCATTTACCAGATATATTATTCTTACAAGAAACCCATCAGAAATCTGAAGGTTCAAATAAAATGTATATAAAGGGTATGCAAATTTATGAAAAATCTTTTGGAACTTCAAAAGCTAGAGGAGTTGCGACATTGATATCAGATAAGGTACATTTTGAAAAAGAACAAGTAATTGTGGATGATGAAGGAAGATATGTAATAATTGTGGGAAACACACATTGGCGCTCCATGGCTTAGGACCAGGGTACTTACGGGACCGCCTTCTGCCGCCAATAGCCTCCCACCGGCCGGTGCGCTCCCACAGAGTGGGTCTCCTCAGGGTGCCGTCAGCTAGACAATGTCAGCTGGCGACCCCCAGGGGGAGGGCTTTCTCTGTGGCAGCCCCTACCCTCTGGAACGATCTGCCTCCAGAACTGAGAACAATTGCTGACCTCCGGACTTTTCGTCGGGCCCTAAAAACCCATCTTTTTCAGCTTGCTGGTCTAGCCTGACCCAGCTGAATTTTTAAGATTGTATTAGAGGGTTGGGTATTTTAATTATTTAGTGGTTTTAATTTTAGCCATAGTTATATGTCTTTTAAGAAATTTTAACTTTTGTATACTGTTTTTTATTCGGCTGTCCACCGCCCTGAGTCCGCAAGGAGAAGGGCGGTATACAAATCTAATAAATAAAATAAATAATAAACATTAATGAGGAAAAAGTGACACTGGTTAATTTATATTTACCGAATGAGAAACAAAAAGAATTTCTTGAAAAAATAACTAAAATTTTGGAAATTGAAAGTGTAGGGAAAGTAATTGTGGCTGGGGATTTTAATTTAATTAGAGATAAAATAGATAGTACTAACCCCACTCGTTGTGAAGGAGCAAATAAAATGGGGATTTTAAATAAATGGATGTCTCGAAACGGTGTGGTGGATGCCTGGAGAGAAGTGAAAGGAACTGAAAAAGTGTACACTTTCTATTCTAAGACACATAACACATATTCAAGAATTGATTATATCTTAGTTTCTAAAGAATTGTTGAATAATGTGGATAAGATAGATGTGGGAATTTTTAAGGATTCTGATCATGCAGAAGTTACGATGGAAATAGATTTTAATTTTGAGAAAAAAGAAAGTTGCTGGAGATACGATGAAAAACTGTATAAAAGTGAGGAGGATAAAAAATGGATATTTAAAAAATGGGAAGAATGTTGGAGATTGAATGATAATGGAGAGGTTAAATTTGAAATTGTTTGGGATGCGATGAAAGCAGTGTTTAGAGGGGAAAGTATTAAGTTATCAAGCAGAAAATATAAAAATTATAAAAATAAAATTGAAAAAGATAAAAGCCAGATTAAGGAATTGGAGAATCAATTTTTGCTTACTAAAAAAAAAAGATTTTTGGAGGAACTAAATTTGTTAAAAAATAAATTGATAGAAGAGGATATAGAATTGGTAAAAAAGAATATGAGATATTTAAATAGGAATTTTTTTGAATTTAGTAATAAAAATTCTAAGTTATTGGCAAAGATGGCGAAAATTAAAAGAGAGAAGAGAGAAATTGGAGCTTTGATAGATGATAAGGGTATAAGATGCTATAAAAAACTAGAAAAATGTGAAGTGGTCAGGAACTTCTTTCAAAATTTATATTCGAAAAAGTTAATAGATCGGGAAAAACGGAGAAGTCATTTAGAAAAATATGTGGTGAAAATCGACCAAACATATAAAGACTTGATGGAAGAAGATATAACACAAGATGAGATTAATGGAGTAATACAAAAAATAAAAACAGGGAAAGCTCCAGGTGAAGACGGATTACCTGCTGAGTTTTACAAGGAATTTAAAGAAATAATAATACCAAAATTGCAAAAACTATTTAATGGAATTCTACATGGTGGAGAAGTTCCGTTGTCATGGAATAGAACGGTGATATCTATAATCCCTAAACCAGATAAAGACTTAGAAAGGATCAAGTCCTATTGGCCTATCTCCTTAATTAATCAAGACGCAAAGATATTTACCGCCATTATAAATAATAGATTAAGCAGATTTATAGATAGATATATAAGTTATAACCAAGTAGGCTTTGTGAAGGGTAGATATATGAGTGATATTGTCAGAAGAGTATTAAATATTATAGATGTTGCTGAATATAATGCTGATAAAATAGGTATAGTATCATTAGATATTTTTAAAGCTTTTGACTCTGTACAATGGGAAACTATTAAAATAATCGTTGAGGTATTAGGTTTTGGTAACAAGTTTATACATGTTATTTCAAAATTGTATCAAAAAAGTAGTGCAAGAGTGAAGGTGAACGGAAGGTTGACAGAAGAGATAAGATTGGAAGCGGGTACGAGACAAGGATGCCCCTTGTCTCCAGCATTATTTTTATTAGTTATGGAAAATTTGACTAAAATGATAGAAAAAGATGAAGAATTGGAAGGGTATAAGGGATATAAGATAAATTTGTATGCGGATGATACTTTGATTATTTTGAAAGATATAGAGAAAGATTTAAAAAAGATACATAAGCATTTGAAAGAATTTGAGAAAATGACAGGTTTGAGAATAAATTGGTCAAAATCTGAACTATTAATAAATAATAATGGTAAGGAGCGAGAGAACATGCAAGCGCAAGTTGGGATAAGGATTAAAAATACATTGAAATATTTGGGTATAACACTTTCACTCAAAGTTAAAGAAATGAAAAAACTAAATTATGATGAGATGATGAATGAAATTGAGAAAAAGATAAGTAAATATAAAACAATAAAGTTGTCTTGGTTTGGTAGAATTGCAATGTGTAAGATGATGTTGTTGCCAAAGTTTAATTTTTTATTTGAGATGTTACCGTTAAATTTGACAGAGAAAGATATTGAAGGATATCAGAAGAAAATAGATAAATTTTGCAATGGTGGGAAAAGACCTAGATTAATGAAGAAACTGTGGTATCAAAATCAAAAGGAAGGTGGATTAGGAATCCCTAAATTACTCAATTATTATTGGGCTTATGCTATTCGGACTGTGGTAAAAATACTTAAAGGTGAAGATAGTCATTGGAGAGATTTAGAATTAAAAGATATCAAGAGATTTGGCTCAACATGGTTTTTAGATAAAGCAAAATCAAAATGTGTAATTAATAGCTATTGGTTAAAGGGACTGAGTAAACTTTGGAATAAATTTGTTAAAATTTTAATTCCAGATATAATTTTCTTAGGGAAGACAATTGAAAATTGGCCGATTAAAACTAATGTAAGCCGCGATAGGGTAATGGAAGATGAAAATATACAAATTATAATAGATTGGTTAAAAGCCTTAGAAAATGAAAGGAGGAAAAAAGAAATCATTGAAAAATTGAGTTTAGGCTGGTTTGAAAAAATACAGATAGAAAAATGGACTAAGAAAGTAAGGGACAATTGTTCAACAAGTAGAAATAAAACTGAATTTGAACATTTAGTATTCCAAATTATGAAAGATGAAATTAGGCTAAAGGGACTCGTTAGTAAGATATATAAGATTATAAATTTTGATGGAAAACCACAAAGGGTGATGAAGATGAATTGGGAAAAAGAACTTAATATTAAAATATCAGATTTAGATTGGAATGTGAATTGGAAGAGCAGAATTATGAAGACTTTATCTGTAAGGATTAAAGAGCATAATTACAAGGTTGTTTGGAAATGGTACTTGACTCCATTAAGACTGTCATTGATGGATAACAAAATTAGTAAACAATGTTGGAGATGCAACATGGAATTAGGGACTTATGAACATATGTGGTACAAATGTGATAAAGTTAAAAAGTTTTGGCAACAATTGGAGAAAATGATATTTGAAATGATGGGGAAAGCAATAATATTGAGACCAGAATCTATATTACTGTTGATAATCAAGGAAATAGAACCAACAAAATATGAGAAAGAATTGATCAGAATTATGATTATAATTGGTAGAATTATAATAGCCAGATATTGGAAATTAGAGGTGAATTTTAGAATAGAAGAATGGTATTGTGAAATGTGGAAATTAGCCTTAAACGATAAAATGACATGTGATATTAAAGTTAGAAATGGCGATTATAAAGAAGATGTTTTCTGGAAAATTTGGAAACCATTTGTGGACTATGCGCTGGGAAAATTGGATGCTTCGGTACCTGTACCCCGAGAACATGGATTTTGGCGTTCATGAGGATATATCCGAAGAACCAAATCTTCCTTTCTTATGTATAGCACAGGGTGAAGTATTGTATACGTTGTTTGTAATGTCATTTTGATTAATAAAAATTTAATTTAAAAAAAGAGATCGCCTTTCCTGGGGCCCCCTCTGTCTTCTGTAATTTGGCCCTAATGTCATCTGCAGACTGACCAATGAAGATCATATTGACCATTCTCTGATTTTCCTCAGCCTTGAGGTCTAAGTCGGTATATTGCCTAAAGGTTTGATAAATGCGTCCCCTGGATTTTCATCCTTCTTCTGTTGAATTTGGTAGACCTTCCCCAAATTCTTAACCTTTGGGACCCCCTGTTTGAGTCCTAACAAAACCACGGTCCAATAGTTTTGCAGCTGAATGGACTGAGGTTCCCAATCTGGCTTCTGCAGTGGACATGTCCAGTCCGGATCTGTTGCATGATCCTTCTGCAAATCCTTCTTTCTTCTGGAGTTAACAAAATTTTCACCAGACTTTGTATGTCTGCCCAAGTAGGCTGGTGAGTTCGTAAAATGGACGCAAAAAGGGCATGCATCTGATCTGGACTCTCTCTGTCATTAGGAGTTTGATTTTTCCAATTATATAGATCAGCCGTTGAGAATGGAGCATACACCAATACCTTACGTAGCTCCTGGCAATACAGTTTCCCTTAGGGGCAATTGGAATTCTGGCTCAACTGCTCCCTTGGACCGGGTGTGTGGTCCGGTTGATCCTTGGGAAGTCAAACCTGTCCCTTTGGGAACCTTTTTGGTCTCCTTCCTCCTGGCCCCACCTACTGGGACCATTTGTTGTTCCCAACCGGTATCTGATTCCTCCTTTTGTCTCCCTGGGTCCCCTACCCCTTCAGTGCCAGCCACTTCATACCAAGGATACACAAGTGGAGGGCACTGGGGATTAAGGTTTCCTGGGGGCCATTCACCCTCCACATGTTCCATAAGAACTGTGGAAGGGGCACTAGGTTTCTTGATTGTCCCTTTTTTCTCTCCACACATTAGCATCAGTTTACACACACATTCTTCTAATAACATAGGACTGTTGCCTAATTTAGTAAAAAGATCCAGGTATTGTATCTCAGTCTGTCTCTCCTTTTTCTTCAAAACTGTCTTTAATTCCCTGATCAGATGACTGTCCACTGACCCTTGTGGGGGCCAGAAATCACCTGGTCATGACAATCTCTCATGGGGCCACACTGACATGCAATAATTTGACAAAGCAGCTTTTGTGCCAAATTCCCCCCCTCCTAATTCTCGGAAATTTGCTAAGATACATCCTATGGGACTGTCTGTGGGCACTGACAGCAGAGACCCTCCTTTTACTGTTCCAGTTTTAGATTTGTTATCTGGGATTTTACCCCTTTTTGCCTTGCCTCCTGGAGGTTTATTACTCATCCTTGTTACTATTTCTCAGGGGTCTTCCTAAGAGTGTTGTATTCCTTCCATCCTGGATTTCACACCTTACAACCCCTGGGGGCATCCTCTGCAATAGTCTCACCTTGTTCTGTAGATGGTTAAGCTTGGCCATGCAACTGGAAGAAGCCTGTTGTGGTCTGCCGGCGGCATGCAGAGCTGGCAGCAGAGTCAGACAGTGAGGAGGTTGGGGAGGAACATGGGCCAGTCCTGGAGTCTGGGGAATGCTCGGACAAGGGCTCTGCATTGGAGGCACAGAGGGGACCAGGGCCATCTGGGAGTTATGTGCTGCCTCCAGAGTCGGACATCAGCGAGGCAGAGAAACAGGGGGAGCCTGTTCCCAGTGCGTGCATGCGCAGAGCTGCCAGAAGGCAAGAACAGTTAAGACAAAAGGGACGAATCAGGAGTAGGGCTTGGAGATGATTGGCCCCTCCCATAAGACATAAAGGAGGAGCAAAGGCATGTGAGCCTTTGCAGGAAGCAACTTTGTTCGTTCTGGTCGGTTTAAATTCTGAAGCTCCGTTTTGACTTTGTGCTCCGTGTGGCCTTGCAAAGCTAATTGTCAATTAGGTCTTTGACAGCGTGTCAAGGGAGATAAAGGTGGGTGTTTATCAGCCTTATTCTGAAGGACTGTGGCAGACTTCTGTCAGACTCTTTACAAACTATTTGTGACTCATTACAGGCTGTGAATGAACATAATTCGCAGCCGTTGAAATAAAAAAAGGGTTTTTGGGACTAATCATGTGCTTTTTACTGTCTCAGGAAACCTAGGTCAGAACAGAAGCCTGGTTTTTGTTTCCAATATCTTCCTCCACAATGAAATTGTCCACACCTTAATTTTTATGGGCTTCGACCTTTGAGTCCCACACTGTCCAGGGACTTATCTCAGGGCCAAGTCCAAAAGCAGGCAGCTTATGGTCATTCAGTCACCCTTTCTCTGAGCCAGGATGGCATGCGTGTCCACTCCAGGAGCCCTTCCTATTTAAGTTCCCTGGTCACAGCTCAGACGAGCTCCCAAGGACTTAAGGGCAGCTACCCCTGGTGAACGCACAGCCAAGTTGCCTGGTCGGATATAGTTCTTAGGAACCATTCACTCTCCTCTCAACTGCCAATTTACATGACCTGGAGGCCTCCCCTTTGATTTGTCCCTCAGGCAGTGGTGGATCCAAGGCAGTGGTGGTATTCAAATTTTTTTACTACCGGTTCTGTGGGCGTGGCTTGGTGGTCATATGATGGTGGGTGTGGCTTGGTGTCCATGTGATGGTGGGCGTGGCTTGGTCATGCGATAAGTGGACATGACTTGGTCATGTGATTGGGTGGGCGTGGCTTGGTGGTCACGTTACCGGGTGGGTGTGGCTTGGTCATGTGACTGGGTGGGCGTGGCTTGGTGGGCATGTGATGGTGGGCATGGCTTGGTGGGCATATGACTGGGTGGACGTGGCCAAGTCGACATCGCTGACTTCCTTGCCCTAATGAATGAGCTGCAAAAAGATGAGATACAAAAAGTGTTACCAAGGATCGAGGTTGGACCCAATAACATACAAAGACAATGATTATTGATCATCCAGAGTTTCCTTTATTAATGCACATCTGTCTCTTACAGGTATCATCAGCAACTGCAACCAGGATCAATGTGGGACAACCCTAAATACTCTAGAGGCGGAGCTTCAGGTAAGGAGTGACTAGGGGAGGGGGCAATGGGTTTGTCTGGGGGAGTTAACCCTTGGGGTGCCAGGTCAGTGGGGAGTGCTTGCCCAGGTAGGGCATTTATACGTGACAAATCCCCCTCTAAATGCCCGACCCTGGAAGGTGTGTTCTGTAGTTGTTGTGGGCCCTTGAGGAGGATGCAGAGCCTGGATGTGAGGTATGTGTGTTGTTTTGTCTGAAGTGGTTTTGTGAGTATGTCAGCTGTTTGATTCTCAGTGTCACAGTGTATGGTCTTGAGGAGTCCTGCCTTGTGAAGCTGCCTTACGTGTTTGTGTTTGATGTCGATGTGCCTGGACCTTTGACCTACTGCGTCTGCCATGGATATCTCGATGGCGGCCTTGTTGTCTTCGTAGATGGGTATGGGGTATTTTGGCTCTGCCCAGATATTATTTAGGAAGAATATGTACCCGGAGGTACTCTTTCTGCTTTTCACATCCCCGGCCCAGTCAGCATCGGCGTAACAGGTGAGAGTGGGTTCCTTGATTGCATCGGGTTCCAGTTGCAAGCAGGCATCAGTGCTGGATTTCAGGTATCTGAGTACCCTCTTGACGGCTTCCCAGTGGTATACTGTGGGGTTGCCCACGTGTCTGGACAGCAGGTTCACGGGTAGAGCGATGTCTGGTCAGGTCCAGTTGGTGATGTACAGGAGGGACCCGATGGTGGACCTGTATAGTGTGTTGTCTTGGAACTGCGGGGCCTCATCATACATGTTCTTCAGGAAATCTGCTTGCATAGGCGTGTCGCTTGGCTTGGCCTCGGCCATGTTGCACTTGTGTAGGAGCTCTGTGATCTTCTCCTTTTGTGACAATAGAAATCCCTTGGGTGTCTTGTCGATTTGTACCCCAAGGTACTTGTTTATGTTTCCTAATGACTTTAGGGAGAAGTGCTCGCTTAGCTTGTTTGCAAAGATATCACAGTCCTTCTTGTGTTTGCCAATGTAGAGTATATCGTCCACGTAGACGAGTACATATTCTTTGCATCCATTGTTCTTTCTGGTAAAGAAGCAGTTGTCGGTGGGGGTTGCCTTGAAGCCTAGTGATTCTAGTACTCCGACTAGGCATTCATACCATCGCTTTCTGGATTGTTTCAGCCCGTATAGACTCTTGTTGAGCAACCAGGTGTCGTCTTTGCTTGTGTCCTTGCTGGGTGGAGCCTTAACGTAGATCTCTTTGTCCAGCTTGGCATGCAAATACGCGGTCTGGACATCAAACTGATGCACCTCTAGGCCTAGGATGGATGCAATGACAAGGGCGCTTTTGACACTTTCTGCTCTCACGGTTGGGGAATAGGTGCCGGTGTAGTCCTCAGGGTACCTTTGGGCAAAGCCCTGGGTGACTAACCTTGCCTTGTACATGGTCTTACCACCCTCTAGTGTCTTGATCTTGAATATCCATCTCGTCCCTATGGGTGTCTTGCCCTCTGGTACCCTTGCTGGTGTGTATACGTTCAGTTCCTTAAGGCTGTCCATCTCCCTTTTCATGGCAGCCTCCCACTTCGATCTCTCTTCTTGGGGTAGCCTGGTTACTTCGTCATAGGAGTCTGGCGTGATGGGGCTGGATTGCAGGTGCATCACGTAGTCCTCGAGTCTCTTGGGCATCTGATTCCTGCTAGCCCTAACTGGCCTACCGGGTGTGGATTCCGTGTCGTGTAAATATCTTGCCTCCTTGTGAGTGAGTGAATCTACCTTTAACTTAGGGTGGCCTGCTTTCCATTCTGTGATTCTAACCTCCTGTCGTTTGGGTTTGTCTCCCTCGGGGTGTGTGTTGGCTGGTGTGTCTGGTCTGCCTTTGCCTTGGTTATCATGGCTGACTTCTACTCTGTGTTGTAACTCGTTTAAGTGTATCCTGGACCAGTTTGCCTGCTCGTGGAATGTAGCTGTTCTTGATATGATGAACCTATTGTTGTTATCTATAAACCTAAACCCTTTGGTACCTGGCTCATAGCCCATGAACCTCAATCTTTTGGACACCTTGTCCCCCTTTCGGCGTAACTGTTTGGGGATGTGTACGTCCGCGGTGACCCCAAATATGTGTGTGAGATTTGTGGTTTCTTATTGTACATGACTTCATATGGTGTTTTATCAATCACGCTAGACCATAATCTGTTAAGGGTATAGTTAGAGTAAACTAGGGCCTCGGACCAGAAGTGTTGGCTGAGTCCTGCATCCTCTAGGACGCACCTCATCATGGTCTGAAGGGTGGAATTTTTTCGTTCTACAACGCCATTCTGGAAGGCCGAGAACGGTGAAGATGTAAAATGTAGAATGCCCTTTGACCTTAACCAGCGTGAGAAGTCCCCCGATAGGAATTCTGATCCCCTGTCTGTCATTATCTGTTTTATTTTCGTATTGTGTTGTACCTCTACTCGTTTGTAGAACTCCCTGAATTTTTGGTAGGTCTCACTCTTGTGCCTCAATGTGTACACGAAGCTGTAATGACTGTAGTTGTCCACTATAGTTAGGAAGAATCTTTTGCCGTACTTTATGGATGGCTTCAGGGGCCCTACGAGGTCCATGTGCACCATATCGAATATGTGGTTAGTGGTGCGAGTTGCCTTCTTGGGTCTGGGGGCTACCTTGAGTTTCGAGCACTTATACACTGAACAGTCGAGGTAGGTTTCTCAGTTTTTTATTTTGATTCCCTTGGTACAACTCGTTACCTTCTGTATGATGGGGAAGCTGGCGTGCCCTAATCTGCAGTGTAATAGATGGGCGCAGTCATCGTGAATGGGTTTGCCTATGCTGACTTTCCCTGAGCCCTGCGTGCCCCCCTCACAAGTGTGTGTGTCCTCGCCCTCTTGTTTCTCGTTGTCATTGGTCTCGTTCTCCCCTACCCCTACTTCTTTGTTGGTGTTTATGCTGGGTGTGCCTGTCTTTGATGCATGCAAGTAGGGTAATCTTCCCTTGATTATGATCTTTCGTATGCTCTTGTTGTCTCTGACCATGGTGACTCCTCCCTCTTTGAAATTGATTTCAATCCCCGCCTCCTTGCTAAGTTTTAGTGATGCGAGGATGTTATGGGGTATTTCTGGGACTAGTAATACCCCCTCTATTTTTCCTATGTTTGGGAGGGTCACGTTGCCCTTCCCAGTTACCTTCACATCGTTTTGGTTGGCTACTTTGATCAGATAGTCCTCCCTTGTGAATGAAGAGAGTAGCCCTTTGTCATATGTGGTGTGGTTGGTGGCTCTGGAGTCAATGAGCCACATGGATTCCTCTCTATCTAGTTTGTTAGCTTGCAGGGTTTCCTGTGTGTGCTCCCCTACTCTACATAATGAACCGTTCCGGCTGTCTCTTGAGCTATCTCTATTCCCTCTTCTTTCCCAGGGTTTTGGTGAGTCTCTGCGCCTGTGTCTTTTGTCTTGCGTATACCTTTCTGGGTGTCTACTGCGGTATTCGTGTCTGTTCCACTCTCTGCAGTCCCTGGGGCAGTCTCACCTGTAATGCCCTCTGGACCCACAATTGTAGCATTCTATGGGGTCCTGTGTGGTGTCATTGAATGCTACCCTCTTTGAGTGTCTGTGGTCCCTGTGTGTTGCTTGGCGGCTTTTCCTAAGGTTGTCCTCCGCTATCAGTTTATTGGAGAGACTATCAATAGACATATGCCCTAGGCTCAGGGTGTCTAGGTGCGTAATGAACGTGTCACAGGCTGGGCCTAGGGAGTTGAGTATTATACTCTTCATGGTCTGCTCTGAAACAATCTCCCCCCTTAGGTGTAGTTCTGCCCTGGTTGCATTCAGCTCCAATAGGTGTTCCCCCATGGAGACCCCGGGCCTGATCCTAGCGGAATAGTAATCTTTGGAAATTTTTGTGGTGGTGGCCACGCTTTCGCTATAGAAGTACCCAAACATTTTTTGTGTTATTTCAGATACAGTTAAATAATGCTCTATGCTGTGATATATGTGTGGTGAAATGCTAGAGATCAATAAGTAAAATGCCCTGTGATGTAAACAGTCCAGTTCAAAAGTCCAGGGTTTCTCTGGTGGGTCAGTAACAAAAAACAGCATATTTTCTTTTAAAAGAATAACTTGGAGTTGCTGGTACCACTCCATTAAATTAGAACCCTCCATTTTTAATTTTGGAAAGTCATTAGGCAGATTCCCTGTGTTACTATTCAGGTTACTTACTGCAGGCTGCTGTCCATGGTGCTTGACATGCAGGAAGCCGCAGTATGGCACAGGAATGCTTGTAGGCAGTTTAAAAATCCCTCCTTGCATTTTTTTTTCTTCTCTTGTCCACAGGCGATTCTGCGCATGCGCGAAGCTTATTCCAGCCATGGCTTTGCCGGGGAAGGTTCCTGTTGCTGCAGCTCCGTCGAAGAGGCCTCTCCTGGCTGTGCAGGCCTCTGGCTCGGCTCTTCTCATCCAGCGGTGGTCCGTAGAGGTCCCTCTCTCCTCCAGATGAAGGTCTTCACCTCTCAGGCGTGCTCGCAGCAGCGGCGGTGGTGAGTACCAGTCCTGTCTTCATTGTTCTGGCATTCTCGGCTTCAGTGAGGGGTGGTGCTCCGTCATCGGGGGGGTGCTGTGGCGTCGGTGGGCCCCCAGCAGCACCCGCACTCCTTGATTGGGCGTTGGGGAGCCCTCTCCCTCCGCCCCTCGCCCCTTTGAGTGCTTCAGGGGGGGCGGTTAGTTATTTTTATCTTTGGCCCGAAGGCGGCGGTGAGCATTTTTATGGCTTGCTCTACCTGCCGCTCCGTTGGCGAGTCTTCGGGGCCCAATTCTTCTCCCTCCTCTTTGGGGCTATCCTCATTTTTAAATTTTTGGGGTTCGCGCCCTTTTAGAGTCGGCCATTTTGGATATTCAATTTTTATTGGCTGGCAGTCGGCCATCTTTGTTGGCCAAGTGTTCAAAGATGGCCACCACTCAAAATTCATCGCGGTGCCAGCTCCCTTGTTTTCGGTAAGGTGCTCGGCTGGGGGTGGCTCTCTCACCGGGTGTGTGTCCAGCTGTCCTGCTTTGCATCTGCGGTTGCTCCTGGCCACTTCCCGGCTTCGGATCAGCTCGCTGATGCTCACCACGAGGTCTTCGTTGGTTGCAGGTGATCCCAAGCAAGTCCAGCAAGTCGCGCCTGAGCTTGCTGCTGTCTGGGCGGTCGATCTCCCCCTCGTTTCGTCCTTCAGACCCCTAGTCATCATCGGATGAGTAGGTTTCGGGGTCGGTGTCTCCTCTGTCTCTCTCTGGCGTTTCAGTTGGCAGGGTGTCGCTCGTGTAGCATTGCTCCTCCATCTTCCTGGTGTCTGATCTAGTGTGAGGTTTTCTTTTTTCTTCCAAGGAGTGTTGCTTTCCAGGCATGTCTTCTGATCATTGGGTCACCCAACCATCCTCTGCTACCATTTTGTTACCAAGGATCGAGGTTGGACCCAATAACGTACAAAGACAACGATTATTGATCATCCAGAGTTTCCTTTATTAATGCACATCTGTCTCTTACAGGTATCATCAGCAACTGCAACCAGGATCAATGTGGGACAACCCTAAATACTCTAGAGGCGGAGCTTCAGGTAAGGAATGGGGTGCCAGGTCAGTGGGGAGTGCTTGCCCAGGTAGGGCATTTATACGTGACAAAAAGGAAGTTTTTAATTTCATGCACTTACTACTTACATAAGAATAAAACAATAAAAGAGCTACACAAGTACTTACTTGTGTTAGTTATCTTTAACTTTAAGATGTTTCCACATCGTTCTTTCATCGTTCTTTCAGGAGCCTGTGTAGCGTAGAGGGCTAATGCCTCCTACTAAAGGCAGCAATTAACACCAGCTGCCTGTAATCTCTCTGAGTTCAATCCTAGCCAGGCTCAAGGTCGACTCAGCCTTCCATCCTTTCTAAGGTGGGTAAATTGAGGACCCAGTTTGTGGGGGCAATAAGCTGACTTTGTATAAATATACAAAAGTATGAAGGCTATTGCTTAACGCATTGTAAGCCGCCCTGAGTCTCCGGAGAAGGGCGGCATATAAATCAAATAAAAATAAAAAAAATAAATAAAAATAAATAAATTGGCAGCCTCCTCAGTTGCACTTTTCTTAATCTTGACTCTCGGATCATCAGCTGTGTGATGGTGTGCTCTTAAACATTTTTTGACGGTGGGACTAGGGTCCCATTCTTTTAGAGGTAGGCCAATCACACTAATGGTCATCAGGTTGGTTATGTTGGAAACAGGTGACTTCTCTGTTCTGAACATATGAGGTTCATTTTTGAAAACCCCCTTTCCGCTTCTGCTGAACTTACAGCAATTGTTCTGACAATATCTTTAGCTTTTTTAATACTGTCAGGAATTGCATAGTTCTTGGGATCTTTTAAAACATTTTCTATGAAATCTCTATAATTGTTCATATTAACTTCGCAATTAAAAATGTCAGTAAATTCAAGCAATTTTTCTTCGGCTTCTGGCCATGGAACTACTACTTCTTCAATATTCCTTCAATATTCCAGTAATCTGGCTCCAAGAAATTGAGAAATCATAATTTATTCGTGTCTTGCAATTGGCTACTTGTCTTTAAATTTTCACAATCCATTAGTCTTTTTTTCAAATTGGTTATGATGCTTTCCAAAAGTCTTTCCCGAGGAAGTCCAACAAATCGATGATTTTGTACAAATTTTATATTTTTAAAGGCTTCTGAAGCAATTACTCCATCAACCTTTTTTTCGTAGTGACCCTTTCCCGGTCTAAGCATTTCAAATGCTTTAATTGATCTCAGCACAAGTTTTTCAGCCTTTATGATGTCTGTATTTCTTCCTTGCAGTGCATTTGACAGAAGAGAAATTTCGTTTAGAATATCGATCATCAATGCCAAATCATTTTAAAAATATATATTTTCCAGACGGGCAGCCATACCTGAGTATTTTTCATTCGCATGAAAATACTGATGTAGCACTGGATAAGCACGCCACACAGCTACGGTTGACCTTAAATTACAGGCAGCCCATCTTGGTTCCAAAACTCTACCAATCTTTACGATTTCAATTTCAAGTTGTTCGGATATTTCACAAAGTGCATTTGGGCTCTTACCGGATTTATGAAAAATGGTGTGTATCTTGTCAAGAAATATCTTAAAATGATTTAGTTGCTTAATGTCCTTTATGGAGTCATCTAAAACAAGTTGGAGGCGATGGTTTAAGCAGTGCCATATAACAATGTTTGGAAACTCTTTTGCTATTCTAGTGCTCACTCCAGATTTTCTCCCAAGCATAACACTGGCACCATCAGAGCAAAATGCCATTACATTTTTTTGTAGATAGTCCGTAGTAAACCGAACCTTATGTAAACTTTCCATAACTGAAGTACATATTGTCTCTGCATCTTGTTTTTCTAATTCAACAAGCTCAACAATAATTGTTGGTGGGTTATCTGAATCCTCAACTTTATGAAAACTATCACAACTGGTTTACATGATAGCATTGAGGCTTCGTCAATGATCAAACACACTTTCAGATTCTGTGCAATGATGCTGGTAAACATTTCGGTTTTAATTTCTTTTGCAGTGAAATCAACTATTTTCACTGCAGTTGACCATGAATACAATCCTACTCCCAGACCTACTCCAATTTTAGTTAGCAATTCTACCTCTCCTTCTATGTCTGAAAATGGTTTACATCTTTGTGCCAGACTGTAAACTGTAAGAAATACTCTACAAGTAGTAGATAAATAGTTTTCAGTTCCCTTATCTACTGCTTTTGTTATAGCATCCTGCTCCCCTTGTTTTAAGTTGTCTCTGCAAATGGTATGAGCTTTTGATGTAAAATATTCTTTCATTTTTTTCCTAAGAGATGCTTGCTGTACTTCTTACTTGTCCCTGCTGCCTCAATCTTGAAATGTTTCCATTTTCTGGACACATGAACGCCTTTCTCTATTGCAAACTCATGTTTCGCGCAGTACTTACAACCTAATTTTTTGTTTGAAACTTCCAGTCCCTCATATGTCTCTTGAAAGTTGCTATATTGTTGCAATGTCTAGCAGTCAGGAAGATCAGGAGAACTTTCAATTGAGGAGATTGATTTCCTGTCTCCTTCTTGCTCACACAGCAAATACTTTTTCAGTTTCCAAACAGCCCTCTGATGCTAAGGAGTTCTACTCCCCCTCCCCACCTGAAAAGAAATCTGTTCCAAATGCAAAACACAAGCAGAGGAGAGGAGTTTCAGTTTCAGTTTTACTTTCACAGCAGCAAGCAGCTTTACTACAGAACAGTTGAGCTCAGCCACGCCCAGCCTCCTTCCTGTCTCCTTCTTGCTCACACAGCAAATACTGTCTGAGTTTCCAAACACCCCTCAACTCTCTCACACACTGACAGGAAGCTAGCCAGATGAATACTGATGGATGCTGGTAGGCAGAGGCAGAATTTTTTCCCCTTATTTTCCTCCTCAGTTCAGATGAATCTGTTCCTTCTACTGTAACACCAGTTAAAGGGAAAAGAGGCAAAAAATCAGGTGAAATCTAAAATTTGTTACTACCGGTTCTGTGGGTGTGGCTTGGTGGTGGTGGGTAATGTGACTGGGAGGGCATGGCCAACTTTTTTTTTTACTTTTAAAAGCATTTTTTCTACAACCTTAAGAGGTTGCAGAAAAAAGTGCTTTTAGAAGCCTCTGATGATCAGGCAACTCAGCTGGGATCGCCAGAGGCTTTAAAGGGCATTTTTTTTCTACAAACTCTTTAGCCAAAGAGGTCGTAGGAAAAAAAATGCCTTTTAAAAGCATTTTTTCGGCCGAAGAGGTTGTAGAAAAAATGCTTTTAAAAGTAAAAAAAACCACCCTCTGATGATCACGCGGCTCAGCTGGGCATGGGGGTGGGGGATGCAGAGATTTTTGCTACCGGTTCTCCGAACCACCTGCCGCCATTGCTACTGGATCAGGCGATCCGGTCCTAACCGGGAGCATTTCACCCCTGCAAAAAATGCAGAAAAAGATTTACAGATGCGATTAGGAAAACACAAGTAAGGGAAACTGCACATAAGTATCGTCAAACTCATCCCCAATTCAGTAGACAGGCTGTAAAAAAGTATACATCGAATAACACCTACGTTAATCAGTCACAAATGAGATCAATGCCTTGGACTAATAAGTATTTTCTGGTTTTCAATATGAACCTCAGATTCATTATTCCAGGGAAAAGGTTTTTGATCTCGGACCTCGGTTACCTTGTGCCTGGTGCCGTGCTCTAAAGTGGCAGGATGAGAGTCCTGGGATGTGCTACAGTGGCAGTAAAGTCCACCGCCCTCCCCTTCAGCCCTCCCCTGAACCCTTACACAGCCTACTCACCCAACAGCATCCAATGGTAAAGCACTTTCTTTCTGCTGTCTGGACGTACAATGGATGCTTCCAAATGACGTCTTTTGGCACCAGAGAGGTGAATGAGGAAAATTATATGCCAACATTCAAAGTGCAGGGGCAGGTCGACTACAGGATAGGGAGTATAGTGGTGGGGCCTCAGCAGCAGACTTCATTTGTCCAGATATACTTTGTTGGTGATGATGACAATGAGAGGGACATCCGTTGTGGAATCTACCCAGGCGTTAATCCACAATGGTTAGCCAACTGCAGAGGTTGCTGTATGAACACAGCAAGTATATTCTGGAACTTAAGGCTGCTGTTGATTCTGTCCTAAGGGCCACAAGGACTTCCAAGTGGTGATTAATGCCAATAGGAAGCCTTCTGGAGAGCACCGAGGTCATTTCAATGCCCCCACGACTACAGAAGTGGCTGTTCTCATTGTCAGCCAGGATTTTGAGAAGAGAGATATTGTTCTCCACAGCAGAGACAACAGGTTGTTACGAATCAGTGAGACGCACTGTGCCTATGATGCTTTCCAGTACCCTCTGATGTTCTGCCATGGAGAAGATGGCTATTATATCAATACACCTCAATGTGACCCAAACACCAAGGTTCCTCTCAAGAAGACCGTGTCTGCTGCTGCCTTTTACAGCTACAGGATAATGGAGTGTGATGGTGAAGAATGCTACCTACTGCTCTTCTGCAACCTTCTCAATCAATTTCTGGTTGATATGTATGCGAAAATTGAGAGTGAAAGACTCAATTGGATTCATAGAAACCAAAAAAACCTGAGAAGTGAGGACTATGTGCACCTGAAGGATGCCATGACAAGAACTGACAGCCACTTATCACAACTTGGCAAGATGGAGGACCCCGCTACATGCATGAGCGAATTCAAGATGTGATGACGTATGTGCGCCATTTCGGATGACCCGATCTGTTCATTACATTTACCTGCAGTCCGAAATGGCGAGAAATCATACAGATCTGGAAACACGGACAAAAATTTCATGATAGACATGGCATAGTAGCAAGGGTTTTTCACATGAAAGTAAAATATATCATGAAGCTCCTCACTAAAGGTTGCATCTTTGGAAATACCAGGTGTTACATGTACTCCATGGAATGGCAGAAACATGGACTCCCCCATGTTCATATTCTTCTGTGGCTAGAAGAGAAGAGAAGAGAAGACCAGAGTCCATTGACAAAGTTATAAGTGCTGAGGTACCTGATCCCGACCTAGACTTAGCCCTCCATGACATTATCAAGACGACAATGATCCACGGCCCATGTGGACCCCTCAACAGGAACTCACCTTGCATGGTGGATGGCACCTTCAGCAAGAAGTACCCCCGGCCTTTTTGAAGGAAACTCAAACCAGAGAGGACAGCTATCCTCAGTATCGCAGGCAGTCCCCGGCAGACGGTGGCTTCACTGCCAACATCACTGGACTCGATCTTGACAATCGCTGGGTGTTGTGACCCAGGCCCAAGTAGTTAGTATTAAATACAAACAGTTCGAAAACAAACAGACTTTATTAGAACAGCTGAGAATTAACTCATTCTCAGCGTAGTCCAAACTAAATTAAAGCAAATTCTTCAAAACACCATTCCTCAGTTTATCACTGACCTTGGGATAATTAGGCAAACTGGCAAAGGCTTTTCTTGGCAAAAGTTCAGAAGCAGAAGACGCCGACAAGAAATGAATACAGTGAAACAAGAAGCAAATCTCTCAACATTGTTTTCCGGCAAAGAGGCGAAGAGCCGTTGCTGGTCTTTTACGCCTTATGGGAGGGGCCAATCATCTCTTGGCCTTACTCCTGAGTCGTCCTCTCTGTTTTATCTGCTCCTGCCTTCTGGCAGCTCTTCTCATTCGTGCACTAGCAACAGGCTCCTCTTGTTTCTCTGCCTCTCTACTGTCAGCCTCTGGAGGCTTCGAAGTCTGCACATCACTCCCCGATGGCCCTGGCCCCATCTCTGCCTCTGACACAGAGCCCTCATCCAGGCCTTCCCCAGCCTCCAGGACTGGCCCATGTTCTTCCTCAGCCTCATCACTGTCCGACTCCACTGCCAGCTCCACAGGCTGTGGGCGGACCACAACGCTGGGTGGTGCCATACAACCCTGTCCTGTCTCACACCTTCTTGGCTCATATAAATGTTGAGTACTGCAATTCAGTTAAATCCATAAAATATATCTGCAAGTATATTAACAAAGGGTCTGACCAGGCAGCATTCACCATTGAAGATGTGGATGAGGTGACGAGGTACAAGGCAGGACGATACATCAGCAGTTCTGAGGCAGCCTGGCACATTCTCTGCTTCCCTATTCACAAAAGGTTTCCTCCTGTTATGCACCTTGCCATACATCTCGAAAATGGCCAGGCAGTTTATTTTACTGAGGACAATGTTGTTGAGAGGATGACTAACCCTCCAAAAACAACACTTCTGGCCTTTTTTGAGCTGTGCAAAGTTGATGCTTTCACAAGGACCCTTTTATATTGTGAAGTTCCAATTTACTACATATGGAAAGGCAACCAGTTCTGCAGGAGAAAACAAGGGAAGCCTGTACCAGGTTATCCGGGGGTGAAGAAAGATCAAGTTTTGGGTAGAGTGTACACCGTCCATCCCGGTAATGCTGAGTGCTACTACCTACGCCTCCTCTTGCACAAGATCTGTGGCCCAATGTCATTTACTGCCCTAAAAACTGTGGCAGGGGTACTTCAACCGACATTTCAAGCAGCGTGCAGTGCACTTGGCTTGCTGGAGGACGATGCTCACTGAGACCGCACTCTGGAAGAAGCCTCCATCTCTGACTTTCCTAACAAAGTACGTGAGCTGTTTGTCATCATGTTGGTTTTCTGCCAAGTTGGAGACTCCCTAAAATTGTGGGAGAAACACAGAGACAGTCTTGCGGAAGATGTTAGAAGGCTAATGGAGAGAGAGTGTGGAGATGCCCAAATGGTCGTCCAAATTGTTTACAACCAATGCTTTATCCTTCTTGAGGATATTGTCATATCCATGTCAGGTAAAACACTTCTACAATTTGGATTTCCCCACCTTCACGAGAGCAAGGAGCCACTGTCAGCAACCGTCAATACCTGAGTGAACTGTCTTATAATATCATCAAGGAATATTGCCCTAGCCGTTGCTTCCTCAGGAATTGCAGCTACCTTGATCGACAGAGGCAAGAAGGCTCACTCTGCCTTCAAGTTACCTCTCAACCTGAATCATTCTGAGTCTGCACTTTGTAACATCTCTAAGCAGAGTGACATGGTTTAGGTGCTTCGAGAAGCCAAACTTATTGTGTGGGATGAATGCACCATGACTCACAAAGGAGATCTTGAGGCTGTAAACAGGATGCTCCAGGACATTGGGGCAGCAACCATCTTATGAGTGGAGTTACAGGTACAGGTACCTGAACACACTTGTAAGTGGATCATAAGCTTCCTAACAAACAGGAAGCAGCAGATGAAGCTAAGCAGAATCACATCAGATACCTGTACAATTAGCACAGCGGCCCCCCAAGGCTGTGTGCTCTCCCCACTTCTCTCTGTATATCAATGGCTCAGTGGTGAAATGTAAAATTTGTTACTACCAGTTCTGTGGGTGTGGCTTGGTGGTGGGGATGGGGGTAATGTGACTGGGTGGGCGTGGCCAACTGTCTTTTTTTTAACTTTTCAAAGCATTTTTTCTACAACTTCTTGAAGAGGTTGTAAAAAAATGCTTTGAAAAGCCTCTGTCGATCAGGCAACTCAGCTGGGATCGTCAGAGGCTTTTCAAAGCATTTTTTTTGCCACCTCTTCAGCCGAAGAGGTTGCATAAATAAATGCTTTTAAAGCCTCTGATGATCAAGCAACTCAGCTGGGATCTCAGAGGCTTTTAAAAGCATTTTTTTTCTACAACCCCTTAGGCCGAAGAGGTTGCAGAAAAATTGCTTTGAAAAGCCTCTGCCGATCAGGCAACTCAGCTGGGATCCTCAGAGGCTTTTCAAAGCATTTTTTTACCACCTCTTTGGCCGAAGAGGTTGCATAAATAAATGCTTTTAAAGCCTCTGACGATCCCAGCTGAGCCGCGCGATCATCAGAGGCTTTTTTTTTTACTTTTAAAAGCATTTTTTCGGCCGAAGAGGAAAAAAGCCTCTGATGATCGCACGGCTCAGCTGGGCATGGTGGGGGGGTGGGGGTGCAGGGATTTTTGCTACTGGTTCTCCGAACCACCCGCCTCCATCGCTATTGGATCGGGCGATCCGGTCTGAACCGGGAGCATTTCACCCCTGCAATGACTGCATCTCTAACGATCCATGTGTTAAAGTTCGCAGATGACACAACAGTGATCGGTCTCATTCAAGACAATGATGAATCCGCATACAGACGGGAGGTTGAACAACTAGCCTCGTGGTGCGACCGGAACAATCTGGAACTGAACACACTCAGAACTGTAGAAATGGTGGTAGACTTTAGGAGAAACCCTTCCATACTTCCACCTCTCACAATACTAGACAACACAGTATCAATAGTAAAGACCTTCAAATTTCGAGATTCTACCATATCACAAGATCTAAAATGGACACATCAAAAATGTCATCAAAAAAGCACAACAAAGAATGTTCTTTCTATGCCAATTCAGAAAGCTCAAACTGCCCAAGGAGTTGCTGATATAGTTCTACAAAGGAATTACTGAGTCTGTCATCTGCACCTCTATTTATTTATTTATTTATTTATTTATTTATTTATTTATTTACTTACTTACTTACTTACTTACTTACTTATTTATTATTATGATTTATATGCCGCCATTCTCCCTGAGGACTCAGGGCGGCTTACATACAACAATCATTGATACAAATCACAGTAACTGTCTGGTTTGGTTCTGCAACCCAACAAGACAGACACAGACTTCAGAGGATAATTAGAACTGCAGAAAAAAACAATTGCTACCAACCTGCCTTCCATTGAGGACCTCTATACTGCACGAGTCAAAAAGAGAGCTGTGAAAATATTTACAGACCCCTCACATCCTGGACATAAACTGTTTCAACTCCTACCCTCAAAATGATGCTATAGAGCACTGCACATCAGAACAACTAGACACAAGAACAGTTTTTTCCTGAACGCCACCATTCTGCTAAACAAATAATTCCCTCAACACTGTCAAACTATTTACTAAGTCTGCACTACTATTAATCTTCTCATCGTTCCCATTACCCATCTCCTCCCACTTATGACTGTATGACTGTAACCTTGTTGCTGATATCCTTACGATTTATATTGATATTGTTTCTTGATTGCTTATTTGTAACCTATGGCTATCATTAATTGTTGTACCTTATGATTCTTGATCAACGTATCTTTTATTTTCTGTACACTGAGAGCATATGCACCAAGACAAATTCCTTGTGTGTCCAATCACACTTGGCCAATAAAAATTCTATTCTATTCTATTCTATTCTATTCTATTCTATTCTATTCTATTCTATTCTATTCTATTCTATTCTATTCTATTCTATTCTATTCTATTCTATTCTATTCTATTCTATTCTACAATGCTTTTGGCTGGTGACTTCAGACAGATGTTGCCTGTTGTGCCACAAGGGACACCTGCAGATGAAGTCAAGGCCTGTCTCACATCATCCATCTTATGGCCTAAAGTCAAAGTCCTGACCTTGACAGTTAACATGTGTGTCCACCTTCAACGTGATTTGAGGGCAGAAGACTTTTCTAAATTATTACTTGATATTGGTGATGGCAAGCTTTTGGAACAGGAAGGAAGAATAACTATTCCAAGTAACCTTTGTGATGTTGTGAGAGATCTGATCAGCTTGACTGACAGAATATACCCCAACATTCATCAGGTTGGAGTGGATTGTAGTTCATGGCTGAGGGAAAGAGCTATTCTCACTCGAACAAACGAGTCAGCCAACAGCATCAACAACTTTCTGCTGGAAAAGGTGTCCATTGAGCATATGAAGTATGAATCTGTGGACTCAGTAATGGAGATTGGGGATGCTGTACATTACCCTGTGGAGTTCTTGCACACTCTCAACCCACCAGGATTACTACCTCATGTCCTCTACCTCAAGGTTGCCACTCCAATCATGCTGTTACGCAATCTAACACCTCCAAAACTGTGCAATGGCACCAGGCTTCAGGTGAAGACTCTGTACAAATATGTAATCGAAGCCACGATTTTCACAGGCATCAATCAGGGAGAAATCATTTTCATACCCCGAATTCCTCTGATCCCATCAGACTACCACTTTGAGTTCAAACATCTACAGTTTCCCATTAAGGTTTGCTACGCCATCACCATCAATAAGGCACAGGGACAGACTTTGAAAGTGGCTGGTGTGCATCTGATGAGTGACTGTTTCTCTCATGGCCAGTTCTTTTTTTTTTTTTGAAAAAAGTTTTTTATTTTATTTCTTATAAATATATTGTAAACGTACATCCTCTTATCCATAATTAATCCCACATATACAAAAAGAAAAACAAATTCCTCCTCTCTTTCCTCTTCTCTACTTCCCTTCCTTTTCCCCCCTTCTCCCTTCTTTCCCCTCTTTCTAACCTTCTCTCCTACTCTTTTTCCGCTCCCTTTCTTCCTCTCCTTTTCCCTTTCTTCTGTTCTTCTCTCTCCTTCTCCCATCCTATCTTACCCTCTACTCTCCATTCTCTCTCCTTTGTTGTCCAATATTTCCCTTATTGGTATCCAAGCAGCCCCGATTTTCTATTAATATATACTTTCTTTTCAATTTCTTTTCTATTTTACCAATTACACATATACCATCATGGTTGTACATTTATGTTGTGGCCCCGTCCTCTGAGCCTATCCCATTGGAGGAAGGAAGCTCTGAGCAGGAGGAAGAGGAGCCAGCCAGATCTCCCAGCCCCCCCCCCCCGGCACCGTCTCAGGTGCCAGCTGAAAGAGAGCCAAGTAGTGGGGAAACAGGTGTCTCAGATGAGAGTGAGGGAGAGACGTCATTCCTGGACGCACGCCAAAGAAGGCGAGAGAAAAGATTACTGCAGCTGCGGCGTATGAGGAAATAGATTGGAGTCACAGGATCAATGACTCACTGGACCACACCCAAAGCCTATCTATATAAGACAGTACGGTGGGTCAAGAAGTTTGTGACGAACAAAGCTAAACAAACATAACAACCTCGTAGTCTTGGAAGCTAGATGAACGGCAAAGCTACGTAGGTGATTTTCTTGTTTGTGTACACTAATAAAGTCCTTGGCAGACGGTGTGCATATCGCTGCCAAGGTTGAGATAAGAACTGTGGAGTGTGCCAAGTGATTCTTAACCCTCGGCTGGCTGTGTTTTTGTGGGTCTCTGAAGGGGGGGGACAGATCAATTTATGTAATAACATTTTTTTTCTTCCCCCCATCCCCCTTTTCCATTTACACAAGTGTCATCTGAGTTTCTATTTCTTTTTGTCTTCTCTCTCATTTACCTTTACATTGTCTAATTTATTCCTCTGTCATCTTTTATTCATATTTCTTTTCTAACCATACATAAAATCGTCCCCATGTCTTGAAATACACCAGTTCCTCTTTATCTTTTATTCTTAATGTTAATCTGTTCATTTCTGCACAATCTAAAATTTTCTTTATTACTTCACCTTCTGACGGGATTTTTTCTACCTTCCAATTTTGTGCAAATACAATTCTTGCTGCTGTTATTATGTGTATAATTAAATATGTATCTTCTTTACTGTATCTCTCTGGTAAAATACCCAATAGAAGAATCTCTGATTTTAATTCTATACGCTGGTGTATCATTTCCTCTAACCATGTCTGTATTCTAATCCCATAATTTTTTGCTTCTGTACATGACCACCACATATGATAATATGATCCCGGCAAGTGCAAACATTTCCAACATTTAGCTGATTTATCTTTAAACATTTTTACTAACCTTTCTGGTGACATATGCCATCTATAAAACATTTTATGTAGGTTTTCTTTATATGCAGTTACCATTGTTAGTTTATAATTCCTTTCCCATAGTTGTTGCCATCTCTCTAATTCTATTGTATAACCAAAAATTTTTGCCCAATGTTATCATTGTTTCTTTTACTTCTTCATCTTCTAATCTAATTTGCAATAAGTAATTATATAATTTCTTAATCATTTTTATCTGTTCCAGTCATTATTTCGTCCAGTTCTGATTTTCCCAAATTAAAACCATACTGCTTCAAGCCTTTGTGGTATCTTGATTGTATTTGCAGTCGCGTATACCAGTCTGTCTCAATCCCTTGTTTTTCTAGTTCTTGTTTCTGTTTTAATTCTCCTTTCTCTGTTAAAATGTCCTTATATCTCACAATATTTTCCATGTTAATCATATTTGGATGTGTCAACGCTTCTATTGTTGAAAGCCACATTGGTATTTCCGTATAATGTTTTTTTTTCACTCTCTCCCATACTGTTAACAAACTATTCCTTACACAATGTCTCTGGAAGTACCTATGTTTCTATGTATCTATGTATCCTGTTTTTCCCGTACCGTAGAAAAGCGTGCCAACCTAATTGCAAATCATGTCCTTCCAAAGTCAATAATCTTGTATTTCTCAATAAAATCCATTCTTTTTAAAAAAATTATTTTATCTTATACATCCAACAAATATTAAATCTATAGCGGTCTACATCACAACACGAGAAGGAAATAAACTTGTCCCATTACATACATAGGGTAACCTACAAAAGTCTATTACATATACCAATTGACATGCTTATCCAATACCTCTATTTGTAGCTCAATTTGACATCCAATTATACCATTGACTCCAAGATATATAATAGTCTGTGTCCCCTTGTCCTTTCAGTATCATAGTAAGCCGATCTGATTCTGCACAATTCATTATTTTCTGAATTACTACTTGTTCGGGTGGACTACCATCCATCTTCCAGTATTGGGCCCATGCCAATCTTGCAGCTATTGTTATATGTAGCAGCAAGTACCATGCCGTTCTATTAACATTTTCGGGTCTTATTCCTAATAAAAATACCTCAGGATGCAATTGTATACGCTGCCCCAACATCTCATTAAGCCACTTCTGAATATTCTTCCAAAATTTCAAATCCATTCTTTAACCCAAGTTAACATCGCCACTTGATGGTAAAGTTCCTAGTTTGGTAGGCCGAGCCCTCCTCTAGTTCTAGAATCTTGGAGCAGTTTAAGGTCAATTCTTGCTTTTTTTCCTTAGCAAACTTGTATGCACCTAATATAAATCAAAGAGAGTTTTATAATAGGGTATATAAAGAAATGGAAGAAGTCAAAAAAAGGTTATGTGATAATGACAGGTGACTATAATATGGTTATGGATAGAGGAATTGACAAATCCAATCCATCAAAAGCGGAAATAAAGTATAATAATACAGATTTAACAAAATTTACTCCATTCCAATCCCCCAATATACACCAGTTTTCATAAGAAAAAGGTAGTAATTGGGCCACTAGATACTTTTATCATCATTTGGCACATAAAGTCCCACTACTATTGATTTTATCCCATTAAGCTCCACTTCTACAGCTACAAATCTACCATACTCATCTGATAATAATAGCTTATTCTTAAATTGGGTTTTTTTGGTACCAGACGACTCTGTTAATTTTTTTACACCAGCTGAGATGAATTTGTCACCTTATCTTTTATTTATTAGATATTTCTTGTCTTGTGCCTTAATGTGTTTCTTGCAAACAAATTATATAAACATTTAGTTTCCTCAGATAGTATTTTTTTTCTGCTTGGATGGGGCATTTGCCCCATGTCAAACCTGACTTGACTACATAGTTGCCTGTACCTGCTTTCTCACAGCTTTGCCAAACAGTGATGGGGGAAGGGTGGTAAATTCCTAAGGGTGGAAGGAGGCTGTGGAATGCAAGTGAACCAACTGTTGCTGGGAAAACAATATCTAACAAGGCCAAGGAATGAAGAATGTTTTGATGTGAAAGTGAACATATGTTGCTCTTCGATTGCCATCTAGTGGTCAATTCTGGGATTTACTCTACAACTAACAACCCTCCTTTCTTTCTGAGAAATTATTTATTGTGATTGGTCTGCTAATTATTATTATCTACGGGTTATTATTATTGAGCATTTGATAGATATTAAATGAGAATTGTTAATTATTCATTGATTACTCATCTCTTGATTGTAAAACTACAGTTTATTTGCCTTAATTAATTGCTTTTCATACTTATATCAAAGACAGATAGACTTTTAGAGCTATTAATTGATTATTTACTAATTAATTGTAAAACTACAGTTTATTTGTCTTAATTAATCGCTCTTCACATTTATTATATTAGACATAGATAGACTTTTAGAGTTATTGATTTCAATTCAAATATTGAGATAAAGTAGTCTTACTACCACGAAACTGAATGATATTGACAAAGAAATGTGGCGGTTCATGATTGATTGGAGAGATCTTTTAGGCCTATCTAAAATGGCTACGACTACGACAACACTTAAGAAGAAGATGTTTACATCTTCCTCCTCCCCCTCTCCAATAACAATTCCACAGATGCTAAGGAAATCAGCAGAAGATGTCTCACCCTTGTAACGTAAATAAAAGTGAATAAAATAATAATGGGAATAAGGTAAATGGGAATAAAAGTGAATAAAGTAGGAATCATACAGAATCAGTTACATGAACTCTAAAAGACACTCTTTATTCACTTTTATTCTAAGGGAGAAAGAGTCAGTTAAAGGACACTCTCTATTCACATTATTATAAGGAAGAAAAGGGCTTGGAGATTATATTAAAAATCAGCTAAAAGCCATTATTGGTAAATATAACATCTGATAAGGAAAGTTCAGCTAACTATCAAGGAAGGAAAAGCCATATTGAAAACATTTGATGGGCATCACTGTCAAAGACGCAAAGATATGTATGTTACAAAAAGTCACTTATGACCCAAGGATAGCAGTATATTTCCCATTAGCAACTACAAGCACTTAAGGAAGGTTGTCTAAACTAAGATAATCTTATAAACCAAAAATAATGGTTTACTAATGGTTTAGTAATTAGGAAATGTCAATTATCATATAACAAATGTATGTTAGCCATATATAGAAAATGTATGAGCTCATGTTAACCATATATGGAAAATGCATGATCTCACCGAATCCTTTGTCTTGGAAACATATATAAACTGTCTAGCAGAGCTGTTTTCTTTGTTCAAAGTTTCAGGTACGAATTTGGCTTTGAACCTCCGGAAATAAACTCTCTCTGGCTGACCCAGGAATGTTGTTTAGTCCCTTCATTCCACAACACTTGGGTAAATCCCCAGCTATATCCCGAGAACTGCAAGACATTCTTAAATCCATACAGGATACGGTACTCAAGAATCAAGATATGCTAGTTAATAATCAAGAAAGTACTTCTAAAGTACTTGAATTAAAATTGGATGTGACAACATTAACAAACGAGACAAGGCAATTCCACACAAGATTTGAAGAGATCCAGAATACCTTAATCAACCATGAAGAGTGACTACAAACTATAGAGGCGAAAACAGCCAAAACGGATAACAGATTAGAAAAAATGGACTCTCACTATGCTATGATCAATAAAAAGATGGAAAACAAGATAGTGCTGCTTGAGATGGACAGGTCGGGGTATTTTCTACGTTTCCAGAATGTGGTGGAGGAAAAAGAAGAATGTCTCAAAAAAGTGATGGGAGAAATAATTGTGGGAATTCTAGGACGGGACCAACTTGACGCAATGAGGGAGGTGGATGAAATTTACCGCATTTACACCAGTTACACCAGGCGACATAATCTCTCAAGAGAAATCCACATTTGTTTCTCTAAGAAGGCAGTTCGAGGGGAGGTACTTCAGAAAACTAGGGATCAATCATTCACTTACAAAGGGAAGCGTATTACAGTATTACCACAATTACCAAGATGTGTGCGGGACTCTAGAAGACAATTCGACTTTCTTATAACTAACTTAAGAAAATATGGAATTCAGTATCACTGGTTAATGCCAGAGGGGTTATCGTTCACATGGCAGAGTCAGAGGATTAGACTTGAAACCCCACAAGACGCAGAGGAATTTTACGAATCTCAATTTACTCACTTTGATCGAGAAAGTGAAGGGGAACCAGAGAGCAGGAGCTTGGAGGATATTATACAGGAGACAAGGATGGAAAGTCATGGTGAACAGGAGAAGATGATGAACGGAAAAGAAAGGGTCAGGGATGGACTTGGATTGCAAGTGGAAACTAGATCACAAAAACAGAAAGCCACAGGTAAGTGAGGATATGGAAGAGGGGCTGCACCTGTTTTCGGTGAATATTAATGGTCTAAAAGCCCCAAATAAAAGAAAGAAAGTTTGGCTTAACCTACAAAAACAAAATTATGATCTAATTTGTCTACAAGAAACCCACATACGTAAAGACCAGCAAAGGGTGTTAGTTTGTCCCAAACTTGGGAAATTGTATGTATCCCTGGCCGACCAGAAAAAATGAGGTATTGTGGTGTATGACTGTAAAGGATTAGTGACTCAACAATTATATGCAGATGAAGATGGAAGAACATTATGTTTGGAGATTAAAATAGGTTTAAAATTGGCTTTACTAGCCTGTGTAGCGTAGAGGGCTAATGCCTCCTACTAAAGGCAGCAATTAACACCAGCTGCCTGTAATTTCTGTGAGTTCAATCCTCGCCAGGCTCAAGGTCGACTCAGCCTTCCATCCTTTCTAAGGTAGGTCAATTGAGGACCCAGTTTGTTGGGGGCAATAAGCTGACTTTGTATAAATATACAAAAGTATGAAGGCTATTGCTTAACACATTGTAAGCCGCCCTGAGTCTCCGGAGAAGGGCGGCATATAAATCAAATAAAAAAAAAAATTATTTATGCTCCCAATATTGATCAAAAAAACTTTTTAAAAAAACTGTATAAGAAGATAGCTGATCTCGATTATGAAAATGTATGTATTTTGGGAGATTTTAATGCAATCTCAGACATAGGTAAGGATTATGAACCAGGGAGGGGATCCCAAAAATATGCAAAAGGACAGAGAAAAACACTACCAAAAACTTGGGACAAATTGGCAACTGAAATAGGACTGTCAGATGTATGGCGAGATCTACATCCTAAAGAAAAACAATACACTTACTTCTCCCTCAGGCATCGGTCATGGTCACAGATTGACATGTTTTGGTCAACATCAGAGATTAAAGAGGTGATTAAATAATTGGAGATAGGTACAAATGTATGGGCAGACCACCATCCTATAATAATCAAATGGGCAGGGGTTAAAAAAAAGAGCAAGATGGTCCATGAGAGCTGAATTAATGAAGGATGAGGACTTTGTTAATATGATAAAAATAGAACTACAATTCTTTTTTATGGAAAACAAAAGAGAGGACACTTCTTTACAAAATACTTGGGACACTGCTAAAGCCGTAGTGCTGGATTGGTAATAAAACACTTAGCCCGCAAGTGGAAAGAAAAAAGGTCAAAAAGGGTGGAGCTACTATCAGAGTTAGAAAAAATGGAAGAGGTGTTGCGATTAGACCCACGAAATCTTAAATCCAAAGAGAAAATAGAGTTAATTAGACACGAGATTTCATTAATAGACCAAAAGGAGTTGGCAGACAAAATTAGGAAAAGCAGACAAAGACAGTTTGAACATGCGAACAAACCTGGGAAATGGTTAAGTTATAGACTAAAGAAAGAGGCAGAAGCAAGAAAAATAGAATACCTACAGGATAAAAATGGAAATTTGGCAGTTAATAGGGATCAAAAAATAAAAATAGCCCAGGAATTTTACGGCTCCTTATATGGAGAAGAAAGATGTCATGAAAATAAACTTGGGGAATATCTCCAGGGACTTCAATTGGAACCGATCCCCGATTCTTTTAAGCATACTTTAAATAAAGAGATTACTATTGGCAAAATTGAAAGAGCTATTAAGAAGCAAGCGGGGGAAAGATCCCTGGGCCTGATGGTCTCCCAAGTGAATTATACAAAGGTATTATTGACTTGCTGAGTCCTCAACTAAAGGATGTATTTAACGAGGCCTTAACAGATGCCAAGATACCTCAATCCTGGAGGGAAGCTTATATTTCGTTGATTTCAAAGCCCAGCTCAGACTGATCATTAATTCAGAACCACAGACCAATCTCGCTCTTAAATGTCAATTATAAGATCTTTACGACAGTATTAGCAGAAAGACTCAAAATATTTCTTTCCCACTTCATCCATCAGGACCAAAATGGCTTTCTACCTTATAGACAACTTTGAGACAATGTAAGAGTAATATTAAATGTAATGGAGTATTATGAAAGGTATTCAGACAAAGATATGGCAATGGTATTCGTAGATGCCAAAAAGGCCTCTGATAGGGTCAATTGGAATTTTATTACACAACAATTAAAAATTATGGAATTTGGCTCTAAATTTATAAATGCAATTCAGGCTATATATACTAAACAGTCAGCCAGGTTGCTATTTAATGGAACAATCTCCAATGAGATTAAAATCTCCAAAGGTACCAGACAGGGATACCCTCTCTCACCATTATTATTCGTTTTAACTTTGGAACCACTTCTCAACATAATCAGGCAAGACAAGGATATTAGTGGCCTAAGGATTAGGGGAGAAGAATACAAACTCCAAGCTTTCACTGATGATCTTGTATTCATCTTGGAAGACCCTCTAACTTCAAGTCCGATATTGCTAAGGAGAATTGAAGAATATGGAGACGTAGCAGGATTAAAAATTAACAAAGTTAAAACTAAAATGATATCCAAAAACGTAACTGAGGATCAAAAAAATAAGGTGCAGGAAGCCATGGGACTTAAATTTACAAAGAAGGTAAAATACCTAGGGATTTGGCTGACAAACAAATGCTCTAATATTAAAGAGACCAATTACTTTAAACTATTGGCTGATACAGTAGAGGACCTAGATAGATGGAAGAATATACAGCTTTCACTTTTGGGCAGGGTTGCTGCAATCAAAGCTCATATCCTCCCATGGTGGATTTTTCTATTTCAGACGGCTCCTGTAAATTTGGATAAACATTTCTTTAGGAAATTGGATCAAAAAAACCACGAATTAAGAGAAAAATGCTACAGGAACACAAAACGAGGGGGGGCTTGGGGCTCCCAAATTGGGAGTTATATTACCAAGCCTCGTCCCTTCTTTGGATAAGAGACTGGATATCCCTTTCGAGAAAAAACATATTAACGGTTGAGAGATTTGATCTTCACCAAGGCTGGCATTCAGCTTTGTGGGCAGAACAAGGAAAGCAATCTAAATATTTTACTAACCACTATATTAGAAAAATTTTAATAAAAATATGGGAAAAGGTGAAGAAACAAACTTATACCCAAGTTCCTAAATGGGTGGTCCCATTGGAGATGGCAACCTACCCAACTGTTTATAATATAAAAAGAAATTGGACCTACAATATCCTGATGGATGGAGGAGGGAACTTAATATCAAGAAAGGAACTTCAAGTAAAAGGAATAGATATAGATTGGTGGTCATATGCCCAAATTCAAGCTAGATTCAGAAAAGACAAACAAGAGTATGGTATTTACCAAACAACACAACCGCTGGATAGACTCCTTCTGAGTGTTGAAACAAAATTTATATCTAAGACCTATAATCTTTTGCTATCAAGCTATACAGCTGAGGAGATAGTAAAAGATACGATGATCGCCTGGGGGAGAAACTAAGGAAGACCAATGCAACTTGAAGAATGGCAGGGAATATGGAATAGATCAATGAAATTGACATTATCAGCGGCATTTAAGGAGAACTTTTATAAAGATCTATAGGTGGTACCTCCCACCAGATAGGACAGCTAAAATGTTCCCTGGATCCTTGGACAAATGTTGGAAGTGTAATTCGGCCAGGGGTACTTTCTTTCACCAGTGGTGGACCTGCCCTCAGATCAGAAAATTTTGGGAAAAGATTCAAAAATGGTTGAACGAGATAACAGGTGCAAGTTTCCCCCTAACTCCAGATTCTTACTTACTTGGAATCAAATTAAAAGACGTGGGCAAACAAGACTGGCACCTATTCATCCATACTACAACAGCAGCGAGAATGGCACTTGCCCAGCATTGGAAAAATGTAAATACACCATCAGATCAACTTATAATAAATAAGATATTGAATTGTGCCGAATTGGACAAATTAACATATATCCTAAGAGAGAAAAAAGAATCCATATATTACGGTAACTGGGAACGCTGGTATATATGGCTAAAGAAGAGGACAAACTTAGAATAAATAACATAGTATTAAATATATACTTAATTATAATGAGATAGCGTTTGGTATTTAAAATAGTCAACGCTATTTGAACAAAAGGATTTACCGGGATGTAACTTTGAATAAATATCTGGGGGTTCGATATGACCTCCGGTTAGTCCTTCTTTGTGGTTGTCTTTATGTGTTGTGTTGTGTACCTATATATAACTTATATCTGTTTGAGAATTACATTATATGTTTTTTTATTTGTAAATAATTAATAAAGATCTATTTAAAAAAAAAGAAATAACAGAACTCAAGTGGTGAACTATGTACTGTGGGTAGCCCAGAGGAAAAAAGGGGAGTTACCTATGCGAGTTTCATGGGGAAAAAAACCAGAACTGATTTTGCTTCTGCCATGCCTAGGTGGATTTTTCAAGAAAGCTACACTCTTGGTTAATCTAAAGAGCCAGGAGTTTCTTTTGTTGAATGTGCCAAATAGGGCAGTTGGCATTAAGTCACTTCTCACAGTAGTGTCTACCTGGATTCCCACCAGCAGGTCAAAGACCCGAGATGTTGGCAACAGGCAAAAAATCAGAGGAGAGGAAGAAGCCGGAGGAGCCTCTGGCTCAAGAAGCACCAGCAGTACTGGACGTCTGGTTGATGTCGTGGCAAGACAGTTGGGGCTCCGCTAAGACCAGTTGATTTCACTCTGTCTGGGGGCCCCAAGAGGTCAAAGTCACCCTGAAGGGGTGGCGAAGAAAGGAGGGAACCCTCGTTGATCACGGGGAGATGGCGGTCTTCCCGCTCAATCCGAGAAAGCTCTCCAAACTGGCGGAGGAAAGGACAGCCATAATGATGTGGTCTGTCCAAAGCTACTGACAACTGAAGGGAAACAGCACAATTAGCAATCCGTGGACAGCATGCTAGAACTGGGTGAGATTATCTATCCTTTTTCTACCACTCAGCAACTTATTCCCAGGGAAAACAACTTTTTAAAAAAAGTTTTTTGGATTTTTATTTTTAGAATATGCATCAACATCAATACATGAACAGTGCGGCATCTGGGTATTGTTCATTTTGGGACAAATGGCAATAATAATATTAATAGTATTTGTTACATTAATCAAACTTATGAAATCCTAGTATTAATATACATATTTGTTTTAAAGTAGTTATTCGATATTTCACTGTTCCATTTTAATGCCAATCACAATATTGAGTTTACATAGTACTGCCCTCTTTCAACCTCTAATCTTTCCCTCTAGATATTGCTTTTATTCTATTGTATGAAAAATATATGTGCTAATATTCCCACTATTTCTTATTTCTGCCTCTATTCTAGCTTCTAGTCAGGCCACCATTACTAATCCTAGTGTTAATACACTTGTTTATATTAAGTTATAGTCCTTTATTATTTAATTATTCAATGTTTTAATGTGCCATTCTAGTGCCAAACCATATTATTTAAACATACATAATAATACCATCTTTCAAACTCTAATCTTTCCATCTAGCTATTACTTTATATGAGAGTGTGTATTCTTATTTCTACCTCTATTCTAGTTTTTAATCAGGCCATCAGTGTATTAAAAAAAGAAAGAGAAAAAAAATACAGTATTTCCTTTCTATCTATCATCTCTTGCCGTTTTAATACTTCAATTCTTATTCATTTTTTAGCTTGCCTCCCATACTCCTCTCTTGGATCCTTGTCTCTATCTACATCTGTATCTTCCCTGTTCAGTCTAAACATTTCTCCCATCTCTATCCTCCTATGCTGCCAGGCCTCCAAAGTATCTACCCAGGCCCCTATCTCCCTTTCAAAAGTATCTTCCTGCTTATGCAATTCTATTTTTAAATCTCTTAAAGTACTTTCCCCTTGGTTTAGTTCATCAGTCATTATTATCTTTATTATCTTCTTCTCATCTTCTTGCTTTATTTGCTGGTTTGTCTGTTCTGTCTTTTCCTCCATTTTTTCTGTCGTCTCTTCTCTTTCCTGGAATATTTGGTCTTCATTCATTATCAGTTGCAGGGTGTTTTCTATTTTCCCATTTTTGCCCTGAAATAGGTCCTTTATCTCCCTGTAATTCTTTGTCATAGTGTCCTTAATGCTTTGGAACATCAACACCATTTCTTTTGAAATTTCAGTTATTTCCCTCTGATGGAGCATCTTGTCTTATTTTAGTAAGTCTCGCTCTTACTCAATAGTCCAAAACAATATATTCAAGCCTAATGTTGCTCCTCAGAAAGTACAATGCTCATAGTTCTTTATATTCTGGGATTATTCAATCAATTCCATTTAGATAGTCCAGGAAGCTTTCCAAAAATCAGAAGTCACTTAACTTTGCTTAAGGGTCTTCCTTATTCCTACAGTTGAGTCTCAAGTAATCATAAAGTTGATAATTATAGAACAGTAGGTATCACCACAGTCCTCCAGATAAGTATTGTTTATTTCTTTTATCAGAAACTTTCCCAGGCTTGTAGGGGAGGGGTATGGTATATTTTCCATTCATCAGTAGGTGGCACCCTCAGCTTAGGTTTCAGCATTGTTTCAAATGTAAAGTTATTTAATCCAATTTTAATTCAATTTGTAGAAGCAAAGTCAATTATTAGAATAACAGAGTTGGAAGGGACCTTGGCAGGGACGGGTTTCAAAACCCGTCGCTACAGATTTGCTCATGGGTGCACGCATGCGACACTTCTGCACATGTGCAGAAGCATCTGGGTGAGTGGGTGGAGCCTCCTGTTGCCGCCGCTACCAGTTTGCCCGATCTGGGGTGAACTGGTAGCAACCCGCCACTGGACTTTGGAGGTCTTCTAGTCCAACCTCCTGCTTAGGCAGGAAACCCTACACCAGTTCAGACAAATGGTTATCCAACATCATCTTAAAAACTTCCAGTGTTGGAACATTCACAACTTCTGGAGGCAAGTTGTTCCACTGATTAATTGTTCTAACTGTCAGGAAATTTCTCCTTACTTCTAAGTTGCTTCTCTCCTTGATTAGTTTCCACCCATTGCTTCTTGTTCTACCCTCAGTTGCTTTGGAGAATAGCTTGAGTCCCTCTTCTTTGTGGCAACCCCTGAGATATTGGAACACTACATATCACCCCAGTCCTTCTTTTCATAAGACTAGACATATCCAGTTCCTGCAACCATTCTTCATACGTTTTAGCCTCCAGTCCCCTAATCATCTTTGTTGCTCTTCTCTGCACTCTTTCTAGAGTTTTGACATCTTTTTTACATTGTGGTGACCAAAACTGGATGCAGTATTCCAAGTGTGGCCTTACCAAGGCATTATAAAGTGGTATTAACACTTCACGTGATTGTTGTGGCCCCGTCCTCTGAGCCTATCCCATTGGAGGAAGGAAGCTCTGAGCATGAGGAAGAGGAGCCAGCCAGATCTCCCAGCCCCCCCCCCCTCTGGCACCGTCTCAGGTGCCAGCTGAAAGAGAGCAAAGTAGTGGGGAAACAGGTGTCTCAGATGAGAGTGAGGGAGAGACGTCATTCCTGGATGCACGTCAAAGAAGGCAAGATAAACGCTTACAGCAGCTGCGGAGACGCACGAGGGAATAGCCCTGAGTCTCTGGACTGGAGTCACAGGACCAATGAGTCACTGGACCACACCCAGAGACTATATAATAGACAGGGTGGTGGTTAATGATCTCTATGATGAACAAAAACTCAATCTAGTAGTCTTTGGAGCTAAAAGAACGGATTTTGGCAAAGCTACGTAGGTGATTTTCTTTTTGTGAACTATTAAAGCCCTTGGCAGACGGTGTGCATATCGCTGCCAAGTTTGAGATAAGAACTGTGGAGTGTGCCAAGTGCTTCTTTAACCCTCGACTGGCTGTGTTTTTGGGGGTATCTGTAGAGGGGGACAGATCAGTGATGTTGATTCTATCCCTCTGTTTATGCAGCCTAGAACTGTGTTGGCTTTTTTGACAGCTGCAGCACACTGATGGCAAATATTTAAATGGTTGTCCACTAGGACTCCAAGATCCCTCTCACAGTCACCACTATTGAGCAAGGTACCACATATACTGTACCTGTGCATTTTGTTTTTCTTGCCTAAATGTAGAACCTTACTTTTTTCACCATTGAATTTCATTTTGTTAGATAGCGCCCAATGTTCAAGTCTGTCAAGTAGATTATTCAAGTAGATAGTTCAAGTAGATAGTATTCAAGTATATAGTTCCATCATCTTAAAATGCCTTTCCAAAACAACGCCTACCCAGTTTGAAAGTCCAATTTTCTATGTTTTAAAAAGTCTTTAGCTTTTCTCCCCTTAGTTCCTTTCTTTTGGATCTAAAATTTTTCTCTGTATAATTGTTCGCCACTTTAACAAACAGTCCTAAGAGTCTCTTTTTCTGAATTTTCTCTTTTTTTTCCTTTTATAGTTGGAGTCTAAATAAAAAAGGAATCTTCTCACCCAGCTCCAGTCACGGTCCATCTGCACTGCTCCTGCACTTTCTTTGTTGCCACAGATGTCCCAGCTTCATGGCAGCCATGATGGCTGCTTCTTCTCATCGTGAATGAGAAGCAATCTAAACACTTAAAGAGACAGACACAGAAAAATACAGAATACCAAATGTAAGAACATTAAATGCAAAGAAGTGGATTGGATTGGAATATCACAGTAACTTAGAAAATAATTAAAAATACTTTGGAAAGATACAGGGTGATCTTTTAAACCAACCAAATGAAAGAAAAGTTAAGTTACATTCTACAAGCTGGAAGATGGAATTGGAGTGACATCTAGTGGTGAAAAAGAGGTATAGCACAAACTGGATTAAACCTGGAAAAAAAAGCTTAAAGACAGATAAGGAAACAGCTGCAAGGCCATTCCTTGTCTGTTTGGTGATAGGTGAATTGTTTTGGAAACTTATTGAACCCTGTGGATTACAAACATAGTTTGACTTGTGGAATTGCTTAGTGACTGAGGGAATTGGCTTTTAGGATTATTTGGGTACTGGGGAGATTATAGTCTGGTGGGCCACCTTGGATTACAATCATTGTTTGATAAAACAATTTGGGGTGTGAAAGAAGATCAGAGTCAGAACCCTAAGAGTGATACTGCCAATCAGTTGGGAGAAGGGGGAGGCTTGGATTTGATTTAATAGCATTGCCTGTGTCAACAGATATTTTACAACCTATATCCTGGCGCCAAAGAGCCCTGAGATCCTCTTAACGTGGAGGAATGTTTTTGATAGCCATGTGGGTTGTTTCACTTTAAAGGATAATGGTGTGAATACATGTTTGTTAGGGTTCTCGGGGAAACTAGTAAAGAAAACAACTTCACACTTGTGTATTGGCTAAAATCTGCATTCTGACTTAAAGGGAGGGGTCTCTACTGCTTTAATCCTACTTGTCTTGCCTAAGGGTATTCAGATTTTGCTTTAACTGGGTTGCTATCACTTCTGCTTAATAAAAGGTTCCTTTTGAACGACCACATTCCAAGAGTTTTTACTTTCTTAAATTGGAAGGAGAGGCAATCATTACAATCAGTGAAACAACATATATATTTTGGATGAGGTATTGAATGACAAAGCCGGATTATAAAAACTGCTTATTTTGAATTTATATAGGAGATAATATAAAATTGACACAAATTTAGAGATAAATTTTAAAGGTGTATTGCTGGCCTAACTATAGGGTATATGGTACTGTATTGTATTATATGGTTGCACCAACTATAAGATTGGTTGTAGAGGATAAAGGGTATTAAGGAAATAGCAGGTTGATGAAAAAAAAGTGGAGGGGTGGAACAAAAATGAGCGCTTCAAATTTAACTAAAATTGGGAAAAAATCATCCTCCACACCAGCATTGGCAGCATCCAGCCCATCAAATCAGAGATCAATAGAAGCAATGCTACAACAAGAAAAAAAATGCTTTTCAAAAAGAAATACAGTCTGTACTACAATCAATCCAAGAAGCAATCACTTCACATAAAGAGGATACAAGAAGAAATCACAATGAGGTGAAAGGCAACTGGGAGGAGATGAAGGAACAGATCCATAATATGGATGCGAGATTAGGAAACTTTCAGCAAATGATAACAAGAAATGAACAAAGAATACAGAAAATACAGGACAAATCAGAAGAAGCAGAACAAAAAATGGAAGAAATAAACGAAAGACTGATACAAGCAAATAAAAATCTGGAGGATACAGTTATAGCTTCAGAAATGGAAAAGGTAGCACACTTTTTAAGATTTCAGAACATATATGAAGATAAAGAAGATCTCCCGGAACTGATTATAGAGTTGTTAGTGGGTGCCCTAGAGATAGGGAAACTAGACATGGGGTGAGGGGGAAGATAGATGAAATATTTAGAATCAATTCAAGCTATGCAAGGAGACACAAGGTCCCTAGGGAGGTACATGTGAGATTTGTGAAAAAAATCAATAAGAGTTGAAATATTGAGAAGGGTAAGAGATGACCCATTACAATATAGAGGAAAAGAGATTGTGGTTCTGAAACAGATCCCTAGGAGGGTAAGAGATTCACAGAAGCAATACCAATTTTTGACTATTAAATTAATTGAAAGAGAAGTAAATTTTAGATGGCTGATCCCAGAAGGAATTTTAGTCAATTGGGATGGTAAAAGATACAGACTGGATTCTATAGATAAGGCAACAGAATTTTATGATAGCTATATAGCCTCGCCTGAGGGGAAAGAGGGAAGAGAAAAAGTGGAATATAAAAGACAGGTGGAACTAACAGTAGAAGAGAGAAATCTGTGATGAGAAGAAAGAGAAACAGAAAAGGCAGATCAAGAAGGAGCAAGGGTAAAAGAACAGAGACAGGCAAGAACAGCTAGGACGGGGTCTGCAACCTTTAACACTCGAAGAGACACTTGGACCCGTTTCCCACAGAAAACAAAACACTGGGAGCCGCAATGCCTGGGTGGGGGTGGCCAACTTGACACTCCCCCTGGTCACATGACCTAGCCACACCTGGTGGGCATGGCCAACTCAGCATCACTCCCACCCAGCCACAAAAAATTTCAAACACATGTATTGGAGGGTAGGGTGCAGTCAGCTGTCAAACTGAATAAAAAATTAATAGAATAGAATAGAATAGAATAGAATAATAGAATAGAATAGAATAGAATAGAATAGAATAGAATAGAATAGAATAGAATAGAATAGAATAGAATAGAATAGAATAGAATAGAATAGAATAGAATAGAATAGAATAGAATAGAATAGAATTATTTATCAGCCAAAGAGCCTGAGTAGCGTAGGGGGGTAATGCCTCCTACAAAGGCAGCATTTAAGATCCAGCTGCCTGCAATTACTTGTGAGTTCAATCCCCGCCAGGCTCAAGGTCGACTCAGCCTTCCATCCTTTATAAGGTGGGTAAATTGAGGACCCAGTTTGTTGGGGGCAATAAGCTGACTTTGTATAAATATAAATATACAAAAGTATGAAGGCTATTGCTTAACACATTGTAAGCCGACCTGAGTCTCCGGAGAAGGGCGGCATACAAATTAATTTTTTTTTAAAAAAAAAAAGAGGTTTCAGAAAAAAATGCTTTTAAAAGCCTCTGACAATCAGGCAACTCAGCTGGGATCTCAGAGGCTTTTAAAAGCATTTTTTTCCCTACAACCTCTTCGGCCAAGTGGTTTGACTTGCATTTGAGATGTTTCCTCCCCACCCCTTTCGGCCGTGCATGGAGCGAATCTCTTACTTATCTTCTCACCGAGTAGCAGTGACTTCCTGGATAGTGAGGCAAGGAGTGACTGGGACTCTTTTCTTCCTTCTCTTATCCGGCAAAGGGAGGACCAGTGGGGGACAGACGGGGCCAACCAGGTGAGGAGTCTCTTCTTTTCTCAAGCCACGTGAGGGGTGACTGGGCCTGGAATGAATGGATGGATGAAATCAGCTGGTACTACCGGTGAAAAAGTTAACTACTGGTGGGTGCGACAGGGAGCCGCAGGAGAAGGGCGAAAGAGCCGCATGCGGCTCCGGAGCCGCAGGTTGCCGACCCCCAAGCTAGGAGAATAAAACCTATATATAAGTAAAGGAGATGGAGAAGGAAAGTGGAATGCTGTCAATGAACATAAACGGATTGAACTCCCCCTTAAAAAGGAAAAAAAATTTTTTACACTATTACAAAATTGAAAATTGATATAATTTGCCTTTAAGAAACCTACATTAAAAAACAGCATTGTAAATTACTGGAATGTCCAAAAATTGGCAAATTATATTATTTATTAGCACAACAGAAAAGAAAAGACACAGAATATTTTTGAACTTGGAACTTGTTTTATCAATGGCTGGATAAAAGAGGTAGAAGTTAGGAACTTAATAAGTATTACTATGTAAACGAATTGACCCAGACAGTATGCTGTTCATTAAGCATATATTGTATGTAAAGAGAAAACAAATAGAGACAGAGACAGAGACAGAGACAGAGACAGAGACAGAGACAGAGACAGAGACAGAGACAGAGACAGAGACAGAGACAGAGACAGAGACAGAGACAGAGAGATAGAGACCAGGACAAAAGCGCAGCCGGCGGGCGTGTGTCCCAAACTGAGGGCTGAAAAGCCAGGGCTGCAGTTGATGAGCTTAAGGGAGCAACTACAGGATGCCCCATACCAGGAGCCAAAGACTCACTGGGAGGTGAACACGGAAAAGGCAGCAGAGGCTGAGGACACCCTAATCCCCCCAGGGGTTAATGTGACCTGAGGGAGCAAATGGAAGGCTAGGTGACTGGTCGAGTGGGACAAGCCGATCAAATGGAAGCTTCCCGCTGTCTCCTGCAACCCATCAATGGAGCAGCTTAGAGAGAAGTTCGGAGGCCTGGAGATCAAGGGAGCGGCATCACCAGGAGCCAAGGTGACTATGGCAGGGACAGGGGGAGTGAAGTCACTAACTACCTCTTCCCCTCCACTCCTGCAGCTGGTGGTGCCAGCACTTGCTGGGACGATTGGATCCCCCTCACAGGGAGCAGTGGCAGTGGATTTTGCCATCCCTCCCCCCATGTGGCAGCAAGCGATCCTGGTGGCTCAAGTGGGGGTCAAGGCCCCTCTGCCTCCCCTCCTGGAAGCAGCAGTGGTCCTACCGCCTGGGAACATTGTGGTGAGAGACAAGTGACCACCACCCCTCACAGTTTAGTTCGACTGGGGACTCGGACAAGCTGGCTCACTTCTTAGCCTAGATGTGACATCACATGGAGCCTATGGGGGAATGTACCCAGACAATGCAGCCTGGGTTCATGCAGTGGTGTCCAACCTGGAGGGTGGTGTGGCTGGTGTCCCTGCACGATGCTGGGGCATGGGAGCTAGGCTACCTAAATGCGTTCATGAAGATCCTGTGAGGGCAATTCAAAGATCCCATGGCAGCCTGGCACACTGAATCTTGCAGCCACACCCTTAAAGAGGGAAAGCGGCCAGTGGCAGAGTATATTCAGGACTTACGCAGCCTGGCCAGCCACCTCCCTGATTGGCCCAAATGCATGCTGGTCTCCTACTTCCAAGGGGGACTAGATCAAGGAACTTGCAAGCGTGGGGCAGCAAGTCATTGAGTTCTCTCCTCAGTCTAGCAAGGAGGAGAGAACTGCAACCAACCCCCAAGAGGGTCCAGTCTTCTATGAGAGCAACAGCGAGGGGGAAGGCAACTCAATGATAAGTGGCACCAATATTCCCATTGTTAGGAAATGGTTATTTGTCTAACTAGTTGGTCAGGCAATATATAAACCAACAATGTATGTTTGCAGTCAGAAAGGTATTATATTGCTTTAAGACTGTATTGCATCATCCTGTATCCTGATTGGCTAAGCTCTGTAGCCAATGTACTTAAGGGAAGTCAGGATCATGGTTTGTGTGGATACTACACCATTTTACCTGCTTATTTGCTGTAACTCTCTACCGGATCTCTCTGCATGATCACTGTTTGATCATAGCTACATGTTGCTTTCTACTATTTATTGACTGTTTTGATATTGAACTTGTTCCTGTTTTGAAACTCAAGAAGAACTGTTTTACTGTGTATGACTACAACTGGTAAGAAGACTTTGTACTTGAAATATCCCTGGATTGATCTTTTACCTCTCGTTTTATCTGTGTATGACTTGGATTGTTTTTGGACTTCGCTTTACTTTTTTCTAAAAGTAAAAGACTACAACAACTCAGTGTGTTTGTATGTTAACTGTGATTGTTCACAACCACTCCCAGTCACTTTTCATGCGTTTACTCAAAGGGTACTCTGCTCAATAACCCACAACATCGGTTATGAGCCAAGAATATCCTTAACACCCATGATGGCCTGGGTGGAGATTGTGGTGCCCTCCTCGGGGGCAAGGGGGGGCCATCACAGCGTTGCTGGACTTGGGTTGCACCCAGTCCATGGTCAGCATCCAGGTGGTAGAGAAGCTGGGACTGAGGTGACCCATGGAGTTTTCCCAACTAGACGGAGCAATAACGGGGGGTGAGCCAGGCACCTGCTTAACTGAGACAGTTTGGCTCAAAGTTGGGACTCAAGTTGAGACTGTTAGGTTTATTGTACTGGTAGTTCCCAGGATGACTGAGTCCATGGTCCTAGGACTAGCATGGTGGAAAAAGTGGAACCCCTCTGTGAGCCAGGATAGAGAAAAGTGGTGGGTATGAAGGAGAGCTGTTAATTGGCAACAGCCACTGGAAGCACAAGGAGCCACCCATGCGCCTGCAGCTACAAAAGTGAAAGCAGAACCTGTGAATACACTAAGAGGGGACGGTGGGTTAGAGGCATTAATTCCAGCAGAGTATGGTGACCTATCTTGAGGTCTCTTTTTTTCTTTCATGTTTTATTTATTTTATTTATATAAGATAAAAAAATTCAATTTCAATCAAACAGTGTGTTGTCTGGGTACAATTGTTTTAAGGCAATCGTAATCAAAAAGTTTGCAATAGTATTCATCACAATAACATTCATACTATAATAACAATAATATTTAGCTTGTCTATTTTAACAACTCTTCATTTTAACATTTATCCTTTTTATGTCCCCATATTTCTAACTTCTGTTTCTATTATCTAACCATTGATAAAATAGGTCCCATATCAAAAAAACATTCAGTTTCTTCTTTGTCCTTAATAGTAAACGTTGGTCTATTCATTTCCGCACATTCTAATATTTTCTTAATTACACTCTCATCTGTTGGGGTCTCATCATACTTTCATTGTTGTGCAAATACAATTCTGGCTGCAGTTAGTACATGTAAAATCAAATACTATATATACTGTAGTCCCTTTGTCATATTTTTCCAGCAGAATGCCCAATAAAAATATTACTGGTTTCATATCTATATGCTGTTTTATCATTTTTGCCAACCAAGTATGTATTTTTGTCCAATATTTTTTAGCTTTTGGGCATGTCCACCACATATGATAATTGCATTGGCAACCTTCAGTCTCAAAAGACTATGATATCGTGCTCTGGAGACAGATCCTAAAACAGCATCTAGTGTGACTAAAAAGGCCAATTCGAGAGTGGCAATCCCTTCCACACTGAGGGCAGATCCATTCTGTCTCCTGTCCAGTCCCCAGATTTCTCTGGTTCCGGGACTGCCTCTTTGCCTCAGCCTGCCGAACAAGTGTCTCTTCGAATTGGAGAAGGCCATGCTGCATCTTTAGCCTCCAAGCTGAACGATCAGAGGTCAAGGTTTCCCAGTTGTTAATGTCCATTCCCAGGGCCTTTAGGTCCCTCTTGCAGATATCCTTATATCGCAGCTGTGGTCTCCCTCTCAGGCGCTTTCCCTGCACTAATTCTCCATACAGGAGATCTTTCGGAATCCGACCATCAGCCATTCTCACGACATGCCCAAGTCAGCATAGACATCGCTGTTTCAATAGTGTATACATGCTAGAAATTCCAGCACGGTCCAAGACTGCGCTATTTGGAACTTTGTCCTGCCAGATGATGCCAAGAATACGTCAGAGACAGTGCATATGAAAGGTGTTCAACTTTGTCTCCTGCCGTGCATAAAGGGTCCAAGACTCACTGCAGTACAAGAGTGTGCTCAGGACACAGGCTCTATAGACCTGGATCTTTGTATGTTCCGTCAGCTTCTTATTAAGCCATGCTCTCTTTGTAAGTCTGGAAAATGTGGTGGCCACTTTACCAATATGTTTATTCAGCTCAGTATCTAAAGAGAGAGTGTCAGAGATAGTTGAGTCGAGGTACACAAAGTCATGGACAACCTCCAGTTCTTGTGCAGAGATTGTAATACAGGGAGGTGAATCCACGTCCTGACCCATGACTTGTGTTTTTTTCTGGCTGACCATTAGTCCAAAGTCTTGGCAGGCCTTGCTAAAACTGTCCATAAGTTGTTGAAGGTCTTCAGCAGAGTGAGCAGTGACGGCATCATCAGCAGCAAAGAGGAAATCCCGTAAGCATTTCAGCTGGACTTTAGATTTTGCTCTCAATCTAGAGAGATTAAAGAGTTTTCCGTCTGATCTGGTCCGAAGGTAAATACCCTCTGTTGCAGTTCCAAAAGCATGTTTCAGCATGTCAGCAAAGAAGATCCCAAATAAAGTTGGTGTGAGGACACAGCCCTGCTTCACTCGACTTTGAATATCAAAGGAATCTGAAGTTAAGCCATCAAAAACTACAGTACCCTTCATTTCCTCATGAAAGGACCTGATGATGTTGTGGAGCTGAGGTGGACATCCAATCTTGGGGAGAATTTTATAAAGGCCGTCCCTGCTAACCAAGTCAAAAGCCTTTATAAGATCTATGAAGGCTATGAAAAGTGGCTGTCTTTGTTCCTGCATTTCTCCTGCAACTGTCTAAGGGAAAATACCATGTCAGTAGTGGATCTGTTGGCTCAAAATCCATACTGTGATTCTGGATAGGCTCTCTCTGCAAGCACCTGGAGCCTCTTCAGTACGACATGGGCAAGCAGCTTCCCTACAACACTAAGAAGAGAGATGCCAAGGTAGTTGTTACAGTCACCCCTGTCACCTTTGTTCTTGTACAGTGTGACGATATTTGCATCCTTCATGTCCTGTGGTACTCCACCTTCCCTCCAACAAAGACAGAAGATTTCATGCAGTTCAGTGGGGGTGTTCTCCTTGCAGCACTTCAGAGGCAAGGGAATCCAGGGCCGCATTTAGTTCTTCTAAAGTTGGTTCACAGTCAAGTTCCTCCAAGACAGGCAGGCACACAATGTTATTTACTGCTTCTTCAGTTACCACATTTTCTCTGGAATATAACTCAGAGTAGTGCGGCACCCAGCGTGCCATCTGCTGTGCTCGGTCTTGGATAACTTCACCTGTAGCAGACTTCAGAGGGGCAGATTTCTTCTGTGTTGGACCTAAGGCCTGCTTGATGCCATCGTACATCTCCTTGATGTTGCCTGTGTCAGCTGCTATCTGGATCCAAGAGCAAAGCTGCAGCCAATAATTGTTAGCACACCTCCTGGAGGACTGTTGGACTTTGCTACGAGCAGCTTGCAGAACCTGTAGGTTGCTCTCACTGGAACAGGCTTTATATGCAATTAGAGCTCTCCTTTTTTCATCGATGGCTGGTGTCAACTCCTCTGAATGGGCTTCAAACCAATCTGCTGATCTCCTTCCCAAATACTGACAAGGCGGTGTTATAAGCAGCATTCTTGAAATATTCCCATCGTTCAGATGCATTTACTTCAGCCGGGCCTGGGAGAGTTTTCTTGAGTGCTTGTGCAAATTCCTCCACTTTGCCCTGATTGTGGGTCTTGTTGATGTCAATTCGTGGTCTTCCTTCCTTCTTCTAGTGATGCAATCTCTTTGTTTGCAGTTTTATTCTGCTGCACACCAAGGAGTGGTCTGTATCGCAATCAGCACCCTGATAGCTGCGTGTGATTGTAATATTGGGGAGGTTGGAGAGCCTGGTAAGAATCAAGTCGAGCTGGTGCCAATGCTTCAATCTTGGATGTCTCCAAGAGACTCTGTGTTGAGGCTAAAGGAAATAAATAAAGGTTATTCTTTTATAAATTGTAAAGTGTGAGACTATCTGTCTGCTGTTTTCTGACTATGTAAAGTGACCCCAAATGGTAATCAATGGAGACAATACATTATGACTTGCTAAAAGCTCCTCAGGAAACAGGAACTTAAGCCTTGGGCAAAAAGCTATCAGGAGACAGGAACATCGGAGATGGAGGGAAATTGTCAAGAAGACCCTTTTAAAGTGTAAAACAACTTAAAGGGTGGCTTAAGAGAATAAGGGGGAGTTGGGAGGGCTCCTTAGGCGTGGCATGCATTGTGAAGGTGTATAAAATGTATAGCTTGAAAACTGCTTTTTGTGCTCTTTGAACTCAATCCATTTGGGAAGAGTCTAAGAAGCCACGCTTGCAACCACTTTTCTTGTTTTCTTTATTTTCATGTTTTTCTCCAATAAATCTTTGATTTTGTTAACCAGACTTGTCTTGGAGTTGTGTGTATAAAATTTGGGAATTTTAAATCTCACAAAGCTTTGTTTTAAAGTATGTATTGCTAACACAAAAACCATAGTAGCAGCAAAACTCCAGCAGTCGTTGGCCATTTTCGTTCATCTTTCTTTTAATTTAATTTTTTTAAATTTATTTCGGATTTATATACCGCCCTTTCTCCCAAAAGGGACTCAGGGCGGTGAACAGCCAGAAAATTAAAATACATAAAATACAAAAGTTATAAGGAACTAAAATGAATAAATTAAATCCTTGGCTTCTCAATTTAAAACCCCCAAATCCATAAAATTCCAATTTAAAACCCCGAATCCATATAATTTAAAAAAACCTATTAAAAAACCCTTTGGGCTAGGCCGGCTTGTTGGAATAGGTAAGTCTTTAGGGCCTTACAGAAGGTGCGAAGGTCCGGGATCAAACGTATACTAGGAGGCAGCTCATTCCACAGGGTGGGTGCCCCCACAGAGAAGGCTCTCCTCCTGGGGGCCATCAGCCGACATTGTTTGGCCGAAGGCACCCTGAGGAGGCCCTCTCTGTGTGAGCGTATTGGCCGGTGGGAGGTTATCGGTAGCAGCAGGCGGTCTCGCAAATACCCTGGCCCTATGCCATGGAGCGTTTTAAAGGTGAGAACCAACACCTTGAAGTGCACCCGGAAGACCACCGGAAGCCAGTGCAGCTCGCGCAGGAGAGGTGTTACATGGGAGCGCCAAGTTGCTCCCATAATCACCCACGCGGCCGCATTGTGGACCAGCTGGAGTCTCCGAGTGCACCCCAAGGGGAGCCCCATGTAGAGAGCATTACAGTAGTCCAGGCGAGACGTGACGAGGGCATGGGTGACTGTGCATAGGGAGTCCTGATCCAGAAAGGGGCGCAACTGGTGTATCAGGCGAACCTGATAGAAGGCCCCCCTGGCCACGGCCGTCATATGCTGCTCCAAGGACAGCCGTGTGTCCAGGAGGACACCCAAGTTGCGAGCCCCCTCTGTGGGGGCCAAAACCTCACCCCCAATAGCCAGCGATGGTGTCAGCTGACTATATCGGGACGCCGGCATCCACAGCCACTCGGTCTTGGAAGGGTTGAGTCGAAGCCTGTTTCTCCCCATCCAAACCCGCACGGCCTCCAGACACTGGGACATCACTTCGAGGGCATCATTGGGGTGGTCAGGGGTGGAGATGTACAGCTGAGTGTCATCAGCGTACAGTTGGCATCGCACCCCAAAACCACGGATGATCTCACCCAGCGGCTTCACATAAATGTTGAACAGGAGCGGCGAGAGGACCGACCCTTGTGGCACCCCGCAAATGAGGCGCCTCGAGGTTGACCTCTGCCCCCCTGCCAACACAGACTGCGACCGGTTGGAGAGATAGGAGGAGAACCACCGCAGCACGGTGCCTCCCACCCCCAAACTCCCCAACTGACGCAGCATGATACCATGGTCGATGGTATCAAAAGCTGCTGAGAGATCTAACAGGACCAGGACAGAGGAGCAACCCCTATCCCGAGCCCTCCAGAGATCATCCACCAACGTGACCAATGCCGTCTCCATGCTGTACCCAGGTCTGAAGCCGGACTGGCACGGATCTAGATAGACGGTTTCATCCAGGTACCGAGGGAGCTGTCGCGCAACCACACTCTCAACAACCTTCGCAATAAAGCGAAGGTTGGAGACAGGACGATAATTTGCCAAAACAGCCGGGTCCAGAGAAGGCTTCTTGAGGAGGGGCCTCACCACCGCCTCCTTCAAGGCGGCAGGCAAGAAACCCTCACTCAAAGAAGCATTTATAATCCTCTGGAGCCAGCCTCGTGTAACTTCCCAAGTGGCCAGTACCAGCCAGGAAGGACACGGGTCCAATAAACATGTGGTTGCGTTTAACCTCCCCAGAGTCCTGTCCACGTCCTCAGAAGTCACAGGATCGAACTCCTCCCAAATAATAGTCTCAAGACCGACCTCAGTCACCCCATCTGAATCTACCCAGTCAGAGTCTAAGTCTTCCAGAATCTGAGCGATTTTATCGTGCAGATACTGTGCAAAATCCTCAGCCTGCCCTTGCAAGGGGTCCTCCCGCGCTCCCTGATGGAGGAGGGAACGGGTCACTCTAAACAAGGTGGCTGGGCGATTATCTGCCGATGCCATTAGAGCGGAAAAGTAATTACGCTTTGCCGCTTTTATCACCACTAGATAGGTCCTAAGATGGGACCTAACTAGTGTTCGGTCGGATTCAGAATGACTCACCCTCCAACCACTCTCTAGGCGTCTTTTCCGGCGTTTCATCTCCCTCAGCTCCTCAGAGAACCAAGGGGCTGGTCAGGTTCGACGCCGGGTCAGAGGCCGCAAAGGCACGACTCGGTCCAGAGCGCCGGCGGCCGCCCTATCCCAGGCAGCCACCAGCTCTTCAGCCGAGTCGTGAGCCAGAGTTACAGGTATTGACCCAAGCTCCCTCTGGAACCTATCAGGATCCATCAGGTGCCTGGGGCAGAACCATCTAACCAGCTCCGCCTCCCTGCAGTGGGGTTCGGCGGTCAGAAAGTCTAGCCTCAGGAGAGAATGGTCCGACCATGACAGGGGTTCGATGACTATATCCCCAACATCCAGACCATCCAACCACTGTCCAGAGACAAAAACCAAGTCCAGAGTGTGTCCTCCCACATGAGTAGGGCCAAAAATTACTTGTGTCAGGTCCATGGCTGTCATGGAAGCCATGAACTCCCGAGCCAACCCAGATGTCTTACCAGCAGATGGCAAGTTGAAATCCCCCATGACCAAAAGCCTGGGGGTATCAACTGCCACCCCAGCAATAACGTCGAGAAGCTCGGGCAGGGCCGTTTTCACGTGGCAGGGAGCCAGGTATGTGATCAGCAGGTCCACCTGCACCCCATGGCCCCACTTCACTAGAAGAGACTCACATCCGGCTATCTGAGGAACAGTGGCCTCCCTTGGATCTAGACCCTCCTTTATAACTACCTCCACCCCCCCACCCCTGCCCTGGGCCCTTGGCTGATGGAATGCGTGGAAACCTGGAGGGCACATCTCTACGAGGGGGACCCCCCCTCTTGGCCCAACCAGGTCTCCGTAATACCTGCCAGATCCGCGTCCCCCTCCTGAATCAGGTCACAAATGAGGGGGCCTTATTAACCACGGACCTAGCATTGCACAACATCAGCCTCAGGCCCGGACACCGTAACTCTGGACAGCCCGGGGAGCGAGAAGAGTCCTGGGGGCTGGGGCATGCCACCGCTCGATGACAGCGGGTACGTACCCCCCTCACATGATACGGCCCCCTACTCCCACCATAACTGCCTCTCCCAACTACGGCTCTGATGAAATCACCCTCCTTTCCCTCGGCAACGAGCTCCTCCACACCCCGTCCCCCGCCTTCTATTCCAGGCCCCTGTGACAAACCCGGCCTATAACCCTCTCCCTCCTCCCCCTTCCCCCGACCCCTTCAAAGATTTGACAGAGAGAATTTTAAAAACCGCCGCAACCCCCTCTTTGCGGCATGCCACCTCTCGGGGTTCCAAAACCCGTCATTGAGGTAGGCCCTCGATAGAGTGGAGAGCCAAGCCTGCGAGAGGGGGGAGTCTCACAGACCAAGAAGTTCCGCCGCTGAGTAAATCTTGATCAAGGCAGGTGCGCACAACCATATTATGACACTGAACTGACCTAAACAAGTGGGCCAAGAACTATAATCAGCTCCAACTCTGGCATTAAAATTGCCAAGGATAAACAGTGGTTCTTTCTCAGGGATTTTCTCAGGGATTTTAGTAGCAGCCAGATCGTCGTAGAATTGAATCATGTGACTGCAGGGAAGAAGGTGCTCCAGCTCTCCTCATGGGTAAATATGCTTGTTTTGGGGGGGGGGGAGAGTGGCTGTTTGAGAGAGTGAATCATGTGACTGCAGGGAGGAAAGTGCTCCAGCTCTCCTCATGAATGAATCTGCTTGTTTCTAGGGGGAGGGGAGAGTAGCTGTTTGATTGAGTGTAAGTGGGAAGTCTTGTAAGCTGTGTGCATGGGAAAAACCAGTTAGATGGTGTCCAGCAGCCTTAGAAGGCAATTCATGTAGGAGAAGGAAAACTCTGAACTCAAACTTCCACTGCCTTGTGGCTATACCCATCTATTGGAAAGTCTTCAGCAGTCAACCTCAAGGCAAAACCTGGAGCAGGAGTCCTGGAGTGAGGAGGAGTGCTAGAGGAGTAATACCTCTCTAAAAAACCTTGGTTCAGCTGGACCGGCTGGTAGCACCTTGTAAGGGCCCCTTTCCAGGGTTACAGGAGAAGATGGTTGTTAGATCAGGTGCAGGAACAGAAGACGCGACCAGCTCAGGTCCATTCAGCACTTTATTTTCGGCTGGAACAAGACTGGCACTGCGCTGCCAGAGCTCTCCTGATATTCGCTCTGGCAGTTGCACCGCCCATAGACGGCTATTTGAATTTCCCGCTGGTGGATTTGACCAATCCCCAGCGGATGTCCTTATAAGGACATAACACTCCTCCCCCCCTAGTTCTTAGTCCGTCCATCAAGTCCATCTAGTACATAGTCGCGCAGGTATGCAGGACGCTGGGAAGGCCTGGTTGACCTGCGCAGTCCCAGTTGAGCTTCGCCGTCGTCCCGGACAGGCGGGGCTCCTATGTCTCCCAGTTCCCTCCCTGGAACCGGATGATCTGTCCCCCTCTGCAGATACCCACAAAAACACAGCCAGTCGAGGGTTAAGGAAGCACTTGGCACACTCCACAGTTCTTATCTCAAACTTGGCAGCGATATGCACACCGTCTGCCAAGGACTTTAATAGTACACAGAAAGAAAAGCACCACAAATATTCAGCAAAGTCTCTGATCAGCTTCAGCTTGTAACTCCAATGCCTATCCGATAGAGTATTTGTTCATCACAGAGATCATTACCACCCCGCTGTCTATTATATAGTCTCTCTGGGTGTGGTCCAGTGACTCATTGATCCTGTGACTCCAGTCCAGTGACTCAGGTCTATTCCCTCATGCGTCTCCGCAGCTGCAGTAAGCGTTTATCTCGCCTTCTTTGGCGTGCGTCCAGGAATGACGTCTCTCCCTCACTCTCATCTGAGACACCTGTTTCCCCACTACTTGGCTCTCTTTCAGCTGGCACCTGAGACGGTGCCGGGGGGGGGGGGGCTGGGAGATCTGGCTGGCTCCTCTTCCTCCTGCTCAGAGCTTCCTTCCTCCAATGGGATAGGCTCAGAGGACGGGGCCACAACACTATCCCCCACCGCAGGGCCCTTCCCCCGGGTCTGACGGTCGGGATGGGGTCGGGACGGGAACTGTTCGTGGAAAGCCCGCACCAGGTCAGGGGCCTGAACGGCAGACGCGTCCACCCAGGTGAAATCCTCGGCCCCGTACCCTTTCCAAGCGATGAGGTATTGGAAGCGCCCCTTCAGCCAACGGGAGTCCCGAATACTGTCCACCTCATACGTTGAGGCGTCGTCCTCATCGGCTGCGGCTGGGGGGCAGGCGGCGGCGGGCGGCGGAGAAGGCTCGCGGGAGTCTCAGGGACCAGGAGGGACCGATGAAAAACGGGGTGGAGCCGCATGGAGCGGGGTAGAGTCAACCGATAGGCCACCGGGTTGATGACCGCCTCGATGGGGAAGGGACCGATAAAGCGGTGGGCCAGTTTCCGCACCGGCCGGTCCGTGGGGAGGTGTTTCGTGGACAGCCACACCCGATCTCCAACTTCCAGCGGTGGTGTCGCCCGGCGGGCACGATCGGCGAACCGTTTATAGTCCTCTTTCGCCCGGATCAGCTGCTGCCGCACCAGTTGCTGCACCGCCTGCAGCTCCGAGAGGAAGTCCCGGGTCTCAGGAACAGGGGAGTCCATGATGGTCAACGGAAAAAACCGTGGATGGTACCCGACATTGGCATGGAACGGTGTCATCTGGGTGGAGGTATGTTGGGAGTTGTTAAAAGCGAACTCCGCCAGGGGAAGGTACTCGGCCCAGTTGTCCTGCTTCTGGTTGACAAAACAGCGGAGGTACTGCTCCAGTATGCCAATGACCTTCTCCGTGCCCCCGTCAGTCTCCGGATGGTGCGACGACGACAGGCACACCTGCACCTCCAGCGCAGCCATCAGGCTTTTCCAGAAGCGGGCCGTGAACTGGGCCCCGCGGTCCGAAACCACCCGGTCCGGCAGGCCGTGGAGGCAGAAGATGTGTTGCAGGAACAGGCGAGCCGTGGTACGAGCCGAGGGCAGGCCGCGGCACGGGATGAAATGTGCCATCTTCGTGAGCGCATCCACCACCACGAGGACGGTCGTGAACGTAGCGGACAGGGGCAGGTCAGTCAGGAAGTCCATGGAGATGGCTCCCCACGGTCTCTCTGGTGTCAGCAGCGGCTGGACGAGTCCAGGAGGGGGGCCGGACGCAGCTTTGGCCTGTCGGCACGGCACACAGGACGTCACGTAGGCGTGCACGTCGTGCCGTACCCGAGGCCACCAAAAAGTCTGCGTCACTAGGTTCAAGGTCTTAAAGAAGCCGAAGTGCCCCGCCGCGGGGTTGTCATGGCACTGGTTCATGACGAGGGCTCGGAGCGGACTTGTGGGCACGTACAACCGACCCCGGTGCCTGAGCAAGCCCTCCTCCATGGTCCATGGGGACGCGGGGCCGACGTCCGCTCTCCGCTGCTGCGACCAGTCGTCCCGTCGCTGCGCTTCCAGCACCTGAGTCCGCAGGTCCACTGGTTCCTGGACCGCGGCCAAGGAGTCCGCTGGCAGCACCGTCCGGGGGGAAAGGGAGTCCTTGGGGCAAAAGTATTCCGGCTTATGGGAGAGCGCGTCCACCCTCTGGTTGAGGTGGCTCAGAATGTATGTGACGTGGAAGTTGAACCGGGCGAAAAACAACGACCACCGGATCTGCCGCTGGTTCAAATTCCTGGCCGTGGTGAGGTGCTCCAGGTTCCGATGGTCCGTCCGCACCTCCACCTGGTGTCGGGCCCCCTCGAGGTGATGTCGCCAAGCCTCGAACGCGGCCTTGATAGCCAGCAACTCCTTTTCCCAGATGGTGTAGTTGCGCTCGGAAGGAATGAGTTTCCGGGAGTAGTAAGCGCAGGGAAAAAGAGTGCCGCCATCCACCGGAGCCTGTAGCAGCACCGCCCCAATCGCCACGTTGGACGCGTCTGTCTCAACCACGAATGGACGGTGTGGATCGGGGTGCCTCAGGACCAGCTCCGTGACAAAGGCCTGCTTGAGAACCTCGAAGGCCTGCTGCTGCGGGGGCCCCCACTGGAACGGTACCTTCTTCCGAAGGAGCTGGGTCAACGGCACGGTCAGGGTGGCAAAGCCCGGGATGAAGGTCCGATAGTAATGGGCGAATCCCAACAGACGCTGGACGTCCTTCACCCGACGCGGGGGTTCTCAACTGCGCAAGGCCGCCACCTTGTGTGGGTCCATTGCGATGCCCTCGGGGGTGATGATGTGCCCGAGGAACTCTATGGAAGTCTGGAAGAAGTAACATTTCTCCAACTTCGCATAGAGCTGGTGCTCCCGCAGGCGCTGCAGGACCTGGCAGACATGCTGGAGGTGACTTTCCGGGCCCGGGAATAGATCAAAATGTCATCCAGGTAGATCACCACGAACCGATCCAGCATGTCCCGGAACACGTCGTTCATCAAGTGCTGGAAGACCACGGGGGCGTTGGTCAACCCAAACGGCATGACGGTATATTCAAAGTGTCCGTATCGGGTGCCAAATGCCGTCTTCCACTTGTCCCCCTCTCGCATCCGCACCAGGTTGTAGGCTCCCCGGAGGTCGAGCTTGGTGAAAATCGAGGCCTCCCGCAACCTCTCCATCAGCTCCGGGATCAGCGGCAGGGGATAGCGATTCCGTACCGTGATGGCATTCAAGCGCCGGTAGTCGCAACACAGGCGCAAGTCCCCCATCTTCTTTTTCATGAAGAGGACTGGGGCCGAGACCGGGGAGGTCGAAGGCCGGATGAACCCACGGGCCAGGTTCTTGTCCAGAAAGTCCCGTAAGGCGGCCAGCTCGGGCTCCGACATGGAGTACAGGCGTCCCGAGGGCAGGGGCGCGTTGGGCATCAAGTCCACCGCGCAGTCGTAGGGTCGGTGCGGGGGCAAGCGATCCACCTCCTTCTCGCTGAACACGTCGGCGAAGGATGTCAGCTCCGGAGGCAAGGAGACGTTCGGGGCGGAGACGTCCTGGCCGGCACAGGTGTGGCGAAGGTGGTCGACACACTGCAGGCTTGGGACCTGAGGGTCGTGCGCCCAAAGCCAGGCCATCCCCAGGACCAAGGGGAAGTGCAGGTCTGCCGTCACATAAAACTGGATCGCCTCCTCATGGTTCCCAATGGCAAGGCGCAAGAGCTGAGTAGCGAAGTTGATGGGCCCCGCCACAAGTTCCCGCCCATCAATAGTTTCGACTCTCAACGGAGGGTCCACTGGAACCAAGAGAACCTTGTAATGGGCCACAAAGGCCTGGTCCATAAAGTTCGTGGTGGCCCCCGAGTCCACCAGCGCGTGCGCCTGGAGCCCCTCCGACCGGTTAGCCAACAACACCTGGGTGTTCAAAATCAGGTGCCGAGGGGGCTCACAGTCCACAGCCGCCGCCTCCGGCGGGGCATGGTCACCTGCCTGACCCAGAGTTTCCCCTAAGCCAGGCCTGCCCCATTTCCCGGCTGGTCACGCCGAGGCTCCGGAACAGGCTTGAGCGGTCCACTCCGCTTCCGGGGACACGAGGCGGTGAAATGTCCAGCCTCGCCGCAATAGAGGCACAACCCCCCTTCGCGTCTCCGCATCCGCTCCTGGGCCGTCAGTTGAGGTCTGGCTGCTCCGAGCTCCATGGGCTCCTCAGCCGTCGCCACAAAACACGGTACGGTCCGGGGCGCTGTCGGTACGAAACGCGGGGGTGCCGGCGCTGTCGGTGGTTCCAGAAGAGCCCTACGGGGCCGTCGCCATTGTAGGCGGGCGTCGATGCGCAGGCAGTGGGTCACCAGCGCGTCCAGGGTCTGTGGCGCCTCCACCCGAACCAGCTCGTCCTGCATCTCATCGCAGAGGCCGTCCTGGAAGGCATCCATCAGCGCCGCCTCATTCCAGGCCAAATCCTGGCCTAGCAATCGGAACTCCGCAATATAGTCCTGCAGGGGGCGCTTGCCTTGGCGGAGGTCCTTGATGCGCCTCGCTGCCATCTGCACCCGGAGGGGGTCCTCAAACATGGTGCACAGGTGTTGCAAAAAACCCTGATAGTCCAGAAGCAAGGGGCTGTCTTGCAACAACAGGGGCGTGGCCCATCGGGCGGCAGTGCCAGAGAGGGAGCTGATAATAAAGGCCACCCGAACCCGGTCATCCGGAAAATCCTCCGGTCGCATTGCCATGTACAGCTGGCACTGTCCCAAGAAGGCCGGGAACATTTCCTGCTGCCCAGAAAACTTATCTGGCATGTTCACTGGGCATCTTGGATGGGGAAGGGGAGCAGGTGGAGCTGCTACAGGAGCATTTCCCAAAGCAAGTTGTGCAGTTAGCTGTGCTACTTGCTGTTGCAGAAGTTGATTGGCCTCCAGCATCTGCTGTACCTGCTGCTGCAGCTGTTGGTCCATCGTGGGTTAACGATGGAGTTTTGGTTGACGAACAAGATGATCTGTCCCCCCCTTCAGAGACCCACAAAAACACAGCCAGTCGAGGGTTAAGAATCACTTGGCACAATCCACAGTTCTTATCTCAAACTTGGCAGCGATATGCACACCGTCTGCCAAGGCCTTTATTAATTTACACAAACAGAAAATCACCTACGTAGCTTTGCCGTTCATTTAGCTTCCAAGACTACGAGGTTGCTATGTTGTTTTGTTTGTTCGTCACAAAGATCCTGGCCCACCGTCCTGTCTTATATAGGAGGCTGTAGGTGTGGTCCAGTGACTCATTGATCCTGTGACTCCAATCCAGTGACTCAGGTCTATTTCCTCATACGTCGCCGCAGCTGCAGTAATCTTTTCTCTCGCCTTCTTTGGCGTGCGTCCAGGAATGACGTCTCTCCCTCACTCTCATCTGAGACACCTGTTTCCCCACTACTTGGCTCTCTTTCAGCTGGCACCTGAGACGGTGCCAGAGGGGGGGGGGGCTGGGAGATCTGGCTGGCTCCTCTTCCTCCTGCTCAGAGCTTCCTTCCTCCAATGGAATAGGCTCAGCGGACGGGGCCACAACAGGTACTGAGAGGGCATGGCAGATGCCCAGTCCGGCTAGGAATGCTTCCATGGGCAAGGATGTAAGTTGGGGCCTGTTGTTGGAAACCAACATGTCTGGCAGTCCATGGGTTGCGAAGAGTCGACGGAGAGCCCGGATCGTTGCTTCTGCTGTGGTGGACTACCTCTAGCCATTTTGAGAAGGCATCCACGACAATCAAGCGGTATCGCCCTTGCATCGGACCCGCAAAGTCAACATAGATCCTTGACCAGGGGCTGCTAGGTGTCTCCCACTGTGACGGTTCGGCTTGGGGGGGCGCGGGACGTACCTCTTGGCACGGGTCACATCTGGAGACCCATTCTTCTATGTCTTTGTCCAGAGATGGCCACCAGACGTAACTCCGTGCCAGCCCCTTCATTCGAACAATGCCTGGGTGCCCGTTGTGGAGGGTTTCTAGCATCTTCCGTTGTAGGGCGCTGGGAATCAGCACCCTGTCTCCCCATAGCAGACAGCCTTTCATTGTGGACAACTCCTTCTGCTTCCTAATGAATGGGCTGAATTTCTCTGCCGTCTTTTCTGTTAGCCAGCCCCGCAGGACCCAGGATTTGACTTGGCTGAGGGTCGGGTCCTTCTGGGTGTGGACTGCCACGTCTGCAGATGTGACTGGGCAGGCTTGGTCATTGTCAATGTGAAAGAGCCTGAGTGTGGGGGCTGGGTCTTCCACCAGTTCTCTGGATGGGCACCTGCTCAGCGCATCGGCGTTTCCGATGGACTTGCCGGGCTTGTGGACCAGTCTGTAAGAATACCCGGCTAGGAAGATCGCCCATCTGGTCATTCTTGGTGACATGAAGGTCGGCGTCGGTCTATCGCCCGCGAGTAGTCCCAGCAGAGGCTTGTGGTCCGTTATGATGGTGAAGCCTCTGCCATAGAGGTACTCGTGGAAACGCTTAATGCCTGTGACGATGGCCAAGGCTTCCTTGTCCAGCTGGCTGTAGTTCCTCTCCGCACTGGACATGGTCTTCGAGAAGTAGGTGATAGGTGCTTCCAAGCCGTTCATCAGTTCATGGCTGAGCACTGCTCCAACCCCATAGGGTGATGCGTCGCAGGTTAGTGTTAGGGCAAGCGTCTCGTGGTACTGCATGAGTACGCTATCTGAAGAGAGGAGTGCTTTGATGGCTCTGAATGCTGCTTCCTCTTCTTCCTCCCACTTTCAGGGAGCCGCTTTCCCCAGCAAGCAGTGGAGTGGCTCAGCAGTTGTGGCTTTCTGTTTAAGGAAAACGCTGTACAAATTGAGTAATCCTAAGAAAGCCTGAAGCTCCGCTTTGTTTTTGGGGCTGGGAGCTTCGTGAATAGCTTTGACTTTATTTTTGGTGGGGTGGATGCCCATGCTATCAATGAGATAGCCCAGGAACTCAACCTCCTGGACTCCAATGATGCAATTGTCTCTCCTGACCCTCAAACCCTTCGCCTTGAACCGCTGTAGGACAAGCCTGAGCTGCTCAAGTAGTTGGGTTTTTGAATCACCAGAGATCAAAATGTCATCAAAGTACGGCACCACCCCTGGAACACCTTGGAGAAGGTGTTCCATCGTGGATTGAAAAATGCCTGGGGCTGCACTGACCCCAAATTGGAGGCGGTTACACTTGAATGCGCCCCTGTGGGTGACGATTGTTTGAGCCTCCATTTTTTCGTCTACTGGCAGTTGCTGGTAAGCCTGGGCCAGATCCAGTTTGGCGAATATTGACCCGCTCCCAAGTGAATGCAACAGATGTTGCACCACTGGAACTGGGTATGCGCTCTGCTGCAATGCCTTATTGATTGTGCATTTGTAGTCAGCGCAGATGTGCACAGATCCATCATGCTTCATTGGGGTCACAATGTGGGTCTCCCATGTCGCATGATCGATTGGTTCCAATACGCCCTGGGCAATCAATTTATCCAGCTGGGCATCTACTTTGGGCCACAAGGCGAATGGAACCCAGCGAGGCTTGAGCCTAATTGGAGTGATCGTTTTATCTAAATTGAAGGCTTTTCCCACAAATTTCCCCAGCTTACCATCGAAGACTTCCTTGAACTCTTTGATGAGGTTGTCGAGTTCGTCCTGGCAGATTTGATGGATCCCTCCAATCGAGAGCCCTAATGGCTTGAACCACTCCACGCCTAGCAGGTTCGGCGGGCTGTGTTCCACAATTGTGATGGGAAGGTTGCCTTGGAACTTCTTGTAGGAGATCTGGAGTGACATTCTCCCCACGACCCCTATTGGGTTTTCCACCAAAATCCATGAGCCTTGAACGCAGGGGCTTTAGGTCCTTCTTGTTGCAGTCGGGTTTCAGGCGTTTCAGCTGCTGCCAGTCCATAATGGAGTAGATCGAGCCCAAATTTATCTCCATGGAGCACAGTGTCCCTTCTGCTTGTAGTGTCACGTGGAATTTAGTGGCACTGTCATCGCTTGTGTGGGCGATGGTCATCTGATGGACCGCCCCACTGCGGAAGTAGTCATCGTCTCCGTGTCTAGACTGGAAAGAGGACCGTTTGGATGCCCTCTGGTGTTCTTTCCTATTTTTACGGGTTCGGTGTCTGGATGGGTCAGGGGCTGGGTCTGATGCTCTGCAGGCCTCTGCGATGTGCCCCCTCTTCAGGCAGCGTCAGCAAGTGGCATCTCTCCATCTGCAGCTTGCCCTGGCATGGTCTCCTCTGCAGCTGTCGCAGCGCTCCCCCCGGTCGCCATTTCGAGCGGTTTCCCACCTTGGGGGTCTGGAGACCTTGTGGGTGGCCATCTCTTCATCAGATTCAGACGTGGCAGTGGAATCGTCCATGGAGCTCTGCAAAGTCTTATGGATCTTGTGGATCCCTTTTGCCTTCAACATCACGGCTGCCACTTTTTCCGACGTTTCTGCCGCTGTGGCCTCCTCGATGACTTCCTTGAGCGGGATTTTCTTGCGGCTCAGGAACTTCTTCTGGAGTGCCACATCCTTCATTCCGAAGACAATGCAGTCACGGATAGTATTGTCCACATTGTCAAACTCGCAATTCGCTGCGATTTGACGGAGGGCAGCCACGAAGTCTTTGATGGGTTCACCGTCCCGCTGGTTCCTTTGGTGGAAAGTGAACTGGTTGGCAATTGGTGTGCCAGTGGGCACGTAGTGCTCCTGCAGGATCTCTTGAAGATCAGCCCAGGACATCTCTTCAATATTCCTGGGCGCCACGAGGTCGATGGCCATCTCCAGGACCTCGGAGCCGCAGTGAGCCAGGAAGAGGGCTCTTTTGCGTTTGTCGTCCAGGTCCTGGTAGCTGTTTCCCCAGAGGAACTGGCAAAACCAGACCATGTAGGACCTCCATTTCTCCTTCCCAGGGTTGAATGGGGCCAGCGAGACGATCGGAGCTTGCAGTGATGCCATGCTTCGGTCTGCCATGGGTGAGTGACTTCAGCTCAGGTCAGCTCTTGGTCAGTTGGCGTTCGTGCCACGTGGTCGATGCTCTGGTCCTTTTTAGTCCTTCATCGCCAGTGTTAGATCAGGTGCAGGAAAAGAAGACGCGACCAGCTCAGGTCCATTCAGCACTTTATTTTAGGCTGGAACAAGACTGGTGCTGCGCTGCCGGAGCTCTCCTTATATTTGCTCCGGCAGTCGCACCGCCCCTAGACAGCTATTTGAATTTCCCGCCAGTGGATTTGACCAATCCCCGGTAGATGTCCTTATAAGGACATAACAATGGTCAACTGTTTTGAAGGCGGAAGAGGGTTTTATGTCCCAACAGCAGATAAAATGGCAGAACCATCTTCTAGGAGAAGGAAAACTCTGATTACAAACCTCCACTGCCTTGTGGCTATATCTACTACTGGAAAAGGCTTCAGGAGTCAACCTCGAGGCAAAATCTGGAGCTGGAGTCCTGGAAGCAGTTCGTGATTGTGTACAATCACGTTCTGGTAACTCCTGCGATGCAGCTGGAACTAATTGTATTTTTTTAAAAAAAATTTTATTTGATTTATATGCCGCCCTTCTCCGGAGGCTCAGGGCAGCTTACAATGCATTAAGCAATAGCCTTCATACTTTTGTATATATTTATACAAAGTCAGCTTATTGCCCCCACAAACTGGGTCCTCAATTTACCCACCTTAGAAAGGATGGAAGGCTGAGTCAACCTTGAGCCTGGCTAGGATTGAACTCACAGAATTACAGGCAGCTGGATGTTAATTGCTGCCTTTAGCAGGAGGCATTAGTCCCTTACGCTACTCAGGCTCCTTATTGGCTCCGTATTGGCTTTGCCATTCCATTGGACTATTTCAGTGATGTGGAAAGGGGGGATCTGCTGCTTGGGTAACAGTCTATCCTCCATATTAATCTACCTAGGCCTCGTGCTCTGGAGAGGACACTCCAGCTTTCCATACAGCATTGAAACAACACGGGAAGTGGCAGTTACTGGTTATAAGTCTTTGCTTGATTGGCATAGAGTGTGTCGCCAGGGGCCACTTTCGTCGGTGGGAGAGGCCATTGTACCTCATTGGGCAGCTACTGCCCGCCTTAAACTGGGCAGCCCCCAGCCAGTAAGGTGCTGCCCTGCCACGGTCTGTTAATGTCACAAGGTGCGTGGGGTTTAGGGTCAAAGCCGACAAGCATATTGATAACTTTGCACCATGCAACAAACAAAAGAAAACTTTAACCCTAAAGTTGGGCACCTGGAATGTTTGGACAATGACCCCCGGCCTTTCTGATGATTTACAAGAGATAGATGACATACGTAAGACAGCTGCCATTGACATGGAGTTGAGCAGACTGCAGATGGACATAATTGCCCTTCAAGAGACAAGACTGTTAGACTCGGGATCTGTTAAGGAGAGAAACTTCTCGTTCTTCTGGCAGGGAAAACCATCAAACGAGTCTAGGGAACATGGGGTTGGCTTCGTGGTCAGAAACACCCTACTAGGATCCATTACTCCACCTGCTGCAGGAAGTGAAAGAATTCTGTCCTTGCAGCTCCACTTATCAGCAGGACTGGTTACTCTTATTAGTGCATATGCACCAATATTATCATCTTCAGTAGAATCCAAAGACAAATTCTATATCGATATGATAATATGAACCAGGTATTTGATTGCACTTCCAACATTTTGCGGATCTATCCTTATACATTTTTGTCAGTCTTGTTGGTGCAAAATGCCATCTAAATTTTATACAAATTTTCTTTATATGCAATTGACATAGTCAATTTAACATTTCTATCCCACAATTTCTGCCATTTGTCCAGTTCTATTGCATATCCAAAAATTTTAGCCCAAACAATCATTGTCTCCTTTACCTGCTCACTTTCAAATTTAATACTTAATAAAAAAAGGCGAAAGATTTATACGATCTGAAGAGAAACTTAGTATACTTAGGAATTTGGCTTTCATCCAAATGCTCAACCATTAAAGAAGACAACTACCAGAAACTACTGGGTCAAACTAAAGAAATGCTGGAAGGATGGAAAGGTCTACAATTATCATTATTAGGTAGAATTGCAGTAGTTAAGACATATATCCTGCCTAAATGGATTTTTCTCTTCCAGACAGCCCAAGTTTTATTAGATACAATTTTTTTTCAATCTTTATATCAATGTATACATAGATTTGTATGGCAGAACAAAAAAACAAGGATTAAATTGAAAATGCTTCAAGAATCCCCTTCCAGGGGAGGATTTGGCCTACCTAAATGGGAGCTTTATCATCAAGCAGCTGTCATAAATTGGATTAGAAACTGGATTGCTTTGAGGAGGAGGAGAATCATTAGCTTGGAAGGCCACAATTTGCAACAGGGGTGGCATTATTATTTGAGTCAGGAAAGGCCAAAAAAACATAAATACTTTATGGACCACTTTATCCGAAAGGTTTTGATGACTATTTGGGATCGAATAAGAAATAAATATTACCTGATGACTCCAATTTGGCTTTCCCCTTTAGAGGCAATGATACACCCGACTCTTTATAACAGACACAAACCATTAATTCACCAAGCTTTGTTGGATCCCTTAGGCAAAGTAAAATCTTGAAATATGCTGGTAGAATTAAGCTATGAGCTAGATTGGTGGACATACAATCAGATCCAATCTAGGACAGCTCAGGACAAAAACAAGGGTGTCAACGGTAGAGTTGTCTGACAAATGAGATGCCTCTCACATTTTGATAATAAAGAAAAAAAACTTTTATTTGTTAGAACAACGTCTTCACGGACTCATATGCAGCCAGGAAATGACCTCTGCTCCATCATCCCTCCCTTTCCTGGCTTGCTTCCTTATCCTATTGGTCATTATCTAAATCATTCTACAGCACTCTCTCTTAATAATCTTACAGGAATTTAACACCCTCTTTACTATGTCAGCACTGAGAAGCTGACATCCGGCCCCTCTCCCTTCACTCTTCAGCAAAACTTGCACAAGATAAAACAACAGGTCTAATAACATTACCCCGTCTGGGACTGTGTCCCGCCCCCTCCCGGCCTGTCCGGGTGATCTGCATGGAATTTAGCTATAAGGCGGTCAGCTTGAATGTTCGTGCTCTTCACCCATGATGCTTCTGATGTTGGGTAACCCTTCCACTTAATTAAGTATTGGAGGCGGCCTCTGTGCGATCTCGAATCGAGAATTCGCTGTACTTCATAATGAGTTTGGTCCCCAATGATCAAGGGCCCTGGGGGATCACGTGGCACCGGCCTTAAAGTTGACCCCACCACAGGCTTCAGAAGACTACTGTGAAAAACGGGGTGTATCTTTCCTAGTAACCGGGGCAACTGCAATTGTACCGTGACCGGGTTGATTATTTTTACTATAGGAAATGGTCCTATAAATTTTGGGCCCAATTTCCTAGTTGCGAGTTTGAGTCTCAAGTACTTGGTGGAGAGGTAGACCGTCTCTCCTACTCGGAACGGTCTTTGAGGGGCTCGGTGCTTATCTGCTTGCTTCTTATAAGCCTGTGCCGCCTTGTCTAATGCCTTTTTGACGTTCTCCCAGGATTCTCTTAGCATCGCCATCCAATCGTTCAAACTGACTGAAGAAGGGGGTTCCCTGGGATATTCTGGCATGGGGACAAAATCCATACCGCTCACTACCTTGAATGGGGTTAGTCCTGTACTACTGTGGACAGCATTGTTGTACGCGACCTCCGCAAAAGATAGGAGGTCCGCCCAGTTCGACTGTTGGTAGTCTACATAGCACCTCAAGTACTGCTCTATCATGGCATTCAGTCTCTCCGCCCCACCATTGGTGCTTGGGTGAAATGCTGAGCTGAGACCTTGGGATGATCCTATGGATCGTAGGAATTCCCTCCAAAATTTTGCTGTGAACTGGACACCTCGGTCGGAGATGATTCTTCTGGGTACTCCATGCAAGCGGTAGATGTGCTTCACAAACAGCTTGGCCAATTGGCGGGCTGAGGGTAGCCCACTACAGGGTATGAAATGTGCCTGTTTGGAGAATAAGTCTATTACGGTCCAGATCACTGTGTTTCCGCCACTCTTCGGCAGCTCTACTATAAAGTCCATTGCAATCTCCTCCCATGGTCTTGTCGGTTCAGCTACTGGCTGCAGTAACCCAGGAGGTTTTCCTGGTCGGTTTTTCATCGTGGCACAGATGGTGCAGCTCTTCACATAGCTGTCCACGTCTTTCCTCATGTGAGGCCACCAAAATTGTCTTCGTACTAAGTGCAGAGTCTTTAGAAAACCGAAATGGCCTGCTGGTCTAACGTCGTGGCTCCTTTTGAGGACTAGGGTGCGTAGAGTTTCTGGGACGTAAAGTTTCATCCCTTTCCATGCTACGTCGTTCCTCCTTGTCAAAAGATGCTGATTGTCTCGGAACCAGGGGTCCGCCAATGTCTCTGTTTTGAGCCGTGTCGTCAGGTCACCCGCTGGTTGGTCCTGCTGGTCACGATGCTGGCGTCTGGTGGTTACTTGACCCACTCCTTGAGGCGAGGGGATGATGGCATTCACCACCTGCTCCCGTTCACTGTTGTACTGGGGCATTCGGGAGAGGGCATCGGCCAGAAAATTCTTCCCCCCTGGGATGTGTTTCACCTCGAAGTTGAACCGATTGAAGTATTGGGCCCATCGGACTTGTCTGGGTGATAATTTCCACGGGGTCCTAAGGGCCTCCAGGTTTTTATGGTCAGTCCAAACCTCAAATGGTGTCTGGTTTCCTTCTAGCAGATGTCGCCAGGTCAACAGCGCCCACCTCACTGCAAACGCTTCCTTTTCCCATGCTGCCCAGCGTCTCTCTGTGTCGGTGAATTTGCGGGAAGTGTAAGCACAGGGCTGAAGGTTCCCTTGGCTGTTCTTTTGGAGTAGAACCGCTCCCACTGCCACGTCGCTGGCATCTGTTTGGATGACGAAAAACTGGTTGGGGTCAGGATGTTTCAAGACTGGTTCTTTTGCAAACATTTATTTTAGTGTTTCGAAGGCTTGTAGGCAGGCCGAGCTCCACTGTAGAGGCTGTCCTGGGCGAGGTTTTGTTGCTGGACTCCCTGTTTTTAAGAGGTCGGTTAGAGGTTTGGCAATTTTTGCAAAAGAGGGGATAAATTGTCTGTAGAAGTTCGCGAACCCCAAGAAGCTTTGCAGTTGTCTGTGGGTACATGGGGGTCGCCAGTCAAGGACCAATTGTACTTTGGCTGGGTCCATTTCTATCCCCTCATTGGACACTCGGTAGCCTACGTAGTCTAGCCGCGACTGTTGGAACTCACATTTCGACAGTTTGACATAGAGGTTCGCTTTCAGCAGTTTTTCGAGCACCTGGCAGACAAGGGGTATGTGTTCGTCTATGGTTTCCGTGTAAATGAGAATGTCGTCCAGGTAGACGAGGACCCCCTTATAAAGGTGATCATGTAAAACTTCATTTATCAGTTGCATGAACACCGCCAGTGCTCCCTATAGTCCGAAAGGCATCACTTTAAATTGAAAACTTCCTAGGGGGCAATTAAATGCTGTCTTCCACTCGTCTCCTTTCTTGATGCGTATGCGGTAGTAGGCTTCACGAAGGTCTAGTTTGGTAAAAACCTTCCCTTTGGCCAAGTGAGCTAGCATGTCTTTCATGAGGGGGAGGGGGTATAAGTTGTGCACAGAGACACAGTTTATCCCGTGAAAATCGACCACCAGACGCATGGAGCCGTCTTTCTTCTCCCTGAAGAAAACTGGTGCCGCTACCCGTGGTTTGGCTGGTTCGATAAAACCCCTTTGTAGGTTCTTGTCTATGTACTTTCGCAGTTCTTGCATTTCACGGGGTGTCATGGCGTACAATTTAGGTTTTGGTAGTTTCGAACCAGGGATGATTTCGATAGCGCAATCGGCGTCGTGGTGGGGTGGTAGTACGTCACACTCGGTCTCGCTAAATACTTCTGCCAAGTCTTGGTACTCTTTTGGGATCTGGTTCTGGCCGTGGGAGGTGCTGGAGGTGGCCGCCAGTTGCTCTGTTGTCCCTTTACAGGGCGGGTTGGACACCTGTGTTGGAGGCGTCTTTTGTCCCTCTAGAGGGAGGGGTTGGACCCCCTGGGTGAGAGGAGGGGCCGTTTTCTCCGGTTGTGGTGGCAGGGGGTGGGGTCCCCTTGCTATCCTCAGTCTGCGGGTCCCTTCTTGCCACCATATGGAGTGGCCCCACTTTTCCAGCCAGGAGAGTCCCAGTATGACTGGGTTGGTCATCTTGGGGGCTATTATGAACCGAATCATTTCCCAGTGATCCGCTAGCTCCAGCTTCACTGGCTTGGTCAAGTGTGTGGCGTCCGCCCCCCCTAGTAGGGATCCATCAACTTGCTGAAAACGGATTGGGTGGCTGAGCCTTTTTGCCCGGATCCCCTGTTTTAGGACTTTGGGTAGGTTAATCAGGCACCTCGTGCAACCCAAATCTACTAGGGCTTGGAAAGTCCCTTGGGTACCTTTTTTTGGGGCTGTTAGGTGTATGGGGAAAAGAAAAGGGTGGATGGGTGCGCTCACCATTGGGTCATTTTCACCATCGTCATCGCCATCATACAGTTTGGGGGGGTCAATTCACATCATCGGAGCTCCCCCTATTTTCAGTCAGATGGGCAAAAACTTCTGCAGTCGGGGAAAGTCTTAATGGTGCCTCGGTGGTGTGCCTGGGCCCTCGTTCCGGTCGTGCCTTGGCCGGGGGCCCTGTTTTTGGCCCCGGGGTTCCACACGCTGCTGCCAAATGCCCAACTCCCCCACATCTGTAGCACCTCAGTGGACTCCGTGGGGTGGATGGCCTCTGGGTGGCCCGTGATGCTGTAGTTTCTGGTCTAGTAGATGGTTCCTGGTCCAGCTGGGTTTTCTCCTTTGCCTGTGGTTGTTTTAGCATGTTGTTGGCACGTAGCCCTCTCTCGACTTGCATCGCTATCCGGAACCAGTCGGACAGTCGGTTCGGAATATCTCAATAAGCGGTCACTTCGGCGATTTGCTTATCTAAGCTTGTTCTAAAGAAGTATACTAGCAGTCGTTCAGGCAAAGGAGGTAAAGTCCCAACAACTTTCCTGAACTCATGGATATGTTCTTGGATAGGCTTCCCCCTCTGCATTAGGTGCCTGAGCTCATCTTCTACATAGGGATCGTCCCCTGTTTCTTCGAAGCGGGCTCGTAGCAGTTGTAAGAAACCAACTGCATCTTGCAGTTGGGGGGTCCTGTATTTGTACTGGGCCGCTGACCAGCTCCTTGCTTCTCCCTCCAGACCTTCTGCGATGGCACTGACCAGGGCCCTGGGAAAAGGGTAAAGGTGTGTGTAGCTCTCGATGTAAATCTCAGCTGCATCGAGAAATTGAGCTAGCAGGTCCAGATCGCCATCAAATTTCCCTCTGAATCGGGGTGGTTCCACCCTCGGTGGCCACTCCTCCCATTGCGGGGGTCTGTGAGCCTGCCCACGGTGCCCTTGGGCTTCTTCATCATCTCCCATTTGGGTGCAGGGGGGTGATGCCATGGCTGGGCTGGGTTGCTTTCTGAGCAGGGAGGGAAGCCCTGAGTGCATTTTGGAGCTTTCTTCTCTCATTTTTTTTTCCTTGTGTGTGTGTATGGGGGGGGCTATGCTGCCGTTTGGATAGCCATTGAACCTTCCCCCGTTACCTGGCACTTGGTGAGAGTCCAGCAAAAGGCATCATAATTTTTTCCTTTTCTGAGGCAAACCTCCGGTGGAGGGGGTTGGCTTTCTTCCATGGCCTTGGATAATGCCGTTTACGTTCAGAGACATCTGGAGGTCTGCCAACGTCGGCGTGGAGTAGCTTAGGAATGCATAAATATTTTTAGAAGAAAAGTTTTTGAAGAGACGATATTTCCTGGCTGGCTGTCCGAGTTGGAGTTGTCTAAAGAAATAAAATGCCTCTGACATTTTGATAATAAAGAAAAAAAACTTTTATTTGTTAGAACAACGTCCTCACGGACTCATATGCAGCCAGGAAAAGACCTCTGCTCCAAATTCCCTCCCTTTCCTGGCTTGCTCCCTTATTCTATTGGTTATCCTCTAATCATTCTACTGCAGTCTCTCTTACTAATCCCACAGGAATTTAACCCCCCCCCCCTTTACTATGTCAGCCCTGAATGAAATGCAACTTGAGAGGCTGACATGTGACAGAATGTAAAAAATTAATGAAGGAATTTTTTGTTTTAAATATGCATAAGGGAACATCCATGGAAATGGTATGGGATGCTAGTAAAGAATATATGAGAGGTGTTTTGATAAACTTGAATAATGCATACAGACGTAGACAAAGGGAAAAAAGGAGGGAACTAGAAGAAGAGATAAAGAAAAAAGAGCAGGTGTTAATATATAATCCAGAGGACAAGAAAACTAAAGAAGGGATTATTTTACTACGAGGGCAGTTTAATATGTTGATTTCAGATCAAGTGGCAACTAATTTGCAATATGCTAAACACAATACTTTCTGTAATGCAAATAAGCCAGGCAGATGGCTAGCATATATGTTGAGGAAAAAACAAAAATCTCGTACCATAGAGAAAATAGATTATAAAGGTAAAGAGGTTTATCAACAGAATATGATTAAAAAGGCTTTTTTAGAATTTTATACAAGATTGTATACTGAAGATAAAATACAAGGTGCAGATATAGATAGATATTTGTTTTTTTTTACTGAAAAGGTTTTAGAATACAATTTTTTCCCCTTCCCCCCCCTTTTCCCCCCTCCCATCCACCCCCCCCTTCCCTTCCCTTCCCTCCCCTCCCTTCCCTCCCTAGGCTTCCTTTACTAATAAAACATTAATCTTATATATCAATCAATATTAAACAAAAAATATAGGTGAAATCCAGATAACATATCATAAATTTTAACATTGAATAAGGTAAAGTTAATCTATCAAATATATGCTAAACATAAGTCATATATATATACTTATCAGGTATTTTTAACATTATATTTTTTCCTAAATCAAATATATACTAACCATAAGTCATATATAAAAACTTAACAAATATTCTTGACATTAAGATTTTTCTAGATAGCAATATAACAAATATGTATAAACTTATTTTTAACATTATAGTTTTTCTAAATAGTGATATAGTAAATATATATAACATAATAAGTTTTCTAAATAACAATATAATAGATATATATAAAGTTTTTTAACCTTAAGATTTTTCTAGATAACAATATAATAAGTATATATAAAATTATACTATAAGATATATGCTAACACTAAACTTATTTCTAACATATATACTATACTAGTAATTTCAAATATTTTTAACATTAAAACTTTTCTACTTATTATTATGTAAATATAAATATAATAAAATAGTAATAATAAGAATAATTATGAATCAAATACTAATTGGAACTTCTTAGTTTGATATTTGTTCTGCACATAGTCTACCCATTTTTTCCACTCCCTAACAAAGGCTTCATGGGTCCTGTCTTTTAAGTATGCAGAAATCTTAGCCATTTCCGCAAAATTAGCCATCTTCGATGTCCATTCCTCTATAGTAGGTACACTATCTTTTTTCCAATATTGTCCAATCAGTAACCTAGCTGCAGTAATCATATATAAAATCAATCTCGTTTCACTCGGTGAACAATCCTTAACTATACCTAACAAAAACAATTGCGGAGAAAATTGAAGCTTCTTTTTCAAAACATTCTGCATAACCCACCAAAGTTTAATCCAAAATGCTTTCACTTTTCTACAAGTCCACCAAATATGAAAATATGTAGCATCCAAACAATCACAACTCCAACATTTAGGTTGAACATTTGGATACATACATGACAATTTCTTGGGATCTAAATGCCATCTATAAAACATTTTATAGAAATTTTCCCGCAGATTCTGTGCTTGAGTAAATTTAACATTCTGGACCCAGATCTTTTCCCATGTTTCCAACATAACTGGTTCTGCAAAATTTTGTGCCCACTTTATCATACAATCTTTAACTAATTCACCCTCTGAATCTCTTTCTAACAGTAAATTATACACCCTCTTGATGTGCATCGGCCCTTTCTGTTTTATCTGAGTCACCAAATCTTCTTCATGTAACATTAAACCAATTTTCTGATCTTCTCTCCATCTTGATTGAAGTTGAGAATACTGCAACCATGTTAAATTCCTCCCTTCTTCCAACAGAGTTTTCAAAGGTTTCAAACTCCATCTGCCCCCGTCATTAAAAAGCATCTCTTTGTATAAAATCCCCCCGAATGACTTTATATTCCGCATGATTTGCCCAAGATCCAACCACAACGGTATTTTGTAATCCAATTTAAGCTGGTGCTTCTTCCAAACTCTTATCAAAGCATATCTCAATATATGACTTTTAAATATGTTGTCCAACTTGTCTTCATAGAATAAGTATGCATGCCAACCAAAGTCCAGATCATGGCCTTCTATATTCAAAATTTCAGTTTTTGTTGTTCCAAACCAGTCACCCACTTGCGTCAACACTGCAGCTTCATAATAAAAACATAAGTTTGGAACTTTAAGGCCACCTCTTTCACGAACATCTTGCATTATTTTAAATTTAACTCTTGGCTTTTTCTCATTCCAAATAAATTTATTTAGACCTGATTGCCATTCAGCCAAAATTTTATCACTTTTAAGCACCGGAATCATTTGAAACAAAAACAGAAATCTAGGTAGAACGTTCATCTTAACTGCTGCTATTCTGCCAAGTAAAGATAGTTGCAGTTTCTTCCAAATTTCAAAATCTTTTTGAATCTTACGCCACAAAACCTCATAATTATTTTGAAAAAGTTTTATATTAGAAGCTGCAACCTGGACTCCTAGATATTTCACCTTTGTAACTATTTCAAAACCTGCCAACCTTCCTAGTTCACTCTTTTGTGGTTCCAACATATTTTTAACTATCATCTTAGTCTTTTTCTGGTTTAGTCTAAAACCTGAGACCAAACCATATTCCTCTATAGTATTTTTCATCTGAATGATTGATTCCAAAGGTCGTGTTAGGGTAACAACCAAATCATCTGCAAATGCTTTTGTTCTGTAGTCCTTTTGCCTTATAACTATTCCGTTCAAATTATTCGAGTCTCGTAAGGAATTCAATAAAACTTCTAAGGTTAAAATAAACAACAGTGGGGATAATGGACAACCTTGTCTAGTTCCTTTTTGTATATGAAAATTGGTGGTTAAACTCCCATTAATAACAATTTGTGCTGTCTGTTCTTGGTAGATTGCTGAGATCACATGTATAAACTGATCCCCAAAGTCCATTTTAAACAAAGTCTTTTTTAGAAAATCCCAGTTGACTCGATCAAAGGCCTTTTCCGCGTCCAAAAACACCAGCGCTGCAGAGATCTGTTTATTTTTCTCAAGATATTCCAATAAATCTATGAGTTGCCTCACATTATCTTTCATATATCTGCCCTCTATAAAACCTGCTTGATCGTGATGAATCACCTCTTGGATAACTGGCATCAATCTGTTGGCTAATACTTTAGCAAAAATTTTATAATCCGTATTCAAGAGAGATATTGGTCTAAAATTTTCTGGTTTTAAAGAACCATCCTCCTTTGGTATCAGTGAAATGAAGGCCGTCTTCCATGATGGGGGTATTTTGCCCCCCTGCTGTATACTACAGAATACGTCCTTAAGATGTTCAACCAATTCTGATTGTAGTGTTTTATAATATACTGCTGTCAAGCCATCCATCCCAGGAGCTTTGGCTATTTTCAGTTGTTTTATTGCAAATGAGATCTCTTCAGAAGTTATAACTTGATTCATTCTTTCCTTTTGTTCTCTTGAGATTTTAGTAACTCTCCTCTTCTCAAAATATTCGTCAATAAGCTCATTCTCTATATTATCTTTGTGATATAAGTTGGAATAATAATCTAAAAAAGCTTTTTGTATTAAACTTTGTTGAAAAACTTGTTTACCTTTATATTCAATAGTATCAATTATACGAGAACTTCGTTGTTTTCTCAAAGTGTAGGCCAACCATCTACCAGGCTTATTAGCATTACAAAAAGTATTATGCTTCGCAAATTGCAAATTAGTTGCCGTTTGTTCAGCCATGAGCAATTGAAATTGGTCCTTCAAAAGTTTTATAGTTTCCTGTAATTTCTCATCGGTCGGATTCTTTATATGCAATTGTTCTTTTTCCTTTATTTCTGACTCCAATTCTATTCTTATCTTTTGTTGAGTTGACCTATGCTTAGAGTTCATATAAATCAGTACACCTCTCATATATGCCTTACTTGCATCCCAAACAACTTCGATAGGTGTACCCTTGTTCAAATTCAGTTGAAAAAATTCCTTGACATGTTTTTTGAGTTCAAATATATTCTTCTCATATCTAAACAAGTTCTCATTCATTCTCCAAGATCTTGTCTCCTTCTTGCCAAATTCCATTTCTATCCATATCGGGCTATGATCTGTTAAAGTTCTGGGAAATATCTTAGTCTTAATCATTTTAGTAAGTAAATCAGATGTAACCAGCATAAAATCAATCCTAGAGAAGGATTTATGTCTATCCGAAAAAAATGTAAAATCCAATTCCTTCGGGTGTTGAACTCTCCATACATCCTTCAGTTCTAAATCTTCTTTCATCGCAAAGAACATCTGTGGTAGTTTAATCCCCATCTTAGCCAATGTCTTCCTATCTAGAGTTGTGTCAATCACACCATTCCAATCTCCCATAATCAAAATTGACTTATAATTCCATTGCAATATTTTAGCATATAATAATTTATAAAAGGTTTCCTGCTGTTGGTTTGGGGCATAAATTCCAATCAAAAGCAAAGGGACATTCTGTATATTTATTTCAGTTGCAATATATCTTCCGTCATCATCCGATTCTATAAGTTTAGCTGGTAATCTTTTAGAAATATACAAAGCTAATCCATTCTTTTTCCCAGAACTAGAGGATATAAAATGTGAACCTAATTTAGAGTTTATCAAATATTTTTGATCCTGAGTTCTAATATGAGTTTCTTGCAAACAAACAACATCGTTTTTATACTGCTTCAAATAATGAAATATTTTCCTTCTTTTCTGTGGAGAATTCAATCCATTCACATTCCATGATAGAAATCTAACTGTCATCTGAGAATTCACGAAGCGAATTGAGCATTTGCCGAAGACCCTGTGCAATAGCAGAGGTCTTTGGTCTCGCTCCTCCCACTGCTTCTGATTTCTGTATTTTCCCATTTGCCCCCTTCTCTTTTTGTGGTACCGTGGACCTCTGCTGTTTTTGCTTCTCTAATCTTTGCTTCTCTGCTGCACGAGTTATGCGTTGATCTTTTGGTTCTTGCGCCAACAGTTCAAGGTCCAGATCCACCTCTCTTGTACTTCTGGGGTGCTTTATTTTAGGCTCTGGGAGATCTGCAAAAAATCCTCTGAAAAACCACCTACTGCTCCTGAAAGCTCTTCTATTGCTCTTTGGGTTTGAATTGCGTGTAATTCTTCTTGTCTAGACAATTCTTCAATCCCTCCTTCAAAATCTTTATCTTTAACAACTCCTTCTACAGTTAAAAATGTAGATGAACGTGGGGATGTTGAGGCTCTTTTAAGAACATTGTGATAAAAATGCTCTGCTTTTTCCACAGTATTTATACGATATCTTACATCCTCATGTCTCAAAATTATGCCAACTGGAGCATCCCATCTAAATGGGATCTGACGCCTTTTCAATTCATTCACCAAAAATCCATAATCCTTCCGGTCCCTTAACATTTTAGGTGGTAACTCTTTAAAAACACCAATTTGATTACCATCAAGTTGAGCAGTGGTGAGAAAAGATTTTTGCAAAATTTCATTTCTCAGTCTTCTATCAGTAAAATAAATCACAACATCTCTAGGCAAATTCCTTTGTCTCGCCACACGAGAGTTAACCCTGTAGATCTTATCAATTCTGCTACAAATTAGCTCAGGTTCAGTCTTTAGAATCTTAGCCAGTACATCTACACAAACTGCTCTCAGATCTTCTCTGTTGTTTTCCCTTATTCCCCTCAATCTTAAAGCAAACTCCATAGCCCGAAACTGCATCATCGTGATTTCATCTTCTAATCTCTGGTTTCTGACATCAGCTTTAAAAAATTTCTCTTCTGCATCTTTCTTATTGGATTCAACTTCTGTATTTAGTTCATCCACTTTTTTCTCCACCACCATCAGTGCCTCTGTGAGAGCAGTTACTGCTTTAGTTACATTCTGATTCAACTTATCACTTTTTTCTTTAACCCACTCCTTCATTTCCTTTTGATTTTTCTCCATCTTTTCCTCCATCTTATCCATTTTATCAACAACACCTCCCAAAGACTTAGCTATAAAGGCTTTCAAATCCTCATTTCCACTTTCTTGGATTTGAGTCTGAGTCTGTGGTTGTGGCTTAACTGGCTTTTCTTTTGTCTGATGCGTGGGGGATTCTCCCCCTGCTTTTTTTGAAGCCATGCCTGTACACAGTCTTAGCCTCTGAAAAAAAGAAAATCTTCCTCCTTTTCCTCTTAATCCAGTTTTTCTCCCCAGTTTTGCAAGGAAGGGAGTTAAATAGATTTTATTTCTGCTTTAAAGTCTTGCCAGAGTATTTCTTTCAGTTACTGCCAGGCAAGCTTAATTGTCACTTTCACTTTCCAACTTTCACTTTACTTCCTCCGTTTTAGCCAGTCGCCATTTTCTCACACACTTTCATGCAGAGACTCTTAAACTGAGGATTTTTTTTAAAAAAAGGAACTAGTACTTGCTTTTAAGCTTCTTAGAGCAGATCCAGATCTCACCAAATTCTTTACTTGCAACAAAGTTCCGATATTGATAGTGGAGTTGCTCTCGTCGTCTTGCTCTGCCGTTTAACAGAGGTCCCTCGCTGCGCGGAGCTTCAGTGGGTTGGAGAGGGAGCCTTCACCCTGAGCGCTCCCCAGGACAAAAAAAGGACCCTGGGGGCAATTCAGGGGGCTCTACCTGCTCCCACTGGCTCTATCCTCCCTTCCAAGCTGAAGAGGGGATTTTCCGAGCCGCCTGCCAGCTGCAAGGCGGCTCTAACACATGACAAAGCCGGTGGCCATAAAAGAACCGTCCGGCGACGACGGAGACACCACCGAAAGCCTCAGATATAGATAGATATTTGGATAAGGAGAATATTCCTATAGTTTCAGAGGAACAAAGGGAACGATTGAATCAACCAATAGCAGAGGAGGAAATTCTCCTGGCAATTAAACAGTTAAAAGTTGGTAAGGCTCCTGGTACAGATGGATTGACGGCTGTGTATTATAAACATTTACAATTGGAAATGGTTGAACCCCTTAAGGAATTATTTAGCAAAATACAATTGGGAGGAGGAGTACCACCATCATGGAGAACAGCCTTTATTTCCCTAATTCCGAAAGAAGATCAAGATCATACGCAGACAAAGAACTATAGGCCTATATCATTACTTAATACAGATTATAAGATTTTTGCCAAGATATTAGCAAACAGGTTAATGTCGGTAATGCAACAAATGATCCATAGTGATCAATCTGGTTTTATACAAGGGAGACAAATGAAAAATAATGTAAGACAAATTGTTAATATATTGGAGTATTTGGAAAGGAACAACCAAATCCCTGCGGTGCTTATATTTTTGGATGCTGAAAAAGCTTTTGATCGAGTGAATTGGCAGTTTTTATTGAAAATGGTGCAGAGGATGCAATTTGGGGACTATTTTACACAATCTATTAAGGCAATATATTGGGAACAGACAGCTCAAATAATAATTAATGGTAGTTTAACAGAAATTTTTAAAATTGAAAAAGGTACAAGACAGGGGTGTCCCCTATCCCCATTATTGTTTATATTAACTTTGGAATTGTTGAACAAAATACGTAATTCAGAGAAGATAAAGGGAATTGAGATTAGACATTATGACTACAAAGTACGTGCATTTGCAGATCATTTGGTTGTAACCTTAACTCAACCAGTGAAATCAGCCATAGGTTTGATGGAGATAATTAATCAGTATGGTTAAGTATCTGGGTTCAAAATAAATACTGGGAAAACAAAGATGATAGTTAAAAACATGATAACAAATCAAAAAGAACTAGAAAGAGTAACAGGATGTGAAATAGTGAAAAAGGTTAACTATTTAGGAGTTTATATTGCAACTTCGAATGGGAAATTATATAAGAATAATTACGAATTGTTAAGGCATAAAATACAGGTAGAGATGGATAACTGGAAAAAATTACAATTGTCTTTGTTGGGTAGAATAGCAGTAGTAAAAATGAATGTCTTACCTAAGTTTTTATTTCTTTTTCAAATGATACCAATACTTAAAAAGGATGCTAATCTGGAAGAATGGCAGAAAGGTATTAATAAATTTGTTTGGGCAGGGAAGAAAGCAAGGGTAAAATTAAAAATAATGCAGGATACACATGAAAGAGGAGGTTTGAAAATGCCCAATCTAAAACTATATTATGAAGCAGCTGTTTTATCAACAATTAGTGATTGGATTAATTTAACAAACGAAAGGATTTTGAATATTGAAGGATATGATTTGGTGTATGGTTGGCATGCTTACTTAGTGTATGACAAAAAGGTGGACAGGACATTTAAAAGTCACATATTGAGGAATGCTTTATTGCGTGTCTGGAAGAAATATCAATATAAGTTAAATGACAAGATACTCATATGGACAGTACCCAGGCACGCAATAGAGAATATAAGTATAGAAAAAAGACAGGATGCAATTACATATAAAGAAATTCTTAATATAGAGGAAGGTATATTAAAATTAAAGCCTCTGAATGTATTAAAAGAGGAAAAGATAATTCAAACCTGGATTCAGTATGTGCAATTACAAGCCAGATGGAGAAAAGATCAGAAAATTGGTATTACACAAAGTTATGAAAATTTGATAAAACAAATCAGGGACCAAAGTCAAATGCATTTAAAAAGGTTGTATAATATATTGATAGAAATAGACTTGGAAACAGAGTTAGTTAAAGATTGCATGATAAAATGGGCGCAAAACTTTGAACAACCAATAATGATGGAAACATGGGAAAAAATATGGGTAAGAAATGTGAAATTTACACAAGCACAAAATTTAAGAGAGAATTTTTATAAAATGTTTTATAGATGGCATTTAGATCCTAAAAAATTATCTTGTATGTATCCGAATCTACAATCTAAATGTTGGAGATGTGACTGTGATGATGCTACTTACTTTCATGTATGGTGGACATGTAAAAAGGTTAAAGCATTTTGGATAAAAATTTGGTGGATCATTCAAAATATTCTCAAAAAGAGGATAAAATTTACTCCACAGTTGTTTTTGTTGGGTATAGTCACGGACTGTATGGTTATAGAGACTAATTTGATTTTGAACTTAATAACTGCAGCAAGATTGTTGGTGGCGCAGTACTGGAAGAAGCAAGATTTGCCTTCTATTCAAGAATGGACATTAAAAGTAACAAATTTAGCAGAGATGGTAAAAATTTCAGCGTATTTGAAAGATCATTCAAATGAAAAATATGTGAGGGAATGGAGAAGATGGATAGACTATATTCAAAGTAAATATCGGATTAAAAAATTTCAAATAGTTTATGAATAAACAGAAAGATGTTATTAGGTAATTAAATTTAGTATGGTGAATGGGGAATTAAAGTACTAGAGAGATGTAAGATGCTATAGTTTACTAGATTATGATGGATTATGATTGTTGAATGTTATACCCTGTATTTTGTTCTGGGAAGTAGGGAGGGGGGAGAGTGGGAGGGAAAGGGTTGGGGAGGGGGGAGGGGAGGGGGATACATATGTAAACTTTTCTTTAAAATTTTTCAATAAAAAAAAAGAAACTGCAGCTTCCTATAGCACCAGTCAATGGTATTTATGATACATTTTAAATGTTCAGTTGACTGAGTTTTGTGTTTAATGAATAATAATAATAATAAACTTTATTAAGGTCACAGACCAGCAATAGACAAAATTGTCAGTTAACAATAGTGTTAAAAGATATTACTAATAATAATAAGTAACAACATCCACAATAATAAAATACATGGTATCAGAGAGTATGACTCTTACCGTTGGTTACATGATGGGGGAGCGGGTAAGTATGTATGTAAATATAGATTCTCTAAAAATTGTTAGATATATCTACAAGACATTGGTGCAGTAAACATCTTTAATTCTGTAATTGGATTTTCCTTTTGGTCATTGCAGCTGCACAGAATTTTGCTACTGCACATGTGATAGCCGGGTTTGAGTCCTGGAGGAGATAGTCTACATAAAAATTGTCTGCCCTCCCTGGTCATTTCTCTAATAAGGGAAGAATATTCCTTGCCCTAAAAACTCTGTATAACTCACAGTGCAATAAAACATGTGTGATACCTTCGACTTGTCATTTACCACATATACATACTCATTCTGCTATTGGGGTCTTGTTATACAGTACCTGCCTTGGAGGAGTGCTGAGGGGAGGATGTTAAATCTGGCTTTGAAGAATGCTATTCTATGTTTCGGGAAGATTCTAATGTAGAGGGAGCGGTTGGATGACCACTGGATAACTTTCTATTCACTATATTCTAAAAGATATTCTAAAAGCAACTATATTCTGAACGCAGGAAATACATCCAGCTGGAGAGAATACAAAGTCAGCATAACCTCCTTTGATACTCTAAGTAACCCCCTAACTTGTCATAAGATAGGAACAAATCTAATGAAATATAGTTAAAAGGTGATAAGGCCAAGGATGTCCACCTGGTTGGAATTCATCCATCAACAAAAGATAATTTGGACTTATGCTCCAGTAATTTACAGAAGAATTATGATTGTTTGGCAAGGATGAGATAAAACTTTAGTAATAAGGAGATGTCAATTAAAAATAACAAATGTATGTTAACCATATATGGAAAGTTGCTGTGTTAGCAGAATCCTTTGTTTGAAATAGTATATAATTCGTCATGTAAGCATGGAGTCTTTACTCAAAGCTAAGATGGGAACCTAGCTTGAGTCTTTGCGCAAATAAACTCTCTCTCTGGCTGACCCAGGGATGTTGCTTGGTCACTTCATTCCATAACATTTCGGTCCTCTAAATATCTTGATGGTTCCCACACCCCCTGGTTAATTCTGTTCCTACTATGGAGGGGCAACTTATTTATTTCTGAATGGAACTCCATGTCTTTTATTCTATTAATGACTACTTGCTTAGCCTGGTCAAAGCCTAGGGATATTAAAAATGCCAGGGAGAGCCCATAAGAGTCCAGCTTGTGGTCTATCGCCTGTTTCCAGGGGAAGGGGAAGTTATCCTTAACTGGGTGTTAGGTGTTCCTTTGGGTGCAGTTAAAATGGCTTGCAGGAATTTTGTTTGTATGGTTTCCAGTGAGTCTTTCTTTACAAAGATTCCTGTTTGTGCCCCATAAAGAATTTGGGCCAATGTTTTGCCCTCAAAGAGATTTAAGGCAGCTTGGACTAATTGTCCTCCACCCATGAAGAAGAAATGTTTAATGCTTGGGCCTTTCCCAGAGGCTCTGGCTCACGGCTCAACTGAAGAACTGGTAGCCGCCTGGGATAGGGCGGCTGCCGGGGCTTTGGACCGCGTCGTGCCTTTGTGGCCTCTGACCCGGTGCCGACCTCGATTAGCTCCTTGGTTTTCCGAGGAGCTGAGAGAGATGAAGCGCCGGAAAAGATGCCTAGAGAGCGATTGGAGGGCCAGTCGCACTGAATCTGACCGGACACTGGTAAGAACTCATATTAAGACTTACCTAGTGGCAATAAAAGTGGCAAAACGTAACTATTTCTCCACTCTTATTGCATCAGTAGATAACCGCCCAGCCGCCCTGTTTAGGGTGACCCGCTCCCTCTTACAGATGGGAGCGCGGGATGACCTCTTGCAGGGGAGAGCTGAGGAATTTGTGCAATATCTGCATGATAAAGTCACTCAGATTCGGGACGGCTTGGACTCCAATTGGGTGCTTCCAGATGGGATGACGGGAGTGGATCTTGAGAATGTTATCTGGGATGAGTTTGACACTGTGACTCCCGAGGACGTGGACAGGATTCTAGGGAGGCTAAACGCTACCACATGTTTATTGGACCCGTGTCCCTCTTGGCTGGTACTGGCCTCCCGGGAGGTTACACGAGGCTGGCTCCAGGGTATTACTAATGCTTCTTTGAGTGAGGGTGTCTTCCTGGCCGCCTTGAAAGAGGCGGTGGTGAGGCCCCTCCTCAAGAAGCCTTCCCTGGACCCGGCTATATTAGGTAATTATTGCCCGGTCTCCAACCTTCGTTTCACGACGAAGGTTGTTGAGAGTGTGGTAGCGCAACAGCTCCCTCGTTACCTGGATGAAACTGTCTATCTGGATCCGTGCCAGTCAGGTTTCAGGGCGGGTTACAGCATGGAAACGGCATTGATCACGTTGGTTGATGATCTCTGGAGGGCTCGGGACAGAGGATATTCCTCGGTCCTGGTCCTTCTTGATCTCTCAGCGGCTTTTGATACCATCGATCATGATATCATGCTGCGTCGGTTAGGGGGTTTGGGAGTGGGAGGCACCGTTATGCAGTGGTTCTCCTCCTTTCTCGCTGACCGTACGCAGTCTGTGTTGGCGGGGGGGCAGAGGTCGGCCTCGAGACACCTCACTTGTGGGGTGCCACAGAGGTCTGTCCTCTCGCCCCTCCTGTTCAACATTTATGTGAAGCCGCTGGGTGAGATCATCCATGGTTTCGGGGTGAAGTGTCAACTGTATGCCGACGACACACAGTTGTACATTTCTACCCCGGATCACCCCAACGATGCCCTTTCCGTGATGTCCCGCTGCCTGGAAGCTGTACAGATCTGGATGGGGAGGAACAGGCTCAGACTCAATCGCTCCAAGACAGAGTGGCTGTGGTTTCTGGCGCCCCGATATAGCCAGTTGGTTTCATCACTGGCTATTGGGGAAGAGATCTTGCCCCCCTCAGAGAGGGTTCGCAACTTGGGCGTCCTCCTGGATGCACGGCTGTCTTTAGATGATCATATGACGGCCGTGGCCAGGGGAGCTTTTTATCAGGTTCGCCTGATCGCCCAGTTGCGTCCCTTTCTGGATCGGGACGCCCTACGCACAGTCACCCACGCTCTCGTCACTTCCCATTTGGACTACTGTAATGCTCTCTACATGGGGCTCCCCTTGAGGAGCACCTGGAGACTTCAGCTGGTCCAGAATGCGGCCGCGTGAGTGGTTATGGGAGCGATGAGTCGCTCCCGGGTAACTCCCCTCTTGCGTGAGCTGCACTGGCTCCCGGTGGTCTTCCGGGTGTGTTTCAAGGTGCTAGTCACCGTCTTCAAAGCGCTCCATGGCTTAGGACCGGGATATTTACAGGACCGTCTTCTGCCAATGAATATCTCCCATCGCCCGATACGCTCTCACAGAGAGGGCCTTCTCAGGGTGCCGTCGGCCAGACAATGCCGGCGGGCGGCCCCCAGGGGGAGAGCATTCTCTGTGGGAGCTCCAGCCCTATGGAATGAACTACCCCCAGATATAAGAAAGATTCCTGACCTCCGTGCCTTCCAACGAGCCCTGAAGACTCTACTGTTTCACCAAGCCAGTCTGACTTAAATTTGCGTTAAATTTTAATAGGGTTTTTAGTAGGGGTTTTAATTTTACGGCCAAACAGTTTAATTTATTTTATTAGTTTTAATTTTTATACCTGATTGTTTTAACATGGCTGTAAACCGCCCTGAGTCCCATTCGGGAGAAGGGCAGTATATAAATGCAATAAAACTACAAACTACAAACTAATGGTATTTGAAGACCTGAGGGCTGATTGCAATGTATAATCTAGGTGAGCCTTCCATGTACCTTGTGAGTGGAAAACTACCCTGAGGTATTTAAATATCCTAACCTGTTCTAAATTATGTCCTTCTATTTTCCAGGAGTATTGAATAGGTATTTTAGCAAAAAGTTTGCATTTAGGGGCCTGGTGGCTCAGCAGACTAAAGCATTGTGATTAACATCAGCTGTCTGCAATTACTGTAAATTCGAATCTCACCAGACTCAAAGTTGACTCAGCCTTCCATCCTTTCTAAGGTAGGTCAACTGAGGACCCAGTTTGTGGGGGCAATAAGCTGACTTTGTATAAATATACAAAAGTATAAAGGCTATTGCTTAATGCATTGTAAGCCGCCCTGAGTCTCCGGAGAAGGGCAGCATAGAAATCAAATTTTTTTTAAAAACCCTAAAATTTTTGATTTGTCAAAATTAAGGACCAACTTATTCTGTCTGCATTATCCTAATGTTGCTGTGATTGCTGTCTTCAGTCCAATGGGTGTTTGTGAGATAATAGCAGCATCGTCGGCATACAAGAGTATCAGGATTTCACATTGTGCCAAGTTAGGAGAGTGTAGGTCAGGGTTCTGCAAAAGATCGATCAAGGGATTGATGTAAAAATTAAAGAGGGAGGGGGACAGAATACAACACTGCCGTACTCCTTTTTGTACCCTTACTAGGCCAGATAAAGTCCCTCGAGGGTTACACCTCACTTTCTTTTTTTTTAATTGAAAAGTTTTAAAAAATTTTACACATATTTTCCCTTCCCTCCAACCCCTCCCATTCCAACCCCCCCCCCCCCCCCAGACTTCCCAGAGCAAATACTGGGTATAACATTTAACAAACAGAAAAAAACATACGCTACCTATCTATAGATTTATCTCCCTCTTGCACTTTAACTCCCCTTGTTCATATGAATGAACCTTCTGCGCATGCCCAAGATGGCGGCTGTGTCCAAAACGCCGTGAGGTGATGGGCATCGGCTGGCGACTTTAAGGGGTCTGGGGGGGGGGGGTTGCAGACCATCGGCAACCCCCTGTCTGGCTTGTGGAGTTTGTGGCCGTCACGCTGGTGGGTTTGGTGCCCGCCAGCGTGTTCTATGCATTATCGGCCTCCGGGAGTTGCTACCGCCCGCTTCCGCCCGCGAGAGACGAGAGACACGCCGCAGGAGTGGATTGGAATGGTGGAAAGCAGCGGAAAGCGGCCAGAGCGGCGAGAGGCGGCGAGTGAAGATAGCAGCCAGTGGGGTCTGGGGGGTGGTTGCGGACCATCGGCAACCCCCCACCCAGCCCGCGGAATATCTGGCCCTCTTGCTGGAGGGCTTGGAGCCCACCAGCATGTGATCTTTTTGAAGCTGCCAGCCGGGACAGACGCCGCGGGAGTTTGGTGGTGAGCGGCGGTGGCGGCGGTCAGTTGCTAGGCCTGCTGGCCTATGTGTTTGCAGCGGTCTGGGGCGCCTCTGGGGTCGTTGGCTGCGGTGCTGCTGGAATGGTCTGCCCGCCTGACTGCAGGCGCCTGGGAGGAGAAAGGAGAGCGCCTGGAGGAGAAGCAAGATTCTGGCGAGGAGGCTACCTGTTTTCTGGCGGCCCTGATGCTGTTGGTGCCAGCGGGGCCTCAGCTGGCCAGCGGGTCTGCCGGTGGCTGGCGGGGGATTGCATGTATGGAGGAGGCTCCCAACAGGAGGTTGAAGACCCAGATGGGTCCAACTAAGATGCCCCCATGGCGGTGGTGAGGACTTCCCATCCACCGACGGAACTGAGCTACAATCTGGGGGCTTGCTATTACATCATCATCCTTGTTGGAGTTGTCCCCTCCCCTCCCCCCGTCTGTCCTCCATTGGCTTTTGATACATCTTGGCCTGTAGTGCCATTGATCTGCCAACTTCCCGGAGTAGCTTGGAACTTGGCCCTATTATCATCTCGCTCGCCGGTGTTACCGGAGAACAAGACAGCTTACGGGAGGACTGATGGAGCCGGTTCCATCTTCGTTCACCCCTGATGGGGAGTCTTACCTCGCAGGACTAATACGCCAGGACACTGTGAGAGAGTGGCCTGGACCTTCCAACTTACCTGACTGTATGGCGGACCTCTGTGAGAGGATGGTCCGGACATCCCCGCAGTTGGATTGAACGTAGAGACTCCTATCCGCTACTCTGAGAGGGTAGTGGTGATTCTCCTGACTAACTAACTCTTGTTCTTTTGGATATTTTTGCCTACTATCACAGACTCCAAGCCATGCCTTACTATTCTGTCCATCTCCATTCTGTGTTCAGATGTACTCGAGGTCTAGCCTTCTTGCCCTGCGAGACTCCCCCCTCTCGCAGGCTTGGCCCTCTATGTTATCGAGGGCCCACCTTAATGACAGGTTTTGGGACCCCGAGAGGTGGCATGGCGCAAAACGGGGATTGAGGGGTTTTTTAAGGTCTCTTTTAATTAGATTTTTAAGGGGTTCAGGGGTGGGGGTGGGAGTGGGTTTGGGGGAGAACCCACGGGGGGGAGGGTTAGGTCCGGCTGTTTATGGGGCCGCAGGGGGTCAAGATTCTGGAGGTAAGAGGGCTCCTACTGAGCCCTCTGTCGAGGGCTGTGCTATTAATACGCTGTGTGGGAGGGGCAGATACGGCATGAGCAGGGGACCATATCATGTGGTGGGGGCACGCACTCGCTGTCTTCGAGCGATCGCGTGCCCTGGTCCCCCGAGCTATTCCCGTTCCCCGGGTTGCTTAGAGTCTCAGGACCCGAGGCTCCGGCTGTTATGCAACGTGAGGTCCGTTGTCAATAAGGCCCCCCTCATATGTGATCTTCTTCAAGAGGGGGGTGCGGACCTGGCAGGTATTACCGAGACCTGGTTGGGCCACGAGGGGGGGGTTCCCCTCATGGAGATGTGCTCACCAGGTTTCCTTGCATTCCACCAGCCGAGAGCTCAGGGTAGGGGTGGGGGAGTAGCGGTCATTATTAAGGAAGGTCTGGGTCCAAGGGAGACCACTGTACCTCAGATAGCCGGGTGTGAGTCCATCTTTGTGAGGTGGGGTCGTGGTGGGCAGATGGGTCTGTTAGTCACGTACCTGGCTCCCTGCCACGTGGCAACGACCCTGCCCGAGGTTCTCAATGTTGTAGCCGAGGTGGCGGTTGATACCCCCAGGCTTATGGTCATGGGGGATTTCAATCTGCCATCCATCGGTGAAACATCTGAGATAGCCCGGGAGTTCATGGCTTCCATGACGGCCATGGACCTGACCCAGGTAATTCAGGGCCCGACCCACATTGGTGGACACACCCTGGACTTAGTTTTTGTCTCTGGTCAGTGGTTGAGTGGCCTTGATATTGGGGATATAGATGTGGAACCCTTGTCACGAACGGACCACTCACTCCTTCGACTCGACTTTCAGACCGCTACACCTCACCACAGGGAGGCGGAACCGACCAGGTGGTTCCGCCCCAGGCGCCTGATGGATCCTGATAGGTTCCAGACGGAGCTTGGGCCATTTCCTGAGACACTGGCACACAACTCGGCTGAGGACCTGGTGGCGGCCTGGGATAGGGCGGCCAGTGGGGCCTTGGACTGCGTCGTGCCTTTGCGGCCTCTGACCCGGCACCGAACTCACTTATCTCCTTGGTTCACCGAGGAGCTGAGGGAGATGAAACACCGGAGAAGACGCCTAGAGAGCGGTTGGAGGGCCAGTCGCTCTGAATCTGACTTGACACTAGTAAGAGCTCATATTAAGACTTACTTAGTGGCGATAAAAGTGGTGAAATCTAACTATTTTACTGCTCTTATCGTGTCATCAGATAATCGCCCAGCCGCCCTGTTTAGGGTGACCCGCTCCCTCCTCCATCTCGGAGCGTGGGAGGATCCCTTGCAGGGTCGTGCTGAAGATTTTGCTCAATATCCGGATGATAAAATAACTCAGATTCGGGATGACTTGGCCGCTGACTGGGTTAGTTCAGGTGGGGTGACTGAGGCAGGTCTTGAGAGTGTTATCTGGGCTGAGTTCAATCCTGTGGCTCCCGAGGACGTGGACAGGACTTTGGGAAGACTGAATGCAACCACATGTTTATTGGACCCGTGTCCCTCCTGGTTGGTGCTGGCCTCCCGGGAGGTTACACGAGGCTGGCTCCAGGAGATTATAAATGCTTCTTTGAGTGAGGGTTTCTTGCCTGCCGCCTTGAAGGAGGCGGTGGTGAGGCCCCTCCTCAAGAAGCCTTCTCTGGACCCGGCTGTTTTGGCAAATTATCGTCCAGTCTCCAACCTTCCCTTTTTAGCGAAGGTTGTTGAGAGTGTGGTTGCATGGCAGCTCCCTCGGTACCTGGATGAAGCTGTCTATTTAGACCCGCTCCAGTCCGGCTTCAGGTCTGGATACAGCACCGAAACGGCATTGGTCGCGTTGGTGGATATTCTCTGGAGGGCCCGGGGTAGGGGCTACTCCTCTATCCTGGTGTTGTTAGACCTCTCAGCGGCTTTTGATACCATCGACCATGGTACCATGTTGCGCCGGTTGGAGGGACTGGGGTGAGGGGCACCGTTTTACGGTGGTTCTCCTCCTACCTCTCCGACCGGTCGCAATCTGTGTTGACAGGGGGGCAGCAGTCGACCCCGAGGCGCCTAGTGTGTGGGGTGCCGCAGGGATCGGTCCTCTCGCCCCTCCTGTTCAACATTTATGTAAAGCCGCTGGGTGAGATCATCCGTGGTTTTGGGGTGGAGTTCCATCAGTACGCTGATGATACTCAGCTGTACATCTCCACCCCAGACCACCCCAACGATGCCGTGGAAGTGATGTCCCAGTGCCTTGAAGCCATGCGGGCCTGGATGGGGAGAAACAGGCTTCGACTCAACCCCTCCAAGACCGAGTGGCTGTGGCTGCCGGCGTCCCGATATAGCCAGCTGACTCCATCGCTGGTTATTGGGGGCGAATCATTGGCCCCCACGGAAAGGGTGCGCAACTTGGGCGTCCTCCTGGACCCACGGCTGTCCTTAGAGGATCACATGACAGCTGTGGCCAGGGGGGCTTTCTATCAGGTTCACCTGATACGCCAGCTGCGGCCCTTTCTAGATCGGGACTCCCTACGCACAGTCACACAGTCACTTCTCGCCTGGACTACTGCAATGCTCTCTACATGGGGCTCCCCTTGGGGTGCACCCAGAGGCTCCAACTGGTGCAGAATGCGGCCACGTGGGGGATTATGGGAGCGACGGGACGCTCCCACGTGGCACCTCTCCTGCGCGAGCTGCATTGGTTGCCGGTGGACTTCCGGGTGCGTTTCAAGGTGTTGGTGATCACCTTTAAAGCGCTCCATGGCTTAGGACCAGGGTACTTACGGGACCGCCTTCTGCTGCCAATAGCCTCCCACCAGCCGGTGCGCTCCCACAGAGAGGGCCTCCTCAGGGTGCCGTCAGCCAGACAATGCTGGCTGGCGACCCCCAGGGGGAGGGCCTTCTCTGTGGCAGCCCCTACCCTCTGGAATGATCTTCTTCCAGAACTGAGAACAATTTCTGACCTCCGGACTTTTCGTCGGGCCCTAAAAACTTATCTTTTCCAGCTTGCCGGTCTAGCCTGATCCCTGTTGAATTTTTAAAATTTTTAGTGTTGTAGGGTTGTTGTATTTTAAGTATTTAAATTATTTTAACTGTCAGCCAAAGTTTATATGGGTTTTTAAAATTTTTAACTTTTGTGTACTGTTTTTTATCCGGCTGTTCACCACCCTGAGTCCGCAAATAGAAGGGCGGTATATAAATCTAATAAATAAATAAATAAATAAAATATCTAAATATAATTATTTAAACCAATTCTTGCTTGAAAATAGTCCAACTTCGTTCTTGTCCATTCTTCAATAATAAGCAAATCTTCTTTCTTCCAGTATTCCAGTATAACCCATCAACTTATATAAATTCTTCAATAAAGGATTCTTTAAAATATACTTCAAAACAAAAGTGAAAGTGTAGTCAGTGGCCCATAACAATTCAAACATAACATTACTTAATATAACTTTTCAGAACAAATCATGTCCCTAAATATAAGTAAATCATTCATTTTCACTATAATATAACTTTATATTTTCCTTCCACAAGTTTGTATTTATTCTTCAACAAAACATTTTTAATATAACATTAATGTAATTTTTTTTAAAGTATAAACATTTAAGTAATATCCTTCTTCTGACCCATAAACTTATATTAAATGATCTACACTAGCCATAACTTTTCCATCCACAATATGTTTCTTTTAACCCATCAACTTATATAAATTCTTAAACAAAGCATTCTTTAAAATATACTTCAAGACAAAAGTGAAAGTTTGGTCAGTGGGCCATAACAATTCAAACATAACATTACTTAATATAACTTTTTGAAACAAGCTATGTCCCTAACTATAAGTAGATCATTCATTTTCGCTATAATATAACTTTTCAAAACAAAACAAATCATATCCCTAAATACAGGTATAATAATTCATTTTCACTATTACTATCCTCCCCAACAAGGAAGATTGTAATTTTTCCATCTCCATTTTTTCCTGACTTTTTTGCGAACCTCCTTCTTCAGTCTTATTCCTCCGCCTTCTTTTATTTTTGCAAATTCTTGAATTTTCAGCTGAGGTTGCTGTACCTTACCATCTTGTTCTCTTTGCAAAGTAATTCCTTTCAGTAAGCACACCTCTTTGACTGCAATTGAGAGTCCCCTTTTATAGAAAGATTGTAAAGTTCCACTTCGAATCCTCCTTCTTATATTAGAAATCCCAACACCTCCTGATCATTTTCCAGTTAGCTGTATCAAAACCTCTGGAGAAATCTCTCTGTGTATATCCTGGTTACGTTCCTTCAAACCTCTCAGCCTTTCCTTCTTAATTTGAAAAACATCCATTCCATTTTCCAAAGGCATTGTGTCTCCCACCTCTTCATTCAGCAACTCACTGTTATTTGGCGTCTGAAGTACCGATACAGTATCTTCCCTTGTGTCTTTGTTGCAAAGTTGAGTAAAATCCTTCTTTTTTAAAAAAAATTAGATTTATATGCCGCCCTTCTCCGGAGACTCAGGGCGGCTTACAATGCGTTAAGCATCTTAAAAAACCCTTTCATTCCCTCCACTAACGTGGAGGTAAATGATTCTAAAATTTCTTTTAAAATATCCACAGTCAGTATTTGTGTATTTACTGATGTATATAATGGTAAGCCTTCGTCACTTTCAAAAAAGCCAGCCATTTCGACTTCCGGTTGGCACCGCGGACATCGCTGACGACCTCTTTTTAGGTCGCCGGCTTCGATCTCCGTAAAACCGCCCCCGACAGCGAAAAACAGCTGTCCGGCGGTTTTGCAGACCCCTCTTCGGGAAAAGAAGGGGGGCAGAGAAGTTTCCGACAGGTAGAGCCGCCAAAATAGCCCCTGGGACCAAGTCCAGGGGCTGGAAAGGTGGGCTCACCAGGGAAACAAACTCCGGAATCGAAGCGCTGCTGCTAAAGCAGCATTAGATGTCGCGACCAGCTCTGCAAGCAAATTGACAGCTTAAAGGATTTCTACAGCAGACGGAGTGAAAACAGGAGAGCTTGCAACAAAATTACAGAGCTTAACTCCTGTGTACTTTGTATTGAATGAGTCCAATTGAAAGAGGACGTGTTTAATTAAGAGTATCCTGACTGTGCTGAGAAGTGAAAGTGAGTACTGAAAAAGACTTTTTTTCTACTTTTAAAGTTAAAACAAGCTGCCAGAAGGAAATAACTTGGGAAGGATATTGAAAGCAGCAGTTTAAAATAATTTGGACTGGATTTGGTGATTTTTAAGACTAAGTAATTGCAAAGTGGGGTGAAGAGGAGAAAAGTTTTTTGGAAATTAAAATGGCTTCTAAACAGACCAAGTCAGTAACAATCAAAACAGGAGGAGCTTCTCCTATAGTCTCTATTGTGACACAAAAGGCTCAACTTCTGGTTGAGATATCAAGTAAGGAGGATTCTATGAATGAACTTAAAGAGTTTATAAAACAAATTGCGAGTGCTCAAACAGCGAAAATAGAAGAGAGATTGGGGAAATTTGAGGAGGACATTAAAGAAATTAGGGAGATTGTTGAAAAGAAGCATGATGAAATAAGAGAAGATATTGTGCTGGCTGTTTCTGGTTTGTCCAAACATCTTGTGCAGCTTGATGAAAGAGTGGAAGAAATCAGTGAGGTTACCCAAGATTTGGAGGTTAAAATGGGAGAACTCCAGACCAAATCTGAAAGGTTGGAGAGTGATGTGCTTATGATGCAGTACAGATCAATGGAGTTTGCTTTGAGATTGAGAGGACTGAAAGAGAATGGTCGGGAGAACTTAAGAGAGAAATGTGGTGAAGTTATTGCATCAGTGGTTGGGTTGAAGAAGGATGAAATAATTGGCCAGATGGACAAAGTCTACAGAGTTAATTCATGGATTGCAAGAAATAAAAACCTGCCAAGAGATGTGGTGATTTATTTTACTGACAGAAGAATTAGAAATGATGTATTGCAAGCTTCTTACAATAACAAGGTACAGGTGTCTGGACAGGAAATCAAGGTGTTGAAAGAGATTCCTCCCAAGATGTTGAGAGATAGAAAGAACTTTGGTTTTTTAGTAGATGAGCTGAGAAGACAGCAAATAGTGTATAGATGGGATGTACCAACAGGCATAATAGTGGACTATGCTGGAGAAAGATATCGACTGAATAACGTTGGGAAAGCAAGAGAATTTTATCGTAGTGTATTAAAAGCTGGACACCCCCCTGAGGATAATAAGAAAGCAGAAAAAGGAAAGCAACAGATTCAAACATATGCTGAGGCGGTGGCTGGAGAATCTAAGAAGCAAGATGATCAGAGTCAATTGGATCTAGCATCACTTCCTTTTCCTTTAAGTCAACTGGAAGGAGTGTCACCTGACCTGTCAAAATTGGAGGAGCCGAGAGAAAAACTAGAACAACGTGTGACAAGATCAACTTTTAAACAACAACAACAACACTTGGATACAAAATCAGAAGCTGGGGGGGGGGGGGGAGACCAAAGATAAAGGTGAAAGATCTTCAGGATATGCTCTACAGGCTTCAGTCGGGCAAAAATGCTAGTTAAATGTTTGTCTTGGAATGTCAACAGTTTGAATTCACCACAAAAGAGAAAGAAAATATATCATTATTTGAAACAATTTAATAATGACATTATATGCTTACAAGAGACACATATTAGATCAACAGACCAGAAATACTTAATTAACTCAAAATTAGGGACTCACTTTGTGGCATCATCTCCGGAAAAAAGGAATGGAATAGTTGTATACATAAAAAAGAACTTGACGGCAAATTTAATAGAGGCAGATGACCAAGGAAGATATATAGCAATTGAATTAAAGACTCAAAATGGAATAATGCTTTTGATTGGGATTTATGCACCGAACCAGCAACAAGAAAATTTTTATAAACTTTTATATACCAAAATATCTCAATGGGATTATAAATCAATTATTTTAATGGGAGATTGGAATGGGGTAATTGATACTTTTAAGGATAAGAAGACCACGTCTAAAGTTGCTTCGCGTGCCAAATTACCTAAACCCTTTTTTGAAATTATGAATGATCTAGAATTGAGGGATGTTTGGAGGGAACGGAATCCAGATGAAAAAGATTTTACCTTTTTTTCCGATAGACATCAATCTTTTTCTAGGATTGATTTTATATTGTTAACAAGTGATTTTCTTTCTAGGGTGAAAAAAGTCAAGATATTTCCAAGGATTTTAACTGATCATAGTCTGGTTTGGTTGGAATTAGAACAGGAGAAAAGAGAAAGGAGGTCTTGGAGGTTAAATGAAAATTTATTTAGATATGAAGAAAATGTGAATGAACTTAAAAAACATATGAAGGAGTTTTTTGTTAATAATATGTACAAAGGTACCTCCATGGAAATGGTTTGGGATGCAAGTAAGGCTTATATGAGGGGAGTGTTGATATATATGAATAATAAATATAGACAAAAACAGATAAAGAAACGGAAAGATATTGAGGAAGAAATAAAGAAGAAGGAACAATTGTTAATCAGTAATCCAGGAGATAAGAAAGTAAAAGAAGCAATAAGTATATTAAGACAGCAATTTAATATGTTAATGGCTGATCAAGTTGCAACTACTTTGCAATATGCTAAACATAATACATTTTGCAATGCTAACAAGCCAGGTAGATGGTTAGCTTATGTGTTAAGGAAAAAGCAAAGATTACGTACTATTAGTAAGATGGAATATAAAGGTAAAGAAGTTTATCAACAAAATTTGATTTAAAAAGTTTTTTTAGAATACTATACGAAATTATATGCAGGAGATTTGATACAATGTAAAGATATTGACAGATATCTTAGAGAGGTTGATATTCAGGAATTAACCCTGGAACAAAGGGAAGGCTTGAATCAGCCAATAAATTCTGAAGAGATTATGTTAGCAATTAAGCAGTTAAAAGTAGGCAAAACACCGGGAACGGATGGACTAACAGCTATTTATTATAAGAATTTGCAGTTGGAAATGGTAGAACCGCTTAGGATGCTCTTTAACAAGATTCAATCTGGGGGAGAAACTCCACCCTCATGGAGGACAGCTTTTATATCATTGATTCCTAAAGAAGATCAAAATTGTGTTAAACCTGAAAGTTTTAGACCTATTTCACTTTTAAATACTGATTATAAGATTTTTGCTAAAGTATTGGCAAACAGATTAATGCCAATCATGCAACAAATAATTCATAATGATCAATCAGGGTTTACTCTTGTTTAGAGTGACCCGCTCCCTCCTACATCAGGGAGCGCGGGAGGACCTCTTGCAAGGGCGGGCTGAGGATTTTGCACAGTATCTGCACGATAAAATCGCTCAGATTCGGGAAGGCTTGGACTCTGACTGGGTAGATTCCAGCGAGGTGACTGAGGCTGGTCTTGAGAACGTTATCTGGGATGAGTTCGATCCTGTGACTCCCGAGGACGTGGACAGGACTTTGAGGAGTCTAAACGCAACCACATGTTTATTGGACCCGTGTCCTTCCTGGCTGGTACTGGCCACTCGGGAAGTTACACGAGGCTGGCTCCAGGGGATTATAAATGCTTCTTTGAGTGAGGGTTTCTTGCCTGCCGCCTTGAAAGAGGCGGTGGTGAGGCCCCTCCTCAAGAAGCCTTCTCTGGACCCGGCTGTTTTGGCAAATTTTCGTCCTGTCTCCAACCTTCGCTTTGTTGCGAAGGTTGTTGAGAGTGTGGTTGCGCGCCAGCTCCCACAGTACCTGGAGGAAACTGTCTATCTAGATCCGTGCCAGTCCGGTTTCAGACCTGGGTACAGCACGGAGACGGCATTGGTTGCGTTGGTGGATGATCTCTGGAGGGCTCGGGACAGGGGATGCTCCTCTGTCCTGGTCCTGTTAGATCTCTCAGCGGCTTTTGATACCATCGACCATGGTATCATGCTGCGTCGGTTGGGGGGTCTGGGGGTGGGAGGCACCGTGCTACGGTGGTTCTCCTCCTATCTCTCCAACCGATTGCAGTCTGTGTTGGCAGGGGGGCAGAGGTCGACCTCGAGGCACCTCGTTTGCGGGGTGCCACAAGGGTCGGTCCTCTCGCCGCTCCTGTTCAACATTTATGTGAAGCCGCTGGGTGAGATCATCCGTGGTTTTGGGGTGAGTTGCCAACTGTACGCTGATGACACTCAGCTGTACATCTCCACCCCTGACCACCCCAATGATGCCCTCGAAGTGATGTCCCAGTGCCTTGAGGCCGTGCGGGTCTGGATGGGGAGGAACAGGCTTCGTCTCAACCCTTCCAAGACCGAGTGGCTGTGGATGCCGGCGTCCCGGTATAGCCAGCTAGTGCCATCGCTGGCTATTGGGGGTGAGTCATTGGCCCCCACAGAGGGGGCGCGCAACTTGGGTGTCCTCCTGGATTCACGGCTGTCCTTGGAAGGGCATGTGGCGGCCGTGGCCAGGGGGGCCTTTTATCAGGTTCGCCTGATGCGCCAGTTGCGCCCCTTTCTGGATCGGGACTCCATGTGCACAGTCACTCATGCACTCGTCACGTCTCGCTTGGACTACTGTAACGCTCTCTACATGGGGCTCCCCTTGGGGTGCACCCGGAGGCTCCAACTGGTCCAGAATGCGGCCGCGCGGGTGATTATGGGAGCGACAGGGCGCTCCCATGTGACACCTCTCCTGCGCGAGCTGCACTGGCTTCCGGTGGTCTTTCGGGTGCGCTTCAAGGTGTTAGTTTTGACCTTTAAAGCGCTCCATGGCATGGGACCGGGGTACCTGCGGGACCGCCTGCTGCTACCGATAACCTCCCACCAGCCAGTACGCTCACACAGAGAGGGCCTTCTCAGGGTGCCATCAGCCAAGCAATGTCGGCTGGTGGCCCCCAGGGGGAGAGCCTTCTCTGTGGGGGCACCTACCCTATGGAACGAGCTGCCTCCAGAAGTTCGTTTGATCCCGGACCTCTGCACTTTCCGAAAGGCCCTTAAGACCTATTTATTTCAACAAGCCGGCCTTGCTTGATTGTTTTTAATGGGGTTTTAACAAAATTTTCTTAATTGATTTCTGGGGTTTTAAATTGGGTATTTTAATGGGGTTAGAATTTTATTTGGAACGCCAATGAATTTAATTTAATGTTATCATTCTTTTAATGTTTGTATTATATGTTTTTTAAATTTGGTTGTTCACCGCCCTGAGTCCCCCTCCCGGGGAGAAGGGCGGTATATAAATTTAAATAAATATAAATATAAATATATAAAAAGGAGATATATGAAATATAATTTGAGACAAATAATAAACCTTGTGGAATATTTGGAGAAAAATAATCAGATCTCTGCAGCTTTTTTCTTTTTTTGTTAAAAAAGATACGTGAATCTAAAGAACTCAAAGGAATAGTGATTCGACAGCAAGACTATAGATTGAGAGCGTTTGTGGATGATTTATTGGTTACATTAACGCAACCTATAGATACAGTCTCATATATGTTGGAGATGATAGAACAATATGGTAAAGTCTCTGGATTTAAAATAAATCAATACAAAACTAAGATAATGACTAAAAATATGTCTTTTGATCAAAGGGAAGAATTACAACAAATATCGGGATTTGAAATAGTTAAAAAGGTTAAATATTTGGGTGTGATTGTTGCTGGATCAAATACAAAGCTATTTAAAAATAACTATGAATTTTTATGGCGAAAAGTGCAGAAAGAAATGGAGAATTGGAAAAAGTTACAATTATCTTTATTAGGCAGAATAGCAGCAATTAAAATGAATGTATTACCTAAATTTTTATTTTTGTTCCAAATGATACCGGTGTTTAAGAAGGATGAACAACTGAGGGAATGGCAGAAAGGTCTTAATACTTTTATATGGTCAGGTAAAAAACCTAGAGTTAAACTAAAAATTATACAGGATGTTCGGGAGAGAGGTGGTTTGAAAATGCCAAATTTAAGGTTATACTATGAAGCATCTGTGTTAGTTCAGATTAATAATTGGTTCAATTTAACCGAGGAAAGAATCTTAAATGTAGAAGGATATGATTTACTGTATGGATGGCATGCTTATTTATTGTATGAAAAGAAGGTGGATAAAACTTTTAAAAACCATATGCTTAGAAATGCTTTGTTGCGAGTTTGGAAGAAATATCAATATAAATTGGATTATAAAATACCTATTTGGGCAAATCCTAGACATGCAATAGAAAATATAAGTGTAGAACAAAAGATGGAGGTGATTACATATAAAGAACTTTTATTTAATGAAAGGGGTAAATTACAACTTAAATCGTTAGAGCTCTTGAAGAAGGAAGGGATAATTTATACTTGGTTTCAATATGGTCAACTTCAAGCAAGGTGGAGGGAGGATCAAAAAATTGGTCTTATGGAAAACGAAGAAAATCTGGTAAAGCAAATTAGGGACCAGGGTATTATGCATATTAAAAGATTATATAATGTATTATTAGAGATAGATTCTGAAACAGAGTTGGTTAAAGATTGTATGATTAAATGGGCTAGAAATTTTCAAGAACCAATAATGATGGAAACATGGGAAAAGATTTGGGTTAGAAATGTTAAATTTACTCAAGCACAAAATTTGAGAGAAAATTTTTATAAGATGTTTTATAGATGGCATCTAGACCCAAAAAAGTTGTCATGTATGTATTCCAATGTACAAGCTAAATGTTGGTGGTGTGATTGTGAAGATGCAACCTATTTTCATATTTGGTTGACTTGTAAGAAGATCAAGGCATTTTGGATAAAGATTTGGTGGGTAATGCAAAATATTTTGAAAAAAAGGTTGAAATTTACACCACAATTGTTTTTATTGGGTATTATAAATGATTGTACGTTATTGGAGATGAAGTTGATTTTAAATTTAATAACAGCAGCCAGACTGTTGGTTGCCCAATATTGGAAGAAAGACTCTTTGCCCACTGTAGAAGAATGGATTATAAAAGTAATGAATTTAGCTGAGATGGCTAAAATCTCGGCATATTTGAAAGATCATACGCAAGAAAAATTCATCTTGGAATGGAGGAAATGGATTGACTACATTCAGAATAAATATCATATAAGAAGACATCAAGTTGCGTATGAATGAAGTAGAATTATAGAAATGTATCTTTTACCATATTGGAGTTAAGATTTTAGATGGTGTTTGTAAACCAGAAATTTGATAGATTAATGCTGATGATTAGTGTAATTTTTTACTTTTTTAAAAAAAAAACCTGTATTTTACTCTGGGAAGTCGGGGGGGAGGGGAGGGGGGGTTGAAGGGGTGGAGGGTTATATAATTTTTAAAAAATATTTGTACTTTTATAAAACTTTTCAATAAAAAAAAAAAGCCAGCCATTTCTATTTTTATTTTTTTTTTACTCTCCAACAACCAGCCCAATGAATCAAAAATCAAAAAGTGCTTTTAGTTTTAGTCTTTAGCCTTTTAATAAATCCTGTTCTTTAATCCCAGAGTCTTAATTCTTTGAAAGCAAATCCATAAAAGTTGAGCGGGGCTAACAGCTTTAACGAGGTAACAAGCACTTTTCTTCTTTAATTTTCAATTTCCTCGTCTTTCCTTGCCCTTAACAAGCCAGCGCCATTTTTTTTCCTCTCTTTTCAACTTTCCCAGCTCTTAAAAGACTCAAAAAGAAACAATGCTCAGCTGGAGTTAAAGCTAAGTACTTGCAATAAGGGTTACACCTCACTTTCAAGGTGGAATTAGCATACAATTTTTGTATGAGGTAGAGGAGGCGTTTATCAATAGTAGTGAGTTTTAATTTCCCCCAGAGGGTATTTCTGGATATTGAGTCAAAGGCCTGCTTAAAATAAAGGAAGGCCACGAAAAGAGGATTTTTCTTTATACAGTCAGGTCCAGAAATATTGGGACATCAACACAATTGTAACATCTTTGGCTGTGAAACAAACACAATGTGCTTTAACACAATGTGCTTTAACTGCAGACTGTCAGCTTTATTTTGAGGGTATGTACATCCAACTCAGGTGAACGGTGTAGGATTTACAGAAGTTTGCACATATGCCTCCCACTTGTTAAGGGACCAAAGGTAATGGGACAGAATAATAATCATAAATCAAACTTTCCCTTCTTAATACTTGGTTGCAAATCCTTTGCAGTCAATCACAGCCTGAAGTCTGGAATGCATAGACATCACCAGACGCTGGGTTTCATCCCTGGTGATGCTCTGCCAGGCCTCTACTGCAACTGTCTTCAGTTCCTGCTTGTTCTTGGGGCATTTTCCCTTCAGTTTTGTCTTCAGCAAGTGAAATGCATGCTCAATGTGATTCAGGTCAGGTGATTGATTTGGCCGTTGCATAACATTCCACTTCTGTCCCTTCAAAAACTCTTTGGTTGCTTTTGCAGTATGCTTTGGGTCATTGTCCATCTGCACTGTGAAGCGCCGTCCAATGAGTTCTGCAGCATTTGGCTGAATGTGAGCAGATAATATTGCCCAAAACACTTCAGAATTCATCCTGCTGCTTTTGTCAGCAGTCACATCATCAATAAATACAAGAGAACCAGTTCCATTGGCAGCCATACATGCCCACGCCATGACACGACCACCCCCATGCTTCACTGAGGAGGTGGTATGCTTAGGATCATGAGCAGTTCCTTTCCTTCTCCATACTCTTCTCTTCCCATCACTCTGGTACAAGTTGATCTTGGTCACATCTGTCCATAGGATTCTGTTCCAGAACTGTGAAGGCTTTGTTAGATGTTGTTTGGCAAACTCTAATCTGGCCTTCCTGTTTTTGAGGCTCACCAATGGTTTACATCTTGCGGTGAACCCTCTGTATTCACTCTGGTGAAGTCTTCTCTTGATTGTTGACTTTGACACACATACACCTACCTCCTGGAGACTGTTCTTGATCTGTCCAACTGTTGTCAAGGGTGTTTTCTTCACCAGGGAAAGAATTCTTTGGTCATCCACCACAGTTGTTTTCCGTGGTCTCCCGGGTCTTTTGGTGTTGCTGAGCTCACTGGTGCATTCCTTCTTTTTGAGAATGTTCCAAACAGTTGTTTTGGCCACGCCTAATGTTCTTGCTGTCTCTCTGATGGGTTTGTTTTGTTTCTTCAGCCTAATGATGGCTTGCTTCACTGATAGTGAGAGCTCTTTGGATCTCATCTTGACTTTTGACAGCAACAGATTCCAAATGCAAATAGCACACTTGAAATGAACTCTGGGCCTTTTACCTGCACATTGAAATTGGGGTAATGAGGGAATATCACACACCTGGCCATGGAATAGATGAGAAGCCAAATGTCCCATTACCTTTGGTCCCTTAACAAGTGGGAGGCACATATGCAAACTGCTGTAAGTTCTACACTGTTCACCTGAGTTGGATGTACATACCCTCAAATTAAAGATGACAGTCTGCAGTTAAAGCACATTGTGTTTGTTTCATTCCAACTCCATTGTGGTGGTGTATAGAGCCAAAGATGTTAGAATTGTGTCAATGTCCCAATATTTCTGGACCTGACTGTATGTGTATTTTTGGATCAGATGGTGCAATACCAAGATATGATCCACTGTTGATCTTCCTTCTCTAAATCCAGCTTGCTCATCTTTGATTATCCCCCCTGAAATTAGCCAATCCTGAAGTTTATGATTTAGGTGTTTGGCATACAATTTACTAACAACACTCAGAAGACTAATGGGCCTATAATTGCCTGTGTCATTTCTGTTACCCTTTTTGTAGAATGGTATAATGATTGCTAATCCTTTTGGCATACGGCCCGTTTTAATTATATATGTAAAAAGAGATGCTAATAGAGAATGCCAACTGGCAACTGGCAATTATTTCTGGCAGAACACTGTCAGCCCCTGGTGCCTTATTAGCCTTAAGGTATTTGATCAGCTGAGATACCTCTTCTGCAGAGGTGGGCTGCCGTCAGTTCACACCAGTTCTCTAGAACTGGATGTTAAGGATCTGCACAGTTCAGCAAACTGGCAAATCCCACCTCTGGCTGGCCCTGCCCCATCCCACCCTGCCACTCCCAGGAGTCCCCTGTGCCCCGTTTTGGCATCCAGGTTGGTGCAGGGAGGCCTTTCAGGCCCAAAACGGGGAATTGGGGGGGGGCGTCACGGCCCATTTTTGCTTCCAAGGTGGTGCTGGGAGGCTAGCAGGCCCAAAACGGGGTGCAGGGGGTGGTGTTTTGGCTGCCAGAATGCTGCAGGAAAATAGTGCATTATCTATTATCTGTAGGGTGAGTTGGGAATGTGGAGTTTGCATTATAACTGTGGGGTGAATTGAGAATGGGGATTTTGCATTATGATTGCTCATAAGTAAGTAGGAACCAGTAAAAGAGGAATGGAAAAATCCCTAGCTGTAGATCAGCATTTTTCAGTCTTGGCAAGTTTAAGATGGACAAACTTCATGCTGCCTGGGGAATTCTGGGAATTGAAGACCATGCACCTTAAAGTTGCTAAAGTTGAGAAGCATGGGTCTACATTAGAGTTTAGGATTTTCCATTCCTGTTTTATTTAGCGTTTGGTGCAATTAAATAAATCAGTTGTGGTTTCCTTAACAAATAGTGATTAAAGCGATATGAACCATTACTGGATTTTTTGTGAGAAACTGAAATTAAAAGTTGATCTGGGCTTTGATGATTAGATATGGGATTATGTAAATAATGTACACAAATGTTAATCTTAGAATAAGAGCTTGATATATTTTTTACTTATTTCTGTACCAAAGATAGTTGGAAGTTGTTATGTTCTGGGCGAAGAATGGAGGTGAGGCCAGAGTTATCTCTAACAGCTCTTTATTTATTTCTGTCTGTAAGCCAACTTAAAACTCCCTAGCTGACATAGTTCCTTCTATAGGAAACTAATCAGCCAACAACCAATCAGGAGCGAGTATTTCCCCACTCCCACAGATAACCAGGATAAAACCTTCAATTAGCAATTATCTCCAATACATAACACCCTTTCCCACCAAGATGGAGCATTATGGTGATCAACATAACAATTCAACATATATAGTCTTTTAGGTAGGCAGGACGGTGATGTGTCCATTCCAACCTACGAGGTTCCATCTCAAGCCCAGTAGCTCCAACGCCGTGACTAGGCAGAGTGACTGACGCTGCTTCAGGTGTAGCTGGCAGCTCCAGCAAAGGCTCAGTCACTGGTACATCTATGCCAAGAGGAACCAAATCAGCAGGCACCTGTGCATTGCCACCATCCCTTGTTGGTATTGTTGTTTGTGGTAGCTGAACTAGCATATCCTTAGCCGGGTTTGTCTCTGGTGTAGTCCATTCTGGCTGGTGGCAAACAGAGGTTCTGAGGCGGCCACGCAGTTGGTCAATGTGGCGATGCCACAACCTACCATCTTCGAGCGCCACCCTGTATGAACACGGCCCTGTAACGTCCACTATCCGGGCAGGAATCCAAGAAGGGGCCCTGGCGTAGTTGTGGGTGTTAAGATGACAAAACAACAATACAAATATAAGGTGGAGAACCACCTAGCAGATAGCAACCCAAAGCAAGTGTGGCAGGGACAGCAGCACCTAACTAATTATAAGGGCAACACGAGGAACATGGTCAATGCTGATGCCTCGTTGGTAGAGGAGTTGAACACCTTCGTCATCCGCTATGAGGTGAAAAGACCAGACCCCGTAGCCTCTGCCCGCCGGCCTTCTGATTCCCAGACACTCACCCTATACGAACATCAAGTGAGAGCTGTATTGAAGGCTGTGAATCCCAGCAAAGCTGCAGGTCCAGATGGGGTGCTAGGGATAGTGGTAAAGACCTGTGCTGACCAATTAGCAGGGATCCTGATAAGGATCTTTAACATTTCCCTGCAAATGGCCAATGTTCCATCATGCTTGAAAGCAACCACTATTGTCCCAGTCCCGAAAAAAACAGCAATTAACTGCTTAAATGACTACAGGCCTATCGCAACTAATGTCTGTAGTGATGAAATGCTTCAAGAGATTGGTTCTCCGGGGTTCTCTCCGTCGCCGGGCGGCTCGTTGGATCGGTCGCCGCCCCCGCCGCCTGTAGAGCTGCTTTATCGACTCAAAAGCGGCTCGGAACGCTCCCCTTTGGGAATTAAGGGGGAGCCAGAGTGGGCAGCTTTAGGTAGAGCCCCAGAAGCGCTGCCAGGGTGTTCTCTTTGCCCTGGCAAGCGCTTCGTGTTTGGGCTCCCTTCTCAAGCTGCTGAACCTCCGAGCGGCGTGGGATCTCTGCAGGACAGAGCGAGGCGGAGAAGGCAACACCAACGATTATAATATATTCCTAAATGAAATAGAGCGAAATTGGTGAGATTGGAATTTTTTACAAACTTATATTTACTTTAAATGGACTCTTTTTAACCTTGAAAGGCAAGCTGTCTCTGTGGGAAAGTGCTCTAAAATGGCGGATCAAAGCTGAGCTAGCGAAAGGAGAAAGTGAACTATGAAAGTGAAAGTGTGCCTGCCTGTAACTATACGGACTTTATTTACAAGTTTTACAAGTGCTTTTTAACTGCAAAATATAACGTATTGGACTCCTTTTCTGTAAAACTGAGGATAGGGAAAGGAGGAAGATTTATTTTTGTTTTTTAAAGTTTCAAATCTTGCTCAGGCATGGCTTCAAAGAAATCGGGGGGGGGGATTCCCCCACACATCAGACAAAGGAGAAGCCAGTCCCAGCTTCAAAGCAGCCACAGGGCAGCGAACTAGAGGATTTGAAAGCATGTATATTAAATATGCACAAATCCTTGTGAGAGCTTTCTGGAAAAATGAATAAAATGGATGAAAGGATGGGGAAAAATCAAAAGGAAATGAAGGAAATGGTGGGGGAAGTCAAGGAGTTGGTGGAAGAAAAAACTGATGGATTACATCAGAGCGTTGCTAAAGTAGCCACAGTTCTCACAGATGCCCTACTGGCAGTTGAGAAAAAAGTAGAAGACCTAAATTCTGAAGTGGAAGCTAATAAGAAGGAAGCAAAGGAACAGATGTTTAAGGTGGTGGCTCAGAACCAGCGGCTTGAGGAGGAGATTACAATGTTACAATTTCGGAATATGGAATATGCTATAAGACTGAGAGGTTTACGTGAGAATAATAGAGAGAATTTAAGGGCAACGTGTGTGGAAGTTTTGGCCAGGATTCTAAAATGTGAACCTGATGTGATTGCTAACAGAATTGACAAGCTGTACAGAGTTAATTCGCGTATAGCGAGACAGAGAAACCTGCCAAGAGATGTGGTGATTTATTTTACTGAGAGAAGACTGAGGAATGATATTCTGCAAAGTTCGTTCCATATGACTGTTCAACATGATGGTAATCAGATTGGTGTTTATAAAGAGCTGCCACCAAAAATGCTAAGAGATCGGAAGGATTTTGGTTTTCTTGTAAATGAGTTGAAAAAGTGTCAGATTCCATTTAGATGGGATGCTCCTGTTGGTATTATTTTGCGGCATGAGGATGTGAGATATCACATTAACTCTGTGGAAAAGGCGGAACAATTTTACAACAATGTTCTTAAAAAAATCTCAATACCACCTCTCTCATCTACACTTTTACCTATTGAAGACATTTCAGTCGAAAAGGGGCCTGAAGAGGGGAATCAAGAAGTAATTTTGTTAAAAGAAGGACAGGCATTTCAAGAAGCAGTAAGGGAGGAAACTCTAGGTGCTGTAGGAGGTTTTGCAGAGGATTCGCTAATAGAACTTCTGGAAGCCAAACCAAAGCAATCTAGAGCTACAAGAGAGGTGGAGCCTGATTTGGATTTATTGATGCAGGAACCAAAAGATCAGCGTATAACTCGAGCCGCAGAAAAGCAAAGACTAGAGAAACATCAGGGGCCAAGGCCACAACAGGAAGAGAATGGCACAAAAGGGAAAAAATCACATTCTGAAGCTATGGGAGGAGCTAGACCGAAGACATCTGCTGTTGGAGAGAGTCTTCGTCAAATGCTTAAAGGGCTTCATTCACTTTCAGAATGACACTTAGATTTTTATCATGGAACGTCAATGGTCTGAACTCACCTCAGAAAAGAAGAAAAATATTTCATTACTTGAAGCAATATAAAAATGATGTTGTTTGCTTGCAAGAAACTCATATTAGATCTCAGGACCAAAAATTTTTAATTTCAAAACTTGGATCACATTTTATATCTTCTAGTTTTGTGAAAAGGAACGGACTTGTTTTTTATATCTCTAAAAGAATACCAGCTAAATTGATAGAGGCGGATGAAGATGGGAGATATCTTGCAGTTGAAATAAATATACAGAATGTCTCGATACTTTTAATTGGCATTTACGCCCCGAACCAGCAGCAGGAAGCTTTTTATAAATTGCTGAACAATAAAATATTGCAGTGGAATTATAAGTCTTTTGTGATTATGGGTGACTGGAACGGGGTGATTGACGCAACGCTTGATAAAAGGACGACGGCCAAGAAAGGAAATAAGTTACCACCGACTTTTTTTGCATTGAAAGAAGAATTGGATTTGAAGGATGTATGGAGAATTCATCATTCTAAGGAATTGGATTTTACTTTTTTCTCTGATAGACACAAATCTTTTTCGAGAATTGACTTTATGCTGGTTACTACTGATCTACTTACTATAGTGACTAAGACAAAAATATTTCCTAGAATATTGACGGATCATAGTCCGGTGTGGATGGAGATAAATTTGGGTAAAAGAGAAAGGAGATCCTGGCGTATGAATGAAAACTTACTTAGATACGAAAAGAATACTATGGATCTTAAGAAACATGTTAAAGAATTTTTTGATGTTAACCTAAACAAAGGTACACCAATTGAGATAGTATGGGATGCAAGCAAGGCCTATATGAGGGGTGTACTGATTCATATGAACTCTAAACATAGATCAATACGTCAGAAGTCAAGAATAGAACTGGAGACAGAGATAAAGGAGAAAGAGCAATTGTTGATTAAGAACCCAACTGATGAGAAGGTACAATTAACGATAAAACTCTTGAAAGATCAATTTCAAATATTGATGGCTGATCAAACAGCCACTAATCTGCAGTACGCTAAACATAATACTTTTTGCAATGCTAATAAACCTGGCAGATGGTTGGCTTATACTTTGAGGAAACAGCAAAGTTCTCGTATAATAAATACTATTGAGTATAAAGGGAAACAAGTGCATCAACAGAATTTAATACACCAAGCTTTTTTAGCTTATTATTCTAAATTGTACCAAGCTGATAAAATCAAAGAGGACTTTATTGATGATTATCTGCAGAAAATGAGAGTTAAAAAAATTTCAAATATACAAAGTGATAGACTGAACCGACCTATAACATCGGAAGAGATCTTATTTGCAATAAAACAACTGAAAGTATCTAAAGCTCCTGGGACAGATGGTTTGACAGCAGTATATTATAAGACTTTACAAATGGAATTGGTTGAGCATCTCAAGGATTTGTTTTGTAATATTCAGCGGGGGGGTAAAATACCCCCCTCATGGAAGACAGCTTTCATTTCATTGATACCTAAAGAAGAAGAATCTGTAAAACCTGAAAATTTTCGACCAATATCTCTCCTGAATACGGATTATAAAATTTATGCTAAAGTATTAGCCAACAGATTGATGCCAGTTATTCAAGATGTGATTCATGAAGACCAAGCAGGTTTTATAGAAGGTAGATATATGAAGGACAATGTTAGGCAACTCATAGATTTGTTGGAATATCTTGAGAAAAATAAACAGACTTCTGCGGCGCTGGTGTTTTTGGATGCGGAGAAGGCCTTTGATCGAGTCAACTGGGATTTTCTAAAAAAGACTTTGTACAAAATGGATTTTGGAGAACAATTTATACAAGCGATTTCTGCAATTTACCAGGAACAGACGGCACAAATTATTATTAATGGTAGTTTAACTACTACCTTTAATATACAGAAAGGAACAAGACAAGGCTGTCCATTATCTCCATTATTGTTTATTTTGACGCTAGAAGTGTTGTTGAACGCTCTACGGGACTCAGACAAAATGAATGGAATAGTTGTAAGGCAAAAAGATTACAGAACAAAGGCATTCGCAGATGATCTGGTTGTTACCCTAACACGACCTTTGGAATCAATCATCCAGATGAAAAATATTATAGAGGAATATGGTCTGGTTTCAGGTTTTAGCCTGAACCAGAGAAAGACCAAGATGATAGTTAAAAATATGTTGGAACCACAAAGGAAGGAACTTGAAAGGGTGGCAGGCTTTGAAATAGTTACAAAGGTGAAATATCTAGGGGTACAAGTTGCAGCATCCAACATAAAACTTATTCAAAATAATTATGAGGAACTTTGGCATAAGATTCAAAAGGATCTTGAAAAATGGAAGAAGCTGCAACTATCTTTGCTTGGTAGAATAGCAGTTGTCAAGATGAATGTTCTACCTAGATTTCTGTTTTTGTTTCAAATGATTCCGGTGCTTAAAAATGACAAGTTGTTGATGGAATGGCAAGCAGGTTTAAATAAATTTATCTGGAATGGGAAAAAACCAAGAGTCAAACTTAAAATTATGCAAGATGTTCGTGAAAGAGGTGGCCTTAAAGTTCCCAATTTACATTTATATTATGAGGCTGCAGTCTTGACACAAGTTGGAGATTGGATTGGAACAACTAAAATAGAAATCTTGAATATAGAAGGCCATGATCTGCAATATGGATGGCATGCATATTTACTTTATGAAGAAAAGAGAGACAGTGTATTTAATAGTCATATTTTAAGACATGCTTTGATGAGAGTTTGGAAGAAGCACCAACTTCAATTGGATTACAAAATACCTTTGTGGTTGGATCTTGGGCAGATTTTGCCAAATATAAAGTCACTCGGGGGGTTGTTATATAAAGAGATACTTTTTAATGATGGGGGCAGATGGAGTTTGAAATCTTTGAATATTCTGTTGGAAGAAGGAGTGAACTTAACTTGGTTGCAGTATTTTCAACTTCAAGCAAGATGGAGAGAAGATCAGAAAATTGGACTAATGTTACATGAAGAAGATTTGGTGACTCAGATGAAATGTAAAGGGCCGATGCATATTAAACGTGTGTATAATTTATTGTTAGAAAGAGATTCAGAGGGTGAATTAGTTAAAGATTGCATGATAAAATGGGCACAGAATTTCGCAGAACCAGTAATGTTGGAAACATGGGAGAAGATTTGGGTCCAGAATGTTAAATTTACACAAGCACAGAATCTGAGGGAAAATTTTTATAAGCTGTTTTATAGGTGGCATTTAGACCCTAAAAAGTTATCATGTATGTATCCAAATGTTCAACCTAAATGTTGGAGGTGTGATTGTTTGGATGCGACATATTTTCATATTTGGTGGACGTGTAGAAAGTTGAAAGCATTTTGGATCAAACTTTGGTGGGTAATGCAGAACATTTTGAAGAGGAAGCTCGAGTTTTCACCTCAGTTTTTTTTGCTGGGAATAGTTAAGGGCTGCTCATCAACTGACACTAGATTGATCTTACACATGATTACTGCAGCTAGATTACTGATCGGCCAAAATTGGAAGAAGGATAATGTACCTACAATAGAGGAGTGGGTACTGAAGATGTCTAATTTTGTAGAGATGGCTAAAATCTCTGCATATTTAAAAGATAAGACCCATGAAGTTTTTGCTAAGGAGTGGGAGAAATGGGTAGAATACATGAAACATAAATATCAAAGTAAGAAGTTTCAATTAGCATTTAATTGAATTTATATTTCTTTATGTAGAAGTAATTTAAAAGAAAAATGTATTGAATTTGGTAATTTTTAATTTTTATTCTATGTTATATTGAATTTATATTTTTAACCTTTAGACATATCATAAAGAGAAATGTATTAAGTATACAATATTAAGTATTGTTTGATTTTGATTATGATATATGGAATAGTGTGAAGTATAGTTAATGTTATATATTATTATTACTCACGATATTTCAAGTTAAATGTTTAAAATTATTTTATTAGACTTTTTTAAAAAATAGATTGTTAAGAGTTAAGAGTTTTTTATATTTGATTATATATTGTTTTAAAAGAAAACTTTTTTTTTATTATTACTTATAAAATAATGTTATAGTTTTTTATTAGTTTGATCTCACCTTAAAAAGTGGTTAAACATGGATTGTTAATGTTTGTTTAATAGCGGAAGTCAAGGGGGGGATTGGGGAGGGAGGGGGTTGGGGTTAGGGTGGGGGGGGGGTAAGGGGTTTTTATAAATAAATTGTAATGTAAAACTTTTTCAATAAAAAAAAAAGAGATTTGTTCTCCAACACCTTAGGACATGCCTCCCACCAGACTTTGACAAACATCAGTTTGTCTACAGTGGGAATAGGTCAACAGACAATGCCATAGCTACTGCCTTACATTCTGTAGCGAGCCATCTGGAGAAACCCGGAAACTATGTCAGGATGCTTTTCATAGATTATAGCTCGGCCTTTAATACCATTCTGCCAAGTATCCTTATCGGAAAGCTGACTGACTTGGATTTTCCCTCTTCCATCTGCGACTGGATCAAAGACTTTCTATTTGCCAAAAAAGTTTTTATTTTTATTTCTCATAAACATATTTAAATATACAATCTATTACCCATCATTTTCCATTCATATTATCTTTTAACTTTCATTTTTAGTTGTTCGGGGCTGCTCTTTTACCATTTACCTTTCTTTATTTTACCACAAATTTTGTTCTTCTCCCCTACTCTTCCTTCCTCCATCTCTTCCTACTTTCTTCATTCTTCCTCTCCTCTCCTTCCCTTTCCTACTTCCCCTTCCCTTCCCCCACTCCTCTCTTCTTCCTTCCTTTCTGACCCTCTCTCCTACTCCTCTGTCCCCTCCCTTTTCTTCCTCTTCTTTTCCCTTTCTTCTATCTCTCCCTCTCCTCTCTTCCTCTCTCTCTACTCCTTTCCCTCTCTCTTGTTATTTCCCTTTTCAATTCAATCTAGAATAGTATTAGAGCAGCCCTGATTTTCTATTTACCTCTATTCTCATTTCAATTTCTTATTTGTTTAGTAATTACATCTATTTCATCATTTGTGTACATTTCTATAATAATCTCACTTTTTCCCTTTTACCCCCCCCCATCCCGTTTTTCCCTTTACCTAAGCATCATCTGGGTTTCTATTCTTCTAATTATTCCCATCTTTTCCCTATCTATTTTATCTCCCTACCTTTATTCATATTTCTTTTCTAACCACTCGTAAAATTTACCCCATGTCTTGAAATACATCAACTCCTCTTCATCTTTTATTCTCAGTGTTAGTTTGTTCATTTCTGCACATTCTAAAATTTTCTTAATAATTTCTCCTTCCAATGGGATTTTTTTTATTGAAAAAGTTTTACAATACAATTTTATCCCCATTTCCCCCCACCAATCCCCCCTCCCTTCCACCCCCCCTCCCTTCCCCTCCCTCCCCTCCCCACCCTCCCCAGGCTTCCTTTACTAACAAAACATTAATCTTATATATCAATCAATATTAAACAAAAAATATAGGTGAGACCCAGATAACATATCATAGGTTTTAACATTGAATAAAGTAAAATTAATCTAAAATATTTACTAAACATAAATCATATATACCCACTTATCAGGTACTTCTAACATTATATTTCCCCCCCCCCAAATCATATATATACTAGCCATAAATCGTTTATAAAAACTTAACAGATATTCTTAAAATTTTTCTAGACAGCAGTATAATGAATATATGTAAACTTATTTTTAACGTCATAATTTTTCTAAATAGTAATATAGTAAATATATATAACATTATAAGTTTTCTAGATAACAATATAATTTCAAATGTTCAATAAAGTAATAAAAATATTTATGAATCACATATAAAAAACTTAACAAATATTCTTAAGACTTTTCTAGACAACAATATAAAATATATATAAACTTGTTTTAACTTTATAATTTTTCTAAGTAATGATATATAAGAAATATATATAACATAATAAGTTTGCTAAATAACAATATAATTTCAGATATTTAATAAAGTAATTATAAATCCAATACTAGTTGAAACTTCTTGGTTTGATATTTATTCTGCACATAATCTATCCATTTCTTCCACTCCCTAACAAAAGCTTCATGGGTCCTGTCTTTTAAATATGCAGAAATCTTTGCCATTTCCGCAAAATTAGCCATCTTTGATGTCCATTCCTCTATAGTAGGTACACTATCTTTTTTCCAATATTGTCCAATCAGTAACCTAGCTGCAGTAATCATATATAAAATCAATCTCGTTTCACTCGGTGAACAATCCTTAACTATACCTAACAAAAAAAGCTGCGGAGAAAATTGAAGCTTCTTTTTCAAAACATTCTGCATAACCCACCAAAGTTTAATCCAAAATGCTTTCACTTTTCTACAAGTCCACCAAATATGAAAGTATGTAGCATCCAAACAATCACACCTCCAACATTTAGGTTGAACATTTGGATACATACATGATAATTTCTTAGGCTCTAAATGCCATCTATAAAACATTTTATAAAAATTTTCCCTCAAATTCTGTGCTTGTGTAAATTTAACATTCTGGACCCAGATCTTTTCCCATGTTTCCAACATCACTGGTTCTGCAAAATTTTGTGCCCACTTTATCATACAATCTTTAACTAATTCGCTCTCTGAATCTCTTTCTAACAGTAAATTATACACCCTCTTGATATGCATCAGCCCTTTCCGTTTTATCTGAGCCACCAAATCTTCTTCATGTAGCATTAAACCAATTTTCTGATCTTCTCTCCATCTCGATTGAAGTTGAGAATACTGCAACCAAGTTAAATTCCTCCCTTCTTCCAACAGAGTTTTCTTTTTTTTTATTGAAAGTTTTATAAAAATACAAATATAAAAAATATAAACCCCTCCCCCCTCCTCCCTTCAACCCCCCCTCCCCCCCCCCCAGACTTCCCAGAGTGAAATACAGGGTTTTTCTTTTTCGACAAAAAAGATAAACTAATCATAAACCTATCCAATTTCTAGTTTACAAACACCATCAAAATCTTAACTCCAATATAATAAAAAATTTACAACTCTATAGTTCTTCTTCATTCATACGCAACTTGATGTCTTCTTATATGGTATTTATTCCGAATGTAATCAATCCATTTCCTCCACTCCAAAATGAATTTTTCTTGAGTATGGTCTTTCAAATATGCTGAGATTTTGGCCATCTCAGCTAAGTTCATTACTTTTACAATCCATTCTTCTACAGTGGGCAAAGAGTCTTTCTTCCAGTATTGTGCAACCAGCAGTCTAGCTGCTGTTATTAAATTTAAAATCAACTTAGTCTCCAATAATGTACATTCATTTATAATACCCAATAAAAACAATTGTGGTGTAAATTCCAACCTTTTTTTCAAAATATTTTGCATTACCCACCAAATCTTTATCCAAAATGCCTTGACCTACTTACAGGTCCACCATATATGAAAGTAGGTTGCATCTTCACAGTCACACCGCCAACATTTAGCTTGTACATTAGAATACATACATGACAACTTTTTTGGGTCTAAGTGCCATCTGTAGAACATCTTATAAAAATTTTCTCTAAGATTTTGTGCTTGAGTAAATTTAACATTTCTAACCCAAATCTTTTCCCATGTTTCCATCATTATTGGTTCTTGAAAATTTCTAGCCCATTTAATCATACAGTCTTTAACCAACTCTGTTTCAGAATCTATCTCTAATAATACATTATATAATCTTTTAATATGCATAATACCCTGGTCCCTAATTTGCTTTACCAGGTTTTCTTCATTTTCCATAAGACCTATTTTTTGATCCTCCCTCCACCTTGCTTGGAGCTGACCATATTGAAACCAGGTATAAATTATCCCTTCCTTCTTCAAAACCTCTAAAGGTTTAAGTTGTAGTTTGCCCCTTTCACTACATAAAAGTTCTTTATATGTGATCACCTCCATCTTTTGTTCTACACTTATATTTTCTATTGCATGTCTAGGATTTGCCCAAATAGGTATTTTGTAATCCAATTTATATTGATATTTCTTCCACACTCGCAACAAAGCATTTCTAAGTATATGGCTTTTAAAAATTTTATCTACTTTCTTTTCATACAATAAATAAGCATGCCATCCATAAAATAAATCATATCCTTCTAGATTCAAAATTCTATCCTCCGTTAGGTTAAACCAATCACTAATCTGAACTAATACCGAAGCTTCATAATATAATCTTAAATTTGGCATTTTTAAACCACCTCTCTCCCGAGTATCTTGTATAAATTTTAATTTAACTCTAGGTTTTTTACCTGACCATATAAAAGTATTGAGACCTTTTTGCCATTCCCTCAGTTGTTCATCCTTCTTAAACACCGGTATCATTTGGAACAAAAATAAAAACTTAGGTAATACATTCATTTTAACTGCTGCTATTCTGCCTAGTAAAGATAATTGTAACTTTTTCCAATTCTCCATTTCTTTCTGCACTTTTCGCCATAAAACTTCATAATTATTTTTAAATAGCTTTGTATTTGATCCAGCAATAAACACACCCAAATATTTAACCTTTTTAACTATTTCAAATCCCGATATTTGTTGAAGCTCTTCTCTTCGATCAAAAGACATATTTTTAGTCACTATCTTGGTCTTGTGTTGATTTATTTTAAATCCCGAAACTTTACCATATTGTTCTATCAATTCCAACATATATGAAACTGTATCTATAGGTTGCATTAATGTAACAACTAAATCATCTGCAAAAGCCCTCAATCTATAGTCTTGCTGTCGAATCACTATTCCTTTTAGTTCTTTAGATTCACGTATCTTTCTCAACAAAATTTCCAAAGATAAAACAAACAATAAGGGAGATAGTGGGCAGCCCTGCCACGTTCCCTTTTCTATCTTAAAACTATCCGTTAAACTTCCATTAATAATTATTTGTGCAGTTTGTTCCCTATATATTGCTTTAATTGAACTCATAAATTGCTCCCCAAATTGCATTTTATCTATTACTTTGAACAAAAATTGCCAATTCAATCTGTCAAAAGCTTTCTCTGCATCCAAAAAGAAAAAAGCTGCAGAAATCTGGTTATTTTTCTCCAAATATTCTACCAAATTTATTATTTGTCTCAAATTATATTTCATATATCTCCCTTTTATAAACCCTGATTGATCATTGTGAATTATTTGTTGCATAATTGGCATTAATCTATTTGCCAGTACTTTGGTGAAAATCTTATAATCAGTATTTAAGAGTGAAATAGGTCTAAAATTTTCAGGTTTAACACAGTTTTGATCTTCTTTAGGAATCAATGATATAAAAGCTGTTATCCATGAGAGTGGGGTTTCTCCCCCAGATTGAATCTTATTAAAAAGCATCCTAAGCGGTTCTACCATTTCCATCTACAAATTCTTATAATAAATAGCTGTCAATCCATCCATTCCCGGTGTTTTACCTACTTTTAACTGTTTAATTGCTAAAGTAATCTCTTCAGAATTTATTGGTTGATTCAAACCTTCTCTTTGATCCAAAGTTAATTCCTGGATATCAACCTCTCTAAGATATCTATCAATATCTTTACCTTGTATCAAATCTCCTGCATATAATTTCGTGTAATATTCTAAAAAGGCTTTTTTAATCAAATTTTGTTGATAAATTTCTTTACCTTTATATTCCATCTTACTAATAATACGTGATCTTTGCTTTTTCCTTAACATATAAGCTAACCATCTACCTGGTTTGTTAGCATTACAAAATGTATTATGTTTAGCATATTGCAAGGTAGTTGCAACTTGATCAGCCATTAACATATTGAATTGCTGTCTTAATATACCTATTGCTTCTTTTACTCTTTTATCTCCTGGATTATCAATTAACAATTGTTCTTTCTTTTTTATTTCTTCCTCGATATCTCTCCGTTTCTTTGTCTGCTTTTGTCTATATTTATTATTCATATGTATCAACACTCCCCTCATATAAGCCTTACTTGCATCCCAAACCATTTCCATAGAAGTACCTTTATACATATTATTAACAAAAAACTCCTTCATATGTTTTTTAAGTTCTTTCACATTTTCTTCATATCTAAATAAATTTTCATTTAATCTCCAAGACCTCCTTTCTCTTCTCTCCTGTTCTAATTCCAACCAAACTGGGCTATGATCAGCTAATATCCTTGGAAATATCTTGACTTTTTTCACCCTAGAAAGAAAATCACTTGTTAACAATATAAAATCAATCCTAGAAAAGGATTGATGTCTATCAGAAAAAAAGGTAAAATCTTTTTCATCTGGATTCCGTTCTCTCCAAACATCCCTTAATTCTAAATCATCCATAATTTCAAAAAAGGGTTTGGGTAGTTTGGCACGCGAAGCAACTTTAGATGTAGTCTTCTTATCCTTAGAAATATCAATTACTCCATTCCAATCACCCATCAAAATAATTGATTTATAATCCCATTGCGATATTTTAGTATGTAAAAATTTATAAAAAATTTCTTGTTGCTGGTTCGGTGCATAAATTCCAATCAAAAGCATTATTCCATTTTGAGTCCTCAGTTCAATTGCTATATATCTTCCTTGGTCATCCGCCTCTATCAAATTTGCTGTTAAATTCTTTTTTATATATACCACTATTCCATTTCTCTTTTCCGAAGATGATGCCACAAAATGAGTCCCTAATTTTGAATTAATTAAATATTTCTGATCTGTTGATCTAATATGTGTCTCTTGTAAGCATACAATATCATTATTAAATTGTTTCAAATAATGATATATTTTCTTTCTCTTTTGTGGTGAATTCAAACCATTGACATTCCAAGACAAAAATTTAACTGGCATCTTTGCCAGACTGAAGCCTATAGAGCATATTTTGAAGATCTTCTTTCACCTTGATCTTCGGTCTTGCCCCCCCCCCCCCAGCTTCTGATTTTGTATCCAGTTGTTGTTGTTGTTGTTGTTTAGTGGTTGATCTTGTCACGCGTTGTGCTCTCGGTTCCTCCAATTTTGCAAATTCAAGTGGCACTCCTTCCAATTGGCTTAAAGGAAAAGGAAGTGATGCTGATTCCGATTGATTCTGGTCATCTTGATTCTTAGGTTCTCCAGCCACTGCCTCAGCATATGTTAAAGACTGTTGCTTTCCTTTTTCTGCTTTTTTATCATCTTTAGGGGGGTGTCCCACTTTCAGTACACTACTGAGAGAAAAATAGTTATTATTCCTGTAAAGGTCCTGAAAAGGTAGAACCAAAGTTACGCCATTTTAAGTGCTTTCTGTTACCTGGTTTAACCCTGGGAAAGGGTTATAATGACCTTTTGCTGATTTCATTATTTTAGAGGAAATATGTATTATGGAGTTGTTTTGACGGAAATTGATGTTCTGGGAAAAGTACTGAAATGGGGTTGTTTAAGGCCTGTCTGTTTGTTCCAGAAAGGGGAAATATGCAAATGATGTTTTTGTGGAATAGTTCTGTTGAGAATTGGGGAATTTCCAGGGTGGAACCTGTATTACAATATGTTGTATAAATCTGAGACTGACAGGACATTAGTCACGTGACTTCTGACCGTGTATATAAACCGTGTTAATTTAGTTTGTATCCGTCTACCCCCATTTGAGGAGGGGGTTAGGCCCTTTGCAAAGATATATATATTTAATCTGTCTAAGCTTTCATGTCTCTGTTTCCTGTTTTTTGTACAATAAAGGTTTTTTCCTTTTGCAAACGGTAATGCTGTCTTGGATTTTCTCACAACTACGATAAAATTCTCTTGCTTTCTCAACGTTATTCAATCAGTACCTCTCTCCAGCATAATCCACTATTATGCCTGTTGGTACATCCCATCTGTACACTATTTGTTGTCTTCTTAACTCATCCACTAAGAAACCAAAATTCTTTCTGTCTCTCAGCATTTTAGGAGGAATCTCTTTCAACACCTTAATTTCCTGTCCAGACACCTGTACTTTATTGTTATAGGAAGCTTGCAACACATCATTTCTAATTCTTCTGTCAGTAAAATAGATCACAACATCTCTTGGCAAATTTTTATTTCTTGCAATCCATGAGTTAACTCTATAGATTTTGTCAATTTGGCCAATTATTTCATCCTTCTTCACTCCAGTCACTGAGGCAATCACTTCACCACATTTCTCTCTTAAATTCTCCCGTCCATTCTCTTTCAGTCCTCTCAGTCTCAAGGCAAACTCCATTGATCTGTATTGCATCATAGTAATATCACCTTCCAACCTCTCAGATTTGGTCTGGAATTCTCCCATTTTGCCCTCCAAATCTTGGGTAACCTCACTGATTTCTTCCACTCTTTCATCAAGCTGCACAAGATGTTTGGACAAACCAGAAACAGCCAACAAGATATCTTCTCTTATTTCATCATGTTTCTCTTCAACAGTCTTTTTAATTTCTTTTCTAATTTCTTTTACATCTTTTAAGTCCTCCTCAAATTTCCCCATTCTCTCTTCTATTTTCTCTTCTATTTTAGCTGTTTGGGCAATCGCAATTTGCGTTATGAGCTCCTTAAGTTCACTCATAAAATCCTCTTTACTTGATATCTCCCCCGGAAGTTGAGTCTTTTGTGCCACAGTAGAAACTGAAGGAGAAGCTCCTCCTGTTTTGGCTGATGCTGGCTTGGTCTGTTTAGAAGCCATTTTAATTTCAAAAAACTTTTTTCCTCTTCACCCCACTTTGCAGTTACTTAGTCTCAAATGTCACCAAATCCAGTCCAAATTATTTTAAATTGCTGCTCTCAATGTCTTTCCCAAGTTACTCTCTTCTGGCAGCTTACTTTCTCTTTAAAAGTAGAAAAAAAATCCTTTTCAGTACTCACTTTCTCTTCTCAGCACAGTCCGGGTACTCTTAATTGGGCACTTCCTCTTTCAATTAGGCTCATTCAACCCAAAGTACACAGGAGTTAAGCTCTGTAACTTTGTTGCAAGCTCTCCTGCTTCCACTCCGTCTGCTGCAGGAATCACACAAGCTGTCAATTTGCTAGCAGAGCTGGTCGCGACATCTAATGCTGCTTTTGCAGCAGCACTTCGAGTCCGGAGATCGTTTCCCTGGGGAGCCCACCTTTCAAGAACTTAGTCCCAGGGGCTTTTTTGGCGGCTCTACCTGTCGGAAACTTCTCTGCCCCCCTTCTTTTCCCAAAGAGGGGTCTGCAAAACCGCCGGACAGCTGTTTTTCGCTGTCGGGGGCGGTTTAACGGAGATCGAAGCCATCGACCTGAAAAGAGGTCATCAGCTATGTCCACGGCACCAACCGGAAGTCCCCAACAGAGTTTTCAAAGGTTTCAAACTACATCTGCCCCCATCATTAAAAAGCATCTCTTTGTATAAAATCCCCCCGAGTGACTTTATATTCCGCATGATTTGCCCAAGATCCAACCACAAAGGTATTTTGTAATCCAATTTAAGGTGGTGCTTCTTCCAAACTCTTATCAAGGCATGTCTCAATATATGACTTTTAAATACGTTATCCAACTTGTCTTCGTAGAATAAGTATGCATGCCAGCCAAAGTCCAAATCATGGCCTTCTATATTCAAAATTTCAGTTTTTGTTGTTCCAAACCAATCACCCACTTGCGTCAACACTGCAGCTTCATAATATAAACGTAAGTTTGGAACTTTGAGGCCACCTCTTTTGCGAACATCCTGCATTATTTTAAATTTAACTCTTGGTTTTTTCTCATTCCAGATAAATTTATTTAGTCCTGATTGTCATTCGGTCAAGATTTTATCACTTTTAAGCACTGGAATCATTTGAAACAAAAACAAAAATCTGGGTAGAACGTTCATCTTAACTGCTGCTATTCTGCCGAGTAAGGATAGTTGCAGTTTCTTCCAAATTTCAAGATCTTTTTGAAACTTACGCCACAAAACCTCATAATTATTTTGAAAAAGTTTTATGTTAGAAGCTGCAACCTGAACTCCTAGATATTTCACCTTTGTAACTATTTCAAAGCCTGCCAACCTTTCTAGTTCCCTCTTTTGTGGTTCCAACATGTTTTTAACTATCATCTTAGTCTTTTTCTGGTTTAGTCTAAAACCTGAGACCAAACCGTATTCCTCTATAGTATTTTTCATCTGAATGATTGATTCCAAAGGTCGTGTTAGGGTAACAACCAGATCATCTGCAAATGCTTTTGTTCTGTAGTCCTTTTGCCTTATAACTATTCCATTCAAATTGCTCGCATCCCGTAAAGACTTCAACAAAACTTCTAAGGTTAAAATTGTTGTGGCTCCGTTGCCTGAGCCTGCGTCATCAGCAGGGGAGGACTCTGAGAGTGAGGGAGAGGAGTTGGCAAGGCCTCCTTCTCCAGGACTCTCCTCTCTGGCAATGCCTCCGGAGGACACCGAAGAGCAGGAGATAGGCCCAGAGCCAAGCTCGTCCCCGCAGCCACAGGAGTGGAGTGAGGGGAGTGAGTTTTGGTTGGATCCTCGCCAGCGTCGGAGAGACAGGAGAGCCCAGCAGAGGAAAAGGCGTGGTCGTGATTAGCTGGTGGACCACGCCTCACAGGCTATATAAGAGAGGGATTGCAGCCTGTATCTTTGTGACGAACAAAACAAAGATTCATGGATCCCGGTTTTGAATCGGCCCTGCATCTCAGCTCTGAACATTTTGGTGGTGTGTATTTGACTGACCTATTAATAAAGATGTTGGCAAGCAGCTGCGGATTGCTGCCAAACTTTGTTATCAGCTTACTTGGTTGCCTGCCAGTTCATTAGACTCTGATTGTCTGAGGGGGGGTTATTTCTGGGAACGGGGCCAGAACAAAAATAAACAACAGTGGGGATAACGGACAACCTTGTCTAGTTCCTTTCTGTATATGAAAATTGGTGGTTAAACTCCCATTAATAACAATTTGTGCTGTCTGTTCTTGGTAGATTGCTGAAATCGCTTGTATAAACTGATCCCCAAAGTCCATTTTAAACAAAGTCTTTATTAGAAAATCCCAATTGACTCGATCAAAGGCCTTTTCCGCATCCAAAAACACCAGCGCTGCAGAGATCTGTTTATTTTTGTCAAGATATTCCAGTAAATCTATAAGTTGCCTCACATTGTCCTTCATATGTCTGCCCTCTATAAAACCTGCTTGATCATTGTGAATCACCTCTTGGATAACTGGCATCAGTCTGTTGGCTAATACTTTTGCAAAAATTTTATAATCCATATTCAGGAGAGATATTGGTCTAAAATTTACTGGTTTTGAAGAGCCATCTTCCTTTGGTATCAGTGAAATAAAGGCCATCTTCCATGAGTGGGGTATTTTACCCCCCTGCTGTATACTACAGAATAAGTCCTTAAGATGTTCAACCAATTCTGATTGTAAAGTTTTATAATATACTGCTGTCAATCCATCCATCCCGGGAGCTTTAGCTATTTTCAGTTGTTTTATTGCAAATAAAATCTCTTCAGACATTATTGCTTGATTCATTCTGTCCTTTTGTTTACTTGAAATTTTAATAACTCTCCTCTTCTCAAGATATTCATCAATAAGGTCATTTTTAATATTATTTTTGTGATATAAATTGGAATAATAATCTAAAAAAGCTTGTTGTATTAAACTTTGTTGGAAAACTTGTTTACCTTTATATTCAATAGTATCAATTATACGAGAACTTCGTTGTTTTCTCAAAGTATAGGCCAACCATCTACCAGGTTTGTTGGCATTACAAAAAGTGTTATGCTTGGCAAATTGCAAATTAGTTGCCGTTTGATCAGCCATAAGCATTTGAAATTGGTCTTTCAAAAGTTTTATAGTTTCCTGTAATTTCTCATCAGTCGGATTCTTTATATGCAATTGTTCTTTTTCCTTTATTTCTGACTCCAATTCTATTCTTATCTTTTGTTGTGTTGACCTATGCTTAGAATTCATATAGATCAGTACACCTCTCATATAGGCCTTGCTTGCATCCCAGACAACTTCAATAGGTGTACCCTTATTCAAATTCAATTGAAAAAATTCCTTGACATGTTTTTTAAGGTCAGATATATTCTTCTCATATCTAAACAAGTTCTCATTCATTCTCCAAGATCTTCTCTCCCTCTTACCAAAGTCCATTTCCATCCATATCGGACTATGATCCATTAAGGTTCTAGGAAATATCTTAGTCTTAGTCATTTTAGTAAGTAGATCAGAAGTAACCAGCATAAAATCAATCCTAGAAAAAGATTTATGTCTGTCAGAAAAAAATGTAAAGTCCAATTCCTTTGGGTGGTGAACTCTCCATACATCCTTCAATTCTAATTCTTCTTTCAATGCAAAAAACGTCTGTGGTAATTTATTCCCCCTCTTAGCCAATGTCTTCTTGTCAAGGGTTGTATCAATCACACCATTCCAATCTCCAATAATCAAGAAAGACTTATAATTCCATTGCAATATTTTAGCATGTAATAATTTATAAAAAGTTTCCTGCTGTTGGTTTGGGGCATAAATTCCAATCAGAAGCAACGGCACATTCTGTATATTTATTTCAATTGCAATATATCTTCCTTCATCATCCGATTCTACAAGTTTAGCTGGTAATCTTTTGGAAATATACAAAACTATTCCATTCCTTTTCACAGAACTAGAAGACATAAAATGTGCTTCAAGTTTTTGATTTATCAAATATTTTTGGTCCTGGGTTCTAATATGAGTTTCTTGCAAACAAACAACATCATTTTTATACTGCTTCAAATAATAAAATATTTTCCTTCTTTTCTGTGGAGAGTTCAAACCATTCACATTCCATGATAAAAGTCTAACTGTCATTTGAGGATTCTTGAAGCGTATCGAGCAGTTGCCGAAGACCCTGTGCAACAGCAGAGGTCTTTGGTCTCGCTCCTCCCACTGCTTCTGATTTCTGTGTTTTCCCATTTGCCCCCTTCTCTTCTTGTGGCACCATGGACCTCTGCTGTTTTTGCTTCTCTAGTCTTTGCTTCTCTGCTGCACGAGTTATACGTTGATCTTTTGGTTCTTGCGCCAACAGTTCAAGGTCCAGATCCACCTCTCTTGTAGCTCTGGGGTGCTTTATTCTAGGCTCTGGGAGATCTGCAAAAAAATCCTCTGAAAAGCCACCTACTGCTCCTAAAAGTTCTTCTCTTGCTATTGCTCGAATTGCATGTCGTTCTTGTTGTCTGAACAATTCTTGAATCCCTTCTTCAAAATCCTTATCCTTAGAAACTCCTTCTACAGATAACAATGTGGATGAACGTGGGGGTGTTGAGGTTCTTTTAAGAACATTATGATAAAAGTGTTTTGCTTTTTCCACCGAATTTATATGATATCTTACGTCCTCATATCTCAAAATTATACCAACTGGAGCATCCCATCTAAATGGAATCTGGCGCTTTTTCAGTTCATTTACCAAAAAAACATAATCTTTCCGATCCCTTAACATTTTAGGTGGTAACTCTTTAAAAACACCAATTTGGTTACCCTCAAGTTGTACAGTAGTGTGAAAAGAGTTTTGCAAAATTTCGTTTCTCAGCCTTCTATCAGTAAAATAAATCACAACATCTCTAGGCAAATTCCTTTGTCTCGCCACACGAGAGTTAACCCTGTAGATCTTGTCAATTCTGTTGCCAATTAACTCAGGTTCAATCTTTAAAATCTTGGCCAGTACATCCACACAAGCTGCTCTCAAATCTTCTCTGTTGTTTTCCCTTACCCCCCTCAATCTTAAAGCAAACTCCATAGACCGAAACTGCATCATCGTGATTTCATCTTCTAATCTCTGATTTCTTACATCAACTTTGAAAAATTTCTCTTCTGCATCTTTCTTATTAGATTCAACTTCTAGATTTAAATCATCCACTTTTTTCTCCACCACCAACAACGCATCTGTAAGAGCAGTTACTGCCTTAGTTACATTCTGGTTTAACTTATCACTTTTTTCTTTGACCCACTCCTTCATTTCCGTTTGATTTTTCTCCATCTTTTCCTCCAGTTTGTCCTCCAGTTTGCCCAATGACTTAGTTATAAAAGCTTTCAAATCCTCATTCCCATTTTCTTGTGTTTGAGTCTGAGCCTGTGGTTGTGGCTTAACTGGCTTTTCTTTTGTCTGGTGTGTGGGGGAATCTCCCCCTGCTTTTTTTGAAGCCATGCCTGTACACAGTCTTAGTCTCTGAAAAAAAGAAAATCTTCCTTTTCCTCTTATTCCAGTTTTTCTCCCCAGTTTTGCAAAAAATGGATCATATAAATTATATTTCTAGTTTAAAGTCTTGCCAATATATTTCTTTCAATTACTGCCAGGCAGGCTGTTAATCACCCTAATTGTCACTTTCACTTTCCAGTTTCACTTCCTCCGTTTTAGCCAGTCACCATTTTTTTCCACACACTTTCACTCAGAAACACTTAAGCTGAGGATTCTTTCTTTTCTTTCAGAAAATACTTATAACTTCTTAAAAACGAATCCAGATCTCACCAAATTCTCTGTTTACAGCAAGGTTCCAATATTAGGGTGAAGTTATTCCCGTCGTCTCGCTCTGCCGTTTGACAGAGGTCCCTCGGCGCGCGGAGCTTCAGTGGGTTGGAGAGGGAGCCCTCACTCAGAACGCCCTCCAGGGCAAAGGAAGACCCTGGGGGCAATTCTGGGGGCTCTACCTGATCCCACCGGCTCTGTCCTCCCTTCCAAGCCGAAGAGAGGATTTTCAAGCCGCCTGCCGATTGCAGGGCGGCTCTAACACGCAGCAAAGCCGGCGGCCATAAAAAGACCGTCCGGTGATGACGGCGACGCCACCCGGAAGCCCTTCCAATGGGATTTTATCTGCTTTCCAATTTTGTGCAAATACAATTCTGGCTGCTGTTTTTATATGAATAATCAAATATGTATCTTCTTTACTATATTTCTCCGGTAATATTCCCAATAGAAATATCTCTGATCTTAACTCTATATGTTGCTGCAGCATTCTCTCTAACCATGTCTGTATTTTAACCCAATAGTACTTTGCTTCTTTGCACAACCACCACATATGATCCCGGCAATTGATGACATTTCCAACATTTGGCTGATTTATTTTTAAACATCTTAGCTAACCTTTCTGGTGGCATGTGCCATCTATAAAACATCTTATACAGGTTTTCTTTATAAGCTGTTGCCATTGTTAATTTATAATTTTTTCCCATAGCTGTTGTCATTTCTCTAGTTCAATAGGATATCCAAAATTTTTTGCCCATGCTATCACTGTTTCTGTTACTTCTTCATCTTCTAATCTAATCCGCAATAAAAAATTATATAACTTCTTAATCATTTTTTCATCTGTTCCAATCAATATGTCATCCAATTCTGATTTCCCCAAGTTAAAACCATATTGCCTATGATCTGCTTCAAATCTTGATTGTATTTGCAATCTTGCATACCAATCTGTCTCAATCCCTTGACAATTCTTGCCTTTGTTTCAGTTCTACCCGTTCTGTTAAAATATCTTTGTATTTAACAATATTCCCCATATTAATAATATTTGGATATGTCAACGCTTCTATTGTGGAAAACCACATTGGTATTTTCAAATGTTTTTCTTTCACTCTTTCCCACACTGATAACAAACAATTTCTTACATAATGTCTCTGGAAATATCCGTGTATCCTTTGTTTCCCATACCATAGGAAAGCATGCGAACCTAGTTGTAAATCATGTCCCTCCAGCATTAATAGTCTTATATGCCTCAATAGAATCCATTGTTTGATCCATGTTAATGCTGCCGCTTGGTAATATAATTCCCAGTTCGGTAGTCCAACCCCACCTCTAGATCTTGCATTTTGCAGCATTTTTATGTTGATTCTTGCTCTTTTTCCTTGCCACACATATTTCCATGTTATTCTCTTCAGATCTTCAAAGTACTTTTTCTCCAATTTTATTGGTATAGTTTGAAATAGAAATAATAGTTTTGGTAATATGTTCATCTTTATTAATGCTACTCTTCCCCTTAATGATAGTTGCAGATTTCTCAAAATCTATCTCAATTTGTTTTTTCAGTTTATACTAATTATCTTCCTTGAGAGTTGCACATCTTAACGTCAGATGAATGCCCAGGTATTTCACTTTCTTCACAATTTGAATGTCCAGTTATCTCCCTTTTTTTATTTTCTCTCATATTTTTAACTAGTATTTTTGTCTTGTCCTTACTGATTTTCAATCCTGCTACTTTTCTGGCGGGGATTACGGAAACCTGGTTGGGCCAAGAGGGGGGGGGGGTTCCCCTCGTTGAGATGTGCCCACCAGGTTTCCATGCATTTCATCATCCAAGGGCCCAGGGGAGGGGCGGAGGGGTAGTGGTGATTATTAAGGAAAGTCTGGATCCAAGGGAGGCCACTGTTCCTCAGGTAGCCGGTTGTGAGTCCCTCTTTGTGAAGTGGGGCCATGGGGTGCAGATGGGTTTGCTGATCACGTACCTGGCTCCCTGCCACATGGCAGCAGCCCTACCTGAGCTGCTCGACGTAATAGCCGGGGTGGCGGTGGATACGCCCAGACTTATGGTTATGGGGGATTTCAACCTGCCATCCATTGGTGAAACGTTGGAAGCAGCTCAGGAGTTCATGGCTTCCATGACGACCATGGATCTGACCCAGCTAGTTCATGACCCCACCCACATTGGAGGACACACACTGGACTTGATTTTCATCTCTGGTCAGTGGCTGAATGATCTTGATTTAGGGGAGTTAGTCATCAATCCCTTGTCATGGACAGATCATTCGCTCCTTCAGCTGGACTTTCGGACTGCTTCCCTTGTCGCAGGGAGACGGAACTGACCAGGTGGTTCCGTCCCAGGTGCCTGATGGACCCAGATAGGTTCCTGATGGAGCTTGGGCCATTCCCAGAGGCTCTGGCTCACGACTCGGCTGAAGAACTGGTAGCTGCCTGGGATAGGGTGGCTGCTGGAGCTTTGGACTGCGTTGTGCCTTTGTGGCTTCTGACCCGGTGCCGATCTTAATTAGCTTCTTGGTTCTCCGAGGAGCTGAGGGAGATGAAGCACCGGAAAAGATGCCTAGAGAGTGATTGGAGGGCCAGCCACACCGAATCTGACCGGACACTGGTGAGGTCTTATATCAAGACCTACCTAGTGGCAATAGGAGTGGCGAAATGTAACTATTTTTCCACTCTTATTGCATCTGTAGAGAACCGCCCAGCCACCCTGTTTAGGGTGACCTGCTCTCTACTGCAGGTAGGAGCGCGGGATGATCCCTTGCAGGGTAGAGCTGAGGATTTTGTGCAATATCTGCATGATAAAATCGCTCAGATTCGGGACGGCCTGGACTCCGATTGGGTAGCCTCGGATGGGATGATGGGGGCAGATCATGAGAATGTTATCTGGGAGGAGTTTGACCATGTGGCTCCCGAGGACGTGGACGTGTCCCTCCTGGCTGGTACTGGCCTCCCGGGAGGTTACACGAGGCTGGTTCCAGGGGATTATCAATGCTTCTCTGAGTGAGGGTGTCTTCCCGGCTGCCTTGAAAGAGGCGGTGGTGAGGCTCCTCCTCAAGAAGCCTTCCCTGGACCTGGCTATATTAGCTAATTATCCTCCCGTCTCCAACCTTCGCTTCACGGCGAAGGTTGTTGAGAGTGTGGTGGCGCAACAGCTCCCTCGATACCTGGATGAAGCTGTCTATCTGGATCCATGCCAGTCGGGTTTCAGAGCGGGATACAGCACAGAAACAGCATTGATCGCATTGGTTGATGATCTCTGGAGGGATCGGGACAGGGGTTGCTTCTCTGTCCCGGTCTTCCTCGATCTCTCAGCGGCTTTTGATACCATTGATCATGGTATCATGCTGTGTCGGTTGGGGGGATTAGGAGTGGGAGGCACCGTGATGCGGTGGTTCTCCTCCATTCTCTCTGACCGTACACAGTCTGTGTTGACAGGGGGACAGAGGTCGACCTTGAGGCAACTTACTTGTGGGGTGCCGAAAGGGTCAGTCCTCTCGCCCCTCCTGTTCAACATTTATGTGAAGCCGCTGGGGGAGATCATCCGTGGTTTGGGGGTGAAGTGTCAACTGTACGCCGATGACACACAGTTATACATTTCTACCCCGGACCACCCCAATGATGCCCTTGACATGATGTCCCATTGCCTGGAAGCCGTGTGGATCTGGATGGGGAGGGACAGGCTCAGACTCAACCCCTCCAAGACAGAGTGGCTGTGGCTTCTGGCACCCCGATATAGCAAGCTGATACCATCGCTGGCTATTGGGGATGAGACCTTGCCCCCCTCAGAGAGGGCTTGCAACTTGGGCATCCTCCTGGACACACGGCTGTCTTTAGATGATCATATGACGGCCGTGGCCAGGGGGCTTTCTATCAGGTTTGCCTGATTTCCCAGTTGCATCCCTTTCTGGATCGGGACGCCTTGCGCACAGTCACTCATGCCCTTGTCACTTCCCATCTGGACTACTGTAAGACTCTCTACATGGAGCTCCCCTTGAGGAGCATCCGGAGGCTCCAACTGGTCCAGAATGCGGCCGCGCAAGTGGTTATGGAACGACTCGTTGCTCCCGGGTAACACCCCTCTTGCGTGAGCTGCACTGGCTCCCAGTGGTCTTCTGGGTGCGTTTCAAGGTGCTAGTCACCATCTTCAAAGCACTCCATGGCTTAGGACCGGGTTACCTACAGGATCGCCTTCTGCCACCGAATACCTCCCACCGTCCGATATGCTCTCACAGAGAGGGCCTCCTCAGGGTGCCGTCGGCCAGACAATGTCAGCCGGCGAACCCCAGGGGGAGAGCCTTCTCTGTGGGGGCTCCTGCCCTATGGAATGAACTGTCTCCGGATATAAGAAGGATTCCTGACCTCCGAGCCTTCTGTCGGGCTCCAAAGACTCTGTTGTTCCACCAAGCCGGCCTGACCGAATAGATAAATTTTAAATGGGTTTTAATTGGTTTTAAAGGGGTTTTAGCAAGGGGTTTTAAATGACGGCCAAATAGCTTTAAATTATTTTAATAGTTTTAATTTTTGTGTTGGACTGTTTTAATATGGCTGTAAACCGCCCTGAGTCCTTCGGGAGAAGGGCGGTATAGAAATGTAATAAATTCAATTCAGTTCAATTCAATTCCATATTCTTCTATTTGTTCCAGCAATTTTGGCACTGTCTCTATTGGATCTTCCATAATAAACACCAAATCATCCACAAATGCTTGCAATTTGTATTCTTCTTTTTTAATTTTCATTCCTTTTATATCCTTTTCCTGTCTCACTTTTCTATTTAGAGCCTCTAATGTCAATACAAATAATAATAGAGATAGAGGGCATCCTTGCCTTGTTCCTTTTCTAATATCTACTTTTCCTGTCATTTCACCATTGACCATCACCTTTGCCAATTGATCTTTGTATATAGTTTGGATCATACTTATAAACCTGTCCCCGAAATCCATCATTTTTAACTGTGTTATCATAAATTGCCAATTCACGTTATCAAACACCTTCTGCGCATCTAAAAACAGCAACACTATTTGCTTCTCTGAGTGTGTTTCATAATATTCTAATGTATTTAATATAATTCGCATATCGTCTCTAATTTGTCTTTTTGGTAAAAATCCATTTTGGTCCAAGTGTATAAACTCATTTAACAGTTTCTTTAATCTTTCAGCCACAATTGATGCAAAAATCTTATAGTTTGCATTTAATAATAAATAAATAAACTTTATTGTCATTGTATATGTATACACAGTATACACATACAACGAAATTTGCTTGACACCCAAAGACCAGGTCCCACACACATAATCTCCAGCACACTCCCACCCACCACAATTCCCCACCCCTAAAACCACCCAAACATCTACACAACAGACCAAGTAATACTGTCCAACAGTTCACTGATGGTGGCCCTTTAGTTCATTGTTGAGTGCAATTATAGCTCTGGGATAAAAACTATTCAGAAAACGTGTGGTCCGAGTTTTAATTGTTCTGTATCTTCTGCCAGAAGGCAACAGTCCAAAAAGATTGTAAGCAGGATGGGAAGAGTCTCTGAGAATGTTATGCAACTTCCTCAAACAGCAAGATTCGAAGATGTCATCCAGGGCTGGTAGCTGGAGCCTGATGATATTCTGAGCAGTTTTAATGATTCTCTGTAGAGCTTTTTTGTCCGCTACAGAGCTACTCCCATACCATGCAAGAATGCCGTATGTCAGGACACTCTCAATGGTGCCGCGATGGTAGGACAAAAGTAGATGCTGAGATAGATTTATCTTCCTGAGCATTCTCAGGAAGTACAGCCTCTTCTGTGCCTTCTTCACAAGCATGTTAGCATTCATAGTCCATGAGAGGTTCTCCGAGATATAAGTGCCCAGAAATTTAAAACTACCCACCCTCTCCACCTCCTCACCATTTATGTACAGTGGTAGATGTACATCTCTCTTCCTGCTGAAGTCAATTATAAGTTCTTTAGTTTTTGTGGTGTTAAGTGTGAGATTATTTTCATTACACCACAATGTCAGCCCTTGTACTTCCTTCCTGTAAGCAGACTCATTGTTCTTATTAATGAGCCCCACCACTGTTGTGTCATCCGCAAATTTAATAATTACATTGGTGTTATACAGTGGGGTGCAGTCATGCGTGTACAAGGAATAAAGGAAAGGGCTTAGCACACAACCCTGGGGGTCTCCTGTGCTTAATATCAGAGTACAGGAATGGTGAGATCCCATCCTTACTGACTGTGGCCTCCCTGTCAGAAAATCCCTTATCCACAAGGAAATCCTCTGATTTATCCCCAAACTGGACATTTTAAAAAACAACCTGTTGGGTAAAATGGTATTAAAGGCAGAGCTATAATCCACAAATAACAGCCTTGCATATGTCCCCTGTTGTTCCAAGTGATTCAGTACAGTATGGACAACAAGAGACATAGCATCATCAGTTGATCTATTACCCCTATATGCAAATTGGTATGAATCCAAAGTAGATGGAAGACTAGCCTTAATATAGTTCAACACCAGCCTCTCAAAACATTTCATGACAACAGATGTTAAAGCTGCTGGTCTATAATCATTAAGGGATACCACTACTGTCTGCTTAGGAACTGGCACTATAATAGATGTCTTCAGGCAGGTAGGGATAGAGCACTGCGACAGGGATAGATTGAAAATATCAGTGAACACTTCAGCTAGGTCTGCAGTGCAGTCCCTGACAACTCGTCCCAGAATTCCATCAGGCCCAGCTGCCTTCCGGATATTAACATTCTGGAAAGTGCGTCTCACATCAGAGATCTGCAGTAGAAGTGGTTGTCTATCGATGGTAGATGTTAATGGTGCACTATCAGTGGTAAATACTGGAATGGTGGTCGTTCCTGTGTCCACCTCAAAACGGCTGAAGAATTTATTTAGCTGCTCAGCCAAAGAGTCACTACTCCCAGGCAAACTATTTTTATTGCTTTGTCCTGTGATTTGTTGCAGACCTTGCCATACACAGCCAGAGTGTGATATCGGTAGAGATATCAGAATAGAGATATCTGTCTATAATTCTTTACTTGTTGCAGATCTACCTCTTCTTTTGGTATTAAAGTTATGTATGCCTCCATCCATGAGTCCGGAATCTTAGCTTTAAGTAATAGTTCATTAAATACTTGCAGCATCACATTGCTTAATACATCTTGTAATTTTTTTTATATAAATATTTTTGCTATAAAAACACACAAAGTACACATACAAGTACAAATAAAACAATACACAACACAACACACAACATAAATGACATTTAAATATAGTATCTAATTTCTTACGACATTGGTAACATATATTCCTCTCTATATATGCTTTCTTCTTACCTTATATAACGATATTGTTGTTATTTTATAATTTGGTTATTTTCTGTTGTGTCTAATTTGGTACAAAATTCAGTTTTAGTCCTTTAGGATCCTCTTTTATTTGGTTGTCCTTTTCTCCAACCATTGATACCACTTTTGCCAAACCAGATAGTAGTCAGATTCTTCCTGCTCTCGGATTTCCTTGGTGAGTCTGTCCATTTCAGCACACTCCATCACTTTAGATATTATTCTATCTGATGTTGGGACTTCTTCCAATTTCCAATTTTGTGCATAAGTAAACCTTGCTGCGGTCAAGATGTGTGTGATTAAATATGATATTTCTTTTTCATAATTACATGTGTATATGCCTAATAAGTATGTTTCCGGTCTCAGTGGTATTTTTTGTTTTGTTATTTCTTCCAATTGCATTTTAATCTTAGTCCAGAATTGTTTTGCCTTGGGGCATAGCCACCACATGTGGTAGTATGTCCCTTTTTGTACTTTGCATTTCCAACAAAGTGACGATGTATTTGGAAACATTTTAGAGATCCGTGCCGGTGGGAGGTGCCATCCGTAAAACATCTTGTAAGCATTTTCTTTATACGGTACTGATAATGTCAATCTGCTGTTGGTTTTCCATAGTCTTTCCCATTTGCTTAAGTTAACACTGTATCCGAAATTTTTTGCCCATGAAATCATATTTTCTTTTACTATTTCCTCTTCCAATTTATATGCCAAGAGAAAGTTGTAAATTTTTGTTATTAATTTCTTGTTTGGAACATCTTGTAATGTTTTATATACCTCTGCTGGTAATCCATCTGGACCTGGTGTCCTCCCATTCTTTTGTCTTTTAATTCCCTCCATTACTTTCATCATTGATATTCTTTCTTCTAACGGTTTTTTAAACTTTTCCAGAAATCTGGATATTTCCATTTTTTCTAAGTACTGTTCTATCTCTTCTTCTGCCACTGTCTCTTGTTGGTACAGTCCATTATAGTATTTCTCAATTATTCTCTTATTTTCCTCACTTTTATAACATACCTTTCCATCTTGATCTATTAATTGACTTATTAACTTCTTTTCTTTCTCCTTTTTCATTTCATATGCTAACCATAAACCATCCTGGTTTATTTGCGTTTTCAAAGAAATTTTGCTTTGTAGCTTTTATTTATTCGCCAGTTCTTCATTTTCCATTAGTTTCATCTTATGCTTTTTCAAGTCCATCAAATTTTTAATCTTTTTGTCATGAGAGTTTTTCTGCAACTTCATCTCTAACCTCTCATATTCCTCCTCTAGTTTCTTTTGCATTTGTCCTCTTACTTTGACTAGCGAGTGTTGTATATAATATTCCCAATTTCGTTTGCTCCAATAAATATTTATGCTGTTCCTAATATGAACTTCTTGTAAGCATATAATCTCTCATTTTAATTTTTCTAGTTTATTAAAGATTCTTCTTTTTTTATTGCTGAGTTTAGTCCATTTATATTTACTGATACTACTTTTACTTCTTCCATTTTTACTTGTTTGTTTGTTTGGTAGATCTAGTCTTTCTTGTTTCTCTTTTTTTTTACTTCTTTTGCTCTTTCTCCCTCTCTTAATGCTCTTTCCTCTTGTTCCTTAGTTGTCTCTTTTAATTATTCTTTTTTCTCTTCTTGGCAGCTTGCCCCTCCTTCTTCTCTCAATCTCTCTTCTTCTTGGTGTTCTATGTATTGCTGATAAAATAGTTCTGCCTTTTCTACTGTATCCAATCTGTGTCTTTGTTCTTGTAGGTTCACCAAAATTCCTTCTGGTACCAACCATCTAAAACCCACTCCTTTTTTAATCAAATGCTTCATCAAGAATTGATGAAATCAATTAAATCTCTCACCCTTCTTGGAACTTGTTTCAGCGCCACTATATTTATCTATAAATATCACAAATAATTATAATCCATGTTTGTCGTCCTGGCCACTGCAAATCTTCAGGTTCTTGTTACCCTACTCCATATACTTGGAAAATGATAGTAGCAAAAACCAGACAAAGATGTTCCACATGAAGGGAAAATAGGATAGGAAAAAACAAAAACAAAACAAGTAGAAGGAAAAAAAACCCCACAAACCACTAAAAATTGAAAAAAAATTTACCAAGCCCAAAAAAAAGGAAAAAAAGAAAAGCACCAAAAACCAGTCAAAAAAAATCTGATTGAAAAAGATAAAAGTAAGAATGCAGTAAAAGCAGTAGGAAAAAAATAGGGATCAAAAATACAAAATATTGAAAGGAGAAAAAACAAGAAGAACAAGAAAGACAATATCCAAATTCTTAGCTTCCAAGGTTTCAAATGTTAAAAAAAAAAAAAAGAAAATCCAAACGCTTTAGATCCAAATAGTTGGAAAAAATAATAAAACAGCAGGTGATGCACATAAAGAAAAAATAACAGCCAAACAGAACAGTCTTTAATCTATTGAAGCCGCAAATGTGCATGCGCTAAGATGGCGGCGTCCTGGTGAATCCCATCTGATGATGTGACGGTTTCTGGTCGTTCCAGGGCTTCGGGAGTCATTTTGAAATATCTATGGCTCCAGCCCTGGCTAGGTGACTCTCCACCCAGCCTGTTGAGGGCTTTTTTGCCCTCCGGAACACCATGGCTGGGTTGGAATTGGCGTTTGGAGGTGGTGTTTGAAGGTGCCGCGGGAGTGATGGCGGCAGCAGCCTGGTCGCGGCGGCTTCCCTTTTGCCAAGGACAGCAGTGGCTGGAGTGGTCGCACGGCACCGGTGGCATTGGAGCCACCCCCCCACCCAGGCCCTCAGGCCCTGGATATCAAGGGGAGGTCTCTGGGGGTCCTGGGATGTGTTGGGGAGCAGGTTATCGTGGGCACCGACGACGGCAGCTGCGGCTGATCCACTGCAATGGCGGCTGCTGCCCAACGGTGAGGGACTATGGCGGTGGCTGGGGCCTGCGTACCCATCTATCTATCTATCTAGATCCGTACCAGTCGGGCTTCAGGCTAGGATACAGCACGGAAACAGCATTGGTTGCATTGGTTGATGATCTCTGGAGGGCTCGGGACAGGGGGTACTCCTCTGTCCTAGTCCTATTGGACCTCTCAGTGGCTTTTGATACCATCAACCATGGTATCATGCTGCGCCGGCTGGAGGGGTTAGGAGTGGGGGGCACCGTGCTGCGGTGGTTCTCCTCCTTCCTCTCTGATCAGACACAGTCTGTGTTGGCAGGGGGACAGAGGTCGACCTCGAGGCACCTTACTTGTGGGGTGCCGCAAGGGTCAGTCCTCTCGCCCCTTTTGTTCAACATTTATGTGAAGCCACTGGGGGAGATCATCCGTGGTTTTGGGGTGAAGTGTCATCAGTATGCTGATGATACTCAGCAGTACATCTCCACCTCAGACCACCCCAATGATGCCCTTGACGTGATGTCCCGATGTCTGGAGGCCATGCGGATCTGGATGGGGAGAAAAAGACTCAGACACAACCCCTCCAAGACTGAGTGGCTATGGCTCCCGGCGTCCTGGTATAATCAGCTGGCTCCATCACTGACTATTGGTGGTGAGACTTTGGCCCCCTCAGAGAGGGCTCACAATCTGGGTGTCCTCCTGGATGCACGGCTGTCTTTAGAAGATCATATGATGGCTGTGGCCAGGGGGGGGCTTTCTATCGGGTTCGCCTGATTTACCAGTTGCGTCCCTTTCTGGATCAGGACGCCCTGCACACGGTCACTCACACCCTTGTCACATCCCATCTGGACTACTGTAACGCTCTCTACATGGGGCTCCCCTTGAAGAGCACTCGGAGGCTCCAACTGGTCCAGAATGCGGCCGCGCAGATCATTATAGGAGCGATATGTCGCACCCATGTGACAACTCTCCTACGCGAGCTGCACTGGCTCCCAGTGGTCTTCTGGGTGCGGTTCAAGGTGCTGGTTACCATCTTCAAAGCACTCCATGGCTTAGTACCCAGATACTTACGGGATCGCCTTCTGCCACCAATGGCCTCCCACCAACCAATACGCTCCCACAGAGAGGGACTCCCCAGGGTGCCGTCGGTTAAACAATGTAGACTGGCGACCCCCAGTGGGAGACCCTTCTCTGTGGGGGCACCCGCCCTCTGGAATGAACTGCCCCTGGGGATATGAATGATTCCCTGTCACTGCGTTTTTGTATTTACCAGCAGTGCTTTAATTTCTGGACTGTCAGACTTACCGTAGCTTGCCAAGTTTCTTATCAGTATCTACTGCACATGTCCTGAATTATTTTCTCTTCTAAAAACTTTCCTTTGTTCTCTGGCCAGGGAAGGTCCCAGGCTGGGATCTTTGCCAAAAATGTAACTAATTTAGATTAGTAAGATGTTTTATTTTCTTTACAATAAATATGAGTTTAGTTAGAAGATGTATTCCGATTTTATTTTTCAAGAGTATACACAAGGAGAACGTCACGATCCAACTCAAATTGAGGGCAATTACCCCATGCAAGGTAACGGGGCTGATTGCCGCTCTGACAATGGCAGCAGGAGGATGGTTGATTTATGGCTTTTCCTTGTTTGTTACTTTTGATCATGACCATCTAGGCTAATTAGATAGATAGTTGATTTAGTGACTGCGGAACACTAAATAATTAACTTCTAAGATGCCAAGAAAGAAGAAAAAGGGCAAAATGAAGGAAAAGGGCAAAATGAAGCCCAGAGCTTTATCCTCTTCGGATGAAGAGCAGGAGATAGAAAGACTCTCAAGATTTCAGCCCATGGCATCAGCCACTCGGCTAGAAGCAGAAGAAACAGACAGAAAGCTTCAGGAGGAAGATAAGATGAAAGCTGCTTTTGAAGGCGAAGTACTACAACTGAGGTCAGTAATGCCCCCTTCTAATTATGCATGCTCTCAAACTGTATTCCTAGAGCCTTCTGAATTTGAAACGCTTGGGGCCAAGCCAAAATTTCCACAAACGGCAAAGCCTTTTTCCTCCCACGCAGAGAGAGTAACAATTTATTATCCCTCTCAAACCTTCAGGGTCACTCCTCATGAGCAAGGTATAAGAGACATGTTAAGGGAGGACGTGCTCGCTATTTGCGAGCGATCGCGTGCTCCGGCCCCCAATGCTTTTCTCGCTCCCCGGGTTGTTCAGATTCTCAGGCCCCGGGCCTTCGGCTGCTGTTGTGCAATGCCAGGTCCGTGGTAAATAAAGCCCCCCTCATTTGTGATCTTGCCCTGGAGGGGGGTGCGGACCTGGTAGGTATTACGGAAACCTGGTTGGGCCCAGAGGGGGGGGTCCTCCTCGTACAGATGTGCCCACCGGGTTTCTTTGCATTCCATCGGCCGAGGTCCCAGGGGAGGGGCGGGGGGGTGGCGGTTCTTGTAAAGGAAAGTCTTGTCCCAAGGGAGGCCACTGTACCTCAGATAGCTGGATGTGAGTCTCTCCTCGTGAAATGGGGACATGGGAGGCAGATGGGTTTGCTGATTGCGTACCTGGCTCCCTGCCACGTGTTGGCTGCCCTGCCCGAGCTGCTAAGCGTGATTGCTGAGGTGGCAGTGGAAACCCCCAGGCTTATGGTCATGGGGGATTTCAACCTGCCATCTGTCGGCGAGGCGTCTGAGTTGGCTCGGGAGTTCATGGCTTCCATGACGGCCATGGACCTGACCCAATTAATTCATGAACCCACTCACACGGGAGGACACACTCTGGACTTGATTTTTGTCTCTGGTCAGTGGATAAATGATCTTGAATTAGGGGAGATAGTGACTGAGCCCTTGTCATGGTCAGATCATTCCCTCCTTAGGCTCGACTTTCTAACTGCCACACCCCACTGCAGGGAGGCGGAACAGATTAGATGGTTCCGCCCCAGGTGCCTGATGGACCCGGAGAGGTTCCAGACGGAGCTTGGGCCATTTCCTGAGGATCTGACACATGGCTCAGCTGAAGGGTTGGTGGCCGCCTGGGATAGGGCGGCTGCTGACGCTTTGGACCGAGTCGTGCCTTTGCGGCCTCTGACCCGTCGCCGAGCTTACCTGGCTCCTTGGTTCTCCGAGGAGCTAAGGGAGATGAAGCGCCGGAAAAGACGCCTAGAGAGCAGTTGGAGGTCCAGCCGTTCCAAGTCTGACTGAACACTGGTAAGAGCTCATATTAAGACTTACCTAGTGGCGATAAAAGCGGTAAAACGTAATCATTTTTCTGCTCTTATTGCATTGGCAGATAACTGCCCAGCTGCCCTGTTCAGGGTGACCCGCTCCCTCCTTCATCCGGGAGCACGGGAGGACCCCTTGCAGGGTCGTGCTGAGGATTTTGTTCAGTTTCTGCACGATAAAATCACTCAGATTCGGGATGGTCAGGTCTCCAACTAGGTAGATACGGGTGGGATGACGGAGGCCAGTCTTGAGGATGTCATTTGGGAGGAGTTCGATCCTGTTGCTCCTGAGGATGTGGACAGAATACTGAGGCGGCTGAATGTGACCACATGTTTATTGGACCCGTGTCCCTCCTGGTTGGTGCTGGCCTCCCAGGAGGTTACACGAGGCTGGCTCCAGAGGATTATTAACGCTTCTTTGAGTGAGGGTGTCTTGCCAGTTGCCTTGAAAGAGGCGGTGGTGAGGCCTCTCCTCAAGAAGCCTTCTCTGGAACCAGCTGTTTTGGCTAATTATCGTCCAGTCTCCAACCTTCCCTTCTTGGCAAAGGTTGTTGAGAGTGTGGTGGCGCATCAGCTTCCTGGGTATCTGGATGAAGCTGTCTATCTGGATCCGCTCCAGTCCGGCTTCAGGCCCGGGTACAGCACGGAAACGGCATTGGTCGCATTGGTGGATGATCTCTGGAGGGCTCGGGATAGGGGTTGCTCCTCTATCCTGGTCCTGTTAGATCTCTCAGCGGCTTTTGATACCATCGACCATGGTATCATGCTGCGCCGGCTGGAGGGGTTGGGAGTGGGGGTCACAGTTTTGCAGTGGTTCTCCTCCTATCTCTCTGACCGGTCGCAGACGGTGTTGGCAGGGGGGCAGAGGTCGACCCCGAGGCGCCTCACTTGTGGGGTGCTGCAAGGGTCGGTCCTTTTGCCCCTCCTGTTCAACATCTATGTGAAGCCACTGGGCGAGATCATCCGTGGCTTTGGGGTGAAGTTCCATCAGTACGCTGATGATACTCAGCTGTACTTCTCCACCCCAGGCCACCCCAACGATGCCGTGGAAGTGATGTCCCGGTGCCTGGAGGCCGTGCGGATCTGGATGGGTGGCAACAGGCTCCAACTCAACCCCTCCAAGACCGAGTGGCTGTGGCTTCCGGCGTCCCGATATGACCAGTTGACTCCATCACTGACCATTGGGGGTGAGTCATTGGCCCCCACGGATAGGGCTCGCAACTTGGGCGTCCTCCTGGATGCACGGCTGTCTTTAGAGGAGCATGTGACGGCCGTGGCCAGGGGGGCTTTTTATCAGGCTCGCCTGATACGCCAGTTGCGTCCCTATCTAGATTGGGACTCCTTACGCACAGTCACTCAGGCACTCGTCATTTCCCGCCTTGACTACTGCAATGCTCTCTACATGGGGCTCCCCTTGAGGTGCACCCGGAGGCTCCAACTGGTGCAGAATGCAGCCGCGCGGGGGATTATGGGAGCAAGGGGGCGCTCCCATGTGACACCTCTCCTGCGTGAGCTGCATTGGCTTCCGGTGGTCTTCCGGGTGCGCTTCAAGGTGTTGGTGACCACCTTTAAAGCGCTCCATGGCATAGGGCCTGGGTACTTGCGGGACCGCCTTCTGCCACCGATAGCCTCCCACCGGCCAGTACGCTCCCACAGAGAGGGACTCCTCAGGGTGCCGTCAGCCAGACAATGTCGGCTGGCAACACCCCGGGGGAGAGCTTTCTCTGTGGCAGCACCAGCCCTCTGGAACGATTTGCCCCCGGAGATCCGTACGATACCTGATCTCCGGGCTTTTCGCCGTGCCCTAAAAACTTTTTTATTTTGTCAAGCTGGGCTGGCGTAACCCCCCCCCCCCCTCTTTTTAAGTTTAAAGTTTTTATGGGTTTTAAATTTTAATTGCCTATTGGTTTTTTAAATTCATTGGGCCAAAACTATTTAATTCTTTTACTAATATTTTAAATTTTGTATTGGAGTGCTTTTTATTCTTGGCTGTACACCGCCCTGAGTCCACTAGGAGAAGGGCGGTATATAAATTTAATAAATAAATAAATAAATAAGAAACTATCGTGACCAGATAGAAATTTTTGAACGTGAGCTATCCCAGGCAAAAATGGCTTTATCTAGGCTTGAGCCAGATAAGAGAGAGTCCCGCGCTTTTGAAATCTCTGAAAACGCCATTTTGCTTTCTCCCTCAGAGCCAAAGACACACCCCCTGGTGGATATTGTGTCAGGCAAATCAGAACAGAGAGCTGTGTACACGTCACATGTGCCTAGTGATGTCGTTTCTTCTCAGATTTCACATGATGTGGATAGAGAAGTAAAACTAACTCACTCAGAGATTCAGACTGCAATGCCACAAGTGTCTCCACAGGCTCAATTTTCAGCACCCCCTGGTGGTGCTAGTGTCTTTTTAGATGGAGTACAACAACGCTTAATGCAGCAAAGGCAAATGACTGCATCTCCAGCAGGTCATGTTAATATTGCAGCTCAAATGCCACAGCTTCAACCACAAATGCCAGCACAACAAGTGCCTTTACCCCCACAGCCAGCACCTCAAATGCCTATTTCTCAACAGGCATACTCTGTTGCTCCACTAGCTGGTGAGTCAAAATTAAAGATGTCAGGGCAGAATTACAAGGCCTGGGTCAGTGAGATTGGAGTTTTGCTACGTAGAGAAGGCACCCATCGTATGGTGTTTAACCCTCCTGCCCAACCATGGACGCCTGAAATAAGAGACTTAGAGACTAAAGCCTGCACAACATTATGTTACAGATGTTCTGGATTGAACCCAATAACAAGCGTGGAGACCACGTGGTTCAAACAGATTGCTCTTTGTTTACAGATGTTTCATCCTTACAGGTATCTTCAACAACATGTGGAGCAGCGTGGGACAACCTTAAGTACCCCATGGGCAGGGCCTCAGGTAAGGAGTGGTCAGGGAAAGGGGCAGGGCTGGGATGAGTGGGTCGAGCAGGGAGGGCATTTATATGTGACAAATCCCCCTCTAAATGCCTGACCTGTGAAGGAGTGGTTCGTTGTTGTAGGGTGTTGTTGTGGCCCCGTCCTCTGAGCCTATCCCTTTGGAGGAAGGCAGCTCTGAGCAGGAGGAAGAGGAGCCAGCCAGATCTCCCAGCCCTCCCCCTCTGGCACCGGCTCAGGTGCCAGCTGAAAGAGAGCCAAGTAGTGGGGAAACAGGTGCCTCAGATGAGAGTGAGGGAGAGACGTCATTCCTGGACGCACGCCAAAGAAGGCGAGAGAAAAGGGCACTGCAGCTGAGACGTATGAGGAAATGCTGAGTCATTGGATTGGAGTCATGGGATCAATGACTCACTGGACCACACCCAGAAGCATATGTATATAAGACAGTACGGTGGGTTACGAAGTTCGTGACGAACAAAGCTAAACAAACGGAGCAACCTCGTAGTCTTGGAAGCTAGATGAACGGCAAAGCTACGTAGGAGATTTGCTTGTTTGTGTAAACCAATAAAGTCCTTGGCAGACGGTGTGCATATCGCTGCCAAGGTTGAGATAAGAACTGCGGAGTGTGCCAAGTGATTATTAACCCTCGGCTGGCTGTGTTTTTGTGGGTCTCTGAAGGGGGGGGACAGATCAGGTGTCTTTGGATTGTATGCCTAGCTTAGTCGTGAGGTAAATGTGCTGTCTGGGCTGCAATGGTTTGGTTAGTATGTCAGCTGTCTGTTCTTCAGTGTCACAGTGTATGGTCTTGATGAATCCTATCTTGGAGAGCTGCCTTACGTGTTTGTGTTTGATGTCTATATGTCTGGACCTCTGTCCTATTGCATCTGCCATGGATATCTCGATGGCGGCCTTGTTGTCTTTGTAGATGTTTATTGGGTACATGGGCTCGGTCCAAATATTGGTGAGTAGGTCATCAAACCACGTTAGGTTATTGGCCACCTTGGACAGACATATGTATTCGGCTTCAGTGGTTGATGTGGCTACCAGGTTTTGCTTGCCCGTGTACCAGTGTACAGGACTGTTGTTGAGAAAGAATATGTATCCTGATGTGCTCTTCCGGCTTTTTATGTCTCCGGCCCAGTCAGCGTCTGCGTGACAGGTGAGGGTGGGTTCTTTGAGTGTATCAGGTTCCAGTCGCAAGTAGGCATCTGAACTGTGCTTCAGGTATCTGAGTACCCTTTTGGTAGCCTCCCAATGATAGACGGTAGGCTTGCCCACGTGCCTGGACAACAAGTTCACCGGCAGGGCAATGTCCGGCCTTGTCCAATTGGCGATGTACAGGAGGGACCCTATGGTAGACCTGTAGAGAGTATTGTCCTTGAATTCGGGTGCCTCACTATACATATTTTTCAAGAAGTCTACTTGCATGGGTGTATTATTTGTTTTGGCTTCGGCCATGTTACATTTGTGCAGAAGTTCGGTGATTTTTTCTTTTTGTGACAAGCGGAATCCTTTGGGGGTTCTGTCAATTTGTACACCCAGATATTTGTTTATTTTTCCTAATGATTTCAGGGAGAAGTGCTCGCCTAGCTTGCTTGTGAAGATGTCGCAGTCCCTTTTGTGCTCGCCGATGTAGAGGATGTCATCCACGTAGACAAGCACGTATTCCAAGGAGTTGTTGCTCTTCCTGGTGAAGAAACAATTGTCTGCATGCATTGCCTTGAATCCCAACGATTCGAGCACCTTAACCAGGCACTCGTGCCATCATTTTCCAGATTGTTTCAGTCCATATAGGCTCTTGTTGAGCAGCCATGTGTCACCTTTGAGTGTGTTTCTGCTGGGAGGGGCTTTAATGTAGATCTCCTTGTCGAGCTTGACATGCAAGTAAGCTGTTTGAACATCGAACTGATACACCTCCAGGCCTAGGATGGATGCGATGACTAAGGCACTTTTAACGCTTTCGGCCCTTACCATTGGGGAGTAAGTATCGGTGTAGTCCTCTGGGTACCTTTGTGCAAGCCCTTGGGCTACCAATCATGCTTTGTATAGTGTCTTGCCGCCTTCTAACATTTTGATCTTGAATATCCACTATGGTCCCTATGGGGGTTTTGTCCTTTGGTACCTCGGCGGGTGTGTACACGTCCAGTTCTTTGAGACTGTCCATCTCCTTCTCCATAGCTGACTCCCACTTGGATCTCTCTTCCTGGGGGAGTCTCACTACCTCGTCATAGGAGTTTGGTGTGACGGGGTTGGAATGTAAATGCATCACGTAATCCTCAAGCCTTTTGGGCATCTGGTTCCTGCTGGTCCTGATTGGTCTCTTGGGTGTGGATTCGGTGTCATGCAGATACCTTGCCTCTTTCTGCATGAGTGAATCTACTTTCAATTTGGGATGTTCTCCTTTCCACTCGCTGATCTTGATCTCTTGGTGTTTGGGTTTGTTTCTTCCTTCATGGGTACTACTTTGTGTGTTTGACCTGTCTTGGTGTTGGGTGTTGTGGTTAGTTTCTTGCCTATGGTATGCTTCGTTTAAGTGTATTTTGGACCAGTTTGCCTGCTCGTGGAATGTTGCTGTCCTAGATATGACGAATCTATTGTTGTTATCTATAAATCTAAACCCTTTGGTTCCTGGCTCGTAGCCCATAAACCTCAATCTTTTGGACACCTTGTCTCCCTTGCGGCGTAGCTGTTTGGGAATGTGTACATCTGCGGTGACTCCGAATATATGCAAATGCGCTATTTGGGGTTTCTTATTATACATTATCTCGTAAGGGGTCTTATCAATTATGCTGGACCATAATCTGTTGAGTGTGTAATTTGAGTAGACCAGTGCCTCGGACCAGAAGTGTTGGCTAAGCCCAGCGTCCTCTAGAGCGCATCTCACCATGGTTTGTAGGGTGGAGTTCCTTTGTTCTACAACGCCATTCTGGAAGGCTGAGAACGGAGAGGAAGTAAAGTGGAGTATGCCCTTTGACCTGAGCCAGTGTGAGAAATCCCCCGATAGAAATTCCGACCCTCTGTCGGTCATTATTTGCTTTATTTTTGTGTTATGTTGGACTTCTACTCTCTTGTAGAATTCTTTGAATTTCTGGTATGTTTCGTTCTTATGTTTTAACGTGTAAATGAAGCCGTAGCGACTGTAGTCGTCTACTATGGTGAGGAAAAACCTTTTGCCGTACTTTATGGATGGCCTTAAGGGCCCCACTAGATCCATATGTACTAAGTTGAATATGCTATTGGTGGTGCGTGTCGCCTTCTTGGGCCTGGGTTTAACCTTGAGCTTCGAGCATTTACACACTGAACAATCGAGGTAGTTTTCACAATTTTTTATTTTAATGCCCTCGGTACAGCTTGTCATCTTTTGGATGATTGGAAAGCTGGCATGTCCTAATTTGTGGTGTAGGATGTGGGCGCAATCATCGTGGATTGGTTTGCCTATGGTGATTCTCCCCGTGTCGTGCATGTTTGGTTTTTGTGTACTGTTGGTTTCGTTCTTCTGTTCCCCCCTATCAGTGTAGTTGTTCTTGTTTGTATTGGTTTCTATGTTGGCGTTTATACTTGGTGTGTCTGTGCTTTTTGCGTGTAGGTAGGGTAATCCTCCTTTAACTATGATCTCCCCAATGTCCTTCTTGTCTTTACTCATGAGGACTCTTCCCCCTCTGAATGTGACGTCTACTCCCAATTCCTTACTAAGCTTTAAGGTGGCTAGGATGTTGTGGGGTATTTCTGGGACGAGCAGCACCCCCTCTATTTTGCCTATCCCTGGGAGAGTTATGTTACCCTTCCCCGTTACTTTGACATCACTTTGGTTGGCTACCTTGATTAGGAAGTCCTCTTCCATGAGGGAGGAGAGTAGCCTCTTGTTGTGGGTGGTATGATTAGTGGCTCCGGAATCAATGAGCCACAAGGTGTCTCCTTCGCCTGTTTTGTTTGGTTGTGTATGTTCCCCTATCCCATATAGTGAGCCAGACCGGCTGTCCCTGGAGCTGTCCCTGCTCCCTCTTCTGTCCCTTGGATTTGGTGAGTCCCTGTGCCTGTACCTATTGTCTGGCGAGTGTCTCTCAGAATGTCTGTTCCTGTGGTTGCGTCTATCCCTTTCCCTGAAGTTTCTGGGGCAATCCCTTTTATAGTGACCTCTGGAACCGCAATTGTAACATTCGGTTGGTTCCTGTGACCTGTCTTGGAAGGCTACTCTCTTTGGGTGTCTGTGTTCCCTGTGTGTTGAGTGGCGGATTTTTCTTAGGTTGTCTTCTGCTATGAGTTTGTTGGATAGGCTGTCTATGGATATGTGACTAAGGCTAAGTGTATCTAGGTGTGTAATGAAGGTGTCCCAAGTGGGATCCAGAGAGTTAATTATCACGCTCTTCATTGTTTGTTCTGACACAACCTCCCCCCTCAAGTGTAATTCTGCTCTGGTTGCATTTAACTCTAATAAGTGTTCCCCCATGGAGATCCCGGGATTGATTTTGGCAGAATAGAAATCTTTGGATATTTTGGTGGTGGTTGCCACGCTTTCACTATAGAAGTAACCAAACATTTTTTGAATCAACTCTGACACCGTTAGATAATGATTAATGCTGTGGTAAATAGATGGTGAAATGCTAGAGACTAGTAAGTAAAATGCCTTATGGTGTAGGCAGTCCAGCTCAAAAGTCCAAGGCTTTTCTGGGGGGTTAGTAATAAGAAATAAAACATTTTCCCTCAAAAAGACAACCTGGAGTTGTTGGTACCACTCCAGTAGGTTATTCCCATCCATTTTTAACCTTGGAAAGTCATTTGGTAAATTTCCTGTATTATTTGAGTTACTTACAGCAGGTGGCTGTCCATGGTTCTGAACGTGCAGATAGCCGCAGTAAGGCATGGGAACGCTTGTTGGTAGTTTAAAAGTCCCTCTCTGCATTTTTTTTCTTCTTCTCTCCTTAGGTGATTCTGCGCATGCGCGAGGTCTATTCCAGCTCTGAAGTCGTCGAGGAAGTATCCTGCTGCTGCAGCTCCACTGAAGAGGTCTCTCCCAGCTGTGTAGGCCTCGGTTCCAGTCCCGTGGGTCCAGCGGCAGTCCGGAGGTGGTCAGCTGGTCACATTCTTGCTGGAGTGAAGATCCTGTCATCTCGTGTGCGTCTGCGGCAGCAGTAAGTATCTGCGCCATTCCTCGGGTTCCGGCGCACGTGACCTATGCAGCTGGTGGTTTTACGGTTTTGGGGAGCGCTGTGGCACCGGTGGGCTGGCAGCGGTGCCCGCGTTCCTCAAGTAGGTGGTCGGGTGTCTCTCTTCTTCGCCCTTGGTCCCCCTATGTACTTCGTTCGATCTTTTAGGTATTTTGAGGTTAGGCCCAAAGGCGGCAGTGAGAGTCTTTATGGCCTCCTCTATCTGCCGATTGGTTGGGGGTGTCTCGTAGTTTGATTCTGGCCCTTCCTCCTCATAGCTATCCTCTTCTCCGCTGTTTAGGGGGGTGCTATCCTTTCGCGCCGGCCATTTTGAATTCTTTATTTTGATTGGATGGTGGTCGGCCATTTTGGCCTGCTGGCTAATTAAAGATGGCTGCCATTCAAAGTTTAGTGCAGCATCAAGTTCCTCATTGTCGGAGTGGGACTCACTCGGGGGTGATTTTCTTACCGGGAGGCATTCTCCTTGTTCTTGGGTCGGATCGTTACCTCACCTCATTGCACTGCGACCCTGGATCAGGCTTTGTAGGTTTGCGACGAGTTCCTCATCATCATTTGGCGATCTCAATAGGTCCATTATTTCTTGTTGGAGTTTGTTTCTCCCTTGTTCGTCGGCTTTCTGGGTGCTCTGGCCTTCAATTCCCTTACCGTCGTTTGTAGCTGAGGATTCGGGGTCGGCCATGGCACCAGACCTTTCTGGTGTCCCTGCTGGGGATTTTTCAGGTGAAGAAAGTTGCGCTGCCATCCTTTTTGTATCCGATCTGGTATGTGGTTTCTTCTCCTCCTTGGTTGGCAGCTGCTTTCTTGGCATATCTTTCGGTTATTGGGTCACAGAACCATCCTCTGCTACCATATTGTTACAGATGTTCTGGATCGAACCCAATAACAAGCGTGGAGACCACGTGGTTCAAATAGATTGCTCTTTATTTACAGATGTTTCATCCTTACAGGTATCTTCAACAACATGTGGAGCAGCGTGGGACAACCTTAAGTACCCCATGGGCAGGGCCTCAGGTAAGGAGTGGTCAGGGAAAGGGGCAGGGGTGAGGAGTGGGTGTGTTAACCCTTGTGGCGCTGGGCTGGGATGAGTGGGTCGAGCAGGGAGGGCGTTTATATGTGACACATCATTGATGTCCATGGATACTGAACTGCAGGTTACTTTTCTGCCTGATGCAACAGCCCAACAAATTTGGGTCCAATTGGAAAATTGCTACAGGCCTGTCTCAATTGAGTCTTCATGTTTGCTCATGTCTGAATTCCATGGTTCGAAATTGAAACCTGGTGAACAAATTGGAGGACATTTGACCAAACTGAAAAGTATGAGAAAAGAATTGAGAGAAAGGGGCTATCCTATTGAAGATATTCAAATGATCAGCATTATCATTAACTCTTTGAACTATGAATGGAAAGATGCCATTACAAAGATTAACCAAGTTCCTATTGCTCAACGCTCAGTGGAGAATGTATGCAGACTTTTAATTGAAGAAGAAGCACTGATGTTAGCCACGCCACATTTGAGAGGACCACCCACATCAAGAGCTCCAGCTAGGCGTCCCTTCCGAGGAAGGACCTACGCTCCAAGGATGCCAAGATGCAACATCTGTAATTGTGTGGGACATGCCACCCAGGATTGTCCCCAACGAGTTCCAGCTCCCGTCACGTACCAGCCCAGAGGAACAGACTCCAGAGGCAGAGGCAGAGGCGGTAGACAAGGTCGTCATGGTCCAAGGCGTGATTCACAAGCTCCATCCGCCACATTGGCTTTAACCAATGATACACAACCTCATCCAGAATATGACAGACGGCTTTTGTGGACTTTGGACAGTGGTGCAGCTTTTCCACAGAAAAGAACTTTTCACAGAGATGCACGAGCCTGAACCTGAACTACGTGAACTTTATTCCTTTTCAAATCATCCTTGCCAGGTCAAAGGAAAAGGAACTGTTTATGTTGAAGAGCTCAATGCACTCATCCCTGATGTCTACTACATACCAACAGCAACTTTTAGTTTGCTTAGTCAGGCTCACTTGTCTAGAGTTTTAAAGTTCCAGGTTCACCACCTTGGGAAAGCAAGCTACATAGTTAAAGATGGAGATATTGTTGCTGAAACCATGTTAATTGGTGGTGTCTATTACTTAAAACCAAAGTCTAAACCACAAACACAGGCAAGTATACAAACTCCAAAAGAGGAGAACACAGGCCCAGAGAGAGATGTCCCAGTGAGAGATCCTGTTGCTACTCCGAAGGCTCCTAAAGCCAACAAAAAGAAAACTGAGAAACAGGTTGCTCAGAGCAAGCCTGAGGTTCCTCATAAAAATGTTAATGTTGAAAATTCACTGACTGGTAAACGTTTGCATTCCAGGTGCATCCATAAGTTGCATAGAAGATTGGGGCATGCCAGCTTCCGGGTTCTTAGGAAAATGCCAGAGTTCGCAAAAGGTTTGGATCTAAAGGGGTGTAAGGTGTTTCTGGATTGTGCTGTCTGCAAGAAAGCCAAATCCAAAGCAGCAGCCATTCCAAAACGTGCTACACGCCTGTCAACACGCATTTTTGATTTGGTACACACTGACATAGTTGGTCCATTTCTGCCAACAATTGGTGGTAGAAAATATTTTTTAACAATTGTTGATAATTACTCTAGATATGGATATGTATATCCAATGAGAGAAAAATCCGAGACCTTTCAGATCTTTAAAGACTTTGCAGCCCTCATTTCTACCCAACACGGAGTAAGCATCATCAGAATCCAGAGTGATCGTGGTGCCGAGTTCATGTCTCAGCGTTTCCAGGACTGGATGTGTAAGAATGGAATTCTTCATCAAACTTTGGCTCCTTACACTCCAGCTAATAATGGGGTCGTAGAGAGAAGACAGGGGGTCCTAGAAACCATGATGCATTGTCTTTTAGAAGACGCCAACCTCAGTAACCCATACTGGGGTGAAGCTCTTAAATATGCAAATTACATCATCAACCGTACTTGGAGTAGTGCGATAAATCAGACTCCTTTCTTCATGATGTATGGCTACAAGCCCGATCTCAAGAACCTCCACATTTTTGGTTCGTACGCTATGGTGAACATTCCCTTAGCTCAAAGAAGGAAAGGAGGTCCAGCAGCAAAGAGACTGAGATTTATGGGTATTGATGACAACTCAAAATGGAGCAAATGTATTGACTCTAATCATACAATAGTGACTTCCCAATCTGCTAATTTTGAGGAAGATGCTGACTGGTCCAGGATTCATTCCAATGATCCTGGGGTTTATTTTCCTAAAGATGATGTTGCTGATGCCATGCAGCCTGTTGATCAAGATTCACAGGCAAATGTTCCATCCACCAGTTCTTCCCAACATGGTGTTCCGTCTTCTCAAGCCACGGAAGCTGATGCTAGCGACGATGGTGAAGACGAGGACGAAATGGAAGAAGAATGGATGACTGTTCCGAGGTGTTCCAAGAGGTCCACAAAGGGAATCCCTCCACAGTGATATTCATGGCAACTGACAAAAGCACCATTGCCTTTGATTGGTAATGTTACACTTCCCCCCGATAACTTCACACAAATCAAACATCTTCCTGATTCAGAGCAAGAGAAGTGGTATGAGGTAACGCAGGCTGAAATGGACAGTCTAAAGAAACTTAAGGTGTTTACGCCTGCAAAACCTCCAGCAAACAAAAAGGTTATTGGCATTTGATGGGTCTACAGAATCAAAAAGAAGCCAAATGGTGAGGCCAGACTTGTAGCTTAGGGTTTCGCTCAATGTTATCCTGAGGACTACACAAATACCTATTCACCGACAGTCCGAACTGAAAGTGTAAAAATTGCTTTAGCCACTGCAACTATCCTTGGTTTAGAAGTTTTCCAGTTTGATGTTGACACCGCTTATCTACATGCTGACCTAGATGAGATCTATGTGAGAGGTCCTCCAGGATTCCAACAGCAAGAAGGGGATACCTGGTTTCTAAACAAAAGTCTTTATGGTCTGAAACAGTCTGGTTTAATGTGGTACTTATGTCTTACTGACAAACTAAATTCAATGGGCTTTATTAAGTCCGAAACTGATGAGTGCGTGTTCACAAAAAGATCTAACAATGCATATGAGATAGTTCTTGTTTGTGTTGATGATATTGTTTATATTGGTCCAAATAAGCAGATGAGTGAGATTTTTGCCAAAGCTTTGCAGAGATACTTCACATTGAAATCTTTAGGTCACATTAGCACTTATTTAGGTGTTCAGATTGAAAAAACACAGAAGGGGTTTAGTCTTTCACAAGAAGATAAAATTGAACAAGTTTTGCATCATTGCAACATGAAGAATGCTAACACAACAAAGACATCCATGCAAACAGATTTTCACAACTTGACACATGAACCAAGTCCTGAGTTCAAGGATCAAACACTTTATCATTCAGTTATTGGATCACTGTTATACATATACATATAGTAGTTGGACTAGACCCAACATTGCACTCAGTGTTAATCTCTTGTCTCGACACATAGGTAAGGTAAAACAGTTTCATTGGTCACGTATTAAGAAATTATTGAAATACCTAAAGCACACTAAACACATGAAGTTATTGTTAGAACCAACATACACTGATTATGCAGAATTATGTTGTTATGCAGATTCTGATTGGGCAAGTGATAAGAAATCACGTAAAAGTACTTCAGGTTATATGATGTTCTTAAATGGATGTCCTGTTTATTGGCAAGTGCGTAAACAGAATTTTGTTTCTTGTTCATCTACTGAAGCTGAATATGCTTGTGTTTCAGATGCATGTAATTCTCTAACATGGTTTGATGCTTTGGTCACAGATATCTGGACATGTCTGATCCAACCAATCACAGTGATGGAAGACAATGAATCGGTGGTTTATATTTCTGAATCACATTTCACAAGTTCTAGGTCCAGACACATTGACATCCGTTATAGAAATATCAAACAATTAGTGAAACAAGGTTTTGTAAAATTACAGTATGTATCTACACATGATCAGATTGCAGACATGCTCAACAAACCGCTTCCAGCAGCTCAACACGAGTATCTGCATAAGAAGATGTGCCTTATCTGATGATGTACTTGATGTTCGCTCAACTGGCAAAAGAAGGGGTGTCACTGTGTTTTTGTATTTACCAGCAGAGCTTTAATTTCTGGACTTTCAGACTTACCGTAGCTTGCCAAGTTTCTTATCAGTATCTACTGCGCATATCCTGCATTCTTTTCTCTTCTTCTAAAAACTTTCCTTTGTTCTCCGGCCAGGGAAGGTCCCAGGCTGGGATCTTTGCCAAAAATGTAACTAATTGCATTGCAGTAGTCAATACAGGAGGTGACAAGCGCATGAGTAACCGTGTGTAGGGCATTTAGGTCCAAATAGGGGCACAACTGGCTCACCAGGCAAACCTGGGCGAATGCCCCCCTGGTTACGGCTGTTACATGATCTTCCAAGTTTAGCCGCGAGTCCAGGAGGACACCCAAGTTGTGCGCCCTGTCTACAGGAGGCAACACCTCATCCCCTATGACCAAAGATGGGATCTCTTGATCGGACCGAGACGCCGGTACCCACAGCCACTCGGTCTTAGCAGGGTTGAGCTGAAACCTGTTCCTCCCCATCCAGATCCGCACCACTTCCAGGCACTGGGATATCATGTTGAGGGCATCACTGGGTTGGTTTGGGGTAGATATAAAAAGCTGGGTATCATTGTCACTGCGTTTTTATATTTACCAGCAGAGCTATTATTTCTGTACTGTCAGACTTACCGTAGCTTGCCAAGTTTCTTATCAGTATCTACTGCACATGCCTGCATTCTTTTCTCTTCTTCTGAAAACTTTCCTTTGTTCTCCGGCCAGGGAAGGTCCCAGGCTGGGATCTTTGCCAAAAATGTAACTAATTGCATTGCAGTAGTCAATACAGGAGGTGACAAGCGCATGAGTAACCGTGTGTAGGGCATTTAGGTCCAAATAGGGGCACAACTGGCTCACCAGGCAAACCTGGGCGAATGCCCCCCTGGTTACGGCTGTTACATGATCTTCCAAGTTTAGCCGCGAGTCCAGGAGGACACCCAAGTTGTGCGCCCTGTCTACAGGAGGCAACACCTCATCCCCTATGACCAAAGATGGGATCTCTTGATCGGACCGAGACGCCGGTACCCACAGCCACTCGGTCTTAGCAGGGTTGAGCTGAAACCTGTTCCTCCCCATCCAGATCCGCACCACTTCCAGGCACTGGGATATCATGTTGAGGGCATCACTGGGTTGGTTTGGGGTAGATATAAAAAGCTGGGTATCATTGTCACTGCGTTTTTATATTTACCAGCAGAGCTATTATTTCTGTACTGTCAGACTTACCGTAGCTTGCCAAGTTTCTTATCAGTATCTACTGCACATGCCTGCATTCTTTTCTCTTCTTCTGAAAACTTTCCTTTGTTCTCCAGCCAGCTAAGGTCAGGCTGGGATCTTTGCCAAAAATATAACTAATTTAGATTAGTGAGATGTTTTATTTTCTTTACAATAAATATGAGTTTAATTAGAAGATGTATTCCGGTTTTATTTTTCAAGAGTATACACAAGGAGAACGTCACAATCCAACTCAAATTGAGGGCAATTACCCCATGCAAGGTAACGGGGCTGATTGCCGCTCTGACATTCCTGACCTACGTACCTTTCGCCGTGCCCTTAAGACTCTACTATTCCAACAGGCTGGACTGGCTTAATAAGAATTTGGATTGGGTGTTTTAATTTGTGGGTTTTTAACTGGGGGGCCAAAATATTTAATTTGTTTTTAAATTGCTTTAAAATTTTGTATTTCATGTTGTTTTATTGTGGCTGTACACCGCCCTGAGTCCTTCGGGAGAAGGGCGGTATAAAAATTTAATAAATAAATAAATAAATAAATATTGTTCATCTGGTGATCTCCCCCACCCCTTCTTTTACTCCCAGTGAATCACAAGACAGTTTAACTTAAACATTACTCAAGATAATTCTTTGTGTTTTACTCCATTATTTATCCACAAAAAAAAAAAGAAAAAAAAGATTTTTTACACCACTAGATGGCACTATATAACTCCACAACTCACTTCCATTGAACTTAAGTCTGTTTGATCCGACTTAGATCTTTCCAGTGTAAATTTTAAAGTGCCAAATTCATCCGTATTTCAACCAAAAATCACTCTATCCAATCTGCTTTCCATTATTTTCCAAATCTGTTCATGTTCTTTAAAAAATTGTCTTTTATTTATGGCTATCGCTCTTTTGCTGATAGCCTGGAAATAGGGAGGTAGCCAGATATCCACTTCCTCCCCTTTCACTCTTGCCATTTCCCTTCAGTTCTAACTGTTTGTTTTTTTTAACGTTCAGGGAATATGTTAATAATAGGAGTCTTGTTTCCAAGACAGGAAATTTCCTTCTCACCCAGATGTTATGCCTTGCTTCTTCATTCCTTTTCTTCACGCGTGACCCCCCAGGCTTTCTGACAGCTCTCAATGTCTGTCTTCCCAACTGTAGAGTCGAAGGCTCTTCGCTGGTGCTACAGGGAATTTGTGACTTCCTGGTCCACACCAGCCTATGTCCCCTTCCTTCACTGTCCCTATGGGACAGCTATGGTCCACTGTGGACCCCCAAAACAGCTGAAATGTTGGCGCTCAACCTGGAGCTCCGAAGTTTGTGTCGTTCTGCCATGACGCTGGCCATGCCCCCTCTGGATCAAAGACTTTCTGAGGGACTGGCCACAAACAGTGAGGGTTGGGTCTGTCATATCCACCTCCCTGAAGCTTAGCACTGGCTCCCCGCAAGGCTGTGTGCTTAGTCCCTTGTACTTGTACTCACTGTACACACGATTGTGTATCGTCTGACTTATCCACTGTGATTATTAAGTTCGCAGATGATACCACTGTACTGGGTCTTATTACAGGTGGAGACGAAACAGCATACGGGGGGAGGTTCAAAAACTATCGACATGGTGCTTAGAAAACAACCTGCACCTGAACATCAGCAAGACAAAGGAGATGGTGTTAGACTTTCAGAAGAAGAGGGAGGAACCTGCCCCACTTTACATCGAGGGGGGGTTTGTGGAGAGAGTTTCCTCCTTTAAATTCCTGGGAGTCTTTCTCAGTGAAGACCTCACCTGGAAGATCAACATGACCCAGGTGGCCAGAAAGGCTCAATAGAGCCTCAATTTCCTTAGTGTCTTGCGAAAAAACAAAGTGGAACAACAACTGATGACCACCTTTTACCAGTCCTCAATAGAAAGAGTCCTCACTCAGTGCATTACAGTGTGGTATGCTGGCTTGACAGCCGCGGATAGGAAAACATTACAAAGGGTGGTGAGCACAGCACAAAACATCGTGGGCTGTCCCCTGATACCACTAGACGACATCGCTAGGGCTTGCTGCCTTAGAAGAGTGAGGAAACCACACTCTTTTGTGGGCAGCCACACAAACAGGCTGAAGAACAGTTTTTATCCATGGGCTGTCAGACTCCTGAATGAAAAATAACTAGAACAACATAGTATGATTGACTTGCGGGGCCGGTGCGATGTGCAATAAGTTCACATGGTGCAATAGGATTGGGTGATTGTTAGGATTCACTGGGATAGGGATTTTTTTGTCTTTCACTGTGAGTTGTATTGTGTTGGGGGGGTGCACAAAGGGAGGCTTAGCCAATCTCATAGTACACATGTATTCTGACAATAAAGGTTTGAATTTGAATTTGAATAAAACCAATTCGCAAAGGCAGAGAGGAAGTCCAAAGACAAGGACAAGGTCCAGAGTCAAGGTTCACAGGGCAATGCAAGTCCACAAAGCAAAGGCACAAGGCAAGGCACAGGTAGAAATACGAGTCAAGACTGAATTTTTCCAAAGCCAAGGTAGTGCATGCCAAAGCATGCTCTTTAAGACCGCCAGCCCCGCCGCCCATAAGAGCCGTCTCTACAGCTGAGAGGCGGCTTGAAACACTCTGTTTTTTTACAGAAACGCGAGTAGAGCCGACGAGACAAGGTAGAGCCCCCTGTGAAGCCCCCAGATTGTCTTTTTTGCTTCTGGGGAGGAAGCAGGGTGAGGCTCCCTATCCAGCTCGCCGAGGCTCCGGACTCCGGGGACAACTCTGCATAAGCAGAGCCAGACGACGTGTTTAATGCCAGCATTGAAAAACAACAGAAGCCTTCAAATGAAGCAGGGTGAAACCGGGACTTTAAACTAAAAACACAAGTATTTGTGCTAGCCCTGTCAATAATATCAAGAAGGGAGAAGGAGTGAAAGTTGTGAAAGTAAATTAAAATGGCGTCTGGCTTCAGCGGAGGAGAAAAGCTGAAAGTGAAAGTGGAAATGCCTGTGTGTTCTAACGCACTTTAAAGTACTTAAAGTAACAGCGTTTGCTAGAAGAAAAGAGAAAAGTCTTCTTAGAGTGTTTTTCATCTATTTTCTTTCCCTTATAAAGCTGGGGAAGTCTTTAAAAAGATTCTGTGGTGGGAAAGGGGGGAAGACCTCTTTCCTAGAAAGAATAAGACTGTGTAGAATCATGGCTTCAAAACAGACTAAGCCAGCTCCCAAAGCTGCGGGGGGGGGGGGGTTTCCCCTACCCACCAAACAAAAGAGCAGTCAGAGACTCAGACTCAGAGCCAAGAACAGGAGACTGGATTTAAAGATCTGAAAGAATTTATAGCTGTGGCTCTAGGGAACCAAACTGAAGCTATGGAAAAATCTCAACAGGAAATTAAGGAGGTGGTTCAAGAAAAATATGACAAGATGAAGCGAGATATACTGACAGTAGTTACTGGTCTTTCAGAAGCGGTTGTTGAGATTGATAAAAAAGTGGCTGAACTTAGTTCAGAATTTGAATCTAAAATGAGGGCAGCTGACAATAAAATTTTCAATGTGGACATCAAGACTCAAAGAATTGAAAATGAAGTGACTATGATGCAATTTAGATTTATGGAGTTTGCTTCAAGATTGAGAGGAATAAAGGAAAATAATAGAGAGGATTTGAGAATGGTTTGTGCTGATGCACTCGCTGTGATGTTAAAGGTTAACCCTGAAGATGTTCTGTGCAAGATTGACAAGGTCTACAGAGTGAATTCTCAGGTGGCGAGGCAAAGGAACCTGCCTAGAGATGTGGTGATTTACTTTACTGACAGAAGAATGAGAAATGATATCCTGCAGAGGTCTTTTCTTTCTACTATTCAAGTGGATGGAAAAGAGATTGGTATCTATAAAGAACTGCCACCTAAGATGCTAAGAGAAAGGATTTTGGATTCCTGGTGACTGAATTGAAGAAACATCAGATCCCATTTAGGTGGGATGCCCCAGTTGGAATAATACTGAGGTACCAAGGTGAGAGATATCTGTTGTAAATCAGAGGTCCAGGCTTTTGCTCTATTTCAAGATGTCTCCAAGATGTCTCCAAGATGTCTCTCAGATGTCTCTCCCCAGACTTCGTAGAGAACTTTATTTTTATACAGTTTTACACAAGCAGATAAAAGGTAGCACAGTAACAGTAGTCTGATTGGATGAGCTTATATTAGATCATCCACATCCGAGCCAATTATGAAGTAATGCAGTAAGCAGGAAAGACCCACTGATCACCAGCTGGCAGTGTGCTGCTACAGCCTGGTACCGTGACCCTTGACCCACTGGCCTACATTCCACTCTGTTTTGTTTTATTTGTGAAGCCATCCTCTTAAGAGGGGCCAGAAAAAGGGTCATTGTCAGGAGAGGAATATCCCTGCAGTTGTTTATACAAGGCATAAACCTGACCCTGAGGCAACGTAAGAGGTGGTTTTGGGCGAAATGCAGAAATACATATGTTACAAAAGGAAGGAAGACACTGAACGAAACAACACCCACCAATTAAAATAGTACAAATGATGACTGAATAACATAGGATGTTTTCCAATAAGCCTGTCAGTAACCAAGAACAAAGGCTTTCCCACCAAGATCCTAAAGTATCAATTTTTACATCAGAGGCCAAATTATGTAAAATGTTAAGTTGATGTTGAATGTTCCGTGACTCATCTGAAATTTTAAAGCAACAAAGTTACATTTTCAGGAACTGATACAAATCAATTGCGTTAGGGGGTGGATTATATACAGCTTCCCCCCAATGAGCTATATTCTTCTAATCAAAGTTCCCTTTGAACAAATATTCAAATTAGTAAAGTTTTGAATTACAGTAGTAGGAGTGCAAACAGGGATTAAACATGTAGAAAGTAAATTTTCCATATCATAAGCTTCAGACAAACAAAAGGCATCAGTTTGGGTGATGTTTGCAAGCTGCACCCATAGGTTTTGTTTCATCCATTGTTCAAAAGAATGTTTAGGTGGGATGACAGCTGCTGATGCCAAAGTACAGTTATTAACAATCAAGCACAAACAAATTATGACTAACGAATTGGCAGTTAAAACCGCAAAAATGGCAGCGCACAAATTCTCGGGTGTTTGTTCCACTTGCTGCTGCTGCAGCACTGCCTGCGCTTTGGTGGTCAAATTCTTCACATCTCCCCATGTCACTGGATGACTGGCATGACAGGATCGGGTTGGTCGCCGCGCTGTCTGTAGAGTCACCTTTGCCATCTCTGGGATAGGGTTCAGGGGTTGGTGCCACGACATCCTTGGCTGGATGAACACAACGTGCTGGTACCCACAAAGGTCCTGTAGATGTAAACACAGCAGCCTAGCCCCACCCCCAAGTAATCAAAGGAATCGGTCCTAAACATGTTTTGTCTGGTAATGCTCTATAATATACCAGAGGAGGAGGCAAACTTGTTTTTTGTTGAAAATGCCTCTGATAAGCGGTCAAATTAGAAATTGAAAAATTCAATTGATTCAAAGTAAACAAAACTTTTGTAACCTGTTGTGTTACACATGACAAATTTGAGGCCCGAGACCCCTCCTTTTTTATTTGTTTGTGAAGGCAGTCCTTAAAGGACCTATTAGCACATTCCACAATAGCTAGACCTGTGGAATTATAGGGAAGACCATGAGTAACAACAATATTCCAGGTAGTAGAAAATTGCAAAAAAGTGTGTGAAGAATAGGGAGGCCCATTATCTGTTTTTAAAGAAGAGGGCTTGCCCAGAGCTGTAATGGCTGAAAAAAGATGACAAATAACATGATTAGCTGTTTCCCCTCGTTGAGGGGTAGCCCAAATTGCTCCAGAATAAGTATCAATAGATAAATGAATATATGTCCAAGGAGCTAAAGAAGGAATATGGGTAACATCCATTTGCCATAATTGATTAGAGGTGAGACCACGGGGATTAACTCCCGTGTCTCCTGAAGGGGATGCCCCAGAACATTGGGGACAGGATGAAACAATTTGCTTAGCTTGCTCTAGTGGAATGTGGCAAGCTTGTGCCAGTCCCCTGGCATTTTGATGGAAAAAAGAATGGCTAAAAAATTGATCTGTAAACAAAATAGGTAAAACATGAACAGCAGCATCAGCATGACTGTTGCCTTCAGAAAGAGGCCCAGGAAGGGATGAATGACTGCGTATGTGAGAGACAAAATACAAATGCTTCCAGTCTTGTAGTAATTGCTGTAAAGTGAGAAATAAAGCCATAAGGTTGGAGTCAATCCTGCGCATGATATGAGCACCTGGAAGATTAAAAATAAGTTGACACACATACTGAGAGTCAGAGATCAGATTAAAAGATTGTTGAGAAAAAGTGTGGAAAGCTAAGATAACAATAGAAAATTCTGAACGTTGAGAGGAAACTTTCCAGATGTCATCATGAGGATCCTTGTAAGCAATAGCTCCTCTCGTTCGTCCTCCATCAGAAACCGTAAGAGCTTGTGGTAGTGGAGAAGAAGAAAGTAATGAGCGAATAGGAAGAGAAGACATCATTAAGCAAGCAAACCTAGGATCTTTAGGCAAGATATGAAATACAGCCTACATAGTCAGTTAGAGCACACTGAAGAGATAAATTATTCTGAAAATAAAAGTGAAAGATTTTGAAATAGGAAGAACAATATTTATTAAGTCAGTTCCATTTCTTTGACAGGCTCGAGTATGCCCCAAGGTTATAATTTCAGCAGTAGCTTGAATAAAGGGTAAAACATTTTTAGATGGTAATGAGGCAAATTAAGCTATTCAATACAATATACTTTTTGCTGTTCTAAAACTCCCAATATTCCTGTGTAGTTTACTAGTAGAAAATATTAACAGAGATAACTGACAATCTCTATGAGAAATTTGATCCACAAACTGAGTACTCAAGATGTTATTTTTTCAACTGTAGCAAATACTACAGATGGAACTATAATTAAATCTCCTGGCTTTTTTCCTTTAGTCAATAATTCAAATAATTCAAGTATTTTTGGTGCTCCAATTAAAATGTCATCCATACAATGATATACCAGGGTTTTGATCCCTGATGAAAGAGAGGGCGAGATGTTACAGACATGCCACCCCTTGGATTTCTACACTCTCTTTTAAAATAACCAGGTTTTCCACAATCGTAACACTTTCCTTGAGGTTTGCTGCCTTGTGATAAAGCAGCTGCTAACAAATTAGTTTTATAAGAAGATGTTCCTATATCCTGATATGCTTTAATCATATCTGCCAATTCAAGATCTTTTCCCAGTCCAACAATTGCTTTTTGGCATTCAGAAGTGGCGTTGTCTTTTGTCTTTTGCCTGATGTTAGAGAAGGCTTGTTGATGTTTGCCAGAAACAGGCACTTTTCCGAAGGCTTGATAAGCACATTCAGAAGAAACTTGCAAAGTTGCAGCCGGTAGACAAACAGAAAGCATACCAGCAATTTCTTTTATATTCCCCCCTTTTTTGTCTAACTGTTTCTTTAAAATCTGCCTAATGGGGGTGTAACTAGCTCCTTCAGAAGGAGGTGATGGTTCAATTAAAGATGGTTTTGGGGTGACAATTTTAACTTTATAATCAGGTGGAGGGCTTGTAGTTAATTGTTGCCCTTCCAAAGCATCAGAGCCAAATTTTTCTATTGCCTGACAACATTGATACCATTGATGTAATATTTTCACAGGTGCCCGAGGTTCAAGATGTAATGTATGTCCTATCCTTGTCCAGTCCCGTAAACGAAGTGACCCCTTTTCAGGGTACCAGGGACAGTGTTTCCCTATCTCAACTACCAGTTCCCTTATATCAGTCTCACATGGCCTAATGCCAGACTTGTGCAAAAGGAATCTTAGTTCCTGCACATGCTTCTGCTGATATTGAGATAGATTGCAGCCCATCACTTACCACTAGGGATCCTGAAGGATGAAAGGCGCACCAGGGGTCTATTCCAGACGATGATAAGGATGTTAAGGATGCTGCTCCCCACGGAGGGTGTCCCTGCTTCGGGTGCCAGATGTTGTAAATCAGAGGTCCAGGCTTTTGCTCTATTTCAAGATGTCTCCAAGATGTCTCTCAGATGTCTCTCCCCAGACTTCGTAGAGAACTTTATTTTTATACAGTTTTACACAGGCAGATAAAAGGTAGCACAGTAACAGTAGTCTGATTGGATAGAAGTTATTCACCCCCCCCCCCCTCAAGTTGCCATCTTCTCTAGGTGAGCTTATATTAGATCATCCACATCTGAGCCAATTATGAAATAATGCAGTAAGCAGGAAAGACCCACGGATCACCAGCCGGCAGTGTGCTGCTACAGCCTGGTACCGTGACCCTTGACCCACTGGCCTACAGATATCGACTAAACACTGTTGAAAAAGCGGAACACTTTTATTTCAGTGTTTTTAAAATTGGTGCAGCATCTCCACGTTCATCTTCAGTGCTAGCTGTAGAGGAGGGTGATAAAGAGAAGGAATTCGAACAAGAGACCGAGGAACAGCGGAAGCAGATGGAGATGGAGGCAATGGAAACTCAGCAAGCAATAGAGGAAAGTCAAGGAGCAACAGGCGGCTCTTCGGATGAACCATTGTTGGAGTTTTCAGAGGCCAGAAAAGGGCTACCCAGAAGTACAAGAGAGGTGGCATTGGACCTTGAACTACTGTTGCAGGAACCTAAAGATAAGCGTATAACTCAAGCAGCCCACAAGCAAATTTTAGACAAGCAACAGCAGCAGAGGTCTATCCCACCACAAGATAAGAATGGTGCCAATGGTAAACCACAGAAAACTGAATCCATGGAAGGAGCCAGGCCAAAGACTATCACTCTGGAACAGAAACTTCAGCAAATGCTTTCAACGCTTTGCGAGACTACAAATGACAATTAAATTCCTATCTTGGAATGTGAATGGATTGAACTCACCACAGAAAAGAAGGAAAATATTTCACTATTTGAGACAATTTAACAACGATGTTATCTGTCTGCAAGAAACTCATATTAGAATGCAGGATCAAAAATATTTGACGAATTCTAAATTAGGTGCACAATTTATAGCTTCAAATTTAGAGAAAAAGAATGGTGTTCTGATGTACTGTATATAAATAAAAGATTATCAGCCAAAATTATAGAAGCAGACAATTGTGGAAGATATATAGCAATTGAACTATATACACAGAATGGCCCACTTCTGGTGATTGGAATTTATGCTCCTAACCAACAACAGGAAAATTTTTATAAGTTATTATATTCTAAAATACTGCAATGGGATTATAGATCTATTTTAATTATGGGATATTGGAACGGAGTGATAGATATCAAAAAAGACAAGAAGAGTTTGGCAAAATCATGTGTTAAATTACCACAGACTTTTTTTGATATGAAAGAAGACCTGGAATTGAAAGATGTATGGAGAGTGCAGAACCCAAAAGAATTGGACTTTACATTTTTTTTCAGATCGACATAGATCTTTTTCCAGGATTGATTTTATTTTAGTTACAGCTGACCTACTTTTAAAAACAAAGAAAACAAAAATATTTCCGAGGACTCTAACTGATCATAGCCCAGTATGGATAGAAATAGAAATGGGAAAGAAGGAGAGATCGTGGAGAGTAAACAAAAACTTGTTTAGATATGAAAAGAATATAATTGAACTTAAAAAACATATGAAGGAATTTTTTGAAATGAATCTGAATAAGGGTACCCCTATTGAAATTGTTTGGGACGCGAGTAAGGCGTATATGTGAGCGGTACTGATTTATATGAACTCTAAACACAAATTAAATCAACAAAGGAAAAGATTAGAAATGGAAGCAGAAATAAAGAAAAGAGAACAACTACTTATAAAAAATCCGATGGATAAAAAATTACAAGAAATTATAAAACTTTTGAAAGACCAATTTCAAATGCTTATAGCGGAACAAGCTGCAACTAATCTACAATTTGCAAAACATAATACATTTTGTAATGCTAATAAACCGGGCAGATGGTTGGCCTATACACTGAGGAAACAGCAGAGTTCTCGAGTTATTGGTACCATTGAATATGGAGGGAAGGAAGTTTTTCAACAAAATTTAATCAAACAAGCTTTTTTAGATTATTATACTAAACTATATGCTAAAGACCATATAAAGAATGAACTTATAGATAAATACTTAGAAGAAAGTAGAGTCACAAAAATTTCCAGAGAGCAAAAGGAAAGAATGAATCAATTAATAACAGTTGAGGAGATTATTTTCGCAATTAAACAATTGAAAACAGCTAAAGCTCCAGGGACGGATGGTTTAACAGCGGTGTATTATAAAACTTTACAAGTAGAAATGATTGAACATCTTAAAGATTTATTTTGTAGCATACAAAAAGTGGGTAAAATACCCCCTTCATGGAAGACAGCTTTTATTTCATTGATACCAAAAGAGGAAGGTTCTACAAAACCGGAAAATTATAGACCAATATCTCTCCTGAATACGGATTATAAAATTTTTGCAAAAGTATTAGCCAACAGATTAATGCCAGTTATGCAAGAGGTGATTCATCATGGTCAAGCTGGATTTATAGAAGGCAGATATATGAAGGATAATGTGAGGCAAATTATAGACTTATTGGAACATCTTGAGAAGAGTAAACAGATCTCTGCAGTGCTGGTGTTTTTGGATGCGGAAAAGGCCTTTGATCGAGTCAATTGGAACTTTCTACTAAAGACTTTAACAAAAATGAACTTTAGGGACCAGTTTGTTCAGGCAGTCTCAGCAATTTATCAAGAGCAAACAGCACAAATTATTATTAATGAAAGTTTAACAACAAATTTTAATATACAAAAAGGAACAAGACAAGGATGTCCGTTATCCCCACTGTTGTTTATTTTAACGTTAGAAGTCTTGTTGAATTCAATACGGGATTCAAGTACTTTGAATGGAATAGCTATGAGGCAACAGGATTATAGAACAAGGACATTTGCAGATGATCTGGTTGTTACCCTAACACGGCCGATGGAATCAATAATCCAGATGAAAGATATTATAGAAGAATATGGTTTGGTATCAGGATTTAGATTGAATCAGAAAAAAACCAAGATGATAGTTAAAAACATGTCAGAAGGTCAAAGGAAGGAACTTGAAAGGGAAGCAGGCTTTGAAATAGTAGCGAAGGTGAAATATCTAGGAGTGCAAGTTGCAGCTTCGAACATAAAACTTTTTCAAAATAATTATGAAGTGTTGTGGTGAAAGGTGCAAAAAGATATGGAAACTTGGAAAAAGCGGCAGCTATCTTTACTTGGAAGAATAGCAGCAGTTAAGATGAATGTTCTACCCAGATTTTTATTCTTGTTTCAAATGATTCCGGTGCTTAAAAGTGATAAACATCTGATGGAATGGCAAAAAGGAGTGAATAAGTTTATTTGGAAGGAGAAAAAGCCAAGAGTCAAACTGAAAATTATGCAAGATGTTCGTGAAAGGGGTGGCCTTAAACTTCCAAACCTACGATTGTATTATGAAGCAGCAGCGTTGACACAAGCGAGTGATTGGTTTGGAATGACAAGGACTGAAATATTGAATATAGAAGGCCACGACTTGGAATTTGGTTGGCACGCATATTTATTTTATGAAAATAAAGTTGATAAAGTGTTCAAGAATCACATACTTAGAAATTCCTTGATGAGAGTATGGAAGAAGCACCAGCTTAAATTGGATTACAAAATACCTTTGTGGTTGGATCTTGGTCATATTATACGGAATATAAAGTCACTTCGGGGGGATTTTATATAAAGAGATACTTTTTGAAGATGGGGCAGATGGAAATTAAAGACACGTAACACTCTGTTGGAAGAAGGGATTAATTTAACTTGGTTACAGTATAATCAACTTCTATTGAGATGGAGGGAAGATCAAAAAACCGGTTTAATGACGTATGAAGAAGAATTGGTGAGACAGATAAAAGAGAAAGGCCCAATGCATATTAAGAGGGTTTACAATATACTGCTGGAAAGAGACTCTGAAAATGAACTGGTTAAAGACTGTATGATAAAATGGGCACAAAACTTTGCAGAACCAGTTATGATGGAAACATGGGAAAAGATATGGGTCCAGAATGTTAAATTTACTCAGTCACAGAATTTGAGGGAAATTTTTTATAAAATGTTTTACAGGTGGCATTTAGATCCTAAGAAACTGTCATGTATGTATCCTAATGTTCAGCCAAAATGTTGGAGATGTGATTGTTTAGATGCTACATATTACCATATATGGTGGACTTGCAGGAAAGTGAAGGGTTTTTGGATCAAAATTTGGTGGGTTATGCAAAATGTTTTGAAGAAGAAACTTCAATTTTCTCCACAATTGTTTCTATTGGGTATAGTTAAGGACTTTTCACTGAACGAAACAAAACTGATATTATATATGATTACAGCAGCTAGGTTATTGATTGGTCAATATTGGAAAAAAGATATTTTACCTACTATTGAAGAATGGACTTTGAAGTTGGCTAGTTTTGCAGAAATGGCAAAGATATCAGCATATTTAAAAGACAGGACTCAAGAAACTTTTGTGTGGGAATGGAAGAAATGGATAGACTATGTGCAGAATAAATATCAAACAAAGAAGTATCAGATAGCTTTTAGCTGAATGTTATGTAGAAATTTATAGTATATACAGGGAGCAGAGTAGTTGGGGGGTATTGTATGATATGGTATGATTTGGATTTTACTTTTTAACATTTGGGATAGACTATGTGCAGAATAAATATAAATCAAGGAAGTATCAGATAGCTATTACTTGAATGTTATGTAGAAATTTTTAGTATTGACAGGGGGTAGAATAGCTGAGGGGAATTGTATGACATGATATGATTTGGATTTCACCTTTTAATATTTGGGGAGTTAAAAATGAATTGTAATTTTTAAGGTTATAAGGGAAGTCAAGGGTGGGGAGGGATGGGCTAGGGAGGGTTAGGGAGGGGAAAGGGGGGGGGAAAGGGGGAAAAATTTGTATTTGTAAAACTTTTTCAAAAAAAAAGGACAATATCCCCCAAGCTTCTGCTTAAGTCAACCCATGCCAGGTGTTCCTTGTGAGAAGGGGAGGGACGACCTTCTTCTGAGCAGCCTCACAGACCTCCTTTGAGCTTGCCTCCACTCTACTCTCTGTGCCCTTGGATCAAGTGGGGGAGGCAGCTGTTCCTCATCAGAGGGGATCTGCTGCCTCGCAACACCCCTGCCTGTCTGTAGCCAATCCTCCCCCATGTCTGTGAGGGAGCCTCCCCCAATTTCTGAGGGGCCTGGGACAGCATCGCCCTCAGCCCCTGTCCTCTCCAAATATTCCAAGGGAGATGTGCCATCACCATCGGACAATCCCAGTTCCAATTTCTCCTCCAAACCAGGATCCAATGAGGCCATGACACAACCCTTTGCTCAAGGAGGAAACCCTATACCATTTCAGACAGATGGTTGTCCAATCTTTTTTCTTAAAAACCTCCAGTGTTGGAGCACCCACAACTTCTGGAGGCAAATCATTCAACTGATTATTCTATTAATTGTCATTCCATTAATTAATTGTACTACCTGGCAGGACATTTCTCCTTAGTTCTAGGTTGGTTCTCTATGCTAAAAAGTCTCCAGTCCCTAGTCCCCCTTCTATCCCTCTATTAATGCAGCCTAGGACTGCATTGGCTTTTTTGGCAGCTGCAGCAAACTTCTAGCTTATATTTAAGTGATTGTCCACTAGGATTCCAAGATCCCTCTCACAGTTACTACTATTGAGCCAAGAACCACCTATACTATACCTGTGCATTTGGTTTTTCTGGCCTAAATGTAGAACCTTACTTTTTTCACCATTGAATTTCATTTTGTTAGATAGGGCGGAGTATTCAAGTCTGTTAAGATCCTTCTGTATCTTAAGCCTGTCTTCTGGAGTATTGGCTATTCCTGACAGCTTGGTGTTGTCTGCAAATTTGATGAATTCCCCTTCTATTCCCTCATTGAAAACAATCAACTTGTATATCCAGTTACTCATATAGTAATCCTGTAGAATAGGGTCAGGAATGAACTTCGTCAGTGTAAATTTAGATGTTAAGAAGAATACTGCTCAGATTACAGTAGGACTCTTAATGTACTATCTTGACACATTCACTAGGTCTTTTACAGTGCTGTAACATATTAAATACGATTCATTTAATTTTGGTTTGATGAACTCAGTTACAAGTATTGTGATCTGTTGACCAGGGTTTATAGTTTAGTGCAGGGGTCCTCAAACTATGGCCCGTGGGCCGGATTCGGCCCGCCGAAGCCATTAATCCGGACTGTGTGGGAACACGAGGCTGCCCCATCCACATTGCCCTGCCTACCCGCCGGCCCCCATCCTTCGGTTGAGCGCAGGCCTTACTTTCGAAAGCCCCACGGGCTGAAACTGGAAAGTAAGGCCAAAGCTTTTGGCTGGCAGAGCACTTCTGTGGGCCGGGGAGGCCAAAAATGGGATGCGCAGAGGCCCCAGGATGGGCAAATGGCACCCTCCACCTCAGCTTCTTAGCTCGGGCTTCCTCCATCCAACCATCCCCAGACTCATGGCAATCCAAGCAGGCAATCAGCCGCGGAGGCCCTGACGGGGGCCTGGGGAGTGGTTGCCTTGGTGCTGCAGCTTCCAGTGGGGGGGGGGGGGTGAGGTGGGCGGTGCAGCCTTGCAGTCCCTTGCCGCCCCCCACCTGCTGGCAGCCACAGCAGGCAAGGAAGCAAAAAGAGCAGCAAAAGGAGTGGTCTCCACCAAGGTGCGGGGGTCTGGCAGCAGGGACTCCACAGCTGACCCTCCAAGAAACAGGCATGGTGGCGGCAGCACGGGCACCAACAGCAGGCAGAGTGGGGGGAGGGAGGCACGTGATGCAGAACACCAGATGTGCCTGCTCCATCCCATGTGGCTGGGACAGGGCAGGTGGCTGCCTGACGCATCCAGCAGGCCGGACTGCATGCCTCTCCCCTGTGCCTCTGCCTTCGGCTACTGCTGTTGCTGCGAGAGAAGACAAGGTGAGGAGGGTGTGGGGCTGCTGCTGCCTACTCTGTCCTGTCTCTTTTGGCTTGCGGTTGGAGAGCAGGTCACTGCTGGTCATCTCCTTGGCCCCCTTGCGGTTCTGACACCACCAAGGTTGCCAGCAGTTTGCGCAGGTCTATTAGGCCTCTGCCGTCGCCGCCCGGAGCACCAGGCCCGGGAAAAGCTCAATCCCCATCGGCGCTATAGCTACCCAAGCCCTTCCTCCTCATCTGTGCTGGGCTTGGGCAGCCAGGGCTCCAATGGGGATCTGGCTTTCCCCACTCGCAGTGGCCATTTTTTGCCTGCTGGGCCTGGGTGTGCTTTACCACCTCTACTTGGCCCTTCTAGCTAGCTGCTTCGCCTCCTTTGGGCTGGGCGGGTCCACTGAGCAATGGCGGAGTTGCCACCCAGGAGCTCCTCCTTCACTGACGTGCCTCCTTCACTGGTGCTGCTCAGCAGGGACAGCTGAACCCTGCCCTGCCATGCGAGGCAGCAGCTCCCGAGCAGTTCAGACGGAGCTCCTGAGGCTACAGGCCCTTCCCTGGACTGAAAGCAGCCTTTTGTCTTGCAGCCCCCCCCCCCCCCCGCCCCCTGCGCTGCATCTCCATTCTGAGCTGAGAGTTGCAGCCAAATTCCCTGCTTGGCTGGCATTCTGGAAAGGTGCCACTCGGGGTAGTGGGGATTCCCTCCTTGCAAGCAGGCGAGTCGGCAAGGCACTGCCCAAACTGGTGCCTGGGGCTGAAAGGCCCTCTTCCTCCAGCCTTGGGACGGGCGCCACTTCCTACCCCACCCCCGCCATACTTCAGAGAAGCCTGAGGACAGGGAAATGCTGTGCCCTCCCCCACTTCCTGTAGGGCCTGCTGGCAAAGCAACCCTCTCATGCACATGCCGCTGCAGTCAGGTGCGCGAGGGGAACACGCTCCACAGGGGGGAGGAAGACACACTCTGCACCCATTGTGCTTGGCCAAAGGGCACAGGTGGGTGGGGGAGCAGCTGCGGCTGGCTGGCGGAGGGGTGATGCCGGCGGGTGGACTGATGAGCATGGGGAGGGGAGCATGTGGGAGATGGCAGTATCAGAATCCTCCTTGGCTCTTCCCCAAAGTGCTTCGCACCAGCCAAATCCCCTGCCCCGAATGCCGCCACCATTTGTATTTTGCTCCTGGGTTGTTTGAGACAACCCAGGAGCAAAATAGAGTAAACAGATTTGTCTTTCAAATAGTGGTTTATCTACAAGGAATATATGCATACATGTACTAGGCAAAGTCAGGCAATCATTCATTAACTACAACACACATGGAGAGAGAGATACGCCCTCACAGGGCCTCTCTTATATTACAGCCTCTTAAAGTGATAAGTTAAATAAAAGGAGCCTGTGTAGCGTAGGGGGCTAATGCCTCCTACTAAAGGCAGCAATTAACACCAGGTGCCTGTAATTTCTGTGAGTTCAATCCTAGCCAGGCTCAAGGTCGACTCAGCCTTCCATCCTTTCTAAGGTGGGTAAATTGAGGACCCAGTTTGTGGGGGCAATAAGCTGACTTTGTATAAATATACAAAAGTATGAAGGCTATTGCTTAACGCATTGGAAGCCGCCCCGAGTCTCTGGAGAAGTGCGGCATATAAATCAAATTAAAAAAAAAAACCCTGCTGACTCATTCTCATTGCATCATCATTTCAGTATTACAGTATTACAGCATTACAGCATTACAGCAGCTGGTCAGTTATTAAATCATCATTACCCTGACACTCCTCCCATTTAAAGCTGAACAGCCATTAATCCAAATACTTTGCAATATTCCTGACGCTTGTATGCATTCAACAGCTTTGTCAACATATCGGCTATATTATGATCAGTGGATCATTGCTGTAATCTTATCAGTTTCTCTTTTACAGCTTCCCTAACATTACAATATTTTATGTCTGAATGTGTGCTTCTGGTTCCGATGCGTTCACCTGTTGCCATTTTTATACATGCAACATTGTCTTCAAATACTGGTACAGCTTCCTTTACATGAACGTTTCCATCCTTTAGTAATTGCACATACCATGTTAGTTCAGAACATGCCTCAGACAATGCTATGAACTCAGCTTCAGCAGTGGAAAATGCTACTGAGGATTGTTTATTGGATTTTCATCCAATGACAGTGCCATCAAACAATACCACATACCCTGAGTTTGATTTTCTGTCCTGCACATCCCCTGCCCAGTCACTATCCACATAGCACTGCAACAACAGGTCACCAGATGGCTTTATCCACAGTCCTAGGTCCATTGTCCTCCTGAAAACAGTATTTCATACCCTTGACTGTCTAACCTGGAAACACTCAACAGACTATGATTTAGGTCAGGTACATATAAGACATGGTCTAATGTTTCTCCTATCTCAGGTACATAGACTTTATCTTCCCATTTAACAACAGATTGTTGACCATTGGCCAAACTAACAAATGCTTGCTTAGCTGGTCTCAAGCCAGAAGACGTGTGTGGATCATTTGCAATATGCTGACTCGCCCCACTGTCCAAAAACCAAGTGTTTCTAGTGTTTTCAGACACTGTTGCTGCCTGGGAAAACGATAATGAAGAACCACTCCTCATGTGTTGAGTAGCCCTATGCCCTTGTCTTGCTGCTCCTCTGTTTCTCCTCTCAGGGCAGCATCTCTGGAGATGCTCTGTAGAACCACATGTGTAGCACTGCTTCACTGTGTAAACAGTCTCAGCTGCTCTGCTGGCATCCTGGGATGTTGCAGATGTTGGCCTGTGTTGAGCATTAGTTCCTTCCTTTCCTAGCCGCCTCTCCAGCTGTTTCTGTTCTTCCTCCAACAATTGGCCAGTCAAATATGTCATGGTTAAGTCCCTCTCTCACAGAGACTCTAGGCTAATCACTAGAACGTCCCATGAAGTGTCCAATGAACTGAGCGCCACATATACCTTGTGTGCCTCAGTAAACGTCATTCCTCTTTCCTCTAACTCCAGGAATGTCTTTCTCATAGCCTGCAGATGTGTGAACATGCTCTCCCCTGGCTTCAGTTGTGCTTTATACAGTCTCTTTGTCAGCAACACTTTACTACCCGCAGTCTCTCTAACATACACACTGCGCAACGCCTCCCAGCACTCTTTCGCAGACTGGAGACCACTCATGTGTATCAGCTGACAGTCCTCTAAAGCCAGAATTATGCTGGCTAATGCCTTTTCATTTCTTCTCCGATCCCCACCATCCAGGTCTGTTGGTGGATCAGTAATGATCATCTACAACTTCTTCCTTCTCAGGTACAAATCCATTTTTACACTCCAGGAGAGGTAGTTTGTCTCATTCAGCCAAGACACCACGAAACCTCCTCCCAGTACACTGACGGAATCCATGTTGCATGTTTCTGTTACAAGCACTAACCACTAACAAACCACGATGCACAGCCCTTTTGGCTCTGGTGCAAGCTCTTACTGGGTTTCTCTTCTCTCTGGTTTCTCTAGTCACTCTGGCCTTCTCTCTGGACTGGGCCCATAACCTGTCAGAGTGCACACAGTGTGATTATTTTGAGACAACCCAGGAGCAAAATAGAGTAAACAGGTTTGTCTTTCAAATAGTGGTTTATCTACAAGGAATATATACATACATGTACTAGGAAAAGTCAGGCAATCAATCATCAACTACAGCACAGAAGCATACACGGAGGGAGAGATATGCCCTCACAGGACCTCTCTTATATTACAGCCTCTTAAAGTGGTAGCAGTCAAATAACCCTGCTGACTCATTGCTACCATTGCATCATTGTTACAGTGTTACAGTATTAAAACATTACAGCAGCTGGTTAGCTATTAAATCACCATTACCCTGACACCTTCGCTGCCCAGTTCCGGTGGGGCAGGCAGAGTTTAATATCTGCCCCCAGGGAGCTGTTCTGCCCCAGCTACAGGTCCCAAGAAGTGTAGCACACACACACAGCTCCAAAAACTCCGTTTAATACAAACAGACCCCTTTCAAAATGCAAGCTTTAACCACAAATGTCCTTATCAGCCTGCTATGAATTACAGAGATTAAACAAAGTCCAACAAGATTTGGCAATCAGCCCAGAAACCAAGTTGTAACAAAAAACTCACTCTCAAAATGCTCTGCGTAGGACCAAATGTTGTTTCCAGCAACATTTGCTATCTGTGTGCGAACTTAGATAGGCTAAGGGAGTGGCCAATTAACCCCAAGCCTTACTCTCAAGGAGACCTCCTCCTGAGTAGCCACTCCTGCCTTTTGGCAGCTCTTTGTGCTCGAGCATTGAGAAGAGGCTCCTCGACTTCACTCTCTTCACTTGAAGGAGCCTCTGGAGGTTCTGAAGGCCCTGGCTGAGTCTCTGCCTCTGGCACCACATCCTCTTCAGCCTCCTCGCTGTCCGACCAGTAGGAAACCTCCCCCCCTGCGAACCTCTGGCCCTGTGGATGTTGCCTCTGCTGTGGACGGACTTGCACGGTGGTGGCGGGAGCAGGAGCCCTGCACTTAGAGTGGTTTTCCTCCTCCCCGCTCAAGAAAAGGGTTTTGGTACAGCATTCTGAAAAAGCAGCATTTTAAGTTTTCTTAATTGGAAAATGCAAGTGTGCCTCCCGTGCTCCCCTATCCCTCTTCGTAGGTTTCAGATTGAGGCTATGGGCTCCCTGATCAAGAGCAGGGCCCAACGGAAGCCAGCCTTAATTTCAATAGCCAAATTGGGGGCGGGGATGGATAGGGGGAGAGAGAGGCAATGCTTTCTGGGAAAGGTAGGCCAGTCTAGTAATTCCTCGTTTTCCCTTCCCCCACCAATTAAGGGGGCAGGCAGGCTACTATACTTGGTAGTCTAGCTCAGCCTAGGAAGGCAGAGGAGGCCCTTGTGCCAGAAGGGGCTTGCTTGGGTCTCATGGATGCTGCTTCAGCCACATGTTATCTTGGCAAAGGAGCTATTGGGGAGAGGGCAGAGGAATCAAGCCAAGAGGACAAGCACCCCTTTTCCTTCTTGTCTGTTCTGGTACTGAGCAGCAGTGGACGGAGAGCAAAAGGAGCCTGTGCTGGTAGGGAGACTTGGCCAGGGAATAGTCCCAAGTATGCGGGAGGTTGCTGCTGATGGGTGCCTGTTTCCAGGTTCTGGAGCAGACATAAACCTGCTCCTTTGCCTCTCTAAGGAGGCGCAGCTCTTGGGCTGAGTCCCTTGCTTCCCACCCACCCAAAACAAGGAGAGGCAATGCCTTCCCTGGTTTATTCTATTCGTTGATTGTAAGCTCCTTGGGACTAAGAAGAATTGCTGCATAACTGAGTTTCCTGAAGTGGACCACTAGACTCCTAAACAACTCAAAAAAATGATCTAGTAAAAAGAAAAGTCAGCCAAAAGAGCAACATGCAAACAAAAGCAAATAAAACACCTCCAGGAGCAAAACAAATTAAAGTTTAATTTGTATTGTTTAATGGACTGCTAAACTGACCACTCCCACTGAGTCATATGACCACCTAGTCATGCCCACCCAGCCAGTCTGCCCCCCCCCTCTGCAACAGTCTGAGGGACCGTGAATTGGGCCCCTGTTTAAAAAGTTTGAGGACCCTTGGTTTAGTGAATAACATATACGTAGCCACTTAAGGTTTATTCAGTAAATAATGGTTAAGTAAACCGTGCTATATGCAGGTTTGGCATACAAGAGCAGAGCAGCTGGATATGCCCTTTAAAAAGATGTGAAACTGAAAAAGAAAATCTCATATTCCCATTCATACTATTATTAGAGGGCTGTTACCCTTCTCTTAAGTCAAGGATACACTGATTTCATTACAAAATAAGGCCAACTAATTTAATTTGGTCCAGCCCATTAAATACCACCTGCCACAAAGAGTTTACCTCTTGTCAGATTTCATTCAGGTTTTCCATAGTCAAATGCCTCTGACTCAGCTCTGGAGAGAGAATGAAAGAAGATCTGGAAGCCTTGGCAGGTTTGGGATATATAATCACCCCGAAACATATAACAAACGTTTGTCAAGTCTGAGCAGATCAGTGGCAGATACACAAATATAGAGAAAGGGTACCAGAAGGATTTAATCATTAGATGAAAATAGGTAGTAAGTTTGAGGTTAGCATGAATGGAATTATATACTCACCTCCTGCTTTATCCACCTTTTTTATGGAGAAAATGGTCTTCAAAGGATGAGATGGGCTCTATCTTCCTTTGCACTTGCAGCTTCTGGAGATTTTTCTTTGGTTTTCCATTCACCAAGACATCCTGGTTAGGGATCAAGGGAAAGATAGGCACTTGAGCATAGGGACGGTCCGAAGGAGCAATCTTTGCTAGGTAAATCAAAACACAATAAAATGTCAGGATGTTCCTAGCTGTAGATTACCAATACCTGGGACTTGGCATCCTTCTCTAGTGAAAAGCAAAGAGAAATTGAACCAGAACATAGCAGAAGGCAAGTGAGAGAATCAGAATCAGAATAGAGCTGGAAGGGACCTTGGAGGTCTTCTAGTCCAGCCCTCTGCTCAATCAGGAGATCCTATACCTTTTCAGAAAAGTGATTGTCCAGTCTCTTAAAAACCTCCAGTGATGAAGCACCCATAACTTCGGAAGGCAAGCTGTTCCACTTGTTAATTGTTCTCACTATTAGGAAGTTTCTCCCTAATTCCAGGTTGCTTCTCTCCTTGATTAGTTTCCATCCATTGTTTCTCTTTTTTTTGAAAAAGTTTTTTTTATTTTTTTAAAACACAAACATAAAACACATCTTTTCCAAAACGAGGCATTGATCCGGTCACAAATTAGTACAAATCACTAACAATTCTTAACTTCCAATTAACACAACTTAATATTTTACTGTTATTTCTCTAAATTCTATCAATTTAACTATGCCATTATCCCAAAAACCCGTTACTTAAATCTTAAATCCTAACCAAATATCATTCCATTTTTCTCTTTCTTTTTGCTTGGATGGATATATTTTAACAATATAAATCATTACAGTTATTGTAAACATTTAAAAAATATTTTAACTATTACTCCCATATTAATCATCTTCATTACTTTACTATTAATCCCAACACAATCATTTCATTTTTACTGTTCCCAACATAATCATTTTTAATTTTTGGCTGTTAATTCCAACATAATCATTTTATTTTACTATTGAACTCATCATTATCATCTTTATTTCTGTTGTTAAATCCAATTTATACATTTCATTTTTACTGTTAATCTCAACATACTCCTCCCTATTTTTGCTGTCCTACCCAGCATAATAATTTTTATTTTTGGCTGTTAATCCCAGCATAGTCATTTTATTTTTACTATTAAACCTAACATCTTTATCTTTGTTTTTGTTGTTAAACCCTACATAATCATTTCATTTTTGCTGTTACTCCCAGCAAAATCCTCTTTGTTTTGTTGTCCTACCCAACATAATCATTTTTGTTTTTTGGCTGTTAATCACAGCATAATCATAGTTAGCTTTGCTATTAATCCCAGCATCCTCCTCTTTTTTGTTGTTTCCAATCCATCTATACATTGCTTATTTCAGTTAATCTTATTAATCATTATCCTTTTTTATGACAATTTAACATTGAGACATGGCTCTTGCTTAAAATATAACTTTGTATATATTTAAAAATCTCTTTTAACATGCTTAATTTCTCTTATATTCTAATTTCCATCAACATTTCCATTTCATATATCTATGTCATATTCTTCTCATATTTTTATCTGTCCATAATTATCTTATAAGAACCTCCTTTTTATTATTACTACTACCTGTACATTATTTCATTTTTAATCACATTGTTTTAATTCTTCTTTTTTCTTTTTCCAGCCGTGTCTACCTCATTTCTTCACTTTCTCACCTGCTAGCATATATTTCCTTCCATTTTCAAAGTCTTCAAATTTTGCCCTCCATATGTCATATTAAGTCTTTTTCTTATTTTTAATCCGGATAAAATGCATCAAGTTCCCTTCTCTTGAGCCTGCTCTAAAGCCTTCTTTTGTTCCTACGCCAGTTTTTTAAATTGTTATTATTCCAATTATAGGAGTTCCATTGTAGTTTCCTTTTCTTTTCATCAAAGTCAAGCTGCCTGCAGATGAGGAAAAAAACCTCCTACACAAAATCCCACGACTGTTATCTGTAAAGTTCAAAATTTTCCATAACAAAAATGAGTTACAATGTTCCTTTTTAGACCAGAAGGTGTCCCTCTACAATCCACATTTTCCATTAGTCATGCAAGTATCCATTTTGTTACAATTATATAACAGTCCAGTTTAATTACACTTCTTTTGATTTTGAAAGTATCAAATCTTCTTCTTTTTTTAAAAAAAAATCCAATTCCAGTTTTAAAATATCCAGTCTTTTCACCATGTCTTGATATTCCATTAGTTCTGTTCTAGAGTTAGTTGTTTGTTGGGTCTTTGTCTCTTTAAGATTACATTTTAAACTTTCCATAGCCCCTTTGTTGTTCAGCCGCTGTTTTAAGGCTAGGGGTCTTATAGTTAATAATATTGCTCTACACGTTGTTGCAAGCCTGGGTTGGTTGTCACTCACCCGGCTTCAAAATGCTCCGTTTCAATCCACTCTCCTCCTGTACATCTCTTAGCCCGGTTGTCCCAGCTTTGTGGCAGACGCCATGGCTGCCGCCCCCCCCCGCTGCCAACTCACAGAGGGTTCCCTCTGACCTCCAAGGAACTTGCCTGTTCCTCTTGGTCGTCCGAGGTACCCCTCCTTTTCCCCCGTCCCTGCAGGACGGTTCCAGTCCAAAGACCCATCAGCGGCGGTTCAGCAGCTGGGGTTTTTGCGGCATTCATCAGAGCCCACTATTTCCCCGACTGTCTTGCCGCGACACCAAACCAGAAGTCCCCATCCATTGTTTCTTGTCCTGCCCTCTGGTGCTTTGGAAAATAAATTTACCCCCGCCTATTTGTGGCAGCCTCTCAAATACTGGAATATTGCTATCATGTCCCCCCTAGTCTCTAGACTAGCCAAACCCAAATCCTGCAACTGTTGTTCATGTTTTAGTCTTGAAAGAAGTAATCACTACTGGACAGAATGAGCAGAAAAGTAGCAACAGTGTGATCTTCTTCGACCACACCTTCTTCATCACCATCTGGAAGACAGTGTTCAATTCAAACCATGCTTCAGCAGGAGAAAGAAAGAGAAGGAGAAAGACATGACAATGTAGACGATTCTTCTAACAGTCCAAAGGATGGAACAACAACTACTTAACACAGATGAACAATTACATAAGACAGATGAAAAAGTGGCAAGCATTCAACAACTGATGCTGAAATATGAAGAGAGATTGCAAAAGCTTGAGAAAAAGGAAGAGCAAAAGGAGGAAAAAATCAAAGATATGGATAATAGATTGGGAGAAGTTGAACGAGATAGAAGTGGACTGATTGGATGGGAGATGGACAGATCAGAATTTTATCTTAGATTCCAAAATGTGGCAGAAGAAAAGGGAGAGGACTTGGCAGGAATTATGATAGGAATACTCGCTGAAGCATTAGAAATTACCAAGGAGAAGATGATGAACGATGTTGATGAGATATATCGAGTGTATACTAGATAGGCAATGCGTAACAAGTTACCACAACAAGTACATATAAGGTTTACTAAGAAATCAGTTGAGGCACAAACACTCCAGATTGTTAGAGAGAAAACTTTGAAGTATAAGGAGAAAGAAATTGTGGTCTTGAAACAAATACCAAGAAAAGTGAGAGAGATGAGAAGAGAATATCAATTTCTGACTAAAATACTACTTCAAAAAGGCATGAATTATAGATGGTTAGTACCAGAAGGATTAGTCCTAACGTGGCAACTTCAAAGATATAGACTGGATGAAATTGACAAAGCGAAAGCATTCTATGAAGATTTTTTGAAAGAGAAGGAAATGAAAATGGAAACCCAAACAACAGTTGTGCCAGTAAAATTCCAAGAAGAGGAGTTGGCAATGATTGAAGCAACAGAAGGCGCGGTAGGAGGCATTGTGGAACATAAGGAACAATGGGAAGTTAGATCAACTAGAGCAATAAAACCTACATACAAAGTATGAATATGGAAGAAAGAAAATTAATTTCAATAAATATAAATGGACTTAACTCAGCCGTTAAAAGAAAGGTGTTTCATAAATTAGAGAAATTGAAATTTGATATAATCTGTACATATTAAAAAACAATATGAACAATTATTGATACAACCAAAACTAGGAAAAAATTTTACATCACTGCCACAATGCAAAAAGAGAGGAGTGGTTTTATATATCAGAAATACAATTCCAACTGAGCAATTCCTACCGGCTGCCTTGAAGGAGGTGGTGGTGAGGCCCCTCCTCAAGAAGCCTTCTCTGGATCCAGCTGTTCTGGCTAATTATCGTCCAGTCTCCAACCTTCGCTTTCTTGCAAAGGTTGTTGAGAGTGTGGTAGCATGGCAGCTCCCCCAGTACCTGGATGAAGCTGTCTATTTAGACCCGCTCCAGTCCGGCTTCAGGCCTGGATACAGCACCGAAACGGCATTGGTCGCGTTGGTGGATGATCTCTGGAGGGCCCGGGGTAGGGGGTATTCCTCTATCCTGGTCTTGTTAGATCTCTCAGTGGCTTTTGATACCATCGACCATGGTATCATGTTGCGCCGGTTGGAGGGATTGGGGGTGGGGGGCACCGTTTTACGGTGGTTCTCCTCCTATCTCCCGATATAGCCAGCTGACGCCATCGCTGGTTATTGGGGGCGAATCATTGGCCCCCACGGAAAGGGTGCGCAACCTGGGCGTCCTCCTGGACCCACGGCTGTCTTTAGAGGATCATACGACGGCCGTGGCCAGGGGGGCTTTTTATCAGGTTCGCCTGATACACCAGTTGCGGCCCTTTCTAGATCGGGACTCCCTACGCACAGTCACTCAGGCCCTCGTCACTTCTCGCCTGGACTATTGCAATGCTCTCTACATGGGGCTCCCCTTGGGGTGCACCCGGAGGCTCCAACTGGTGCAGAATGCAGCCGCGTGGGGGATTATGGGAGCGACAGGGCGCTCCCATGTGACACCTCTCCTGCGAGAGCTGCATTGGCTACCGGTGGACTACCGGGTGCGTTTCAAGGTGTTGGTAATCACCTTTAATGCACTCCATGGCTTAGGACCAGGGTACTTACGGGACCGCCTTCTGCCACCAATTGCCTCCCACCGGCCGGTTCGCTCCCACAGAGAGGGCCTCCTCAGGGTGCCGTCAGCCAGACAATGCCGGCTGGCGACCCCCAGGGGGAGAGCCTTCTCTGTGGTAGCTCCCACCCTCTGGAACGATCTTCCTCCAGAGTTGAGAACGATCTCTGACCTCCGGACTTTTTGGCGGGCCTTAAAAACATATTTTTTTCAGCTTGCCGGCTTGGCCTGATCCCTGTTAAATTTTTAGAACTTTTAGTATTTTGATATTAATTTTAAAGTGAATTGTTTTTAATTATTGGCTAAATTTATATTTGTTTGTTTTAAAATTTTAACTTTTGTGTACCTTTTTTTTATCAGGCTGTTCACCGCCCTGAGTCCGCAAGGAGAAGGGTGGTATATAAATCAAATCAAATCAAATCAAATCAAAATCAAATATATGCAGATGCAGAAGGTAGAATTTTGATGGTGGAGATAACTGATAATAATATGAAAATTCTTTTAGTAGCAATATATGCTCCATGTTGCGAGGAGGAGGTTGAGGGGCTTCTTGGGGAAGTTTTTAGTGAAAATTTTAAGGGGTTCGGGGGGGTTGTTTTTTGGGTGGACCTGGGGGGGGTCCTTTCAAATCAGGGAGTTAGCCTGTCTGACGGCAGTGTTGGGGAGTGCGGGGGTGGGGGCAGACGGGGCGCAGGAGGGTGAGGGTTGTCCTATCACCGTGGTGGTTGGGAAATATACTGGTGGAGTGAACAGAGGGCAGAAGGTCATCAGAGAGATGCACCCACGCTGCTTGCAGAGGGTTCAGTGTTCCAGCCCTCATGGTTCTGCTTGTGTCCTTGGGGGGTTAGGAGTGAGGAACCTGGGACTCCGGCTGGTGTATGTGAACACCAGGTCCGTTGTCAACAAGGCTCCCCTTGTGCAAGATCTGATAGACGAGGGGGGTGCGGACCTGGCCTGCATTACAGAGACCTGGTTGGGTCCAGAGGGAGGGGTTCCTCTCTCTGATTTATGCCCACCAGGTTTCTGTGTTCTACACCAGCCGTGACTCCACAGGAGGGGTGGGGGTGTGGCGGTTGTTGTTAGGGAAGGTCTTAGACCTAGGGAGGTCACTGTCCCTCAGATAGGTGGGTTTGAATCACTTCTGTTGAAATGGGACCCTGGAGTGCAGTCGGCTCTGTTGATTACGTACCTGTCTCCCAGCTGCGTGTCTTCAGTCCTGCCTGCACTGCTCGAAGTCATAGCCGAACTGACGGTTGAGCTCACTAACCTGATGATTGTGGGAGACTTTAATCTCCCGTCAGCCAGTGAGACATCGGAGTTGGTTCGGGAGTTCATGGCCTCCATGATGGTACAGGGCTGTACAGGGCCCGACTCACAGGGGTGGACACACACTTGACCTGATTTTTATCTCTGGGCAGTGGATAAATGCTCGGGGTAGGGGTGAATTTTCTACTCAACCCCTGTCATGGACTGACCATTCCCTCCTTAAGCTAGACTTTCCATCCGCCAACCCACGCTGCTGGGAGGCGGAACCGACTCGTTGGTTCCACCCCAGGGGCCTGATGGACCCTAACAGGTTCCTGACAGAGCTTTGGACATTTCCCACTGACCTTTCTCATGATTCGCCAGAGGCCTTGGTGGATGCCTGGGAACCGGGGCACTGGATCGAATCGCCCCTTTGCGGCCTCTCCGCCGACAGGGATCCCAGTTTGCTCCGTGGTTTTCTTTTTTTTTTTTAGAATTTTTTATTTTCAAAAAACAAAACATATAAAAACCATTATCATTCCATACAATCAAAGGCAGTGTAACAGTTGGTGGTATTTTTTGTGCTTCTCCTTTCTTCAATTTATCACTAAGCATTTTAACTTATTTTCAAAAAGTTTCAACATCATTTATATCATAATTATTTCCAATTCTTATTCTCTATCCATTGATAAAATAAATCCCATATCAAATAATATTGTCTATCTTCCTGTTCTCTTATTTCAAATGTCAATTTGCTCATTTCAGCACAATCCATCATTTTCTTAATAATTTCCTCATCATTAGGTAACTTTTCTCCTTTCCAGTTTTTAGTAAATACAATTCTGGCTGCTGTCAAGAGATTTACGATTAGATATTGCACTTCTTTATTATATATCTCTGGTATGATCCCTAATAAAAATATCTCTGGTTTAAAATCAATATGTCTCTTTATCATTTTTTCCAACCACGTGTGTATCTTGGTCCAATATCTCCTTGCTTCTACGCAAGCTCCGTGGTTTTCCATGGAGCTGCGGGAGATGAAGCATCGGAAGAGACGCCTAGAGGGCCATTGGAGATCTTCCCATTCTGAATCTGATCGAACACAGCTAAGAACCCATATTAGGTCTTACCTTGTGGCTATGGAAGCGGCGAAATGGGATTATTTCGCTGCTCTCATTACGTCTGCAGAAAATCGCCCAGCAGCCTTGTTTCGAGTGACCCGCTCTCTTCTCAATTAGGGAGCGAGGGAGGACCCTTTACAAGGCAGTGCTGAGGATTTTGTACAATTTCTGCAAGACAAAGTTGCTCAGATCCTGATGGGGTTAGACTCTGACTGGGCAGAGTCCGACGAGGAAATGGGAGCAAGTCTTGAAGGTGACATCTGGGTTGAGTTTGACCCTGTTTCCATAGATGAAGTGGACAGGATTGTGGGTAGATTGGGAGCCTCCACATGTTTGTTGGACCCATGTCCCTCCTGGCTGGCTGTGGCAACCAGAGAGGGGACTGGAGACTGGATCCGGGTGATTACTAACGCTTCTTTGAGGGATGGGGTCCTCCCCGCCATACTTAAGGAGGCAGTGGTACGTCCCCTCCTCAAGAAGCCAACGCTGGATTTGGCCTTAAACAATTTTCATCCCGTCTCCAACCTTCGCTTTGTAGCGAAGGTTGTTGAGGCCATGGTGGCCTACCAACTCCCACAATTCCTGGAGGAAACTGATTACCTAGACCCATACCAATCGGGTTTCAGGCATGGCCACAGCATGGAAACGGCATTGGTCGCCCTGGTGAATGATCTCTGGCAGGCCCGGGATGGGGGTTGTTCCTCCATTCTGGTGCTACTTGACCTCTCAGCGGCTTTTGATACCATCGACCATGGTATCCTACTGCGACAGCTCCGGGGACCGGGAGTGGGGGGCACTGTTTTACAGTGGTTCTCCTCCTACCTCTCGGGCCGTACGCAGTTTGTTTGGGTGGGGGGTCAGAGATCCTCCCCAAGAACCCTTACCTGTGGGGTACCACAGGGGTCGGTTCTCTCCCCCCTGCTCTTTCACATCTACATGAAGCCGCTGGGTGAGATCATTCGTAGTTTCGGGGTGAGGTATCATCAATACGCTGATGATACCCAATTGTACATCTCCACCCCGGATCAACCCAGGGATGCCCTTTCCGTGATGTCTAAGTGCCTGGAGGCAGTATGGGTCTGAATGGGTAGAAACAGGCTCAGACTCAACCCCTCCAAGACTGAATGGCTGTGGATTCCGGCATCTCCTGATCTAGTTACCCCATCACTTATGATGGGAGGGGAGTTGCTGACTCCCTCTGAAAGGGCTCACAATCTTGGTGTCCTCCTTTTTTTAAAAAAAAAAATTAATTTATATGCCGCCCTTCTCCAGAGACTCAGGGCGGCTTACAATGCGTTACGCAATAGCCTTCATACTTTTGTATATACCTGCTTAGTAGGGCTTTCGCCCCCCCCCCCCAAAGCGGTGTTCTTTTTTATACAAAGTCAGCTTATTGCCCCCACAATCTGGGTCCTCATTTACCTACCTTTGAAAGGATGGAAGGCTGAGTCAACCTTGAGCCTGGTGAGATTCGAACTTGCAGTAATTGCAGGCTGCTGGTGTCACTTTAGCACCACTTAAGCTGCTGCACCACCAAGGCTCTTTTTCCTTGATTCACGGCTGTCCTTGGTGGATCAGCTAATGGCTGTTACAAGGGGAGCTTTTGCACAGGTTCGCCTAATGCGCCAGTTGCGGCCTTTCCTAGACAGGGATGCCCTTCGCACAGTCACTCAAGCTCTCATTGTCTCTCGGTTGGATTACTGCAATGCCCTCTACATGGGGCTGCCCTTGGGGTGCATCCGGAGGCTCCAGCTGGTCCAAAATGCATCCGTGCGGGTTGTTATGGGAGCTTCCCGTTACTCCCATGCAACACCTCTCCTGCGTGAGCTGTACTGGCTGCCGGTGGCCTTCCGGATCTGCTTCAAGGTGCTGGTACTTACCTATAAAGCCCTTCATGGCATGGGCCCGAGGTACTTGCAGGACCACCTCCGACTGGCCTCCCACCGCCCAGTGCGTTCTCATAGAGCTGCCCTCCTCTGGGTGCCATCGGCCAGACAATGTTGGCTGGCGACCCCCAGGATGAGGGCGTTCTCTGTGGCCGCACCGACCCTCTGGAATGGGTTACCCACCGAGCTCCGGATGGCACCCGATCTCTGCACTTTCCGCGCTGGCCTGAAGACATGGCTTTTTCAGCAAATTCCCTGACCAACTATGAGTTTTTTAACTTTGGGGATTTTAAATTTGGATTGGCTTTTAGTATTTTATTGTTGTGGTTTTTACTGTGTGAGCCGCCCCGAGTCTTATGGGAGAAGGGCGGCATATAAATTTTAATAAATAAATAAATATCCGAGTGACTTTTATAGAAAATTACATATGAAGATAATTGAATTAGAAAATGACAACATATGTATGATGGGTGATTTTAATGGTGTTGTGGATGGAAATTTGGACTATAAAGCACATAAAACAGCAAGACATAGTAGAAAGATTCTATCGAAGCCCTTTTTTAAGATGACAGAGGAAATAAATTTAAAAGATGCATGGAGAGATAGAAATGGAAAAAATAGACAATATACTTTTTATTCAGACAGACACTCATCTTGGTCTAGACTAGATATGATATGGACAACAATGGAATTGACTTTGAATAAAGAACAAATAGAGATAGAAACAAACATATGGGCAGATCACAATCCTGTGATAGCTACTTGGAAAGGACGGAAAAGAAGATTTAGATGGACTTTAAATAATACGATTTTAAAAGAGAAAGATTTTGTACAGAAAATGGAAAGGGAACTGGCTTTTTTCTTCAAGGAGAATAAGAAAGAAGATACATCAACACAAAATCTTTGGGATATGATGAAGGCCTATGCAAGAGGTTTAATAATGGACTATACAAGGAAGAGAAATTTGAAGAAAAGACAAACATATAAATTATTGGAAGATGTTTATAAGAGATTTGAAAAGGAACTCTAGAATTGCCCACATAAAAAAGAAGTTAAAGTGAAAATGGATACTATAAAGCATAAAATGGAATTACTGGTGAAAGAAGAATTAGCCCAAAAAATTAGAAGTACTATTTCTAATTAGAAATAATTAGAAAACTATTTTGAGAATGTGAACAAACCAGGAAGATGGTTAGCATACAAGTTGAAAAAAGAAAGAGAATCAAGAAAAATAGCAGTTAATTGATGACCAGGGGCAAAGCAAATTTGCAAATAAAGAGATGGAAAAAATAATACAGGAATATTATAGACAACTTTATGAGAGAGAAAAGATAGAGGAGGAAAGCGTGACAAGAAATTTCAGAAAGCAAATTTACCTCGGATTCCCAAAGATGTGGAAGAGATGTTAGAGGGGAATATAACGATGATGGAGTTAACAGAAGCAATTAAGAAACAGAAAAATGGAAAGGCACCAGGGCCAGATGGTTTGCCTGTAGAATACTATAGGACATTACAAGATTCTTTAAGTCTCCCATTATTAGAAGTTATGAATGAAGTGATGACGAAAAAGAAAATACCCAAATCATGGACTGAAGCATATAGGACTGAAGGGCCTCAGATAGCTCAACAGGCTAGATAGCCTGTTATTAACATTCAGCTGTCTGCAATTATTGCAAGTTCGAGGCTCAAGGTTGACTCAGCCTTCCATCCTTTCTAAGGTAGGTAAATTGAGGACCCAGTTTGTGGGGGCAATAAGCTGACTTTGTATAAAAATATACAAAAGTATGAAGGCTATTGCTTAATGCATTGTAAGCTGCCCTGAGTCTCCAGAGAAGGGCGGCATATAAATCTAAATTTAAAAAAATAATAGTATTACATTGATTCACAAAGAAGGCACAGACCCACAACAAATCAAAAATTATAGGCCTATATCCCTGCTGAATTCAGATTATAAAATTTTTGGTTCAGTATTGGCAGAAAGACTTAAAAGATATTTAAATAACTTTATACACTCAGACTAAAATGGATTCCTTCCAAAAAGACAGATTATTTATTTATTTATTTATTTATTGGTTCGATTTATATGCCGCCCTTCTCCGGAGACTCAGGGCGGCTTACAATGCGTTAAGCAATAGCCTTCATACTTTTGTATATACCTGCTTAGTAGGGCTTTTGCCCCCCCCCCCCCAAAGCAGTGTTCTTTTTTATACAAAGTCAGCTTATTGCCCCCACAATCCGGGTCCTCATTTTACCTACCTCGAAAGGATGGAAGGCTGAGTCAACCTTGAGCCTGGTGAGATTCGAACTTGCAGTAATTGCAGGCAGCTGGTGCTAGTTAACAGCACTTTAGTCTGCTGCACCACCAAGGCTCCACCAAGATTAGAGATAATATTAGAATAATTTTGGATACTCTAGAATACTATGAAGCCCATCCTGAAAAACAGATGGCTTTGATATTTTTAGATGCACAAAAAGCTTTTGATAATGTGAATTGGTGATTTATGTTTCTTCAAATGGAACAGATGGGCTTTGGCAGAAAATTTATTCAGGCAATAGAAACTATATACCACAAACAAATGGCAAAAGTAATGATAAACAGAAAATTGACTGATTCTATTGAGATAGAAAAAGGTATCAGACAAGGATGTCCACTGTCCCCACTGTTGTTTATATTGACATTAGAAGTCTTAAATAGAAATATTAGAGAAGAAAAAGATATAAAAGGAATGAAAATTCAAAAAGAATACAAATTGCAAGCATTTGCTGATGACCTGGTCTTTATTATTGAAGAACCATTACATCAATAAATACATTGATAGAGAATATTGGAGAGTTTTGGAAAGTAGCTGGTTTGAAAATTAATAAAGATAAAACAAAGATTTTGACTAAAAATATGCTGACAAAGCAAAAAGAAGAATTGATGGAGATATCAAAGATGCAGGTCACTAATAAAGTTAAATACTTGGGGATATATTTGACAGCAAGGTGTAGTACACTTAAAAAAAATAAGTATAATAAACTCAAGCAACAGATAGGGGCAAACTTGGGAAAATGGGAAAATTTGCAGCTTTCCTTGATTGGTAGGATATCAACTATTAAGATGAATATTTTGCCTAGAATTTTATATCTGTTCCAGACAATTTATTTATTATTTATTTATTTTATTATTTGAATTTATATACCGCCCTACTCCCCAAAGGGACTCAGGGCGGTGAACAGCCAAAATAAAATACAATAACATATAAAAGTTAAAAGTTATTTTAAAATAGAATTAAATAATTTGGGCTTAGAAAGAAATTTAAAGCATCCAATTAAATAAAACATTTTAAAACCCAATTTAAAAGGGGAGACTTAGGCCAGACCAGCCTGTTGAAATAAAAACGTTTTCAGGGCGCGGCGGAAGGTGCGTAAGTCCTGTAGCCTCCTTATCTCTGGGGGGAGCTCATTCCAGATGGCGGGTGCCCCCACAGAGAAGGCTCTCCCCCTGGGGGCCGCCAGTCAACATTGTTTGGCCGATGGCACCCTGAGGAGCCCCTCTCTATGGGAGCAAACTGGACGGTGAGAGGCTATTGGTGGCAGAAGGTGGTCCCGTAAGTACCCTGGTCCTAAGCCATGGAGCGCTCTGAAGGTGGTAACCAAAACCTTGAAGTGCACCCGGAAGACCACCGGGAGCCACTGCAGCTCGCGCAGCAGGGGGGTCACATGGGAGCGCCACGTCGCTCCCATCACCACCCGCGCGGCCGCATTCTGGACCAGTTGAAGCCTCCGGGTGCTCCTCAAGGGGAGCCCCATGTAGAGAGCATTGCAGTACTCCAGGCGTGAGGTGACAAGGGCGTGAGTGACCGTGCGTAACGAGTCCCGATCCAGAAAGGGACGCAACTGGCAAATCAGGCAGACCTGATAAAAAGTCCCTCTGGCCACGGTCGTCATATGCTCTTCTAAAGACAGCCGTGAGTCCAGAAGGATGCCCAAGTTGCGAACCCTCTCCATGGGGGCCAATAATGTACAGCTGGGTGTCATCAGCGTACTGGTGGTACTTCACCCCAAAACCACAGATGATCTCACCCAGCGGCTTCACATAAATTTTGAACAGAAGGGGCAAGAGGACCGATCCTTGTGGCACCCTACATACAAGGGGCCTCGGGGTCGACCTCTGCCCCCCTGTCAACACAGACTGCGACCGGTTGGAGAGAAAGGAGGAGAACCACTGTAAAACAGTGCCCCCCACTCCCAGCCCCTCCAACCGGCACAGCATGATACCATGGTCGATGGTATCAAAAGCCGCCGAGAGGTCTAATAGGACCAGGACAGAGGAACAACCCCTGTCCCGAGCCCTCCAGAGATCATCAACCAATGCGACCAATGCCGTCTCCATGCTGTACCCGGACCTGAAGTCCGACTGGAACAGATCTAGATAGGTCGATTCATCCAGGTACTGAGGCAGCTGTCGCGCAACCACACTCTCAACAACCTTCGCGACAAAGCGAAGGTTGGAGACAGGACGGTAATTTACCAACATTGCTGGGTCCAGGGAAGGCTTCTTGAGGAGAGGCCTCACCACTGCTTCTTTCAAGGCAGCGGGGAAGACACCCTCACTCAAAGAAGCATTTATAATCCCCTGGAGCCAGCCTCGTGTAACCTCCCGGGAGGCCAGCACCAGCCAGGAGGGACACGGGTCCAATAAACATGTGGCTGCTCTCAGGCTGCTCAGTATCCTGTCCACGTTTTCCGGAGTCACAGAGTCAAACTCTTCCCTGTTACAAGTAAATCTTCTCCCTGGGCATGTCCAGCACAGTAACTTGGCATGCCAAGGGTTAACCAGCTTATACGAACCTAACCCCTCCTTCTTCCCCTTCCCATTACCTGTAGCTCCACCTCCCGGGTATTTAAGGTCTTCCCCTGTTGTTGTTGCCTCAGTTGTTCCTGATGATACCTGCAATGAAACAAATGTATATAAATAAATAAAGACTTGCTTTGAAAAATAATCCAGCGTGTCTTCGTACATTATTGGGCCCCAAATTGATCCAAGCCAACAAAATGGTAGCAGTCGATGGTTGGGCAACCCAATAATCAGAAGACATGCCAAAGAAACCCCAAACAAGGTCAGAGACCAAAAGGCGAGAAAAACAACGAAAACCAACTGAAGACATGGCAACGCCAATAACTTCAGAGGAAGAAAAAGAAAACACCCCCGAAGAATATTCATCGGACGATGAACGGGGGCAAAAAGACATAAACGAAGAAAAAATCCAACAGAAGGAAATCAGCAGACTCAGAAGAGAAATGATGAGCCTGCTAGAAACCCCTACAACCGACGAAGACCTCCTGGCCGGCATCAGCTACCTCATCCAAAGCCAGAACGAGGCCAGGAGGACTCAAGAACGACAAACGAGGCGACCGGACACAAGCCCGGTAAGAAAAACCCCCCAAAACTGTTATTTTCCAAAGGCTGAGGGGGGGATTCCCGCGCAAAATCAAGACTGGCGGCCATCTTTGAACACGTGGCCAAAAAAGATGGCCGACCTCCAAAAGACCAAATTTGAATATGCTAATCCGCCAACCAATGAGGTGCCCGAACCCCAAAAACTCCAAAATAATGATGATTCCTCGGAAGAAAGTGAGGAATCACCCCCCGAGGACATCCCCGACGATCAGGCGGTGGAAGAGGCGATAAAAACGCTCACCGCCGCCTTCGGGACTAAAATAAAAATTTTAAAGGGGCTTCCGAAAAACAGTAAAATACCCAAAGGGGAGAAGAGAAGGCCCCCCAGCTGTTTACCAAGGGGCGCGGACACCGCTGGGGACCCACCGGTGCCGCAGCACCCCCCGGTAGCAATACGCCACCCCACTCCCAAGCCGCGCCTGCCGGAACGGACCGAATGGCGAGAATACTCACCGCCGCCGCCGCTGCAGAGAGAGACCAGGAGCCGCCCAGCAGAGAGGACAGCCTTCCTTGACCATCGCTGGACACCTGGAACCGGAGCGGAGGCCTTCCCATCGTGGACAGACAGCCCGGCCGGAGCAGAGACGAAGAGGTCCTTCCCCGACGAAGTCCCAGCCGAAATGAACGCCGCGCATGCGCAGAAGCTGCTGTGGACCAAAAGAGAAAAAAAAATGCAAGGAGGGATTTTTAAATTACCTTCCAGCGTTCCTGAGCCGCTCTGCTATTTCCAGCATGTCAAGTACCATGGACAGCAACACACACCTGTGAGTAATACACAAAATAACACAGGGAACTTACCAAATGGGTTTCCAATTTTAAAAATGCAGGGTTCAAACCTAATGGAGTGGTATCAACAACTCCAAGTTTTATTCCTAAAAGAAAATTTGAAGTTTTTTATAACTGACCCACCTGATACACCATGGACATTTGAAATGGACTGCATGCATCACAAGGCATTTGGTCTCCTTATCTCCAGCATTTCACCCACTATTTACTATAGCATTGAGGATGATCTGACTGTGCATGATGTGGTTCAGAAAATATTTGGTTACTTCTATAGCGATAGTGTAGCCACAACAACTAAGATTTCCAAGGACTTTTATTCAGCCAGGATTAAACCAGGGGTGTCAATGGGAGAGCATTTAATGGGACTAAATGCAACTAGGGCAGAATTGCAAATAAGGGGGGAAATTGTGTCAGAGCAGACCATGAAGAGTGTCATCCTCAACTCACTAGACCCTTCCTGGCGAACATTCCTAACACAACTCAACATACTTAGCCTAGGCCAGATGACCATAGAAAGCCTATCTAACCTACTCATAGCAGAGGACAATCACAGAAAGGAACACCAGGTGACACCTAGAGAACACAAACAAACACGAAGAGTGGCCTTCACTGACACCACCTGAGACTCCCCCGAGTGCTATAACTGCGGGCGAAGGGGCCACTACAAACGAGACTGCACCAGGGGGCACAGGGACAGATATAAACATGAACCACGCAAAAGGCACACAGACAGGCGTCACCATGACAGCAGGGCTAGGCGAAGGGATTCCCCCAGGCCCTGGGAGAAGAAAGAAAGCAGAGACAACTCTAGGGATAGCAGAGACGGATCCCTATGCAGAGTAGGAGGAGCCACACAGAGTAACAAGACAAACGAAAATGGGTCCTGGTGGCTCATTGATTCAGGGGCCACCAATCACACCACGTGTGAAAGAGGACTCCTCTCTTCTTTCACAGAGGAGAATTATTTAATCAAAGTGGCTAATCAGAACGACGTGAGAGTGACGGGAAAAGGCAACGTAACCCTCCCCAGATTAGGAAAACTAGAAGGAGTGTTGTTGGTACCAGAAATACCCCACAACATTCTCGCCTCCTTGAAACTCAGCAAGGAGGCAGGGATAGAGATTAGCATCAAAGAGGGGGGAATCACCATGACCAAGGGAAACATAACCATAGGAAAAATCACAATTAAAGGGGGCCTGCCCTTCCTTTACGTAGACAAGACCAACGCCAGAGAAGACACCGAGGGTAGCAAAGGACAAGAGGGGGAGGGTACCCAATGACACAAGGAAGACAAGCAAGACAGAGATAAGATTAATATAGGGAAGCCGCTCCATGATGAGTGCGCACACCTGCTGCACCGCAGGTTAGGACACGCTAGCTTCCCTGTTGTTCAAAAGGCTAATGACTGTACTGAGGGCTCAAGAATAAAGAACTGCGAAACTTATTTGGACTGCTCTATATGCAAGCGCTCTAAGCTAAAGGTAGCCCCCAAACCCAAAAAGGCCACACGCTCAACAAATCACTTATTCGAAATGGTACACATGGACCTCGTAGGCCCTCTCAGGCCTTCCATAAAGTATGGTAAGAGGTTTTTCTTAACCATAGTAGACGACTACAGCCGCTACGGCTTCGTGTACACACTGAAACACAAAAGTGAGACCTACCAAAAATTTAAGGAATTCTATAAGCGTGTGGAGACACAACACAATACAAAAATCAAGAAAATCATGACAGACAGGGGATCAGAGTTCTTATCCAATGACTTCTCCCACTGGCTGAGGTCAAAGGGCGTACTGCACTTTAAGTCATCGCCTTTCTCGCCATTCCAGAATGGCGTCGCAGAACGCAAGAACTCAGCGCTACAGACAATGGTGAGGTGCGTCCTCGAGGACGCTGGGCTTGGCCAACACTTCTGGGCCGAAGCCCTGGTTTATTCAAATTACACGATCAACAGACTTTGGTCCAGTGTGCTAAACATGACTCCTTACGAGGTAATGTACAATAGAAAGCCAAGGATATCCCATCTCCACATCTTTGGAGTCACAGCAGACGTGCATATACCCAAACAGCTCCGTAGGAAGGGAGACAAGATATCTAAACGCCTTAGATTCATGGGCTATGAGACTGGCACGAAAGGATATAGGTTCATAGACAGTAACAACAAATTCATCATCTCCAGAACTGCCACATTTCACGAACAGGCCAATTGGTCAAAAATACACCTCAATGAGTTACATCACGAGGTAGAAAACAGCCAGCAGAAACCAGACAATATTGATCACCCACAAAACAACTACACCCAAAAACCACTCCAACCCAAACAGAAGGTAGATTCACTCACTAATAAAGAAACAAAATACATGCACGACGCGGAGACCCTGCAAGGTAGGCCAGTCAGAAACAATAGGAACCAAAAGCCAAAAAGATTCGATGATTACGTCATGCACTTACAGACAGAACCCATTACCCCAGAAACATATAGCGACATAACAAAATTACCATTGGAAGAAAGACAAAAATGGGAAGCCGCAATGGAGAAAGAAATGAACAGCCTTAGGGAGCTAAGCGTATACACACCATCCAAGGTACCAGAGGGTAAGACCACCATCGGGACAAAGTGGGTCTTTAAAGTAAAGACTCTAGAGGGGGGCCAGAACCTATACAAGGCCAGACTCGTAGCACAGGGATTCGCCCAAAGATTCCCCGATGATTACACAGAAACGTACTCACCAACTGTAAGGCCCGAAAGTGTCAAAAGCGCGCTGGTCATCGCAGCCACTCTAGGCCTTGAAGTGCAGCAGTATGACATACAAACAGCCTACCTACATGCTAAATTAGACAAAGAAATTTACGTGAGGGCCCCACCTGGTAAAGACACCACCAAGGGCGACACCTGGTTACTGAACAAGAGCTTATACGGGCTTAAACAGTCGGGTAAACAATGGTATGATTGTCTGGTTAAAGTATTAGAATCTATGGGGTTCAAGGCCACTCTAGCCGATAACTGCCTCTTCACCAAGAAAAACAATGGAGGCATGGAGTACGTCCTCATATATGTGGATGATATATTATTCATAAGTAAGAACAAAGAGGATTGCGATGCCTTCGCAAGTGAATTAGGCAAACACTTTTCCCTCAAGTCATTGGGGGGTATTAACAAATACCTTGGGGATAGAAGATGAAGAGTATTGGAATTGGATATAGGTGAAGAAAGAAGAATTAACTTCAATCAGGAGGAAGAGAAGATTGTAATTCGAGCTATGGAAAATTATAACAATATATGTATAATTATATTATATTGTATGTTTTATGTTTTTTTTTCTTTGAAGGGGGGATTTTTGTGTTTTTGAATTAGGGGGAGTAGTTCGGATTAAACTATGTGGCATTATCTAATATGAATAAGTAAGTTATATAATTTTGGAGCGATCGAGTACGGCATATGATTAGTAATGTTAGTAATGTTTCTTTTATTTTTCTTTTTTTCTGTCTTTAAATTGGGTTAAATATTATAATGGCTATTTTTTCTGGTGTTTTTCCTATTACAATATTGTTAATTTTAGACAAATATCTATGCTTATGGGCCTTTTTTTTTTGTATTATTTTATTTTATTTATTTTTTTCATTTTTTTTTAATTCTTTTCCTTCTTTCTTTTCTCTTCCTCTCAATTTAGAATTGAATATATAATAGTATTTGCTTTTCTTGTTGTTATAAATTTTTGCTGTTTTCCTTTCTTAAGAAATGTGTAGCGGAAGTCAGGGGTGGGATGGGGAGGGAGGGGGTGGGGTTGGGGGGAGGTTGGGGGGGATGGGAGGGTGGGGGCGGGGGTAGGGGTGAAAAAAGGGGGAAAATTTTTTTTTATTGTAAAACTTTTTCAATAAAAAAAAAAAAAACAAATACCTTGGGGTACACGTTACTAGATCACCCAAGGGCTTCCTCCTAAGCCAAAAAGAAAAAATCAGCGAGCTCCTTGTTAAATGTAATATGTCAAATGCCAAACCTTGTGAAACTCCCATGTTAGCAGATTTTCAAAAAAACGTGTACAATGACTCACCGCAGTTCCCAGAAAACACCTTGTATAGATCCACGATAGGTTCCCTGCTATACATTGCTAACTGGACACGGCCGGATATTGCCCTGCCCGTGAACCTACTCTCGAGGCACGTAGCCAACCCCACAGTATTTCATTGGGAAGCAATAAAAAGAATACTTAGGTACCTGAAGTATAGCATTAATAGCTGCCTCAAGTTAGAACCCAATACCAGTAAGAAACCTCTCCTACACTGCTACGCTGATGCTGATTGGGCAGGCGACACCAAAAGTAGGAAAAGTACTTCAGGGTACGTTCTCTTCTTTTTTTTTTTTTTAATTTGATTTATATGCCGCCCTTCTCCGGAGACTCAGGGCGGCTTACAATGTGTTAAGCAATAGCCTTCATACTTTTGTATATTTTATACAAAGTCAGCTTATTGCCCCCAACAAACTGGGTCCTCAATTGACCTACCTTAGAAAGGATGGAAGGCTGAGTCGACCTTGAGCCTGGCGAGGATTGAACTCACAGAAATTACAGGCAGCTGGTGTTAATTGCTGCCTTTAGTAGGAGGCATTAGCCCCCTACGCTACACAGGCTCTTAAATGATTGTCCAGTATATTGGTACACCGGAAAGCAAAACCTAGTAGCCACCTCCACCACTGAGGCAGAGTATATCTGCCTATCCAAGGCCATAAACAATCTCGTTTGGTTCGATGAACTGCTGATTAATATCTGGACCGAACCCATGCACCCTATCCAGATTTTTGAAGATAACAAGGCAGCAATAGAGATTTCCACATCAGATGCTGTAGGTCATAGGTCAAGACACATCGACATCAAAAACAAACACGTAAGGCAACTTCACAAATCAGGCTTCGTTACCATTACACATTGTGACACCGAGCATCAAACAGCTGATATACTCACTAAGCCTTTACCTGTTAAGCAGCACTCATACCTTACTTCCAAACTTTGTGTCCTACCCATAGACATTAATCAGGTTGAAACTGTCAGCCCCAGGGATAAGCATTTAGAGGGGGATTTGTTACAAGTAAATCTTCTCCCTGGGCATGTCCAGCACAGTAACTTGGCATGCCAAGGGTTAATCAGCTTATACGAACCTAACCCCTCCTTCTTCCCCTTCCCATTACCTGTAGCTCCACCTCCCGGGTATTTAAGGTCTTCCCCTGTTGTTGTTGCCTCAGTTGTTCCTGATGATACCTGCAATGAAACAAATGTATATAAATAAATAAAGACTTGCTTTGAAAAATAATCCAGCGTGTCTTCGTACATTATTGGGCCCCAAATTGATCCAAGCCAACATTTCCATGTAATATTCTCAAGACCTGCCCTGGTCACCTCCCCTGGATCTACCCCATCAGAGTCAGAGTCCAGCTGTTCCCAAATCTGAGCGATTTTGTCATACAGATATTGTACAAAGTGTCAGCTCTACCCTCCAAGGGGTCCTCCCGCGCCCCCTGTTGGAGCAAGGAGCGGGTCACCCTAAACAGGGCGGCTGGACGATTATCTGATGATGCAATAAGAGCGGAAAAGTAATTTCTCTTCTCCGCTTTTATCGCCACTAGGTAATTCTTTTTTTTTATTGAAAAGTTTTATAGCAATACAAAGTAAAAACATTCCCCCCTCCCAACACCCCCCCACCCTTTTCCTCCCTTTCCCCTCCCTTCCCCCTCCCTTCCCTGACTTCCCAGAGCAAAATACAGGGTATTAAAAAGAAAGGAAAACAGAGATCATCTAAATTAGTCTATCTATCCTCAAGTTAACAACCCCACCCCCCCAGAATCTTAACTCCAATATAGTTAACACAACATTTCTTTACTTCTGTTTCATTCATACGCAATTTGATGTCTTCTTATTTGATACTTATTCTGGATATAATTGATCCATTTTGTCCACTCCAAAATATATTTTTCCTGCGTACGATCTTTCAAATATGCTGAGATTTTTGCCATTTCAGCTAAATTTATTACTTTTAAAGTCCATTCTTCTACAGTAGGTAAAGAGTTTTTCTTCCAATATTGTGCAACCAGCAATCTGGCTGCTGTTATTAAATTTAAAAGCAATTTCATCTCTACTACTGTACAATCATTTGTAATACCCAATAAAAACAATTGTGGGGTAAATTTCAACCTCTTTTTCAAAATATTCTGCATTACCCACCAAATTTTTATCCAGAATGCTTTGATTTTCTTACAAGTCCACCATATATGATAGTAAGTTGCATCTTCACAATCACATCTCCAGCATTTGGCTTGTACATTAGGATACATACATGACAGTTTTTTTGGATCTAAGCGCCATCTATAAAACATCTTGTAAAAGTTTTCTCTTAAATTTTGTGCTTGAGTAAATTTAACATTTCTAACCCAGATCTTTTCCCATGTTTCCATCATTATTGGTTCCTGGAAGTTTCTCGCCCATTTAATCATACAATCTTTAACCAATTCTGTTTCTGAATCTATCTCTAATAATACATTATGTAACCTTTTAATATGCATAATACCCTGGTCCCTAATTTGTTTTACCAAATTTTCTTCATTTTCCATAAGACCAATTTTTTGATCCTCCCTCCATCTTGCTTGACATTGACCACATTGAAACCAAGTATAAATTATCCCTTCCTCCTTCAGTGCCTCTAATGGCTTAAGTTGTAGTTTACCCCTTTCATTAAACAGGAGTTCTTTATAAGTAATCACTTCCATCTTTTGTTCTATACTTATATTTTCTATTGCATGTCTGGGATTTGCCCAGATAGGTATCTTATAATTTAACTTATATTGATATTTCTTCCAAACTCTCAACAAAGCATTTCTAAGTATATGACCTTTAAAAACTTTATCTACTTTCTTTTCATATAATAAATAGGCATGCCATCCATATAATAAATCATATCCTTCTACATTTAAAATTCTTTCCTCGGTCAAATTAAACCAGTCACTAATTTGTACTAGCACAGATGCTTCATAATACAATCTTAGGTTGGGCATTTTCAAGCCACCTCTCTCCCGAACATCCTGTATAATTTTTTATTTAACTCTAGGTTTTTTCCCTGACCATATAAAAGTATTAACTCCTTTCTGCCATTCCCTCAAATTTTCATCTTTCTTCAGCACCGGTATCATTTGAAACAAAAATAAAAATTTAGGTAGTACATTCATTTTTATTGCTGCTATTCTTCCTAATAGAGATAACTGTAATATTTTCCAGTTTTCCATTTCTTTCTGCACTTTTTGCCATAAAACTTCATAATTATTTTTAAATAACTTCGTATTTGACCCAGCAACAATCACTCCCAAATATTTAACCTTTTTAACTATTTCAAATCCCGTTATTTTTCCTAGCTCTTCTCTTTGATAAACAGACATGTTTTTAGTTATTATCTTAGTTTTATGTTGATTTATTTTAAATCCAGAAACTCTACCATATTGTTCTATCATTTCCAACATGTGTGACTGTAGTTATAGGTTGAGTTAATGTAACAACTAGATCATCTGCAAACGCTCTTAATATATAATCTTGCTGTCTAATCACTATTCCTTTAAGTTCCTCAGATTCACGTATCTTTTTCAATAGGATTTCTAAAGATAAAATAAACAGCAATGGAGATAATGGGCAGCCCTGCCGTGTTCCCTTCTCAATTTTAAAATGATCCGTTAAACTTCCATTGATAATTATTTGTGCCGATTGCTCTTGATATATTGCTTTAATTGACTGTTTAAATTGCTCTCCAAATTGCATTTTATCTATTATTTTAAACAAAAATTGCCAATTCAATCGATGAAATGCTTTCTCAGCATCCAAAAAGAAAAAAGCAGCAGAGATCTGATTGTTTTTTTCCAAGTATTCCACCAAGTTTATAGTTTGTCTCAAATTATTTTTCATATATCTCCCTTTTATAAACCCTGATTGATCATTATGAATTATTTGTTGCATAATTGGCATTAGTCTATTCGCTAACACCTTTGCAAAAATCTTATAATCAGTGTTCAAAAGTGAGATTGGTCTAAAGTTCTCAAGCTTAACACAATTCTGATCTTCTTTTTGGATCAATGAAATAAAAGCTGTCCTCCATGAGGGTGGGATTGCTCCCCCTGATTGGATCTTGCTAAATAACATCCTAAGTGGTTCTACCATTTCCAGCTGCAAGTTCTTATAATAGATAGCTGTCAATCCATCCGTTCCTGGTGTCTTTGTTACCTTGGATCGAGTTGGGGCCCAATAACATACGAAGACTCATGAACTGGTATCAATAATAAAGTCTTTATTAACTCTTGTCTGTTTTCTTACAGGTATCTTCAGGAACATGGGCGGTATCCACTGGAGGAGGCCTTAAATACCCTGGAGGCGGAGCTATAGGTAATGGGAGGGCGAAAGAAGGGTGAATTGGATTTGCCTAGGATAGTTAACCCCTGATTTGCCAGTTTGAAAGTTGGGGTCTGCCCAGGGAGAGCATTTACTTGTGACAAATCCCCCTCTAAATGCCTATCCCTGGGATTGATGGGCTTTGGTTGGTGAGGGTTTATGGGTAAGACACAAAGTCTAGAGGTGAGGTATGAATGTTGTTTGTGTTGTAGGGGCTTCGTGAGTATGTCTGCTGTTTGATGTTCTGTGTCGCAGTGTACAATGGTGATGAACCCAGACTTATGGAATTGCCTCACATGTTTGTGTTTGATGTCTATATGCCTAGATCTATGACCTATAGCATCTGAGGTGGATATTTCTATGGCTGCCTTGTTGTCCTCAAATATGTGTATGGGGCATGTGGGTTCTGCCCAGATGTTGGTCAGTAGTTCGTCGAACCATATGAGGTTGGTTATGGCTTTGGATAAGCATATGTATTCGGCTTCAGTGGTGGATGTGGCCACGAGATTCTGCTTACCGGTGTACCAGTACACGGGACAGTCATTTAGAAAGAAGATGTACCCAGAGGTACTTTTCCTGCTCTTGGTATCACCTGCCCAATCAGCGTCAGCGTAGCAAGAAAGGAGGGGTTCTTTGGTGGTACTGGGTTCTAATTTCAGGCAGGTGTTAATGCTGTATTTTAGGTATCTGAGTATCCTCTTGATTGCATCCCAATGGAATACTGTGGGGTTGGCTACGTGTCTTGATAGTAGATTTACGGGTAGGGCGATGTCTGGTCGCTTCCAGTTGGCGATGTACAATAAGGAGCCTATGGTGGATCGGTATAGAGTGTTATCTTGGAATTGAGGTGAGTCATTATACACATTCTTTAGGAAATCAGCTTGCATTGGAGTCTCACTTGGTTTAGCTTCAGCCATATTACATTTGGAGAGAAGTTCATTGATTTTTCTTTTTTGGCATAGTAGAAATCCCTTGGGTGACCTGCTGATTTGCACTCCGAGATATTTATTGATGCTTCCTAGGGACTTCAGTGAGAAGTGTTTGCTCAATTTACTCGCGAAGATATCACAGTCCTTCTTGTTTTTGCTTATAAATAATATATCATCTACATATATGAGAACATATTCTATGCCCCCATTGTTCCTTCTGGTGAAAAGACAATTATCAGCTAGAGTAGCCTTGAATCCCAGTGATTCCAGCACTTTGACTAAACAATCGTACCACTGTTTTCCAGATTGTTTAAGCCCATACAAGCTTTTAGTCAGCAACCAGGTGTCGCCCTTGGTGGTGTTTTTGCTAGGTGGCGCCCTCACGTATATCTCTTTGTCCAATTTGGCGTGCAGGTACGCTGTTTGGACGTCGTATTGTTGCACTTCGAGGCCTAGTATGGCTGCGATGACCAGTGCACTCTTGACACTCTCGGGCCTTACGGTTGGTGAGTATGTGTCAGTGTAGTCATCAGGGAACCTTTGGGCGAACCCTTGTGCTATGAGCCTTGCCTTGTACATGCTCTGGCCCCCCTCTAGAGTCTTTATTTTGAAGATCCACTTTGTTCCTATGACGGTCTTGCCCTCTGGTACCTTGGATGGAGTGTACACGTTTAATTCTTTAAGACTGTTCATTTCTCTTTCCATTGCAGCCTCCCATTTTAATCTTTCTTCTAGTGGCAGTTTTGTTATCTCATCGTAAGTTTCGGGGGTGATGGGGTCGGTTTGCAGGTGCATGATGTAGTCATTGAATTTTTTGGGCATTTGGTTTCTATTGGCCCTGACTGGCCTACTTGGCAGGGTCTCAATGTCATGCATGTACCTCGCTTCTTTGTTGGTGAGTGAGTCTACTTTCTGCTTAAGATGGTGTGCCTCCTGTGTGTGGCTTGTGTCTGTGTGATCATTATTGTCTGACTTCTGGTGATTGGTTTCTATCTGGTGTTGTAGTTCATTCAGGTGTATCCTCGACCAATTTGCCTGTTCGTGGAACGTGGCAGATCTGGAGATGATGAATCTATTATTACTATCTATAAACCTGAATCCCTTTGTGCCTGGCTCATAACCCATGAATCTGAGTCGTTTAGATATTTTGTCTCCCTTTCTGCGAAGTTGTCTTGGTATATGCACATCTGCAGTGACCCCAAAGATGTGTAGGTGGGATATCTGTGGTTTTCTGTTGTACATGACTTCATAAGGTGTCATGTCTAGTACACTGGACCAGAGTCTGTTGATTGTATAGTTAGAGTAGACTAGGGCTTCGGCCCAGTAGTGTTGGCTTAGTCCAGCGTCCTCGAGGACGCATCTCATCATTGTCTGCAGGGTGGAATTTTTGCGTTCTACGATGCCATTTTGAAAAGGTGAGAAAGGCGAAGATTTAAAATGCAGAACACCCTTTGACTTTAACCGTGAGAAGTCACTAGACAGAAATTCTGATCCCCGTCTGTCATTATTTTTTTTATTTTTGTGTTGTGTTGTATTTCCACACATTTATAGAATTCTTTGAATTTCTGATAAGTCTCGTTTTTGTGTCTTAGGGTGTATACAAAGCCGTAACGGCTGTAGTCGTCTACTATGGTTAGGAAGAATTTCTTGCCATATTTTATGGAAGGTTTCAGGGGGCCTACGAGGTCCATGTGTACCATTTCAAATGTGTGGCTAGTTGTACGTGTGGCTTTTCTGGGTCTGGGAGCTACCTTGAGTTTAGAGCGCTTACATACGGAGCAATGCAAATAGGTTTCACAGTTTTTTATTTTTGATCCTTCAGTACAACCGGCAACCTTTTGGACAACTGGAAAGCTGGCGTGCCCTAGTCTGCGGTGGAGCAGATGTGCCCACTCATCGTGAAGGGGCTTCCCTAGGTTGATCTTTCCTGTGTCTTGTGTGCCTCCCTTGTGAGGGTGAGTATCCTTTCTCTCTTGTTTCTCGTTGCCCTTGGTTTTGTCCCCTTTTGTTTCATCTTCTGTATTGATGTGTTTATTATGTGAGTCAGTTCTATCTGCGTAAAAATAGGGTAGCCCTCCTCTTATTGTGATTTTTCCAATGGTTACATTATCCTTGGCCATGATGATTCCCCCCTCCTTAATATTAATTTCTATCCCTGCTTCCTTGCTAAGTTTCAAGGAGGCGAGTATGTTGTGGGGTATTTCAGGTACCAGTAATACCCCCTCTAATTTCCCTATGTTGGGAAGAGCTACGTTACCTTTTCCAGTTACTCTTACATCATTTTGGTTTGCCACTTTAATTAAGTAATCTTCCTTTGTAAAGGAAGAGAGAAGCTCCCTTTCACATGTGGTGTGGTTAGTGGCTCCAGAGTCGATGAGCCACCAGGATCCCTTTCCGTCTGGTTTACTGTCTTGTGGGGTTTCTTGTGTGGGCCCCCCTACCCTGCACAACGATCCGTCCCTGCTATCCCTTGAACTATCCCTGTTCCCTTTTCTTTCCCAGGGCCTAGGTGAGTCTCTCCGCTTTATTCTGCTATCGTGGTGGCGTCTTTCTGGGTGTTTACTGCGTTGTTGTTGTTTGTTTCGATCTCTGTAGCTTTTGGTGCAGTCTCGTCTGTAATGACCTCTTAATCCACAGTTATAACATTCTGTGGAGTCTCAAGGGTTGTCTGTGAAGGCTACCCTCCGTGTCTGTCTATGTTCTCTGTGAGTCATCTGTTGACTCTTTCTGTGATTGTCTTCTGCAATCAGGAGATTGGAGAGGCTATCTACTGTCATGTGACCTAGGCTGAGTATGTTTAGTTGCGTGAGAAATGTTTGCCAGGAAGGGTCTAGTGAATTAAGCATGATACTTTTCATTGTTTGTTCGGAGACAATTTCCCCCCTCAGTTGCAATTCTGCCCTAGCTGCATTTAACTCCATCAAGTGTTCCCCCATTGACACCCCAGGCTTGATTCTGGCTGAGTAGAAGTCTTTAGAGATTTTTGTGGTGGTAGCTACACTGTCACTGTAAAAGTAGCCAAATATTTTTGAACAACATCATATATAGTTAAGTCATTTTCAATACTGTAATAAATGGTGGGTGATATGCTAGAAATCAGAAGATAAAATGCTTTGTGGTGCATGCAGTCCATCTCAAATGTCCAGGGTCTATCAGGTGGATCAGTGATGAAAAACATCATATTTTCCTTTAAGAGGATGACTTGGAGTTGTTGATACCACTCCATTAAGTTTGATCCCTCCATTTTTAGTGTAGGGAACCCATTTGGTAAGTTTCCTGTGTTATTTTGTGTGTTACTCACAGGTGGCTGTTGCTGTCCATGGTGCTTGACATGTTGGAAGCAGCAGAATGGCTCAGGAGCGCTGGTAGGTAGTTTAAAAGTCCCTCCTTGCATTTTTTTTCTTTCTTGATCCACAGGAGTTTCTGCGCATGCGCAGAGTTCATTTCGGCCGTGGCTTCGTCGGGGAAGATTCCTTTCGTTGCTGCTCCATTGTGGCTGCCTTTCCAGGATGGGTAGGCCTCTGCTCCGGTTCCAGATGTCCAGTGGTGGTCCGGGAGGGCTGCTCTCTCTGCAGGACGACTCCTGGTTTCCGTCTGCGGCGGTCCTGGCGGTGGTGGTGAGTATTCTCTCCATTGGGCCCTTTCCAGCAGGCGCGGCTTGGGAGTGGGGTGGTGTACCGCGACTGGGGGGGGTGCTGCGGCGTCGGTGGGTCGTCAGCGGCATCCACGTCCCTCGGTAAGTAGTTGGGGGGGTCTTCTCCCTTCCCCCTTGGATTTTTTGGTCATTTTGGGGAGCCCCTTTAGGATTTTCATTTTAGGCCCAAAGGCGGCGGTGAGCATTTTTATCGCTTCCTCCACCTGCCGATCGCTAGGGATGTCTTCGGGGGTGATTCTTAACTTTCGTACGTGGAATCACCTCTATATTGTAGTTTTTGGGGTTCCGGCATCTCATTGGTCGGCGGTTTTGCATATTCAGATTTGATGTTTCGGAGGTCGGCCACCTTTTTTGGCCACGTGTTTAAAGATGGCCGCCACTCCAGATTTTGCACGGTAGCTCCTCCCTCATTTTTCAAACGGTAACTGCTCAGGGGGGGTTTTCTTACCGGGCTTGTGTCTGGCTGTCCCGCTTTGTGTCCTCGGTTCCTTCTGGCCTCGTCCCGGCTTTGGATGAGGTTGTTGATGCCGGCTAGGAGGTCTTCATCTGTGGCGGGGGTTTCCAGCAGGTTCATCATTTCACGTCTGAGCCTGCTGATGTCTTTTCGTTCGGGCTCTTCCCCGCTCAGGTCATTCCGCCCCTGCTCATCATCCGATGAGTAGATTTTGGGGCTATTTTCTCTTTTGTCTTCTGACGTTATTGTTGTTGCCATGTCTTCGATTGCGGGTTGTTGTTTTTCCCGCCTTTTGGTTTCTGATCTCATTTGCGGCTTTTTCGGCATGTCTTCTGGTTATTGGGTTGCCCAACCATCGACTGCTACCATTTTGTTACCTTGGATCGAGTTGGGGCCCAATAACATACGAAGACTCATGAACTGGTATCAATAATAAAGTCTTTATTAACTCTTGTCTGTTTTCTTACAGGTATCTTCAGGAACATGGGCGGTATCCACTGGAGGAGGCCTTAAATACCCTGGAGGCGGAGCTATAGGTAATGGGAGGGCGAAAGAAGGGGGATTGGATTTGCCTAGGATAGATAACCCCTGATTTGCCAGTTTGAAAGTTGGGGTCTGCCCAGGGAGAGCATTTACTTGTGACAGCCTTACCTACTTTTAACTGTTTAATTGCTACCATAATCTCTTCTGAAGTTATTGGCTGATTCAAACCTTCCCTTTGTTCTAAAGTTAACTCATGAGTATCAACCTCCTTAAGATATCTATCAATATCTGTACCTTGTATCAAATCTCCTGCGTATAATTTCGTATAATATTCTAGAAAAGCTTTCTTGATCACATTTTGTTGATAAACTTCTTTACCTTTAAATTCTATCTTACTGATAACTCGTGATTTTTGCTTCTTCCTTAATACATAAGCCAACCATCTACCTGGCTTGTTAGCATTACAAAATGTATTATGTTTAGCATATTGCAAAGTAGTTGCCACTTGATCAGCCATTAACATATTAAATTGCTCTCGTAATATATTTATTGCCTCTTTTACTTTTTTATCTCCTGGATTACCAATTAATAATTGTTCCTTCTTTTTTATTTCCTCTTCAATATCTTTTCGCCTCTTTGTTTGTTTTAATCTATGTCTGTTATTCATATATATTAAAACTCCTCTCATATAGGCCTTACTTGCATCCCATACCATTTCCATGGAGGTACCCTTATACATATTATTTTAAAAAAAATCTTTCATTTGTTTTTTAAGTTCATTCACATTTTCTTCATATCTAAATAAATTTAATCTCCACGACCTCCTTTCTCCCTTCTCCTGTCCCAGTTCTAACCAAACCGGACTATGATCAGCTAAAGTCCTTGGAAATATCTTGACCTTCTTCACCCTAGAAAGAAAATCATTTGTTAGTAATATAAAGTCAATCCTGGAAAAAGTTTGATGTCTGTCAGAGAAAAAGGTAAAATCTTTTTCATCAGCATTCCATTCCCTCCAGACATCTCTCAGTTCTAAATTGTCCATGATTTCAAAAAAAGGTGAAGAAATTTTAGATGTAGTCTTCTTGTCTTTTAAAATATCAATTACTCTGTTCCAATCACCCATTAGGATAATTGATTTGTAATTCCATTGTGTTATTTTAGAATGTAAAAGTTTATAAAAATTTTCTTGTTGCTGATTCGGGGCATAAATCCCAATTAAGAGCATTTTTCCATTTTGTGTTTTTAATTCAATTGCTATATATCTTCCTTGATCATCTGCCTCAATTAAATTTGCTGTTAGTCCCTTCTTTATATAAACAACTATTCCATTCCTTTTCTCTGGAGATGATGCCACAAAGTGAGTCCCTAACTTTGAATTGATTAGATATTTCTGATCAGTTGATCTGATATGTGTCTCTTGTAAACAAATAATGTCATTCTTAAATTGTTTCAAATAATGATATATTTTCTTTCTCTTTTGTGGTGAATTTAAACCATTGACATTCCAGGATAGGAACTTAGTTGGCATTTTTGCTGCCTTGAAGCTTAAAGAGCATTTCCTGAAGATCCTCCTTCACCTTGGTCTTCGGTCTTGCCCCCCCCCCACTGCTTCTGTTTTTTGAGTCAGGTGTTGTTGTTGTTTAAAAGTTGATCTTGTCACACGTTGTTCTCGTTGTTCTCTCAGTTCCTCCGTCTTTGATGGATCAAACTCTGCTCCCTCTAATTTCCTGAAAGGAAAAGGAAGTGAGGCTAGGTCCAATTGAGCAGGGTCATCTTGCATCTTAGGTTCTCCAGCCACTGCCTCTGCATATGTTTGCATCTGCTGCTTTTCTTTTTCAATTCCCTTTTTACTCTCCTCAGGTGGGTGTCCAACCTTTAGTATATTATAATAGAAATCTCTTGCTTTCCAAACAGTATTCAAACAGTATCTTTCCCCACCATAAGTCACTATTATGCCTATTGGTGCATCCCACCTGTACATTATTTGTTGTCTTCTCAGGTCATCCACTAGGAAACCAAAGTCCTTTCTATCTCTTAACATTTTGGGAGGAATCTCTTTCAGTATCTTAATATCTTGTCCAGACACCTGTACCTTGTTGTTATAGGAGGCTTGCAAAACATCATTTCTAATTCTTCTGTCTATAAAATAAATCACCACATCTCTTGGCAAATTTTTATTTTTTGCAATCCATGAATTAACTCTGTAGGTTTTGTCAATTTGATTAATTACGTCCTCCTTTTTTAATCCAGCCACTGATGCAATAACTTCTGCACATCTGTCTCTTAAATTTTCCCGACCATTCTCTTTCAGTCCTCTCATTCTCAAGGCAAACTCCATGGATCTATATTGCATCATAGTCACTTCATTTTCCAGCCTCTCAGATTTAGTTATGATTTCACCCATTTTAGACTCTAGGTTTAGAGTAGCCTCATTAATTTCTTCAACTCTTTCATCAAGCTGAACAAGATGTTTAGACAAGCCTGAAACAGCCAGCAGAATGTCTTCTCTTATATCATCATGCTTTTTTGCAACAACATCCCTAATTTCTTTTATTTCATCCTCAAATTTCCCTAATTTCTCCTCTAATTTTTCCTCTATCATCGTTGTTTGGGTACTCATAGCTTGTTTTATAAAGTCTTTAAGTTCTTTCATGGAGTCCTCCTTATTTTGTGATTCAACCGGAAGTTGAGCCTTTTGTGTCACAATGGAAACTGTAGGAGAACCCCCTCCTATTTTTGGAGCTGCTGGTTTAGTCTGCTTAGAAGCCATCTTAATTCCTTTGTTTCAAAAGGATCTTTTTTTCCCCCTCTTCACCCCCCTTTGCAGATATCAAGTCTCAAAAGTCACTAAAACCAACTCTCAACAAGTTTAAATTGCTGCTTTTGAAGCAAAAATTATCTTTCCCCCAAGTTCTCCCTTTCCAGCAGCTTGTTTCCAATTTAAAATGCAAAAAAATCTCAGCAAACTTTTTCAGTACTCACTTCCACTTCTCAGAGTCACAGCAAGGACGCTCTTGATTGATCACTTCCTCTCTCAATTGACTTCATTAGCAACAAAGTAATCTGGAGTTAAGCTTTGAAACCTTCTTGCCAGTACTCCTGCTCTCACTCCGTCTGCCTTTGGATTCATTAAAGCTTTCAGTTTGCTTGCAGAGCCGGTCGCGGCACCTATTTCTGCATTTGCAGCAGCGCTCCGAATCCGGAGTTCCGTTTCCCTGAATGGGGAGCCCACCTTTCCAGCCCCTGGAATTAATCCCAGGGGCTTTTTTGGTGGCTCTACCCTCAGGAAACTACACTGCTCCCCTTCTTCTCCCGAAGAGGAGACTACGAAGTCGTAAGACAGCTGTTTTGTGCTGTCAGGACGGCTTCACGGAGTTTCGGAGCTGGCAGTCTTAAAGAAGACCGTCAGCGATGCTTGCGGTGCCGGCGGAAGTCGCCACTAGGTAATTCTTAATATGAGCTCTTACCAGTGTCGGGTTGGATTCAGAACGACTAGCCCTCCAACTGCTCTCTAGGCGTCTTTTCCGGCTCTTCATCTCCCTCAGCTCCTCGGTATACCAAGGAGCCAGGTGAGATCGGCACTGGGTCAGAGGCCGCAAAGGCACGACTCGATCCAAAACCCCGGCAGCCGCCTCATCCCAGGCGGCCACTAAGTCTTCAGCCGAGCCGTGTGCCAGAGCCTCAGGAAATGGCCCAAGCTCCGTCTGGAACCTATCAGGATCCATCAGGCGCCTGGGGCGGAACCACCTCACCGGTTTCGCCTCCCTGCAGCTAGGTGTGGTAGTTCGAAGGTCTAAGCGAAGGAGGGAGTGATCTGACCATGACAAGGGTTCGATCACTATATTCCCTATCTCAAGATCACTCAACCACTGTCCAGAGACAAAAACTAGGTCCAGCGTGTTTCCCCCCATGTGAGTAGGGCCATGAATTAGTTGGGTCAGGTCCATGGTCGTCATGGAAGCCATGAACTCCCGAGCCGTCTCAGATGTCTCGCTGACTGATGGCAGGTTAAAATCCCCCATGACCATAAGCCTGGGGGTATCAACTGCCACCACAGCAATAACATTGAGCAGCTCGGGCAGGGCCTCTGCCATGTGGCAGGGAGCCAGGTATGTGATTAGCAGGCCCAACTGCACCTTATGACCCCACTTCACGAGAAAGGATTCACATCCAGACGTCTGAGGAACAGTGGCCTCCCTCGGAGCAAGACCCTCGTTTATAACAACCGCCACCCCCCCGCGCCTCCCCTGTGACCTTGGCTGATGGAATGCACGAAAACCGGGTGGGCACATATCAACAAGGGGGACACCCACCCAGCCCAACCAGGTCTCCGTAATACCCACCAGGTCCGCACCCCCCTCCTGAATAAGATCACAAATGAGGGGGGCTTTATTTACCACGGACCTGGCATTGCACAGCATCAGCTGAAGGCCCGAAGCCCGAGAGCCTGTGCAACCTGGGGAACGAGAGGAGTATTGGGAGCCGGAGCGTGCCACCGCTTTCAAACAGCGAGGACACACTCCCACAACTCGATGTGGCTCCCTACTCCCACCATATCTGCCCCTCCCACCTACAGTACCGATGTCGTGGCCATCCATGTCCCAAGCTCTAACCTCCTCCTTGACCCCCATACCCGCACCTCCCATGCCACACCCCTCAGCTGGCCTGGACGCCCTCCCCCGTGGGTTTTCCCCCAAACCCACATAGCCCACCCCCCTCCCAGAACCCTTTACAATCTTATTAAAAAAATTTCCTTAAAAAACCCACAACCCTCTTTTTGCTGTATGCCATCTCTCTGGACTCCAAAGTCCATCATCGAGATAGGCCCTCGATAGAGTGGAGGGCCACATCCGTGAGAAGGGGGAATCTCGCAGTTTGAGGAGTTCTCCCAACGAATACATTCCATAGTATATAGTCCAAGGCTGGGTGCATGTCCCAGCTATCCAGGGTCCCATCCCATGGGGAAGTGTCAATCAGAGGTACTAATCATTCCAGTCCCATTGCCCTCTCACGACAGTGGGAGAGTCTTAAGCTATTTTGTACTCAGATGTAAACATCAGCCACCCTCTCACGGTGACTTGATATAAGGGAGGAGAAACAGCAGTCTTAGTCCGGTTCTTTCAATGTTTGTACCTACACATAGATGGAAATAGCCAATCATTGGGTTCAAAGAGAAAGGCAGTCTGTGGAAAAACTTATAGGAGACGACTCCAGGGAGACTCAGTTTGAATAGAGAAAGGGAAACTCCTTGTCCTGGTACATAGGAAACATCAAGTCCAGATAGTAAGTAATCACAAAAAGGCCAGCATCCGGCCACAAAAGGGGCAAGGGAAATGAAAATACAGGGAGGGGAAGGATGGGGTAAGGCAGCGACATACCAGAGGCAAAATACCCCATGGGAGCCACCACAGTCCCCTCCTGTCCCCAGACCACCTTCAGCTCTTCCGAGGATAAGTTACTTCTGGAGTCAGCCTCTCCCCCCCATATAGAGAAAAAAGAGGAGGGGGCCTCTGGGAAACGGTCCAGGGCTGGCCCTTCCATAACAGGGCCAGCATCCCCCAGTCACCCAGGAAGCTTCCGTAGACCATCCTCCAGTCAGGTCCCTTTCTCCCGCCTGTTGTCTCCTTGGCCTCCGCCGCCTCCATCGGTAGCAGCCATCTCGGCCACCGTCATCACCACAGCCACCGCCACCGGCCTCCTCCGTGCCGACTCCGCCCACCACTAGCCTCCGCAGGCAGCTCCTGCCTTCTCTAGGGTCCAGCGGAGTCTCACCGAGGGTGCCACATGGCCACCACCGCCCCCCCGGGCCATCCCTCTGGCAGCCTCCAATGGCCTCCATTGTCAGCCGTCACGGAGCCCCAGGCCGCTCTCGTCCTCCTACGCCGCCAGCCAGCACCGCCCGTCTCGCCTCAAGCCGCCTCAAAAAGACATGCCTCAGGCTGCTCGAGAAGGTATTCCGGAGCCCAGAACCCCTAAAAGGATCGGCAAGTCATCACTCACCCCAGAGCAAAGGCCATAGGTGGTCTGTCTGGCCCTGGGGACCCCCTAACAGCCAGGGCATCATCCCCGCAAAGCCGGAGCTCCGTCGAGAGCCACCATCTTGGGCATGCGCAAAAAACCGAATTCTAATTCCAATTAGATTGGGGAAAGATTTTTTTGAAGATTTGAATAAAATGGTGTTAAAATATATTTGGCAGGGAAAGAAGGCGAGGATAAAATTAAAGTTATTACAAGATGTTAGAACACAGGGAGGCTTTGGTTTACCTAATTGGGAACTTTATTATCAAGCAACAAGCCTGATGTGGATTAAAGAATGGATAACTTTAAGAAATATTAGATTATTGAATCTACAAGGACATGATTTGTTGATGGGGTGGCATGCTTTTTTATGGTATAAAGGAACAAAAATACAGGGATATTTTAGAAGACACCACATACGTGAGGCTCTGTTATTGAATTGGGAGAAGATTAAAAAACAACATTATTTGAAAATTCCAGTCTGGGTATCTACAATTGAAGCATTTTCATATTCAGTAGTATTCAGAAGGGAACAAATTGTTAGATATAGTGAATTAATGGATGAAAAAGGTGAACTTAAAACAAAGCAAGAATTAGAAGAACAAGGTGTTAAGATGGATTGGTTTTCTTACTGGCAAATACGTTCTAGATATGAAGAAGATTCTAAACAAGAAGGTTTTTATAATGTTATGACTAATTTAGATAAGATTTTAATGGGTTCTGATGACTATGTGATTAAAAAATTATATGGATACTTGTTAGAGGTAAAATTGGAAGAAGAACAAGTTAAAGAGTCAATGATAGCATGGGGAAAAAACTTTGGTCATGGTATTGATTTAGAAAAATGGCAAAAATTGTGGTCGCAGAATTATAAAATGACAATGTCTACAGCATATAAGGAAAATTTGTATAAGATGTTTTACAGGTGGCATCTACCCCTGACGAGAATAGCCAGAATGTTTAAGAACAAATCGGAGAAATGTTGGAAATGTCATCAGACTCCAGGCTCATATTATCATATGTGGTGGACATGTGTAGAAGCTAAAAGATATTGGACTAAAATCCACACATGGTTGGAAAAAATGACAAAGAAACACATTGACTTTAAACCTGAGACATTTTTATTAGGGATTTTACCAGAAACATATAATAGAGAACTCAGATATTTAAGTGTGAATGTTTTAACAGCGGCTAGAATTGTATTTGCTAAAAATTGGAAAAATGAGAAAATACCTACTGAAGATGAAGTTATTAAGAAAGTTATGGAATGTGCTGAAATGAGTAAATTGACATTTGAAATTAGAGAACAGGAAGATAAACAATATTATATGATATGGAATTTATTTTATCAATGGCTAGATAATAAAGCATGGAAATGAAATATGAAATAAATGTAATAAAATATATGAAGCAGTTTTTCATGGGAGACAAGCCATTGTTAAATAATTGTTAAATGAGAATAATAGTATAAAAGGATATAATAAATTTTCAAATAAGAGAAATTAAATAACCTGTAAATTTAGGATATGGGATTAAGCACAAAAGAATTATAACCGATCGATACACTTTCTGTAATTGTAATGGATGATTGTTGTTTTATGTTTTGTTTTGTTTAAAAATTCAAAAAAAAAATTCAAAAAAAAAAGAGCAACCCCAGGAACGCCTGTAGTTCGGTTTGGTTCCTTGGGGCAGAGGCTTCCTGGATCGCCCTAACTTTGCTTTGGGTTGCATGTATACCTTCCCCATTTTTCCTGTACCCCAGGAATTCAACTTCAGAAACCCTGATCTGGCATTTGCTGCCCTTTACTCGGAGCCCTGCAACCCTAAATTTTGACAGCACCTCCCTCAGATGGGAGCGAAGCTGCTGTTCATTACCGGCAGTGATTAGAGCATTGTCGAAGTATGGTACTACCCCAGGAATTTTCTGCAATAGTCTTTCCATCACACTCTGGAAAAGACCCGGGGCAACGCTAACGCCAAATTGTAAATGGTGACATTTTAACGCCCCTCTATGCGTAACAATGGTTTGGGCCTCAGCAGTAGCGCCATCTACCGGCAGCTGCTGATATGCCTGTGCAAGGTCCAATTTTGCAAAGATCCTTCCGGGGCCCAGGGAATGCAAAAGGTGCTGAACTATGGGTACTGGGTACGCGCTTTGCTGGAGAGCCTTGTTCAATGTGCACCTATAATCAGCACAGATGCGCACAGAGCCATCGCTTTTGACCGGGATGACAATAGGGGTTTCCCACTTCACATAGTCAATTGGCTCAAGAATACCCTGCCGGATCAGTTTATCTAGTTCATTATCTATTTTGGGCCTTAAAGCAAAAGGAACCCTCCGGGGTTTCAATCAAATCGGTGATACCTTGGGGTCTAGACTAAATGATATTGGAGTGCCCACATACTTGCCGAGTTCTGGGGTAAACATGTCTTGGAACTCCCGGATCAGGTCATCGGCCCACCAGCTGGCGATAGCATTGATGCCAGTCACTCCTTGTCCGAGGGACTTGAACCAGTCCAACCTGAGCAGGTTTGTCAGGTTTCCACCGACGACTGTCAGTGTCAGGTCACACCGGAACTTGTTAAACTGGACCTTGACAGTTCCTCAGCCAATGACAGGGATCCGATTCCCCTGGTAGTCACTGAACCGCAAGTGCTGGCGTTCAAGATGGTGTTTTTGGATTCTGGGAACCGCAGCCTTCAATGCTTGCTATGAGACAATTGTTACAGACGACCCAGTGTCGATTTCCATATCGCAGGGCAGACCCTTCGATCTGCACTGTGACATGTAATTTCTTCCTGCAGGGAATGCTTACCTGCCCAATTCTAGTCTGGCAGTTTGTTTCTGGCGCTCTCGCATTGACAGTTTCGTGCCTTGGCTTCCATGCTTCCTGCCTAAATGGTCTTGGGGCCTCTGGTTTTGGCAAATTAGCAGCTGCTCGATTTCTATTGGGCAGATTCACTTGGCAGACTCTTGCCAAATGCCTGAGTGACAGATGGCATCCTGGTAATGGCAGGATGCCCGAGGGTGCTCCCCCCACAACTGGCACATGGTTGCCTGCTACTGTCTTGTTCTGTAGTTTTCTTCCATTCAGTGCGATAGACCTCATCTTCGCTGATATCGGAGTTCTCATCGTAGTGACGGCTCTTATGTATAGTGGCAGTTTGTTTCATTACAGCCAGAGCTGTGGCAAGCTTTTGTAAGGATTCAGCTGCTCTGTTTGATGACTCGGTTGCCCTTGCCTCGTCTAATGTGGCCTGTAAAGTTAGATTAGTATTTGCCAAGAGTCTTCTCTGCAGCCAGAGATCTTTGACGCCCCAGATTATTTGGTCTATTAAAATATCATCCAAGTCTCTAAACTCACAGTGAGCAGCGGCTTTTCGGAGAGCAGCGACATTTTGATTGATAGATTCACCATCTTGCTGCATTCGGTGCTGGAATTCATAGCGCCTCACTGTTTTTGATGGGGCAGGAGCGTAGTGGTTTTTTAGTGCATTTTGTAGCACTTGCCATGGTATGGACCGTACCGGAGTAGGTTCAGACAGGGCTTTAGCAGTGTCAAACACGTCTTGCCTGCAGTGGCTTAGGAACAGTGCTCTTTTCCAGTTGTCCAACAACTAGTGGAAGTCGTTCGCTTCCATGAAGCACTCGAACCTCATCATATAAGTGTCTCATTTCTCCTTCACTGGGTCAAATGGTGCCGGCGGGTGGAATGCAGACATGTTTGCCGCAATTCCACGTATTTGAATTTGGCACGCAATATGGCCGCCATTCGCTTTCGCTGCCGGGCTGGATCATTTCATTGTCAGCTTTTTCTTTCTAGTGTTTTCTTCAGGATCCCATCCTCATTGCCAGTGTTAGATAGGTGGATTGAAGAGACTGGAGACAGGCTTCAGACAACAGCTCTTTATTCAGCAACTATTTACAATCCATCAGCTAGCCTCTCTGACAGCCGGCCCTTTTATAGGGAGCTGTCAGGGAACCCAGCCAATCACATTTAAGCATTCTTCTCACTCAAACAGCAGACCAGAGGGAAAACTATCCTGTCAATATCTAACAGATAATGTGTGGTGATTCCTTTAAGAGGAATTGGTTGTGGCTTGGCTGAAAAATAGAAGGATGTCTATTCTCTAACGTGCTTGTGAGCATGCTGTTAACAGAGGTTGGTTTGTGCACGATTCCTAAACAGACATTTATTTATTTATTTATTTATTTATTTATTTATTTTATTAAATTTATATACTGCCCTACTCCCGAAGGACTCAGGGCGGTGAACAGCCAAAAGATAAAATACACATAATACAAACGTTAAAAAACCATCCTACATCTCCTACAATGACCTACCCTAGGTCTAATTTCTGAGCCTAGCGAGCTTTGTGGGGACCATTGATCTGAGCTCTTGCCTTGTGGACTCGCAAAATATCTCTTCCTAGAAGCAAGACTATCTGAGCCTGAAAATTGAGCTCTGGTATCAGATGCACTATGCGGTTCAAATGTGGGTGATGAATCACTGCATCTGGCGTAGGAATTTCAGATGTATGGTCAAGGATCTGGTTGCATTTGATAATATTTGGTAACGTCAGGCATGCTTTCCCATCTACCGACTTGACTTGTTAACCAGATGCTCTTCTCCCCACCATCTCCACAATTCCTGCACAAGTTTTTAAGGAATACGGAGTGCTGGGGCCTTTAATGCCAAAGGCATCAAAGAAGACTGAGCTGGCTAAAGACCTGTTACTTTGGTCATCTAGGATGGCATAAAGCTTAATGGCTTTGTCCCTTTGGCCTGCTGGATAGACTCTTACTAAACAGATTTTGGAGCAGGACTTGCCGCCTGCAATCTCTTTGCAGACTTCTGTGCATTTTGCATTGATTTCTGTTGTGGTTGTAGCAGTGTGTTCTTCCTTCCTGCCGTGCTCACTGCCACTGTGTGTTGGAAAGTCCATGATGCTGGCCCTGGGTGCAAAGCTGTGTTGTGGCCTGTGCTGCCACATTCCATGCATTTTACACTGACCTTACAGTTGTTGGCAAAGTGAGGGACTGATGAGCAGCACTTGTAGCAAATGTTGTTTGCTTTCAGGAAAGCTTTGCAGTCTTCCATAGACCTCTCTCCGAAGGCTCTGCATTTTAGGAGATGATGTGGCTGTTCTGACCTAGGCTTCCCCAAAAAGCACAAAGCAGAATCCTGGTCCCAACAAAACCCCTTTTATTAAATGTGTTATGTCTGTGCAGGAGTGAGCAGAGACTTTTCTTCTGCCACGCAGGTGCGGGACATATTTTAATGTTATTGGTTAAAGGCTGATAGTTTTCCTTTAAAAGGGGCTACCAGCCGGAAGTTGCATGTTGGTTTTACTGAGTCATTATCTGCAATAAACATTATCTGCTGTTGGAAGTTTGACTTCTCATCTGTATTCCTACTCTCACACATTCCATTGGCGATGAAGGAGGAATTGCTGGGCCCTGAGCCAACATAGAAATAAAAGAGGCACGCGTGAGTGGAGACTGTTTGTTTTGGAAAGAGAATGGCTAACTCACCACAGTTTATTCCGTTTGATCCTGAAACACAGGGGTGGGATTCTTATCTAATCCTTTTTGACTGTATATTGGAAGCTAATGACTATACCAATATCACAGACAATCGTAAATGAGCACTTTTTTTGAGCATTTGTGGAAAAGAAGTGTTTGAGACAGCGAGGGCCCTCACTGCGCCCCAACCCCTGCAGACAGTTCCTTGGGACATATTATTAAGCAAATTGAGGGAACATTATGCTCCTCGACCATCTTGCATTGCTAGAAGACATGCTTTTTACCATAGGGACCAGGCGGAGGGTGAGTCTATCAGTTGTTATATGGCAGCCCTCAGGAAAGCAGGTATCTATTGTGAATTTAGCAACCTAGATGAAGCCCTTCGAGACAGATTGGTCTGTGGGGTTTGGGATGTTCAGTTACAGAGACGATTGTTGGTAAAACCAACGTTAACGCTACAGACCACAGTAGAGGAGGCACAAGCCGCCAAATCATTGAATAGATCGATGAAAAAGATACAGAAGTCGGGCAGCCCCCTGGCGGCTAGAAGGGAGGAAACTGTCTATCAGGGAGAGGTGGAATTACGGGAGGACACTGAAGATGAGGGAAATAATCATGATGATGTCCATCGGTTGAGAGCAGCTAGCAAGGATCGTAGATGGACAGAGGATTGAAAGTTGTTCTCCTCGTGTATAGGGTGCGGTGGAAACCATCTGAGAGCTATGTGTCGCCATAAAAACACATTTGTAGATGGTGTGGGAAGAAGGGTCACCTAGCACAAGTTTGCCATGCTGCGTTGCTTGCCCCCCCAACTGGACAGACTTCAATTTGAAATGGTGGGGGGGAAGCGTGGCCCACCAAGGCTAAGAATCCCAGAGGATGAATGTTTTACTATTAACATAGATGCTTGTCGTTCAGAGAGGGTGAGCAATCAAACCGGGATTCCGGGAAGTAGTAAAATTTACATTACTGTCCTTATTGCGAGATCTCCCTACCAGATGGAAGTGGATACAGGGTCAGCAACAACAATTGTACCCTGGCAGACTCTACAGAAATTGGTGCCACACGGAGCCGAGTGGAAGCTTATGCGTTGTCGTATTCGTTTGAGAGTTTATCAAGGAAATAACATCCCCATTAAGGGTAGCAGAACGTTCCACGTAGAATATAAAGACTTCTCCAGGCCACTTAAATTGGTTGTTGTTGAAGGTGTACTGCCTAACCTTCTGAGACTGGATTGGTTTGCAGCATTAGGGCTAGAGATTAACGGGGTTCATAAAATCCAGGGGAAAACCATCAGAGAGTTGAGTATGTCACCATTCCAGAAAAACCCCAACTCCAAGTGGAAGCAAACATTTTCCAAAGTTCTCTTTACTAGAATAGGCAAACTGGCACATCTTGGAAACCCCAAATCTGAAAAGCCCAGGTTTTCCTTCAGTAAATCAAAGCTCCCAAAACTGTCCCCTTTTCCCCCCAGTCGGTCACATGCTCCAATCAACGTACACTCCATCTCGATCCAGTCCCCTGACCACTCCTTCTCAAAATGCTGGATTGCCCTGACCTTGACCGACAGAAAGAATGCTATTATGTCTACTAACAACCCTTCTCCTAAATCCCCCCTCCTACTTTCCCACACATGAGAAGGTGACAGCATTGGAGCTTCCGGCCTAATATGGCTTCCAAAGCTGACAGGCGTCCCCCCCCCCTGCAAAAAGAACCACCTCCTGAAAAATAAAGCAGACAAAACACAAAAGAAGGGGTTAACACCGTGCACCAGACCCCTTAACCACCTCTCCCCCTCCCCCCAGGGGAATCTTTTGGTTTCTCAGGAAATTTATCATGAAATTGTTTCACTAGAGCATCAGCATTCACATCCCAACTCTTCACCCAAGTAGTTTCAGCCAAAGGGTAACCTTTCCAATGTACCAAATATTGTAAGCAACCCCTGTAGAGTCTAGAGTCCAGGATTTTCTTCACCTCATAATGAGTCTCCACTTGTACTAACAAAGGAGGGGATGGAGCAGCTGGCAAGGGTCTTAGGTTAGTTTTTCTGGCTGGTCTCAATAAGCTACTGTGGAAAATGGGGTGTACTTTCCCTAATATGTGAGGGAGTCTAAGTTGGACAGTCACTGGGTTAATAACTTTCACTATAGGGAAGAGACCTATGAATTTAGGTCCAAACTTCTTGCTAGGTAACCTCAATCTTAGGTACATGGTTGACAAATACACCTTATCGCCTATTCGGAAAGGTGGTTGGAGGGACCAGCATTTGTCGGCCTGGGCCTTATATCATTCCGCTGACTCTGCTAAAGCTTTTTTAGTATTCTCCCAACCCTTTTTCAACGAGGTCATCCATTCCGTTAGGGACATAGAAGTGGGCGGCTCTCTAGGCAACTCAGGCATCGGCACAAAATCCATGCCCATAGTTATCTGAAAAGGAGTCAACCCAGTACTGCTTTGTACTGCATTATTATAAGCCACTTCTGTGAACGGTAGCATTCTGGCCGTTCACCACCCTGAGTCCTTCGGGAGAAGGGCGGTATAAAAATTTAATAAATAATAAATAAATAAATAAATAAATAAATAAATAAATAAATTCAATTTTTCAGCTTCCAGCCTAATATGGCTTCCAAAGCTGACAGAGTAGAGTTTGCTGATGTGTTTGATGGAAAGTTGGGAGAATATAGGGGTACTCTGATATCCTTCAGTTTGGACCCCAAGGTGGCACCAATAAGAATGAAACCGAGGAGGGTGCCAATTGCACTAAAGCCCAAAGTTGACAAACAGCTAGATAAATTGATTCAGCAAGGCATACTGGAACCGGTGGAGCATGCCAAGTGGGAGACCCCTATCATGAAGCCAGCGAAACCAGACAAGTCGGTCTGAATTTGCGTGGATTATAAATGTATGTTGAATAGGGCTCTTCAACATAATGCTTATCCATTACCAGTGGTGCAGCACTTGTTACATTCATTTGGGGGGTTGGGGTAAGATCTTCACGAAGTTAGATCTTGCCCAAGTGTATCAGAAGCTCCCTGTAGATGATGCCACTGTCGAAGCCCAAACAATCATAACGCATCGGGGGGCGTTCCATTGTCTCTGCCTACAGTTTGGGGTGAGCGTGGCCCCAGGGTTGTTTCAAAGCCTGATGGAATGTTTGTTATATGGCATCCCTGGGGTTGTGCCCTATTTTGATGATGTGCTCATCTCCGCTATCAATAAAATTGAATTATTTGAACAACTATGATTAGTGCTACAAAGATTTCAGGAGGTTGAACTAAAGGTAAAGGAAGAAAAGTGTAAAGTAGCAGTAAATCAAGTCGAGTTCCTGGGATACCTGGTCGATGCATCCGGATTGCACCCCACCAAGGAGAAAGTACAAGCAATACAGGCTGCTCCAACACCAAGGAATAAGATGGAACTCCAGGCCTTTTTAGGGCTCCTCAATTTCTATAGTGTGTTTTTGTGACAAAAGGCATCTGTCGCTGAACCACTACATCGACTATTGGGGGAAAAGGTGCCGTGGGTATGGGGGCGCAGAGAAGCAGATGCATTTGTGGGTGTAAGAAAATTAATTTCCTTGGATAGCGTCTTAGTTCAGTTTAATGAATGTCTGCCGTTAGTCCTGACGTGTGATTCATCCCCGTTTGGAGTCGGGGGAGTTTTGAGTCATCGCCTTCCAGACAATCATGAGGCTCCAATAGCGTTTTTTTCCAGGATATTATCATCTGCCGAGAGAAACTACAGCCAACTTGATAAAGAGGCGTTGGCTGCAGTGGCTGGAATTAAGAGATTTCACAAATATGGTTATGGAAGATTTGATTTAGTGACAGATCATAAGCCACTTTTGGGACTAATCGCAGGGGACCGGCAAACACCGCAGGTCCTGTCCCCAAGAATGACGCGTTGGACAGAGTTCTTAGCAGCATATAGTTATCGACTTATACATTGACCCGGCATAGAACTGGGTCATGCTGATGTCCGCTACCTAATCTAGTGGAGGATCCAGCTCCAGCAGCATCAGTACTGCTGATTGAGACCATGCCATCTGTTCTTGTTACGGCCACGGAAGTGGCAACCCAGCCGAGAAAAGACTCAACGATCATGCAAGTGTTAAACTGGGTGCGGAGGGGATGGCCTAAAGAGAGAGGGAGTGTAGAGTTTAAGCCATTCCGGGCAAGGCAATATGAACTTTCAGTGCAGAAGGGTTGCCTATTGTGGGGGAATTGGGTAGTGATACCCTTAAGGCTAAGGAAATCATTATTAGAGACTCTACATGAAGGCCACCCCGGAATTGTAAGGATGAAGGCATTGGCCCATAGTTATCTGTGATGGCCAAATATAGATATATTACGGAGTGGGTGGTGTTGTGTCAAGCATGCCAGGAATCGAGACCGGCACCTCCTGCAGCACCACCACGGGACTGGGAAACACCGAAAGGCCCCTGGTCTAGAATACATCTCGATTTTGCAGGGCTGATAAAGGGGTTGGCCTTCCTAATTGTTGTGGATGCCTATTCCAAATGGTTGGAGGTGGCCATAATGAGGTCAACCACAATGGATGCTGTTGTGAGAGTATTAAACAAAATGTTTGCCACACATGGGTTGCCGGATGTGTTGGTATTGAACAATGGGCCGAAATTTACAGCAACGACATTCGAGGTATTCCTAGTAAACTGAGGAATACATCATGCCCTGGTCACGCCACTTCACCCTGCGAGTAACAGGCAGGCAGAGCGAATGGTGCAATTAACGAAAGAGGCCTTGACTTGAAATGGGTCTGGGGGACTATCAGGAGAAACTTGATAAGTATTTGTTCAACCAATACGTCACTCCCTGTGTAGCCACTGGAAAGACCCCAGCCGAATTACTTATGGGTCACTGGCTGAGAACAAATTTGGATAGAATACACTCCAATTATTCGACAGAAACCCTCACAGACTGGGAAAATACAGTCAGAACCTTTGAGCAAGGTGATCTAGTATACGCCTGGAATTATACTGGTCAACCCATATGGGTGTCAGCACAGATTACAGATGTTATGGGTCCCCGTTCATACCAGGTGGAGCTCGAGGATGGGCGCCTGTGGCGCCGATATATCAATCAGCTTCAGAGCCGAGTGAGGGGAACAGCTGTTAGGGAGTTGGAAGAAATAAACCGGGGTGGGAATCCAGAAGCGCGAGAGGGACAACAACGCAGTGAAAGGGTATCTGAAGGGTGAGGCCTGTGCAGAATGAAACACCTGTTTTTGAGGGTTCATTGCCACGGAGCTTGTCTCGCTTTTCCCCATCTCCAACTGAGGGATATGTTCAGGAGGGGCCTCCAGAGAGTATTTGTAAGCCATCTGATGTAGTTGAAGAATCATTGAGAATGCAGTCGACGTGTGAGGGCACAACAGAAATATAGGAGAGCTGCCAGTCGATGCGAAGCCGCCGTAGACCAATGTATCTGGATGATTATGTTTGTGGTATACAAAGTTTCCCTGAGGAAGGGGGAAGGGTTGTTATGTCCGCGCAGGCGTGAGCAGAGACATTTCTTCTGCCACGCAGGTGCGGGACATATTTTAATGTTATTGGTTAAAGGCTAATAGTTTTCCTTTAAAAGGGGCTATCTGCCGGAAGTTGCATGTTGGTTTTACTGAGTCATTATCTGCAATAAACATTTATTTATTTATTTATTTATTTATTTATTTATTTATTTATTTATTTATTTATTTATTTATTTATTTATTTATTTATTTATTTATTTATTTATTTATTTATTTATTTATTTATTTATTTATTGGATTTATATACCACCCTTCTCCTTGCGGACTCAGGGCGGTGTACAGCCAGATAAAAATACAGTGTACAAAAGTTAAAAATCAATTAAAACCCATATAAACTTTGGCTGACTATTAAGAACAATTTAAATATTAAAATACCACAACACTAAGACACTAAAAATGTTAAAAATTCAACAGGGGTCAGGCTAGACCGGCAAGTTGGAAAAGATACGTCTTCAGGGCCCGACGGAACGTTCGGAGGTCAGGGATCGTTCTCAGTTCTGGAGGAAGTTTGCTGTTGGAAGTTTGGCTTCTCATCTGTATTCCTACTCCCACACATTCCAAAATGAATGTGAATTCCTCTCATTCACATTCAGCAAAGGCCTGGCAAACAGTCTTTCAAAGGTGATTTTATGACCACAGACCTTATCTAGCTTGGAAAGCTGCCATGTAAATATTTTCCAAACACACTGTTGTGCAAGGAAAGACTTGGCACAGAGTCTCTGAGATTCACGGACTGATCTTCACACTCCTGAACTGAAAGACCGAACAAATTGTTTCCTGCAAAAGCCCACTCCCCTTTTGCTCCTCTTTTATTTCCTATGGGAGGGGCCATTCATCGTCCACCTGTGGCTTTACTCCCAAGTTGACCATGATTTCTTAACTGTTCTTTTCTTCTGGCAGCTCTGCGCATGCACACACTGCGAATAGGCTCCAGCTGTTCCTCTGCCTCACTGCTGTCTAGCTCTGGAGGCAGCTGATAACTGCCAGACGACCTTGGCCCCCTCTCTGCCTCCAATGCAGAGCCCTCATCTGAGCCTTCCCCAGCCTCCAGGACTGGCCCATGTTCCTCCCCAACCTCCTCACTGTCCGCCTCTGCTGCCAGCTCCGCTGGTCGCTGGCAGGCCACAACAGTGGCTTCTGGTGTCAAGGACACTGCTTACCAGGATCTCTGATCTCAGTTTCTATGTGAGAGGAGCTGGCAGACCTGTGAAGGGAATCTGGAGGAGTCACATTAGTTTTGTGGACTGCTACTGGAAGCTTGTGAGGATTACATTCTGAAGGAGCAGCACATGACAATGTGAAGTCAAACCTATGGTCATTTCTTATTTTAGCTTGTCGGCACATGAAGTCCACAAAAACTGAGAAGGGGGGAAATGGAACATTGTACTCTCTTTTGTATTTGGAGCCATGTGTGATCCACTGCTTTTGTAAGTTATAGGGTAACTTTTGTACAATGGGGTTGATACCTCTGGCTGTGTCAAAGAATGCAAGTCCTTGCAAGTCCCCTTCTGACATAGCTACTTGAAGGTCCATCAGTAAGTCACTAACTTTTCTAGGTTTCTGATAGGCTCTGTTGGGTATTTTAGGAAAGCTACCAAGTCTTTTGAACAGTGCATTTTCCACTGCTTCTGCTGAGCCATAGCACTCAAGTCTGTCCCAGATTGTTTTAAGGCCTGTTTCGGGGTAGTTTATGTTTATTGTCCTGATTCATTTTGCATGCTCAGCAGATTCAATTTCGAGCCATTTAATTATCAAATCTATCTCCTCACTACATGACAAATCTAAGCTTCTGATGGCATTTTGGAAGGAAGATCTCCAGGCTCTATAGCTGTGAGGACGATAATTAGACTTTTCAAGTCCTTGTGTGACTAGCTCACATTGTGCAAGGAACTTGGCAAGGTCTATGGTGGCTTGATTAACCGACTGTGTATTGTAGGATAATTTGCAGGCTCAAGTACCTTGGGTGTGGGGGGGGGGGTCTGCTATCAGAGGTGCAGCTTTGCTTGGCGCTTTCTTGTTTGTAGACTTGGGGCTTGTCATTAGCCTGTAGTGGTACTGAGTAGCATATTTGGGTTGCTTCTTGAAGGTTGTCTTTTCCATCAAGGTGAGTGTTGCTGCTTGGCCTGGAGTGCTGATAGACGTACTCTGAAGTACATTGCAGAGGATCTTGGGGTTCAGCTTCTGACTGAAGTACATTGCTGCGTTTACTGCATTGAATTAGTTGTCAGAATATACAGCCTTTTCTAGGGCTTTGACTTTGGCTGTGGCAGCTGCTACTTCTTTATCTATGGTAAGCCACTCTAGGTTCGCTTTTAACAGGGCTTTCTGCATTTCTCTCTCTTTTCATTTCCATTTCTTGTTCAGCAAAATGAACAATTTCATTCTGTGAAATGGTGTCTTCTGGAGGTGCTTGACTGTCTAGAGCAGGGATGGCTAACCTTTTTTTCCTCAGGTGCCAAAAGTGTGTGTGTGTGCTATCGCCCATGCCCACACCCATAATGCAATGCCTCTCCCGCACACCACGCCCCCTGCACATGTGCATGTGACCCTCGCACATGTGCACATGACCCAATGCATGTGTGCGCAACCCACCCTTTTGGCTTCACATCCCAAAACAGCACTGGGGGGGAGGGGAAGCCTCGCCTCCCAAAACAGGGCTGGGAGGGTGGGAAAAGCCTTGCCTCCCAAAATGGTTGAGAGGAGGAAAAAAGCCTCACCTCTCAAAACAGATTTCGATGCTGGCAGACGCTTTAGAAATAACCAAAGAAGAAATGATGCATGGTGTAGACGAGATTTATCGGGTTTACACTAGATATGCAATGCATAATAAACTGCCACGAGAAGTTCACATAAGATTTACTAAGAAATCGATTAAAGCACAAATTCTTCAAGTGGCTAGAGAAAAAACCCTGAAATACAAGGAGAAAGAAGTGGTGGTTTTGAAACAAATACCAAGAAAAGTGAGAGATATGAGAAAACATTACAAATTCTTGACTAAAATACTAATCCAAAAGGGAGTCACCTATAGATGGCTGATACCAGAAGGATTAATTTTAACATGGCAACTTCAAAGATATAGGTTGGATACAATTGATAAAGCGAGAGTCTTTTATGAAGATTTTCTAAAAGAAAAGGAAGTGGCAATGGAAACGGAAACACAAGCTGCAGTGGTTCCCTTAAAATTTACAGAAGAGGAAATGGCAATGACTGAATCAACGGAAGGCACAGTAGGTGAGATTGTGGAATACAAGGAACAACAGAAAGTAAGATCAACTAGAGCAACAAAACCTACATATAAAGTATGAATATGGAAACAACGAAATTAATTTCAATAAATATAAATGGACTTAATTCGGTTGTGAAAAGAAGAAAGGTGTTTCACAAATTAGAGAAATTAAAATTTGACATAATTTGCTTACAAGAAGTTCATATTAAAAAGCAACATGAACAATTATTGGTACAACCCAAACTTGGAAGAACTTTCTTATCATTATCACAAAGTAAAAAGAGAGGAGTTGTTTTATATATTAGAAATTCAATAAAGGCAGAACAAATATATGCAGAAGGTAGAATTTTGATGGTGGAAATAATTGATAACAATATGAAAATACTATAAAACATTGTATGATTCAGTGGGCAAGGAACTTTGGATATAATGTGTTGTTTATGATGGACATGTGATAAAGCAAAGAAATATTGGAGCAGGAATCATATCTTAATACAAAAAATTCTTAAAGCAAAGATAAAGATGAAACCAGAAACTTTTCTTTTTGGCTTAATGGAAAAAAACCTGAGGGGAGGGGGGATTGGAATTTTGATCTCATATATGTTGATGGCAGCAAGGACTATTGTATGCACAAAAACGGAAGGACATTTTGATTCCCACCATGGACTACATGGCTACAGAAGCTGATGGAGTTGGCAGAGATGACTAAATTGACCGTTTCGATCAAAGAAAAGAATATGAGTACTTTTGTTTCTACATGGAGACCGCTTCTGGACTTTGTGCTTGAGGTGGAAAAAATGAAACTTTGATTTTGGGTTTTACTGATTAGATTGATTTGTTGTTATAGAAATGGCTACTTTATACTATTATGGAAAAGTAAAAAGTTGAGGTTCTATATTAATACTTTATTCTACTGCAACAGAGGGAGTCAGAAGTCTCCAACTTATTGTTCTTTCTTTATTTTTATCTGCCAGTGTAAGTCTGTAATCAACTTCTTCCACTCTTTTTTCTGTTTGTTCAGCTTTCTTTTCTACTTTCTGAATGCGTTGTTCGCTGTTCACCATCATTTGTTGAAAATTCTCTATTTTATCCTCTACTTTCCCTATTCTTTCCTTCATATCATCGTGCAGGGCTTGGATCATAGCTTCCAACTCTGCCTGCATTGTATTCATTTTCTCTTGCTGTAACATGGCATCAAACAACCTCTGACCTGATGGACTGAATGTTGCTGATGATGATGCTGAAGATGGTGCAGATAGTGTTTTCCTCATTTTGAAATATATTAATACTTGTAATCCACAAAAAGTAGAGGATGAGGCTATTAGTAGTACTCCAAGGGAAAGACAAAATTATAAATTGTAATCCAAAGGTTATTAGACTTTTAGTCCCATCATTCTTGTTGTTATTCTTCAGGTTCTTCAAACCTTAATCCTTTCTTATTGTAAAAAAAATTGATAAGTTGGTAAATTGTAATTCACCTAGGCCCACCAAACCCCAGCATTCAACCACCAATTGCTTTATATCCACAGATAGAGAGTTCACAGAACAAGAAATAAAAGAAAGGGAAATATTTTGCTGTTCTCAGCTTCTATTTCGCTTTATCTGTTTAGTTTCCAAATGAATTCCTAGAGCTGCACTGTTTAAAATAGAAAATCTCAGTGTTTTGCTCTCTGTCTCAGCTATTCAGCATAAACAACTTATAGCTCGAGAGTTGTTTCTCTAGCAGTCAGTCCTTATCTTCAATTTCTCAAGGTTATATTTTTTCCCCTTCTCACTTGCACCTCCCAGCTTTCACGTCTGCCTGTAGGTGGCACTGTTGTTCTACTTCTCTCTTTTTCTTCCTTCTCTTGTATAATATACTCTGCTCCAAATTTTATAGAAAAAAGATCTATATGTCCAAGTTTTGTAGTATCCAAAAACTTCTAAATTACTCAATATTTTATATTTATATATAGCTTCCTAATTGCAAAGGTTTTTTCCCACTCTTTTAAGAAATTCTTTGACTTTACTTCCTGTTCTAAAAATGGCTCTTAGGCTTTACTCGCCACTTTCCTTGGGAGGTGGCCAAAAAAATCCTGCTCCACCACCTCCTTTTTAGGTCCCACTTTCACCCAGATGTTTTCCAGGGGGTTCTTTCTTCGATGTAAATTAGAGATTAAAAGTTAAGAGTCTCTCACCCAGATCGATCACACTGTTCTTCAGTCTTCCACGCTTTCTTTCCGGTGGCTGTCACAGCTTCGGTCTGGCACACAATGGCCGTCTTTTCCTTCCTGTTGGGTTTGAGAGTCTTCTCTGGATCAATCAGGGAGTTTGTTGGCTCCCTGAGATCAGCGGAGTGTGCTCTCTTTATTCATCACCCCTCCAAGGTGATTTAGATCCATCCAGACCTCCTGGCAGTTCGGATTTTGGCATGATCCCACAGAGCCCCATGAGACACGGCGTGTCACTGCAACGTCAGCCACACCCTCCCCAAGGCATGTGTGATGTGTGACTTAAGTGTGGGTAACTCACTTGTGGGCTCAAGGAAATTTGTGTAAAGGACTTTCCCTGTTTGCTATTTTTACTTGATTTAATCACTTTGAGTTTGGTTGTCAGTTATTTAGCAAAGACTGTATGTCAGTGTTTCAAAACTGACATAGAAGCAAGGAGGAGAAACGTTTGACATTTCACCTAGAAAAACCTTTGGTGAATTCAGTCTCCTGGGAGATGTTTGGGAGGGGTGACATTCCTGTGTGCTGAAGAGACAGATAAAAGAGAGTGATCTGGAAGGCAGCCAATGGAGAGCAGTTTCTGGGGGAAGGAATAGGAGGGGTTTTGGATGGAGGGGCCAGAACTGTCTGCACCGTTGTCTGGCTTGGATGCATCTCTCAATAAAAAGAATATTTCCTAAAGACGCTGTTTGGAAATTAAATTATTTCGAGGATGAAATTGAAGCTCTGACACTGTAATTTAGCCATCTTTTGCAACAATATATTTACCTTTGCTTGCAACATAGTTTCTAGCCTCTGTTATTTGTGAGTAATAATTAAAAGTCAGAGACAGTGTAAGAATAAGGTTAATTTGATATTAAAATTACTTTTCACAAAAGGAAAAGAAAGAAGTGAAAGAAATGTGAGTGGAACAACTATAGAAAGAGAAAATATAAATCCTTTAGTAAAAAATATTTGAGGACAGATTACTCTCCCAAGAGAACAAATAGAAAGTGTATATAAAAGAGGAGAAGAAAGATGCTTGGAACAAAATGAAAAGAATTCTGTTAGACATTGCCAGAAAAGTGGATGGACGTCTACTTTTGGCAAGTATCAAAAGAATGCATGGTGAAATATGAATAAAAGAAATGAATAAATGAGCAGTATGAAAAAAATAAGCTCAGGAGGCTTGGTCATATAGACAGAATGAATGAGGATCAAATTTTAAAACAATATGTGAAAGACTGAAGAAGGATCAAAAGGAAGACAAAGATCAGAAAATTGTGTTTTGAGTCAAACTGATGAGCTCCTGAGTTTAACAAATAGTAGGCAATGCATAGAGTGGGGTATGGACATCATGACAGCAATGTTGATTTGTAAAAATGGAAAGGTTAAGGCAAATAGTATTGTTATAAAGTAGTTTTACCAATATTTCTTATTTTTACCCTTATCTCACGACTTCAGTTTCTTTGGTTTATTATTTTTAGTCCTTTTCTGCACTCCATACAAGATTGCTTATCCCAAAAGGGAATATAGCATGATGGGTATATATATTTGAAATTCTGTATTCATATTAAACTCCCTGAAGGGCTAAAAGGTACTTGTCAGTGTATAAGAATTTATGAACTGGAATAGCCATAACAAAAAGTCAGCCAATGGGAACTGTTTGGTGACTGAGACACAGGATTTGTTGTGAGCCATGTCAGACAGCTCGGAGCCTGGGCATGGCTTAGTTTAACTGTTCTATGTATATAAGAATTTGTTTGTCTTTGCTTGAGAGTTCCTTGCTTCTACTTCTTGTCCTTGTACTTGCTACTTCTTCTCTCTACCACGTTGCAAGAGCTGCATGGGTATTGTATACATGCATCATGTTTTATATTATTGTATATAAAGAAGTTTCTTGTATAAATGAATCCTGCTGAATTATTTACTTGTGTGCTGGCTGGCTACAAACTCTGACAGTACTGGCCAGCGAACCAGTAGCAAACCGGTTCAGATTTCACCCCTGAACCAGGGGTGAAATCCAGCAGGTTCTGACAAGTTCTGGAGAACCGGTAGTGGAAATTTTGAGTAGTTCTGAGAACCAGCAAATGCCACCTCTGGCTGGCCCCAGAGTGGGGTGTGAATGGAAATTTTGCAATATCCTTCCCCCAGGAGTTGGGAGGGAATAGGGATTTTGCAGTATCCTTCCACTGGAGTGGGGTGGGAATGGAGATTTTGCAGTATCCTTCCCCTGCCACACCCACCAAGCCACACCATGCCCACCAAGCCACGCCCACAGAACCAGTAGTAAAAAAAATGGATTTCACCACTGCCCTGACCCCCCCCCCATGTACTTACAACACAGACCTGAAGTTACAAATGTTGCAGCACCACGGCAGTTGTTCACCCTTATGAACAAATGCAGAAGCACTGCAACATTCTCTCTCCCCGCCGCTGCCCCCCCCCCCAAAGCACTGGGCCTGTGGAGACTCACTTACCTTGTGAAGGTCTAGCAAGCCTTCATGTTTTTCCCCTGCTTCGTTGCTTGATGTTGTGGCTCCGTTGCCTGAGCCTGCGTCATCAGCAGGGGAGGACTCTGAGAGTGAGGGAGAGGAGTTGGCAAGGCCTCCTTCTCCAGGACTCTCCTCTCTGGCAATGCCTCCGGAGGACACCGAAGGGCAGGAGATAGGCCCAGAGCCAAGCTCGTCCCCGCAGCCACAGGAGGACATTGACGAGGGGAGTGAGTTTTGGTTGGATCCTCGCCAGCGTCGGAGAGACAGGAGAGCCCAGCAGAGGAAAAGGCGTGGTCATGATTAGCTGGTGGACCACACCTCCCAGACTATATAAGAGAGGGATTGCAGACGTATCTTTGTGACAAACAAAACAAAGATTCATGGATCCCGGTTTTGAATTGGCCCTGCGTCTCAGCTTTGGTGGTGTGTATGTGACGGACCTTTTAATAAAGACGTTGGCAAGCAGCTGCGGATTGCTGCCGACCTTTGTTATCATCTTACTTGGTTGCCTGCCAGTTCATTAGCCTCTGATTGTCTGAGGGGAGGTTATTTCTGGGCACGGGGCCAGAACACTTGAGGCCTTTGGTGCATTCACAGAGAACAGAGGCCTAAAGTACCGCAAGATAATGCGCTACTGATTTTGCATGATCTCACACTATTTTAGATCTCTGTTCTCTGCGAATTGAGGCCTAGATGACATCTGTGACAAATGGCTTTGCAAACAGAGGGAAAGATTCGTTTCTTCAGGCCTTCCCTCTGTTTGCCATTTCCTTGCCGAAGCCTGCAGGGGAAAGAGATTGCGTCCCTGTAGGACCCAGTAGACTTTGCAAAAAGCCACTGCTGGCAAGAATGGGACCTGCGAGGGGCCAGCACATTCCTCCTGGGCTCTGTTCTTGCCAGCAAAGGCTTTTTGCAAAGGCTTGCCAAAGCCTACAACAGAAAAGGTTCTTCTCCTGGACCCCACCAGCTGGAATTCCTTGATCAACAGGCTCTGCAGTATTCCCTTCTGCCAGTGTGGGTGGGACAGGCCAATCCAATTGGGGTGAGATGGTTCCTCAGATAACCTGGACTCATGCCATAAAGGACTTTAAAGGTAAGAACCAACACCTTGAATTGGATACAGAAGCAAACTGGCAACCAGTGCAGCTCACAGAACAGCAGTGTAACATGGGCCACCTTAGGGACCCCAAGAAGGATACTTGAGAGAGCAAAGAGAGCAGATATGCAGAAGTGGGGCTCTCTTGAATAATCTAATTAAAAGCCTTAAAAAACCCTAAACATGCAGAGAATTGCAACTATAGGAAAAAAAGTGAATGGGGGAAAAGACTGGACTTGGAGAGAAGACAAATCTTGGAAATCAAACATTTATTTGGATGCAAAGTTTATTCTGGTGAATTCTGCTTTGTAGCATGATCAGACTGCATGTTCTGCCCCAGCTACGGACCCCAAAGAACACAGCACACACAAAGTCTATACAAAACTTAAATTTACTAAAATAACTCAGTCTTTTCCAAACAAAAGCTGTTAATAAACTTTCTTAACAGCCTACAAGAAACCAAAGATAAAGTAATCACAATCTTACTAAGGTTGGCAGAAAGCCCAGAAGCAATTTGCAGAGAATCCAGACGTGAAGGAGAATGAACTAAAGTTGTTCCCTACAAATTGCTTCAGTCGGTGTTCCTCCTTAAATAGGCTAAGGGAGTGGCCAATTAGCCCCAAGCCTTATTCTCAAGGAGACCTCCTCCTGAGAAGCCACTCCTGCCTTTTGGCAGGTCTGCGTGCCCCTGCATCAAGGAGAGGCTCCTCCTCTTCTTCCTCTTCACTTAAAGGAGCTTCTGGAGGTTCTGAAGGCCCTGGCTGAATCCCTGCCTCTGGCACCACATCTTCTCCAGCCTCCTCATTGTCTGACTCAAGTGCCAGCTGCACAGGCTGCTGGCGCAGCACCACACCAGCCTCTTCGCTGTCAGAATCAGCTACAATCCGCACAGGCTGCTGACGGGCCACAACACTGCAGTTCCTTTGTTCTCCTGATGACATTGAGAAAATACCAGCATTGACAAAGTTTTTCAGCATTGAGAAAATTTTCTTTATATAGACTGAACTGTTTTTCTTCAATATTGACTGCATAGTTCTTTTTACCATTAACAGAGCATACTTATACAGAGTTACAGACGTAATTGCAAAACGAATTACATATAGATCTGTTTGCATGAGTGTTCTTTTTCCCTCTCTCTTTCTCTAATTAATTAAGTGCAGATCTGTTTGCAAGGGTGTTTTTTTTCTTTTTATCTCTGCATATTTATAAAGTTTTATAAGGATTCTAGTCTTTACTAACTAAATAATCATGAATGAATTCAATACAATTTTTTAAATATATTGAATGAACCTGAGAAAACCAAGTGATCATCTTAAAAAGTTGTTTACAACCTATTATAAAGTTTTACAGCAGGATCGTAAATTTTTATTGCCTATATGATAAACGTTTATTGCCCTGAACTGCAATTAACATTCTACCTTCTTTTGTGGATTACAAATAGTCAAAGACTGCAATATTTGTTTTACAATATTTTTAAATTGTTAAATACTTTTAAATATTTGTGGATTTTTGTGGACTACCTTGTATTACCTTTTTATACCGTATATATGTGTGTGTATGTATATGTATGTATGTATGTATAATTTTTTACACTAAAAACAAGCTGTCATTTCATTTTTTTTTACTCTCAGCTGAGATACTATTTTTTCTTTTAAGATGAGATTTTGTTTTACCTTCCAAATTTTATTCATCTGTCATTTTCAATATATGTGTTTTGTTTTACTTTCCAAAATTAATTCATTTGTCATTTTCAATACATGTGTGGGTTACAAACTATATATATTATAAAAGCCCAGTCTAGCACAATACCAATGAAGAAGAAAAATAACAGCTCTCAAAAGAAACCAGCATGGCTGTATAAAGAACTCTCTGATAAATTGAAAGACAAAAAGGACAAGTATAAAAAGTGGAAAGAGAAGCACATAACTTAGGTAGAATATCAGCAAATAGCCTGAGCCTGAAAAGATGAAGTGAGGAAAGCTAAGGCTCATAATGAACTAAGGCTTGTGACAAAAGTCAAAAGTAACCAAAAAAAAAAAGCTTCTTTCAACATGTTAAAAACAAGAAAAAAGTCAAGGAAACGACTGGTCCATTGGTGGGAGAAAGTGGTAAGGTGCCAAGCAACAGGGAGAAAGCAGAACTACTTAACTCGTTTTTTGCATCCATCATTACATGAAGGGAAAAAACCGTCCAACCTCTCAAAAACAGCACCATAAAAAACAAATTAGGAACACAAGTTAAAATAGGGAAGAAAATGATAAGTGAGCACCTGTCCACCCTAGACGAGTTCAAATCACCAGGACCAGACAGATTACACCCCAAGGTTCTGAAGCAGCTGGCAGACATGATCTCAATGTCAGGGTTCCAAGTAACACCCCCAATGAAAGAAAACTCTCAGGCTTGAGTTTCCTCAAAGTTATATTTTATTAGAGATGTCATTTTGGCACATGTGGGAAAACTCAAATCTGAAAGTTTCTAGGTTTTCCCCACCCAAAGGAAAGTTCAAATCCCTGCCCAATATCCACAAATCCATCACATGGTCCAATCAAAGCACTGTCCCAACTGGAGATGCCTCCCAGTTCCAGCCTTCCAGGTGCAGGGAAAGATGCCCTTGACTCTCTGAGAAAGGAATGTTATTATGACTATATATATCACCCTGGCTCCACACAATTTCCCCCTCCCAGTTTCACACAGTAGCAAATGTGGCAGGCCTGAAGATCCAACAAAAAAGATGGCTTTCAGGCCTGACACTCAGAACCACTGAACTATATGTTTCAAAGATCCTGGAGCACCGGGGAACTGCCACAGTGGAAAAGTGCTGATGTAGTTCCCATCTTCAAAAAAGGGGGAAAATAGATCCAGGAAACTACAGACCTATCAGTCTGACCTCAATACCAAGGAAGATTCTGGAACAGATAATCAACAAATCCACAAACACCTACAGTAGAAGCAAACTGAGAGCCTGAGTAGCGTAGGGGGCTAATGCCTCCTACTAAAGGCAGCAATTAACATCCAGCTGCCTGTAATTCTGTGAGTTCAATCCTAGCCAGGCTCAAGGTCGACTCAGCCTTCCATCCTTTCTAAGCTGGGTAAATTGAGGACCCAGTTGTTGGGGGCAATAAGCTGACTTTGTATAAATATAAATATACAAAAGTATGAAGGCTATTGCTTAACACACTGTAAGCCGCCCTGAGTCTCTGGAGAAGGGCGGCATATAAATCAAATTTTAAAAAAAACAAAGTAATAACCAAAAGTCAACATGGGTTTGTCAAAAACAGATCATGACAAACAAATCTTATTGCATTCTTTGACAAAGTGACAAAATTAGTGGACCAAAGGAATGCTGTGGATATAATTTACTTGGACTTCAGTAAAGCATTTTATAAAGTAAGAGCCTGGTTTAGCTCTGCAGACTAAAGCACCGTAATTAACATCCAGCTGTCTGCAATTACACCAGTTCGAATCTCCCCAGGCTCAAGGTTGACTCAGCCTTGCATCCTTTCTAAGGTAGGTAATTTTTTTTTTTATTAAAAGTTTTATAAAAATACAAACATATAAAACCCCCCCTTCAACCCCCCCATCCCTCCCCCCCTTCAACCCCCCCTCCCCCCCCCCGACTTCCCAGAGTGAAATACAGGGTTTCTGTTCTTAAACAAAAATTTTAAACCAACCATTAGTCTATCAAATTTCTAGTTTACAAACACTATCCAAATCTTAACTCCATTAAAAAAAAAAGAGAGAGAAAAAAAAATTACAACTCTAGTTCCTCTTCATTCATACGCAATTTGATGTCTTCTTATATGATATTTGTTCTGCACATAGTCAATCCATTTCCTCCATTCCAAAATAAATTTTTCTTGCGTATGATCCTTCAAATATGCTGAGATTTTAGCCATCTCAGCTAAGTTCATTACTTTTACAATCCATTCTTCTACTGTAGGCAAAGAGTCTTTTTTCCAGTGTTGTGCAACCAACAGTCTAGCTGCTGTTATTAAGTTTAAGATCAACTTAGTCTCCAATAATGTACATTCATTTATAATACCCAACAAAAAAAATTTCGGTGTAAATTCCAACCTTTTTTTCAAAATATTTTGCATTACCCACCAAATCTTTATCCAAAATGCTTTAACCTTCTTACAGGTCCACCAGATATGAAAATAAGTTGCATCTTCACAATCACATCGCCAACATTTAGCTTGTACATTAGAATACATACAAGACAACTTTTTTGGATCTAAGTGCCATCTATAAAACATTTTATAAAAGTTTTCTCTAAGGTTTTGTGCTTGAGTAAATTTAACATTTTTAACCCAAATCTTTTCCCATGTCTCCATCATTATTGGTTCTTGAAAATTTCTAGCCCATTTAATCATACAATCTTTAACCAACTCTGTTTCAGAATCTATCTCTAATAATACATTGTATAATCTTTTAATGTGCATAATACCCTGATCCCTAATTTGCTTTACCAAGTTTTCTTCATTTTCCATAAGACCTGTTTTTTGATCCTCCCTCCACCTTGCTTGGAGCTGACCATATTGAAACCAGGTATAAATTATTCCTTCCTTCTTCAAAACCTCTAAAGGTTTAAGTTGTAGTTTGCCCCTTTCACTACATAAAAGTTCTTTATATGTGATCACCTCCATCTTTTGTTCTATACTTATATTTTCTATTGCATGTCTAGGATTTGCCCAAATAGGTATTTTGTAATCCAATTTATATTGATATTTCTTCCACACTCGCAACAAAGCATTTCTAAGTATATGGCTTTTAAAAATTTTATCTACTTTCTTTTCATACAATAAATAAGCATGCCATCCATAAAGTAAATCATGTCCTTCTAAATTCAAAATTCTCTCCTCTGTTAAATTAAACCAATCACTAATCTGAACTAATACCGAAGCTTCATAATATAATCTTAAATTTGGCATTTTTAAACCACCTCTCTCCCGAGTATCTTGTATAATTTTTAATTTAACTCTGGGTTTTTTACCTGACCATATAAAAGTATTAAGACCTTTTTGCCATTCCTTCAGTTGTTCATCCTTCTTCAACACCGGTATCATTTGGAACAAAAATAAAAACTTAGGTAATACATTCATTTTAATTGCTGCTATTCTACCTAGTAAAGATAATTGTAGCTTTTTCCAATCCTCCATTTCTTTCTGCACCTTTCGCCATAAGACTTCATAATTGTTTTTAAATAACTTTGTATTTGATCCATCAATAAACACACCCAAATATTTAACCTTTTTAACTATTTCAAATCCTGATATTTCTTGAAGCTCTTCTCTTTGATTAAAAGACATATTTTTGGTGACTATCTTGGTCTTATGTTGATTTATTTTAAATCCCGAAACTTTACCATATTGTTCTATCAATTCCAACATATATGAAGCTGTGTCTGTGGGTTGCGTTAATGTAACAACTAAATCATCTGCAAAAGCCCTCAACCTATAATCTTGCTGTCGAATCACTATTCCTTTTAATTCTTTAGATTCACGTATCTTTTTCAACAAGATTTCCAAAGATAAAACAAACAATAAAGGAGACAATGGGCAACCCTGCCGCGTTCCCTTTTCTATCTTAAAACTATCCGTTAAACTTCCATTAATAATTATTTGTGCACTTTGTTCCCTATATATTGCTTTAATTGAACTCATAAATTGCTCTCCAAATTGCATTTTATCTATTATTTTAAATAAAAATTGCCAATTCAATCTATCAAAAGCTTTCTCTGCATCCAAAAAGAAAAAAGCTGCAGGAATCTGATTATTTTTCTCCAAATATTCAACCAAATTTATTATTTGTCTCAAATTATATTTCATATATCTCCCCTTTATAAACCCTGATTGATCATTATGAATTATTTGTTGCATAATTGGCATTAATCTATTTGCCAATACTTTAGCAAAAATCTTATAATCGGTATTCAAAAGTGAAATAGGTCTAAAATTTTCAGGTTTAACACAATTTTGATCCTCTTTAGGAATCAGTGATATAAAAGCTGTTTTCCATGAGGGTGGGGTTTCTCCCCCAGATTGAATTTTATTAAAAAGTATCTTAAGCGGTTCCACCATTTCCATCTGCAAATGCTTATAATAAATAGCTGTCAACCCATCCGTTCCCGGTGTTTTACCTACTTTAAGCTGTTTAATTGCTAAGGTAATCTCTTCACAGTTTATTGGTTGATTCAAACCTTCTCTTTGATCCAAGGTTAATTCCTGGATATCAACCTCTTTAAGATATCTATCTATATCTTGATCTTGTATCAAATCTCCTGCATATAATTTTGCATAATATTCTAAAAAAGCTTTTTTAATCAGATTTTGTTGATAAACTTCCTTGCCTTTATATTCCATCTTACTAATAACACGTGATCTTTATTTTTTCCTTAACATATAGGCTAACCACCTGCCTGGTTTATTAGCATTGCAAAATGTATTATGTTTAGCATATTGTAAATTAGTTGCAACTTGATCAACCATTAGCATATTAAATTGCTGTCTTAATATACCTATTGCTTCTTTTACTCTTTTATCTTCTGGATTATCTATTAACAACTGTTCTTTCTTCTTTATTTCTTCCTCAATATCCTTCCGTTTCTTTGCCTGTTTTTGTCTATATTTATTATTCATGTATATCAACACTCCTCTCATATAAGCTTTACTTGCATCCCAAACCATTTCCATAGAAGTACCTTTATACATATTATTATCAAAAAACTCCTTCATATATTTTTTAAGTTCTTTAACATTTTCTTCATATCTAAATAAATTTTCATTTAATCTCCAAGACCTCCTTTCTTTTCTCTCCTGTTCTAATTCCAACCAAACTGGGCTATGATCAGCTAAAGTCCTTGGAAATATCTTGACTTTCTTCACCCTAGAAAGGAAATCAGATGTTAAGAAGATAAAATCTATCCTAGAAAAGGATTGATGTCTATCAGAAAAAAAGGTAAAATCTTTTTCATCTGGATTCAATTCTCTCCAGACATCCCTTAACTCTAAATCATCCATAATTTCAAAAAAAGGTTTGGGTAATTTAGCACGCAAGGCAGCTTTAGATATAGTCTTCTTATCCTTAGAAATATCAATTACTCCATTCCAATCACCCATCAAAATAATTGATTTATAATCCCATTGTGATATTTTGGTATGTAAAAATTTATAAAAATTTTCTTGTTGCTGGTTCGGTGCATAAATTGCAATCAAAAGCATTGTTTCATTTTGAGTCCTCATTTCAATTGCTATATATCTTCCTTGATCATCCGCCTCTACCAAATTTGCTGTTATGTTCTTTTTTATATATACCACTATTCCATTTCTCTTTTCCAAAGATGACGCCACAAAGTGAGTCCCTAATTTAGCATTAATTAGGTATTTCTGATCTGATAATTTAATATGTGTCTCTTGTAAGCATACAACATCGTTATTAAATTGTTTCAAATAATGATATATTTTCTTTCTCTTTTGTGGTGAGTTCAAACCATTGACATTCCAAGACAAAAATTTAACTGACATCCTTACGAGACTGAAGCACTTGGAACGTACTCTGAAGATCTTGTCTGACCTTGATCTTCGGTCTTGCTCCCCCCACCGCTTCTGATTTTGTATCCAGTTGTTGTTGTTGTTGTTGTTGTTGTTGTTGTTGTTGTTTAGTAGTTGATCTTGTCACACGTTGTGCTCTTGGTTGCTCCAGTTTTGCAAATTCCAATGGTCCTTCCAGTTGACTTAAAGGAAAAGGAAGTGATGTTGGATCCGATTGGTTCTGGTCATCTTGATTCTTAGGTTCTCCAACCACTGCCTCAGCATATGTTAAGGACTGTTGCTTTCCTTTTCCTGCTTTTTTGTCATCTTTCGGGGGAGTTTCCATTTTCAGCACACTACGATAAAATTCTCTTGCTTACTCAACAGTGTTCATTCGGTACCTCTCTCCAGCATAATCCACTATTATGCCTACTGGTACATCCCATCTGTACACTATTTGTTGTCTTCTTAGTTCATCAACTAAAAAACCAAAGTTCTTTCTATCTCTGAGCATTTTAGGGGGAATCTCTTTCAGCACCTTAATTTCCTGCCCAGACACTTGTACTTTATTATTGTAAGAGGCTTGCAGTACATCATTTCTCATTCTTCTCTCATTAAAATAAATCACAACATCTCTTGGCAAGTTTCTATTTCTTGCAATCCATGAATTAACTCTGTAGACTTTGTCCAGGTGACCAATTATTTCATCCTTTTTCATTCCAGCCACTGAGGCAATCACTTCAGCACATTTCTCTCTTAAGTTTTCCCGTCCATCTTCCTTCAACCCTCTCAGCCTCAGGGCGAACTCCATTGACCTATATTGCATCATAGTAATATCGCCTTCCATTCTCTCTGATTTGGTCTGGAATTCTCCCATCTTATCCTCCAAATCTTGGGTAACCTCACTGATTTCTTCCACTCTTTCATCAAGCTGCACAAGGATTTTAGACAAACCAGAAACAGCCAACAAAATATCTTCTCTTATTTCATCATGTTTTTCTTCAACAGTCTTTTTAATTTCATTTCTAATTTCTTTTACATCTTTCAGATCCTCCTCAAATTTCCCCATTCTCTCTTCTATTTTAGCTGTTTGAGCAATCGTGATTTGCGTTATAAACTCCTTAAGCTCACTCATAAAGTCCTCTCTGCTTGTGACCTCCCCCGGAAGTTGCGCCTTTTGAGTCACAGTAGAGACTGAAGGAGAAGCCCCTCCTGCTTTGGCTGATGCTGGCTTAGTTTGTTTAGAAGCCATTTTCGTTTCAAAAAAACTTTTTTCCTCTTCACCCCTATTTGCAATTACTTAGCCTTAAATGCCTCTAAATTCAGTCCAAATTAGTTTAAATTGCTATTTTCAATGTCTTCTCCAGATTGCTCTCTTTTGGCAGCTTAGTTTCTCTTTAAGAATAGAAAAAAAGTCCTTTCCAGTACTCACTTTCTCTTCTCAGCACAGTCTTAATTGGATACTTCCTCTTTCAATTAGGCTCATTCAAACCAGGGTACACAGGAGTTAAGCTCTGTAACTTTGTTGCAAGCTCTCCTGCTCCACTCCGTCTGCTGCCGAGATCACTTAAACTTTCAGTTTGCTTGCAGAGCCGGTCGCGTCCCTCTAATGCTGCTTATGCAGCAGCGCTTTGAGTCCGGAGTCTTTCCCCTAGGGAACCCACCTTTCCAGCCCCTGTACTTAATTCCAGGGGCTTTTTGGGCGGTTCTACCTGCCGGGAATCTCTCTGCCTTTCCCCTTTTCCCAGAGAAAGGGCTGCAAAACCGCCAGACAGCTGTTTTTCGCTGTCAAAGGCAGTTTAACGGAGTTCAAAGCCGGCAACCTAACAAGAGGCTGTCAGCGAGGGGCGCGGCGCCAAGCGGAAGTCGGCGCCAAGCGGAAGTCTCTAAGGTAGGTAAATTGAGGACCCAGTTTGTGGGGGCAATAAGCTGACTTTGTATAAATATGCAAAAGTATGAAGGCTATTGCTTAACGCATTGTAAGCCGCCCTGAGTCTTCGGAGAAGGGCGGCATATAAATCATTTAAAAAAAAAAAAAAGTAGACCACAACCTACTACTTGATAAACAGCATCACCACCAGATGGATTTGTAACTGACTGACCAACCACACTCAACGTATAGTCCTCAATGGAACTGCATCTACATGGAAAGAAGTATGCAGTGGGGTACCCCAAGGCTCTGTTTTAGGCCCAGTACTCTTCAACATCTTCATCAATGATTTGGATGAGGGGATAGGTGGGGAACTCATCACATTTGCAGACAACACCAAGCTAGCAGGAATAGCCAACACTCCAGAAGATAGGGTTAAGATACAGAAGCATTGGGCGCTATCTATCAAAATGTAATTCAATGGCGAAAAAAGTAGGGTTCTACATTTAGGCAAGGAAAACAAAATGCACAGGTACAGTATATGTGGTACCTCGCTCAATAGTAGTAACTGTGAGAGGGATCTTGGAGTCCTAATGGACAATCATTTAGATATGAGCCAGCAGTGTGCTGCAGCTGCCAAAAAAGCCAACACAATTCTAGGTTGCATTAACAGAGGGATAGAATCAAGATCACATGAAGTGATCTTGCTTTATAAAGCCTTAGTAAAACCACACTTAGAATACTACAACCAGTTTTAGTTGCCATGATGTAAAAAAGATGTTGAGACTCTAGAAAGAGTGCAGAGAAGAGCAACAAAGATGATTCGGGGACTGGTGGCTAAAACATATAAAAAACGGTTAGTGGAATTGGGTATGTCTAGTCTAGTGAAAAGAAGGACTAGGGGTAACATGATAGCAGTGTTCTGATATCTCAGGGGCTGCCACAAAGAAGAGGGAATCAAGCTATTCTCTAAAGCACCCAAGGGCAGGACAAGAAGCAATGGCTGGAAACTAATCAAGGAGAGAAGCAACCTGGAAATTCAGGAGAAATTTCCTGATAGAACAATTAGTCAGTGGAACAACTTGCCTCCAGAAGTTGTAAATGATCTAACACTGGAAGTTTTTAAGAAGAGATTGGAAAAACATTTGTCTGAAATGGTATAGGGTTTCCTGCCTAAGCAGGGAGTTGGACTAGAAGACCTCCAAGGTCCCTTCCAATATGCCTATAGCAATGTCACTTTTTTTCTTTTATATTGACCCATAAGCATTCTAGGAGGTTTTCATCCTTAGTTTTGTGTATTTCTGTAGAGATGTAGTGATCTTTTATATATACAGGTGAAACTCGAAAAATTAGAATATCATGCAAAAGTTCATTTATTTCAGTAATGTAACTTAAAAGACGAAACTAATATATGAGATAGACTCATTACATGCAAAGCGAGATAGTTCAAGCCTTGATTTGTCATAATTTTGATGATTATGGTTTACAGCTCATGAAAACCCCAAATTCACAATCTCAGAAAATTAGAATATTACATGAAATCAACAAAACAAGAATTGTACATAGAACAATATTGGACCTCTGAAAAGTATAAGCTTGCATATGTACTCAATACTTGGTTTGGGTCCCTTTTGCATCAATTACTGCCTCAAGGCGGCGTGGCATGGATGCTATCAGCCTGTGGCACTGCTGAGGTGTTATGGAAGACCAGGATGCTTCATTAGCGGCCTTCAGCTCTTCTGCATTGTTCGGTCTCATGTCTCTCATTTTTCTCTTGGCAATCCCCATAGATTCTCTATGGGGTTCAGGTCAGGTGAGTTTGCTGGCTAATCAAGCACAGTAATCCCATGGTCATTGAACCAGGTTTTGGTACTTTTGGCGGTGTGGGCAGGTGCCAAGTCCTGCTGGAAAATGAAGTCAGCATCCCCATAAAGCTTGTCTGCGGAAGGAAGCATGAAGTGCTCTAAAATCTCCTAGTAGACGGCTGCATTGACCCTGGACTTAATGAAGCACAGTGGACCAACACCAGCAGATGACATGGCTCCCCAAATCAACACAGACTGTGGAAACTTCACACTGGACTTCAAGCATCTTGCATTGTGTGCCTCTCCATTCTTCCTCCAGACTCTGGGTCCTTGGTTTCCAAATGAGATGCAAAAGTTGCTCTCATCAGAAAAGAGGACTTTGTACCACTGAGCAACAGACCAGTTCTTTTTGTCCTTAGCCCACGTAAAACGCTTCTGACGTTGTTTGTTGTTCAGGAGTGGCTTGACAAGAGGAATATGACATTTGAAGCCCATGTCCAGGATCCGTCTGTGTGTGGTGGCTCTTGATGCACTGACTCCAGCCTCAGTCCACTCCTTGTGAAAGTCCCCAACACTTTTGAATGGCCTTTTCCTGACAATCCTCTCCAGGCTGCGGTCATCCCTGCTGCTTGTGCACCTTTTTCTTCCACGCTTTTCCCTTCCACATAACTTCCTATTAATGTGCTTTGATACAGCACTTTGGGAACATCCAACTTCTTTTGCAATTACCTTTTGAGGCTTTCCCTCCTTATGGAGGGTGTCAATGATGGTTTTCTGCACAACTGTCAGGTCAGCAGTCTTTCCCATGATTGTGATTCCTACTGAACCAGACTGAGAGACCATTTAAAGGCTCAGGAACCCTTTGCAGGTGTTAAGGCTTAATTAGCTGATTAGAGTGGGACACTTTGAGCCTAGAATATTGAACCTTCTCACAATATTCTAATTTTCTGAGATTGTGAATTTGGGGTTTTCATGAGCTGTAAACCATAATCCTCAAAATTATGACAAATCAAGGCTTGAACTATCTCGCTTTGCATGTAATGAGTCTATCTCATATATTAGTTTCACCTTTTAAGTTGCATTACTGAAATAAATGAACTTTTGCACAATATTCTAATTTTTTCGAGTTTCACCTGTACATAGTTTGGGACTTCTGTGGGCAAAAGTTGAAACATATGACACACTTTGCAAGTCACTATAGTGTCAGTCTCTATTTCCATGATTCCATGTTTGTTAAAAAATTGAAAATTTCTAAAAATTAAATATTTTCCCTGTTGCGAAGTGTCAGTTTACAATAGTTTAGAAAAGTTCTTGGCCCTTTATTATTTTATATTAATTTTATTTTATTTTATTTTATTTTATTTTATTTTATTTTATTTTATTTTATTATTTTATTTTATTTTATTATTTTATTTTATTTTATTTTATTTTATTTTATTTTATTTTATTTTATTTTATTTTATTTTATTTTATTTTATTATTTTATTTTATTTTATTATTTTATTTTATTTTATTTTATTTTTTTATTATTTTATTTTATTTTATTATTTTATTTATTTTATTTTATTTTATTTTATTTTATTATTTTATTTATTATTTTATTATTTTATTATTTTATTTTATTTATTTATTTATTTTTAATGCCGCCCTATCTCCAATGGACTCAAGGCGGCTCACAATAATAAAATTCACATAGCCATAATACAAAGTTAAAATCTGATCAGACCCACTAACATTTAAAACCCTTTGCTCTCTGTCTTGAAAATTTTTTCACTATCTTCCCTGTTTTGAAGTGTCTGTCTGTTTTCCATGGTTTAAGTTTTATTCAGATTTATATACCGCCCTACTCCCCGAAGGGACTCAGGGCGGTGAACAGCCAATTAAAAATACAATATAATGCAAAAGTTAAAAATTTAAAATAAATTATACAATTAGGCTGAAATAATTAAAATCCAATTTTAAAAACATTTAAAACCCAATATAAAACCCATTTATAAAGGGAGGTTTAAGCCAGGCCAGCCTGATAAAATAGGAACGTTTTCAGGGCCCGGCGGAAGGTATGTAGGTCCTGTATCCTCCTTATCTCAGGGGGGAGCTCGTTCCAGATGGCTGGTGCCCCCACAGAGAAGGCTCTCCCCCTGGGGGCCGCCAGTCGACACTGTTTGACTGATGGCACCCTGAGGAGCCCCTCTCTGTGGGAACGGACTGGTCGGTGAGAGGCTATTGGTGGCAGAAGGCGGTCCCGAAGATCCCCTGGTCCCAAGCCATGGAGCGCTTTGAAGATAGTAACCAGAACCTTGAAGCGCACCCGGAAGACCACTGGGAGCCAGTGCAGCTTGCGCAGAAGTGGAGTCACATGGGAGCGCCACATCGCTCCCATCACCACCCGTGCGGCCGCATTCTGGACCAGTTGGAGCCTCCGGGTGTTCCTCAAGGGGAGCTCCATGTAGAGAGCATTACAGTAGTCCAGGCATGAGGTGACGAGGGCATGAGTGACCGTGCGTAACGAATCCCGATCCAGAAAGGGACGCAACTGGTGAATCAGGCGAACCTGATAAAAACTCCTCCCGGCCACGGCCGTCATATGCCCTTCTAAAGATAGCCGCGAGTCCAGGAGGACGCCCAAGTTGCAAGCCCTATCTGTGGGGGACAATGACTCGCCCCCAATAGTCAGAGATGGCGTCAACTGACTATATCGGGATGTCAGAAACCACAGCCACTCAGTCTTGGAATGGTTGAGCCTGAGTCTGTTCCTCCCCATCCAGATCTGTACGGCCTCCAGGCCATCACTTCGAGGGCATCGTTGGGGTGGTCTGGGGTGGAGATGTACAGCTGAGTATCATCAGGATACTGATGATACTTCACTTATATTTTTCTCTTAGTTCGTTAAGAATGTAAACATTTCTAAAGAATTAAAATAAATAAACTGTTTTTTTCCATTTTTAATTAAAAAAATTAAAATTTGGATTTTAAAAAAGGTTGAAAAAGAAATTGAAAATTGAAAAAGATTTAAAAATTGAAAAAAGAATTTAAAAATTTGAGAAAAGAATGTTTTGAAAAAAGGAATTCTGAGATTTAAAATTTTTAAGAATTTACAAGAGTACTTGGCCCTCTGTGTTGCTGTCAGCTGCTGGTGGTCCACTGTCCTGCTCTTAGTTGCTGCTCTGGGCATTTCGCTCCTCTGTCACTTAGCTCTGTGCCACTGCTGCTCAAGGTCTGTTGTGCTGCTCACAGCTGCTGGTCTGCTACCACCTAGCTCCATTTCACTGCTGCTCAATGGCCTCCGTTTGCACCGCACTGTCTCCACTTAGGTGTTGGGCTGGGTCGCTGGCCTGCCTATCTGTCTCTCAGCTCAGCTCTCTTTCCTTCTCTCAGATGGGTCACCAGGCCATCTCTCAGTTGGGACACTGGGTTGCCTCTCAGCTAGGCCACCTCTCAGCTGGTCCATCTCTCACCTCTTTGTTCTAGGAGTTCAACTTCTCTTTTTGTTCCCTCCTGTAGCTAATCTTGATGAGAATAGGATAAGGATAGGATAGGATAGGATAGGATAGGATAGGATAGGATAGGATAGGATAGGATAGGATAGGATAGGATAGGATAGAATAGAATAGAATAGAATAGAATAGAATAGAATAGAATAGAATAGAATAGAATAGAATAGAATAGAATAGAATGAAGCAGTGGTGGGCTCCTGCCATTCTCCCAAACCATATGTTAATTTTCTGAGCAGTTCGGAGAATCGGCTGTTGGAATAAATCTTTTCCCACTTTACAGGGCTAATCCTGCAAGGGATGCAGGAAGGAAAGATTCTAGTGTGCCTGTATTTCTAGTCTAATCCTTATCTTAATTGCAGCTCCTGCTGCTTTAAGTGTTTTCAGAAATGGCCTCTGGGTTAAGCTTTGTTACATTGCAACAGCCTTAATGGTTCTTGGCAGTACACTCAGACTTTCAGTCTGTAGCTGAGCTTCTCCGGTGTCCCTGTCCCTGTCCCCCCTCACCCACCCACCCCCGGGAAGTTTTTTGTGTTACTTTTATTCCTGGGGCTTGAACAGCTATTTACAGAAGGGTTGGCATAGCCATAGAAGAAATGGCTGAGAGGCAGGATGCAAGCCTGGCATTCTGTCTGATTTTTTTACTGCCTTTCTGAGGGCATGCGATTTTTCCTTAAATCTGGATGATTACCTTAGGATATCTTGTGAGGTGAGTGAGACCAGCTGGTATCTTTAAGTGGTGCAAATGGATCTAATGATTGCTTCTACTGGGTGCTTTGTCAGTTCACTGAGCACAGGAGTCTCTTGTCTATGGGGATTCTTCGGTCATCCAGGTTGTGGTTGTCCCAAAGGTGCTTTTGTCAAGAGGCAACTGGACTTTCTTGGTTTCCAGAAAGTCCAGTTGCCTCTTGAAAAAGCACCTTTGGACAGGAGTCTCATGCATTGCTTCAGAGTGGCCAAGCTACATGATTGCTCACTGATAATAAGTGGATCCTCCTTCCAATTTGTTATAGTTTGCTCTCATGATATTATTATTATTATTATTATTATTATTATTATTATTATTATTATTTATTGGATTTATATACCGCCCTTCTCCTTGCGGACTCAGGGCATAGTAACATGGCGCCAATTGTAGAAAGTTAGCACCCACCCCTCTCTGAGAAGAATGAAATATTTTGAGAAATATTAAAAATATTAAAAAATATTAAAAATATTAAAAAGGAAGAATATAGTTCTCTGGATGAGAAATGAAGGAACATGTTTTCTTAGAGTGCATTGCAAACTCGGGAAGCTGACTAAGTTCTGGGACCAGTGTCATGCCCCTGTTGGAGTCTGAATCTGCGGGGGAAGATGAGCTGGAACAAGAACTCTGTCAAACCATGAGGCCTGGGGCTTGTCACAGCAGGGCGGGCAGGAGCATGGGTGATGGGGGGTGTCTCAAGAACACACCGGGGATGGGGGTGGTGCAAGAACGCATCAGTGATGGGGGTGTCTCAGGAAGACCCAGCTGTAGTGTGGCAAAAATGGCATGAATGATCAACTCAGCAGCCTCGCAGTGGCGGAGTAAACAGCGGAGTTCAGCTGCAAGGCATAGAGGCATGGCTAAGCCAGGAAGCACCAAGCAGCTGTTTAGGCCTGATGATCAGCTGGGCTGGAGTGGCAGCGCATGATAGCCACCACCGCGAGGCCTGCACAGTGGAAAGGTGTGGTATGCCTATTTATGGGAGGCGGATGCTCCCAGCGCTGACTTTGCATCAAACAGACTTTGCTAACCAGACATTGCTGACTGCTGTTTTGTTGCTGAATGAACTCATTGTGTGCCTGAGTCCAGCCAAATAAACCCAGTTCACCTTCAAGTGTGTTGCTTCTTTCCTACTGGTATCAGTCTGGAACTTGGATCCCTGAGAGGAAGTCAGCACTGGGAGCATCCGCCTCCCAGTGCCCATAAATCGGTTGTTCCTTGTACACATATACTGCCTCCACGGTGCACCGCGGAGGATCATTTCAGATTGGGGGGTCCAGTTTATGGCCAGATTCTGGAGGGACTTTGTCAGGAAGCCTTTCCATACCTGGGTCCGTTCCCCATTGTGCACGTGATTACGTGGTAACGGTGGAGCTACAGCTACCCTGACTGCTGGGTAGGATTCATCCCATCTTTCACCAGTAAGGGAAGCCCACATCCGGCCATCCACAGGTGCACCACCTGCTCCGATAGAGGTGGAGAGTGTCATCATTACGACATTGATGAGGTGCTGGATTCCCAGCTGCATTGGGGCCGGGTACAGTACTTGGTTCGCTGGAAAGGTTACCCCCTTCCAGAAGCCTCCTGGGTAGCACAGAGAGATGTAAAGCCTGACAGGTTGCTTGCATGATTTCACAGAAAGCATCCCAGCAAAACGGGGGAAGAGATGGGAAACCGACCGTAATAACATGTGAGTCACTGCCTCTGCTTACTGTTTTCCAGGTGCAGCCCTGGTAGAGGGGAGTCACCTGTCAAGCTGCGAGGCCGGAGGCTTGTCACAGCGGGGCAGGCAGGAGCATGGGTGACAGGGGGGTGTCTCAAGAATGCACCAGTGATTGGGGGGGAGTCGCAAGAACACACCAGTGATGGGGTTGTCTCAGGAAGACCCAGCCGTAGCGCAGCAAGCATGGCATGAATGATCAGCTGGGCTCGGCGGCCTCACAGTGGCAGAAGAAACAGCAGAGCTCACCTGCGTGGCATGGCTAGGACGCACCAAGCACCTGTTTAGGCCCGACGATCAGCTGGGCTGGAGCTGCAGCATGTGATAACCACCAGGGCAAAGCCTGCACAGTGGAAAGGCGTGGCTCACCTATTTATCGGCGCTGGGAGGCAGACGCTCACAGTGCTGATTTTGCATCAAACAGACTTTGCCCAACCAGACTTTGCAGACTGCTGTTTTGCTGCTGAATGAACTCATTGCATGCCTGAGTCTGGCCGAATAAACCCAGTTTGCCTTCAAGCATGTTGCTTCTTTCCTACTGGTATCAATCCGGAGCTTAGATCCTTGAGAGGCTGACAGAGATGGAGACGCCGGCTCCATTGGCCTTGGAGCAAACTGGGGAAGGGCAGAGTCAGTCCAGGCAAGGCTTTTCTGAATTAGTAAGGCCTGCAGACAGGGAGAGCTCAGGAGAATAGCAACGACTATGCCTTCCTGATTGGAAAGCAAGGAGGGAAGAGAGACAGCGAGATCAACACAGATTGAGCTGGCTACGAGGGAGGAGAGTGCCCCGCCCACTTTCACAAGGCACACCTGTGGACTGAGATGTAAGGAGGTGCCAGTGGGAGGGGCATTTGTCAGGAACAAGTGTTGAATCTGTGGAGCCTCGTGTGCACTTGCCAAAGCCTGGAGATTGCTGTACTCTGTCTTGTGCAGTTTGCCAGTTTGCCTGCTTCACTGAACTTCTTGCTCTGGTTACTGTTTAGCTAACCTGGCTTTTTGGACTGCTGGCCCTGGTTGCTGTTTGATTAACCTGGCTTACTGGACTACTTGCAGCCAGAGGCTTCTGAAGGTGCGTGTGAGAGCTTTGCTCCAGGACTTGTAGTGAATGTGGGAATGTTTGGGGGCACAGTTGGAGCAATAAAGGGGAGTTAGACCTGTTCTCTGGTTGTGTTGCTTTTGTGCCATGTCCCGGGTCATCACACCAGTATATTTGCAGATCGTGCATCCGGAGCCAAGCCAAGCCCAAGACCACAGGGAAATGCAGGCTGGAGGTGATGTAAAACTGGATGGCTTCCTCATGAGAGCTGATAGCCAGGCGCAAGGGTTGTGTGGCGGCCTTTATTGGCCCAGACAGAAGCACCTGGCCATCAATGGTCTCCACAAGCAGAGGTGGGTCCACCGGGCAGTGAGGAACAGCACATTTGGCCACAAACGCTGCATCCATGAAGTTCATGGTGGCCCCGGAGTCGACCAGGGTGTGTGCCGGAATCCCCTGTGGACTACCGGACAGGAACACTCATGCCACCAGGATCAAGTGCTGAGGGGGTCCGGGGCAACATCCGATGGGTGTGGTTCTGTGTTGGTGAACGCCCGACCCAGTGTATCCCAGGGCATTTCCTGACAGGATGTTCTTTTTTTAATTTTTTTTCAATTTTTATTTCTTATACAAATAATGTAAATGTACATTATCTTATACATAATTAATCATACATATACATATTTTCTATGCATACAAATAAGACATTTTTATTGCATTTGGGGTTGCTCTTCTACCTTTTCTTTTTCCTCATTTCACAACAAACCTTCTTCTTCTTCCTTTCCTTTCCCTTCCCTCCCTCCTTTCCTCTCCTTTCTCCTTTCTCCCTCCTCCTCTCCTTCCTCTTTCCTACTTCCCCTTCCTTTCCCCCACTCCTCCCCTCTTTTCCCCCCTTTCTCTCCTTCTCTCCTACTTCTCTCCCCTGTCCTTTCTTTCCCTCCTTTCCCCTTTCCTCCCTTCCTCTCACTCCCTCTCCTCTTCATACCCTCTAGTCCTCTGTCCTTTCTTTCTTCTTTGTTGTGGAATATATTCCCTCTTTGGTATCCAAGCAACTTCAATATTCTAATAATATATACTTTCTTTACAATTTATTTTCATTTTTACCCAATTTGTCACTTTTATCATTGTAATTGTACATTTATACTTATACCCTTCTTTTCTCCCCCCCCCCTCGACTTTTTCAATTTTCTCTGGTATCATGTAGGTTTCTATTTCTTTTTTGTTCTCTCCATCATTTACCTTTCTATTATCTCCCTCATTTATCTATCATTTTTTATTCATATTTCTTTTCTAACCATTCATAAAATCTTCCCCACGTCCTGAAATACATCGATTCCTCTCTATCTTTTATTCTTAAAGTTAATCTATTCATTTCCGCAGTCTAGAATCTTTTTTATTACTTCACCTTCTGATGGGATTTTTTCTGTCTTCCAATTTTGTGCAAATACAATTCTTGCTGCTGTTATTATATGTATTATTAAATAAACATCTTCTTTACTATATTTCTCTGGCAGAATACCCAATAAGAAACATTCTGGTTTTAATTCTATAGGTTTATGTAGCATTTTCTCCAACCATGTCGGTATTCTAGACCAATAATTTTTTTGCTTCTGTACATGACCACCACATATGATAATATGATACTGGCAAATGCAAACATTTCCAACATTTAACTGATTTGTTTTTAAACATTTTTGCTAATCTTTCCGGTGGCATATGCCAGCTATAAAACATTTTATATAAATTTTCTTTATATGCAGTTGCCATTGTCAATTTATAATTCCTTTCCCATAATTGTTGCCATTTCTCTAATTCTATTGCATAACCAAAGTTTTTTGCCCATGTTATCATTGTCTCTTTGACTTCTTCATCTTCTAATCTAATTTGCAACAAATGATTATATAGTCTTTTAATCATTTTTTCATCTTTTCCAGTCAGTATCTGGTCCAATTCTGATTCCCCCAAATCAAAACCACATTGTTTCAAGTCTTTATCATATCTTGATTGTATCTGCAGCCATGTGTACCAATCAGTTTTAATCCCTTGTTTCTCTAATTCATGCTCCTGTTTCAGTTCTCCCTTTTCTGTTAAAATGTCTTTATATCTTACAGTTTTGTCCATATTAATCATATTTGGATGTGTCAATGCTTCTATTGTTGAAAGCCGCATTGGTATTTCCATATAGTGTTTTTCTTTTACTCTCTCCCATACCACTAACAAACCATTTCTTACACAATGTCTCTGAAAGTATCCATGTATCCTATTTTTTCCATACCATAAAAACACATGCCAACCTAATTGTAAATCATGTGCTTCCAATGTCAGTAGTCTTGTATTTCTCAATAAAATCCATTCTTTAATCTAAGTTAACATTGCCACTTGGTGATATAATTTCCAATTCAGTAGACCAAATCCTCCTCTAGTTCTAGAATCTTGGAACAATTTAAGGTTAATTCTTGCTTTTTTCCCTTGCCATATATATTTCCACATTGTTTTGTTCAAACTCTCAAAATATTTCTTCTCCAACTTTATTGGTATTGTTTGAAAGAGAAACAACAGTCTTGGCAATACATTCATTTTAATTAATGCTATTCTTCCCGTTAAAGATAATTGTAATTTTTTCCATTTTTCCACGTCTATTTCAATTTGGTTTCTTAGTTTATTATAATTTTCTTTCTTCACTGTAAGTCAATTGGATGTCAATTGGATGCCCAAATATTTCACTTTCTTCACTATTTGGATATCTAGTTTCTCCATTAGTTGTTCCTTTTGTTTTTCTCTCATGTTTTTAAGTATAATTTTTGTCTTATCTTTGTTTATCTTCAATCCAGCTACTTCTCCATATTCCTCTATTTGCTCAATTAGCTTTGGGCCTGTTTCTATTGGTTCTTCCATAATGAATACTAAATCATCCGCAAATGCTTGTAACTTATATTCTTCTTTTTTAATTTTCAGCCCTTTTATTTCTTTGTCTTGTCTTATTTTTCTATTTAAAATTTCTAAAGTCAGAATAAATAATAATGGAGATAATGGACATCCTTGTCTAGTTCCTTTTCTTATATCTATTTTCTCTGTCATTTCACCATTTATTGTTACTTTTGATGATTGGTCTTTATATATAGTCTTAATCATATTTATAAATCTATCTCCAAAACCCATCTTTTGTAATTGCAGAATCATAAATTGCCAATTCACATTGTTGAATGCTTTCTGTGCATCTAAGAATAACAGTGCCATTTATTTCTCTGGATGTGCCTCATAATATTCCAATGTTTCCAATATAGTTCTTATATTATCTCTAATTTGTCTTTTAGGCAGAAAACCATTTTGATCTAAGTGTATAAATTCATTTAACAATCTTTTCAATCTTTCCGCCATAATTGATGCAAATATTTTATAATCTGCATTTAATAGTGAAATTGGTCTATAATTCTTTATTTGTTGTAAGTCTGTTTCTTTTTTTGGTATAAGCGTTATATATGCCTCCATTCATGAGTTCGGTACCTTGGCTTCTATTAGTAGATCATTAAATAGCTTTTTATATAATTCTGCTGGTATTCCATCTGGTCCTGGTTTTTTTTCCATTTTTCTGCTTTTTAATTCCTTCCATCAATTCCATCATTGATATTCTTTGTTCCAGTGCTTTTTAAATTTTTTTTGGTATTTTAGGAGTCTTTACTTTTTCCAAATGTTGTTCTATTTTTCCTTCTGGTATCTGTTTTTGTTGATATAGTTTCTTATAGTATTCCTCAATTATTTTTTTCTTTTCCTCATTTCGGTAACATATCTTCCCTTCTTGATCTAATAATTGGCTTATCAATTTCCCTTCATTTTCCTTCTTCATCTTATATGCTAGCCATCTTCCTGGTTTATTTGCATTTTCAAAAAAAATTTGTTTTAATGCTTTTATTTTTCTTGCCAAATCTTCGTTTTCTATTAAATTCAATTTATGTTTTGTCAAATCCTGTAGGTTTTTAGGTTTTTTATCTTGTGGATTTTTTTGCAATTCTTTCTCTAACTTCTTATATTCCTCCTCCAATTTTTTTTGAGCTTGTCTATTCTGTATATTTCTTTTTCCTGTATAAGACATTGCCAAACCCCTTATGTATGCTTTGCTAGTATCCCATACATTTTGCAATGATGTATCTTCTTTTCTATTTTCTTTAAAGAAAAAAGTCAATTCTTTTTCCATATATTGTATAAAGTCTTTCTCATTTAATAAACTTTGATTTAGTGTCCATCTCATTCTTTTTCTTTGTCCTTTCCATATCATCATTATTGGATTGTGGTCTGCCCATATATTTGCTTCTATATCAATCTTATCTATCTTAGATATTAAATCTATTGACATCCACATCATATCTATTCTAGACCATGACATAGGTCTATTTGAATAAAATGTATATTGTTTCTCCTTTAAATTTCTTTTTCTCCAAGCATCCTGCAGGCTTAGTTCATCTATCATTGCATGAAATATTTCCAGAAGTGTCTTTCTTGGATTTTTATTTGTTTTAGTTGATTTATAGTCTAACTTGTTATCAACAATCGCATTAAAATCTCCTATCATGTTCATATTTTAGTAATGTCCTGTGTAGTTTTGCATAAAATTCTTCTTGATTTTCATTTGGAGCATATATACCCACAAGTAATATTTTTTTGTAATTCATTACAATTTCTACCATCAAAATTCTTCCCTCCTCATCCTCAAATATTTGTTTGGATTGTATTGTCTGTTTAATATAAAATACTGCTCCTCTTTTACTTTGACATGTCAAGGTTGTATACAATGTCCCCAATTTTCTTCGTTCCAAAAGTTTTTTGTGTTGTTTTCTAATATACATTTCTTGTAGGCATATAATTTCTAATTTTAACTTCTCGAATTTATTAAATATTTTCCTTCTTTTTATTGCCGAATTCAGTCCATTTATATTCAAGGATATTATTTTTATTTCTTCTTCCACTTCTTATTTATTTGCTTTGTTGATCTAGTCGTTCTTTTTTTTTTATTGAAAAAGTTTTACAAACATAAATTTTTCCACTTTTCCCCCCCTTCCCCTCCCTAACCTGCCCTAACCCTCCCCTCCCCCCATGACTTCCCAAGGTGAAATCCAAATCATACCATATCATTCAATACCCCCCAACTATTCTGCCCCCTGTCTATACTATAAATTTCTACATAACATTCAACTAAAAGCTATCTGATACTTCCTTGTTTGATATTTATTCTGCACATAGTCTATCCATTTCTTCCATTCCCACACAAAAGTTTCTTGAGTCTGGTCTTTTAAATATGCTGATATCTTTGCCATTTCTGCAAAACTGGCCACCTTCAAAGTCCATTCTTCAATAGTAGGCATGACATCTTTTTTCCAATATTGACCAATCAATAACCTAGCTGCTGTAATCATATATAATATCAGTTTTGTGTCAGTCAATGAAGAATCCTTAACTATGCCCAGTAAAAACAATTGAGGAGAAATTTGGAGTTTTTTCTTCAAAACATTTTGCATAACCCACCAAATTTTAATCCAAAAAGCCTTCACTTTCTTGCAAGTCCACCATATATGATAATATGTAGCATCTAAGCAATCACATCTCCAACATTTTGGCTGAACATTAGGATACATGCACGACAATTTCTTAGGATCTAAATGCCACCTATAAAACATTTTATAGAAATTTTCCCTCAGGTTCTGTGACTGTGTAAATTTAACATTCTGAACCCATATTTTTTCCCATGTTTCCATCATAACTGGTTCTGCAAAGTTTTGCGCCCATTTTATCATACAATCTTTAACCAGTTCATTTTCAGAGTCTCTTTCTAGCAAAATGTTATAAACCGTCTTGATATGCGTTGGGCCTTTCTCTTTTATCTGTCTTACCAATTCCTCTTCATACAGCATTAAACCAGTTTTTTGATCTTCCCTCCATCTCAATTGAAGTTGATTATACTGTAACCAAGTTAAATTAATCCCTTCTTCCAACAGTGTATTTAATGTCTTTAATTGCCATCTACCCCATCATTAAAAAGTACCTCTTTATATAAAATCCCCCCAAGTGACTTTATATTTATATTCTGTGTAATATGACCAAGATCCAACCACAAAGGTATTTTGTAATCCAATTTAAGCTGGTGCTTCTTCCATACTCTCATCAAAGAATTTCTGAGTATATGGCTCTTGAATACTTTATCAACTTTATTTTCGTAGAATAAATATGCATGCCAACCAAATTCCAAGTCATGGCCTTCTATATTCAATATTCCAGTCTTTGTCATTCCAAACCAATCACTCGCTTGTGTCAACGCTGCTACTTCATAATACAATCGTAGGTTTGGAAGTTTAAGGCCACCCCTTTCACAAACATCTTGCATAATTTTCAGTTTAACTCTTGGCTTTTTCTCATTCCAAACAAACTTATTCACTCCTTTTTGCCATTCCATCAAGTGCTTATCACTTTTAAGCACCGGAATCATTTGAAACAAAAATAAAGATCTAGGTAGAACATTCATCTTAACTGCTGCTATTCTTCCAAGTAAAGATAGCTGCAGCTTTTTCCAAGTTTCCATGTCTTTTTGCACCTTTCACCACAACACCTCATAATTATTTTGAAAAAGTTTTATATTTGAAGCTGCAACTTGAACTCCTAGATATTTCACCTTTGCTGCTATTTCAAAGCCTGCCTTCCTTTCGAGTTCCTTCTTTTGACCTTCTGACATATTTTTGACTATCATCTTGGTTTTTTTCTGATTCAATCTAAATCCTGATACCACACCATATTCTATTATAATATCTTTCATCTGGATTATTGATTCCATCGGCCGTGTTAGGGTAACAACCAGATCATCTGCAAATGCCCTTGTTCTGTAATCCTCTTGCCTTATAGCTATTCCATTCAGAGTATTCGAATCCCGTATTGAGTTCAACAAGACTTCTAAGGTTAAAATAAACAACAGTGGGGATAACGGACAACCTTGTCTTGTTCCTTTTTCTATACTAAAGTTTGTAGTTAGACTTCCATTAATGATAATTTGTGCTGTTTGCTCTTGGTAAATTGCTGAAACCGCCTGAACAAACTGGTCCCCAAAGTCCATCTCTGTTAAAGTCTTTAATAGAAAGTTCCAATTGACTCGATCAAAGGCCTTCTCCGCATCCAAAAACACCAGCACTGCAGGGATCTGTTTACTCTTCTCAAGATGTTCCAATAAGTCTATAATTTGCCTCACATTATCCTTCATATATCTGCCTTCTATAAATCCTGCTCGATCATGATGAATCACCTCTTGCATAACTGGCATTAATCTGTTGGCTAATACTTTTGCAAAAATTTTATAATCCGTATTCAGGAGAGATATTGGTCTGAAATTTTCCGGTTTTGTAGAACCTGTTTCCTCTTTTGGTATCAATGAGACAAAGGCTGCTTTCCATGAAGGGGGTATTTTACCCCCTTTTTGTATGCTACAAAATAAGTCTTTAAGATGTTCAATCATTTCTGCTTGTAAAGTTTTATAATACACCGCTCTTAAACCATCTGTCCCTGGAGCTTTAGCTGTTTTCAATTGTTTAATTGCAATAATAATCTCCTCGATTGTTATTAGTTGATTCATTCTTTCCTTTTGCTCCCTAGAAATTTTCGTAACTCTCCTTTCTTCTAAATATTTATCTATAAGTTCATTCTTTATGTCATCTTTGGCGTATAATTTGGTGTAATAATCTAAAAAAGCTTCTTTAATTAGACTTTGTTGAAAAACTTCCTTCCCTCCATACTCAATACTACCAATAAGACGAGAGCTCTGCTGTTTCCTCAGTGTGTAAGCCAACCACCTGCCCGGTTTGTTAGCATTACTAAATGTATTATGTTTTGCAAATTGTAGATTAGTTGCTGCTTGTTCCACTATAAGCATTTGAAATTGGTCTTTCATGAGTTTTATAATTTCTTGTAGTTTTTTATCTGTCGGATTTTTTATAAGTAATTGTTCTTTTTTCTTTATCTCTCCTTCCATTACTAATCTTTTCCTTTGTTGATTTAATTTATGTTTAGAGTTCATATGAATCAGTACCCCCCGCAGAGCTTCAATTTCATCCTCGAAATAATTTAATTTCCAAACAGCGTCTTTAGGAAATATTCTTTTTATTGAGAGATGCATCCAAGCCAGACAACGGTGCAGACAGTACTGGCCCCTCCATCCAAAACCCCTCCTATTCCTTCCCCCAGAAACTGCTCTCCATTGGCTGCCTTCCAGATCACTCTCTCTTATCTGTCTCTTCAGCACACAGGAATGTCACCCCTCCCATACATCTCCCAGGAGACTGAATTCACCGAAAGTTTTTCTAGGTGAAATGTCAAACGTTTCTCCTCCTTGCTTCTATGTCAGTTTTGAAACACTGACAATACGCCTTACTCGCATCCCAAACAATTTCAATAGGGGTACCCTTATTCAAATTCATTTCAAAAAATTCTTTCATTTGTTTTTTAAGTTCATTTACATTCTTTTCATATCTGAACAAATTTTCATTTACTCTCCACGATCTTCTCTCATACTTTCCCATTTCTATTTCTATCCTTACCGGGCTATGGTCAGTTAGAGTCCTCGAAAATAACTTTGTTTTCTTTGTTTTTAAAAGTAGATCAGCTGTAACTAAGATAAAATCAATCCTGGAGAAGGATCTGTGTCTATCTGAAAAAAAGGTAAAGTCCAGTTCTTTTGGGTTGTGCACTCTCCATATATCTTTCAATTCCAAATCTTCTTTCATATCGAAAAAAATCTGTGGTAGTTTAACATGTGACTTTGCCAAGCTCTTTTTATCTCTTTCAAGATCTATTACTCCATTCCAATCTCCTATAAGTAAAATAGATCTATAATCCCATTGCAATATTTTAGAATATAATAATTTATAAAAGTTTTCTTGTTGCTGGTTGGGAGCATAAATGCCAATCACCAAAATTGGACCATTTTGTGTATTTAATTCGATTGCTATATATCTTCTGCAATCATCTGCTTCTATAATTTTAGCTGACAATCTTTTATTTATGTAAATCACAACACCATTCTTTTTCTCTGAATTTGAAGCTATAAATTGTACACCTAATTTAGAATTTATCAAATATTTTTGATCCTATATTCTAATATGAGTTTCTTGCAAACAAATAACATCATTATTAAATTGTCTCAGATAGTGAAATATTTTCCTTCTTTTCTGTGGTGAATTCAAACCATTCACGTTCCAAGATAAAAATTTAATTGTCATTTGTGGTCTCATGAAGCGCTAAGAGCATTTGCTGAAGTTTCTGTTCCAAAGTGGTAGTCTTCGGCCTGGCTCCTCCCATAGCTTCAAATTTCTGTGGTTTACTATTGGCACCCTTCTTATCTTGTGGTGGCATAGACCTCTGCTGCTGTTGTTTCTCTAGAATTTGCTTGTAGGTTGCTCGAGTTATACGCTGATCTTTAGGTTCATGCAACAACAACTCGAGGTCCAATGCCACCTCTCTTGTATTTCTGGGTGGCCCACTTATAGCCTCTGAAGGAAAATCCAGCAATGGTTCATCCAAAAAGCCCCCTGTTGCTCCTTGAGTTTCCATTGCCTCAACCTCCAATAACAGTTTCCACTGTTCTTCAGACTCTTGTTCAAATTCCTTCTCTTTATCACCCTCCTCTATACCTAACACTGAAGATGTACGTGGAGATGCTGCACCGGTTTTAAGAACACTGAAATAAAATTCTTCCGCTTTTTCAACAGTATTTAATCAATATCTCTCTCCTTGATACCTCAGTATTATACCTACTGGGGCATCCCATCTAAATGGAATCTGTTGTTTCTTCAGCTCAGTCACCAAGAATCCAAAATCCTTTCTATCTCTTAGCATCTTAGGCGGCAATTCTTTATAGATCCCAATCTCCTTTCCATCCACTTGAACAGTAGAAACAAAAGACTTTTGCAAAATATCATTTCTCATTCTTCTATCTGTAAAGTAGATCACCACATCTCTAGGCAATTGCCTTTGCCTTGCCACCCGAGAATTCACTCTGTAGACCTTGTCAATCTTGCACAAAACATCTTCAGGGTTGACCTTTAACATCACAGCCAGGGCATCAGCACAAACCATTCTCAAATCCTCTCTGTTGTTTTCTTTTATTCCTCTCAGTCTTACAGCAAACTTCATAAATCTGAATTGCATCATGGTCACTTCATTTTCAATTCTTTGAGTTTTGTTATCCACATTAGAAATTTTATTGTCAGCTTCCCTCATTTTAGATTCCAATTCTGAACTGAGTTCTCCCACTTTTTTATCAATCTGAACAACCACTTTTGACAGACCAGTCACAACTGTCAGTATATCTCGCTTCATCTTATCATACTTTTCTTGAACCACCTCCTTAATTTCCTGTTGAGATTTCTCAAATTTCTCAAATTTCTGGTCCATCACTTCATTTTAGTTCATCAGAGCCACAGCAATAAATTCCTTCAAGTCTTTAAATCCAGTCTCCTGTTCTTGGCTCTGAGTCTGCAAGCTTAATGACTGCTCTTTTGGTTGGTGAGTAGGGGAGCCCCCCCCCTCCACAGCTTTGGGAGCTGGCTTTGTCTGCTTTGAAGCCATACTACGCAATCTTATTCTTTCTAGGAAGGAAGTCTTCCCCCACTTTCCACCACAGAATCCTTTAAAGAACTTTCCCAGCTTTAATCAAGTCTCTGAGGGAGGAGGAACAGATGAAAATCACATTAAAAAACTTTTCCCTTTTCTTCTGACAAGCACTGTTACTTTAAATGCTTTAGAACGCGTTGAGACACTCAGGCATATCCACTTTCGCTTTCAGCTTTTTTCCTCCGCTAAAGCCGGACACCATTTTATTTTATTTTATTTTATTTTTTAATTTTCAAAACAAACTTTATTTAACTTTCAAATGTATACAAAAACAGTTAAAAACCATATTAAAATATCCATGTCCATAAATCGTAATCTATGATGAAATTCATTTCTACTCTCTTAAGTATCTATATGTGATTACTATACATATACACATATATATACATACATTATACCATTCATTGCTTGTCCCGTTTTCATCCACATGCCTTTTTTCGGTGAAGTCATCATGGGTACTTATATAAGGTTATCATACAAATACCTTTCCAATTTTCATTCTTAATTTACAATTCACTAAGAGTATAATAACATATATTGCTTGTTCAAATTAGCTTTCATATTCAATTAAAAGTATAATTATCCATTTTGTCTTTGTTTGATCCAATTGTACCATCTATCCCATACCCTAGAATATTTTGAGCTTTCCTCATTTTTTAATTTCTGCGTTAATTGATCCGATTCCGCACACAAATATATCTTTTGTATTACTTGCTGATCGTTTGGCAAATATTCCTTCTTCCATACTTGTGCACTTGCTATTCTCGCCGCTGCAATTATGTGGTGTATTAAGTATATCTTTTCTTTTCTAATGTTTTGTTTGTAAATTCCTAATAGAAATATCTTGGGGTCTAGTTCAATTTCTTCTCCTACTATTTGTATTATCCACATTCTAATTTTCTCCCAGTATGCCTTAGTTTTGGGGCATAGCCACCACATATGGTAAAAAGTTCCTCTAGCCTGTTTGCACTTCCAGCATTTTGAGTCTAAGTTGGGATACATTTGTGCTAACCTCGAGGGGGGTAAGTGCCATCTATACCATATCTTATATTGGTTTTCTTTATAACTTACCGATTTTGTCATTTTAATATTATTTTCCCAAATTCTTTCCCACTCTTCTAATTGGATATTTCCGCCTATGTTTTTGTTCCAGGCAATCATCTGCCCTTTAATTAAATTCTTACTCAATTCCAATTCTAATAAATATTTATATATTTTAGATATGGTCTTCCCTTCTTTCGTTTCCATAATTTTATCTAATCTATTTGGGTTTAACTCAACTCCTCCTTCATCCCTATCTTTTCTGTATCTATTTTGTATTTGAAGGTAGGGCCACCAATCTAATTCTATTCCCCCATCTCTGAGTTCCTGACGCGTTTTTAATATCTCGTCTGAGTCTAATATGTCTCGGTATCGTATAATTTTTTGAAAGGATATGGTGTTTGGGTGCATGACCGCCTCCACAGTGGAAAACCACCCGGGAACTTTCTTATAACACTTTTTTTTTTATTTCCAGCCAAGTATCGATTAAGGTACCTCTAATTATATGGTTCTTAAAATGATGATAACTTTTGTTCCCAGCAGTCCACAGGAAGGCGTGCCACCCCATCATTAGATCATGCCCCTCTAATTTTAGTAAACGTTGGTTCTCTAAGTTAACCCACTCCTTTATCCATAACAGGCTTGCTGCTTTGTAATATTTGTCCCACGCAGGAAACCCAAACCCTCCTCTAAATTTATCGTCTCGTAGTGTGCTCAGGCTTATTCTAGGCTTTTTACCTTCCCAAAAAAATTTTGTCGTGATTTTATTCAAATTAATAAAAAAAGTTTTTCTAATTTCATTGGAATGGTTTGGAATAGATAGAGGAGCCTCGGCAGGATGTTCATCTTTAGTGCAGCTATCCTTCCCAAAAATGAAATATTTAGTCCTCCCCACCTTTCTAGATCGTTTTTAATTTGGTAAACCAATTTATCATAATTGTTTTTCTTTATATCTATATTTTTATTTGTCAAATTTATTCCTAAATATTTTATTTTCTTAACTACTTTTAGTCCAGATTGTTTCTCTAATTCCTCTGTCTGTTTTATTGTTAGGTTTTTTGTTATTATTTTTGTCTTATCCTTATTAATTTTCAGACCGGCTACTTTTCCAAATTTTTCAATTTCTTTCATTAAGTAGGGTTCAGTTGCTAAAGGATCTTCCAGAAAGAATACAATGTCGTCTGCAAAGGCTTGGACCTTGTATTCTTCTCCTTTTATTTTAAGCCCCCTGATATTTTCGTTAGCTCTTATCCTTTGAAGCAAATTTTCTAAGGTTAAAATAAATAATAGTGGTGAAAGAGGACATCCTTGCCTTACTCCTCTACCTATTCCAAAAAAATTGGTTGCTTCTCCATTAATTAATATTCTTGCCTTTTGGTTAGTATATATCGATGAAATTAATTCTTCAAAGTTCTTTCCAAATTTCATATTTTTTATCTGTTTGGTCATAAATTCCCAGTTAACTCGGTCGAATGCCTTCTGTGCATCTAGGAAGATTAAGGCTGCCTGTTTTTCTGGGTGTTTATCATAATATTCAATTATATTTATAACTGTCCTAAGGTTATCTTTTATTTGCCTACCTGGTAGAAATCCGTTCTGCTCTACATGTATCTTTCGATTTAATATTATCTTTATCCTGTTAGCCAGTAGACTCATAAAAATTTTATAATTCGAATTCAGCAACGAGATAGCTCTGTAATTTTTTATATGGGTAGTATCCGTCTCTTCCTTGGGGATCAATGAAATATATGCTTCCCTCCAAGTCTCTGGTATTTTTGCATTTCTCAAGGCTTCATTATATACTTCCAGGAGAATTGAATTCAAAATCTCGCCTACACTTTTATATAATTCTACTGGGATCCCGTCCGTTCCTGGTGTCTTATTATTTTTCTGTCTTTTAATTGTCTCCTGTAATTCTTCTTTAGTTATCTCTCTGTTTAACATCTCTCTATCCTCTTCCGTAATTACTGAGGTCTCATCCTCCTCCAAGTATTGTTTTATTTTCACATCTGATGTCTCCTCTTGACTGTATAGTTCCTGAAAATACTGGATTGCTATCTCCTTTTTCTGTTCGATATTTTTCTGTAAGTTTCCTTGTTTATCTTGTAATTGATGTATAGTCCTTTTCTCTTTTTCTTTTCTTAATTTGTAAGTCATCCATCTCCCTGGTTTGTTTGCATGCTCAAAATATTTTTGTTTTATATATTTCAAAGAGTTGATAGTTTTTTCCTGATCTAACAGGTTCAATTTGTGTTTAGCTATTATCCAATTAATTTTTATCTTTTCATCTCCTGGATGGCTACCTAATTTTTCTTCCCAGGTTCTGATTTCTTCTTGTATCTTATTATACTCCCTTTCCCTTTCTTTCTTCCTTTTACTATTATAGGCAATAGTTATGCCTCTAATATAGGCCTTTGTGGTATCCCATAGGGTCTGTAAGGATGCTTGTTCCTTAGTATTATCTTTAAAAAACCCTTTCAGTTCTTTTTCTAACGTTTTAATATATTCCTCCTCCTTAATTGTTCTTACGTTCATCATCCATCTTCCTTTTTTTGGTATCCGCCCTTTCCATTCTATTAATATGGGATTATGGTCCGCCCATTCATTTATTCCAATCTCTACCGCTCCAATTTCCTGAACTAAGATCTTGGAGATCCATATCATGTCAATTCTTGACCAGGATTTGTGTGGGCTAGAGTAATACGTAAATTTCTGCTCCCTTGGGTTTTGAAATCTCCAGATATCTATCAAATTTAACTCTTCTGTCAAATTGAAAAATGTCTTAGGCAATAAGTTTCTCTTCTTTATATTTTTTTGATTACTTATGTAATCTTTTCTCCAGTCAACTATTGCATTCAAGTCCCCCAGTAAGCAAATTGAATCAATATTTTGTTCAATTATTTTCTCATGCACTTTTTGGAAAAATTCTCTTTGACCATTACTTGGCGCGTATAATACTACCAACAATACTTTTCTGTTTTTAATATTTATTTCTATTAACAATACTCTTCCATCCAGATCAGCATATATCAATTTGCTTTCTACCTTCTCATTCACATACACCACTACCCCTCTCTTTTTTTCTTCAGCCGAAGATGTATAAATCTTTCCTAATTTTTTGCATTGTAGATACTTTTCATCTTGCCTTCTTATATGTGTCTCTTGTATGCAAATTATGTCTATTTTTTTCCTGATTAATTTTTTAAATATCTGGTGTCTTTTAATTGGCGAATTAAGACCATTAACATTTAGTGAGATGATTTTTATATTTGAGTCCATCACCTATTTTAACTATACTTCCTATTACCTCTTGTCTTTCTTTTTCACTTCATTCATTGCTCTCGTTGTTACTCCTTCATCCTCTGATTTTCCACTCTCTTCTTGTGCCGGACGCCATTTTAATGTACTTTCACTCTTTCTCCATTCTTAAATTCAATGACAGGGCTAGCACAAATACTTGCAGTTTTTAGTTTTAAGTCCAGATTTCACCCTGCTTGTTTTGGAAGATTCAGTTGGTCGCGTCGTCTGGCTCTGCTGGATGCAGAGTTGTCCCTGGAGACTGGAGCCTCAGTGAGCTGGATAGGGAGCCTCACCCTGCTTCCTCCCCAGAAGCAAAAAAAAAAACCAACAGTCTGGGGGCTTTGCAGGGGGCTCTACCTGTTCTCGCCAGCTCTCCTCATGTTTATCAGTAAACGGGAGTTTTCCAAGCCGCCTCTCAGCTGTGGAGGCGGCTCTTTATGGGCAGCGGGGCTGGCGGTCATAAAAAGACCGTCTAGCGACGATGGCAGCGCCAACCAGAAGTCCATAATATAATTTTAAATTGGGCATTTTCAAACCTCCTCTTTCACGTATATCTTGCATTATTTTTAATTTTACCCTTGGTTTCTTCCCTGGCCAAACAAATTTATTAATACCCTTCTGCCATTCTTCCAAATTAGCATCCTTTTTAAGTATTGTTATTGTTATGTCCTTATAAGGACATCCGCCGGGGGATTGGTTAATTCCACCAGCAGGAAGTTTCAACAACTGTCATTGGCTGGCTGGCATGCCCGAGCAGAATATAAGGAGGCTCAGCAGCCCCAGCCAGCAGTCTGTTTCACCATTCTAATAAAATACTTAACGGACAGCAGCTGAGTCGCCAATCTAACACTGGCGACAAAGGACAAGAAAAGAACCAACGACGAACAGCAGGCACGATTGACACTTACAAAGAGCTAAGTCACTGAGCTGAACGATCTGAGCAAGTCACTGAACCATGTCCGGACCACAGATCTCGCTGGCTCCATTCAATCCGAACCAGGAGAAATGGAAGTCCTTCATGGTTCGCTTCAGGCAGTTCCTGGCAGGAAGCGGCTTCACCGACTTGGATGACAACAGAAAGAGAGCCCTCTTCCTGGCTCACTGCGGGTTGGAGGTCCTGGAAATGGCCATGGACCTCGTGGCACCAAGGGACATCGAGCAGATGCCATGGTCGGAGCTGCAAGAAGTCCTCCAGGAGCATTACACCCCATCGAGCACTCCTCTAGCAAACCGCTTCGATTTCCACCAAAGGAATCAACTCGACGGAGAGTCTTTCAAAGACTTCATCTCAGCGCTCCGGAAGATCGCAGCCAGCTGCGAATTTGAAAATGTGGACGTCCAGCTGAGGGACCACATCATCTTCGGCATGAGGGACTGCACAGTTCAAAAGAAGCTCCTCATCTGGAAGAAAGTATCCCTCAAAGATGTCATCGAAGAAGCCACAGCCACCGAATCGTTTGACCGGGCTGCAGCAGCGATGCGACGATCCAAAGGGATCCATAAGATCCACAGGGATCCCCAACAATCTTCGGATGAGATGTCCACGGGGTCAGAATCTGAATTTGAAATGGCTGTCCACAAGGTCATGAGACCCCAGAGGCGGGAAAAGCCCCAAGATGGCAGCCGGGAGGAGCGTTGCGCCAGATGTCGCTGGTGGGATGCGACCTGCCAACGCTGCAGGAGAAAGGGCCACATTGCTGAAGCCTGAAGGGCGGCAGAACAGAATTTCGAGCCTCCCAGAGCCACGGACCGCGAGTACCAGAGATCATCCAAACGGGCCCAATACCCACGGCGAGGCGACGACGGCCACCCCAAAAGCAGAGGGATCCACCAAACAACAATTGCACATGCTGCAGCAAAGGGGTCCGACAAGTTCCACGTGACCGTCCACGTGGAAGGGGCACCATGCCCCATGGAAATCGACTCTGGCTCAGTATATGGCTCTTAAAAACATTATCCAACTTGTCTTGATAAAACAAATATGCATGCCAGCCAAAATCCAGATCGTGGCCTTCTAAATTCAGAATGTCATTTTTAGTTATTCCAAACCAATCACCCATTTGTGTCAACACTGCAGCTTCATAATATAAACGTAGATTTGGAACTTTAAGGCCACCTCTTTCACGAACATCTTGCATAATTTTAAACTTAACTCTTGGTTTTTTGTCATTCCAAATAAATTTGTTTAAACCTGACTGCCATTCGGCCAATGTTTTGTCGCTTTTAAGCACTGGAATCATTTGAAACAAAAACAGGCGTTGATGAGAGTCTGGAAGAAGCACCAGTTTCAATTGGATTACAAAATACCTTTGTGGTTGGATCTTGGGCAGATTATGCCAAATATAAAGTCACTCGGGGGGATTTTATACAAAGAGATGCTTTTTATTGATGGGGGCAGATGGAACTTGAAATCTTTTAAAACTCTGTTGGATGAAGGGAAGAATTTAACTTGGTTGCAATACTCTCAACTTCAATCGAGATGGAGAGAAGATCAGAAAATTGGACTAATGTTACATGAAGAAGACTTGGTGTTACAGATGAAACAAAAAGGGCCGATGCATATTAAGAGGGTGTATAATTTATTGTTAGAAAGAGACTCAGAGAGTGAATTAGTTAAGGATTGTATGATAAAATGGGCACAAAATTTTGCAGAACCAGTGATGTTAGAAACATGGGAAAAGATCTGGGTCCAGAATGTTAAATTTACACAGGCACAGAATTTGAGGGAAAATTTTTACAAGATGTTTTATAGATGGCATCTAGATCCTAAGAAATTATCATGTATGTATCCAAATGTTCAACCTAAATGTTGGAGGTGTGATTGTTTGGATGCTACATATTTTCATATTTGGTGGACTTGTAGAAAAGTTAAAGCATTTTGGATCAGACTTTGGTGGGTTATGCAGAATGTTTTAAACAAGAAGCTTCAATTTTCTCCGCAATTGTTTTTGTTAGGTATAGTTAAGGATTGCTCACCAAGCGATACGAGATTGATTTTGTATATGATTACTGCAGCTAGGTTATTGATTGGCCAACACTGGAAAAAAGATAGTGTGCCCACCATAGGGGAATGGATGTCTAAGATGGCTAGCTTTGCGGAGATGGCAAAGATTTCTGCATACTTAAAAGATAGGACCCATGAGGTTTTTGTTAGAGAATGGAAAAAGTGGGTTGATTATGTGCAGAATAAATATCAAAATAAGAATCTTCAGTTAGTCTTTTGATAGAGGTTGAAGAAATACAGAATTATGTATATTATATTATTGTCTAGATAATTAATAACTTGATATAAACTAGTATATTTTGGTAATACTGCTGTCTTGTACAAAAAGAAGGGATAAATTTTATGTTTGAGTTAGGTTTAAAAGGGCACTTACAAATTTTATTTGTTTAAATTTTTGTTAGGGAATAGAAAAAGTGGGTTGATTATGTGTAGAATATTGCTGGAGGTTGAAGAAATATAGAATTATTTTTGTTGCTATCACTATATTTTATTACTTATTTTATTGTTATAATATGTTATAATACAATATTATGTTAAATATATATATTATATTATCTTTTAGATTTATTAACTAGACTTAAATTTACACACTTCGGTTATTATTATTTGCTTAAGTTTTTTCTTTTATTAGTAGAGAATTTTGGATTTAAATATTGTGGATCTCACCTATGTTTAATGTTTGATAATGATTGAGATATACTTATGTTTGCATATAATGGAAGTCAGGGGGGGAAGGGTGGGGGGAAGGGGGGGAGGGGGGGAAATGTGGGGTTAAAATTGTACTGTAAAACTTTTTCAATTAAAAAAAAAAAAAAGAAATCGACTCTGGCTCACCGTACTCCATTATAGCCTGGGACCAACTTAAAAGACTACAGCCGCGGCTATCCCGGAAACAGCTAGAACCGCTCCAAGCAAGGTTGGTGGATTTTGGGGGCATCCCATCGGCATCCTGGGGCGAACCAGCATCAGGGTGCAGTTCAAGGACTTTGAAGGAGACCTCCCCATCGCCGTCATAAAGGAAGCCCGTCCAACCCTACTAGGCGTGGAGTGGTTCAGGCCCCTAGGGCTCACGATTGGCAGAATCAATCAAATCCGGACTAGCGCACTCGACCAGCTCCTAGAGGACTTCAAGGACGTCTTCGACAGGTGCCTAGGTAAATTCCTGGGGAAACACATCTCTTTCAATTTAGAACCCCAAATTGTTCCCATTCGGCTCAAGCCCCACACAGTTCTGTTTGCCCTCAGGCCTAAAGTTGATGCCCAATTGGACAAATTAATCGCCCAGGGCATTCTGGAGCTGATTGATCATGCAGCATGGGAGACCCCCATTGTGACCCCCATGAAGCATGATGGATCAGTGCACATCTGCGCGGATTATAAGTGCACCATTAACTGGGCACTTCAGCAGAGCGCATATCCCGTGCCAGTGCTGCAACACCTGTTGCATTCACTTGGCAGTGGGACAATATTCGTGAAACTGGACCTGGCCCAGGCTTACCAGCAACTGCCAGTTGATGAAGACTGTGGAGGCACAAACCATTGTCACGCATAGGGGCGCATTTAAATGCAACCATCTCCAATTTGGAGTCAGTGCTGCCCTGGGAATATTTCAATCAATGATGGAACGCCTTCTCCAAGGCATTCCTGAGGTGGTACCTTACTTCGACGACGTACTAATCTCGGGAGATTCAGAATCCCAACTAATGGAACGGCTCAGGCTGGCCCTACAGTGGTTCCAGGCGAAGGGATTAAGAGTCCGAAGGGACAAATGCGTTATTGGGGTCCAGAAGGTTGAGTTCCTGGGCTATCTAATTGATAGCAAGGGCATGCACCCCACCAAAAGCAAAATTAGGGCTACTCATGAAGCTCCAGCCCCCAAAACAAAAACGGAGCTTCCGGCTTTCTTGGGACTGCTGAATTTTTACAGTGTCTTTTTGCAACAGAAAGCCACCATTGCTGAGCCACTCCACCGTCTCTTAGGGAAGGCGGTGCCCTGGAAGTGGGGAGAAGAAGAAGAGGCAGCCTTCCAGAAGATCAAAAGATTCCACTCCTCCGATAGCGTCCTCATTCAGTATCATGAGTCGCTCCCACTGTCCCTGACTTGCGACGCCTCACCGTACAGAGTCGGAGCTGTCCTCAGCCACCAGCTGCCCAACGGCTCCAAAGCCCCCATAGCCTACTTTTCCAAGACCATGTCATCAGCGGAGCGAAATTATAGCCAGCTTGACAAAGAAGCCCTTGCCATCGTAGTTGGCATTAAGTGCTTTCATGAGTATCTGTATGGAAGGACCGTTACAATTATTACCAACCATAAGCCATTGCTGGGACTACTTGCAGGGGACAAGCCAACGCCAACCTACATGTCACCCAGGATGACACGCTGGGCCATTTTCCTCTCCGGGTACACCTACAAGCTCACCCACCATCCTGGCAAGAACATCTGCAACGCCAACGCCCTCAGCAGATGCCCACTGCAAGAACCAGTCATTGACCCGGCACCCACCCTCGGCCTCCACCACATAGACGATGACCAGACATGCCCGGTCTCATCCACCATGGTGGCAACTCACAGTCTGAGGGACAAGACCCTCAAACAGATACTGTCATGGATTTTGAGGGGTTGGCCAACAGAGAGAGTGGGTGAAGAATTCACCCCATTCGTACGGAGGCAGCAGGAACTGGCCACAATGAAAGGCTGCCTCCTCTGGGGTGACTGGGTGGTCATCCCTCCCACCTTACAGAAAAGAACATTGGAAACCCTCCATAGCGGCCATCCGGGCATCGTCCGAATGAAGGCCCTGGCATGGAGTTACGTCTGGTGGCCCGCCTTAGACAAAGACATAGAGGTGTGGATCGCCAGATGTGACCCATGCCAAGCGACGAGACCAGCACCACCATAAGCCCAGCCGATGGAGTGAGAGCAACCCAGCGGCCCATGGTCGAGAATCCACATCGACTTCGCCGGGCCCATGAATGGGAAATCCCTCCTCATCGCCATGGACGTGTTCTCGAAGTGGCTGGAGGTAATCACAATGCCATCCACCATGACAGACGCCACCATCAAGGCACTCCGCCGCCTATTCACCACACACAGGCTACCGGACATCCTGGTCTCCGACAACGGCCCGCAACTCACCGCTAAGACAATGGAGGACTTCCTGGCCAGCCAAGGCATCAATCACGCACTCATCACCCCGTACCGACTGGCTGGAAATGGACAGGTGGAGAAAATGGTGAGGCTGACGAAAGAAACACTCACCAAAATGGTCACCAGGGACTGGCAAGAACAAATTGACAAGTTCCTGTTGGCCCAGCACATCAAGCCGCACGCCACCACCAAGAAAAGCCCAGCAGAGCTCCTGATGGGGAGAAGGCTCCGCTCACCGCTAGATCAGCTTCATCCACAGTATAACCCTAAAGACAAGCTGAACAACCCACCACCGGCGCGAATCTTCGCTTGCGGAGACGTGGTGTTCGCACTGAACTTCCAGGATCCACCAAAGTGGATGAAAGGCCGAATCGGGAGAGTGACCGGTCCAAGATCGTTAAGGTTACAACCAAATCGTCTGCAAATGCTCGTAATCTGTAATCATAATGCCTAATCTCAATTCCCCTTATCTTATCTGAATTACGTATTTTGTTCAACAATAATTCCAGAGTTAATATGAACAATAATGGAGACAGGGGACACCCCTGTCTTGTTCCTTTTTCAATTTTAAAGGTTTCTGTTAAACTATCATTAATTATTATTTGAGCTGTCTGTTCCTGATATATGGCCTTAATAGATTGTATAAAGTACTCTCCAAACTGCATCTTTTGGACCACTTTTAGTAAAAACTGCCAATTCAATCGATCAAAGGCTTTTTCAGCATCCAAAAATATAAGCACCGCAGGGACTTGGTTGTTCCTTTCCAGATACTCCAGTATATTGACAATTTGCCTTACATTATTTTTCATTTGTCTCCCTTGTATAAAACCAGATTGATCACCATGAATCATTTGTTGCATTACTGACATTAACCTATTTGCTAATATCTTAGGAAAAAATCTTATAATCTGTATTAAGTAATGATATAGGCCTATAGTTCTTTGCCTGAGTATGATCTTGGTCTTCTTTCGGAATCAAGGAAATAAAGGCTGATCTCCAGGATGGTGGTACCCCTCCTCCCAGTTGTATTGTATTAAATAATTCCCTAAGGGGTTCTACCATTTCCAGTTGTAAATTTTTGTAATATGCCACCGTCAATCCATCTGTATCAGGGGCCTTACCGTCTTTTAACTGCTTAATTGCCAGGAGAATTTCCTCCTCAACTATTGGTTGATTCAATCGTTCCCTTTGCTCCTCTGTAACTCTGGGAATATTCTCCTTTTCCAAATACCTATCTATATCTATACCTTGTATTTTATCTTCAGCATACAATCTCGTATAAAATTCTAAAAAAGCCTTTTTAATCATATTCCGTTGATAAACCTCTTTACATTTATAATCTATTTTCTCTATAGTACAAGATTTTTGTTTTTTCCTCAACATATATGCTAGCCATCTACCTGGCTTATTTGCATTACAAAAAGTATTGTGTTTAGCATATTGCAAATTAGTTGCCATCTGATCTGATATCAACATATTAAGAGTTCTTCCAGTGGCACCGCAGGCATCGCATCACTCCTTTTAGGAGCGCTAGCCCCGCAATCTCGTAAAGCCGCTAGAACAGCGAAAATCAGCTGTCTTTCACTTTCCACGCCCTTAACAAGCCAGCGCCATCTTTTTTCAACTTTTCCCCGCTCTTAACAGACTCGAAAAGAAACAATGTTCAGCTGGAGTTAAAGCTTAGTACTAGCAATTATGATGTCTCCTGTCTTTGTTCTGCCTGCTTTTGATTTCAATGTTGTTAAAAAGTTGCTTACAGGGATGGTCGGGGCGTCTTGTTCTTGTTCTTGTTTTTGTTTCCGGTGGCTGGGAAATGGCTCTATCTCTGTGTCCGATGCTGACCATCCATCAGAGCCTTCCCTAAGCTCCAGAACTGGCCCAGATTCTTCCCCAACCTCCTCATCATCCGAGTCTGCCACCAACTCTGCTGGCAGCTGGCGGGCCACAACAAGCCAGGACAAAGTGTCTCAGCGAATGGGCTGGGCCGAAGTGCGTGGGGGAGATGAGCGGAGGCCCATTCACCAAGGAGAATGGCTGGGGGAGGGCCAGCGGAGGAGGGAAGCTGGCTCTAAATGTGCTGAGGTGGGAGGCTGGAGGTGAAGGAGGTGCAGCCAAGGGTGAGAGCCTGAAGGTCCTAGACCCCTTTCAGCATGCAGCTGATCAGGGATTCTCTCAGCGTCAGCCAATCACACACTACCCTACTATTTTACTGGCTTTTTCCTCTTCCCCCTTTACTTGCCTCTCCTTTTCCCTTCTCCCATCTTTCTTCTTTCTTTGTCTAGGTTGCTGGCTGTTGTGCAGCCGATTGGGCTCCTCTGGGCATGCAGCCAACTGGGATTATCTCAGCATGCAGCCAATCACACACTGCTCTGCCATTTTTCTGGCCTTTTCCTTCTTCTCCCCCTTACTTTTCCTCTCCTTTTCCCTTCCCCTGTCTTCCTTCTCTCTATATCTTCCTCCCCCCCCCCTTTTTTTCCCTCTCCTCTCCTCCAACCTTTCCTTCTTGGTTTAAGAACTTTTACTATCAGCGATTCAATACTGCTTCCTCCATTGTTGTTATCTTGGAAGGCATTGCTCAGTTGCTCAAAGGGGTTGCTCAAAGGCTGCTTCAGTGGCAGCACAGTACTGAAACAGAGGCTTGGTGAGGAGGACCTGTCAACCAATGGCAAGCAGGCTATTTCAGTGCCAGGGCAAGGAAAGTGTGAGGATGAGCCCTAAAATCAGGAAGGTCAAGATGATGGGCATTTATCAGGCGTGACTCAAGGTTACCTAAGTCCTAGTGTGGGAAACTGAACAAAGGTATCAATAATTACATAGAAATTCTAACATTTAGGATTGGCCCTTTTAAAAGTCAAGCTGCAAATGTAATCTGTACAGTAACAGTTAGAAAGTTCAGCGCTCAGGTATCCCTATCTCTGGAGTTCTGAATCACCTGCCTTGTGCAATAAATAATTCATTGGAAAAGTGAAAAGAAAAGGAAATTGAATTTGTCCAATTTGCCATTTGGTTCTTCCTTTGTTAGGCCAAAGATTTTGCCTATGTTTTTTACCATCTCCTACAGCAACTGAGTACAGGTAGTCCTCGACTTACACAGTTCATTTAGTATCAGTTCGAAGTTACAACGGCACTAACAAAAGTGACTTATGACCGTATTTCACCCTTACAACCATCACATGATCAAAATTCAGTTGCTCAGCAACTAATTCATATTTATGATGGTTGCAGTGTCCCAGGATCATGTCTCAGGCCTTTTGAGACCTTCTGACAAGCAAAGTCAATGGGGAAGCCAGACTCACTTAACAACCTTGTTACTAACTTAACTACAGTTAATGTAGAGGGAGCGGTTGGATGACCACTGGATAACTTTCTATTCACTATATTCTAAAAGATATTCTAAAAGCAACTATATTCTGAAAGCAGGAAATACATCCAGCTGGAGAGAATACAAAGTCAGCATAACCTCCTTTGATACTCTAAGTGACCCCCTAACTTGTCAGAAGAAAAGAAGCATCTTAATGAAACATAGTTAAAGGTGATTAGGCCAGAGAATAGCACCTGGACGAGAAGCAAATATCAAAAGAAGAATTTGTACTATAGCCAGTTACAGAAGAATTATGATTGTTTGGCAAGGATAATGTAAAATCTTAGTAATAAGGAAATGTCAATTAAAAAAACAAATGTATGTTAACCATATATGGAAAGTTGCTGTGTTAGCAGAATCCTTTGTTTGAAACTGTATATAATTCGTCATGTAATCATGAAGTCTTTACTCAAAGCTAAAATGCGAAACTAGCTTCTGAGTCTTTGCGCAAATAAACTCTCTCTCTCTGGCTGACCTAGGGATGTTGCTTGGTCACTTCATTCCATAACACAGTGAGCTGTCGCAAGAAAGATTGTAAAATGGGACATTCACTTAACAAATGTCTTGCTTACCAACAGAAATTTTAGGCTCAATTGAGGTTGTAAATCAAGGACTACCGGTACCTGATTCAGCTCACAAATGGTGACCGAAGGCATCAAGTTTCCCAGCACTCTTAATTGAAAAGCCTGCCAAGGTAGGTGAAAGACCTTATACATATGTAAAGCAGGAAATTCAAATTACAGAGCCTGTAGAGTTCTAATGATTGATGGCTGTTTTTGAAGAAAGGGAAAAAATAGGTTCTTTGCAGATAGGGCAAGGCTTTGTGAGAGTCCCTCGCCCTTCCAATGACAAGAGAAGTTTGAACCTCCATTGTATTTAAGGTTCTGATTTCTTTGGGATTTCTGCCCCTTCCCAGAGGCCACAAGAAGGGTGGGGGAGAGGTACAGTGGAAGGATTCAAAAGAACACTGTGCCACAGCCCTTTGGTTTGTGGGTAGCATGGTTGAATTCTGTCAGTCAGTATAAGGAGAGTTTGTTAAATAGTCTTTGTGGAAAAACCATGCCCATTACAAAGGATGTATCTGTTGAAATGAATAACTTTAGTTCTCTCTATGACGGTAAGTACAGTACAACGTTTGGCGAGGGGAAAAAATGAAAACAAAGCCATTCTTGCTCCTTGGGTAATACCTCAATGTTCTAGATTTTGTTTCAAGCCTAACCAGGTTTTTTTAAGGTGTACCTTTCTGCAAACTATTTTATGTGATCACCAGGAGTTTAGACAACGGGTGGGGTAGGCAGCAAGGTTAATGAATGCGTCTCTTAGTTGAGCATAATAGGTAAAGAATTTTTCAAGGTGGGAATACAGAAACAAAAATCCTTGTATGGAAACTGGTGGACTCGAGTGTGTGTTTGTCCACGCGCTTGCGCTTTTCTCTATCCCCCTCCCTCCCCCAGACCAAGGACAGTTGATAAACTGTATGAGATTTAGAAAAGCATTTGAGCTCTTCTTCGGTAGGATCCCCAAATATGAAGCCTGGACATTTGGTGGTTGGCTGCGTTGGGGTGTGTTTTAAAAGACTGTATAAAATGCCATGATGCATTTCTGCATTTTTCCAGGCTGCAGAAGGCGGGGGGGGGGGGGCGGAGGGGCAGGGAATAGTGCAGACTGTGTAGGGACACTGCCCTCCTAACCAATCAGAAGACGCTTGTTTGCCATTACAAAGTTGTTAATCCCAGAGTCTTCTGGCTCCTTGCTGCCTTTCCTTTTAATCTTTGGATATATTTTAGGTTTACTCGAATCCCCCCCCCCCCCCCGATATGGAGACAAAAAACATCGGAAGCAACTGCCGACCAGGGGAAAAATACTGTGTTTTCATTTGCAAATATTTTAAATATGTTGGAGGATTCTTTCGTTGCGTGGAGCTGATTGTCTGCAAGCGAGCAACTGTACACAGACTATTTTGTTACAATCGTGAAGACGCAGCTGGCTGCTTTCTTTCGAGGTAAATTTTCTAATCCGTCTCACAGATACAGACAAATATCCAAAAACACGCATTAAAATGTCGAAATATTTCTTACATGCATGAATCAAATATAGACTTTTTTTTATTTGAGACATTGAGCGCTTTTAATTATGACGAACGTTGTTTGATTTATTTTGAACAATTGTGTTACTGTCTTTATGGTAAATAAATTAGACCCTTGTACTTGAGTCTTTTATGGAACTGCGAAGAACGCAGATTTTTTCAAGGTGGAGTTGTCTCCAGGGAGGATAATTGTGTCCGGAGCAGAACGTATGTATTTACAAAAGAGGAACAAAGTACATTGATAAAGAAACGTGTTTCAGTTTATCTGAGTTTGAGATTAATTGTGGAAAGGTTCCTTGGATTTGGTTGTTGAAAACTACCCAAGAAAACTACCCTTCGTGTAATGGAGGAGATTGATATAACAGGGTTTATATTAAGTTATGTCTATTAGTAAACATTAAGTCTTTTTATTCACCAATCAGTTCCTTTTCGGTCACTTGTCTTAAAGCATTCCTTATTTAAAGAATATGAATGACGGTACTTCATTTAGGTGTGTTCTTTTGAGAAGGTTCATTTAGGAGACATTTTGTAATTTTGGGCATTTTTCTAGGCTTCATTATTTGTACATAGTGGGAAATCTTTTTTGTTTGTATTGATCTGTGTTAGTGGCGCTGTGGGTGCTCCTAAACAATTTACGGTCGTTTTACCAAGAAAAGAGGGGGGGTTGAGTAAGGTGGGGCAAGATTTTATCTATTGATCATACTTCCCCCCCCTCCAACAAATACAGCTTTAAATATTAATACATGCATTATAGTTTGGATCATGTACAATATATGCAATAACTAATATACTTGAAGTTCAGTGTACAGACGTGTCATCACAGTCCTTTGTTCTGTGAGACTATAGAGGCAGGGTTTGAAATGTTACTTGCTTTAAAAACATCTAAGATATGTGGAGAACTAATCCATTGTTTATTCATGCTTTTCTCTTCAAAATATTTTCTAGTAGCTAAAACCAATTTTGTATTTTCTGTAGAAAGTGATTTTTTAATTGTGCTATAGATTCATTATCAGATAAGTGTTTTTCCTAATACTTGGCACAGTCTTAAGCGTTTCTTTTTTGTTTAAAAAGAGTAAAAAACATAGCAAATAACAGTTTGGGACTGGCCTTTTTTTAAAAAAAGTATGTATTTTTAAAATGTCCTGTAGCTAGTGCATGTTTTAATTAAGAATGGAAATAAAACTGAAAATGACAAATATATAAACTTTAAAATTGTAATGTACTCAAAATAGTTTTTTCACCTATTTTGAGTACATTACGTATGCACCATATATACATACTTATAAAGGAGAATATTTGTAGCTCAGGGTTGAAATAAGGGGTCCTTGGTGCTCTCTGAGCTTGCTTGTTTTCTTGCAGACGTTTCATTACCCAAACTAGGTAACGTCATCAGTTATAGTGATGACTAGCATTGATGATGTTACCTACCATAGTTAGGGTAATGAAACGTCTGCAAGAAAACAAGCAAGCTCAAAGAGTACCAAGGACACCTCATATACATACTTATATACATGTATTAAGAATTAAATACCTGTTTCCTGCAAACATTTGTAAACTTACACAATATAAACAAAAAGATGCAAAAAGGCTTCATTCATTCATAAAATGAAAGTGCTTACGGTATAGTTTGAAATGATCACAATATCTGGGAAAATGCAACTAGTTAATGAATCTATTAAAGTATAGTGAAGGAATGAATTATTTTTTGTTTTCTTAATGTAGTTAGTGTGAAGTTCTTTGAATAATTTCTGTAATTTATATAGAACACACTTTTAAACAGAAGATGTGTTTGTAGAAAAATACTAAAACTGACATTAAACGTCTCCTTCCAAACTAGTTCTTTCTTGAAACTGAAGTAACATTTATTTACAGAGTAAATGTCATATTGTAGAATGTTTTGACTGTTTCAGAGTTAACACTAGTTAAATCACATTATTCCTACCCACGTAGCTAAATTCTAAAGTAAGGGTTTATATGGTTTAGTTACCTATTTAGCTTATTAAAGCTGTGATTAAGTATATGAATAACAATTGTTTCTACTAAGCAGAATATGCTTTCATCAATTATGTCCTCACTATATAATAACAATGGCTCTTTGAAAGGACCAATCATGGATGTTTGCTTATAAATCTAGGAATGCAGTTCATGCAGCTTCCATCTCAATAAAATGTGGCAGTGCAGCATATAATTGCACCATACAGTTAACAGCTACCTTAATATATGGGTGCAGCCCCTACAGCACAATTGCTCAAAGAAAAGGTGTTTAAATGTGCCATGTTTGCTTTGGAAAATTAGTCATTATCCAGGTTTATGTAGAGACTTCTGTTTACTCACCATCCTGAATGCATCCTGACAGAAAAGATTAGACATAGTACCCAAACTGCAAAATAGAATTTTGCTTTTTGTTCAACCTGTACAATATACCCTTTCATTCAGAGAGTGCAGAGCAATATATGAGAAACACCCCATAACCTACTGACACATTATGTTTTATATGTTTTTAGGAACAGAGGTTTACCAATGGTTAAATCCTTTAAAAAATTCTTACCTATTAGGACTGCAAAACATTTGGAATTGAGACTTTATGACTCATAGGATGGTGTAGGAACAGCTCAGAAAAGGAACTTAATACTGACAGTTCTAATGGATTGTTGTGGGTGTTTTTTCAAAGGAAGGTATGAGTAAAAAGGCACAGGGCTCCAGAGTAAATGAATTTGCAGAACAAAACAGTGGGGATGACTGAAAGTTTGAAGAGTATTAAAAGCTAGCTAACATAAAAAAAACAGAAGTGATTTGTGGTAAATAATATTTTAAGGCATATATTCTATATATGGCAGGAGAAGAAATCCAGGAAGTTCTGCTTGGGCAGAATTTAATTTAAACTAGAGGCTGCCATGGTTCACATTTCATAGCATTTTGTAGTCAAAAGTTTAGCTTTCCTTCTGAATAACCAACAATAACAACAACAACAACAACAGTAATAAATTAATTGGATTTATATGCCGCCCTCTCTCCAAAGGACTCAGGGCGGCTCACATCAAACAAAACAATTCCAATAAATACAGATTAAAACAGACTAAAACAGACTAAAACCAATTTAAAACAATAGACCCCATCAGTCCTGGCTAGGGCGTTCAAACAGCCAGGTCTTAAGCTTACGGCGGAAGGTACGACCCTGGACTTAATAAAGCACAGTGGACCAACACCAGCAGATGACATGGCTCCCCAAATCAACACAGACTGTGGAAACTTCACATTGGACTTCAAGCATCTTGCAGTGTGTGCCTCTCCATTCTTCCTCCAGACTCTGGGTCCTTGGTTTCCAAATGAGATGCAAAAGTTGCTCTCATCAGAAAAGAGGACTTTGGACCACTGAGCAACAGACCAGTTCTTTTTGTCTTTAGCCCAGGTAAGATGCTTCTGACGTTGTTTGTTGTTCAGGAGCGGCTTGACGAGGAATACGACATTTGAAACCCATGTCCAGGATCCGCCTGTGTGTGGTGGCTCTTGATGCACTGACTCCAGCCTCAGTCCACTCCTTGTGAAAGTCCCCAACACTTTAGAATGGCCTTTTCCTGACAATCCTCTCCAGGCTGCGGTCATCCCTGCTGCTTGTGCACCTTTTTCTTCCACGCTTTTCCCTTCCACATAACTTTCTATTAATGTGCTTTGATACAGCACTTTGGGAACATCCAACTTCCTTTGCAATTACCTTTTGAGGCTTTCCCTCCTTATGGAGGGTGTCAATGATGGTTTTCTGCACAACTGTCAGGTCAGCAGTCTTTCCCATGATTGTGATTCCTACTGAACCAGACTGAGAGACCATTTAAAGGCCCAGGAACCCTTTGCAGGTGTTATGGCTTAATTAGCTGATTAGAGTGGGACACTTTGAGTCTAGAATATTGAACCTTTTCACAATATTCTAATTTTCTGAGATTGTGAATTTGGGGTTTTCATGAGCTGTAAGCCATAATCCTCAAAATTATGACAAATCAAGGCTTGAACTATCTCGCTTTGCATGTAATGAGTCTATCTCATGTATTAGTTTCAACTTTTAAGTTGCATTACTGAAATAAATGAACTTTTGCATGATATTCTAATTTTTCGAGTTTCACCTGTATTTTCACAACAGGATCTAGACAGATTGGAATGCTGATTTTTTCTAGGATTGATTTTATATTATTAACAAATGATTTTTTCCCTAGGGTGAAGAAGGTCAAGATATACCCAAGGACTCTAGCTGATCATAGTCCGGTTTGGTTAGAATTGGAACAGGAGAGAGGGGAAAGGAGGTCTTGGAGATTAAATGAAAATTTATTTAGATATGAAGAAAATGTGAAAGAGCTTAAAAAACAAATGAAAGAATTTTTTCTTAATAATATGTATAAGGGTACCTCTATGGAAATGGTATGGGATGCAAGTAAGGCTTATATGAGAGGAGTTTTAATACATATGAACAATAGACATAGATTAAAGCAAATAAAGAGGTGGAAAGATATTGAAGAGGAAATAAAAAAGAAGGAACAACTATTAATTGGTGACCCAGGAGATAAAAAAGTAAAGGAGACAATAAATATATTACGAGGGCAATTTAATACGTTAATGGCTGATCAAGTGGCAACTACTTTGCAATATGCTAAACACAATACATTCTCTAATGCTAATAAACCAGGTAGATGGTTGGCCTATGTATTAAGGAAGAAACAAAAATCATGAGTTATCAGCAAGATAGAATTCAGAAGTAAGGAAGTTTATCAACAAAATAAGATTTAAAAAGCTTTTTTAGAATACTATACAAAACTCTATACAGGAGATTTAATACAAGGTGTAGAATAGATAGATATCTTAAGGAGGATGATATCCTTGAATTAACCCTAGAACAAAGAGAAGGTTTGAATCAACCAATAACTTCTGAAGAGATCATTGCAGCAATTAAACAGTTGAAATCAGGTAAGACACCAGGAACAGATGGATTGACAGCTGTCTACTATAAGAATTTGCAGTTAGAAATGGTAGAACCACTTAGAACTTTATTTGGTAGGATTCAATCGGGGGAAGGAATCCCACCTTCCTGGAGGACAGCTTTTATTTCACTGATTCCAAAAGAAGATAAGGATTGTGGTAAGCCTGAGAATTTTAGACCAATTTCACTTTTGAACACTGATTATAGCATTTTTGCCAAGATATTAGCAAATAGATTAATGCCAGTTATGCAACAAATAATTCACAATTATTAATCAGGATTTATAAAGGGGAGACAAATGAAATATAATTTGAGACAAATTATAAACTTAGTGGAATATTTGGAAAAAAACAACCAGGTCCCTGCTGCACTCCTCTTTTTGGATGCTGAGAAGGCATTTGATCGATTGAATTGGCAATTTTTTGTTTAAAGTTATAGATAAAATGCAATTTGGAGAGCAATTTAAACGATCAATTAGAGCAATATATCAAGAACAATCAGCACAAATAATTGTCAATGGAGGCCTAACGGATAGCTTTAAGATTGAGAAGGGAACACGGCAGGGTTGTCCTTTATTGCCATTGCTGTTTATTTTATCTTTAGAAATCTTGCTGAAAAAGATACGTAAATCTGATAAACTCAAAGGAATAGTAATTAGACAACAAGATTACAGATTAAGAGCATTTGCAGATGACCTGGTGGTTACTTTAAGTCAACCTACAAATACAGTTCCATATATGTTGGATATAATAGAACAATATGGTAGAGTTTCTGGATTTAAAATAAATCAACATAAAACTAAGATAATAACTAAAAATATGTCTGTCTCTCAAAGGGAAGACTTAGGAAGAATAACGGGATTTGAAATAGTTAAAAAGGTTAAATATTTAAGAGCAATTGTTGCAGATTCAAACATGAAGTTATTTAAAAATAATTATGAGGCTCTATGGCAAAAAGTGCAGAGAGATATGGAAAACTGGAAAAAATTACAATTATCCCTACTGGGAAGAATAGCAGCAATAAAAATGAATGTATTAACCTAAATTTTTATTTTTGTTTCAAATGATACCAGTGCTTAAGATGGAAATCTGAGGGAATGGCAGAAAGGAGTTAATACTTTTATATGGTCAGGGAAAAAACCTAAGAGTTAAATTAAAAATTATACAGGATGTTCGGGAGAGAGAGGGTTTGAAAATGCCTAATTTAAGATTGTATTATGAAGCATCTGTGCTGGTACAAATCAGTGATTGGTTTAACTTAACTGAAGAAAGAATACTAAATGTAGAAGGATATGATTTGTTATATGGATGGCATGCTTATTTATTATATGAAAAGAAAGTGGATAAGGCTTTTAAAGGTCATATACTTAGGAATGCTTTGTTAAGGGTTTGGAAGAAGTACCAATATAAGTTAAATTATAAGATACCTATATGGGCAAATCCTAGACATGCAATAGAAAAGATAAGCATAGAACAAAAAATGGAGGTGATTACTTATAAAGAGCTTCTTTTTAATGAAAGGGGTAATTTACAATTGAAGTCTTTAGAGGCACTGAAGGAGGAAGGGATAATTTATACTTGGTTTCAATATGGTCAACTTATAGCTAGATGGAGGGAGGACCAAAAAATTGGTTTTATGCAAAATGAAGAAAATTTGGTAAAACAGATTAGGGACCAGAGTCCTATGCATATTAAAAGGTTGTATAATGCATTATTGGAAATAGATTCAGAAACAGAACTGGTCAAAGACTGTATGATTAAATGGGCACGAAACTTTCAGGAACCAATAATGATGGAAACATGGGAAAAGATTTGGGTTAGAAATGTTAAATTTACGCAAGTACAAAATTTAAGAGAAAATTTTTATAAGATGTTTTATAGGTGACATCTAGATCCTAAGAAATTGTCATGTATGTATCCAAATGTACAAGCCAAATGCTGGAGATGTGATTGTGAAGATGCAACTTATTATCATATATGGTGGACTTGTAAGAAGATCAAAGCATTTTGGATAAAAATTTGGTGGGTAATGCAGAATATTTTGAAAAAGAGGTTGAAATTTACTCCACAATTGTTCTTATTGGGTATAACAACTGATTGTACAGTATTAGAGATGAAATTGATTTTAAACTTAATATCAGCAGCTAGACTGCTGGTAGCACAATATTGGAAAAGAGACTCTTTGCCTATTATAGAAGAATGGACTCTGAAAGTAATAAATTTAGCTGAAATGGCAAAAATCTCAGCATATTTGAAAGATCATACGCAAGAAAAATATATTTTGGAGTGGAGAAAATGGATCAACTACATTCAGAATAAGTATCGAATGAGAAAACATCAAATTGCGTATGAATGAAAGTAAAGAGATGTGTTAACTATATTGGAGTTAAGATTTCAGGGGGGGATTTGTTAATTTGAGGATAGTTAGATTAATTTAGGTGATGATTGTTTCTTTTTAATACCCTGTATTTTGCTTTGGGAAGTCGGGGAAGGAGGCGGGGAAGAAGGGGTGGGGGGATGTTGGGGAGGGAAATGTTTTCTTTGTATTTCTGAAAAACTTTTCAATAAAAAAAAGAGATATTATAGAACCTAAAAATGTGAAGGTCTTGATCTGTCCCCCCCCTAGAGAGACCCACAAAAACACAGCCAGTCGAGGGTTAAGAAGCACTTGGCACACTCCACAGTTCTTATCTCAAACTTGGCAGCGATATGCACACCGTCTGCCAAGGGCTTTATTAGTTCACAAAAAGAAAATCACCTACGTAGCTTTGCCAAAATCCGTTCTTTTAGGTCCAAAGACTACTAGATTGCGTTTTTGTTCGTCACAGAGATCATGAACCACCCTCCTGTCTTATATAGGCTCTGGGTGTGGTCCAGTGACTCATTGATCCTGTGACTCCAGTCCAGTGACTCAGGTCTATTCCCTCATGCGCCTCCGCAGCTGTTGTAAGCGTTTATCTCGCCTTCTTTGGCGTGTGTCCAGGAATGACGTCTCTCCCTCACTCTCATCTGAGACACCTGTTTCCCCACTACTTGGCTCTCTTTCAGCTGGCACCTGAGATGGTGCCAGAGGGGGGGGGGGCTGGGAGATCTGGCTGGCTCCTCTTCCTCCTGCTCAGAGCTTCCTTCCTCCAATGGGATAGGCTCAGAGGACGGGGCCACAACAGGTCTCTACTGTTGATACTGTGTTGTCTAGTATTGTAAGAGGTGGTAGTATAGGTGGTTTTCTTCTAAAATCCACCACCATTTCTACCGTTTTTTATTTTTTTAAATAAAAATAAAATTAAAAAAATATTTTTATTTACAATCCACGTCAATCAATGGACTGAGCAATGTACAACATCACAAAACCACAATTTGGGATGAAAACAGGCAAAATAAAAATTAAGATGAAAACCATAAAATTATATGTTTGCAATTTAAAAACAGGATGGATATTTGAAATGCAGTGAAGGCATACATATACCTACTTGTGCTGCTGTATTCTGGACTAGTTGTAACTTCCAAATGCTTTTCAAAAGCTGTATATAGAGTGCACTGCAATAGTCCAACTGAGAGATGTCTTGGGTGTGAGTAATAGACAGCAAGTTTGGCCTGAGTGAGGATTCCTGGAAAAGGTAACTGGTGCACAATATGGAGCTGTGCAAACTTCTCTGGCCATAGCCGCCATCAGCTCCTTGAGCACAAGTTGTCAAACCAAGAGGATTGCCGATTTGTGAACCAGCTGAATAACTGCTATTCTATCTACAGTACATTCAGAAAGTATTCAGACCCCCTTGTCCATTTTGTTATGCTACAGTCTGAGTCTACAATTGTTGAAATTCATTTTTTCCTCATTAATCTACACTCAGTACCCCATAATGACAAAGTAAAAACAGAATTTTAGAAATGTCTGTAAATTTATTAAAAAGAAAAAACTACAATGGTTGCAGCATCCTGGGGTCTTCTGATTGCCAGACATTTCCAAAATTCTGTTTTCACTTTGCCATTATGGGGTATTGAGTGTAGATTAATGAGCAAAAAATAAATTTCAACAACTGTAGAATCAGGCTGCACCATAACAAAACTGACAAAAGTGAAGGGGGTCTGAATACTTTTTTTTTTGAATTTTTTTTTATTATTTTTTAAAAACATAAACATAAAATACATCTTTTAAGAACGGAGCACTGATCCGGTCATGAATAGGTACAATCGCTTACCTCTCTTTGTCAAGCTCATTCCCAGATCTCCGCCATTACATCTTTTAAAGTAAAAGCCAAAACAGAAACTTTTCCCACAGTTATAATCTTAATCTAAACATTTACCTTTCTATTATATTACCACAAATCTTAAATTCAAAATAACACAACTCAATAATAAATTACAATTATTACCCTAAATTCTTTCTGTATACCCATATCCTAAGACCCATTACCTTAAATATTTAAATCCTAATCTCTTAGTTTACCCCACTTATCACACATTACACTCTTCATTTTACACATTTCATTATTACAATCTTATCTTCATTTTACTATTCATATCAACAGTCACCTTTATTTTAAATACTAATCCCAACATAATCATTTTATTATTACTATCAATTCCAGCTTCAATCATATTTATTTTAGCTATTTATCTCTTCATCATCTTCTTTTGGCTGTTTTCCAGCATATTCATTTATTATTTGGCTGTTTCCCAGCATCATCGTCTATTGTTTTGGCTGATTCCCAGCATATTCATAATGTTTGGCAGTTTTCTAGTATATTCAGCTTTATTTTACTATCACACCCAGAATAAATGTCTCCATCTCTTATTTTGACTGTTTCCCAGCATATTCATCTTTTTTTTTGCTGTTTCCAGCATAATCATCTATGTTTTGGCTGTTTCCCAGCATATTCATATTATTTTGGCTGTTTCCCAGCATATTCATCTTTATTTTACTATCAGACCAAAAAAACCCCCCCAAAATATCTCCATCTATTATTTTGGCTGTTTCGCAGCATATTCATTAAGCATATTCTTAATTGTACTGTTTATCTCTGTGTAATCCCCTTTTTTATTTTACCTTCCATCTATACATTTGTTATTCATGTTTAATCATGTTATCATTCTCAGTTTTTTCTGCAGCTTAACATTGAGACAAAATTCTTACATCAAACACATCCCCATATAAATCAATAAAATTTCTTGGATTCTTCTCATATCCATATTCATTCTTATTCATCTATAAGAGTCTCCTTTTTATTAATATTATCCATCTTTATTTTTCTATTTTAATCACATTGTTTTATTTTCCATCCTTATACATCTATAAACACCTCCTTTTTATAATTAATATTCATCTAAACGTTACATTTCCATTTTTAATCAAATTATTTTTTATATTTTTTCCAGCTGAATACATTTTATTTCATTTCTTTGTCTGTCAACATATATTCCATTTCAAATTCAAAGATCCCAAAATTAATTCTCCATGTGTCATTTTAAATTCTTTTTGTTACATCTATTCCCTGCAAAGTACATCAACTTTCCTTCTTTTGTTCCTGCGTCATTTGACTTCTTTTGTTCCTGCACCAATAAGTAACAATTATAAAAGCTCCATTATATTTCCACTTTCTTTCCACCATCTGTAGACAAAGATGCAGCAAGTTACAGTGTTTCTTTTTAAAACAGAAGGTGTATCTCTGCAATACACCCTTTCCCTTAGTCACGCCAGTATCCATTTTGTTGCGGTTATGTAACAGTCCAATTTAACTCTCTTCTTCTTTTAAGTTTTAGCAATGCTGAATCCATACCTTTTTTTTTCTTTTTCAAAGTCCAATTCTAATTTGAGAATTTTTCCCAATGTTTTCAGCATGCCTCAATGTTTAATAGCAATTAAATCTGTACCACAGTAAATTTCCTAGTGGGTCTTTTCCTCCTGAAATTACTTTTCAAAATCTTCTATGCCCCTCAAATCTACAGCTGCTGTTTTGAGGCTACGGGTCTTACAAGTAATGACCATTGCTCTAGCCTTGTTTCAAGCCTAAATTGGTGTCACTCGCCCGGCTTCAAAGAGCTTCGTTCTTTTCATCTTTCCTCCTGCCTATCTCTTAGTTTGGTTTGTCCCAGCTTCGTGGCAGCCGCCATGGCTGCCGTCCCCCACTGCTGACTCACAGAGTTCCCTCCGACCTCCGAGGAACTTGCCTGTTCCTCTTGGTTGTCCAAGGTGCCTCTCTTCCTACCCCGTCTCTTGAGGACGATTCTGGTCCGAAGACCCATTGGCGGCAGTTTGGCAGTCGGGTTTTTCGCGGGACTCCTCAGAGCCCGCTATTTTCCCGGCTGTCTTGCCGTGACGTCAAACAGGAAGTCAGGGGTCTGAACAGTTTCTGAATGCACTGTATATACTGCTAAAACTGTCTTTTGTAACCTTCTATTGGGCAAAATGATGCATCATGGGCACCAATTTTTTAATGGTGCATCATGGGCACCAATTTTTTAATGGTGCATCATGGGCACCAATTTTTTAATGGTGCATCATGGGCACCAATTTTTTAATGGTGCATCATGGGCACCAATTTTTTAATCGAGTCACCTCAAATGGGCTAACGTAAAGAATGTGTTCAAAATCCAGGACCCCATTACTCCCATGGAATTTTTAAGGATCCTTCAGACCAGTTGTATTCATAAAGTTGTGGCTGCTGCAGCACCACCACGTCACCCTGATTTCCAATGCTCCCTGCTAGCATCCCATAAGTAAAATCAAAGGGGACGCTGGCAGGAAGTCAGAACTCATTCCCCACTCCTACTGCTGTTTTGCCCATTCATCAGCTGCTCTGCCTTCTCTGCTCACACTTTGGACCAGGTCACAACCACCTGGGAGCCGAAGTCTGCTTGTGCTGTCTCCGGGGCTTCCTTCGCCATGCCTCTCCCGGTCTTTGTTGCCACCTCCACCTTTCTCTCTGTACCAGACATCGTCCCCCAAACTCCTCTCAGTGCTCTCAGAGGTGGCCGAGTAGGCTGCGTGGAACCGGAGTTTTAGGAGAGCTGATTTAATGTCATTGGTCCGACTAACGAACCCAACAAATGTAGACACTTTCAGGAACTTGGAAATCCCAAAAGCAAAACTTTATTGAGTACATCATTTCGGCACTGAAGAAAGCAAAACCATCTCTAACTTTTCCTGTGCAATACTGCATAGTTAAAGAATAGAGTTCTCCCCTCCTCCCACTGGACAGGTCAAATTGTCCAATTATGAATCGTTCTTTTGTTTTGAGAACAGTTCATGTCTTGGCCAATACCTGCAGAAGTGTTTTTGGTGTGGGCTGAGCTCTCACAGGTGAAGTCTGCAGCCTCGGCATTCTATCTTCCCCTTCCCTCCCCCCCCCCCCCAGTTCTTTGGCAAGTTGAAAATCAATAATATTCACCGGAAGCATAAGCAAATTCAATCTTGCCACCTCCACTAGGATATCTGGCATTTCCTCTTTTGTGAGTGTTGTTACTTTTGAGTGATCTTGATCTTTGTATAGCTCTGAATAGAATTTTCCAATTATTTCTAACCTTTCCTGTCTTGTTCTACAGACAGAGCTAGATGGATCTGTCTGTGGGTCTTTTCTTTTGTTCTGCTTTAATCTGAAATATCTATACCTAGTCATTTTGAAATGATAGCTCAGGTTAATGTACTTTTTGTTATTTTATTGTGTATGTCTTGCAGCAAATACAAAATGGCACATTTTCAGTATCAGTTGTTCATTTTACCAATACAAGTATTATCAATCTTTGAAGCATCCCTTGAACTAAGGCTTCCATCAATTTAGTCCAGAAAATATTGGTCATTATTCAGAAAAAAGTTTTCTTCAAAAACAGTAGCAAATGTAACTGTAGAGTTTCATCAGATAAAAAAAATACAAAAGCTGAATTCTCTCCAGATAGCTCTTAGTTCCAAATCTTCCATTATTTCAAAAAAAGGTTTAGGTAGTTTTGTGCGTGTGGAAATTTTGGATCTAGTCTTCTTATCTTTTAAAGTGTCTATTACTCCATTCCAATCCCCCATTAACATAAGTGATTTATAATCCCATTGTATTATTTTAGAATGTAAAATTTTATAAAAATTATCTTGTTGCTGGTTCGGTGCGTATATTCCAATTAAAAGCATTTTTCCCTTTTGAGTTTGTAGTTCAATTGCTATATATCTTCCTTGATCATCTGCCTCAATTAAATTAGCTGATAGTCCCTTCTTTACATAAATGACATTCCATTCTTTTTCTCTGGGGCTGATGCCACAAAATGGGTCCCTAACCTTGAGTTTATTAAGTATTTTTGGTCAGTTGATCTAATATGTGTCTCTTGTAAGCAAATAATATTCTTAAATTGTTTCAAGTAGTGAAATATTTTCTTTCTCTTTTGTGGTGAGTTTAAACCATTCACATTCCAAGATAGAAATTTAGTTGCCATCTTTGGCGCCTTGAAGCTTCAAGAGCATTTGCTGAAGATCTTCCTTCACCTTAATCTTCGGCCTCGCTCCTCTCACTGCTTCTATTTTTTGGGTCAAATCTTGAGTTTGTTGTATTTTTAATAATTGTTGTTTGAAAGTTGATCGTGTCAGGCGTTGTTCTCTTGGTTCCTCTGTCTTAGATATATCAGGCACTGATCCCTCTGTCTTCTCTAATGGTAAAAGAATTGAGGATGGATCAAATTGAGAAAAATCATCTTGCATCTTGGTTCCTCCAGCCACCGCCTCTGCATAAGTTTGTATCTCTTGTCCATCTTTCTGTTTTTCCTTTTTACTTCCCCCAGATGGGGATGGATGTCCAGCCTTTAGTACATTAATATAAAAATCTCTTGCTTTCCAAACAGTGTTCAAGCGGTATCTTTCTCCACCATAATTCACTATTAGGCCTATTGGGGCATCCCATTTGTACATTAATTGTCTTCTCAACTCATCCACCAAGAAACCAAAGTCTTTTCTATCTCTCAGCATTTTAGGAGGAATCTCTTTCAGTATCTTAATTTCTTGTCCAGACACCTGTACCTTGTTGCTATAGGAGGCTTGTAAAATATCATTTCTAATTCTTCTGTCCAAAAAATAAATCACCACATCTCTTGGCAAGTTCTTATTTCTTGCCATCCATAAGTTAACTCTGTAGATTTTATCAGTTTGAGTTATTATGTCCTCCTTCCTTGTTCCAATCATTGCTGCTATGGCTTCTGCACATCTGTCTCTTAAGTTTTCCCGACCATTCTCTTTCAATCCTCTCAGTCTCAAAGCAAACTCCATAGATCTATATTGTATCATAGTCACCTCATTTTCCAGCTTTTCAGATTTAGTTATAATTTCTCCCATTTTGGTCTCCAGATTTAAATTAGCCTCATTGATTTCTTCCACTCTCTCATCCAGCTGAATAAGATGTTTAGACAAGCCTGAAACCGCCAGTAGAATATCATCTCTTATATCATCATGCTTTTTTGCAACAACATCTCTAATTTCTTTTATTTCTTCCTCGACGTTCTCAAATTTTTCCTCTATCATTGTTGTTTGATTATTCATAGCTTCTTTTATAAAGTCTTTAAGGTCTTTCATAGAAGCTTCCCTATTTTGTGGTTCAGCCGGAAGTTGAGCCTTTTGTGTCACAATAGAAATTGTAGGAGAACCCCCTCCTACTTTTGGAACTGCTGGCTTAGTTTGCTTGGAAGCCATCTTAATTCCTTTTTTAAAAGAGATCTTTTTTCCTCTTTGCCAGCCCAAAGTCACAAAAGTCACAAAAATAGCTCTCAGCAGGTTTAAATTGCTGGTTTTTAAAAGCAAAAATAATCTTTCTCCCCAAGTTCTCTATTTCCAGCAGCTTCACTTCAAATTTAAAACGCAAAAATCTCAGCCGACACTTTCATTACTCACTTTCACTTTCCACAGTCACAGCAAGGACGCCATTAGATATTAACTTCCTCTCTCAATTGGCTTCGACAGCAACAATGTAATCCGGAGTTAAACATAGAAACTTTCTTGCCTGTACGCCTGTTTTCACTCCGTCTGCGCTTGAACACTTTTGAACTTCTGATTGCTTGCAGAGACGGTCGTGGCGTCTATTTCTGCTCTTGCAGAAGCGTCCCGGATCCGGAGTTTTGTTTGGCTGACCGGGGGGCTCACCTTTCCAGCCCCTGGAATTGCTCCCAGGGGCTTTTTTGGCGGCTCTACCCTCACCAAACTGCTCTGTTCTCCCACTTTTCCTGAGGGAGAGACTTCGAAGCCGACAGACAGCTGTTTTTCGCTGTCAAAACGGCTTCACGAGATTGCGGGGCTGGCGGTCTAAAAGAAGACCGTCTTGGAACGCCTGCGGTGCCAGCCGGAAGCCTCAGTTCTGTAATATCTCAAGACTTAAAATGGACATCAAAAACATCATAAAAAACAACAACAAAGAATGTTCTTTCTGCACAAACTCAAAAAGCTCAAACTGCCCAAGGAGCTGCTGATCCAGTTCTACAGAGGAATTATTGAGTCTGTCATCTGCACCTCCATAACTGTCTGGTTTGGCTCTGCAACCAAACAAGACAAACACATACTTCAATGGATAATTAGAACTGCAGAAAAAACAATTGCTACCAACCTGCTTTCCATTGAGGACCTGTATACTGCACAAGTCAAGAAGAGGGCTGTGAAAATATCTACAGACCCCTCACATCCTGGACATAAATTGTTTCAACTTCTACCCCGAAAACGACACTATAGGGCACTGCACACCAGAACAACTACCCTGTTTCCCCCCCAAATAAGACATCCCCTGATAATAAGCCCAATTGGGCTTTTGAGTGCATGGCAATAAGGCCAAGCCCTTAATCCAGGGTTCAAAAAAGTATAAGATAGGGTCTTATTTTCAGGGAAACACGGTAGACACAAGGACAGTTTGTATCATCACTCTGCTTAACAACTAATTCCCACAACACTGTCAAATAATTTACTAAGACTGTACTATTATTTTTCTCTTCCTTACTAGTATCTATCTCTTCCCATTTATTACTATAACCATGTCACTTGTATCTTTCAATTTATATTGTTTTTGTTTCCTAGTATGATTTGATAGCTTATTAGTAACGTTGATTATCACTAAGTTTTGTATCTTTTTATTCTCAATGAATGTATTTTATTCTCCTTATGTACATTGAGAGCATATACACCAGAGACAAATTCCTTGTGTGTCCAATCACACTTGGCCAATAAAGAATTCTATTTTTAAATTAGAGTGAAAATGACATGGTGTAGTTCTACAATTTTTTTTCTTTTAACGACCCTGTAAATCCCTTGCATTGGGGTGGAGTCGAGGCAACTGAATGGAGCTGAGCTTTTACTGGCTGGATGCCCTTCCTGACTCCTACATGGAGTTTGCAGCAGATATTTTCTCTTTGCACCCAGAGAGAGAAATATCTGCCGCTACCCAGGATCAAACAGCCTCCTGATTGTAAGGCAAGAGTTCCACCTCCAGGCCACCATGGCGCTGTGTAGTTCTTCAATGATCCAGGTAAAATAGGCTGCAGCAGAAGTTGCATCTAAGATGCTTTTTTTAAAAAAAAATATTTGATTTATATGCCGCCCTTCTCCGGAGACTCAGGGCGGCTTACAATGTGTTAAGCAATAGCCTTCATACTTTTGTATATTTATAGAAAGTCAGCTTATTGCCCCCACAACTGGGTCCTCCTTGCCTGAGGTTTACACCTGCTTGTCCAAAAAAAGTTCTGCTGGCTTTGTTAAGTGGTAGATAGGATAAACCTAAAAGAAGGGAAATAAGGGGTTACGAAATTCCTCAGCTCCAGTGCCTCAGTACTGTTATAACCCTGATGGCTGTATTCATTTCTTTCAAAATGTATGTATGTTTGTTTATTTATTTTATTAAATTTTTATACCGCCCTTCTCCTGCTGGACTTAGGGCGGTGAACAGCCCAGAATAAAAACATCACATTCAAAATGTTCCTTGAAAAGATGACAATTTCAAGGTAATCAACTTTGAGGGGTCCTTGGTGCTCTGAGCTTGGCTGTTTTTTTGCAGACTAGGTAACACCATCAGTGCTGGTAGGGAGTGGGGTTTGCTCTCATTTTATACTCTGGTGGCTTGCCCCGTTAGTGTTGTTGAGTGCCCTGTTTACTGTTAGCTTGTTTGGCAGCTCCTTGATTGTTTACTTCTTTTTTAAAAAAAATTTTTTAAAAAATTATTATTATTTTAAAACATAAACATAAAACACATCTTTTCAAAACAAAGCTCTTGATCTGGTCACAAATTCATACAAATCACTAACAAATCTTAATTTTCAATTAATACAACTTAATATTTTACTCAGTTATTTCCCTCAAATCTATTATTTAACTATGCCATTATCCCCAAAAACCTGTTACTTAAATCTTAAATCTTAACCAATTATCATTCCCTTTTTCTCTCTCATTTGCTTAGATGGATATACTTTTAAAGTATAAATCATACAATTATTATAAACGTTCATAAAATATTGAATTCCAACATAATCATTCTTACTATTGAGCTCAACATTTATAATCTTTATTTCTATTATTAAACCTAACTTATTCATTTCATTTCATTTATTTATTTATTTTATACAATTTGTATGCCGCCCTATCTCCGTAGACTCAGGGCGGCTCACAACAAATAAAAAACAAACCCAACAAACATAGAATACATACACAAGTATGCAAATATATAAATATATAATTTAAAACATATATTAAAACCCACTAAAATAATCAACCCCCTCAGTCCAGGTTGGGCGATGTAAACAGCCATGTTTTTAATTCGCGGCGGAAGGTGTGAAGGTCAGGAGCCAACCGAAGCCCCAGAGGGAGTTGATTCCAAAGAGTGGGAGCACCCACAGAGAAAGCTCTGCCCCTGCGGGGCCGCCAGCCAGCATTGTCTAGCCAACGGCACCCGGAGAAGGCCCTCCTTGTGAGAATGTACCGGGCAATGGGCAGCTGTTGCTGGCTGCAGATGGTCCGACAAATATCCTGGGCCTAAGCCATGTAGGGCATTATAGGTCATCACCAGCACCTTGAATCTCACCCGGAGGGCAACCGGTAACCAAGTCACGCAGGAAGGGTGTAACATGGGAGTATCGGGACCCTCCCATCACAACCCACGCGGCCGCATTCTGCACCAGCTGAAGCTTCCGAGTGGTCCTCAAGGGCAGCCCCGGGTAGAGAGCATTACAGTAGTCAAGACAGGAGGTGACTAGCGCATGAGTAACTGTGCATAGAGCATCTCGATCCAAATAGGGATGCAACTGATGCACCAGACGAATCTGGGCATATGCCCCCATGGTCACGATTGTTATATGATCATCTAAACTCAACGGTGAATCTAGGAGGACACCCAAGTTGCATGCTCTGTCTACGGGGGGCAAAACTTCACGCCCTATAGTCAGCGATGGAACCTCTCCTTTGGATTGAGATGCAGGTACCCACAGCCACTCAGTCTTGGCAGGGTTGAGCTGAAGCCTGTTCCTCCCCATCCAAACCCGTACCACTTCCAGGCACCAAGACATCATGTCGAGGGCATCACTGGGTTGGTTCGGGGTGGATATAAAGAGCTGAGTATCATCAGTGTACTGATTAACTATTAATCTCAGCATATTCCTCCTTATTTTGGCTATCCCACCTCATTTTATTTTTGCTATACAGCCCAGCATCTTTATCTTTATTGTTAAACCAATCATTTTTATTTCTTGACTGTTAAACACAGCATAACCATTTTGGTTTTGGCTGTTAAACACAACATATTCATTTTTGTTTCTTGGCCGTTACACAGCATATCCATTTTTTTTTGGCTGTTACACAGCATATTCATTTTTGTTTTGGCTGTTAAATACAGGATAGTCATTTTTGTTTTCTGGCTGTTACACAGTATATCTATTTTTATTTTTTGGCTGTTAAACACAGCATAATCATAGTTGGTTTAACTATTGATCCCTTAATCCTTTCTTTGTTGCTCCCATCCATCTATACATTGCTTATTTTCAGATACTCATATTTATCCTTATCCTTTTCCATGACAATTTAACATTGAGACATGGTTTTTGCTTAAATCATACCTTTAAATATATTTATGAATTCCTTTTAACATTTTAAATTAATCATATTTATCCTTATTCTTTTTCATAACAATTTAACATTGAAACATGGTTCTTGCTTCAAACATATCTTTAAATATATTCATCAATTCTTTTTACAAAGAATTTCCACTTAACACTCTTAATTTCTATAAAAACCTCTTTATGATTACAATCCACCTTTACATTATTTTATTTTAAATCACATTATTTAAATCTTCTTTTTTCTTTTGTAGTCATGTTTATCTTCTTCATTTCCTTGCCTGCAAACATATATTCCTTCCATTTTCAAAGTTTTCAATTTTGTCCTCCATAAATCGTATTAAATCTTTTTCTTATTTTTATTCCGGATATAATGTATCAAGTCTCCCTCTCTTAGGCCTGCGCTTATTCCTTCTTTTGTTCCTGCACCAATTTTTAATTACTGTTGTTTCAACTATAGGAGTTCCATTATAGTTCCTTTTGTTTTCACCAAAATCCAACTGTCTGCAGACAGGAATAAAAACTCCTCCACAAAGTCCCACGGCTTTTCTCTGTAGAATTCAGAATTTTCCATATCAAACAAAAAGTTACAAAGTTGCTTTTTAAACCAGATGGTGTCTCTCTACAATCCACATTTTCCATTAGTCAGGCAAGCATCCATTTTGTACAAGTCTTCTTGTAATTTTAAAAGTACCAAATCTTTTTTTTTTTAGAATCCAATTCAAATTTTAAAGTATCCAGTCTTTTTACCATATCTCAATAATTCCTTTAGATCTGTAGAAAAATTAGTTGTTTCTCTTTGTCTTTGTCTCTTTAAAGTTGCAGTTTAAAACTTTCCAAAGCCCCTTTGTTGCACAGCCGCTATTTTAGGCTAGGGGTCTTCTAAGTAATATTGCTCCACACGTTGTTACAAGCTGGGTTTTTTGTCACTCACCCGGTTTCAGCGAGCTCTGTTTCACTCCGCTTTCCTCCAGCACTTTTCTTAGCCTGGTTGTCAAAGCTTCGTGGCAGCCGCTATGGCTGCCTCCCCCCGCCGCCGACTCACAGAGGGTTCCCTCTGACCTCCGAGGAACTTGCCTGTTCCTCTTGGTTGTACAAGGTGCCCCTCCATTTCCCCCATCCCTACAGGACGGTTCTGGTCTGAAGACCCATTGGCAGAGGTTCGGCAGCCGGGGTTTTCGCGGAACTCATCAGAGCCTGCTATTTCCCCGACTGTCTCACCGCGACGCCAAACCGCAAGTCCCGGGGTATTGTTTACTTCTTGATCATTGGTTTCGATGTTAATCTTGGTGTTAATCTCTGTGTCACGCGCTAGAGTTGTCTGACGAAATTAGATGCCTCACATTTTGATAATAAAGAAAAAAAACTTTTATTTGTTAGAACGTCGTCTTCACGGACTCATATGCAGCCAGGAAATGACCTCTGCTCCATCATCCCTCCCTTTCCTGGCTTGCTTCCTTATCCTATTGGTCATTATCTAAATCATTCTACGGCACTCTCTCTTACTAATCTCTCAGGAATTTAACCCCCTCTTTACTATGTCAGCACTGAGAAGCTGACATCCTGCTCATCTGGGTGTTGACTGCTGGTGGTGGTGGGTGTTTTGGTCTTTTTGTTCTTTTGCTTGTTGATTGTCTCTTTTGCACAGTATGTAGTTGTTTTATGTCTATGCATCTATTGGCCGATTTGTCAGAGTGCCAGGCTTCCAGGAATTATTTAGTGTTTTTAGACTTGGCTTTGTCTAGGATGGTCAGAGTTTCCCAGTTAAACTATGGTTAAGTTTGTCCATGTGTTGTGAAATTAAGGAGTTTTCATCATGTCTTCTGACTGCTAGTTGGTATTCAGGGATTCGCTCTGCTAGTTTTCTCCCTGTTTGTCCTACATAGTGGCTGTTGCAGTCATTAGATTGTATGTTGTAGATGACTCCTGATTTTTCTTCTGGGGCTGCTGGCACTTTTGGGTTACTTTGGATGTTTTGGAGAGCTTTAGTTGGTTTCTGTTCTATAGATGGTTCCATGTGGTTGTAAGTGTCTTGGTAGTTTCTGAGATGTTTTTGATGCATGGCAGTGTTATCCTTTTTATGGCTTGTGTTGGTTGTGCTATATTGGGTTGAGTGGTCGGGTACTGTTTGATGAAGTGGTGTGGATATCAATTTTGTTGGAATATGTTGTATACATGTTTCCTTTTTCTGCTGTTCAGGGTTGCTGCAATGTGTTGGTGCTCATCTGAATAGTGTTCTTCAACAGCTTCTCTTGTGGGAGTATCACTGGGTCCTTTTGTCTATATCCAGTTCATTGGGCTACCACACCCCAGAGGGCCGACTCCAGCTTCCCTGGCCTTTAGGCAACCCACACACCAGCAAACCCTTGGGTAGCAGTCCCGAGTTTGTTTTCACATGCTCACCAGGTCTACTGCTACTCCTTACTACCAGGAGTAAACCACAGTTCTCCTTTACTTCAGGTTGCTTGGTTTCCTATTCAGAATAGCGAAACCCACAACCCTTCTCACTCCCAGAACCATTCAGTGCCAACTGCTACACCACAGTTTGCTGTGTGGTTTTTATAGCTGGGCTGGCTGGGGAGAGGTCTTAAAGGGGCAGGACACCATCAGCCCAGGTGCTAGCTAATCTCAGGCAGTCTGCCCTCTCACATACCTCACCCCTTTACATACATACATACATACATACATATATATATATAATTTTTTTTCTTGAAGCTGTGGCCAGTTCCGTATCTTTTCTGTACCGCGACAGAAAGTCAGCAATGATATTTTGTCATCCCGCCTGATGCATGATACTGAAACAATATGACTGCAGTGTGATATACAACCTAGTGAGGCATGCATTTGTGTCCCTTATCTTCTGCAACCATGTGAAGGGCTGGTGGTTGGTGATTACTATGAATTCCTGACCCCAGAGGTAAACATGCAGGGCATCAATCTCCCATTTCAATGCATATGCCTCTTTTTCAATGGTACTATAATTCTGTTCTTGTGGGAGGAGTTTCTTTGATAAATACATTACAGGGGTGGTCCATCCCTTCATGGTTTTGCATCAGTACTGCACCTAAATCGATGTTGGAGGTACAACAAATGGTTGTGTAAAATCTGGTCCCCTCAGCACCAGTTTTCCACATCCTCCTGGCATTCTTTTGTCCCTCTTATATTGGAGGGCTCTGTTTTCCTGGTTAAGTCCCTTAGGGGTTGAGCAATTGTGGAGAAATGGAGGATAAACCATTGATAATATCCTGCCAACCCCAGGAAACAGCATACATCTGTCTTTGTTTTGTAGTTTCTACCGGTCTCAAGGTCTCCACTTTCCCGTTTGGGTCTTATCTCCCCTTTTCCTACCATAAACGCTAGATATTGGGTTTCTTGGAAGTCCAGATAGCACTTTCCTGGGTTCAGGGCAAGCCCAGCTTCTTTTAGAAATTCCAATATTTTCCTCAGGTGGTGCATGTGATCCTCCCAGGTCTTACTTTAGATGAGGATATCATCTAAATAAACTGCACACTATTCTCTTTGCCTGGGAAAGATTTGTTCATCAATCTCATGAAGGTGCCAGGTGCCCCATGCAGCCCAAATGGCATTTTCTTAAATTGAAAAAGCCCCTGGGGAGTGGCAAATGCTGTCTTTTTTCTGGAGTGGGGTTCCATTGGGATTTGCCAGTATCCCTTTGTTAAGTCTAGGGAGGACTTCCCTTAACCGATCCAGAAGCTCATCCATCTTGGGCATCAAGTAGCTATCAAACTTCACCCCTCTATTTACCTGTTGGAAGTCTATGCAAAACCTTATGTCACCATTTGGCTTTGGCACCAACATAATGGGAGAACACCATTCACTGACAGATGGTTCTATTACGTCCATCTGGAGCATTTTTTCTACTTAGCCTGACTAGGTGGCTCAGTGGCTAAGACACTGAGCTTGTCAATCAGGACTTCCAGCAGAGGCGCAGGTCGGAGCAGCACGAGGAAAGAGAGCTCTGCTTTCCCGTACTGATTTTCTGTGTTTCGGTGCCCTTAAAAAAGGGCGATCAGTCTGGGGGAGGACCGTGAGAAGGAGGGCGATTTCGGAGGCCCGTTGAGGAGAGGTGCGATCTTCCATCGGACCAAGGAGAGCCCTTATTTCAGACATAGAAGAAAGAAGCCCACACGGTGGATCCAGAGACCTGACGGCCCGTGTCTTTAAGAACAGGAAGACAGGAAGGGAGTGCGGTGAGAACCGGCAGTGAGAGCAAAGATCCAGCGTCACAAAGGATTTCTTTTTTGTTTAGCATTGAGGAGCCGACGAAAGGAGGATAGGATTTTAACTCCGGAAGCACAGCAAAAAGGAGAGTTGGCACAACGAGAGGAAAAAAGCGGCAGCAGTAAGATCGGCCAGAGTGACTCAGCAGAACTAAACTTTGACAACTGGTGGCAGTAAGTTTAAAGCTTTCCTCCTCTGTAGGGGGGGGGGGATATACATATAAATACATTGGAAAGAGAGTTTGTCTGATTAAATAAGCTCCGTTGAAGGAGAGGGCTAGTGGGCAAGACAAAGTGCAAGTGCAAAGTGATAGAAAAGAAGAAACAGATCGTCACTGAGACTGTGCCGGACATCTTGGAACACTGGACTAGTGGAAAACATATAAACAAAAGAATAATTCCATTTTAGACTTTGAAATTTTAAAGAATAAAAGGAGATAATCTGAGTAAAATCCATCTGGAGAGTGACATTTGAAAACAGCAATTGGACTTAGATTGGAACTATAGGCAATAACGTATTGTTTGGAATACATAAACTACACAAATATAGTCAACTAAAAGCATAGTTGGGACTATAAAAGAGAAATAACTTACAAAGTTATATTTTGACCTCTGATAATTATATAAATTATATATGGTAAAAATCTTATAATCCTATATATAGCCTTAATAGATTGATTGATTGATTGATAAGTTAATTGTAGAGGATTAAGATTAATTTATACTAATGAAATGATTGATTGATTAGAGTGTATTGCTCTCTTGTTCTCCTTCATTTTTGTTTTTCCAATAATTATTGTTAAGAAAGATTAAGTAATTCCGTTGTAACTTTTAGCATTTTAGCAACTTTAATAATTTGAAAGCAATTAATTATTAGCATTATCTAACTAGAGTTATATAGTAATTGTAATAGTTTTGGTTTTTTTTTCTGGAGTAATAACATTCTATTTAGAAGTAATTGATTAGAGTTATATCACAACCTTATTCTTAATATCTATAATTAATATTTAATATCTATAACTTATATCTGATCCTTATATTGTATTAATATTTTTGTTAGGTACATAGTTTAGAGTTAGTGGATCATAAATCGGTATTAGACACAGATATTTATATATATTAAGAACATAGGATACAGAATATAGTGGATGCAGATCTGGGAAAGAATAGATAATATATTAGAGAAACAGCACAAAATTTTGAAAGAGATGACATCAACTATAACAACAACAGGGAAAATCGGAAAGAAAATTGTTTCAATACCAAGTGGAACGACAGCCTCTCCAATAGCACAGAAAACACTAGATACAATGTTTCCAACAGAAAAGCAATCCACTACGATGACAATGCAGGCTGTACAGACAACATTAGTATCGATACAGGAAACTATGATAAAAATGCAAGAATGCATGGTAAAGAATTATGAACAGACGAGAAAAGATATGGATGATGTTAAAAATGCAGTTAAAGATGATATCCAAAAACTAGATGGAAAGGTAGATTTATTTCAGGAGTTAATTTTAAAAAATGAACAACGGATTACAAAGGTGGAGGGAAAAGCAGAACAGATAGAGGAGAAAATAAAATTAATAGATGGAAAAATGGGTAGTCTCAATAAAGAACTGGAGCATATGGTGGCACAACTGGAAATGGAAAAAGCGGACTTGTACTTGAGGTTCCAAAATATTAAGGAAGAGAGGGATGAAGATTTATGTAATGTAATGGCAGAGATATTAGCAAATGTACTACAGTGTGATAAGGAAGAGATAATCAAGGAATTTGAAGAGGTATATCGTGTGCACACCAATTATGCCCGACAACATAAACTCCCCCGAGAGGTCCATATAAGATTTGCAAGAAAAAAAGTTAGAGATACAATATATAAAATAACAAAAGATAAATCGGTATATTATGAAGAAAAGGAAATAACAACATTGAGACAGATTCCGAGACGGGTGAGAGAATGGAGAAGAGAATACGGATTCCTTACATCGATATTAAATAGGAAGCAAATCTTGTTCAGATGGATTATTCCAGAAGGGGTGCTAGTAATGTGGCAAGGGAAGAGGATAAAGGTGGATACAATAGAGAAAGCGCAAAACTTGTATGAGCAGATAAGTGAGACAGAAAGATCCAACAGTGGAAGAGAAGAACTAGAAGGGAATGTTAGACCTAAAATAGCCACAGAACAACAGGATAGACCTCAGAAGGGGAGGAATAATAGAAAAGAGACACAGGAAGAGAGTGGAAAATCAGAGGATGAAGGAGTAACAACGAGAGCAATGAATGAAGCGAAAAAGAAAGACAAGAGGTAATAGGAAGTATAGTTAAAATAGGTGATGGACTCAAATATAAAAATCATCTCACTAAATGTTAATGGTCTTAATTCGCCAATTAAAAGACACCAGATATTTAAAAAATTAATCAGGAAAAAAATAGACATAATTTGCATACAAGAGACACATATAAGAAGGCAAGATGAAAAGTATCTACAATGCAAAAAATTAGGAAAGATTTATACATCTTCGGCTGAAGAAAAAAAGAGAGGGGTAGTGGTGTATGTGAATGAGAAGGTAGAAAGCAAATTGATATATGCTGATCTGGATGGAAGAGTATTGTTAATAGAAATAAATATTAAAAACAGAAAAGTATTGTTGGTAGTATTATACGCGCCAAGTAATGGTCAAAGAGAATTTTTCCAAAAAGTGCATGAGAAAATAATTGAACAAAATATTGATTCAATTTGCTTACTGGGGGACTTGAATGCAATAGTTGACTGGAGAAAAGATTACATAAGTAATCAAAAAAATATAAAGAAGAGAAACTTATTGCCTAAGACATTTTTCAATTTGACAGAAGAGTTAAATTTGATAGATATCTGGAGATTTCAAAACCCAAGGGAGCAGAAATTTACGTATTACTCTAGCCCACACAAATCCTGGTCAAGAATTGACATGATATGGATCTCCAAGATCTTAGTTCAGGAAATTGGAGCGGTAGAGATTGGAATAAATGAATGGGCGGACCATAATCCCATATTAATAGAATGGAAAGGGCGGATACCAAAAAAAGGAAGATGGATGATGAACGTAAGAACAATTAAGGAGGAGGAATATATTAAAACGTTAGAAAAAGAACTGAAAGGGTTTTTTAAAGATAATACTAAGGAACAAGCATCCTTACAGACCCTATGGGATACCACAAAGGCCTATATTAGAGGCATAACTATTGCCTATAATAGTAAAAGGAAGAAAGAAAGGGAAAGGGAGTATAATAAGATACAAGAAGAAATCAGAACCTGGGAAGAAAAATTAGGTAGCCATCCAGGAGATGAAAAGATAAAAATTAATTGGATAATAGCTAAACACAAATTGAACCTGTTAGATCAGGAAAAAACTATCAACTCTTTGAAATATATAAAACAAAAATATTTTGAGCATGCAAACAAACCAGGGAGATGGATGACTTACAAATTAAGAAAAGAAAAAGAGAAAAGGACTATACATCAATTACAAGATAAACAAGGAAACTTACAGAAAAATATCGAACAGAAAAAGGAGATAGCAATCCAGTATTTTCAGGAACTATACAGTCAAGAGGAGACATCAGATGTGAAAATAAAACAATACTTGGAGGAGGATGAGACCTCAGTAATTACGGAAGAGGATAGAGAGATGTTAAACAGAGAGATAACTAAAGAAGAATTACAGGAGACAATTAAAAGACAGAAAAATAATAAGACACCAGGAACGGACGGGATCCCAGTAGAATTATATAAAAGTGTAGGCGAGATTTTGAATTCAATTCTCCTGGAAGTATATAATGAAGCCTTGAGAAATGCAAAAATACCAGAGACTTGGAGGGAAGCATATATTTCATTGATCCCCAAGGAAGAGACGGATACTACCCATATAAAAAATTACAGAGCTATCTCGTTGCTGAATTCGAATTATAAAATTTTTATGAGTCTACTGGCTAACAGGATAAAGATAATATTAAATCGAAAGATACATGTAGAGCAGAACGGATTTCTACCAGGTAGGCAAATAAAAGATAACCTTAGGACAGTTATAAATATAATTGAATATTATGATAAACACCCAGAAAAACAGGCAGCCTTAATCTTCCTAGATGCACAGAAGGCATTCGACCGAGTTAACTGGGAATTTATGACCAAACAGATAAAAAATATGAAATTTGGAAAGAACTTTGAAGAATTAATTTCATCGATATATACTAACCAAAAGGCAAGAATATTAATTAATGGAGAAGCAACCAATTTTTTTGGAATAGGTAGAGGAGTAAGGCAAGGATGTCCTCTTTCACCACTATTATTTATTTTAACCTTAGAAAATTTGCTTCAAAGGATAAGAGCTAACGAAAATATCAGGGGGCTTAAAATAAAAGGAGAAGAATACAAGGTCCAAGCCTTTGCAGACGACCTTGTATTCTTTCTGGAAGATCCTTTAACAACTGAACCCTATTTAATGAAAGAAATTGAAAAATTTGGAAAAGTAGCCGGTCTGAAAATTAATAAGGATAAGACAAAAATAATAACAAAAAACCTAACAATAAAACAGACAGAGGAATTAGAGAAACAATCCGGACTAAAAGTAGTTAAGAAAATAAAATATTTAGGAATAAATTTGACAAATAAAAATATAGATATAAAGAAAAACAATTATGATAAATTGGTTTACCAAATTAAAAACGATCTAGAAAGGTGGGGAGGACTAAATATTTCATTTTTGGGAAGGATAGCTGCACTAAAGATGAACATCCTGCCGAGGCTCCTCTATCTATTCCAAACCATTCCAGTGAAATTAGAAAAAAGTTTTTTTATTAATTTGAATAAAATCACGACAAAATTTGTATGGGAAGGTAAAAAGCCTAGAATAAGCCTGAGCACACTACAAGTTGATAAATTTAGAGGAGGGTTTGGGTTTCCTGCGTGGGACAAATATTACAAAGCAGCAAGCCTGTTATGGATAAAGGAGTGGGTTAACTTAGAGAACCAACGTTTACTAAAATTAGAGGGGCATGATCTAATGATGGGGTGGCACGCCTTCCTGTGGACTGCCGGGAACAAAAGTTATCATCATTTTAAGAACCATATAATTAGAGGTGCCTTAATCGATATTTGGCTGGAAATAAAAAAAAATGTTATAAGAAAGTTCCCGGGTGGTTTTCCACTGTGGAGGCGGTCATGCACCCAAACACCATATCCTTTCAAAAAATTATACGATACCGAGACATATTAGACTCAGACGGGATATTAAAAACGCGCCAGGAACTCAGAGATGGGGGAATAGAATTAGATTGGTGGCCCTACCTTCAAATACAAAATAGACACAGAAAAGATAGGGATGAAGGAGGAGTTGAGTTAAACCCAAATAGATTAGACAAAATTCTGGAAACGAAAGAAGGGAAGACGATATCTAAAATATATAAATATTTATTAGAATTGGAATTGAGTAAGAATTTAATTAAAGGGCAGATGATTGCCTGGAACAAAAACATAGGCGGAAATATCCAATTAGAAGAGTGGGAAAGAATTTGGGAAAATAATATTAAAATGACAAAATCGGTAAGTTATAAAGAAAACCAATATAAGATATGGTATAGATGGCACTTACCCCCGTCGAGGCTAGCACAAATGTATCCCAACTTAGACTCAAAATGCTGGAAGTGCAAACAGGCTAGAGGAACTTTTTACCATATGTGGTGGCTATGCCCCAAAACTAAGGCATACTGGGAGAAAATTAGAATGTGGATAATACAAATAGTAGGAGGAGAAATTGAACTAGACCCCAAGATATTTTTATTAGGAATTTACAAACAAAACATTAGAAAAAAAAAAGATATACTTAATACACCACATAATTACAGCGGCGAGAATAGCGAATGCACAAGTATGGAAAAAGGAATATTTGCCAAACGATCAGCAAGTAATACAAAAGATATGTGTGCGGAATCGGATCAATTAACGCAGAAATTAAAAAATGAGGAAAGCTCAAAATATTCTAGGGTATGGGATAGATGGTACGATTGGATCAAACAAAGACAAAATGGATAATGATACTTTTAATTGAATATGAAAGTTAATTTGAACGAGCAATATATGTTATTATACTCTTAGTGAATTGTAAATTAAGAATGAAAATTGGAAAGGTATTTGTATGATAGCCTTATATAATGTACCCATGAGGACTTCACCGACAAAAGGCATGTGGATGAAAGCAATGAATGGTATAATGTATGTATATATATGTGTATATGTATAGTAATCACATATAGATACTTAAGAGAGTAGAAACGAATTTCATTATTGATTACGATTTATGGATATGGATATTTTAATATGGTTTTTATCTGTTTTTGTATACATTCGAAAGTTAAATAAAGTTTGTTTTGAAAATTAAAAAAAAAAGAGCTTGTCAATCAGAAAGTTTGGCAGTTCGAATCCCTAGTACAGGTCTGTGTGAGCAGGGGGTTGGACTAGATGACCTCCAAGGTCCCCTCCAACTCTGTTACTGTTACCTCCTTTTGTAGTACCCCTTTCAACTGTTCAGGGATCCTATGGTGGCGTTGTTGGATAGGTTGGGTTTCCCCTGTGTCCCACCCAGGTAATTGTACCTGGCTGTCCAGTAACCATGCATTTACAATACTCCAGCATTCTTCTTAAGTCATCCTTTTGGTTCTCTCTTAGCTTGGGATTTATATGCATTGTTCCTTGGGATAGTTGCTGTAGTACCTCCCAAGCTTGATCCACCAAGTCTGGATTACTTTCTTTCAATACTAACAGGGCCATCTCAGGGTCAGCTCTACTGTGCATTTCCATAGGTGGTTCATGTGGTTCAGCTTTCCAGTTCTATTTCATAATTTACTGAACCGGCTCTTCTCTTCATTACGTAGGGACCCTGCCATTAGGGCAGGCACCTTTTACCAAGGTAGGAACAGCTTCAACTGGAGAAACTGCCCTTTCTATTTGAACCATATTGGTGAATTTGGTATATGCTGTAGTACGGGGTCTGGTTTCCTCAGTCAGTATAGTGGCTAACTTCTGCAAGGTTTGGGCTCTGTGAGGGCCAAACTCCTTTGATTTCACAGCCCCCTTTTTAAGCAGTTTGTTTCCTTTTCATATACAGTGTACTGAACCACTTGAATTTCAGCCCCCCCCCCAAAATCAGGAATAAACTACAGTTCTCCTTAATTAATTAATTAATTAATATTATATTTATATACCACCCTTCTCCCGAAGGACTCAGGGTGGTGAACAGCCATGGTAAAACAGTATACGAGACAGAAATTTAAAAACATATTAAAATAATTAAATCACAGGCCGAATTTAAAACTCCCAGCTAAAACCAATTTTTAAAACCCTTTTAAAAAACCCAATTAAAATCATTTATCCCATCAGAGCGGCTTGCTGGAATAACAGGGTCTTCAGTGCATGGTGCGGAGGTCAGGGATCCTTCATATGTCCAGGGGCAATTCATTCCATAAGGCAGGGGCCCCCACAGAGAAGGCTCTCCCCCTGGGGGTCGCCAGTCTACATTGTTTGGCTGATGGCACCCTGAGGAGGCCCTTTCTGTGGGAGTGTATCGGTCGGTGGGAGGCAATCGGTGGCAGAATGTGGTCTTGTAGATAGCCAGGTCCTAAGCCATGGAGCACTTTAAAGGTGGTAACCAACACCTTGAAGCGCACCTGGAAGACCACCGGGAGCCAGTGCAGCTTGCACAAGAGGGGTGTTACATGGGAGCGACGAGTTGCCCCCATTATTACTTGCGCGGCTGCATTCTGGACCAGTTGGAGCCTCCGGGTGCTCCTCAAGGGGAGCCCCATGCAGAGAGCATTACAATAGTCCAGACGGGAAGTGACGAGGGCGTGACTGTGTGCAAGTCGTCCCGATCCAGAAAAGGACGCAACTGGGAAATCAGGTGAACCTGATAAAAAGTCCCCCTGGCCACGGCCGTCATATAATCATCCAAAGACAGCTGTGAGTCCAGGAAGACGCCCAAGTTGCGAGCCCTCTCTGAGGGGGGTAGGTTCTCATCCCCAATAGCCAGCGATGGTGGGAGCTGGCTATATCGGGACGTCAGAAACCACAGCCACTCAGTCTTGGAGGGATTGAGTCTGAGCCTGTTCCTCCCCATCCAGATCCGCATGGCCTCCAGGCAATGGGACATCATGTCAAGGGCATCACTGGGGTGGCCTAGGGTTGAAATGTACAACTGTGTGTCATCGGCGTACAGTTGACACTTCACCCCAAAGCCACAGATGATCTCACCCAGCGGCTTCACATAAATGTTAAACAGGAGGGGCGAGAGGACTGACCCTTGCGGTACCCCACAAGTGAGGAACCTTGAGGTCGACCTCTGCCCCCCCATCAACACAGACTGCATACGGTCAGAGAGGAAGGAGGAGAACCACTGTAATACGGTGCCCCCCACTCCCACCCCCTCTAGCCGACGCAGCATGATACCATGATTGATGGTATCAAAAGCCACTGAGAGATCTAGGAGGACTAGGACAGAGGAACAACCCCTGTCCCGGGCCCTCAAGAGATCATCAACCAATGCAATCAATGCCGTTTCCGTGCTGTAACCTGCCCTGAAGCCCGACTGGCACTGATCTAGATAGACAGCTTCATCCAGGAATCAACGAAGTTGCCTCGCCACCACACTCTCAACAACCTTCACCACGAAGCGAAGGTTGGAGACAGGATGATAATTAGCTAAAACAGCTGGGTCCAGGGAAGGCTTCTTGAGGAGGGGCCTCACCACCGCCTCTTTCTGGGCGGCTGGGAAGACACCCTCACTCAGCGAAGTGTTGGTAATCATCTGAAACCAGCCTCGTGTAACCTCCCGGGAGGCCAGCACCAACCAGGAGGGACACGGGTCCAATAAACATGTGGTAGCATTAAGCCTCCCCAAAATCCTGTCCACGTCCTCAGGAGTCGCAAGGTCAAACTCCTCCCAGATAACAGTCTCAAGACTCACCGCCGTCATCCTGTCCGAAACTATTCAATCAGAGTTCAGGCCGTGCCGAATCTGAGCGATTTTGTCATACAGATATTGTACAAAATCCTTGGCTCTGCCCTCCAAGGGGTCCTCCCGTACTTCCTGTGGGAGCAGGGAGCGGGTCACCCTAAACAGGGCGGCCGGGCGGTTATCTGATGATGCAATAAGAGCAGAAAAATAGTTATATTTTGCTGCTTTTATCGCCACTAGGTAAGTCTTAATATGAGACCTTACCAGCGTTCGGTCAGATCCAGAACGACTGGCCCTCCAACCACTCTCTAGGTGTCTTTTTCAGCGCTTCATCTCCCTCAGCTCCTCGGTAAACCAGGGAGCGAGGCGAGATCGGCGCCGAGTCAGAGGCCGCAAAGGCACGACCTGATCCAAAGCCCCAGCAGCCGCCCTATACCAGGTAGCTAAGAGGTCTTCGGCCGAGCCATGAGCCAGAGCCTCAGGAAATGGCCCAAGCTCTGTCTGGAACTGATCCGGGTCCATCAGGTGCCTGGGGCAGAACCACCTCTCAGGTTCCGCCTCCCTGCGACGGGGTGTAGCAGTTCGAAGGTCAAAGTGAAGGAGATAATGATCCGACCATGACAAGGGTTCAGTCACTATATCCCCTATATCAAGATCATTCACCCACTGACCAGAGATAAAAACCAGGTCCAGGGTGTTTCACCCCGTGTGAGTAGGGCCATGCACTAACTGGGTCAGGTCCATAGCTGTCATGGAAGCCATGAACTCCCGCGCTGCCTTAGACGCTTCACCGATGGATGGCAGGTTAAAATCCCCCATGACCATAAGCCTAGGGGTATCAACTGCCACCCTGGCTATAACATTGAGCAGTTCGGGCAGGGCCGCTGCCACGTGGCAGGGAGCCAGGTACGTGATCAGCAAGCCCACCTGTACCCCATGATCCCACTTCACCAAGAGGGACTCACATCCGGCAATCTGAGGAACACCGGCCTCCCTCGGACCAAGTTCTTTTATAACAACCGCCCCCCCCCCCACCGCCCCTACCCTGTGACCTTGGCTGATGAAATGCATGGAAACCAGGTGGGCACATTTCAATGAGGGGGACCCCCCCCTTGGCCCAACCAGGTCTCCGTAATACCCGCCAGATCCGCTGCCCCCTCCTGAATAAGATCACTAATGAGGGGGGCTTTATTTACTAGGGATCTGGCGTTACATAACATCAGCTTAACGTCTGGGTCCTGAGAGTCTGAACTACCTGGGGAACGAGAAGAGCCTTGGGGGCCGGAGCGTGCCACCACTTGAAGATAGGGGGTGTGTGCTCCCACAACTAGGTTTGGGCCCCTGCTCCCGCCGTATCTGCCCGTCCCACTCACAGTACTGATGTAATGGCCCTTATCGTCACAAACTCTAACCCACTCCTTGACCCGGAGCCTAGCGCCTCCCATACCATGGCCCCCAGCTGGGCCTGGTCCCACCCTTGGTGGGTTATCCTCCAAACCCACAGCCCTAGTTCCAATCCAACCCTTCCCCCCTCCTAGAACCCCTTAAAAATTGACTTTAAAATTTAGCTAAAAGACTCCTTAACCTCCTTTTCACGGCATGCCACCTCTCAGGGTTCCAAAACCCATCATCAAGGTAGGCCCTCGATAGTGTGGAGGGCCAGACTTCCGAGAGAGGGGAATCTCGCAACACAAGAAGTTCGGCTGCTGAATACATCCGAGAACAGCCTGGGGTAAAGAAGATAAATGGCCAGGGGATTCAATCATGATAGTCAAATAAAATGGTCCCGAAGAGAAAATCCAAAGCCTTTCATGCGTGGGTCATCTGGAATCCACTGCCCTCTCACAACAGTGAAAAGGAGTCACAAGCCGTTTGAATAGACCGGAGGATAAGATACGCCAAAACCACCCTCTTACGGTGGCTGGCGTTAAAAGATGGACTATTCCACCCGGTGATAGAGCAGCAATAATAAACCTGACTCCCTCAGTACCCACAGTCCAAAAGGCAGGAACTCTTCTTACGGCTAAAAGGTATGAGAGAGAATACAGAGCCAAGACGAGGGGGCAGACTAAAGATGGTGTCAGGGAGATGATAAGATGGATCCAGGGGAGGGTTCTTTACGGCCAAAGGAGAGTTCCTCAAGGTGGATGGAAAGTCCGGATAATAGATGACCAAATAGTGCCTGAAAACCAGACCACAGGGGAAGGAGACACCGTGTAAGGGCAGCACCAGCCACTCCTCTGTGACCGTCCAGCCCTTGCCGGTCTCGTTCAGGTCTTCCAGCAATCCTACAGTTCATATAGGCGCTCCCAGGTTCCCAGATCTCTGCAGGGTTCCCATCTGGAGCAATTCCATAATAAACCACCAGTGAGCTCCTCTCACACTCCACAACAGATGGCTTAGCCAGGCTGACTTCTTTCAACGCTATACCAGCAGTTGCCATCACAGCCGCCACCGCGCCACCGCCATCAGCAGCCAAATCATCCCCCGAGTCCTCCATGAGCCCCTGGGGATCTGATAAGGGCCGCTGCATCACCGCTGCTGCTTCTGTTCTGGCCGCCGCCATTGCTCTTGCCCTCAGCAACATGCCGAGGCTACACGCTGAGTAGCCACGGCTGCATCCGCAGCCGCCCCCCCCAATCGTCGTCGCCGAAACCTCCCATGGTGTCTGCTCACATGTTCGCTCCACTCGGATTCCAGAGTTGTTCCAGAGAGCAAAAGTTCTCAACAGGACTGGAACACACTCATCTAGCCGGGCCGGGCCAAAGAATAGAAGCTTGGCCCCTACAACCCCCCGAAAATGCCAAGAATTTACCCCTCCGGCAATGGAGGATCAGCTGGAGGCCGCCATCTTGGAGCATGTGTAGAAAGGTCTTTTCATGAACTAACTGGGTCAGGTCCATGGCTGTCATGGAAGCCATGAACTCCTGAGCCGCTTCCAACGTTTCACCGACGGATGGCAGGTTGAAATCTCCCATGACCATAAGCCTGGGGGTGTCCACCGCCACCCCGGCTATTACGTTGAGCAGCTCAGGCAGGGCAGCTGCTACGTGGCAGGGAGCCAGGCAGGGTGGATAAATATCAATGATTTTTTTTTAAAAAAAATTTAAAAATAGTTTTTTAATTATGTAGAATAAGGCTGTATATGCTTTTTTTTAATTTTTATATTTTTTTGGTAAGTAAATTCCATTAATCCATTCACAATGTCATGGTTTTCCAGAGGTTTTTGTAAGATTATTGGGCAGTTTCTCTGCCTACAAGATATTATCACAGATGCTTGGTTTACTTTTGCAGTTCTCAAAACTGAATTTGACTCAGCAGAGATCACATGCCTCTTCTTCACAGCAAAAATGTTATAACATGAACAGAGTTGAGAAAAAGACCTTAATCCTATTGTTCTACAAACCTATGAATACAGAATCAACCCCTTCAGTGCTAAGTTTCAAGAAGTTCAGTGAATAGATTAGAAACAATATTTTTCTGATTGTTTGGAGTGGAATAGATCTGCACAAGAAGAAAGTGAAACTAAGTGTGAGGAGGAAGGGGCAAGCACAGAGCCTGAGTAGCGTAGGGGGCTAAATGCCTCCTACTAAAGGCAGCAATTAGCATCCAGCTGCCTGTAATTCTGTGAGTTCAATCCTAGCCAGGCTCAAGGTCGACTCAGCCTTCCATACTTTCTAAGGTGGGTAAATTGAGGACCCAGTTTGTGGGGGCAATAAGATGACTTTGTATAAATATATACAAAAGTATGAAGGCTATTGCTTAATGCATTGTAAGCCGCCCTGAGTCTCCGGAGAAGGGCGGCATATAAATCAAATTTTAAAAAAAAAGCAGACAAGCAGTACAAAATGAAAGTGAAACTTTCTGAGCACAATACTGCACAGCCACAGACAGACAAGTCTTTGGATCTTTTTGTGTGTATGACCTGAGGTTTATCACATTCTTTCCTTGGAGGAAAAAACTTATAATGGCAGCAGGCCGTAAAAGAGACCCAGTTTGGCAATATTTTAATGAAGTTCCTTTACCTATCGGTAAGGCAGGCATGCGTGCAAACTGCAAACACTGCAACAAAGAAATGCAAGGCCGGGTGGCCCGAATGACGCAACATCATGAGAAGTGCTGTGATGAAGATGACCAAAGAAACACATCTGAACAGGCAGGATCTTCAGGTTGGTAAACATTTTTATTGAATCATATTTCTAAAGACTACCTTGAACTGTCATGTTTGAGCAAAATTATATTTCTTATTATTACTGCATGTTATTGTCATTTGGTACAGTTATGAAGAAAAGCAAATATTCCTTTTGGGGCAGTGCTGTGTACAGTAAGCAGAAATTGTATAAACAATAAAATAACAGCATTGACTTTTTTGCTTACGGGAATTCATGGATTCTGGAAACTATCCACCTTCAAGATCACCATCCTCCTGTTCTACAGTTTCAGAATTATCCATCCAGGATAGTGCTTCATTAGCATCATCATCATCAGACACCCACAGCCACATATCACTATCACCTAAAAGAAGTAAAAAACCCTTCCCTCCTGGAACCACCATAGATAAGTTTGTGATAAAAACTAGCAGATTAGAAAAAGAGTTAATTGGTGAAAAAATTGCCCAGTTTGTTTATGCAACAAACTCTTCTTTCCGTCTGACTGAGAACCCACATTTCATTAATATGGTTCAGTCACTGAGACCAAGATACAGTCCACCCAGCAGAGCAGATGTTGCAGGGAAACTGCTGGATAAAGTGTATGACAGAGAAATGGAGCAATGTGCAACAGCTCTGGAGGGTAGAATTGTTAACCTAAGTATTGATGGGTGGAGTAATGTCCACAACGATCCTATTGTATGTGCTTGTATAACAACAGAAGAAGGGAAAGTCTTCCTTGCACAAACAATTGATACGCCAGGAAATGCACACACAGCAGAATACTTACAAGAAGTGGCAGTAAAAGCTATAGTAACACGTGAACAAAAATTCAAATGTTTAGTACGCAGTTTGGTCACAGACAATGCTGCAAATGTATCCAAGATGAGAAGAAATTTAGAAGAGCAGGAAGGGAATACAAAGCTAATAACATGGTTGCAGTGCTCATTTGCTGCACCTCTTAGCCAAAGACTTAAGAGTTCCAGAAATAAAGACTAATGTTGTTGAAATTGCCAAATACTTTTGTAACAATCATTTTGCTGCAGCAGCTCTGAAAAGGATGGGTGGAACCAAGCTATCGCTCCCACAAGATGTTAGATGGAACTCTGTGGTGGACTGTTTTGAGCAGTATATCAAGAACTGGCCTATTCTGATGACCGTTTGTGAAGAAAATCGAGATAAAATAGATGGCACTGCCATGGCCAAAATCCTCAACATTGGGCTTAAGAGAAATGTTGAACATATGCTGAGCATCCTGAAACCCATCTCTGACGCTTTAAACAAAATACAGAAAAATAGCTGTTTTATTGCTGATGCTGTTGAAATTTGGAAGGAACTGAGTGAACACTTAAAAACAGAACTACACATGGACAGAATTAAATTACAAGCATTAAAAAAACGAATGGGACAAGTACTGTCTCCAGCTCATTTTTTGCAAATATTGTCAATATCCAGTATCAGGGTCAAAACTTAACTGCTGAAGAAGAGGAGTTAGCCAGTTAGCCATGACATGGGTATCCAGCAATCATCCATCTGTAATGCCAACTATAATAAACTTCAAAGCTAAGGGGGAACCATTCAAGAAATATATGTTTGCTGAAGATATTTTAAAGAAAGTCACACCAGTGAACTGGTGGAAGTCACTTGAGCACTTGGATTTAGAGACGTTCAAGTAATGATTTCACTTTTAACAGCAGTAGCTTCTTCTGCAGGCGTTGAAAGAGTATTCTCTTCCTTTGGACTCATTCATTCTAAATTGAGAAATCGTTTGGGACCCGATAAAGCAGGAAAGCTTGTTTTTCTTTTCCAGATTATGAACAAAGAAGAAGATGAAGATGACGAGTGAGCTACAGAGGACAGTATTTAAGTTTTTCATGTGTGGGCTGGGCTGACAGTCTAAGTTTCTTAATATATATATATTTTGCTTAGCCAAATTAGTTAACAAACATGGATGTTTGTTTAAGCAAATAACATATGCTGTAATGTTATTGTTTCAGTTGAATAAATCTATTTAAATTGTTATTATTAAGGTAATGATTATTTTTCTCCTTCCTAAGTACAACAGAAAAGTTGTCCAAATATGAATGATTAACCTATTAAACTGGGGATAAAAAAACTAATATGAAAAATTGTTATTCTAAAAATCTTCATCTACTTGCATATTAAAGTTATACCAGCAAGAATTAGTCTTTATGTAGAAAACTATGATTTAAATCAAGCCTTACTGACTAGTGATTCAAATTGTGATTTAAATCGTGATTTAAATCCGTTTGATTTAAATCAAATCCACCCTGGAGCCAGGTACCTAGTCAGCAAACCCATCTGCACCCCATTGTTAGGGATAAATGCCTCCCCTGCCTCCACCTCCCTACCTGGCACGGCACTTCAGGGGTTAAACCACGCACCTCAATCCTCCTCCCACTCCCATGAACCCCACTTACCTGTAGCCACGCCCCCAAGGTATATAAGCTCGACCCCATGTGCTCCTCCTGTTGTTGTTCCAGCACCTGCAGAGATAAACACATATCAATAAAGGATGTTTTGATACAATCATCTGTGTGTCTTCAAAGTTATTGGGTCATCCATCGCCTCTCACTTCACACCCATGGCCCCACTTCACAAAGAGGGACTCACAGCCGGGTATCTGAGGAACAGTGGCCTCCCTTGGACTAAGACTTTCTTTAATAATCACCCCTACCCCTACCCTACGCCCCCCCCCCCTTGGGCCCTCGGCTGATGAAATGCATGGAAGCCTGGTGGACACATCTCCATGAGGGGGACCCCCCCCCTCCAATGGTCCAACCAGGTCTCCGGGATCCCAGCCAGGTTCGCACCCCCGCCCCCCCTTAACTTCAGATTGCTTCCTATTTCCTATACAGAATAGGAAAAGCCACAACCCTTCAATGCCAACTAATCCACTACACCCAGCTTGCTTTGCTGCAGGGCTTTTATAGCTCCTCTTTGCTAAGCAGTTGGACTGTTTGGGCACCATCAACCCAGGTGTTAGCTAATCTCAGGCAGCCTGTCCTCTCAGAGGGAAGTTGGGTTACAACTATTCCTATTGTGGATGTCCAGGAAAGGTAGTGAGCTTTCTTTTTCCCTTGTGAATTTAATACTTTTGAAGATGTTGATGGTGTTATTTGTGTTCTCTAGTTGGTCCTTTATTTTGGTGAAGGTGTCATCTACATACCTGATCCATATTTTGGGTTACCTCATTTGGGTGATGAAACGTCTGCAAGAAAACAACTAAACTCAAGAGAGCACCAAAGACCCCTCATTGCAACCCTGAGCTACAAATATTCTCCTCTATCGGTAATTCTTTTATCCGGATAACTGTTAACTTCAGAATATCCAACCTGCGGTTTTAAATATCTGTATTTATAATAGATTTGCACCCTCTCAGTTATAGAACTTTTGATGTCGTAGAGGCCTATCTTACAGAGGAGAGAACAACGTGGCCCGGAGAGAAATGAAAATAGGATTTAAAGAAAATATGAATTGGCTGCCTTCTAACGCAGTATGTTTAAACGGAACATCTTTCTCCCATGGGGTAGAGGCCAGAGATGCTCCCGATTTTCCGAGGCGTGGATTTTCTCCTGTACTTTCCTCCAGGCGGTAGTGAAAGAAAGTCCTTCTTTCACTTGAGAGCGGGGGTAACAGAGGAACGATGCTGCCTCGGGAGGGAGACTGGGTCGTCTTCGGGCCGGCGAACGTCAAAATAGCCGCTCTTTCGTGCCCGTTCCTTACCGTGCTCGCGCTGCGCGCTCGTTTCAGCAGCGTCGTGGCCGCGCTTTTGCGCGATGCAGTGTGGGAATGGCTGTAGCGCTGGGGTTGGCTGAAAGAGGCGGCCAGTCGAGGTTTAATGTCCGCCATGTTGGTCGTGGCGTATTGAGCAGACACGGAGCGGCGGAGGTGAAAAACCGGCGCCCTGGTTTAGCCGCGCCACTCAGCGCCGCTGGGACCAGCCTAAGAGCGAGCCTCGCCCCGTCGCGGGAGTGCCGGTCCCTCCATGAGTGTTCTCGGCGGGGTCCGGGTCTCACCTCGGAGCGCTCTCGCTGCCTCCTTCCGCTGTGCCGGAGCAGCAACCGCCGCCATAGCAGTTGCAGCTGACGACTAATATGAGCAAACTGTCGTTCCGGGCCCGGGCGCTGGACGCGTCTAAGCCGCTTCCCGTCTTCCGCTGCGAGGACTTGCCCGACCTGGCCGAGTATGCCTCGATCAACCGGGCCGTGCCGCAGATGCCCACGGGCATGGAGAAGGAAGAGGAGTCGGTACGTGAGAGCCCCCCCCCCCACCCCGTCTCTACTCTGGCCGATCTGGGCCCCCACCATCACCTCTGCGCCAACACAAAATGGGCGCCTTTTTCTACCCGCTTCCTCCCACTATCCACCCCTCTCCCCATGGGAAGACGGCGATGTCGAACCCTAAAAGCCCCGTCTACCCTGTCTCTGGAGGCCCCTCCTGATATGTCTGTCTCGGCTCGGGTGCCAAGGCCGCCTGCTGCCGTCCACTTAGCCTCCCGAAAGGCACAAAGAGGGTCACGTGTCGCGGCGAGTAGCCGCCATTTTGTCATGCCTCTATATTGTTGGGCTGGGCCTTAATAGTGCAGCAGCTGCCAGAATGCGAGCTCTAACGGCGTAAAAGTTCCGTTCATTTGGACGCTAGATGGCGTATATGTATTCTAATTAGGCTGCAAGCGTGGCTGGCTTTGCCATCTACCTGACAGATTTGCTGCTGTCTTGTAAGCTACCACCTAAATTACGGTAAGGAAGGAGGACTCTTGAACTGCATGGATAGGGATAAACAAGATGTGTTGTTCAGTTTACAGGAAGAAATTGCACGAAATAGGATGAAAAACGTGGTTATTGGTCGATGCTTTCTAACTATTTTCCCTAAATTGGCTTGTTAAAGTCAGTACTGGTAGGGAAAACAGTTAAAATTAAGTTAGTCATTTCGCCTATTTTCTTTGACGCCCGCATGATTTGGCACTAATTCAATTTTGTGGTGAGCAGTAAAAACAAACAGTACTTAGGAGTCACATATGTTGTTGTTCATCTAGTAAAATACTCAGCTTTTTGAAAATAACCTTTTTATGTACTAACAATCATAATGTTTACTAAAACTATATAAATTTCAGCATATAGGGAGTGCATAAAGTTTTAACAAATACATGGCTTGGGCGACCTTAAAAACTGGATAAATCACATAAATGCCACATTTTTAGTTAAAAATTAACACATTACTACATCATAATTGTAGCACAGTACCCTTGTCATGAAATGTTTCAAGATTGGACTGTAACACGTTTGTGTCATTTCCATTATGTTGTGAAAATGAAAATGCATGTTCTATTTAATTCATATATGTATATTATAACCTAATAATTATATTTTTAGTAAAACTCTTGCTTAATATCAATTTGAAAAGTGTCTCTCCTCTAGTTGTTCCTTGAGACCCCTGGGTTAATATTAAATTTTGTGAAGTAAGTTGTAGGCTGGTGTTCCTTTATCCTGAATTTGTGCAGCTACCCACATTTGGATAGATGGCGAATTCTGAACAAGCGATTAACTGATTCGCTAGGCTTCAGGTCCTGCTGATAGAAATTAGTAGAGTGACAGTATAGTCCTTTACATGTTTGCTGAGATATTAAGACTCATACGTTCAGTAAGACTTTCTTATAAGTTACGTCATGAGACTGCATTTTAAAATTCTGAACAAGAGGTTCAGAAAATAGTCAAAACTTCAAGAAAAGAGAAAAAGAATGCAAACATAAAAGGCTCTGAATATTTATATCTTGCATATAATTATTTATAAATCATGTAGAAAATTATAGCCTGGATACTACTAAACCATTAGACTTTACTCAGTCAGGTACCCCTAAAATTGTGATAATCTAACTTTGCTAGAGTTCAAAAGTTGTTAAAACCTTTATGCAAAAGTGATCCTTCCAAATAAATGGATATTCTCTGAAGTAAGCAGGTAATAGGCAGTAATGACTGCATAACATTTTGGAATGTGAAGAAACTCATGTTGATAAATAAACTATACTGAGAGGAAATTAATTAGAATATAACCAAACAGATAATACAATTAGGGGCCATCAACACACTATTGCAGTATGTTCCTAAGATGGGTGTTGGTAACCTGTGCCTCTAGAGCCGCATGCGGCTCTTTCACCCCTCTGCTGCGGCTCCCTGTGACCCTGTCGTGGCAGAGGAATGAGAGAGCTGTTGCCCTGTCGCCTTAGTGCGGGAGCAAAGCGCCCCTGCACTTGCCTTTGTGCGGCAACAGCATTCCGCTTTAGTTGTACATTTGCTGTTGCCAGCAGCAAAGAGGGCTGGGAGAGAACGGGTGGATCTTGAGGGGTGGGGGCCATCCCCCGAGCCTGACCTTCCTCCTCCCTCAGCAAGGCCAAGAGAAAAAAGGGGGCAGCGTGGGGAAGCACTCCCCTCCCCGGCTGAGCACCGAGCACAAAAGCCCAGCAGGGATGTGTGGCTGACCCGGCAGAAGCGCCCCCATTGGCGAGACGGATGGTGGAGAGGCCTGGCTCGGCTCTTGCAGCTGTCCTGCTGTTCAGCACCCCCAATGCGAGCTGCCACCTTTGAAATGCGCCGCACCTTTGAGGAAGCTGGGCAGCAATGGCTGGGGGGGGGGCGCAGTGGAGGCATCAGGGCTGCTTCCCCCCCTCCTCAGCAAGCTGGGCCTGGAGGAGGGCAGAGAGTTGCAGGCCGAGGGCCAGAGGGTCGCCCCAACACACGTTTCCAGCGTGCTCTCCTCTGTCCCAAAGTGGAATTGAGGGGGACTAGGGAACAGGGAGCAGGGGAAGGGTAGGGCGGCTTCGGAGAAGCCTGGCTGCTTTCCTTTTGGCGTGGGGCGTGGAGAAGACCCAATATCCACTCCATGGCCTGCCTACTCCTCTCGCAGTGCCTTGCGCAGCACAGTGCAAACGTGCTTCACAATGGGGGAGACTGGATCCCCTCCTCCTGGAACCCATTCCCTGCCCCACTTGCCCCAGCAACTCTCTCTCGGGGCGGAGAGCAAGTCGCACGTCCAGCACCAACAAAGCAGGAAGTAGCTGCCCGTCGTTTCCTGCTGTACTCAGGCAGCGAGAGAGATAGTGACAGATTCAGCTCGATTCGGCTCTGTCTGCTCCCCTCTCTCCACCTTGCCCAGTTTTGCAAGGATTCAGCAGACTCTGCCTTGGTGATGGTGGGGGGAAGTTTCATTCCATACTTTGCCTGCCAAGCGTCTTTGGGGAGGGATGAAAGAAGGGAGAGAGAGAAAGAAAGAAAAAAGAGAAAGGGACAGAGAGAGAGAGAGAGAGAGAGAGAGAAGAAAAAAAGAGATGAGAGAGATGGGAGAGAGGGAGATAGAAAGATGGGAGGGAGAGGGAGGTGGAGAGAGGGAGAAAGAGAAAGAGGTGGCGGGGGGAGAGAAAGATACCTATTTCCCGTAGAAAAGAAAACACCTGGAGCCACAAAACCTGGGTAGGCATGGCTGGGGTGTGTGTGTCATGTGACTGGGTGGGAGTGCGTGACGAGTTGGCCACACCCACCCAGATTTTGTGGCTCCCGATGTTTTGTTTTCTGTGGGAAATTATTATTCTTAATCAAGGATTAATTGATTAATCAAGGATTAATTATTATTAATTCTTAATCAAGGATTAAGCTCAGGATGACGCAAGAACCTAAAATTAGAGAGGGATTTGGACTCCCAAATTGGGAGCTTTACCATCAGGCAGCCATTCTGATATGGGTGAAGGACTGGATCGCCCTGAAAAGGAGGCGGCTATTGGCAGCAGAAGGTTATGGCCTTCAGCACGGTTGGCACCACTTTTTATGGCCAAGACAGTCAGCCCGACCAAGGTACTTTTGGAATCACTATTTACGTAAGATCATAGGGGATACCTGGGAAAGACTTAGGAGAAAGTTGTATCTGAAGATACCATGTTGGATCTCGATTCAGGAGGCCCTGGTATACCCGACGTTATATAAAGGAGAGAAGGTCTTGACCTATGAAGATATTTTGGATACCCAGGGCAGACTAAAGACACGGGAACAACTGAGGTCGGAGGGGTGTAACATAGACTGGTGGGATTACACCCAAATACACTCAAGGTGGAAGAAAGATCAGGAGAGTGAAGGGATATATCATGGAAAATAAGAATTGGATAAAATCTTATTAGGTAATGACAGGAAAGTCTTATTGAAATGTTATTCTTATCTATTATCATTGAAAGCGGGGGAGGAAGTCATTAAAGACTCCATGATTGCTTGGGGGCGAAATATGGGTTATTCATTGGATCTTCAAAAATGGGAGGAGATTTGGCTTAAAAATTTTAAATTAACTATGGCATCCTCTTATAAAGATAATATTTATAAGATCGTTTATCGATGGCACCTACCTCCAGCAAGATTAGCTAAAATGTTCCCCAGGACATCTTCACAGTACTGGAAATGTGGGCATAGAATGGAACTTACTTCCACCAATGGTGGACATGCCCGCTGGCAGCTAAATATTGGATGAAAATACGATGATGGTTGCTTGAAATTACACAGTGTAGAGTGGAACTGAAACCGGAAACCTTTTTGTTTGGGGTTAGACCCGCAAATATTGGATTGACTAAATGGTATTTGATGCTGCACATAATTACTGCAGGGAGACTGGCATTCACACAAGAATGGAAGAATGAGGATTTACCAGCAGACTCAAAAATAATTTATAAAATCATGGAATGTGCAGAGTCCAACAGACTTACAAAATTGATCAAGGGTAAAAGAGACTCAGACTTTTATGGTAGTTGGAATATGTGGTATGATTGGATCCAGAAACGATGGGAGAGAGACAAAGGATAATGTTGGATTATAATTATAGATGATGGTATATTTATGGTAATTAATAAGTATTGGCAAGGTAAATTTGTATACAAGAATTTGTAAATATTTTATATTTTTACTCTCTGATTATTGGCATGTATTTATATATGGATATTTTGGCAATGTTACACTGTGATAGAAAAATCATACATTTTTTGAACTATAATAAAAAAAAATTACCGTATTTTCCGGCGTATAAGACGACTGGGCGTATAAGACGACCCCCTACTTTTCCTGTTAAAATATAGGGTTTGGGCTATACTCGCCATATAAGACGACCCCTCTTCCAACGCACACCAAATAAAACTTAAAAAACATCAGATTTGATTTCAATATGGTAATTTTAATTCAAATGCTTATGACATGCAGGTACTTAGCAGGAAAACTGTCACTTATAAACATACAGTCATGGCCGTAAATGTTGGCACCCCTGAAATTTTTCCAGAAAATGAAGTATTTCTCACAGAAAAGTATTGCAGTAACGTATGTTTTGCTATACACATATTTATTCCCTTTGTGTGTATTGGAACAAATCTAAAAAAGGGAGGGGAAAAAAGCAAATTGGAAATAATGTCACACAAAACTCCAAAAATGGGCTGGACAAAATCATTGGGATGGAAGGCTGAGTTAACCTTGAACCGGTAAGAATTGAACTGCCAAACTGCAGGCAGCCAGCAGGCAGCAGAAGTAATCTGCAGTACTGCATTCTAACTACTGCATTACCATGGCTCTAGCTGTACAAATACAGAAGGCTGAAACTCTTGTACTCTTAAAAGAATAACTCCTGGTAATATTTCTCTCTCCCCCTGCCCTGCTCCCAATCCTTGTTGGAAGAAGAAAGTATTGACTCTTGAAAGTATTACCACTATACCAGAATCTGCTAATATGAGAACAGAAAACATAGCAAATGCCATTAGCTTCCAAATACTGCTGCAAAATATCCTCCTTCCAAAGTGAGGTAAGGAAATTAATTCAGTCCTAAATTAGTTCTCCAATATCAAAAAAGGACATTTAACAGCTCTCTGGAGATGGATGTAATGCTGGAAAATGGAGGGGAAAGAGAAGAGGATGACAAGCAGCAAGGTGGATAGACTCAATTATAATGGTGATTGGGGTGCTATGGGAAGATCTCAACCACCAGATTAGGTACAGATCATCGACAAAATCTATGAATGTGAACCCTAACAGTTGGCAATAACTTAATGGCATGAAATCAAAGGTCAGATCTAGCATCTCCCTTCACTACACTGATGCTAATATGAAGACAGTAACGAAATAATAACCATTACATTAGGAACTTCTCAATGACAATTACTTCTGTGATTCAAAGTTCCATCTAATAAACCAGAGGTTGGTTCCTTTTGATCCTTCTGATTTTGCCCAGCCTAATGCTATTTTCTCAGGGAGGAAGAGCAGCATGAGAACTGTTGGTATTCTGGTAGAAATGCCAATGAGATCAGCTACTGGCATTATCCCAGAGCTATAATTGCACTCAACAATGAACTAAAGGGCCACCATCAATGAGCTGTTGGACAGTATTACTTGGTCTGTTGTGTGGATGCTTGGGTGGTTTAGGGGTGGGGAATTGTGCTGGTTGGGAGTGTGTTTGGGGATTGTTATGTGTGTTGGGCCTGGTCTTTGGGTGTTAAATGGATTTTGTTGTATGGGTATACTGTGTATACACGTACAATGATAAGTTATTATTATTATTACTGCCCATTATACCCATGTGAAAAAAGATGAATATGAGTAAAGCAAAAGTTACATTGCCAGTTGGAGATCTAGCACTGGAAAGGAGCAGTGATGGGACTCATCAAATAGGGGCAAGCTAGCTAAACCAGATTAAGTCTGCAAGCTTCATATTTTCCATTCCTGTTCTAAAGTGGATGTTGCATAACCATGCAAATAATACTATTGTTAATTAGATAGCATAATTAATTGTGGGCAGGGGAATATTTTTTAAAAAATGAGTGTTAAATTAAGTATTGGTTCATAATGTATACTGGGAGAACAGAATTATAAAAGTATGATAGCAAGTATTAGTCGCGTATTGTGAGGAACTGGTATCTTTTCCAAAATATTTATTAAAATTATTTTCCCATGTATTATAATAACTTGGATTCCCAGAAGTTTACTAAGGCTCTTTGTGATTTTCCTGTACATACGTACAGATAACATGCCATAGGGAAAGATTTCAAATTTATTCAAATAAATTACATTACACCTGTAAAAGCAATTTAAAAATAATAGTTCTTCTAATGGTCCTTATTGTTTTTATGTTCTTATTAGAAATTTTATTCCTCGGTTCTGAGGAATAAAACGGCAACTCAAGATTTGGGAAGCTGTGCCTACCTCATCAAGGCTGCAAGCCACTTAATGCTGGACCCTGCGGGTTGCTGCACGGAGCTTTCGCCACCGTCCCAGGCATCCACGTGGACGCTCCGACTTCCCCAGACCCCCGGTGATGGCGAGCCTCAGCTGTATGGGGAAGTCGGAGCGTCCACGTGGATGCCTGGGACGGTGGCGAAAGCTCCATGCAGCAACCCGCAGGGTCCAGCATTAAGCGGCTGTGGACGCTCAGACTTCCCCATACAGCTGAGGTTCGCCATCACCGGGGGTCTGGGGAAGTCGGAGCGTCCATGTGGATGCCTGGGACGGTGGGCAAAGCTCCGTGCAGCAACCCGCAGAGTCCAGCATTAAGCGGCTTGCACCCTTGATGAGGTAGGCACAGCTTCCCGAATCTTGAGTTGCGGGCACGAAGCTGTGCCTACCTCATCCACTTAATGCTGGACCCTGCGGGTTGCTGCATGGAGCTTCCCCCACCGTCCCAGGCATCCACGTGGATGCTCCGACTTCCCCAGACAGCTGGGGCTCGCCATCACCGTGGGTCTGGGGAAGTCGGAGAGTCCACATGGACGCCTGGGACGGTGGGGGAAGCTCCGCGCAGCAACCCGCAGGCTTATACCCGGCGTATAAGACGACCCCCGACTTTTGAAAAGATTTTTCTTTGTTAAAAAGTCATCTTATACGCCGGAAAATACGGTAATAAAAAAACCCCCTAAAAAACCCAAACTCAAACATGCACAGAAATGCAACCACAGGGGAAAAAAAGTGAACGGAGGAAAAGACTGGACTTGGAGAGAAGACAAATCTTGGAAATCAAACATTTATTTGGATGCAAAGTACCAAATTCTGGTGAGTTCTGCTTGCAGTGTAATCCTTTTGTGGATTGCAAATAGTCAGACTGCAATATATTTTTACAATATTTTTAAGTTTCTAATGTTTTTAAATATTTTGTGGATTTTTGTGGGTTACCTTGTAATATGTTTTTATACCATATATATATTTCTGTATAATCTTTTTTTACTTTAACAAGAAGCTGCCAATTCTTTTTGCGCTCTCAGCCGATATACTTTTTTTCCCCTTTTAAGCTGAGATTTTGTTTTACTTTGCAAATTTTACTCATCTGTAATATTCAATACATGTGTGGATTACAAACCATACCAAGTGGGCAACATCAAGCTACAGGAGGGATTGAAAACAGAACTTGAATTCCTTGAACAAAGAGGTGAGAGGTAACCCAGCTGAGAGGTGGCCTGGCGGCCCAACTGAGAAATATCCCATCTGAGAGGTGGCCGTAATGGAGATGTGCCCTGGCAACCCATCTGAGAGAAGGAGAGACAGCCCAATGACCCAGCCTGACATCTGAGTGGAGCCAGTGTGGTGCAAATGGAGGCCATTAAGCAGCAGTGAATCGGAGCTAGGTGGCAGCAGACTAGCGGCTGTGAGCAGCAGTAGTGCAGAGCTACATGGCAGAGGAGTGAAGCACTCTGAGCAGCGACTTAAGAGCAGTGCAGTGGACTAGCAGTGGCTGAGAGCAGAACAGAGGACCAACTGAGCAGCGGCATCCACAGCAGCGGCTGAGAGCAGCGCGGCAGACCAGCAGCAGCTGCGGGGAGTAGAGGGTTAAGAGCAAAGAAAATAGCCTGAGACTTCCAACAAAAAAGTGCATGTTACTTAATAAAGGGCCAAAGACGCTTAAATTTTTTAAATCTCTGGATTCCCTTAAGAAAAATTCCTTTTCAATTTTTTCAATTTCTTTTTTCAATTTTTCAATTCCTTGTTCCAATTTTAATCATTTTTCAACTCTTAAATATTTTTAATTTAAAATTCTTTCAATTTTTAAATCTTTTTCAATTTTAAAGTTCTTTTTTCAATTTTTTATAAAAATTTTTATAAAATTTTTATAAAATTCTTCCAGTCCTTGTTGGTGCTCTACGCACCTCGGTCTCTTGGGGGAGACGCTTGACTTCCTTTCAGCCCCAAGACATTGGCTGGGCCATGAGATAAGAGAGAGAGAATCAGAGAGAAAGAAAAAGAAAGAAAGAGAGAATGAGAAAGATGGGGAGAGAAAGAAAGGGGGAGAGAGATGAGAGAGAGAAAGCGGCAGAAGAGGCGGAAGAGAGATGATAAAGGAAAAGAGGAGGGGGAGAGTGAATGAGAGAGAATGAGAAAGACAATAGAGAGAAGGAGACAGAATGAAAGAGAAAGAAAGAATCAGAATGAGAGAAAGAATCAGAATAAGAGAGACAGAGAATGAGAAAGAGACAGAATGAAAGAGAGAATGAGAAAGAAAGAGACAGAATTAGAGAATGAGAGAGACAGAGACAGAATGAAAGAGACAATGAAAGAAACAGAATGAGAGAGACAGACAGAATGAGAGAAAGACAAAGAATGAAAGAGAGACAATGAAAGAGAAAGAAAGAATGAAAGAGACAGATAATGAGTGACAGAATTAGAGAGGGAGAGACAATGAAAGAGAGAGAAAGAGAAAGAAAATCAGATTGAGTGGGAGAGAGGGGAGTGGGGAGTGGGGAGGAGAGAGAGAGAGAGGAGGGAGAGTGCTTGAAGTGCTCCAGTGCCCAGTGACAGGATGGGAGAGTGCTCCCATCCTGTTACTGGGAGTCCAGGCGCTTCAGCAAGTGGTGTGCTGGATTTGTATTAGTGGTACACAGGATTTAAAATTATGAACTTGGTGGTCCCTGAGGTCCAAAAGGTTGGGGACCCCTGCCCTAGTCCACTCCAATGAAGCCCCTCTGGAACTGAACAATCGCTTTCATAGCCTCCCCCTGGAAGAAAATATACAGATACCAACAAAAGAGCATTCATCGATAGTTTCTAAATAACAGGTACAACCCAGCATTCCTGCAACAGGAAGAATTCCATGTCAACGTTCCAGAAAAACCCCAACTCCAAGTAAAAACTCTGACGCAAGCGTTTTTCAAAGTTCTATTTACTAGAATAGGTAAACTGGCACATCTGTCGGATATGCTTCCTTCAGTATCCAGGAAAGGAAAACCCAGACTTCATCATAGATTAAAGTATGGTACTTTTACTAGATATGAAAGCATCCCCTCCCACTGTCCACCATAATTCATCCAATCCAAAGGTCTCCCAGAGGTCAGGTTGGAGCACACGTCTGGCCGTGTCAGCATCCAGGAATGCAGTGTCCGTTGGCCTGATAACAGCTTAGGAATTGGTTTCGTTTCTTAGATTCATCTATAGCTCGTCTACCTAAACCCCCCTCCCTCCGTTACTATGACAGCCAAAGCAGGGAAAAGCAGAGGCTGACATTCGGCCCCCCTTCAGAAGAGATGACCTCTAGTCCTGAAAGAGAGAGAAAAAGAGGTAATATCACAACAATTAATAACTATCATTACTTAAGGTTTATCAGGGTATTTGGTGTGAAACAACTGCACTTTTTTAGGTGCCCGAACATCACGTTTATTCACCCATTCAGCTTGTGATAACGGGAAGTGTTTCCAGGCCACCAGATACTGCACTTTACCATGATGTTTTCTAGAGTCCAAAATTTCCTTAACTTCAAAGTGTTGTTCTCCCTCAATGAGGATGGGAACGGGAGGAGGTTCCTTGGCTGGACGTAGAGGGGACGAATGTTCCAGTTTCAGTAAGCTAACATGAAACACTGGATGAATCCGTCGCAAGCTCTTGGGTAAATCTAATTCAACTGTTACTGGGTTAATGATCCGAGTAATGGGGAAAGGCCCCACATACTTAGGCCCAAGCTTTTTTGATTTTTGAGGAGTTTGCAAATATTTGGTAGAAAGATAAACCATGTCCCCCACTTCATAAACATGCGCAGGGCACCTCCTTTTGTCGGCTTGGGTTTTATGAGCTTGGTGAGCGTCATCTAAAGCTTTTCGGGTTACTGCCCAAGTACCTCATAACTGTTCGATCCACTCAATCAGAGAAGGGTTCTGTGGGTTATCTTGAGGTAGCTCTGGGATTGGCACAAATTCCTGGCCAGAAGCCACCTTGAACGGAGTGAACCCTGTGCTGCTATGTATGGAATTATTATATGCCACCTCTGCAAATGGCAGCAAATCTACCCAGTTATCTTGCTGGCAATTTATATAACACCTCAGATAATGTTCTAATATGGCATTGGTTCTTTCACAGGCCCCATTGGTCTGGGGGTGATGGGCGGAGCTTAACTCCTGGGCGGAGCCTATCAGCATCAGGAACTCTTTCCAAAAGTTCGAGGTGAATTGTACTCCCCTGTCTGAAATTATACGTTTCGGAGCTCCATGTAGCCTGTATACATGTTGAATGAACATTTTAGCAAGGGTTTTTGCTGATGGGATCTTAGAACAGGGGATAAAGTGCACCTGTTTGGAAAACAAATCAGTCACTACCCATATAACTGTGCACCCCCCACTTTCTGGAAGGTCTACAATGAAATCCATGGATATTTCCTTCCAAGGGGCAGTGGGTCTGGCTACACTTTGGAGTAGACCAGGTGACTTCCCTGGAGGTCTCTTAGCTGAGGCAAACACTGGACAGCTCGCTACATATGCCTCTGTGTCCTTTTTGAGTGCAGGCCACCAGAACTGTCTTTTGACAAGATGTAAGGTTTTGACAAAACCAAAGTGCCCCGCCACTTTGGAGTCATGAGCGTGCTGCAGAACTGTTACTCGTAGGCTGGCTGGAACATACAATTTAGCTCCAATCCAAGCTAGACCATCACGAAGTGTACATTCGTTTGAGTGGGCTTGGAACGACTCATCGGTTTTCAAAGTCTCTTGTAGTTTCTGGAGCAAATCGCCCAAGAGGCTTGGGTCACTCTTCGATTGTGCTTGGGTAGTCACTGGTGCCGCCAGTTGGGCTGAAGGGACAATCGGACGAACCACTTCCTCCCTGGTGCTGTTGTATTGAGTCAATCTGGACAGAGCATCTGCCATGAAGTTCTTCCCACCAGGGAGGTAGCGCAAGGTGAAGTTAAAGCGGTTGAAGTGTTGGGCCCAGAGAACTTGTTTTGGCGACAATTTACGTGGGGTTTTTAAAGCCTCGAGATTTTTATGATCAGTCCATACTTCAAAAGGATGCTTAGCTCCTTCGAGAAATTGTCTCCAGGTTAGAAGTGCCCAGCGTACAGTGAAAGCTTCTTTCTCCCATATGGCCCATCTCCTTTCAGTTTCGGACAGTTTCCGGGACGTGTAGGCACAAGGCTGTAGTTTCCCATCTGCATTCTTTTGCAGAAGTACGGCTCCTACTGCGACGTCACTGGCATCTGCCTGTACTACAAAAGGTTCATCCATGTCTGGGTGTTTGAGGACTGGTTTGGCAGCAAACAGCCGTTTCAGCTTTTCGAATGCTGCCTGGCAGTCCATAGTCCATTCAAGAGGTCTTGAGGGTTTTGGTTTTCCTTCACCTTTGGTTTTCAGGATATTAGTTATTGGCAGTGCGATTTTGGCGAACGAGGGGATGAACTGTCGATAAAAGTTAGCAAACCCCAAGAAACTTTGTAATTGCTTGCGGGTGTGTGGCGCCGTCCATTCTAACACCGCCCGAACCTTTGCAGGGTCCATTTCTATTCCCCCTTGGGAGATGCGATATCCAAGATAGTCAATCTTGGTTTGGTGGAATTCGCACTTAGAAAGTTTTGCATACAGTTCAGCAGCCCTGAGTTTTTTTAGGACGGTGCGCACTAATTTCACGTGGTCGGCCATGTTCTCAGAGTAGATGAGAATGTCATCCAAATAAACCAGCACCCCCTTGTACAAATGCTCATGCAAAACTTCATTGATCAATTGCATGAATACCGCAGGAGCCCCTTGTAGCCCAAAAGGGAGTACTCGGAACTGGAAACATCCCAGCGGGCAGTTAAATGCAGTTTTCCATTCATCCCCCTCCTTAATTCGCACTCTGTAGTGAGCTTCCCGTAAGTCTAGTTTGGTGAAAATTTTTCCCTTCCCTAAGTGCGCTAGCATGTCCTTCATGAGGGGTAAGGGGTAGACATTTTCCACGCAAATGGCGTTTAAGTTCCTATAATCAACTATCAGACGAAAGGAGCCATCTTTCTTCTCCCGGAACAGAACTGGTGCGGCCACCCGTTGTCTAGCTGGTTGGATGAAACCCCGTTCTAGGTTTTTGTCAATGAAATTTCGTAGTTCCCCCAGCTCACGAGGGGTCATTGGGTAAATTTTTGGTTTAGGGAGCTTTACTCCAGGGAGTATCTCAATGGTACAGTCCGTAGCCCTGTGCGGGGGTAGCACATCCAAGGCCTTCTCACTAAAGACTTCACGGAGATCCCAATACTCCTTTGGAATTTTCTCCTCCCCTTCAATGTGGTCTATTGCCATCTCTGCCTCTTTGTGCTCCTCTCCGCCCTCAAGGGGGGGGTTCTTTCCTCTCTAGTGGCGGGTTCCTAGCGCGAATGCGCAAAACTCCCGTTTTCCAGTTAACTCGCGGGTTCCATTTGCGTAACCAGGGCAGGCCAAGTATAAGGGGTCGTTCCATGCTAGGGGCCACAATAAAACTGAGAGTCTCTACGTGGTCCCCTAATTTCATTTCAATGGGTTCCGTTATGAAACTGGTTGGGCCCCCCCCTGCCATCGATCCATCTAGCTGACAAAATGCAATAGGCCTTTTCAATGCTTTCAGTCCCAGGCCCATCTCCTCTACTACTTTCGGGCTGATAATGCATCTGGTGCACCCAGAGTCTAATAAGGCTGGCATCTGTGTGTGGGCCCCTGTGGATGGCACCCTTAGTTCTACGGGGATGAGCATGGGGCCCTCAGTGTGACTCACCAGATCATCAGAGTCGGAGTCGGTCTCACTGTCATCCGCATCGGTCGGAGTTCCCAACTCACCCTTGGCCCGGGGAGCGAACTCAACGACTTCCCCTTCCAGTGCGGTTTCACGAACTTTTGTGGATGTTTTGTCCGTCTTCTTAGGCCCTCTGCTGGTAGGTTTTGGCACTGGCTTGGAGGAACACTCAGCAGCCCGGTGACCTTCCATGCCACACTTGAAACACGTGAAGGGTTTCGGCTTGGGTTTGGACTCCGCCCTCCCACCAGCCATCTTTGGGGCTTCCTTGCGGTAGTAGGAGGATGAAGGCTCCCCAGCACACCCTCTTCGGAGTTGACTTCGGCCTATCTCGATTTCCGCATCCTCAGCTGCTATGTACCAACTGTGCAGATCTTCGGGAACCCCCCGCGCTCTACAGTCGTGGTAGATTTCCTCATTCAGTCCGTCTTTGAAACTCTCCAGCAGAGCTATTTCTGACCACCCTGTCATGTATGACGCCAGCTCCCGAAATTCTTGGGTGTATTCCGCTACCGATCTCCGGCCCTGCTGGATACTTTTCATTCGGAGTCTCGCCTTCCGCTCAGCTAGGTGGCCCTCAAAACGCTTCCTAAGAGCTGCCATGAACTGGTTGTAATTACGCAGCAGGGGGGAATTGTTATTGTGGAGGACCACCATCCATTCAGCTGCCACTCCCTCTAAGGCGCTAGTGACACATCTCACTCGAGCTGCATCCGACAGGTAGTCTTCCCCCCAGTCTTGCATGTGATTCCACACTTGTGTTAAGAAAAGCCCCAGGGTTTTGGGGTCTCCTCCATATTTTCCACGCAGGGGGGGAATTTCTGGTTTCTTGTGTCTGCGGGGTGGAGCCTGCAAGGCTGGGGGTCCCTGGACTGCTGCATCCCTCGCTTGACTACGCAAAGCCTGGGATGTACCTTCGCCAGCTCCCTCTTCCTCTCCCCCACAAGCCCCTTCCTCTGGATCTTCTTTGGAGTATTCTCTTCCCTTCCCTTCAGGGGTTGCATAAAACTCACGGTTTTTTCGGCTTTCTTCAACATCGTGGATGAGTTGTAGTGCTTGTGCCATCATGAGGTGTTCCTTTTGCTCTTGCAGCCACACTGCCTCTCCTTTTCGGGGTCTGGAGCTGGTTACTCCGTGGGGGGTCTTCCCCAGGTCCGGCAACCTTCCTACTCCCTTCGACCATCGGGCTTCGTCTGGCTCCTCTTTCAGCTGTAAATTCTCCATCCACACCGCGGTCTCTTCTCCCGGCTGGTATGAAGATATCGCCGAGCCATATGCCCCCATCTGATCTAAATCACTTTCTTGATCAGACATTCTGTGGATTTCAGCCCCCTCGGTGTTGTCCGGGATGGCTGAGTAAGAGAATCCTGCTTAATGTCGGATATGCTTCCTTCAGTATCCAGGAAAGGAAAACCCAGACTTCATCATAGTTTAAAGTATGGTACTTTTACTAGATATGAAATGAACGCAACCATGGAAAGCAGGATTCTGAGGCAAAAAGCGCGAAAGTTACATATAGAAAGCATCCCCTCACACTGTCCACCATAATTCATCCAATCCAAAGGTCTCCCAGAGGTCAGGTGGGAGCACACGTCTGGCCATGTCAGCATCCAGGAATGCAGTGTCGGTTGGCCTGATAACAGCTTAGGAATTGGTTTCGTTTCTTAGATTCATCTATAGCTCATCTACCTAAACCCCCCTCCCTCCGTTACTATGACAGCCAAAGCAGGGAAAAGCGGAAAACCTGAATCTCCTCAGTCGATCACATGCTCCAATCAATAGCCATCCCAACTCGAGACATCAGTCAGACCACTCCTTCTCCAGATGCAGGATTGGCCTGACCTTGACTGACAGGAAGAATGCTGTTATGTCTATAGACAACCCCTGTACTAAATCCCCCCTCCTACTTTCCCACACATGAGAAGGTGGCAGCTGATCTGTCCCCCCCCTTCAGAGACCCACAAAAACACAGCCAGCCGAGGGTTAAGAATCACTTGGCACACTCCACAGTTCTTATCTCAACCTTGGCAGCGATATGCACACCGTCTGCCAAGGACTTTATTAGTTTACACAAACAAGAAAATCACCTACGTAGCTTTGCCATTCATCTAGCTTCCAAGACTACGAGGTTGCTATGTTTGTTTCGCTTTGTTCGTCACAAACTTTTTGACCCACTGTCCTGTCTTATATAGATAGGCTTCTGGGTGTGGTCCAGTGACTCACTGATCCTGTGACTCCAATCAGTGACTCAGGTCTATTTCCTCATACGCCGCAGCTGCAGTAATCTTTTCTGTCGCCTTTGGCGTGCGTCCAGGAATGACGTCTCTCCCTCACTCTCATCTGAGACACCTGTTTCCCCACTACTTGGCTCTCTTTCAGCTGGCACCTGAGACGGTGCCAGAGGGGGGGGGGCTGGGAGATCTGGCTGGCTCCTCTTCCTCCTGCTCAGACCTTCCTTCCTCCAATGGGATAGGCTCAGAGGACGGGGCCACAACAGCAGCATGGAAGCTTCCAGCTTAATATGGCTTCCAAAGCTGACAGTATTCCAGACTTTCTTAGGGGAAAAAGGTGAATATTGGTGATAGGAGATTCAATTCTTAGGGAAACACAAACTATAGTCTGCAGAACAGTCAGTCAATCAAAATAACCAACCTCACAGGTTACTCCTCCTCCTATATGTGGGGACCAATGGCACAACAATAAATCTGAAAACAATAACAAAAAATTAGGAATAGCCAGGGTGGATTTGATTTAAATCAAGTCGATTTAAATCATGATTTAAATCACTAGTAAAAAGGCCTGATTTAAATCAACTTGATTTAAATCATAATTTTTAAAGAGCAACTGTCATCTCTGTCCCGCAGCGGCTCCTCCTCTGACCCGCTGTTGACTCGCCAACAGTCCCATTCACTTTAATGGGATGGCTGGTGATGTGGCAGTGACACAAGGTGAGGGATGTGGCGGGCAGCAGGTGAGTGGATGCCTGCTAACAGGTGCTGCCATGATGGATCTGAAATGACAGGTGCTCTTTAAATGTAAGGACTCTTGCTGGTAGTTAGAATCTTTAATAATATTTGCAAACAAAATGAAGGTTTTCTATTTAGAATAATAAGCTGTCAGGTTAGTAAAATAGTGATATCAGAACCGATTTTAGGTTAATAAGTTAATCACACATAGTTGGAGAACTCAATTTTTTTTATTTAATTAAAAAACATATTACATATTCTTGTATTCGCTTAAACATCAATATTTAGTAACAAGTGCATAAACAAAATATCTTTGAAAAAACAAATGAACTTAAACTGAATATATCACTTGGGCCCACATTAAATAAACCCTTCAAACATGGTCTTCTGCAGCTCACTCATTTTCATCTTCATCCTCTTGTTTCTTCATGATCTGGAAAAGAAAAAGCAGCTTTTCTGCTTTATCAGGCCCCAGATGATTTCTCAATTTAGAGTGAACAAGTCCAAAGGAAGAGAATATTCTTTCAATGCCAGCAGAAGAGGCCACTGCGGTTAAAAGTGAAATCATTACTTCGACACTTTCTGAATCCAAGTGCTTAAGTGACTTCCACCAGTTCACTGGTGAAATTTTCTGTCAGATCTGTGTATCTGCCATTCTTCGTGGAAGAAGGGGGATTTGGATTTGTCACATTTAGTTCTCTTTCCTATGTATCCTAAGTATCCTATTTCCTGCCTGGTCCTCTTTGTATAAACTTTAACCTGATTTATAACTGTTGCCTGGCACCAGGAGTGCCTGGAGAATTCTCACCTCCTGGGAAATTGGGGGGGGGGGGAACGGACACATGTGGATTGCAAGATGGCCCTGAGAAGCTCTTCTTATCTGCTTCTCAGAGAGACTGGTGTGATATCATCTTCACTGAAGGGGGGGGGGGAATTGGTCGGAATCCACATCGCAGGTGGGGAGGGGTTCCTAATTTCCTTTATCTTGAACTGCATGCCCTGAGGGACCTCAGAGCCTGCTTTGTGTTTTGACTTGCTTTCATCCCTTTCAATAAAAGGTTCCTTTTGAAATACAAAGTTCTCAAGAGTTCATACTTTCTTGGAAGGGGGGTGAAAGCTGGGCCTTACACTTTCTTTAAAACCTCATCAGCAAACATATTTCTTGAATGGTTCCCCCTTAGCTCTGAAGTTCATTATAGTTGGCACTAGAGATGGATGATTGCTGAATACCCATGTCATGGCTAACTGGCTAACTCCTCTTCTTCAGCAGTTAATTTTTGACCCTGATACTGGATATTGACAATATTTGCCAAAAAATGAGCTGCAGACAGTACTTGTCCCATTCGTTTTTTAAATGCTTGTAATTTAATTCTGTCCATGTGTAGTTCTGTTTTTAAGTGTTCACTCAGTTCCTTCCAAATTTCAACAGCATCAGCAATAAAAACTATTTTTCTGTATTTTGTTTAAAGCTTCAGAGATGGGTTTCAGGATGCTCAGCATATGTTCAACATTTCTCTTAAACCCAATGTTGAGGATTTTGGCTGTGATAGTGCCATCTATTTTATCTCGATTTTCTTCACAAACGGTCATCAGAATAGGCCAGTTTTTTACATATATTCAAAACAATCTACTACAGAGTTCCATCTAACATCTTGTGGGATTGTTAGCTTGGTTCCACCCATTATTTTCAGAGCTGATGCTGCAAAATGATTGTTACAGAAGTTTTTAGCAATTTCAACAACAAAACTCTATTTCTGGGACACAAATCTTTGGTTAGGAGGTGCATCAAATGAGCGCTACAACCATATGTTATTCTAAATTTATTCTCATTTTGGACACATTTGCAACATTGTCTGTGACCATGGGCCCCCCTCGTTGAAATGTGCCCACCAGGTTTCCGTGCATTTCATCAGCCAAGGGCTCGGGAGGGGTGGGGGAGTGGCGGCGATTATTAGGGAAAGTCTTTGTCCGAGGGAGACCACTGTTCCTCAGATAGCCGGAAGTGAGTCCCTCTTCGTGAAGTGGGGCCGTGGGGGGCAGATGGGTTTGCTGACTATGTACCTGGCTCCCTGCCACGTGGCAGCGACCCTGCCCAAGCTGCTCGATGTTATTGCCGGGGTGGCGGTTGATACCCCCAGACTTATTGTCATGGGGGATTTCAACCTGCCATCTGCAGGTGAGGCGTCAGAGGTGGCTCGGGAGTTCATGGCTTCCATGGCGGCCATGGACCTGACCCAGTTAGTTCAGGGCCCCACTCTCACAGGGGGACACACTCTGGACTTGATTTTCGTCTGTGGTCAGTGGTTGAATGATATTGGTAGAGGGGACCTAGACATTAAACCCTTGTCATGGACAGATCATTCGCTCCTTCGCTTGGACTTTCCTGCCGCTTCCCCCCGCCGCAGGGAGATGGAACCGACTAGATGGTTCCATCCCAGGCGCCTGATGGATCGCGAAAGGTTCCTGACGGAGCTTGGCCCATTTCCTGAGACCCTGCCACACGACTCGACTGAAGACCTGGTGGCCACCTGGGAGAGTGCGGCCGCTGGGGCTTTGGACCGCGTCGTGCCTTTGCGGCCTCTGACCCGATGCTGATCTCAGTTGGCTCCTTGGTTCTCCGAGGAGCTGAGAGAGATGAAGCGTTAGAAAAGACGCCTAGAGAGCATTTGGAGGACTAGTTAATCCGATTCCGACCGAACACTGGTGAGGTCTTATATCAAGACCCACCTAGTGGCAATAAAAGCGGCAAAATCTAACTATTTTTCCGCTCTTATCGCATCTGCAGAGAACCGCCCAGCCACTCTGTTTAGGGTGACCCACTCCCTTCTTCGGGGGGGAGTGTGGGAAGATCCCTTGCAGGGTCGAGCTGAGGATTTTGTGCAATTCCTGCATGATAAAGTCGCTCGGATTCGGGAAGGCTTGGACTCCGATTGGGTGAGTTCGGGGGAGAAGAGGGTAGGTCTTGATAACATTATCAGGGAGGAGTTTGATCCTGTGGTTCCCGAGGATGTGGACAGGGTTCTGGGTAAGATTAGTGCTGCCACATGTTTATTGGACCCGTGTCCCTCCTGGTTGGTACTGGCCTCCCGGGAGGTTACACGAGGCTGGCTCCAGGGGATTATAAGTGCTTCTCTAAGTGAGGGTGCCTTTCCCGCTGCCTTGAAAGAGGCGGTGGTGAGGCCCCTCCTCAAGCCTTCCCTGGACCCGGCTGAATTAGCTAATTATCATCTGGTCTCCAACCTTCATTTCATGGCAAAGGTTGAGAGTGTGGTGGCACGACAACTTCCCTGGCACCTGGATGAAGCTATCTATCTGGACCCGTACCAGTTGGGCTTCAGGCAGGGGTACAGCACAGAAACGGCATTGGTCACGTTGGTGGATGATATCTGGAGGGCTCGGGACAGGGGTTGCTCCTCTGTCCTGGTCCTGTTAGATCTCTCAGCGGCTTTTGATACTATCGACCATGGTATCATGCTGCAGCAGTTGAGGGGGTTAGGAATAGGGGGCACCGTTCTGCTTGATCTGTCCCCCCCTACAGAGACCCACAAAAACACAGCCAGTCGAGGGTTAAGAAGCACTTGGCACACTCCACAGTTCTTATCTCAAACTTGGCAGCGATATGCACACCGTCTGCCAAGGGCTTTATTAGTTCACAAAAAGAAAATCACCTACGTAGCTTTGCCAAAATCTGTTCTTTTAGCTCCAAAGACTACTAGATTGCGTCTTTGTTCGTCACAGAGATCATGAACCACCCTCCTGTCTTATATAGGCTCTGGGTGTGGTCCAGTGACTCAGGTCTATTCCCTCATGCGTCTCCGCAGCTGTTGTAAGTGTTTATCTCGCCTTCTTTGGCGTGCGTCCAGGAATGACGTCTCTCCCTCACTCTCATCTGAGACACCTGTTTCCCCACTACTTGGCTCTCTTTCAGCTGGCACCTGAGACGGTGCCAGGGGGGGGGGCTGGGAGATCTGGCTGGCTCCTCTTCCTCCTGCTCAGAGCTTCCTTCCTCCAATGGGATAGGCTGAGAGGACGGGGCCACAACACTGCTGTGGTTCTCCTTCCTCTCCGACCGCTCGCAGTTTGTGTTGACGGGGGCAGAGGTCAGCTTCGAGGCACCTCGCATGGGGAGTGCCGCAAGGGTCGGTCCTCTCGCCCCTCCTGTTCAACATTTATGTGAAGCCGCTGGGTGAGATCATCCGTGGTTTTGGGGTGAGAGTCCATCTGTACGCTGATGATACGCAGGTGTACATCTCCACCCCAGACCACCCCAATGATGCCCTTGATGTGATGTCTCGCTGCCTGGAGGCTGTGTGGGTCTGGATGGGGAGAAATAGGCTCAGACTCAACCCTTCCAAGACTGAGTGGCTGTGGCTCCCGGCGTCGCGATATAGTCAGCTGGTGCCATCGCTGACTATTGGGGGTGAATCCTTGCCACCCACAGAGAGGACTCGCAATCTGGGTGTCCTCCTGGACGCACGGCTGTCTTTAGAAGAGTATATGATGGCCGTGGCCAGGGGGGCTTTTTATCAGGTTTGCCTGATTTGCCAGTTGCAGCCTTTTCTGGATCACGACGCCTTGCGCACGGTCACTCATGCCCTTGTCACCTCCCGACTGGACTACTGTAATGCTCTACATGGGGCTCCCCTTGAAAAGCACCCGGAGGCTCCAACTGGTCCAGAATGCGGCCGCGTGGGTGGTTATGGGCGCAACCTGTTGTGCCCATGTGACACACCTCCTGCGCGAGCTGCACTGGCTCCCAGTGGTCTTCCGGGTGCGATTCAAGGTTACCACCTTTAAAGCGCTCCATGGCATTGGACCTGGGGTACCTTTGAGACTGACTTCTGCCACCAGTAGCCTACCACCAGCCAATCTGCTCCCACAGAGAGGGTCTCCTCAGGGTGCCATCGGCCGAGTTATGTCAGCTGGCGACACCCAGGGGGAGGGCCTTCTCTGTGGGAGCCCCTGCCCTTTGGAATGAACTGCCCCTGGAAATGCGTAAGATCTTCGACCTCCGTGTATTTCGCTGTGCCGTCAAAACCTTGTTCCGCCAGCCTGGGCTATCAATGTAATGATTTTAACTGGATGTTTTAAATTTGGGGTTTTATATTTGAGCCAAAATTATTTAATAATGTTAATAATTTTTAATTTTTGTTTGTCTTTGTGCTTTTAATAGGCTGTACACAGCCCTGAGTCGTCGTCCTCCTCCTCCTCCTTATTATTATTATTATTATTATTATTATTATCATCAAACTGTGTACTTGACATTTGCATTTTTTTTCGCATGTTGTGATAACTTTTGTTGGTACTTCTTCTAAGTATGCTGCTGTGTGTGCATTTCCTGATGTATCAATTGTTTGTGCAAGGAAGACTTTCCCTTCTTCTGTTGTTATACAAGCACATACAGTAGGATCATTGTGGACATTACTCCACCCATCAATACTTAGGTTAACAATTCTACCCTCCAGAGCTGTTGTACAGTGCTCCATTTCTCTGTCATATACTTTATCCAGCAGTTTCCCTGCAATATCTAATCTACTTGGAGGACTGTATCCTAGTCTTAGTGACTGAATCATATTAATAAAATGTGGGTTTTCAAGCAGACAGAAAGAAGAGTTTGTTGCATAAACAAACCGAGCAATTTTTTCATCAATTAACTCTTTTCCTAATCTGGTTTTTATCTCAAACTTGTGGTGGTGGTTCCAGATGGTTTCTTTCTTTTAGGTGATATGGCCCTGTTTAGGGTGACCCGCTCCCTGTTTCATGTGGGAGCGCGGGAAGACCCCTTGCAGGGTAAGGCTGAGGACTTTGTGCAATACCTGCATGACAAAATCGCTCAGATTCAGGAAGGTTTGGACTCCGATTGGGTGTTCAGACGGGGAGACGGAGATGGGTCTTGAGAGAGTTATCTGGGAGGAGTTTGACCTTGTGACTCCCGAGGACGTGGACAGGATTCTGGGTAGGTTGAGTGCTGCTACATGTTTATTGGACCTGTGTCCCTCCTGGTTGGTGCTGCCCTCCCGGACGGTCACACGAGGCTGGCTCCAGATGATTATTAATGCTTCTTTGAGTGAGGGTCTCTTCCCCTCCACCCTGAAAGAGGCGGTGGTGAGGCCCCTCCTCAAGAAGCCTTCCCTGGACCCAGCTGTATTAGCAAACTATCGTCCAGTCTCCAACCTCTGCTTTGTGGTGAAGGTTGTTGAGAGTGTGGTGGTGCGACAACTCCCCCAGTACCTAGATGAAGCTGTCTATCTAGATCCATACCAGTCGGGCTTCAGGCCTGTATACAGCACGGAAACGGCATTGGTCGCATTGGTTGATGATCTCTGGCTGGGTTGGGACAGGGGGTGTTCCTCTGTCCTAGACCTATTAGACCTCTCAGCGGCTTTTGATACCGTCAACCATGGGGTGCAGATGGGTTTGCTGACTAGGTACCTGGCTCCAGGGTGGATTTGATTTAAATCAAACGGATTTAAATCACGATTTAAATCACAATTTGAATCACTAGTCAGTAAGGCTTGATTTAAATCATAGTTTTCTACATAAAGACTAATTCTTGCTGGTATAACTTTAATATGCAAGTAGATGAAGATTTTTAGAATAACAATTTTTCATATTAGTTTTTTTATCCCCAGTTTAATAGGTTAATCATTCATATTTGGACAACTTTTCTGTTGTACTTAGGAAGGAGAAAAATAATCATTACCTTAATAATAACAATTTAAATAGATTTATTCAACTGAAACAATAACATTACAGCATATGTTATTTGCTTAAACAAACATCCATGTTTGTTAACTAATTTGGCTAAGCAAAATATATATATATTAAGAAACTTAGACTGTCAGCCCAGCCCACACATGAAAAACTTAAATACTGTCCTCTGTAGCTCACTCGTCATCTTCATCTTCTTCTTTGTTCATAATCTGGAAAAGAAAAACAAGCTTTCCTGCTTTATCGGGTCCCAAACGATTTCTCAATTTAGAATGAATGAGTCCAAAGGAAGAGAATACTCTTTCAACGCCTGCAGAAGAAGCTACTGCTGTTAAAAGTGAAATCATTACTTGAACGTCTCTAAATCCAAGTGCTCAAGTGACTTCCACCAGTTCACTGGTGTGACTTTCTTTAAAATATCTTCAGCAAACATATATTTCTTGAATGGTTCCCCCTTAGCTTTGAAGTTTATTATAGTTGGCATTACAGATGGATGATTGCTGGATACCCATGTCATGGCTAACTGGCTAACTCCTCTTCTTCAGCAGTTAAGTTTTGACCCTGATACTGGATATTGACAATATTTGCAAAAAATGAGCTGGAGACAGTACTTGTCCCATTCGTTTTTTTAATGCTTGTAATTTAATTCTGTCCATGTGTAGTTCTGTTTTTAAGTGTTCACTCAGTTCCTTCCAAATTTCAACAGCATCAGCAATAAAACAGCTATTTTTCTGTATTTTGTTTAAAGCTTCAGAGATGGGTTTCAGGATGCTCAGCATATGTTCAACATTTCTCTTAAGCCCAATGTTGAGGATTTTGGCCATGGCAGTGCCATCTATTTTATCTCGATTTTCTTCACAAACGGTCATCAGAATAGGCCAGTTCTTGATATACTGCTCAAAACAGTCCACCACAGAGTTCCATCTAACATCTTGTGGGAGCGATAGCTTGGTTCCACCCATCCTTTTCAGAGCTGCTGCAGCAAAATGATTGTTACAAAAGTATTTGGCAATTTCAACAACATTAGTCTTTATTTCTGGAACTCTTAAGTCTTTGGCTAAGAGGTGCAGCAAATGAGCACTGCAACCATGTTATTAGCTTTGTATTCCCTTCCTGCTCTTCTAAATTTCTTCTCATCTTGGATACATTTGCAGCATTGTCTGTGACCAAACTGCGTACTAAACATTTGAATTTTTGTTCACGTGTTACTATAGCTTTTACTGCCACTTCTTGTAAGTATTCTGCTGTGTGTGCATTTCCTGGCGTATCAATTGTTTGTGCAAGGAAGACTTTCCCTTCTTCTGTTGTTATACAAGCACATACAATAGGATCGTTGTGGACATTACTCCACCCATCAATACTTAGGTTAACAATTCTACCCTCCAGAGCTGTTGCACATTGCTCCATTTCTCTGTCATACACTTTATCCAGCAGTTTCCCTGCAACATCTGCTCTGCTGGGTGGACTGTATCCTGGTCTCAGTGACTGAACCATATTAATGAAATGTGGGTTCTCAGTCAGACGGAAAGAAGAGTTTGTTGCATAAACAAACTGGGCAATTTTTTCACCAATTAACTCTTTTTCTAATCTGCTAGTTTTTATCACAAACTTATCTATGGTGGTTCCAGGAGGGAAGGGTTTTTTACTTCTTTTAGGTGATAGTGATATGTGGCTGTGGGTGTCTGATGATGATGATGCTAATGAAGCACTATCCTGGATGGATAATTCTGAAACTGTAGAACAGGAGGATGGTGATCTTGAAGGTGGATAGTTTCCAGAATCCATGAATTCCCGTAAGCAAAAAAGTCAATGCTGTTATTTTATTGTTTATACAATTTCTGCTTACTGTACACAGCACTGCCCCAAAAGGAATATTTGCTTTTCTTCATAACTGTACCAAATGACAATAACATGCAGTAATAATAAGAAATATAATTTTGCTCAAACATGACAGTTCAAGGTAGTCTTTAGAAATATGATTCAATAAAAATGTTTACCAACCTGAAGATCCTGCCTGTTCAGATGTGTTTCTTTGGTCATCTTCATCACAGCACTTCTCATGATGTTGCGTCATTCGGGCCACCCGGCCTTGCATTTCTTTGTTGCAGTGTTTGCAGTTTGCACGCATGCCTGCCTTACCGATAGGTAAAGGAACTTCATTAAAATATTGCCAAACTGGGTCTCTTTTACGGCCTGCTGCCATTATAAGTTTTTTCCTCCAAGGAAAGAATGTGATAAACCTCAGGTCATACACACAAAAAGATCCAAAGACTTGTCTGTCTGTGGCTGTGCAGTATTGTGCTCAGAAAGTTTCACTTTCATTTTGTACTGCTTGTCTGCTTTTTTTTTTTAATTTGATTTATATGCCGCCCTTCTCCGGAGACTCAGGGCGGCTTACAATGCATTAAGCAATAGCCTTCATACTTTTGTATATATTTATACAAAGTCATCTTATTGCCCCCACAAACTGGGTCCTCAATTTACCCACCTTAGAAAGGATGGAAGGCTGAGTCGACCTTGAGCCTGGCTAGGATTGAACTCACAGAATTACAGGCAGCTGGATGCTAATTGCTGCCTTTAGTAGGAGGCATTAGCCCCCTACGCTACTCAGGCTCTGTGCTTGCCCCTTCCTCCTCACACTTAGTTTCACTTTCTTCTTGTGCAGATCTATTCCACTCCAAACAATCAGAAAAATATTGTTTCTAATCTATTCACTGAACTTCTTGAAACTTAGCACTGAAGGGGTTGATTCTGTATTCATAGGTTTGTAGAACAATAGGATTAAGGTCTTTTTCTCAACTCTGTTCATGTTATAACATTTTCGCTGTGAAGAAGAGGCATGTGATCTCTGCTGAGTCAAATTCAGTTTTGAGAACTGCAAAAGTAAACCAAGCATCTGTGATAATATCTTGTAGGCAGAGAAACTGCCCAATAATCTTACAAAAACCTCTGGAAGACCATGACATTGTGAATGGATTAATGGAATTTATTTACCAAAAAAATTAAACATATACAGCCTTATTCTACATAATTAAAAAACTAATCTTTATTTCATGATGGAATAACCTTTGGATGGTAATATATTTTCCTCAAAAAGCATTTTATTTAAAAAAATCGGATTTAAATAAAAAAAATCTGATTTAAATTTTAAAAATGTTATTTTTTTGATTTTTTTTTTAAAAAATCATTGATTTTTATCCACCCTGGTATCATGCTGCACCGGCTGGAGGGGTTAGGAATGGGGGGGCACCATGTTGCGGTGTTTCTCCTTCCTCTTGTCGAGAACACCTCTGCTCGACACTCCAGGGCGAGGAAAAAACCCAGAGCAGTAAAGCAGTAAAGAAATCCAACCTGGGAGTGAACGGAGGAATAACTACTGACCTGGGAAGAAGGAATTCACTAATGGTGGCAGGGGTGTGTAACGTTTAGGCGGGCGGACACGTTGCAGGCGGACGCGTTAGGGAGTTATAATTTTCCCCAATTGAATATGCAACCGAATGTATCAGGGTTACTTGGCCTGCAGTGCTGCTGATTGGAGGGGCGTTTAGTGTAGCTATTTAAGGGGGCGGAGGGGGGAAATCGCCCAACACTGACTTTGTGTGATCCATACCTTGAACTCAGCATTTTCCGCAGCTACCAGAGAGAACGAAAGAAAGCCTAACCTGAGTAATCATCTTCTGACTGCAGCGAGGTTTATTTGGAGTTCCTGGGAGCGTTGCGAGGTCTGAGACCACTCTGTTCGGACGCAGTTTGTGTTGGCAGGGAGACAGAGGTCGACCTCGAGGCGCCTCGCTTGTGGGGTGCCGCAAGGGTTGGTCCTCTTGCCCCTTCTGTTCAACATTTATGTGAAGCCGCTGGGTGAGATCATCCGTGGTTCTCCTTGTCGGAAGGAATGCCGTTCAGTGATGGGAGACAACTCCCCTATGCTGCTGCAATGACCGAGTCTGCAATTTGCATATCTCAGCCCTCTTGCTGGATAGCATTCAGTGTTTCGACTCGGTCTTGCTGCAGACAGTCGTGTCTTCCTTCTTCTCTCAATTCCTAATACATTTGGACTGACTATTTGGCTGTTTGACTTCTGGACTGTTTTCCTGACTACGTTTATTCAATTTGCCAGCATGAAGGGTCCTTATCCAAGCCCGCCGAAGGCTGCTTGGCAGCACGGGGCTGCCCTTCGGCAGTTCCCTTTACGGGGCTCCTTGGATTCGTCATCACCCCTTAGCCTCCCTGTCTATCGGGCCGGCTGAAATGCTGCGGTAATGGCCTTTGCCGAGCAGCTTTCTGAGCGCTAATTTGTAAAAGTCTCTGAAGTGCTTTTCTGGCCACAGTTACTTCTGTTGGCAAGCGGCTCAGTGGAGGAACACTTGGGAGCGGTTTGTCCCCAGTTGCTTTGCCTTTGTTTTCTGTCAGCGAATCCAGCCAAGCTAAGCCTGCGGCAGCGTTCTCATCACCAACAAGCTAAGTACCTCAGATCTGTCATTTTACTTGGTGGCCATTTTAATGGCGGACGCCATGCGGCCGACCCACGGGGGCATGGATGTTAACAGAGGGTGGCGTAGACACGCCAGCGAACCTGGGGAGGGCCCTTCTACTGCACCTCCACCGGCCAAACGGGCATCAAAGAAACCCTCGGGGGACCCCAAACCCACCCGGGAGGAGCTTCGCCAGCACAAAGCCTTGGAGAAGGCTGTGCTCAAGGCCCAACGACCGGCAGCCATTTTGTCCCATGACTCTGCTTCCTCCTTGGCCAGGGCCTCAATACCTCATCATGGCAGAGATTTATCCCCAGATCACAATTCCCCCCAAGGGCCTCCTCCTCCTCCGGGATCTGAACCTCTCTTCCAAACTTTACCTGAGAGCCTGCCTCACGATTTATCCACTAATGTTTCTCAGCCCTCTGATTCCGGATCCCAGAATCGGCCCTCACAACCTTCGGCTGCCAGGCCTCAAGCCTCACACCCTCCTGAGCCTAGACCCCAGGCCTCGCTGACCAACGTGCCCGTCCCTCTGACTACTCAACCTCCTTCCTCCTTGGAAGCTATTATTGCGAGGGCTATTCAGCAGGGACTTGCACAGGGCCTTTCCCAGGGCCTTTTTCAGCAACCACCGGGGGGCGGGGGGCTGTCCATCCTGCGTGTTCAGATGTAGGTCTGGCTGATCACTAGCTGAGCAATTTGACCAAGCCTCTGTGTCTGCTGAGGAAGAAGAGGAAGAGTCCAGGGACTTGGCGCTCTCTGACGATGAGGACTTGTCACCGGACCAACCCGCCTTTATTGGGCTGTTCTGACCGCAACTGTTTCACTCCTTACTACACAAAGCCCTAGCAGATCCTCCCTTCTGTTTCCAGGCATTCTGAGTCTCGTTTCTCCCCTTACAGCTGCCCGCAGTCCTTTCGTTCCTCCGACTCGAATGCCTATTTGTTGCGCTACCAACTCTCCTTTCAGTCACAAGGTCCTCAGGATTCCCAGGTCAGGCAAGGCAGTAGGTTTCCCCTGAAACGTTCCTTTGGGGTGGGAGGGGTCGTCCCTTCCGCAGGTCCAAGTAGCCTTTCCCCTGACGTTCCTATAGGCGGACGGCTCGTGAATTTTGCATCGCAGTGGCGAGCGTCCATTTCTGACTTTTGGGTTCTTAGTACGATCCAATATGGCCTTTCCCTAGAATTCCGCTCCCCCACACCATCGGTTTTCCTTTCATCCCTGGCCTCCTGGGACAGGGCTAAACGTACCCTTTTGTCCGAAGCTATTTCGCATCTGCTAGACATTAATGCTATTTAGCGGGTCCCTTCCAGCGAACGGGGCCAAGGTTTTTACTCCCGGCTGTTTATAGTCCGCAAGTCCTCTGGGGGGGTGGCACCCTATTTTGGATCTCAAGGCTCTGAACCGGCCCATAATTTATCGCCGGTTCAAAATGCACACTCTCCACTCTATCCTGGAAGACCCTTTGACCTGGGGATTTTCTTTCTTCTATAGATTTAACTGAGGCCTACCTCCACGTGCCTATCCACCCCTCGTTCCGCAAATTGTTACGCTTTCACTACCTCGGGGGCCACTACCAATACACCGCTCTACCCTTCGGACTTTCCTCGGCCCCTCGCGTCTTTACTAAGATTATGGCTGCCTTGGTGGCTCATATTCGGTCCTTACCCGTTCGCATTCAATTTTATTTGGATGACATTCTCATACAGTTTTCTTCCCTTAGTTCTGCCCATCACAGTTTGACCGTTACCATCCAAATTCTCCAACTCCATGGTTTTTCCATTAATTGGCCTAAGAGCCACCTGTCCCCGGATACCAAGATTCAACACCTGGGAGCGGTCATTGACTCTGTAGCGTCCACTGTTGCTCTCTCTGCTGAACGCCAGGCTAGTCTGCGGTCTCTAGCTGAGAGTTGTGTATCAGATCGTACCTCCTCCCTCCTTTGACTGTCTTGTCTTCTGGGCAAGATGGTCTCTACCTTTGGTATTGTCCCTTGGGCGCACCTCCACAGTTGAGCACTCCAATGGTTCCTTCTTCCACACCAAAAGGACCATTCCAGTACCTCCCTCCGCAGGGTCGTCCTTCCCCCGGCTCTGATCTCGTCCCTCCCCTGGCTTTGGCCAAGACCAGTCCATTTCGGGAACCAGTACAGGTCACCATCACGACCGATGCCAGCCCCTCAGGCTGGGGAACACATCTGGATCAGCAGCTGGTTCAAGGTCAGTGGTCCGCTACCGAGGGGTGTCTCAGTATCAATTTGCTTGAGTTGCGAGCCACCTGCTTGGCCCTTCTTGCCTTTCAGCATTCGATTCTTGACCGGGACGTTCTGGTGCTTACTGACAATGTCACCGCTAAAGCACATGTTAATCGAATGGGGGGTACACATTCCAAGGCCCTAATGGATGAGGCCTTCCTCCTGGGTTTTTGGGCCGAAACTCATCTACGCTCAATTCGCGCAGATCACATTTCGGGAGAGGACAATTCCCAGGCGGATGCTCTCAGCAGGCATCGACTGGACAACTCGGAGTGGAGCATCTCAGACCTCCTGTTTCTGGACATCACCTCACGCTTCGGCACCCCGGTCCTGGACCTGTTCACCTCAGTTGTCAACCACCGGGTGCCGAGGTATTTCTCTCGTTACCGGGACCCTAGAGCAGAGGCCACAGACGCCCTCTGCTCTCCTTGGCCCCCTGGCCTCTTATATGCCTTTCCTCTTCCCTTGCTGCCTAGGGTTCTTTGGAAGGTGATGGAGGAATGGGCGGAAGTAATCTTGCTCACGCCGCATTGGCCACGGAGGCACTGGTTCACGGATTTACTGTCCCTGTCTGTGTCTCCTCCTCGGACCATTCCAGCCGATCGTCTTCTCCTCCACCAGGGGGCCCTGCGTCATCCGGATCTGACATGGATGCACTTAACCGTCTGGAGGTTGAGCGGAGCTTGCTTTTGAGGGCTCACGTCCCGGATTCCGTCATTTCTATCATCCAGGCATCTCATCGCGATTCCACTAATCGCATATACAATGCCACGTGGGCAGCCTTTGTCACCTGGTGCCGCAGAGCGGATATTTCTCTGCTGTCTTCTTCGGTCGTAGACGTGCTTCGTTTCCTCCAAGACGGATTTGCTTCAGGTCTCGCTCCCAACACAGACGCCAAGTGGCCGCCCTTGCGTCGGTGTTGTCCTGCGGCTCGAACTCTCCTCTTTCTTCGCATCCAATCATCTGACATTTTTTACGCGGTGCTTCAAATTTACGCCCCCTCCGACAGTGCACCATTATCCCACATGGGATCTGAATAAGGTCCTTTCAGCTTTGACGGAGTCCCCGTTTGAGCCTTTACGTCTGGCTTCCCTACTTTTCCTTTCCTTCAAAACGGCGTTCTTGGTGACAATCACGTCGGCTCGGCGAATTTCGGAACTAGCCGCCCTGTCTACCCGCTGAGACCTGTGTATTTTTCACAAGGACAGGGTTGTCCTCCATCTGGATCCTTCTTTCGTGCCAAAGATTAATTCAATCTTCCACCAGGCCCAGGAGATCGTTCTGCCGGACTTTTGTCCATCTCCGTCGCACCCACTGGAACGTTCCTGGCATAACCTGGATGTCCGGCGAGCACTTAAGATTTACCTTTCTCGTACGGCCTCTTTCCACAAGACGGAGGCCCTCTTTGTTTCGTACCAACCGGCCACCATCGGGGTCAAAGTCACGGGTCCTATGTTGGGGAGATGGATTCGAGCAACGATTTTTACAGCCTATCTTCGCCAAGCCTTACCTTATCACCCACTTGACAAGCGCCTCGACGTCGGCTGCCTGGGCCACTCAGGCCCCACTGGAGGAGATTTGCCGGGCTGCTACCTGGACCAGTCTCTCTCCATTTATTCACCACTACAGAGTCGATGCCTTTGCTTCCGCTGATGCGGCCTTCGGCCGCCGCATCCTTCAGGCTGTTCATCGACCTTGAGATGGCCAGGATCTCCCATTCTCCCGACGGACATGAGGCTTTGGTATGTCCCATCACTGAATGGCGTTCCGACAAGGAGAATGGACGTTGGTCTTACCTGATATGTCCGTTCTCTGGGAAGAAGGAACGCCATTCAGGCCCACCCTTGGGAGCTCCTGTCCCCTCGGCAAGAGGGGGGGTTCGGTGCTTTAATTTTTCCATTATTGTTCCAGGAAGACACTCCAGTCTGCTTTTTGCATCCTCGACGAAACACTGGAGGCTATCCAGCAAGAGGGCGGAGATATGCAAATTGCAGACTCGGTCATTGCAGCAGCATAGGGGAGTCATCTCCCATCACTGAATGGCGTTCCTTCTTCCCAGAGAACGGACATATCAGGTAAGACCAACGTCCATTTTGGGGTGAAGTTCCATCAGTACGCTGATGATACTCAGCTGTACATTTCCACCCCGGACCACCCCAATGATGCCCTTGACGTGATGTCCCGATGGCTGGAGGCTGTGCGGATCTGGATGGGAGGAAACAGACTCAGACTCAACCTCTCCAAGACCGAGTGGCTATGGCTCCCGGCGTCCCGGTATAGCCAGCTGGTTCCATCGCTGACTATTGGGGGTGAGATCCTGGCTCCCTCAGAGGGGGCTCGCAATCTGGGTGTCCTCCTGGATGCACTGCTGTCCTTAGACGATTACATGATGGCTGTGGTCGGGGGCTTTTTATCAGGTTCGCCTGATTCACTAGTTGTGTCCCTTTCTGGACCGGGACGCCCTGCACACGGTCACTCATGCCCTTGTCACTTCCCGTCTGGACTACTGTAACACTCTCTACATGAGGCTCCCCTTGAAGAGCACTCGGAGGCTCCAACTGGTCCAGAATGCGGCCGCGTGGGTGATTATGGGAGCGACACGGCGCACCCATGTAACACCTCTCCTGCACGAGCTGCACTGGCTCCCGGTGGTCTTCCGGGTGTGATTCAAGGTGTTGGTTACCATCTTCAAAGCTCTCCATGGCTTAGGACCCGTATACTTACCAGATCGCCATCTGCCACCGATGGCCTCCCACCGACCAACATGCTCCCACAGAGAGGGACTCCTCAGGGTGCCGTCGGTCAAACAATGTCAACTGGTGACCCCCAGGGGAAGAGCCTTCTCTGTGGGGGCACCCACCCTCTGGAATGAACTGCCCCCGGGGATATGTATGATTCCTGACCTATGTACCTTCCGCTGTGCCCTTAAGACCTTACTATTCCAACAGGCTCGGCTGGTTTAATAAGGAGTTTTAATGGGTGTTTTAATCCTTGAGTTTTTAAATTTGGGGCCAAATTATTTAATACGTTTTTAAATTGTTTCTAAATTTTATATGTCGTTTTATTGTGGCTGTACACCGCCCTGAGTCCTTCAGGAGAAGGGCGGTATAAAAATTTAAATAATAAATTAAAAATAAATAAATATATTGGGGATATGTGTAAATGATGTGACTGATGCACTATCCTGGAGAGATAACTCTGAAACTCTAGAACATGAGGATGGCAATTTAGAAAGTGGATAGTTTCCAGAATCTTTTATGTTGATGGTAGTTTCAACTAAACAAAAAAGTCAATGCTATTGTTTTATTATTTAAACCATGTATGCTTATTGTGAATTTCTCATTGTATTCACACACAATACAGCCTAAAAAGAAATATTTGCATATTTTAAGTCATTATTTCTTTTTTTGGCAACTGTATAAAAATGCAGTACCATGCAGTAACAATAGCAGATATATATTATCCTTTAGCACAGGGGTCCTCAAACTTTGTAAACAGGGCCAATTCACGATCCCTCAGACTGTTGGGCTGGATCGGCTGGGTGGGCGGGGCTAGGTGGTCATGCGACTAGGTGGGCGGGGCTAGGTGGTCATGCGACTAGGTGGGCGTGGCTAGGTCATGTGACTATGTGGGTGTGGCCAATTTAACAGTCCATGAACAATGCACACAAACTTTGCTTTGCTCCTGAGGGTGTTTTGTTTGCTTTTGTGTGCATGTTGCTCTTTTGGTTTCCTTTCTTTTTACTAGGTAGTTTTTTCAGTTTTTTAGGAGTCTAGTGGTCCACTTCAGGAAAATCAGGTTTGCAGCAATTCTTCTCAGCCCCAAGGAGCTTGAGAAATCTCTGTCTCTATCTTTTTGTCTTGCTTTCCGTCTCTCCCTTTCTCTCTTCTCTCCCCCTCTCTCTTTCTCTTTCTGTCTATCTCTCTCTGTCTCTATCTTCTGGAGGCAGGGAAGGTGAAAAATGGGCCGTTTTTGCCTGATTGTTGGCCTCCTTTCACACCCCCCCCCACCTCCAGAAGCATTCTGCAGGCCAAAACCAGGCAAAAATGGCTTGTTTTTTGGCCAAAACCGGGCCGTTTTTGCCTGGTTTTTTTTGGCCTCCTTCCCCCCCCCCCCAACCTCCAAAAGCATTCTGCAGGCTAAAATTGTTGAGCTTACCTTTTGATTCCAGCCCGCAGGGCTCCCGAAGGCAAGTCCTGTTCTCTGCTGAAGGGTGGGTGGGGCAATGTGGGCGGGGAGATGTGGGTGGGGCAACCTCGTGGTGCTCTGCAGGCCGAATTAATTGCTTTAGCATGCCACAGTTTGAGGACCCATGCTTTAGCATAACAATACCTCACAACAGTCTAAAAAATATGGTGAAATAAAAGTTTACCAACCTGAAGGTCCTGCCTCTTCATACATGGTCCTTTCATCGCAGCAGTTTTCATGATGTTGTTTCATTCGGGCCACTAGGCCCCTCATCTCTTTGTTACATTGCTTGCATTTTGCACACATACCTGCTTTACCCGTAGGTAGAGGAACTTCATTAAAATATTCCCAAACTGGGTCTCTTTTACAGCCTGCTGCCATTTTGCTCCTCAAGGGTGGAATAAAGCACTTCAAGCTACGTGCAGAAAGATCACAGGGTTTATAAGCTGCTTAGGAGGTTTCACTTTCATTTTTACTGCTTGCCCTTCCTTCTCACACTTAGAGCCTGGTACAGATGCATTTCTTTTCAAACAATCATACAGTTTGTAGTGTATATAGATTTGCAAAACAGTGGGATAAAGGAATATTCCTGAACTTGGTTTTATGATTTATCTCATGGTTACTGTGAAATTGTGTGACTGCATCAATGCAGTGCATGTTATCCCAGCTTGCAGAGCTTGGATTCATTGAATGAGTTTACCAAAAATGTAAATATTACAGAATATACAGCCTCATGCTGCATAACTAAGCTCCATTTCATGCTGAATAAACTAAATTATTAATGTATCTTAAATAGAAAACTATCTTTATAATGATAAAAATAACAAAAATCCGATTTAAATTTTTAAAAAATTTGATCTTTTTGATTTTTTTTTTAAATTGATTTTTATCCACCCTGGTATATATATTGGTAGACCAGTTCCTCGCAACTTCACACACTTGAGTCAGTGCTACCAATTTGGTGGCTTGTGCACTATGAAAGTGTTAATATGGAGAGGCCCAGATGATCTAATAGAGGGAGACAACTGCGGAACCGGTGACTCTGGTCCTTTCATGCAAATAGGACGATCCATCGCTGAAGAGTTCCAGGTCTGGGTTTTGCAGAGGCACATCAGTCAGATCAGGTTGTGGCAGCTCAGCGTCATGGACAAGGTGAAGGCAGTCATGTAGGATATTGTCCACATATTCCATTGGCAGTAGGGTGGCCAGATTCAGTGTAGAACATCACTCAAAAGTGATGTGGTCTGTGGTGAAAAGCTTGGCTTTGTACTGTGTCAGTTGCTGCTGGGTGAAGGCTTGGGTTTGAGATTTGAGAATGGCGAAAAGATGTGAGACCCTTAATGTGAGGGGATGACCAAGGACAAGGTCCTTTGAGTGTTTTACTATCTCTACAGTTGCACCGCAGGCAAGGGAGGGCTCCCCGGGCTACCGGGTCCAATTGGACGGACTAGTAAGTTACTGTCCGTAGTGCAAGGTTGAATTTTTGTGTTAGTACTCCTGAACCCACCCTCTGATTTTCATGTATGAAAAGTGTGAAGTGTTTCTGGTAGCTACTGGCTAAAGCAAGGGTGTCAAACTCAAAACCCGCGGGCCATATTCGGCCCGCGGGATGCTTAGATCTCACCCGCGGGGCTGCCCTGGAAACAGTGAGGACTGGCCCATGGTGCCTTTGCCAGTGAAAACGGAGCTCGGGTGGGCCGTGAGCTGTTTTCACTAGCAGAGGGCTGCAGGAGGCCATTGTTTCGTGCTGTCCCTGGTCTCACCTTCCTCCACTGAAGACAATGGATCCCCCCAGCCCCACCTGGGCCACCACAGGCACCCCCAACATAAGTGATGCCAAGCTGGCCCCTCCCACCTTGGCCACACCCACCTGGCCCCCCAAGGTCAAACACAACCCTGATGCTGCCCTCAGTGAAATCGAGTTTGACACCCCTGGGCTAAAGTCTGTTTTATTCTCGTATACTTGGGCAAGTGACTTAGTCCATTCAATGAGATCTGCCATATCTTTCATGGTTAACTGAATGAGAGGTCTGGCTAGTTCCCCAAATGAAGGGATCCAGGGTTGGCAGAACACTAAAAATCCCAGGAGTGCCCTAACTTGGTGTTTGGTTTTCAGGGTTTTCATGCCCAATATGGTCCTAACTTGCTCTGGAGCAAATTTACAGCTCCCTGGGGATATGATGTAACCTAGGTAGGTTACCTTCTTTTGTAAATACTGGAGCTTTGTGAGTGATGCTCTGTGTTCCCTTTCTGCCAGACAGTGGAGTAAGTGACAGGCATCAGTTCTGCAGTCATCCTCTATCTCTGAGGCTAAGTTGTCCACATATTGAACCAAGGTTGATTTTCATGGCAGAAGGATGGAGGACAGGTCAGCCTTTAGAATCTGGGAGAACAGGGTAGGTGATTCTGTGTACCCCTGGGGAGGGGGCAAGTCCAGGTGTATTGCTGGTCTTCCCATGTCAAAGTAAACAGGTATTGGGAATCCGGGTCTACTGGAATGCTAAAGAACACTGCACAGAGATCTATTACTGTGAAAACAGTTGCTGAAGCTGGTATTCCGGTGATGATGGTGGCTGGGTTTGGTACCACTGGGGCCCTAGGTATTACATATGCTTTCACGAGGCTCAAATTGTGCACAAAATGAAAAATATGGTTGCCTTCTGACTCAGTCCGGGGCTTTTGGACTGGGAAGATCGGAGTGTTACAAGGGGAGGTGCACTTTGGGAGGACCCCTTGCCCCATTTATGCCTTCATTAATTTTCTAATTGGTTCAATTCCCTCAGCTGTGATTCTGTACCAGGGAATGCAGGGTGGTGGTCCTGCTTTGACCTGTATCTTGACAGGGATGGCTCCTTTAAGGAAGCCCACCTCAGTAGAGTCCCAGCCCCATAGTGAAGGGGGCAGCTCCTATAAGTCGGGATGTAATTCATTTGAGGGGGCTGGAATGGTTGTGCAATGGGTGTGTTTGGCCAAGATGTCTAGGGTAAGCCTGTCAGGAGAGCACTTTATAGTGGCTCCAAGCTTACATAAGAGATCCCTGCCTAGCAGTGACAAGGGAGACTGGGGGCAAATGGTGAACAAATGGTCCAGGGAGAAAGGTCCTATCTCAACCCACATATCATTGGTGAATTCTACGGGGATTATTTTACCCCTTGCTCCAATAATATTGTACCTGGCTCCTGGCACTATCGACCCTCTAAACGGGGGCTCTGTGAATAATTATGAGGTGGCTTCAGGCATTCATATGTTTTTCCCCTATCATGAGGGAAAAGACAGGCTTGCCTTCATGACCATTCCTCAGGGGAATGGTGAGGCCAGTGAAGGTGGCCCTGAATTCTGCTGGCTTTGGGTTGAGTCATAAGGTGCCAAAGCCGTCCACAAATTGTACATGAGGAAGCCTGGGGTTCTCCTATTTGAGGTGGCGGGTCCATTGGGGAATGGGACTCTCAGAAGGGGGAAATGATTCCTAGGTCCTGGAAAATTTTCCCTGAAGTACCTCCTTACATGCCCCCTCCTCCTACCTCCTCCCACACCTGAAGCAATGGGGGCATCTCATTCCCAACTCCCCCGTTTCCTCACACCAGAGGCATTTGGGCTGATTATCTCATGGAGGAGGGTTCGGAAGCCTCCTGTCATCTCGCATGGCTACAAACTTTTTTAATTCTTCCCTTCTCTCTCTTCTCTTTTTCCTATCCCTTTCTCTTTCCTTTTCTGCTTCCTTTCTTTCTCTTCCCTTAGTCTTTCCCTTTGATCAAATACAAAGTTAGCTATGTAGTTCTGATATCTCCAAGCTGGATCAGTTGGATACAATTAGATGGAAATTGTCCCGGATGATGTTGGCCGACTGGTCAACAAATGCCAAGGCCAGGATCTGCTGGTCCTTAGGGTTATGTACATCTAAGTGGGCGAAAGCAACCCCCACGTCTAGGAGACGGACCCAGAAGGCATCTGGTGTCTTGCCTTCCCTCTGCACTGTGCACTGAAACCTAGGTCAGTTTAGTGGGTTTTGCCTATCTCATTTAGTGCTTTTAACAAGTTCTCCTTTGCCCTGCCATATTTGTCCCAATGGGTAGCTGTATTGTAATCCCAGTCGGGGCAGTTCAGGAGCCAGGCAACTCTCACTGGGGCTACCTGTCCTGGTGTGGTAAGAATTGGCCGTTTTGCAATTTCATCAGTTTTTTCAAATAATTTTAAGATCTCTTCCTTTGTGAGAAAGATATAAAGCAGTTGGGTCATATCTCCCCACTAAGAATTGTTACTCTCAATAATGGACTGGAAAGCTTTGATGACAGTTTGGGGATCCAATCGGAAGGAGTGTCCTTCCAGATCACCAAATCAGAGGGGGAGAATTGGGTATGCATAAGGACATATTCAAGATGGCCCGTACTTTGCCCGGGGACTGGTTTTGCAGCGGGGGGGGGGGGGGGGGGGGGGTAGCTTGGCCTCAGGCCTGTTTTTTGAGGGTGAGTTATCTGTATCTAGCTGGGACTCCTCATTCTTCCTAGCCTTAAGACTTTCCGGATTTGACAGTTCCACCCAGCAGTACGGTAAGTGTGAAAGCTTCAATTTAGACCTACCATATTTTTCGGAATATAATACGCAACTTAGCTCTTGGGGAGGAAAATAGGGAAAAAATCTGCCTGCCAAGTATTCATCTCGCTAGCATCCTTAGTCTGGTCAGCTTCAGCACATTAGTTTGCTGGTTTTGATAGCGCACTTGCGCTTTTTATCCCCTGCTTGAGGATAAAAAACAGCTTCTAAAGCACAGCTGAGAGGGAGCAGCAATGAGAAAAGCAGGCAAAGCACGGAGATCGCTTCACTCGTGCCTTGTTAGGGCTGAAAAAAAGCTAAGGCACAGCTGAGAGTCAGGGAGCAGGCAAAGCTCAGAAGATCGCTTCACTCATAAGCGCCTCGTTAGGGCTGAATAAAGCTTCAAGAAAGCTACATTCGGAGTATAAGACGCACCCAAATTCTCAGCCTCTTGGGGGGGAGTGCGTTTTATACTCCGAAAAATACGGTAAGTGTTTTTAGGACTTTATAATCAAAAGTACCACCTTTTGGTGAAATTTTGTTCCCGGCTTTGTCAGTGAGCAGAGTCCACTTTTCACATAATCTGCACATGCGCCTCTTTTTCTTTCCTGCCTGGATGGGCAATTTTTCCCGTTCCCAGGCTTGCATCAATCTCCCTAATGGGATTCTTGATTCTGAGCTCCCCATATTTTTGGGTTTCTCTTCCCACCCTCTGTGATGAGACTCCAAGTTTCCTTTCCTGGGTCTTCCGCAATCTGCAGATTTCTCCACACTGCGAGGTGAAGGTACCTTTCAGCCTGTGGTCTGACACCTCTGGGTTTTCAGGCAAATGGCCTGGGAAGACTTTGTCAGCTGAAATCTCTCTAGACTACAGGCCCTTCCTTTTTGATCAGGACTCTGCCCAGTGATTCCCAGCTGGCCATCCAGGAGCAAGCTTCTCAATCTTCCTTCCACTCAGTCCCTCTCTTTCCCTTGCAGAAAGTCTTGTGCTCCAGCCAAACCCCCTTGCTTTCCGGAGCCCGTCAGTCACGGTCCGGTGGGACTAGCAATGGGTTCAGGTACGGCTAGGAAAGGCACGGAGGGAGCAAGATCCAGCTGTGGTTGGGGAAGAGCTCCTTTCTTTCATACATGCACACACACACTTTTTCCCTTGCTATCTCTGGGCCTTGGAAAATTTTAACAAATTAGTGGTAATCACCTCCTTTTGAGCAGCTGTTGGCTTCAGAGTCCCACAACTCCCTTTACTACCCTTATCCTATTGGGCAGGGTCTGGGGAGCCCACCCACAGACTAGGTTAGCTGGAAGTCCCATCTCAGTCGCCAAATTTGTTGGAAGTTGAATTCCGGGCTCATCCTTCCAGCCAGGAAAAGAGTGGCAGAAATGTCGCCTTACAAGAAATGAGATCAAGGCCAGCTGCTTGATAGGAAGTTGTTTATTCAGAAGCGAAGTGACAGACAGCATTCAGTGCTGGGAAAGCTGACAACCAGGTTTGGTGAGTAGATGGATTTTTATATGTTTTCTGGGCTTTGTGATTAAGATATCAAAGTTCATTGTGCAATAGAGTTAAATGTGTGCTTTTTAATATTCTAATTGTGGTCAGTCGGCTCCTATTGTGGTTGAGGGGTCATGTCCTGCCCTTCAGGTTAAGTGGGGGAATGTAGATTTAAGTGTTATTGTTTATATTTTAATCCATTTAGTCTTTTGTCTTCTTGCGAAACCTTCATCCTGCAACATTCTATTTATGAATAGGCTATAGTCAGCGGCACTTTCTCATCCTGAATGGAACTGTTCCAGATACTTGGTATTCACTCTCAATAAGCACTCTGCTTATTTGAATGGATACAAAGTATCTCATTCATGGATATTTGACTTGTTGTGAAAAACCGCTTCGGGCTGCTTTCTTAGTGAGAGTGTGTGGCTTGATTTTTATTTTGTGGGAAGTTTTCCTGTGTTTTGGGGTGGTTTTCTTCCCACCTGATTTCCTTTGCGGGGGTGGGGGCTCCCTACATCAGATATAAAACAAGAGATGTAGAAAGCAAACACAGGGTCAGTCATAAAGAACTTGGATGCCTATATACTAGTACTCAGTGTCTGAGGAACAAATAGGCTGCACTTGAAGTACTAATACATGAGGGCAGGTATGATACAGTGGCCATTACCAAAACTTGGTGGGATGAAACCAATGAATGGAATGTACTTCTGGAAGGATATGAACTGTTCAAAAGAAAGAGAACTAACAATAGAGATGGAGTTGCATTATACGTAAGAAATCGCTATGCATAAAACCAAGGATGAAAGCCGCCTTGAATGCATATGGGTTAATATAAAAGAAAAAAAGAATGAAATTGCCCTAGGTCAGTCATGGTTAACCTTTTTGGTGCCAAGTGCCCAAAGTAAGCAAGCGCATGCATGTGCATGTATCCCCAAAATGCAATGTGAGAGCCCCATGCACAAGTGCCCCGCACATCCATGCACATCCCTGCGCATGCACCCTGCTCCCCTGCATATGCACCACGCCCCTCTGCGCCCTATTTTGACTTCCAGATTGGTGCAGGAGGCTTTCCAAGCCCAAAATGGGGCACGGGGAGAGTACACGAACCCCTAAAGTGCAAGGTGAGCGCCCCCGCGCATGTGCCCCCCCGTGCATGTGCATGCATGCGCCGCGCCCCCCATGCATGCAGGGCAGAGACCTCCACGCGTGGTGGAGCTGGGCTGGGGCAACAGTGTGCCCACAGAGAGGGCTCTGCGTGCCACCTGTGGCACAAATGCCATAGGTTCGCTATCATGGCCCTAGGTTTATACTACAGGCCACCGAATTAAGCAGAGGAAATACATGATTTTTTACTAATCAGCTAAGGTGTGCAGGAAACACCACAGTATTACTGGGGGACTTTCGCTACTCTGACATCAACTGGGAGACAAACACTGAAGCAAGTGGGAGATCAAACAGGTTCCTGAAGAGCCTAGCAGACAACTTTGTCTTCCAAAAGGTAGAGAAGGGAACTAGAACAAAAGCTATACTGGACTTAATTCTTACTAACAGTGATAAAATGATAGGGGGAGTTGAAGTTGCAGGATCTTTAGGGGACAGTGACCATGTCATACTGGAATTCAACATAATGTAGGTGTCAGGGTTCTAAGTAACACCCCCAACGAAAAGAAACTCCGAGGCTTGGGTTTCCTCAAAGCTACAATTTATTAGAGATGTCATATTGGCACATCTGTGAAAACCCGAATCTGAGAGCTTCCGGGTTTTCTCCACCCAAAAGAAAGTTCAAGTCCCTGCCCAGCACCCACATGTCCTTCACACGACCCAATCAGGCACCATCCAAATCTGAAGATGCCTCCCAGTCACTCCTTCGCAGCTTCAGGGCAAAGCAGCCTTGACTTCCTGGAAAGAATGTTATTTAGACTACTACACATCATCTACTCCATACAATCCCCCCTCCCATTATCCCTGTGTAGAAATTGTGGCAGGCCTGAAGGCTCAAAAGTAAAAGATGGCTTCCAGGTCTGACAGTAGGCACAAGTAACTGAACAAAGTCAGACTACTGTCTTACACTTTAACAGAGCTGATTTCAACAAAGTAATAGAGACTTTAGGAAGGATTCCATGGATGGAAATCCTAAAGGGGAAAACAACTCAAGATATTTGGGAAACTATGAAAAATGAGATCATAAAAGCCCAATTTAAGACAACAGTACAGAGGAAAAAAAACAAGAGACCCCAGACCAAGCCAGCATGGTTTTGTTCTGCTTAGGTTTGCATAAATAGCGCTCTGACAAACTCGGAGAGGGAAGAAGGACAAGTATAAAAAATGGCAAGAGGGGCACATAACAAGAAAAGAATACCAGCAAACAGCCTGAATCTGCAAGGACGAAGTTAGGAAACCTATGGCTCAGAATGAACTAAGACTTGCAACAAAATGCCAAAAAAAATAATAAAAAAAGTTTCTTTCAACCTGTAAGAAACAAGAAAAAAGTCAAGGAAAAGAGTGGTCCACTAATGAGAGAAGATGACGAGGTGACAGGTAGCAGGGAGAAAGCAAAACTGCCTAATTCATTCTTTGCATCTGTCTTCATGCAAAAGGAAAAAATAGTCCAACCTACCAAAAGTAGCACCTTAGGAGACAGAATAGGAATGCAAGTCAAAATAGGCAAGAAAATGGTAAGAGAACACCTATCCACTTTAGACGAGTTCAAATCACCAGGACCAAATGGATTACATCCCAGAGTTCTGAATGAGCTGGTAGACATGATCTCGGAACCACTGAACAAAATGTTTCAGAGATCCTGGTGTGCTAGGGAACTACTAGAGGACTGGAAAAGAGGTGATGTGGTTCCAATCTACAAAAAGGGAAAAAAAGTGGATCCACAAATCTACAGACCAATCAGCCTGACATCAATACGTGGCAAAATCCTGCAAAGGATAATCAAGCAGTGCATTTGTGAGCATCTAGAAATAAACAAGAGAATTACTAGAAGTGAGCATTGTTTTGTCAAAAACAGAAAAATTGTAGTGCATTCTTTGACAAAGTGACTAAATTAGCGGATAAGGGAAACACTGTGGACATAATATATTTAGACTTTAGTAAGGCATTTGACAAAGTAGACCACAGCCCACTTCTTGGTAAGATAAAACAATGTGGGATAGACAGTACCACCACTGGATGGATTCACAACTGGTTGAACAACTGCACTCAGCAGGTAGTCCTCTATGGAACTACATCTACATGGAGGGAAGCATGCATTGGGGTACCTCAAGGTTGTGTCTTAGGCCCAGTACTCTTCATCATCTTCATAAATGATCCAGATGAGGGGATAGAAAGGGAAGTCATCAAATTTTCAGACAACAGCAAGCTGGAGGGAATAGCTAACACTTTAGACCGGGGTGTCAAACTCAAGGTCCAGGGACCAGATCCAGCCCACAGGGTGCTTAGACATGCAGAGGTGGCGATCGGTGGCAATGTGCTGTGGCAATCCCTGCAACCTGGAATGGGTCTAAAATGGAGCGTGCGGATGCCGAAAACGGTTGAAGGGTGGGGGCCAGCAAGTGGGCGGGGCTTCAGCAACATTTGGTGTATCAGACACACAGACATTTCCACCCACTTTTTTGGGGGGGGGAAATGTGTCTTATACTCTGAAAAATATGGTAATTTACAAAATCAACTGTAACCATTGCAACCAATTCTACATGGAACAAACATCACATTTAAAAAACGGGATCCACAAACTCCGACTGGCAGTCAAACGCCATAATCCCAAATCCTTAATCTCTACCCACACCAAATAGCACCAGTTTGATTGGAGCAACACAAATATCAGCCACACTACCACCGACCATGCTCGTGAGTTCATCAAAGCCTGGCACTCCACAAGCAATTCCATCAACAGACACATTGACCTACAACCAGCCTACAAACCCCTCAGAATCCACATCAACCACACAGCCAACCAAAAACAGCACTGACCCTCAACCAACCTATGCAAGCCCCCACCCATCAGCATTTCACCTCCCAGTGACCCTCACCTGATGCAACCTCCCCATCACAAGACTCCCACTAATGACCCACACCTGACCCATCACAAGACCCTGACTTGATGGGACCCTCACCTGACATGACCGCACCATCAGAAGACCTACTGATCACACAAAGTCGTTATAAACAGAAGAACACTGACACTGACATCTCCTAAACTCAGCTGAAGATGTTACCTAACCTGGTATCGAAATGTTAAGAAACCAACCCACAAGCTTGGAGAATGAACCTTCACCCTCACTGTTGATGTTACCTAGTTTAGGTAATGAAACGTCTGCAAGAAAGCAAACAAGCTCGGAGAGCACCAAGGACCCCTCATAAGGAGAAATTTCCTAACAGTGAGAACAATTAATCAGTGGAACGGCTTCCCCTCCAGAAGCTGTGGGTACTCATCACTGGAGGTTTTCAAGAAGAGACTGGACAGCTATTTGTCCAGAATGGTACAGGGTGTCCTGCCACGGGCAGTGGGTTGGACTAGAAGACCTCCAAAGTCCCTTCCAACCATATTATTCTATGTTCTACTGTTTCATTTGTGCAGCTGCTCTTGGAGGTGACTGATTCTCTTAACTATTTTCAATGTAGATTCAGCCCTAACTTAGAGGGAAAAAAAAAATAAGCCATAGTCATCCTGGTTGATAACATGCTGTAGGAGAAACAGTGATTGGTTAACTTGATCTTTCAATGGGTCTTGATCAAATGGTCCTCTCTGATATTTCTGTGAGTTGAAGAACTATGTTACAGTAGTTTGCCTCCTACTTGTAGCGACAGGCCTCATACAGCGTTACTGGCTAACAGTGCCAAGGCATTCAGATAGTCATGCTGCCACAAGACACTACCTTGTTCCCAATTTTATGTAGCATCTATGTAAAACTTAAGGAGTTATCAGACTTTTCAGGGCCTGGAATCATCAATATGCTGGTAATATTCATTTCTTTGTACTAACTTGGGAGAGGCTACACATGTCCAAAAGTAAGGACTGGATGCAGTGATACAGGAGGTAAACTGGTGAATCTTGTAAACAGAAACCCTGTTGGTTTGTGCTTTCTGGCTACATACATTGTTGAGTTTGCCTGTTCTACATGGGTTACACTAATTCAGAATGAACAAGTAATTTGGAACTAGAGTCATCAATGTCACTGAAAGCCTAAGTGGCCCCTATGGTCAGAAATACCAATTGCCAACCTTGATGGGAATATCCTTTCTTTGATGGAGATAATTCTAGCTACTTTTTTTATAAATAGTTAGTATTCTAATTATTAGAGCATTCTGTGACACTCAATCTAGAAGTTGCAGCTGGTAAAAATGTGGTGGCTTTAAGTTTTTCAGTGGTGCATCTACCCTTGCATTTATTATTTCACTGCTAAAGCTACTGTAGTGACTGCCTATTTGCTACTGAGTGAAATTCAACTTTTGTTTTTAAACATACTCTATCCTTGTACCAATATATCTATATATTTTTGTATCAATATATGGTTCCTTCACAGTTACACTTCTGTTTGATCCGTTAAAAAAATAAATAAAAGACATAGTCTATTTGGATTGGACTTTGTTGTATGAATCTTGTCAATTAAACAAAGCGTGGTTTAACATATAAAACCGATCACCTCAACTTAACATGCAGCTGGGAGAAACGGATTCATTACTTCTTTGTGTAGTCTAGCTTCCAAAATGAGAAGGCATTAGATGGAAGCAGTCAAGCAGGAGATACGAGGAATTAAAATCCTACTACTGCAATTAGAAATGCTTTTTCTGCACAGCAAAAATGGATAATTGATCTGTGTATTCCATAGTCTAGAAGTCTCATTTATTCAACAAGTCTATTTTGCATATTCAAATTCTTAATATTCCATTCATAACCCTCTCCATTCCATATTCCAGTACTATTATAAGAAAATTAGACTGTCGTTGAGACTGACACCAATTACCCAAATAAAAAATAGCAATAGCATTTAGACTTATATACAACTCCATAGTGCTTTACAGCACTCTGAGTGGTTTACAAATGTCAGCATATTGCCCCCAACAATCTGGATCCTCATTTTACTGACCTCAGAAGGATGGAAGGCTGAGTCAACTTTGAGCCACTCAGGATCAAATTCCTGGTTGTGGGCAGAGTTAGCCTGCAATACTGCATTCTAACCACTGCACCCCCACGTCTCCTGGTGGCATGGAGGTTTCATCTCCATTGAAACCTCAGTAATTTCATTCTTTGCAGCAATCCTGTTTATATTGAGGCACAAACACAAGTATTCATTTAGATGCTATGAGACCAACTGATTATTAGATATTAAGTTTCAAGAAGTGAATATAAAGCTGTATTTATACCAATATATTAACCCTTTATGCATTTTCTATACAAACCAGAAAAACACATTTTGAATTTCATTCCATCCCTCCAGTAGTAAACATAGGTGACTTGTGTATCTAGCAATTTGAGGGAAAATGGGGTCTTTGAAAAATGAGGCTCTTCTAATTAACTGGGGGATTCCTAGATACAGGTAGTTTTTGATTTACAGTCATTTGTTTAGTGACTGTTCAAAGTTACAATGGCAATGAAAAAAGTGATTTATGACCGTTTTTTGTACAACCGTTGTAGCATCCCCATGGTCCCGTGATCAAAATTCAGATGCCAGGCAACTGGCTCATATTTATGATGGTTGCAGTGTCCTGGGATCATGTGATCAACTTTTGCGACCTTCTAACAAATAAAGTCAATGGAGAAGTCAGATTCACTTAACTACCATATTACTAACTTAAAATCTGCAGTGATTCACTTAACAACTGGGGCAAGAAAGGTCATAAAATGGGGCAAAATTCACTTTAAGATTTAAGCAACAAATTTTGGATTCAATTGTCGTAAGTTGAGGATGAACTATATGCAGATTCCTACATTAAAACATGCTACTGTAATTTTACAGTACTATAGAATACTGATAACAGCTGGATCTATATAGGAGACAAGAAAGCCTGTGGAAATTAGAGACAATAAATAAAGTGATGGTCTAAAGCAGTGATGGTGAACCTTTTTTTCCTTAGGTGCCGAAAGCACACGTGCACAACAGCGTGTGCATGCCAACACCCATAATGCAATGCCCCCGCACAGGCCCCACCCCGATGCATGCACGTACGATGCCCCCATGCTCCCCCGCCCCGTGTATGTGCCTGTGACCCCCTCGCACTGCCCCCCCCCGCATGTGCTTGCAACCCCCTGCACTCCCCCTGCCCCTCGCGCATACTTGCTCAACCCCCATTTTGGTGCTAGCAGGCCTCCCTGAAGCCTCCTGGGATCAAAAACGGTGCATGGGGGGGCTGCACACCCACCCACCCACCCGCCGTGCATGTACGTGTGACCTCACCTCCATGCATGCGTCCGTGATCCCCTGTACTCTTGTGCATGCGCACGTTCCTCCCAGCAGAGACCCAAAACTCAGCTGGCTGGTGGGAGGCGCATGCGTGGTGGAGCTGACCTGGGCGTCGGCTCATGTGCCCGCAGAGATGGCTCCATGTGCCACCGGTTCACCATCATGGGTCTAAAGAAATCAAGCCAGATTATGGTTAAGAGGGTTAACATATAGAGATCATGTTGACACATAAGCTCAGGATACCTATCTTAGTCAAGGTTACTATGCACACAGGTAGTGTGCTAATATACAAAGCCTGTTCAGTCCTCTCTACATAAGCAAATTAAGCCAATCAGAGGTAAAGAATGTATTGTGAAATTTAAATCCAGGATCTTGATTTGTTTTTCTCAAAGAACCATGTATTTTCTTCAATGAAGAAGACACCAAACTGTGGCTAGAGTGTCTACTGTAAACATCCAGAAACCCTGAAAGATACCTGCAGTACAGGACTTCTGGTGAAAAGATGGCCAACTGACTACACACCCAGGAAGGGATCCCTGAAGGGTTTTTCCCTGGGCTGTAGCTTAGCTTTTTCAACTACCAACAGAAGGAACTGGCATTCCTTTAGTTTATGTGACTCCCCTGGGTTAGTGAAAGTCCTAGAATTATCCTTCAAGATCCTCCGATACAGCAACAGATCTGCAAGTAGCTTCAGGAGCTGTGCAGAAGCAGCCTGAGTGCTGAAAACTGGGGGGCAGGGCTGCAATCAGTTCCTTGTTGAAGAAGCAGCCATTTTGGAATTTATTTTTCAAATGGACAGTAAGTTATGTCTTTCATTTTTTAATCATTTTAAGGACTATTAATCTGTATAAGCTAAAAGAGGCTCTCTTTAGCCACAGCCTGTTACTCCTTTTTGAAGTTCTGTGCCATTTTGGGGTTTTCTTCAGTGTTGAAACAAGAAGGAAGAAGGCTGCTAAGGCAAGCTACAATAAGGAAGTGTGGACTATCTTTTTTAAAAAAAAAAGTTGATTGAGAAATATAAGGGCAGAAAGTTGTGGTTTTAGTTTATTTTTAATAATTTGTAGCTTGGTCTGCTTTGCTGTGGGTGGCTAAAACTTTCTGATTTCATGATTCCTGATTGGCCAGCAATTCTTAAGTTACTTTACAAATAAGATACTCTCTGACTAAAGGTGGAGTTAAGAAGATAGAGGAGCAAATTATTAGAGATTTTTTTGAAAAATCTTTAAATAAAATTATCAGTTCATAGATCAGCTATGCTCCAAGTATGTTAAAAAAACTTATCAAAGTATTTCAGAGATGCAAATAGGTGTAGAAAGTTACCAAACCACTGAGGCAATTTCACAAGTAGTTGACAATGCAGAGGAGTCAATTGCAATTTTGGAATATAAACCTGAGACCAATTCTTATTATGGTTTAAATATAAACCTGCCAACAATTGAATATAACCAGCCATGATTGAAAGAAGAGCTCCAAGAAAATCTGCAACTTTTAAAAAGGACAAGTTTGGGACTTTTTCCTCATGGACATTAACAAGGTTGAGAAATCCTTGAGAAAAAGAGAAGTTTATAACTACTTGACAAACATCCCAGAGAAGAAAAAGACTTTATTCCATGAAGACAAGCTGGAAGGAGTGACTTAATGAGTCATTTGGAATTAGGATGGATTTTTATCGGTTTGATATTGGTAATTGAAAGAAATTCTTAATCTAAAGTTTGAAAATGTATTTTATTTATAATGCTTAAGTAATTCCTAAAGTTTGTAAAATACTACTGAAAGTGTATTTAAGAGTATCTGTTAAGAGAAAGTTAAAAAGATGTATTAGTTTAAATAAAAGTTTAGAGTTTTTAAAAGGATGTATACAAGAAGAAAAAAATATTCTATGAGGATAACAAAGTTTACATTTTAGAAATGTTTAGTGTTTTTAAATAGATGGAATAAAAATATTTTTCCCTTTAATGTTAAAGAATCTAAAAGAATACAGTGAATTTTGTTAATATACATGGTGATAGTTTATAAAGATTATTAAGTGCAAATAGAAATACACATTCTTTCCACAGCAAGGAAGATAAAGCAGAAATGGTTAAATTGATTGTTTTATTCAAAGAGGAGAATTGTCAGATCTCTAAAAGTGATACTGCCATTCAAGTGAAGGAAAGGGGAGACTGGATTCGATTTACTAGCAGGACCTGTGTCATCAGATACTTTACAACCTATATCCTGGCGCCAAGGGGGCCTGAAATTCCCTTTACCTGCAGAAATTTATATGATAGCCATGTGGGTTGTCTCACTTTAAAGGGTAGTGGTGGGAATGCATGTTTGTTCGGGTTCTCAAAGGAAATAGTAAAGAAAACATCTTCACACTTGTGTATTGGCTAAAATCTGCATTCTGACTTAAAGGGAGGGGTCTCTTCCACTTTAATCCTACTGCTTTGCCTAAGGGTTTAGTTTTAGTTTTAGTTTTATTTGATTTATATACCACCGTACTCCCGAAGGACTCAGGGCGGTGAACAGCCAACAGTAAAAATACATATATACGAAATTTAAAAACCCAGATAAAATCGAATTAAATAGATTTGGTCCAGACAGATTAAAACACCCCGATCAATTTAAAACAGATTCAAATTTAAACATTAAAAGAGGAAGAAAAGTTAGGCCAGGCCTGCCTGGTGAAATAAAAAGGTCTTAAGAGCGCGGTGGAAGGTGCGCAGATCCAGGATCCTCCGTATCTCCGGGGGGAGCTCATTCCAGATAGTAGGTGCCCCCACAGAGAAGGCTCTCCCCCTAGTGGCTGCCAGTCGACATTGTTTGGCCGACGGCACCCAGAGGAACCCCTCTCTATGAGACCGTACAGGCCGGTGGGAGGCTGTTGGTGGTAGTAGGCGGTCCTGCAAATACCCAGGTCCTAAGCCATGGAGCACTCTAAAGGTGGTAACCAAGACCTTGAAGCGCACCCGGAAGACCACCAGGAGCCAGTGCAGCTCTTGCAGGAGAGGTGTTACACGGGAACGCCATGTCGCTCCCATCACCACCCGCGTGGCCGCACTCTGCGCCAGCTGGAGCCTCCGGGTGCTCCTCAAGGGGAGCCCCATGTAGAGAGTGTTACAGTAGTCCAGGCGGGAAGTGACGAGGGCATGAGTGACCGTGCGTAAGGAGTCCCGATCCAGAAAGGGACGCAACTGGCGAATCAGGCTAACCTGATGAAAAATCCTCCCGGTCACGGCCGTCAAGTGCTCTTCTAAAGACAGCCGTGAATCCAGGAGGAGGGTATTTAGATTGTGCTTTAGCTGGACATCTTTCACTTCTGCTTTAATATTTAATATTTAATTGTGTTTTTTATTTGGATATTACTTCTGGATTTTGTGCTTGTGATGAAAAAAATGAAACTTTGACTTTGGTTTTGCGGATTAGATAGATTTTTTTGTTACAGAAATGGCTAGTTATATACTAATGTGTAAAAGTAAAATGTTGAGGCTGAAATGTTTTCTTGTACTGTGCTAAAAAGTGTCTGAAGTCAATGCTTTTTTTCTTTCTTCCCTTGTACCTCATATTTTCTGATCCCCTCCCTTTTTCCTACCCTTAAGTTCCTATTTTCATTTTTCTTTGTATTTTATATATTGATAAAACAGTAAAAGTCATTAAGCACGCAGATACCTGCAGTACAGGACAATAACAGTTCCTCTAATTCTAGATAAAAGAGTGGGTAAAACTTGGGGAGTTCAGAATCAAGTGCATCTTTTGCTATTATAGTCACATGCTAAGGAGTTGATTGTACATACCATAAAATATGGACTGGGCGCAGGCAGCTATCATTTGTGGGTATGTTTGTATTTGCTGTGGAATTCATTTACCAGATGGCAAATTACTGAAACTTCTCTTTGTCACATACTCTACTCCCCCCCCCCCCACCTTTTATATTTTCTTTTGGCTTGTGGGCTTAACTCATGAAAAGCACACAAACTACAGTCATTGGTGTTGTTTTTTAACTTGGCAAAGAATTGGTCTTCAAAATAAGGATGGCACTAGAAGTTCATGTTTTTCAGTGTACCAGTTTCAGAATCAGAATAGAGCTGGAAGGGACCTTGGAGGTCTTCTAGTCCAGCCCCCTGCTCAAGGAGGAGATCCTATACCATTTCAGACAGGTGACTGTCCAGTCTCTTCTTAAAAACCTCCAGTGATGAAGCACCCACAACTTCTGAAGGCAAGCTGTTCCATTGGTTACAGTTGTGCTCATAAGTTTACATACCCTGGCAAAATTTATGATTTCCTGGTCATTTTTCAGAGAATATGAATGATAACACAAAAACCTTTCTTTCACTCATGGTTAGTGTTTGGCTGAAGCCATTTATTATCAATCAACTGTCTACTTTTTTTCAATCATAATGACAACAGAAACTACCCAAATGACCCTGATCAAAAGTTTACATACCCTGGTGATTGTGGCCTGGTAACATGCACACAGGTTGACACAAAGGGGTGTGAATGGCTATTAAAGGTAACCATCCTCACCTGTGATCTGTTTGCATGTAATTAGAGTGTGTGTATAAAAGGTCAATGAGTTTCTGGCCTCCTGACAGATCCTTGCATCCTTCATCCAGTGCTGCACTGATGTTTCTGGATTCTGAGTCATGGAGAAAGCAACAGAATTGTCAAAGGATCTGCGGGAAAAGGTAGTTGAACTGTATAAAACAGGAAAGGGATATAAAAAGATATCCAAGGAATTGAGAATGCCAATCAGCAGTGTTCAAACTCTAATCAAGAAATGGAAAATGAAGGGTTCTGTTGAAACCAAACCACGGTCAGGTAGACCAACTAAACTTTCAGCCACAACTGCCAGGAAAATTGTTCGGGATGCAAAGAAAAACCCACAAATAACTTCAGGTGAAATACCAGACTCGCTGAAAACATGTGGTGTGGCTGTTGCAAGATGCACAATAAGGAGGCACTTGAAGAAAGATGGGCTGCATGGTCGAGTCGCCAGAACAAAGCCATTACTATGCAAATGCCACAAGGTATCCCACTTACAATACGCCAAACAGCACAGAGACAAGCCTCAAACCTTCTGGCACAAAGTCATTTGGAGAGATGAGACCAAAATTGAGCTTTTCGGCCACAACCATAAATGCTACGTTTGGAGAGGAGTCAACAAGGCCTATGATGAAAAGTACACCATTCCTACTGTGAAACATGGAGGTGGATTGCTGATGTTTTGGGGATGTGTGAGCTACAAAGGCACCGGAAATTTGGTCAGAATTGATGGCACGATGAATGCAGTATGTTATCAAAAGATACTGGAGGACAATTTACATTCATCAGCCCGGAAGCTGCGCGTGGGACGTACTTGGACATTCCAATATGACAATGTTCCTAAACACAAGGCCAAGTTGACCTGTCATTGGCTACAGCAGAATAAAATGAAGGTTCTGGAGTGGCCATCTCAGTCTCCTGACTTCAATATCATTGAGCCACTCTGGGGAGATCTCAAACGTGCAGTTCATGCAAGACAGCCCAAGAATTTACAGGACCTGGAGGCTTTTTGCCAGGAAGAATGGGCAGCTTTACCATCTGAGAAGATAAAGAGCCTCATCCACACATACCACAAATGACTTTAAGCTGTCATTGATGTTAAAGGGGGCAATACACCATATTAAGAACTGGGGTATGCAAACTTGTGATCAGAGTCTTCTCCTGTGTGCTGCTTAGAGAGTCCAAGCAGTGGGTGTTAACTTCATCTGATTGGCCAGAGACTGAGTTGAAATTTGTTTAATCACACCTCCTCTTCCTGTTGAGCTCCAGTTTGTTAAACTCAGTTGGCCTAGAGAGACTTCTACTTCTTACCTCTATTGCTTGGACTGTTTAATCAATGCTATTTCAGGAGAATTTTCATCATTCAAAGCTCAACAGCTAAACAAAGGATCGTGCTGAAGCGGCAGAGGCTTGTAGCTTTGTGTGCAGCCGAGCCACTAGCACTGCAACGGTGGGGTTTTTTCCCCACTCCAGCTGGTCAGCACGCCACGTGAAACTGCCGAATTGCCGCGATCGGATAAACCATCAAACTGAGTTGCGGCTGGCAGAGTGCAGGAGAAACCGTGGTGTCGGCTTCACGCTTATCAGGGATAGAAAACAGATCCGTGGTGTTGGATTCAAGTTCTCCCCTGTCTACACTGCGGAATTTCTGGTGCTTAAGAAGCTGTGTTGTCGGCTTTGTGCCATTTTGAATGCTCCCACAGTTATTTCATGCTTACAAGCCATGCCATTGGCTTGGCTATGGTGTAATTCCTGAACCACCAATTATTAAAGGATTACTTAGGGGAGCATTACAAGAGGAATTTTGTGCACGGCTTTTCAACCTTAAACACTAAGCGTTGATTCCAAGATGGCGGATCGTAGCCAGTCTTCTTCTCACGCCTCCACTTTTTCTCCCCTTGGGTAGCAACCATTAGAGGCTCTGGCCCAGAGATGGGTTCTAAATTTTTTTACTACCGATTCTGTGGGCGTGGCTTATTTTGTGGGTGTGGCTTAGTCATGTGACGGGAGTGGCTTCATGGTCATGTGACTGGGTGAGCGTGGCCAACTCAATGTCACTCACATCAAAGGGTCCCTCGCCTGGCCCCTCCCCTCCCAGCCATTCCTTGTCACACCCAGCCTCAACGTATCTATAGTTCTGTAAAAATGTTGTTCACCTTTTTTCAACTTTATTATCTACATACTATAAATGTACTTTCATAGATGTACCACTGAAAGGAGGAAATGGCTCTGCCCAAGAGTGTGATAGGCAACAGGTTTTTAAGGGGCTGCCAGAAAGAATGTATAGGCAATGTATTTTCCAAAGCACCAGAAGGCAAAACAAGAAGCAATGGATGGAAACTGAACAAAGAGAGAAGTTAATTTTTCTCCTAAAACTAGGGAGAAACTTCCTGACAGTGAGAACCAATATAGGTGCAGAAATATTTCAGTCATAATTTCACATATAAAATAGTCATTCATGCATATTGTTCAAAACATTAATTAGTATTATGGCTGATGTTTGACAGCAAGCGTAAAAGTCAAAGACCACAAGAGTGCTTCTTTCTCTGTATGTATACAAAACATCACATATTAATATTAGCATATTAAGATGGATTTATGCAACCTTATGTACAAAATAAACACACATTTATGCTCTGGACTATAGACATTGCATGTAAATCCCTGAAAAATATGTGGTAGCCCTGCCCCCACCCCCACCCCGGCAGCCCGTTTTTGCTTCCAGGGGGCTGCAGGGAGTCTTGCTAGGCACCCTCCTCATACCCCATTTTGGCCTTAGCAAGCCTCCCTGCAGTCCCTGGGAGCCAAAACGGGGCGCGGGGGAGGACTCCTGTAAGGGGTGGGGAAGGTAAGGTGAGCCCAGTGGGGGTGGCGCAGCATGCTTGGGGGGTGGGTAGCGCGACTTACCTATAGGCAGGAGGCGGCAGCTCAGTTGGCGCGCAGGGCAGGCACCACGTGAGAAGGCAGCTTAGGCAGGCAAGCCCGCCTGGGTGGTAAGGAGGAAAAGGAAGTGACTGGGTGGGGTGGGGACCGGTTCGAGGGCGTGGCCAGCCAGCAATTAATACCGGTTCTGCGACCCTCACCAATTTATTGCTACTGGTCCTCCTGAACTGGTGCGAACCGGTAGCAACCCACCACTGCTCCAGCCCCTAAGAGAGGCAGATCAAATACTAAGGGCCCTTTCACCAGGTCCAAGTCCTCTGCCCCAGCATCCTCTTCACCTGCAGCAGAAAAGGATGCCATAAGAAGGCATCATGCCTTAGACAAACAATTCAACAAGGCCCAGAAAAGAGCAGAGGCCTCCAAGGGGCCTACTCTTCCAGAGGGCAGCAGGGGACCCAGTACAGCTCTGCAGACTGAAAATTTTAAGCCAGTCCCATCAACAAGACCATTTGGGCTTGTCACCCAACATTTCCATTGGGACACAGGAAGGTCAGGAGGTGGTTAGAGATGTATTTTTTGAGGTATCTAATCAGAACCCAAGGCCCTCCCATCATCACCGGTCCTCTCAACCATCCACCACCTTCACTCCTACCGCGGCGGGGCTCCTCCCAGAGGAAGATAGCCGGCCTAGCATGTCACAGGAAATGTGCGACCTGATTTTGCAAACCGTTTCTAAGGGCATCGATGCAGCTCTCATACAACAGGGCGTTCTGGCTCCATTACCACAGGAAGTTCCAGAACAACGGGCTTCCCATTCTTTGAGTCACCCTGACAATGACTGTTCACAGGCATCTTATTCTCCCTCCCCTTCACACCACAGCGACTTGTTTATGGGCGAAGAGGATATGGCAGAATATTATCTTTCCGAGGATGCGGGAGTCACCCCAGACATACCTGCTACCACAGGGCTGTTAGGTCACAACCTTTTAAAGACCTTATTACATAAGGCAAAAACTGCAGCTTACATGGGGGCTAGCTTGGGGCACCTAGAGGGATCTTCGGACCCTCAGAATCCCACCAAATTCCTTTTCACCGAACCAGTCACAGAGCAGGAGGCCATCCCATCACCCGAGCTCTTTGTTGATGTCATTCAATGGCAGTGGACTCAGCCCGGATCCGTTTCCGCTCCTAGCGGCTTGGACAGGAAAATGTATATGGTGGAACAAGATTTTGAAGAGCTCCTTAAACTCACCGCTGTGGATGTTCCACTAGCCAGTTTAGCTTCTTCTAACATTCTCCCCTCCGATGCAGCCGAAGGCCTCCGAACAGAAGGGCGGAGCTCTCTGCTCGTAAGACCCACCAAGCAGCCACTTCGGCTTTTGGATCTGCCATGGCAGCATCTTTTTTCTCCCGAATGTCTTTAATCTGGCTCAGACAAATGCAGGCCCAGGCATCCCCGGAAGACTTTAGATTACACCAGGACATACATTAATTGCTGCAGCCAACTTTTCCGCTGGTGCAACACTCAATTCAGTGAAGTTTGCCTCTAGGGCCTTAGCATCCAATGTCACATCCAGACAGTTATTGTGGCTGAAAGATTGGCAAGCAGACATGAAGACCAAATGGCAGTTCCCTTTTCGGTGACACCTTGGATCCGATTTTAGTAGAAGGTAGGGGCAAGAGGAAGGTTATCCCCTCCATCTTCAAAAGATTGGATAGAAGAACCACTTTTCCCTATAGCAGGCAGCCCTTTCGGCTTCAGGATTCTGGATTCCACACTCTGGCATACCAGAAAGCCTTTCAACAGCACACGGACAGGATACAGGACAGACAGCCCTTTCAGGATTGAACCAGGCAACCTTAGGCTAGGCGGCCTTTCAAGGATCCAGTTTCCGACCCTATTGCTGAAACAAGTGACTGTCCCATCCAGGGTCCCATAGGAGGTCGTCTTGCGAAGTTTGCCGACAGGTGGCAGTATACAACCACCGACGCCTAGGCCCTTCAAACTGTTACACTAGGACTCGCCCTGATATTCAGCTCCGAATCCCCATGGAGGTTCATACCATGTCCAGTATCCCAAGACCCTGCCAAAAGAACTCTGATGGAAGCCAAAATTCAGCATCTTCTGACCATCCAAGGCCATAGAACCTGTACCACCACCACATCAGGGTTGTGGCTTCTGTTCAATTCGCTTCTTGGTGCAGAAGAAGTCGGGAGGCAGCAGAGCCATATTAGATCTAAAGCGACTAAATCTACACATAAAATACAGACACTTCAAGATGCAATCCTTGTATACCATCCTGGGTTGCATCAGACAAGGAGATCTCTTGACTTCAATACATCTTCGGGAAGCTTACCTCCACGTTCCTTTTTTTTTTAATTTCAAATTTTTATTGATTAAAAATTATAATACATTTCTGTCATTTCCGGTCTCATGATATTATTATACATATACAAGTGTACTTTCATAATATTTACATTAATGCATTATTATTTACATGGCATTAATTAGTAAATTCGTTATCGTATTATAAACATACCACCTCTAGGGTTTTTACTTTTATAAACCTTCATTTCTAATGATACATTTATTTACATCAAATTACATCTTCATTACCTTTTCTTTCCCATTACTGGTAAAATAACTCGTATCTATGTACTATTATACTAATTTCTCCATGTAAATTTAATCTCTCAATTTTCACTTCACTTTTTTTTAACCACTCATACCACCTTTCCCAAATACTGTAATACTCAGTTTCCTCTCTGTCATTGATTTCTAATGTCAATTTATTCATCTCGGCGCATTCGAGTATTTTTCTAATTACATGCTCTTCGGATGGAATCTTTTTCTCCTTCCAGTATTGGGCAAAAGAGATTCTTGCTGCAGTTATTATGTGTGTAATGAGATACTACTTCTTTCTTGCATATTCTGTTTTTAGGATTCCCAGGAGAAATATTTTTGGTTCTAATTCCATGGTGTCTCCTGTTATTTCTGACACTCATTTGCATATCCTCCTCCAGAATTCTTTGGCTTGTGGGCAGGTCCACCAACAATGGTAGTATGTGCCTTGCTGATGTCCACATTTCCAGCAATTTGGAATCGTATTTGGATAAATTTTGGCGATCCTAGCCGGGGCTAAGTGCCATCTATAAATCATTTTATATTGGTTTTCCTTATAAGTTGTTGCCTTAGTCATTTTGATATTATTGTTCCAAATTTGATCCCATTCACTTAGATTAATTGGTTGTCCGAAATTTTTAGCCCATGCCATCATTGGATCCTTTACTACTTCCTCCATCAAGTCATAGTCTACCAGGAAATTATACAATTTGGCCAAGGTTTTATTATCTGTGCCCATCCACACTTTGTCAAGCCCATTGGTTCCTAATTCTATGCCAAATTCTTCTTTGTCCTTTTTGTATCGTGATTTAATTTGTGTGTAAGTCCACCAATCTATATGAGTGCCCTGTTCTTTCAATTCTTCCATTGTTTTTAAATTTCCTGCTCCATCTAATATCTCTTTATAATTTGCTGTTTTACCCAGTTCCAATACATTTGGATATATTATTGCTTCCATTGTGGACAGCCATCTGGGAATTTGAGTGTAATGTTTCCGCCTTATTTCTCCCCATGTTGCCATGAGCGTATCCCTTATTTTATGTTTATGGAAGTGTGATCTTGTTCCCTTTCCCGTTTCCCAGAGATAAGCATGCCATCCCTTCTGGAGGTCATGCCCCTCTAATGTCAAAATTCTTTTATTTCTCAATTTTGCCCATTCTTTTATCCACACCAGGTTTGCTGCTTTTTGATAAGTTTCCCAGATTGGTAATCCTAAACCCCCCATGTCTTTTTTATCTTGTAAGTTCCTGATTGCGATCCTGGGTTTCTTCCCTCCCCATATGAATTTCCTAATAATAGAATTTAATTCCCGAAAGATTTTCCTATCTAATTCGACGTGCAGTTTGGAATAAGTATAACAGCTTTGGTAGAATACTCATTTTAATTGCTGCAATCCTCCCCAAAAAGGAAATCTGGAGCTTCTCCCATTTTTCTATATCTTGTTTAATGTTTTTAACCAAGGGTACATAATTATCTTCTTTGATGGCCGAGCATTTTATTGAGATCCATACTCCTAAATATTTTACTTTCTTTACATTTTGTATCCTCATTGACTCCTCCAATAATTTCTTTTGGTCTTTTGTCATATTTTTAGTCAACATTTTCATTTTAGATTTATTTATTTTAAGCCCTGCCACCTCTCCATACTTACAAATTTTGGAGGAAATTTGGGCGCCTGTTTCTATAGGTTCCTCCATAATTAATACCACATCGTCCGTGAATGCTTGAATTTTGTATATTTCCTTTCTAATTTTTAATCCTTTAATTTGCTTATTTTCTCTAATCCTTTTTAACAGCACCTCTAATGCTAGAATGAACAGGAGTGGTGATAAGGGGCATCCCTGTCTCACTCCTTTTTTGATTTGAAATGTTTTCGTTAATTCTCCATTCACTATTATGTTGGCCCTTTGCTTCTCATATATCGCAGTTATTGTGTTTTCAAAATTTTGTCCGAATCCCATTTTATTAATTTGATGCTTCATGAATTCCCAGTTCAAATTATCAAATGCCTTTTGGGCGTCTAGAAAAACCAGCGCCATCTCTTTGTAAGGGTGTTCCTCATAATATTCTAACACATCTAGAATTGTCCTTGTATTATTTTGAATCTGTTTCCCTGGCAAGAATCCATTTTGATCGCTGTGAATTATCTTATTCAGAATTACCTTTAACCTTTCCACCAAAATGCTCATATAAATTTTATAATCAGTATTGAGGAGGGAGATTGGTCTATAATTCTTTATTAATTTCACATCTGTTCCCTCTTTTGGAAGGAGTGTAATGTACGCCTCTCTCCATGATTCTGGAATTCTGAATTTTATCAGGGTCTCATTATAGATGTCTAACAATTTTGGTAAAAGAATATCCTGCAAATCTAGATTTGAATATAATTCTCCTGGGAATCCATCCGGGCCCGGTGATTTATTTTTCTTCAGTTTAGATATTGAGGTCTTTAGCTCTGTTATTGTGATTTCTTTGTTTAATATCTCTCTTTCTTCCTCCCCTATCAATGGTAGTTCACTCTCCAGTAGATATTGTTCTACTTTTTCTTTAGTGATGTCTTCTTCTTCATACAAGGTGGTATAATAGTCACGAATGATCTCCAGTTTCTCTTCTTCATTGTTTATGATATTGCCTTCTTGATTTTCTAATTGGTGGATAATTCCTTTTTCTTTTTTAATTCTATAAGACAACCATCTGCCTGGCTTGTTTGCATTTTCAAAGTGATGTTGTTTACTGCGTTTAATTTCATACGCCAGCTTCTCCTGGTCAATTATATTTATCCTGTGCCGTATAGTCATCCAATTTTCTTTCGCTATCTCATTATCCGGGTTCTGCTGTACTTCTTTTTCTGCTTTCTCCAATTCTTTCAACAATTTTCTTTGGGTCTCTCTTTTTTCTTTGTTTTTATATGCACTGTATGCTATTGCCAATCCTCTTAAATAAGCCTTCATTGTATCCCAAATTACTCCACGATCAGTCAATTCCTTTTCGTTTTCTTCAAAAAAGACTTTCAATTCTCGCTTTATTTTCTCAATATTCTGTTTGTCCTGTAGAAATTTCAAATTGAATCTCCATCTTACATTTTTCCTTTTGTATTCATTCATTTATTTATTTATTTATTTATTAAATTTCTATACCGCCCTTCTCCTTTCGGACTCAGGGCGGTGAACAGCCAATTTAAAACCAATACAATACAATAAGTTAAAACGTACTAAAATCAATATAAATTTAGGCTGAAAATATAAACCGAATAAAAACTCTAAAACTCTAAAATTTAAAAATAATTTAAAATATTTAAAAATAGGAGGGATCAGGCAAGTCCGGCAAGTTGGAAGAGATGAGTCTTCAAAGCCCGACGAAAGGTCCGGAGGTCAGCGATAGTTCTCAGATCTGGAGGGAGATCGTTCCAGAGGGTGGGGGCTACCACAGAGAATGCTCTCCCCCTGGGGGTCGCCAGCCGGCACTGTCTGGCTGACGGCACCCTGAGGAGGCCCACTCTGTGGGAGCGAACCGGCCGGTGGGAGGCAATAGGTGGCAGAAGGCGGTCCCGTAAGTACCCTGGTCCTAAGCCATGGAGCGCTTTAAAGGTGATTACCAACACCTTGAAACGCACCCGGAAATCAACCGGCAACCAATGCAGCTCACGCAGGAGAGGTGTCACATGGGAGCGCCCTGTCGCTCCCATAATCCCCCGCGCGGCCGCATTCTGTACCAGCTGAAGCCTCCGGATGCATCCCAAGGGGAGCCCCATGTAGAGAGCATTACAGTAGTCCAAGCGAGACGTGACGAGCACCTGAGTGACTGTGCGTAGGGAGTCCCGATCTAGAAAGGGCCGCAACTGGCGTATCAGGCGGACCTGATAAAAAGCTCCCCTGGCCACAGCTGTCGTATGCTCCTCTAAAGACAGCCGTGGATCCAGGAGGACGCCCAAGTTGCGCACCCTTTCCGTGGGGGCCAATGATTCGCCCCCAATAACCAACGATGGAGTCAGTTGGCTATATCGGGACGCCGGCAGCCACAGCCACTCAGTCTTGGAGGGGTTGAGTCGAAGCCTGTTTCTCCCCATCCAGACCCGCACAGCTTCAAGGCACTGGGACATCACTTCCACGGCATCGTTGGGGTGGTCTGGGGTGGAAATGTACAGCTGAGTGTCATCAGCGTACTGATGGAATTCCACCCCAAAACCACGGATGATCTCACCCAGCGGCTTTACATAAATGTTGAACAGAAGGGGCGAGAGGACCGACCCTTGTGGCACCCCACACACTAGGCGCCTCGGGGTCGACCGCTGCCCCCCTGTCAACACCGATTGCGACCGGTCGGAGAGGTAGGAGGAGAACCACCGCAGAATGGTGCCCCCCACCCCCAATCCCTCCAACCGGCGCAACATGATACCATGGTCGATGGTATCAAAAGCCGCTGAGAGGTCTAACAGCACCAGGATAGAGGAGTACCCCCTACCCCGGGCCCTCCAGAGATCATCCACCAACGCGACCAATGCCGTTTCGGTGCTGTAACCAGACCTGAAGCCGGACTGGAGCGGGTCTAAATAGACAGCTTCATCCAGGTACCGGGGGAGCTGCCACGCCACCACACTCTCAACAACCTTCGCTAGAAAGGGAAGGTTGGAGACAGGACGATAATTTACCAAAACAGCCGGGTCCAGGGAGGGCTTCTTGAGGAGGGGCCTCACCACCGCCTCCTTCAAGGCAGGCGGAAGGACACCCTCACTCAAAGAAGCATTTAAAATCTCCTGGAGCCAGCCTCGTGTAACCTCCCGGGAGGCCAGCACCAACCAGGAGGGACACGGGTCCAATAAACATGTGGTAGCGTTCAGTCTACCCAGGATCCTGTCCACGTCCTCGGGAGCCACAGGATCGAACTCAGCCCAGATAACACTCTCAAGACTGGGCTCGGTCACCTCGCCCGAACTAACCCAGTCAGTGGCCAGCTCATCCCGAATCTGAGTTATTTTATCATCCAGATATTGAACAAAATCCTCAGCACGTCCCTGCAAGGGATCCTCCCGCGCTCCCAGATGAAGGAGGGAGCGGGTCACCCTAAACAGGGCGGCTGGGCGATTATCTGATGACGCGATAAGAGCAGTGAAATAATTAGATTTCGCCGCTTTTATTGCCACTAAGTAAGTCTTAATATGAGCTCTTACTAGTGTCAAGTCAGATTCAGAGCGACTAGCCCTCCAACCACTCTCTAGGCGTCTTTTCCGGCGCTTCATCTCCCTCAGCTCCTCGGTGAACCAAGGAGATAAGTGAGTTCGGCGCCGGGTCAGAGACCGCAAAGGCGCGACCCTGTCCAAGGCCCCACCGGCTGCCCTATCCCAGGCAGCCACCAGGTCCTCAGTCGAGTCGCGTGTCAGTGTCTCAGGAAATGGCCCAAGCTCCGTCTGGAACCTATCAGGATCCATCAGGCCCCTGGGGCGGAACCACCTAGTTGGTTCCGCATCCCTGCGATGAGGTGTAACGGTCAGAAAGTCGAGACGAAGGAGCGAGTGGTCAGTCCATGACAAGGGTTCAACACCTATATCCCCAATATCATGACCACTCAACCACTGACCAGAGACAAAAACTAAGTCCAGGGTGTGTCCACCAATGTGAGTCGGGCCCTGAATTACCTGGGTCAGGTCCATGGCCGTCATGGAAGCCATGAACTCCCGAGCCATCTCAGATGTTTCACCGATAGATGGCAGGTTGAAATCCCCCATGACTATAAGCTTGGGGGTATCAACCGCCACCTCGGCTATAACATTGAGAAGCTCGGGCAGGGTCGTTGCCACGTGGCAGGGAGCCAGGTACGTGACTAACAGACCCATCTGCCCACCAGGACCCCATCTCACAAAGGCGGACTCACACCCGGCTATCTGAGGTACAGTGGCCTCCCTCGGACCCAGACCTTCCTTAATAATGATCGCTACTCCCCCACCCCTGCCCTGGGCTCTCGGCTGGTGGAATGCAAGGAAACCCGGTGGACACATCTCCACGAGGGGAACCCCCCCCTCGTGGCCCAACCAGGTCTCGGTAATACCGGCCAGGTCCGCACCCCCCTCTTCAAGAAGATCACATATGAGGGGGGCCTTGTTTACCACGGACCTCGCATTGCACAAGAACTCGGGTCCTGAGACTCTAAACAACCCGGGGAACAGGAATAGCTCCGGGGACCGGGGCGCGCAATCGCTCGAAGACAGCGAGTGCGCCCCCCCAGCACACGATATGGTCCCCTGCTCTCGCCATATCTGCCCCTCCCACATAACGTAGTTATCACACCACCCTCAACAGAGGGCTCATTGAGAGCCCTCTTGCCTCCAGAAACTAAGCCCCCCGTGGCATCAAAGACTGTCGGGCCTGTCCCTTTCCCCCCCGGGTTTCCCCCCAAACCCAAACCCACACCCTCCCCCACCCCAGAACCCCCTAAAACACCCCTTAAAAAAGTACTTAAAAAACCCCTCAATCCCCTTTTCGCGACATGCCACCTCTCGGGGTCCCAAAACCCGTCATTAAGGTAGGCCCTCGATAGTGTGGAGGGCCAAACCCACGAGGGGGAATCTCGCAGGGCAAGAAGCGTCGACCTAGGAAGCATCCAACAGAAGTGGGCCAGAAAATAGTGGCATGGCAAAGGTCCATGATCATAGTTCGAATAATGTCCTGAAGCAGGAACCAGATCAGTCAGGAGAAAAACGCCACTACCCTCTCACGGTAGCGGCCAAAGAGTCGCTGCATTCTGTCTCAAGGGAGGGAATGTCCAGACCACCCTCTCACGGTGGTCCAATCAGCAGGCGCGTTGGAAAGTCCAAGGCCACTCTCTCACCGTGGCCCGGCGAATTCATCCTGCGATGTGGCACCCCCTCAAGATGGAAATAACAGAATCGGCTCCACAGATCCTCCCGTGAGCTGGCCTGTCTTCTAATGGCCAGCCAGCGGACGATGGAATGCTGCTAGAAAGATGATAAAAAGGCCATGAGTCCAGGCACAGGCAGCTGATGGAGAAACAAGCATGGTTTAAAGGGCCAGCGGAGGGCAAACTAGCAGAAAGATGGAATGCTGCTGGAAAAGGCTAAGGGAAGCCGGAGTCCAAAGCCCAAATAGCTGGTGAATAGGCGTAGGTTGGAGGGCCAGCGGAGGACAAGCGGGATGGGGGGGGGATGCTGAGGGCTTCACCACGTGTACCAACGCCCTCAGACCACCGCCAGCTGCCAACGCCCTCTCACCGCCGTCGCCGCTCGCCACTCGATCCTCCTTGTTCCCCGCCGCGCCGCCATCTTTCGCAGCGCCGCCCAGCGCCGCCCAGCTGTTTTTGGGCGGCGGGAACCTCCGGAGGCCTGCTAGGGCCTGCTGGGGCCTGCTGAGGGCTTCGCAGCGGCTGCCCTCTCACCGCAGCCACTCGCCGCCATTTCGCCGCCATTTCGCCGCCATTTCGTCCAGTTTTGCCGCTCCGCGCCGCTCCCCCACCGCGCCGCCATCTCCGCAGCGCCTCTCAGCTGTTTAGAGGCCCGGAAACGGCGAAAGCGGCGGGGACCTTTAAAAACACGCTGGCCAACCCTCTAAAGCCGGCCGAACGACCCATCCTCAAAACGGAGCCCTAGATGCAGTCGCCATCTTGGGCATGCGCAGAAGGGAAAGTCCCATTTCTCCATTTAATCTCCAATGGATTATGATCTGCCCAAATATTGGGGGTAATCTCAGCTGACAAAATGTCCATTCCCATATTCCTACTTGCCCACATCATGTCAATTCTGGACCATGGTTTTTTTTGGATTAGAATAAAAGGTGTATTGTCTTTTATGTGGGTGCAAAGTTCTCCAAATATCTACTAGGTTCAATTCATCCACTAGGTCGAAAAAGGATTTTGGTAAGTTCTTTCTTTTTTTCTTTTGGCTCTTAGGTCTTTTATGATCTATATTCTGGTCCACCACTCCATTGAAATCTCCATTTATACATATTTTATTGTTTTCCATTTTGCTTAATATTTCTTGTATTTTATTGTAAAAATCATTCAAATTTTTGTTCGGGGCATAGATAGCTGTTATTAATATCAAGGAATTGCCTCTCTTAATTTCTACTACTAGAATCCTACCTTTTGAGTCTGTATATTTCAATTCTGCTTTAATTTCTTTTTTGATGTACAAAGCCACCCCTCTCCTTTTCTTTTCTGCTAAGGAAGTATAGAGATTTCCAAGTTTTTTAAATTCCAGAAATTTTTTATCTTCTTTTTAATGTGGACCTCTTGCAGGCACACAATATCCGCCTTATGCTTAACTAATTTAGTGAAAAATATTTTCCTCTTTTTAAAGTCATTTAATCCATTTGCATTAATTGATAACAATTTCCAATTATCCATCCTTTGTATCCTTGTGTTGTTTTAGATCTTAATCGCTCGTGTAACTCTCTGTGGTCTTTGTGTCTTCGCTACTTCTTTGCTTTCCTTCTCTACTGTCTCTTTCTTTTCCGGGGTCCTTTCTTTAAATTGTCTTTGCTGGGTGAGGTCTTCTTCTGTACTGGTCGCTTCTAGCTCTTCTTTGCTGCTTTGATCTTGATCTTCCTCTGATCCTCTCATTTGATCCAGGAAATCCTGGGCTTCAACGAGACTTCCTATTTTGATTTTCTTCCCTTGCCATGTTATTAACATGCCTTCTGTCAGAGTCCACCTGAAGGGTATGTTCCTTTTATTTAATTGGGTGGCTAGAAACCTATAGTCTCTTCTTAGTTTTCTCACCCTTCTCGGGACTTGCTTTAGCACAATCACCTCCTTCCCCTTATAACTTACTGGTTCATCCCTCACCATATTGTAAAAGATGTCCTTAACTTTTTTTCGGGCGAACCTTATATGCACTTCTCTGGGCAGCTTGTTTCGTCTGGCATAATTGGTTTGCACCCTGTACACTTCATCCAGCTCTTTGATAATCTCATTTGTCTCTTGTGGCAATACCTCGGCTATCAATTCCGCCATAACCTGACCTAAGTCCTCCTCTTTATCCTCAGCGATATTTTGGAAGCGCAGGTAAAAGGAGGCTCTGTCCATTTCTAATTGCGTGATTGAATCCTCGAGCTCCCTATTTTGCGCCATTAACTTTTGATCTACAGCGTCCAGGTTTTTTTCTTGTTGTTTGATTTTGGATTCCATCTTATTTATTTTCTGTTCATTCATTTGTATCGACTGCTGAATCTCGCTCATTTTTTGGTCAATTATTTTAATGTCAGTTTTCAGTTCTAGGTGGTTGCAGGACATCTTTTCCTGCATCATCAACATTGTCTCTTGTATCATCATTAGGGTTGACTGCATCGCTTGCATAGTGGGGATCATGGCTGCTTTGTCAGTCTTAGATAGACTTTCCATTGACTTTTGTGTAGGAGGGGATGACATTGTAATCGTTGGGTTGGATGTGCTTTGAGTTGTTTTCTTTCCGGTTTTGGTCACTGTAGAAGAGATGCTTGTCATCTCCTTCAAGATTCTTGTCTGCTCTTTGACTATCTTCTCTATGTTTCTCCAGATAGTCATCCACTGATTGTTATCTTCTTATGTTCAGCTAGGCCCCTATGTGCCTCTGGTTATTTCCTATCTATTATAACTCCCTACTCTTTCTATCCAGTATTTCAATCAGATCTTTTAATCTCTTCTATCTAAATCCCTTTAAATCTATTCAAATGTTAATCTCTTTCTATACTCAAATCAATATATGTCTACGCCTTCACCTTTTAATTAGTTATTATCTATTCAATATATCAGACATCAATGTCAATCACTTAGTTCAGCTGCTATTCTACTAGTAATTACTCAAATGTAAAAACAATAATCCTTAAATTAGCTATCTTCTGATATCAAATAAATTCTTATTTATGATAATTGATCTATATATTCTATGTGAGCACAATTAGTTAATTGATATATATAAATAATTAAATAGGCAATCAATTATTAATTAAATAAAAAATCAATTAATTAATTTTTCATTCACTTGATATATCACTTTCAGTCACTTAATAGATCCCTTAATCAATAATTGTATTATATTAAATGAAGTGATTAATTAATGAGTAAATATATACCTAAGATATAAATATAAATAATTACGATGAATTAGATATTAAGTTTAGTCAGTTATATAAATATATTCCTATAGTGCCCTTAAGATAAATGAGTATTTATATAAGCAGATAGTAGAGAAAGTAGTAAAAGAGGTAAATAGGAAGAGTAGAGAGAGTAAAAGGCTAAGTAAATAATAGTACCACAATAGATACACTAAAGTGTTAATTTCTTAATTATTCTTAACCTCTTCTTAGTCCCTTCAATGTCCCTTCTGTATTTTCACTTGTGGAAACAAAGATGGGGGAATCAAAAAATCCAATAACATCACTTCTCTCTCCTCTCCGTCTCTTAGTGCTTTAAACTGTCAAATGTTCTCAGTGCTTGAACTGTCAAACTGTCAAAGTATTTTAGTTCATTTATTCCGCGACTTGTCTTCTCCCGGTGGTTCTTCCAGCCGCTCTAGCTCCTTGTAGTCCTTTTCGTTGATTTTAATATGGCTGCACTTCCGGTTCCTATCCCTCGCAACTTTCCTCACTCGATCTCCGAATCCACAAGCAAGAACCTCAGAATCCTCTCGTTCCACCCGATCGGCAAGTTCTGTTCACTTTTTAAATTAGCGCCGAAGCTCCGCTTTTAAAAGTTTTTCATTCTACTCTCTCTCACTGGCTTCTCTGCGGTCCCCTCAATTGAGATCTCCTCCGTCTCTCTCAATCGCCGCTAGGTCACTTGTGGCTCCTTTCGATTCGCTCCAGCCAGCCGGTTGAGACAAAATCCAAACATATCAGGGAAATCGTGAATATGAGCGCTCTTTGACACGCCTTACCCTTTGGACTCTCTTCCACTCCCCGCACATTTACAAAACTTCCGGATTTGGTGGCAGCCCACTTATGGGTGACACCCATCAGGATACAATATTACTCGGATGACATATTAATTCAGTCTTCCTCCCTTCAACAGGCAAGACGGGACCTCCAGGTAACAATACAAACCCTCCAGGATCACGGATTCTCCGTGAACATGGAGAAGAGTCACACCACGCCATCCACCAGCCTTGTCCATCTGGGCGCAAGGATCAACACTCAAACCTGTCAGGTCTTCCTTTCCCGATAATGGCTTTACAGCATCCGTGCCACAGTCAAGCAGGTAAAGACCCTCAAAAGGGTTCCCCTAGCATTGCTGTCGATGATTTCCTGCCTGGCAATTGTGCCTTGGGTAAGATTGCACTCTCGGCCTCTCCAGTGGCTTCTTTTGCCAAGTCGAAGAGCAGGCACCAGCAACACCAACACATGGATCGGAGTTCCCCCGAGGATTCTCAGATCACTGCAGTGGTGGACATTGGCAGCCCTAGAAAAAGGCTGCTCCTTCAAGGAATCTCATCACCTGGTCCTCACCGCAGACGCCAGTCTTTTCAGCTGGGGGGCTCATCTGCCTAATCGGGTGACCCAGGTTTGATGGTCACCAAAGGACCTACGGAACGACATCAATTGGCTGGAACTTAGGGCTGTTACTGTTGACAGACAACGTTATAACGAAGACGCATGTGAACAGGCAAGGGGGCACTCGATCCAGGGCTCTGATGCATGAAGCAGCGGAGATTGGTCTATGGGCAGAGACTCATCTGCTATCCCTACAAGCAGAACACATGTCTGGAGTCTCCAACACACAAGCAGACTGGCTGAGCAGGACAACCATCAATCAGTCAGAATGGCAACTGCTCCCCAACCTGTTCCTTCTACTCCCTCATCTAAGTAATTTATGAAGATATTGAAGAGTACCGGGCCTAAGACAGAACCTTGTGGTACCCCACTGCTTACTTCCCTCCATGTAGATGTAGTACAATTAAGGACTACTCATTGAGTACGGTTTGTCAGCCAGTTACAAATCCAACTGGTGGTGATACTGTCTTATCCCACTTTTTTCTAGTTTATCAGGAAGTACCATATTTTTCAGTCTATAAGACACCCCCCTAAAAAGTGGGTGGAAATGTCTTTGCGTCTTATAGAGCGAATGTTGCCGAAGCCCCGCCCACCCACTGCCCCCCACCCTTCGACTGTTTTTGGCCTATTCCACGCAGTGGCAGCAGTCCCCGCTGCCTGGAACGTGCCAAAAACGGGGGGCATGGAGGCAGCGATAAGTGACGGTGATCCCCGCAGCCTGGAACAGCTGATTGGCGGTATTCCAGGAGGCCGATCCAACCGCCAATCAGCTGCTCATGCTAAATCAGGCTGTGATAACGTGCTGAAGCTGACCAGGCTGTTTGCTGTTTGTTGCAAGGATGCTAGCCAGATGAATACCAATGGATGCTGGGAGGCAGAGGCAGATTTTTTTTTCTTGCTTTCCTCCCCAAAAGCTAGGTGCGTCTTCTGGTCTGGAGCATTTTATAGACTGAAAAATACAGTAGGTTGTGGTCTACTTTGTTAAATGCCTTGATGAAGTCTAAATATACTAAATTTACTATGTCCACAGCATTTTTCTGGTCTACTAACATAGTCATAGAATGAAATAAGATTGGTTTGGAATGATCTGTTTTTAACAAACCCGTTGGCTTCTAGTTATAACTTTGTTTCTAGATCTTCACAAATCTTTTTTTTTGTTTTGGTTTTTTTTTGTTTTTTGGATTATTTTTCTAGTATCTTTCCAAGTATTGATATTAGGCTGATTGGTCTGTAGTTACCTGAGTGGTTTTTTTTTTTTTGTTGTTCGTTTGCTTGTTTTGTTTTGTTTTTTTGAAGATGGGAACAGCAGCTGTTTTGCAATCCTCTGGTAGTTCCCCAGTGCTTCAGGATTTTTTAAAGATATGATACAATGGTTCTGAGATAACATCTGCCAGCTCCTTCAGAACTCTGGGATGTAATCCATCAGGTTCCGGTGATTTATATTCATCAAGGTCAGACAGGTGTTCTCTTACCATTTTATTGCTTATTTTAATTTTTATTTCTAGTCTTTTACAATTATGTTTTCGGTGTTGAGTCCTGATCCGGGGCTCGCCATACCTGGGGGTGGTGGAGGTGGGGAGGGCATGGAGCAGCACATTTCAGGGACAGTGATCTCAATGACAGGCGAGGCTGTGACGGTGGGACACGTCAGGCCAGTGCCAACCAGCTGCTCATCAGCAGGCCTCTCTCCTGGCTGGGTCTCTGTAAACTGCACTGGCAATGAGACACGTGGCCAGTGTGAGGAGCAGGGAGGTGACGGTGGCAATGGGACTTCTGGTGGCAGCGCCACTCAGCCACTCACCAGCTGATCGCCTCTGCGGCTGTGCACGCGCCCCTGGCCAGGATTCCCAGGGACCAGAAGCTGCAACCGGATGTTGGCCACAGGTGGCTGGATGCTGGGAGACTGGCAGGTGTGTCAGGCTGCCCAGAGGGTGTGGTCCTGGATTATAAAGTGCACTGGGAGGCGAGAGCTCCCAGTGCTGACTTTGCACGAAACTGTGTGTTATACTTATCCTGTACCAAGGCTCCGGCCTACAGTTGGGGATTAATGTCTGGGTTACTGAGCTGCTCGGTTTCCTGTGTGTTTGCTTTGATCCTCCCCGGTCCACGCCTGGACCTTTGAAAGTCAGTGCTCTTTTTTTCCCCCTTCGTTGTCTTCTGCTTTCAGGGCTTGTCAGAGAGGTGGAAGGAAGCCAGTGTGATGGCTGAAGGGAAGGTGCCAGAGGTGGCTGAGGGTGGAGCCTGCTGAGGAGGAAGAGGTGCTCAAGCCAGAGTCTTCGGAGGACAGTGCCCAACCAGTTGTGAGTGTTAAGGATATAGTTGTGAGATAACCAGGAACTGTTATGAAGCAGAGCATAGAGTGTTTGCGCACGGAAACGGTGCTGAGAATAGTTGTGAATAAACTTGATACAAACTGGTTTTTAAAGTATTTTACTTATAGAGCAAAGCAAAATCATAGTCCTTTTACCAATCCAAGTCTTAGCCATGCATAATCAATCCAGAGATAAAAAACTTCTTTTTTTTTAATTGAAAAAGTTTTACAATACAAAAATTTTTCATTTCCCCCCACCAAACCCCCCCTCTCCCTACCACCCTCCACCCCCACCCCTTTCCCCTCCCCATCCCTCCCCATCCCCCCCTTGACTTCCGCTACAGATTTTTAAAAAAGTTTAAAACAAAAAGGACATTTTTTTTAAAGTATTCAAATTTTAAAGTTGGAAAAAATTTAAAAAGAAGAAAAAACAAACAAACCCAGTACATATAACAAAGTAATATAACAAATAAACATATAAATAATAATAGTTTTCTAAAGTTAACAATATCGTAATAAAAAGAACTAATAATAATGTTTGTTTGTTTTATTTGTTTTATTGGATTTATATACCGCCCTACTCCCGAAGGACTCAGGGCGGTGTACAGCCAACAATAAAAATACATAAGTACAAAATTTAAAACCAACTAAAAACAGATTAAATCAATTTGGCCCAGACAGAATTAAAACTCCCCAAATAATTTAAAAATTTTTTAAATTTAACACTAAAAACGGAGAGTGGTTAGGCCAGGCCCGCCTGGCGAAATAGAAAAGTCTTAAGAGCGCGGCGGAAGGTGGGCAGATCCAGGATCCTCCGTATCTCCAGGGGGAGCTCGTTCCAGATAGTAGGTGCCCCCACAGAGAAAACTCTCCCCCTGGGGGCCGCCAGCTGACATTGTTTGGCTGATGGCACCCGGAGGAGCCCCTCTCTATGAGAGCGTACTGGCTGGTGGGAGGCTATTAGTGGTAGTAGGCAGTCCTGCAAGTACCCAGGTCCTAAGCCATGGAGCGCTTTAAAGGTAGTAACCAAAACCTTGAAGCGCACCCGGAAGACCACCAGGAGCCAGTGCAGCTCGCGCAGGAGAGGTGTCACATGGGAACGCCATGTCGCTCCCATCACCACCCGCGCGGCCGCACTCTGCGCCAGTTGGAGCCTCCGGGTGCTCCTCAAGGGGAGCCCCATGTAGAGAGCATTACAGTAGTCTAGACGGGAAGTGACAAGGGCGTGAGTGACCGTGAGCAAGGAGTCCCGATCCAGAAAGGGATGCAACTGGCGGATCAGGCGAACCTGATAGAAAATCCTCCCGGCCACGGCCGTCAGGTGCCCTTCCAAGGACAGCCGTGAATCCAGGAGGACGCCCAAGTTACGAACCCTCTCCGTGGGGGCCAGTGATTCGCCCCCAATAGTCAGTGATGGCGCCAACTGACTATATCGGGACGTCGGAAACCACAGCCACTCGGTCTTGGATGGGTTGAGCCTGAGCCTGTTCCTTCCCATCCAGATCCGCACGGCCTCCAGGCACCGGGACATCACTTCAAGGGCATCGGTGGGGTGGTCTGGGGTGGAGATGTACAGCTGAGTGTCATCAGCGTACTGATGGTACTTCACCCCAAAACCACGGATGATCTCACCCAGCGGCTTCACATAAATGTTGAACAGAAGGGGCGAGAGGACCGATCCTTGTGGCACCCCACATATAAGGGGCCTCGGGGTCGACCTCTGCCCCCCTGCCAACACAGACTGCGACTGGTCAGAGAGATAGGAGGAGAACCACCGCAACACAGTGCCTCTCACCCCCATCTCTACCAACCGGTGCAGCATGATACCATGGTTTACCTCATTAACCAACCATCAATATTCATTTATCAATCAATAAAATACTTATAATATTCAAACCCAATTAAAAAATATAATACCTTTCTGTAATCCATTAATATTAACATTACTAATCATATACCAAAGTCAATCCCCCTTATAATAAAATATATCACATCAATATCCATATCCCAACTACACCCCTTAACTAAAAAACAAAAACATAAAAAATATCTCTATTCTAATAAAATATAATATATATGATTATACATATATAATTATAATTATACAAGTATATCCAAAAAAAAAATTTTCTATCTCAATAATCCATGTTTCAATCTTCTCTTCGTCTTGATTGAAGTTAAATATACTTTCTTCCAACGTAAATCCAATTCCAATAAGCTTCATCTTCCAGCTGCCCCCATCAGCAAAAAAAACCTCTCTCCACACAAAAAATCCCGAGTGACTTTGTATAAATAATATCCAACCACGAAGGTAGTCTATACTCCTCTAGGTAGAACATTCAAACTAGCTTATACTGTACCACCTAAAAAAAAAAAAACCAATGCAGCTCCTCCTAAATTTCAAACCTTAAAGAAAAAAAAACTACAAACCGCATTCCCAGATATTCCTTTAAAGCTCTTTCAAATCCTGTCACCCTTTGCAGTTCCTTCCTTCAGGTTGCGAGATGTTTTCATCTTTATTCTCTTCTTCTAGATAATAAATTCCAAAAAAAAACTATAATAGGGTAACCACAGATCGCTGCTAGTATTGCAGCAATCTGTTTACCTTTCTCAGGATGTTAGGTCCAATTCAGGATAAACTTTGTAGAAAAATTTTTATAATCCATTTTGATATATAAGTCTAATATCAATCCAACTCAGGATGAACTTTTGAAAATTTATAATGCATCTCAGTTTTGAAACCTATCTACAATAGCTTGGATCATTTCATAAACCTCCTTACATTGCCCATCAGTGGTTTCCAGTCGAGTTTCCTCATTAACTTCTACTTCCTGTTGATTGGCATCACCCCCTTCTCTTGAAGAGCACTGGGCCTCTGCTGTTGCTCATCTCGAGTTATAATTTTATTTTTTGATTCTTGCTCCAACAGTTCAAGGTCCAGTACTCCCCCTCTGGGGTCACTGGGATGCTCAGTTTTCTCATCAGGAAAATCCATAATAGAATCCTCTGGACAACCACCTGGTACTCCTTTTTCTTTTAACACACTTTGAGGTTCTTCCTTCTGCTTACATTTCGCAGACTCTCTTTCACGTTTTTTATTCTTAACACATTCCGGGGCTCCCTTGAAAATATTTTTATAAAAATATTCCGCTTTTTCAATAGTATTCAAGCAATGTCTCACGCCATGGTATCTGAAAGTTACTCCAACTGGTAAATCTCATCTAAATGGGATATTGCTTCTCTTCAATTCCTTGACCAAAAAACCAAAATCTTTTCTGTCCTTTAAAACCTTCGGTGGTAGCTCTTTAAAAATGCTAATTTGTATACCTTCTACCTGCACTCTGGCAGAGTAGGATTTTTGTAAAATATCATCTCTCAATCCTCTATCAGTAAAGTAGACAACGACATCTCTAGGCAAATTCATTTGTTTAGCTACACGTGAGTTAACTCTGTAAACTTTCTCCATACAACCAAGAATTAGCTCATCTTCTAACTTTAATAATTCCGCAAAAGCCTTTGCACAAACTGTTCTTAAATTTTCTCTCTTATTTTCTCTTATGCCTCTTAATCTAATTGCTGATTCCATAGCTTTAATTTGAAACATGATGACATCATTCTCTATATTCTGATTTTTAGCCTCAGCTTCCGCAAATTTTTCTTGTATTTCTTTCATCTGGGAGTCAAAGTTACTGCTGATTTCAGTCACTTTCCTCCCCATTTCCACCACTGCACTTGAAAGATCCGAAACTACTTTGATAATAGTTTGATTCAATTGGTCATATTTTCCTTGAACCAAGTCCTCAAGATTCTTCTGTGAACTTTTTATCTTCTCAACAACACTCCCTAAAGACCTTGTTATGAAATCTTTTAAATCCTCATCTGCAGTTCCCTGCAAATGAGCCATTTCTGCTTTGTCCTTTATCTGAGTTGTAAGGGAGCCCCCCCTTCCTTTTGGTTTGGGAGTCATACTTCTAAAAAAAAGGGATTTTAACTTTTCTTTTTCCAAAAAGACAGAAAAATTCTTCCTTTTCTGTTTTTTCAAAAAAAAACCCAGAAAAATTCTGTTTAAATCAGTCCTTATTTCTTTGTTTCTTTTCCCTACTAAAATATTTCTTTTAAAATACCACAGCGCTGGCTAGGCTAGGCTCTTCTTTCACTTTCCACTCTCCATTTTCTCCGAGCAAAGCCAGTCGCCATTTTCAAGCACTTTCACTAATCACTCTCTTTTTTCCTTTTCTTTCTTTCTTTCTTCTTCTAGAAAATTAATATAAAAGCCATACTTGCGTTTTTCCTTTTTAAAAACTCCTTGTTCAACTTCCTTAGATTTTCCATTGATCGTGGGGTTGCTCACGACGTCTGGCTTCGCTAATTAAAGCGGAGATCCCTCTCGGCGCGGAGCCTCTCTGGGGGTGGATAGGGAGCCATCACCCTGAGCCTTCCCCCGGACAAGAAAAAAAGTCCTCAACCGCACCCCCAGATGCTCTGCCCGCTCTTCCGATCGAAGAGCGGGTTTTGCGAGCCGCCTGCCAGCTGTAAGGCGGCTCTTTACGCGCCGGGAGGCTGGCGGTCATAAAAGACCGCCGACAACGACGGAGGCGCCACCCGGAAGTCAGGGATAAAAAAAAAAGATAAAAAACTTCTTACCGGTTCATAGAATCATTCATGAATCATTCAGGAAAAGTATAAAAACAGTTCATAAAAGCAGTAATAAATAAACCATGATCAAATCGACCATGTAAAGAGATCAAAGATATCTACAACATAGCAGCAGGTAACAATATGGTGTAATGTCTACCATACTGATCACAATCAAACTCTCCTTAAATACAGTTGCTACAGAGCTCATCCAGTCAGGATGCAGAATGACTCAGCGATACTCTTAAAGCTATATTATACATATTCACACTGTAAACATATAATGTTGGCTTATATATTGCCTGGCCAACTAGTTAGGCAATGACCAGTTTCCTGTGCGCTGCTCCCACTATCCATGAATGGGTTAATCCCTCAGCCTTTGGAAAACAACTTTAAAAACTTTTCCCTTTCCTGGCTGTTAAACCATGCCCCCAATCCCATGATACCCGAGTCTTCACTCAGTTGTTGGCAAACGTTGAGGTGTATTTGGGAGCTCCTGATCATTACAGGTATTTCTCTCCCTTTTTTACTTGCTTTTACTTGTTTTTTTCCCCTTTCTCTTCCCCTTCTTAGGGGCGCCTAGGCTCTTTATTTATTTTTGAATATATTTTTGTGGTTTTTTTGGTTACATTTCGGCGCTGAGAGCTGCAGGAGCGCTCATTAGGTGGGCGGCAGGCTCCGCGCCTCGGGCCGCCCACGCTTTGCTTTAGTGGCTTTTTTCTTTTTCAAACTGCCGCTTTTGTCTTTGGGCGGTTTTTGCCCTTTTCTCACAGCTGAGGAGGTGAGCTTGCTCCGGCAGCTCCCCCTCTCAAACAGCATAGTCGCGCTGCTGCCCAGAAGGCTCCAAAAGCAGCGCGAGCCTCAGCGATCCCTGTGCTACAGAAAATAGCCGCCAGAGCGGCTATTTTAGTGGCGGCCATTAGCGGGAGGCTCAGCAACCCCTCCCGCTTGCCCTACGCTACAGAAAAGTGCCTCCTGAGCAGAAAAGCGCCGCCAGTGAGGGAATCGAGCGGCGGCCATCGGTGAGAGCCCAGCAAGCCCTCCCGCTCTCCCTACGCTACAGAAAAGGCACCGCTGTGAGGAATCAGAGCGCGGCATCTGGTAGGACCCTCGGGCCGCCAGTACAAGTACGCAGCTCCCGGCTGGCAGAGCGCAGCCGGCGCCACGTGTGGCAGCCATTTTGGACGGACCTTCGGGCCGCCATTTTGGCTAGGTTTGGTGGACCAGCCCTGCCCCTGACCACCAGGGAGCTATTTATTGGAGCCTACCGCACAATTAGGTCACCAGCAAGACCCTTTCATAGGGAAGTCTCTGGGCTTCAGGCGGCTTGGGGGACCTTCGGGCCCTCAGCGCACTTTAGGTCCAGGTCCGGTTCCATGACCACTCCTCAGACGGTCAGTTACCAACCAGACATGTCCGAGTCCCCGCTGTCCTCCGATTTGGAGCTGGAGCTGAACCCCTTGTGCAAGGGGACCAAGTCGGGGAAGAAGTCGGGCAAGTGGCCGGAGAACCCCAGCCACAAGTCCAGAGTGGACAAGGCACCCTCTGCACTGGACAGAGATGCGCTAAGATGCCACAAAGCGCTGGAGTGTCAGTGCACTAAGGCTCAGAAGGCAGCGAATGCTACTCCTGCCAGAGGCCGGACCCGCCATGGTGGTACCCACAACACCAAGGGAGGCAGAACTGGGCATCTCAAGCCTAACCGAACTGGCCATGACCCCAGTCACCCCGGTCCAGGCCAAAACGGGTCAGGCCTCATTGCGGACAGAGAAACCTTCTTGCGGGGCACCTTCTTGCGAGGTGTCAGTGGCACGGTCACCGGCCCAACATCATAGTTGGGCAGAAGAGACTTTCACACCAACAGCTGCAGCCCTGCGAACCTGGGGGGGGGGGGGGCAGCCGCTAACTCGACTGGACTTTCAGGAGATGTTTTCATCGGCTTTATCATCATTCCTAGCCGCAAGTTTGCAGCAGGCATCACAGCCGCCTTCACATCCACCGCCGGCCCAGGGGTCGCTTCAACATCCTCTGTTTCAACCTCACCCCTCTCAAGTTCAATCTTCCTCTGAGGAGTCAGATCAGGCAGAGGAGGGGCCGTAGGACATGGAGTTCTCAGAGGACGAGGGCCTGTTACCCAACACCTTGGCATTCACGGGTCTATTCCAGCCAGCCTTATTCAAGTCACAGCTCCATAAAGCCCGCCTCACGACTAATTTGGGAGTACCAGGGGATGTGGCTCCCCCTCCCCACTCCTCGACCCCGGGGCCCCACGACGCCCTCTTTAAGTCATCCAAACCGAAAAAAGACTGTATTCCTTGCCCGCAATTGTTCACGGAGGTAATCCAGAATCCCTGGGGGCAGCCGGCCTCCTCAACATCGCCCAGCAGCCTGGACAAGAAACTACTGCTTGGTTCCGGAACTGAAGGATTTGCTTGCTCTCCCATCTGTAGACCAGCTGGTGGCATCTCTATCGTCGGCTTCACTGATCTCCACAGATGACTTGGACGGACTCAAGGCTGAGGACAAGAGAACAGAGTGGGCCTTCCGCAAGGCACACCAGGCAGTCGGCTGTGCGATCAGATCAGCAACAGCTACGTCCTTCTTTAACAGAGCGGCCCTCCTCTGGCTCTGACAAATGCAGGAAAGGCTTCGCCCCGAGGACACCAGGCTGGATCAGGACATTCATAAAATAATTGCCGCTACCAAATATGCCGCAGATGCATCCTTAAACTCTGCTAAGTTCGCATCGAGATCTCTAGCTTCCACCATCACAGCTAGGAGACTGTTCTGGCTTCGGCCCTGGAAGGCAGACCTGAAGGCTAAGTGAAGGCTGGCCGCAGCCCCATACAAAGCACCTGACTTATTCGGGGCGGCCCTAGAACCTGTCCTGCTGGAAGACAAGGACAAGAGGAAAGTGCTCCTGTCATCTTACCGTTGGCGCAGATACTCACCTTATCCTCTCCAGCCGCCCTTTCGTCGCACGACCAGGCCATCATGGGCATGGAGAAGGTCCTGAAGGCGTTCCAGGACCACGGCTTCACGATCAATTTCGAGAAAAGTCACCTCCAGCCCTCCACTCAAATCCTTCACTTGGGGGCGGTAATAGACTCGGCCAGGAGTCAGGTGTTCCTGTCACCGAACAGAGTCCAGAGCATTCAAAGTTTGGTCCAACAGATATTGACAAAGAGGAATGTACCCTTACTTCAACTAGCATTTCTTCTCGGGAAGATGGTCTCCTGCTTCGGCATCGTTCCGTGGGCATGCAGACACTCGAGAGCTCTTCAGTGGTTTCTCCTTCCCTTTCAGTGGTCAGGGAAAGCCAACTCAAAGTGCGAAGTGCGTCTGACCTCCCAGGTCCGCCGCTCCCTCACGTGGTGGACATCCCCCTCGCTCCTCAAGGGTTTAGAGTTTCTAGATCTGGACAGACTGGTCCTCACCACGGACGCAAGTCTTCGAGGGTGGGGAGCGCACCTTCACAACCTAGTGGCGCAAGGCCAGTGGTCCAGTCAAGAGCAGCTCAGCAGCATCAATCTCCTGGAACGTCGGGCGATCAGGCTGGCCCTTTGCCACCTGCAAGCTGCAGTTCGAGGTTGACACATGCTGATCCTGACAGACAACATCTCTGCCAAGGCACACGTGAACAGGGAGGGGGGCACTAGGTCCCGGCTTCTGATGTTGAAATCCGAAGCCCTGTTCGACTGGGTGGAAAGACATCTATTGTCAATCAAAGCAGATCACATCTCGGGGTCAACCAACGTCAGAGCAGACTGGCTCAGTCGGGAAATAATAGACTAGGCGGAATGGCAACTCCACCCCAACCTTTTTCAGGAAATCACCTCCTGGTTCGGGAGACCGGAAGTAGATCTTTTCGCATCCCCGGCCATCGCTCAGCTACCCTGCTTCGTGTCTCATTACCCAACTCCTCAGGCGGAGGATCATGATGCCCTTCGTTACAAGTGGCCAGCAGGCCTCCTTTACGCATTCCCACCGATTCCTCTGCTTCCACGGCTAATCAGGAAGTTGCTGCTAGAGAAGGCCAACCTGCTCCTGGTGGCTCCAAACTGGCCCAGAAGGTTGTGGTATGCTGATCTTGTGGCTGTATTGGTGGATCAGCCGTGGGTGATTCCACCACACCAGGTCGTCCTACGCCAGGGGGCAGTCTCTCACCCAGAGCCTCAGTGGCTCCAATTAGCCATCTGGCATTTGAGCGGGTCATCCTAATGAAGGACAACTTGCCGGACAGTGTTGTCAGTACCATCCAAGCAGCTAGACGGCCCTCAACGGCCCGCATTTATGAGGCATCGTGGCGGGCCTTCTGCCACTGGGGTTCTCACCATCATGTAGACCCCATGACAGCCTCGATACAGGACATTCTGTTGTTCCTACAGGCGGGACTAGATAAGGGACTGGCACCAGCCACCCTGAAACGACAGCGGCCTTGTCAACGGTCATCACTTGCGCACCATACCAGTCACTGTCACACCATCCTCTTATCAAAGGGTTTCTACATGGAGCTACGAATCTACATCCCCCAACGGTACACCGATAACCTTCCTGGGACCTGTCACTGGTGTTGAGGGCCTTGACCGTGCCTTCATTTGAACCATTGGGTTCAGTCGGCCTCAAGTACCTGTCCTTCAAGGTTACCTTCTTCCTTGCTATCACCTCGGCTAGGAGGGTCTCAGAAATAGCGGCTCTTTCTGTCCGCAAGGACCTGTGCATTTTCCAAGACTCCACAGGAGCCCAGGAACTCATCCTTCCGGACTTCTGCCCATCACCTCATGATGACAGGGAGAAACGTTGGCACACCCTTGTTGCTCTCCGCGCCCTATGCCTGTATATGTGCAGGACCGCCTCGTTTCGTCGCACGGAAACACTCCTCGTATCGTTCAATCCGGCTTCCATGGGCCAGAAGATCTCGGCCTCCACCGTCAACAGATGGATTAGGGCCTGTATCGCCCTGGCATATGAACTGGACTCTAGACCACGGCCGGGCAGGATTTTACCCCACTCTACTAGGAGTGCGGCTACTACAGCAGCCTGGGCTACACAAGCATTGGTGGCAGACATTTGCAGAGCGGTGACCTGGTCTTCGCTGTCGCCGTTCATTCGTCATTAGAAGATAGATGCCTATGATTCAGCTGAGGCATCCTTTGGCCGCAGAGTTCTTCAACGAGTCCTGGTTGAGGAGGACACTGAAGGCAGTCAGCCTCCCACCCGTGGAGTTTAAGCTTGGGTATATCCCATTCATGGATAGTGGGAGCAGCGCACAGGAAAATGGACGTTGACTTACCTGAACGTCCCTTTTCTGGCCGCTGCGTACACTATCCATACACCCCCCCCCCCCTTGAATACGGTTGCCTGCCTGGTAGAGTTCAGTTTCTCATTTCTGTTTGAAGTTGGCTGTTAATAAAGTTATGCATATTTTTACCTGACAGCTGTTTGTCTTTGCTATGCCTTCGCTCAGACTGGGGTATCATGGGATTGGGGGCGTGGCTTAACAGCCAGGAAAGGGAAAAGTTTTTAAAGTGCACTCAGTTGTTTGCCAAAGGCTGAGGGATTAACCCATTAGAGAGGTACGTAAAAACTTGTCCAGTCTCTGCAGTTACAAAACAGTGGCCTGGGAAATCCCTCGGCCTCTTACAGCCTGTGGTTGACCCCTCCCGGCCATGGGAGGAGAGCAGCATGGACATCATTGTCGACCTACCAGAGAGTAATGAACACACAGTGATATGGACAATTATTGACCTCTTCTCCAAACAGGCCCATTTCATGGTGTGTTCTGGATTACCTTCAGCACGAAGGCTAGTGAAGCTGTTAATCGGACATGTGTTCCGTCTCCATGGGGTCCCACAGCACATTATATGAGATGGGGGTACAGTTTACCGCTTGGTTCTGGCAAGAGTTCACCTGGTCAGGTGCTCCCAAGGCCTTAGCACAGCGTTCCACCCCAGCACAAACAGTGCAGTGGAAAGAGCAAATGCTATGGTGGAACGGTATCTGCAGTGTTACGTCACCTATCAACAGAAAAATTGGGCGGACCTCCTTCCGTTTCCAGAGGTAGCCTACAACAATGCGGTGCACAGCAGTACCAGTTTCACCCCGTTTCGGCTGGTTCACAGGATGAACCTCATACTCATTCCTGAGTGGCCCCAAGACCTGTTCTGACCTAGGCTCCCTTAACAAGCAGGATGCAGGAATTACTGGCAAAACCGCTTTTACACAACTGAATTACGTTCATTCACAGTCAGCAAGGTTTGTCCAAACAGTTTTTCAAAGGAATATTTCTCAACACACCTTATCTTGTTTGGCAAGCTGCCACGTGAATTGTTTCCAACCGCAGTACAAGGCAAAACGTGGAACAGAGTCTCTCAGAGTCACGGAACGAACAGATGGTTTCACTCCCTGTTCACTCCTCTTTTATTTCCTATGGCAGGGGCCAATTATCTCCAAGGTGTGGCCTTACTCCCAAATCGACCCTGCTTTCTTAATTGTTCTTCTGACAGCTCTGCACATGCGCACACTGGGAATGGGTTCCAGGTGTTCCTCTGCCTCGCTGTCTATCTCCGTCTCTGCTTCTGACACAGAGCCTTCGTCTGAACTTTCCCCAGCCCCCAGTAATGGGCCAAATTCCTCCCCAACCTCCTCACTGTCAGACTCTGCTGCCAGCTCTGCTGGCCGCCGGCGGGCCACAAGATCCTTTCTTCCCTAGTAATCCAAGTGAGTGGGCAAATAAGGTACCGGAAGTGTGGACTGCTGTAAAGACAGCACTGCGGAAGGCGGATGAAACCCATAAGGCCCAGGCCAACAAAAAAACAGGCATCCCACAGCCGTTTTGGGTGGGGAACCGGGTGTACCTCTCCACTAAGTATCTCAGATTAAAAGTACCATGCAAGAAACTAGGGCCAAAGGACCTAAAGCCTTTCCTGATTGTGAAGGTGATCAATCCTGTAATAGTGGAACTGAAACTTCCACCCTTGTTGGGGAAGATGCACCCTGTGTTCCACAGCAGCCTCCTGAAAACTGTAAAGGGGCCGGATGGGCCTGTGGGGAGGACAGATACGAAATAGACCAAGTCCTAGACAAATGCCTCCATAGGGGAAAACTGCAGTACCTGCTACGGTGGAAGGGGTACCCTGCCACTGATGCCTCGTGTGGCGGAGCGGGATGTGCAGGCCCCACAACTGATTACCAGGTTTCACAGGGATTATCCCGGCAAACCGGGGGGTTGGAATGCATGTCAGGGTGCTGTGTCTAACCCATCTGTCTCCTATCTTCCAGGTGTGGTCCTGGTAGGGGGGAGCCACCTGTCAAGGCCCTCTCTGGGTGTTGGAGGTGGGGAGGGCACAGAGCAGCATACATTGGGGACGGCGATCTCAGTGATAGGCCAGGCTGCTGCGGCGGAACACGTCTGGTCAGTGCCAACCAGTCACTCATCTCCGCAAGCTGCACTGGCAACGAGACACGCAGCTGGCGTGAGGAGCAGGGAGGTGACGGCGGCAGCAATGGGACTTCTGGTGGCAATGCCATGCAGCCACTCGCCAGCTGATCGCCCCTGTGGCTGTGCACGCGCCTCCAGCCAGGTTTCCTGGGAACCAGAAGCTGTGACCGGATGTCAGCCACAGGTGTCTGGATGCTGGGTGACTGGAAGGTGTGTCAGGCCAGCCAGAGGGTGTGGCCCTGGACTATAAAGTTCACTGGGAGGCAAGAGCTCCCAGCGCTGACTTTGCATGGAACTGTGTGTTATACTCATCGTGTACCAAGGCTCCGGCCTAAGGTTGGGAATTAAAGTCTCGGTTACTGAGCTGCTTGGTTTCCTGTGTGTTTGCTTTGATCCTCCCCAGTCCACGCCTGGACCTTTGAGATTTGGTAGGTTGGGCTATAGTTTTTTTCTGTGAAGACTGATGCAAAGAATGAGTTAAGCAGCTCTGCTTTCTCTCTTGCTACCTGTTACTTCCTTGCCATCACTCTTTAGTGAACCAACTGTTTCCTTGACTTTTTTCTTTTAATTTATATGTTTAAAGAAACTTTTTTTATCATCTTTGACTTTTGTTGCAAGACTTCGTTCATTCTGAGCCTTCACTTTCCTGATTTCATCTTTGCAGATTCGGGCTATCTGCTGATATTCTGCCTTATGTATCCATCTTTCCATTTTTACTTATCCTTTCTCCAGCATGCTGCCTGGAGAATCCAAAGCATGGGTTATTCTTCGTCTGCTTGCTAGAGACTGAGTGTATGTCACTTTAAGAACTTCCTTGACCACGCCTCCTACGCTCGGCTGAGCTCCAGTTTATTCACTCAGTCGAGCGAGAGACTGGATTTTTTACTTGGCTCTAGCAAGTAGACTGAATATAAACCTATTTTTGGATTATTTTCTCAGCCATTACCATCTGTCACAAGCGGTGTGGATTGTGTTTGAGGAGAAATCAGCTGTTCGTCGGGACTTCGCTCCATCCCTCCTCAGCTGCCGGCGGTGGGTGAGTCATCCCTGGGGCTCCAGGCCGGCTTCCACCGCCTTGGACTATTGTGCAGTGCCCTCTGAGCTCTACCTCATTGAGGCATCTCCATGTGTAAATTCTTGCTGCTGGCGTGTGTGCTGGTTCCCTGGCTTGCCGGTAATACCGCCACCGCCATCCGTACCACTCCACCCATATTTTAAGGTGGCCGGGGGTCCCTGCCAAATAACAGTGGCAAACTCCGTCAATTTGAAAGCTTCGCAGCATTGAGAGTGCTGTTAGCACTTGCACACGCCATTTTGAGGCCGGTTTCTTTGCCACGTCAGCATTGAAGAGTGGTTTCATGAACCGCGTGCCATTTTGTGTGCCAGTGGTCATCCGCGGTGGCGCAGGAGCAGGATATAAAGCCCGCGCCTAATATTCAACTTCAACTTGTCATCTTGAGAGGCACAGCAGATCATCTGGATGCCAGTGACAGACTGTGTGGCCCTGTAAAGCGGTGACAAGGAGCGTATTGTTTACTCCTGCGCCTTTCCCTATTTGAATATCTGGACTCTGATATGTGCCGTTGCTGCTAGTGACTGCCTCAACTGTCAAGCATTTAGGGGCTGAGGGGATTGTCACGCCCTAACGCTTTGCGGACTCGGGACCTTTGTGAAGACCTTCAAACTCCACCTATTATATTAAAAAAAAAGAAAAAAATCATTATTGGACTAATAATATCAACTGTCAAATACAATAGAAATCCGGTCCTGACTTACCTCACCACCTGCTTAGGTGCCTTTCATGATGGCAGGTTCAGATTTGTCCTCCAATCTGGAAAATGCTTACAGCCCTCCTGAGGCCCAGAAACAACCTAAACGGCCATCTAGAGGTGTGGCAAAGGGCAATAAACAACAGGCAGGTAGGACACGCTCCACTAGCCCTCACCCAGCAAAGCGATCCTCAGCAGCTGAGAAAGTCGCAGAGCGGAGACACAAGGTCATAGAGAAACAATATCTCATTGCCAAGCAACGGGCACAGGTCACAGACCAACAGCTTGCTATTTCTCAAACATCTTCACAAGTCTCATCCCTGAATGCACAGGGTGTGCCTGAGGGGTCTAGAATATCTGATCCTCCAGCTGTTTAGTTTAGTTTAGTTTATTAAATTTGTATACCGCCCTTCTCCTGATGGACTCAGGGCGGTGAACAGCCAAACATTAAAATACAAGCAATATAAAAGTTAAAATAATCTAAAACATAATTAAATCAGATTTTGGCTTTCCCAAATTTAAAACCCCTCATAAAATTCACCCATTAAAATCTATTCCAGCCCGGCTTGCTGGAATAGTAAAGTCTTTAATGCCTTGCGGAAAGTGCGGAGGTCTGGGATTAATCGAATCCCCGGGGGTAACTCGTTCCGGAGGGCAGAGGCCCCCACAGAGAAGGCTCTCCCCCTGGGGGTCGCCAGTCGACATTGCCTGACCGACGGCACCCTGAGGAGACCCTCTCTATGAGAGCATATTGGCCGGTGGGAGGTTATTGGTGGCAGAAGGTGGTCTCGTAAGTACCCAGGTCCTAAGCCATGGAGCGCTTTAAAGATGAGAACCAAGACCTTGAAGCACACCCGGAAGACCACTGGGAGCCAGTGCAGCTCGCGCAGGAGAGGTGTCACGTTGGAGCGCCAAGTCACCCCCATAATCACCCACGCGGCCACATTCTGGACCAGTTGGAGCCTCCGGGTGGTCCTCAAGGGGAGCCCCATGTAGAGAGCATTACAGTAGTCCAGGCGAGAAGTGACCAGGGCATGAGTGACTGTGCATAAGGAGTCCCGATCCAGAAAGGGTCACAACTGGCGTATCAGGCGAACCTGATAAAAAGCCCCCCTGGCCACGGCTGTCATATGCTCTTCTAAAGACAGCCATGGATCCAGGAGGACGCCCAAGTTACGAACCCTCTCCGTGGGGGCCAAAGACTCGCCCCCAATAGCCAGCGAAGGCACCAGCTAGCTATATCGGGACGCCGGCATCCACAGCCACTCGGTCTTGGAAGGATTGAGTCGGAGACTGTTCCTTCCCATCCAGATCCGTACGGCCTCCAGACACTAGGACATCACTTCGAGGGCATCATTGGGGTGATCCGGGGTGGAGATGTACAGCTGCGTATCGTCAGCGTACAGATGACACTGCACCCCGAAACCATGGATGATCTCACCCAGCGGCTTCACATAAATGTTGAACAGGAGCGGCGAGAGGACCGACCCTTGCAGCACCCCGCAATCAAGGTGCCTCGAGGTTGACCTCTGCCCCCCTGCCAACACGGACTGCGACCGGTCGGAGAGATAGGAGGAGAACCACCGCAACACGGTGCCTCCCACCCCCAATCCCTCCAGCCGGTGCAGCATGATACCATGGTCGATGGTATCAAAAGCCGCTGAGAGGTCTAATAGGACCAGAACAGAGGAGCAACCCCTATCCCGAGCCCTCCAGAGATCATCAACCAACGTGACCAATGCCGTCTCTGTGCTGTACCCAGGCCTGAAGCCGGACTGGAACGGATCTAGATAGACAGTGTCATCCAGGTACTGCGGGAGCTGTCGCGCAACCACACTCTCTACAACCTTCGCCAAGAAGCGAAGGTTGGAGACCGGACGATAATTTCCCAAAACAGCTGGGTCCAGAGAAGGCTTCTTGAGGAGGGGTCTCACCACCGCCTCTTTCAAGGCGGGAGGCAAGAAACCCTCGCTCAAAGAAGCATTTATAATCCTCTGGAGGCAGCCTCGTGTAACCTCCCGGGTAGCCAGCACTAGCCATGAGGGACACGGGTCCAATAAACACGTGGTTGCGTTCAACCTCCCCAGGATCCTGTCCACGTCCTCAGGAGTCACAGGGTCAAACTCATCCCATATAACAGTCTCAAGTCCTGCCCCAGACACCTCGCCGGAACCTTGTCGTCCAAGGATCAGCAGAGGTAGCCGGTCTCAGAGAGGTGGTGTTTGCCCCTTCTTCCTCAGGTCAGCAGTCAAGTTCTGCCTCTTCAGTGTCGTCCCCCTCCTGAGGCGACATTTACCCCGGCCGCTGTGGGGCTCCGCACCAGTTAGGGGCTGCAGCCAGCATTCTCCCATGACATCCAAGCCCTGGTTTCTCAGACTATTTCAAGAATCCTTACTTCGGGTTCTCAACAAGGGCTTCATGGTCATCCAATGCAGGTTACTTCACAGCCACTAACCCATGCATATGTTGATCCGCATTGCGACCATCCTTATCGCCCAGAGTCTCTTCACACTGAAGAATCCTTGTGAGATGATGATGAGGACCATGGAAAGATGGAATTTTCTGATGATGAAGATTTAATGCCAGATAGACCCTCCTTCACGTGTCTTTTCCGTCCCTCCCTTTTCAAGTCACTGCTCCACAAAGCCAAAGTTACGACCAATATGAGGGTTTCTGAGTCTACTCAACAAGGGGATCCTCATCCACATGGCAACCTTTTTAAGCTGCCTAAACCTGAACAAGACTTCATTCCAAGCCCGGAGCTCTTCACGGAGGTAGTTCAAAGACCGTGGGCCCAACCCGCCTCCATTTCTGCCCCAAATGGCTTGGACAAAAAGCTATACTGTTCTGATCGAAGTTTGCAGGACTTGATCCACTTACCCACAGTGGACGCACCAGTGGCCAGCTTGACTTCCTCCTCCGTCATTTCCAATGACGTAATGGATGGCTTGAGAACGGAGGTTAGGAAGGCTGAAATGTCCCTTCCATAAATCGCATCAAGCAGCAGCATGGGCCATTAGAGCCGTGACATCTGCCTCGTTCTTTAATCGTGCATCACTTATATGGCTGTACCAATTGCAGGAGCGTTTACCACCTGAGGACACTAGGCTGCACCAGGACATTAACAAATTGGTGGCAGCCACTGAGTACTCTGCGGACGCTTTGCAGCGAAATTTGCATCTCGAGCACTTGTCTCCAGTTACATCTTGCCGCCTCCTTTGGCTGTGTCATTGGAGAGCCGAGTTAAAATCTAAGTGGAAGCTCGCATCCGCTCCTTATAAGGGGTCCTTCCTTTTTGGAGAGGCTTTGGACCCAATTTTAGTGGAGGACAAGGACAAACATAAAGTTATGCTGTCCTACCAACAGCCGGATAGGAGATACACTCCTTATTCTCAGAGACAGCCCTTTCGGACTGAGACCGGATCCAGTGGGTCTTACTTTCCGAGACAATATTCCCAGGGTTTTGACCGGTCTTCTGACAGATCTACCTTCTGGGATCAGGGTAGAGGTCAGCACGCAACCAAACGACCGTTCCAAGGAGCGGCCAGCAGGTCTTTCAGACAAGGCAAGTGACTACCATGAGCCTATTCCCATTGGAGGCCGACTCATACATTTTTTAAGCCAATGGGAATCATCCACGAATGATGCTTGGGTCCTCCAAACAGTGAGGCTCGGCCTCACATTGGAATTCCTATCCAGCCCTCCGAACCACTTTATCTCATGCCCGGTCTCGAACAATCCAGAAAAGAGGCGATCGATGGAAGCAGAGATTCAACATCTACTAGACATCTGCACCATCGAACCCGTGCCTGTGGAACAACGTGGCACAGGGTTGTATTCACTCCTCTTTCTAGTTCCAAAAAGTTCCAGGGGCAGGAGGGGGATCTTGGATCTCAAGGCCTTGAACAAATTCATTATGTATCACCAGTTCAAGATGCAGTCCCTCAAGTCAATATTGGGGTGCATTCGACAGGGGGACTTTATGGCATGGATCGGTTTAAAGGACGCTTACTTGCACATCCCGATTCGACCATCTCATCGGAGGTTCCTGTGGTTCACGTATTCCAACTGTCATTTCCAATATCGGGCCATGCCATTCGGCCTGTCATCAGCCCCCAGGACCTTCACAAAAGTTTTGGCATCGGTGGCCGCCTCCCTTCAGCAGATACCCATCAGAGTGTTGTGCTACTTGGACGACATTCTAATTCTCTCATCCACACAGGAGCATGCTGTGAACAACCTACAAACTGTAGTTAGAGTGTTACAGCAGCACAGTTTTTTTCTGAATTGGGAGAAAAGCCAGTTAATTCCTACCACCCGCATCCAACACCTCGGAGCGGCGATAGACTCCAACAGTGGCCATGTTTTTCTGTCTCCTGACCGAGTTCTCAGTATATGCACACTGATGGATCAGACATTGACACTCAGATCAGTTCCTCTGATCGTGTTATCCCAGTTACTCGGGAAATTGATCTCACGCATCGTGATTGTGCCGTGGGCCAGGTTACATGCTCGTCCGTTGCAGTGGTACCTTCTACCATACCAGAGATCTTGCCGTGCCAATTCCAAGGCCAAAGTTTTTCTCCTGGCGGCAGTCCGCCTGTCTCCCTGGTGGTGGGTTTCACCGGCCATATAGAAGGGTTGTTATTTTCAGGAGCCCAACCGGGTCACCATCACAACAGATGCGAGCATGTTCGGCTGGGGGGCTCATCTACAAACAGCTGTCACCCAGGGTTGTTGGTCTCCTCAGGAATTAAAAAGCGACAACTATTTGGAGCTACAGGCGGTCCATCTGACCCGTCGCCATTTTCGCTCAGCAGTGACTAGGCGGCATGTGCTTGTTCTAACGGACAATGTAACAACAAAGGCACATGTCAACTGGGAAGGATGCACGCGATCCAAAGTCCTCATGGCCGAGTCAACGAAGATGCTGAATTGGGCAGAGAAACACATGTTATCTCTAAAAGCGGAGCCGGTGTGGCCAACATACGGGCGGATTGGCTAAGCAGAACTCAGATAGATCGGGGAGAATGGCGTCTTCATTCTTCGCTCTTCCAGGAGCTGTTGGGGACATTTGGTCATCCAATGGTAGACCTCTTTGCGCACCCGCTGAATGCTCAGCTCCCATGGTTTTTCTCCCGGTTCCCGTGTCTGGAAGCCGAGGGCTGCAACGCTCTTTGAAGCGCTTGGCCTCCAGGGTTGCTCTACGCTTTCCTTCCTCTCCCGCTTATCCCGAAAGTAATCCGCAAGATGTTGGCAGGAAAGGCGGAACTGTTGCTGGTTTCTCCACATTGGCCGTGTCGACCCTGGTACGCAGATCTAGTGAACCTGTCTGTGGACCGTCCTTGGCGGATTCCAAAGGAACGGATCTCTCTCAGCCAGGGAGTCATTCTGCATCCAGAGCCTCAATGGCTGCAGTTGACCATCTAGCACTTTAGAGGATCCTTCTGAGGAAGGACAATATCTCAGGGCATGTGATACATACTATACAGGCTTCCAGACGCGCCTCTACGAACCGTATTTATAATGCCACCTGGAAGTCGTTCTGCTCCTAGTGTTCGAAGAAGCATCTTGACCCAACTTCGGCATCAGTTTCGGAAGTGTTAGAGTATTTGCAAGACGGATTGGACAAGGGCCTAGCGCCTAACACTCTGAAACGACAGGTGGCTGTTTTCTACATATATTTATTAATTGATTAGCAAAGAGTTCATCTATTTCTTCTGCTTGGTTGGGTGGCCTGTAGTATACGCCTATAGCAATGTCATTTCCCCCCCTTTTATATTGACCCGTATGGATTCTAGGAGGTTTTCATCCTTGGTTTTTTGAATTTCTGTAGAGATGTAGTGATCTTTTATATATAGTGCAACTTCACTTTCTCTTTCATTAAGTCTATTTCTTTTGAATAGTTTGTATCCTTCCATCAGTACATTCATCATGAGTTTCATCCCACTGAGTTTCAGTAATGGCAACTAAATCATATCTCCCTTCATGTACTAATACTTCACATTCACCCTGTTTGTTTCCTAAACGTTGAGTATTAGTGTATGGGCATTTGAGTCCTTTATGGGTCTTGGGTATGTTTCTTATATCTCCTACTTTGTAACTGGGATTTCCATCCTTTCGATCACTATTTCATTATGTTTTTCTTTTTAAATTCTTTTTTCTCTTTACTTTCTTCTTATGTGATAGGTTATCTAGTGGTTTTTTCTTGGAATTAGGTTCTATAGGTCATGAAGATTCCCTTCCCCCCAATTTTAGTTTGAAGCCCTTTGCATAAGATGAGCCATTATATTATTTTCCTAATATATTCTTTCCAGTTCTTGTGAGGTGCAGCAGTCCATCCCTTGCCAGGAGCCCTTCATCTAGGTAACATAGACCAAGCCAAAGTTCTGTTGATGACACCAGTTTTTTAGCCAATGGTTCATTTCTAAAATCCTTTGCTCCCTCTTTGGATTTTGGCCTTTTGTTGGAAGTATAGATGAAAACACAACATAATAACACTTAAATCCCCCACTTAACAGTTGTTTTCCAAATACATTGTTCCTTGTTCTTGTGAGATGCAGCCCATCCCCTGCCAAAAATATTGTAGACTGGTCTAGGAATCCAAAATTCTCTCAACTGCACAATCCCTTAAACCAGTGGTTTACTTCTAAAATCCTCCATTCCTTCATTGGATGTTGACCTTCCATTGGAAATACAGATAAAAACACCACCTGTGCTCCTATCTCTTTGACTTTCATACCTAGCTGCTCATAGTCTCTTGATACTGTTTTCAGGTTCTTTGTCGTATCATTCATCCCCACATGAAAGAGGAGAAAGTGATAATATGTGGTCTTGATTACTTTAATAAGCCTCTCAGTCACATATTTGATGTTTGCTCCTGGGAGACAACATGCCTTCCTAAACTGATTGTTGAGTCTACAAATTGCTGATTCCATTCCTTTGAGAACTGAGTCTCCTATCATGTCCCTTTTCTATATGTCCACATGCTTTCTTCCAGGGGGAGGATATGAAATCAATTGCTCAGCTCCAGTGGGGCTGGAATGCACTGCGATAGATAGATAGATAGATAGATAGATAGATAGATAGATAGATAGATAGATAGATAGATAGATAGATAGATAGATAGATAGATAGATAGATAGATAGATAGATAGATGATAGATAGATAGATAGATAGATATTTTATTGAAAAGTTTTACAAAAAGAAATCCCCCCCCCAGTATTCCCCCCACCCTTCCCCCCCACCGCCCCTCCCCACCCAGACTTCCCAGAGCAAAATACAGGGTATTTCAGTTAACAATTATAAACTAAATTAACCTATCTATCCTTAAACTACCAATTCCCCCCCTGAAACCTTAACTCCTCTATAGATAACATAATATTTCTAAAGTTTAACATTCATTCATAAGCTATTCGATATTTTCTTGTCTGATACTTGTTTTGAATATAGTCAATCCATCTTCTCCATTCTGATATGTATCTTTCTTGTGTATAGTCCTTCAAGTACGCTGAGATCTTCGCCATTTCCGCTGTTTGCTACTTTCAGTGTCCACTCTTCAATAGTAGGCAAAAAGTCCTTCTTCCAGTATTGCGCTATCAACAGCCTAGCTGCTGATATTAAATTTAAAATCAATTTAGTCTCTAATACTGTACAATCCATAGTTATACCCAATAAGAACAGTTGCGGAGTAAATTTCAACCTTTTTTTCAAAATATTCTGCATCACCCACCAAATTTTTATCCAAAATGCTTTGATTTTCTTACAAGTCCACCATATATGATAATAAGTTGCATCATCACAATCACATCTCCAACATTTAGCTTGCAGGTTTGGATACATACATGATAATTTTTTAGGATCTAAATGCCATCTATAAAACATTTTATAAAAAAATTTTCTTAAGTTTTGTGCTTGCGTAAATTTAACATTTCTAACCCAAATCTTTTTCCACGTTTCTATCATCACTGGTTCCTGAAAATTTTGTGCCCATTTTATCATACAATCCTTGACCAATTCCGTTTCTGAATCTATTTCCAGTAATGCATTATACAACCTTTTAATGTGCATTTGACTTTGATCTCTAATCTTTTTTACCAAATTTTCCTCATTTTGCATAACACCAATTTTTTGATCTTCCCTTCATCTAGCTTGAAGTTGACCATACTGAAACCAAGTATAAATTATCCCTTCTTCTTTCAGTACATTTAAAGATTTCAATTGCAATTTACCCCTTTCCATAAAAAGAAGCTCTTTATAAGTAATCACCTCCTGTTTTTGTTCTATACTTATATTTTCTATTGCATGTCTAGGATTTGCCCATATAGGTATCTTATAGTTTAACTTATATTGATATTTCTTCCAAACCCTCAGCAAAGCATTTCTAAGTATATGACCTTTAAACACCTTATCCACTTTTTTTTCATATAACAAATAAGTGTCATCCATATAACAAATCATAACCTTCTATATTTAACATTCTCTCTTCAGTTAAGTTAAACCAATCACTTATTTGTGATAAAACCGATGCTTCATAATACAATCTTAAGTTGGGCATTTTAAGACCTCTCTCACATGCATCCTGTATAATTTTCAATTTTATTCTTGGTTATTTCCCACCCCAAATAAAAGTATTGACCCCTTTCTGCCACTCCTTCAAATTCCCATCTTTCTTAAGCACTGGTATCATTTGAAACAAAAATAAAAACCTAGGTAACACATTCATTTTTATTGCTGCTATTCTTCCCAATAAAGATAATTGTAACTTTTTCCAGTTATCCATTTCTTTCTGCACTTTTTGCCAAAGAACCTCATAATTGTTTTTATATAATTTCGTATTTGAAGCTGCAATATTTACTCCTAAATATTTAACCTTTTTAACTATTTCAAACCCTGTTAATCTTCCTAAATCTTCTCTTTGAGATATAGACATATTTTTAGTTATCATCTTCGTCTTGTATTGATTTACTTTAAATCCAGATACCTTACCATATTGACCTATTATGTGCAGCATATAAGGAGCTGATTCTATGGGTTGAGATAAAGTAACAACCAGGTCATCTGCAAACGCTCTTAGTCTATAATCTTGCTGTCTGATTACAATTCCTTTTATTTTATCAGAATCACGTATCCGATTCAATAAAACTTCTAAAGTTAGAATAAACAGCAGTGGAGATAAGGGACAACCCTGCCTTGTTCCTTTCTCGATTTTAAAAACATCCGTTAAACCTCCATTAACTATTATTTGTGCTGTTTGTTCCTGATATATTGCTCTAATTGATTGTATAAAATACTCTCCAAAATGCATTTTTTCTATTATCTTAAGCAGGAATTGCCAGTTCAAACGATCAAATGCCTTTTCTGCATCCAAAAATATAAGTGCTGCAGAAACCTGGTTGTTTTTTTCCAGGTATTCCAATAAATTTATAACTTGTCTCACATTATATTTCATTTGTCTCCCTTTTATAAACCCTGATTGATCATTATGAACTGTTTGCTGCATAACTGGCATTAATCTGTTCGCTAATATCTTGGCAAAAACTTTATAGTCCGTATTCAAGAGTGAGATTGGCCTAAAGTTTTCAGGTTTAATACAATTTTGATCTTCCTTCGGGATCAGTGAAACAAAAGCTGTTCTCCAAGAGGGTGGGACTTCTCCCCCTGTTTGTATTTTACAAAATAAAGCTCTAAGCGGTTCTACCATTTCAGACTGTAAATTCTTATAATAAACAGCTGTTAATCCATCTGTTCCGGGGGGCCTTACCTGTTTTTAATTGTTTAATTGCTGCAATAATCTCCTCAGAAGATATTGGCTGATTCAATCCTTCCCTCTGTTCTAGTGTTAATTTAGGAATATTCCCTTCCTTTAGATATCTATCTATATCTATGCCTTGTATTAAATCACTGGCATATAACTTTGTATAAAAATCTAAAAAAGCTTTTTTATTCATATTCTGTTGATAAACTTCCTTACCTCTAAATTCTATCTTACTAATTACTCGTGATTTCTGTTTTTTTCTCAACACATAAGCCAACCACCTACCTGGTTTATTAGCATTACAAAATGTATTGTGTTCAGCATACTGTAAACTAGTTGCCACTTGATCAGCCATTAACATATTAAATTGCTCTTGTAATATTTTTATTACTTCCTTTACTTTTTTGTCTCCTGGATTAGATATAAGTAGTTGTTCTTTCTTTTTTATTTCCTCCTCTATCTCTTTCCGCTTCTTTTGTTGTTTTAATCTATATTTATTATTCATATGTATTAAAATTCCCCTCATAGAAGCCTTGCTTGCATCCCATACCATTTCCATAGAAGTACCCTTATACGTATTGATAGCAAAAAATTCTTTCATTTGTTTTTTAAGCTCGTTCACATTTTCTTCATATCTAAATAAGTTTTCATTTAACCTCCAAGACCTCTTTCCCCCCCTCTCCTGTTCCAATTCCACCCAGACCGGGCTATGATCAGTTAAAGTTCTTGGAAATATCTTCGTCTTCTTTACCCTAGAAAGAAAATCATTTGTAGTTAATATAAAATCAATCCTAGAAAAAGATTGATGCCTATCAGAAAAAAAGGTAAAATCTCTTTCCTCAGCATTTCGTTCTCTCCAAATATCTCTCAATTCCATATCTTCCATCATATCAAGGATTTAGGTAATTTTGCACGTGTTGAAATCTTTGTTAAACTTTTTTTATCTCTCAAAGTATCCATTACTCCATTCCAATCCCCCATTAGTATAAAAGATTTGTAACCCCATTGTATTATTTTAGCGTGTAAAAATTTATAAAAATTATCTTGTCGTTGATTAGGTGCATAAATTCCAATTAAAAGCATTTTCGCATTCTGAGTTAGTAATTCAATTGCAATATATCTTCCTTGAGAATCTGCCTCTATTAAATTAACTGGTAATCCTTTCTTTACATATATAACTAAACCATTTTTCTTCCCTGATGCTGATGCCACAAAGTGTGTACCTAATCTTGAATTTATCAAATATTTTTGATCCGAAAGTCTGATATGTGTTTCTTGAAGACAAATAACATCGTTGTTAAATTGTTTCAAATAATGAAATACTTTCTTTTTTGCAGTAGATATTTGAGACATTGTTCTTGGTTGTTTTTTTCTATGAGTGACTTTTTCTCCCAAAAAGTTTAAAATTCTAAAAATTTCAAGTCTTAAATGTTATTGGTGCCTCTTGTGGCTAGTGTTAAAGTAGAATTTAAATACAAATGTGGTTGCCCTCTAGATATAGTTTGTTTGACAGATGAATAAAAATTGAAGAAAAATAAATTCTCAGCTGGAAAGAAAAAATAAAATCCTGGCTTGCAGTTAATGTAGAAGGTTATAGAGAAATTTTAGTTGGAATAATGCTGAAGAGGTTCTTTTGTTTAAAAATTTTGTAGGCTTTGGGTTACAGGATAGTTTATAATCTACATATGTAATCCACAAATGTACAGAAATGGAAGCAGTGTGTTGTATTGTCAGTTCAGTGTTTACAATCCTCATAAAGCACAGTTTTACAATCCTAATAAATTTGCAGTCTCACTTTATGGTTACTATAAATGCGCATTGGTCCTACCTTAAATACCGATTCTTGGAGACACTGTGGCATCGTCCAGACATGGGTTGCTTCAGTCAGATCTGCATATGGCCTGAGTCATAGTTTTTTGACCACGCCTCTGGCTCCTCCCTCTCAGGCTCAGTTTCGGGAAAGAAAAGTCAGAAGAAATACTCCAACAGGAACCAACACCATTGAAGACAGGATACCGGTCCAAGACTCCATCTTGAATAAAAACTCCTTTGGCATTAGAGAAATCCACGACAGGCCCTGAGTACAGAGGGAGGGGCTGGACGATGCCACAGTGTCTCAGAAAATCGGCATTTAAGGTAGGACCAATGCCCATTCTCCAGTGATAGCTGTGGCATCGTCCAGACATGGGACATACCAAAGTTTTGGCATTCCTAAGGGCGGGATGTCGAAGGGCCTGGAGAGACCCTGGCTTGATGCACCTGCTGTAACACCCTCCTTCCAAAAGATGCTTCTGCCGAAGCGAAAACATCTCATTTATAATGGCGTATGAAGGGTGAAGAAGAAGACGAGGTGGCCGCCCGGCAGACCTCCTCAAGGGAGGCCTGCGTTGCCCAAGTTGCCAAGGTGGCCGCACTTCTTGTAGAGTGGGCTGTGATGCACCTGGGAACAGGAAGCCCCTGGGCTTGATAAGCCGAGGCTATGCAGGCTCTGATCCAGCGACCAATGGTCACGGAGGAGACCTTAGACCCTAATGAATTTGGGAGAAAGGAAACAAACAATGCCTCAGATTTTCAAAAAAGGAGCTGTTCTCTTAGTATAAATTTTGAGAGCTCTTCTCACATCTAGAGTGTGCCACCTCCACTCCAATCCATGAGATGGTCTTGGAGAAAAATTAGAGAGAATAACCTCCTGGGCCCTATGGAAAAGGGAATTCACTTTTGGAATAAAGGAAGGATCCACTCGCAAGACAACAGGGTCTGGATGGAAAAGGCAGAAGTCCTCCCTGACAGAAAGTGCTGCCAACTCCGTCCGTTGAAAATGCCTGACGGCTAGAAGGATGACCTTCAACTCTAGCCAGGTGATTGGATTGGACTGGACAGGTCCTTGGCAGACCAGCGGCCTTGTGCTACTTGGGAATCGAGGTGGGCTCCCCAGCCTGAAAGACTGGCGTCCATAGCGAGAACAAGTCTTTTGTGGTCTGTGAAAAAACTTTTCTAGAGAAGGCAACGTCCACCAATGAAGAGATCACCTGACTGAAAGAGGAACTCTGATCTTGATCATTTTGTGTTTCAGGCCTGGGCACAGCACGGAAACGGCATTGGGCGCGTTGGTAGATGATCTCTGGAGGGCGCGGGACAAGGGTTGCTCCTCTGTCCTAGCCCTATTAGATCTCTCAGCGGCTTTTGGTACCATTGACCATGGTATCATGCTGCACCGGTTGGAGGAGTTGGGGATGGGGGGCACCGTATTATGATGGTTCTCCTTTCTCTCAGACCGGTCGCAGTTTGTGTTGGTAGGGGGGCAGAGGTCGACCTCGAGGCCTCTCGTTTGTGGAGTGCCTCAGGGGTTGGTCCTCTCGCCCCTTCTGTTCAACATTTATGTGAAGCTGCTGGGTGAGATTATCCATGGTTTTGGGGTGAAGTACCATCAGTACATCACCCAGCTGTACATCTCCACCCCAGGCCACCCCAATGATGCCCTTGAAGTGATGCCCCAGTGCCTGGAGGTTGTGCGGCTCTGGAACAGGCTGAAGCTCAACCCTTCCAAGACTGAGTGGCTGTGGTTCCCGGCATCCCGATATAGTCAGTTGACTCCATCACTGACTATCGGGGGGTGAGTCTTTGGCCCCCACGGAGAGGGCGTGCAATCTGGGAGTCCTCCTGGATACGCAGCTGTCCTTGGAGGAACATCTGACGGCTGTAGCCAGGGGGACCTTCTGTCAGGTTCGCCTGATTCGCCAGTTGCGGCCCTTTCTTGATCAGGATTCCCTGTGCACAGTCACTCACGCCCTCGTCACCTCGCGCCTGGACTACTGCAACTCTCTCTACATGGGGCTCCCCTTGAGGAGCACCCGGAGGCTCCAACTGGTCCAGAATGCGGCCGCGCGGGTAATTACGGGAGCCACTTGGCGCTCCCACATAACACCGCTCCTGCGTGAGTTGCACTGGCTTCCAGTGGACTTCCAGGTGCGCTTCAAGGTGTTGGTTACCACCTTTGAAGCGCTCCATGGCATGGGACCTAGTTACCTTAGAGACCGCCTGCTGCTACCGATGACCTCCCACTGACCTGTGCGCTCCCACAGAGAGGGCCTCCTCGGGGTGCCATCAGCCAAACAATGTAGGCTGGTGACCCCCAGGGGGAGGGCCTTCTCTGTGGGGGCACCTACCCTCTGGAATCAGCTGCCTCCTGAGATAAGGAGAATCCAAGACCTCGGTGCCTTCCGCCGTGCCCTCAAAACTTTCTTTTTTCAGCAAGATGGGCTGGCTTAATATATTTTAAATATTTTTAATTGGTTTGTTATTTTAAATTGGGGCCAAATTAATATATATCTTTTTAATTGTTTTTTAATGTTTGTATTGTATGTTTTTATCTGGCTGTACACTGCCCTGAGTCCCTCGGGAGAAGGTACGGTATATAAATTTGAAATAAAATAAAATAAAATAAATTTTAAAAATACAGGTGAAACTCGAAAAATTAGAATATCGTGCAAAAGTTCATTTATTTCAGTAATGCAACTTAAAAGGCGAAACTAATATATGAGACAGACTCATTACATGCAAAGTGAGATAGTTCAAGCCTTGATTTGTCATAATTTTAATGATTATGGCTTACAGCTCATGAAAACCCCAAATTCACAATCTCAGAAAATTAGAATATTACATGAAATCAACAAAACAAGGATTGTACATAGAACAATATTGGACCTCTGAAAAGTATAAGCTTGCATATGTACTCTGTTAGGATATGATTTGGGCCTAACAGTTGTCCAGCCAATATATGTGTTCTGTGACTTTAAGTTTTAATGCTGCATCATGCTGTAAGGCTGAGTCATGCTATAATTAATAGTAATTTAACAATGTATTTAAGCAAGGTACTGTAAGGTATTCAGTGGATGATAAGCTGCTATCAGCACGTGCGTGTGTGGGTGGATCTGCTACCATCCGGGGTTTGTGAACCAACTACTGTTTGTTTGGTAAGAGTTTGTTTGGAGTTAACCGGTAAAGACTTGGACTGTTTAGAAGACTACGAGATTGTTTATTTCCCATTATAAAGAAAACTTTTGATAACACCAGTTTGTATGTATCTCTATCTCATTGCTCTCAGCAACGTTTCTCTGTGCACTTCACTCTGCTAGTTGTTACACAACAACAATATCCTTAACATACTCAATACTTGGTTTGGGTCCCTTTTGCATCAATTACTGCCTCAAGGCGGCGTGGCATGGATGCTATCAGCCTGTGGCACTGCTGAGGTGGTATGGAAGACCAGGATGCTTCAATAGCGGCCTTCAGCTCTTCTGCATTGTTCGGTCTCATGTCTCTCATCTTTCTCTTGGCAATCCCCATAGATTCTCTGTGGGGTTCAGGTCAGGTGAGTTTGCTGGCCAATGAAGCACAGTAATCCCATGGTCATTGAACCAGGTTTTGGTACTTTTGGCAGTGTGGGCAGGTGCCAAGTCCTGCTGGAAAATGAAGTCAGCATCCCCATAAAGCTCGTCTGCGGAAGGAAGCATGAAGTGCTCCAAAATCTCTTGGTAGACGGCTGCGTTGACCCTGGACTTAATGAAGCACAGTGGACCAACAACAGCAGATGACATGGCTCCCCAAATCAACACAGACGGTGGAAACTTCACACTGGACTTCAAGCATCTTGCAGTGTGTGCCTCTCCATTCTTCCTCCAGACTCTGGGTCCTTGGTTTCCAAATGAGATGCAAAAGTTGCTCTCATCAGAAAAGAGGAGTTTGGACCACTGAGCAACAGACCAGTTCTTTTTGTCTTTAGCCCACGTAAAACGATTCTGACGTTTGTTGTTCAGAAGCGGCTTGACAAGAGGAATACGACATTTGAAGCCCATGTCCAGGATCCGTCTGTGTGTGGTGGCTCTTGATGCACTGACTCCAGCCTCAGTCCACTCCTTGTGAAAGTCCCCAACACTTTTGAATGGCCTTTTCCTGACAATCCTCTCCAGGCTGCGGTCATCCCTGCTGCTTGTGCACCCTTTTCTTCCGCACTTTTCCCTTCCACATAACTTTCTATTTATGTGCTTTGATACAGCACTTTGGGAACATCCAACTTCTTTTGCAATTACCTTTTGAGGCTTTCCCTCCTTATGAAGGTTGTCAATGATGGTTTTCTGCAAAACTGTCAGGTCAGCAGTCTTTCTCATGATTGTGATTCCTACTGAATCATATTGGGAGATCATTTAAAGGCTCAGGAACCCTTTGCAGGTGTTATGGCTTAATTAGCTGATTAGAGTGGGACCCTTTGAGCCTAGAATATTGAACCTTTTCACAATATTCTAATTTTCTGAGATTGTGAATTTGGGGTTTTCATGAGCTGTAAACCATAATCATCAAAATTATGACAAATCAAGGCTTGAACTATCTCGCTTTGCATGTAATGAGTCTATCTCATATATTAGTTTCACCTTTTAAGTTGCATTACTGAAATAAATGAACTTTTGCACAATATTCTAATTTTTCGAGTTTCACTTGTATGCTTTCATCGTATCCCATAAATTTTGAAGTGATGTATCCTCTTTCTTGTTTATTTTAAAATAATACTTCCAATTCTTTTTCTGCAAAGTCCTGAAACTTTTTCATTTAAAATTGCTGCATTCAAAGTCCACCTTGTCTTTTTCTTTTGCCCTTTCCATGTTATTGTAATTGGGCTATGATCAGCCCATATATTAGAACCAATATTTACTTCTTGCACAGTCTTCTGTAAGTCCTGGTGACATCCATATCATATCTATCCTTGAGCATGATATATGTCTATTTGAATAGGAAGTGTATTGTCTCTCTTTCAAGTGTTTTTGTCTCCAAATATCTTGAATACTTAATTCTTCTATCATTGTGAAAAACAATTTCGGCAGTGTACTTCTAGGCTTTTTATTTACCTTCATTGTTTTATAGTCCAAGACTGCATCTATTATTGCATTGAAATATCCCATTATACATAATATAATTTTCTTGTGTCGTTTCCGATAAAATTCTTCTTGTTCTTCATTTGGTGCATATAGTGCTATCAAATTTATTTGTTTAAAGTTCATTTTTATTTCCACCATCAAAATCCTGCCAACCTCGTCTTCAAAAATTAACTTGGGTTCTAATTTTCCTTTAATGTACAATACCACACCTCTTTTACTTTGATGTGTCAAAGATGTAAATAAGAGTCCTCATTTTGGATATTGTAACAATTTTAAATGTTGTTTTCTAATATGTACTTCTTGTAAACATATAATGTCCATCTTCAAAGTATTTAATTTAGCCAATGGTTCTGTTTCTTTTTATCGCCACATTCAGTCCATTTATATTTAAGGAAATTGCTTTAATTTCTTCTTCAAAGTTTTACTTATTACTAGTTTTTAATTTCATCACTCTTGTCTCTCTTCGTTCCATTGGGTCTTTGGCTCTGGCTCCCTCTCTTAACACTCATTCCTCTTTTGCTTTTTCATCTTTCTCTTTCTCGTCCTCTCTCTCTTTTGCCCCACCTACAGCTCCCAAATCTTCCTCCAATGGTCCACAGAATTGCTGATAAAATAATTTTGCTTTTTCAAGCGTGTCCAATCTGTATCGTTGTTCTTGCCATGTCACCATAATTCCTTCAGGTTATTAGCCATCTAAAACTCACTCCTTTGTATATTAAGAATTTTGTTAGGAATTGATACACTCTCCTCAAATCTCTAACTCTTCTAGGTATTTGTCTTAATACCACAAGTTCTTTATCTTTGTATTTCAGTGTTGTAATTCTTGCCACTTGTAATATCTCTGTTTTCTTTGCTCTCTTTGTAAATCTTACATGCAGTTTTCTTGGGAGTTTATTCCTTATTGCATATCTAGTGTAGACTCTAAATGCTTCATCAATCTCATTTAATATCTCTTCCTTGGGTTGTTCCAAAGCCTCAGCCAGAACCTCTGCAATTACTTCAGGTTAATTTTCTCCTTTTTCTTTTGAAATCTTAAGTAGAAGTCAGAACGCTCCATCTGCAACAGGATAATTGTTTTTTTCTTGTGACTTGCCTGTTGAAACCAATTTCTCTTCCAGCTCCTCAAACTTTATTTTTGTCATTTCTATTTTTTCTTCTACTTTCTGAATCCTCTCATTTTCCCCTATCATTTCTTTTATTTCTTTTAATTCCTGTTTTATATCATCATGAAGTGATTGCATAAAATTTCCTAATTCCATCATCTGTGGATTTTTCTGCTTTTCTGGCACTGAGGGGCTTGGTGCTGGCTGTGTAAATTTCTCCATTTCTCCTTTTCTCAAATACTTTCTATTCTACTTGCAGTTTATTTGTAATCCAAATATCGAATTCAGCTGATTGTTGAATTAGTTAAAATAAAATAAAGTAATGTGGAGAGGAAAAAAAGAGAAAAGAAAAGAAAAGAAAAGAAATGAGAAACCCCCTCCAAGATTTCCAACAACCTCCACCCTCCAAAAATTTAAAAAACTCCTCTTGTCAAAATACAATCAAAAATCCAAAAGAAAGTGGGTTTGATAAAAAGAAAAAAGAAAGAAAGAAAAGGAGATAATAAAAACCAACAAGAAATAGAATAAATTTAAAAAGGTTTCTTTTGACTCTTCAAGTCTTAATCCAAGTGGAAAATATTTTAAAATCCAATTCCATTAAATCCAGTGGGAAAAATGCACCAGCATCCTGAGAGAAGCAGAGAAGATTTCCACTTGCAAGCAGACAAGCAGAGGTGGCAAGCGTACACCACACTGTGGGAAAAATATGAGGCCCTGTTGTCCCACAGAGCCTGCTGCCGCTTGAGTGGTGGTGGTGTGGGAGAACAGATAGACTCGGGGAGTAGGTCAGGTGGAGCTGGTTGACTAGGGATCATGCTCCTCAGAAGCTCCCCCCACCGCTGCCTCCCCCCACACACACACAGATTGGAGAGCTGGGAGGGGAGGGGCAAGGCAAGGGGCCCCTCGGCATGAGTGATGACCACCAAGCCACGCCCACAGAACCGGTAGTAAAAAACTTTGAATCCCACCATTGGTGCTAATAGTTAAAATAAAAACCTCTGTTGCCCTCTGAGTCAAATGTGAATAGTGTCAAATAGTAATGTTTACTTCTGATATAAAGGCTATTTTGTAACATGTTTTACAACAAAATGTGTCATAACAGTAAATAAATAGAATTATTTTATTACAATGACTTTAGTTTGCTCCTGTGAAGCTGTAATGTGGTTTGGCATGTAATTAACATGATGCTATAATAAAAATGACAACCACAGGTTCATCATCGATTACTAAGATAAACAAGAAAATAACATCAAATCAGTCAACACTTGTAGACAACACTGTGCAGCAAAGATCAATTGACACTATGTTAGGGGAAGAGAAAGAAAAGACACCTTCCACCTTTAATATGCAAAACATCCAATCGGTGTTAGCAATGATACAAGAAGGAATCATGAAGATTTGAAGATAGATGTGGGAGAAATAGAAGATAATATCAAGAAAATGGATGATAAGATTGAAAAAATACAGCAGAATATTGTGAAAAATGAGCAAAGGATCCAAAAGGTAGAGGTAAAAAAGGAACAAACGGATAAGAGGATGGAAATGATGGAAATGATGGAACAAAACCAAGTGTTAATTAATAGAGAATTGGAAGAGTCAATTACGTATTTAGAGATGGAGAAAGTGTCTTTCTACCTCAGGTTCCAGAACATAGTGGAGACCAAATATGAATACTTAGGAACAATTAATGGCAGGAATATTAGCAGAAGCAACCCAGAGAGACAAAGAAGACATCCGAAGAGACATGGACGAAACCTATAGAGTCCATACAAATTATGCTCGCAGACATAAATTGCCTAAGGAGGTACATATTAGATTTACAAAAAAAACTATAAAAGTAGATGTTTATAAGAAGATGAGAGAAGAGGCAATTTCATATAAGGGAAAGGAGATAATAACTCTCAAGCAGGTTCCAAGAAGAATAAGGGACCAAAAGAAAAACTATAATTTCCTAACATCACAACTAAACAAACATAATGTTCTGCTTGCTGATACCAGAAGGTATATTGATTTCCTGGCAAGACAAGAAATATAAGATCAATAGTTTGGGAAAAGCCCAAGAATTCTTTGATCATCATTTTGTATTAGAAGAGGAACAGGAAAGCAGAGAAGAACCAGAAAACGAGAGCCAGGAGGAACATAGTACAGAAGAAACAGAAAGAGAGCAAGAAGAAAAGAGAAGACTGGGAAGAGAAAGAATGGAAAGAGAGGGAGTGAAGGAAAAACCACAAATAATAACAAGAAACACAAGAAGACTAAGGTCAATGAATAGATAAGAAATAAGAATGGAACGGGAATTAAAAATGACCTCAATCAACATAAATGGACTAAATGCACCAACCAAAAGAGCCCATATATTTACAAAACTACAAAAATTAGAGGTGGACATAATAAACTTGCAGAAAGTTCACATAAAGAAACACCATCAGAAATTACTAGAGAATCAAAGATTAGGAACAGTATACACCTCACTAGCAGAACAAAAAAAGAGGAATCGCATTATACATTAAGAAACACTTGAAAACAAAACAAATATATACAGATGAAGATGGAAGGGTTTTGATGATAGAGATACAAACAGAATCAAAAACAATACTACTAATATTGATATATGCACCAAACGGAAACCAAAACGAATTCTTCAAAAAAACACAATATGGTTAAAGATTTGGAATACGAGAATATCTGTATTATAGGGGATTTTAATGCAATTACAGACACGGGAAAAGAATTTCAGAGTAATAAAAAGAACAAAACTAGGAAAAAAACACTCCCAGACACATTAAAAAATATGGCACATGAACTACAATTACAAGATGTATGGAGAGAAGTGAATAAAGAAAAAAAACCAGTACACATTCTATTCTAGCCCACATCAATCGTGGTCTAGAATAGATATGGCCTCGATGACTACAGAACTTAGAAAAGACATAAAGGAAATTGAAATATCCACAAACACATGGGCAGATCATAGTCCAATAACAGTAATATGGAAAGGATACCGAAAACAGAGAAGATGGATGATGAACAAAGAAATAATAAAAGATAAAGATTATTCACAAATGATTGAGAAGGAAATGACCACATTTTTCCAGATAAACATAAAAGAACAAACCTCACTTCAAAACCTGTGGGACACAGCCAAAGCCTATATAAGAGGCGTAACAATTGCATACACGGCAAAGAAAAATAAAGACAACAAATAAGAGACAACTTATTAATAGAACTTAGGAAATATGAATTAGAGTTGCAGAAAGAACCCCATAATAAAGTAATTAAAGAAAAAGTAAATCTCTCCAAACATAAAATTAACTCAATTACACAAACAGAAATAGCAAGGAAGATTAAATTAGCAAAACAAAACCATTTTGAATACGCCAATAAAACAGGACGCTGACTAGTGTATAAATTGAAAAAGGAAAAAGAGAAGAGAACAATACACCAACTGCAAGATGTGTTAGGGGAAGTGTACTACAGAAACGAAGATAAAAGAATAGTAAAAGAGTACTTCCAGAATTTATATAAACAAGAAAAGATCCGGGAAGAAGATATCAAAGAATATTTAAGCAAAACAAACATTCAAGAACTAGAAGAGACATAGAGCTACTGAATAAACCAATTACCATGACCGAGTTAACAGAGGCAAGAAAAAAACAAAAGAACAATAAAACCCCAGGACCAGATGGTATACCAACAGAATTTTATAAAACATGCCAACAACCAATAGATCAAATTTTACTTCAAGTTTTTAACAACGCACTTTTAGAAGCCACAATCCCCAAATCGTGGACTGAAACCATCATCACACTCATTCCAAAAGAAGAAACAGATCTTACACTAGTCAAAAATTACAGGCCAATATCACTTCTAAACATAGGTTATAAGTTATTCACGCTGATTATCACACAGAGATTGAAAAGAATTATTAACAAATATATCCATCTAGATCAGAATGGTTTCATTCCAAGAAGACAAAAAACTTGGCGGCCAAGCTTCTTGCATTGTGAGACTCCCCCCTCTCGCAGGTCTGGCCCTCCATACTATCGAGGGCCTACCTTGATGACGGGTTTTGGAACCCCAAGAGGTGGCATGCGAGGAGGAGGTTGTGGGTTTTTTTGGAGAAGTTTTTAGTTAAAATTTTAAGGGGTTCGGGGGGGGGTTGTTTTGTGATGGGACCTGGGGGAGGGCTTACAGATCAGGGAGTCAGCCTGTCGGACGGCTCCAGTGGGGAGCATGGGGAGGGGGGACCAGACGGGATATGGTAGGGTGAGGGTCATCCTATCACAGTGGTGTTTGGGAGATACGGTGGTGGGGAGAAAGAGGGCGCAAGAACACGAGTGGGGCGCGTCCCTGCTGCTTGCAGCAAGTTCAGCGCTCCAGCCCTCGTGGTTCTGCCTGCGCCCCTGGGGGGTTAGGAGTGCAGAACCCAGGACTCTGGCTGGTGTACGTTAATGCCAGGTCCGTTGTTAATAAGGCTCCCCTCATGCGAGATCAGATCGAGGGGGGTGCGGACCTGGCTTGTATTGAAGCGGGAAAACCCACTTTCCCAAAAGCAGGAGACAAGACCACTGAAGTTGTATAACACAGGTTTATTGCTAGCAATGGTTCGGAGCATTCACATGTCAGATTCCGAACCTTGGGCTATGCCCAAGGTGTACCTTCTATACATTTTGCAATTCTAGCCATGCCAGAGGCATTACGCTTCTGACTCTATTTCCATATATGGATACACAGTCTGTTACTTTCCGTGAACACTTCTGATAATATGTTTCTTAATATAAATTCGTTACAGGGATGATATAGAACATAGGTCATTAAGCTCATCAGTACATTTAACAAGTTCCTCATTTCTGTTCCTTGTACTTTCCTGAGGTTTGTAACATAACTTCTGCTCCAACATCAGTACCTCAGAAAACAATATAATACTGTGCATGATACAATACTAGGTATAGTAAATCTAAATCCCCTGATTACTGTGGAGTTTCATAAACAGGGAGGTCATCCTCCATTGAGCAAAGTTTCTCATACTCCCACCAAGCCATCGCTTGAGCTGTGGCCTTCTTATCCACGATTAGAGAGAGACTGTTAGAAATTGTGTGAACAAAAATGGGAAGAATGCAGGGTAAAATTACACAACCAGCAGCTATTAACCCAATCAATGCCACAATAGCTTGCAGTCCCGGCGGTTTAGGGAACCAACCTGAAAAGGCGTCAGCTAAATTAAACCCTTTCCAAGTTTGAACTGGGACGTGTGCTATTTTAACCATTTTGTCAGTTATTTCCTTAATGACCTTGCCATTGTCATCAATCTCAATACAGCAATTAGACAAATTTATCACACACCACTCCATCTTTGGCTAGGAGGTAATCTACAGCTAAGCGGTTTTGCATGATACACGTTCGAGACTTCACGCTCTCAGCAGCTAATTTGCTGAGGCCTTTCACAGTTTTATTAGAAATTATTTCTACAACAGCCTGTAGCCTAATCAAGCGGTTTAACAGGTAGATGGGGATCTGATACCCGTAGGTGCCATCCTCTGCCCTATTTTAACCTTTTCAATCAAGGAAGTGTCAATGGCTGCCCTCTTGGACTGGATGTTTCCAACTTCATCATACACTGATACCCTGGCTGAATTCTGAGGATGGAGGTTTACAGGGACCCAAGGAGTACGTAGGAGGTGACACCTTATAGTGGAATTATATGCCAGTATCGAGTCCCTTCAAGCTCACAGGGAGGAGATTATTGGAAGAGCAGTTAGGGAGTTGGGTACTACTATAAACAAAATGCCTACCTGAGGGTAAGGCCACAAAGCATTCAGTACACAGAGGTATCTTGGAGCCTACCACATTCTGCATGTTATGGATCCCCTCCTTGAGTACTCAAAGGGGTGTCTGGGCTCCAATATTCCCCATGCATTACCTCTGGGTAATTTACAGTGGGAGTAGGGGCATGCACTCTTTCCATATTCTGACTATTGAGTGCAGCTTGACACTAGTCTAGGGTTTACTCCCTCATTCCCCCCTACTCCTGAGTCTCCGCCCTCTCCTACAAGGCCTACAATGCATATAGCTACACAAATTGTCAAGTAGTTCGGTTGTGGGATCGCAATGTCCAGGATAAGTTCCTTTTGTCGCTCGTGCGTTGAGTGTTAGCCTCTGGAGTAACATCTGCAGGGGTTTTCTTCACCTCTCCCATTCGTAGAGGGACAGCTCCCGGAGTGTCACCAGAAGGGGAGAGGTTCCCTCTAGTCCTTTGAAGAGTTAGTTTCCACATAAACTTGGGCTTTTTCTTAAAAGCACAGAGAGGAAAGAAAAGTTGAACTCCATACTTCACCCTATCTAGATGGCCATACCAGGCTGGGCGAAGTAATTTTCCTTCCTCTCAGTGGTGTCAACTCATTTCTAACAATTTAAAATTCATCTCTCTAGAGATCAGGCATTTAACACTTGCAATTACCTTGAAGGTACACTAAGACTTAGACATATACACTAGTCATTATAGATGCACAGCAACAAATAATTTTTAACAGAAATCACATCAAATTAGTCAATTCAAATTATCTGAGTCTTCCCATTTAGACAGGCTTTACCTTTTTCATTACCTGCTAAACCCCAGGTGGGAAGAACAATAAACAATTTTCTTCTCTATTCTTAGGTTTTTCAGAGTTCTCTGGGTCTTTTAAGAATGGTAAATTATCAGAATCTTTATAACACTGCAGTATTTCTTTTCTCCTATTCTGGGATCCTCCTACCACACATAACAGTATACACTAATCATATCTTCCTTGGTCAGCCCCAACTCCCGAATCATTTTACTGTATGGTGGGGCTTCTCAACTTCTAAATATTTTTCCTTTAAGGACTAGTCAGGTCTATTTGCAGTTTGGGATTCTTTCTAATTGTTTTAGTGAACTTCTCACTTTTTACTCAAGGTTTCATCCATTGTTCCATCTCCTCAAGCACTAGATTGTCTCTGCCCTGGTGATGCTCTGTCTAGTTCTTTCTAGTTTGGATCTCCCAGCTGACGCTGGCCTATTTTTAAAGATCGAAAAACTTCTCCATCCATTTTAGATCTCCCAGCAGGCGCTGGCCTATTTTTAAAGATCCAAAATGTATAGATACTTTGGTTCACACATCATTTGCACCTTGCCAGGGCTCTCATGAGCAAGTTTGAACTCCACTTTTTAAGGACCTTTATTTAGCCAAATTGGTTTTCCTGTGTCATCCCTACTAAAACCTTTCTTGGTCCTTGTTGGTATGCACTCAGGACATCCAGTATATGTGCAAATAAGAACTAACATTGCACGATGTGGACCTGACCTTGGCATATCTGTAAAATCAATCATCAGGGTATCAAAAGGATAACTTCCTGTGGGTTGATGTCCTTGAGGCGGTTGGGGACCTTGTCTGGGATTATTGGCTGCACAGATTTCACATCTCATACAGACATTGGCAGCAATGCTGTGTATCTTATTGATGTATACTTCTCGTAGCAGGGCCTTGGCCAATGCAGTCTTTCCCAAATATAGTTGCTTATGGACTTGTCGCACAGCATCCCATGCCTTATGTTCCAGGACCAAAACGTGCTGGTCAGGAAGAATCCGTCATCCATCTTCCAACATTGCCTCAAGTTCCTTAGCTTGTTGCAATTCCTCCTCAGAATAATTAGGTCTAATTTGTTCATCCGGGACCCATAGAGTTAAACAGTTAGCCTGTATAATTAAAGGCTTCAGCGCGGCTCGACGAGCTTCCTGGTTGGCCTTAGTATTGCCTTGCTGTGTCTCTGACACTGTCTTCTGGTGTCCTCTACAGTGCATAACAGCCACTTCCTGGGGGGCTCCAGACGTTGTCCAACTGGTGTAGGATCTGAGGCCCGTACTTAATGTCTTCTTCCCCTGCCGTTATAAAGCCTCTCTCTTTGTATATTGCCCCATGCACTTGCACTTTCAGAAAGCATATTTAGAGTCTGTATAAATGTTGACACATTTGCCTTTAGCAAGTTCCAAAGCTTGAGTCAAAGCATGCAATTCTGGCAGCTGAGCACTTGTACGAGGCGGGAGGGGCTCAGCTTCCCATACATCTTCAAGAGTTACAACAGCATACCCAGCTTTCCTTATTTTCTCCTGCACAAAACTCGTGCCATCTGTGTATGGAGTACAGTCGGGGTTGGAAAGCGGAACATCAGTCATATCTGGACGGCTGGCATAGGTTTCCTCAATAGTCTGAATACAATTGTGAGTAGTGCCAGGCTTTCAAAGTCGTCTCGAATAAATTGCATTTCAAACAGTCTTTGATGAAAAAAAACTCTTGTTTATTAAGCACGAACATTCTAGCTCCGACTCATTGCAGCCAACTCTGGCTTCCTCAGCCAAGACCTTCCTTTTCCTCTCCCCCCTCCTCTGCACTCATTGGCCATCTTCTCTGTCACTCTGCCCCTAATCTACTGCTCCCACTCAAAGGAATTTCTCCCCTCCCCTCCCATCTCCTAGGTGATATTCTCTCCAGGGAAAATAAGTAGGTGAAGGGTCAAACGTCCCTTTCCAGATGCCTCTGCTTCTCCTCCTTATGTCAGCATTAGAGTAAGTGCAGCGTGAAATGCTGACAAGTAGCTTTTAAATCTGGTTCAGGCAGCAATGTGGCTGGATTCAATGTAGTAAATTGTATTAACTTGATCATGGGGTTGTGCGTAATTAAACCTTGGTATTTCAGCATGCAGGGGTAAGCCAACCACAAATGTCCTTTGGTTTCTAAGATGGCTTTGAGGGCATGGGGGGTGTAGATATCCAATTCCTGGTCAAAAGTTAATATACTAGCTTCTTGTATTAACAACGCCGTGCCTGCCAGGGCTATCAGATAGCCAGGCCACCCTCTTGCTACAATATTCAGCTGCTTCAACAGATAAGCAACGGGGCGATGCCAAGTTCCCATTTTCTGGGTGAGAACCCCCACTGCTATGTTCTGTTTAGTGTCGACAAACAGCTGAAACGGCTTGTCTAAGTCGGGTAGTCCTAAGCTGGGAGCTTGCATTAAAGCGTCTTTTAAAGTTGTGAAACTTTTCTCTTCCTCTTTTTCCCATCCCAGAGGTTCCTTATCACTTCCTCTTATAACTTCATAGAGAAGTTTTGTAATTAAACTGAAATTGGGGGTCCAGATGTGACAGAAGCCTGCAGCCCCCCCCCCAAAAAAAAACTCTCAAGTCTTTCCTATTCCTAGGCGCTGGAAGCTGACATACGGCCTCCTTTCTCTCATGGCCGAGAGTTCTTTTACCTGGTTCAATGTCATATCCCAGATATCTGACTTTTTGTAAGACTAGTTATGTCTTTTTCCAGGATGCCTTGTAGCCCAGCTCTTGCAAGAGATGGAGCAGGTCATGGGTGTTTCACCAACAGTTGTTTTCCATCTGGCCTGCGACTAACAAATCATCTATGTATTGCAACACAACATCTGGCTAGGGGATTTCCAGGGCCATCAAATCTTTTCCCAGTGCAGCCCCGAAAAGAGTTGGGGAGTTCATGAATCCTTGGGGTAACCGTGTCCAGGCATACTGTTGTTTTCTTCCCCATCACTCCTTGGATATTGGTGGAGTAGAGGGAGGCTTGGCTCAGAGGCTGGGTTAGGACTGAACGAGCGGCCCCAGTATCCACAAGGAAGGTTTGCCTCCTATTTTAAACTGACCACAGGTTCCGGAAGGCGGGCTGAACCCGGCTGGTCTCAGTACCATTCCTCCACTTCTGCCAGGCCTATGAGGGGGGGCTTTTGAAAATCCTTCTCTTCATCCTCTCCCTCCCTGGCTTCTCCCTAGGCCACCTCTGTAGTTCTTCACAAACCTGCCTCCTCTTCCTTCTTGTTCTTCCTCCTTATCCTTTTCCCTTCCAGTGCCCTTCTTTCTTACATATGGTGCACTGGTTACATCCTAGACCCATTCCATACTCTTTACCTCTGCCACCTCCCCTTCCTCTTGGTTCCCCCATCATAGCAGCAGCCAGCAATTCAGCTTTTCATTGCATTTTTTTTGTCCTGCTTCTTTTCCTCCACCTTGTCACGATTAACAAAAGTCTTCCATCAACTCACTCATAGGCTTTCCCAGGGCTCCCTCCAGTCTTTGTAACTTTTTCCATATATCTGGGGCACTTTGTGATATAAAGGTCATGGCAAGCATCTGAGCATTTTCAGGCGCTGTTGGATCAATAGGAGTATACGTTTGGTATGACCAGCAACCGAGTATAAAAAGCTTCCAGACTCTCCGTGGCTTCTTGCATCACCAGGGAAGGCTTGGACAGGTTAACGGCTGGTTTTCCCACTGCACGGACTGCCCGCACCACCAAATGTTGATAGTCCTGAATTGGCCATTTGGACTCTACAAGGGATCCTTCGTAGGGAAGCGTTCCTCGACATATGCTTCAAGGGTGCGACCTTGGGGTAGATCAGGCTTCACTATCTTTGATACTGCAATCCTAATCTTTTCCCTCTCGGGGTGGCAAGGTGCGTGAGACTAGGAATCTACATTGTTCAATGTTGCATTTCTGGATCCAAGGGGGAGGTATTTGAAGTAAGCTGAGCCACACATCAATGTAGGGGGCTTGGTCTAGCTGTCCTAATGTGGGGTGGAACACTAACTGGAGTACCTTTAAAGCAATAGAGGGATCTAATGTTCCCTTATCAGGCCAGCCTACCTCACAGAAGACCCTCAACCTCTGTTTGCTCCACTTAATGTTGTAGTCTTGACTGACATAAGCAATTTTGAAATGCTGCAACATGCACTCTAATGAAGTGAGGGGCACACTTCCTCCCCCTCCAGTGTTCCTCCTGTGGCACCAGACAAGACAAATGAGGAAAAGGGATGAGAGGAAGGTAAGGGGTCCTTCCTCTCGGGATAAAACAGAGGGAGTTATTTCACGCACTGATGTCTGACCTAGGGAGCCGGAAAATCACGGTCTCCGATGGATACTGCGAACGCCAATTACTTCCTACTGGCCCAAGGTGCTGGACACTCAACGGTCACCGTTGGGAACCGTAGTAGACACTCACATCAAGCACACTTGACGACCTTCCCCCACTTTACCTCTTAAAAGAAGGTACCTTTACCTCTCAAAAGAGGGTGATCAGTCCTCTCCATCCCTGGTTTACAGGGAGGGATTATTCCTATTCACCAATACTTGCCTGCAGGCTTGCTCTCCTGTCCTCTAGCCAGCTGTAACTTGGCCTGGTCTCCGTTCACTTTTCAAGTGGTTCTTGGAGGCGTCAACGGCCGCTGCAGGGGTCCTGCGTCACCAGGAAGTCCCTCGGAACAAAGTGTCCGATGGCGCCTGGGAAGTTCCCTCTAACTCAACAAGGCCCCCGGCAGAGGGGTGACCCTCCAGAGAGTCCCAATGACTCATTGTTTCCCATCTTGGGTGCCAGAAATGAAGCAGGAAAACCCATTTTCCCAAAAGCAGGAGACAAGACCACTGAAGTTGTAATACACAGGTTTATTGCTAGCAATGGTTCGGAGCATTCACATGTCAGATTCCGAACCTTGGGCTATGCCCAAGGTGTACCTTTTATACATTTTGCAATTCTAGCCATGCCAGAGGCATTACGCTTCTGACTCTATTTCCATATATGGGTACACAGTCTGTTACTTTCCGTGAACACTTCTGATAATATGTTTCTTAATATAAATTCGTTACAGGGACGATATAGAACATAGGTCATTAAGCTCATCAGTACATTTAACAAGTTCCTCATTTCTGTTCCTTGTACTTTCCTGAGGTTTGCAACATAACTTCTGCTCCAACATCAGTACCTCAGAAAACAATATAACACTGTGCATGATACAATACTTAGATTAATATAGGTATAGTATAAGACTCTTCTGTCTCAGTATCACTGAGACATGGTTGGGTCCAGAGGGAGGGGTTCCTCTCTCTGATTTATGTCCACCAGGTTTCCGCGTACTACACCAGCTGCGGCTCCATGGGAGGGGTGGTGGGGTGGCGGTTGTTATTCGGGAAGGTCTTAGACCTAGGAAGGTCACTGTCCCTCAGATAGGCATGTGTGAATCACTTCTGTTGAAGTGGGACCCTGGAGTGTAGTCGGCTCTGTTGATTACATACCTGTCTCCCAGCTGCGTGTCTTCAGTCCTGCCCGCACTGCTCGAAGTCTTAGCCGAACTGACGGTTGAGCTCCCCAACCTGATGGTTGTGCGAGATTTTAACTTCCTGTCAGCCGGTGAGACATTTGAGTTGGTTCGGGAGTTCATGGCCTCCATGACGGCCATGGACCTGACTCAAGTTGTACAGGGCCCAATGCACAGTGGTGGGCACACACTCGACCTGATTTTTATCTCTGGGCAGTGGATAAATGCTCCGGGTAGGGGTGAAATTTCCATTCAGCCCCTGTCATGGACTGACCATTCCCTCCTTAAGCTACACTTTCCATCTGTCAACCCCCACTGCTGGGAGGTGGAACCGACTCGTTGGTTCTGCCCCAGGCACCTGATGGACCCTGACAGGTTCCTGACAGAGCTTGGGACATTTCCCACTGACCTATCCCGCAATTCGCCAGAGGCCCTGGTGGATGCCTGGGAATGGGCTGCCACTGAGGCACTGGATCAAATCGCCCCTTTGTGGCTTCTCCTCCGAGAGGGATCCTGGGCAGCTCCATGGTGTTCCGTGGAGCTGCGGGAGATGAAGCATCGGAAGAGACACCTAGAGGGCTGTTGGAGATCTTCTCATTCCAAACCTGATCGAACACAGTCAACAACCCATATTAGGTCTTACCTTGTGGCGATGGAAGCGGCGAAACGTGACTATTTTGCTGCTCTCATTGCGTCTGCAGAAAACCACAGAGCAGCCTTCTTCCAAGTGACCCGCTATCTTCTCAATCACGGAGCGAGGGAGGATCCCTTACAAGGAACTGCTGAGGACTTTGCACAATTTCTGCAAGACAAAGTCACTCAGATCTGGATGGGTTTAGACTCTGACTGGGCAGTATCCGACGAGGTGGGAGCAAGTATTGAAGGTAGCATCTGAGTTGACTTTGACTCTGTTTCCATAGATGAAGTGGACAGGATTGTGGGTAGATTGGAGGACTCCACATGTTTGTTGGACCCATGTCCCTCTTGGCTGGCTGTGGCAACCAGAGAGGGGACTGGAGACTGGATCCGGGTGATTACTAACACTTCTTTGAGGGATGGGGTCTTCCCTGCTGCACTTAAGGACGCGGTGGTTTGTCCCCTTCTCAAGAAGCCTGCTCTGGGGCTTCCGGTGGCGTCTCCGTCGTCGCCGGACGGTCGTTTTATGGCCGCCGGCTTCGTTGCGCGTTGGAGCCGCCTCACAGCTGTCAGGCGGCTCGGAAAATCCACTCTTCGGGTCGGAAGGGCAGATAGAGCCAGTGGGAACAGGTAGAGCCCCCTGAGTTGCCCCCATGATTTCTTTTTTGCCCTGGGGAGTGCTCAGGGTGAAGGCTCCCTCTCCAACCCACTGAAGCTCCGCGCGGCGAGGGACCTCTGTTTAAGCAGCAGAGCCAGACGACGAGAGCAACTCCACCAATATTGGATGTTTATAACAAGCAGAACTTGGTGAAATCTGGATCAGCATAAAGAGAGAAAAAAGCAAGTATTTGCCTTTTTTTTTTTAAATAATCCTCAATCTAAGAGTCTCTGGGAGAAAGTGTTTGAGAAAATGGCGACTGGCTAAAGTAAAGTGAAAAGTGAAAGTGATAGTTAAGCCTGCCTCGAAGTAGCTGAAAGAAACATTTTGACAAGATTTTAAAAAAGAAACAAAATTGACTTAACTCCTTTCCTTGCAAAACTGGGGAGAAAAGTTGGAGTAAGAGGAAAAGGAGGAAGATTTTCCTTTCTGGAGAGGTTAAGACTGTGTAGAGGCATGGCTTCAAAACAAAAAGCATGGGGGGGATTCCCCCACTCATCAGACAAAGGAAAAGCCAGTTAAGCCACAAACACAGACTCAGACTCAAAATCAAGAAAGTGGAAATGAGGATTTGAATGCTTTTATAGCTAAGACATTAGGAAGTGTTGTTGAAAAAATGGAGGAAAATCAAATGGAAATGAAGGAGCTGGTACAAGAAAAATGTGATAAGTTGAACCAAAATATAACTAAAGCAGTAGCTGGTCTCTCAGATGCAGTGGTGGCGGTGGAGAAAAAAGTGGATGAACTAAATATAGAAGTTGAATCTAACAAGAAAGTGGCAGAAGAGAAATTTTTTAAAGCTGATGTCAGAACCCAAAGACTTGAAGATGAAATTACAATGATCCAATTTCGGGCTATGGAGTTTGCCATAAGACTGAGGGGAATAAGGGAAAATAACAGAGAAGATTTGAGAGCAGTTTGTGTAGAGGTACTGGCTCAGATATTAAAGATTGATCCCAAGCTAATTTTTAGTAGAATTGACAAGATCTACAGGGTGAACTCTCGTGTGGCAAGACAAAGGAATCTGTCTAGAGATGTTGTGATTTACTTTACTGATAGTAGATTGAGGAATGATATCTTGCAAAAATCTTTTCTTGCCAATGTTCAACTTGATGGTAATCGAATTGGTGTTTATAAAGAGCTACCACCTAAGATGCTAAGGGATAGGAAGGATTATGGATTTTTGGTGAATGAATTGAAAAGATGCCAGATTCCATTTAGATGGGATGCCCCAGTTGGCATAATTCTGAGATATGAGGATGTAAGATACCGTCTAAATACTGTGGAAAAAGCAGAACATTTTTATCATAACATTCTTAAAAGAGCCTCAACATCTCCACGTTCATCCACGCTGCTAACTGTAGAAGGAGTTGTTAAAGATAAAGATCTTGAAAGAGGGATTGAGGAATTGTCTAGGCAAGTAGAACTAGAAGCAATACAAACTCAAAAGAGCAATAGAAGAGTCTCAAGGCGCAGTAGGCGGTTTCTCAGATGATTTTTTCACGGACTTCTGAGAGCCCAAAATAAAGCACCCCAGAAGTACAAGAGAGGTGGATTTAGACCTTGAACTGTTGGCGCAAGAACCAAAAGATCAACGTATAACTCGTGCAGCAGAGAAGCAAAGGTTAGAGAAGCAAAAACAGCAGAGGTCCATGGTACCACAAGAAGAGGAGGGGGCTAATGGGAAATCACAGAAATCAGAAGCTGTGAGAGGAGAGAGACCAAAGACTACTGCTGTGCAACAGAATCTTTGGCAATTGCTCGATTCGCTTCGTGAAACCTCAGATGACAGTTAGATTTTTATCATGGAATGTGAATGGATTGAATTCTTCACAGAAAAGAAGGAAAATATTTCATTATTTGAAACAGTTTAAAAATGATGTTGTTTGCCTGCAAGAAACTCATATTAGAACTCAGGATCAAAAATATTTGATAAATTCTAAATTAGGATCACATTTTATATCTTCCAGTTCTGGGAAAAAGAATGGACTAGTGTTGTATATTTCTAAAAGATTACCAGCTAAAGTTATAGAATCAGATGATGATGGAAGATATATTGCAATTGAAATAAATATACAGAATGACTTATTGCTTTTGATTGGAATTTACGCCGCAAATCAACAGCAGGAAAATTTTTATAAATTATTATATGCTAAAATACTGCAATGGAATTACAAGTCAATTTTGATTATGGGAGATTGGAATGGTGTGATTGATACAACCATAGATAAAAAAACATTGGCTAAAACAGGGATTAAACTGCCACAGACATTTTTTGCGATGAAAGAAGACTTAGAATTGAACACCCAGAGTTCAACACCCGAAGGAATTGGACTTTACATTTTTTTCAGATCGACATAAATCTTTTTCTAGGATTGATTTTATGTTGGCTACATCGGATTTACTTACCAAAACGACAAAGACTAAGATATTCCCCAGGACTTTAACAGATCATAGCCCGATATGGATGGAAATTGAACTTGGGAAGAAGGAGAGAAGGGCTTGGAGACTGAATGAGAATTTGTTTAGATATGAGAAGAATATATCTGAACTCAAAAAACATATGAAGGAATTTTTTCAAATGAATTTGAATAAGGGTACACCTATTGAAATTGTTTGGGATGCAAGCAAGGCATACATGAGAGGTGTACTGATTTATATGAATTCTAAACATAAGTCAACTCAACAAAGGAAAAGAACAGAACTGGAGTTAGAAATAAAGAAAAAAGCACAATTACATATAAAGAATCCGACTGATGAGAAATTACAGGAATCCATAAAAATCTTGAAAGATCAATTTCAAATGCTTATGGCTGAACAAACAGCAACTAATTTACAATTTGCGAAACATAATACTTTCTGTAACGCTAATAAACCAGGCAGATGGTTGGCCTATACCATGAGAAAACAACGAAGTTCTCGTACAGTTGACACTATTGAATATAGAGGCAAAGAAGTTTTTCAACAAAATTTAATAAAACAAGCTTTTTTAGATTACTATTCTAACTTATATCATAAAGATAATATAAAGAATGAGCTTATAGATGAATATCTTGAAAAGAGGAGAGTTACAAAAATTTCAAGAGAACAAAAGGAAAGAATTAATTACGCAATAACATCTGAAGAGATTTCTTTTGCAATAAAACAATTGAAAACAGCAAAAGCTCCAGGGACGGATGGTTTGACGGCGGTGTATTATAAAACTTTACAAATAGAAATGATTGAACACCTTAAAGATTTATTTTGTAGTATACAACAAGGGGGAAATATACCCCCTTCATGGAAGACGGCCTTTATTTCACTGATACCAAAAGAAGAAGGTTCTACAAAACCAGAAAATTTTAGACCAATATCTCTCTTAAATACGGATTATAAAATTTTTGCAAAAGTATTAGCCAACAGATTGATGCCAGTTATTCAAGAGGTGATTCATTATGACCAAGCGGGATTTATAGAAGGCAGATATATGAAGGATAATGTGAGGCAACTCATAGACTTATTGGAATATCTTGAGAAAAGTAAACAGATCTCTGCAGTGCTGGTGTTTCTGGATGCAGAAAAGGCCTTTGATCGAGTTAATTGGGATTTTCTAAAAAAGACTTCGTTTAAAATGGACTTTGGGGATCAGTTTATACAGGCGATTTCAGCAATTTATCAAGAACAGACAGCACAAATTGTTATTAATGGGAGTTTAACGACTAATTTTAATATTCAAAAAGGAATAAGACAAGGTTGTCCGTTATCCCCACTGTTGTTTATTCTAACTTTAGAAGTTTTGTTGAACTCAATACGGGATTCGAACAATTTGAATGGAATAGTTATAAGGCAAAAGGACTACAGAGCGAGGGCATTTGCAGACCATCTGATGGTTACCCTAACACGACCTTTGGAATCAATCATCCAGATGAAAAACAATATAGAAGAATATGGACTGGTTTCAGGATTTAGATTAAACCAGAAAAAGACTAAGATGATAGTTAAAAATATGTTGGAACCACAAAAGAGTGAACTGGAAAGGTTGGCAGGTTTTGAAATAGTTTCAAAGGTGAAATATCTAGGAGTCCAGGTTGCAGCTTCTAATATAAAACTTTTTCAAAACAACTATGAAGTTTTGCGGCGTAAGATTCAAAAAGATTTGGAAATTTGGAAAAAACTGCAACTATCTTTACTTGGCAGAATAGCAGCAGTTAAGATTAACGTTCTACCTAGATTTCTGTTTTTGTTTCAAATGATTCCAGTGCTTAAAAGTGATAAAATCTTGGCTGAATGGCAATCAGGACTAAATAAATTTATCTGAAATGAGAAAAAACCAAGAGTTAAATTCAAAATAATGCAAGATGTTCGTGAAAGAGGTGGCCTTAAAGTTCCAAACTGACGTTTATATTATGAAGCAGCAGTGTTGGCGCAAGTGATTGATTGGTTTGGAACAACAAAGAGTGAAATTTTGAATATAGAAGGCCATGATTTGGACTTTGGTTGGCATGCATACTTATTTTATGAAAATAAGTTAGATAACGTATTTAAAAGTCATATACTGAGACATGCTTTGATGAGAGTTTGGAAGAAGCACCAGTTTAAATTGGATTACAAAATACCTTTGTGGTTGGATCTAGGGCAAATTATACGGAATATAAAGTCACTCGGGGGGATTTTATACAAAGAGATGCTTTTCAATGATGGGGGCAGCTGGAGTCTGAAACCTTTGAAAACTCTATTGGAAGAAGGGATTAATTTAACCTGGTTGCGGTATACTCAACTTCAATCGAGATGGAGAGAAGATCAAAAAATTGGTTTAATGCTGCATGAAGAAGATTTGGTGACACAGATAAAACGGAAAGGGCCGATGCATATCAAAAGGGTTTATAATTTACTGTTAGAAAGAGATTCAGAGAGCGAATTAGTTAAAGATTGTATGATAAAGTGGGCACAAAATTTTGCATAACCAGTTATGTTGGAAACATGGGAAAAGATTTGGGTCCAGAATGTTAAATTTACTCAAGCACAGAATTTGCGGGAAAATTTTTATAAAATGTTTTATAGATGGCATTTTGACCCCAAAAATTGTCATGTATGTATCCAAATGTTCAACCTAAATGTTGGAGGTGTGATTGTTTGGATGCTACATATTTTCATATTTGGTGGACGTGTAGAAAAGTGAAAGCATTTTGGATTAAACTCTGGTGGGTTATGCAGAATGTTCTAAAAAAGAAGCTTCAATTTTCCCCGCACTTGTTTTTGTTGGGTATAGTTAAGGATTGCTCACCGAGTGAAACGAGATTGATTTTATACATGATTACTGCAGCCAGATTACTGATTGGACAATATTGGAAAAAAGATAGTGTACCTACTATAGAAGAATGGACATTGAAGATGGCTAACTTTGCAGAAATGGCAAAGATTTCTGCATATTTAAAAGACAGGACCCAAGAAGCTTTTGTTAGGGAGTGGAAGAAATGGGTGGATTATGTGCAGAACAAATATCAAACTAAGAAGTACCAATTAGTATTTGACTGATAATTAGTTTTACTATATTTACTATATCGATATGTAGAAAAGTTTTAATGTTAAAAATATTTGAAATTATTAGTATAGCATATATTTGATAGATACATGTTGTACTGTCAGCATATATTTGATAGAATAATTTTAAGAAGTTTTAATGTTAAAAATATTTGATATGTTTAAATCATTAGTATAGCATATAATTGATAGAATGATTTTATTTTACATATATCTACTATTTTGTTATCTAGAAAAATTTTAATGTTAAAAATATTTGATAAGTTTATATACATGTTTTACGGTTAGCATATATTTGATAGAATAACTTTACTCTATATAAAGCATTGTTAGCGTTTAATGTTAAAATTTAAGATATGTTATTTGGATTTCACCTATATTTTTGTTTAATATTGATAGACATACAAGAACAATATTTTTTTTTGTGAAGGAAGCCAAGGGAGGGAAGGGAGGGGAGGGAAGGGAAGGGAAGGGGGTGGATGGGAGGGGGGAAAATGGGGGGGGGGGATGTTGAAATTGTATTGTAAAACTTTTTCAATTAAAAAAAAAAGAAGCCTGCTCTGGATCTGGCCTCCCTGAACAACTTTTGTCCCGTCTCCAACCTTCGCTTCATAGCGAAGGCTCTGGAGTCTGTGGTGGCACACTCCACAATTCCCGGAGGAAACAGATTATCTAGACCCGTACCAATCGGGTTTCAGGTGCAGACACAGCATGGAAACAGCATTGGTTGCCCTAGTGAATGATCTCTGGCGGGCCCAGGATGGGGGTTATTCCTCCATTCTGGTGCTACTTGACCTCTCAGCAGCTTTCGATACCATCGACCATGGTATCTTATTGCGACGGCTCCGGGGATTGGGGGTGGGGGGCACTGTTTTACAGTGGTTCTCCTACTTCTCGGGCCATATGCAGTTTGTTTGGGCAGGGGTCAGAGATCCTCTCCGAGGCCCCTCACTTGTGGGGTGCCACAGGGATTGGTTCTCTCCCCCCTACTCTTTAACATCTATATGAAGCTGCTGGGTAAGATCATTCGTGGTTTTGGGGTGAGGTATCATCAATATGCTGATGATACTCAGCTTTATATCTCAACCCCGGATCAACCTAGGGATGCGCTTTCTGTGATATCTAAGTGCCTGGAGGCGGTACGGGTCTGGATGGGCAGGAACAGGCTCCAACTCAACCCCTCGAAGACTGAGTGGCTGTGGATGCCGGCATCTCATCATCTAGTATCCCCATCACTTCGGATGGGAGGGGAGTTGCTTACTCCCTCTGAAAGGGTTTGTAATCTTGCCGTCCTCTTTGATTCACGGCTGTCCTTGGTGGATCATCTGACGGACGTGACAAGGGGGCCTTTTGCACAGGTTCTCCTGGTGCGCCAGTTGCCCCCTTTCCTAGACAGGGATGCCCTCCATACAGTCACTCATGCTCTCATTGTCTCTCGGTTGGATTACTGCAATGCCCTCTACATGGGGCTGCCCTTGGGGTGCACCTGGAGGCTCCAGCTGGTCCAGTATGCAGCCGCGCGGGTTGTTACAGGAGCTTCCCGTTACTCCTGTGTGACACCTCTTCTGCGCGAGCTGCACTGGCTGCCGGTGGTTCTTCGGATCCGCTTCAAGGTGCTGGTACTTACCTATAAAGCCCTTCATGGCATGGGCCCGGGGTACTTGCAAGACGACCTCTTACCGGCCTCCCACTGCCCAGTGCGCTCACATAGGACTGCCCTCCTCCAGGTGCCGTTGGCTAGACGACGTCAGCTGGCGGCGCCCAGGATGAGGACATTCTCTGTGGTCTCACCAACCCTCTGGAATGGGTTACCCACCGGGCTCTGGATGGCCCCCGACCTCCTCACTTTCCACGCCGACCTGAAGACATGGCTTTTTCAGCAAATTCCCTGATCATCTGCAAGGTTTTAATTGTCTGGGGATTTTAAATGGATCTGTTTTAGCACTGTTTTATTGTTATGCTGTTTTTATTCTGTGAGCCTCCCTGAGTCCTATGGGAGAAGGGCAGCATATAAATTTAATAATATTAAATAAATAAATAAATAAAAATAATCTGAGACTAATAATTGATGTTTTAGAATATTATGGAAAAAAAATGGATAAACAATTGGCATCAATTTTCTTGGACGCGCAGAAGGCTTTTGATAATCTAAATTGGAAATTTCTTATACTACAATTAGAAAACATGAAATTTGGCAAATTTCAGCAAATTCCCTGATCATCTGCAAGGTTTTAATTGTCTGGGGATTTTAAATGGATCTGTTTTAGCACTGTTTTATTGTTATGCTGTTTTTATTCTGTGAGCCTCCCTGAGTCCTATGGGAGAAGGGCAGCATATAAATTTAATAATATTAAATAAATAAATAAATAAAAATAATCTGAGACTAATAATTGATGTTTTAGAATATTATGGAAAAAAAATGGATAAACAATTGGCATCAATTTTCTTGGACGCGCAGAAGGCTTTTGATAATCTAAATTGGAAATTTCTTATACTACAATTAGAAAACATGAAATTTGGCGACAAATTTTTAAATATGATAAGGCAGATCTACTCTTCTCAAACCGGAAAGATAATGATAAATGGTGATATGACAGAACAATTTGAAATATCAAAAGGAGTGAGACAGTGATGTCCCCTATCCCCTCTACTGTTTATAATATCGTTAGAAACGTTATTAAACGAAATCAGAAAAGATAAAGACATAAAAGAATTGAAAATCAAAAAGGAGGCGTATAAACAAGAAGCCTTCGCGGATGATGTAGTTTTCATTCTAGTACAACCAGCACTAACAGGAACCAAATTGCTAGCAAAAATAGAAGAGTATGGAAGAGTGGCCGGACTTAAAATTAATAAACAAAAAAAAAGGCATTAACGAAGAATCTTACAAAGTTACAGGAAAAAGAATTAGAAGATAAGTTAGGAATACAAATGGTAAAAAAAGTAAAATACGTAGGAATCTGGCTCACCAATAAGGGATCATCACTCAGAGAAGATAATTACGATAAATTGATAAAACAGATAAAAAAGGATTTACAAATATGGAGCAACCTACAACTATCATTTCTAGGAAAGTTTGCATGTATCAAAATGGACGTATTACCCAGAATACTATATTTGTTCCAAGTAATCCCGATAAGGCCAGGAAAAGACTTTTTCAAAGATTTTAATAAAATGATTGCAAACTACATTTGGCAGGGGAAGAAGGCAAGAATTAAAATAAGACATCTTCAAGACACACGAGAGAAAGGAGGATTAGGACTACTGGACTGGGAAACGTATTACAAAGCAACATCATTGATTTGGATAAGAGATTGGATAGAGCTCAAAAATAAAAGAATATTAATATTAGAAGGTTTTGATCTGCAAAGAGGTTGGCACACATTTTTGTGGGAGGGAAGAGACAAACACCATAAATATTTTCAACAGCATATTATTAGAGTTGCATTGCTTAAAACGTGGCAGGAGATTAAAAAAGTACACTATGACAAAATCCCAGAATGGCTACCAACCATGGAGGCGCAGATCTATCCCAATGCCATGGATATGGATAAAATGAAAATTTATAAAGACCTGTTGAACAGCAAAGGAGAGTTGAGACTGAGACAAGAACTGAAAGAACAGGGTATAGACATTGATTGGCGGCTATATTTACAGAAAGAATCCAGATACAAGACAGATCTGGTGCAATTCGGATTTCAAAACGAGCCATATGAATTAGACAAAATTCTACAAGGAACAGATGATAAATTGATAACCAAAACCTATAATTATTTATTAAGATATAAATTAGAAGAAGTGGTCAAAGAAAATATAATTTGGGCAAAAAATTTTGGTTATAACATTGAATTGGAAAAATGGGAAAAATTATGGAACGTAAATTGTAAACTAACGATACCCTACAAAGAGAATATATATAAAATGTTCTACAGGGGGCACCTCCCCCCTGCGCACCTAGCAAAAATGTTTCCAAACACTTCCCCAATCTGTTGGAAGTACAAATTGCAAAAAGGAACATATTATCATATGTGGTGGTCTTGTCAGAAGGCAGAATTGTTATGGAATGAAGTGACCAAGCAACACTCCTGGGTCAGTCAGAGAGAGAGTTTATTGCGCAAGACTCAAAGCCATATTTGCCAATCTTGGCTCTGAGTAAAGACTCCATGCTTGTATGACACATTATATACTTTTCTAAACAAAGGATTCTGCTAACACAGCAACTTTTCCATATATGGTTAACATACATTTGTCATTTTTAATTGTCATTTTCCTAGTTATTAAAGTTTTACATTATCTCATAATTCTTCTTGTATTTTGGCTGAAGTACAATTTCTTCTTGTTGAAGGACAAGTTTTAGCCCATATGGATGTCCATGACCTAATCACCTCCAGCCATATGTCTTCCTTTCTTCTGACAAGTTATGGGGGGCCTCTTTAGAGTATCAAGGGAGTTCATGCTGACATTGTATTTTCTCTAGCTGGCAGTATTTCCTGCCTTCAGAATATAGTTGCTTTTAGAATGTCTTTTTAGAATATAGTGAATAAGTATCCAGTAATCATCCAAACGGTCCCCACTCTACATTAAAATAGTTTTGGCAGGCAATTAGGATACAAATAGAAGAGATCACAAACAAGAAATTAGAAATGAAGCCAGAAATTTTCTTATTAGGAATAATCACAGGTCACTATGAAAAAGAAATAAAATATCTAATTATCCACATACTAACAGCAGCAAGGATAGAAACATGAGGACACACCAACAGAAGATAAAATAATCACTAAAATGATAGAATGTGCAGAAATGGACAAACTTACAAAAGAAATACAGGAAAAGGAAGAAACTATTATTTAGTATGGCAGAAATGGTATAATTGGTTGGAGAAAAAGAAAGGAAAATAAAAATAGGCACACAAAAGAGAGGTCGAAATACATAGACAAAAATTGGGTGCCAATTAAGAAATATAATTAATTAAACATGGAGTTTAAGATACTATTTTACATGTAAATATATAGATACAGAGATAGGAATATAAATATAGTTTACCGATGTGACAAACTTGGAAAAGAAGTAGCAAGACTTGATTTATGTTTATTTGTTGTGTATGTTGTACTGTTGTATTTATGTTTGTTTGTATTTTTAATCAATAAAAATAATAAAAACATGATGCTAGGCAAGAATAGCAGAATAACTGAGTTGGAAGGAACCTTGGAGGTCTTCTAGTCCAACCCCCTGTTCAGGCAGGAAACCCTACATCACTTCAGACAAATGGTTATCCAACATCTTCGTAAAAACGTCCATTGTTGGAGCGTTCACAACTTCTTAGAGGCAAGTTGTTCCACTGATGAATTGTTCTAACTGTCAGAAAATTTCTCCTTAGTTCTAGGTTGCTTCTCTCCTTGGTTAGTTTCCACCCATTGCTTCTTGTTCTACCCTCAGGTGCTTTGAAGAATAGTTTGACTCCCTCTTATTTGTGGCAACCCCTGAGATATTAGAACACTGCTATCATGTCTCCCCTAGTCCTTCTTTTCACTAAACTAGACATACCCAATTCCAGCAACCGTTCTTTATATGTTTGTTTATTTATTATTTATTAATTCAGTTTGTATGCTGCCCCTCTGCAAAGACTCAGGGCGGCTCACAATGCATTTAAAATCATTATAAAAACATTTTTAAGAATTAAAAACATTAAAACCCATTCATGGCCAGATCTCGCCGGATCGCAAGAGCAAGATCAACGGCCCCAGGCCTGCTGGAAAAGCCAGGTCTTCACTACTTTTCGGAAGGCCAATAGGGTGGGGATGGTCCGGACCTCAGGAGGTAACTGGTTCCAGAGAGCTGGGGCAGCCACAGAGAAAGCTCTCCCCCGCGGGCCTGCCATCTGGCATTGTTTAGTTGACGGGACCTGGAGGAGACCAACTCTGTGGGATCTTACTGGTCGTTGGGAGTTACGCGGTAGAAGGCAGTCTCAAAGATACCCTGGCCCTGAGCCACGTAGGGCTTTAAAGGTAATAACCAACACCTTGAATTGTGACCGGAGACCAATAGGGAGCCAATGCAGCTCGCGGAGAATTGGTGTAATGTGGGTGTACCTAGGTGCACCCACGACAGCGCGCGTGGCTGCGTTCTGGACCAACTGTAGTCTCCGAACACTTTTCAAGGGTAGCCCCATGTAGAGCGTGTTGCAATAATCTAACCGTGAGGTGACAAAGGCATGAGTGACCGTGAGGAGAGCTTCCCAATCCAAGTAGGGTCGCAATTGGTGCACCAGATGAACCTGTGCAAAGGTCCGCCTAGCCACAGCTGTCAGATGTTGCTGTAATCTTAGACGTGAGCCTAGGAGGACACCCAAATTGCGAACCCGTTCTGAGGGGGACAATTTCTCCTCCCCCAGAACCAAGGATGGACAGTCAACGTAGTCTTTAGGAGGCAATACCCACAGCCACTCAATTTTGTCTGGGTTAAGTCTGAGCATGTTGACTCCGATCCAGACCCTCACAGCCTCCAGGCACCAGCCCATCACATCCACTGCATCACTGAATTGATGCGGGGTAGAGATATACAGCTGGGTATCATCAGCATATTGCTGATGCCTCACCGCAAATCATTGGATGATCTCACCCAGCGGTTTATGTAGATGTTAAATAGGAGGGGAGAGAGGACCGAGCCCTGAGGCACCCCGCATGTTTTAGCCTCCAGTCCCCTAATCACCTTTGTTGCTCTTCTCTGCACTCTTTCTAGAGTCACAACATCTTTTTTATGTTGTGGCGATGAAAGCTGGATGCAGTATTCCAAGTGTGGCCTTACCAAGCCATTATAAAGTGGTATTAACACTTCATGTGATCTTGATTCTATCCCTCTGTTAATGCAGCCTAGAACTGTATTTGCTTTTTTGGCAGTTGCAGCACACTGCTGGCTCATATTTAAATGATTGTCCACTAGGACTCAAAGATCCCTCTCACACAGTGGTGGAATTCAGCCAGTTCGCTCCACTTCGGGAGAATTGGTTGTTAACTTTCTGAGCAGTTTGGTGAACTGGTTGTTGGAAGAAATCATTAGGGCAGAGAACCAGTTGTTAAATTATTTGAATCCCACCACTGCTCTCACAGTTACTATTGAGCCAGGTACCACCTATACTATACCTGTGCATTTTGTTTTTCTTGCCTAAATGTAGAACCCTACTTTTTTCACCATTGAATTACATTTTGATAGATAGCGCCCAACGTTCAAGTCTGTCAAAATCCTGTATCTTAAGCCTATCTTCTGGAGTGTTGGCTATTCTTGCCAGCTTGGTGTCATCTGCAAATTTGATGAGTTCCCCATCTATCCTCTCGTCCAAGTCATTGATGAAGATATTGAAGAGCACTGGGCCTAAAACAGAACCTTGGGGTACTCCATTGCATACTTCCCTCCATGTAGATGCAGTTCCATTGAGGACTACACGTTGAGTGTGGTTGGTCAGCCAGTTACGAATCCATCTGGTGGTGATGTGGGTAACCCACATTTTTCTACCTTATCAAGTAGTAGGTTGTGGTCTACTTTATCAAATGCATTACTGAAGTCCAAGTAAATTATATCAACAGTATTCCTCTGGTCCACTAATTTTGTCACTTTGTCAAAGAATGCGTAAGATTAGTCTGGCATGATCTATTTTTTTTCTTTTTTTTTTATTGAAAGATTTTTCAAAATGTTACATACATAACCCCCCCTCCCCCTTCCCTCCCTAACCCTTTCCCACCCTTCCTCCCACCACCCACCTCCCTTACCTCTTACCCTCCCCCCCTACTTCCCAAAACAAGATACAGGTTATATTATTCAATATAAGCCAACATAATCTAATTATCTATAATATCTTACAACTCTCTAATACTTTAATTCCCTATACATCATACTAAGTTTAATTATATAATAACATAACATTCTTATGTCTATTCATAACCTATCTGCAATTTTTTAATCCGATATTTCCTTTGAGTATAGTCTATCCATCTTCTCCACTCTTTCACATATTTTTCATTTGAATAGTCCTTCAAATATGCCGAAACTTTCGCCATCTCTGCTAAGTTTGTTACTTTTAATGTCCACTCTTGGATAGTAGGTAAATCTTGTTTCTTCCAATATTGAGCCAACAATAATCTTGCTGCAGTTATTAAATTCAAAATCAAATTAGTCTCTGTTACCGTACAGTCCGTAACTATACCCAGCAAAAATAACTGTGGTACAAATTTTATCCTCTTTTTAAAAATATTTTGTAAAATCCACCAAATTTTAATCCAAAATGCTTTGACCTTTTTACATGTCCACCATATATGAAAATAAGTGGCATCTTCACAATCACATCTCCAACATTTGGCTTGTACATTCGGATACATACAAGATAACTTTTTTGGATCTAAATGCCACCTATAAAACATTTTATAAAAATTTTCTCTCAAGTTTTGAGCTTGCGTAAATTTTACATTTCTTACCTATATTCTCTATCACGTGTCTAGGTACTGTCCATATAGGTATCTTGTCATTTAACTTATACTGATATTTCTTCCAGACTCACAATAAAGCATTCCTCAAAATATGGCTCTTAAATGTTCTATCTACCTTTTTATCATACACTAGATAAGCATGATCTATTTTTGACAAACCCATGTTGGCTTTTGGTTATGACTTTGTTTGCCTCTAGGTATTTGCAGATCTGGTTTTGTTTGGTTTGGTTTGGTTTGGTTTGGTTTGGTTTGGTTTGGTTTGGTTATCTTTTCCAGAATCTTCCCAGGTATTGAGGTCAGGCTGATAGGTCTGTAGTTTCCTGGATCTATTTTTCCTTTTTTGAAGATGGGAACTACATCAGCTCTTTGCCAGTCCTCTGGTATTTATCCGGTGCTCCAGGATCTTTGAAAGATATAGTCCAGTGGTTCTGAGATCACTTCTGCCAGTTCCTTCAAACCCTTGGGGTGTAATTCATCTGGTGCTGGTGATTTGAACTCATCTAGGACCCAGACTGTTGCGGGCAATATGCTGACTCTAAACTGCTTAGAGAGGGTTGTAAAGCACTGTGAAACGGTATATAAGTCTAAGTGCTATTGCTATCTAGGGTAGACATGTGCGCTCTCACAATTTTCTTGCCTATTTTAACTTGTATTCCTAATTTGTTTTTTATAGGACTGTTTTTGATAGGTTGGAGTTTTAGTCAGTTAAATCACTGGAACCCCAGCACAAGATAGAATAGAAGAGAACCTGAGAAATGGGATCAAAATATACAATTTATAACAATTGTGGTCAGCCTTATGCCTTTAACACGTGAGATTATTCATTGATGAAACTTTTTAGCTTGATTGGTGGTCAGGATTTATGTAGAAACATTACAACCAAAGTTAGTTGAAATTTTTAATGAGGCCCTGAAGGGTTCAAAAATTCCAGACTCGTGGAGGGAAGCACATGTTACCCTCTTGCCGAAAGAAGGTGCTGACCTAAAACAAATTCAGAACTATAGGCCAATTTCCCTTCTAAATACTGATTATAAATTATTTATGACCATAATGGCGGAAAGAACCAAAAAAATGCTAAACGCTTGGATACACAAAGACCAAAATGGATTCCTCCCGGGGAGGCAAATTAGGGACAATTTGAGAATTGTATTGCACACATTAGAATATTATGAAGAACACCCGGAAAAGCAGATGGCCTTAGTTTTTTTGGATGCCCAAAAGGCATTCGATAATTTAAATTGGAATTTCATGATTAAACAAATTAAAATAATGGGATGTGGAACAAATTATGAAAAAATGATTAAAACTATGTATGATAATCAAAGGGCGAGTATTTTGGTAAATGGAGATAGGACAAGAACATTTCAGATCAGGAAGGGGGTAAGACAGGGATGCCCCCTATCACCGCTATTATTTATTTTGGCCCTAGAAGTCCTGCTACGAAAAATTAGGAAAAATGAGGAAATTAAAGGTTTAAAGGTCAGGAAAGAGGTTTACAAAACGCAAGCATTTGCAAATGATGTGGCCCTAATATTAGAAGACCCATTAGAATCTGGACCAAAAGTATTAGAGGAAGTGGGCAAATACGGAGAGGTGGCAGGCTTCAAATTGAATAAAACCAAAACCAAAATATTAACTAAGAATGTAACCGAGGCACAGAAGAAAGATATAGAAGGAATGTTGGGATTACAGGTTGTCAAAAAAATAAAATATCTTGGAATTTGGATAACCATAAGGTGTTCATCCCTAAAAGAAGATAATTACACTCCCCTAATCCAAAAAATGAAACAAGATCTGGACAGATGGAAGAAAATTAAATTGTCACTTACAGGCAAGATAGCCGCGATCAAGATGAATATCCTCCCCAAAATTTTATTCTTATATCAAAATATTCCAGTAAATTTAGATATATTTTTTTTCAGAATTAAAAGCATTAGGGAATTTGTACAGGAGGGGAAAAAGCCGAGGATTTCACTTAAAGTTCTACAGGGAAAAAGGAACACGGGAGGATTTGGCCTCCCTGATTGGGAAACATATTATAGGGCAGCCAAGTTAGTATGGATAAGGGAGTGGGCCACTCTGGAAAACAAAAGAATTTTAACTTTAGAAGGTCACGATTTTCAGAAAGGGTGGCACACATACCTATGGGATACAGAAACGAAAAAGAAAACATATTTCCGTAGACATAAATTAGGGACTCATTAATACAAACATGGATTGGAATTAGGCAGAGATATTATACCAAAGTCCCAAAATGGCTCTCCACGATGGAGGCTTTGATTCACCCAAACAGATGTGGAATGGAGAAAATATGCAGATATAAAGATATTTTAGATGGAGGAGGAAATCTCAAATCAAATGACGACCTGAGAGACCAAGGTATAAACCTAGACTGGTGAACCTAACTACAAATAAAATCAAGATACCAGAAAGATAAGGAAGAATATGGTTTAGAATTAGGATATAACGGATTGGATAAAATTTTGATGGGAAAGGAAAAAAAAGTTTTAGCTAAATTTTATAATTATCTATTAGATGAAGACCACAGTTAAAAATCAATTGAGAGCATGGGAAAAAAACATTGGACATAGCTTAAATTTTAATGAATGGGAAGAGGCATGGAATAAAAATTACAAATTGACCAGAGCTGCGATGTATAAGGAGAATCAATATAAAATGCTCCACAGGTGGTACCTAGCTCCTGCTAGACTAGCAAAGATGTTCCCCAGTATGCACCCAAACTGCTGGGAATGTGGCTATGGTCAGGGCACCTTCTTTCACATGTGGTGGACATGCCCTGAAGCGAAAAAATATTGGAATAGAATTGGGAGATGGTTACAAGAAATAATTAGAGAAGAAGTAGAGCTGACACTGGAATTATTTCTCCTGGGAATAGTGAAGAAGAGATATGGAAAGAAAAAGACCCACTTAATAATACACATAACTACAGCTGCTAGGTTGGCATATGCCCAATACTGGAAAGAAAAAGTCCTGCCACCAGACGAACTTATATTTAGGAAAATACTAGAGTGCGCAGAGATGAGTAAATTAACTCATGAAATAAATAATGATGAAAACTCTGAATATTATACTGTGTGGGAAAGGTGGTACGAATGGATGAACGATAAAATCAAAACAGGAGTAAAAGGTGAGTTAAATAAAAATAAACAGCATAAGTGACACCAGGTAAATAGTATGTATATATATATAAACCCTGCATATCCGATGTTAATAGAAATGTTATTTTATGTATGTATATAAACTCAATATAAGTATATTTATAAAAAAAACAAAATATACAATTTATAACAATTGTGGTCAGCTTTATGCCTTTAACTTGTGAGATTATTCATTGATGAAACTTTTTAGCTTGATTGGTGGTCAGGATTTATGTAGTTCTAGTCCAAAATAACTGAATAAATATGAATTATAAAAATGTGTATGAATCTGTAAGAGGGTCCGGCTGATCATTTTAACATGTTGCAAATGGTTCAGAAAACAGTAGTGAGGATGCATTGTTTGTCCAGTCCATGTGGTTTGGTGAATATTATCTCTCCTCTTGCCTAGTATTAATCAAATTTAGACTATTGGAATATCTTGTATGTAAGTTTGCCCTTGAAGACTATTTGGAAACTACTATTACTTTAGCAGTAACATTGGATTCCATTTCAAAACAGCATTGGAAGGATACTGTATTTTAATCTGTTGGAATTACCATATTTTTCAGAGTATAAGACGCACCGGAGTATAAGACGCAGCTTAGTTTTTGGAGAGGAAAATAGGGGGGGGAAATCTGCCTACCAGGTATTCATCTGGCTAGTGTCTTTAGTCTGTTCAGCTTCAGCACATTAGTTTGCTGGTTTTGTCCCCTGCTTGGGGATAGAAAACAGCTTCTAAAGCACCACTGATTTTTGGAGAGAGAAGCAATGAGAAAAGCAGGTGAAGCTCAGAAGATTGCTTCACTCACTAGCGCCTCGTTAGGGCTGAAAAACAGCTTCTAAAGCACAACTGAGAGTAGGAGGGAGCAGGCAAAGCACGCTTCACCCGCTAGCGCCTCGTTAGGGCTGCAAAAAAGCTTCGAAAAAGCTACATTCAGAGTATAAGACACACCCAAATTTTCAGCCTCTTTTTGGGGGGGGTGCGTCTTATACTCTGAAAAATACAGTAACGCTTTGTTGATCGTTGAAAATATTTTTTAAAAGTTTGCCCTCTAATGGCAAGAACAGTTTTCTGCCTCTGATCAGATTTCTGCTGTACAGCACAGTTTAATGAATGTGAACAAAATATGAGCACCAGCTGCTCTAACAAACAGCTTTTCTCTTTAAGTACAAATTACGGGAAAGAGTGATTCAGCACCAAAGATATGTTCTCTCATTTCATTGAGACAGATTTCTCCTTAAAAATAGTGAATATATTAGCTGATAATTTCACTTAATTATAAGAGGGCAGCAGATTGACTTTAAGGAATAGAAATAGTTTTGTTGCATGGCTGGGGGGGGGGGGGCATAGATTCCTGAGGCTGGTTTGGATTATTCTGCTTAGTTGGTGCTCTGCCTGCCTTACTAGAACTACCTATTTAAATTATTTCATAACAAAAATATCTTAAGAAAAATCAATCAGTGCTTAATTTGTTTCATTTCAATTTTGTTGTCTCTTAAAATATATTTCAAACAGTGACTACCATCATATACCATCATATAAAACTGACAAATATATTCTGAAATTGTTTGGCAAAATTTCCCAGTTTTATTTATTTATTTATTTATTTTATTTTGTATAAGTGTTTGGTCCACTCCTTCCTTAGGTATTAGAGAGATATAGACCTCTAGCCATGATTTGGGAGCCTTGGACTCCATCAGTACCATATTAAAGATTTCCTTCATATATTTTATATACAAATCTGAAAAGGTTTTATATATCTCTGCAGGTAAGCCATCCGTGCCAGGGGTTTTACCGGTCTTCTGCCTCTTGATCGCAATCTCTATCTCTCCTTCCGTAATCTTCTTATTCAACAGCTCTTTAATTGATTCTGGGAATTTGGGGAGGTCCATCTGTTCCAAATATACCTTAATTTTCTCATCCGGCACTTGCTCACTGGCATACAATTGTGAAAAGAATTCCTGTGCAATCCCTTTTTTCCATTCATTATCTACCCATATGACTCCCGTCCTGTCCTGTAATAGATCTATCTGCCTACTTTCCCTCTCCTTCTTTAGTTTATAAGTAAGCCACCGGCCGACCCTATTGGCATGTTCAAAATATGAGTTGATGTTTACTTGCATCTACTGCTTCCTTAGCTTTAGCATCTAGTGGATTAATCTGTAAAGTCCTCTCTGCATTTCGCAGCTTCGTTGTCCATATTTTCCTCTCCTTAAGTTTCTGCCTTTTCTTCCCCGCAGTGTATTTAATCGCTAACCCTCTCATATAGGCTTTCGACGTATCCCACAGAATCTGTATCGATGTTTCTTTATTGTCATTGACCCTAAAGAAGGCTTCCATTTCTCTCTTCACCATTTGTTGAAATTCCATCTCCGTTAGAATGCTTGCTCTCAACATCCACCTTTTATTTCTTTTAGTTATAGCCCTTTTCCACCTAACCAATAATGGACTATGGTCTGCCCAGGTGTTAGGTTCTATCTCTATCACTACTGTTCTGGTCTTTAACTCTGTAGTTGCCCACATCATATCCAGCCTCGACCAAGATTTATGCCTGGGAGAGAAGAAGGTATATTGATTTGTCTGAGGGTGGAACGTTCGCCATAGATCCGTAAGACCTAACTCATCCTTCATATCTGCACATATTTTTGGAAGTATTCTCCTATTTTCTCTCTTTTGAGTATTTCCCGGTAAATAGTCCAAATCCCTGTCAATTACTGCATTAAAATCACCCAGTATGGCTATATGATCATATTGCAACTCAATAAGTTTTTGATATACCTTTTGATAGAAATCAGACTGTCCATTATTTGGGGCATATACAGTCAGGTCCAGAAATATTGGGACATCAACACAACTCTAACATCTTTGGCTCTATACACCACCACAATGGAGTTGGAATGAAACAAACACAACGTGCTTTAACTGCAGACTGTCATCTTTAATTTGAGGTTATGTACATCCAACTCAGGTGAACGGTGTAGGACTTACAGCAGTTTGCATATGTGCCTCCCACTTGTTAAGGGACCAAAGGTAATGGGACAATTGGCTTCTCAGCTATTCCATGGCCAGGTGTGTGATATTCCCTCATTACCCCAATTTCAATGTGCAGGTAAAAGGCCCAGAGTTCATTTCAAGTGTGCTATTTGCATTTGGAATCTGTTGCTGTCAAAACTCAAGATGAGATCCAAAGAGCTGTCACTATCCATGAAGCAAGCCATCATTAGGCTGAAGAAACAAAACAAACCCATCAGAGAGACAGCAAGAACATTAGGCGTGGCCAAAACAACTGTTTGGAACATTCTCAAAAAGAAGGAACACACCAGTGAGCTCAGCAACACCAAAAGACCCGGGAGACCACAAAAAACAACTATGGTGGATGACCGAAGAATTCTTTCCCTGGTGAAGAAAACACCCTTGACAACAGTTGGACAGATCAAGAACACTCTCCAGGAGGTAGGTGTATGTGTGTCAAAGACAACAATCAAGAGAAGACTTCACCAGAGTGAATACAGAGGGTTCACCACAAGATGTAAACCATTGGTGAGCCTCAAAAACAGGAAGGTCAGATTAGACTTTGCCAAACAACATCTAACAAAGTCTTCACAGTTCTGGAACAGAATCCTATGGACAGATGTGACCAAGATCAACTTGTACCAGAGTGATGGGAAGAGAAGAGTATGGAGAAGGAAAGGAACTGCTCATGATCCTAAGCATACCACCTCATCAGTGAAGCATAGTGGTGGTAGTGTCATGGCGTGGGCATGTATGGCTGCCAATGGAACTGGTTCTCTTGTATTTATTGATGATGTGACTGCTGACAAAAGCAGCAGGATGAATTCTGAAGTGTTTTGGGCAATATTATCTGCTCACATTCAGCCAAATGCTGCAGAACTCATTGGACGGCGCTTCACAGTGCAGATGGACAATGACCCAAAGCATACTGCAAAAGCAACCAAAGAGTTTTTGAAGGGACAGAAGTGGAATGTTATGCAATGGCCAAATCAATCACCTGACCTGAATCCCATTGAGCATGCATTTCACTTGCTGAAGACAAAACTGAAGGGAAAATGCCCCAAGAACAAGCAGGAACTGAAGACAGTTGCAGTAGAGGCCTGGCAGAGCATCACCAGGGATGAAACCCAGCGTCTGGTGATGTCTATGCGTTCCAGACTTCAGGCTGTGATTGACTGCAAGGGATTTGCAACCAAGTATTAAGAAGGGAAAGTTTGATTTATGATTATTATTCTGTCCCATTACCTTTGGTCCCTTAATAAGTGGGAGGCACATGTGCAAACTTCTGTAAATTCGACACCGTTCACCTGAGTTGGATGTACATACCCTCAAAATAAAGCTGACAGTCTGCAGTTAAAGCACATAGTGTTTGTTTCATTCCAACTCCATTGTGGTGGTGTATAGAGCCAAAGATGTTACAATTGTGTCGATGTCCCAATATTTCTGGCCTGACTGTAGTTTTATCTTGTTTTATCCAGTTTTATCTTGTGTTTGTGAAAACCAAGTAAAATGTAATAATTTCAGTGGAGGCTGAGAATCTGTATAAAGTTCAACTGATATTGAGAAAAATACTTGGCTGAAACAGTTTAATATTAATTCAGCTGTACAGTTTCCACATTTATTTAGCTATATCAATTTTCATCTTTTTTTAATGAACTGTAGGAACATCATCTCCAGCGGGCCATTTCAGCACAGCAGGTATATGGAGAGAAGCGGGATAATATGGTTATACCAGTCCCAGAAGCAGAAAGTAATATTGCTTATTATGAATCTATATACCCTGGAGAATTTAAGATGCCAAAGCAGCTTATTCACATACAGCGTGAGTATATCTTTAAACTGAATGTTTAAAATTAACCAGATTGCTTTTTAAAAACTAAACAGATTTGTAGATTCACAATCGCCTTTGGATATAAAGAAAGGATAAGGTTAGGGTTATGTAAGTATTTGGACATCCCAAGGGTGCTTTTTCAAGAGGCACCTGGACTTTGTTTTTTTCTTTGAAGACATTTCACTTCTCATCCAAGAAGCTTCTTCAGCTCTGACTGGATGGTTGGGAATGGAAGGATTTATACTCCTTGCAGACAGCTGGTCACTTGCATCCTTTTAGAGAGTCGTTGAGGCACTTGGAGGTTTATCTCTGTCAGGGGTGTTAAACTCGCATTTTCACATTGTCGTCACGTGACGTAGCACAACTTTTTCTCCCTTCGCTAAAATGGGGGTGGGCATGGCCAGTGCGTGATGCATCTGGCCCATGGGCTGTGAGTGTGACACCCCTGATCTGTGTCATCAGGGTCACCTGAGTAGTGCAAATGGGTGTGGAGCCTTCTTGGAACTGTTGAAAGGACTGTGTTGTAGACTGGAGATAGATGATGTCATATCCCTCCCCCTCTGTTGAGAGAGGGCTGTTCAATTTTGACAAAGATGGCCTCTTTGACCCCTCTTTTGAACCAGTGGTCCTCTCTGTCCAAAATGTGGACTTTGCTGTCTTCAAAAGAGTGGCCTTTGTCTGTTAAATGCAGATGGACTGCTGAATCTAGTTCTGATGTGTTTATTCTCCTATGTTGTGCCATGCGTTTATGAAGTGGTTGTTTTGTTTCCCCAATGTACAGATCTGCACATGGCTCACTGCATTGTACTGCATATACCACATTACTCAGTTTGTGTCTGGGTGTTTTATCCTTGGGGTGGACAAGCTTCTGCCTTAGTGTATTCTTGGGTTTGAAGTGTGCACGTATGTTGTGTTGGCTAAAGATCAGCCTGAGCTTTTCCAATATTCCAATGAAGAACTCTGAAGAGCTGCAGAAATGGAGGTCACATCCCAAAGATATGAGCCCCATTTTTTCAGTCCCTCTAAGGAGCCCCCACTCTGCTCAATCTCTCTGTTCTGTGTGTGGGGGGGGCGGGGGGGGAGGAGACAGGTACAGTTGCAAGAAAAAGTATGTGAACCCCTTGGGATTACGTGGAGTTTTGCATGAATTGGTCATAAAATGTGCTCTGAACTTCATCTAAGTCACAACAATAGAAAAACACAGTCTGCTTAAAATAATACTACACAAACATTAGATGTTGCCATGGTTTAATTGAACATAACATATAAACATTCACAGTGCAGGGAGGAAAAAGTATGTGAGCCCCTAGCTTAATGACTTCTCCAAGAGCTAATTGGAGCCAGGAGTGAGCCAACCTTGACTCCAATCAGTGTGATGATATTGGATGTGTTGCTGACAGCTGTCCTGCCCTTTAAAAACACACACCTGTTTTGGGTGTACTGGTTTCAAGAAGCACTGTCTGATGTGAACCATGCCTCACAGAAAAGAGCTCCCAGAAGACCTACGATCAAGAATTGTTGACTTGCATGAAGCTGGAAAGGATTACAAAAGTATCTCCAAAAGCCTTGATGTTCATGTGTCCACGGTAAGACAGACTGTCTACAAATGGAGAAAGTTTAGCACTGTTGCTACTCTCCCTAGGCATGGTCGTTCTGTAAAAATGACTGCAAGAGCACAGCGCAGAATGCTTCATGAAGTAAAGAAGAATCCTAGAGTGTCAGCTAAAGACCTACAGAAATCTCTGGCACATGCTAACATTTTTGTTGACACATCTACAATAAGGAAAACATTAAACAAGAATGGAGTACATGGGAGGACACCACGGAGGAAGCCATTGCTGTCCAAAAAAAATATTGCAGCACGTTTGAAGATTGCAAAAGAGCACCTGGATGTTCCACAGCACTACTGGCAAAATATACTGTGGACAGATGAAACCAAAATTGAGTTGTTTGGGAAGAACACACAACACTATGTGTGGAGAAAAAAAGGCACAGCATACCAACATCAAAACCTCATCCCCACTGTAAAACATGGCGGAGGGAGCATCATGGTTTGGGGCTGCTTTGCTGTCTCAGGGCCTGGACGGATTGTTGTCATTGATGGGAAAATGAATTCCAGAGTTTATCAAGACATTTTGCAGGAAAACGTACGACCATCTGTCCGCCAACTGAAGCTCCGCAGAGGATGGGTGATGCAACAGGACAATGACCCAAAGCATACAAGTAATTGAACAAAAAAATGGCTTCAACAGCACAGAATACGCCTTCTGGAGTGGCCCAGTCAGAGTCCTGACTTCAACCCAATTGAAATGCTGTGGCATAACCTTAAGAGAGCGATTCACACCAGACATCCCAAGAATATTGCTACACTGAAACAGTTTTGTGAAGAGGAGTGGTCCAAAATTACTCCAGATCGTTGTGCAGGTCTGATCTGCAACTACAGGAAATGTTTGGTTCAGGTTATTGCTGCCAAAGGCGGGTCAACTGTTATTAAGTCCAAAGGTTCACATACTTTTTCCTCCCTGCACTGTGAATATTTACATGTTATGTTCAATTAAACCATGGCAACATCTAATGTTTGTGTAGTATTATTTTAAGCAGACTGTGTTTTTCTATTGTTGTGACTTAGATGAAGTTCAGAGCACATTTTATGACCAATTCATGCAAAACTCCACATAATCCCAAGGGGTTCACATACTTTTTCTTGCAACTGTAGTTTCTCTAGACAGTCTCTCCTGTGCCTGACCCATTCCCTCACTTGCAAAATGGAGAGTTTGGAGAGGAAAGGATTGCAAGAGAGGAAGCAGGCACACCATGGGGAATAATACACTGGTCTGTTTTCATGGTACATTCACAGCTGCCAGCACCTGCACATTTAGTTTAGTTTAGTTTATTAAATTTATATACCACCCTTCTCCTAGTGGACTCAGGGCGGTGCACAGCCAGAAATAAAAACACTTCAATACAAAATTTAAAATTTGTAAAAGAATTAAACAATTTTTGGCCCAGAAAATTTAAAAAACCAATAGGCAATTTAAAATTTGAAACCCATAGACAATTTAAAAACTAAAAGGGGGGGCGGTTACCAGGGTTGTGGAGTCAGAGTCGAGGAGTCGGAGTCGGAGGAAATTTTGGGTACCTGGAGTCGGAGTCGGCAAACAATGCACCGACTCCGACTCCTACTAAATTTAGATTGGAATTTTAAAAAAAGCAAGTGTAAATGTCATTTATCTCCCAACTCCACAGCCCTGGGGGTTACGCCAGCCCAGCTTGACGAAATAAAAAAGTTTTTAGGGCACGGCGAAAAGCCCGGAGATCAGGTATCATACGGATCTCAGGGGGCAAATCGTTCCAGAGGGCTGGTTCTGCCACAGAGAATGCTCTCCCCCTGGGTGTCGCCAGCCGACATTGCCTGGCTGACGGCACCCTGAGGAGTCCCTCTCTGTGGGAGCGTACTGGCCGGTGGGAGGCTATCGGTGGCAGAAGGCGGTCCCGCAAGTACCCAGGCCCTATGCCATGGAGCACTTTAAAGGTGGTAACCAACACCTTGAAGCGCACCCGGAAGACCACCGGAAGCCAATGCAGCTCACGCAGGAAAGGTGTCACATGGGAGCGCCCCCTTGCTCCCGTAATCCCCCGCGCGGCGTGGTGGTGGTGTACAAGTCAGGGTGGTGGTGTACAAGTCAGGCATAGGACAATGCATACTGACTGTAATGACAATCACGTGACTGATGGACACTGTAAAGGTCATAAATGGGGACATTGGTGATAAAAGTTTTTTTTTTCAGCACCATTTTAACCTTGAATGGCTGCTGAACAAGGCCAGGGGTAATGGGATAGTTCTTCTGTGCGCTGCTTGGAGAGTCCAAGCATGGGTTAATTCAGTCAGATATGTTAATTACTGAGTTGGATTTTCTTTGGCCACGCCTTCCTCTTCCGGCCGAACCTTAGTTTTTTCAACTCAGTCAGATAGAGAGACTTGTTTTGAGTTGGCTCTTCAATTTATTGTGTTTAATTAGGAAAAAAATTGGCTATTTGCAAAAAGAAAAAAAGTACTAAACAGAGCCTCTTTAAATTCGGCTTGGAGTGGCTGGGCAGAGCGCAGAGAGCGAGTCAGTGCTGCGAACTCTGCTGGGATAGCGATACGATTGCTGCAGAGGCAGCCATTGCCACGTGGACCCGTTTTTGGAGAAGAACGTGGCAGAGACACAAGCGACCATTGTGACCATTCACATAAACATAGAGGTTATAGAGTGGAATCACATCATGCTTCCCCTTCAGTTCACAGCGAGGACTCGCTGGAGGGAGAGGAAGAGTTAGGTGATTTTGAAATGTCAGGTGATGAAGGTATGGCCCAAGATAAACCTACTTATACAGGTTTATTCCGTCCTCATCTTTTCAAAACCTTATTACTTAAGGCTAAGATGACTGCTAATATGGGGCAGATGGACAGATCTACAGCAGATCCTAAAGACTCCCAGGATCTTTTTGCCAGTCTTTTTACAGAGCAGGTTACAACTCAGGAAATTACTCCTTCCCGAAAATTTTTTGTGGATGTGATTCAAAGGCAATGGGAACATCCTACTTCAGTTCCAGCACCTAGTGGCATGGACAAAAAGATGTACACAGTGGAGAAGGAGCTGGAGGAGCTCCTACAGATTCCCACAGTAGATTCCCTGTTATCTAATTTGGCCTCTGCAGCCATTCTCCCTTCAGATAACGCAGAAGGGTTGAAAACTGAGGACAGGAAGACGGATTTGGCTGCACGCAAAACTCACCAGGCAGCGGCCTGGGCAATTAGGTCTGCTACAGCAGCTTCCTTCCTTTCCAGAACATCGCTCTTATGGCTGAAACAGATGCAGGCCAGGGCCTCTCCAGAGGATGTTCGCCTTCATCAAGACATCAGTAAACTGATTGCTGCAACGGAGTATACAGTGGATGTGACTCTTAATGCAGCAAAATTTGCCTCGAGAGCTCTGGCTTCCGATGTCGCTTCCAGGAGTTTGTTATGGTTACGCCAGTGGCAGGCTGACATGAGGTTTAAGTGGCATCTGGCAGCAGCTCCCTTTAAAGGAGGTCAGCTGTTTGGAGAAGTGCTAGATCCCATCCTGGTAGAGGGGAAGGATAAAAGGAAAGTCCTTCCTCAGTTGGCTAGAAGATCAGACAGAAGGTCTACTCCTTACTACTGTAGGCAGCCCTTTTGGAACACTGATGCAGGGTTTTCCACCTCACACTTCCACAAGCAATATTCCCAGGGTTTGGACAGGTAACAGGACAGATCAGGGTTTCGAGACAGGTCTCGACAGCCACAGTCCAGGCGTCCTTGCAGGGGATCAGGGGGATGCCCCTACTGCCGTTCCAAATGACTCACGGGCTCATATCCCCATTGGCGGCAGGTTAAGGATGTTTGCCGACCAGTGGAGGGAGACCACCACGGACGCGTGGGTCTTACAAACAGTAGATCTCGGACTGACTCTAGAATTTTGTTCCAGACCTCCTCAACGTTTCATTCAATGTCCGGTGCCCAGAGATGTCACCAAGAAAGTTATGATGGAAAGCCAAAGTTCAGCACTTGCTGGACATCAAGGCTATAGAACCAGTACCTATTGGGCAGAGAGGTTTGGGCTTTTACTCCATACTCTTTCTAGTTCCCAAGAGTTTGGGAGGCCAAAGGGCTATATTGAACTTGAAAGACCTCAATGTGCATATAAAATACAAAAGCTTCAAGATGCAATCCCTTCATTCGATCCTGGGATGCCTCAGACAGGGAGATTACTTAACATCAATAGATCTCAAGGAGGCTTACCTCCATGTACCTATAAGACTCTCTCACAGGAGGTTCCTCAGATTTGCATTTGCAGGCCGCCACTGGCAGTATCGAGCACTTCCCTTCGGCCTCTCCTCAGACCCACGAACTTTCACCAAGTTGCTGGACGTAGTGGCAGCACATCTGCGAGCGCGTCCCATCTGCCTGCAGTGTTATCTAGACGATGTTCTAATTCAGTCATCGTCTCTCAGGCAGGCAGAACTGGATCTACAAGTTACAATCCAGACACTCCAGGATCACGGGTTCTCCATGAACTGGGAGAAAAGCCATCTGACCCCATCCACCAGGCTTACTCATTTGGGGGCAGTGATCGACACCCAGTTATCACAGGTGTTCCTATCTCAGGAGCGAAGGGACAGCATAAGGGAGATGGTGGCACAGGTGCAGGGTTTGGAGTTAGTGCCCCTATTGCTTCTTTCCCAGCTATTAGAGAAAATGATTTCTTGTTTAGCTATAGTCCCATGGGCTCGTTTGCATACCAGAGCTTTGTAGTGGCTGCTCCTGCCCAGTCAGAAGTTAGGGTGCAGCAACTCATTGTGCAAGATGAGGGTTCCTCAACAGGTGCTTCATTCCCTGAATTGGTGGACGTCGGAGGCCATGGAGAAAGGATGCCTGATTCGAGATCCTCCCAGTCTGGTGCTGACATTGGATGCCAGTCTCTTCGGTTGGGGGGCTCACCTGAATTCCAACATAACACAAGGTCGGTGGTCTCAGTAGGATCTGCTCAACGACATCAATTGGCTGGAGCTGCAAGCGGCCCATCTGGCGCTGTGCCACTTTTGGGCTGAATTGTCCAATCAACATGTCCTTCTGTTGACAGACAATGTCACCGCCAAGGTGCATGTCAACAGACAGGGAGACACTTGGTCCAAATGTCTAATGCGCAAAGCAAGGTTGCTGGGCCTTTGGGCGGAACGTCATCTGCTGTCACTGCGGGCCGAGCTCATTGCTGGGACTTCCAACTCCAAGGCAGACTGGTTGAGCAGAACAACAATCGACCAGTCCGAATGGAGACTCCACCCAGATCTGTTCCACCTAATAACAGTCTGCTTCGGGACTCCGGTACTGGACTTGTTTGCCAATCCGCAAAACACTCAACTACCTTGGTTTTTCTCCAGGTACTGGACACCAGCAGCCGAGGGAACCAACGCCCTTCGTTGTCCGTGGCCGGCAGATCTGCTGTATGCCTTCCCTCCCATTCCTCTGCTCCAGAAGGTAATCAGGAAGATCTTGGTGGAGGTAGCGGAGGTGCTCTTGGTGGCACCGCATTGGCCGCAACGTCCATGTTTTGTGGATCTGATGTCACTATCCATCTCCCGTCCATGGATAATACCACTGCACAAGATATTGCTCAGCCAGGGGGCTCTTCAACATCCAGATCCTCAGTGGTTCAAGTTGGCCGTTTGGCACCTGAACGGGAAGCCCTCAGGAAGGGACACTTTTCGCCCGAGGTGATTTCCACCATTCTGGCTTCCAGGAAGGTGTCAACGATTAGAATGTATAATGCCACCTGGGCATCGTTCTGTTGCTGGTGCTCCAAGGAGAAATTGATTCCTACTTCCGCGACTGTTCCACAGGTTCTGGCTTTTCTGCAACAGGGTCTGAAGAAAGGCTTGTCTGCCAATACACTCCAGCATCAAGTTGCTGCCCTGGCAACCATCTTGCCAGGTAAGGGTCCTCTTTCTCTCTCGCAATATCCTAAAGTGTGCAGCTATTTAAAGGGGGCTGCCAATCTGTTACCTCCAACAGTTCATAGGTATTCGACCTGGGACTTGTCTGTAGTATTGCAGGCTCTCACTTTACCACCGTTTGAGCCCTTGAAGTCTGCCACCCTTAGACAGTTCACGTTCCAGGTGGCCTTCCTGGTGGTGATTACATCTGCCCGCCAAATATCTGAACTAGCGGCTCTAGTTTGTGTATTTTTCACTCAGACAGAGTCATTCTTCGCCTGGACCCGACCTTGTGCCAAAAGTAAATATCTGGTTCCATAGGGCACAGGAGGTCATTCTACCGGACTTCTGCCCGAATCCGAGGCATCCAAATGAAAAACGTTGGCATACTTTGGATGTGCGCAGGGTTCTTAAGAGATATATCAAACGTACAGCTTCCTTCCGTTGCATGGAATCCTTATTCATGTCATTTCAGCCCACGTCTATGGGGAAGAAAGTGTCACCATCCACCATTGGACGTTGGCTCAAGGCTTGTATTACCTTAGCTTATGAGCAACAGGCCCGCCCTGTGCCACATCGCATAATGGCACACTACTCGAAGTGCGGCAACAACAGCGGCCTGGGCGACACAAGCCTCGATTTTGAAAATCTGCAGGGCAGCCACTTGGGCTTCACCTTCTCAGTTTGTGAGGCATTACAAGTTGGACCAGTATGCTTCGATGCAGGCAGCATTCGGGAGACAAGTATTGCAATGAGTCCTACCGGCTGAGGGGACCCTGGACCAATCTGTTTCCCGCCCTACAACAATTTAGCTTGGATATATCCCAAGCAGCGCACAGGAGAATGAACGTTGGACTTTTTAAAAAAAAATTTGACTTATATGCCGCCCTTCTCTGGAGACTCAGGGCGGCTTACAATGCATTAAGCAATAGCCTTCATACTTTTGTATATTTATACAAAGTCAGCTTATTGCCCCCACAATCTGGGTCCTCATTTGACCTACCTTAGAAAGGATGGAAGGCTGAGTCAACCTTGAGCCTGGTGAGATTCGAACTTACAGTAAGTGCAGGCAGCTGAATGTTAATAACAGGCTTTTAGTCTCCTGCGCCACCAGGAGGAGTGGCGTTACCTTGTTACGTTCCTTCTATGTGCACTGCAGGAGAGTCCAATCCCACCCTGGCTTGTACTGGTCTGGGGTCCAGGAGTGGTCGATTCTTCGGATGGACTGAGTCTTATCTGGTTCCGGTTTCGTTGAAAAAACTGAGGCTCGGCCGGAAGAGGAAGGCATGGCCAAAGAAATTCCAACTCAGTAATTAACATATCTGACTGAATTAACCCATGCTTTTCTGGAGAAACATTTAAACTAAACAATGGGGACAGAGAATTAATTGATACAGAATATTTCTGTCCCCAGCAATCTAAAACTAATAGGGTTATCAGCAGTGGTAGGATTCAAGTAAATTAACAGCCGGTTCTCTGCCCTAATGATTTCTTCCAACAACCAGTTCACCAAACTGCTCAGAAAGTTAACAATCGGTTCTCCCGAAGGGGTGCGAACTGGCTGAATCCCACCACTGGTTATCAGTTCATGTAACATAGATGTTTGTGCAGGTAAGAATATCAACCTTGCTATCAAGCAAAATCAAGGGTTTAATAGTGAGGTGGTAAGGAAGTAGGGGAAGTCGGGCACAACACAGGTTATGTAGAAAGTAAACACAGGGTCAGTCAAAAAGGACTCAAATGTCTATACACCAATGCACAGTGTGAGGAATAAACAGGGTAATTAGAAATTCAAGTAAATGAGGGCAGATATGATACTGTTGCCATTGCAGAAACTTGGTGGGATGAAACCCACAAATGGAATATAAAGCTAGAGGGATTTAAATTATTTAAAAGAAACAGACCAAACAAAAGAGGAGGTGGGGTTGCACTATATATAAGAAATAACTACATCTCTACAGAAATGAGTACAACAATGATGAAAACTGTCTTGAATGCATTTGGGTCAATATAAAAAAGGAATAAAATGACATTGCCATAGGTGTATACTATATAGGCCACCCAACCAAACAGAGGAAATAGATGACCTTTTTGCTTAGTCAGTTAACTAAGGTATGTAGGAAGCACATCAAAATAATAATGGGGGACTTTAACTACCCTGACATCAACTGGGAGACAAATTTTGCACCAAGTAGAAATTCAAACAGGTTCCTGACAAACCTAGCAGACAACTTTGTCTCCCAAAAAGTAGAGAAGGGAACTAGGGGATCAGCCATATTGGATTTAATTCTCACTGAGATGAAATAATAGAAGGTGTTGAAGCTACAGGAACCTGGGGGAGGCGGGGGGAGTGATCATGCAATATTGGAATTCAACATTATGCAAGCACAAGCAACAGAACAAAGTCAAACTAGAGTCTTGGTCTTTCAGAGACCTAATTTCAATAAATTTAGAGCTTGGGAAGGATTCCATGGATGAGAAACCTGATAGGGGAAAACAACTCTAGAAGCTTGGGAAATTTTGAAAAATGATTATAAAAGCCCAATTTAGCACATTACCAATGAAGAAAAATAACTGCTCTCAAAAGAAACCAGCATGGCTGCATATCAGAGCATAAAGAATTCTCTGATAAATTGAAGGACAAAAAAGACAAGTATAAAAAGTGGAATTGTGGGAGTTGGTGGCTTACCAACTCCCACAATTCCTGGAGGAAACTGATTACCTAGACCTGTACCAATTAGGTTTCAGGTGCGGACACAGCACGGAAACGGCATTGGTCGCCCTGGTGAATGATCTCTGGTGGGCCCGGGATGGGGGTTGTTCCTCCATTCTGGTGCTACTTGACCTCTCAACGGCGCTCGATACCATCAACCATGGTATCTTACTGCAACGGCTCTGGGGGCTGGGAGTGGGGGACACTGTTCTACAGTGTTGTTTGGGCGGGGGGGTCAGAGATCCTCCCCGAGGCCCCTCACCTGTGGGGTGCCGCAGAGGTCGGTTCTCTCCCCCCTGCTTTTCAACATCTACATGAAGCCGCTGTGTGAGCTCATTCGTAGTTTCAGGGTGGGGTATCATCAATACGCTGATGATACCCAACTGTACATCTCCACCCCGAATCTACCCAAGGATGCCCTTTCCATGATGTCGAAGTGCCTGGAGGCGGTGCGGGTCTGGATGGGTAGAAACAGGCTCCGAGTTAACCCCTCCAAGACTGAGTGGCTGTGGATTCCGGCATCTCCTGATCTAGCTACCCCGTCACTTATGATGGGAGGGGAGTTGTTGACTCCCTCTGAAAGGGCTCGCAACCTTGGCGTCCTCCTTGATTCGCGGCTGTCTTTGGCGGATCATCTAACGGCCGTGACAAGGGGGGCTTTTGCATAGGTCCGCCTAGTGCGCCAGTTGCAGCCTTTCCTAGACAGAGATGCCCTCCGCACAGTCACTCAAGCTGTCGTTGTCTCTCGGTTGGATTACTGCAATGCCGTCTACATGGGGCTGCCCTTTGGGTGCACCCAGAGGCTCCAGCTAGTCCAGAATGCAGCTGCGCGGGTTGTTACGGGAGCTTCCCACTACTCCCAGGTAACACCTCTCCTGCGCGAGCTGCACTGGCTGCCGGTGGCCTTCCTGATCCGCTTCAAGGTGCTGGTACTTACCTATAAAGCCCTTCATGGCATGGGCCCGAGGTACCTGCAGGACCATCTTCTACCGGCCTCCCACCGCCCTGTGCGCTCTCATAGGGCTGCCCTCCTCCGGGTGCCATCGGCCAGACAATGTCGGCTGGCGACCCCCAGGATGAGGGCATTCTCTGTGGTCGCACTGACCCTCTGGAATGGATTACCCACCGAGCTCCAGACGGCTCCTGATCTCCGCACTTTCCATATTGGCTTGAAGACATGGCTCTTTCACCAAATTTCCTGACCGGTTATGGGGTTTTAATTTTGGGGTTTTTAAATTCGGACTGTATTTTAGTTTTTATCACTGTTGTTTTAATCCATATGAGCCGCCCCGAGTCCCACGGGAGAAGGGCAGCATATAAATTTTAATAATAATAAAATAAATAATAAAGAGGGGCACATAGCTAAGGCAGAATATCAGCAAATAGCCCAAGCCTGCAAAGATGAAGTGAGGAAAGCTAAGGCTCAAAATGAATTAAGGCTTGTGACAAAAGTCAAAAATAACAAAAAAAGCTTCTTTCAACATGTTGAAAACAAAGAAGTCAAGGAAACAATTGGTCCATTAGTGGGAGAAAGTGGCAAGAAGGTGGCAAACAACAGGGAGAAAGTAGAACTACTTAACTCATTTTTTACATCCTTCATTATACAAACAGTCCAACCTATCAAAAACAGCACCGTAAAAAACAGATTAGGAGCAAGTTAAAATAGGGAAGAAAATGGTAAGTGAGCACCTGTCCAGTCTAGATGAGTTCAAATCACCAGGACCAAATTGATTACACCCCAAGGTTCTTTTTTTTTTAAAAAAAATTACATATAAAAATTCCATTTTTAAATAGTGTGTTGTCTGCGTACAAATACTTTTGAGAAATAATAATGTTCATTAATAATACAATAATATTCATTACATTGGTATTAGTCAAACAACAACAATAATAATATTAGCTTATCCATTTTAGCAAACCTTCCTTATAAAGTTAGTCCTTCTCTTATATTTCCATGTTTCTAGCTTCTATTTTTATTGGCTAACCGTTGATAAAATAAGTCCCATGTTAAAAAGTATTCAGTTTCTTCCTTTTCCTTCATTTCAAGTGTTAATATCTCCATTTCTGCATATTCTAATATTTTTTAAATTACATTTTCCTCTGTAGGGATCTCTTCACTTTTCCATTGTTGTGCAAATACAATTCTAGCTGCAGTTAACACATGTAAAATCAAATAATGTATTCTCTTTGTTATACTTTTCCGGTAAGATGCCCAACAAGAATATTTCTGGTTTCAAATCTGTATGTTGCTTTATCATTTTTTCCAACCATGTATGTATTTTTGTCCAATATTTTTTTGCCTTTGGGCATGTCCACCACATATGATAATACGAACCAGGTGTCTGATTACATTTCCAACATTTAGCGGACATGTCCTTAAACATCTTTGCCAGACTTGTGAGTGAAAATTGCCATCTATAAAACATTTTATAAAGATTTTCTTTATATGCAGTTGACATTGTTCATTTATAATTCCTGTCCCACAGTTTCTGCCATTTATCTAACTCTATTGTGTAACCAATTTTTTTAGCCCATACTATCATTGTCTCCTTTACTTGCTCTCCTTCCATTTTAATACTCAATAGATATATAGATATATAATTAATTTTTCATCCATCCCTGTTAATATCTGATCTAATTCTGTTGGTTCTTTGTAAAAACCATACATTTTAGTGTCTTTCACATATCGAGATTGTATCTGCACTTGTGGCCACCATGCTTTGTCAATCCCTTGACTGCTCAATTCTTGTTTAGTTTTAAGCTCCCTCTCTTCATTCAAAATATTTTTATATCTTGCAATTTTTTCCATATTAATAACATTTGGATGTATCAATGTTTCCATTGTAGAGAGCCAGACTGGTATTTTCAAATAGTGTTGTTCTTTAAAACCATTGTTTAAAATAATTCCCATATTGTTTTTAATTTGTCTCTTAGGCAGAAATCCATTTTGGTCTGAGTGTATAAATTCATTCAAAACCCTTTTTAGTCTCTCTGCTATTATTGAAGCATATATTTTATAATCGGCATTCAATAGAGATATTGGCCTGTAGTTTTTTATCTGCATTAAATCTGACTCTTCTTTCAGTATGAGAGAGATGTTTGCTTCCATCCACGAATTTGGTACCTTCACTTCTAACAGTACTTCATTATAAACTTCCAACATTGATGGACCTAAAGTGTCTTGTAGATACTTATAAAGTTTTGCTGGTAGCCCATCTGGTCCTGGTGTTTTATTATTGTTTTGTCTCTTAATCGCCTCTGTTAATTCCATCATCATTATTCATTCATTTAACATGGCTTTCACTGTTTCAGGCACTTTACGTAATTTAGCTTTTTCCAAATATTGTATTATTCTATCTTCTGGAATTTTCTCTTGGTCATACAACTTTTCATAGTAATCCTGGATTATTATTTTTTTGTCAACATTTTGGTAGTGGAGAGTTCCTTTCTCATCTACCAGTCTATGTATCAATTTCTTTTCTTTCTCCTTTTTCAGTTTACATGCCAACCATCTTCCTGGTTTATTCACATTTTCAAATAAATTCTGTTTTGCACTTTTAATTTTTTGCGCCAGTTCTTCTTTTTCTGTTAGGTTCAGTTTATGTTTTATTAGTTCCATTTGATTTTTTAAATTCTTTTTTTGTAGTTCTTTCTGTAAATCTAATTCTAGTCTTTTGTGTTCTTCTAATGTTTTTTTGATCTTGTTTCTTTTTCTTATTTTTCTTTCCTATATAAGTTATAGCTAGCCCCCGGAAATATACATTGGCAGTATCCGATACATTTTGCAGTGATCTCTCTCCTTCTCTGTTTTCTTTCAAAAAGAAGTCCAGTTCTTTTTCCATCGTTTGTATAAATTCCTTATCCTTTAATATTGATTGATTCCACGTCCATCTCAATTTTCTCTTTTGTCCTTTCCACTTGGCTTTTACTGGGTTGGGATTACACCCCGAGGTTCTGAAGGAACTGGCAGACATGATCTCAGAACCACTATATCTTTCAAAGAGCCTGGCATACCAGGGAACTGCCAGAGGACTGGAAAAAAGCTGATGTAGTTACCATCTTCAAAAAAGGGGAGAAAAAATAGATCCAGGAAACTACAGACCTATCAGCCTGACCTCAATACCTGGGAAAATTCTGGAAAAGATTATCAAGCAACGAAACAATGAACACCTAGATCAGGGGTTAGCAACCCACGGCTCTGGAGCTGCATGTGGCTCTTTTATCCCTCTGCTGCGGAGAGAAGAGTCCAGGGCTGATTCTCCAGCGCCTCATCTCTTGCTGGGTCTTGCAAGTGCTTCTTCCGGCCCTTGTTGCTGCTGGGTACGACTTGGTTGCTCAGGGAGACATGCAACCTGCTGCTGGTGTTTTCTGTGGGAAACTGGTCCAAATGGCTCTTTGAGTGTTTAAGGTTGTAGACCCCTGACCTAGAGGCAAAGTCATAACCAAAAGCCAACATGGGTTTGTCAAAAACAGATCATGCCAGACAAATCTTATGCATTCTTTGACAAAGTGACAAAATTAGTGGACCAGAGGAATACTGTCGATATAATTTACTTGGACTTCAGTAAAGCATTTGATAAAGTAGACCACAACCTACTACTTGATAAGGTAGAAATATGTGGGTTAGACAGCATCACCACCAGATGGATTAGTAACTGGAAAATCCTCTATTATTTTTTTTTAACTCTGAAGGGAGAAAACACTTTTTTTAGTTTTGATATTTTACTAACTTTAAAAAGTACTCAAGTATTATATATATAAAGGAGAAAAAAGAAAATCCTTCATTTTAAACCCAGAACACAATACTACATTACAGCTTTCATTCAGTTATACATATCACACCAGTATAAGTCCAATTAACTCCAATTAGCTCATTGAATTTGAATCTCTCCCTCAAGTTTATCCTCATGGAATAGATCTTTTTCTTCTCTTATTTTCAAATTTAGTCAAGAATATTTTACAAACTTTGGAAATTATTCAGCATTGTGTAGAAAGACAGAGGACAAATGTTTACAAACTGACTTTATACATACAAAACTAATTTAAAGCTTTCTTTCAGTACATATATCAAACTTACAAAGTTCCATTCTAACTAATTAAGTCATTAAATTTAAGTCACTCCCTCCATCTTATCTTTATAGAATGAAGTCTTTTTCTTCTCAAGGGAGTCTATCAAGTCTCTTTTCTTCAAGAAGTTCTTAGCCTTATTTATATCCATGAAAAAAAGTCCCAAAGTTGTTGTTAGAGTTAGACGTTGTAAATTAACCTAGAGCAAATTCTCATAGATTAAAGTTTCCTTCTCTAAAATGACTATCATATCTTTTTTTCCTCAAAGAATTCTCAACCTTGTCAGTATCCATGAGTTTGCAGCCGCGACCAGGGATCTTCCAGACCAATTTATTGGTCAATTTGGACAGGAGCTTCGCGCTCCATTGCCGCCAAACCGCCATTTTGTTTTTTGGCGCTAACAGGAGTCTTGCGCTCCACGTTCTGATGGGCGCCATTTTGTTGTCGGCAGAGGCATCCGGAGTCCTGTGCCTCTTATATCCACGAGCTGCTGGATTTGAACTGCGGGCCCTTCTAGAGCCTTGTTGAACAACATCTTCAGCCCTATTTGTGGACCAGTAGGGGCTCTGAACTTGGCAGCCATTTTCAGCCTTCCTGCCTCAGCAGGCGGCAGCTATACCGGCAGGAGCTTCGTGCTCCATTCTTATGTTTGTCGTTTGAAGACGATTGAGAAGGACTGGCCTATTTACCGGTCTTGGTTTATTTTATTATCTTGGCAGGTGACTGCTTGTTTCAACAGTCTATCATAGTACACTGAGCTGCAGTTGACTTTATTTAATAAATAATACTTTTTTTAAAAAAAGAAAGAACCAAAAGGGGAGAGTTTGACTTCCCTAATTGAAGTGTTAATATCCCTTGTCAGGGATTATGCTGGTTGAGCATAATGCCGAAGGCGCTGAGTAAATCAAAACATGGCTGTAAGGCAGCAGCAACAGCCAAGATGGCTGAAAAGGTCCCTGTGTCAGTTGATTTGGGGACTTCTACAACTTCTGTTCCTTGGCACGAAGCCACGGCCAGTAAAGGCTCACGTTCCCAGCACAGGTCCCACAGTATCACCAAGGCCTCTAGTCGCGATGAGCAGCGTAGAGATCAGGCATTGCAGAAGATCTGCGACAAGGCCAGCAAGCCTCCGGCTTCTGATTTGGGGCCTATGGGAACGTCACTCACACCTGTCAGAACAACTTCTCAGGAGCAATCTCCTGGTGTGACTCTAGACCAGGTTGTCAACTTGCAAAGCTTTCAAGTTGCCATGAGCAGGAGGGAGGGAGAACTGATGGAGCTGATTGATTTCCCTAACTGAAACTACATTCCACAGATGCTTTGCTACCGCAATCAGTAGGAGAGTTTTGGGTTTCACAGCCAGCCAAAGTGGTTAATTGGAGAATGTGATTTATAACATGGCCAGGGAGGAGGGGAGAGACAGGGTTATAGGGGAATGTAAATCTATGTGGGATTAGTTCTAACTACATCCAAATATTGCCGAAATGGTACTTCTAATAAATGACTGTATTTTTTTTTGAAGTTTGGCTCATGGCTCATGAATTAATTAAGGCATCTTTCGGAAGCTTCACACAGGTCTCATTACGAGATTGTCCTTTGTCAATTTCCATGGCCAACTTGTGGGGGCCGGCTATTGCACCTTCCATTCCTCCTGTTGGTACGGGGACCTCTGCTCAGGTTCCGGTGGCGGACCCGCCTCCTACCCATTTACCAGATGACGCTAATGCCGCTTCTGGGCAACATCTCAGCTTTGTTTTGCCAGAAAACATTCAACAGCTTAATTCCGCGGCCATGCAATAATCACTAGGTGCGGGATACCATCAACTCTACAGAGATTCTTCGGTAATGTCCATTGCTTCTGCATCTACTGATCACGAATTTCAGGATGATCTACTGTCTCTTCAGGATCCCGAGTCCCCAGATCCTTCTCATGAGAGCCAACCATCGCTTCTGGAGGAAGTTGACCCTCAAGATCCTGACCTTTCTGATGATGAAGGCATTTCACTGGAACAACCGGCATTCACTGGTCTTTTTCCTCTGACCATTTTCAAGTCATTGCTCTTTAAGGCATCAAATGCAGCACAGCTTGGATCTCCTACTGCAGGAGATGAACCTTCTCCTTCCTCTTGTGAGGTGCGGAACCCGCTGTTTTCAGAACCGACTAAACTGGTGGATGCTGTTCCAGCACCTCGTTTCTTTCTTGATGTGATTCAGGGTCAATGGTCTTCTCCAGGTACAGCCCCAGCCCCTTCGTCTTCAGACAGGCGTTTCTTCAATGTAGCACCAGAGCTGTCAGCTTTACTTCAGGTGCCGTTGGTGGATGCTCCAATAGCCGTCTTGTTATTGAACTCAGCCATTCCGGGCAACCCAGAGGAAGGCTTGCATCTGGAAGAATGACGTTCCGACCAGGTTCTTCAATGGGTGCACCAGGGAGCAGCCTGGGCTATTCAATCAGCCACCACAGCATCGTTTTTTGTTCTGCCCCAGCTACAGACCCCAAAGAACGTAGCACACACAAAGTCCATACAAACCTTAGTTTACTAATTAAGGACTACTAATGAGCTTTCTTAGTAGTTGTTCAAACACAAGTACAGTTTAAATCAGTCTTCTGAACAAGAGCTGTTAATTTAACTTCATTAACAGCCGACAAGAATCCAAAGATTAATAACTCAATTCTGAGGCACAGTATTTCAGATAACAGTAATCTTACTGTGGTTGGCAGAATGCCCAGAAGCAATTTGCAGGAAAACTGACAAGAGAGAAGCAAGAGCCGATCAAATGTTTCTGGAATCAAGACGCGAAGGAATATGAACGAAGTTGTTTCCTGCAAATTGCATCAGTTGTCGTCCTTCCTTAAATAGGCTAGGGGAGTGGCCAATTAGCCCCAAGCCTTACTCTTGAGACCTCCTCCTGAGGAGCCACTCCTGCCTTTTAATAGCTCTGCGCGCTCGTGCATCGAGAAGAGGCTCCTCCTCTTTGTCCTCTTCACTTATGGGAGCTTCTGGAGGTTCTGAAGGCCCTGGCTGAATCTCCGCTTCTGGCACCACATCTTTTCCGGCCTTCTCATTGTCTGACTTGAGTGTCAGCTGCACAGGCTGCTGGCGCATCACCACACCAGCCTCCTCGCTGTCGGAATCAGCTACTAGCTGCACAGGCCGTAGACGGGCCACAACATTTTTCAACAGGGCAACTTTGCTTTGGTTGCGACAACTTCAGGAAAAATTGTTGTCTGAGGACACCAGGATTCAACAGGATCTTAATAAGATCATAGCAGCAGTCCAATTTTCGGCAGATGCCACTCTGAATTCAGCCTGCTTTGCCTCCAAATCAATGGCTTCGGCGGTGGCAGCACATCGCATGGTCTGGTTTAAGTATTGTTAGTGGAGATGAAGGACAAGCTAAAAGTTCTGCCTTCATCTCAACGCAAAGCTGAATATTGTTTTTCTCCCCTTCTTCGCAGACCGCCTCTTCGGGGATCAGATTGGGGTGCTGGACCTTCCCATTCCCCAGGGTCTTTTGGGCCTAGACAGAAGGGATACCAGGACAGGCCATTGCGAGGTAGATCCTTCCCAGGTAAATGGCCCTTTCGAGGGGGAGGAAGTCATTCATTCCACCGCCAACGTTAAATGCAAGTCCTATCCTCCCATCCGGGGCAGATTAATTCTTTTTGCTGACCGATGGGATTCAATTACATCAGATGCTTGTGTCAGGGATATGGTAAGATCTGGTCTAGCCCTTGAATTTCTCTCCACTCCCCCGAGGTTCTTTATTCGCTGCCCTGTCTCTAAAGAGATTCACAAAAAGATCCTCATGGATTTGGCCGTGCAACATCTTCTGGATATTAGAGCTATCCAGAAGGTACCTGAGGATGAGGCAGGACAAGGGTTATAATCTCTTATTTCTCGTTCTGAAGTCCTCGGGTGGATGGAGACCAATTCTTGACCTTAAAAGGCTGAACCGATACATTGTGTATAAATGGTTCAAAATGCAGTCTTTGCTATCCATTTTGGCTGGCGTCATAAAGGGCGGCTTCTTCACCTCCATCGACCTTACTGAGGCATACTGGCATATTCCCATTTTTCCTCCTCATCGTAGATTTCTTAGATTTTATTATGCTGGTACTCACTATCAGTACCGGGCAGTGCCCTTTGGCCTTTCCTCTGCACCCCGCACCTTTACTAAGGTGCTAGCCACCTTGGCAGCCCACCTCAGATCCATACCTGTCTGTGTCTAATGTTACTTGGATGACATTTTAATTCAGTCCTCTTCGAGGCTACTTTCCATCAGGGACCTCCAAGTAACTATTTCTTGTTTTAGGGTGCATGGCTTCTCTATTAACATGGAGAAAAGCCAATTCAATCCTTCGACCCATTTAGTGCATCTTGGGGCGGTAATAGATTCCATAGAGGGCAAAGTTTACTTGTCTCAGGAGCAGCAGGCCAGCCTTCAAGAATTAGTTGGTAAGGTTCAAAGTGAATGCAAGGATCCCTTGGCATTGTTATCTACGCTTCTGGGCAAGATGGTTTTGGCCATTCATGTCACCCCATGGGAACGACTTTACACCAGAGACCTTCAATGGTTTCTTTTGCCTTTTCAGAAGGTGGGCAGGGGCAATTTGCCATCCAAGGTCCAGATAACCCCCAGCGTCAGCAGCTCCCTCAACTGGTGGAGGTCTCTGGCAATCTCCGAGGGATGGCTGTTTCACGAACCTCAACGTCTGGTGTTGACAACAGACACCAGTCTTATAGGTTGGGGGGCACATATTCTAGCACCTCATTGGCCTCAGTGTCCTTGGCTTGCAGACCTCAAGGCCTTGTCGGTGACGTAGGGGGTAGCTTCTCTCAGCCAGGGGGTGTTAGTACACCCAGAGCCTCAGTGGTTCCAACTGACCATCTGGCACTTGAGCGTCACGCTCTGAGTGGGGACAACTTCTCCAGGGTCATCAGGACTATTCACGCTTTTATTCTTCCACTTGGGCGTTTTGTTCTTGGTGTGACCATGGGGGTGTTTTTACCCTCCAGGCCTCGATAGCTCAAATCCTGGAATTTCTGCAGGACGAACTGGATAGGGGACTTTCGCTGAACACCATTAGGAGGCAAGTGGCGGCTTTTTCAACGGTGCTGACTTGTGGGTCATTTACTTCCTTATCCCAGCACCCCACCATTCGGAGGTTTCTGAAGGGGGCCACTAATTTGTGTCCTCCCGTGCTGCACAGATACCACACCTGGGATCTGTCCATTGTCCTGAACTCCCTCACGGGAGCTCCGTACGAATCATTGCGGACTACCAGCCTTCGTCTTTTGACATTTAAGGTTGTCTTTTTGGTGGCAATTACCTCCGGCAGGCATATTTCAGAGATTGCTGCTCTCTCCGTAAGGAATGACCTCTGCGTGTTTCACGCTGATCACATGGTCCTTTGGCTCGATCCCTCCTTCATTCCTATGATTAATACTCCTTTTCATCGGATGTGTTCTGTCCCCGCTCCCCAGGAATACACCCAATTCAGACAGTCGGAGGTTAAAATAAGCTGGCAGGCAACCAAGTAGTCTGATAAGAAGCTTGGCAGCAATCCCAGGAGCTGCGTGCCAAAACCTTTATTAACGTAACAGAAAAATACACACCACAAGTGTCCAGAATAGCCAAAGCTGAGATGCAGGAATATTTGTTTTTGTTCGTCACAAAAGTGCAGGCTGACTCACTCTCTTTTATAGGCTGTGGGGTGTGGTCCAGTGAGTCAGCTAATCACAAGCATGCCGTGCCTTCTGTTGGGCACGTTTCTCCCTGCGTCGCTGGCAAGGATCCAGCCAGCACTTATCTCCCTCGTTGCTGTCCACCTGTGGCTGTGGGGATGTGCTTGGCTCTGGGCCTATCTCTTGCCCTTCGGTGTCCTCCAGGGGCATTGCCAGAGAGGAGGGTCCTGGAGAGGGAGGTCTTGCCAATTCCTCCCTTTCACTCTCGGAGTCCTCTCCTGACGATGACACAGGCTCAGGCAACGGAGCCACAACAGGATGCAAGAATTGATCCTGCCTGATTTTTGTCCTAATGCGACTCACACCTTGGAGCATCGTTGGCATACTCTGGACATTTGGAGAGCTCTCCATATTTACCTTAAAAGAACTGCTGTTTTACATTGTACAGAGTCATTGTTTATCTCCTTTCTTCCAGTCTCCTTGGGTGCCAGGGTGACTCCTTCTACCATCGGCAGTTGGATTTGTCAAACAATTGCAAAAGCTTATGAACTATTTTCCTTGCCACGACCCTCGCGTTTAATGGCACATTCTACTCACAGTGCGGCCACGGCGGCAGCGTGGGCCACTCAGGCGTCATTGACTGAAATATGCAGGGCGGCGATGTGGATTTCCCCTTCACCATTTATTAAGCACTATAAGTTAGACAAATTTGCCTTGGCTGAGGTGGCATTTGGCCACCGGGTGTTGCAGAGGGTTCATGATAGTGGGGAATCCTCTGACCAGACTGTACCCGCCCGTAGTTAGGGACAGTAAGCTTTTGTATGTCCCGTGCCTGGCTGCTGTCTCCACCAATATGGAGAAGGGGCATTGGCTTACCTAAGACGCACCTTCTCGTTGAGTGGAGACAGCAGCCAGCCCCACCCTTAGTCAGTCTGGTCTTCTTTACTAACTTTCTTCTCCCACAACGTTGAGTCTGTATCTTCATCTTCACCAAAAGCGGGAAGCCCCTAGCAACAAGGGCGGGTCTTAACAACTCTAGAAGACTCAGTCCTCCAATCTGAACAGACAAGAACAACCCATGCCTGGCTGCTGCCTCCACTCAACGAGAAGGTGCATCTCAGGTAAGCCAACGCCCCTTCTGTTGTTGAGTTGGAAAAATGACAGTCCAGAGAGAGATCATCTCTGGGTGTGTCAGCTGAAAGTGACTTGAAATATTCATTTGTTAATATTTCAGCCATTTATCTGCATTTTATCCTACCTGGTTAAGATTAGCTAAACTAAATCCATATTCTCAGGACTGGTTAAGGAATATAATTTTATAATCAGTAGATTTCAAGATGGCAGATACTGTATATACATATTTTTAAACTCTTCTAATTGAAATATGTATTAAACTCTATTGGCTTCAGCTCCTGTAAAAGCAGTTGTTTAACTGAACAATTCCAGAAGTACATCTAAATTGCTTCATTCCATTTTGCCTAGATTATTTAAAATACATAAAAATGTGTTTCTCTGTTCAGCTTTTAGTTTGGATGCTGAGCAACCGGATTATGATTTGGATTCAGAAGATGAGGCCTTTGTGAATAAACTGAAGAAAAAAATAGATATTTCTCCTTTGCAGTTTGAAGAAATGATAGTTCAGCTTGAAAAAGGAAGTGGTCAGCAGGTATAGTATTGTTTCAAATTTGAAATTGTTTTTAAGTGTATAAATATATAAAACTAACATACTTGGATTTTCCCTTTAGCCAATCAGCCTGCAGGAAGCCAAGCTACTCTTAAAGGAAGATGATGAACCGATTAGAGAAATATATGAGTACTGGATTAAAAAGAGAAAAAACTGTCAAGGTCCCTTTCTTATCTCAGTAGTGAAACAGGAGAAGCGTGATGGTTCCAGCACAAATGATCCTTATGTTGCATTTAGAAGGCGAACAGAAAAGATGCAAACTCGAAAAGTGAGTATGCGTGTTTGTTTGTTTGTGTGTATAGGCCAGCAATGGCTAACCTTTTTGCTGTTGTGTGCCAAAAGTGGGAGGAGCACAGGGGGGGGGGTCATGCGTGCATGTGCCCACACCCATAATTCAATGCGTACGTGACATACACCCCCCACTCCCCCTGCTTTTGGCATGTGATGGCTCGGTGGGCCCAGTAGGCCCATTTTTCACCCTCCAGAGGCTCCAGAGGCTTTCTTGGAGCCTTGGGAGGGCAAAAACGGCCTTTCCCACTCCCACAGAGGCCCTTCGGAGGTCGGAAACAGCCTGTTTCCCAACTTCCAGTGGGACCAGAAGGCCCGAATATCAGCTGGCTGGCACGCAGATGCACACTGGAGCTGAGCTAGGGCAATGCTCGCATGCCCACAGTTATGGCTCCACGTGCCACCTGATCCTTTCTTTTTCCTTTCTTTTTTGAATTTCAAGAAAAACGAAGAGAATGGATAATAAGCTTTAAAACAGAAGTGTCATATATATGAAAGAAAAAAAGGAAAAAAGAAGTGAAAAGAGCTGTGTAAATTTGGACTGGACTACAAAACTGATTCAATATTTTTAAAAGCTAAAAAGAAAAAGAAGTTAAATAAGATTGTTGATGCAGATTGAAACAAAATGGATACTTGTTTGACAATTGGTAATTGTGGATTGCAGAGAGACACCTTCAGGAGTAAAAAGGAATAATTGCAACTTGGTCTTTGTTTTGGAAAATTGTGAACTTTACAGATAAAATGCCGTGAGAACTTTCGGGGGAGGATTTCTTTGTCTGCAAACGGCTCGAATTTGGAGGGAAAAAAGGGGGGGGGAATACAACGGAACTTTTATAAATTGAAATAATATTAACTTAAAAAGAATAAAATGGCACAGGAAATTAGTGAAATGATTAAATTGAGGTACTTGCCATGGAAAATGGAAATAAGAGAAATAATTATAATGTTACACCGAAGACTAAAACTTGAGGACATAAAAACTGAAATGGAGCATACACAAGCAGACAAGAAAATGAAGACAGAGAAGTGAGACATAGAGATTGAAAATAGAGAAGAGAAAGACAATATGATTAAACATGAAGAAGTTACTGAACATATGGATAATAATAATAATAAGGTTTTTAGAAATTACATTGGGATTAACAATGAAAAAAATAAAAGATGATTATGCGATTTTTGATGGCAGTTTCAGTGTCAACAACAGAATTTAATTCAATAAAGTCTGACACATTGGGAAATGATGCATTATTTCCTTTACTTGGCCTAAACACAGGGAGATTTTCTTGTAGAATGCACAAATATTCTCTTCAATGATAAACATTTTATGACAGTGGCCCTGCAGTGACCGATTAAGTTCATTTATCTTTTTAAATATGTCAGCCAAATAGCCAAGGCAGGACACCCAGAAGACATTTTCAAAGATTTCTGCTAGGGGTGATAAAACATTCATCAGGAACAGGTGTGTTTCATCTCGTAGCTCGAATAATCTCGATAATGTTTCATCTCTCGACAGCCAATGTACTTCTGTATGAAAGAGAAGAGTGCTGTGCTCAGAATCCAAATCCTTGCATAATTGTCAGAATAAACGTCCATTCAATGGCCGGCTTTTGATGAAATTTATTATTTTTGCAGCATCCTCCAAAATCTCATGTAACAATGGGCTCATCCGTTTAGAAGCAAGTGCATGTCTATGTAAGATACAATGATTTGAAACAATGGAACTCTTTCTTGTTTTAGCTTGAAACTTGTGCCTGAAGCTCTTCCTTTAATAGCTGCTGCACAGTGGTGAAATGTAAAATTTGTTACTACTGGTTCTGTGGGCATGGCTTGGGTGGGTAATATGAGTGAGTGGGCGTGGCCAACTTTTTTTTTTTTTTACTTTTAAAACCATTTTTTCTACAACCTCTTGGGCTGAAGAGGTTGTTAAAAAATGCTTTTAAAGCCTCTGATGATCCCAGCTGACTTGCCTGATCGGCAGAGGCTTTCTTTTTTTTTTTAAAGCCTCTGACAATCCCAGCTGCCTGATTGGCAGAGGCTTTTTTTCCTTTTAAACAATTTTTTTTCTATAACCTCTTCGGCCGAAGAGGTTGTAGAAAAAATGCTTTTAAAAGCCTCTGATGATCCCAGCTGAGCTGCGCAATCATCAGAGGTTTTCTTTTTTTTTTAACTTTTAAAAGCATTTTTTCAGCCAAAGAGGTTGTAGAAAAAATGCTTTTAAAAATTAAAAAAAAAGCCTGTGATGATTGTGCAGCTCAGCTGGCCTCCATCGCTACCGGATCGGGTGATCCGGTCTGAACCGGGAGCATTTCACCCCTGCTGCTGTACCTTTGGAACAAATTGCTACACACCAAGTCCATAATATTCCATGTTCACTGAAAAAATTGTTGACTATTGTGAATATGTGTTCCCCAGTTGTTCTGCCAGGTAGTGGGCGGCAAAATAATACGTGTTCCAGTATATTGTCTGAATCAGGAACACACACAAATACAATTAATTACGCTTCACCAGTGATGTCAGTGCATTCATCCAATTGAAATGCAAATTTTTCTGCTGCTGTGATCTTTTCCACCACTTGTTGAGTAATGTCTGTGGCCATATCTTGTATTCGTCTTTGGACAGTGTCATCAGAACATGGAATATTACAAATAGCATCAACCATTTTTTTCATCAAAAAGAATTGAAGCAATTGCAATGGCAGGGGGAACCACAACTTCTTCAACAATTGTGTGATGCTTATTTCATTTAGCTGTTACCAAGGACAATTCATAAGAAGCTTCCAGACATTTTTTCGAGATGGTTTTGGACTTCATGAAAGCAGCATCGCGTTTTATAAATTTGTCTCTCTTCTTCACAAAAAATGCTGCTGGCTTTTCAGTGTGCTCTTTATGTTTTGTTGTTAAATGTCTCTGGAGCAAAGAAGGCTTCACGGAATGCTTGGATAGTACTTCATTGCAGATAACACAAACAGGAAGCTGCTGATTGTTTTCTTCTGCGAAATAAAATCCAAACTTCAAATAATCTTCACTGTATTTTCAATTTGATGCTGGTTTTAATTTTTGTTGTGACCCCGACTCCCGAGCCTGTCCTAACAGAGGAAGAGGACTCAGAAGGTGATGGGGAGGAACTGACAAGGCCTCCCTCTCCAGGACCCTCCTTTCTAGCAATGCCTCAGGTTTCATCTGAAAGCCAGAAGGAACAGCCTGGGATGTGCCAGGAGGAGGGCATATCGGAGCACCAATTGATAGGGAGCGAGGAGGATGAATCTTGGCTTGATCCCAGGCAGTGTCGGAGGGAGAAGCGTGCGCAGCAACGGAAGAGGCATGGGAGGGCCAGAGATTGAGCTGAGTCACGGAGCCATGCCCCACCAGGAATAAAAGTGGGTGGGATTGCTCTTCAGGCTTTGTGACAGACAAAGTTAAACCCTGCAAGTCATATCGCGATCTCTGAAATTCGGCTTGGATATATTTTGGACTGAACATTGACTAAACTCTTGTCTCATGGATAATTTGTTGCTCCTGGAACGGACTGAAGATAAGTCCTCTTCTACTTTATGGGAGTGAACCCTGTCTTGGCAGGCATTTGGCAGTTTGCTGCCAAAACCATGGTCTGTCAATAATTCTAATCTGTTTACCTAATAAAATATTGGCAGGCGTGCTTGGTATTACGTTTGCCTGTGTGAGGAGGGAGGACAGAACAATTTTGGTGGTGGTTCCTTTGCTGAATCACTTTCCCTTTGCACAAACGTATGACAAATTTATCCATATTTATTTATATGCACCACTACCTTGGTGGTCAGGTGGCTGGTCAGCCCTTCTTCCTGTCTCCCTCTCCTCTCTTTCTCTTTCACTGCCTGCTGGGCTCTCCTTCCACAGCCTCTGCTCCTTTGTTGATCCCTCTGCTTGTCTCATAGAAGCCTCTCCTATTCTATCCCCTTTTCTCTCTCAGGCTTGCCCCACAGATGTTGTGACCCAGGCCCAAGTAGGTAGTATTAGACACAAACAGTTCCAAAAGAAACAGACTTTATTAGAACAGCTGAGAATTAACTCATTCTCGTCGTAGTCCAAACTAAATTAAAACAAATTCTTCATAACACAAATTCTTCAGTCTAATCACCAACCTTGGTATAATTAGGCAAACTGCCAAAGGCTTCTCTTGGCAAAAATTCAGAAGCAGAAGACGCCGACCAGAGATAAGTGCAGCAAGACAAGAACAAGTCTATCACCGTTTTCCGACAAAGACCCGAAGAGCTGTTGCTGGTCTTTTAAGCCTTATGGGAGGGGCCAATCATCTCTTCGCCCTGCTCCCGAGTCATCCTCTTTGCTGTAGCTGCTCTTGTCTTCTGGCAGCTCTTCTCATACGTGCACTAGGAACAGGCTCCTCCTGTTCCTCTGCCTCTCTACTGTCAGCCTCTGGAGGCTCTGGAGTCCGCACATCACTCCCCGATGGCCCTGGCCCTGGTCCCATCTCTGCCTCCGATGCAGAGTCCTCATCCGGGCCTTCCCCAGCCTCCAGGACTGGCCCATGTTCTTCCTCAGCCTCATCACTGTCCAACTCCGCTGCCAGCTCTGCAGGCTGCTGGTGGACCACAACAACAGAAGCCTCTCCTCTTCTCCGTCCCCTTCACTTCCTCCTTTTATATCCTCTCCTCTCTCCCCCCTCCTCCTCTTCTCTTCCAGGTGCGCCACTCTCTGGGGCTCAGGGAGAGCTCCAGCATTGGTCGCTACCCCAGTCTCACTCCGCCATGCGGTCACAAACTTGCTGGCTGGCCATTGCACACAGTGCTGATCAGCTGGAGCCTGTGCGCTCTGATTCTGGGGTCTGTACCGAGCCCTGGTACTCCAGCTGACACTCTCACCCCAAGGCCTGTCTGTTGCTCCCAGTGATAGCAGAGGCTGTCGGAAGTGCCGATCCTGGGCCTTCAGCAGAGCCCCGGCAACACTGCCGCTTCAGCTCATCCCCCCCCCCCGCTACACTTGTCTAGGACAATGTCAAGTACCACCTGCCAGGTGCCAAAGTACCACCAGTGGTACGCATACCACGGGTTGAAAAGCATTGCTCTAGACCAGTGATGGCTAACCTTTTTGCATCGCGTGCCAAAAGCAGGGGGAGTAGGGGGGTTGCACACGCGTGTGCCCACACCCATAATTCAGTGCACACCGCCCTTCCGTGCACAACCCCCCCTGCGTTCCCCCCGCTTTTGGCACGTGATGGCACGGTGGGCCCAGTAGACCCTTTTTTCACCCTCCCCAGGCTCCAGAGGCTTTCTTGGATGGATGGGAGTCTTGACTCAGCACTGACTGTAAGAGTCTAGGTGGGGGAAAAGAGGTTGAAACTCAACCTAGGCAAGCAAGGTGCAGAGTGCTTGCTATTTCAGAAACCCGTTAATTCTACAGTAATACCAATTTAAGCTCTTGATGCGGTTGTGCTCCTCCAGAAGCAGCTGATGTGCAATCTCGGGGTCCTCCTGGACATGTAGCTCCTGTTAGAACAGGAGGTGGAAGTTGTGGCCAGGAGAGCCTTTGCTTGGTTTTTTGGTTGTGAATCTTGCTCTTGTTCCTAAAATTGGTAGCTGTCACTCACACTGTTGCCAGTTCATGTATTGACTACTGCAGAAGCCAGAATTTTATGCAGGAGTTCCCTTCTTATGGAATGACTGTGGATGTTTAGGAAGGTCTTAAAAACATGGCAATTCCAAAGAGCATTTGGGGAATAAACAGTTGTTTGTTGTACTTGGGATGATTGTGGACATTGTTAATTATAAATGCATTTTACAAATATTATATTAGTTGTTACATTTTTGTACTGTACTACTGGCTTGAATCATAATGATTCAAGTGGCATAACTATCTTCATAAATACATATTTAGAATTTGTGGTTGGAAAATTATTAGTCACAATTTCAGGTATGAAAATATTTGATGTACTGTATAATAATAGTTTGGTATCTAAAATATAAATGTTTCATTTGTATGCTACATTTTGCAGAATCGAAAGAATGATGAAGCTTCTTATGAAAAAATGCTTAAACTGAGGCGGGATCTGAGTCATGCGGTAACAATTCTAGAGATGATAAAGAGAAGGGAAAAGAGCAAGAGGGAGTTACTGCATTTAACATTGGAAATTATGGAAAAAAGGTAAAAGTTTGGTTTTAAATTATTGCTATTAAAGATCTTATTAAATTATAAATTTAATATTTTATAAAATTGTAATATATTTTTTATTTGCTTTACATTTGTAATATACAGTCGTTCTTGTTGAGTGAATATGTAGGCATGAGGATAAAAATGGTGTTTTAGATTATCAAACAAATGACTTCTTGGTTGTTGTTGGCAAATCTTACTATTTTGGAGAAAAGGATGATTAGGGGTTGACATTCAGTCCTGTTGCCTTCAAATAGGACTGGAAACATTTTTCTCTAAGACCCTGAGAGGCAGTGGCAATTGGACAACACAATATTGAGGTAGCAGATAGATTAATGTGGTTTAGTATAAGTCACTGTCACATGAAGATGTCTTTTGCAGTTTTGAAACCAAGGCAACTTTAGGCATCTATCTGGAGTTATATAAATTGAAAGGTGTATATTAATTTGCAGGGATCAATTGTTTTTCATTCTAAAGGGAGAATATTGGTTGATTGGAATGTATTAAAATAGCTTTAAAATAAATTAAGAGAGTTTGTATTAGAAAAAGATGCTGAGAGGGATTCAATTTACTATTTTAGAAATCCATGGTAATACTTAGTAATGACCAAAGTAGAATAAGTCTGCTTTGCTTGAAATAATATCGTTAAAGATCCATTACACTTTTAGAGTTGAAAATACTGACTGAAAATATGTTATTCTCACTGTTATCTGAGGTTTATAAAATATTTAGTGCTCTAAGCACCTTGGTTCTCAAGCTCAGAAAGCTTCTGTGAAGTCTGAACAGCCCTTTTTGAAGCTGATTCTTTTTTCCAAGCTGAAAAGAGATATGTTGATCTCAGAACATTTCAAATGTGAAACATTTTGCATGCTTACTGCAATTATCCTTTCAGAATGTATATTCTAAGTATTTCTGTAATGGTACTTTTTCTTCTTGAGTAAGACTTTTATGTAACACTCAGTTCTAGATCAGTAGTTTTCAGTGTGGGCAATTTCCAGGTGCATCACCTTGAACTGCAAAAAACTGTCAACAATGTCCATGCTGGATAAGAACTGTGAAAAATAAAGTCCATGTATTTGGAAGTTGCCCAAGTAGGGAAATGCTGATGTAGATTCACAAGTTAATAAAGATACAGATATTTAGTATATAAATTAACATTTAAAAGTTCTGGTAAATTCAAACTTTTTCTTTATTTTCCAGATACAATTTGGGTGATTATAATGGAGAGATCATGTCTGAAGTAATGGTACATCGACAGCCCATAAAGCCTACCTATGCTATTCCTGTTATTTCTGTTCCTAATAGCACTCAGTTTAAACACCCAGAAAGTATGGAATTGAAGGAATTTAAAATAAACAAGGTGACTAAATCTGTCTGTCTGTCTGTCTGTCTGTCTGTCTATCTATCTATCTAAGCATCTACCTATCTATCTAAGCATATTACTTGAAAAAAATTGATCCTTTATAATTTTATGCTATAAATGTGCTTAAACTATATGAATTGTTAACTTCATTCCAAAAGATTTCAAGATAACTGGTAGGTAGATACTCTTATTTATTATTCTCTGTGGTAAGTAATTTTGATAATCTATTAGGTTAAACCTTCCTATGAACTAATACTGTTTGATCTTGAAAATCTAAGCAAAGTCAGACCTTGTCAGTATTTGAATGGGAAACCACCAGAAAATCCCAGGGCTGTGGTCTTGATTGTGAAGTTGGAAAAAAATACAGAAGAAAATTTATAACTAGAAATGTTCATGAAGTCACCATGTGTTGTGGCCCACCAGCAGAGCTGGCAGCAGACTCAGATGAGGTTGGGGAGAAACTTAGGCCAGTTCTGGAGTCTGAGGAAGGCTCTGATGGATGCTCTGCGTCAGACACAGATAGAGCCAGGGCCATCCGACATTTCCCAGCCACCGGAGAGGCAAATGCCTTCAGAAGCTGAGATAAATAAGTGGGGAGGAAGAACAGCAGGGGCCTGTTCCAGATGCACATATGCGCAGAGCTGTTAGGAGAGGAGAACAACTGAGGACAAGGAGTTGACTCGGGAAGCAAGGCAAACATGGACGCTGAATGGCCCCTCCCTGGCTGGGGAATAAATAGAAGGAAAGGGGAGTGGTGGTTGTAGGAGACAACTGTTCGGATTTCGGAAGATTTGGCTCATCATGTTTCGTGCCTCAGAGACTGCTTGCCAGAACTTAATTTACAGCTTTGCAGCTGGCAGCTCCCGGCCTGGCAATTATCTCAAGGAACTGATAAGGTCTGTTAACTCTTTGAAGGATTATTGCCTGGATTTTTTGGTGTGTGAATGCCATTAATTCACAGGAGATAATAAAGAGGGTTTTTTCAGGACGAGTCTGGGTCAGAACAGTTTGTCTCCTACCATCAACAACCCTCTACTAACATGGAGCAGCTTTGTGCAGAGAACACTCAGCTCACCCAACAGGTGGCCTTGCTGGCAGCACAGATGGCTTGGCTTCAAGCTCATGCTGCTCCACCTCCCTGGAGGAAATGCCCGGTGGCAGTGCCTGATAAATTCAGTGGGAACCAATCTATGTTTCCAGCATTTTTGGGACAATGCCAGCTCTTTATCAGCCTGAGAGCTGAGGACTTCCCCACTGACCAGGATAAAATGGGGTTTATGATTAGCCTTCTCTCCGGCGCTGCAGCCCGATGGGCCATGCCCCTGCTGGTCCAGGCTAGCCCTTTGCTGGATAATTTCCGGGGGTTTTGTGACCACCTCAGGCTGATGTACAAGGACCCCTTTATGACTCAGACTGCTACCCAATGCCTGAAAACCCTGGCGCCCTCTACAGGAGTATATAAGCGAGTTTAGGCTGCTTAGCCAAGATTCGGCCTGGAACGAGGCTGCCCTCATGGACGCTTTCCAAGATGGGTTGTCAGAGGAGTTGCAGGATGAACTGGTCCATCTTTGTCTTTGGACTGATGCTCGGTTGCAGTGGCGGGGGAGTCACCGTGCCTCCCAGGAGACCCGGGTGGTCCCAGTTGTGTGCAAGACCCTGGTTCTGTGGGAGAAGCCCATGGAATTAGGCACAGCCAGGCCCCACCTGTCGGTGACCAAGAAGAACCAACGGCGCTCAGGAGGTTTGTGTTCCTACTGTGGGGAACCTGGGCACATGGCCGCCTCTTGCCCCAAGAAGCAATGAGAGGCGTCAACTACTGGGTCTGCCCAACAGCCTCAGAACATCCTGTCGGGAAACTCCCCGAGTCCGACCTAGTTGGATGCACTGTGTCAGGCACTCACCAACACAGAACCAGGCCCATTGGACATGGCCCTTCCCCCCCGGGACTTGATCCTGGTGGCACGAGTGTTCCTGTCCGGTAGTCCACAGGGAATTCTGGTACATGCCCTGGTCAACTCTGGGGCCACCACAAACTTTATGGATGCAGCGTTTGTGGCCAAATGTGCTGTTCCTCACTGCCCAGTGGACCCACCTCTGCTCATGGAGACCATTGATGGCCGGGTGCTTCTGTCTGGGCCAATTAAGGCCGCCACACAACCCTTGCACCTGGCCATCGGCTCTCATGAGGAAGCCATCCAATTATACATTATCTCTGGCCTGCATTTCCCCATGGTCTTGGTCTTGGCTTGGCTCCGGACGCACGATCCACAAATCTACTGGTCCCGGAACCTCATCACCTTCCCAAGTTTGCAATGCGTGGACCACACCCGCCAAGTCTGTACAGGCCAGTTGCTGAGTCTGCCCAGGGTGCCCCTGACTTCCAACCTGGCAGACTTCACAGATGTCTTCAGTGAGCAAGAGGCAGACCACTTGCCCCCACCAGCCATACGACTACCCCATCGATTTGCTTCTGCACGCGCTGCTCCTAGTGGGGTGTTTGTACACTTATGTCGGACCCTGAGCTGGCCACATTGAGGGATTTCCTGGAGAAAAATCTGGCTCGGGGTTTTATCTGGCCCTCGTCATTGCCAGTGTCCGCACCAGTGTTGTTCGTGAAGAAGAAGACCTGAGACTTGCAGCTCTCTTGCGACTATCGCAAATTAAATACCATCACTGCCCGCAATCGGTATCCTCTGCCCTTTATTTCTGAACTGTTGGAACAGCTTCGAGAGACTACCGTCTTCACCAAATTGGACCTTCGGGGAGCCTATAATCTAGTTCGGATCCGGCTCGGGGATGAATGAAAGACGGCGTTTGGCACTAGGTACGGACACTTCGAGTATACCATTATGCTGTTTGGGCTGACGAATGCCCCTGCAGTCTTCCAGATATTTATGAACGACATATTCCGGGACCTATTGATTCAGTTTGTCATGATTTACTTGGACAACATCCTGATCTATTCTCCATCTTGGGAGAGCCACCAACAGGACCTACGCCTGGTCCTGCAACGGCTACGGGAGAACCGCTTGTATGCTAAACTGGAGAAATGCCTGTTTATTTCAATCTACCATCGGCTTCCTGAGACATTAGATTTCTCCTGAGGGCATTGCAATGGAGCCGAGCAAGGTCAAGTCTCTGTGCAGTTGGCAACCTCTTCGGCGAGTTAAGGATGTCCAGTGACTCCTCGGGTTTGCCAACTATTATCGGACCTTTATCCCTGGCTTTGCTTCCCTGACAGCACCCCTCACTTGGCTTGTTCAGAAAAAGATCCCGTTTCGATGGAGTACCCCTGAGCAACAAGTGTTCCAGGCCTTGAAGCAAACATTCATGCAAGAGCCCATCTTGAAACATCCCGACCCCCACCATCCGTTTGTAGTGGAAGCGGATGTGTCTGATGTTGCATTCGGAGCGGTGCTACTCCAGGCTCACGCACCCGGTGGTACCATCTTCCCTTGCGCGTACTACTTACGGAAGCTAAACTCTGAGCACAACTACACCATCGGAGAAGGAGCTACTGGCCATTAAGGTGGCATTTGAGGCCTGGAGACATGATTTGGAGGGGGTCTGCATGTTCATCCAACATATCTTCTGGCTGCATTGCCTACTTGATAGGGTCGTTTCAGACAGAGGGGCTCAATGTACAGCCCAGTTCTGGAAAGGGCTGATGATGGCCTTGGATGTGAAAATCTGCCTGCTGTCAACGCATCATCCGGAAACTGATGGCGGGACAGAGAAAGTGATTGGGATCCTGGAGCAATATCTGTGCTGCTTCGTGAACCATAAGCAGGACAATTGGGTGGATTATCTGGCAGTGGTGGAGTTTGCGTTCAACAACTCGCAGCACACCTCCATGCGAATGACACCTTTCTTGGCCAATGTGGGGTATCATCCTTGGTTCTTTCCCCTCATGCAAGTCGACTCACCGGTTCCAGCGGCTAACGACTATCTGGCCGAATTACAGGCTGTCCATCAATTGATGATATGATATCTGGAGAAAGCCAAGGCTGATTATAAGAAAGTCGTGGACCGGCATTGGCTGTGAGGGATCGGGTATGGCTGTCCACCAGGCACCTTCTGTCAGAAGTTTGACCACTGGTATCTTGGCCCTTTCCCCATTGAAGCAGTCATCAACCTGGTTGCCTATCGCCTGACATTGCCACGCACCCTGCAAGTCCATCCAATCTGTCATCAATCCCTCCTTGTTCTAGAACGGCCAGCCTGTCCGCTCCGCCAATCAGATTGACCCCTGCTGGACTCACATGACGTAGGTGGGCTGCCCGAGTACGAGGTCACCACCATTCCGGACTCCCGGTGGCTGAAAGGACGTTCCAGTACCTGATCGAGTGGAAGGGTTATGAGCCGGAGGATTTCACATGGAAGGAGGCAACCTCTGTGCATACACCTGCTTGGCTGCAGGCCTTCCACAACCAATTCCCGTCACACCCACACCTGGATCATCAGACACGGGGGAAGGGCCCGGTGGTGACGGATAGTGTTGTGGCCTGCCAACGGAGTTGGCGGCAGACTTGGATGATGATGAGGTTGGGGAGAAACTTGGACCAGTTCTGGAGTCTGAGGAAGGCTCTGATGGATGCTCTGCGTCAGACACAGATAGAGCCAGAGCCATCCAATATTTCCCAGCCACCAGAGAGGCAGCTGCCTTCGAAAGCTGAGCTAAATAAGTGGGGAGGAAGAACAGCCGGGGCCTGTTCCAGATGCGCGTATGCGCAGACCTGTTAGGAGAGGAGAACAACTGAGGACAAGGAGTTGACTCAGGAAGCAAGGCACAAATGGATGCTGAATGGCCCCTCCCTGGCTGGGGAATAAATAGAAGGAAAGGGGAGTGGTGGTTGTAGGAGACAACCATTCGGATTTCAGAAGATTTGGCTCATCATGTTTCGTGCCTCAGAGACTGCTTGCCAGAACTTATTACAGCTTTGCAGCTGGCAGCTCCCGGCCTGGCAATTATCTCAAGGAACTGATAAGGTCTGTTACTGCAGTTAACTCTTTGAAAGATTATTGCCTGGATTTTTTGGTGTGTGAATGCCATTAATTCACAGGAAATTATAAAGGGGGGGGGGAGTTTCGGGACAAGGAGTCTGTTTCTTGTTTCTGCTAAGGCTGGGTCAGAACACCATGATTTGCAGTCAACTTGAAAGAGCCTTTACCTGATTCTCTATTAGGGAAGGAGAAATTCCTCTTTACCTCTCATTTTATCACAATGATACATTTTTTAAAAAAGTTTCTAAAATTTGATCTTCTCCTAATGGATTTACTCAGATTAAACAATTAATGCATTTTCTCTTCATGCAGCAAGAGAAAGCTGATGCTATACGGCCGAAGAGAAAATATGAGAAGAAGCCCAAAATTGTATCTTCATCAGCTGCTATTGCTACTCAGCAGTCAATTCCTGCTGCACTGCCAATCTTTAATGTTAAAGATATGAATCAGTACGACTTTCCCAGCTCTGATGAAGAACCTCTTTCTCACGTATGACGTCTACAGTTTCTTTGGTTCAGAGGGAGGAAAGATACTTGCGTCTTTATACTTACCTACTGCTTTCTTTTTGAAGGTCTTGTCTGGCTCTTCTGAAGTTGAGGAAGAAAATGATCCCGATGGGCCATTTGCTTTCCATAGGAAAGCAGGCTGTCAGTATTATGCTGTAAGTTTTGAGTTTCTACAGTACTGTATTGTTACACTTATTAATTAAATTCATGTTTTAATCCTTTTCAATTATTTCTTTTCAAAGCCTCATTTAGAACAAACTGGTGACTGGCCGTGGAATAGTCCTAAAGGGGGAACGTTAGGAGATGAGCGTTACAGATACTGCTTAACCACCCTTACTGTGCCACAAAGTTGCATTGGGTTTTCACGTAGACGGGTTGGACGTGGTGGAAGGTAGGCTTATTTATCGTAAAACTCACTACACTAATATATTGAAAAGTATGAACATGATGTAGAAAAACAATTGAAATGTTGTTAAATATATTTGCTGTATCATTTAAATTAAAATTTATGTACTAATTAGCCATCTGTTTTCTTAAATCTATATCTTCAATGTTATTATGATCTCCCTTCTGTTACAGAAACACACAGCCTTATTGTGACTTTTCCCCTTATCTTTTCCCCCTTGAATTTATTTAAAATCCATGATTTAGAGGTTTGCACTAATCATATTTCATATGTCATTGCTAACTCTAACTTCTCTGAAAATAATGGGAAGATTCTGAAAACGTACAACATGTTACCAGACCTCTATTATGCCTACTTGAACTATCAGTTTGGCAATCTTTTTGTGGGACAGGTATTTCATCTTTCTTGAGAGTAGGTACCTCCTGGTACCCCTGTGATTCTGTGCATCTTCTGCTTAAAGGTGTAGGTGCTTTGAGGTTCTTCTGAGATAATCTCCGTATGCAAATAACGAGAAGAATATAGGCAGGCCTCAAAGCAGCTTGATTTCTCATCAAATGATTTGCATGGGTATAAGTTTTTTATAGGTTGCATTAAAATCCATGTCAAATTACATTATTATATTTTTCTACAAGGATTTCTGTGGCATCAAAAATAGTGATCAACTTTACTGACATTGGAATTGAAAAGAAAAAAAATGGGTAGCAAGACGAAAAATGCTATAGTCTGATTAAAATGGATGTAAATGTTTTTTATGTAATTGATGTCTAAATAATGTAAGGAGGAGATTTCTTCTTTTACTCTTTTTTATTTTTTATTTTTCTTCTTTTTTTTATTTACCTTATTACTCTTTTATTTTATTCCTCTCTCCCCCTTTTCTGTTTTTTTGTGGAATTCTTTTTCTTGATCCTTTTTGCCATACCTTTATTTTATTTTATTTTATTTATTTCTTCTCCCTTTCTTCTCCCTTTCTCTTTCCTTTTTTAATTTTCATTACTGTTATTAAGAGAAGTGATTTTTAAGATGGGAAAAATGTGATTTTAGAAAAACTATAAGAAACATGAAGTGTATGAATGAATTTTTGATTATTACAAGAATTGCTGATAGATTTAATGATTATAGAAACTTGCTTTTTTAAAAGGGTTTAAAATATCGTTCTTTACAGAAAATAAGAAAATGTAAATGAAGCCTTTACCAACAAGAATTGTTTATATATTTTATGATTATTTTTAAAGCGAGAAATGTTATTATAGAAAAACTACAAGAAATGTGAAGACTATGAAAGAACCTTTTAAGTATTAATAAGAGCTTTAATGGTTATAGAAAATTGATTTTAAAGTGGATTACAATGTTGTTGTTTTAAGTAAATAAGAGAATGGGAATGAATTTTTGAATATTAATAAGATTTGTTTATAGATTTTATGATTATGGTAAATTGGTTTTGGAGAAATTTAAAGAAAATTAATAGTTTAGGAAAGAGTAGAAGATATATATTAAAGGCATTATTATTTTAAATTGGTAAGTTAAAACAAAACGTTATGAATCATGTTAATTAAATGGAAATTAGGATTAAATTGTGAATTAGTTAAGTATAGGGTTAGGAGTGGAGGAAAGCAGTTCTGGAAAACAGCTAGCTAAACTGTGAACCAGCTAAAAAAATAAACTTAGGAGGAGTGGAGGAGATAATGCTGGAGAGCAGTTAGAACCAAACTGTGAACCAGTTAAATATAAGGTAAGGAGCGGAGGAAAGTATCCCTGGAAAACAGCCAACCAAGCTGTGAACCAGCTAAAAATAAATTTAAAAGGAGTAGAGGAGACAGAGCTGGGAAGCAGTTAAAGCTAAAGTGTGAACCAGCTAAATATAGGTTAGGAGAGGAGGGAAGCATCCTTGGAAAACAGCTGATTAAGCCGTTATCCAGCTAAAAATAAAACTAGGAGGAGCAGAGGAGAAAATGTTGGAGAGCAGTTAAAATCAACTCTGATCCAGCCAATAAATAAGGTTAGGAGTGGAGGAAAGCATTTCTGGAAATCAGCTAACTAAACTGTAATCCAGTCAAAAACAAACCTGGGAGGAATAAAGGAGATACTTTTGAATTAGTTGTAATGGAGAAGAAGATTTAACTAGCAAAAACAAAATATTTTGGGTATAATAAAATATAGGTGTGGAATAAATTTTAAAGTGAAATGATTTTGAAATGTTTGTAAGAGAGGAGTAAAATATTCTATGTTGATCTTTAGATGCAATTTTGAAGAAATACTGACTTAATTTGGATCTTTGAAGTAAGGAAAATAAATGAAATACTGATTGCTAAAATGATAAATGAATATTATAAAGAGCTGTTTAGATTTGGAATTTAAGATTTAGGGTGATATATAATAGAATGTTAAATGTTAGATTGAATGATAAAAATTGGGTATAGAACTGTTTTTTCTTTTTTCTTTTTACCTCTTTTTCTTTCCTTTTTAAGATGCTAATGGGTGAAATTTGGAATCTATACTTATTTTATACCGGACCAAACTTTTGCTCTAAAATTATATGTTTTTATGTTTTATGTTTAAAAATGAATAAACCTTTTTCAAAAAAAAATAGCAATTAAGCATATCTTGTCTGGATTCTTTTCTTGAGAGTGAGCTATAATATATTGCTTTCAGCATGTAATAATTTTTTTTAAAAAAATATCTAGCTAATCTGGACCCTTCAGCACTGTTTTTTACCTTATAAACATGAGGTATAAAGATGTTTTACATTGCTACTACTACAGATGCACATCAGCTTGGAAAGAAGTAATATATCCTGTATATTTTAGTATTTCTTAGCATAGTGTTGTTCATGTTCTGCAATGAAAACTCTTTGATAAGTCTCCATAATCTACTTTCCTGTCATCACATTCAAAAGTGTCTCAAATTAGAGGCTTGTAAGAAGAATACACCATCCTTTGTGTTTAGTGATCTAATTCCTAAAGTATTTTTAAGTATTTATTTGTACTTTTTAAAAGCTAGGTTATTTTTCTAGATATAGAGGGATGAGGGCTCTTTTTATCTTAATTCCAATTGGATTTTGCAGCATATTAATTTCTCTAATTAGTATAGCCTTTTGTCCCCGACAGCTAAAGTTTGACACTGTTAGGCCTAATTACCACATTTACCTTTTAAACTTGTTTGCATTTCTTAAATTATGAAAAATTATATTCATAATAAGGATCACATAGTTTTTGAAGAAAGAAAAATTCTTGTAACTCTTTAGTAAACTTTGCAAGCATTTGAGCAGTGAAAACACTTATAGTATTTACCATAGCTATTCTAGTTAATAGTGATGTCTATCCGGATTGTTCTTTGTTTTGCTTCCCTCTCCTAATCAAACATAAGGCATAGTAAACCTCTTTTATATTCTAATATCTACTTACAGTGGTTTGACATTTTGTTCAAATAAACAAATACTGACTTGTTTCCTTTAAACTAGAGAATTACTGTAGCAAGTTGGAGTTTGTGAGCCTGAGGTTCTTGGTTATCTTTCAAAGGCATGGCTTTTTCTTATAAAAAGGGAAAGGCCTTTCTTGCTAAATTGCCTTCATAAGAAAAGGTATAATTTATCAACTTCTTTCATTGTATGTTGTCTTGCTTTGTTATATGCAGCTCTTAAATAGGGCTGAACTTACTTTATAAACTGATTTGGAAGAACTATTGTTTAACTCACCCAAGCATGAAACCTTTTTACTATACATTTAAAAAGCCCAAGTTTCTTTCAAGCTTCCCCATAAGTCTATTATTAATTACTATTAATTAGATTCATTGTGATTAGTTAACTCCTTAAGTAGTAGCACCTTCTTTCAGGCTAAATGTGAAACCATGAAAAAAGACCTGATGCTTTAATAAGTAAGAGAGAAGTACAGATTTTTCTTGAGGATCTGACCATTCCTTCCAAATAATTTTCAAATTGTGCAGTGCCCTGTTGTGAATGTTTTTCTGATAGTTGAAGCAACCAGTTTGAAAAATACTTTCACAGATAATTTCCATACTATTTCTTCCTGATGTTTTAAAAATAAGTTTTGGATAAAGATAGGAATAACACTGTGTCTTATCTGTAATTAAAAATAGCCTTCTTTCCATTTTTAGGGTGTTCCTGGACCGAGCATATTCAGAAAACAACAGTCCATTTTGCCAGCTGGATTCAGAAATACTTTCCTCACAACTACACTCTTCAGTCAATCAATTTGCCAATACCTCAGAAACAAATACCTCGGACAGATATTTCTTTAAAGACCTCAGTCAGATACTAGTCAATTTCAAATCATGTAGATGGAGGCATTTTAGGCCTCGGACACCATCCCTACATGACAGTGATGAATTTTCCTATAGGAAATTACACAGGAGTGTAAATCAAGCAGGCACAGTACAACCTGGGACCCAGACATGCAGTACCTCTATACAAAGTAAAAGTAGTAGTGGTTCAGCACACTTTGGTATGTTGATTTTCACAAACTTAATTCTAAACATACTTTTGGCAAAAGTCCAATATTTCCTCCATAATTTTTCTCAGTTGCTGATGTTTATGTTGCATGTTTAAACTCCATATTAAAGTTAAAGATTAATATAGTAGATTTGGTCCAGACTTAGTTTGTACTTTAATTATAGCTATATTGAATCAAGTCCCCCTATGATTCTATGTTTTTGTTTTGTTTTTTAAAATTTGATTTATATGCCGTCCTTCTTCGGAGACTCAGGGCGGCTTACAATGCATTAAGCAATAGCCTTCATACTTTTGTATATTTTATACAAAGTCAGCTTATTGCCCCCACAAACTGGGTCCTCATTTTACCTACCTTAGAAAGGATGGAAGGCTGAGTCAACCTTGAGCCTGGTGAGATTCGAACTTACAGTTATTGCAGACAGCTGGAGTTAATCACAATGCACAATGCATTAGTCTGCTGAGCTATCCAGGCTCATTTTTAAATGTTTCTTTAGTAGAATTTTATCGTTTGTTCCTTAAATTTGTTATTTATCTTTGCCGTTTTATTTATATTTACTACTTTTGACAATTTATAATTTGCTATTAAGTGCAAAATAAGGAATTGGTTTAAAACGTTCAAGATATTGATACTTAAAATCCAAAATCTAACAGTATGCACAATCATGAAAAGTCCTACGTATACAATGATTTGTTGGTTAAAAGGACCAATTTGTCAGTTTTGTTTTATTATGACAAAAAGCTTAGAGATCACCACTGAAAAACCTGTAGCATGTAGTTCCTTTGGCAGTATGAATACCCATCTATATCAGATCTTAAGGAGATGGTACAAATAGAATTTTTCTTTAGAAAGTATACTAATCTGTTGAAAGGAAGCAATTCTGCTCTGACTTCTAGTAAAAGGATCTTGTTTAAAAGAGTCTTATACAATGCTATCTAAAAATAAGCATGAATATAATTTAAGACTTCAGTGGTTTGAGGGCAGTTCAGAATTATATCTCCAAACTGTAAATTACTGGTCAGAAGGATATGGCCTTCTGACTGAACAGCACTGCTATAGAATTCTGGAAGCAGTTGGCAAGACTGAGATTGTGTTGGTTAAATATGTAATTTTCAAATGTAAACCTTGAGAGTTTAATTTTTCAACTGTGATCACCTTCTTTCTATCTTCTACAACTGACACAAACCTCTTTTAAATTCTTTTTTTATTGATGATAATTTTTTTTTATTTCCAAAGTTAAAATACAAAATCCAAAAAGAAGAAAGAAAAAAAAGAACAAAACAAAGACAAAAACAAAAAGAAAAGAAAAAAAAGGTGTGTAAACAAAATATCAAACATACACATAAAATGTCCCCCCTGGTTGAACAGTGATAAACATAATTCAGCAATATTAATTGTCATCTGTCCGCCTCCCCCCCGTCCCGTCCCCCCCACACACTTTGCAAAACAGTTCCACAATTTATGAACTTTTATATATTGGCAAAATTGCTATATAAAATTAAAAATATCACAAGGCTTTAACATTAAAATCATCCAGCTCCTATCTTTTTTTTATAACTCTTTTTTGCGGGCATTGTAGAAAATATATCATATGTAGTGTTCAAAGTCCTTAATTTATTGTTGCTTTGATTTTAATATCCCAAATCCCTCTTAAAGCTGAGCTTTCACAGCAAAGTATAGACAGTTCCTTCTCAAGGGCAAAGAAAGTAAGTGTTCCTTAACAAAGTAACCACAAAAGAAACTGAGATAATACAGGAAGTCCTGCACTTACAACAGTTCATTTAGTGACTGTTCAGAGTTACATCACTGAAAAAAGTGACCATTTTTCACACAACCGTTGTAGCATCCCCATGGTCACATGATTTACATTCAGATGCTTGACAACTGACTCACATTTATGATGGTTGCAGTGTCCCAGAGTCATGTGATTGCCTTTTGTGACCTTCTGACAAGCAAAGTCAAGGAGGAAACCAGATTCACTTAACAACCATGTTACTAATTTGACAGCTGTAGTGATTCACTTAACAAATGTGGCAAGAAAAGTCGTAAAATAGGGCAAAACTCACTTCACAAATTTCTTACTTAACAACATAAATTTTGGGCTCAATTGTGGTCGTAAATTGAGGACTACCTGTAGTTCCCACAGCAGAAAGCAAATGGGGAAAAAAATGAAAGTTCTCGTCTTTTTGAAATAAACAATAGAAATATGGACAAAAATAAAATGGAATAACAGTTCTTTTTAAATATTATTAAAATCCTTACAATAAGAATTCAGTATAAATCAGATCAAATCATTTTCATTGCAGAAAGGAGAACCTTCATTGACATCCTTGCGACGAAAGTGAAAGTATATTTTATAACTCAAAAGTACAATGATGAAAGCTCCTGTTTATAATCCAACAGCATTCAGCCAGGTTATTAACAGCTAAAAATGTTAGTCCAAAAAAAAAACCCTTCAAAATGTGTTGTTAAAACAGAGGCACCCCTAAGAATACAAACAGCAACAGGAAAAGATGGAGACCTTACCACTCTGGCTGGTCTTACAGACAATTGTAATCCTCTGGATTCTCTTCCCAGGCAAGTACATGGTCATCTGAGGGTCATCATGCAGTATTCCAAGATACTTATGTTCAAAATCCAGGGACCATGCTGTGAAAGAACTGGCTTTGGCACTGAAGTCAGCTGTTTGTCAGCAGGGAGAAAAAAACACCACCACACCACCACCTGTTCAGTGCGCCATTTTCTGGAGGACTACTCAAGCCACTTTTAAATTCTTTTGGAATGGTTCTGTAGCTATGTATATCTGTTTCTTTTTTTAAAAAGACAAGGAAATCATCTCTGATGTGGTTGAATAAAAAGAATGCCTATAGTAACATCCCTAGTAATTTTATTAAGACTTTTGGCAATCTTAATTGTCTAATCATTATGTTTACTAAAATTGCTATTTGTGACTTGAATACAGGTAGTCCTGATTTACAGCCACAATTGAGCCCAAAACGTATGTTGCTAAGTGAGAAATTTATTAAGTGCGTTTTGCCCCATTTAACGGCTTGCCACATTTGTTAAGTGAATCCCTGCAGTTGTTAAATTAGTAACATGGTCGTTAAGCAAATCTGGTTTCCCCATTGACTTTGCTTGTCAGAAGATTGCAAAAGATGATCACATGACCCTGAGACACTGCAACTGTCATAAATATGAACCAGTTGTCAAGCATCTGAATGTAAATCACATGACCATGGGGATGCTACAACAGTCATAAGTGTGAAAAATGGTCATAAGTCACTTTTTTCAGTGCCATTGTAACTTTAAATGGTCACTAAATGAACTGTTGTAAATTGAGGACTACCTGTAATCGATCGAGTCAATAAGAATAGGAATATTCTTTATTGGTCGAGTGATTGGACACACAAGGAATTTGTCTCTTACATCAATAGGAGAAGGTAGTAGATGAGAAAAATGAGAAGATGAGACAGATGAGAAGAGAAGGATAATACCAATACAGCCCTACTACATGGGTAAAATATCTTTAAGCATAAGACAATGTTGTGGGAATTAGGTGTTTAGCAGAGTGATGGTATGACTGGTTGTTTTGGCATGTAATGCCCTCTTAGCAGCGTCTTGAGGGAAGAAGTTGAAACAGTTTATGTCCAGGATGTGAGGGATCAGTAGATTTTTTCTCAGCCCTCTTTCTGACCCGCGCAGTATACAGGTGATCTGTCCCCCTCTACAGATACCCACAAAAACACAGCCAGTCGAGGGTTAAAGAAGCACTTGGCACACACCCCAGTTCTTATCTCTAACTTGGCAGAGATATGCACACCGTCTGCCAAGTGCTTTAATAGTACACAGAAAGAAAATCACAACAAATATTCAGCAGTCTCTGATCAGCTTCAGCTTTTAGCTCCAATGACTACCCGATTGAGTTCTTGTTCGTCACAGAGATCATTTACCACCACCCTGTCTTATATAGTCTCTGGGTGTGGTCCAGTGACTCATTGGTCCTGTGACTCAAGTCTAGTGACTCAGGTCTATTCCCTCATACGTCTCCTCAGCTGCTGTAAGCGCTTATCTCGCCTTCTTTGCCGTGCGTCCAGGAATGACGTTGTCACGCTAGAGTTGTCTGAACGAAATTAGATGCCTCTCACATTTTGATAATAAAGAAAAAAAACTTTTATTTGTTAGAACAACGTCTTCACGGACTCATATGCAGCCAGGAAATGACCTCTGCTCCATCATCCCTCCCTTTCCTGGCTTGCTTCCTTATCCTATTGGTCATTATCTAAATCACTCTACGGCACTCTCTCTTAATCTCACAGGAATTTAACCCCCTCTCTACTATGTCAGCACTGAGAAGCTGACAGACGTCTCTCCCTCACTCTCATCTGAGACACCTGTTTCCCCACTACTTTGCTCTCTTTCAGCTGGCACCTGAGACGGTGCCAGAGGGGGGGGGGGGCTGGGAGATCTGGCTGGCTCCTCTTCCTCATGCTCAGAGCTTCCTTCCTCCAATCGGATAGGCTCAGAGGACGGGGCCACAACAACAGGTCCTTGGTGGAAGGCAGGCTGGTTGCAATTGTTTTTTCTGCAGTCCTAACTATCCACTGAAGTCTGTACCTGTCCTGTTTAGCTGCTGTACCAAACCAGACAGTTATAGAAGTACAGATGACAGACTCAGTAATTCTTCTGTAGAACTATATCAGCAGCTCCTTGGGCAATCTGAGCTTTCTGAGTTGATGCAGGAAGAACATTCTTTGTTCTGCCTTTTTAATGATGGTTCTAATTAAGGTGTCCATGGGAAACTATAGAACCAAGATGTCACGCTAGAGTTGTCTGACGAAATAAGATGCCTCTCACATTTTGATAATAAAGAAAAAAAACCTTTTATTTGTTAGAACAACGTCTTCACGGACTCATATGCAGTCAGGAAATGACCTCTGCTCCATAATCCCTCCCTTTCCTGGCTTGCTTCCTTATCCTATTGGTCATTATCTAAATCATTCTATGGCCGTCTCTCTTACTAATCCCACAGGAATTTAACCCCCTCTTTACTATGTCAGCACTGGAGGCTGACATCCGGCCCCTCTCCCTTCATTCTTCAGCAAAACTTGCACAAGATAAAACAACAGGTCTAATACCATTACCCCGTCTGGGACTGTGTCCCACCCACTCCCGGCCTGTCCGGGTGATCTGCATGGAATTTAGCTATAAGGCGGTCAGCTTGAATGTTCGTGCTCTTCACCCATGATGCTTCTGATGATGGGTAACCCTTCCACTTAATTAAGTATTGGAGGCGGCCTCTGTGCCACCTCGAATCGAGAATTCGCTGTACTTCATAATGAGTTTGGCCCCCAATGATCAAGGGCCCTGGGGGATCACGTGGTACCGGCCTTAAAGTTGACCCCACCACAGGCTTCAGAAGACTACTGTGAAAAACGGGGTGCATCTTTCCTAGTAACCGGGGCAACTGCAATTGTACCATGACCGGGTTGATTATTTTTACTATAGTAAATGGTCCTATAAATTTTGGGCCCAATTTCCTAGTTGGGAGTTTGAGTCTCAAGTACTTGGTGGAGAGGTAGACCTTCTCTCCTACTCGGAACGGTCTTTGAGGGGCTCGGTGCTTATCTGCTTGCTTCTTATAAGCCTGTGCCGCCTTGTCTAATGCCTTTTTGACGTTCTCCCAGGATTCTCTTAGCATCGCCATCCAATCGTTCAAACTGACTGAAGAAGGGGGTTCCCTGGGATATTCTGGCATGGGGACTAAATCCATACCGCTCACTACCTTGAATGGGGTTACTCCTGTACTACTGTGGACAGCATTGTTGTACGCGACCTCCGCAAAAGATAGGAGGTCCGCCCAGTTCGACTGTTGGTAGTCTACATAGCACCTCAAGTACTGCTCTCTCATGGCATTCAGTCTCTCCGCCCCGCCATTGGTGCTCGGGTGAAATGCTGAGCTGAGACCTTGGGATGATCCTATGGATCGTAGGAATTCCCTCCAAAATTTCGCTGTGAACTGGACACCTCGGTCGGAGATGATTCTTCTGGGTACTCCATGCAAGCGGTAGATGTGTTTCACAAACAGCTTGGCCAATTGGCGGGCTGAGGGTAGCCCACTACAGGGTATGAAATGTGCCTGTTTGGAGAATAAGTCTATTACGGTCCAGATCACTGTGTTTCCGCCACTCCTCGGCAGCTCTACTATAAAGTCCATTGCAATCTCCTCCCATGGTCTTGTCGGTTCAGCTACTGGCTGCAGTAACCCAGGAGGTTTTCCTGGTCGGTTTTTCATCGTGGCACAGATGGTGCAGCTCTTCACATAGCTGTCCACGTCTTTCCTCATGTGAGGCCACCAAAATTGTCTTCGTACTAAGTGCAGAGTCTTTAGAAAACCGAAATGGCCTGCTGGTCTAACGTCGTGGCTCCTTTTGAGGACTAGGGTGCGTAGAGTTTCTGGGACGTAAAGTTTCGTCCCTTTCCATGCTACGTCGTTCCTCCTTGTCAAAAGATGCTGATTGTCTCAGAACCAGGGGTCCCCCAATGTCTCTGTTTTGAGCCGTGTCGTCAGGTCACCCGCTGGTTGGCCCTGCTGGTCGCAATGCTGGCGTCTGGTGGTTATTTGACCCACTCCTTGAGGCGAGGGGATGATGGCATTCACCACCTGCTCCCGTTCACTGTTGTACTGGGGCATTCGGGAGAGGGCATCGGCCAGAAAATTCTTCCCCCCTGGGATGTGTTTCAGCTCGAAGTTGAACCGATTGAAGTATTGGGCCCATCGGACTTGTCTGGGTGATAATTTCCGCGGGGTCCTAAGGGCCTCCAGGTTTTTATGGTCAGTCCAAACCTCGAACGGTGTCTGGTTTCCTTCTAGCAGATGTCGCCAGGTCAACAGCGCCCACCTCACTGCAAACGCTTCCTTTTCCCATGCTTCCCAGCGTCTCTCTGTGTCGGTGAATTTGCGGGAAGTGTAAGCACAGGGCTGAAGGTTCCCTTGGCTGTTCTTTTGGAGTAGAACCGCTCCCACTGCCACGTCGCTGGCATCTGTTTGGATGATGAAAGACTGGTTGGGGTCAGGATGTTTCAAGACTGGTTCTTTTGCAAACATTTCTTTTAGTGTTTCGAAGGCTTGTAGGCAGGCCGGGCTCCACTGTAGAGGCTGTCCTGGGCGAGGTTTTGTTGCTGTACTCCCTGTTTTTAAGAGGTCAGTTAGAGGTTTGGCAATTTTTGCAAAAGAGGGGATAAATTGTCTGTAGAAGTTCGCGAACCCCAAGAAGCTTTGCAGTTGTCTGCGGGTGCGTGGGGGTCGCCAGTCAAGGACCGATTGTACTTTGGCTGGGTCCATTTCTATCCCCTCATTGGACACTCGGTAGCCTAAATAGTCTAGCCGTGACTGGTGGAACTCGCATTTTGACAGTTTGACATAGAGGTTCGCTTTCAGCAGTTTTTCGAGCACCTGGCGGACGAGGGGTATGTGTTCGTCTATGGTTTCTGTGTAAATGAGAATGTCGTCCAGGTAGACGAGGACCCCCTTATAAAGGTGATCATGTAAAACTTCATTTATCAGTTGCATGAACACCGCCGGTGCTCCCTGTAGTCCGAAAGGCATCACTTTAAATTGAAAACTTCCTAGGGGGCAATTAAATGCTGTCTTCCACTCGTCTCCTTCCTTGATGCGTATGCGGTAGTAGGCTTCACGAAGGTCTAGTTTGATAAAAACCTTCCCTTTGGCCAAGTGAGCTAGCATGTCTTTCACGAGGGGGAGGGGTATAAGTTGTGCACGGAGACACAGTTTATCCCGCACCAGTTTTCTTCTCCCTGAAGAAAACTGGTGCCGCTACCCGTGGTTTGGCTGGTTCGATAAAACCCCTTTGTAGGTTCTTGTCTATGTACTTTCGCAGTTCTTGCATTTCACGGGGTGTCATGGCGTACAATTTAGGTTTTGGTAGTTTCGAACCAGGGATGATTTCGATAGCGCAATCGGCATCGCGGTGGGGTGGTAGTACGTCACACTCGGTCTCGCTAAATACTTCTGCCAAGTCTTGGTACTCTTTTGGGATCTGGTTCTGGCCGTGGGAGGTGCTGGAGGTGGCTGCCAGTTGCTCTGTTGTCCCTTTACAGGGCGGGTTGGGCACCTGTGTTGGAGGCGTCTTTTGTCCCTCTAGAGGGAGGGGTTGGACCCCCTGGGTGAGAGGAGGGGCCGTTTTCTCCGGTTGTGGTGGCAGGGGGTGGGGTCCCCTTGCTATCCTCAGTCTGCGGGTCCCTTCTTGCCACCATATGGAGTGGCCCCACTTTTCCAGCCAGGAGAGTCCCAGTATGACTGGGTTGGTCATCTTGGGGGCTATTATGAACCGAATCATTTCCCAGTGATCCGCTAGCTCCAGCTTCACTGGCTTGGTCAAGTGTGTGGCGTCCGCCCCCCCTAGTAGGGATCCATCAACTTGCTGAAAACAGATTGGGTGGCTGAGCCTTTTTGCCCGGATCCCCTGTTTTAGGACTTTGGGTAGGTTAATCAGGCACCTCGTGCAACCCAAATCTACTAGGGCTTGGAAAGTCCCTTGGGTACCTGTTTTTGGGGCTGTTAGGCATATGGGGAAAAGAAAAGGGTGGATGGGTGCGCTCACCATTGGGTCGTTTTCACCATCATCATCGCCCTCATACAGTTCGGGGGGGTCGATTCGCATCGTCGGAGCTCCCCCTATTTTCAGTCAGATGGGCAAAAACTTCTGCAGTCGGGGAAAGTCTTAATGGTGCCTTGGTGGTGTGCCTGGGTCCTCGTTCCAGTCGTGCCTTGGCCGGGGGCTCTGTTTTTGGCCCCGGGGTTCCACACGCTGCTGCCAAATGCCCAACTCCCCCACACCTGTAGCACCTCAGTGGACTCCGTGGGGTGGATGGCCTCTGGGTGGCCCGTGTTGCTGTAGTTTCTGGTCTGATAGACGGTTCCTGGTCCAGCTGGGTTTTCTCCTTTGCCTGTGGTTGTTTTAGCATGTTGTTGGCACGTAGCCCTCTCTCAACTTGCGTCGCTATCCGGAACCAGTCAGACAGTCGGTTCGGAATATCTCGATAAGCAGTCACTTGGGCGATTTGCTTATCTAAGCTTGTTCTAAAGAAGTATACTAGCAGTCGTTCAGGCAAAGGAGGTAAAGTCCCAACAACTTTCCTGAACTCACGGATATGTTCTTGGATAGGCTTCCCCCTCTGCATTAGGTGCCTGAGCTCATCTTCTATATAGGGATCGTCCCCTGTTTCTTCGAAGCGGGCTCGCAGCAGTTGTAAGAAACCATCTGCATCTTGCAGTTGGGGGGCCCTGTATTTGTACTGGGCCGCTGACCAGCTCCTTGCTTCTCCCTCCAGACCTTCTGCGATGGCACTGACCAGGGCCCTGGGGAAAGGGGAAAGGTGTGCGTAGCGCTCGATGTAAATCTCAGCTGCATCGAGAAATTGAGCTAGCAGGTCCGGATCCCCATCAAATTTCCCTCTGAATCGGGGTGGTTCCACCCTCAGTGGCCTCTCCTCCCATTGCGGGGGTCTGTGAGCCTTCCCACGGTGTCCTTGGGCTTCTTCATCATCTCCCATTTGGGTGCAGGGGAGTGATGCCGTGGCTGGGCTGGGTCGCTTGCTGAGCAGGGAGGGAAGCCCTGAGTGCATTTTGGAGCTTTCTTCTCTCATCTTTTTTTTTCTTGTGTGTGTGGGGGGGGGGCTATGCTGCCGTTTGGAGAGCCATAGAACCTTCCCCCCTTACCTGCCACTTGATTGGAGTCCAGCAAAAGGCATCATAATTTTTTCCTTTTCTGAGGCAAACCTCCGGTGGAGATGGCTTTTTTTTTCATGGCTTCTGATAAGGTTGTTTACCCACGGAGACATCTGAAGGTCTGCCAACGTCGGCAGTAGCTTAGGAATGCATAAATATTTTTAGTAGAAAAGTTTTTGAAGAGAGCATTTCTTTTTGTTTTAAAAAAACATTTTTCCTGACTGTCTGTCACGCTAGAGTTGTCTGACGAAATAAGATGCCTCTCACATTTTGATAATAAAGAAAAAAAACCTTTTATTTGTTAGAACAACGTCTTCACGGACTCATATGCAGTCAGGAAATGACCTCTGCTCCATAATCCCTCCCTTTCCTGGCTTGCTTCCTTATCCTATTGGTCATTATCTAAATCATTCTACGGCCGTCTCTCTTACTAATCCCACAGGAATTTAACCCCCTCTTTACTATGTCAGCACTGGAGGCTGACATAAGAAACTTGAAGGTCTCTACTGTTGATACTGTGATGTCTAATATTGTAAGAGATGATAGAATAGGAGAGCTTCTCCTAAAATCTACTATCATCTCTACAGTTTTAAGTGTTAAGCTCCAGGTTGTTCCCGGTGCACCACAGGGCCAGTTGTTCAACCTCTCATCTGCATGCAGGCTCATCATTGTCTCGAATGAGACCAATGACTGTTGTATCATCTGCAAACTTCAGAACTTTAACAGAGGGATCCTTTGAGATACAGTCATTGGTATAGAGAGAAAAGAGTAATGGAGAGAGCACAGAACCCTCGGCACCGGTGCTAATTGAACACTGCATCCAGTTTTGATCACCATATTATAAAAAGATGTTGAGACTCTAGAAAGAGTGCAAAGAGCAACAAAGATGATTAGGGGACTGGAGGCTAAAACATATGAAGAACAGTTGCAGGAATTAGTTATGTATAGTGAAAAGAAGGACTGGGGAGACATGATGGGCTGCCATAAAGCAGAGGGGGTCAACCTATTCTCCAAAGCACCTGAGGGCAGGACAAGAAGCAATGGATGGAAACTAATCAAGGAGAGAAGCAACCTAGAACTAGAACACTGCTTTCACAAGTTGTGGTTGCCCTGTTGCTGGAGGCTTTTTAGAAGAGAGTGGACAGACACTTGTCTGGAATGGTATAGGGCAGTGGTGGCAAACCTATGGCACGCATGCCAGAGGGGGCACTCAGAGCCCTCTCTATGGGCATGTGCGCTGTCACCCCAGCACAGAATTCGCCAAGGGGGCGGATACCTTGGCCCACTGTAAACATTGGTCTCCACTTCTGTAGCTCCGTCAGGCTCTTCTCTCCCCCCTCACTTTCTGCCAGGGCGAGGACCCCGCCGCCTAGGCTGCCCCGCAAGACACCTGATCCCACCAGGGCTGCCCCAATCCCCTTCTCAAGCCCTCCACCCCCAGAGGAAAAGAACACCGAGGGCCCGTCAGGCAGTGCTGTAAAGAGCCCTCGCTCAGCCGGGTCCTGAAGGCAGAGAGAGAGAGAGAGCTGGGCAACCCTGTGCTTTGGTTACCAGGGGAGTTGGAAGTGCCTGAGGGGGTGTGACCTTCTGAAAGGGGGCAGGGGCATGCCTCCAAGCCAATTTCTTTCCAAATTGCTGCCCATCTGGGAATAATATTAGGAGGGGGAGGGTTATTAGAATTAAATCCCTGCTCCATTCTTTCAGAGAGAGGGAAAGGAATGCAGGATATTCACTCTAAAGCTTAATTAGGCCTGTCAAGTAAACCTTTAAAACACCATGCATTTTTAGTGTTCAACTAACATTAACTAACATTCTGGATGGTATAGAAAATAGAATATAGAAGATTTTTTTAAAAAATTAACCAAATGCACAAACCACACGGAAATAATCTTGCAAAGAACAAAAAAAAAACAAGTGAGGGGTCTGAGACAACAATACATCAACATCTTAGATCAAAATCAGGTTTCAGAGCTTGTGAGATATGGTAACTGTTTGGGACTGAAATATTTTTTTCCAGAAACTGGAAAACTGAATATGCAAAACTCCCTGGGAACATTGCCTTAAAATGCTTAATTAAATGGAATATTTTGTCAGTTAAGGGGCTCAGCTGTTTATAGTGTTCAATTTGAGGAGCAAAGCGGTGATCTCACTGCCACTTCCAATTCTTGCTCTACAGTAATCCTATCAGAAATGCAAACTAAATCATGTATTTATTTGGGATATCAAGAAATTAATGGAAGTTTTTTTTTCAATTAATGTTGTACAAACTAAGCATTTTGGTCATTGCCAAGTCAGAACAAACAAAGTATATCAGAATCATAATTTACTCTCTGAAAAAAAGGAGGATGAATGGATTAATTCAGTTATCATCAATGACTCTGTGTAAGATGAATAGGAAGGTTGTGTTTGATTTTGGGGTTCAAATTCTCTACTAATGTATTTGGGGACAGAGCTGCCATCAGCAAGATTCCCTCTTTGAGGGAGATGGACAGTTCAGAAATGTAAAAACATAATTAAATAAAATTATGGTTGAGGTGGGCCCGAAATTGTAAATATCAAAAGTTGTTTGTATCATTGAAAGCTGTTATAGTGTTTTTCTTTTAAGACAAAAGATGTTAATATATGAGTTGTTTTTTCTAAACTAAAACCTCAGTATTCAGATTACATTGCCGTGTTGGCACTTTGTGATAAATAAGTGGGTTTTGGGTTGCAGTTTGGGCACTCGGTCTCTAAAAGATTCGCCATCACTGGTATAGGGCCATGATGGCTAACCTTTTTGCCATTGCATGCCAGGAGAGGGGAGGCAGGGGAGGTTCGCACACATGCATGCGCACACGCATAATTCTATGCGCCCTGCCCTGCATATGCGCGAGAGACTCTAGGAGTCTCTGGAGGCTGGGGACAGCAAAAAACGTCACTTCCTGTCCCACCGGGAGTTGGGAAATGGGCCGTATCAGGCCTTCGGAGGGCCTCCGAGGGAGTGGGAAAGGCTGTTTTTGCCCTCTGCAGATGCATAGAGAGGATCTGGAGCCAGGTGAGAAAGAAAAACAGGCCTTCCCCCCCCCCATCCCCCAGGCCCTCTGGAGGCAGGAAACAGCCTGTTTCCCTACTTCTGGTGGGCCCAGAAGGCCCAAAAATCAGCTGGCTGGCACGCGCATGTGTGTCAGAGCTGAGCTGGCGTGCCCACTGATATGGCTACACGTGCCACAGGTACGCCATCACGGGTATAGGGTCTCCTGCCTGAGCAGGGGATGGACTATAAGACCTCTGAGGCAGAGGTGGGTTGCTACCAGTTCGGACTGGTTTGGGAGAACTGTTAGCGGAAATTTGACATGGTTCCCCGAATTGTTAGTGACCTTTGGCTGGCCACACCCTGAACCGGTCCCCGCTTTCTCACCCCGCTTGCCTGATGCTCGCCCGCCCCACCCAGCCACTACTTGCAGAATCTAGCCCCATATTTCTGCTCACTGCTTCTGGCAAGGGTAAGGCCAAAGGGCATTGGGCAGCGGGTGGGTAGGGGAGGGAGAACTGGTGGAGGGATGATACCAGCAGCGGGTGGTGGACCGAGGGAGGGGAGCGCATGGGAGATCGCAGCACCAGAGCTCTTCCTGTGCATTTCCCCCAGCTGGCCTGGCCTGCGGGGAAAGCACGCGGGAGATCCTAGCTGCAGTTTACTCGTGAGCACCATTGGCCGGGAGAGGCAGGGAGAAAGGCCAATGGTGCTCACAAGTAAACTGAGGCTCCTAAGGGGGGGTCGAGCCTCCCTGCCCACAACATCTTCACCTGAGGGCATTGCTGGCAGCCACTTCCTGCACCTCCCATCCCATGCTCTTCTCACTGCTGCTCAGCTTCCTCGATGCATGGAAGCAGGAGGCAGCGGTTTCTTTCGATGCCTGCGATCTGCTGGTTGCCTCTAATCTGCAGTTTACTCATGAGCAAGTTTACCTGTGAGCATGGTGCTCACCAGTAAACTGCAGATTACAGGAATCTGGCAGATCGCTGGTTTACTCGCTCTGCTGCTCACCTGGCAGAGCGCAGACTGGCAGCTCCAGGTCGTCTCTCAGCTGTTGTGTGCAGGGAAAAACCTTGCAAAGTAAAGAAAAACTTCTCCTGAGTGCAAGAAGTTAGTTGCCTCGCACTCCCTGCACACAACAGCTGAGAGATGACCCGGAGCTGCCACTCTCCGGTAAAATGCAGGTCTCGCAGTGGGGCACAATGTGGGGTGGCAGGTGGGGCAAGGGATTGGGGGGAGCTCGGCAACCTTTGCAGCTGTGTGGCTACAAAGGTTGCTGTGCCAGCTCCACTCTACCTGCCGGCCAGCGCCTCCCAAAGCCTCCAGTGTTGCATACAGCTGCTGCGCTCGGACTGGTAGGGGCAGCAGCAGCCCTCTCCTGTCTTTCTCCAGCTGGGTGGGAAAAAAAGGAGGGGGAATTCACAAACAAAAGAGAATTCTCTCTTTTGGCACTGGAGCCAAAGCTAAAAGAAACTGGTAGGGAGAAATTGCTTTAACTTTGTAGCAACATACTTCCCAGCTACTGCTTTCTCTGCTCAGGAGAGCTTTTTTTTTTTTTTTAAGGTTAGTCCCCTTCTTCCCGGGAGAGAGAAGAGCAGGGGCAGGGAGAGAAACAATTGGCCCATTGCTGGGAGAAAGTGGCAAGAAGGTGACAAGCAACAGGGAGAAAGCAGAACTACTTAACTCATTTTTTGCATCTGTCTTTACAAAAAAGGAAAAAACAGTCCAACCTATCAAAAACAGCACCACAAAAAACATATTAGGAACACAAGTTAAAATAGGGAAGAAAATGGTAAGTGAACACTTGTCTACCCTAGACGAGTTCAAATCACCAGGACCAGATGGATTACACCCCAAGGTTCTGAAGGAACTGGCAGACGAGATCTCAGAACCACTGAACTATATCTTTCAAAGATCCTGGAGCACAGGGGAACTGCCAGAGGATTGGAAAAGAGCTGATGTAGTTCCCATCTTCAAAAAAAGGGAAAAAAATAGATCCAGGAAACTACAGACCTATCAGCCTGACCTCAATACCAGGGAAGATTCTGGAAAAGATAATCAAACAACGAATCACCGAACACCTAGAGGCAAACCAAGTAATAACCAAAAGCCAACATGGGTTTGTCAAAAACAGATCATGCCAAACTAATCTTATTGCATTCTTTGACAAAGTGACAAAATTAGTGGACCAGAGGAATGCTGTTGATATAATTTACTTGGACTTCAGTAAAGCATTTGATAAAGTAGACCATAACCTACTACTAGATAAAGTAGAAAAATGTGGGTTAGACAGCATCACCACCAGATGGATTCATAACTGGCTGACCAACCGCACTCAACGTGTAGTCCTCAATGGAACTGCATCTACATGGAGGGAAGTATGCAGTGGAGTACCCCCGGGCTCTGTTTTAGGCCCAGTGCTCTTCAACATCTTCATCAATGACTTGGACGAGGGGATACAGTTGCAAGAAAAAGTATGTGAACCCCTTGGGATTACCTGGAGTTTTGCATGAATTGGTCATACAATGTGCTCTGAACTTCATCTAAGTCACAACAATAGAAAAACACAGTCTGCTTAAAAACATTAAACAAGAATGGAGTACATGGGAGGACACCACGGAGGAAGCCATTGCTGTCCAAAAAAAATATTGCAGCACGTTTGAAGTTTGCAAAAGAGCACCTGGATGTTCCACAGCACTACTGGCAAAATATACTGTGGACAGATGAAACCAAAATTGAGTTGTTTGGGAAGAACACACAACACTATGTGTGGAGAAAAAAAGGCACAGCACACCAACATCAAAACCTCATCCCCACTGTAAAACATGGCGGAGGGAGCATCATGGTTTGGGGCTGTTTGCTGCCTCAGGGCCTGGACGGATTGTTGTCATGGATGGGAAAATGAATTCCAGAGTTTATCAAGACATTTTTCAGGAAAACGTACGACCATCTGTCTGCCAACTGAAGCTCCGCAGAGGATGGGTGATGCAACAGGACAATGACCCAAAGCATACAAGTAATTCAACAAAAAAATGGCTTCAGCAGCACAGAATACGCCTTCTGGAGTGGCCCAGTCAGAGTCCTGACCTCAACCCGATTGAAATGCTGTGGCATGACCTTAAGAGAGCGATTCACACCAGACATCCCAAGAATATTGCTACACTGAAACAGTTTTGTGAAGAGGAGTGGTCCAAAATTACTCCAGATCGTTGTGCAGGTCTGATCTGCAACTACAGGAAATGCTTGGTTGAGGTTATTGCTGCCAAAGGAGGGTCAACCAGTTATTAAGTCCAAAGGTTCACATACTTTTTTCCTCCCTACACTGTGAATGTATACATGTTATGTTCAAGTAAACCATGGCAGCATCTAATGCTTGTGTAGTATTATTTTAAGCAGACTGTGTTTTTCTATTGTTGTGACTTAGATGAAGTTCAGAGCACATTTTATGACCAATTCATGCAAAACTCCATATAATCCCAAGGGGTTCACATACTTTTTCTTACAACTGTAGATGGGGAACTCATCAAATTTGTAGATGACACCAAGCTGGCAGGAATAGCCAACACTCCAGAAGATAGGCTCACAATACAGAAGGATCTTGACAGACTTGAACATTGGGCACTATCTAACAAAATGAAATTCAACAGTGAAAAAAGCAAGGTTCTACATTTAGGGAAGAAAAACAAAATGCACAGGTACCGTATATGTGGTACCTTGCTCAATAGTAGTAACTGTGAGAGGGATCTTGGAATCCTAGTGGACAACCATTTAGATATGAGCCAGCAGTGTGCAGCAGCTGCCAAAAAAGCCAACACAGTTCTGGGCTGCATAAACAGAGGGATAGAATCAAGATCACGTGAAGTGTTAATACCAATTTATAATGCCTTGGTAAGGCCACACTTGGAATATTTCATTCAGTTTTGGTCGCCATGATGTAAAAAAGATGTTGAAAGAGTGCAAAGAAGAGCAACAAAGATGATTAGGGGACTTGAGGCTAAAACATATGAAGAACGGTTGCAGGAACTGGGTGCGTCTAGTTTAATGAAGAGAAGGACTAGGGGAGACATGATAGCAGTGTTCCAATATCTCAGGGGTTGCCAAAAAGAAGAGGGAGTCAAACTATTCTTTAAAGCACCTGAGGACCTGGAACAAGAAGCAATGGGTGAAAACTAAACAAGGAGAGAATCAATTTAGAACTAAGGAGAAATTTCCTGACAGTTAGCACAATTAATAAGTGGAACAACTTGCCTGGAGAAGTTGTGAATGCCCCAACACTGGAAATTTTTAAGAAGTTATTGGATAACCATTTGTCTGAAGTGGTGTAAGGTTTCCTGCCTGGGCAGGGGGTTGGACTAGAAGACCTCCAAGGTCCCTTCCAACTCTGTTATTCTATTCTATTCTAAAAAGAAGATGGCACGGGATGGTGGGAGCGGGGGGCATCTTAGTCCCGGCCGGTTGCTACTTCCTTGGGTCCCCTCAACTTTTCAGTCCCAGAAAGCGGCTGAAAAATGCCCTCCTACATGCACCATTTTCTGTCCTTGCCTCCTTCCTTTTATTTGGTTTTCCCTCCCACCCTGAAAGGAGTTTCAAGCAAAAGGAAGTGGGGGGTGGGGGGGAGGATCCAGGAGTGGGAAGGGATTGGGAAGAATGAGAACGAGGAGGGCTTCCTAGCTCAGGGAAGGCTCGGAGTCCGGAATCCAGAGCGCGCCTTTCCCCTTTTCTCTTGCTGCACTTTTATTTCCATAGCGCCCCCCCCCCCTCCAGTCCATCCTCTTTCCCTAAAAACGGAGCTCTTGGTCCGAAGCGGGCAGTGTGTAACGAAAGCAAGATTGAAAGGAAACAAAGTTGAGCTAGTTTGTAAGGAAAACAAGTACTGTCAAGGTTCAGTGCAAGCCATACTAGTATTCCAAACTAATGAGTCTTAATGTCTGGTTAAAATTGGTAGTACTTCCATTTAAAGAAGAAAAGCATAGCTCAGACTATTGCTCTGGTTTTTTGCTCCTATATTCGGTTGTTTAGGTAAAAATTTTGTTAATGTAGAAATTTTACTTACAGCCTATTAAACAATGGAGCTAGCTGTCTGCCTGCAATCGTGTATCTATTAGGAGTAAATCCCACTGAAAGAGAGTAGCCTTACTGCCAAGTAAATGCATAGTCTTTACGTAGTTGAGAGGGTATAGATTAGTATCAGGTGTATTATAGAGAGAAATGAGAACTTCTGCAACAACAGATACTTTGTGCCTAGACCAGGTGTGGGGGGAGAGAAAGAAAGAGGGAAGAAGAGATAGAAGATAGAATCTGACTTGACACTGGTAAGGTCTCATATTAAGACCTACCTAGTGGCGATAAAAGCGGCGAAATCTAACTATTTTGCCGCTCTTATCGTGTCATCAGATAATTGCCCAGCCACCCTGTTTAGGGTGACCCGCTCCCTCCTCCATTTGGGAGCGCAGGATGACCCCTTACAGGGTCGAGCTGAGGATTTTGTTCAATATCTGGATGATAAAATAACTCAAATTCGGGAAGATCTGGCCGCTGACTGGGTTAGTTCAGACGACATGACTGAGGCAGGTCCTGAGAGTGTTATCTGGGAGGAGTTCGATCCTGTGGCTGCCGAGGACGTGGACAGGATTCTGGGACGACTGAACGTGACCACATGTTTATTGGACCCGTGTCCCTCCTGGTTGGTGCTGGCTTCCCGGGAGGTTACACGAGGCTGGCTCTAGGAGATTATTAACGCTTCTTTGAGTGAGGGTGCCCTACCGGCCACCTTGAAGGAGGCGGTGGTGAGGCCCCTCCTCAAGAAGCCTTCACTGGATCCAGCTATTTTGGCTAATTACCGTCCAGTCTCCAACCTTCGCTTCCTTGCGAAGGTTGTTGAGAGTGTGGTGGCGTGGCAGCTCCCCCAGTACCTGGATGAAGCTGTCTATTTAGACCCGCTCCAGTCCGGTTTCAGGTCTGGGTACAGCACCAAAACGGCATTGGTCACGTTGGTAGATGATCTCTGGAGGGCTTGGGGTAGGGGTTATTCCTCTATCCTGGTCCTGTTAGATCTCTCAGCGTCTTTTGATACCATTGACCATGGTATCATGTTGCGCCGGTTGGAGGGATTGGGGGTGGGGGGCACCGTTTTGCGGTGGTTCTCCTATCTCTCCAGCCGGTCGCAATCTGTGTTGACAGGGGGGCAGCGGTCGACCCCGAGGCGCCTAGTGTGTGGGGTGCCACAAGGGTCGGTCCTCTCACTGCACCTGTTCAACATTTATGTGAAGCCACTGGGCTAGATCATCCGTGGTTTTGGGGTGGAGTTCCATCAGTACGCTGATGATACTCAGCTGTACATCTCCACCCCAGACCATCCCAACGATGCCATGGAAGTGATGTCCCAGTGCCTTGAGGCCGTGCGGGTCTGGATGGGGAGAAACAGGCTTCAACTCAACCCCTCCAAGACCGAGTGGCTGTGGCCGCCGGCGTCCCAATATAGCCAGCTGACGCCATCGCTGGTTATTGGGGGCGAATCACTAGCCCCAACGGAAAGGGTTCGCAACTTGGGCGTCCTCCTGGACCCACAGCTGTCCTTAGAGGAGCATACGACGGCCGTGGCCAGGGGGGCTTTTTATCAGGTTCGCCTGATACGCCAGTTGCGACCCTTTCTAGATCGGGACTCCTTACGCACAGTCACTCAAGCACTCGTCTCTTCTTGCCTGGACTATTGTAACGCTCTCTACATGGGGCTCCCCTTGGGGTGCACTCGGAGGCTCCAACTGGTGCAGAATGCGGCCGCGCGGGGGATTATGGGAGCAACAGGGCGCTCCCATGTGACACCTCTCCTGCGTGAGCTGCATTGGCTGCCGGTGGACTTCCAGGTGCGCTTCAAGGTGTTGGTGATGACCTTTAAAGCGCTCCATGGCTTAGGACCAAGGTACTTACAGGACCGCCTTCTGCCACCAATTGCCTCCCACCGGCCGGTTCGCTCCCACAGAGAGGGCCTCCTTAGGGTGCCGTCAGCCATGCAATGCCGGCTGGCGTCCCCCAGGGGGAGAGCCTTCTCTGTGGTAGCTCCCACCCTCTGGAACAATCTTCCCCCAGAGTTGCGAACGATTTCAGACCTCCGGACTTTTCGTCGGGCCATAAAAACTTACTTTTTCCAGTTACCCGGACTGGCCTGATCCCATGGTTAATTTTTAGAGTTTGATATTAAATATTAATTGAACTGTTTTAAATTTATGGGCCAAATTTTATATTAGTTGCTTTCAATAATTGTTTTAACTTTTGTAAAATTTGTTTTTTACTTCTGGCTGTTCACCGCCCTGAGTCCGCAAGGAGAAGGGCGGTATATAAATCTAATAAATGAAATGAAATGAAATAAAAGAGAAGAGGAAGAGGAAGAGGAAGAGGAAGGAAGGAAGGGAGAGAGAGAGAGAGAAAAAAACCCCTCTGTGCTATTATTTTTAATTGTTCCATTATTTATCATGTGTTAATATTTTAAACTGTCCCTATACCTAGAGTGATTTTACTGCCTTTCTTTTGCCCAGGGCTACCATATATTTTTCAGGGATTTACATGCATTCAGTGTCTATAGTCCAGAGCATAAATATGTGTGTGTTTATTCTCGTTGATTCTGGCTCCAGCGGTCAGGCGTGGGTAATCCACCACCGATATGCTTGATTGAGTCAGCTAACTGAGAAGCTCCGCCTCCTATCCCTGCTTCCCAGTTTCCTGACTCAATCCGATTGAGTAGGACACGTAGTGCTGAGCTCCTGCAAGAAATCTCTTCTTGCCTTCCATCGTATCTTAGCTCCCAAATCCTTTGGTAGAGCAGCCAGCGCGAAGGGGTTTGCTCGCAAAACCGCTGGCAGTGGGGCTGTAGGTTCCCGGCTGGTTGAGCCTGGCCCCACTTTAGGCAACAAGAGCTTTGCCTTATTGCTGCACCCAGGGCTATTTGCTGGGTCGCCCGAAGGGATTTGAGGCGTGTGCTGGATGGGGATCCTCCAGCCAGAGCCTCCCGCTGCTGCCACTCTGCATTTCAGTGCTGGGAAATTCAAACAGCTCCCACGCTGCTCCGGATCGCTCCCTCTTTATCAGGCAGAGCTACGGACTTTAGCAGCTCATCTGAGTGCCGGGAAGATCGCACAGGCAGCGGAAAAGAGCGGGTCGGTATTGGGGACCCTTGGGCAGTCAGGAGAGCTTCTCCTAATGTTTTTTTTTCCTTCTGAGAAGCTGATCGGCCATTATTTGGATCCGCTTTGTCTTCCGGCGGCCATTTTGAAACCGCATGGCTGGCCTATGGGGGCGGCCATTTTGAAACCGCATGGCTGGCCTATGGGGGCAGCCATTTTGAAACCGCATGGCTGGCCTTATGGGGGCGGCCATTTTGGGGCATGGCTATTGGAACTGCATGGATCCCTTATGCGGGTGGCCATTTTGAATAATCTTCCGGTGGCCATTTTAAAAGCTCCTTAGTGAGGCCCTTTATTAATGAGGGTTTCTCCCTCGTTTTGCAGGCGTTTATTGCTTAACCCCTCATTATGGCATCGAGGAAGACTTCCAGACCCTCTTCTCGCCAGCCTCAAAGGGAGTCTTCAGGGGAACAGGACCCTGTCCCCTCCAAGAGGAGCAGGAAGACCCATCACTCATCCAGATCCTCCCAGCCCAGGCCCTTAATCAGGGATGAGCAGAAACGCCAGCTGGCTATGGAGAAAGCTATCCAAAAGGCCATCAAGGCTGTTTCCCTTCAGGAGAATGTGGCTCTTAGCCAACCCCCTCCGCCCAACACCCCCGCTCCTTCTGATTCTGTAGCCCAGGCTACTAATAAGGATCCTCCTGCTCAGGCCTCCCTCCCGGCCCTGTCCCCTGACAGGAATTCCCCCTTGCCCAAAGACCCTGGACAAGTTGATGAAGCTTTGTTTGGGGTTCAATCTCAGCCACCCTCCTCCTCTGCAGACCCCCCAGCTCAGGACCCCCCCCCACAAGTCGCTCCTTCTCTTGCCCCCCTCCCCCCCCCCACCAGCAGAGGCCCTCCTTTCCACAGACCTAGCATCATATATTAAAGAGGCTATAAGACTGGGCATTAGGCAGGAACTCCATAGGACTTCCTCTTGGGTTTCTAGTGATTCCCATTCTCAGGTGGATGTTGAGGGCTCCATTCTCTCTGAAGGCGAGCTGGAGGAACACAGGCCCCAGGCTTCCGGCCTAGACCAGGCTGGTTCTTCCGATCATTCAGACAGGGATTCCACTGCCTTACCAGACCCTCTTGACCAGGAATTGTCTGAGGATGAGGACTTGGGCCCGGACCAGCCTGCATTTGTAGGCCTTTTCAAACCCCAGCTTTTCCGATCTTTATTGCATAAGGCCAAACTCACTACCGGTCTGGGGATTCCCCATTCTACTAATACAGCTTCAGGGGAGGGCACTTCTTCTTCCCCTTCCTCTGTCCCTCTGTTTGAAGTCCCCACTATTGAGAAGGAGGAGGTCCCTGGTCCTACCCTTTTTAAGGAGGTGCTTCAACGCCAGTGGTCTGCCCCTGCCTCAGGACCTAGCCCCAATTCAGTGGATAAACGGCTTTATAACCTGGCCCCTGAGCTTTCTTCTCTCTTGCAGGTTCCTGTGATAGACCAGCCTGTTGCTGAACTGTCCACTTCTGCTAATTTGACAGGCCCCCCGGAGGAAAGCCTCCGGCCCGAGGATAGGCGCCTTGAACACTCTCTGGTAAGATCCCACCAGGCCACTGCCTGGTCTGTCAAGACCTCCATGGTGGCCTCCTTTTTCAATAGGGCCTCCATTTTATGGTTGAAGCAGTTACAAGCCAGACTCCCGGTCTCTGATGTCAGAGCCCACCAAGACATAAGTAAAGTCATTGTGGCCTTGGAATTTTCTGCAGATGCCACATTGAATTCCTCCCGCTTTGCTGCCAAGGCTATAGGGTCTTCCGTAGCTGCCCGTAGACTCCTCTGGCTTCGCCAGTGGCAGGCGGATAACAAGTCAAAATGGTGTCTGGCCTCTGCCCTGTTTACAGGTCCTAAGCTCTTCGGGGCTTCCTTGGAGCCTCTCCTCGTGGAGTCTAAGGACAAGCGCCATATCCTCCCTAGCCTTTCCCGGAGGTCGGGTTTCAGATCCCAGTCCTCCTTTCGCCCCTTCAGGTCTTCGGAAGGTAGCTTTTCGGGCTCACACAGGCAACGTTTCCCCTTCCAGGGTCAATCCCGCCCTCAGGATCGCTCCGGTCCTTCTTCTTCTAGAGGATCTTCCCGTCGGCCCTTTCGAGGCAGTAGGGGGAGGGGCTTCTGTAGGTTGCGCTGACGGTCAGGGCCAGCTTCCCATTGGAGGCCCCCTGGCATTCTACGCCAGCCAATGGGATGCTACCTCATCGGATGCCTGGGTCAGGGAGACGGTCAGGTTTGGCCTCTCTCTCGAATTCCTCTCCATCCCCCCAGACAGGTTCCTTCGCTGCCCAGTACCTCGGAACAAGGAATCCAGATCTCTCATTGAATCCGCCATCCAACACCTTCTCGAGATTCGGGCCATCGAGCCTGTTCCCCCGGAGCAGCTAGGACTAGGCTTCTATTCACGGTTATTTATCATCAAGAAGTCCTCGGGGGGATGTAGGGCAATTCTCGACCTCAAGGCCTTGAACCGCCGGATTGTTTACCGGCGGTTCAAGATGCAGTCCCTCCAATCCATTTTGGAGGGTCTCAGGAGGGGAGATTACCTCTCGTCAGTAGATCTGACAGAGGCATACCTCCATGTTCCCATCCTCCCCGACCATCGCCGGTTTCTCAGGTTTTGCTTCGCAACCAGGCATTACCAGTATCACGCTCTCCCCTTCGGGCTCTCGTCGGCTCCCCGAGCCTTCACGAAGGTAATGTCTGCTCTGGCCGCCCACCTCCGGACCCTTCCCGTGAGGATGCAGTTTTATCTAGACGATCTCCTTATTCAATCCGTCTCGGAGACGTCAGCTCGCAGGGACCTGGCCTTCACCATCAACGTCCTGGAGTCCCATGGGTTCTCGATCAACCGGGCCAAAAGCCACCTCATCCCATCCACTCGCTTGCAACATCTGGGAGCCATCATAGACACAGAGGAGTGCAGGGTCTATCTTTCCCAGGACCGCCTGACCAGTCTGCGGTCCCTGGTCAGGTCAGTGAGGGCAGAGAGGGGCTCTTCCCTGGCCTCACTGTCTCATCTCCTGGGCAAGATGATATCTTGCATAGGGATAGTCCCCTGGGCCCGTCTCCACTGCAGACCCTTACAGTGGTTTCTCCTCCCCTTCCAAAAACAGGGGTTAGGATCCTCCACCCGGAAGGTTCCCCTTCCCCCCAAGGCCCTTCTCTCCCTCAAGTGGTGGGCCTCCCCGACCATGCATCGGGGGACAGAGTTCAGGGTGACTCAACGAGTGATCCTCACCACGGATGCAAGTCTTTATGGCTGGGGGGCTCTCCTATCATCCTCCCTGGCGCAGGGTCGTTGGACCAGGTCCGACCTTCGCCACAACATAAACTGGCTAGAGCTCAGGGCTGTCCATCTAGCTCTCAGGGTTTTTCAAGACAGGATTCAGGACAAACACATTCTAGTGAGGACAGACAATGTGGCCGCCAAGGCCCATGTGAATCATCTAGGGGGGACCCATTCTCGTCACCTCATGCAGGAGACGGAAAGCCTGGGGAATTGGGCAGAGACACATGTGCGCTTGCTCTCTGCAGCTCACATTTCGGGGGTGGACAATTCTCAGGCAGACTGGTTGAGTCGCTCGACTCTAGACCCGGGGGAGTGGGCTCTGGATCAGAACCTATTCGCGGAGATAGCATCCCGTCTTTCGCAACCAAACTCAACCGGCAGGTTCACAGATTCTTCTCCCGCTTTCCGGAACCGGGGGCGGAAGCTGTGGACTCCCTCCACAGCAAATGGCCCCCCGGGCTCCTTTACGCCTTCCCCCCTCTTCCCCTCATACCCAAAGTCATCCGGAAGATGCTCCTGGAGAGAGCAGAACTCATCCTCATTGCTCCCCATTGGGCGCGACGTCCCTGGTTTGCAGACCTGCAATCTCTCTCAGTTCTTCCTCCTTGGCGCCTCCCAGCAGACAGGCTAGTACTTCGTCAAGGGTCGCTTCGTCATCCGGACGCGGAGTGGCTTCAACTAACCGCCTGGAGGTTGAGCGGCGCCTGTTGAGGGACCGGCGCCTTCCACCCAACGTCATCGCCACCATTCAAGCTGCTCATAGACCTTCTACGATCCGAATCTACGGTTCCACCTGGTCAGCCTTTTCTGCTTGGTGCAACAGGCAATCCATCTCGCCCACGGCTGCCTCTACGGAGCAGGTGCTGGTTTTCCTCCAGACCCGTCTGGAGGCGGGTTTGGCCCCTAACACACTCCGCAGGCAAGTAGCCGCCCTGTCTTCCATTCTTTGTTGCGGCAGGAGGGGGTCCCTTTCGTCCCGGCCCCTTATTAGACAATTCCTCCGGGGAGCATCCAATCTCTGCCCAGCTCCTATACATCGTTACCCCACATGGGATCTTCCCCGGGTTTTGGATTCCCTCACCAGGGCTCCCTTTGAACCCCTCCGGGACGTGGGGTTAAGATTCCTGTCCTATAAGGTAGCCTTTCTCCTGGCTATCACTTCCGCCAGGCGGATATCCGAGCTGGCGGCTCTTTCCACGAGGGACGACCTTTGTATTTTTCACCCAGACAGAGTGGTCCTTCGTCTAGACCCCACTTTCCTCCCCAAAGTTAATTCTCCTTACCATCGGGCCCTGGAATTGGTCCTTCCAGATTTCTGCCCTCGTCCCTCCAATCCCCGGGAACGACTCTGGCACACGTTAGACGTTAGGCGTGCTCTTCGAATCTATCTACACAGAACCTCTTCCTTTCGTCAATCAGAATCCCTCCTGGTTTCCTTTCAACCTGCGTCTCTCGGCAAGAAGGTCTCCTCCTCCACCCTGGGTAGATGGATCAGGGCCACTATTGCCAAGGCATACGAGGGTCAGTCACTTCCAGTCCCTCATCACATTACAGCACATTCCATGCGCAGTGCCGCCACGTCCGTGGCCTGGGCTGCACAAGCTTCATTAGAAGAGGTCTGTAGGGCAGCTGCCTGGCAGTCCCCCACTCCATTCATACGACATTACAGACTGGACCGTTTTGCTTCTGCGGAGGCTTCATTCGGTCGCAGAGTCCTACAGCAGGTTCTCAGGGGAGCCCCCTCTCCAGCCTGGGCGGGTCCCTCCCTATAGGTCTCTGCTTTGGCATGTCCCACGCCTGACCGCTGGAGCCAGAATCAACGAGAATGGGCGTTGGCTTACCTGAACGCTCCTTCTGGTTGCTCTGGCTCCAGCGGTCAGCCCCATCCCTGTCTGGGCCCTTGCTGGCTCGGGGGTTCCTACGGCTTTGCCTTTTTCATTCTTCACAGCACTACGTGTCAGTCAGCTGAATCGTCTTTCATCAGAAAACTGGGAAGCAGGGATAGGAGGCGGAGCTTCTCAGTTAGCTGACTCAATCAAGCATATCGGTGGTGGATTACCCACGCCTGACCGCTGGAGCCAGAGCAACCAGAAGGAGCGTTCAGGTAAGCCAACGCCCATTTTGTACATCAGGTTGCATAAATCCAGATTAATATGCTATTCCTGGTATGTGATGGTTTTTTTTTATTGAAATGTTTTACAAACAAAAAATAACATTTGTCTCACACCATGATATCTAAAAATTATACCAACTGGAAAATCCCATCTGAATGGGATATTACTTCTCTTCAGTTCCTTGACCAAGAAATCAAAATCTTTCCTATCCTTTAAAACCTTCGATGGTAGCTCTTTAAAGATCCTGATTTGTGTACCTGCTACCTGCACTCTCTCAGAATAAGACTTTTGTAAAATATCATCTCTCAGTCTTTTATCAGTAAAATAAACAGCGACATCTCTAGGCAGATTCCTTTGTTTAGCCAAACACGAATTAACTCTGTAAACTTTCTCTATAGAACCCAAAATTAGTTCATCTTGTATCTTTAATAATTCTGCAAAGGCCTTTGCACATGTTATTCTTAAGTTTTCTCTGTTGTCTTCTTTTATACCTCTTAGCCTAATTGCAGGTTCCATAGCCTTAATTTGAAGCATAATAACATCATTCTGAATGTTATGGTTTTTGGCCTCTGCTTCCAGAAGTTTCGTTTGTAATTCTTGTATCTGAGCTTCAAATTTACTACTAATCTCAATCACTTTCTTCCCCATTGCAGCCACCGCAGTTGAAAGATCTGAAGCTACTTGAGCAATAATTTGACTTAGTTGGTCATATTTTCCAGAAACCAATTCCTCAAAATCCTTCTGTGATCCTTTTATCTTATCTATCACACTCTCTAAGGACCTTGTAATTAACTTTTTTAAATCCAGTTCTGTAAGTCTCTGCAAATGAGTCATTTCAACTTTATTCATCTGACTCAAGGGGGAGCCCCCCCTTCCTTTAAGTTTAGGCATCTTTGCTTTTAAAAAGGACCAAAAAAATTCCTTCTTACTTCAATAGAGAGAAAAAAAAGGAAAAAAAAACAGAAGAAATCTATTTGACTCAACCTTGTTCCTTTAAATTCTTTTTCTGTAACAAAATATTTCTTTCAAAGTCTTTCAAGACTGGACTCCGCTCCCATTTCCGCTCTCACTTTTCTTCAAACAAAGCCAGTCGCCATCTTAAAGGACTTTCACTTCTCTTCCTCTCCTTCCCCCTTCCCCTCCTTCCTCCTCCAGAAAATCAGTAGAAAAAAATCCACACTTGCTTTAACTTATCTTCTTTCTTTTCCGGCTTGCTCCAATTATCACTTCAATTGTGGTGTTGCTCCCAGCATCTGGCTCCGCTAATTAGCGGAGGACCCTCTCCCGGGGTATTAGCGGAGGACCCTCTCCCGACCCATACCCCAGGGATATGGAGGGAGCCATCCCTCTGAGCCTTCCCCAGGAAAAAGGAAAAATTCCTGGGGCGACTCAGGGGGGCCCAGCCTCACCCCCAGAAGCTCTCCCTGCTCCTCCCGTCAAGGAGCAGGTCTTTCGAGCCGCCTGCCTGTTGCACGGAGGCTCTAACGCGCCGAGAAGCCGGCAGGCATGAAAAGCCTGCCGCCAATGAGGAAGGCGCCACCGAAAGTCCCCATAAAGCCAATTTTTTGATCTTCCCTCCATCTGGCTTGAAGTTGACCATACTGAAACCAGGTATAAAGTATCCCTTCATCCTTCAACATCTCTAAAAACTTCAGTTGTAGATTACCCCTTTCATTAAACAAAAGCTCTTTATAAGTAATTACCTCCATTTTGTATTCTATACTTAAGTTTTCTATTGCATGTCTAGGGTTTGCCCATATAGGTATCTTATAGTTTAACTTATATTGATACTTTTTCCAAACTCTTAACAAAGCATTCCTTAATATATGACTTTTAAAAATCTTATCCACTTTTTTCTCATACAATAAGTAAGCATGCCATCCATATAGTAAATCGTATCCTTCTATATTTAATATCCTTTCTTCAGTTAAATTAAACCAATCACTGATTTGCACTAACACAGATGCCTCATAATACAACCTTAAATTAGGCATTTTCAAACCCCCTCTTTCACGAACATCCTGTATAATTTTTAACTTTAGGTTTTTTTCCAGACCAAATAAAAATATTAACTCCTTTCTGCCATTGTTTCAAGTTCCCATCTTTCTTGAGAACTGGTATCATTTGAAACAAAAATAAAAACTTAGGTAATACATTCATTTTTATTGCTGCTATTCTTCCCAGTAAAGATAATTGCATTTTTTTCCAATTATCCATGTCCCTTTGTACTTTTTGCCAAAGAACTTCATAGTTATTTTTGAATAACTTTGTATTTGAAGCTGCAACATATTCCCAAATATTTAACCTTTTTGGCTATTTCAAATCCCGTTATTCTTCCTAACTCTTCCCTTTGCAATACAGTCATATTTTTAGCTATAATCTTAGTTTTATGTTGATTTACTTTAAATCCAGAAACCCTATCATATTGTTCTAATATATCCAACATATATGGAGCTGCTTTTATAGGTTGAGATAAAGTAACAACCAGATCATCTGCAAAAGCCCTCAGTCTATAATCCTGTTGTCTAATTACTATTCCTTTCAGTTTATCAGATTCACGTATTTTATTTAACAAAATTTTTAGAGATCAAATAAATAGCAATGGCGACAAAGGACAACCCTGCCTTGTTCCCTTCTCAATCTTAAAACGATCTGTTAGACCTCCATTAACAATTATTTGTGCTGATTGTTTTTGATATATTGCTTTAATTGATTGTGTAAACTGATCTCCAAATTGCATCTTGTCAATAATTTTTTTAAAAAATTGCCAATTCAATCGATCAAATGCCTTCTCTGCGTCCAAGAAGAAAAACGCTGCAGAGATTTGGTTGTTTTTTTCCAAATATTCCAGTAGATCTATAACTTGTCTTACATTATATTTCATTTGTCTACCTTTTATAAACCCTGATTGATCATTATGAATTAATTGTTGCATAACTGGCATCAATCTATTTGCCAATACTTTAGCAAAAATTTTATAATCAATATTCAAGAGTGAAATTGGTCTGAAATTTTCTGGCTTAACATTCTGATCATCTTTTGGAATCAATGAGACAAAAGCTGTTCTCCAGGAGGGTGGAATTCCCCCCCCCCATTGAATCCTAGAAAATAATAATCTGAGTGGTTCAATCATTTCAGACTGTAAGTTCTTATAATAAACAGCTGTCAGTCCATCTGTTCCTGGTGTTTTACCCACTTTTAACTGCTTAATTGCTAAACCAATCTCTTCAGAAGTTATAGGTTGATTCAAACCTTCCCTCTGTTCCATTGTTAATTCAGAACTACTATTCTCCTTTAAATATCTATTAATATCTGAGCCTTGTATTGAGTCTCTTGCATATAGTTTTGTATAATACTCTAAAAATACTTTTTTAATCATATCTTGTTGATAAACTTCTTTACCTCTAAATTCTATCTTACTAATAGCTCGTGATTTTTGTTTCTTCCTTAATGTATAAGCCAGCCATCTACCTGGTTTATTGGCATTACAAAAAGTATTATGTTTTGCATATTGCAAAGTAGTTGCTACCTGATCAGCCATTTACATATTAATAATTGTTCTTTCTTTTTTATTTCCTCCTCAATCTCTTTCCGCATCTTTGTTTGCTTTAATTTATATTTATTATTCATATATATCAAAACTCCCCTCATAAGCCTTACTTGCATCCCATACCATTTCCATAGAAGTACCCTTATCCATATTATTAATAAAAAATTCTTTCATTAACTTTTTAAGCTCATTCACATTTTTTTCATATCTAAATAAATTTTCATTCAATCTCCTTTCCCCTCTTTCCTATTCCAATTCTAACTAAACCGGACTGTGATCAGTTATACTCCTAGGACATATCTTCGTCTTCTTTACCCTAGGGAGAAAATCATTTGTGATTAATATAAAGTCAATTCTGGAAAAAGATTGATGACTATCCGAAAAAAAAGTAAAATCTTTTTCATCCATATTCCGCTCTCGCCAAAATCCCTTAGTTCCAAATCTTCCATTATATCAAAAAAAGATTTTGGTAATTTTGCATGTGTAGAAACTTTAGATATGCTCTTCTTACCCTTTAACGTATCTATAACTCCATTCCAATCACCCATTAAAATAAATGATTTATAATCCCAGTGTATTATTTTAGAATATAAATGTTTGTAAAAATTATCTTGTTGTTGATTTGGGGCATATATCCCAATTAAAAGCATCTTGCCATTTTGAGTTAATAGTTCTATTGCTATGTATCTTCCATACACATCTGCCTCAATTAAATTAGCCATTAATCCTTTCTTTATGTAAATAACAATTCCATTTTTCTTCTCTGGAGCTGAAGCCACAAAATGAGTCCCTAATCTTGAATTTACTAAGTATTTTTGATCTGATAATTTAATATGTGTTTCTTGTAGACAAATAACATCATTTTTGAATTGTTTCAAATAATGAAATATTTTCTTCCTTTTTTGTGGTGAATTTAAGCCATTGACATTCCAGGAAAGGAACTTAGTTGCCATTCTTGGCACCTTGAAGCTTTAAGAGCATTTGCCGAATGTCATCTTGCATCTTACTCTTTGGCCTTGCCCCTCCCACTGCTTCTGTTTTTTGAGATTCTTGAGCTTGTTGGGTTAGGTCTTGGACTTGTAGTACTTGTGACTGTTGTTTTTGTTGTTGTTGTTGTAGTTGTTTATAAGTTGCTCGAGTCAAACGCTGTTCCTTTGGTTCCTCTAACTCTAGCACCGGCTCTTCTATACTCCTCAATGGAAAAGGAAGATCTTCTTGCGCTTTTCCTCCAGCTGCTACATCAGCATAAGTTATCTGTTTTCCATTTTTCTCTTGTTGAGGTATCTCTATTTCTTTTTTACCCTCCTTGGGTGGTGGTGAACGTCCTGCCTTCAAAACATTGAAATAAAAATCTTTGGCTTTCCAGACTGTATTCAAGCGATATATCTCTCTCCACCATAGGTAACTATTAGACCTATTGGAGCATCCCATCTGTACATTAGTTGTTGCCGTCTCAGCTCTTCAACCAAAAAACCAAAGTCCTTTCTATCTCTTAACATTTTAGGAGGAATCTCTTTCAATACCTGGATTTCTTGACCAAACATCTGGATTTTATTTTTGTAGGAAGCTTGTAATATATCATTTCTAATTCTTCTATCAATGAAATAAATCACCACATCTCTTGGCAATTGCCTTTGTTTTGCCACCCAAGAATTAACTCTATAAGCTTTATCAATCTGATGTATCACGTCATCTTTTCTTGCTTCAATAATTGCTGCAATAGCCTCTGCACATCTGTCTCTTAAGTTCTCCCGACCATTCTCCTTCATTCCTCTCAGTCTCAAGGCAAACTCCATAGATTTATATTGAATCATAGCAACCTCATTTTCCAGTCTTTCATTTTTAGTCATTACATCACCCAATTTAGCTTCCAAATTTAAATTGGACTCATTGATTTCTTCAACTCTTTCATCCAACTGAATAAGGTGCTTAGACAGACCAGATACTGCTAATAAAATATCATCTCTTATATCATCATGCTTTTTTGCAACAACATCCTTAATTTTCTTTATTTCTTCCTCAAATTTCTCAAATTTTTCTTCTATTCTGCTTCTGTTCTCCTCTATCATTGCTGTTTCATTATTCATAGCTTCTGATATAAATTCTTTAAGATCTTTAATAGGGGTTTCTTGACTTTTTGAGTCTACAGGAAGTTGAGCTTTCTGTGTCACAACTGACACTATAGGAGAACCCCGTCCTACTTTTGGAATTGCAGATTTAGTTTGCTTGGAAGCCATTTTTATACCTTCTTTCTTAAAAATCTTTTTTTTCCTCTTCTCCCCCTTTACAAGTAAAAAAAACTCAAAAACAACTTTCAGAGGCTTTAAAGTTAATAAAATTTTCTCCTCTTTTAAAACAAATCACTCTCCTCAGTCTTCTCTTTACAGCAGCTTCAATAAGTCCAATACACAAAAAGCCTCAGCCGAGACTTTCACTGCTAAGTTTCACTTTCGTTGTTGTTACAAAGGCACCAGTAAGAAAAAAAAACTCCACTCACTTGACTGCCGTTGGAAACAAAGTAACTTGGAGTTAGGTATTGATTCTTTCTTGCATGCACACTTGCTTCTGCTCCGTCTGCTATTTAACTTCTTTTAATCTGGACACTTCCGGTGGCGCCTTCCTCGTCGTCGGCGGGCTCCTCCATGCCCGCCGTCGTCTCGCCGCGTATAGAGCCGCCTCACAGCTGGCAGGCGGCTCGAACAACCTGCTCCTCAGCGGGAGGAGCAGGCAGAGCTTCTGGGGGTGAGGCTGGGCCCCCTGAGTCGCCCCAGGATCGTTTTGCTTGTCCTGGGGAGGGCTCAGAAGGATGGCCCCCTCCATACCTCCAGAGAAGCTCCGCGACGAGACTGTCCTCCGCTAATTAGTTAATTAGCGGAGCCAGACGTTGGAAGCAACACCACAGCGTCTATGGAGCAAGTTGAAAAAGAAAGAAGCAAAGATGAAGCAAGTATGGATTTTTTCTATTGATTTTTATTGATTTTTTGGAAGAGGAATGAGAGGAGGGGGGAAGGAGAGGAAGAGAAGTGAAAGTTTCTAAGAAAGTTTTCTAAGATGGCGATTGGTCTTAATTGAAAAAATGCCAGAGCGATTGAAAATGGAGGCTTTCAAATAAATACCTTGCTATGGGAGAGTCACTTAAAGTAAGAAGAATTTTTCTTTTTCTTTTTCTGGATATTTTTCTTTAAAACAAGGATTAAAGTAACGTATGGCAAAGTGAAGTAAAGTATAGTAAAGCCATTCAAAGTAAAATAAAGATGACTAAAGGAAGGGGGGGCTCCCCCTTGAGCCAGCTGAAGAATAAAGCTGACATGATGCAATTGTCTGGATTGGCAGAAGGGGACTTAAAAGAACTTATAACAACTTCTTTACCGAGTGTAGTTGACAAAATTAAAAAATCACAGAAGAATCTTGTGGATTTGATTGCTGGAAAGCATGACCAATTAAGTCAAACTATTGTCAAAGTAATTTCAGATCTTTCAAATGTGGTGATTGAAATGGAGGAGAAAGTAACTGAAATTAGCAGTAAATTTGGCTCCCAGATTCAAGAAATACAAGAAAGGTTTGAGAAAGCTGAGATTTGTAATCAGACTATGCAGAATGATATTATCATGCTTCAAATTAAAATCATGGCCTCAGCAATCAGAGTAAGAGGTATTAAAGAAAACCAGAGAGATTTAAAAGCAACTATTGCAAAGGTTTTTGCTGAACTACTAGAGCTTGAGGATGAGATAATTCTTGGTTGTATAGAGAAAGTTTACAGAGTCAACTCACGAGTAGCCAAACAAAGGAATTTATCCAGAGATAAATTTATCCAAAGGTCCTATTCTGCCAGAGTGCAAGTAGAAGGTGAACAAATTAATATTTTTAAAGAATTACCATCGAAGGTTTTAAAGAAAAGGAAAGAATTTGCTTTCTTAACTAAAGAAATGAAGAAAAGTAATATCCCATTTAGATGGGACTTACCAGCCGGCATAATTTTTAGATATCATGGCGTGAGATATTGCTTGAATACTATTGAAAAAGCGGAACATTTTTATAAAAATATTTTTAAGGGAGCTTCGAAAGACCTCAAGAATAAGAAACAAGAAAGAGAGTTTGTAAAAGGTAAACAGAAGGATGAGACTCAAAGAATGAATCAAAGAATGTTAAAAGAACAAGGAGTGCAATCTGGTTTCTCGGAGGATCTTACTATGGACTTTTCAGATGGGAAAATAGACCACACCAGTGAACCTAGTCTAGGAGCACCGGACCTTGAACTGCTGGAGCAAGATTTAAAAAATACTACAATTCAAGATGATCAGCAGCAGAGGTCCAACGCTCCGCAAGAAAAGGATGGTGATATCGAGCAGCAGGAACCAGACTTTAACGAGGAAATTCGAGAGGTAACTAATGAGTGTCGTAAAGTCCTTCATCAGATGCAGCTGTTATCAGAAAGCTTGGATAATTTTGGAAACTGGTCATAAAATTCCTAAAGTTTATACGGATTTGGATTTATGGATTATAAAGTCTTCATCCTGATTTGGAGTTTCTTTTTTTATTTTGAATTGGATTTAACATCTTGAGCAAGTTTAACAGAGGGCTGCAATGGTAGCAGCATTCTGTGATTATCCTATCATAGTTTTTTTTTGGAACTTATCATCCAAGAGGAAAGAATGGAAATGAGAATATCTAACAACCAGAAGGAGTGAAAGGGTGGCAGGATTTGAAACAGCTTTGTAAGAACATCTGGGAATGCAGTTGCTAGGATTTTTTTTTCTTTTCTTGATTTTTTTTTTGTCATAAAGGTTTGGCGGAGCTGCATTGGGTTTCTTTTTGTTGTAATAGAATACGTTAGTTTGAATGTCTCTACCTAGAGGAGTGAATATCTTCTGGTTGGATGCTATCTATATAGTAGCAGTGTTTTGTGATTACCCAATCATAGTTTTTTTTTGGAATTTATCATCCAAGAGGAAAAAATGGAAATGAAAATGTCTTACAACCAAGAGTGAATGACAAAGGGTGGCAGGATTTGAAACAGTTTTTATAAGAACATCTGGGAATGCAGTCTCTAGGATTTTTTTTCTTTTTTCTTGTTTTTTTTTTTTTTTGCTCCTAAGGTTTGGTGGAGCTGCATTGGGTTTTTTCTTGCTGAAATAGAATACGTTTGTTTGAATGATTCTACCTAGAGGGGCGAATATCTTCTTGGTTGGATGTTATCTATATAAAGTCACACGGGGGGTTTATGTGGAATGTTTTGTTTTACTGATGGGGGCAGATAGAAGATGAAGAGTATTGGAATTGGATACAGGTGAAGAAAGAAGATTTAACTTCAATCAGGAAGAAGAGAAGATTGTAATTCGAGTTATGGAAAATTATAACAATATATGTACAATTATATTATATTGTATACTTTATCTTTTTTTCCTTTGAAGGGGGAATTTTTGGGTTTTTAAATTAGGGGGAGTAGTTCGGATTAAAATATGTGGCATTATTTAATATGAATAAGTAAGTTATATAATCTTGGAGTGATCGACTATGGTATATGATTAGTAATGTTAGTAATGTTACTTTTATTCTTTTTTTTCTGTCTTTAAATTGGGTTAAATATTATAATGGCTATTTTTTCTGGTGTTTTTTTTATTACAATACTGTTAAGCTCAGACAAATATCTATGCTTATGGGTTTTTCTTTGTATTATTTTATTTTATTTTATTTTATTCTATTATATATATATTTTTTTTCAATTTTTTTTTAATTCTTTTCTCTCTTTCTTTCCTCTTCCTCTTAACTTAGAACTGAAGATATAATAGTATTTGCTTTTCTTGTTGTTATAAATTCTTGTTGTTTTTCTTTCTTAAGAAATGTGTAGCGGAAGTCAGGGGTGGGTGGGAGAGGGACGGGGTGGGGTTGGGGGGAGGTTGGGGGGCATGAGAGGGTGGGGGAGGGGGTAGGGGCGAAAAAAAGGGGGAAAAATTTTTTTATTGTAAAACTTTTTCAATTAAAAAAAAAAAAACTTCTTTTAATCTGCTTGTTGAATGCAAAGCCGGTCGCTGCGTCTTGCTCTGCCTAAGCAGAGTCGTCCCGGCTTCGGAGCCTCCTCAGGTTGAATGGGGAGCTAGTCCTTCCAGCCCCTGGAATCACTCCAAGGGGCTTTTTGAACCGCTCTACCCCCCCCCCCCCCCCGATTGCTCTCCTCGCCTTCTTCTCCCGAAGGCGAGATTCCGAAGCCGTCAGACAGCCGTTTTTCGCTGTCAAAACGGCTTCACAAAGGCTCGGGACTGGCAGTCAAGAAATGACCGTCCACAACGTGCTGCGGTGCCAGGCGGAAGTCTGGTATGTGATGTTTTGTATACATACGAAGAAGCACTCTCGTGATCTTAGACTTTTAGGCTTGCTGTCAAACATCAGCCATAATACTAATGACTGTTTTGAACAATATGCAGGTTGTATTACACAAATAGCTATTTTATAAGTGAAATTATTACTGAAATATTTCTGCACCTATATCGGTTCTCACTGTCAGGAAGTTTCTCCTTAGTTTTAGGTTGTTTTTCTCTTTGTTCAGTTTCCATCCATTGCTTCTTGTTTTGCCTTCTGGTGCTTTGGAAAATACATTGCCCCCCCCCTCTTTGTGGCAGCCCCTTAAAAGCCTGTTGCCTATCACACTCTTGGGCAAAGCATGTGAGCCATTTCCTCCTTTCAGTTGGCCACGCCCACCCAGCCACATGACCATCAAGCCATGCCCACTGTCACATGACCATCAAGCCATGCCCACAAAATAAGCCACGCCCACAGAACCAGTAGTAAAAAAAATGTAGAACCCACCCCTGCTCCGAGGTCCCTTCCAACTCTGTTATTCTGTTGTTCTGATTTCATAAACCTGGTTCATAGTGACATAGTGCGGCAAGGTCTTTAGATGTAATAATTCAATCACTGTTTGAAGCTTCTGAGTTAGAGTCTTCCCCTTCATTCCATTTCCAAAATCCAATTTCATATCTCCCATTATCATTCAGAAAAGCCATAGTTTGCATTTGCTGAATCTGGCAAATTATGGTTTGTGTTTATTCTCTAATCTAAACTGAAAACAATTATAAAGTACTAGCTTGGAGTGAAGCTCCATTCACTTGTGGCAGTAAATGCTATTTATTCAATGAAAAATGTCCTAGGAAGAGCCTATGTCCGTGATGGCAAACCTATGGCATGCGTGCCACAGGTAGCACACGTAGCCATATCAGTGGGCACGCCAGCTCAGCTTTGGCGCGCATGCACGCACTGGCCAACTGATTTTCAGGCCTTCTGGGCCCACCAGAAGTAGGGAAACAGGCTGTTTCCTGCCTCCAGAGGGCCTGGGGGTGGGGAGGCCCATTTTTCTTTCTTACCTGGCTCCAGATCCTCTCTATGCATCTGCAGAGGGTGAAAACAGCCTTTTCTACTCCTTCGGAGGCCTGAAAGGGCCCATTTCCCAACTCCTGGTAAGACAGGAAGTGATGTTTTTTGCTGTCCCCAGCCTCCAGAGACTCCTAGAGAGGCTCTGGAGGCTGTGGTCAGCAAAAAACATCACTTCCTGTTCTACCGGGAGTTGGGAAATGGGCCCTTTCAGGCCTCTGAGGGAGTGGGAAAGGCTCTTTTCACCCTTCCCAGATGCATAGAGAGGATCTGGAGCCAGGTAAGAATAAGGTGACCAGATTTTAACATTGGTAAAGCGGGACACCATTGACCGGGGGGGGGGGGGTCTTGATTAAAAATTTGGTCTATATGGAGCAACAAAAATTTTCATAGAATGCAAAAATAGTATTGTAATATATATTTTTTAATTTCAACATAAGTACAATTTACAAATATAATAAATTAAAAAAAATTATGTATATCCTGGCTAAATAGCCACATGGCCGCCGAAAACCGTATATTCCCTTCCCGTTCTCCCACCGTTCCCTAGCTTGTCGTGCATTCTTCCCAAAAATCGGGACTTTTTTTTTCCAAAAAGTTTTTTTATTTTTTCAAACATAAAACATAAAATACATCTTTTTAGAGCAAGGATTTGATCCGGTATAAAATAAGTACAATTGCTCACATTCCCTCAACCAATTTTGTTCCAAATTTTATCCATTAACATCTTTAAAAAAGAAAAGAAAAGAAAGAAAAAGAAAAAGAAAAAAAGAAAACTTATTCTAGACATTTATCATTCTACTATATCACCCAAAATTCTAAACTATTATTTCCAAATTATTTCCAAATAAACACCCTTAGATCTTTATCTTTTTAACAATCAAAATTTGATATATATTCCTCATTCCTAAGACCCATTATATCAAATCTATATTTTACCTCTTCTTAAGTAGCAATTTATGTCCATGATCTTAACAAAAAATATTTTCCTCCTCTCTTGAAATCATAGAATCAATCATTTCCATCTATTAAATATACTTCATTTTGTATGCTTCAGGCTTATTCTCTGATACTATTTAGATATTTAACTAATTCATAATTTAAATAGCTATTTCCCAGCAGTGTTTTCCACCACTTCTATCTCCATTTGTTTAACTGGTTCACAGTTTAGCTTAACTATTCTCCAGTATTATCTCGTCCACTTCCTCCTAAGTTTATTTTTTGGCTGGTTCGTATCTCAATCAGTTGCTTTCCAGCGATGTTTTTCTCCACTTCCTCCACTCCTAACCTATTTATTAGGTGGTTCACTGTTTTCCAGCACACACTTTCCTCCACTCCTAGCTCTTATTTTTATTTTTAACTGGTTCCCAGCTTTGCTTTAACTGTTCTCCAGTATGATGCTTTCCTCCACTCCTACCTTATTTGTAAGACTGGATCACAGCTTTGCTTTCACTGTTCTCCAGAATCATGCTTCCCTCCACTCCTAACTTCATTTGTATAACTGGTTCATAGCATTATTTTAGTTATCATCCAGCTATTCAATTATTTAACTTTAAATTAATTCACAATGTATTACCCATATTTATTTTCCATTCCATTCCCCTCCGTATCTTTTACTAATTTAAAAATAAAAATGTATATCAACAAATCTCTTAACTCCTATTCTCTCCTAAACTATCTCCCCTTCCATGCTTATATCTTATTTTCTATAAGTAACAATATTCCAAATCACTTTAAAATCAATTTTCTATAATAGTTAATTTTGTAAATAGTTCTTTTTAATATCCAACACTTGAAAAACATTTTCTTCTAAATCATTAAGGCTGTAAGTAGAGCTTATTAAAAATTCAAAATTTAAAAAGGTATTAAGACATTCAGAAATCATATTAATCAGTCATTTGTACTCTTATTTTCTAGTCAAATTAATTGTATATTTATAAGGTCAACTTCAATAAAAATAATAGTGAAAAAAGAGAGAAAATAACAATATTAATAATAGTTGGGATAAGAAGGAAAAGAGAAGCAAAAATAAAGGAAAGAGAATAGAAATATAGCAAAGAAGGTTATGAATTTTTTTTTTAAAAAAGAGTAGAGAGGGAAAACAAAAGAAAAAAAGTAAGAGAAGAAAGAGAATAGAAAAAGAACGAAGAGAAGAAGGAGGGTATCCCCTAACATTGTTTAATCATCAATCATCCAGACACCATTACATTCCTTTAAAGCAAACTGTAATATTTTGTTATCTTGTTACATAATATAGTCCATTTTTATTTCCTTTCTCCAATCCATCCAAATATGTTTCTTTTCAATTTCAATTTCCTCAAAGGTATAAGTTCTATAAAATTAGTTCCAAGTTGGCTGTTTCATATTATAGTATCATCATGTCTTTCTTTTGTTACCACACCCTTTTTCTCTTATTGACACACATTTTAGTTCAGTTTTCATTATTCCATTTAGTTTCTTCTTTCTAATCTTCAATAAATCCTCCAATAAACAAATTATATATCCAAAGTAAGGCCTCCTGAATTTTTTCTCAGTATAATCCACTTTAAGTAACAAGCAACAAAGTTTCTCTTTCAGGCAATCTTTCAATCAGCAACAAGTAGTCTGGAATTCACACTTTCAGTTTCAGCTGTCAGCCATTTTCTCCGTCCCCGTTAGTCTTTTATCTTTGTTTTAAAAAGCATATTTATTTCCTCTTCTCTTTCCTCTCTCTCAAGCATAATCCATTCTCATTTAGCCACAAAAGAAAAAGAAAAAAAAAGTAAAATCTGTAGTAAAATCATTTCCAAGAAGTCAGTATTTAACGCTATCCATCAACAGGTCTTTTCCTTCCAACATTTCTTTGACTCTTTTTGCCCCAATAATTCTCAGCCGCTGTTAAGGCTGGGGCACACTTTTGTAATCCAAAATTTACAGGCACTTCCCGCCTGGGTAAAAATCCACTCACCCGGCTTTCAAACTCCCTGCTCTGTTCGCCACTTCTCCTCCTGCACATCCTTTTGTTCCAGTTGCCGCGGTTTTGGGACAGCCACTATGGCTGTCGTTCCACTGCCGCTGGCATGAAGGGAAAGCCTCTGGCCCCGAGGAACCTGCCCGTTCCTCTCGGCTGCCCAAGGGGTCCCTTCTTGTCCCCCTGTCCCTTCAAGACACCCGTTCAAGGCTCCACCCGTTCTCCAGGTAGCACAGACCTTCAGGGCCCGGGCCTCCGGCTGATGTTATGCAATGCCAGGTCTGCAGTAAACAAAGCCCCCCTCATTGGTGATCTTATTCAGGAGGGGGGAGCGGACCTGGCGGGTATTACGGAGACCTGGTTGGGCCCGGAGGGAGGGGTTCCTCTGGTAGAAATGTGCCCACCAGGCTTCCATGCATTCCATCAGCCAAGGTCTCAGGGGAGGGGTGGGGGAGTAGCGGTTGTTATAAGAGAAGGCCTTAGGCCGAGGGAGGCCACTGTTCCTCAGACGGCCGGCTGTGAGTCCCTCCTTGTGAAGTGGGGCCATGGGGTTCAGATGGGCTTGCTGATCACGTACCTGGCTCCCTGCCACGTGGCAACAGCCCTGCCCGAGCTACTCAACGTTATCGCCACGGTGGCGGTTGATACCCCCAGGCTTATGGTCATGGGGGATTTCAACTTGCCGTCCGTGGGTGAGACGTCTGAAGTGGCTTGAGAGTTCATGGCTTCCATGACGGCTATGGACCTGACCCAGTTAATTCATGGCCCTACACACATGGGGGGAAACACGCTGGACCTGGTTTTTGTCTCTGGACAGTGGCTGAGTGGTCTTGAGATAGGGGATATAGTCACTGAGCCCTTGTCATGGTCGGATCACTCTCTCCTTCGCCTTGACCTTCAAACCGCTGTACCCCACCGCAGGGAGGCGGAACCGACAAGATGGTACCGCCCCAGGCGCCTGATGGAACCTGATAGGTTCCAGACGGAGCTTGGGGCAATTCCTGAGGTTCTGGCTCATGCCTCGACTGGAGACCTAGTGGCCGCCTGGGATAGGGCGGCTGCTGGAGCTCTGGACCGAGTCGTGCCTTTGCGGCCTCTGACCCGGCGCCGATCTTACCTGGCTCCTTGGTTTACCGAGGAGCTCAGGGAGATGAAGCGCCGGAAAAGACGCCTAGACAGTAGTTGGAGGACTAGCCATGCTGAATCTGACCGGACACTAGTAAGATCTCACATTAAGAATTACCTAGTGGCGATAAAAGCAGCAAAGTGTGCTCACTTTGCTGCTCTTATTGCATCATCAGATAACCGCCCGGCCGCCCTGTTTAGGATGACCCGCTCCCTGCTCCACCAGGAAGCGCGGGAGGACCCCTTGGAGGGAAGAGCCGAGGATTTTGTTCAGTATCTGCATGATAAAATCACTCAGATTCGGGATGAGCTGGACTCCGACTGGGTAGATCCAACGGGGATGACGGAGGCAGGTCCTGAGAATGTTATCTGGGATGAGATTGATCCTGTGACCCCTGAGGACGTGGACAGGATTCTGGGTAGACTGAACGCAACCACATGTTTGTTGGACCCGTGCCCCTCCTGGTTAGTGCTGGCTTCCCGGGAGGTGACGCGAGGCTGGCTCCAGGGGATTATAAGGGCTTCATTGGGTGAGGGTGTCTTTCCCGCCGCCTTGAAAGAGGCGGTGGTGAGACCTCTTCTCAAGAAGCCCTCCCTGGTCCCGGCAGTATTGGCTAATTACCGTCCAGTCTCCAACCTTTGCTTTGTGGCGAAGGTTGTTGAGAGTGTGGTTGCGCGACAGCTCCCCCAGCACCTGGATGACACTGTCTATCTAGATCCGTTCCAGTCCGGCTTCAGGCCTGGGTACAGCATGGAGACGGCATTGGTCGCGTTGGTTGATGATCTCTGGAGGGCTCGGGACAGGGGGTGCTCCTCTGTCCTGGTCCTGTTAGATCTCTCAGCGGCTTTTGATACCATCGACCATGGTATCATGCTGCACCGGTTGGTAGAGTTGGGGGTGGGAGGCACTGTATTACAGTGGTTCTCCTCCTTCCTCTCCGACCGGTCGCAGTCTGTGTTGACAGGGGGGCAGAGGTCGACCCCGAGGCCCCTTATATGTGGGGTGCCACAAGGATCGGTCCTCTCGCCCCTTCTGTTCAACATTTATGTGAAGCCGCTGGGTGAGATCATCCGTGGTTTCGGGGTGAAGTACCATCAGTACGCTGATGACACTCAGCTGTACATCTCCACCCCAGACCACCCCAACGATGCCCTTGAGGTGATGTCCCGGTGCCTGGAGGCCGTACGGATCTGGATGGGGAGGAACAGGCTCAGGCTCAACCCATCCAAGACCGAGTGGCTGTGGTTTCCAACGTCCCGATATAGTCAGCTGGTGCCATCACTGACTATTGGGGGTGAATCATTGGCCCCCACGGAAGGGGCTCGCAATTTGGGCGTCCTCCTGGACTCACGGCTGTCTTTACAAGAGCACTTGACGGCCGTGACCGGGAGGATTTTTCATCAGGTTCGCCTGATTCTCCAGTTGCGTCCCTTTCTAGATCAGGACTCTTTACACACAGTCACTCATGCCCTCGTCACCTCCCGTCTGGACTATTGTAATGCTCTCTACATGGGGCTCCCCTTGAGGAGCACTCGGAGGCTCCAACTGGCGCAGAGTGCGGCCGCGCGGGTGGTTATGGGAGCGACGTGGTGCTCCCATGTAACCCCTCTCCTGTGCGAGCTTCACTGGCTCCCGGTGGTCTTCCGAGTGCGCTTCAAGGTTTTGGTTATCACCTTTAAAGCGCTCCATGGCTTAGGACCTGGTTATTTACGGGACCGCCTGCTACCACCAATAGCCTCCCACCGGCCTGTACGCTCCCATAGAGAGGGGCTCCTCCGGGTGCCGTCGGCCAAACAATGCCGGCTGGCGGCCCCCAGGGGGAGAGCCTTCTCTGTGGGAACACCTACCATCTGGAACGAGCTCCCCCCAGAGATACGGAGGATCCTGGATCTGCGCACCTTCCGTCGCGCGCTCAAGACCTATTTATTCCAACAAGCTGGCCTGACCTAAGTTATTTTCTCCTTTAAATTATGAATTTTAATTTGTTTTAAATTATTGGGGTTTTAATTATCAGCCAAATTATTTAATCCGTTTTATTCTATTTTAAACTTTATTTGTATTTAAATGTTTTATTTATGGCTGTACACCGCCCTGAGTCCCCCAGGAGTAGGGCGGTTTATAAATCTAATAAATAAATAAAGACAGGGGAGGTCCGAAGACCTGTCGGCGGCAGCTTGACAGACAGGGTTTTGGCAGGGCTCTGCGGAGCTCGCCATTTCCCCATCTATATCCCCGTGGCGCCAACCGGAAGCTCCAAAAATCGGGACTTTTTTAAAATGCCGTGGGACGCGGGACAAGTTAAAAATCGGGACTGTCCCGCCAAAAGCAGGATGTCTGGTCACATTGGGTAAGAAAGAAAAACGGGCCTACCGGGCCATCACGTGCCCAGAGTGGGTGGGGGGTGTTGTGTAAGCAGGGCAGGGCACATAGAATTATGAGTGTGGGCACGCGCACACGCAAACCTCCCCCACCCCGTCCCCTGGCACGCAATGGCAAAAAGGTTAGCCATCACTGGCCTATGTTTTCATAATCATGCCCACTGTGGATCAGGAGGTGTTTCTCATTGTCACTCATGCCTTAGTCATCATGCAGTCCAATTACTGCAGTGTGCTTTGCATGGGGCTGCCCTTGAAGACTACTTGAAAACTAGCTAGTCCACAATGCTGTGGTGTGAGTAGTTATGGGCCCAGCTCAATTCACCCAAATAACACTGCTGCTCCAATATCTGCATTATGGGGTTCTGGCTACAATTCAGTATGAACATCTTTTAAAAATCCTTCAGGGCATAAGGCTTGAATATCTGTGGGACAGCCCCTCCACTAGTCTCTGTCCATCCTATAAGATCAGAAAGAGTCGCATCCTATGAGGCCTATCAACAAAGCAGCATGTTATGAGACCCCAGAGGCAACCCTTCTCTCTTGCTACAACTCACCTTTGGTACAGTATCCTCCAAGTCCTAAAAAGAACATGGTTCTTCCCAGAAGCACTGGGTTAGGATGGTGTGTATTCCTGCTAATCACCATGTAAGGGTGATATATTAATTATTAATTGCTGTATGTTATTGTTTTTCTTCTCTAGCATAGTCTTAAATTAAATTATTTAATTACTTACTGAAGTAATAAAGTTTTTATTAAAGTAAAATTATTAAATTATTGCTGTGATCTTTTTTAGTGATCTTTTAAACTTCTCTAAGCTGCCCAGAGTTGCAGGAAAGCAGGCAGATTTACATATTAGTAGTTTAATTAAATAAAATTAATACACATAAATGGTCCAGAGACTTTATTATTGTCTTGAATAACTTATAATTGGTAAGAATTTAAATAAGCAAATGTTAAGCAGAAGTCTTTAATCTGTGATATTCTTAAGTAAGGGAGACAAGCATTTTGTGATCAAAATTCTGAGATGAGTAATGTACTTTTCAAGGAATTCAAACTTAACAGCTTTTCATAGGTCTAATTCATGCATAATACTAAGTCATAATATGGCTTGTTTAGTTGGTTTAGCATGATAGTGAATCTGTTCATTATGGCTTAATGTTACCTGTGTACCGTAGTAACTTGTTCATAAAGCATGTGGAAATAGGTTACAAGTAGAAAAGCTTTAATCAATTTAATATGCTTGAATATAGGGAAGGGAAAACAAAATGGGAATTAAAACCATAGTATTTGAGGTAAATTCTTGAAATAAGGAATATTTTTAAACCTTGAACAATACTGAGATCTAATTCTTATTTTTAAAAATGATATTTACAATTACACTGAAATTAAAGTTTCATTTTTATAATTTTATATCAAATAATTAAATTTCTATGAAATAATTAAGGCAGTCTTTTAAAGCATTTGTATATATTCCATAATTGTGTAAATTTGATCTCACTGCAGAAATAATTCCTTAACTGAAAGCTTAAGTAGCATAGTAATCAGAAAGGTTGTACAAAGCTTCAGAAGAGGTGCTTAATTGCCCAAGGCAAAAGTTCATTTGCTGTCATGATAAACATTCTCTCTCCTTTTAGTGGTGGTCTGATAAGGAGAATGATTCAGAAAACACTGGTTATAGCCTTTATATGGTGGTTTTCATAGAGCATTCTAGAAATGTGGTTGTTGTTCCATATACAGTTAATCTGCTACGTTAACTTCTATGAATAAAGCATTTACTTCATTATAGTCCAGGTTTCTTTTAAATTAGCATAGGCCGGTTCATGTTTTGTTAACTTACATAACCTCATATAGGAGGGTTGAACTGAGAAAGTGGCCCTAAGTCACCAAATGAGCTTCCATGGATAGATAGAAAATACAGGTAGTCCTCAACTTATGACCACAGTTGAGCTCAACATTTCTGTTGTTAAGTGAGACATTTGTTAAGTGAGTTTTGCCCATCTTATGACCTTTATTGCCACAGTTGTTAAATGAATCACTGCAATTGATAAGTTACTAACCCGGTTGTTAAGTGAATCTGGCTTCCCCATTGACTTTGCTTGTTAGAAGGTTGCAAAAAGTGATCACATGACCCTGGGACACTACAACAGTCATAAATATGAACCAGTTGCCAATCATCTGTATTTTGAGCACATGACTATAGGGATGCTGCAAAGGTCATAACTCTGAAAAAGGGTGATAAGTCACTTTTTTCAATGCTGTTGTAACTTTGAATGGTCACTAAATGAACTGTTGTCAAGGTCTACCTGTAGTTTTGACAATAGGAAAAATTAGAGTCCCTGATATCTAAGAGCCAAAGAGTTTAACTTTGATTATTTAACTGTTATTTCTCTCAATACTAGCTTATTAAAGAAATTGTAGGGTAGTGAGTGATCTCTGGCACCAAGGAGTATTCTAAAGTTCTAAAACCCATGCTGCCTTTCTTATCTCCTATTTTGCCTGAAAAATACAGAATTTTGTACTAAGGTTGTGTGTTTAATGTTTTCTGAGAAGTAACTAGCCATAGAGAAGACTACCTTGCAGTTTTTAAATGTGTGAAGCTAATTTAGAAATAAAACCTGGTGTCTGAAGTTTTTTCCCCATCTTAAAGACATAGTTATAGTTTCTAGTAACAGAAACTATAAAACATCTGCTAGGATTGAACTATGTTTTATTCATTAAATATGTTTATCCCATTGCCTAGGGATTACATAGAATAAATAATATTTAAAACATCCACAGTGCAGTCTTAAAAGTTAGATTTTGCTTTATTTATTTATTTATTTATTTATTTATTTATTTATTTATTTATTTATTTATTTATTTATTTATTGGATTTATATACCGCCCTTCTCCTTGCGGACTCAGGGCGGTGTACAGCCAGATAAAAATACAGTGTACAAAAGTTAAAAATCAATTAAAACCCATATAAACTTTGGCTGACTATTAAGAACAATTTAAATATTAAAATACCACAACACTAAGACACTAAAAATGTTAAAATTCAACGGGGGTCAGGCTAGACCGGCAAGTTGGAAAAGATACGTTTTCAGGGCCTGACGGAACGTTCGGAGGTCAGGGATCGTTCTCAGTTCTGGAGGAAGATCATTCCAGAGGGTCGGGGCTGCCACAGAGAAGGCTCTCCCCCTGGGGGTCGCCAGCCGGCATTGTCTGGCTGACGGCACCCTGAGAAGGCCCTCTCTGTGGGAGCGAACCGGCCGGTGGGAGGCAACTGGCGGCAGAAGGCGGTCCCGTAAGTACCCTGGTCCTAAGCCATGGAGCGCTTTAAAGGTGATCACCAACACCTTGAAACGCACCCGGAAGTCCACCGGCAACCAATGCAGCTCGCGCAGGAGAGGAGTCACATGGGAGCGCCCTGTCGCTCCCATAATCCCCCGTGCGGCCGCATTCTGCACCAGTTGGAGCCTCCGGGTGCACCCCAAGGGGAGCCCCATGTAGAGAGCATTACAGTAATCCAGGCGAGAGGTGACGAGCGCTTGAGTGACTGTGCGTAGGGAGTCCCGATCTAGAAAGGGTCGCAACTGGCGTATCAAGCGAACCTGATAAAAAGCCCCCCTGGCCACAGCTGTCGTGTGATCCTCTAAGGACAGCCGTGGGTCCAGGAGGACGCCCAAGTTGCGAACTCTTTCCGTGGGGGCCAAAGATTCACCCCCAATAACCAGCGATGGTGTCAGCTGGCTATATCGGGACGCCGGCAGCCACAGCCACTCGGTCTTGGAGGGGTTGAGTCGAAGCCTGTTTCTCCCCATCCAGACCCGCACGGCTTCAAGGCACTGGGACATCACTTCCACGGCATCGTTGGGGTGGTCTGGGGTGGAAATGTACAGCTGAGTATCGTCAGTGTACTGGTGGAACTCCACCCCAAAACCACGGATGATCTCACCCAGCGGCTTTACATAAATGTTGAACAGGAGGGGCGAGAGGACCGACCCTTGCGGCACCCCACACATTAGGCGCCTCGGGGTCGACCGCTGCCCCCCTGTCAACACAGATTGCGACCGGTCGGAGAGGTAGGAGGAGAACCACCGTAAAATGGTGCCCCCCACCCCCAGTCCCTCCAACCGGCGCAACATGATACCATGGTCGATGGTATCAAAAGCCGCTGAGAGATCTAACAGCACCAGGATAGAGGAGTACCCCCTACCCCGGGCCCTCCAGAGATCATCCACCAACGCGACCAATGCCGTTTCGGTGCTGTATCCAGACCTGAAGCTGGACTGGAGCGGGTCTAAATAGACAGCTTCATCCAGGTACCGAGGGAGCTGCCACGCAACCACACTCTCAACAACCTTCGCCAAAAAGGGAAGGTTGGAGACTGGACGATAATTAGCCAAAATAGCTGGGTCCAAGGAGGGCTTCTTGAGGAGGGGCCTCACCACCGCCTCCTTCAAGGCGGGCGGTAGGGCACCCTCACTCAAAGAAGCATTTATAATCTCCTGGAGCCAGCCTCGTGTAACCTCCCGGGAGGCCAGCACCAACCAGGAGGGACACGGGTCCAATAAACATGTGGTTGCGTTCAGTCTTCCCAGAGTCCTGTCCACGTCCTCGGGAGCCACAGGATCGAACTCAGCCCAGATAACACTCTCAAGACCTGCCTCAGTCACCCCGCCTGAATCAACCCAGTCAGTGGCCAAATCATCCCGAATCTGAGTTATTTTATCATCCAGATATTGAACAAAGTCCTCAGCACGACCCTGCAAGGGATCCTCCCGCGCTCCCAGATGAAGAAGGGAGCGGGTCACCCTAAACAGGGCGGCTGGGCGATTATCTGATGACGCGATAAGAGCGGCAAAATAGTTAGACTTCGCCGCTTTTATACAGTGAACACACTCTGTTTTTGTCCCTGCTAGTCATATTTTGGATATATATTCTGCAATTAAGTTAAGAATTTTGAGGCACTGCAGAATACAGAAGTAGCACTTATGTAGTCTGAAGGTGAAAGCTGTACTGTCCATAGTAATAAAGCATGTTGAAACATTCTGCCTTTTAGGCATGTGCAGAGGTTTATACTGTAGACTTGTATTTCTTTGGTTCCAAAATATTATGAAATACAAACTGGTGGGGTTTGGGTTTTTTTTTAGTCTGTATCTAGTGAGTCTCTTAATTCAGTTTGTGCTTTTCAAAAAGTCTTCAAGTCAAATTTGATTCCTGGTAACTATGGATTCAATTTCTATGACAGTATTAAGGAAAGTGCTAAAGACCTCTGCCTTCTTCCAGGATTTTTTTTTTTTAATTTTTGCCTTAAAGCTGCCTAGTGGCCCCTCGTCTAACAGTCAGGCTGCATACAAGTTTAATAAATTATTGTTCTTATTGTTATCTACAAGGCTTTGGCCTGCTTAGCTTCTAAGAGTTGAAACAGATGCTACCACCTGGTGAGACGTATAAAGGATATCAGTGGATAAATTGCATAAACAAAGTTACATTATGACTAGAAATCACCATAAATTATCACAAGTTTGCTCAAATTGGATATTAATCCGTACTTGGAAATTTGCAGTGTGAATTTCTAAATTCTTAAAATTTAAAATTTGTCAATTCCCTAAAAAGCAATGAATTTTTCAAATTTGAGTTATCCATGAAGAAAAAGTGTACTTTTCCATACAGATTGCTGTGTGTCTTATGCTTACGTGGATCCAGGGAGTTAGAAACCATTTACCAAATGCTGCTATATGTTAACTTCTACATGAATATTCAAAATAGTTATATCTTACCTATGCTGCATCATTGCAAGGAAGAATGGATAATTATTAAGAGGACCTACTTTTCTCAGATATCAAATTACCTGTTACTGTATGGTAGCTAAATGTTATGTTGCTGCAATGAAAACAAGGCTATAACTAATGCAAGTCCAAAAACATTTTTCCTTTTTAATTATGATGATGCATAATTTGCTGAGTTTATCAATATACAATTGATTGAATATAGCAATAGCACTTAGACTTATATACCGCTTCATAGTGCTTTAACAGCCCCCTCTAAGCGGTTTGCAGAGTCAGCAAGGAAGGATGGAAGGCTGAGTCAACCTTGAGCCGGTGAGATTTGAACTGCCAAACTGCAGCTATCAGTCAGCTGAAGTAGCCTGCAGTGCTGCATTCTAACCACTGCGCCACCTCAGCTCTATATATAGAGATAAAAGGAAATTGGCTAAATCTCAAATACGTTTTGCTTGTATATGTATTAGTTGAATGTAAGGGTTCTGTCCATTTTCCATGTAGAATTGTGATATTTTGTGGTGTGATCTACTGCCAATCCTTAAAACACATATATGCAAAGATGGACATGCCTGAGTCAACCTAAGTATCCCTAATTTTGTTTAGAATCAAGCATTTAAAACTATTAATTTAAAATTCAAACATATTCTGTACATTTAAGGGAAGAAATTCAAACAAAATTTATATATGCTGAGCTGGAATGAAAAGAAACACATGCAATTGGGGTTTTTTTTATGTGGGAGGAAAAATAGAACAGAACAGTGGTACTCAACCTTTTCTTCACCACTGACCCCCTTTAAATACCTTTTGTGGCCATGTCAAGATTTAAATCATAACATTTCTTCAAGCCTTCGCGGACCCCTGGGAACCAATAGAATAGAATATTCTTTATTGGCCATGTGTGATTGGACATACAAGGAATTTGTCCCTAGAAGCTCTTTGTATTACAGCCAGTACAGTTACAGCTAGTCCTTGACTTACAACAGTTCATTTAGTGACCGTTCAAAGTTACAACAGCCCTGAAAAAAGTGACTTATGACCATTTTTTACACAACCGTTGCAGCATCCCTATGGTCACGTGATCAAAATTCAGAAGATTGGCAACTGGCATGTATTTATGATGGTTGCAGTGTCCTGGGGTCATTTGATCACCTTTTGCGATCTTCTGACAAGCAAAGTCAATGGGGAAGCCAGCTTCACTAAACTAACTTAACAACTGTGGCAAGGAAGGTTGTAAAATAGGGCAGCAGTTACTTTAAAACTGTCTTGCTTAGCAACAGAAATTTTGGGCTCAATTGTCATAAATTGAGGAGCACCTGTATTGTATTAGTTGCATTATCTTTTATGAGTCTATACAAGCTATGCAGCCAGATGGAGAAAGGCTAATGTGAACAGTGACTCTGATGTGAAATACTGCATAAGTATTTTTTATTTGGGAGTTAATTTATATTAGATTTCATCCAATCTACACTCCATTTATGCTATAGCTACTAAATACATAAATTTTCCTATATAGGCATTGTTCAGTGAAATAAAATTAAGATGGGAATTAATATGAATATATAATGATTATCTTGACTGTCTGGAAGTTTATTCTTGCCAATTGGACTTTTGTTGGTTCAAAACATTTTGCTGCTTATCCAAGTAGCTTCTATAGTTTAAGCAAGTTGGTTGAGGGAACCCCATATATGTCGTCCTGGGGAGGTTTCATTTCTCACCTAATCTGGATAGACTCAGGTACGTAGGCAAATAGTCTTTGGGATATAACAGTTCCCACCTCCAGGGATGCCCAAAAGAAGGAAAACAGCCACTTGAGGACAGCTCTTAAGGCCTGTGGGTATCCAAATTGGATCTTTATTAAATCAGCATCTGGATCCAACAAAAGAATGGCAGACAGTTAAGACTCAGAGTCAACAGAAGAACATGGTCATTCCTTACACAACTGGCCTGCTGGAGAAGCTAAAACAGGTATTTGGAAAATACCACATACCTGTGTTGTTCAAACCCACCAACACCCTGAGACAGAAGACTTGTCCACCCTAAAGATTGGGCATCAAAACATAAGAAGATTAATGTACTGCATGCAGTCCAGTGCAGTGAAGAGTGTTCAGAGCTTTACATTGGAGAAACCAAGCAGTCTTTTTTTTTACTGAAAATTTTAAGAAAAATTTTACATACATTTCCCCTTCCCCCTCCCTCCACCCCTTCCCACCTTCCCCTCCCCAACCCCCCTCCCCTTCCCAGAGCAAAATACAGGGTATAACATTTAAAAAACATAAGCTAATATAAACTAATAATCTATAGTCTCTTATCACCCTCTTGAACTTTTAACTCCCTTTTACTAAACTAACTTTAAGTACTTTATAAACTCTCTTTATTCATAAGCTATTTGTAATTTTTAGTCCAATATTTGCCTTGAATATACTCTATCCATCTTTTCCATTCCAACATAAATTTTTCATTTGAATGATCTTTTAGATATGCTGAAATTTTCGCCATCTCTGCTAAATTTACTACTTTTAATGTCCATTCTTCAATAGATGGTAGATCTTCCTTCTTCCAGTACTGCGCCACCAAAAGTCTTGCTGCAGTTATTAAGTTCAAAATCAAATTAGTTTCTATAACCGTACAGTCTTTTATAATACCTAACAAAAACAGCTGTGGAGTAAATGTTATTCGTTTTTTAAGAATATTTTGAATAATCCACCATATTTTTATCCAAAATGCTTTAACTTTTTTACAGGTCCACCAAACATGAAAATAAGTAGTATTAACACAATCGCATCTCCAACATTTAGGTTGTAGATTTGAATACATACAAGCTAATTTTTTCAGATCCAGATGCCATCTATAAAACATTTTATAAAAATTCTCTCTCAAATTTTGAGCTTGTGTAAATTTTACATTTCTTACCCAAATCGTTTCCCAAGTTGCCCATATTTTTTCCCATGTTTCCATCATTATTGGCTCTTCAAAATTTTGTGCCCATTTTATCATACAGTCTTTAACTAACTCTTGTCTCCGAATTAATTTCTATCAATATGTTATACAACCTTTTTATATGCATTGGCCTCTGATCTCTGATCTGTTTTATCAAATGTTCTTCACTCTGTAGAATACCAATTTTCTGATCTTTTTTCCATCTGTTCTGTAGCTGTACATACCGAAACCATGTTTGAATTACCTTTTCCTCTCTTAGTATAATCAGAGGCTTTAACTGTAATACATTCCTTTCTATAATCAAAAGTTCTTTGTATGTAATTACATCCTGTCTTTGTTCTATACTTATATTCTCTATCGCGTGTCTGGGTACTACCCACATGGGTATCTTATCATTCAGTTTATATTGGTATTTTTTCCATACACACAAAAGAGCATTCCTTAATATATGGCTTTTAAAAATCCTGTCCACTTTCTTATCATAAACTAAATAAGCATGCCAACCATATATCAAGTCATACCTCTCAATATTCAATATTCTTTCTTCTGTTAAATTAATCCAATCACTAATTGCCGATAAAACAACTGCTTCGTAGTACAATTTTAGATTGGGCATTTTCAAACCTCCTCTTTCCCGTGTATCCTGCATTATTTTTAATTTAACTCTTGGTCTCTTCCCAGCCCAAACAAACTTATTAATGCCTTTCTGCCATTCTTCCAGGTTTGCATCTTTTTTAAGTATTGGTATCATTTGGAAAAGAAATAAAAACTTAGGCAAAACATTCATTTTAACTACTGCTATTCTTCCCAACAAAGATAATTGTAATTTTTTCCATTTATCCATCTCTATCTGTATTTTATGCCATAACACTTCATAATTATACTTGTATAGTTTCCCATTTGATGTTGCAATATAAACTCCTAAGTACTTAACCTTCTTCACTATCTCACAACCTGTTACTCTTTCCAATTCTTCTTTTTGATTTGTAGTCATATTCTTAGTTATCATCTTTGTTTTCCCTACATTTATTTTAAATCCTGATACTTGACCATATTGCTTAACTATGTCCATTAAAACTATAGCTGAATTTACTGGTTGGGTTAAAGTTACAACCAAGTCATCTGCAAATGCTTGTAGTCTGTAGTCCTGTTGCCTAATCTTAATACCCTGTATATTATCTGTACCACGCATTTTATTCAGCAATACTGAATAAACAATAGTGGAGACAAGGGACACCCTTGTCTTGTTCCTGTTTCAATTTTAAATATTTCTGTTAAACTACCATTAACTATTATTTGTGCTGTTTATTTCTGATACATTGCTTTAATTGATTTTATAAAATACTCTCCCAGCTGAATCTTTTGAATTACCTTCTCTAAAAACTGCCAATTCAATCCATCAAATGCTTTCTCTGCATCCAGAAACATGAGCACTGCAGGGACCTGGTTGTTCTTCCCCAAATATTCCAGTATATTAACAATTTGTCTTACATTACTTTTCATTTGTCTCCCTTGTATAAAACCAGTTTGATCATTTTGAATCACTTGTTGTATAACTGACATTAATCTATTTGCTAAAATTTTTGCAAAAATCTTTTAATCTATGTTAAGTAATGATATAGGTCTATAATTTTTAGGCTGACTATGATCTTGATCTTCTTTCGGAATCAAAGAAATAAAAGCTGTTCTCCAAGATGGTGGTACCTCTCCTCCCCTTTGTATTTTAACAAATAATTCCTTAAGTGGTTCCACCATTTCTAGTTGAAGATTTTTATAATACACTGCTGTCAATCCATCTGTTCCAGGAGCCTTTCCACTTTTCAATTGTTTAATTGCCAGGAGAATTTCCTCAGTAGTTATCAATAAATTCAATCTTTCCCTTTGCTCATCAGTAATTATAGAAATATTCTCCTTCTGCAAAAATCTATCTATATCAGTACCTTGTGTTTTATCACCAGCATACAACCTCGTATAAAAATCTAGAAATGCTTTTTAATCATATTTTGTTGGTATACCTCTTTGCCTTTATACTCTTATTTTTTCTATTGTACGAGATTTTTGTTTTTTCCTCAACATACATGCTAACCACCTACCAGGTTTGTTTGCATTACAAAAAGTGTTACGTTTAGCATATTGCAAATTCATTGCCACTTGATCTGACATCAACATATTAAACTGTCCTCGCAGTATTGAAATAGATTCTTTTATATTCTTATCATCTGGTTTACCTACTAACGCCTGTTCTTTCTTTTTTATTTCCTCTTCCAATTCTCTCCGTTTCTTCCCCTGTTTACGCCTATGTGCATTATTTAAGTTTATTAAAACTCCTCGCATATATGCTTTACTTGCATCCCAAACCATTTCCATAGGTGTACCCTTGTACATATTTATTTTTTTTTTAAATATACTTTATTGATTTTTGAAAATAAAACAAAATACAAGATGTTTCATGCCACATCGGAAGTGCAGTGTTAACCGTAATTTACAGAGTTTATCACAATAATATTCTAGTTAAGAGTAAATAAAATCACTTTTCCGACTCTCAAATATTTTTCCTGTTACGCATCCAATTGTACCATCTACCCCATACATCATAATATTTAGATTTTTCACCATTATTCAGCTCATTTGTTAGATTGGACATTTCCGCACATTCTAGAATCTTATTGATTACACTTTCTTCAGAAGGAGATGCATTATCCTTCCATGTCTTTGCAAAAACTAATCTGGCTGCCGTGATTATATGAATCAAGAGTTGAGTCTTTTCTTTTGCCAATCTCTCCCTAGTTATACCTAGTAAGAAGATCTCGGGGGCTAATTCCAAATCCCCTCCTATTATTTCCTTCAGCCAGGCCTGAATTTTAAGCCAAAACTTTTTGGTTATCTGACAGGACCACCACATGTGGAAAAAAGTACCAACCTCCTTACCACATTTCCAACAGGTTGGTGAGGCATTGGGAATCATTTTAGCTATTCTGGCTGGTGCTAGGTGCCATCTGTGGAACATCTTGTACTGATTTTCTCTATAGGATACCGCTTTTGTTATATAGTAATTCCTGTTCCAGGCTTCTTCCCACTCATTAAAGCTAATATTGTATCCTATATTTTTTTCCCAGACACCCAGTTGGTTCCTAGCTATGATCTCTGCCCTATCCTCATCTAGTAACACGTTGTACAGTCTAGCCAGCATTTTCTTTTCTTGTCCCAGTAAAATTTTATCTAGATTTCTATATTTGGATTCTATGCCGAATCGGTCCCTATCCTTTTGGTACCTAGAATTGATCTGGAAATAAGTCCACCAATCTATATTGAGGCCTTGGTCTCTTAATAAATCTAACGATTTTAAACTCCCTTTATCGTCTAATATCTCCTTATATGTGGGGAAATTTTGAATGTCTCGCCTGTTTGGATCAATTAGGGCCTCCAGAATGGAGAGCCAATTTGGGACTTTAGTGTAAAACCTCTGCCTGATTTCTACCCATATTTGAATAAGGGTCTCCCTTACTTTATGTCTACAAAAAAGAAGGCTTTTTTTTTCTCTCGGGTTCCACAATTGGGCATGCCAACCTTCTTGCAGGTCGTGCCCTTCCAAAGTCAAGATTCTTCTATTATGTAGTATAATCCAGTCCCTAATCCACACCAATTTGGCTGCCTTTTGATATGTTTCCCAATCCGGGAGACCGAAGCCTCCCAAATTTCTTTTGCCTTGTAGAATCCTATATGAAATCCTGGACTTTTTCCCTTCCCATAGAAATTTATTTATTTATTTATTTTATTAAATTTATATACCGCCCTTCTCCTAGTGGACTCAGGGCGGTGTACAGCCAAGAATAAAAAAGCACTCCAATACAAAATTTAAAATATTAATAAAAGAATTAAATAATTTTGGCCCAATAAATTTAAAAAACCCAATAGGCAATTAAAATTTAAAACCCATAAAACTTTAAGCTTAAAAAAAGAGGGGGGGGGGTTACGCCAGCCCAGCTTGACAAAATAAAAAAGTTTTTAGGGCACGGCGGAAAGCCCGGAGATCAGGTATCGTACGGATCTCCGGGGGCAAATCGTTCCAGAGGGCTGGTGCTGCCACAGAGAAGGCTCTCCCCCTGGGTGTCGCCAGCCGACATTGTCTGGCTGATGGCACCCTGAGGAGTCCCTCTCTGTGGGAGCGAACTGGCCGGTGGGAGGCTATCGGTAGCAGAAGGCGGTCCCGCAAGTACCCAGGCCCTATGCCATGGAGCGCTTTAAAGGTGGTCACCAACACCTTGAAGCGCACCCGGAAGACCACCGGAAGCCAATGCAGCTCACGCAGGAGAGGTGTCACATGGGAGCGCCCCCTTGCTCCCATAATCCCCCGCGCGGCCGCATTCTGCACCAGTTGGAGCCTCCGGGTGCACCTCAAGGGGAGCCCCATGTAGAGAGCATTGCAGTAGTCCAGGCGGGAAATGACGAGTGCCTGAGTGACTGTGCGTAAGGAGTCCCGATCTAGATAGGGACGCAACTGGCGTATCAGGCGAGCCTGATAAAAAGCCCCCCTGGCCACGGCCATCACATGCTCCTCCAAAGACAGCCGTGCATCCAGGAGGACGCCCAAGTTGCGAGCCCTATCCGTGGGGGCCAATGACTCGCCCCCAATGGTCAGTGATGGAGTCAACTGGCCATATCGGGACGCCGGAAGCCACAGCCACTCGGTCTTGGACGGGTTGAGTTGGAGCCTGTTGCCCCCCATCCAGATCCGCACGGCCTCCAGGCATCGGGACATCACTTCCACGGCATCGTTGGGGTGGCCTGGGGTGGAGAAGTACAGCTGAGTATCATCAGCGTACTGATGGAACTTCACCCCAAAGCCACGGATGATCTCGCCCAGTGGCTTCACATAGATGTTGAACAGAAGGGGCGAAAGGACCGACCCTTGCGGCACTCCACAAGAGAGGCGCCTCGGGGTCGACCTCTGCCCCCCTGCCAACACCGTCTGCGACCGGTCAGAGAGATAGGAGGAGAACCACCGCAAAACGGTGCCCCCCACTCCCAACCCCTCCAGCCGGCGCAGCATGATACCATGGTCGATGGTATCAAAAGCCGCTGAGAGATCTAACACGACCAGGATAGAGGAGCAACCCCTATCCCGAGCCCTCAAGAGATCATCCACCAACGCGACCAATGCCGTTTCCGTGCTGTACCCGGGCCTGAAGCCGGACTGGAGCGGATCCAGATAGACAGCTTCATCCAGATACCCAGGAAGTTGATGCGCCACCACACTCTCAACAACCTTCGCCAAGAAGGGAAGGTTGGAGACTGGACGATAATTAGCCAAAATAGCTGGGTCCAGAGAAGGCTTCTTGAGGAGAGGCCTCACCACCGCCTCTTTCAAGGCAACTGGCAAGACACCCTCACTCAAAGAAGCGTTAATAATCCTCTGGAGCCAGCCTCGTGTAACCTCCTGGGAGGCCAGCACCAACCAGGAGGGACACGGGTCCAAGAAACATGTGGTCGCGTTCAGCCGCCTCAGTATTCTGTCCACGTCCTCGGGAGCAACAGGATCGAACTCCTCCCAGATGACATCCTCAAGACCGGCCTCCGTCATCCCACCCGTATCTACCCAGTTGGAGACCAGACCATCCCGAATCTGAGTGATTTTATCGTGCAGAAACTGAACAAAATCCTCAGCACGACCCTGCAAGGGGTCCTCCCGCGCTCCCGGATGAAGGAGGGAGCGGGTCACCCTGAACAGGGCGGCTGGGCGGTTATCTGCCGATGCAATAAGGGCGGAAAAATGGTTGCATTTTGCCGCTTTTATCGCCACTAGGTAAGTCTTAATATGAGCTCTTACCAGTGTTCGGTCGGACTCGGAACGGCTGGACCTCCAACTGCTCTCTAGGCGTCTTTTCCGGCGCTTCATCTCCCTTAGCTCCTCGGAGAACCAAGGAGCCAGGTAAGCTCGGCGACGGGTCAGAGGCCGCAAAGGCACGACTCGGTCTAAAGCGTCAGTGGCCGCCCTATCCCAGGCGGCCACCAACCCTTCAGCCGAGCCATGTGTCAGATCCTCAGGAAATGGCCCAAGCTCCGTCTGGAACCTCTCCGGGTCCATCAGGCGCCTGGGGCGGAACCATCTAATCTGTTCCGCCTCCCTGCAGCGGGGTGTGGCGGTTAGAAAGTCGAGCCTAAGGAGGGAATGATCTGACCATGACAAGGGCTCAATCACTGTCTCCCCTAATTCAAGATCATTTATCCACTGACCAGAGACAAAAATCAAGTCCAGAGTGTGTCCTCCCGTGTGAGTGGGTTCATGAATTAATTGGGTCAGGTCCATGGCCGTCATGGAAGCCATGAACTCCCGAGCCAACTCAGACGCCTAGAAAGAGCCTAATACTTTTATTCAATTCTGAAAAAAAAAATTTGCCTAATTTCACCGGGATATTTTGGAATAGAAATATTATTTTGGGGAGGATGTTCATTTTGATTGCTGCAATTTTTCCTATAAGGGACAATTGTATCTTTTTCCATCTTTCCAGATCTAGCTGTATTTTTTGCAATAACGGGATGTAATTATTTTCTTTTAATGATGAGTGCTGGGAGGTTAGCCAAATACCTAGATACTTAGTTTTTTTCACTATCTGGATGCCTAGCAACTCTTCTAACCCTTGTACATATTTAATTCAAAAAAATCCTTCATTAACTTTTTACATTCATTCACATTTGCCTCATATCAAAATAAGTTCTCATTTAATCTCCAGGACCTCCTAGGTCCTTCTCCAGACTCTAATTCCATCCATACTGGATTATGATCTGTTAACGTTCTTGGACAAATCTTCGTTTTATTTACCCTAGAAAGAAAATAATTTGTAATTAGAATAAAATCAATTCTAGAAAAAGATTGGTGCCTATCAGAAAAAAATGTAAAATCTTGTTCATCAAAATTTCGTTCACGCCATATATCTCTCAACTCCATATCATCCACCATGTCAAAAAAAGATTTCGGCAGTTTAGCCCGTGTTTGGGAATTTTGCAAAAGTGTCTTTATATCCTACTTGGTGTCTAATACCCCATTCCAGTCACCCATCATTATACATGATTTATAATCCATTTGTACTAGCTTTGTATGCAAAAGTTTGTAAAATTTTTCTTGTTGTTGATTGGGTGTATATATTCCCATTAAGAGTACTTTCTTCCCTTCTATTAATAGTTCAATTGCTATGTATCTTCCTTGTGTGTCTGCTTCAATTAATTTAGCCGTTAGATCAGTTCTTATATTTATAACTATTCCGTTTTTCTTCTTGGGCGCGGCTGCTACAAAATGTGTTCCCAATCTAGCATTTATCAAATATTTTTGATCATTTGTTCTTATGTGTGTCTCTTGCAAACAAATTACATCATTTTTAAATAGTTTCAGATAGTGAAATATCTTCTTCCTCTTTTGTGGTGAGTTTAATCCATTAACATTCCAGGTCAGAAATTTATTTGACATCTTTGGCTCCTGAAAGCTTCTGGAGAACCGACTGGAATTCTTCTTGGAATTTCCTCTTTGGTCTAGCTCCTCCCACAGCTTCCGTATTTGTAGCTACTATTTCTTGAGTTATCATCTGACTTTGTTGTTTCTTTAATTCTTGTTCCTTACGTTTGGTTGCAGCTCGAGTTTGTCTTTGTTCTTTAGGGTCTTCCATTTTTTCAAATAAATCCAGTAGTTGAACATCCTCTGAAAGTTGCAACAATTCTTCTTGAGGAGTCAAAACACCTCCTTGGGCTTGAGCCTGTGTTACTTCCTTTTCCCCCTTTCTGGCCTCCCCTGCCTCTTTCCTTCTTCTAGCCTCTGGAGATGGGGGATTTCCAGCCTTCAGTATGGTAGTGTAAAAATCTCTTGCCTTCCAAACTGAATTAAGACGATATCTCTCACCTAAGTAATGCACCACTAATCCGGCTGGAGCTTCCCATCTATACTGTAACTGACGGTTTCTAAGCTCATCAACTAAAAAGGCATAGTCCTTTCTGGACCTCAGCATTTTGGGGGGAATTTCCTTCATTACTGCAACCTCCTGTCCTGCCACTTGGAGTTTCTTTTTGTAAGAGGCTTGTAAAATTCCATTTCTTATCCTCCTTGTTACAAAGTAAATCACAACGTCTCTTGGTAATTGTCTCTGTCTTGCAATCCATGAATTAACGCGAAAGATTTTGTCTATCTGCCAGGCACATTCTGCTTTTGATTCTCCAGTAAATTGAGCAAGGGCTTCCGCAAAAATCTCCCTGAGATTAATCCTCTCACCCTCACTGCCCATTCCATTGCTTTGTATTGTGTCATTACAAGTTCTGCTTCTGCTTTTTCCATTTTAGTCTGAGCCTCCCCCAGTTTAGCCTCCACATTCAAATTATGCTGATCAATTTCATCAACTCTTTCCACTAAAGATGTAACATAGCCCCACACTCCCTTGAAAGCATCCACAATGTCTTCTCTTATTACCTTGTTTTGGGTTTGAATTGTGTCTATCGAGCAGCTCCTCAGACACTTCTTTTATTTTCCCCTCTAAATGGAGTGTGATTTTTTCTTCGAAATCAGTAGATAATTTCTTCAAAGCCCCTTCAAGAGCTTCTAAAGTTAAAACTTGTGTATCTGGGTGGGCTAACAAGGACTGCATTCTTGAGCTTTGGGCTGGGGAAGACCCAGCACTTTTAACCACAGCAGGTCTTATTTGTTTTGCAGCCATTTCCAAATTGCACTTTCCAACAACCTCACAACAAAGCCAGAAAATTTCTTGTTCTCACTCTTTAATAGGTATTGCAATTTATTGACAAATTAGTCCTGTTTTCTTTAGCTTGCAAACCTCAATTTCTCCCAGCAAAGTCTTAAAACAGTACTAACAGCTTTAACAAGCACTTTCCCTTTAAGTTTCGGTTTCACGCCCTTAAGCAATCCAGCGCCATTTTCTTTGAACTTTCTCCCGTCTCCAACTCTGAAGGAAGTATTAGTCTATTAGAGTTAAAGTTTAGTACTTGCAGTTATGGTTTCTCCTGTCTTTGCTCTGCCTGCTTTTAGATCCAATTGTTATGAACAATTTTGCTTGCAGGGGTGGTCGCGACGCCTTGTTCTGTTTGAAACAGAAACATCTCAGATCCAGAGCTTCTCAGTCAGATGCTTGGGGAGCTCTCATCCTCCGCACCCCAGGATCGTTCCTGGAGGTCTCGGGGAGCTCTACCCACATCTGACAGCTCACTTTCCCACCTTCTCCCAGGGGGAAAGTTTCCAAGCTGCTAGGCAGATGATTTTCGCTGTTCTAGCAGCTTCACAGAATCGCAGGGGTTAGCGCTCCTGAAAGAGCTGCTGCGAGCACTGGAGGTGCCACCGGAAGTCCCAAGCAGTCTTTACACACAGGATGACCCAGCACAGGAGAAGCAACACCATGGGACCAGAATCGGCAGTATACCTTCATTTAAAGGAAAAAGGGCAGTCTTTTGAGGACAATAATGTTCACATTGTGGACAGAGAAGATAGATGATTTGAGAGGAGGAGTGAAGGGAATCCATTTATGCCAAAGTGGAAAATCCTTCCCTTAATAGAGGTGGAGGCCTCAGAAACAACTTGCCCCCCCCCCATTTTTTATGCTGCTCTTTAATCAGTCCCCAGGAAGATTAAGACCATAAGTTCACCAGGGAGGCCACACTTAACAACCCACCTAGGGGAAGGATTTAGAAGTTGGAACATTTATATCTCAGCGACTTTTTCTACTCACCTAATGAGCCTATTAAGGTTAGGTGGGAAATGAAACCACCCTGGAGGACATATATGGGGTTCCCCCAACCAACTTGCTCAGACTGAAGAAGCTACTTGGATAAGCAGTGAAACGTTTCTTACCAACAAAAAGTCCAGTTCCCATGACTGTACTTCCAGACATCTCTACCTAAATGACTGAGAATCTTCATTGACATATTATCTTGACTAATTTTCTTCCACTATTGTATCCTTTAAACACTATTAAATCTGTGTTAAATTTTAAAAGGGTTTTTAGTAGGGGTTTTAAATTTTATGGCCAAATAGTTTAATTATTTTATTAGTTTTAATTTTTATATGTGATTGTTTTAATATGGCTGTAAACTGCCCTGAGTCCCATCCGGGAGAAGGGCGGTATATAAATGCAATAAAACCTAAACCTAAACCTAAACCTTAACAACATTTTTATATAGGACTGTACTTTCCTCCCATATTTCAAAAGTCAATGCCATAGTTATATTGACATAATAGTTTGTCATACAATATTTAAAGTGTTTACTTTGCAGCGCTATGTTCATTTTTCTCATAAGTGTATTAAGTGAAAATAAGGTTCAGTTTAAACAGATGAATGTCAAGGCTGTATGTAGCCAAATCTGTTTCAAATGTTTTTGCTGCAATTGAAAGTCTAAAAGCCATCTTTCCTTTTTTTTAAAAAAAAAAAGATTTATATGCCACCCTTCTCCGGAGACTCAGGGCAGCTTACAATGCGTTAAGCAATAGCCTTCATACTTTTGTATATTTATACGAAGTCAGCTTATTGCCCCCACAAACTGGGTCCTCATTTTACCTACCTTAGAAAGGATGGAAGGCTGAGTCAACCTTGAGCCTGGTGAGATTTGAATTTACAGTAATTGCAGATAGCTGGTGTTAATCACAATGCTTTAGTCTGCTGAGCCACCAGGCCCTTGAGATCTTAAGATCTGAAGTGTGAGAAAAGGTAGATAAATCTCAAAAGCTCTAACATTTTTCTACACTGGAATACACTGAGACCTATAGATAGGCAAAAGAACTATGATATTTATGTTAATCAAAAAAGTGCATGGTGCACCAATCTTCAGTGAGTTGCATTATTACATATTCTTTCTCTTCCTTCTCTTTTAGTTCATTTTTATGGGTATTGATTAGTGCAGAACAAAATAATACCTGTTTTCTAAATTTGGCATGTATCTGTATTGTGCTGTCTTCTGTACGGAATTAAAAAGTAGACAATAAGTTTTAGTTTTTCTACTAGGAAGCTTAATCTAAAATAATAGTATCTGATGAAGTAAAGTATCCAAAATTCTGTATTTAAAACAAATTGAATTTGGAAAACTTCCCAATTTGTTTTAGAAACAAGGTTTGTAATTTATTCTTCAGTCTAAATTCACTTTAAAAGTTGGTATTAGGGAGATTTTCATCAAGATGCAGTGAAACAAAAATTTCAATGAAACTTCTCTATTTTCTATTTTTAGAACTCTCCATAGACAATAAATAGTATAATACAGTCTTGCTTCATTCCTCTGTAAATCAGCATAATCAACTCCGCTCTTATTGACTGGATTTTCCCCCCCAGGTGGGTTAATTGAGGGAAATTGAATTCTTACAATGTCATAATTTATATTTAATACACAGATATACATATACATACATATATACATTCAGTTGAATTATCAGTATTACCTAAAAGTTGGAATAAGGAACACATTTTATCTGACATGGGTATCGGAAATTCTGTTAGTATGATGAACATAATATGGCAATTTGTTGCTCTAGAACAGCAATTCAAAAGTTTAATCTTGCATGGTATAGCTTTACTTTGGAAGTGCAGTTAATATGAGCTCCCACTAGAGCTGGAGCACTGAATAAATGTACTATGCTTAACACCTGTGCATTTTGAGCATTCTTTAGATTAAGGAATGCACATATAAGGTCTACATATTTTGATACAGTGTTCTCTCATTTTATATTTTGTTCAGCATTTACAGCCGAACAATACCAACATCATCAACAGCAACTGGCACTAATGCAGAAACAGCAGCTTGCACAAATTCATCAACAGCAAGCAAGTAGTAATTCTGCAAACACTTCACAGGTGAGCGAATTGCCTGTATTTATTCCTCATTTTTTTTCCACCCGGGTCATCTCTAATTCTCAGCTGTTGCCATAACATCTTGCAACTAACCAACAGGAAAATGGCTTTCACTTGAACCTCCATCTTAGCCATACTCTAGAGCAGGGGTGTCAAACTGGTGGCTCGTGGGCTGGATGTGTCACACCCACCCCAGCTCTGTGAAGGGAAAAAATGTCTTGATACATCACATGATGCAGTGAGTTTGACACCTGTGTTCTAGAGTGTTTAGAAGTGATACTATAGGTGAGTATAGATGACACTACTCCTTCCCCCTAACAAAAAGGTGATTCATTAATGTAACTATGCAGCAGAGGAGACCAAGAGGAGTCTGATTGATGTCAACAGCATCACAACATTGAATGTACACCCCAGAGGCACAGAGCTTGTGTTGCAGTACTGGCAAGTCTTGATGGATACCACTATAATTGTATTCTAAAGAATTTTCCAGAGCGCTGCTCCCACTATCCAAGAATGGGGTTAATCCTCAGCCTTTGGCAAACAACTGAGAGAACCAATTAAAAACCTTTCCCTTTCCTCATGTATAGCCACACCCCCTAGTCCCGTGATGCCCCGTCTTCTCTCAGTTGTTGGCAAACGCTGAGTGTTTCCCTGGAGCTCCTGCGCTTAAGGTAAAGCTGCCTGTGTTTTTTTACCTTTCCTTCTGATTCCTTAAAGGGGCTCCAAATTTTACCTTAATTTAAATTTATTCTTTCCCTTTCTTCTCCCCTTACCAGGGGCTCTTAGTGTTAATTTATTTTTGATTAGTTGTTTCGAGGAGGCTTTCGGTTACTTCCTGGAGCGCCACGTGGTCGGAGCGCTCATCAGTGGGCGGGGGGATTTCCCTGAGCCGCCCACGCACCTCTTTGAGCAAGCGGCTTGCTAACGCTGCCGCTTGCAGGAGAAACGCCGTTTTAAACGTGTTTTTGGCGGTTTTGTCTGCCGGAGCCCAGGGCAGACGAAGAAAGCGAGGGGGGGGGCCGCCTGATCCAGCGCTGCAGCAGCCATTCCACGTGGCGCCTCAGCCGCCAGCACCCCCTACACTACAGAAAAGCCCCCGGAGGGGCTAAACAAAGCAGCGGCGAGGCTCGGCTTCTCAGCCAGCCGCTCCTCTACCCCCCTGCACTACAGAACCAAGGCGGCCATTAATCTGAGCAGGTCGCCGCCCCAGCAGCACCTACGCTACAGAAAAACGCAGGGGGGGGCTCCTGAACCAGCTACAGAGCCCTGCGCCGCCTTCTCCAGCTTAGCAAGGCCCCAAGAGCAGCAACAACAGCACGGCATCTGGCTGGACCCTCGGGCCTCCAGTGCAAGACCGCAGCCCGCCTGGCCCCCAAGGCCCAGCTGGAGATTTTTGCAGAGAGCGTGGCACCTGGTCGGACCTTCGGGCCGCCAGCATAAGCCCGTTGCCCAGGCCAGCGCCCCCAAACCACGCCACGTGGTAGCGGCCATTACTAGGAGTCCTCCAAGCCAGGCCACGGCTAGGACTACCTCTCTCTGCCTCAAGCCATAGCGCATTTACAGGCCTCTGCACAGGCCAGCGCTGAGCGGAACCGCCAAAAAAAGGGGGGGGGAGCCGTAAAACCCCTAATGCAGACTAAGCTAAGTCTGGGCTTCTGGTCTCTCCTAGGAGGACTAGCCTTAAGCAGACATGGCGGAATCTCCTCTATCTTCCGACTTAGAATTAGAGCTGAGTCCCGCACGCACGGGGGCCAAGTCTAAAAGGAAGAATAAATCTAAACGAGCTGAGCCCCAGGGCTACAAGTCCGGAGCAGATAGGCCAACCACTGCAATAGACAGAGACGCACTAAGTCGCCACAAGGCCTTGGAACATCAGTGCGCTAAGGCTCAGAGGGCAGCAAATCCTCCACCCCCCAGGGAGGATGAGCTGGCAATCTCAGACCTGGCAGAACTGGCCAGAACCCCGGGCACACCGCCCCAAGCTAATCTGGGGCTAAACCCAGCGAGACAAGAGGAGAACCCTGCAGGGTCACCTCATCAACATAGGGCGGTCGAAGAGTCATTCACCCCAACAGCAGCAGCCACGCCGGCACAAGGGAGGCCACCCCTGCCCAATCCTCTGGACTTTCAGGCGATGCTTTCTTCGGCCTTCTCGTCCTTCCTGGCTACAACGTGGCAACATGCTGCCCAGCAACAGTCGTGTGCACCACAGGCTCGAGGGTCTCATCCTAACCCGCCACTGCAACCTCACCCCTCGCAAGAGCACTCCTCATCCTTGGAGGAGTCAGACCATCCGGAGGAGGGGCCGGAGGACATGGAATTTTCAGAGGACGAAGGGCTGGCTCCGGACACCCCAGCCTTCACGGGGCTCTTCCGCCCAGCCCTATTCAAATCGTTGTTGCATAAAGCCCGTCTCACCACCCAGTTGGGAGTGCCGGGGGATGTGGGCCCCCCACCGCCTTCTTCTTCTGCGGGGCCTCACGATGCGCTGTTTAAGTCATCCAGGCCAGAGAAGGATTGCATTCCATGTCCACAGCTGTTCACAGACGTCATTCAAAATCCCTGGGGGCAGCCAGGCTCCTCTACAACACCTAGCAGCCTGGACAGGAAGCTCTACTGCGCGGCCCCGGAACTGGAGGACCTCCTCGTGCTCCCATCCATAGATCAACCAGTGGCAGCACTATCGTCAGCCTCTCTTGTCTCCACTGACGCCTTGGATGGCCTCAAGGCAGAAGACAAGAGAATGGAGGGGGCTTTCCGCAAATCACACCAGACGGCTGGCTGGGCGATTAGGACAGCTACGGCCACCTCCTTTTTTAACAGGGCAGCATTAATCTGGCTTCAACAAATGCAGGAAAGACTGCCCCCGGATGATACCAGGCTGCGCCAGGACATTCACAAAATAATCGCGGCTACCGAGTACGCAGCCGATGCCTCGCTGAACTCAGCCAAGTTCGCCTCGCGGGCTTTAGCTTCAACCATCTCGGCTAGACGCCTCTTTTGGCTACGACCCTGGAAGGCGGACCTGAAGGCAAAGTGGAAGCTAGCTACAGCTCCATACAAAGCCCCAGACCTGGTTGGAGCAGCCCTGGCCCCGGTCTTAGTGGAAGACAAGGATAAGAGGAAGGTGCTCCCGACAGCCTATCGTCGGAGAGAGCGCAGATTCTCACCTTACCCTCTCCAGCCGCCCTTTCGCCCTGGCGCAGGGCCCAGGGGGCCCTCCTCCCACCGCCCTCAGTTTCATGGCAGTGAGAGATTCCACGACAGACAACAGTTCAGAGACCGGGGATGAAACCAGCAGTCCAAATGACCTTACCGGGGGTCTGGCTTCAGAGCAAGCAAGAGGGGGAAGTGACTCCAGGCCAGTGGGCCCCATAGGGGGAAGACTCCTCCTCTTCCACCAGCAATGGGCCCACTCGACTTCGGACGCCTGGGTAATCCGCACAATTTCCTCGGGACTCTCCATAGACTTTTTGGGGCCTCCACCCCGTCGCTTTGTGCGTTGCCCTATCCCCCAGTTCAAGGAGCTCCAGTCCTTGATGTGGCAAGAGATCAACCACCTATTGGAGGTCAGGGCTATAGAACCGGTCCCACTGGGCCAGCAAGGACTGGGGTTCTACTCGAGCCTGTTCCTGGTCCCCAAGAGTTCCGGGGGCTGGAGGGGCATCCTAAACCTGAAACAACTGAACCTGTCGGTTCGCTACCGCAGGTTCAAAATGCATTCCCTCCACTCGATCCTGGCCGGGGTTCGACAAGGGGATCTTCTTCAATCCGTAGATCTCCGGGAGGCATACCTTCACGTTCCCGTTCATCCCAACCACCGTCAGTTCCTGAGACTCGAGTACGCGGGCAGGCATTTCCAATACCGAGCCATGCCCTTCGGCCTGTCGTCAGCACCGCGCACCTTCACCAAGCTGGTAGCGGTAGTAGCAGCAAAGCTTTGTGCGATCCCGGTGAGGGTCCTGTGCTACTTGGACGACATTCTGATCCTTTCAACATCACCGGATCAGGCCGCCAGGGACATGGAGGAGGTCCTGAGAGCATTCCAGGACCATGGCTTTACCATCAATTTCGAGAAAAGCCACCTCCAGGCCACCACGCAGATTCTCCACCTAGGGGCGATGATAGACTCGGCCAGGGGCCAGGTCTCCCTGTCTCAAGAGAGAATTCACAGCATCCAGAACCTAGCCCAAGAGATACTGACGTTAAGGAAGGCACCTCTAATTCAGCTCGCATGTCTGCTCGGCAAGATGGTCTCCTGCTACGGTATCGTTCCGTGGGCACGCAGACACTCCAGAGCACTTCAGTGGTTCCTCCTGCCCTTCCAGCGAGCGGGGAAGGCAAATTCGAAGCGGAAGGTTTGTCTCACCGCGCAAGTCCACAAGTCCCTCTGCTGGTGGACATCCCACTCCCTCCTCAAGGGCTCGGAGTTTCTGGAGCCAGACCGACTGGTCCTGACCACAGATGCAAGTCTTCGGGGGTGGGGCGCACACCTTCACAATCTGGTGGCGCAAGGACAGTGGTCCAGACAGGAACAACGCTGCAGCATCAACCTGCTGGAACTTCGAGCAATAAGACTGGCCCTACAACACTTCCATGAGGCAGTCCTGGGGAAGCACGTGTTGGTTTGGACAGACAACATCTCTGCCAAAGCGCACGTCAACAGAGAAGGGGGCACGAGGTCGTGGGCCCTGATGAGGGAATCCGAAAGCCTATTCGACTGGGTGGAGAAGAATCTGCTCTCCATCAAAGTAGATCACATTTCGGGCGCGACCAACGTCAGAGCAGACTGGTTAAGCCGGGAGACCATAGATCAAGCAGAATGGCAACTCCACCCCAGCCTGTTCCAAGAAATCTCAACCAGGTTCGGGACCCCAATAGTGGACCTGTTCGCCTCGCTGACCAATGCCCAGCTTCCCCGCTTCTTCTCCCGCTATCCAGCTCCACAGGCGGAGGCACACGACGCTCTTCACTCCCACTGGCCAGAGGGACTTCTATACACCTTCCCTCCGACTCCCCTCATACCTCGAGTAGTCAGGAAGCTGCTGCTGGAGAGAGCCGAGCTGCTTCTGGTGGCCCCAAACTGGCCCAGAAGATCGTGGTACGCCGACCTCGTGGCCCTCTCAGTGGTCCAGCCGTGGGTGATTCCCCCACACCAGGTGGTCCTATGCCAAGGGGAGGTCTTCCACCCAGAACCTCAGTGGCTCCAGTTAGCCGTCTGGCATTTGAAAGGGTAATCTTAAAAAAGGACAACCTGCCAGACGGTGTCATCAACACCATCCAAGCAGCCAGGCGACCCTCGACAACTCGCATCTATGAGGCAACCTGGCGAGCCTTCTGCCTCTGGGCCGCCCAACAGCATGTAGATCCCACGTCGGCTTCAGTCCGGGAAGTGCTACGTTTTCTGCAAGCAGGCCTGGAAAAAGGCCTGGCACCAGCTACCCTGAAATGACAGACAGCGGCCCTGTCAACAGTGCTGTCCTGTGCCCCGTACCGATCACTTTCCCACCACCCACGGGTCAGGGAATTCCTCCACGGGGCGACAAACCTGCGTCCCCCGACAGTTCATTGTTACCCTTCCTGGTAACAATTCTTTGGTTTTGAGGACCCTGACCGGGCCGCCTTTCGAACCGCTGGGGTCAGTGGGCCTCAAACACTTGTCGTTCAAGGTCACCTTCCTGCTGGCTATCACATCAGCCAGAAGAGTCTCGGAGATAGTGGCGCTCTCCATCCGCAAAGACTTATGCATCTTCCGGGACTCCACGGTGATCCTCCGCCTGGACCCAGCCTTCATCCCAAAGGTGAACTCCTGGTTCCACCGGGCACAGGAACTCGTGCTGCCAGACTTCTGCCCAGCACCGCGAGATGACAGAGAGAAACGCTGGCACACCCTCGATGTTCGCTGCGCCCTACGCTGTTACCTACGCAGGACGGCATCATTCCGGCACACAGAGGCTCTTCTCGTCTCCTTCAACCCATCTTCTCTGGGTCACAAGATTTCCGCATCCACAGTGAGCAGATGGATCAAGGCCTGTATTGCCTTGGCATATGAACTAAACTCCAAACCGAGACCAGGCAAGATCACTCCACACTCCACCAGGAGCGCGGCCACATCTGCAGCCTGGGCGACGCAAGCTTCAGTAACGGACATTTGCAGAGCAGCAACCTGGTCATCCTTATCACCATTCATCCAACACTATAAGATAGATGTTTATGCTTCAGCAGAAGCGTCCTTTGGTCGCAGGGTTCTCCAGCAAGTCCATGCTGGGGAGGACACGCAAGGCAGTCAGCCACCCGCCCGGTGAGTTAAGCTTGGGTACATCCCATTCTTGGATAGTGGGAGCAGCGCTCTGGAAAATGGACGTTGACTTACCTGAACGTCCCTTTTCAGGGCGCTGCGTACACTATCCAAACCCGCCCTGTAGTGGGGCTGACTGCCAGGGCCATGCCCAGTTTCCTTATGTTTACTGTTGTTTTCCCCCCTCGGGGGTTGTTAATAATAAAAGTTATGTTCTGTTTCACCCAATGGCTATCGTATTTGCTACGCCTTCGTTCAGACTGGGGCATCATGGGACTAGGGGGTGTGGCTATACATGAGGAAAGGGAAAGGTTTTTAATTGGTTCTCTCAGTTGTTTGCCAAAGGCTGAGGATTAACCCCATTCTTGGATAGTGTACGCAGCGCCCTGAAAAGGGACGTTCAGGTAAGTCAACGTCCATTCTAGATAACTCATTTAGATTGTATATGTTTGTATTCCCTTCTCCCCTCAAATAAATGTACAGCTCAATCCCTCTATATGTGAATGACATCACACTTTAAACACTTCAGTGTTTTCAGAAATTAAAGCTTTTCATATCTTCTTAAATTAGCTTGCTAAAGGATAGAAAAACTAGTCACAATATGTGTCATTTCACTGAGTTTGATTTATTCAAGTGTTTTAAAAATAGAACATGCTATGGTTTAAAATTCTGGTGAAAAGACTATTCTTTTAGTCAGAAAATACCAATAATTAGTTTTATAGTTGTGTATATACTTACTGCTAGTAATCAAGTACTTGCTTTAAAAAAATAAAATGGGGACTTCTGGCGGTGACGTCAGCGCGAGTGGTGCGAGGGAACAGGGCTCCGTTCTAGAAGCTCGAATTTTCCCAGCTAGAAAGCCTAAATAGGCACTATCAACCCCGAGAGATTGATAGAAAAAAGAGGAATCTTCAAGGACCTCAGGGGGAAAAAGCAATTCCCCCGAAGGTTCAGGGGAAACCTCTTAATTCCAGCGGGGAAGAAACCAGCCATTTTGGCTGGCCTGAAGTGCTGACAGGCGAGGAGTAGGAAGCGAAGATCAAGAAATCAACAGAATCGCAATTGGTAGGAGAGAAAACCCCAGAAAGGAGGTACAACTATATTGTCGAATGGTGGAGCGGAGATATCGAGACTCCAAAACTTGAGGCAGAAATACTGCCAAATAAATGCAGCGACTAGGAAGACGAGGAGCGGAAGATATAATTTGACAAGCAGTGACTGCGCAAAAGGCGAGGTATTAGATGAAAAGAGGAAAGAAAACTCTGGCTGGATACATCTTGAGGATTGAGTGAAGTGGTGACTATAAATTAAATATATTTATTCCATTATTGTTATTGTTAATAGTAGTATGAAATTCACGGAAGACTTTAAAGAACAAAAAAGACTTAATTAAAGGTGGAAGCTGAGTGGTGGTTCAAGACGTGGTGGATTTAATGGAGGTGTAAATGGAATAGAACTGGAAAACAATAGGATCGGGGATTTCTAATTAAGGCTGTTGAAATTGGATATTTTGGACATTTTTGGAGACTGACAATAAACTTTACAATTGGAGAGAATTGAAGTGGAGGATAAAGGACAGAAGAAAAAAAGGACTGGACAGAGAATGATGCAAGACTGGGAGAAGATTACACAGAATTAAAGACTAAATTATATATACATACATGCATGCAAGAGACTTTCACCTTTTGGAATATAAAACATTAAGAACCAAACATAATTGTGAGAGATGAAATAAATGTCTAACTGAAAGCAATCAAGTTATTAAGACAAAACTGGAATATATAAATTAAGAAGTTTATAAAGTCTTGTATAGTTAAGTAATTATTGATATACATCCAATTATTGATATTTGAAAACAAATGAGTAATTAGTAATTATTGATATATGTCAGATTATTTATATTTGAAAATTAATTTTGAGTAATTTATATTTATACCTGCTTATCTTTATCATTAGACATGTATGTAGATACAATATATTACTGAGTAATAAGTGTACAAACTTCTATTTTCTCCTATAATTCCATATATAAGTAAAAATATACAGTCTTAAATAAGTATATAGAAAATAGAAAATAAGGATTTGAGAAATACAGTAAAATATATATATTTGTAGTCTTGTAAACTTACCATTATAATCATAGTGATAGTTATATATATAAGGAATTAATATTGATATTGTATAAAACAAACTTAAAAACTACAAGGGAAGAGAACTGACCACTCCCATAGTTAATATGTTTAAGATCCCTAGAATTAATTTATTGTATGATAATTTGGAAGAATTTACTACGGATAGGAAAAATGACAAGTACAGGTACAACAACAATAACTAAAATAAGTAAGAAAACAGCTTCAAATCCTACATCCATTACATCTTCACCAGCACAGCAGCGATCAATAGAAAGTATGCTTGGAGCAGATACAGCAGGTTCTATGTCCAATATACAAAGCATTCAATCTATGTTGTTAATGATTCAGGAGGCAATGACTAAAACGCAAGAAGCCATTGCGAACAATCATGAGGAAACAAAAAAGAACCACGAAGATCTCAAATCTGATATGGGAGAAATGAAGGAAAATATTTTAAAAAATGGATGACAAAATAGAAAAAAGTCAACAGAATATTTCCAGAAACAAACAAAGGATCCAAACAGTGGAGTCAAAAATGGAACAAACAGATAAGAAAATAGAGACAATGGAGCAAAAACACATGTCAATTAGTAGAGAATTAGAAGAATCAATTGAGTATCTGGAAATGGAGAAAGCATCATTCTACCTTAGATTTCAGAATATTATGGAAAACAAAGATGAAGACTTAGGGGAAATAATGGCAGAAATTTTAGCAGAGGCAACGCAAAGAGACAAAGATCATATATGAAGAGATATTGATGAGGTGTACAGAGTACACATGAACTATGCTCGCAGGCACAAATTGCCAAAACAAGTTCTCGTTAGATTCACCCAAAAAACGATAAAGGATGAAATCTATAAAAAATGAGAGATGAATCGTACTATACAAAGGAAAGGAAATAATAACCCTCAAAAAATCCCAAGACGAGTGAGAGACCAGAGAAGAAATTACAACTTCCTTACATCACAATTGAATAAATACAAGGTTATGTTCTTGTATTTAAACACAAAGAAAAAACACAAAGAGAAACAAGAAACACAAGAAGATTAAGAACAATGAACAAATAAGAACAAATATGGAGGAAGAAATAAAAATGATCTCAATAAATATAAACAGTCTAAACTCACCAGCTAAAAGAACGCAGACACTCACGAAGCTACAAAGATTAGATATGGACATTATAAATTTGCAGGAAGTACACATTAAGAAACAGCACAGAAAACTACTAGAATACCCAAGATTAGGCGAATTGTACACATCATTAGCAGAACAAAAAAAAATGAGGAATAGCAATATACATTAAAAAACAACTAGAACCAAAACAAATATACACAGATGAGGAGAGAAGAATTTTAATGATTGAAATAAAAACAGAACAAAAAACAATATTATTGATCTCAATTTACGCACCAAATAACAACCAAAATGAATTTTATAGAAAGATACACAATAAAGCAAAAGAATTAGAATATGAAAACATATGCCTAATTGGAGACTTTAACGTGATTATGGATGTGAAAAAAGACTATCGAAGCAATAAGAAAAATAAAGAAAAAGACACTACCTGACACATTTCACGAGATGACACATGAATTATGTCTACAAGATACATGGAGGGAAATAAAGAAAAAAACAATACACATTCTATTCTAGTCCACATCAATCATGGTCTAGGATAGATATGGTATGGATGACGACAGAACTTAGAAAGGAAATAGAAGAAGTGGAAATAATGACTTATACGGATCATAATCCATTAAGAGGATCATAATCCATTAAGAGTAACATGGAAAGGCCAGAAGAAAAGAAAAAGATGGATGTTGAACAAAGAAATATTAAAAGATGAAGAATATATTCAAATGATTGAAAAAGAAATGAACATATTTTTTAGGATAAATACAAAAGAAGAAACATCCCTCCAAAACCTATAGGATACCGCAAAAGCATATCTAAGAGGTCTAACAATTACTTACACAGCGAAGAAAAACAAAAATAAAAACCAAGAACAAGACAATTTGTTAAAAGAACTTAAAAAATGGGAGCTAGATTTACAGAAGGAACCCCAGAACAAAAGAATTAAAGAAAAAATAGATTTGATAAAACACAAGATTAATCTAACCACACAAGCAGAGATGGCATGGAAAATTAAATCAACAAAGCAAAACTACTTTGAACATGCCAATAAAGCGGGATGATGGCTTGCATAGAAATTGAAAAAAGAAAAAGAAAAAAAGGATACACCAGTTACAGGATGAGAAAGGAGAGACACACTACAGAAAAGAAGAAAAAAAATATAGCAAAAACTTTTCCCAAAACCTATACACACAAGAGAATATACCCGAAGAAGATATTAAATGATATTTAGATAAGATGAATATAGTCAAATTGGAGGAGACACAGAGGGAGATATTAAATGGGACAATTAGTATGACAGAATTAATGGAGACAAGAAAAAAACAGAAAAACAACAAAGCACCAGGTCCAGATGGACTTCTGGCAGAATTATATAAGACATGTCAACAACCATTAGATGAAATACTGCTAGAAATTTTTAATGAAGCACTCCTGAAGGCCAGAATACCTAACTCATGGACAGAAGCCACTATAAGGCTTATCCCCAAAGAAGATACAGACCAACAACAAATCAAAAACTATAGACCCATTTCACTGTTAAATGCAGACTACAAACTATTTACATTGATAATTTCGGAAAGATTAAAAAAGAACGGCTTTCTGCCAAAAAGGCAAATAAAAAACAATATGAGAATTATAATAGATGTATTAGAATATTATGAAGCAAATCCAGACAAACAAATGGCATTAATATTTTTGGATGAACAAAAAGCCTTTGATAATTTAAATTGGAGATTCCTTATTTTACAATTAGAAAATATGAAATTTGGAGACAAATTTATCAAGATGGTAGAAAAAATATACTCAACCCAAATGGCAAAGATAGCAGTAAATGGAGATACTACCAAACAATTCACAATAGCAAAAGGAGTGAGACAGGGATGTCCTCTATCCCTCTTATTATTTATCTCAACATTACAGATATTGTTAAATAAACTCAGAAGTGAATATGAAATAAAAGGACTGAAAATAAAAAAAGAGGAATATAAAGTCCAATCCTTTGCTGACAATCTGGTCTTCATTTTAGAACAACCAATACTGACAGGACCCAAATTAATAACGCAAATAGAGGAATATGGAAAAGTAGCGGGACTTAAAATTAATAAACTCAAAAGAAAGGCATGAATACTATTCTTATTCCAAGTAGTACCCATAAAATTAGGAAAAAACTTTTTTAAACACCTAAATAAATTAATAGTTTAAGTTTAAGTTTATTCAGATTTATATACCACCCTACTCCCTGAAGGGACTCAGGGCGGTGAACAGCCAATTAAAATACAATATAATGCAAAAGTTAAAAATTTTAAATAAATTATACAATTAGGCTGAAATAATTAAAATCCAATTTTAAAAACATTTAAAACCCAATATAAAACCCATTTATAAAGGGAGGTTTAAGCCAGGCCAGCCTGATAAAATAGGAACGTTTTCAGAGCCCGGCGGAAGGTATGTAGGTCCTGTATCCTCCTTATCTCAGGTGGGAGCTCGTTCCAGATGGCCGGTGCCCCCACAGAGAAGGCTCTCCCCCTGGGGGCCGCCAGTCGACACTGTTTGACTGACGGCACCCTGAGGAGCCCCTCTCTGTGGAAACGGACTGGTCGGTGAGAGGCTATTGGTGTCAGAAGGCGGTCCCGAAGATACCCTGGTCCCAAGCCATGGAGCGCTTTGAAGATAGTAACCAGAACCTTGAAGCGCACCCGGAAGACCACTGGGAGCCAGTGCAGCTCACGCAGGAGTGGAGTGGAGTCACATGGGAGCACCACGTCTCTCCCATCACCACCCGCGCGGCCACATTCTGGACCAGTTGGAGCCTCCGGGTGTTCCTCAAGGGGAGCCCCATGTAGAGAGCATTACAGTAGTCCAGGCGTGAGGTGACGAGGGCATGAGTGACCATGCGTAACGAATCCCAATCCAGAAAGGGACGCAACTGGCGAATCAGGCGAACCTGATAAAAACTCCTCCCGGCCACAGCTGTCATATGCCCTTCTAAAGACAGCCGCGAGTCCAGGAGGACGCCCAAGTTGCGAACCCTATCTGTGCGGGACAATGACTCGCCCCCAATAGTTAGAGATGGCGTCAACTGACTATATCGGGATGTCGGAAACCACAGCCACTCGGTCTTGGAAGGGTTGAGCCTGAGTCTGTTCCTCCCCATCCAGATCCGTATAGTGAACTATATTTGGCAGGGGAAAAAATCAAGAATCAAAATACAATCACTGCAAGGTAGTAGAGAAAGAGGAGGATTTGGACTCCCAGATTAGGAAATTTACTATAAAACAATATCACTTATATGGATTAAAGACTGGATGGAATTACAAAACAAAAGAATTTTAACATTAGAGGGATACGATTTACAGAGAGGGTGGCATGCCTTTTTATGGGAGGGATGAAATAGACAACATAACAATTTTCAGCAACATTGAATCAGAGATGCACTACTACAAACATGGAAAGGGATACAAAAGAATCACTATGATAAAATTCCAGATATATTAGAATAAGGAGACTGGAAACTGACATTGCAGCAAGACGGACGGGATATTCTGGGGCTCCAGGGTCCCCACCGATAGCCCCGCAGCTGGACGGTCCTTTCTGGACCCCACAGTCTAGTTTTGACTGTGGCAGTGGAGGGCACATCCTGCTGGTCACATCACAAAGTCCCTGGTTGATCCAGGAAAGCCCTTTTTCCAGCAGCGGGGTAGCAGCCATTGCAGCTGCCAAGGCTGGGGCAGCTTCAGGAAGAAGAAAGAAGAATGACAGTACATCAATGCAGTGAGAGAGTCTTTTTTTTAATTAATATAAAGAACACCCTGACTTGGAGAGGAAGAGGAAGAGAAATTAAGCAGCGAATTTAACTTGGAATAGCTTTTTTTTTTCTACCCAACTATTTGATTTGAAGGATTTTAAAATCAGGGGTTTTTTTTACTATTGACTGGACTGGATTGAAAGAGATTGGCAATTCTTTGAGCCTGCCTTTTTAAAAAAATGACTGTCTGATTTTGGTTTGATTTTTTTTTATTTTTTCTGATTGAAGTACTTCCTTTTTTCTCTCTCTTTTTCTCTTTCTTTTTTTTTGTAACGTTTTATCAACTTTTAATAAAGAAGTTCTGAATATTAAAGTACAGGAAAGATAGGAGAGTGAGCAGTGCTGCCATCTGCTGGAAAAGAAACTTTGTTGCTATGTTTATTTAAGCAAAAGCTGAGAGATATATTGTAGCAATAACAAAGAGACTCTGAACTTCTAGATTGATAAGGGTGTAAAGAGAACATCTGAGGAAGTGGAACTATCTGTATTGTTTACACAGGTGTTCTTGTTGGACTTATCTGAAGTAGGAGTCTAGGAGTACTATAGAAGGGATTTTTGTTTGTTTGTTTTCCTTCCTTTTTGGGCAGCTACTTTCGTTTTTCTTATTTGTGGTTTGGCTAAGAGATAACTCTCCGTATGCTTTCCGGGTACAAATGTGTTCGATAGATTTTCTTCTTTTTGAGATTCCTATATAATTGAATTGTATTAAGACACTCAAGAGCCTGAAGAGTTGTTATTGTTAATTTTTGAATTTGGATTTTAATATTTTCATAATTTTTTTTTAAAAAAATTGGCTGGCTTGTTTTTTTTCTTGTCCCTTTTTTTCTTCTCTCCTATTTTTCTCTTTTGATCTACAATTAATAGATTAGGGTTTGGAAGAACCTGAAGAGTTGTTTTTTCCTTTTTATAATTGGCTTTTAAAAAAAAATATTTTTGGGTTGGCTTTGTCTGACCACTGAATAAAATGAGCAGAAAAGTTGCGACAGTGGGAGCTGCTGCAACCACGCCTTCTTCATCTCCATCTGGAGGACAACGCACCATCCAGGCGATGCTTCAGCAAGAGAAAGAGAAAGACAAAGACACATCGATACAAATGATTCTTCAAACAGTTTAAAGGAGGGAACAACAATTACTTAAGACAGATGAAAAAGTCCAAAGGATGGAACAACAACTATTCAAGACAGATGAAAAAGTTCAAAGGACCGAACAACAAAAGTTCAAAGGACCGAAGAGCCTGTGTAGCGTAGAGGGCTAATGCCTCCTACTAAAGGCAGCAATTAACACCAGCTGCCTGTAATTTCTGTGAGTTCAATCCTCGCCAGGCTCAAGGTCGACTCAGCCTTCCATCCTTTCTAAGGTGGGTAAATTGAGGACCCAGTTTGTGGGGGCAATAAGCTGACTTTGTATAAATATACAAAAGTATGAAGGCTATTGCTTAACACATTGTAAGCCGCCCTGAGTCTCCGGAGAAGGGCGGCATATAAATCAAATTAAAAAAAAAAAAACAACTACTTAAGACAGATGAAAAAGTGGTCAGTATCCAACAAACAATGTCGAAATATGAAGAAAGGTTGCAAAAATTAGAGAAAAAGGATGTTCAAAAAGAGGAAAAAAATGAAAGATATAGATAATAGACTGGCAGAAGTTGAATGAGAAAGGAGTGGCTTAATTGGATGGGAAATGGATAAAGTAGAATTCTACCTTAGATTTCAAAATGTGGAAGTAGAAAAGGGAGAAAATTTGGCTGATATTATGATTGGGATGCTGGCTGATGCTCTAGAAATTACCAAAGAGAAGATGATGGATGGTGTGGATGAGATATATTGAGTCTACACTAGATATGCAATGCGTAATAAGCTGCCACAAGAAGTACATATAAGATTTACTAAGAAATCAATTAAGGCACAAATTCTTCAGGTGGCCAGAGAAAAAGCCTTGAAATACAAAGAGAAAGAAGTGGTGGTCTTGAAACAAATTCCAAGAAAAGTGAGAGAGATGAGAAGAGAATACCAATTCTTGACCAAAATATTAATCCAAAAAGGAATTAACTACAGATGGCTGATACCAGAAGGGCTAATCTTAACGTGACAACTTCAAAGATACAGGTTGGATACAATTGATAAAGCGAGAGCATTCCATGAAGAATTTCTTAAAGAAAAGGAAGTGGAAATAGAAACAGAAACCCAAGCTATGGTAGTGCCATTGAAATTTACAGAAGAGGAATTGGCAATGATTGAATCAGTAGAAGGCACCCTAGGTGGGACTGTGGAACACAAGGAACAACATGAAGTAAAATCAACTAGAGCAACAAAACCTACATATAAAATATGAATATGGAAGAAATGAAATTAATTTCAATAAACATAAATGGACTTAACTCGATAGTGAAAAGGAGAAAGGTGTTTCATAAATTAGAGAAATTAAAATTTGACATAATTTGCTACAAGAAGTACATATTAAAAAGACAACATGAACAAGTACTGATACAACCTAAACTTGAAAGAACCTTTTTATCATTGTCACAAAGTAAAAAAAGAGTTGTTTTATATATTAGAAACTCCATAATTGCGGAGCAAATATATGCAGATTCAGAAGGTAGAATTTTGATGGTGGACATAATTGACAACAATATGAAAATCCTTTTGGTAGCAATATACGCTCCAAATAACAATCAAAGTGACTTTTATAGAAAATTACATACAAAAATAATTGAAATGGAGTATGATAATATATGTATGATGGGTGATTTTAATGGAATAGTGGATGAAAATTTGGACTGTAAAACACACAAAACAGTAAGAAGTAATAGAAAGACACTACCAAAACCCTTTTTTAAGATGATAGAGGAAATAAATTTGAAAGATGTATGGAGAGATAGAAATGGGAAATAGATCTTTTATTCCGACAGACATTCATCTTGGTCTAGGTTAGATATGGTATGGACAACAATGGATTTGACTTTGAATATAGTACACACGGAAATTGAAACAAACTTATGGGCTGACCACAATCCTGTGACAGTTACCTGGAAAGGCCGGAAAAGAAAATCCAGATGGACTTTAAATAATACAATTTTGAAAGAGAAAGACTTTGTACTGAAAATGGAGAGAGAGTTGGCCTTATTCTTTAAGGAGAACAAGAAAGAAGACACATCAGCACAAAATCCTTGGGATACAATGAAGGCCTATGCCAGAGGTCTAATAATGGATTATACAAGGAAAAGAAATGTGAAGAAAAGGTGAACTTTTAAAATATTAACTGATGAACATAAGAGACTTGAAAAGGAACTCCAGAAAGATCCATGCAAGAAAGATGTAAAAATGAAAATGGATATAATAAAACACAAAATGGACTTACTGGAGAAGGAAGAATTAGCCCAAAAAATAAGAAGTGCTAAACAGAATTATTTTGAAAATGCGAACAAACCAGGGAGATGGCTATCATATAAATTGAAAAAAGAAAGAGAATCAAGAAAAATAATGCAATTAATTGATGATCAAGGGCAAAGTAAATTTGGAAATAAAGAGATGGGGAAAATAATACAAGAATATTATAGACAACTATATAAGAGAGAGATGATAGAGGAGGAAAAAGTGGCAAGGTACTTACAAGATGCAAAATTACCTCGGATTCCCAAAGATATTGAGGAGATGTTGGAGGGGAGTATAACAATGATGGAATTAACAGAAGCAATCAAGAAGCAAAAGAATGGAAAGGCACCAGGACCAGATGGTTTACCTGTTGAATACTACAGAACTCTACAAGAATCTTTAAGTCTCCCATTATTGGATGTTATGAATGAAGTGATGACAAAGAAGAAAGTACCCAAATCATGGACTGAGGCGTATATCACATTGATTCATAAGGAAGATACAGACCCACAACAAATCAAAAACTATAGGCCTATATCCCTGCTAAATTCAGACTATAAAATCTTTGCTTCAATATTGGCAGAAAGGCTTAAGAGATATTTGAATAATTTTATACATACAGATCAAAATGGATTTCTCCCAAAAAGACAAATTAGAGACAATATAAGAATAATTCTAGATACCTTAGAATATTGTGAAGCACATCCTGAAAAGCAGATGGCCTTGGTATTTTTAGACGCACAAAAAGCCTTCGACAGTGTAAATTGGCGATTTATGACGTTCCAAATGGAAGAGATGGGATTTGTCAGGAAATTTATCCAGGCAATTGAAGCTATATACTTTAAACAGATGGCAAAAGTAATGATAAACGGAGAATTGACTGATTCCATTGAGACAGAAAAAGGTACCAGACAAGGATGCCCATTGTCTCCACTGCAGTTTATATTGACTTTAGAAGTTTTAAATAGAAATATTAGAGAAGAAAAAGAGATAAAAGGGATGAAAATTCAAAAAGAAGAATATAAATTACAAGCCTTTGCAGATGACCTGGTCTTTATTATTGAAGAACCATTAAAAACAATTAATAAATTGATAGAAAACATTGGAGAGTTTGGGGAAGTAGCTGGTTTGAAAATTAATAAAGATAAAACGAAGATAATGACTAAAAATATGTTGAAAAAGCAAAAAGAGGAACTGATGGAGATTTCAAAGATGCAGGTCACAAATAAGGTAAAATATTTGGGGATATATTTGACAGCAAGATGTAGCACACTTAAAGAAAATAATTATAACAAGCTTAAGCAACAGATAGGGCAAGAATTGGTGAAATGGGGAAACTTGCAGTTATCTTTGATTGGTAGGATCTCAACTATTAAGATGAATGTAGGAACTTTTCCATCAACTTGGAAGGAATTTAGAGACTATGGCTCTCTGCTCCTAACCAAGCTTAAATTGATTTATTTTAATCTATTATCTGTTTTTAAGGCTTTTGTTTTTATTTTATCCTAGTCTTCAAATTTCCTAACTTTTAAATCTTTTATATTTTTGAAATTTTATGCAGCCTGGCCACCAATCTACCTTTAGCCGTATCTCAGCTATAGTTTAGCTGTATTTTTAACAATTTTTTTTTAATTGAAAAAGTTTTACAATACAATTTTAACCCCATTTTCCCACCCTCCCACCCCGCCACCCTTTCCCCCCATCCCTCCCCCCCCGACTTCCGTTACAAGCAAAACATAAATTTTATATATCAATCATTATTAAACATTAGATATAGGTGAGATCCAGAAAATATATCATAAATTTTAACAACAATTAAAATAGAATTAATCCAAAGTACTTTACTAGTAAAAAGGAAAAACTTAGACAAATAAAAATTATAAATGCACCATTAGACCTGACTCGAACATAAATCATTGTAAAAAAAACTCAACCATTATTTTTAAAGAAATTCCCTTCTTTTTGTTCAAGACAGCAGTATAACCAAAATATATAAATTTATATCAACTTAATAATTATCTAAATAATAATATAATGTATATATTTAACATAATAATGACTTTAAAATAATTCTATATATGTAATCTTCAGACATATATATCATACCATACTAGTAGTTTCAAACCCTTAATAATTATAAGTCAAAAAACTAACTGAAGATTCTTGGTTTGGTATTTATTCTGTACATAATCAACCCACTTCTTCCATTCCCTAACAAAAACTTCATGGGTCCTATCTTTTAGGTATGCAGAAATCTTAACCATTTCCGCAAAACTAGCCGTTTTGACATCCATTCACCTATGGTAGGCACACTATCTTTTTTCCAATATTGACCAATCAGTAACCTAGCTGCAGTAATCATATACAAAATCAATCTCGTGTCACTCGATGAACAATCCTTAACTATACCTAACAAAAACAGTTGCGGAGAAAATTGAAGCTTCTTTTTCAAAACATTCTGCATAACCCACCAAAGTCTGATCCAAAATGCTTTCACTTTTCTACAAGTCCACCAAATATGAAAGTATGTAGCATCCAAACAATCACACCTCCAACATTTAGGTTGAACATTTGGATACATACATGATAATTTCTTAGGATCTAAATGCCATCTATAAAACATCTTATAAAAATTTTCCCTCAAATTCTGTGCTTGTGTAAATTTAACATTCTGGACCCATATCTTTTCCCATGTTTCCAACATCACTGGCTCTGCAAAATTTTGTGCCCATTTTATCATACAATCCTTAACTAATTCACTCTCTGAGTCTCTTTCTAACAATAAATTATACACCCTCTTAATATGCATCGGCCCTTTCCGTTTCATCTGGATCACCAAATCTTCTTCATGTGACATTAGTCCAATTTTCTGGTCTTCTCTCCATCTCGATTGGAGTTGAGAAAACTGCAACCAAGTTAAATTCTTCCCTTCTTCCAACAGAGTTTTCAAAGATTTCAAATTCCATCTACCCCCATCATTAAAAAGCATCTCTTGGTATAAAATCCCCCCGAGTGACTTTATATTTGGCATAATCTGCCCAAGATCCAACCACAAAGGTATTTTGTAATCCAATTGGAGCTGGTGCTTCTTCCAAACTCTCATCAACGCCTGTCTCAGTATATGACTTTTAAATACATTATCCAACTTGTCTTCATAAAACAAGTATGCATGCCAACCAAAATCCAGATCGTGGCCTTCTATATTCAAAATATCATTTTTCATTATTCCAAACCAATCACCCACTTGTGTCAACACTGCAGCTTCATAATATAAACGTAGGTTTGGAACTTTAAGGCCACCTCTTTCACGAACATCTTGCATAATTTTGAATTTAACTCTTGGTTTTTTCTCATTCCAAATAAATTTATTTAAACTTGACTGACATTCAGCCAATGTTTTATCACTTCTAAGCACTGGAATCATTTGAAACAAAAACAAAAATCTAGGTAGAACGTTCATCTTAACTGCTGCTATTCTTCCAAGTAAAGATAGTTGCAGTTTCTTCCACGTTTCAAGGTCCTTTTGAATCTATTTTTAACAATTTTTAACAACCCGAGCTGGGCCTCAGCTTTGGAAGTGCTTTGCTGCCGCTTCTTTGTTGCTGTTATCTAGGCTTTACTGCCTTAGCCTGGAAGCCTAGTATTGCCTAGCTTTGATGTGTTCTTTTTTTTTTAATTTGACTTATTTTCTTTTTATCTACCATTTTTATTATTCCATTTATTTTATCATTTTTACTTACTCCCTGCTCTGCCGGGAGGGTAGGATCTTTGCCTTACTTGTGAGGAGTTCTGTTGTTATTTGCATCAGGGCTTGTTTCCTCTCGACTCCTCTCCCTCTGGATCCTGGACGCACCTCAGAAATTAGACTTTTCGCTATATTGTACAGCTCCCCCTCTGTTGTGCTATTTAACATAATGAAGTCAAGGAAAAGGACCAGATCCCTTACTGACCTGGCTCCCCAACCTTCTCTGAAGCAATCCAAGATTGAGGACTTTCCTTTAATTCGACCTCCCTGTTTGGAAACTCTAGCTCCTTTTTATCTGACTGCTGCTGGTCGTCATGATCCTCCGTTGGTTGAGGGTGTCGTCCCCCGAGCTGAGAACAAAGGCTCTCCAAAAACTATGATCCCCACTCAACCTTCAAATGAGCCTACCCTTATAGAAATTTTGGCCCAGCAATGTTTTCTGGTTGCAGAAACAACAGCGAGCATACAGTCACAGCTTGATAAAATAATAAGTACCTTAGACTGCCTAGTTTCCTGGACTGTCGGTGGTTGCCCTGGACTGACTGCTTGGCAGCCTGATGCAGTGACAGGGCCCTCCCTGTCGGGCCCCAGCAAAAGTACTGGTCGGTGTGGCCCTGCCAGTGGGTCAAACTCTACACCTCTGGACACGGGCAGCCACTTGGTTTTACAGCCAAGTTTAGTTTAGTTTAGTTTATTTGGATTTATATACCGCCCTTCTCCTTGCGGACTCAGGGCGGTGTACAGCCAATTAAGAACAACATATAAACATACACAAGTTAAAATTTCTTAAAATAATAATATAAATGGCCATAAAATTTAAAAATTAACATATTTAAAATACAACTCTAAAAATACTAAAATGTTATAGGGATCAGGCTAGGCCGGCGAGCTGAAAGAGATGGGTTTTTAAAGCCCGCCGAAAGGTTGGGAGGTCAGAGATTATTCTTAACTCTGGAGGCAGATCATTCCAAAGGGTGGGTGCTGCCACAGAGAAGGCTCTCCCCCTGGGGGTCGCCAGCCGGCATTGTCTGGCTGACGGCACCCTGAGGAGGCCCACTCTGTGGGAGCGAACCGGCCGGTGGGAGGCAATTGGCGGCAGAAGGCGGTCCCGTAAGTACCCTGGCCCTAAGCCATGGAGCGCTTTAAAGGTGATTACCAACACCTTGAAACGCACCCGAAAGTCCACCGGCAGCCAATGCAGCTCGCGCAGGAGAGGTGTCACGTGGGAGCGTCCCGTCGCTCCCATAATCCCCCGCGCGGCCGCATTCTGCACCAGTTGGAGCCTCCGGGTGCACCCCAAGGGGAGCCCCATGTAGAGAGCATTACAGTAGTCCAGACGGGAAGTGACAAGAGCATGAGTGACCGTGCGTAGGGAGTCCCGATCTAGAAAGGGTCGCAGCTGGCGAATCAGGCGGACCTGATAAAAAGCCCCCCTGGCCACGGCCGTCATATGATCCTCTAAAGACAGCCGTGAGTCCAGGAGGACGCCCAAGTTGCGAACCCTTTCCGTGGGGGCCAATGACTCGCCCCCAATAACCAGCGATGGAGTCAGCTGGCTATATCGGGACGCCGGCAGCCACAGCCACTCGGTCTTGGAGGGGTTGAGTCGAAGCCTGTTTCTCCCCATCCAGACCCGCACAGCTTCAAGGCACTGGGACATCACTTCCACGGCATCGTTGGGGTGGTCTGGGGTGGAAATGTACAGCTGAGTATCATCAGCGTACTGATGGAACTCCACCCCAAAACCACGGATGATCTCACCCAGCGGCTTTACATAAATGTTGAACAGGAGGGGCGAGAGGACCGACCCTTGCGGCACCCCACATACCAGGCGCCTCGGGGTCGACCGCTGCCCCCCTGTCAACACAGATTGCGACCGGTTGGAGAGGTAGGAGGAGAACCACCGTAAGACGGTGCCCCCCACCCCCAGTCCCTCCAACCGGTGCAATATGATACCATGGTCGATGGTATCAAAAGCCGCTGAGAGGTCTAACAGCACCAGGATAGAGGAGCACCCCAAAACAGGTGGCCCTTAATATTAATCCCATTAATGGCAATTTGCCTTATTGGGGCTCAATACAGCTGGCAAGGGGTCATATACTACAGTTACTGGGGTTGACTGCTGATGATTTGAAGAAGGTTGAACTCTTACCTTCCCCTGTATATTGTACCAGAGTGTTACTCAATTTTGACAACCCTAGCACTCCTAAACTATTCTTCAGGAGAAGATCTCTGCTAAGATCTTTCGGCATCGTGCCAAGTAGAGTCTTCAAAGATATGTTGATTAAGCCACTTTTAAGAAATCGACAACCTGTGAGCATCAGGAGACTTATAGCCCCAAAAAGACCCTTAGCAGCACATACTAATGCACCAATTTTGAATGCCATCCCCGATACTAGACCATCTACTAAATACTCATCCATTCCTGTAAGACCTCCTGATGGCGTCCTCTCAGATGGTACCCTGACTGTTCTTCCTACAGCCGGTCAAACCAACCCCCCTCAGCAAGGCACATCTCATCAGGAAGTTTGCCATGATTTGATCAGCTGGGAAGAAATGGCTCCAAAGGAAGCGACACCAGCCCAAGGCTTCCAAGGCTCCTTAGTGAATAAGCCTCAGGCCAGTGCCTCTGGGATTCCATCCATCCATGAAATCGATTTATCTCAAGACAATTTCTGGAATCTGGAGGAGATACAGCTTTTTGACTCCTTTCGTGCACTCCCACAATCAGAAAGGGCCCAAATTACAAAGTGTCTGACTGCAGTTAAATCCAAGCTCTGGAGTCTTTCACTTCCTGATAAAGATCCCCTTGGACTTCAGGGAGTCCACACCGATTTACCAGAGGCAGTTCCCTCAGCCCTTTCTCCAGAATGTCCAATTCGTAAATTTGAAGATCCAGGGCTACTTCAATCCCCGTCTGCTGATGTCACTGAATGCTTGCCAGGTGATCTGTCCCCACCCTTCAGAGACCCACAAAAACACAGCCAGCCGAGGGTTAAGAATCACTTGGCACACTCCACAGTTCTTATCTCAACCTTGGCAGCGATATGCACACCGTCTGCCAAGGACTTTATTAGTTTACACAAACAAGAAAATCACCTACGTAGCTTTGCCGTTCATCTAGCTTCCAAGACTACGAGGTTGCTATGTTTGTTTCGCTTTGTTCGTCACAAACATCTTGACCCACTGTCCTGTCTTATATACATAGGCTCTGGGTGTGGTCCAGTGACTCACTGATCCTGTGACTCCAATCAGTGACTCAGGTCTATTTCCTCATACGCCGCAGCTGCAGTAATCTTTTCTCTCGCCTTCTTTGGCGTGCGTCCAGGAATGACGTCTCTCCCTCACTCTCATCTGAGACACCTGTTTCCCCACTACTTGGCTCTCTTTCAGCTGGCACCTGAGACGGTGCCAGAGGGGGGGGGGCTGGGAGATCTGGCTGGCTCCTCTTCCTCCTGCTCAGAGCTTCCTTCCTCCAATGGGATAGGCTCAGAGGACGGGGTCACAACACTAGGTAAGCAACCAACTAATGATATAAGCACAAACTGGACTGCGTTCAGAGCCCTACAACCTCATGAACAAGGCTCGCCTCCCTTCCCTTCTTCCCTGCCTTTGTCTCCCAAGAGGGTGACACTCCCATCTAATAACGGGTGTATTTTTTTGGATCTGAAGGGCTCTCTGGAAAAAATTAATTATACAGAATGACTAGCAAACCTGGCATCCCCCCTTGGTCATCAGGCTGCGTGGCATCAGTAACATCATCTTTAGGAAAATAAACTCCAGGATCATTGGAATGAATCCTGGACCAGTCAGCATCTTCCTCAAAATTAGCAGATTGGGAAGTCACTATTGTACGATTAGAGTCAATAAATTTGCTCCATTTTGAGTTGTCATCAATACCCATAAATCTCAGTCTCTTTGCTGCTGGACCTCCTTTCCTTCTTTGAGCTAAGGGAATGTTCACCATAGCGTACGAACCAAAAATGTGGAGGTTCTTGAGATCGGGCTTGTAGCCATACATCATGAAGAAAGGAGTCTGATTTATCGCACTACTCCAAGTACGGTTGATGATGTAATTTGCATATTTAAGAGCTTCACCCCAGTATGGGTTACTGAGGTTGGCGTCTTCTAAAAGACAACACATCATGGTTTGCAGGACCCCCTGTCTTCTTTCTACAACCCCATTATGAGCTGGAGTGTACGGAGCCGAAGTCTGATGAAGAATTCCATTCTTACGCATCCAGTCCTGGAAACGCTGAGACATGAACTCGGCACCACGATCACTCTGGATTCTGGCGATGCTTACTCCGTGTTGGGTAGAAACGAGGGCTGCAAAGTCTTTAAAGATCTGAAAGGTCTCGGATTTTTCTCTCATTGGATATACATATCCATATCTAGAATAATTATCAACAATTGTTAAAAAATATTTTCTACCACCAATTGTTGGCGGAAATGGACCAACTATGTCAGTGTGTACCAAATCAAAAATGCGTGTTGACAGGCGTGTAGCGCGTTTTGGAATGGCTGCTGCTTTGGATTTGGCTTTCTTGCAGACAGCACAATACAGAAACACCTTACACTCCTTTAGATCCAAACCTTTTGCAAACTCTGGCATTTTCCTAAGAACCCGGAAGCTGGAATGTCCCAATCTTCTATGCCACTTATGGATGCACCTGGAATGCAAAGGTTTACCAGTTAGTGAATTTTCAACATTAACAGTTTTATGAGGAACCTCAGGCTTGCTCTGAGCAACCTGTTTCCCAATTTTCTTTTTGTTGGCTTTAGGAGCCTTTGGAGTAGCAACAGGATCTCTCACTGGGACGTCTCTCTCTGGGCCTGTGCTCTCCTCTTTTGGAGTTTGTATACTTGCCTGTGCTTGTGATTTAGATTTTGGTTTTAAGTAATAGACACCACCAATTAACATGGTTTCAGCAACAATATCTCCATCTTTAACTATGTAACTTGTTTTCTCAAGGTGGTGAACCTGGAACTTTAAAACTCTAGACAAGTGAGCCTGACTAAGCAAACTAAAAGTTGCTGTTGGTATGTAGTAAACATCAGGGATGAATGCATTGAGCTCTTCAACATAAACAGTTCCTTTTCCTTTGACCTGACAAGGATGATTGGAAAAAGAATAAAGTTCACATAGTTCAGGTTCAGGCTCATGCATCTCTGTGAAAAGTTCTTTTCTGTAAGTAACATGCAAAGCTGCACCACTGTCCAAAGTCCACAAAAGCCGTCTGTCGTACTCTGGATGAGGTTGTGTATCATTGGTTAAAGCCAATGTGGCGAGTGGAGCTTGCGAATCAAGCCTTGGACCACGATGAACTTGTCTACCGCCTGTGCCTCTGCCTCTGGAGTCTGTTCCTCTGGGCTGGTACGTGACGGGAGTTGGAACTCGTTGGGGACAATCCCGGGTTGCATGTCCCACACAGTTGCAGATGTTGCATCTTGGCATCCTTGGAGCATAGGTCCTTCCTCAGAAGGGACGTCTAGCTGGAGCTCTTGATGCGGGTGGTCCTCTCAAATGTGGCGTGGCTTACATCAGTGCTTCTTCTTCAATTAAAAGTCTGCATACATTGTCCACTGTGCGTTGAGCAATAGGCACTTGGTTAATCTTTGTAATGGCATCTTTCCATTCATAGTTCAAAGAGTTAATGATAATGCTGATCATTTGAATATCTTCAGTAGGATAGCCCCTTTCTCTCAATTCTTTCCTCATACCTTTCAGTTTGGTCAATTGTCCTCCAATTTGTTCACCAGGTTTCAATTTCGAACCGTGGAATTCAGACATGAGCAAACATGAAGACTCAATTGAGACAGGCCTATAGCAATTTTCCAATTGAACCCAAATTTGTTGGGCTGTTGCATCAGGCGGAAAAGTAACCTGCAGTTCAGTATCCATGGACATCAATAATGTTGTGCAGGCTTTAGTCTCTAAGTCTCTTATTTCAGGCGTCCATGGTTGGGCAGGAGGGTTAAACACCATACGATGGGTGCCTTCTCTATGTAGCAAAATCCAACCTCACTGACCCAGGCCTTGTAATTCTGCCCTGACATCTTTAATTTTGACTCACCAGCCAGTGGAGCAACAGAGTATGCTTGTTGAGGAATAGGCACTTGAGGTGCTGGCTGTGGGGGTAAAGGCACTTGTTGTGCTGGAGGTGGACCAGTTGTACAGCTGGAGGCACATGTGCATGAGCTTGTAGCTGTGGCATTTGAGCTGCAATATTAAAATGACTTGCTGGAGATGCAGTCATTTGCCTTTGCTGCATTAAGCGTTGTTGTGCTCCATCTAAAAAGACACCAGCACCACCAGGGGGTGCTGAAAATTGAGCCTGTGGAGACACTTGTGGCATTGCAGTTTGCAGGTTTGATTGAGTTAGTTTTACTTCTCTATCCACATCATGTGAAATCTGAGAAGAGACAACATCACTAGGCACATGTGACGTGAACACAACTCTCTGTTCTGATTTGCCTGACACAATATCCACCAGGGGGTGTGTCTTTGGCTCTGAGTGAGAAGAAGGCAAAATGGCATTTTTAGAGGTTTCAAAAACACGGGACTCTCTCTTATCTGGCTCAAGCCTAGATAAAGCCATTTTTGCCTGGGATAGCTCATGTTCAAAAATTTCTATCTGGTCATGATAGTTTCTTATAGCTTGCTCATGAGGAGTGACCCTGAAGGTTTGAGAGGGATAATAAAATGTTTCTCCCTCTGCGTGGGAGGAAAAAGGCTTTGCCGTTTGTGGAATTTTTGGCTTGGCCCCAAGCATTTCAAAATCAGAAGGCTCTAGGAATACAGTTTGAGAGCATGCATAATTAGAAGGGGGCATTACTGACCTCAGTCGTAGTACTTTGCCTTCAAAAGCAGCTCTTCTGTTATTTTCCTCGTGAAGCTTTGTTAAGAGCATTTTCTCTGTTTCTTCCGCTTCTAGCCGAGTGGCAGATGCCAGGGGCTGAAATCTTGAAGATCTTTCTATGTCCTCTTCATCCGAAGTGGATAAAGCTCTGGGCTTCATTTTTCCCTTTTCTTTCATTTTTCCCTTTTTCTTCTTTCTTGGCATCTTAGAAGTTAATTATTTAGTGTTCCGCAGTCACTAAATCAACTATCTGTCTAATTAGCCTAGACAGTCATGATCAAAAGTAAAAAACCAGGAAAAGCCATAAATCAACCATCCTCTGCTACCATTGTCAGAGCGCCAATCAGCCCCGTTACCTTGCGTGGGGTAATTGCCCTCATTTTGAGTTGGATCGTGACGTTCTCCTGGTGTATACTTCGATCAATAAAACCGAAATACATCTTCTAATTAAACTCATATTTATTGTAAGAAAATAAAGACATCTCACTATCTAAATTAGATTACATGTTGGCGAAGAATCCCCAGCCTGACCTTAGCTGGCTGGAGAACAAAGGAAAGTTTCTAGAAGAAGTACAAAGGAATGCAAGACATGCACAGTAGATGCTGATAAGAAATTTGGCAAACTACGGTAAGTCTGACAGTCCAGAAATAATAGCTCTGCTGGTAAATATAAAAACGCAGTGACATACCTGCTCTATCGTAATCAAGGGGATAAATGCCCACCTGAGGACTATTTTCACCTGAAGCGGGAGTATAAAGGATTAATTGTTAAGAAAAAGAGGGCTAAAGATAATGAGAAGTGGAATCTACTTCTCTCTATCCAGCAGAAGAACACTCGACTATTTTGGCAAATTGTTGCCAGCTCACTGCCTGGTCATCAAGAACTCCCTCTCTGTTCTATCTCCAACAGAGATTGGGAAAACCATTTTGGGTCAATCTTTCAGGCTTCAATAGTCACGACCGGACTTGGACCACAACTGCCCCCTGCAACTCCGGACTGGCACCCTGTGACCCATGCTGAGATTAATGAGCTTATCTCTGAACTCAAGTCAGGCAAAGCCCCTGGCCCTGATGCTATACCCCCTGATCTGCTAAAATCTAATCCCAAGTGGTGGACTTCTCTTTTAGCAACACTTTTCACCCATATCAATACCTCTGGCAGGATCCCTACCACCTGGAGCCAAGCAATTATTGTTCCTGTCTTTAAACGAGGAAATAGGAACAACCCAGACGATTATCGCCCTATAAGTCTGCTCTCCATCATTGGAAAATTGTATGCTAAGTATCTCCAACACAGACTCCTCACCTGGGTCGAGGAGTCCAACATCATTGGTGCTGAACAGATTGGGTTTAAAGCGGGCTATGCCACATTGGACCACTGCTTTGTCCTAGCGCACCTGGTTGACAAATACACCACCATACCAGGTGGTAAACTTTTTACTGCTTTTATCGATCTAAAGGCAGCGTTTGATTCAATCCCAAGGGAATTGTTGTGGTCAAAATTGCTCAAAAGTTCCATCGATAGACGTCTTTTGTTCCTAATTAGATCCCTATATAATCAGACTTCTAGTCAGGTCAGGTGCGGTTTGCAGGGAGAACTCTCAAATCCTATCCCGATAAAGAGTGAAGTAAGGCAGGGCTGTGTCCTGGCTCCTCTTCTGTTTAACTTATTCTTATCTGACTTGGCCTCTTACATTGGACGTACTGAGTCTCACGCCCCAAAGTTGTCAACTATGAAGATCCCGCTTCTCCTTTATGCTGACGACACAGTCCTCCTATCACTGTCAAGGCTTGGTCTGAAAAGGCTACTTTCTGCATTTGGGTCCTACTGTGCTGAGAACCACTTGTCCATTAATTATGATAAATCAAAAGTATTGGTGTTCTCTAGAGCCCGGAAGCTATACAACTGGGCCATTAAAGGTAATGCTGTTAAGCAGGTTCTCCATTTTAAGTATTTAGGTATTCATTTTCAGAACACCGGTGCTTCGACTAGACATCAAACTCAGGTGCTGAATTCAGCCTCCTGTAGCCATCAGCAGATTCTAAGATTTTTCTATACCCAAGGAGGCCAATTTATTCCTTCTGCTCTGTGTATTTACAAAGCCAAAACCTTGGCCCAAACTCTTTATGGAATTCCTATATGGATACAGGGCTTCAAGGAGTGTATTGAAAGAACCCAGGCTGTTTTTTTAAGGAAAATTTTGGGTCTCCCTCCCTGCATTGGATTTGCTCCGATGTACCTGGAACTGGGCATTCGATCAGTCGAATGCATGGCGTGGATCAACACCTTTAAATTGTGGTTTCGGGCGCTCTTTTTGGCAGCCCCTGGTAGCTACCTCCCCTGGTGTTAGCTGACCCCTATATTTCTCAATAGGAGAGGGAGCTGACGAAGAAACTCCACCTGCTAGGTTTTTCGGGGGATGCCATGGGAGACTATGGCCTTAAGGACGCCCAATCTAGGGTAGTCCAACGGCTTGTGGACATAGACTTGCAATATCTAAGAGCTAGAGCTAATAAAACCTGCTCCCCTCTGATCTTCAGCCAATTTAATAATTATGGACTGAGGATGGCCTCATATTTTTACACTTTAACCATCCCTAAGTATAGAAGAGTCTTCTTCCTTGCTCGTTTCAACGTCTTGCCCTCAGCATTGCTGGATGGATGATTCAAGAGGCTTCCGATACGTGAGTGGTTATGCCCCTGTGATAGAGCCAAGGTCGAAACTGTGGAGCATGTTCTTTTACACTGCCCTATGTATAATGTAGGCAGGACTAAATTACTGTCTCTACTAGAAATAGATCTCTCTGGATCCAAAGTTAGTAATTTGACCTTATATTGTTTAGGGAATGGCTCTTTACACATTACTTCTCATGTTTCAAAAAAATTTTTAAGAGCTGTAACCTTTAGAGGAGAATGCTGTGATTCCTCTCGGCCAAGGCTTCTGGTGGCCAACTGTTCGTGATGTTGTTTTCCCCACGTTCTTTTGTAATTATGTTTGCATTTTGGTCTGTGACCGTAAACAAAAGTATATATATATAAAAAAAAGATGAATGTTTTGCCTAGAATTTTATATTTATTCCAGACAATTCCAATTAAGTTGGGTAAGGAATTCTTTGTCAATTTGAATAAAATGATGTTGAAATATATTTGGCAGGGAAAGAAGGCGAGGATAAAATTAAAGTTATTACAAGATACTAAAATGAGGGGTGGTTTTGGCCTGCCTAATTTTGAACTTTATTACCAAGCAGCAAGTTTAATGTGGATTAAAGAATGGATAACTTTGAGAAACACCAGATTATTGAATTTAGAGGGACATGATTTGTTGATGGGATGGCATGCCTTTTTATGGTGTAAAGGAACAAAAATACAGGGATACTTTAGAAGACACCAGATACGAGAAGCTTTGTTGTTGAATTGGGAGAAGATTAAAAAACATTATTATTTGAAGATTCCAGTCTGGGTATCTACAATTGAAGCTTTTTCATATTCAGTAATTTTTAAAAGAGAACAAATTGTTAGATATAGTGAATTATTAGATGAAAAGGGTGAACTTAAATTAAAGCAAGGTTTAGAAGATCAGGGATGTAAGATGGATTGGTTTTCATATATGCAAATACGCTCTAGATATAAAGATCTCAAACAAGGTTTTTATAATGTTTTGACTAATTTAGATAAGATTTTAATGGGTTCTGATGATCATGTAATTAAAAAGCTATATGGATATTTGTTAGAGGTAAAATTGGAAGAAGAACAAGTTAAAGAATGATAGCGTGGGGAAAAAACTTTGATTATGGTATTGACTTAGAGAAATGGCAAAAATTGTGGTCACATACTGTATTTTTCGGTGTATAAGACGCACCTTTTTACCCCCAAAAAGGGTAAATCTGGGTGTGTCTTATATGCAGAATGTAGCCCCGCCCACCCGCCAGCCTCGACCCTTCGGCCATTTTCAGGCAGTTCCAGGCAGCAGGGATCTGTGTCGAGGCACAGCCTGAGAAAGAACCCGCTTCGGGACAGTCTGGGAGGGGGGGGAATCTGCCCGGCAGCTTCGGGGAACAAGGTGGGGGCCACGATTTGCGGCTGGTCACCCCTCTGGCTGCCCAGCAGGCAGCTTAGGGCAGGCAATGGTCTCTACATGGGGCTCCCCTTGAGGAGCACCCGGAGGCTCCAACTGGCTCAGAGTGCGGCCGCGTGGGTGGTAATGGGAGCGACGTGGCGTTCACATGTAACACCTCTCCTACGCGAGCTGCACTGGCTCCCGGTGGTCTTCTGGGTGCGCTTCAAGGTTTTGGTTACCACCTTTAGAGTGCTCCATGGCTTAGGACCTGGTTACCTACGGGACCACCTACTACCATCAATAGCCTCCCACCGGCAGGTACGCTCTCATAGAGAGGGGCTCCTCTGGGTGCTGTCGGCCAAAAAATGTTGACTGGCGGCCCCTAGGGGGAGAGCCTTCTCTGTGGGGGCACCTACTATCTGGAATGAGCTCCCCCGGAGATACGGAGGATCCCGGATCTGTGCACCTTCTGCCGCGCTCTCAAGACCTTTTTATTCCACAAGGCTGGCCTGGCCTAATCTTTTCCCTTTTTCTCTTTTAATATGTAAATTTTAATCTGTTTTTAAAGGATTGGGGTGTTTTAAATTTGTCTGGGCCAAATTGTTTAATTCGGTTTTATTCTGTTTTTAAATTTTGTATTTATGTATTTTATCGTTTGGCTGTTCACTGCCCTGAGTCCTTCAGGAGTAGGGTGGTATATAAATCAAATAAAACTAAACTAAACTAAACTAAACAATGACTTCACTCCCCTGCAATGTAGGAGCTGCCGCCTAAGCCCTCTGCGCCCAGGAGCCGAACGAGAGCTCCTAAAGAAAAATGCCCCTCCTTTCCAGCCACCACTGCCCGGATTCCCCAACGCAATAATCAAAGCCACATTTCAGGCGGCGGGCAGCCAGTTCCCCTGCTATGTGCAGCAGGGAACTGGGAACCATTTTGGATTCGGGGAGGGGATTGCAAAACCATTTTGGATTCGGGGAGGGGATTGCGGAAGCGCTGCAATCTCCTCCCCGAATCCAAAACAGTTCCCAGTTCCCCGCTGCACATTGCAGGGGAACAGGCCGCCCACTGCCTGAAACACGGCTCTGACTATTGTGTTGGGGAATCCGGGCAGCGGTGGCTGGAAAGGAGGGGTGTTTTGCTTTAGGCGCTCTCATTCGCTCGGCTCCTGGGCGCAGAGAGGCAGCAGGGGAACTGGCCACCCGCCGCCTGAAATGTGGCTCTGATTATTGCGTTGGAGAACCTGGGCAGCGGTGGCTGGAAAGGAGGGGCATTTTTCTTTATGAGCTCTTGTTCAGCTCGCTTGGCTCCTGGGTGCAGAGGGCTTAGGCGGCAGCTCCTATATTGCAGGGGAGTGAAGTCACTGTGGCCATTGCCTGCCCTAAGCTGCCTGCTGGGTGGCCAGAGGGGTGACCAGCCGCAAATCGTGGCACCCACCTTGTTCCCCAAAACTGCCAGGCAGATTCCCCCCAGAGCCTTCCAAAATGCTGGTAGGCAGAGGTAAAATACTTTTTTCCTTGCTTACCTCCCCCAAAATTAATTATACTCTGGTGCATCTTATACACCGAAAAATATGGTAATTATAAAATGACAATGCATATAAACAGCATATAAAGAGAATTTGTATAAGATGTTTTACAGGTGGCATCTACCCCCGATGAGGATAGCCAGAATGTTCAAGAATAAATCGGAGAAATGTTGGAAGTGTCATCAGACTCCAGGATCTTATTACCATATGTGGTGGACATGCGCAGAAGCGAAGAGATATTGGACTAAGATACACACGTGGTTGGAAAAAATGATAAAGAGACATATTGATTTTAAACCAGAGATATTTTTATTAGGGATCTTACCAGAGACACACAATAGAGAATTGCAATATTCAATTGTGAATGTTTTAACAGCGGCCAGAATTGTATTTGCTAAAAATTGGAAAGGAGAGAAGATGCCTACCGATGATGAAGTTATTAAGAAAATGATGGACTGTGCTGAAATGAGTAAATTGACATTTGAAATAAGAGAACAGGAAGATAAACAATATTATTTGATATGGGATCTATTCTATCAATGGATAGATAATAAAATATGGAGATAAATATGAAATGTGAAGTGGACGTTGCGATAAAATAAGTGAAATATTTTATTATGAAAATAAGATTTGGTCATATATTGATATTTTGAAGATGGGAGTGAGCACAAAAGGATGCTAATCAATGTACTGTCTGTAATTGTTTGGAATGATGATGGTTTTATATTTTATTTTTTGTTTTAAAATAAAAATTGTTTTTTAAAAAAAGTATAAGGGAGAAAAAATGTATGAGTAAGAAATTCTTTACTGACGCGAAACTGTTGAAAAGGAAAAAAAATTTTAAACTTTCTTTTTGTTTTTAAAAAAATGTTTAATAAAAATATTTTTATAAATAAATAAATAAAATGGTATTTTTTAAGCAGAATTTTAGTGCATGCCTTTATGGCTGTTAAGTTATTTGTTTTAGGATTGTGTACTCTTCCCTCCCTTATATACTATAGGTTTGAATAAGAAATATTCCATACTTGCTGTTAACAGAAGCTGATGACTTTTCCATTCTCTATTGTTGGGCTCTGCTTTTGTGGGACTATTTGACGTTTTAATTATAGTAGCTTTTGACATCATTATTTAAATTAAATTTAATTGGTTTGATTTTAAAAAATTTAGTATTCAAAAGTGAATTAAATTGCAGTTATTACATTATTGCAGTGTATGATCATAGCTTGATGTTCTTTCTCTTTAAAAGGGTTTTATTTCCAAGACATTGGATTCTGTCAGTGCTCAGTTTGCTGCTTCAGCCTTGGTTACATCAGAACAGCTCATGGGATTCAAAATGAAGGATGATGTGGTGTTTGGAATTGGGGTGAATGGCATCCTTCAAGCCTCAGGTAAGAAGTGGTAATGATTATAGTACCAAAAAGTAATGGGGGGGATGTATATGAGAGAGAAAGAGTTAAACCAGTAACCTGTTGGTATTGTCATTTGGGGTGAAATTGTTTTTTTTTTACTTATTTCACAGGACTATATAAGGGCTTACACTTCAGTAGTACTATGCCTACAGCACTTGTACATACAAGCTCATCAACAGCAGGTTCAGCCTTGTTACAGCCTTCAAATATAACACAGACTTTAAGTTCTCACAGTGCACTGAGTCACCATGTAACTGCTGCCAATTCTACAACTCAGGTTCTGTTTGGGAACAACATTAGATTAACTGTACCCTCATCTACTGAAAACTCTATTAATACGCTCAATGCATGTCACATGCCTAGGACTCTAAGTGCTGTTCCATCATCTGCCTTAAAGCTGGCTGCAGCAAACTGTCAGGTGCCAGCCTCATCCTCTATGAACACAGTATCAAGGTAAGTGCTTTTCTTACTTTTTATCACCTTGAATTCTTATCATTGAAAAAGAAAATATGTATGGGTGTCTAATCTTAGTAGAAAATTCTTTCAAACTGTCCAATTTCTGCATTAAGAATGTCTTAATGAAAATGGAAATGCTATAGTTTGAAATATTAAATAAATGTATGGTAACTTTATATCAAAAGTGGGACGGGCTACTTTTGAAGAGCTTGATTTTTCCAAAGAAAAGGGGCCTTTTTGGTGCTGCTGAAAAGAAAACACCTACCAAAGTCTAAATAACAGCTTCTAATTTTCCTTTCATTTAGTAAAATTGAAACCTGCTAATCATTCATTGTAAAGATTATAGAATTCTCACTTTTTATGGTTTAAATCTTCTGTTTTGGTTTGGTTTGGTTTGGTTTGGTTTGGTTTGTTTTTTTTCATTTTACTATTTTTGTTGTAGATTTGGGTACCCCAAGCATATTACTACCTCCAGCCTGGAAATGTGTATACAGGAATACTTGCAATATTAAGGTTGATGTGTTCAAGCCCTGAAAATATTGCATGTGGTCAGAGTCTCTCCCCTCCCCTATGTTTTTTTTTAATTTTCAACATTAATATATTAAAACCAGTGTGGTGTAGTCATTAAACTGTTGGAGTGGCTCCACAGAGACTGGGGTTTAATCCATTCTTGGCCATGGAAGTCTCTCTCTCAGATCACAGGGTGGTTGTTTTGTGGACAAATGAGAAGAGGGAGTGCTGTGGATACCACCTTGAGCTAATGAAAAAAGACAGGATATAAATCTGACTAATACTGGAATATGACATTACCTGGAAATACCAGGGCTCAATCCCAGATGATGGCTCCATGGATTTGTTCAAGAAATTGTCAGGATTCTGACTTCATTCAAAGAATGCTACGGCTCTTTTCATCAATTCCATTGATATTTTCATTATTGCCCCAGTTGGAGGGGATGGTGTTGGATTAATTTACTTGTACCCAATCTTGGCTACATTAAAGCTGCAGGTACTTTTCTTTCCTTTGAGAAGTTCTAATGAACTGACTGCCCCCAAAACAACTGATTTTCTCTATTAAAATCTTATTTCAGATTGGCAATATCTCATTTTGAAGTGTAGATGGTGCATTTTTCCATAACATTTCCATAAGTATGAGAACACAGACTTGAAAATGTAAAGAAATATTTTATTACACTGCTGAAGTTCCAAAGATGGAAAATAAGTACTTTTACCATTTTTAAGAGTGGCTTTTTTCTATTTAAATACTTAAAAATGCATTTGTGTTCTTTCCACTTTCATTTCACAGGGAAAACCATGAAACAGAAAAGTCAGCACTGAACAATATAGCAGACAATACAGTAGCAATGGAGGTGACGTAGTTTCTGTAGTAATGAAACTCCAACTTTTGTGAACTTGTTTAGGTGCTATGCATCAGTAGCAATTTGAATGCAAGGGATGATAGAATGCAGCATATTGTGTTTCTGTGGCAGCTGTGGAAACTTGACAGCAGTGTATATCTCATGCTTTGGTTTTTCTATTCTTACTGTTAATAGGAAAGAATATCTGTAAATTAATATAACAGCAATTACCTGTACAATACTTCATATTTGTAATTCCCTTGTATATATGTTCATTGAATACAGAACTGTTCATTTGTGATGCTTTGCACTTGGGGGGGAGAGAATTGCAACAGTGTAAGAAGTGAGATTGTATAGAGATGAAGTCTCATGACATCATGTGCATGGTGAGGAACCTGCTGTTTTATCTATTTATTGTGCTGTGTTTACAGTTTTTGTACACTGTACCTTCATTTGTTCCTGTGTGGTAGTAAATGTGTTACATAGCTGTGGACTCCTTGGTATTTTGTAAATGGTATTAACAAAACTTGCTTCCCCTTCTGGGTCCTTGAGTTTTTTGTGTATCATGTGAAAAACGATGACATACATACAGATTTTTTTTAAAGGCATCAGTTTAAAAATGGGGAATGTACTACTCAATATGATCTCCTTGTTCTAAAATCACAAGGAACATAACCTAAAAACAAAGTCTCATGGATTGTAGCTCACTGACTAACACACAAACATGTGCAATTTCTGGTACTTAAAGCACTTAAAGTTATGTTGCTGCTCTTTATATTGCCCCCTCTGTTGTCCCATTTTCTTACACACCAAAATGGTGGTGTCAAATCAAATATGCGAATGGAGTCCTTACAACTGGAGTTTTATGCTGTGTTGCCATTCTTTTCATCACAAATTGTTGTTATTGTGTAATCATTATTAAAGACTTCATTCTTCACTTGTTCCTTTTAAAAAGCTAAAAGGGAAAAGGATGTAATAATTCCTGTGTGTATCTCATCATTCCGGTTTCTGAAAACAGCCAGCTTTCCTCCCCCTACCCCCCTTTTCTTTTGAGATTCTCCAAAATGCTGCAAGGCCAGAACCACAGCTGCCAGGTGCCTTCCTTTGGAAATATTTGCCCTCTCTTCTGTGAAGAGAATGGTACTTAGGACTCTAGTGCTAGTGCTTTGTCAGTATACCCACTCTGATAGTGTACAATATCCTTAAGGTTTTTAATCCCACCTGGAAATTGTGAAAGAACTCTCACAAAATAAACCCAGGGCATTACATGTTGACAGAGAAGTCTGTGGCGTGCGTTATACTGGTTTCATTTTATGAATTTATTCTGAGAGAATGTGACTCAAAACAGCTGAGCATGCTTGTTTTTTAATTAAAATATTTTTAAATGAATAAATGGGGCTCAGTGATCTGTGGCTTCCATCACCTAGAGACTGTTAAGAATTGTTGAACAAAAGAAAATGGGACAAAGGACTGGTATGGTTCTGGTTGTAAGACTTCACTTAGTGGAGTGAAGCATTGGGTGAATCATGCCTGATACAAAAAGCCAAACCAGGAACAGATATGTGCCTTTGCAAACAGTTCCAGAATCTTTCAAGGACCATGTTTACAAAAACATATTAAAATAAAGTTACAAATCATTCCAAATAGAATATAGACTAGATCTTAGATGGACTGTGGTTACCATAAGGTTTCATTGAACAGTTACTGAGATCACAGTCCCAAATAATATAAACCTCTGAGAATGAATTAGATTGTCTAGCTTTTCAGGCAGAATACATTATGGGTAAGTGGGTAAGATTTACTGAATATCTTTGGTACTTTGTGCAACTAAAATTCCAAGTTTCCAAAAACTGGAAATAACATGGGTAGCATTTAGCACACTAGGCTAAGGAACATAAATGTGCTGCAGTAAAAAATGGAAAAATGCAAATAATAAAAAAAAATCCCTTGCTTTGATTCTTCTCCCAAGGAAGAGGCTACCTTCTGCATGTCCCCATAATTTACATAATTTGTTTATTCAGTGCTACTTTTTGAATGTATACAACATACTGAACCATAAAAATCAAGACTAAGTTTGTCTTGGTAGGTAAAAATGGCTAGGTTGTGGTTCAAACATGTTCCATAAACCCCATGCTATGAATATTTTCCTAATAGGTATACACTGGCAGAATGAATGCAGGAGTTAATCCTGATACAGCTTTATATTAATACTAGTACATTTTAGTCTCTACAGAAGGAGATACATTAGATTTATCTCCTCTTTGCTCTGTCCCAGCTAGCCCTTTGGTCTCTGCAGGTATTAAACTTTTCTACATTTAAAATGTGCCTCAAACTTCAATTTACAAAGGAGAATAATGCATTCTGTTCTGACACAGTTAATTGTTAACTCGCAAAGCATCCCTGACCTACTCTCGGGTTGCCATAGGCAAGGGGGATGGAAAAGCGAATTTCGCAGCTGCATCAAGGAGCTGGTATCAGTCAAAACAAGGCACATTCCAACTGATACGCCGAGGTCGTCTCCACAGAAACCCACAGTGGCTGGAGGGAGTGACTTTTACAACCCGCAAAATTGCTTCGTTGGGGAATGTGACTGATGACACATATTGAGGGAAGGGGAAAACAGTCAGAGGCAAAGCGCGAATTAACTGAGGTCAGAGTTTGCTCCACCTGGTCCGTGCTGGCATGAAGCTCCTAATAAATAACTGGATTTCTTTTGAAGCTTGGCTTGAGGCTCATGATTTAATTAGGGCATCTGTCAGAACCCTGACTTTTTTTTTTTAATAAACTAAGACTTGATTGTAAGTTATTTATACATTAATGTCTACTTCCTTGGATTCTTCCATCCTACAGGAAATAAGATACTTAATGTATTAAGATACATGAATTTCAGATACCAAATGTAACAATTACCAGAAATGTAAGAAGCTTCTGTACTTCAGGTTTGGTCCTTGAAGAATTCTTGGGTAAACAGACCTTAATTCTAGTGCTAAACACAAATTTTTGTCTTAATATGTGTGCTTTTTAACCCTGAAGACTGGATTCACATAGTGTGCTGAGCCATAACGGGATTTGTCTTATTTGGGGGTTGAATATTGTGTGGGCCCAATCTAATATAAGGAGGTAGGGAGTAAAGAGAAGAAAAACTCAGATGCAAAGTAGGAGATATAGGAAGCATACTCAGGGTCAGCCACAAAGAAGTTAAATGCCTATACATGAACACGCAAAGTTTAGGAAACAAACAGGGTGAACTTGAAATACTAGTACACGAGGGCAAGTATGATACAGTTGCCATTACAGAAACTTGGTGGGATGAAACCCATGACTGGAATGTACTGATGGAAGGATACAAATTGACCTGCGCTCCTTCCACTGTGACCTTAAGACATGGTTATTTCACCAGGCCAGATGGGACTGAAGGGGTTTTTTAAGGGGAATCTTAATAACTTTTAACACTTAAATATTAATTTATTCCTTGTTTTATTCCTGTGAGCCGCCCTGAGTCCTTGTCGGAGAGAGGGGGACATACAAGATAGATAGATAGATAGATAGATAGATAGATAGACAGATAGATAGATAGATAGATAGATAAATATTCAAAAGAAACAGACCTAACTGTTGTGGCCCACCAGCAGCCTGCACGGATCGTGGCTGATCCCGACGAGGAGGAGGCTGGTGTGGTGTTGCACTAGCAGCCTGCACAGCCGACACGTCGGACAGCGAGGAGGCTGAAGAGGATGTGATGCCAGAGGCAGAGACTCAGCCAGGGCCTTCAGAACCTCCAGAGGCTCCTTCCAGTGGAGAGAGTGAAGTGGAGGAGCCTCTCCTCAATGCTCGGGCACGCAGGGCTGCCAAAAGGCAGGAGTGGCTACTCAGGAGGAGGAGGTCTACTTGAGAGTAGGGCTTGAGGATAATTGGCCACTCCCTTAGCCTATTTAAGTCGCATGCAGCTAGTGCTTTGCTAGAAACAACGTCTCATTACTACAGAGCATCTTGGAGAGTGAGAGACTTCTCATATCTGGTTTTCTGGGCTGATTGCCAACCTTTGTCTGACTTTGTTCTTAATAACTTTGATAAGGACCCTTTTCACGGGAAGCCTGCATTCTTGAAAGGGGTTTGTTTGGAATTAAACAGTGTTTGTGAAGCTTGGTGTGTGTCACATTCCTTGGGAATCCGAAGCTGGGGCAGAACACTTAACAAAAGAGGTGGTGGAGTTGCATTATATGTAAGAGATCACTACATCTCTACAGAAATGCATAAAAGCTAGGGTGAAAGCCTCCCAGAATGCATATGGGTTCATATAAAAGGAAAAAAAATGGCATTGCCATAGGCGTATACTACAGGCCACCCAACCAAGCAGAAGAAATAGATGAACTTTTTGCTAGTTAGTTAACAAATGTATGTAGGAAACACACCAGCAATGGGGGACTTTACCCTGATATCAACTGGGTGACAAACTCTGCATCAAGTGGAAAAATCAAACAGGTTCCTGACAAACCTAGCAGACAACTTCATCACCCAAAAGGTAGAGGAGGCAACTAGAGGGACAGCTATACTGAATCTTATTGTTACCAACAGAGAAGAAGTGATAGGGGGGTTTGAAGTTGCAGGAACTTTAGGGGAGAGTAACCGTGTCATATTAGAATTTAATATAATATAAAACAGACACAAGCAACAGAACATGAACTAGTGTCTTAGACTTTAGAAAAGCTGATTTCAACAAATTTAGAGCTTGGGACCTCTGGTTGACGTCGCAGTGAGAACGGTTGGAAAACTGGGTTCCCCCAAGCCTCGCAAAATCCAGCTGGTAACCACTGTTGGGAGACCCTACGGAGTCATAGCCACCTTGTAGAGGCGGTGAAGGAAGGAGAGGCATTTTGCTGACCATTAGCAACTTGCAAGTTCCTCGTTAGGTCCGAAGCAAGCTCTCCCAAACGACAGCACAGACAATGGCCATTTTTGGTAGTCACAAGCTGGGACAACTGGGACCACACGATTTGTGCTGGAGCATTCAAACTGGGTGAGATAATTACCAACTTTTACTCTAAAGACCTGATTTAAGTACAAGAATTTTAAAAGATAACTTCCAAGCCTAAGAAAGCAGCAATTAAATACACGAAGAGGGGAAAAAACTGAAAATCAAGAGGCAAAAGAAGCCCAAGGAAAGCTTTAAAACACAAAGTTTGAAAAAAGCTTAAAACAATTTTTGGGGATTTCCGGTGGTGGCGTCATGTCGTGCAGTTCAGAGGAACAGAAGTTCCGTTCCTTGTGCCGGATTTCTAGGGATCGGGAGCCTTGAGAGGTGATGTTTTGTCCTGGTGGGACAAACAATAGAAGGAGGAAGTCTCTCAAGCAGCGAGGAAAGGTGTGGTTTCCCGCAGCGCTAGGAAGAGAATCTCCAACCCGACCTGGAAGCCTGCCTCAATGGCAGTCCTGGAGGCGTGACGTGCTGGCCAAAGAAGGGGAAGTGAGGAGAGAAGACAGTACGGCAGGCGTAACCCGAGCAGTGGATTTAGCTGAGGTTGGAAGACTGGTGAAGAAGTAACCGGAGGAGCGTTTAAAGAGAGAGAGTGAGTCTCCAATAGAGAAAGACTATTTTGAACAATTGGCAGCATTTTGACATCGGGAGCAGTATAGTGAGCAGAAGAGAACAAAAACATTTAAAGGGTGAAGGGAGCAGAGTTTCACTCTGTGAGGTAAACAAGGTACTGCAAATAAGGAACTGTATTTGGACTTTGAATCTCAGAAATGTGAGCTCCAACGGAGAAATGAAAGACTTACAGTCGAGAAGGAAAGACTATGAGAGAGTGACTGTGCAGACAGAGAGAGATTTTATTTATTTATTTAGTTATTTATTAGATTTATATACCGCCCTTCTCCTTGCGGACTCAGATTGACATCGTAAGATGGAAGCTGATGCAATAGTGAATATAACGGGAATAATAATATTCAAAATTCAAATACCCCTTTCTTTTTATTTGTGCTCTTATAAACTTTTTTTAGTTTAATATCCCCACATATCTATATGTTTAAAATATTACTTAGTATTGTTAGAGCTGGCTATAGATCATATATAGTTTTTAGAAATATATAAATATTAAACCACGCTGATAAAAATATATTTATTTAAGAAACTTAGGAAATAGTCAATATAGAGTAGTGGTGATAGTTATAGAAAAATATAATATTTCTTGTACCCAATACCAACTGTATTTATGGTAATTATTAACTTTATTAACTTTATCAACTGTACTTGTGAATAATTTGATCCTTGCAATTAGAATGAAGAGTATTTATCATATTTATTCTATACAGTATATTGTATTTATTGTACTTAATACCCAATAGTTAATATTTATTTATTGTTATTATTCATATTATCTTTACTATTTTTATTATCAACTAATCTACTTATTGATACATAATAGTAAAATCAATATTGACTTAAAGAGATAGAATTACATTGACTAGAAAGGATTTACCTTAATCTACAGAAAAGTATAATATATATAAATACAAACTTGATCTATAAAATTGGATGGTAATTTGGGAGAATATATACAAAATTTTAGGTGAACAGCATAAAATTATAAGAGAAATGACCACCATTACAACCCTGAAAACAGGAAAGAAGGCTACACCATTAGTCCCAACACTGACTGCATCTCCATCGAACCAAAGAATGTTAACTACTGGAAAATTGAACGACTGTCCAAATATGCAGGTGATGCAAGCTGTCCTGATATCATTACAAACTACAGGAAAATATGACAAAAAGTCATGGAGAAATTAAATCAGACATAAAATCAGAAATGGGAGAGATGAAGACAGAGTTACACAAGTTGGATGAAAAAATGGGTGCCATTCAATAAGCAATACAGAAGGATGAAGAGAGAATAAAAACTATTGAAAATAGAACAGAACAAACTGAGAAAAATTTAGAACTGGTAGATTGAAAGATGGCTGGGATAAATAAGGAACTAGGAGATTCCTTATTACAATTGGAGATGGATCGGGCTTCCTTTTTTCTGAGGTTCCAAAACGTCATGGAGACAACAGATGAAGACCTAGGGATACTGATGGCAGGCTTAATTGCAGATGCACTGCAAAGGGACAAGCGAGAGATTATAAATGAATTGGATGATGTGTACAGGGTCTATACAAGTTATGCGAGACGCCATAAACTCCCCAGGGAAGTCCACATAAGATTCGCTCATAAGAAAGTGAAAGATATGATATATAAGATCACAAGATGTACAGAGGAAAAGAAATTATTACACTGAAACAAATCCCTAGGAAGGTCCGCGAACTACGGAAACACTATCGCCTCTTAGCGACCCAATTAAATAAAAGGGATATACAGTTTCGATGGATTACTCTCGAGGGGATGTTAGTCTCCTGGAATGAAAAAAAAAAAGTGGACAGTATGGAGAAAGCTCAAGAACTGTATGACCAGCTAGCTGGCTCAGATGAAGATTATAGTAGCAGGGAGGAATTGGAATCAGCCAGCCAAGACGAACAAAGACAGGAGACACAAAAGAAAGACCAAGAGGATAAAAGAAAAGAGGAGAAACATCATCAAGGAGAAGAGGGAGTAAGAACAAGGATCCAAAGAAGGCAACAAGAGACACAAAATAAATAATGGAAGAGGAACTGAAATTAATATAATTAAATGTGAATGGTTTAAATTCACCGTCTAAAAGAAGACTTATATTTTCCAAATTAGTAAAACAACAAGTAGATATTGTGTGCCTCCAGGAGATACACATCCAAAAACAAGATGAAAAATATTTACAATATAACAAATTGGGGAAACTTTATATAACATTGGCAGAAGAAAAAAAAAAGAGGAGTGGTGGTATACATTAAAGGGGATAAGAGCTAAACAAATATATACAGACACAAGAGGTAGAATGTTGATAATTGAAATAGTAATGGGTCAAAAAAAGATTTTGTTAGTGGTGATATATGCACCTAATAAGAACCAAGTAGATTTTTATAAAAAAGTATATGATAAGATAATAGAGATAGGGAATGACAATGTTTGTTTGATTGGTGATTATAATGCAATAGTGGATATTAAAAAAGATTATTTAAATAACCAAAAAACAAAAATAAAAAACATCTTACCCAAAGTATTTTTTGAAATGGCAGAAGAATTAAATCTATTAGACATCTGGAGATGTCATAACACAGAAGAAACAAAATTTACCTTCTATTCCAACCCCCATAGATCTTGGTCGAGAATAGATATGGCCTGGATATATGGATATCTAGTTAAAGATGTTGAAACTGTAGAGATTATGCCAAACACCTGGACCGATCATAATCCTCTCAAAATAATATGGAAAGGGCATAAAAGGAAGAAAGGTAGATGGACATTGAATCCACAAATTCTAAAAGAGAAAGAATATATTCAAAAGATTCTGAAAGAATTGGAATTATTTTTCAGAGACAATAAATAACACCACACCTCATTACAAAATCTTTGGGATACTACGAAAGCTTATTTAAGGGAGATTACAATAGCATATAGTGCAAAAAGAAACAAAGATAAGTGGAGAGAACATAACATGTTGTTAGAGGAAATTAAGAAATTAGAAGATCAACTACAAACAGATCTGGATAATGAACAAATTAATAGCAAAATGATCCTAGCTAAGCATAAATTGAATATCTTGGACCAAACAGAAATGGCAAGAAACTTAAAACTTGCAAAACGAAATTATTTTGAACATGCAAATAAACCAGGGAGGTGGCTGGCTTATCAATTAAAAAAAGGAGAGAGAAAAAAGAATAATACACCAACTACAGGATGGAAATGGAATTGTGGAAAGTGATATGGAGAAGAAAAAAGAAATCACACAATTCTTTGAGAGGCTCTATAGACAGGAAGAGATAGAACAGGAAAGAATAAGTGATTATTTGAAGGAAGGGACTGGGTTTTCACTGATGGAAGAAGAAAGGGAAATATTGAATAAAGAGATAACATTATTAGAAATTAAAGAAGCAATTCGAAAACAAAAAAATAATAAGACCCCAGGACCAGATGGGTTGCCAGGGGAAATTTATAAACACTTAGGAGATTCGGTAGAATTATTATTATTGGAAGTATGTAATGAAGCCCTAAGGGAAGGAAAGTCACCAGAATCATGGAAGGAGGCATATATTACTTTGATTCCTAAAGAAGGCACAGATAATAAACAAATCAAGAATTATAGACCAATCTCACTCTTAAATTCAGATTACAAAATATTTATGAACATTATGGCAGAACGGTTAAAAAAATACTAAATGATAAGATACACATAGATCAAAATGGATTTCTTCCTAAGAGACAAATTAGAAACAATACCAGAATAGTGATTAATATAATGGAACATTACAAGGCACATCCAGAGAGACAAGTTTCCCTTGTCTTTTTGGATGCACAAAAAGCCTTCGATAATGTAAATTGGGAATTTATGATTCGACAAATTAAAGCCATGAAATTTGGAGATAAATTTGAAAAGATGATTGAATCTCTATTTATTCCAAACGATTCCTATAAAATTAGATAAAAAGTTTTTTTAAAGAGTTAAACAAAATGATTATGAAATTTGTATGGGCAGGAAAAAAGGTGAGGATAAAAATAACCTCACTTCAGGATAGAGGAAGCAGACGTGGCTTTGGACTCCCTGCATGGGAAACTTAATTACAAAGCAGTGAGTTTGGTTTGGGTTAGGGAATGGATTAATTTAAAGAATAGGAGAATTTTAAAATTGGAAGGACATGATCTTCAGATGGGGTGGCATGCCTTCATATGGAACACCAGAAATAAGAAACATTCACATTCATATTTTTATAGACATACAATTCGAGATTCACTGATACAGACTTGGGAGGGAATTAGGAAGAAACATTATCTCAAAATACCAGGCTGGTTATCCACTATGGAGGCATTGATCTACCCCAACACATTAGATATTGGTAAAATGGTAAAATACAATGAAATTTTGGACAATGGAGGAAGATTAAAAACTAACCAAGAATTAAAGGAACAGGGAATAACCATAGATTGGTGGCCGTATCTTCAATTGCAATCTAGATACAGAAAAGATTTAGAGGATTTTGGATTTGAACCGAAATTTACACAATTAGATAAATTATTGACGGGCCCGGAAGAGAAATTATTATCTAAAATATATAATTATTTATTAAATTTTGACTTAGAAGAAGAAATTGTAAAGGGACCAATGATAGCATGGGCAAAAAATATTGGGCACAACAACCCCAGGGCTCTGTTTTAGGCCCAGTGCTCTTCAACATCTTCATCAATGACTTGGACAAGGGGATAGATGGGGAACTCATCAAATTTGTAGATGACACCAAGTTGGCAGGAATAGCCAACACTCCAGAAGATAGGCTCACAATACAGAAGGATCTTGACAGACTTGAACATTGGGCGCTATCTAACAAAATGAAATTCAACAGTGAAAAAAGCAAGGTTCTATATTTAGGGAAGAAAAACAAAATGCACAGGTACCGTATATGTGGTACCTTGCTCAATAGTAGTAACTGTGAGAGGGATCTTGGAGTCCTAGTGGACAACCATTTAGATATGAGCCAGCAGTGTGCAGCAGCTGCCAAAAAAGCCAACACAGTTCTGGGCTGCATAAACAGAGGGATAGAATCAAGATCACGTGAAGTGTTAATACCAATTTATAATGCCTTGGTAAGGCCACACTTGGAATATTTCATTCAGTTTTGGTCGCCATGATGTAAAAAAAGATGTTGAGACTCTAGAAAGAGTGCAGAGAAGAGCAACAAAGATGATTAGGGGACTGGAGGCTAAAACATGAAGAACGGTTGCAGGAACTGGGTATGTCTAGTTTAATGAAGAGAAGGACTAGGGGAGACATGATAGCAGTGTTCCAATATCTCAGGGGTTGCCACAAAGAAGAGGGAGTCAAACTATTCTTCAAAGCACCTGAGGGTAGAACAAGAAGCAATGGGTGGAAACTAATCAAGGAGAGAATCAATTTAGAACTAAGGAGAAATTTCCTGACAGAACAATTAATAAGTGGAACAACTTGCCTGCAGAAGTTGTGAATGCTCCAACACTGGAAATTTTTAAGAAGATGTTGGATAACCATTTGTCTGAAGTGGTGTAGGGTTTCCTACCTGGGCAGGAGGTTGGACTAGAAGACCTCCAAGGTCCCTTCCAACTCTTCTCTTCTCTTCTCTTCTCTTCTCTTCTCTTCTCTTCTCTTCTCTTCTCTTCTCTTCTCTTCTCTTCTCTTCTCTTCTCTTCTCTTCTCTTCTCTTCTCTTCTCTTCTTGGCAAGCTAGTAAAATGTGGGATAGACAGTACCACCACCAGGTGGGTTTGTAACTGGGGGACAAATTGATTTGCAACAAAGATGATTAGGGGACTGGAGGCTAAAACATATAAAGAACGGTTGCTGGAATTGGGTAATGAAATGAAAAGAAGGACTGGGGTGACATGATAGCACTGTTCCAATATTTGAGGGCAGTGGTGAAATCCAAATTTTTTTACTACCGGTTCTGTTATGGAAGAAAGGATATAAGAGACACCCCATAGAGCAGCTAGAGTCAGGTTTATTTTGCGCAAAATGATCCAGAATCAGAATTGTATCTGAAAGTTCTGAATGAAGGGTCCATCTTTTACACGACACCTTTTATACAGTTCTTAAACAAAGGATTCTGCTAACACAGCAACTTTTCCATATATGGTTAACATACATTTGTTATTCTTAATTGACATCTCCTAATTACTAAGATTTTACATTATCTTTATCCAACACTCATAATTCTTCTTGTAATTGGCTGAAGTACAAATTCTTCTTTTGATATTTGCTTCTCGCCCAGGTGCTATTCTCTGGCCTAATCACCCTTGACTATGTTTCATGAAGATGCTCCCTTTTCTTCTGACAAGTTAGGGGGTCACTTAGAGTATCAAGGGAGTTCATGCTGACGTTGTATTTTCTCTAGCTAGCGGTATTTCCTGTCTTCAGAATATAGTTGCTTTTAGAATATCTTTTAGAATATAGTAAATATAAAGTTATCCAGTGGCCATCCATCCGCTCCTACTTTATCCCCCCCTTTGGAAGTTTGTTTATTATTTTTTTTAATACATAAACTTCCACTATTTGTATACTAGTTCCAATAAACAAATCTACCATATATGGAGTCTAACAAAAAATAAAAGTAAAGGATAGGTAGTTCTTGATTGTTATTACTCTCTTGATTCTTGGGGAGATTTTCTCCACCTTTCTATAGGTCCCATGTTCTCATATGGGTCTGTTTCAGAATCTTTATTTTCTTCAAAGGCATTAGAGCTATCCTGATGATCGATGAGAGTTTTCATTAAAACTAACTTCTTTTCAGATTGCAGTTCCTTTACCGCTCTAAAGGATTTATACAAGAAAATAAAAACTAGACCTGCTTCAGCACATATTAACAAAAATAACATTTGTTTTATCCTGCCGGATCCAGGCAACCAAGAAAACCACATATCTGCTGTCTGTAACCTGTGGCTTATTTTGGAAGCCCTATCCTGCAATTCATTAGCACCTTCCTTGACCACACCTGATTTCCTTTCTCAGCTGTCAGGAGGTCTAAGGCACATTAGTTTTGTAAAATTACTGTTGCCAAGGAATCTATCTGATCTTGGACTTTGACCAAGGTTCCAGCAATCTGGTTCAAGCTCTCTTGAAGCTCTTCTGACAATTGCTGAAACTGTATTACAGAATGTGTCAGACCACCTACACCTGTTCCAAGTGCAGTCCCAATTCCCATGATTGCTAATAGTGGGATCAATATTGAATCCCTTTTCTGAACATGTCTTATAAGGGGAACAGGGGTAGTATGTTCTCCACTGACAACACCTATTTTAAGAAAAAGGTGAACTAATGTACATGTTCTTGTCCAGTTTGTTGGCAAACATAAATATGCATCCTTTCCACACAAAAAGAACACTCCTTTTTCCTCTATGCATACTCCTATGTTCATAGAGAAAGCATGACTCTTACGATGGTCTTCATTATTCTAGACCCCTAGAGTCCCTGCCACCTGCCAGTGGTTGCAATGGGATTTCTAGTGAAGGATCCTTTTGTTTATCTGAGAATTGGTCCTTCAAAAAGATATCGGGAGGTCGTGTTCTCAAGTGGAAAAAGGATACATAAACCTGATTTGATCTTAAAGTTTAGCCAAACTGGAAATCGTGGAGGCTGAAATCGTTTTGGACAGCTTTCAAAGGTTATATTCCATCCTTCCCACTTTCCTTTCTTAAAGCTCATTTCTGATGGTGTTAAGCAAGTAACCTTTTGTCGAGATAGGTGGTGGGCAGAGGGAAACATATCCTTTGTTAATTTCATATCCATCAAATACATCTTAGGGCCAAGGTATATTTTTGACTGACATTGTTCTTCTGTCAGGGATCCTACAGGCCTACCAAGTTTCTGGTGTCTCTTTATACACAGAGAAGGCGTTCCTATGAGGTAGCTATTAGGCCTGCAATAGGAAAACGGCTTTACCTAGTCTTTTGAATGCCTCATAAAAATCTCCTTGTATCGGTGTGACAGGTACTTTATCTCTACTATCCCCTTCAAGGATAATTGTAGCCTTTGTTCTAACCCAGAGTTGTGGTTTAACAGGCACAGCATGATAAGATGCAGGGTCAGCAGATAAACATAACCAACATCTTTGACCTAGGGTAGGATTATATTGATTAACAAGTTCTTGACTTAATTCCGGGATTCTGGATATGTAGTCTGCTTTATACAATTGTTGTAGAGGCCCATTTTCCTTATCTATCCCCCCCCCCCCCTTTGCAGGGTATGTTAATCTCGGAACCTTAGGTTGTGGAGTTGTCATAGGTCTAAAGTAATGACCCCATGCATAGACAATGCGTTTTTGATGGGAGTGTACTTGACCTAAAGTATCTCTACTAATGTTCATGATATGGTTACATGAGAGTCCTGTTATGAACAATGTCTAAAGCCATAAACAAAGCATGATCACCTATGGTGTAAAACTCACTAGTCAGGAATAGAGTCAGTGGTACATGATGATTGGGAACTAGCAGGAGGAAGAAAATCCTAGGTGTACCACAAAACCATTCCTTATATATGTAAAACAAGAGTAAAAGTAGGGCTAGGATAGCAACTACCCAGAGAATCCACACCCACAACCAACCTATTTCTAACATTAGTATGTGTAAGAATGCATTACATTACAGTGAATAAGATATATCTACAGTGTGAAGGTTGTCTTCATCCTTACTGATCTTCAGCCGTGCGCAGGGAACCAGCTTCCGGAGTGGTTCAGTAAGGTGGACGTTCACCACCGTGCGTAGAGAGTCCGTTGCCAGTAGGACTTAGCAAGGTGTATTCTCCTTGGATTTCAGCACCAATGGTTTGTCAGTGTTTGTTACCTGGTATATGACCGGATCACTCTGGTCTGCGGGTTTCAATCTCGTCCAGTGTATCCAAGATCTTCTTTCTAAAGCCTTAAAAGGCACTATTACAAAACCCAACACATCTGGGAGAAGTCGCAATGGAATCTGATCAGTTGCAGTCCTCTGAAGTTGGGAAACAGCATAGGCAACTACTTAGTCCTAAAAAAGAAAAATACAAACATAGTCCAGGTGATGAAGAACGCTATTGCCACTGGTTACTACCCGCCAGTCGATTGGTTCCTTTGGATCCGCAATGTCAATAGATTTCCTTGGTGAGATTCCACCTTCCACTCCTTTGGGGCTGGCACGGGCCCTTTCACTTGGAGTTTAACTTCCTTCCAGCTCCGGCTCAACACCCAATCATCGTGGTGGAAGTTGTGGACTGGAAACTCCAAAAGTGGCATCTGGGCTAAGAGTCCTTGTTTCCTAAGAACTTCAAAATATCTGGACAGTTTATATACATGTTGTTTCAATACTTTGTCTCTGGTTTCCAGGTAATCAATGCAGATGCTTCCTGACATGAAAGCTACACCAAACAATAATACATCTGATGGTATTCTAATATTCTTTCTAGGTTGGATCTAAGTAAACTCTTGACACTTCTGTTGCTGTAGCATTACTGCAGGGAAGGCGTTAACCCCCCCCCTTGTGAGGCAGTCCACTATGACCAATAAATATTGTACTTTCCCCCTTCTTGATAATTTTGTAAAATCCACTTGAGTACATTGAAATGATCTTAAAGCTGTTGATCTCCACCCATCTGATCACCCATTTGATGTTTTCTGACAGCTTGTTTATTCGCCTCTTTTCACAAATTAAACATTTTTCTATAATTTGCTAAAGGATATATTCCAATATCACTATAACATTTTAAAAGTTCATTTACAATAGCTTGAATTCCCCAATGATTTCACCCATAGTTTGCTAAATGTATGCATTATCCCAAATGCATGCTTGGAATCTGTTTATGTTTCCTCCCAAGATGCATAGAGATTGATTTAGTGCATACACTTCACAAGTTTAAGCAAACCAATCTTGAGGCATACCCCTTGCTTCCAGGATCTCTTTTTAGTGTGTCCATTTATAATAAAAATTGCTTGTTCTTGTTCCAGGGGGTGTTCCTCCAAATCTGGTCTTATTTTTATTTATTTTTATTTATTTATTTATTTTATTTTTATTTTATTTTGTAAATCAATTACTTTAGCACAATAATATTTTAATCCAAACTGATCCATTAATCTAGTGTTGGCTAAGAACTGTGCTGGATTCAAATTGTGATCTGTAATTAAAATTAAGTCAGTCTGCTGCATTAAAATAGCTTCATATTTTAGATGGGGTGCTCAGAATAAGGGCTTCCCCAAAGGTCAATTTCCCACTTAATTGGACCAGTAGCAGCAACTGCTTGAATACATACTGGCCATCCCCTTATTACTGGGTCCATTATGTTTGACAGGAATGCCATGGGTTTCCTTTGTCCTGTCCAGTCCTGAGCCAACACCTCTTTGTGCAATTCCATTTACTGTGTTTAAAAGAGATGGAAGGGCTTTTCCAAATTTGGTAAACTTAATATAGAAGCCTTGGTTAAAGCTTGTTTCAAATTTTCAAAGCTTCCTACTTTTGTGCCCCTCCCATTTCAAATTCCAAAGTCCAGATTCAATTAATTTTGCATACAGGGGTTTGGTAAGATCAGTATTCCCATCAACCCAAACCTCAGTATTTCCTTAGTTCTTGCTTGATGTCAGGTAGAGGTTGAAATGCCACCCCTTCTATTCTATCAGGAGTGATGTTCTATTTCCTTCACTTAATTAAGTGTATTCTAATGCTTTGTTCACTTATTTTGATCTCAGTCAATTTAAAAAAATACTACTTTCTTCTGTAGGTCCTAATATTAAATTCATCAAGAGCTCTCTGTGTAATCCAAAAAAGGAGTCACCCATCGCCACTAGTACTGACTTTCATCTTCTGCCATCAAATTGTACACTTATGCTTCCCTTCTTTGGATCGGGCACCCTTTCTTTGCCTTCCGAAGGTCCCACTTGATCTCAAAAACAAATCCCAAATCTTTCTGTTTATCGGTTCCACCCTCTAACTCCCATTTCTGGCTTCCAAGTCAGCACAAGTCTGTGCAAACCAACTTTAAAGACAACTTTCTAGATTACACTAAAACTTCCGTTCTCTCTTTGTAGGAAAATATAAGAACTGAACACCAATAGAGCAGTGAAATTCCTCAAAAGAAATAAGCAAAAACGCAGGCAGAGATCCAGCCCCCACCTTAAAGAAAAAAAAATACCCAACAAGGAAAAGAAATCAAATCAAAGTAATTAATTTTTAAAACAATCACACACAAATCAAAGGAATTTCAAAAGACTTTAAAGAGTCACAGAGAAAATCAAAAGACATTTTAGGATATAAAAAGGTTACTCTTGCAGTCCAAACAGGCTAGCTTCGGAAAGCTGTGCTTGCATTTGTCATGTCGCCTTCCTATAAACAATAAATTATTTCTGCTCTCAAGCAGCCGACCTACAACCATTTCCAAGCAATCTTCCCAGCTGGGAGCTTTTGAACCCCAGAAGGGAAAGCTCTGCCTCCCAGAAATTCTCAAAGGAAAGGCTTTTCTTCCCAACCTTCTCAACTTCCTATATTGTAAGGAGAATAGCTGCAAAAGTAAAACAATTTAAATGAAGTATGTTAGATCAATGCTCCGAAGCATATTTGTATCAAACTTTAGGGTCAATCTCTGCTTTTAATAAAATGCAAGTCAGATTCAGAAAATCTTTCAAAATCATTTCTTTTATATAGGTTTAATTAAATATTTGAAACCTCAAGAATTACCAGAAAAATAAAATCAAAATTGTTTTCAGAGCAGAAAAGAAAAGCTTTTATATGCAAGTGGAACAGAGAGAGAGAGAGAGAGAGAGAGAGAGGCTGCAGCCGATCCCCCCCACTTGCCCTCCCTTCTCAGACAGATTAAGAGAAAAGGAAAAAATTTTTAAAAGCAAGCGGACAAGCCACCCTCCCTTAAACAAACTGTATTCCGAGTTAAAAACAGTGAAGCTACAAAGGCAGGTATCAGATAGCACCCTTTACCCCGCCTTTCTCAGGCTGTTTCAGCAGAGAGAGAAAAATGGTGAAAAGAACAAAAGCCCGCAGCCCACCCTTTTCCTGCTTTTCGCAAAGGAAGGGGGGGGGGGTCCGGAATACAGGGAGAGGGAAAAAAATGGTTAAACTGCATAGAATTCTCATTTCCTTTCACCTCTTCAGCATCCGTTCAACAACACACAGACATTCACAGGGCACAGAATCATTGCACTTTATCACTCCTTATGAGCTTTTGGGACATCTCACACACGCACTCACATTTGTGCTGCAATCAAACTGTACATCATTTCTTCATGCAGAAATCTAATTTCATGCAAACCAATCATTAAAATTATTTGAAGGAGCTCCATTTTCTAAATATTTTTTATCCTCTTAGCAGGTTTGGAAATGATTACATACATACACATACACATACATACCATTAAACATTTCCAGATCTGTGGAGGGAGGTTGTTTGTTTTAATTTTATTTCCTTGGGTAGCCTATAGCTTATTCTTAAAGGAGTGGGGGAACTCAGAGAGCAGTTAAATCATAATTATGATTGTGGGCCCAAACTACTCTCCGTTTCCCACATCTCCAAGTCAAGATGTTCAATTAATAGACATGTCATAATTAATTCAATTCTTATTCAATTCTACACACTATCATTATAAATGCACATCAACAAAACAAAATAATTTTCAACAGGATTCACATCAAAGCAATCAATTCAACTTGTTTTCCCATTTAGACAGGCTTTTACTTTTTTATTACCTGCTAAACCCCTGTGGGAAGAACAATAAAACAATTTCCTTTCCTTTCTTAGTTCCTTCAGAGCTTCTTAGCTCCCTTAAAAATGGTGATTTATCAGAATGCCTACGATACTGCGGCAGTTCCCTTCTCTTCACACATTTTTTTAACTTTTCACTTTTCACTCTGTGTATTTTAACTTTTATCAAGTTCTCTACTACACAGTCCTTAACCAGGAGAATTAATATTTTCTCCAAGGGAAGTGATCAAGTTCCCTCTTCTGTCCCAAAAAATGGACAGGTCCCCTTTAAATTAATACTTGCCTGTTTTCTGGTGCTCCGTGGAGTTTTCTGAGTCTAGTCTGCCCTTTTGTGGGTTCTTGGCTGAACTGCGTTCTCCAGCGAGGACACGAGCATCCATTCAGTGAAGAAAGACTGCAAAGGAGTCTGAATAGCTGGCTAAATCTTCACCTGGAAAGATGCCGCTTCTCGCCAGGGCAGGCCGCCTGAAAGATAATAATCTCTGCCTCCTAAAGTCCCGTCTGCCGGGTGCCAAAATTGTTATGGAATTACCTTCAGAAGTTGTGGGTTCTCCATCACTGGAGGCTTTCAAAAAGACACTGGACAACCATTTGTCTGAAATTGTATAGGGCAGTGATGGCTAAACCCCCCCGCCCACATGCACGTGCGACCCCCTGCGCTCCCCCTGCTTTTGGCACACGATGGCACGGTGGGCCTGGGTGGCCCGTTTTTCACTCCCCAGGCTCCAGAGCCTTTCTAGGAGCCTGGGGAGGGCGAAAATGGCCTCCCCCCCCCTGAGGCCCTCTGGAGCCTGGAAACGGCCTGTTTGCCCACTTCCGGTGGGACCGGAAGGCCCGAAAATCAGCTGAGCTAGGGCAACGCTCGCATGCCCACCGATATGGCTCTGCGTGCCACCTGTGGCATGCGTGCCATAGGCTCCCCATCATGGGTATAGGGTCTCCTGCTTGAGCAGGGGGTTGAACTAGAAGACCTCCGAGGTCCTTTCCAACTCTATCATTCTATGTTCTATGTTCTGAATTGTTTCTCTGGGCCTATTTGTTTCCATTTATTAGGTCTTGGGATTCTTAGCAAAAAGAAGAAAAATTAGAATTTCTGAACCTGAAGTCTGTGCTAGAGAGCTTTTGCTTATTGGCTTAACAATGCCAGAAACTGGACCTCCGGTGGCGCCTCCGTCATTGTCGGCGGTCTCTTTATGACCGCCGGCCTCCCAGCGCATTAAGAGCCGCCGCACAACAGGCAGGCGGCTCGAAAAACCCGCTCTTTTTTTTTTTTTAATTGAAAACGTTTTACAATACAATTTTTATACCCCTTTCCCCCCACCAATCCCCCCACCCAACTACCACCCCCTCCCTTTCCCTCCCTATCCCTCCCCCCTTCCCCCCTGACTTCCTTTGATAACCAATCATATATATCAATCAACATCAAACAAAAAAAAATAGGTGAGATCCAGATAAAAATATAATAAATTTAACATTAAGTAATAAAAAAAATTAATCTAAGCTTCTAACACCCTCTTTTACCCCCTTAATTCAAATATATAACAACCATAAATCATTTGTAAGAACTTACAGCAATCTAACAAATATAACAAATATAACAAATATATAAAAACTAATTTTGAGCATCATAAATTTTCAGAATAATAATATAATATAAATGTTTAGCATAAAATATAATTCCAAATATTCAGTCTTAGTAATATTATTAAAAAAATATATAAAATCCAAAAAATACATCCTAAATTTTTAAAATTAGCTAAAATAAAGCTAGTCTATCAGGTATACAAACTTATTTTTAACATTATAATTTATCTAAATATTAATATAGTAGGTATAAATATATAACATAATAAAAATATAAATTCAAATATTTAATAAAATAATTAATAGATATAATTATGAATCAAATACTAGTTGAAACTTATTACTTTGATATTTATTCCGCATGTACTCTACCCATTTCTTCCACTCCCTAACAAAGGTTTCATGGGTCCTATCTTTTAGGTATGCAGAAATCTTAGCCATTTCTGCAAAATTAGACATCTTCAATATCCATTCCTCTATAGTAGGTACACTATCTTTTTTCCAGTATTGACCAATCAGTAGTCTAGTTGCAGTAATCATATATAAGATCAATCTCGTTTCAGTCGATGAACAATCCTTAACTATCCCCAACAAAAAAAACTGAGGAGAAAATTCAAGCTTCTTCTTCAAAACATTCTGCATAACCCACCAAAATTTAATCCAAAATGCTTTCAGTTTCCTGCACGTCCACCAAATATGAAAATATGTTGCATCCAAACAATCACACCTCCAACATTTAGGTTGAACATTTGGATACATACATGATAATTTTTTGGGATCTAAATGCCATCTATAAAACATCTTATAAAAATTTTCCCTCAGATTCTGTGCTTGTGTAAATTTAACATTCTGGACCCAAATCTTTTCCCATGTTTCCAACATTACTGGTTCTGCAAAATTTTGTGCTCATTTTATCATACAATCTTTAACTAATTCACCCTCTGAATCTCTTTCTAACAATAAATTGTACACTCGCTTAATATGCATCGGCCCTTTACATTTTATCTGAGTCACCAAATCTTCTTCATGTAACATTAGTCCAATTTTCTGATCTTCTCTCCATCTCACCTGAAGTTGAAGATACTGCAACCAAGTTAAATTCGTCCCTTCTTCCAACAGAGTATTCAAAGATTTCAAACTCCATCTGCCCCCATCATTAAAAAGCATCTCTTTGTATAAAATCCCCCCGAGTGACTTTATATTTGGCATAATCTGCCCAAGATCCAACCACAAAGGTATTTTGTAATCCAATTGGAGCTGGTGCTTCTTCCAAACTCTCATCAAAGCGTGTCTCAAAATGTGACTTTTAAATACCCCATCCAACTTATCTTCATAAAATAAATATGCATGCCAACCAAATTCCAAATCATGGCCTTCTATGTTCAAAATTTCTGTTTTCGTTGTACCAAACCAATCACCCACTTGTGTCAGCACTGCTGCCTCATAATATAGACGTAAGTTTGGAACTTTGAGGCCACCTCTTTCACGAACATCTTGCATAATTTTAAGTTTAACTCTTGTTTTTTTCCCATTCCAGATAAATTTATTTAAACCTGCTTGCCATTCCATCAATATCTTATCACTTTTGAGCACCGGAATCATTTGAAATAAAAACAAAAATCTAGGTAGAACCTTCATCTTAATAGCTGCTATTCTGCCAAGTAAAGATAGTTGCAGTTTCTTCCAAACTTCAAGGTCCTTTTGAATCTTGTGCCACAATTCCTCATAATTATTTTGAAAAAGTTTTATATTAGAAGCTGCAACCTGAACTAGATATTTCACCTTTGTAGCTATTTCAAAGCCTGCCAACCTTTCCAGTTCACTCCTTTGTGGTTCCAACATATTTTTAACTATCATCTTAGTCTTTTTCTGGTTCAGACTAAAACCTGAAACCAAACCATATTCCTCTATAATGTTTTTCATCTGTATGATTGATTCCAAGGGTCGTGTTAGGGTAACAACCAGATCATCTGCGAATGCTTTTGTTCTGTAATCTTTTTGCCTTACAACTATTCCATTCAAATTGTTAGAGTCCCGTAGAGAATTCAACAAAACTTCTAAAGTTAAAATAAACAACAGTGGGGATAGCGGACATCCTTGTCTAGTTCCTTTCTGTATATGAAATTTAGTAGTTAAACTCCCATTGATAACAATTTGTGCAGTCTGTTCTTGATAAATTGCTGAGATCGCTTGTATAAACTGATCCCCAAAATCCATTTTGTGCAAAGTCTTTTTTAGAAAATCCCAGTTGACTCGATCAAAGGCCTTTTCCGCATCCAAAAACACCAGCACCGCAGGGATCTGTTTATTTTTTTCAAGATATTCCAATAAATCTATAAGTTGCCTCACATTGTCCTTCATATATCTGCCTTCTATAAAACCTGCTTGGTCATCATGAATCACATCTTGGATAACTGGCATCAATCTGTTGGCTAATACTTTTGCAAAAATTTTATAATCCGTGTTCAGGAGAGATATTGGTCTAAAATTTTCTGGTTTTGTAGAACCCTCTTCCTTTGGTATCAGTGAAATAAAAGCCGTCTTCCATGAGGGGGGTATTTTGCCCCCCTGCTGTATGCTACAGAACAAATCCTTAAGATGCTCAACCAATTCTGATTGTAAAGTTTTATAATATACTACTGTCAAACCATCCGTCCCAGGAGCTTTGGCTAATTTCAGTTGTTTTATTGCAAATAGGATCTCTTCACATGTTATAAGTTGATTCAGTCTATCATTTTGTGCACTTGAGATTTTTGTAACCCTCTTCTTTTCAAAATATTCATCAATAAGGTCCTTTTTAATATTATCAGCATGATATAATTTAGAATAATAATCTAAAAAGGCTTGATGTATTAAATTCTGTTGAAAAACTTGTTTACCTTTATACTCAATAGTATTTATTATACGAGAACTTTGTTGCTTTCTCAGGGTATAGGCCAACCATCTACCAGGTTTATTAGCATTACAAAAAGTATTATGTTTAGCAAATTGCAAATTAGTTGTCGTCTGATCAGCCATCAATATTTGAAATTGATCTTTCAAAAGTTCTATAGTTTGCTGTAGTTTCTCATTGGTCGGGTTTTTTATGTGCAACTGTTCTTTTTCCTTTATTTCTGACTCCAATTCTATTCTTGTCTTTTGTCGTGTTGACCTATACTTAGAATTCATATAAATCAGTACACCTCTCATATAAGCCTTACTTGCATCCCAGACAATTTCAATAGGTATACCCTTATTCAAATTGATTTGAAAAAATTCTTTAACATGTTTTTTAAGGTCCACGATATTCTTCTCATATCTAAATAAATTCTCATTCATTCTCCAAGATCTTCTCTCTCTCTTGCCAAAGTCCATCTCCATCCATACCGGACTATGATCCGTTAAAATTCTAGGAAACATTTTAGTCTTAACCACTTTAGTAAGTAAGTCAGAAGTAACCAGCATAAAATCAATCCTAGAAAAGGATTTATGTCTATCAGAAAAAAATGTAAAATCCAATTCCTTCGGATGGTGAATTCTCCATACATCCTTCAATTCTAATTCTTCTTTCAATGCAAAAAACGTCTGCGGTAATTTATTCCCCCTCTTGGCCAGAGTCTTCTTGTCAAGAGTTGTATCAATCACTCCATTCCAATCTCCCATAATCAAAAAATATTTATAATTCCACTGCAGTATTTTGGTATTCAATAATTTATAAAAAATTTCCTGCTGTTGGTTTGGGGCGTAAATTCCAATAAGAAGCATCGAAGTATTCTGTATATTTATTTCAACTGCAATATATCTTCCTTCATCATCCGTTTCTACCAATTTGGCTGGTATTCTTTTAGAGATATACAAAACTATTCCATTCCTTTTCACGGAACTAGAAGATATAAAATGTAGTCCAAGTTTTGAATTTATCAAAAAATTTTGGTCCTGGGTTCTGATGTGAGTTTCTTGCAAACAGACAACATCATTTTTATACTGCTTTAAATAATGAAATATTTTCCTTCTTTTCTGTGGTAAATTCAAACCGTTCACATTCCATGATAAAAATCTAACTGCCATCTGGGGATTCTTGAAGCGATTTGAGCATTTGCCTAAGACCCTGTTCCACAGCAGATGTCTTTGGTCTCGCTCCTCCCACTGCTTCAGATTTCTGTGTCTTCCCATTTGCTCCCTTCTCTTCTAGTGGCATCATGGACCTCTGTTGCTTTTGTTTCTCTAGTCTTTGCTTCTCTGCTGCACAAGTTATACGTTGATCTTTCGGTTCTTGCGACAACAAGTCAGGGTCCAGGTCCACCTCTCTTGTAGCTCTAGGCTGCTTTGTTTTAGGCTCTGAGAAATCTGCAAAAAAATCCTCTGAGAGACCACCTACTGCTCCTAAAATTTCTTCCCTTGCTGTTTCTCGAATTTCCTGTCGTTCTTTTTGCTCAATCAATTCTTGAATCCCCTCTTCAAGGTCCTTGTCTTTAGAAACTTCTACAGATAGAAGTGTGGATGAGCGTGGGGGTGTTGAAATTTTTCAAGAACATTATGATAAAAGTTTCTGCTTTTTCCACCGTATTGATACGGTATCTTACATCCTCATGTCTCAAAATAATACCAACAGGGGCATCCCATCTGAATGGAATCTGACGCTTTTTCAATTCATTTACCAAAAAACCATAATCTTTCTGATCTCTTAGCATCTTGGGTGGCAACTCTTTAAAAACACCAATTTGGCTACCATCATGTTGAACAGTGGTGTGGAAGGAGCTTTGCAAAATGTCATTTCTCAGCCTTCTATCAGTAAAATAAATCACAACATCTCTAGGCAAATTTCTCTGTCTTGCCACACGAGAATTAACCCTATAAATCTTATCAACTCTGTTAGCAATTGAATCAGGTTCTGTTTTTAAAATCTTAGTCAATATTTCCACACAAGTTGCCCTCAGATTCTCTCTAGTATTCTCTGTTACACCTCTCAGTCTTAAAGCGAAATCCATGGTCCGGAATTGCATCATCGTGATTTCATCTTCTAACCTCTGATTTTTCACCTCAACTTTAAATTTTTTTTCATTTGCATCCTTCTTATTAGATTCCACTTCAAGATTTAAATCATCCACTTTTTTCTCCACCACCAACAAAGCATCTGTAAAAGCAGCAGCTACATTGGCTACATTCTGATTTAACTTGTCACTTTTTTCCTTAACCCACTCCTTCATTTCTGTTTGATTTTTTCCATCTTTTCATCCATTTTACTTATTTTTCCAGAAAGCTCTCCTAATGACTTTTGTATATTGACTATAAAAGCTTTCAATTCCTCACTCCCAAATTCTTGAGTCTGGCTCTGAGCTGGCGCTTGTAGCTTGACTGGCTTTTCCTTTGTCTGGTGTGTGGGGGAATCTCCCCCCACTTTTTTTGAAGCCATGCCAGAACAGGATTTTAATCTCTGAAAAAAAGAAAATCTTCCTCCTTTTCCTGTCCTCCCCAGTTTTGCAGAAAAGGAATCAAATCACTTATATTTCCAGTTTAAATTCTTGCAAATATGTTGCTTTCAATTACTGGCAGGCAAACTGGTAATTAGCACTTTCTCTTTTCACTTTCACTTCCTCCGCTTTAGCCAGCCACCATTTTCCAAACACTTTCACTCAGAGACTTAAGCTGATAGCTTTAGAAAATTCTTTAAAAATAGTTAACTTCTTAAAAAAAAGTCCAGATCTCACCAAATTCTTTAGTTGCAGAAGAACTGTAAATTATAGGTGGAGTTGCTCTCGTCGTCTCGCTCCGTCTGCAGACAGAGGTCCCTCGCCGATCGGAGCTTCGGTAGACTGGAAAGGGAGCCCTCGCTCAGAACACCTTCCAGGGCAAAGAAACCACCCTGGCAGCGATTCTGGCGGCTCAACCTGTGCCCACCGGCTCTGTCCTCCCTTCCGACCCGAAGGGAGGATTTTCAAGCCACTTTGCAGATCGCAAAGCGGCTCTACGATCGGCGAAGCCGGCGGCTATAAAAAAAGCCGCCCAGCGACGACAAGGACGCCACCGGAAGTCTCGCCCGCTCTTTATTTTAAAGAGCGGGGAGAGCTTCTGGGGGTGAGGTTGAGCCCCCTGAGTTGCCCCAGGAACTTCTCCTTTGTCCTGGGGAAGGCTCAGAGCGATGGCTCCCTATCCACCCCCAGAGTATGCTCCGCGCCGATTGGGATCTCTGCTAATTAGTTAATTAGCGGAGCCAGACGTCGTGAGCAACACCACGACTGAACTGATAACTCAAACAAGCTGGACAAGGAAGAAGGCAAGTGTAATGCAAGTATGGATTTTTTTTTAGTGATTTTCTGGAGGAGGAAGGAAGAGAAAGGGGAAGGAGAGGATGAAGAGTGAAAGTGTTTTTAAGATGGCGGCCGGCTCTGCTTGAAGGAAAATTGAGAGCGGAAAGTGAAAGTAGAGCTTAGGGCCGAGAGATTTTAAAAGAAACATTTTGCTATTGAATAGAATTAAAGAAACAAAGGTTGATTTAAATGGATTTTTCCTGCTTTTTTTATTGAAGTCAGAAGAATTTCTTTGGTCTTTTTGAAAAGTAAAGATGACTCCTAAACCTAAAGGAATGGGGGGGGGCTCCCCCATGAGTCAGTTGAACAAAGCTGAAATGACTCATCTGCAGAGACTTACAGATGTGGATTTAAAAGATTTAATAACAATGTCTCTAGAGAGTGTGGTTGACAAGATAAAAGGTTCACAGAAGGATCTTGAGGAGTTGGTTTCTGGGAAATATGACCAATTAAGTCAAACTATTGCTCAAGTAGCTTCAAATCTTTCAAGTGTGGTGGTTGCAATGGGGAAGAAAGTGACTGAGATTAGTAGTAAATTTGAATCCCAGATACAAGAATTACAAGGAAAATTTCTGGAAGCTGAGGCCAAAAATCAGAATTTACAGAAAGATGTTATGATGCTTCAAATTAAAGCTATGGAATCTGCAATTAGATTAAGAGGTATAAGAGAAAACAAGAGAGAAAATTTAAGAACAATTTGTGCAAAGGCCTTTGCAGAATTACTAAAGCTAGAAGATGAACCAATTTTGGGTTGTATAGAGAAAGTTTACAGAGTCAACTCACGTGTAGCTAAACAAAGGAATTTGCCTAGAGATGTTGTTGTTTATTTTACTGATAAAAGATTGAGAGATGATATTTTACAAAAGTCCTACTCTGATGGAGTGCAGGTAGAAGGTATACAAATCAGTATTTTTAAAGAGCTACCACCGAAGGTTCTAAAGGACAGAAAAGAGTTTGCTTTTTTGGTCAAGGAATTGAAGAGAAGCAATATTCCATTTAGATGGGATTTACCAGTTGGTATAATTTTTAGATATCATGGTGTGAGACATTGTCTGAATACCATTGAAAAAGCAGAATATTTTTACCAAAATATTTTTAAGGGAGCCCCGGAATATCTCAAGAATAAAAAACAAAAAAGAGAGTTTACAAAATGCAAACAGAAAGAAGAAATTCAAAGTGTGTTAAAAGAAAAAGGAGCATCAGGTGGTTGTCCAGAGGATTCTATTATGGACTCTTCGGATGAGAAAATTGAGCATCCCAGTGACCTTAGAGGGGGAGCGCAGGACCTTGAACTGCTGGAGGAAGATTTAAAAAATAAATCTGCACTTCGAGATGAACAGCAGCAGAGGCCCAGTGCTACTCAAGAAATGGGGGGTGATGCTAATCAACAGGAACTAGAAGTTAATGAGGAAATCCGACTGGAAACCACAGATGATAAATTTAAGGAGTATCGTGAATTGTTTGATATTGTAACAGAAAGCATCGAAAGATCTGGAAAAAATGGATTATAAAAATTCTTTAAGAAGTTTATTTTGAAGACTTGAGCTACGGCAGATAGCCGTTAAAACTTTGGAGATGTATAACAATTTGTTAAAAGTTCATCCTGAGTTGGACTGACATTAAACTTATATATCAAAATGGATTATAAGAATCTTACCATAAAGTTTATCCTGAATTGGACTTAATATCCTGAGTGTCAATAGATTGCTGCAATATTAGCAGCGATCACTGGTTACCCTATTATACATCTTTTTGTGGAATTCATCATCTAGGAGAAGACAATGAAATTGAAAACATCTTACAACCCGAAGGAATGAATTGCAAAGGGTGGCAGGATTTGAAAGAGCTTTAAAGGAATATCTGGGAATGCGGTTCCTAGTTCGTTTTTTTTCTTTTTCAAGGCCTGAATCTTAAGAGGAGCTGCAAAGGATTTTTCCTATTTTTAAGTGTTACAGTTTAAGCTAGTTTGAATGATTCTACCTAGAGGAGCGAATACCTTCGTGGTTGGATATTATTTATATAAAGTCACTCGGGGGGTTGTGTGGAGAAATGTTTTACCTTGCTGATGGGGGCAGCTGGAAGATGAAGCTTATCGAAATTGGATTTATGTTGGAGGAAATATATTCAACTTCAATCAAGATGAAGAGAAAACTGAAATTTGGATTATGGACATTGAAAAATGAATTAAACAAAAGATAATTTTTTTCTTATGATATAATTGTCTGATTATAATTATATATGCATAATTATATATATTATATTGTATGTTTTATGTTTTTTTTCTTTTTAGTTTAGGGGTGTAGTTGGGATAAAATTATAATGATTATTATTGGTTTTCTTTATTATAACATTGTTAATTTTAGAAATATATTAATATTTATAGGTCTACTGTTTTATTTTCTGGTTATAGTTATTGGGTTTCTTTTGTTCGTGTGTTCTTTTTTTTCTTTTTTTTCTTCCTTTCCTTCTTTCTCTTCCTTTTTCGAAATTTTTTCAATTTAGAATTTAAATACTTAATAATTTTTTCTTTTCTCTTGTTTTAAATTTTGTCTTTTAAAATTTGTAGCAGAAGTCGGGGGGGGATGGGGAGGGAAGGGGTTGGGGTAGAGGGAGGTAATGGGAGGGGTTGGGAGGTGGGGATTGGGGAGGGGGGGTGAAAATGAAAAATTTTTTGTATTGTAAAACTTTTTCAATAAAAAAAAACAATGCCAGAAACTTACTGTCTTGTTGCAGAAAAATAACGAATAAATTGAATTTCGAGATCAGAAAAAGCTTTTATTTATTTTGGCCAAAAGGTTCAGACATGCATTCTGTTTTACATTCTGAACACCAGTCCTTCATTAAGATAGAAACTTTATAGTAACAAAAACAGGAAGTATCTTAGATCAGCCTCTTTGGCTATCTCCCCCTCCTCTATTGCTTGCGGTTTGACTTATTGAACTCTGCAACTGTAGAAAGTTTGCAGTTCAACCTTTTGAACCCATCATTTGTCTTTTATATTTAAAGGACCCTTAGAGATCATTCAGGCTAACACTGTATTATTTCATTCTTATATTTAATTTCCCTTTATGTTCTATCTTAGTCTGAAATGTAGTAAAAGGAAATTTTGGAAAAGGAAATTCCACAGGTTTTCATTCCCTTGGCTATCAATGGCAGTAGTACAACTCTGATGAGTGTGAAACTGCTATCTGGAAATGGATTTGCTGATAGTGTCATGAAGTAGTGAACTTTCAGATCTGGATACATAAACATAGAAAGCAGCTTTACAATAGGTTAGGCTACTCCTGGGTTTCTCTAATCGGCAATGATAATCAGGATCTTTGCATTGTTTTTCCCAGCACTTGCTACCTGCATTTTTTTCTTTTTAACTAGAAAGGCCTGAAATTGAAACCCTCTGTATTCATAACAGCCACTCAGCTAAAATCTCATTGCCCCTAGCCCAGACTACTAAGGCTTTATAAAACTTTTTGGATGACATGCCAGAGTACACCAACTCTTGACAACTATTCTCAAAATCACGCCCATTCTCCCATGATTTTCAGAGGCCATGGGGTATACTCTCACACAGCCTCCAGAACCTCTGAAAATTGCACAAGTACAGGGCAGAGGCTGCAAAGGCTGTGGAAGAGCCTTTTCTGAAGCTGCTTCAAGAATGAAGGCCTTGTGTGACCTGGAGCAGCCTTGGATAGGCCGAAGGGCCCTGTCAACAGAAAACACTGCCTTGAAGGTAAGTGGCACATGGCACATCCCAGTGTGAGAAACAGACTCACCAGTCAGAAATTTGACAGAGTCATGAAGTGAAGCAACAAGCAGTTTATTGCATGTAAAATACGTTCTTGCAAAAACAGGTGGCTGGCAGGTAGGCACACAGAGGAATAAATTTCTTCAACTTTTTATTCCCTCCACCCGAACCACAAATCCCTCCTGGCAGCTTCCTTTGACAAAGACCACAGGGTTGCAATCTTCCCAGAACTCCTGTTTGTCCATGAATTTCCCAATGCTTAATCTGTTTCCCCACCTTTTGCCCAGTTCCCCTTTTTCCAGACTACTTTTTGTCCCTTTTTAATTTCTTAACCTATATTTCTTTTTTCCTTACAATCCTTGCAGCATAAGCAAATTGAGGCAAGCAGTAAATTAATTTCTCCACTATATAACTAGACTGTGTGGTTAAAACTGTTAACTAATCTGCTTGTCCAAGCAGACTTACTTATCGGAATAGCAGACTCTTCCTGTTTTCCAGTCTTGAACTTTTTACCTTTAATGTCCCAATGTCCTACTGAACTTTTATACCCACATCTCTTAAAAATTGCTTTCTTTGCAAAAACAATATTATCTCCATCAGTTTCTTACAATCCTTCCTTTTCTTTTCTTTTTTACACAATTGTTGCTTTTTGCACTTTCCTAACAGGTGGTTCCACATGATCTTACTAACCTTGACAACATTATGTCACATTCTTTGTCCAGCCAGCCTGTTAGGGAACTATCTATCCCAGAGTTCTCAGCCAATTGTGCTAGAGTGGTCAGGCCTTGTAAAGCTCTGGTGATTGTTCCATCAGGAGCAGTGTTATTTGGAATAAAAGTGCAGCATCTACCTTCTAGCATTATACATACCCCTACTTTCTCTGCCAATATCATGTCTAAAGCCATTCTATTTTCCCATGTCATTCTACTAGTAGCATCTAATTGTGCAGCTATGTCCTTCACAGCATCCCTTGTGTAATTGATAAATCTCTGTTGATTATAATAGATATAATTGATCCAATCTACATTCTTATTTATAGTCACCCACCAAAATAGTGTTTTGAACCTAGCAGTTATCTGGTTTCAGGCCTTATATTCACCAGGGACTCCTCTAGGGATCCCAATGGCATCCAGGTACACTCCATTATCAAAGGAGGTTCCCAACACATCTCTTTATATTCTACTGTTTTCCTTTATTACCTTGTCTTTTTCAATGCCAGGGTAAATGGGATAGCTAATAGAACAATTGTACAGATCACTGCCCAATTTGGGGGAAGTACATGCCAATGTCTTTCCCCCACAGTACCACCACAAGTCAGCTCTAGGAATACTCATTCTAGAGTAATTCCTCTTTTCAGCTGCTGTGGTTACATCGACTGTTTCTATACAGGTTCCCAGTTCTCCTACCATCTTGTCAGAATCCACACCTTGTCATGTAAGACATGCAGTGTGGTTACCATAGGCTGCGGAGAACACAGGAGGCTTTTTAACATCCTTGTTATGGAAGAAAGGATATAAGAGACATCCCATTTGGGTCAGATAGAGTCAGGTTTATTGTGCAAGACCCAGAAACTCGATTCCCATCTGAGTTCTGAGTGAAGAGGTAGTGATTTCATGACAATTCTTATACTCTTCTAAACAAAGGATTCTGCTAACACAGCAACTTTCCATATATGATTAACATACATTTGTTATTTTTAATTGACATTTCCTAATTACTAAAGTTTTACATTATCCTTGCCAAACAATCATAATTCTTCTGAAGCATGAATTCTTCTGTTGATAAATGACTTCCAGCCCAGGTGGGTATCCTTGGCCTAACCACCTTTAGCTATATGTCATTAGGATGCTCCTTATCTTCTGACAAGTTAGGGGCCTCTTAGAGTATCAAAGGATTTTAAGCTGAGCTTGTACTTTCTCCAGCCGGATGCATTTCCTGCTTTCAGAATATAGTTGCTTTTAGAATATAGTGAATAGAAAGTTATTCAGTGGTCATCTATCAGATCCTACTTTATTCCCCCCTCTGGAAGTTTTTTTGTAATACATAAACTTCCACTGTTTATAAGTTTAACTTCAGTTTGTTTGTATCTCTCATAAGTTCTGCGACAGCAGCCAGCATTTTAAGACAGTGTGGCCATCCTTGGGCCGGGCTGTCCAGTTGTTTGGATAAGTAAGCTACCGGCCTTTGCCAGGACCCCTGCTGTTGTGTCAACACTCCTAAAGCTACATTATGATGAACATCCACATAAAGACGAAAGGGCTTGGTGAGATCTGGTAACCCTAACGCTGGAGAAGATGTGAGAGTTTCCTTTAATTGGCTGAAGGAATTTGCTTGTTCCTTGTGCCATTCAAAAGGATCTGTTTCTGCTCCACAGGTTGATGCATACAAAGGCTTGGCCAGGAGGGCAAAATTGGGCATCCATAAACGACAAAAGCCCATAACTCCCAAAATGCCTCGCAGTTCCTTTTGATTTTTAGGTGAGAGCAGCTATAAAATTGCCTAAGTTTCTTTGACCTTGAGACAAAATATATCCCAAATATGTGACTTCCTTTTTGACTAATTGTGCTTTCTTTCTGGAAGCCCTATAACCACAATCTCTCAGTAATTCAAGAAGGATTTGGGTATTTTTGAAACAATTCTCCTGTGTGGTTCCTGTCACTAAGACAGCATCAACATATTGGAGGAGACAGTCTCCTGCCTGAACTGGTTGAAAATGTTGTAAGTCCAAGGCAAGGGCTTGACCAAAAAGGGTTGGAGAATTTTTAAAACCTTGAGGCAATCTTGTCCAGGTATATTGACAATGCCTACGTGATTTAGAGTCTTTCCACTCAAAGGCAAACAAGTCTTGACTATCAGGATGTAAGGGTATTGTGAAAAAAGCATCTTTCAAGTCTATAACTGAAAACCATGCTGCTGAATGAGGGATGGTCCCTAGCAAAATATAGGGATTAGACATAATTGCATGAAGCGTTACCACCCGTAAATTCACGGGAGAAAGGTCCTGTGCAGGTCTCCAACCGCCATCTGGTTTTCTGATGGGTAAAATTGCAGTATTCCATGGGGATTGTGTTTCTCTTAATATCCCAGCAGCTAGGAATTTGTCAATTAAAACTTGTATGGCCTCAGCTGCTTCTTGTGGGATGTAATACTGGGGTACTCTAATAGGCTGGTATCCTGGTTTCAATTTGACTTCTACTGGAGAGGCAAACTTAGCTAGCCCAGGGGGGTTGTCTTCTGCCCACAAGGTAGGAACATTGAATTCCTCCAGGTTGCTTTCTGTGGGGGTGTCTTGCATTAGCATTAATCACCACGTTTCTTCCACTGGGTGCGTTACTGTCAAGTACTGCCCGTTATCATTGAAAGGAATTGTGGCTCTCATTTTAGAAAGCAAATCTCGTCCTAACAGTGGAACTGGACAATCCGGCATGTACAAAAATTGATGTTCTACTAAGCCGTTTCCAACTTTGCATTTAACTGGTTTCAGAAGACTGTGTGTAACTGCATTACCAGACACTCCCTGAACTCTAATTTTCTTAGCTGACAAAGGGGCCACTTGTTTATTTATTACTGATCGACTGGCTCCAGTATCAACCAGCATACGGACGTTACGTCCTCCCACCCATAAATCCATCAAAGGCTCCGGGGGGTGGGGTGGGGGCTCGGAGCCGTGGCATCTTCAATTATCCCACTCCATCTCAGCCAGGCCGAGCACTTCCTCATTACGGTATGACTGGCTTGGTGGAATAATTTGCCTGTCAGGCCCCCTTCTTCCTCTGAAATTTCCTCTCATGTTCTCTCTCATGTTCCGTCCTCGAAAAACACCTCTCTGACTTCCTCTCACCATCAGTGACTCATACCCATAAGATTCTTCTCTGGATTCCCTTCTTTTACGGGGGCATTCTCTCTTCCAATGTCCATTTTCTTTACAAACTGCACACTGGTTGGGTCCCAAAATGACCCCCCCCCGAGTGCCAGAGCTAACATTTCCATCTTCTTTCTCTCCTTAATAACTTGTCGTTTCTCTTCTTCTTTCTCTCTGTTCAGGTATACTTTTCTAGCAACTTCTAAGAGTTCACTGGTATTTTTACCCAATGCTCCTTCCAGCTTCTTTAATTTTCTCCTAATGTCTGGAGCACTCTGTCCTATAAAGCACTAATTCAACATGAATCTATTTGCTGGGTCTTCTATGTTGATTCCAGTATTGATTTTATAGGATTCTACTAGTCTAGTTAAAAAGCCTTCAGGACTCTCATCCTTTTCTTGAAGGACTGTGGCTGTTTTAGCATAATTAACAGGACCTTTTGCAGCCTCTCGTAAACTGTTTATGCATAAGAGGCAGTAGTCATTTAATAGAGTTAAATGCTGGGCATTATTTGGGTCCCAATTTGGGTCAGTTTCAGCTGCTGCCGTAGCTTTATTAGCTGCTTGATTTGCATCAGAAAACATACGAGTCAATATCTTTTCTTTAGCAATCTTGAATTTTTCCCTATCTTTCAGGGAGAGTAAGGTATTTAACAGTTGTTGGATATCTCCCCAGGTGGGTCTATGTGTTTGCATTATTGTATTGAAAAGATCTACAATTTCGTTGGGTTTTTTGCTAAACGGACCATATTGTTGTTTCCAATTGAGGAGATCTGTAGTTGTAAAAGGCTGGTATTGAAATAAGGATCGAATAGCAGGCTGCCCTTGGCCATTCATGTCATGAGTTAACATTTCTCTTAAAGGGGCCAGCGTTTCTGCTTCTCCTAAAGGGGCCAGCGTTTCTGCTTTCTTAAGACTTGTCTGGCTCCTAGTTCGGGAGCTAACAGGTTTAAATCCTCCCTCTGTTTCTTCGCCATCGCTTTTAACTTCTCTTTTGATTTGCAAATGACGTCTCTGAGGTTGAATAGGTTGAATAAGTTTCGGCTTTGCAATTGCTGGCAGCGGTGGGGAAAGATTTTGCCTTGGGAGTATAGGATGAGGAGGAGCGTGGGGGGGGGGGGCAATTTACTTCTTCCTCATTTTCCTGACTTAAAACTTTAGTTTTAACTATTTGTTTGCTGATCTTATTTTTCTCTCTTATCACACACGCTCTCACACATTCCATCTGACATTTCTTAAGCCACTTGGGATTGCTTTTTGAATGATCTGCCACTGATCTATATATGGGAACAGTTCCCAATGACCCTCTTGTGTGATGATCCTGTGCACCTTTGAGATTATTATGGGATCTAACGTTCCCCCTTCTGGCCACATCACGCCCAATGCTGGCCACTCGTTAATACAAAATTGCTTCAAGGTGTCAGGGTCACACTGAGGACCGCCATAGGATTCACTAAAGACATGTGGAAAGTGGGCTAACATACATTGTAATGGCATCCACTGGACACTGTTTTTCCCTCCCATCCTAACACACTACCGTTGACTTGATGTGCTGGATTTGCCAACGGTCACAATGCGAGAACTGCAATGGTTTAACCACCCACACAATCCTAACCAGGAGAAAAAGACGCCGTTTTTTTCTCCTAAGGGGGGGTGATCAGGCCCCCTCTTCTGCCTCAAAAATGGGCAGGTTCCCCTATTTACATATATACTTGCCTGCAGGCGATATTTCTGGCTCTCCACAGAGATTTCTGAGTCTAGTCTGCCCTCTTGTGGGTCCTTGGCTGAACTGCGTCTCCAGCGAGCATACGGCGATCCCCTCAGTGAAAAAATTCTATAGACTTCAATGGAGTCTGGATAGCCGGCTGGTGAACCTTTCATCTGGGAAGATGTCACTTCTTGCCGGGGCAGCACGACTGGATAGACAATAATTTCTGCCTCATAAAGTCCCGTCTGCCGGGTGCCAAAATTGTTATGGAAGAAAGGATATAAGAGACATCCCATTTGGGTCAGATAGAGTCAGGTTTATTGCGCAAGACCCAGAAACTCTGTTAGGATATGATTTGGGCCTAACAGTTGTCCAGGCAATATATGTATTCTGTTACTTTAAGTTTTAATGCTGCATCATGCTGTAATGCTGAGTCATGCTATAATTACTTGTAATTTAACAATGTATTTAAGAAGGGTACTGTGAGGTATTCAGTGGATGATAAGCTGCTATCATCACGTGCATGTGTGGGTGGATCTGCTCCCATCCGGGGTTTGTGAACCAACTACTGTTTGTTTGGTAAGAGTTTGTTTGGAGTTAACCGGTAAAGACTTGGACTTTTTAGAAGACTACGAGATTGTTTATTTCCCATTATAAAGAAAACTTTTGATAACACCAGTTTGTATGTATCTCTATCTCATTGCTCTCAGCAACGTTTCTCTGTGCACTTTACTCTGCTAGTTGTTATACAACAACAATATCCTTAACAAACTCAATTCCCATCTGAGTTCTGAGTGAAGAGGTAGTGATTTCATGACAATTCTTATACTCTTCTAAACAAAGGATTCTGCTAACACAGCAACTTTCCATATATGGTTAACATTCATTTGTTATTTTTAATTGACATTTCCTAATTACTAAAGTTTTACATTATCCTTGCCAAACAATCATAATTCTTCTGAAGCATGAATTCTTCTGTTGATAAATGACTTCCAGCCCAGGTGGGTATCCTTGGCCTAACCACCTTTAGCTATATGTCATTAGGATGCTCCTTATCTTCTGACAAGTTAGGGGCCTCTTAGAGTATCAAAGGATTTTAAGCTGAGCTTGTACTTTCTCCAGCCGGATGCATTTCCTGCTTTCAGAATATAGTTGCTTTTAGAATATAGTGAATAGAAAGTTATTCAGTGGTCATCTATCAGATCCTACTTTATCCTGGCCTTTTATTGGTGGAAATAAGAGGGAAAGGGATTTACAACTCTCATTTCCCCAGGCTGTTCTATCTTGATAAAGGTTCAGTATACACCTCATGCCACCTGGATCCCAGTGGAAAGGGGACCACTTGAGCTACTGGACTCCCCTGGGCACAGGCATAGCAATTGCTTTTGTTTACTGTATGTTTCACCTGTTCTACCCAGGCATTTGTAGCTCCATATCCAGTTTCTATTTCAAAAGTCTGTCTTAAATTCTCTATTTCCACTATGGTCACTGCTTTTGTATCATTAGGTGGAACAAAAGGTTTAATTGGAGGTATTTTATTCCTATCATCTAGTTGCTTGCTAGGTTCTCTTGCCTTATTCACTACAATCCTAAAGCAACAACCCAGAGGATCTGCTCCTGCTATACTAATTCCCATGCTGTACAAGATATTGTTTATTTGTTGCACACTTTTTATGGTTATGCTGTTGTGGAAAAATGGAGACTGAACAACATTCCTGGGTCAGCCAGAGACAGTTTATTGCACAGGTTCAGAGCCAGATTTTTACCTGAAACTTTGAACAACCTGAAAACTCTGATACAACTGTATATATATGTTTCCAAGACAAAGAGTTTGATCAGCTCATGCATTTTCCATATATGGTTAACATACACTTGTTACATGATGGTGAGCACATACATTTTCCATATATGGTTAACATACATTTGTTATATGATAATTGACATTTCCTAATTACTAAACCATTACTAAACCATTAGTTTTTAGTTTATAAGATTATCTTTAGCTAGACAACCTTCCTTAGTTCTGTAATTACTAATACGGGAGATTTATTGCTGTCCTTAAGTAATAATTAACTCTTTGTAACATACATGTCTTTGTGTCTTTGACAGTGATGCCCCTCAGATGTTTTCCATATGACTGTCCTTCCATGACAGCTAGGCCTCATCAGAAGATATATTTACCAATAATGGGACTTAGCTGATTTTTAATATAATCTCCAAGCACTTTTCTCCCTTATAATAATGTGAATAGAGAGTATCCTTTAACTGACCCTTTCTCCCTTATAGAGAGTGTCCTTTAACTGACCCTGTATGATTCCTACTTTATTCACAATATTCCCATTCACCTTATTCACCTTATTATTTTATTCTCTTTATTCACTTTAATGCTGACCATATTATATGCCTTCTCCTTGCACTTTGATGAAGAGGGCTTTTTGAAAAGGAAGATTTTATCCCTGCTATCCCTGATTTATTTAGGATAAGAGCTCCACCCCTTAGCTTCTGTTGTCCACCATACATCCCCCCCAAAGAGAGCAATCTGAGTTCACACACATGTATTTCTCATTGTTTGTGTATTGTCTCTGTTTGCTTAAATCTCCAAAGTTTATCAAATGACACACATAAATTTGACAGTACCAAATTTGTGGAAGTTTTGAGCAAACTGAAGTTTCTTATCATAATTAGTGACTCCCAACCTTGTGTCACATACATCACCTGGAACATACCTACACACCATACCATGCATCCCATTTTCATAAAAGTACCTTAGCACTGTAAGGGAGTACACTTTGGACAGTTTAAAGCATGTAATTCTTTTTTGTCCAATAGCTTCCCTTCAGTGGAAATTATTTGCTTCTTTGTCACCTGAGCAGAGAAAAATCCAGGTCTATTTTCTTCACCTAACCTGAACAACCAAAACCTCTCAGGATGATCCTATCGATGTTGAAAATAAAAGTTATCTTCCCACCTCCTCACACTCTAAGCCTTGTTTTATATTCCACCTGCTCCCTACTTTCTTCTTCTTCCAGATAATACCAAATACAATATTTAAACCAAGGACACAAATAACCTGATTCAATTATACTTGGTCCATATGGCCATTGTAATGGGTCAGTAAACTGTTGCCCAAATATTGTCCACTTGTGGGTTAAAGTCCTGTTCTGACCTAGGCTTCCTTAGAAATTAAACAGCACAAACTTAGTCCCGGCAAACCTCTTTAATTTATATGGCTGTAAATTACTTTCATTTACAGTCCACAAGGCTTGATAAACAGTCTTGCAGAGGAAGGTTATCGACACCCACCTATCTCACATGGAATGCTGCCAAAGAGCTAATTTCCAGATGCAGGGCAAGGCCAAACTTGGCACAGAGTCACAAACAGAATTTTCAAATCTTGAATTGACCAGATGAACTAATTGCTTCCTGCAAAAGCTCACATCCCATTTGCTTCTCTTTTATGTCTTATGGGAGGGGCCAATCATCTCCAAGCCTTACTCCCAAGTCAACCCTGTTTCCTTAATTGTTCCTGACTCCTGGCAGCTCTGCACATGCACACACTGGGAACAGTCTCACGCTGTTCTTCTGCTTCGCTGATGTCAGACTCCAGACAGTCCGGAGGCAGCAAAGAACTACCAGATGGCCTTGGCCCCCTCTCTGCCTCTGACTCAGAGCCATCATCCGTGTGAGGGATCTCACGAAGAACGATGGTTCGTTGAGGGCGCTTCCAAGAATAGTCAGCACGCAAGGATGCAATTAAGTTAAATCTTTATTTAGGAATAAAGTAGGTAAAATTAGTTCCCAGGCATGGAGGCATCCATGCCTGGATTGAGCCCATGGGTCAGTCCCATAGGAGAGTAGAGCAAGAGCAGGGGGAAGCAGCCCCTGTGCAGGGGTTCTTATAGGGGTCCCTGGCCCCTCCCTTACTGATGTGTGTGGTGGGCTGGAGGGCCATTAGCTTTCCTCAATGGGGCTGCAGGGGCCAGAGCCCCTTGACCCACCAGTAGGATCAAAGGTGCCCCTTTGCTCCCATCTGGTGGCCTTTGAAGAAACTGCTATGGCTGGCACAAAAACACCTAACAATCCGAGCCTTCCCCAGACTCCAGGACTGGCCCACGTTCCTCCCCAACCTCCTCACTGTCTGAATCTGCTGCCAACTCTGCTGTCTGCTGGTGGGCCACAACAAGTCCAGACAAAGTTATCGTCTTGCCATGTGTCCTGTACCCTAAAAGCAAACATATACTTTATTGTTTTGTTATTCTCAGCTTTTTTAAAAAAAGTTTTTTATTTTTTAGGCAAACAAACATTTAATACATCAGTTTTCTCTTCCCTGTGACATCTTGGTGTTATCTTCCAAAGTTCTTTCTTCTTCCGTATAGTTGTCATTACTTCTATCTTGATCCTTATCCAGTCCGCAATATCAATTCATCACTAACATAATATTCAACTCATCACATATTTATTATTATTATTTATTTATTTGTTTATTAGTTCAATTTATATGCCGCCCTCCTCTGAAGACTCAGTGCGGCTTACAATGCGTTAAGTAATAGCCTTCATTCTTTTGTATATACTGTACCTGCTTATTAGGGCTTTTGGCCCCCCATAAGCAGTGTTTCTACAAAGTCAGATTATTGCCCCCACAATCCGGGTCCTCAATTTACCTACCTCGGAAGGTTGGAAGGCTGAGTCAACCTTGAGCCTGGTGAGATTTGAACTCACACTAATTGCAGGCAGCTGGCAGCTAAGTGCTACATAACAGCACTTAGTCTGCTGCACCACCAATGCTCTTTTTTACATACTTATATAATTAATCATTTATATCTCTTCTCCAACCAATAATAAAAATCATTCCATATTTTAAGATATTCTGAGTCTTTTCTATCTTTACTCATCAGAGTTAATCTATTCATTTCTGCACAATCTAAGATTTGTTACTTCTTTTTCCTAAGGTATTTTCTCCGCTTTCCAATTTTGTGCATAGACAATCCTTGCAGCTGTTATTACATGTATTATCAGATAAACTTTTTCCTTGCTAATTTTTTCAGGTAGGATACCCAGTAGGAACAGCTCTGGTTTAAATTCGATACATTGATGTATCATTTCCTCCAACCAAGTCTTAAATTTAATCCAATAGTTTTTAGCTTCCGGAGATGTCCACCACATATGATAATATGATCCTGGTAGTTGATGACACTTCCAACATTTAGCTGATTTTTCATTAAACATTTTTGCTAATTTCTCAGGTGGCATATGCCATCTATAAAACATTTTATATTGATTTTCCTTATACGCAGTGGACACTGTTGATTTATAATTCCTTTCCCATAGTTGTTGCCATTTTTCCAAATCAATTGAATATCCAAAGTTTCTTCCCCAAGCTATCATTGTTTCTTTTACTTGCTCCTCCTCTAATTCAATACTAAGCAAAAAATTATAATTTTTTAAAATTAAATTATCATCTGTTCCCATGAGTATCCTATCCAACTCGGTCTTTTCCATATAAAAACCATATAATTTAGCATCCTTCTCATATCTTGTTTGCATCTGCATATACATATACCAGTCTGTCTCAATTCCCTGTCCTTCTAGTTCCCGTTTCCCTTTCAATTCACCCTCATCTGTTAGTAAATCTTTATATCTAACAATATTGCCAAAATTAAAAACATTTGGCCGTATTAAAGCTTCCATAGTCGATAACCATGTTGGTATTTTCACATAGTATTTGTCTCTTACTTTCTCCCAGACCAATAACAATGCATTTTGTACATAGTGTCTATGAAAATATGCGTGTATCTTATTTCTACCATACCACAAAAAAGCATGCCATCCCAGTTGCAAGTCATACCCTTCCAATGTTAACAACCTTATATTTCTTAACTCCACCCATTCCTTCAACCATGTCAGAGTTGCTGCCTGGTAATATAGTTCCCAATTTGGTAACCCAAATCCACCTCTCAATCTTGTATCTTGCATCATTCTTATGCTTATTCTTGTCTTTTTCCCTTGCCATATGCAGTATGCAGAATTTTAACCGAAGAAGAGGCATGTATGCTTGCCACTCCACATTTGAGAGGACCACCTGCATCAAGAGCTCCAGTGAGGCGTCCCTTCCGAGGAAAAGCCTACGTTCCAAGGATGCCAAGATGCTACATCTGTAATTGTGTGGGACATGCCACCCAGGATTGTCCCCAATGATTTCCAGCTTCCGCCATGTACCAGCCCAGAGGAACAGACTCCAGAGGAGGCCGAGGCCGAGGCCGAGGCAGAAGACAAGGTCGTTGTGGCCCCAGGCGTAATCCGCAAGCTCCACTCGCCACATTGGCTTTAACCAACGATCCACAACCTCATCCAGAATACGACAGACGACTTCTGTGGACTTTGGATAGTGGTGCAGCATTGCATGTTACTTACAGAAAAGAACTTTTTACAGAGATGCACGAGCCTGAACCTGAACTACGTGAACTTTATTCTTTTTCCAATCATCCTTGTCAGGTCAGAGGAAAAGGAACTGTTTATGTTGAAGAGCTCAATGCATTCATCCCTGATGTTTCCTTCATACCAACAGCAAATAGTAGTTTGCTTAGTCAGAGTCACTTGTCTACAGTGTTAAAGTTCCAGGTCCACCACCTCGAAAAAGCAAGTTATATAGTTAAAAATGGAGATATTGTTGCTGAAACCATGTTAATTGGTGATGTTTATTACTTAAAACCAAAGTCTAAATTGCAAGCACAGGCAAGTATACAGACTTCAAAAGAGGAGAGCACAGGCCCAGAGAGAGATGTCCCAGTGAAAGATCCTGTTGCTACTCCGAAAGCTCCTAAAGCCAACAAAAAGAAAATTGGGAAACAGGTTGCTCAGAGCAAGCCTGAGGTTCCTCATAAAACTTAATGTTGAAAATTCACTAACTGGTAAACCTTTGCATTCCAGGTGCATCCATAAGTGGCATAGAAGACTGGGGCATGCCAGTTTCCGTGTTCTTAAGAAAATGCCAGATTTCGCAAAAGGTTTGGATCTAAAGGGGTGTAAGGTGTTTCTGGATTGTGCTGTCTGCAAGAAGGCCAAATCCAAAGCAGCAGTCATTCCAAAACGCGCTACACGCCTGTCAACACACATTTTTGATTTGGTACACACTGACATAGTAGGTCCTTTCAAGCCAACACTTGGTGGTAAAAAATATTTTCTAACAATTGTTGATAATTACTCTAGATATAGATATGTATATCCTATGAAAGAAAAATCTGAGACCTTTCAGATCTTTAAAGACTTTGCCACTCTTGTTTATACCCAACACGGAGTAAGCATCACCAGAATTCAAAGTGATCGTGGTGCTGAATTCATGTCTCACTGGTTCCAGGAATGGATGAGTAAGAATGGAATTCTTCATCAGACTTCAGCCCCTTATACAGTGGCTCGTAATGGGGTGGTAGAAAGGTGACAAGGGGTCCTGCAAACCATGATGTGTTGTCTCCTAGAAGACGCCAACCTCAGTAACCCATACTGGGGTGAAGCTATTAAATATGCAAATTATATTGTCAACCGTACTTTTTTTAAAAAAATTTGATTTATATGCTGCCCTTCTCCGGAGACTCAGGGCGTGTTACAGTGCATTAAGCAATAGCCTTCATACTTTTGTATATTTATACAAAGTCAGCTTATTGCCCCCACAAACTGGGTCCTCAATTTACCCACCTTAGAAAGGATGGAAGGCTGAGTCGACCTTGAGCCTGGCTAGGATTGAACTTGCAGTAATTGCAGGCAGCTGGATGTTAACTACTGCCTTAGTAGGAGGTATTAGCCTCCTACGCCACTCAGGCTCCACTACTTGGAGTAGTGTAATAAATCAGACTCCTTTCTTCAGATTGTCAGAGTGGCAATTGGCCCCATTCCCTTCCTGGGGTAATTGCCCTTAATTAGAGGTGGATCATGGCTTTTTCCTTTGAGTATACTTTCAAGAGAAAATAAACTGAAATACATTCTAATGAAACTAATATTTATTGTAAAGAAATAAAAACAAATCTCTCTATCTAATTAAGTTACATTTTGGCAGCTTTCCCGGCTACCTCTTGGCAGGCGAACAAAGAAAGTTAGAAGAAGAAAGAAAAGAAAAGAATGTGGACATGCGCAGTAGCTTACTGATAAGAGCCTGGGAAACTACAGTAAGTCTTAGAGTCCAAAAAATAAAAGCTCACCTGGTAAATACAAAAAACGCAGTGACAATGTTGTATGGGTACAAGCCCAATCTCAAACACCTCCATATTTTTGGTTCATACGCTATGGTGAACATTCCCTTAGCTCAAAGAAGGAAAGGAGGTCCAGCAGCAAAGAGGATGAGATTTATGGGTATTGATGACAACTCAAAGTGGAGCAAATTTATTGACTCTAAACATGTAATTGTGATTTCCCAATCCACCAATTTTGAGGAAGATGGTGACTGGTCCAGGATTCATTCCAATGATCCTGGAGTTTATTTTCCTAGAGATGATGTTGCTGACACCGCGCAGCCTGATGACCAAGATTCACAGGCAAATGTTCCATCCACTAGTTCTTCTCAACCTGATGTTCCATCTTCGCAAGCCGCGGATGCTGACGCTAGCGACGATGGTGAAGGTGAGGATGAAACAGAAGAAGAATGGATGACTTTTCTGAGGTGTTCCAAGAGGGCCACAAAGTGGATCCCTCCACAGCGATATTTGTGGCAACTGACAAAAGCACCCTTGCCTTTGATTTGTAATGTTACACTTCCTCCTGATAAATTCACACAAATCAAGCATCTTCCTGAATCAGAGCAAGAGAAGTGGTATGAGGCAATGCAGGCTGAAATGGACAGTCTAAAGAAACTTAAGGTGTTTACACCTGCAAAACCTCCAACAAACAAAAAAGTCATTGGCACTCAATGGGTCTACAGAATAAAAAAGAAGCCAAATGGTGAGTCATTGTACAAGGCCAGACTTGTAGCTCAGGGTTTCGCTCAACGTTATCCTGAGGACTACACAAATACCTACTCACCAACAGTCCGGACTGAAAGTGTAAAAATTGCTTTAGCCACTGCAACTATCCTTGGTTTAGAAGCTTTCCAGTTCAACGTTGACACGGCTTATCTACATGCTGACCTAGATGAGGAGATCTATGTAAAAGGTCCTCCAGGGTTCCGACAGCAAGAAGGGGATACCTGGTTTTTAAATAAAAGTCTTTGTGGTCTGAAACAGTCTGGTTTAATGTGGTACTTATGTCTTACTGACAAACTAAATTCAATGGGCAGTCTGAAACTGATGAGTGTGTGTTCACAAAAAGATCTAACAATGCATATGAGATAGTTCTTGTTTATGTTGATGATATTGTTTATATTGGTCCAAATAAGCAGATGAGTGAGAATTTTGCTAAAGCTTTGCAGAGATACTTCACATTGAAATCTTTAGGTCATGTTAACAATTATTTAGGTGTTCAGATTGACAAAACACAGAAGGGGTTTAATCTTTCACAAGAGGATAAAATTGAACAAATTTTGCATCATTGCAATATGAAAGATGCTAATACAGGACGCATACCCATGCAAACAGATTTTCACAACTTGGCACATGAATCAAGTCCTGAGTTTGAGGACCAAACACTTTATCGTTCAGTTATTGGGTCATTGTTGTATATTAGTAGTTGGACTAGACCCAACATTGCACTTAGTGTTAATCTCTTGTCTCGACACATAGGTAAGGCAAAACAGTTTCATTGGACATGTGTTAAGAAATTATTGAAATACCTAAAGCACACTAAACACATGAGGTTATTGTTAGAACCAACACATACTGATCATGCAGAATTATGTTGTTATGCAGATTCTGATTGGGCAAGTGATAAGAAATCACATAAAAGTACTTCAGGTTATATGATGTTCTTAAATGGATGTCCTGTTTACTTGCAAGTGAGAAAACAGAATTTTGTTTCTTGTTCATCTACTGAAGCTGAATATGCTTGTGTTTCAGATGCATGTAATTCTCTAACGTGGTTTGATGCTTTGGTCACAGATATCTGGACACACCCGATTTGACCGATCACCGTGATGGAAGACAATGAATCTGTGGTTTATATTTCTGACTCACGTTTCACGGGTTCTAGGTCCAGACACATTGACATCCGTTATAAAAATATCAAATAATTAGTGAAACAAGGTTTTGTAAAATTGCAGTATGTGTCTACACATGATCAGATTGCTGATATGCTCAACAAACCATTTCCAGCAGCCCAGCACGAGTATCTGCGTAAGAAGATGTGCCTTATTTGATGGCTATACCTGATGTCCGCTCAACTGACAAAAGGAGGGGTTGTCACTGTGTTATTTTGTATTTGCCAGCTGAGCTTCCATTCTGAACATTACAGTAGCTTGCCAGAGAACTTTATAAACAAAGATTAGGACGTCTTGTGATTTTTGAACTACTGTGCGTGTCCACATTCCTTCTTTTCTAACTTCCTTACTTTACTTTCTCTTTTGTCCGTCTCTGAGATAAACTGCCGGCAAGATGTAATTAGCTAAGTTTTTTTTTACTTTTACAATAAATATGTTTATTAGGATTTATACTTCGGGTTTTCTTTCTTGGAGAGTATACACCATGGGAAACAAGATCCAGTCACCTCTAATTAATCACAGTTTTTCCCAGGGGAGGAACGAAGCTGATTCATGGTTCGACATCCATTGTTCTGCTTGTGGAGCTTCAATCTGGTGTAGTGCACCCAGTCTTTTTCAGCAGTTCTTACAGCAATTTCAATGGTCAGCAGCACTTGGAAAGGACCTTCCCACCCAGGATGTAGTTTGGATTCTTTCCAGGATTTAATCAGGACCCAGTCTCACCCAGTTTTCCCTAGTTTTGCTTTCCAGAACTTAAAGGGTGACAGGGTGGGTAGTGTTCCCACCTAATCCCCGAAGAGACCACTGTTATTTGTATAATGGGTTCCTCTATCACTGTCAAATGCTTCCACAATATTGAAGGGACATAATAATAGAATAGGTAGAATTACTGGGACATAATAATAACTTGCTATTTTGCTTCTGTAAGAATTGCTTTGCTGCTGTAAGTATTAGAATTGTCTCTGCCATTTGCTTCTACCAGTGATCCTGTTATCTTGATTTTGTGTACAACTCAGTGCCTGGTGCGGGGTATGTCATGGCCTGGCAGGGTTACATCGGGCAAATACCTGTGTTGCTAAGCACTCAGCCCCCCTGTTCCTTGCTGCACTGCCAAAGGAAGGCCTGGATCAGGGGGGCCAGAATTGGGTACTAAGCCTTTCACTGCATGCTCTTTGTCTGTATGTTGTCAAATGGTCTACCCAGCTCTTCTTTGTACAAATAAAAGCTGTTATTTTTTCAAAGCCTCTTCTTGGGTCTCTTTGGCATTCTGGTGACTCAAGTACATTTTGGGACCTTACATTTTTCTGGCGCCCAACATGGGGCTCAAAGGCAGTGTTTTCCTTCAATGTGGCCGCATTCGGCCCCTCACAAGCTTCACTATGGCAGATGGAAGAAACCAGCTGGGACCAGTAGCGAAGTCAAGAGCGCTCCCGGCAAATTTGACTCGATGACTTTGACCTGGTCATTCCAATTCCAGCCAAACCTGAATGCCTTAAAGAGGCACTGTGGAACTAAGTTCTTCTATGTGAGTAGAAATTTTTTTGGGAAGGGGAGGGGAGTGTTGCCTTGTGTGTGTGAGTGACTGAGATGTGGGAAATACCTAGAGGTTTGCCTACACTTTGAAAGGAGTGTGACTGTTGGAATAAGAATTTTTAGATTCAGGGGAGGGTTCTGACCAACTCTGAGCCAATGGGAAGGTCCGAGAAAATAATAGGCAACAATATTAGTAGCCTGTTGTGAAAAAAAAAGTATAAATAATTTTTTTAAATGTATAAATAAAATTTTTAAAAAACCCATGTTGTGGCATTAAAAGTTCAGTTTAAAAATGCATTTTAAAAAGAAAAATAAATGAAAATTTGAAGGGACAAAACCTCCACAGGTCTGGAAATATTGTTTAATGGTATGTGTGTGTATGTATGTGTCTGTGTGTAACCATTTCCATACCTGCAGGAAGGATGAGACCCTCTAATAATAGTACACAAAAAGTTATTTAGAAAATGGAACTCGACTTCCGGTTTGATCGCGATCCGTCGCGGGCGGCTCGTTGAAACGGCCGCCGCCCCCGCTGCCTGTAGAGCCGCTTTTTACACCTAAAAGCGGCTCGGAACGCTCCCCCTTGGTAATTAAGGGGGAGTTAGAGTGGGCAGCTTTAGGTAGAGCCCCAGAAGCGCTGCCAGGGTGTTTTTTTTTGCCTTGGTAAGCGCTTCGGTGTGGGCTCCCTCTTCAAGCTGCCGATACTCCAAGCGGCGTGGGAACTCTGCAGGACAGAGCGAGGCGGAGAAGGCGATTCAAACGAAAAGAATACATCCCTAATCAAGCTGAACGGATTTGGTGAGATCTGGCAAAAAATTTTTGGACTTTTATAACTATATTAAAGGACTTTTTTTAAACTTAAAATTCAAGCTGTCCCTGTGGGAGTGTGCCTTAAAATGGCGGATTAAAGCTGAGCTAATGCAAGGAGAAAGTGAAGTAAGAAAGTGAAAGTTTGCCTGCCTGCAGCTATAAAGACTCTGTTTTTTTAACTTAAAATATAAAGCATTGGACTCCTTTTCTGTAAAACTGAGGATAGGGAAAGGAGAAGAATTTTTTTCTGCTTTTTTAAAGTTTTAAATATTGTTCAGGCATGGCTTCAAAGAAGGCGGGGGGGGATTCCCCCACACACCAGACAAAGGAGAAGCCAGCTGCAGTTTCAAAGCAACCACAGGGCAGCGAAATAGAAGATTTGAAAACATGTATATTAAACATGCACAAATCCTTGGGAGAGCTCTCTGCAAGAGTGAATAAAATAGATGAAAAGTTGGGGAAAAATCAAAGAGAAATGAAGGAAATAGTGGGGGAAGTTAAGGAGACAGTGGAAGAAGAAACTAAAGGAGTACATCAGAGCGTTGCTAAAGTAGCTACAGTTCTTACAGATGCTCTATTGGCAGTTGAGAAAAAAGTAGAAGATTTAAATACAGAAGTGGCAGCTAAAAAGAAGGAAGCAAAGGATCAGATTGTTAAGGTGGTGGCTCAGAACCAACGTTTGGAGGATGAGATTACAATGATACAATTTCGGAATATGGAATATGCCATAAGATTGCGGGGTCTGCGTGAGAATACTAGAGAGAATTTAAGAGCTACATGTGTGGAGGTGCTGGCTAAGATTCTAAAATGTGAACCTGATGTGATTGCGAATAGGATTGACAAGCTGTATAGAGTCAACTCGCGTATAGCGAAACAGAGAAACCTACCAAGAGATGTTGTGACTTATTTTACCGAGAGAAGACTGAGGAACGATATTCTGTTTGGTTCGTTCCATATGACCGTTCAACATGATGGCAATCAGATTGGTGTGTATAAAGAGCTGCCACCAAAAATGCTAAGAGATCGGAAAGATTTTGCTTTTCTTGTAAATGAGTTGAAAAAGCGCCAGATACCATTTAGATGGGATGCCCCTGTTGGTATTATTTTGCGGCACGAGGATGTGAGATATCGTATTAATTCTGTGGAAAAAGCGGAACAATTTTATAATAATGTTCTTAAAAAAATTCCAACGCCACCTCTTTCTTCAACACTTTTGCCTTTTGAAGATACCTCGGTTGAAAAGAGACCTGAAGAGGTTGGTCAAGAAGTAATTTCGTTAAAAGAAGGTCAGGCATGTCAAGAATTAGCAAGGGAGGAAGTCTTGGGTGCTGTTGGAGGTGTTGCAGAGGAATCGCTAATAGAACTTCTGGAAGCTAAACCAAAGCAAACTAGAGCCACAAGAGAGGTGGAGCCAGACCTGGATTTATTGATGCAAGAACCAAGAGAACAGCGCATAACCCGTGCCGCGGAAAAGCAAAGATTAGAGAAATGTCAGGGGCCAAAATCACAACATGAAGAGCATGGTGCAAAAGGGAAGTCACATTCTGAAGCCATGGGAGGGGCAAGACCGAAGACTTCTACTGTAGAATAATCTCTTCGTGAATTGCTTAAAGGGCTTCCTTCATTTTCAGAATGACACTTAAATTTATATCATGGAATGTTAATGGCCTGAATTCACCTCAGAAAAGAAGGCAAATATTTCATTATTTGAAGCAGTATAAAAATGATGTTGTTTGTTTACAAGAAACCCACATTAGAACCCAGGACCAGAAGTTCTTAATCTCAAAACTTGGCTCACATTTTATATCTTCTAGTCTTGTGAAAAGGAATGGACTTGTTTTTTATATCTCTAATAAAATACCAGCTAAACTGATAGAAGCGGATGTGGATGGGAGATATCTTGCTGTGGAAATAAATGTACAGAACGTCTTGATACTTTTAATTGGCATTTATGCCCCGAACCAGCAACAGGAAACTTTTTATAAGCTGCTGAATAACAAGATACTGCAGTGGAATTACAAGTCTTTTATGATTATGGGTGACTGGAACGGGGTGATTGATGCAACGCTTGATAAAAAGACGACAGCCAAGAAAGGGAATAAGCTACCATCGACGTTCTTTGCTTTGAAAGAAGAAATGGATTTGAAGGATGTATGGAGAGTTCATCATCCTAAGGAACTGGACTTTACTTTTTTTTCGGATAGGCATAAATCCTTTTCAAGAATTGATTTCATGCTGGTTACTACTGATTTACTTACTATGGTGAGTAAGACAAAAAATTTTTCTAGAACATTGTCGGATCATAGCCCGGTGTGGATGGAGATAAATTTGGGCAAAAGAGAAAGGAGATCTTGGCGTATGAATGAAAATTTATTTAGATATGAAAAGAACATTGCTGATCTTAAGAAACATGTTAAAGAATTTTTTGACGATAATCTAAACAAAGGTACACCGATTGAGATTGTGTGGGATGCAAGCAAGGCTTATATGAGAGGTGTACTGATTTATATGAACTCTAAATATAGACGTATACGTCAAAAGTCAAGAATAGAATTGGAAGCAGAGATTAAGGAGAAAGAGCATTTGTTGATTAAAAATCCAAATGATGAGAAGATACAACTAACGATAAAACGTTTGAAAGATCAGTTTCAAACTTTGATGGCTGATCAAACAGCAACTAATTTGCAGTACGCCAAACATAATACTTTTTGTAATGCTAATAAACCTGGCAGATGGTTGGCTTATATACTGAGGAAACAACAAAGTTCTCGTATAATAAACTCTATTGAGTTTAATGGAAAACAAGTATATCAACAGAACTTAATACATAAAGCCTTTTTAGCTTATTATTCCAAATTGTACCAAGCTGATAAAATTAGAGGGGACTTTATAGAAGCCTATCTGCAGAATATGAGAGTTACAAAAATTTCAAATATACAAAGTGAAAGATTGAATCGACCCATAACATCGGAAGAGATTTTATATGCAATTAAACAATTGAAAGTATCTAAAGCTCCTGGGACGGATGGTTTGACAGCAGTATATTATAAGACTTTACAAATGGAATTGGTTGAGCATCTCAAGGACTTGTTTTGTAATATTCAGCAGGGGGGCAAAATACCCCCCTCATGGAAGACAACTTTTATTTCACTGATACCTAAAGAAGAACAATCAGTAAACCCTGAAAATTTTCGTCCAATATCTCTCCTGAATACGGATTATAAGATTTATGCTAAAGTATTAGCCAACAGATTGATGCCAGTGATTCAAGAAGTGATTCATGATGACCAAGCAGGTTTTATAGAAGGTAGATACATGAAGGACAATGTTAGGCAACTCATAGATTTGTTGGAATATCTTGAGAAAAAGAAGCAGACTTCTGCGGTGTTGGTGTTTTTGGATGCGGAGAAAGCCTTTGATCGAGTCAATTGGGATTTTCTAAAAAAGACTTTGCACAAAATGGATTTTGGGAAGCAATTTATACAAGCTATTTCTGCAATTTATCAGGAACAGCATGCACAAATTATTATTAATGGTACCTTAACTACCACTTTTAACATACAGAAAGGAACAAGACAAGGTTGCCCACTATCTCCATTATTGTTTATTTTGACGCTAGAAGTGCTGCTGAATGCGTTACGGGACTCGGACAAAATGAGTGGAATAGTTGTAAGGCAAAAAGACTATCGAACAAAAGCATTCGCAGATGATCTGGTCGTTACCCTAACACGACCTTTGGAATCGATCATCCAGATGAACAAAATTATAGAGGCACATGGTCTGGTTTCAGGATTTAGCCTGAACCAGAGAAAGACTAAGATGATAGTTAAAAATATGTCGGAACCACAAAGGAAAGAACTGGAAAGGGTGGCAGGTTTTGAAATAGTTACAAAGGTGAAATATCTAGGGGTACAAGTTGCAGCATCCAATAGAAAACTTATTCAAAATAATTATGAAGAATTATGGCGTAAGATTCAAAAGGATTTTGAAAAATGGAAGGAAGCTGCAACTGTCTTTGCTTGGTAGAATAGCAGTTGTTAAGATGAACGTTTTACCTAGATTTCTGTTTCTGTTTCAAATGATTCCGGTGCTCAAAAATGACAAATTGTTGAGGGACTGGCAAGCAGGATTAAATAAATTTATATGGAATGGGAAAAAGCCAAGAGTCAAACTTAAAATTATGCAAGATGTTCGTGAAAGAGGTGGCCTAAAGGTTCCCAACTTGCGCTTATATTATGAGGCTGCGGTTTTGATACAAGTTGGAGACTGGATTGGATTAACAAAAAGCGAAATTTTAAATATAGAAGGCCACGATTTGCAACATGGATGGCATGCATATCTACTTTATGAAAATAAGAGGGACAGTGTATTTAACAGTCACGTTTTAAGACACGCTTTTATGAGAGTCTGGAAGAAGCACCAACTCCAATTGGATTACAAAATACCTTTGTGGTTGGATCTTGGGCAGATTTTGCCAAATATTAAGTCACTCGGGGGGTTGTTATATAAAGAGCTACTCTTTAATGATGGGGGCAGATGGAGTTTGAAACCATTGAACATTCTGTTGGAACAAGGTGTGAACTTGACTTGGTTGCAGTATCTTCAACTTCAAGCAAGATGGAGAGAAGATCAGAAAATAGGACTAATGTTACACGAAGAAGATTTGGTGACCCAGATAAAATGTAAAGGGCCGATGCATATTAAACGTGTGTATAATTTATTGTTAGAGAGAGATTCAGAGGGTGAATTAGTTAAAGATTGCATGATAAAATGGGCACAGAATTTTGGAGAACCAGTGATGTTAGAGACATGGGAGAAGATCTGGGTCCAGAATGTTAAATTTACACAAGCACAGAATCTGAGGGAAAATTTTTATAAGATGTTTTATAGGTGGCATCTTGATCCCAAAAAGTTATCATGTATGTATCCAAATGTTCAGCCTAAATGTTGGAGGTGTGGTTGTTTGGATGCAACATATTTTCATGTCTGGTGGACGTGCAGAAAATTGAAAGCATTTTGGATCAAACTATGGTGGGTAATGCAGAACATTTTGAAGCGGAAGTTGGATTTCTCACCTCAGCTTTTTTTGCTGGGAATAGTTAAAGGGTGCTCATTAACTGATACTAGATTGATTTTACACATGATCACTGCAGCTAGATTATTGATTGGCCAAAATTGGAAGAAGGATAAAATACCCACGATAGAGGAATGGGTGTTGAAGATGTCTAATTTTGTAGAGATGGCTAAAATCTCTGCATATTTAAAAGATAAGACTCATGAAGTTTTTGCTAAGGAGTGGGTGAAATGGGTGGAATATATGAAGCATAAATACCAAAGTAAGAAGTTTCAGCTAGTACTTAACTGAATATATATCTTTTAGTACCTAAGTAACTTAGAAGATAAATGTACTGAATTTGATATTGTTTATGTTTACTTTATGTTAAGTGATTGAATTTTTACTTTAAATTTTTGTGTTATAGTATAAAGAGAAATGTATTAAGTACGTTGTTTGATTTAGATTATGATAGGTGGTTTTTTTTCTTTTTCTATTATTATTATTATTATTATTATTATTATATTATATAAAATAATATTATAGTTTTAGTCTAATAGCTGGATCCCACCTTGAACAGTGGATAAATATGGATTAATTGTTAATGTTTGATCAATAGCGGAAGTCAAGGGGGGGGTTGGGGGGTTGGGGAGGGAGGGGAATGGTTGGGGTTGGGGGTGGGGGGGGGAAGGGGGGGGTTATTAAAAAAAAAACTTTGTATGTAAAACTTTTTCAATAAAAAAAAAAAAGAAAAGAAAATGGAACTCGTTTGTAGCTTTTATTTTATTTGCCAGTTCTTCATTTTCCATTAGGTTCATCTTATGCTTTTTCAAGTCCATCAAATTTTTAAGCAAAATTTCTTTGAAAATGCAAATAAACCAGGACGATGGTTAGCATATAAAATGAAAACAGAGAAAGAAAATAAGTTGATAAGTCAATTAATAGACCAAGATGGAAAGGTATGTTATAAAAGTGAGGAAAAGAAGAGAATAATTGAGAAATATTATAATGGACTGTATCAACAAGAGACAGTGGCAGAGGAAAAGATAGAACAATATTTAGAAAAAGTGGAAATACCCAGAATTCCGGAAAAGTTTAAAAAAATGTTAGAAGAAAGAATATCAATGATGGAATTAATGGAGGGAATCAAAAGACAAAAAAATGGGAAGACACCGGGTCCGGATGGATTACCAGCAGAAGTATACAAAGCATTACAAGATGTATTAAGTGATGTGATGCTACAAGTATTCAATGAACTATTACTTAAAGCTAAGATTCTGGACTCATGGATGGAGGCATACATAACCTTGATACCAAAAGAAGAGGCAGATCTGCAACAAGTAAATGCAGATTATAATTTTTTTGCATCAATTATGGCTGAAAGATTAAAGAAACTTTTAAATGAGTTTATACATTTGGACCAAAATGGTTTTTTACCAAAAAGACAAATTAGAGACAATATGCAAATTATATTAAATACATTAGAGTATTATGAAACACACTCAGAGAAACAAATAGCATTGCAGTTTTTATGATAACACAGTTAAAAATGATGGACTTTGGGGATAGATTTATAAGTATGATCAAAACTATATATAAAGATCAATCGACAAAGGTGATGGTCAATGGTGAAATGACAGGAAAAGTAGATATTAGAAAAGGAGCAAGGCAAGGATGCCCTCTATCTCCATTATTATTTATATTGACACTAGAGGCTTTAAATAGAAAAGTGAGACAGGAATAGGATATAAAAGGAATGAAAATTAAAAAAGAATATAAATTGCAAGCATTTGTGGATGATTTGATGTTTATTTTTTTAACACACTTTATTAAACTTTTATTGCATTAAAAACAAAAAATTATATCACTCAGCAGCTATTTGTGGTGTTTTTCTTGTAACAGTAATTCATGCGTTATTTAAAAAAATTAAATTGTGCATATTTACATTCTTATTTTATCTATTACTTATACTTAATAACTATCTATCTTTAATCTATCTCTGTTCTATCCAGTTATATCACTGTTCCCACACATTGTAAAATATCAATGCCTCTTTATCTTTTAAACTCAGCATTAATTTGTCCATTTCTGTGCAATTCTGCTGGTACCTTTTGTATGACAAGTTTCTCTGCAGGTGTGCATGGCTGTTTCCAACATTGAGCGAAGGCAATCCTGGCAGCGGTTAATATGTGTAGTACTAGATATTTTGTGTTCTTCACATATTTTTTTTGAAGATCCCCAATAGAAAGAGTTCCAGTTCTAAATCTAATTGTTCATTAGTAATTTCCTGTAGCCAATCTTTAATTTTAAGCCAATATTTCTGAGCCTCAGGGCAGGACCACCACATATGGTAGTATGTTCCCTCTTTCTTTTTACATTTCCAGCATATGGGGCTCATTTTAGGGTATATTTTCACTAATCTCGAAGGGGGTAAGTGCCACCTGTAGAACATTTTATATGTGTTTTCTTTATATGCTGCTCATTTTGTTAGTTTATGGTTTCTGTTCCATGTATTCTCCCAGTCTGATAGTTTTATGTTGTGTCCAATATTTTGACCCCATGCAATCATGCATTCTTTCACTACTTCTTCCTCCATTTCTACTTCCAGAAGGTATTTGTAAATTTTAGTAATATTTTTTTTGTCTGGTCCTAATAAAATTTTGTCTAATTGTTGTGGTTTAAGATACATTCCATAATCTTTTGTATCTTATTTATATTGGTTTTGTAATTGGAGATAAACCCACCAGTCAACTCGTAACCCTTGTTCTTGGAGGTCCTGTATTGTTTTTAACTTTCCATGGATATCTAATAGTTCTTTAAATTTTAACGTTTTGTTCAAATCTAAATTGTTTGGGTGGATCATCGCTTCCATTGTGGATAGCCAAGTTGGGATTTTTATGTAGTGTTTCTTTTTGACTTTAATCCAATTGTATATTAGCGAATCTCTAATCAAGTGTCTGTGAAAGTATTGTTGTTTGTAGGTCCTGTTTCCCACAGAAAGGCATGCCATCCTCTCTGCAGGTCGTGACCTTCTATAGCTAGTATTCTTTTATTCTTTAAATTAATCCAATCCTTTAACCAAACTAGTATTGCTGCACTATAATATAATTCCCAGTTTGGCAATCCAAATCCTCCTCTGTTCTTCATATCTTGTAGTAATTTCATTTTTATTCTGGGTTTTTTCCCTTGCCAGATAAATTTTGCTATTGTTTTATTTAGGTCATTGAAAAAGGTCTTTTCTAATTTAACTGGGATGGTCTGGAACAAGTCTAGAAATTTTGGTAATATAGACATTTTTATGGCTGCTATTCTTCCTAAAAGTGACAGTTGCATCTTAGTCCATAGTTCTAAATCTTTTTTTTTGTTTGTTGTAGTAGTTTGTTGTAGTTATTCTCCTTTATCAATTTACAGTGCGCTGTCAACCATATACCTAAGTATTTGATTTTTCTTGTTGTTTGGAGTCCAAGTGTTCTTTCTTTCTATTTGTAGTTCTGTTAAATTTTTCGCTAGAAGTTTCGTTTTCTGTCTATTGATTTTCAGTCCTGCTACAGCTCCATATCTTTCTAATTCCTGTTTGTCCTTTCTCTATTGGTTCTTCAATAGTAAAAGTCAAATTGTCTGCAAATGCTTGCAGTTTATATTCTTCATTTCTGGTTTTCAATCCTTTTATTTCTGAATTTTGTCTGATTCGTTCTAGTAATACTTCTAGTGACAGTATGAAGAGCAGAGGAGACAGAGGACAACCTTGTCAAACTCCTTTCTCTATATTTAAAGTTTGGGTGTTTTCTCCATTAATTATAATTTTTGCTTTTTGTATCAAATAAATTGCCGTTAAAATATTTTCAAATTTAGTGCCAAAATTCATATCATAAACTTGCTGAATCATAAACTGCCAATTGAGGTTGTCAAATGCCTTTTGGACGTCCAGGAAAACAAAGGCTACTTGTTTCTCCGGGTGGGCTTCGTAATATTCTAAACTGTCCATTATTATTCTTAAATTTTTCCTAATTTGTCTATTTGGGAGAAACTGAGTCCCCCCCGGGGAGAAGGGCGGTATATAAGTTGAAATAATAAATAAATAAATAAATTAATTAATTAATCCATTTTGATCTACGTGTATATAGTCGTTCAAAATTTTCTTTAATCTGTTGGCAATGATAATAGCAAATATTTTATAGTCTACATTTAACAAAGAGATTGGTCTATAGTTTTGTATCAGTCTGGCATCTGTATCCCCCTTTGGGATTAGCAAAATTAATGCTTCCCTCCACATATCTGGCATTTTAGCTGATGTTAATACCTCATTGTATAAATCAACCATTATTGGTCCTACTTGTTCTTCTATTACCTTATAAAATTCTGATGGAAAACCATCGGGTCCCGGTGTTTTGTTACTTTTCTGGGATCTAATTGCTTGATTTAATTCCATCATAGTTACGTCCTTAGTCAGAGTTTCTTTCAGTTCGTCTTTTATTTCTCGGGTTCTTTTTTCTCTTAGATATTCCCTAATCTGATCCTCATCTGTTCTTTCTTTCTTATAGAGATCCTCAAAATATTTATGTGCAATCTCTTTTTTCTTTTCTATTGTGTGTTGGTAATCTCCATTTTCATCTTGTAGTTGGTAGATGGTTTTTTTTATCTCTCTCTTTTTTAAGTTTATACGATAGCCATCTTCCTGGCTTATTTGCTTGTTCAAAGTGTACTTGTTTGATTGCCTTCAGGTTTCTAACCAATTCTTTCTGATCTACTAAATTGAGTTTGTGTTTATGAAAAATCAATTGTTCTTGTAATTGGGAATTTTGTGGGCTGTTCTGTAATTTGGTATCTAATTTTTTTTTATTTAATATTTTATTGAATTTTTATAAATACAGAAAGTTTTCATTTCTATTTACATCGGATTTGCAGTGTTTATACATATATACAAATAAGTATTTGGTGTCACCTTTACCATTTATTATTATTTATTTAACACACCTTTTACTCCTGTTTTTGCTTTTCTTTCGTTCATCCATTCGTACCACCTTTCCCACACAGTATAGTAGTCTGAGTTTTCGTCATTATTTAATTCGTAAGTTAATTTGCTCATCTCTGCACACTCTAATACCTTCTTAACTATAAGTTCTTCTGGTGGCAGGGTTTTTTCCTTCCAATATTGGGCATAAGCCAACCTAGCAGCTGTAATTATGTGTATTATTAAGTGGTTCTTTGTTTTCCCAAATCTCTTCTTCACCATTCCCAGGAGAAATAGTTCTGGTATCCCCTCTACTTCTTCTCTAATTATCTCTTGTAACCATCTCCCAATTATGGTCCAATATTTTTTCGCTTCGGGGCATGTCCACCACATATGAAGGAAGGTGCCCTGACCGTGGCCACATTTCCAACAATTTGGGGACATATTTGGGAACATTTTCGATAATCTAGCAGGCGCTAAATACCATCTATGGAACATTTTATAGTGATTTTCCTTATATGATGCAGCTCTAGTCAACTTATAATTTTTATTCCATGCTTCTTCCCATTCATCGAAGTTTAAGTTATGTCCAATATTTTTTTCCCAAGCGCTTAATTGGTTTTTGGCTATGACCTCGGGTCTATCTTGGTCTAATAAATAGTTATAGAATTTGGCTAGGGCTTTTTTTTCGCTTCCCATCAAAATTTTATCCAACCCATTGTATCTTGATTCTAAACCATATTTTTCCTTATCCTGCTGGTATCTTGATTTTATTTGTATATATGTCCACCAATCTAAGTTTATGCCTTGGTCTCTCAGATCTTCATTAGATTTAAGGTTTCCTCCTCCATCTAAAATATCATTATATCTGCATATTTTCTCCATCCCCCATCTGTTTGGGTGGATCAAAGCCTCCATCGTAGAGAGCCATTTTGGAACTTTATTGTAGTATCTCTGTCTAATTTCAGTCCATGTTTGTAATAATGAGTCTCTAATCTTATGTCTACGGAAATGTGTTCTTTTTTTTGTGTCTGTGTCCCATAAATATGAGTGCCACCCTTTCTGTAGGTCATGACCTTCTAACGTTAAAATTCTTTTATTTTCCAAAGTGACCCACTCCTTTATCCAAACTAGCTTGGCGGCCTTAAAATATGCTTCCCAATCTGGGAGACCAAATCCTCCCATGTTTCTTTTCCCCTGTAGTACTTTAAAAGAAATCCTCGACTTTTTACCCTCCCATACAAATTTCCGAATGTTTTTATTCAATTCTAAAAAATTTTTTTTATCCAAATTCAGTGGTATATTTTGATATAGAAATAACATTTTTGGGAGGATGTTCATTTTAATCGCAGCTATCTTGCCTATAAGTGACAATTTAATTTTCTTCCATCTATTCAAATCTTGTTTTATTTTTTGGAGTAGGGGAGTATAATTATCATCTTTCAGGGATGAGCACCTTGCCGTTATCCAAATTCCGAGGTATTTTATTTTCTTGACAACCTGTAACCCCAGCTTTCCTTCTATCTCCTGTTTCTGTGTCTCAGTTACATTCTTGGTTAATATTTGTCTCCCTGGGAGGAATCCATTTTGGTCTTTATATATCCAAGCATTTAGTATTTTTTTAGTTCTTTCTGCCATTATGGTCATGAATAATTTATAGTCGGTGTTCAGAAGGGAAATTGGCCTATAATTCTGAATTTGTTTATGGTCAGCACCTTCTTTCGGCAGGAGTGTAACATGCGCTTCCCTCCACGAATCCGGGATTTTTGATCCCCTCAGTGCCTCATTAAAGATTTCCAGTAGCTTTGGATGTAGAATTTCTTCAAGTTTTTTGTATATTTCCCCTGGGAACCCATCTGGACCTGGCGATTTGTTATTCTTAAGTTTTGAAAGGGCTGTTTTAAGTTCATCAATTGTTATTTCCCTGTTAAGCATCTCCCTCTCTTCCTCGGCTATTTGTGGAAGCTCTGCATTTATCAAATATTGCTCTATTTCTTCTTTCGGGACCTCCTCTGCTTTGTATAAGGTTTCATAGTACTCCCTCGCTCTTTCTAATTTGTCATCTTCTTCGTTTAGAAGGTTACCCTCTGAATCTTCTAAAATTTGAATCGTCCCTTTTTCGTTTTCCTTTTTTAATTTGTAGGCCAACCACCTGCCTGTCTTGTTTGCATTCTCAAAATAGTATTGTTTTGTTCTTTTTAGTTTTTGTGCTAATTCTTCTTGTTCTACAATATTTAATTTATGCCTCCACATCAGCCAATTTTCTTTTATAGCTTTATCTCCAGGTTTCTCTTGGAGCTTTTTTTCTGCTTCTCCTAACTGTTTTAAGAGCTCATCCAGGGATTTTCTTTTTTCTTTATTTTTATATGTGCTATATGATATCACAACCCCTCTTAAATACGCTTTCATCGCATCCCATACAATTTCAGGGGATGTTCCTTGATTCCCATTTTCCTTAAAGAAGAGCCTTACTTCTTCTTTCAATTTATCAATACACTCCTTATCATTCAATAAATTCACATTAAATCTCCATCTCTGATGTTTCCTTCTTTTTATATTTTTCCATTTTATCTCCAAGGGGTTGTGATCCGCCCACATATTTGGATTAATCTCTGCTGATGCTATTTCAGCTCCAAGCTTCGTGGTGACCCAGGCCATATCAATTCTCGACCAAGACTTCTGTGGGTTGGAATAAAATGTATACTGTCTATCGTTTGGATGTAGGGTTCTCCATATATCAATCAGATTCAACTCTTCAACTAAGTCAAAAAACGCTTTTGGTAACTTTGCTCTTTTATTTTTATTTATTTTATTACTTTTATAATCTTTGTCTGGGTCCACAATTCCATTGAAGTCACCTAATAAACAAATTTCATTATATTCCATTTTTCCCAATTGCTCGTGGAGTTTTTAAAAATATTCTCCCTGTTTCTTGTTCGGAACATAAATGCCCACTAATAGTATTTTGGAATTACCTCTCCTTATTTCAATCATAAGTGTTCTTCCCTTTGTATCCTTATATTTTAAATCTGATTCAATCCCTTTTTTAACATAGATTACTATCCCCCTTTTTTTTTCTCTGCTAGCGAGGTAAATGTTTTACCAAATTTTTTATATTCCAGACAGTTACCCTCATCCTTTTTTACGTGAACTTCTTGTAAACAAATTATATCTACATTTTGTTTTACTAATTTTGTAAGTGTTAATTTCCTTTTTTTCTTGTCATTCAATCCATTGACATTTACTGATATTATTCTCAGATCGTTCATGTTTGGTTGTTAGATTTTTTTTTTCCTTTCCTTCCCCTCTCCTCCCTCCCTTCTCTTCCCTTCCTTTCCGGTTCTTAGCTTTTATTTGTTTCTTACGGCTCTTACTGGTCTTGTTTTCTTCTCCTTAGCTTCCTCTTCTTCTGTCTTCTTCTCTTCTGGGATTCTTTCTTTGTTGTTCTGTTGATGTGGGGTCTCCTCTACTAGATTTGTTGATTCTATCTCCTCCTTACTACTTTGTTCTTCCTCTACTCCCCTTAATTGGTCAAGAAAATCCTGCGCTGTGCTCAAACTATCGATTTTTATTTTTCTCCCCTGCCAAGTGATTAACATCCCTTCCGGAAGAAGCCATTTAAATAGGATATTTCTTTTATTCAATTGCACCGCTAAGAATCTATATTCTTTTCTAGTCTCTCTCACCCTCCTTGGCACCTGTTTCAGAATGATCACTTCCTTTCCGCCATATGTTATTTGTTCTTCTCTGGCTATATTATATAATATATCTCTTACTTTCTTCCTTGTGAATCGGACGTGGACTTCTCTAGGTAATCTATTTCTTCTTGCATAATTTGTTTGGACGCGATAGACCTCATCCAATTCTCTAATAATCTCTTGTTTGTCCTGTTGGAGCACCTCTGCGATCAATTCCGCCATCTTTTCTCCCAACTCCTCCTCTTTATCCTCTACAACATTCTGGAAACGGAGGTAGAACGATGCCCTGTCCATTTCCAATTGGATTAATGCGTCCTCTAGATTCTTATTCTGCATTGTCAACGTCTGGTCCACCGTATCTATTCTCTTTTCATTTTGTTCTATTTTTGACTCCGCCTTCTGAATCCTTTGTTCATTGTTAAATATTGAAACTTGTATCTCGTTCATTTTTTGATCTAATGCCTGGATATCTGTTTTTAATTCGGAGTGGTTGCTTGACATTTTTTCCTGTAAAGCCATCATGGTCTCTTGGATTAACGTCAATGTTGATTGCATGGAAATCAGCGTTGGGGTTGCTATAGATTTTTCAGATTTTGATAGACCTTCCGTTGATTTTTGCATCGCTGGGGAGGTCATAGTTATAGTGGGGTTTGAGGGGATCTTTTTCCTGTTTTCACAATTGTAGATGACACGTTTGCCATTTCTTTCAGGATTGTTTTTTGCTCCCTAATTATTCTTTCGATATTTTTCCAAATTAGCATTCACTAGATAGCACTTATATTAGAGTATCTTTTCTGGGTCTTAAAAATCTATTTAACAATCTATGTCCCTTTCAATCAATATCCTGTATAAATATCACTTGATTCGTTATCTTAATACCAGAAAATAATGTATATCTTATCGTTAATTGATTAAATTAATTAAATTAAATTACTCACTTATAATTAATTTGCCAGATAATAATTAACACATTAATAAAAGCTAAATCTGCTTAGGAAAGGAAGAGAAAAAAAAAGGAAAGAAAGATGAATGAGGTTAGATCAAGTCTTCCTGTCCTACCATAATTAATTATAATTTTCTTAATAACCTAAATCTCTATATTCTTAAAAGAGAGGAAAAGAAAGAGAGAGAAAAAAAAGAGGAAAAGAGAAAAAAGAAAGAAAAGAAAAAAGGAAGAAAAGGGAAAAGAAAAAAAAAGAAAACAAAAAAAACCCAAAGGAACAATACAAAATGCAGTTATAATTTATATCTAAAAATTCTATATCGGACCTGATTTTTAAAGCTAGTTCTTAACTTCACAATCTAAGTATAGCTATGTATGAACAAATTAACACAGATGGGTAATATTATACAAGTGAATTTACTATAATATATGGCTAATTAACGTATTAATATATTAAGTCTAACCTGCTATATATATAATATATACTAAATATATGCTAAATATACTATATATACTAAAAATATGAAAAAGTCAGCAATTAATTAATATAAGAATTATCAACTCTTACTAATTGTATTATTATAACAATATAAAAAACAATATAGAAAAAGAAGGAAGATCTTCAAAATAGTACAAAGAAGGTTTCTCTAGGGGAAAGCAAAGATAAAGTAAAAAAAGGGGAGAAGAAAATATATATATTGTGTCTTAAATTTTCAATAGAGAACTGGGGGAACTTCCCCTGAATTCCTTTTAACAGTTCCTTTTGAGATACACTCCAGAAGTCCTCTTTTTTTTTTTAAAGTAGTACAATGGTTTATCAGATAAAATCTTTACCAGTTTCTTCTCTAATCTCCTCGAAGTCTTTCTCTGGATCAAAGTGGTTTATTAAAGTCCAGTCACTATGATAGTTCCCTCTGTTGGATTGTCTCAGTACCAGTCTCTTCGCTTTTTTCTCTGTCAGATCGCAGCAATGGTCGTACTTCCTGCTTCCCAATTCAGCCCAATAAAAATCAGATCTCCCACTTGCTTCACCCTTCGCTGCTGTAGGTTGTAAAAATAAGGATTTTCCCTGGATTCTCTTTCTTCTTGTTTGTTGTGCCTGCCAAGCCTCTTCTTCTCTGCACAGTCCAAGTTGAAGTCCTCAATCCTTCATGCTCCTTCGTTCTCGTCGGCTTATCAGGTTCTCCAGCCTCTTTCTCTGTTCTCCACTCTCAATCGCCGCTCTTTCACTCTTTGAGCCCTTCTCGCCCGATTCCGCCGACCCCTTCAATTGACGATCAATTTCAGCTAGGCGGGGGTGGCACTTTCCGATTCCGACACTGCAGCCTCCGATCTTCCTTACTTCCTTGTCTGTATTGTCAGCTACTGCAGCTTCATGTCAGCCATCAAGTGCTGACTCACCGTGCCGGCTTAACAGGGTTGCCCGGTCTCGTGAGAAGCGTTAGCGCTCAGCTTTCTCACTACCCCGGCTCTCCCTATTGTCCGCGGGACTCTCCAACTCCCGCGCCCCCGAGGGGATCCCCAAAGCACGGTGACAGGCGGCGTTGGGGAGTAGCGGTTACTCACCCCGCGCCATTTCGCTGCAGCTCGCCAACCGGAAGTCGCTGGTCTCTAATTTTTTTATTGTTTGAAGTAGATTGTTTTGTTGGGCATAGTTTTCTTTGTTCTTTTTTGCAACATAGGATATTATAATTCCCTGTATAACAGCTTTCATAGTATCCCATAAGTTTTGGGTCGTTGTATATTGGTTATTATTTTCTTTAAAATAAAAATTTAGTTCTTCCTTAATTTTCTTAAACAATTCCTCATCTTTTAATAATTGAGAATCTAGCGTCCATCTTCTCCTTGTTTTTTTTTACCCTTCCAGTTAATTCTAAGTGGGTTGTGATCTGCCCACGAGTTCGGTAAAATTTCTACTTCTGTCACTTCTTCTGCTAATTCTCCACTCATCCAAGCCATGTCAATGCGTGACCATGACTGATGGGGTTTCGAATAGAAAGTAAATTGTCTCTTTTCTGGATTTAGTGTTCTCCATATATCTATTAAATTTAGTTCTTTGGCTATTTCTACATATATTTTGGGTAATTCTCTCCCCCCCTTCTTATTTCCCTCATTGTAGTCTTTATAATCTCCTATGATGCAAATATTTTTTCTTTCTAATTCAATAATTTTATCATATAGGGCTTTGTAAAATACTTTTTGATTGTCATTGGGAGCATAAATTACCACTAATAATTTTTTTAAAAAATATCTGTATTTCTATTGCAAGAATTCTTCCTTTGGAGTCTTCAAATATTAAGTTTGCCTTTATCTCTTCTTTAATGTAGGCAGAGTCCCTAGTTTGGGGCAATCTAAATATTTTTCGTCTGTTTTTAAGATGTGTGTTTCCTGTAGACATATAATATCTGCATTTTGTTTTATTAAGTTTGCCAAAATCCTTTTTCTTTTTGTCATTGAGTTTAGTCCATTTATGTTAATAGATAAGAGTTTCACCTCTTTTTCCATAACCCTAATTATATCTCATTTTTTGTCTTCTGATTGCTCTTGTTTCCCTTTCTGTTCTGATCACTGTCTTAGGCTCTTCTCTTTTTTGTTGTTGTTGATTGGTATCTTTTACTTCTTGTTCTTCGTCTTTATTTTTTGTTTGGTCTTGTTCTTCTTGAGAGTTTGACCCTAAATCTTCTCTGCTGCTTTGGTCTTCCGACCCCGCCAGTTGCTCATAAAGTTCCTGTGCTTTTTCCAGAGTGTCTATTTTGATTTTTCTTTCTTCCCAAGTGACCAGCATCCCTTATGGAATCAGCCATCAGAACAGATTATCTCGTTTGTTCAAGTGTTTAGCCAGGAATTTATAATCCCTTCTCTGTTCTCTTACTCTTCTCGGGATTTGCTTGAGGATCTGGATCTCTTTTCCTTTATATATTACTGCTTCTTCTCTGGTTATCTTATATATTATGTCTTGAACTTTCGTCCTCGTAAATCAAATGTGGACCTCTTTTGGGAGCTTGTTTTTTCTTGCATAACTCGTGTTGACCCTGTAAATGTCGTCCATTTCCTTCAACATTTCCTCCTTATCTCTACCTAGTGCTTCGGCTAGAATTTCTGCCATCACTAGTTCTAAATCTTCATCTTTTTTTTCCACTATATTTTGGAATCTTAGGTATGATGCCGCTTTATCCATCTCAATGTAGATCAAAGAATCTCCCATTTCTTTGTTCACTGTTTTTATTTGTTGGTCCACCTTTTCTAGTTTCTTCTCTGTTTGTTCCGTTCTTTTCTCTACTTCCTTTATTGTGTGTTCATTCTTTTCTAATGCTTGTTGAATTGATCCTACTTTTTCATCGAGCTTTGATATGTCTGATCTCATTTCCATTTTTAATTTCCCCATTTCCTCTTTCAGCTCGTGAATATCAGCTCTTGTCTCTAAGTGATTCTTTACCATTATTTATTGGAGTTTAACCATTGATTCTTGCAATGTAAGTAGCAAGGTTTGAATATTAACATTTGAAGCAATATTTTGTTTCTCAGCTGTCAGCATTCCTTCTATTGTTTTTTGCATCGTCAGAGAAGCTGTTGTTGCTGAGGGTGTTATGGTTAGTGTGGTCTTCTTTCCTGTCTTAGATATTGTAGTGTTTGTTGTAGTCATATCTTCTAGTATCTCTTTCTGTTTTTTAAGAATATTATACACGTTGTCCCAAATTGGCATTAAACAACTTACAATTATTTTCCTTAAAAGTTAGTTGTTAATATGATATGGTACTTGCTATAAATTTTTATGCTGTTATATTATTTGTATAAATCTCGATGTTCAGTAATTGTAAGATATGTAACTAAGTAGAAGATTGATATGCCTAACTATAGATATCTATATGAAACCCTTTCCCCCCAATTCAAATATAAATATATCAGTAGCCAATCAATTAATATATAGCAATAAATATAATCAATTCCTTAATTAGGTTAATCAGCCTTATATTTAATAAATTAAGTTAAGTAAATTAAATAATAATAATTCAAAATTACTTACACTAAGCTCTAATGAAATTAGTTATACTTTAAATCTATAATGTATATAATGGAGTATATCTAGTTATAAATACCAGTTAGCTATAAAGTTAATGATTTCCAAAAAGCATTCAAGTTATTATATCCAGTAGGCAAAAAGAAAAGATATTCAATTAGCAGATTCAAAAAACAGAAAGTAAAAAAGTCACCAATTCATCAGTTTCTTATTGATATTTCAGTCTATCAAAAATTCCCCTCAACTCAGTCCTCTTTAGTATGTGGATCAGTTGCTGAGTAATGCTGAGTAATGCTCTTCACTATGGATGCTCTCCACTTCCGTTACTTCAGCTGGTTCTTAATATCTGTCAATCTTTAGTAAAGCACAAAGTTTGCAGCCTCGTAACTAGTGTTTAGTTCTCAGTTTTTCAAAGTTCAAAATTTAAAGTCTGAGGTCTAATTAATCAGAAGGTATCCCGGATCTCTATCTTCTCTTATTTTGTTCATTAAAATGTCCTGCCTTTTCAGGCTATCAATCGTTCCCCAGTCACTTTCCGCTCACTCTCACCTCCGCTTCTTAGCTGCTTTCTCGGGTTACGATCAATCAAACTTCACAATGAGGTGTGAATCTTCTTCTTGCTAATCCTCTGTAATGCAAATTCTTTTGCACTGACCTCCCCTTACTTTTCACCCCGAGCTGTCATTCGATCTTGCTTCCCACTTTCCTGGTTGTCAGGACTTTGGGGCCACCATTGAAAAATGTCAGCCTCTCGATTGCTGGGCTCAACGGGATGTCTACTAATGACCCCTCTCCTAAACCCCCCTCCTTTCGGTTTCTTAGGATATTTATGATGAAATTGTTTCACTACAGCATTAGCATTTACATCCCATCTTTTCACCCAAGTAGCTTCAGATAAAGGGTAACCTTTCCAGTGTACCAAATATTGTAAGTGACCCCTGTAGAGTCTAGAGTCCAGGATCTTCTTCACTTCATAATGAGTCTCTCCTTGCACTACCAAAGGAGGGGGTGGAGCAGCTGGCAAGAGTCTTAAGTTAGGTTCTCTGGCTGGTTTCAACAAGCTACTGTGGAAAACGGGGTGTACTTTCCCTAATATGCGAGGGAGGCTAAATTGGACAGTCACTGGGTTAATAACTTTCACTATAGGAAAGGGACCTATGAATTTGGGTCCAAACTTCTTGCTAGGTAACCTCAATCTTAGGTACTTGGTTGACAAATACACCTTATCACCTATTCGGAAAGGTGGTTGGAGGGACCGACGTTTGTCGGCCTGGGCCTTATATGGGCGGTTCTCTAGGTAACTCAGGCATCAGCACAAAACCCATGCCCGTAGTTATCTGAAAAGGAGTCAACCCAGTACTGCTGTGTACTGCATTATTATAAGCCACTTCTGCGAACAGTAGTAAGTCCGCCCAGTTTGCTTGTTGATAATTTACATAACACCTAATGTATTGCTCCACCATTGAGTTCAATTTTTCAGCCGATCCATTAGTCGACGGGTGAAAAGCTGAGCTAAGCCCCTGGGATGACCCAATGGACTGTAGAAACTCTCTCCAGAACTTAGTGGTAAACTGGACCCTGCGATCCAATATTATTCTCCTTGGGACTCCATGTAGCCTGTAGATGTGTTTCACAAACAGCTTTGCCAGTTTCTTGGCTGAGGGTAGTCTGTTGCAGGCAGTGAAGTGTGCTTGCTTGGAAAATAAATCAATGACAGTCCAAATAACCCGGTTACCCCCACTGTCAGGGAGCTCAACTATGAAGTCCATCGCAATCTCCTCCCAGGGCTTGGTGGGTTCGGCCATAGTCTGGAGAAGCCCAGGGGGCTTTCCTGGTCTGGACTTCATGGTGGCACAGGTGGAACAGCTCCTCACATAGTCTTCCACATCTTTGGTCACCAGAATTGTCTCCTAGTGAAATGGAGGGTTTTTAAAAATCCAAAGTGGCCCCCTAGTCAATTATCAGAGAGGTTGGAACCATGCCACGCTTGCGATCTGGTGTGGGCTTGGGCAGCTGGCGGAGTCTCTGAGATCATGGCATGAACTATATCTTTCCATCGGCTGTCAAACTGGGGCTTACGGGAGAGAGTGTTAGCTAAAAGGTTTCCCCCCCGGGATGTATTTCAGGTTAAAGTTAAAGCGTTTGGAATATTGACTCCAATGAACCTGCTTAGGTGAAAGTTTCCTCAGGGTCTTCAGCACCTCGAAATTCTTGTGGTCAGTCCACACATCAAAAGGCTAATTAACCCCCTCTAGGAAGTGTCTCCAGGATAGGAGAGCCCATCGCACCGCAAAAGCCTCTTTCTCCCATACCACCCATCTGCACTCAGTGTCAGTGTCCGTTAACTTTCTTGATACATAAGCACACGGCATTAGATTGTTTTGGGTGTTCCTTTGCAGTAGAACAGCAGCCACTGCCACATCACTTGCATCCGCCTGAACCACAAATGGCTTATTTGGGTCAGGATGCTGTAGGATCGGCTCCACTGCAAATAGGCATTTCAACCATTCAAAGGATTTTTGGCAGTTCATTGTCCAAGCAAGGGGTTGGTTAGGTTTTGGCTTGGTGGGAGATGGGCCGGTTTTTAGCAATTCTGTCAAAGGGAGCGCAACCTCAGCGAAGGAAGGGATGAATTGTCTGTAAAAGTTTGCAAACCCCAAGAAGCTTTGTAGTTGCTTACGGGTTCGTGGGGGCTGCCAGTCCAGCACTGCCCTCACCTTACCTGGGTCCATTTTGATTCCCTGATTTGACACCCTGTATCCCAGGTAGTCCAAGGACTCCTTATGGAACTCGCATTTGGACAACTTTGCATAAAGCTTGGCCGCTAGGAGTTTTTTCAGCACTTGTCTGACCAATTTGACTTGTTCTTCCATACTTTTGCTGAATATAAGGATGTCATTGAGATAAACAAAGACCTCCTTATACAGGCGCTCATGCAAAACTTCGTTGATCAGTTGCATGAAGACTGCGGGGGCCCCTTGGAGTCCAAAAGGCATGACCCGGAATTGGAAGCTGCCCAGGGGGTTAAAAGCAGTCTTCCATTCATCTCCCTCCTTTATGCAAACTCGGTAGTAGGCTTCTCTTAGATCTAGCTTGGTGAAAATCTTGCCTTTTGACAGGTGGTTCAGCAAGTCCATCAGTGGGAGGGGGTAGGTATTTTGTATGCAAATGCAGTTCACGTCCCTAAAATTGACGCATAATCTCAGTGTACCATCTTTTTTTTTCTTTTAACAATATTGGGGCAGCCACCCTGGATTTTGCATGCTCGATGAACCTCCTGGCTAGGTTGTTGTCAATGTACTTCCTCAACTCAGTCATTTCAGCAGGGGTCATGGAGTACATTCTGGGTTTTGGCAATTTTGCTCACAGTTCTAATTCGATGGCGCAGTCCGTAGGCCGATGAGGGGGAAGGAGGTTACATTCCTTACCACTGAAAGCTTCAGCTAGGTCTGCATACACCTTAGGAATCTGGTGTTCACCTGAAAGCCCGTCTGAACAAACCGCTGCTGTTTCTGGCAGCTGGCCATTATGGGTAGGCTGCTCTTTGGGGGGACAGGCTGGGGGTAATGGGCCAACCCCTATTCTGATTTTTTGGTATCCATCTTCCCATTTGATGGTGGGGCCCCATTTGTCCAGCCAAGCCAGGCCCAGTATGATAGATTCTGACATTTTTGGGGTTACTATAAATCGTATAATTTCATGATGTTTCCCAATTTCTAATTAAACCAGTTCAGTTATATGGGTGGCAGGGAACCTCCCCGCCCCCAAATAACATTCCATCCACCTGGTGAAATTTAATCAGGTGCTTTAAGGGTGTTGTCCTGATCCCCAATTGTTCTACAACTTTAAGACCGATTAGACATCTGGTGCAGCCGTTATCTATTATTGATGGGAGTTCTGCTTGTTTCCCTGTCTCTGGCAGCACCAGTTTTACTTTAATTGAAAAGGGGGGGATGGGTGCACTCACCATCGGGTCTTCATCTTTCCTAGCCTAGCCGGGAGGAGCTTCTTTAGCCGGAGGATCCTCACTCTCTTCAGTGGAGAGAGGAACCTCCATGGCTTGTCTGGCGAATCGGCTGGTGTCTGGGGTTTTCCTTGGAGCCCTCCTGCCTCGTGCAGCTGTGGCAAGACGTTGTTGTGGAACTGGGGCAGGCGCCAGGCACTCAGAAGCTCAATGTCCCAGTTGTCCACACTGATAGCACTTAATTGCCCCCCCCCCCCGTTGAGGGGGGGGTGATATTAGTAGCCTTTGAAATGGGCCTTCTAAATAATGCTCTCCGAGGCGGCTTCTCTGCTGGGGTTTTGCTGTGGGGGTGGACTTCTCTGTCTAGAGCTATTGACATGGTATACCAGTCATGGAGATGCTCAGGCACCCCCCGGATCCCACAGGCTTTTCTGACTTCTGGGTCAATAGCTTCTTTAAAATAGTGTAGGAGTGTAGCTAATGCCCCAGATTCCCTGCAACCCGTCTAAAGTCCCATACAAAGTCTTTTATAGGTCAATTACCTTGCTTCATGACCTTTAGCATGGCTTCACTTTCATTTATTCAGTCTGGGTCTTCAAATCGGGAACAGAGCATTGTAATAAACCCATCGGCATCATTCAGTTCTGCAGCGCCCTCATTGTGCAGCTGGGCTATCCATTCAGAAGCCTCTCCCTCATTCATCCCATCTGAAATTGCTGACACCAAGTCCCGTTCTGATTCGTATTGGTCCCTGCATTGATCCACGTGAGCCCAGACCCTGCTGAGGAAATAAGCTAGTTTGGCAGGCGTCCTGTCAAGGGTTGCTCTGAAGTGGGGTGGCATTGGCCTCACGGGTGGAGGGGCCCCGGCAGCAGCTGGCTGGGATGGAACTTTTTTTATTATTATTTGATTTATATGCCGCCCTTCTCCGGAGACTCAGGGCGGCTTACAAGGGGTTAAGCAATAGCCTTCATACTTTTGTATATTTATACAAAGTCAGCTTATTGCCCCCACAATCTGGGTCCTTGCTGCAGGGCTGCTCCTGGTTGCTGCAGGGCTGCTCCTGGTTGCTGCATTCCAAGTGGCTGCTGGGAGACTTGCTGGGCTGGAGAGGGGGGGGCACCCCCACTGGTTGCTGGGGGAGGGGGCCCGGCTGCTGAGCTGTTTGCTGTGCTGGAGAGAGGGGGGGCACTCCAGCCGGCTGCTGGATTAGTCCCCCCTGTGGTGCCAGGATCATTGGGCCATAGGGGGGGCATGGGGATCCCTAGAAGCTTGGAACAGATGGCATGAGATACCACTGGCACTGGACCCATTCCTGGCTGGGGTAAAACCCCCAGCCTGGCGGTATACTCTCAGCAGGAGGTAGCGCAAAGGCAGGCTGGCAAGGGGCCCTAAAAGGGGGGGTGGTTCACTCTGTATGCTGGCTCTGCCTGGTGCCCCACAGCTGCAGGATGGCCATCCTGCGCTGATCCCCTTGTTTCGCCCCTGGCCGGATAGAGGGGGGTCTGCGCCCTACTAATCCCCCCTCCATGTCCCAGATCAGGGAAGGTGAATGTAGGTTGTGCTAATCTCCATCTCACCTCAAGAGGTTGGGAAATGGGTGCGTAACTTCCCACTTCCACCTGCTCAAAATGCTCCAGGAGCCCAGTTAAGGACTGGATTCACATTGGGTGCAGCCGGTCCCAGTCCTGGGAGTCTCCAGATCCCACAGCTGTCCCAATCCTCCACTCTGGCTCATGGGGCGACTTCATTTCCCCTCCTGGAGCTGGGTCGGACTGGCAACTCTTCTAGGAATCCGACGCCTTGGGCCGAGCCCCCAGCCTTAGGGCTTCCTATGCAGCCTCAATGGCTCACACCATTTCTTCAGAAGGAGAAAGCAAGGGGTTGGTAAATACTTGAGCATCCACACACACACCCCGGCCCCCTCTCCGATTTCTACTTTCTCCTCCATCTTCACTGAGTCTTCGCACCACCCGGGTTTAGGTAGATGCTGGGGCTCAGCACCCCCGACAGCCCCCTTACAGGGTGCCGTTAGGCTTTAAGGGAGATTCGGGTTAATGTCAGCCTTCCAGGAAAACCCCAAGTCCAAGTAAAGATGCGGAAGCAAGTATTTTCCAAAGTTCTCTTTACTAGAATAGGTAAACTGGCACATCTGGGAAAACCCAAATCTGAAGAGCCCGGGTTTTCCCTCAGTAAGTCAAAACCCCCAAAACCATCCCCTCACTCCCCAGTCGATCACATGCTCCAATCAACATCCGTCCCATCTCTACCCAGCCCCCTGACCACTCCTTCTCCAGATGCTGGATCACCTTGACCTTGACTGACAGGAAGAATGCTATTATGTCTACTAACCTCCTCTCCTAAATCCCCCCCTCCTACTTTCCCACACATGAGAAGGTGGCAGCATTGAAGCTTCTGGCCTAATATGGCTTCCAAAGCTGACACTGACGTCAAGATATGCAACTCTCAAGGAAGATAATTATTATAAACTGAAAAAAGAAATTGTGATAGATATTGAGAAATCTGCAACTATCATTAATGGGAAGAGTAGCATTAATAAAGATGAACATGTTAGGACATGGTGTAAGCCTAACGAGTTGTCCAGGCAATATATGAACACATGTATTCTATGTCTTTAAGATGTAATGCTGAATTGTAATAACTGCTGACTGACTGCTGACTCCAATTATCCTAAGTGTACTGTTGAATCATTGTACTGCTGGCTCCACCTATCCTAATTAGATAATCACTAGTTTAAACTGTATATAAGACGGGAGCTGAACTATAGTCATTGTTGGAACTGTTGCCATCATGTATGGAGGTGCTCTCATCATGGATGGATCTGCTACCATCGTGATTTGTTATCAGCATGAACTTACTGTTTATTACCTACTGCTGTTTTGTATGGTAAGAAGATTTCTGTAACTCTGGACTGATTTGAATGGCTAAAGACTTGGATTGACTAAAGACTATGCAATTGTTTTCACTTCAAAGTAAAGTAAAAACCTTGATAAACCAGTTTGTATGTATCTTATTCATTGCTCTCAGCACCGTTTTTCTGTGCTCTACGCTCTGCTGGTTGGTTAACACAACAATATCCTTAACATTGGTTATGGGCCCAGAGCCAACCAGAACTAACTAGGATTGTTCAGAGCTAAGCTGAGAGTTAATGTGACTAATACATTAAACTGTGTTTATGATATATAATCCAAGTGAAGATGGCACTAGAACAAGTATCGAATATTTCCATGATAACCCGGTTGGATGGAACAAACTATGTATCCTGGTCTACAAAATGTAATCTACTTTTGCATAGAGAAGGACTGTGGGACGTAGTAAATAATCCACCGTATGTAACAGCATGGAATCCTGTTGATGATGAAGATGCGAAGAAATTAGCCAACTTTAACAGAGACAATGAACAAGCTCTTTGTATTATTGGACTAACACTGAGTGACCAGCAGCTTGTCCATATTCGTGGTGAAGAGTCTGCTTCTAGGTGTTGGATCAAGTTGAAGAGACTATATGTTTCTGACACTGTGGGTGCTCATATATATCTCACATGAAAATTATTTAGACAACATCTTCTTAAAGGAGGAGATATGATGGCTCATTTGGAATCCATGACCAGAATTTTCCAGGAGCTGCATGAAAAGGAACTTGTTTTCTCGGAACTACAACAAGTTTATATAATTCTTTCTTCTTTGGATGATAGTTATGACGACTATGTTTCTTCACTGGAGGTTTTGACCAGAGATGAACTCACATTGGCTGGCATAACCGGTAGGTTATTGGAAGAATCCAGAAGAAGACAAGAAAGGGATCAGTTGAGAGTGCAACCACCAAAAGAAGAAAAAATGTATTCAACTGCCTATTTTGTAAAACAATGTTTTGCTTGTGGGGCTAAAGGGCATATAGCTAAATATTGTAAGAATAAGAAAATGTCTGTCAGGGACAATAATAAACCCAAGAAGGGTTGTAATTTAGCTATATCCAGTTCAACTACTAATGTTAACCAGGATTGGTGGGTTGTTGATAGTGGTGCTTCTCACTCTATTACTAGGAATAGAAAAATGTTTGTTAAAATGAATAAGAGTAACCAACATGTTAAATTAGCAAATGATTGGAAAGTTAAGGTAGCTGGAGAGGGTGTTGCTCGTTGGTCATTTAGTAATGACCCATTGCCTATGTTATATATTCATGGGTTAAAATTTAATTTGCTCTCTGTTAAATCTTTATTGCAAGTTGGGTTTACAGTAACGTTTAAAAATGATAAGTGTATAATTGAGAAAGATGGCAATGTTGTTGCTGCAATATTAGAAAATGATTTATTCATTTTACGTGAAAACCCAGTGTTAGTAGCTAATTCTAGGCCAGTTTATAGGAATGATTAACCACATGATGAATGTATTCATTTATTACATCGGAGATTAGGGCATATAAATTTCAGGATGTTAAAGAAAACAGTTCAGTTATCTGAAGGGATACAACTACAAGCATGTAGTAAGTATTTGAATTGCAATGCCTGTAGTCAGCAAAAAAGTAGGGTAACACCAGCAAATCACATCAAAGGTTTTAAAACCAAAAAGCCATTAGAGGTAGTGTTTATAGATTTGATTGGACCCAAGAAACCCAGTATAGGAGGTGCCTGCTATATTCTAAGCATAGTAGATCATTACTCTAGATACTGATTCTGTTATCTAATGAAAACGAAATGTGAAACATTCCAGCATATAAATAACTGGCTGCGATTTGTTGAAAGGAAACAGAAGTTTAAAGTAATGTGCTTAATAACTGATAATTATTATGTTTATTATGGGTTTATTATGTATTGTACAGCTGACCTTCTTGCACTGCGAGACTCCCCCCTCTCGCAGGTTTGGCCCTCCACTTTATCGAGGGCCTATCTTGATGACGGGTTTTGGAACCCCGAGAGATGGCATGTAGCGAAGAGGGGGTTGAGGGATTTTTTATCAAAATTTCTAAGGAAAATTTTAAGGGGACCCGGGAGTAGGGGTGGGGGGGAGGGTAGGATTGGATCTAGTGTTGTGGGTTTGGGGGATAACCCACCAAGGGGAGGGGAGGGCCTGGTTGCAACGCGTGGCGGGGGGGATGGAGGATCCGGGGATGAGGGAGGGGGTCGAGCTTGTCCAGACTGTGTTGTTACCATCGGTACTGTGAGTGGGAGGGGTAGATATGGCGGGAGTAGGGGGCCATATCATGTTAAGGGAGCGCGTCCCCGCTGTCTCCAAGCGGTAGCGTGCTCCGGTCCCCAAGGCTCCACTCGTTCTCCAGGTAGCACAGACCTTCAGGGCCCGGGCCTCCGGCTGATGTTATGCAATGCCAGGTCTGCAGTAAACAAAGCCCCCCTCATTGGTGATCTTATTCAGGAGGGGGGAGCGGACCTGGCGGGTATTACGGAGACCTGGTTGGGCCCGGAGGGAGGGGTTCCTCTGGTAGAAATGTGCCCACCAGGCTTCCATGCATTCCATCAGCCGAGGTCTCAGGGGAGGGGTGGGGGAGTAGCGGTTGTTATAAGAGAAGGCCTTAGGCCGAAGGAGGCCACTGTTCCTCAGACGGCCGGCTGTGAGTCCCTCCTTGTGAAGTGGGGCCATGGGGTTCAGATGGGCTTGCTGATCATGTACCTGGCTCCCTGCCACGTGGCAACAGCCCTGCCCGAGCTGCTCAACGTTATCGCCGCGGTGGCGGTTGATACCCCCAGGCTTATGGTCATGGGGGATTTCAACTTGCCGTCCATGGGTGAGACGTCTGAAGTGGCTCAAGAGTTCATGGCTTCCATGACGGCTATGGACCTGACCCAGTTAATTCATGGCCCTACACACGTGGGGGGAAACACGCTGGACCTGGTTTTTGTCTCTGGACAGTGGCTGAGTGGTCTTGAGATAGGGGATAGAGTCACTGACCCCTTGTCATGGTCGGATCACTCTCTCCTTCGCCTTGACCTTCGAACCACTGTACCCCACCGCAGGGAGGCGGAACCGACAAGATGGTACCGCCCCAGGCGCCTGATGGAACCTGATAGGTTCCAGACGGAGCTTGGGCCAATTCCTGAGGTTCTGGCTCATGCCTCGACTGGAGACCTAGTGGCCGCCTGGGATAGGGCGGCCGCTGGAGCTCTGGACCGAGTCGTGCCTTTGCGGCCTCTGACCCGGTGCCGATCTTACCTGGCTCCTTGGTTTACCGAGGAGCTCAGGGAGATAAAGCGCCGGAAAAGACGCCTAGAGAGTAGTTGGAGGACTAGCCATGCTGAATCTGACTGGACACTAGTAAGATCTCATATTAAGTATTACCTAGTGGCGATAAAAACAGCAAAGTGTGCTCACTTTGCTGCTCTTATTGCATCATCAGATAACCGCCCGGCCGCCCTGTTTAGGATGACCCGCTCCCTGCTCCACCAGGAAGCGCAGGAGGACCCCTTGGAGGGAAGAGCCAAGGATTTTGTTCAGTATCTGCATGATAAAATCACTCAGATTCGGGATGAGCTGGACTCCGACTGGGTAGATCCAGCGGGGATGACGGGGGCAGGTCCTGAGAATGTTATCTGGGATGAGTTCGATCCTGTGACTCCTGAGGACGTGGACAGGATTCTGGGTGGACTGAACGCAACCACATGTTTGTTGGACCCGTGCCCCTCCTGGTTAGTGCTGGCTTCTCGGGAGGTGACACGAGGCTGGCTCCAGGGGATTATAAGGGCTTCATTGGGTGAGGGTGTCTTTCCCGCCACCTTGAAAGAGGCGGTGGTGAGACCTCTTCTCAAGAGGCCCTCCCTGGACCCGGCAGTATTGCCTAATTACCGTCCAGTCTCCAACCTTCGCTTTGTGGCGAAGGTTGTTGAGAGTGTGGTTGCGCGACAGCTCCCCCAGCACCTGGAGGAAACGACGTATCTGGATCCGTTCCAGTCGGGCTTCAGGCCTGGGTACAGCACTGAAACGGCATTGGTCACGTTGGTTGATGATCTCTGGAGGGCTCGGGACAGGGGGTGCTCCTCTGTCCTGGTCCTGTTAGATCTCTCAGCGGCTTTTGATACCATCGACCATGGTATCATGCTGCACCGGTTGGTAGAGTTGGGGGTGGGAGGCACTGTATTACAGTGGTTCTCCTCCTTCCTCTCCGACCGGTCGCAGTCTGTGTTGACAGGGGGGCAGAGGTCGACCCCGAGGCCCCTTATATGTGGGGTGCCACAAGGATCGGTCCTCTCGCCCCTTCTGTTCAACATTTATGTGAAGCCGCTGGGTGAGATCATCCGTGGTTTCTGGGTGAAGTACCATCAGTACGCTGATGACACTCAGCTGTACATCTCCACCCCAGACCACCCCAACGATGCCCTTGAGGTGATGTCCCGGTGCCTGGAGGCCGTACGGATCTGGATGGGGAGGAACAGGCTCAGGCTCAACCCATCCAAGACCGAGTGGCTGTGGTTTCCGACATCCCGATATAGTCAGCTGGTGCCATCGCTGACTATTGGGGGTGAATCATTGGCCCCCACGGAAGGGGTTCGCAACTTGGGCGTCCTCCTGGACTCACGGCTGTCTTTAGAAGAGCACCTGACGGCCGTGACTGGGAGGATTTTTCATCAGGTTCGCCTGATTCGCCAGTTGCGTCCCTTTCTAGATCGGGACTCTTTACACACAGTCACTCACGCCCTCGTCACCTCCCGTCTGGACTATTGTAACGCTCTCTACATGGGGCTCCCCTTGAGGAGCACTCGGAGGCTCCAACTGGCGCAGAGTTTGGCCGCGCGGGTGGTTATGGGAGCGACGTGGCGCTCCCATGTAACACCCCTCCTGCGCGAGCTTCACTGGCTCCCGGTGGTCTTCCGAGTGCGCTTCAAGGTTTTGGTTATCACCTTTAAAGCGCTCCATGGCTTAGGACCTGGTTATTTACGGGACCGCCTGCTACCACCAATAGCCTCCCACCGGCCTGTACGGTCCCATAGAGAGGGGCTCCTCCGGGTGCTGTCAGCCAAACAATGCCGGCTGGCGGCCCCCAGGGGGAGAGCCTTCTCTGTGGGAGCACCTACCATCTGGAACGAGTTCCCCCTGGATATACGGAGGATCCCGGACCTGCGCACCTTCCGTTGCGCGCTCAAGACCTATTTATTCCAACAAGCCGGCCTGACCTAAGTTATTTTCTCCTTTTAATTATGAATTTTAATTTGTTTTAAATTATTGGGGTTTTAATTATCAGCCAAATTATTTAATTCGTTTTATTCTATTTTAAACTTTTGTATTGAAATGTTTTATTTATGGCTGTACACCGCCCTGAGTCCCCCAGGAGTAGGGCGGTTTATAAATCTAATAAATAAATAAATAAATAAATAATGGCACAGAATTCACTAACCAAAGGTTAGAAAAGTTTTTGCAGGAGGCAGGAATTCAGCATAAATGGTCTGCACCGTATAGACCACAACTCAATGCTTATGTTGAAAGAAGGGGTCAAACATTACAAGCCATGACTAGAACAATGTTGGCAGATTCTGGTTTGCCTGAAACTTTATGGGGTGAGGCTGTTATGTGTGCTAACCATGTGCTGAATAATGTTGTACATTCATCTACAGGTGAAATACCATTTACATGATGGCATGGGAGGAAACCAAATCTTAGTTACTTACACACATTTGGAGCCCCAGCTTGGGTTCATATTCCATCTAATGTGAGGAGACAGGATCAACAGAGAGCCAGATTTCTTTTTTCGTTGGCTATGACTCAAATCATCGGTCTTTTAGATTTTGGACACAGGGAACTACTAGTGTTTACTGTAGTGCAAATGCAAAATTTCTAGAGCATGAAGGATGGGATAATGTGGCCGCGTGGGGGATTATGGGAGCGACGGGGCGCTCCCACGTGACACCTCTCCTGCACGAGCTGCATTGGTTGCCGGTGGACTTCCGGGTGCGTTTCAAGGTGTTGGTGATCACCTTTAAAGCGCTCCATGGCTTAGGACCAGGGTACTTACGGGACCGCCTTCTGCCGCCAATTGCCTCCCACCGGCCGGTTCGCTCCCACAGAGAGGGCCTCCTCAGGGTGCCGTCAGCCAGACAATGTCAGCTGGCGACCCCCAGGGGGAGAGCCTTCTCTGTGGCAGCCCCTACCCTCTGGAATGATCTTCCTCCAGAACTGAGAACGATCTCCGACCTCCGGACTTTTCGTCGGGCCCTGAAAACTTATCTTTTCCAGCTTGCCGGTCTAGCCTGATCCCTGTTGAATTTTAAATTTTTTTAGTGTTGTAGGGTTGTTGTATTTTAAGTATTTAATTGTTTTTAACTTTCAGCCAAAGTTTATATGGGTTTTAAAAATTTTTAACTTTTGTGTACTGTTTTTTATTCGGCTGTTCACCGCCCTGAGTCCGCAAGGAGAAGGGCGGTATATAAATCCAATAAATAATAATAATAATAATAATAAACTTGAACGTGCAGATTACAGACAGGATGACAATAATGTTAGCCTTGAGTATCAAATGATTAACGATACTCCTGATGAGGATATAGACAATGTAGAGTCTTCTATTAAGTATGAAGAAGAGGAGTTAGTTTTAGGGGAGGAATCAGATGAAACACCTGCATTGAGTCCTGTATTGCCTAGGAGATCTAATAGAGAAAGACATCCACCTGATAGGTATAAAGCAACCGTGGTTTGCCAGGTTAACATAGAACCTTCAAATTATGAGGACATTAAGATGTATCCTGAAAAAGAGCAGAATGCATGGAAGGAGGCAATGAGTAAAGAAATTAACTCATTAACTGAATTAGGAGTTTATGAAGATGTTAAATTACCATCTGGAGAGAAATTGATTGGTTGTAGATGGATGTATAAAGTAAAGAAAGGTATAGATGGGACTGTAACCCATAAAACTTGCCTTGTAGCTCAAGGTTTTTCTCAAACTGAAAAAGATTTTGATGAGGTGTTTGCTCCGAGTTTAAGAGCTAGCATGTTAAGAACTATGCTAGTGTGGGCGGCAAAGAATAAGTATATCATTAATCATATAGATGTGGAGACGGCATATTTGCATGCTCCATTAAGACATACCATTTATATGAGAAAGCCGTTAGGAGTTAAAACGAAAGATCAAACTGATTGTTGGAAATTAAATAAAAGCCTTTATGGTTTAAGACAATCAGGGTTTGAATAGAACCAGTGTATACTGAAAGAGCTTAATAATATTGGTTTTCAGGAAGGTGTAGCAGACAAATGTCTCTTTAAAAGAGAGAATAATGGTTTAGTAACATTTTTACTATTATTTACTGACGATATAGCAATTATAACTAAAACTGATAAAGAAGCAATGGATATTGTTAGACAGTTACAGGATAAATTTAAGATTAGGAATTTAGGTCATATTAGACATTATTTGGGCCTTGATATTAGTCAAACAGTTAGAGGATATAAACTGTCTCAGTCTAGCAAGATAAGTCAGATGTTGAAATGCTATAGCATGGAGTTACGTAAGCCAGCTAAAACGCCTATGGCACAGGATTTTCAACATGAAGAAATCCAAAGTCCTAAATTTAGTAAGGAGATCTACCAGTCTCTTATAGGTAGTCTATCCTATATTAGCAATTGGTCGAGACCTGATATTTCTTATAGCGTGAACCAATTAGCAAGATATAATGCAGAGCCAACAGATCGGCATTGGCAGGCCGCAAAGCGGATATTGAGATATTTAAAGATGACAATGCATTATGCATTATATTTAGAACCTAACTGTGATCTTACACTGAGCGCATATGCTGATGCCAGTTTCGCTACTGATTTGACCACCAGAAAGTCTACATCAGGTATTGCAATGATGTTAAGTAACTGTTTAATCGGATGGAAATCAGTACGACAGAAATATATCAGTCTATCCACTATGGAGGCAGAATTCTCATGTTTGTCACTAGTATGTACTGATTTAATTTATTATAAACAATTAATGATTGATGTTGGATTAGAGGTAGATTATCCTATCATAATTTATGAAGATAACCAAGTTGCTATAAAAATGGCAACCAATTTAGCGGTTAAGACAAGGTCTAAGTATACTGATATTCGTTATTTAAATGTTCGTCAGAGTATTCAAAGCAACATGGTTCAGTTGGAATATTCTATGTTTGAAAACAATATTGCCGATAATTTCACCAAAGCGCAGGGTGCAATCAAACATAAGATGTGTTGCAAAAGCTATGGCTTGAGAATATAAACAGGTATATATTGGCCTGTCCAAAGGGGAGAATGTTAGGATATGGTGTAAGCCTAACGAGTTGTCCAGGCAATATATGAACACATGAAAATGTATTCTATGTCTTTAAGATGTAATGCTGAATTGTAATAACTGGTGACTGACTGCTGACTCCAATTATCCTAAGTGTACTGTTGAATCATTGTACTGCCGGCTCCACCTATCCTAATTAGATAATCACTAGTTTAAACTGTATATAAGACGGGAGCTGAACTATAGTCATTGTTGGAACTGTTGCCATTGTGGATGGAGGTGGTCTCATCGTGGATGGATCTGCTATCAGCGTGATTTGTTATCAGCGTGAACTTACTGTTTATTACCTACTGCTGTTTTGTATGGTAAGAAGATATAAATCTAATTTAAATAAAAAAAGATTTCTGTAACTCTGGACTGATTTGAATGGCTAAAGACTTGGATTGACTAAAGACTATGCAATTGTTTTCACTACAAAGTAAAGTAAAAACCTTGATAAACCAGTTTGTATGTATCTTTTTTTTTATTGAAAAAGTTTTACAATACAATTTTTTCATTTCCCCCCCCCCCATTTCCCCCCTCCCACCCACCCCCCTTCCCTCCCCTCCCTTCCCTCCCTTGACTTCCATTTAGTAAATGTATATAAAATTATTCTATCAAATATTTGCTAGCCATAAATTTATCAAGTATTTTAAACACCCCCAATCCCCCTCACCCCCCCTTTGACTTCCGCTACAAATTTTTTTTAAAAAAACCTTACTTATATTAAACTAAAAAAGATACAGTGAAACGTTTAGTAATATAATAAAAAGACTAATAATAATAAAATATTTACCTCAATTACCAATTTTACCTCAAATACTCAGTTATCCATCAATAATACTCTCTTAATCTTTAAACCCCACTACAAAATGTTAACATTTCTATCAATCCCTCTAAGTGTAACATATAACATCCATATCAAATAATTTTCTGTATCAGACACTCAATTTTTAATCCTTTCCTTCATCTTAATTAAAATTAGATACATTCCAATTACCTTCCTCACCACAAAAAAAAGAAAAAAACCCCTTAATAATTATTTACGTAAATCAGACCCCCTCAATATATACTAATAAAATATATAACAATCATATCTAATAGTTTTCTATCTTAATAATCCAAATCTTAATCTTCTCTTAATAAATATAGTATCCAACATATTTATTATAAACTTCATTTTCTTTCAAAATGCACAACAATTATATCAAATAAATTTTCTATCTCAGTAGCTAAATTTTCATCTTCTCTTCATCTTGATCTTGATTGAAGTTAAACAACTATCTTCTAACACAATATTTATAAACTAGTTCTTATTCCAGCTGCCCCCATCAACAACAAACATCTCTTCATATGTAAATCCCCCCGAGTGACTTAATGTTTGTAAAATCCAACCACGAAGGTATCTTGTAATCCTCTAGGTAGATCATTCAACCTATCTCCTAATGTATCCGTTAAAAGAAAAACAAATGCAGCTCATACAAGCTGCACTCCCAGATGTTCCTTTAAAACTCTTTCAAATCCTGCCAACCTTTCCACCTCCTTCCTTCGGGTTTCCAAGATGTTTTCATCTTCAATTTCATCATCTAGATAATTAATTCCAATAAATTATAATAGGATAATCACAGATCCTCTGCATATATTGCAGTGATCTGTTTAACTTTCTCAAGATGTCAAATCCAAATCAGGATGAGTTTTGTAACAAATTTTAAGTCCATTATCATGTAAAAATTAGGTATAACGATGGTTATCTTTCAAACTATTTCAAATAATCCTTTCTGTAATAGATTCCATCTATTCATAAATAACCTTTAGGTTTCACCAAGCGATTCCATCAACAGACACAGTTTCGGCTGCAGTTCAGTTTCAGTGGTTTTCAGTTTCTTTCCTCCCTTGACTTGTACTTTCTGTTGCTTCTCCTCCTCATGCTTTTCCACTTGTGGAATACTGGGCCTCTGCTGTTTCAGTAATATTTGTTTTTCATCTCGAATTATATGTTTATCTTTCAATTCTTGCTTCAACAGTTCAAGGCCCGGTACCACTTCTCTTGAATCTCTGGGATACTTTATTTTCAAATCTGGATATTTCATGATATGATCATCTAGAAAACCACCTAATGCTCCTTTTTCTTCTGAGACACTTTGATTATTTTGATTTTGTAATTCCATCTGCACACATTGTTCCTCAACCTCTCTTTCAGACTCTTTATCTTTCTTGTCTTCTTCCATAGATGACAACATAGCAGAAGATGAAAGTATGGGGGCTCCCTTAAGAATGTTATTATAAAAATGTTCAGCTTTTTCAACGGTATTTAAACAATATCTCACATCTTGATAACTCAAAATTACACCAACTGGTACATCTCATCTAAATGGTATCTTTCTTCTGTTCAATTCCTTCACCAAAAATCCAAAATATTTTCTGTATCTTAAAATCCTAGATGGTAACTCTTTATAAACCCTAATTTGTAAACCTTCTACCCTTAAAGTAGCTGAATAAGACTTTTGTAAAATGTCATTTCTTAATCTTCTATCAGTGAAATAGACAACAACATCTCTGGGTAGATTCCTTTGTCTAGCCACACGTGAGTTGACCCTGTAAACTTTTTCAGTACAGCCAAAAATTTGGTCATCTTCCAAATTTAAAAATGCCGCTAATGCCTTGGCACAAAGTGTTCTTAGATTTTCTCTATTATTCTCTCTTATACCTCTTAATCTCAAAGCAGACTCCATAGCTTTAAATTGAAGCATCATCACATCATTCTGAATTTCCTGATTTTTGGCATCAGCTTCAACAAATTTTTCCTGTAGATCTTTCATCTTGGAATCAAACTTTCTACTGATTTCAGCCATTTTCTTCCCTATTTCCACCACCGCAGTTGAAAAAGCAGAAACTGCTTTAATAATAGTTTAGCTCAATTCATCATATTTTCCCTGTACCAGCTCCTCAAGATTCTTCTGTGAGCTTTTTATCTTCTCAGCAATGCTTCCTAAAGACCTAGTTATAAAATCTTTTAAGTCCTCATTTGCAGTTCCCTGCAAGTGCTTTTGAATCATTTCTGCTTTTTCCTTTGTCTGACTTGTAAGGGAGCCCCCCCCTTGCTTTTTGTTTAGGAGTCATACTTCTAAAAAAGTTTCTAACTTTTCTCAAAAAAAAACACACACAAAGGAGTTCTGTTTAACTCAATTTTGTTCCTTTTCCCTGCTGGAATGTTTCTTTTAAAGTACTTCGGCGCAGGCTAGGCTCTCACTTTCACTTTCCACTCTCCATTTTCTCAACATTTTCCGAGCAAAGCCAGTCGCCATTTTCAAAACATGAAGCCGAAATGCAGGAATAAATCTGAAGACTCCAAGGGATTTATTAGTTTTGTCCGTCACAGAGTTGAAGGCTTAACTCACTTCCTTTTATAGCCTGTGGGGTTTGGTCCAGTGAGTCAGCTAATCACGGGCACGCCTTTTCTTCTGTTGCGCGCGCCTGTCTCTGCGACGCTGGCAAGGGTCCAGCCAAAACTCATTACCCTCATCACTGTCCACCTGTGGCTGCGGGGACGTGCTTGGCTCTGGGTCTATCTCTTGCCCTTTGGTGTCCTCCGCAGGCATTGCCAGAGAGGAGGTCCTGGAGAAGGAGGCCTTGCCAACTCCTCTCCCTCACTCTCAGAGTCCTCTCTTGCTGATGACACAGGCTCAGGCAACGGAGCCACAACAGACATTATGTAAGAAATGGTTTGTTATCAGTGTGGGAAAGAGTGAAAGAAAAACATTATTTGAAAATACCAATGTGGCTTTCCACAATAGAAGCGTTGACATATCCAAATATTCTTAATATCGAGAATATTGTTAGATACAAGGATATTTTAACAGAACGGGTAGAACTGAAACAAAGGCAAGAATTAGAGAGTCAAGGGATTGAGACAGATTGGTATACAAGATTGCAAATACAATCAAGGTTTGAAGCAGATCGTAGACAATATGGTTTTAACTTGGGGAAATCAGAATTGGATGACATATTGATTGGAACAGATGAAAAAATGATTAAGAAATTATATAATTATTTATTGTGGATTAGATTAGAAGATGAAGAAGTAAAAGTAACAATGATAGCACGGGCAAAAATTTTTGGATATACCATTGAACTGGAGAAATGGCAACAGCTATGGGAAAAATTATTTATTTATTTTATTTTATTATTTATTTATTCAATTTTTATACTGCCCTTCTCCCGAAGGACTCAGGGCAGTGTACAGCCACAATAAAACAATAAAGATAAAAAATTTAAAAGCAATTAAAACAAATTAAATACTTTTGGTCCTTCTATTAAAAAACCCACAAGTTGGACTTCCGGGTGGCGCCTCTGTCGTTGTCGGCGGTCTTTTATGATCGCCAGCCTCCCGGCGCGTAAAGAGCCGCTTTACAGCTGGCAGGCGGCTCGCAAAACCCGCTCTTTGATCGGAAGAGCGGGCAGAGCATCTGGGGGTGCGGTTGAGCACCCTGAATCGCCCCAGGACTTTTTTCCTTGTCCGGGGGAAGGCTCAGGGTGATGGCTCCCCATCCACCCCAGAGAGGCTCCGCGCCAAGAGGGATCTCCGCTTTAATTAGCGGAGCCAGACGTCGTGAGCAACACCATGATCGATGGAAAATCTAAGCAAGTTGAACAAGGAGTTTTTAAAAAGAAAAAACGCAAGTATGGCTTTTATATTAATTTTCTAGAAGAAGAAGGAAAGAAAAGGAAAAAAGAGTGTGATCAGTGAAAGTGCTTGAAAATGGCGACTGGCTTTGCTCGGAGAAAATGGAGAGTGGAAAGTGAAAGAAGAGCCTAGCCAGCGCTGAGGTATTTTAAAAGAAATATTTTAGTAGGGAAAAGAAATAAAGAAATAAGGACTGATTTAAACAGAATTTTTCTGTTTGTTTTTTTTTGAAAAAAGAGAAAAGAAGATTTTTTTTGTTTTTTTGGAAAAAGAAAAGTTAAAATCCCTTTTTTTTAAGAAGTATGACTCCCAAACCAAAAGGAAGGGGGGGCTCCCTTACAACTCAGATAAAGGACAAAGCAGAAATGGCTCATTTGCAGGGAACTGCAGATGAGGATTTAAAAGATTTCATAACAAGGTCTTTAGGGAGTGTTGTTGAGAAGATAAAAAGTTCACAGAAGAATCTTGAGGACTTGGTTCAAGGAAAATATGACCAATTGAATCAAACTATTATCAAAGTAGTTTCGGATCTTTCAAGTGCAGTGGTGGAAATGGGGAGGAAAGTGACTGAAATCAGCAGTAACTTTGACTCCCAGATGAAAGAAATACAAGAAAAATTTGTGGAAGCTGAGGCTAAAAATCAGAATATAGAGAATGATGTCATCATGCTTCAAATTAAAGCTATGGAATCAGCAATTAGATTAAGAGGCATAAGAGAAAATAAGAGAGAAAATTTAAGAACAGTTTGTGCAAAGGCTTTGGCGAAATTATTAAAGTTAGAAGATGAGCTAATTCTTGGTTGTATGGAGAAAGTTTACAGAGTTAACTCACGTGTAGCTAAACAAAGGAATTTGCCTAGAGATGTCGTTGTCTACTTTACTGATAGAGGATTGAGAGATGATATTTTACAAAAATCCTACTCTGCCAGAGTGCAGGTAGAAGGTATACAAATTAGCATTTTTAAAGAGCTACCACCGAAGGTTTTAAAGGACAGAAAAGATTTTGGGTTTTTTGGTCAAGGAATTGAAGAGAAACAATATCCCATTTAGATGGGATTTACCAGTTGGAGTAACTTTCAGATACCATGGCGTGAGACATTGCTTGAATATTATTGAAAAAGCGGAATATTTTTATAAAAATATTTTCAAGGGAGCCCCGGAATGTGTTAAGAATAAAAAACGTGAAAGAGAGTCTGCGAAATGTAAGCAGAAGGAAGAATCTCAAAGTGTGTTAGAAGAAAAAGGAGCACCAGGTGGTTGTCCAGAGGATTCTATTATGGATTTTCCAGATGAGAAAACTGAGCATCCCAGTGACCCCAGAGGGGGAGTACTGGACCTTGAACTGTTGGAGCAAGAATCAAAAAATAATTTGTATTGTAAAACTTTTTCAATTAAAAAAAAAACCCACAAGTTTAAGACACCCCCCATCCCAATTCTTTTTAAGCCAGTCCAGCCTGTTGAAAAAGCAGAGTCTTAAGGGCACAGTGAAAGGTGCGCAGGTCGGGAATCATACGTAGCCCTGTGGGGGGGGGGGGGCTACAAATTATAAATTAACAATGGCAACAGCTAATAAAGAAATCCTGTATAAGATGTTTTATAGATGGCACATGCTACCAGAAAGATTAGCTAAGATGTTTAAAGATAAATCAGCCAAATGTTGGAAATGTCACCAATTGCCGGGATCATATTATCATATGTGGTGGTCATGCAAAGAAACAAAGTACTATTGGGTTAAAATACAGACATGGTTAGAGGGAATGCTGCAGCAACATATAGAGTTAAGACCAGAAATATTTCTATTGGGAATATTACTGGAGAAATATAGTAAAGATACATATTTGATTATTCATATAATAACAGCATCCAGAATTGTATTTGCACAGAATTGGAAAGCAGATAAAATCCCGTTGGAAGGAGAAATTATAAAGAAAATTTTAGAATGTACAGAAATGAACAGACTAACAGTGAGAATAAACGATAAAGAGGAGTTGATGTATTTCAAGACATGGGGAAAATTTTATGATTGGTTAGAAAAGAAATATGAATAAAGGTATGGAGATAAAATACATAGGGAAAAGATGAAAAAGAGAAAAAAGTATTAGAAGAATAGAAACCCAGATGATGCCTAGGTAAAGGGAAAAGGGGGAAGTGGGGGGGGAGGGAAAAAAGTGAGATTATTATAAAAGTGTACACAAATGATGAAACAGATGTAATTACTAAACAAATAAGAAACTGAAATGAAGATGGATGCAAATAGATAATCAGGGCTGCTCGAATACCATTCTAGATTGAATTGAAAAGGAAAACAACAAGAGAGAGGGAAAGGAGTAGAGAGAGAGGAAGGAAGAAGAGAGGAAAGGAGAGAGAGATAGAAGAGAGGGAAAAGGAGAGGAAGAAAAGGAAGGGGAAAGAGCAGTAGGAGACAGGGTTAGAAAGGGAGGAAGAAGAGAGGAGTGGGGGAAGGGAAGGGGAAGTAGGAAAGAGAAGGAGAGGAAGAACGAAGAAAGTAGGAAGAGATGGACGAAGGAAGAGAAGGGGAGGAGAAGAGGAAAGGTTGTGGTAAAATAAAGGAGGATAAATGGTAAAAGAGCAGTCCCGAACAACTAAAAATGAAAGTTAAAAGATAAGATGAATGGAAAATGATGGATAAAAGATTGTACACTCAAATATGCTTATGAGAAATAAAAATAAAAAAACTTTTTGGAAAAAAAGAAAAGAAAATGGAGCTCATTGGCTTGTGAAAAATCTCCCTGAAATAATTAAAAGATTGGTTTGCATGGAGAAAGCATAAAATGAAATTTTTGTATGTGAAATTGGTTTACACAAGTAGTCTGATTGCAGTACAAATGTGTGAGTATGTTGATGGTAAAAAAAATTGGTGTGATGCTTCTGTGTTGACCCCCATCCCCAGACTGAAACAGTAAGTTGCAAGGTGGTTATTATTGTTGTGAAGTAAGTGAAAAGGCAATAGCAAGTGTTTGCAAGAAAAAGAAATGAGAAAGATCGCATGGAGGATGTGGGAGAGATATTTGTGGAAAATGTCTGTGATTTATTGAAGCTAGAGAGAGTTGCAGAGAAAATTATTTTGTTGAAAGGATGCTGAATGGAGAAAAGAGATGAGAATTCTGTGTAGTCTTTTAAACATTGTTCCTCCCTGTATTCCCCTCCCCCCCACCGCCCCTCTGGGTCATTCTTTTACACAAGGACATTTTGCCTTGGAAGAGCGAGAGAAGCAGGAAAGGGGGGGAGGGCTGCAGTTTTCTGTTCTTTTTAACCATTTTTTTCTCTCTGCCAAGGCAGCCTGAGAAAGGCGGGGTAAAGGGTGACATCTGATACCTGCCTTTGCAGTTTTGCAGTTTGCATTGTTTTTGGCCTGCATATAGAAAGCTATGCAGATATATTTTTCTTTTCTGAACACAATTTTGATTTTTTTTTCTGGAAATTTTTCACATTTAAAATGCTTAATTAAACCTATATGAAAGAAATGACTCTGAAGTCTTTGGCTTAGATTTGTATACTTAATGAGAGTTTGCTTCCATTTGAATGGAATCTGAATCTGACACACTGATTTTGAATACTTAGAAGTATGACAATATGTAAAAAGAGAGATAAAATACTTAGGCCATTTAATTAGTGAAAGAAGTAGAAAAATAACATCTGAAAGAATTGCAGGAATAGTAACTCAATCCTTGCCTAAAACGAAGAAGGAGTTGAGGAAATTTCTAGGATTTACTGGATATTGTAGGCTGTGAATGGATAATTATGCCATTTTGAATAAAGACTGGTATGCAAAGAGCCTAGTGTTACATGGATAAGGGAATGGCTTTGAGGGTTATAACCCAAAAGTGGGGAGGAAAGAGAGAGTCAGTGGCATTTTTTTCTAAAATGTTAGATCCTGTCTGTTAAAGATTGCCAGATAGTGTTCAAGCAGTAGCGACTATGGCAGTGTTAGTGAGGGAAAGCAGAAAATTGACTTTTGGAGGAGCCCTAGTGCCCCTCCTCAAGTGAGGGTGATCTTGAACTGAAAAGCCAGTCGATGGCTGACAGATTCAAGGATTTTGAAATATGAGAGTATGCTTATGGAACAAAATGATTTAGTATTAGCCACTGATGTTTCCTTAAATCCAGCTGGGATGATTGGATATTGGTGCTGAGAAGGGGTTAATTTGTTTATAGATGGGAAGAGAAAGTGGTAGAAGGTAAGAGAAGGAGTTTTGGTAGAAACTAGACAGTTACGTTGGTCTGTACAGACTTGTGAATTATATGTCTTAAATCAAGCTTTGAATTCCTTTGAAGCTGGAGGCAGTAATTTAGCTGACTTGGAAGCCAGGATGGCAGCGGCAGAAGGAACTGAATGTTTAATGCTAGGTGAGAAGAAGGAGTTAGTGAAAGTGTGAAGTGGAGGAGGTAAATGGGTAGTACCTGATAGAAGGCAAATGTTGATTTTGGATGTACTACAACAGGGTAGTCATTGGGGGACTAAGGTATGATGTGACTTGTTTGTAGAAGCTTATGGATGCTGTGGATTGTGACAAATATGTGAAAAATGTATAGTATGTAAAACAGTAAACAAGTTCTACACATAAAGAAAAGGGAGGGCAACTTTAGCATGAGACCATTTCAACGCATTCAAATTGATTTTATTAAACTACCTCAAGTGGGGAGACATAAATATTCATAGTGGGTCACTTGACTGGATGGGTTGAGGTTTATCCAGCCATGAGAGCCACTGCAGCAGTAGTCACCAAAATTATATTGGAATAGATTATACCTAGATATGGAGTAGTAGAAGCTCTAGACAAAAACCAAGGGACTCATTTTACTGCAAAAGTGCTTCAATCAATCACAGAGGCAGTGGGAATGTCATGTTCCATGGAATGCAAAATCGTCTGTGCCATGAACCATGAATCTTTACCCTTGGCCTTGCTCAGACTTTGAACCTGCCCAAAAAGGGTTACTGGTATTTTACCTTCTGAACTTGGACATGTCACATATAAATGCCTAACGTATAACTTACATGTCAGGCAGCATGGGAAAGTAAGGGTTAACACAGACCACCCCCACATACCTTCTCCCTTTAACCCCTCCTTACCTTGACCCCTCCCCTGTGGTATATAAGTTGTTATCCTGAAGTCCAGATGTTGTTCCAGCAGATCACCTGTGATCAGAAGGAGATGTCCGAATAAATTGGGGGTCGGTGGGGGCTGTTTATCGTTGGGGGGGTTTTCCATGAGGAGCTGAAGACCCAAATGGGTCCAATGGGATTGCCCCCTTGTGGCTACTGTTTGTGGGTGAAGATTCTCCCACCAGCAGTGTGTACTTACGATCTGGGGGTTACCCTCTTTACACCCTTGTGGAGCTGTCCCCCCTTCCCCCCCCCCATCCCGTTTGTCCTCCGCTGGCCCTCGAACTATTTTCGCTCCCCCGCTATCTGCCTGCTGTTCTCTGGAGCTGTGATTTTGAACTTGGCTTTATTCCTCATCCCGCTGGCTGGCTGGCCATACTGGAGAACAGGCCAGCTTACGGGAGGACTTATGGAGCCAGTTCTTTTACGACCTACCCTGAGGGGTGCCACACCGGCAGGATGAACTTGCCTGGGCCACTGTGAGAGAGTGGCCTGGGACTTTCCAACTCTCCTGTCTCTTATGGGGGACCACTGTGAGAGGGTGGTCTGGACATCCCCTCAGTTGGACAGAACACAGAGACTCCCAGCCGCTACAGTGAGAGGGTAGTGGCGTTTCTCCTGTCTGACCTGGTTCTCCCTTGGAACATCTTCTATGGACCTTAGCCATGCCTTCCATCCTCTTGCCCATGTTTTGTATGAGATGTATTCTAGGTCTACGCTGCTTGCCCTGTGAGATTCCCCCCTCTCGTGGGCATGGCCCTCTATGTTATCGAGGGCCTACCTTAATGACGGGTTTTGGGACCCCGAGAGGTGGCATGTCGCAAAGCGGGGTTTGAGGGGTTTTTAAAGTTCTTTTTTAATGAGAGTTTTAGGGGGTTTCAGGGTGGGGGAGGGTGCGGGTTTGGGGGGGAACCCGCAGGGGAGAGGGACAGGCCCGGCTGTTTACGGTGCCATAGGGGGTTTAGTTTCTGGAGGTAAGAGGGCTCTTGTGGAGCCCTCTGTTGAGGGCGACGCTATAAATGTGCTGTGTGGGAGGGGCAGATATGGCGTGAGCAGGGGACCATATCATGTGGCGGGGGCACGCACTCGCTGCCTTCGAGCGATTGCGTGCCCCGGTCCCCTGAGCTATTCCCGTTCCCCGGGTTGTTTAGAGTCTCAGGACCTGAGGCTCCGGCTGTTGTTATGCAATACGAGGTCCGTTGTCAATAAGGCCCCCCTCATATGTGATCTTCTTCAAGAGGGGGGTGCGGACCTGGCCGGGATTACCGAGACCTGGTTGGGCCATGAGGGGGGGGTTCCCCTCGTGGAGATGTGCCCACCAGGTTTCCTTGCATTCCACCAGCCGAGAGCTCAGGGTAGGGGTGGGGGAGTAGCGGTCATTATTAAGGAAGGTCTGGATCCGAGGGAGACCACTGTACCTCAGATAGCCGGGTGTGAGTCCATCTTTGTGAGGTGGGGTCGTGGTGGGCAGATGGGTCTGTTAGTCACGTACCTGGCTTCCTGCCATGTGGCAACGACCCTGCCCGAGCTTCTCAATGTTGTAGCCGAGGTGGCGGTTGATACCCCCAGGCTTATGGTCATGGGGGATTTCAATCTGCCATCCATCGGTGAAACATCTGAGATAGCCCGGGAGTTCATGGCTTCCATGACGGCCATGGACCTGACCCAGGTAATTCAGGGCCCGACTCATATCGGTGGACACACCCTGGATCTAGTTTTTGTCTCTGGTCAGTGGTTGAGTGGTCTTGACATCGGGGATATAGGTATGGAACCCTTGTCATGGACTGACCACTCGCTCCTTCGACTCGACTTTCTGACCGCTGCACCTCACCGCAGGGAGACGGAACCGACCAGGTGGTTCCGCCCCAGGCGCCTGATGGATCCTGATAGGTTCCAGACGGAGCTTGGGCCATTTCCTGAGACACTGACACGCGATTCGGCTGAGGACCTGGTGGCAGCCTGGGATAGGGCGGCCAGTGGGGCCTTGGACCGCATCGTGCCTTTGCGGCCTCTGACCCGGCGCCGAACTCACTTATCTCCTTGGCTTACCGAGGAGCTGAGGGAGATGAAACACCGGAGAAGACGCCTAGAGAGCGGTTGGAGGGCCAGTCACTCTGAATCTGACGTGACACTAGTAAGAGCTCATATTAAGACTTACTTAGTGGCGATAAAAGCGGCGAAGTCTAACTATTTTGCCACTCTTATCGCGTCATCAGATAATCGCCCAGCCGCCCTGTTTAGGGTGACCCGCTCCCTCCTTCATCTGGGAGCGCGGGAGGATCCCTTGCAGGGTCGTGCTGAGGACTTTGTTCAATATCTGGATGATAAAATAACTCAGATTCGGGATGATTTGGCCGCTGACTGGGTTAGTTCAGGCGGAGTGACTGAGGCAGGTCTTGAGAGTGTTATCTGGGCTGAGTTCGATCCTGTGACTCCCGAGGACGTGGACAGGACTCTGGGAAGACTGAACGCAACCACATGTTTATTGGACCCGTGTCCCTCTGGTTGGTGCTGGCCTCCCGGGAGGTTACACGAGGCTGGCTCCAGGAGATTATAAACGCTTCTTTGAGTGAGGGTGCCCTACCGCCCGCCTTGAAGGAGGCGGTGGTGAGGCCCCTCCTCAAGAAGCCCTCCCTGGACCCAGCTATTTTGGCTAATTATCGTCCAGTCTCCAACCTTCCCTTTTTAGCGAAGGTTGTTGAGAGTGTGGTTGCGTGGCAGCTCCCCCGGTACCTGGATGAAGCTGTCTATTTAGACCCGCTCCAGTCTGGCTTCAGGTCTGGATACAGCACCGAAACGGCATTGGTCGCGTTGGTGGATGATCTCTGGAGGGCCCGGGGTAGGGGGTACTCCTCTATCCTGGTGCTGTTAGACCTCTCAGCGGCTTTTGATACCATCGACCATGGTATCATGTTGCGCCGGTTGGAGGGACTGGGGGTGGGGGGCACCGTTCTACGGTGGTTCTCCTCCTACCTCTCTGACCGGTCGCAATCTGTGTTGACAGGGGGGCAGCGGTCGACCCCGAGGTGCCTAGTGTGTGGGGTGCCACAAGGGTCGGTCCTCTCGCCCCTCCTGTTCAACATTTATGTAAAGCCGCTGGGTGAGATCATCCGTGGTTTTGGGGTGGAGTTCCACCAGTACGCTGACGATACTCAGCTGTACATCTCCACCCCAGACCACCCCAACGATGCCGTGGAAGTGATGTCCCAGTGCCTTGAAGCCGTGCGGGTCTGGATGGGGAGAAACAGGCTTCGACTCAACCCCTCCAAGACCGAGTGGCTGTGGCTGCCGGTGTCCCGATATAGCCAGCTGACACCATCGCTGGTCATTGGGGGCGAATCACTGGCCCCCACGGAAAGGGTGCGCAACCTGGGCGTCCTCCTGGACCCACGGCTGTCCTTAGAGAATCACACGACAGCTGTGGCCAGGGGGGCTTTCTATCAGGTTCACCTGATATGCCAGTTGCGGCCCTTTCTAGATCGGGACTCCCTACGCACAGTCACTCAGGCACTCGTCACCTCTCGCCTGGACTACTGCAATGCTCTCTACATGGGGCTCCCCTTGGGGTGCACCCGGAGGCTCCAACTGGTACAGAATGCGGCCGCGCGGGGGATTATGGGAGCGTCGGGGCGCTCCCACGTGACACCTCTCCTGCGCGAGCTGCATTGGTTGCTGGTGGACTTCCGGGTACATTTCAAGGTGTTGGTAATCACCTTTAAAGCGCTCCATGGCTTAGGACCAGGGTACTTACGGGACCGCCTTCTGCCGCCAATTGCCTCCCACCGGCTAGTTCGCTCCCACAGAGAGGGCCTCCTCAGGGTGCCGTCAGCCAGACAATGCCGGCTGGCGACCCCCAGGGGGAGAGCCTTCTCTGTGGCAGCCCCTACCCTCTGGAATGATCTTTCTCCAGAACTGAGAATAATCTCCGACCTCTGGACGTTTCGTCGGGCCCTAAAAACTCATCTTTTTCAACTTGCCGGTTTAGCCTGATCCCTGTTGAATTTTTTAAATTTTTTAAATTTTTTAATGTTTGTAGAGTTGCTGCATTTTAATATTTATTTTGTTTTAATTGTCAGCCAAACGTATATGTGTTTTAAAATTTTTTAACTTTTATGTACTGAATTTTTTATTCGGCTGTTCACCGCCCTGAGTCCGTAAGGAGAAGGGCGGTATATAAATCTAATAAATAAATAAATAAATAAATAATAAATAAATACTTTATGTTTAAACTACATATGGTCTATGTGAGTTATTGGGTTAGATCCTCAATTAATAGCAATAGAATGGTAGCAGAGGGTGGTTGGAAGAACCCATAACTCCAAAACATGACTGAAAATAAGAAAAGAGTACATACCCAAGCATACTCAAGAATAATGGCGGCGCAACTAACTCCAACCGGAGCCATCCCAGAGGGAACACCAAACAAGAAGGAACAATCACCGGATCCAAAACACATGCCAGAGGATGATGAAAAAGGAACCGAGAAGACGGCTGACGACACAGCTGATCCACGAGAGAGCAACGACCTGAGGCAGAACCTCCTGAAGCTGCTAGGGTCACACACCACGAACGAGGACCTCATCGCGAACCTCCGGTACCTAATCGAGGAACATGGAGCAGCGAACAAGAGCCGAGGACTAAGCCCGGAGAATACAGAAGCCAGCCCGGTAAGAGACACCCTCCTTGAGACAATAGGGGACAGTTTTGCACCAATTTTTGAAGGGTGGCCATCTTTGATTGAGCAACCAACAAAGATGGCCAACCCCCAACCAATAGGAGACCCAGATTCAAAATGGCCGGCGCGAAACGAAACTCACACAAAACCAAAAGAAATGACAACCAATGACAGTAAAGAAGGATCCGAATGGGACCCCGAGAGCCCGCCTACCGAGCTTGAGATAGAAAGGGCCATAAAAACACTCACAGCCGCTTTTGGCCCAGACACGAAGATACCAACTCACCTCCCAAACGCACAAAGAGCACCCAGGGAGGCAAGAGACTGCGAAGAAGGCGCAAGTGGAACCTACTCGAGGGGCATGGACACCGCTGCCAGAACACCGCTGCTGCAGTGCACCCTGGATGGAAGACATGACTACACACCGCCAACGTGAACGCCGAGACCCAGAGACCGGAGCAGATACTCACCGATGCAGCAGCCTCACCCAGTCGACCAAAACTCCCTGCTGGACAACACACCAGCGACCCAGATGATGACTCAACCATCTTCCACTCACCGCTGGCTTCCCAAGACTGAGCCCGAGCCCTGCCTGATTGAACAAGGCCTTCACTCAGGACCCGCAGCAACAGGAACCTCTCCCGATGACTCCAGGATGAGAATGATACTCTCACAAGTGCAGAGCCACCTTGAAAGGAGCGGAGAAAAAAAAATGCAAACCTGCCTGTTTAAACTTCTGGCTAGCATACCGTTGCCGTATTGTGGCTTCCCACACATTCAGAACCATGGACAGCCGCCCTCTGTAAGTAATGTTTCTCATAGCCCCGGGACTTTACCTGTTGATTTCCCAAAACTAAAATTAGATGGGTCAAACCTCCTGGAGTGGAACCAACAACTCCAAGTAGCCTTCTTAAGGGAAAATATACTATTCCTAATTACAGACCCCCCTGAAAGACCTTGGACATTTGAATTAGACTGTTTGCACCACAAAGCATTTTACCTGCTGATAGCCAGCATCTCACCCAGCATATACCCCAGCATCAATCACTACTTAACCGTAACAGAACTGATTCAGTAAATGTTTGATCTATTCTATAGCAAGAGTGTAGCCACCACAACAAGAATCTCTAGAGATTTTCACTCAGCCAGACTCAAGGCAGGGACATCCATGAGTGAGCATCTACTAATTTTAAATGCCACCAGAGCTGAATTATTAGAGGGGGGAAAATCATAGCTGAGGAGAGTATGAAAAGTATCATAATTAACTCCCTAGACCCCAGCTAGGATAACTTCATCGCACAGCTAGACAGCCTTACCCTAGGACACCTCTCAACAGAAACACTAATCAATAAATTGATAGCCAAGGACAATCTAAGAAAAGACCGGTCCCTACAACGCAGAGATCACAGACCTATCAAAAGGGTGGGATTCCAAAATAGAGACCATGACACACCCAAGTGTTTCCTATGTGGTTCTAAGAACCACTACAGAAGGGATTGCCCCAGGAACACCAGGGGAAGGGGGCACAACCAGCGCAGGGACAGACAGGATTACAGGCCTAAATTCCAAGAGAGACATTCCCTAGACCACAGATACAGGCGCAGGGACTCACCCAACCCAAGAGACAGAAGAGGACACAGGAACAGCTCTAGAGAAAGTCAGTCAGGATCACTTTACGGTCTCGGTGATCAAGAACACACAGCCAACCAAGTGAGGAAGGAAAACACCTGGCTCATAGACTCAGGGGCCACAAACCACATCACATACAACAAGGAATTACTCTCATCATTCACGAAGGAGAACTACCTAATCAAAGTAGCAAACCAAAACAAGGTCTTAGTAACCGGAAAGGGAAACATACACATACCAGGAGTAGGCAAAATAGAGGGGGTATTACTTGTACCCAAGATACCCTACAACATACTTGCCACTTTGAAGTTAAGTAAAGACACGGGCATTGAGACCACATTCAAGGAAGGAAAGGCATACATGACTAGGAATAAGAAAAACATAGGTAGAGTCATAGTCAGAGGAGGTCTACCGTACCTTAACCCAGAAGGCAATGGTCACCCAAGTGTAAATAATAATAATAATAATAATAATAATAATAATAATAATAATAATAATAATAATAATAATAATAATAATAATAATAATTTTATTTCTATACCGCCCTTCTCCCGAAGGACTCAGGGCGGTGTACAGCCTATTAAAAGCACAAGACAGACATAAATTAAGATTTAAAATTATTAAATAATATCGGCTTAAAAATATATAAGAACCCCTAAATTTAAAAACCCCAAATTTAAAACATCCAATTAAAATCATTACATTGATGGCCCAGCCTGGCGGAACAACAAGGTTTTTAGGGCACAGCAAAATACACGGAGGTTGGAAATCTTACGGATTTCCGGGGGCAGTTCATTCCAAAGGGCAGGGGCTCCCACAGAGAAGTCTCTCCCCCTGGGTGTCGCCAGCCGGCATAACTTGGCCGATGGCACCCTGAGGAGACCCTCTCTGTGGGAGGGAACTGGCTGGTGGGAGGCTACTGGTGGCAGAAGTCGGTCTTGAAGGTACCCAGGTCCAATGCCATGAAGCACTTTAAAGGTGGTAACCAGCACCTTGAATCGCACCCGGAAGACCACTGGGAGCCAGTGCAGCTGGCGCAGGAGGGGTGTCACATGGGCACAAGGAGTTGCGCCCATAACCACCCGCGCAGCCGCATTCTGGACCAGCTGGAGCCTCTGGGTGCTCTTCAAGGGGAGCCCCATGTAGAGAACATTACAGTAGTCCAGTCGGGAGGTGACAAGGGCGTGACTGTGCGCAGGGCGTCGTGATGCAGAAAGGGCTGCAACTGGCGGATCAGGCGAACCTGATAAAAAGCCCCCCTGGCCACGGCCGTCATATGCTCTTCTAAAGACAGCCATGCATCCAGGAGGATGCCCAGATTGCGAGCCCTCTCTGTGGGGGGCAAGGATTCACCCCCAATAGTCAGCGATGGCACCAGCTGACTATATCGCGACGCCAGGAGCCACAGCCACTCAGTCTTGGAAGGGTTGAGTCTGAGCCTATTTCTCCCCATCCAGACCCACATGGCCTCCAGGCAGCGGGACATCACATCAAGGGCATAATTGGGGTGGTCTGGGGTGGAGATGTACAGCTGAGTATCTTCAGCGTACAGGTGGGCTCTCACCCCAAAACCATGGATGATCTCACCCAGTGGCTTCACATATATGTTGAACAGGAGGGGTGAGAGGACCGACCCTTGCGGCACTCCCCATACGAGGCGCCTCGAAGTCGACCTCTGCCCCCCTGCCAACACAAACTGCGAGTGGTCAGAGAGGAAGGAAGAGAACCACCACAGAATGGTGCCTCTGATTCCTAACCCCCTCAACCGCTGCAGCATGATACCATGGTCAATGGTATCAAAAGCCGCTGAGAGATCTAACAGGACCAGGACAGAGGAGCAACCCCTGTCCTGAGCCCTCCAGAGATCATCCACCAATGCGACCAATGTCGTTTCTGTGCTGTACCCCTGCCTGAAGCCCAACTGGTACTGGTCTAGATAGATAGCTTCATCCAGGTGCTGGGGAAGTTGTCGTGCCACCACACTCTCAACAACCTTCGCCACAAAATGAAGGTTGGAGACTGGACGGTAGTTAGCTAATTCAGCCGGGTCCAGGGAAGGCTTCTTGAGGAGGGGCCTCACCACTGCCCCATTCAAGGCAGCGGGAAAGGTACCCTCACTCAAAGAAGCACTTATAATCCCCTGGAGCCAGCCTTGTGTAACCTCCTGGGAGGCCAGTACCAACCAGGAGGGACACGGGTCCAATAAACATGTGGCAGCACTAATCTTACCCAGAACCCTGTCCATATCCTTGGCAGCCACAGGATCAAACTCCTCCCAGATAATGTTCTTAAGACCTACCCTCATCACCTCCTCCAGACCCACCCAATCAGAGTCCAAGTCTTCCTGAATGCGAGCGACTTTATCATTCAGGAATTGCACAAAATCCTCAGCTCGACCCTGCAAGGGATCTTCCCACTCTCCCACCGAAGGCAAAAGGGGTGACTATGAGGGAATAGAGGGAGATAAACCAGAAACCACCCCAGATGACAACCACACTTGCAACTCATCTAATAGGGAGAAGCTTTCCATAGGCAAACCCATACATGACGACTGCGCACACCTCTTACACAGGAAGCTGGGTGACATTAGCTTCCCTGTTATACAAAAAATGATTGATTGCGCTGATGGCTTGAAAGTAAAAGGTTGTAAAAACTATCTTGAGTGTTCAGTGTGTAAATACTCTAAACTTAAAACCAAACCCAGACCGAAAAGGGCAACACGCACCACTAACTCCACTTTTCAGTTATTCCACATGGACTTAGTAGGCCCCCCAGGCCGGCCAGCAGTAGCAGCGGCGAAGACGACCTGATGATAAGTGGGACCATTCACCCCTTTGCGGTCAAAGTCAAACTGAAAGTGCCAGAGACAGGGGTGCATGGAGAGGTAACAGCAATTACCATTGCTGCACCCATTGCTTGATTAGCTTATCCATTGTTAAGCAGCTAGGCATAAAGACACACCGCTTAAGCCTCCCCATATGCTTTCAGCAAGTAGACGGGACCTTAATAGGTGGCACCCCTGCTACATGGGTCACTGAGCTTGTCAGATTGGAACTGGGGATCCACACAGAACTCATTCGATTTGTAGTAGCCCCAAAAGTGGCAGAGTCAATCATCCTGGGACTCGCCTGGCTAGACAAATGGGCCCCTACAATCAAATGGGAGGATGGCTACCAAAAAGTCATGATAGGGGTGGGCCCCTTGCCGCCCATCCCTCCTGAAGCCGAACCCACTGAGATGAGCCCTCAGGGGCCCCACCAACGAGAAGTCCTACCTGGGACTCCCCAGGTCCCCAAGGAATACAGGGACCTGGCTGAAGCATTCAGTGAGGAGGAATGCAACATCCTTCCCCCTCATCGCCACACTGACTGTGCGATCAAGATGGAGCCTGGGGCCAAACTCCCTAAACCAAAGATGTACTCAATGAACCCAAAAGAGATGGCTGAGCTGAGGAAGTACATCGATACTAACCTAGCCCGAGGGTTCATCCAACCTGCAAAATCCAGAGTAGCCACCCGCTCTGAATGATTTTCTTTATTATACAAAAGTTTTTTTTTATTTTTATAATCAAACATACAAACAATACATAATCAATCATTGAGTGTATCATCTAATACATCTTTCATGTCTTAACATCATCATTTCATTTATTATAACTTTTCCCCCAAATTTCTTACTCTCTATTAATACATTTACCTATCTTTTTATTTTATTAAAAATCATGGAACAATTTTATCCCCACCCACCCTTCAACACCCCCTCCCCAAACCCCCCACCCTCCACCCCCCACCCCCGACTTCCCAGAGCAAAAACAGGATATAACATTTAACAAGCATAGGCTAAAATATACTAACTTACTACAAGATTCAAAACTCCCTCCCAATCTTTAACTCCCCTTTTAAAATTCTTCAACTTTCCTTTTATAAATTCTCTTATCACATTTGACATTTATTACTAAAATCCTTTCCATACCTTCTTTTTCAGCATTACTCCCTAATAAATTTCTAAGTTAAACATTTATCCTCTTTAATCATTCCTAAACCACTTACCAATTTCTAAAAAAATTCTAAATTAAACATTGTAAAGCTTTCTTTAAGACATATCTTTAAAATAGTATTATTAACCATTGAGTTAAATTATGTCTAACTTAAACATTTCATCACATATGCCTTTTAGAAATACCATAATCTCAAGTTAAACTTTTTAAAATCTCTTAATACTTCAATAAAACATTCTTCAAAAATTTATATTTCAAAAACTTTTAAAAAGCTATCCATTAAATTTTAAGTTAACCCCTTTAAAACTAGAATAAGTTTTTTAAAAAAACTATCCAATTTTAATTAAACCTTTTTGCTTCAATAAAACATTCTTCAAGATATAACCTTAAGGATACTATATAAATTCCAAAAACTTTCAAGAAGCTATCCATTAAATTTTAAGTTGACCATTTTAATATCAATAACCTTCAAAAAGCTATCCATTTTAAGTAAACATTTTTAAGTAAACATCAATAAAACATTCTTCAAAATATATTAAAGATACTGCATGCATTTCAAAATTTTCAAAAAGCTATCCATTAAATTTTAGGTTAACCATTTTAATACCTCAATAACTCTTAAAAAGCTATCCATTTTTAGTTAAACATTTTTAATTAGACATCAGAAGAACATTCTTCATAATATAACCTTCAGAAAGTTAATCTCCCATTCTTCCTTTCTTTCTATATTTTTTCCAGTCCTTCTTCTTCAATAATACTTTCTTCTTCAGCATTGCTCCTCCCCCTGCTTTATTTTTCAAAAAATTTTGAGATTGGATTTGAGGTTGTTGTATCTTGAAAATTCGTTCTCCTTTCAAGATTATTTCCTTTAATTTGGAGCCCCCATCTCTTCTCCTCCTGCTTGTGTAAACAGTCACTTCATTCTTTAAGTATTGATTCTGTCTGTAAAACCAAAGCTTGTCAAAATACTTTTCAGTCTGCAGTAATGAATCTACTTGCTGCTTTTCAGTTGATTGTGTGGAAGCCTCCACTAAAACCTCTGTTGCCGATGTGCTAACCTCCATCTTAATCCTGACAGCCTCTTCTTTATCCTCCAACATCACATCAGTCTTGTTGATTTCTTCCTCTTTTCCAGCCAGCAAATCATTGTTATTCTCCAATTTACAATTTTGAATAGTCCTTTTAATTGTTTCTACTATAGCAGGAGTGTGTTCTGGCCCCGTTCCCAGAAATAACCTCCCCTCAGACAATCAGAGTCTAATGAACTGGCAGGCAACCAAGTAAGCTGATAACAAAGGTTGGCAGCAATCCGCAGCTGCTTGCCAACGTCTTTATTAATAGGCCAGTCACATACACCAAAATGTTCAGAGCTGAGACGCAGGGCCGATTCAAAACCGGGATCCATGAATCTTTGTTTTGTTCGTCACAAAGATATGGCTGCAATCCCTCTCTTATATAGCCTGGGAGGCGTAGTCCACCAGCTAATCACGACCACGCCTTTTCCTCTGCTGGGCTCTCCTGTCTCTCCGACGCTGGTGAGGATTCAACCAAAACTCACTCCCCTCATCAATGTCCTCCTGTGGCTGCGGGGACGAGCTTGGCTCTGGGCCTATCTCCTGCCCTTCAGTGTCCTCCGGAGGCAGTGCCAGAGAAGAGAGTCCTGGAGAAGGAGGCCTTGCCAACTCCTCTCCCTCACTCTCAGAGTCCTCCCCTGCTGATGACGCAGGCTCAGGCAATGGAGCCACAACAGAGTGTAAAAGTTTAAAAGTTCTTGTAAAACCTTTACAGTCACCACTTGTGAGTTTGCTGACTCATATCCTCCATCCTTGATGACAGCCATACTTCAGTTTTAACTTTATATTTATTCAGCTATCAGGTCAATAAATCCAAGTATTTTCCACACAATTTAAAGGTGTAAATTAATTGAGGTCAATACCATAGTCTTTTCCATTCCACTTCCACTTTAAATCTTATTCTTAAAATGTAATCCAGTAACTTTAACAATGTTGCAGGCATTAACAAGCACTTTCACTAGTAAGTTTCATTTTCTTCAGTCGCCATTTTTTTTCCTTTTTGAACAGAGTTAAAGCTTAATACTTGCATTTTTTGTTCTCCTGATTTTGCTCTGCCAGCATCCAAGAATCGAAATTCCTTTTAATCCTTGATCTTGTGTTGCTGGTGTGGTCACAACGCCCCATTCTGCCTAAAGCAGACCCGTCCCAGCTCCGGAGCGCTGAAAGGCTTCCAGGGAGCTCTCACCCTGCTATCCCTAGGCTTAAAAAAAAAGCCTGGGGGTCTAGGGGAGCTCTACCCAAACCCTTCTGCTCTTCTCTCCCCCTTTCCCCCAGGGGAAGAGTTTCAAGCCGCTAGACAGCTGATTTTCGCTGTTCTAGCAGCTAATGGAGTCTTGGGGCTGGAGCTTCAAAAGAAGCTTCCATCGACGTTCGCGGAGCCACCGGAAGTCGAGGCTCTGCGTGGATTTTCGTGGAATAAATGAGGTATGCATGGAAAACACCTACCCCCTTCCCCTCATGAAAGACCTACTGAACTACCTTTCAAAAGGCAAAGTGTTTACTAAACTTGACTTGAGAGAAGCCTACTACAGGGTGCACATAAAGGAAGGGGATGAATGGAAGACTGCTTTCAACTGCTCATTAGGTAGCTTCCAACTCAAAGCCATGCCCTTTGGTCTCCAAGGAGCCCCTGCGGTATTCATGCAATTGATTAACAAAGTGCTGCATGAACATTTATACAAGGGGGTTCTAGTCTACTTGGACGACATTCTCATATTCAGTGAGACATTGGAAGAACATGTGAAACTAGTCCGACAAGTACTAAAGAAACAGTTAGCCGCAAAACTTTATGCGAAGCTGTCCAAATGTGAGTGTCAGCCTTGGAATCCATATTAGGCCGGAAGCTTCAATGCTGCCACCACCTCATGTGTGGGAAAGTAGGAGGGGGGGATTTAGGAGAGGGGGTTAGTAGACATAATAGCATTCTTCCTGTCAGTCAAAGTCAGGGCGATCCAGCATCTGGAGAAGGAGTGGTCAGGGGGCTGGGTCAAGATGGAACAGACGTTGATTGGAGCATGTGATTGATTGAGGAGAAAGGGGGTGGTTTGGGGAGTTTTGGATTACTGAAGGAAAGCCCGGGCTTTTCAGATTCGGGATTTCCCAGATGTGCCAGTTTACCTAGTCTAGTAAAACTAACTTTGGAAAATGCCTGCTTCTGCGTCTTTACTGGGAGTTGGGGGTTTTCTGGAATGCTGACAGTGAGTTTCACAAAACTTCTGTGGACTGCCTGGGCTACCGAATGTCGAACAAAGGCATAGAGATGGATCCTGGGAAAGTGCGAGCCATACATGACTGGCAGCCCCCTCACACCAGGAAACAGCTGCAAAGTTTCCTGGGGTTTGCTAACTTCTACCGGCAATTCATCCCAGCCTTTGTGGAAGTGGCTCTGCCACTTACCGAACTGCTAAAGACAGGACCCTCCCCCAGAAAGCCGTGGCCGATTGCAGCCGCTAGCCTGGATGCTAAGCTGTCAAAAAGCGTTTGAAAGCTTGAAATGGCTGTTTGCAGAGGAGCCCATTCTTCAGCACCCAGACCCAGATAGGCAGTTCATTTTCCAGGCTGACGCCAGTGACGTTACAGTGGCAGCAGTGCTCCTCCAGGAAGACCCCCAAGGACGGCTTCTTCCCTGTGCATATGTGTCCAAAAAACTCATGGACACCGAGTGGAGATGGGCAGTATGGGAGAAGGAAGCCTTTGCTGTTCGGTGGGCTCTTCTATTGTGGCGGCACTTCCTAGAGGGAGCCAAGATTCCTTTTGAGGTATGGTCAGACCATAAAAACCTCGAAGCCTTAAAGACCCCATGAAGGCTCTCCCCCTAACAGGTCCGCTGGGTGCAGTTAGTTTAGTTTAGTTTATTAAATTTTTATACCTCCCTTCTCCCAAGGGACTCAGGGCGGTGTACAGCCATGATAAAACAACATATACCATAAAACTTTAAAAACAATTTAAAATGTATTACATAATTTGGCCCTGTTTTATTTTTTAAAAAACCCCAAAACTAAAATATCCAATTTAAAATCATACTTTCATTAGCCCAGCCTGCTGGAATAATAGGGTCTTGAGGGCACGGTGAAAGGTCCGTAGGATGGGGATCCTACGTATCTCCGGGGGCAATTCACTCCATAGGGCGGGAGCCCCCACAGAGAAAGCTGTCCCCCTGGAGGTTGCCAGTCGGCATAATTTAACCGACGGCACCCTTAGGAGTCCCTCTCTGTGAGAGCGTACTGGCAGTACTTCAAGCGGTTTGATTTCAAGCTGAAATACATCCCGGGGGGAAGAACCTGCTTGCAGACGCCTTTTCAGATTATGAGCGGCATGGAATTTGTCCCTCTGCCAGAACTGCCGAGAGAACAGCCTTCTTCCATGACTCTGAATGAATGGATGGAGTCATTAAAGAAAGGCTGGGAGCATACTAAAAAAAGTCCTGAATGAAGCGGCTGAAGCATACAAAAAGCAAGCAGACAATCACCAATCTCTCCAACCCCCTTTTCGGGTGGGAGATCGCGTGTTTCTTTCCACCAAATACTTATGTTTGAGTTTGAAGAGTAAGAAGTTAGGACCGAAATATTTAGGTCCCTTCCTCATAGTGAAAGTGATTAACTCAGTTACTCACTTTCAGTACAGTTAAATCTCCCCTGCATACTGGGAAAAATTCATCCTGTTTTCCATTGCAGCCTGTTAAAGCCTGCTGTGGGATCTAAATTGAGACCTCAACCAGCTGCTCCCCCAAAGCCGATTGTAATGCAGGGTGAGACTCATTATGATGTGAAGAAGATTTTGGACTCTAGATTGCAGAGGGGATGTTTGCAATATTTGGTTCATTGGAAGGGATACCCCTTGTCTGAAGCTGTGCTTCCGGTGGTATCGGAGGCGAGGACAGCGACCTCTGCAGCCCCGCTCCGAGCTCTCCCTGTCGGAGGGCTCCAAAAGGAGCCATAGCCACCTTGGAGGGGTAGTGAAGTAAAGGGGAGTGCCTTGCGGGTTGAGGAGAGCCTCATCTCTCCTCCCTGACTTGGAAAATCCCCCTCATCCGAAGACAAGGATCAGCGGCAGTCAACATGGCTGCCATGAAGCTGGGGACAGCCGAAGCACCTAAGTAAGTGCAGGAGCGAACAGAATGAACAATGATTGTTTCTGGGTGAGATGATTCTTCTTCTACTTAAAATTTGACCCCAAGGAAAATAAAAAAATCCATGATAAGAGAGTCCAAAAGTATAATTGTTTAAGCTGCGAAAATAAACACTTGTGAGATCTATGATGAAAAGTAAGTTGAGAGCGCCATCTACTGATGAAAGGAAAAGTGACTCCTAGATGCCTGGAAATTTATAGAGGAAGAAAGGAATATCTGATATCCAGTGGAGGGCTGTGACATTTAACTGTTTATTTTATTTTATTTATTTTTATTTTTATGTTTAAATTTGTATACCGCCCTACTCCCAGAGGGACTCAGGGCGGTGAACAGCCAAAAATAAAATACAATTTACATACAAAAAGTTAAAAACTATTAAAAGAGATTAAATTTAGGCTCGAAAATTTAAAACCACCAATTTATATAAACATTTTAAAAACCCAATTTAAAACCAATTTAAAAGGGAGAGTTAGGCCAGCCCCGCCTGTTGGAATAGAAGCGTTTTTAGGGCGTGGCGGAAAGTGCCCGCCGCGCCCGTTTATTGTCTTACACTTACCAGAGGTGGAAATAAGAGAGACATTTTATAAAAGAAACTCTGGGAAACTAGAGTAAAAGACCAAAATTATAGAGCAGATTCAAAGAATTTGGAAAATAGCTTGGATTATTAAAATATGGAGTAAATATTCAAAGTGGCCTGCCTAAATAAATGATTTGCTTGGAAATAAATGGTGTTTGACTAAAATTAACATCTGCTGGAAAAAAGGCACCATGGAAATCTGAGAGGAATGTGCCATCTACTAATGATTGGAAATGTATAATTTTGAACTCTCCTTGAAATAGATTGAGACTTTTACTGTTTAATGTACTTATATTGCTATCATGACTGGAGTTGAAGGAACAGCTGTGGAGATGAGAGGACTTTTTAATGAGATTACTTTGTTGTTCCAAAGTATAAATATATCAATGGATGGTATAGATGAGAAAATGGAAAATATTCTGCAAAGAACAACGAATAAAGACCAAACTGCCCAGGAATTGGTGGAAATAATAGAAAGATTGGATGAAATGGACTATTTAAACCAGCAAATTGACTAGGAACAGGGAAGAAACAGGGATCAGAAAAACCAGCAAATGAAGCAAAAGCTTGATGATGAGGAAGACCAGACAAATGGCAAGCAAAAGGAGCGGAAAGAACAGATAAAGTAGCATTATCAACAAATAAAACAAGGACTGGAGCAAAAAATAGGACTGACAAACCAGCCAATAAAGGAAGAAAGATCGAAGAAAATAAAACAGATAAATCAACAATTGGATAGACAGGAAGACGTCTTTGATAAGGAGACTGAGACGTGGCCAGGAATTTAGGAGAATTGCCAGCATAAGTTTGTACTGGGAAAAATGCTTAGGCTGAACAAGAAATATAAAGATAAAGATGAGGAGTGTGGGAGGCGAGTAAAAAATGGATAAAAATTGAAGCACTAAAGAGGAGAAGAGATGATGGATAGAAACAATTGCCTTTTAAACATTAAGGGAGCTTGTTGTAAGCTGATAGAAGCAGAAATAAAATTAGATAGGGGAAATATTAGAACATATATTTTAATAGAATAAACAAAAATAATAGATAGAAAGATTACAGGTTTATAGATGTTAGGCATTCCCCCCCCCCCCCGCTGTTTAAATAATATTATGAGGATCACCTACTGTAAGTTTGATAAATGTGATAAAGATTACAAATATTGTTATTGTAATATGGATTAATATGAATGATGCCCAGAATCAACACTGTCCACATACAATATGGATGTATATTTAAAAATAATAATAATAATAATAATACAAAAAAAAGGTATAAAAGGACACCATACCTTCCCCAAGGTGTGGCCTTTTGTTAAGGATATTGTTGTTGTGTTACCAACCAGCAGAGTGTAGAGCACAGAGAAATGTTGCTGAGAGCAATGAATAAGATACGTGCAAACTGGTTTATCAAAAGTTTACTTTATAGTGAAAAAAACAATCTCATAGTCTTTTAAACAATCCAAGTCTTTGTCAGTTAAATCAGTCCAGTGATACAAAAATCTACTTACCATACAAACAGTAGTTGGTTAGAATAACAAGTTCACTCTGGTAACAAACCATGATGGTAGCAGATCCATCAACAATGATAGCACAATGGTAGCAACTCCACACATGTTTCCCTCCTTTTTATAGTTAACACAAAAAAGAAAATGCAAGAGGAACATTGATTGGACAGAATAAAAGTAACCTCCCCTTTTCATAGGAAATCAGTTATATGTAAGCAAACATGTTACATATTTGCATCCCATAATATCACACAAGTTAAATGAGGTCTGACATCAGAAGGGGCATAATTGTAATGGAAAATGTTGTTTGGAGTTCACAAAAGAGTTAAACCAGACCTCAAGTTGTACTAACAAACTTTTCTTATCTGGAGCTAGTCTACAGCTTGTTTATCAGTTTAGGAATGTTAAAAGTTAATAAATCCGAACATCATTTTAAAAGAGAGAAAATAAATCAAATTAAAATACAAGGTAACTATGTTAGTTAACAAATAACAAAACCCATGTTATTTGCCCCTCAGAAGACAAATGATTGCCTCCCCCTCCCCTGGCATAGTAAAAATAGTTTATCCAAAACCTTTGCTTTCAGAGAGCTTAAACAGCCCTCAAAGCATGAAACAGGAAGAAAATTGCCACAATACTTACACAAGTGGCTTACCAAAGCCTCCCACCTAGGGCTGAGGAGAAAAAAAAAATGACCAGCCCAAAATCACTCAGCCGACCATCATGGTCAAAGCAGGATTTTCTTCTTTCGAGTGTCTCAATATTTCCACAGTGGCAGCTACTGCTCTTAAGCAGGGGACTGCTCCTTGGGCCACTGGATCTAATTTAATGGAATAATACACTACTGGTTGATGTGCAGGACTGAACCATTGCACTAGCACCCTTGAGGAGATGCCTTGCTTTTCATGAATGAAAAGAGTAAATGATTTATTATAATCAGGGAGCCCAAGTGCGGGAGCTGATACTAGGGTCCATTTTATCCTCTGAAGTGTTTGGTCTAATGGTTTTGACCATTAATGGGGTCTGGGAAGTGAAAGCCAAATCTGACTGTAGGTTCTGCCTCAGTTTACCTTCCCAATAAGCAACTGAGTTGGAAGATCATTTAAAAGCAGTTTATTAGGGTACCCTGATAAAGTTGGGTTTCTCTATGTAAAAGGGATGACTGATCTACTGGGATACTAAAGAACATGGAGCACAAGTCTATGACTGTGAAATGTGTGGCTGAGGCTGGAACCTCAGTGATTATTGTGGCTGGGTTTGGCATCACAGGGGCTCGGGGTATCACGTGATTATTAATGACCCTTAAATCATGGACGAATCTAAAAATGGAGTTCCCTTCCTTGTCTATTGTTGACTTATTCACCGGGAAAATGGGGGTGTTACAAGGAGAGATACATTTTCATTTCATTTTTTCATTTTATTAGATTTATATACCACCCTACTCCCAAAGGACTCAGGGCGGTGAACAGCCTTAAGATAAAACACATAAATACAAAAATTTAAAATAGAATAAAAACGAATTAAATAATTTGGCTGAGACAAATTTAAAACCCTCCTAATTTAAAACAAATTAAAATTTCCATTTAAAAAGGGGACAGACTTAGGTCAGGCCGGCTTGATGGAATAAATGAGTCTTGAGCGCGCGACGGAAGGTGCGCAGATCCAGGATCCTCCGTATCTCTGGGGGGAGCTCGTTCCAGATAGTAGGTGCTCCCATAGAGAAGGCTCTCCCCTGGGGGCCGCCAGTCGACATTGTTTGGCCGACGGCACCCAGAGGAGCCCCTCTCTAGGGGAGCGTACTGGCCGGTGGGAGGCTATTGGTGGTAGCAGGCGGTCCCGTAGATAACCAGGTCCTAAGCCATGGAGTGCTCTAAAGGTGATAACCAAAACCTTGAAGCACACCCAGAAGACCACCGGGACCCAGTGCAGCTCGCGCAGGAGAGGCGTTACATGGGAGTGCCACGTCGCTCCCATAACCACCCGCGCGGCCACACTCTGCGCCAGTTGGAGCCTCCGACTGCTCCTCAAGGGGAGCCCCATGTAGAGAGCATTACAATAGTCCAGATGGGAGGTGACGAGGGCATGAGTGACTGTGCGTAAAGAGTCCTGATCTAGAAAGGGACGCAACTGGCGGATCAGGCGAACCTGATGAAAAATCCTCCCGGTCACAGCCGTCAAGTGCTCTTGTAAAGACAGCCGTGAATCCAGGAGGACACCCAAGTTGCGAGCCCTTTCCGTGGGGGCCAATAATTCGCCCCCAATAGTCAGCAATGGCACCAGCTGACTATATCGGGACGTCGGAAACCACAGCTGATAACTTGCAGATAACTCCTTGCTCTATATATGCCTTTATCAATTTCCGTATAGGTTCAATGGCTTCGGCTTGGATTTTATACTGGGGAATGGGGGGGGGGGGTCTCTTTTTACTGTAATTTTAACTGGGGTAGCTTCTTTTAACAGTCCCACCTCTGTGGCATCCCAGCCCCACAGAGAGGGAGGCAGGTCTTTTAGATCTGCATGAAGCAATGTGGTGTCATTGATAAGCATATGGGCGTTCTTTTTTTTTTATTGAAAAGTTTTATACGAATACAAATATAAAAAATATAAACCCCTCCCCCCCTCCCCCTTTCAACCCCCCCATCCCTCCCCCCTTCAACCCCCCCTCCCTTCCCCCTAGACTTCCCAGAGTGAAATACAGGGTTTTTCTTTTTCCACAAAAAAGGTAAACTAATCATTAACCTATCCAATTTCTAATTTACAAACACCATCAAAATCTTAACTCCAATGTAATAAAAATTACAACTCTATAGTTCTTCTTCATTCATATGCAACTTGATGTCTTCTTATATGGTATTTATTCCGAATGTAATCAATCCATTTCCTCCACTCCAAAATGAATTTTTCTTGCGTATGGTCTTTCAAATATGCTGAGATTTTGGCCATCTCAGCTAAGTTCATTACTTTTACAATCCATTCTTCTACAGTGGGCAAAGAGTCTTTCTTCCAGTATTGTGCAACCAACAGTCTAGCTGCTGTTATTAAATTTAAAATCAATTTTGTCTCCAATAACGTACAATCATTTATGATACCCAATAAAAACAATTGTGGTGTAAATTTCAACCTTTTTTTCAAAATATTTTGCATTACCCACCAAATCTTTATCCAAAATGCCTTGACCTTCTTACAGGTCCACCAGATATGAAAATAGGTTGCATCTTCACAATCACACCGCCAGCATTTAGCTTGTACATTAGAATACATACTTGATAATTTTTTTGGGTCTAAATGCCATCTATAAAACATCTTATAAAAATTTTCTCTCAAATTTTGTGCTTGAGTAAATTTAACATTTCTGACCCAAATCTTTTCCCATGTTTCCATCATTATTGGTTCTTGAAAGTTTCTAGCCCATTTAATCATACAGTCTTTAACCAACTCTGTTTCAGAATCTATCTCTAATAATACATTATATAATCTTTTAATATGCATAATACCCTGGTCCCTAATTTGCTTTACCAGGTTTTCTTCATTTTCCATAAGACCTATTTTTTGATCCTCCCTCCACCTTGCTTGGAGCTGACCATATTGAAACCATGTATAAATTATCCCTTCCTTCTTCAAAACCTCTAACAATTTAAGTTGTAGTTTACCCCTTTCACTAAATAAGAGTTCTTTATATGTAATCACCTCCATCTTTTGTTCTACACTTATATTTTCTATTGCATGTCTAGGATTTGCCCAAATAGGTATTTTATAATCCAATTTATATTGATATTTCTTCCACACTTGCAACAAGGCATTTCTAAGTATATGGCTTTTAAAAGTTTTATCTACTTTCTTTTCATACAATAAATAAGCATGCCATCCATAAAGTAAATCATATCCTTCTAGATTCAAAATTCTTTCCTCCGTTAAATTAAACCAATCACTAATCTGAACTAATACCGAAGCTTCATAATATAATCTTAAATTTGGCATTTTCAAACCACCTCTCTCCCGAGCATCTTGTATAATTTTTAATTTAACTCTAGGTTTTTTACCTGACCATATAAAAGTATTAAGACCTTTTTGCCATTCCCTCAGTTGTTCATCCTTCTTCAACACCGGTATCATTTGGAACAAAAATAAAAACTTAGGTAATACATTCATTTTAATTGCTGCTATTCTGCCTAATAAAGATAATTGTAACTTTTTCCAATTCTCCATTTCTTTCTGCACTTTTCGCCATAAGACTTCATAATTATTTTTAAATAGCTTTGTATTTGATCCAGCAACAATCACACCCAAATATTTAACCTTTTTAACTATTTCAAATCCCGATATTTGTTGAAGCTCTTCCCTTTGATCAAAAGACATATTTTTAGTCACTATCTTAGTCTTGTGTTGATTTATTTTAAATCCTGAGACTTTACCATATTGTTCTATCATTTCCAACATATATGAAGCTGTATCTATAGGTTGCGTTAATGTAACAACTAAGTCATCCGCAAACGCTCTCAATCTATAGTCTTGCTGTCGAATCACTATTCCTTTTAGTTCTTTAGATTCACGTATCTTTTTCAACAGAATTTCCAAAGATAAAACAAACAATAAAGGAGATAATGGGCAACCCTGCCGCGTTCCCTTTTCTATCTTAAAACTATCCGTTAGACTTCCATTAATAATTATTTGTGCAGTTTGTTCTCTATATATTGCTTTAATTAAACTCATAAATTGCTCCCCAAATTGCATTTTATCTATTACTTTAAACAAAAATTGCCAATTCAATCTGTCAAAAGCTTTCTCTGCATCCAAAAAGAAAAAAGCTGCAGGAATCTGATTATTTTTCTCCAAATATTCTACCAAGTTTATTATTTGTCTCAAATTATATTTCATATATCTCCCTTTTATAAACCCTGATTGATCATTATGAATTGTTTGTTGCATAATTGGCATTAATCTATTTGCCAATACTTTAGCAAAAATCTTATAATCAGTATTTAAAAGTGAAATAGGTCTAAAACTTTCAGGTTTAACACAATTTTGATCTTCTTTAGGAATCAATGATATAAAAGCTGTCCTCCATGAAGGTGGGGTTTCTCCCCCAGATTGAATCTTATTAAAAAGCATCCTAAGCGGTTCTACCATTTCCATCTGCAAATTCTTATAATAAATAGCTGTCAGTCCATCCGTTCCCGGTGTTTTACCTACTTTTAACTGTTTAATTGCTAAAATAATCTCTTCAGAGTTTATTGGTTGATTCAAGCCTTCCCTTTGATCCAGAGTTAATTCCTGAATATCAACCTCTCTAAGATATCTATCAATATCTTTACCTTGTATCAAATCTCCTGCATATAATTTCGTGTAATATTCTAAAAAGGCTTTTTTAATCAAATTTTGTTGATAAACTTCTTTACCTTTATTTCCATCTTACTAATAATACGTGATCTTTGCTTTTTCCTTAACACATAAGCTAACCAGGAGGGGTGGGGGGGGGTGGCGGTCATTATAAAGGAAGGTCTTGATCCTAGGGAGACCACTGTGCCTCAGATAGCCGGATGTGAGTCTCTCCTTGTGAAGTGGGGTCATGGGAAGCAGGTGGGCTTGCTGATTGCGTACCTGGCTCCCTGCCACGTGACAGCAGCCCTGCCCGAGCTTCTCAGTGTTATAGCCGGGGTGGCGGTTGATACCCCCAACCTTTTGGTGATGGGGGATTTCAACCTGCCGTCCATCGGCGAGACGTCTGAGATGGCTCGGGAGTTCATGGCTTCCATGACAGCCATGGACCTGACTCAAGTAATTCATGGCCCTACTCACATAGGAGGACACACTCTGGACTTGGTTTTTGTCTCTGGGCAGTGGTTGAATGGACTGGTTATAGGGGATATAGCTATTGAACCCCTGTCATGGTCAGACCATTCTCTCCTGAGGCTGGACTTTCTGACCGCTACACCCCACCGCAGGGAGGCGGAACCAATCAGATGGTTCCGCCCCAGGCGCCTGATGGATCCTGATAGGTTCCAGATGGAGCTTGGGCCATTTCCTGAGTCTCTGGCTCACGACTCGACTGAAGACCTGGTGGCCGCCTGGGATAGGACGGCTGCCGGGGCTTTGGACCAAGTAGTGTCTTTGCGGCCTCTGACCCGGCGCCGGATCTGCCCTGCTCCTTGGTTTTCCGAGGAGCTGAGGGAGATGAAGCGCCGGAAAAGACGCCTAGAGAGTGGTTGGAGGGCCAGTCGCTCCGAATCCGATCGAACACTAGTTAGGTCTCATATTAAGACCTACTTAGTGGCGATAAAAGCGGCAAAGTGTAATTACTTTTCTGCTCTTATTGCATCGGCAGATAACCGCCCAGCTGCCCTGTTTAGGGTGACCCGTTCCCTCCTCCATCTGGGAGCGCGGGATGACCCCTTGCAGGGACGGGCTGAGGATTTTCTACAGTATCTGCATGATAAAATCGCTCAGATTCGGGAAGGCTTGGACTCTGACTGGGTAGGTTCCGGTGAGGTGTCTGGAGCAGGTCTTGAGACTGTTGTATGGGATGAATTTGACCCTGTGACTCCCGAGGACGTGGACAGGATCCTGTGGAGATTGAATGCAACCACATGTTTATTGGACCTGTGTCCCTCCTGGCTAGTGCTGGCTACCCCGGAGGTTACACGAGGCTGGCTCCAGAGGATTATAAATGCTTCTTTGAGTGAGGGTTTCTTGCCTCCTGCCTTGAAAGAGGCGGTGGTGAGACCCCTCCTCAAGAAGCCTTCTCTGGACCCGGCTGTTTTGGGAAATTATCATCCGGTCTCCAACCTTCCCTTCTTGGCGAAGGTTGTAGAGAGTGTGGTTGCGCGACAGCTCCTGCAGTACTGTTGTGGCCCCGTCCTCTGAGCCTATCCCTTTGGAGGAAGGAAGCTCTGAGCAGGAGGAAGAGGAGCCAGCCAGATCTCCCAGCCCCTCCCCTCTGGCACCGGCTCAGGTGCCAGCTGAAAGAGAGCCAAGTAGTGGGGAAACAGGTGTCTCAGATGAGAGTGAGGGAGAGACGTCATTCCTGGACGCACGCCAAAGAAGGCGAGACAAAAGAGTATTGCAGCTGCGGCGTATGAGGAAATAGTCCTGAGTCACTGATTGGAGTCATGGGATCAGTGAGTCACTGGACCACACCCAGAAGCCTGTCTATATAAGACAGGCCAGTGAGTCACGAAGTTCGTGACGAACAAAGCTAAACAAACAGAGCAACCTCGTAGTCTTGGAAGCTAGATGAACGGCAAAGCTACGTAGGTGATTTTCTTGTTTGTGTAAACCAATAAAGTCCTTGGCAGACGGTGTGCATATCGCTGCCAAGGTTGAGATAAGAACTGCGGAGTGTGCCAAGTGATTCTTAACCCTCGTCTGGCTGTGTTTTTGTGGGTCTCTGAAGGGGGGGGACAGATCAAGTACCTGGATGACACTGTCTATCTAGATCCGTTCCAGTCTGGCTTCAGGCCTGGGTACAGCATGGAGACGGCATTGGTCCCGTTGGTTGATGATCTCTGGAGGGCTCGGGACAGGGGTTGCTCCTCTGTTCTGGTCCTATTAGACCTCTCAGCGGCTTTTGATACCATCGACCATGGTATCTTGCTGCACCGGCTGGAGGGATTGGGGGTCGGAGGCACCGTGTTGCGGTGGTTCTCCTCCTATCTCTCCGACCGGTTGCAGTCTGTGTTGGCAGGGGGGCAGAGGTCGACCTCGAGGCGCCTTGCTTGCGGGGTGCCGCAAGGGTCGGTCCTCTCGCCGCTCCTGTTCAACATTTATGTGAAGCCGCTGGGTGAGATCATCCGTGGTTTCGGGGTGCAGTGTCATCTGTATGCTGATGATACGCAGCTGTACATCTCCACCCCGGATCACCCCAATGATGCCCTCGAAGTGATGTCCCAGTGTCTGGAGGCCGTACGGGTCTGGATGGGGAGGAACAGGCTCCGACTCAATCCTTCCAAGACCGAGTGGCTGTGGATGCCGGCGTCCCGATATAGCCAGTTGGTGCCTTCGCTGGCTATTGGGGGTGAGTCTTTGCCCCCCACAGAGAGGGTTCGTAACTTGGGCGTCCTCCTGGATCCACGGCTGTCTTTAGAAGAGCATATGACGGCCGTGGCCAGGGGGGCTTTTTATCAGGTTCGCCTGATACGCCAGTTGCGTCCCTTTCTGGATCGGGACTCCTTATGCACAGTCACTCATGCCCTGGTCACTTCTCGCCTGGACTACTGTAATGCTCTCTACATGGGGCTCCCCTTGAGGACCACCCGGAGGCTCCAACTGGTCCAGAATGCGGCCGCGCGGGTGATTATGGGGGCGACTTGGCGCTCCCATGTGACACCTCTCCTGCGCGAGCTGCACTGGCTCCCAGTGGTTTTCCGGGTGCGCTTCAAGGTCTTGGTTCTCATCTTTAAAGCGCTCCATGGCTTAGGGCCTGGGTACTTACGAGACCACCTTCTGCCACTGATAACCTCCCACCAGCCAATACGCTCTCATAGAGAGGGCCTCCTCAGGGTGCCGTCGGTCAGGCAATGTTGACTGGCGACCCCCAGGGGGAGAGCCTTCTCTGTGGGGGCTCCTGCCCTCTGGAACGAGTTACCCCCGGGGATTCGATTAATCCCAGACCTCCGCACTTTCCGCAAGGCACTAAAGACTTTTCTATTCCAGGAAGCCGGGCTGGCTTAACGTAGATTTTAATGGGTGAATTTTAGGAGGGATTTTAAATTTGGGGAAGCCAAAATTTGATTTAATTACATTTTTAGATTATTTTTAACTTTTATATTGCTTGTATTTTAATGTTTTAATGTTTGGCTGTTCACCGCCCTGAGTCCGTCAGGAGAAGGGCGGTATATAAATCTAATAAACTAAACTAAACTAAACTAACCTGGTTTGTTAGCATTACAAAATGTATTATGTTTAGCATATTGCAAGGTAGTTGCAACTTGATCAGCCATTAACATATTGAATTGCTGTCTTAATATACCTATTGCTTCTTTTACTCTTTTATCTCCTGGATTATCAATTAACAATTGTTCTTTCTTCTTTATTTCTTCCTCAATATCTTTCCGTTTCTTTGTCTGCTTTTGTCTATGTTTATTATTCATATATATCAACACTCCCCTCATATAAGCCTTACTTGCATCCCAAACCATTTCCATAGAAGTACCTTTATACATATTGTTAACAAAAAACTCCTTCATATGTTTTTTAAGTTCTTTCACATTTTCTTCATATCTAAATAAATTTTCATTTAATCTCCAAGACCTCCTTTCTCTTCTCTCCTGTTCTAATTCCAACCAAACTGGGCTATGATCAGCTAATATCCTTGGAAATATCTTGACTTTCTTCACCCTGGAAAGGAAATCAGTTGTTAGCAATATAAAATCAATCCTAGAAAAAGATTGATGTCTATCAGAAAAAATGGTAAAATCTTTTTCCTCTGGATTCCGTTCTCTCCAAACATCCCTTAATTCTAAATCATCCATAATTTCAAAAAAAAGGTTTGGGTAGTTTGGCACGCGAAGCAACTTTAGATGTGGTCTTCTTATCCTTGGAAATATCAATTACTCCATTCCAATCACCCATTAAGATAATTGATTTATAATCCCATTGAGATATTTTGGTATGTAAAAATTTATAAAAATTTTCTTGTTGCTGGTTCGGTGCATAAATCCCAATCAAAAGCATTATTCCATTTTGAGTCTATATATTGCTATATATCTTCCTTGGTCATCTGCCTCTATTAAATTTGCTGTCAAATTCTTTTTTATATATACCACTATTCCATTTCTCTTTTCCGGAGATGATGCCACAAAGTGAATCCCTAATTTTGAATTAATTAAATATTTCTGGTCTGTTGATCTAATATGTGTCTCTTGTAAGCATACAATGTCATTATTAAATTGTTTCAAATAATGATATATTTTCTTTCTCTTTTGTGGTGAATTCAAACCATTGACATTCCAAGACAAAAATTTAACTGGCATTTTTGCCCGACTGAAGCCTATAGACCATATCTTGAAGATCTTCTTTCACCTTGATCTTTGGTCTTGCCCCCCCCCCAGCTTCTGATTTTGTATCCAAATGTTGTTGTTGTTGTTTAGTAGTTGATCTTGTCACACGTTGTGCTCTCGGTTCCTCCAATTTTGTCAATTCAGGTGGCACTCCTTCCAGTTGGCTTAAAGGAAAGGGAAGTGATGCTAATTCCAGTTGATTATGGTCATCTTGCTTATTAGATTCTCCAGCCACCGCCTCAGCATATGTTAAAGACTGTTGCTTTCCTTTTTCTGCTTTTTTATCATCCTCAGGGGGGTGTCCAACTTTCAATACACTACGATAAAATTCTCTTGCTTTCCCAACGTTGTTCAGTCGATACCTTTCTCCAGCATAGTCCACTATTATGCCTGTTGGTACATCCCATCTGTACACTATTTGCTGTCTTCTCAACTCATCCACTAAAAAACCGAAATTCTTTCTGTCTCTCAGCATTTTGGGAGGAATCTCTTTCAGCACCTTAATTTCCTGTCCAGACACCTGTACTTTGTTGTTATAAGAAGCTTGCAACACATCATTTCTAATTCTTCTGTCAGTAAAATAGATCACAACATCTCTTGGCAAATTTTTATTTCTTGCAATCCATGAGTTGACTCTATAGACTTTATCCATCTGGCCAATTATTTCATCCTTCTTCACTCCAACCACTGAGGCAATCACTTCACCACATTTCTCTCTTAGATTCTCCCGTCCATTCTCTTTCAGTCCTCTCAGTCTCAAAGCAAACTCCATTGATCTGTATTGCATCATAGTAATATCACCTTCCAACCTCTCAGATTTGGTCTGGAGTTCTCCCATTTTACCCTCCAAATCTTGGGTAACCTCACTGATTTCTTCCACTCTTTCATCAAGCTGCACAAGATGTTTGGACAAACCAGAAACAGCCAGCAAAATATCTTCTCTTATTTCATCATGTTTCTTTTCAACAATCTGTTTAATTTCTTTTCTAATTTCTTTTACATCTTTTAAGTCCTCCTCAAATTTCCCCATTCTCTCTTCTATTTTAGCTGTTTGGGCACTCGCAATTTGCTTTATAAACTCCTTAAGTTCATTCATAGAATCCTCTTTACTTGGTATCTCCTCCGGAAGTTGAGCCTTTTGTGGGACAGTGGAAACTAGAGGAGAAGCTCCTCCTGTTTTGGCTGATGTTGGCTTGGTCTGTTTAGAAGCCATTTTAATTTCCAAAAAACTTTTCTCCTCTTCACCCCACTTTGCAATTACTTAGTCTTAAATGTCACCAAATCCAGTCCAAATTATTTTAAATTGCTGCTCTCAATGTCTTTCCCAAGTTACTTTCTTCTGGCAGCTTGCTTTCTCTTTAAAAGCAGAAAAAAAATCCTTTTCAGTACTCACTTTCTCTTCTCAGCACAGTCCAGATACTCTTAATTGGGCACTTCCTCTTTCAATTAAGCTCATTCAACGCAAAATGCACAGGAGTTAAGCTCTGTAACTTTGTTGCAAGCTCTCCTGTTTCCACTCTGTCTGCTGCAGAAATCATTCAAACTGTCAGTTTGGTTGCAGAGCTGGTCGCGACATCTAATGCTGCTTTCGCAGCAGCGCTTCGAATCTGGAGATCGTTTCCCTGGGGAGCCCACCTTTCAAGCCCCTGGATTTAATCCCAGGGGCTTTTTTGGCGGCTCTGCCTGCCGGAAACTTCTCTGCCCCCCTTCTTTTCCCGAAGAGGGGTCTGCAAAACCGCCGGACAGCTGTTTTTCGCTGTCAGGGGCGGTTTTACGGAAAACGAAGCCGGCGACCTAAGAGAAGGTCGTCAGCGATGTCCGCGGCGCCAACCGGAAGTCCATATGGGCGTTCTTTACTGGAATGTCTATTGTGAGACCTCTCTCCCTACATTTAACAGTAGCCCCAAACTTACATAGGAGGTCCCTTCCCAAGAGAGAGAGTGGGGATTGGGGACAGACAGTGAAAGAATGGTTGAGTGAAAATGCTCCTAATTCTACCTTTATCTCACTAGTGAATTCTACCGGAATGATTCCCCCCCCCCCCACTCCCATTATATTGTCTTGGGCTCCTGGGACTATTGAATTTTTCAAGGGGGGTTTTGTAATTAGTGATGAGGTGGCTCCCATGTCTACTAGACATTCATATTCTCTTCCCCCTATCATAAGTGAAACCATAGGCTTGCCTTCAGAGCCATTCCTTAGGGGAATTGCAAGCCCATTAAAGGTGGCCGTAAACTAGGTGTTTTTCTAGTCACAAGACTTGTGGCATGCTTTCCCTCCCTGGCTCTCACAGGGATCTATCGATATCCCTCTGTCCACTGTGATGGAATGGGTTTTCCCTTGGGAGAGGGGCTCTGGGTGGATCTTGGTATCGGTAGCAAGAGGAGTGTTCTGACCTAGGCTTCCCAAGAGCATGAAGTAGACTCCTTGTCCCAACAAAACCCCCTTTTTATTAAGTTACTGTGAATTCATCTCATTCACATCCAGCAAAGTCTTTCAAGGGAGAATTTACAGTCACAAACCTTATCTGGCTTGGAGAGCTGCCAGGCTGATATCTTCAAAACTTGGCAACAAGTCTCTGAGAGTTACGAACCAATGAAGTGAACTAATTGTCTCCTGCAAACTCCACTCCCCTTTCACTCCTCTTTATTCCCTATGGGAGGGGCCATTCACCATCCACCTGTGACTTTACTCCTGAGTCAACCCTTGTTCCTTAGCTGTTCCCTTCTCCTGGCAGCTCTGCACATGCGCACACTGGGAACAGGGTCCAGCTGTTCTTCTGCCTCACTGATGTCTGACTCCAAAGGTAGATGACAACTGTCAGACGGCCCTGGCTCCATCTCTGCCTCCAACGCAGAGCATTCATCAGAGCCTTCCCCAGACTCCAGGACTGGCCCATGTTCCTCCCCTATCTCCTCACTGTCTGAGTCTGCCACCAGCTCCGCTGGCTGCTGGCAGGCCACAACAAGGAGCTCTGTCTGCAATACCACTTTAAATGTCCTTCTTCTCTGCATTTATGGCAGTGTTGGCATCTATCTTGGGGCCATCCTTCCTTCTCACATCGCCAGCATTTCTGCCAATTATCAAAGGATCGGCGTTTTATTTGTCTGGAGTTGTTATGTATGGCAGCAAAAATTAGTAGCTCTTCCTGTCTCTCTGTCCTCCTTTTCCTATCTCTTTCTCTCTCCCTATCTCCCTCCTTTCTTTCCTTCTCTTCCTCTTTTAGTTTTTTCCTTGAAGTTTGCAATCCTGTGCAGCTCTGATATTTCTAAGGTGGACCAGTTGGATACAATGCGATGGAAGTGTTCATGGATGTCGCCAGCTGATTGGATGACAAAAGCAGAAGCTAAGATTCTCTGGTCCTTTTGACAGCTCAGATTTAGGTGGGCATATGTTACTGCTGCCTCTGATAAATGAACCCAAAAGGAATCCAGATTTTCTTTTTCCCTTTGGGTTGTTTCTGAGATTCCGACCAGTTTAAAGGTTTTTTCCCTATCTCTTCCAGGGCTTCTAGTAGGTTGTTTTTGGCCTTAGTATATTCATCCCAATGATTGGCATCATTATAGTCCCAATCAGGGCAGTGTAATGGTCAGGCGAGTCGTGTAGGAGTGACTTGCCCTGGGGTAATTATGATTGGTTGCTTGACAATGTCTTCAGTTTTCTCAAACAGTTTTAGTAGTTCATCTTTAGTTAGAAAGACATGCAGCAGCTGGGTCATGTCCCCCCAAGATGGACTTCTACTATGGGCTTCAGGGTCTGGATCACCATTTGGGGTGTCTGCTCTGAAGGTCAGAGTGCCCCTTTTCCAGATAACAATATCTGATGCCGAGAAGGGTGTGTGTCAGTTGGATCTCCAGCATGGGTTTTCCCTTTGATGCTTGCTTGCTATTGGCTGCCATAGTAACGGGGAGGGGGGACATGGCATTGGGGTTTGGGAAGTATGCTTGTGTGATGAAGGCCCATGTGAACAAAAAGGGAGGTTTGCTTTCAAGAATTACTGCACACAATGTCAACCCATGGGAGCGACCAGAAAGACTGGGGAGCTGTGGGGTCAACCTCCCCCCAGCCACACCGCTGCCGGGAGGAGACAGAGTGGCTGGAGGAGTTGCAGTTTGAAGAGAAACTGGTCCAAGCCAGATGGTCACTGGGCGCAGGATGCATGGAAGACCCGGAGGAGCACCCCCTGGGGGTAACTGTCGCCAGACGCCATGGGGAGATGATGCCTTGCAGGAAGCTGACAAAGAGGACCTCCTGCTGACACATGCCCTGCAACTTCTGCATGAAGCACTAAAGAGTGGCAGAGCTCGGGGGGTGGGGGTGTCTTGCAGAGAAGTGTGCCCTGCCAGCATGCGAAGAAGCTGGAGAGGCAGCAGGGGGAGCCGGCATCTCTGCAACCCCAGCTATGATTCCTGTAGCTCAGCAGGGGCCAGCTCTGGCCGCAGGCATCCCAGCAGCCATGGCTGCTGCAGCCCAGCCCCCCCCCCATTGGGGGGGGCATCCACCAGTGGTGCCAAATTCCAAAGGTTCTTCAGCTGGGAGTAAAATATGGAGGGGATCCCAAAGCTCTGGGATGCTTTCTAGCTCAAGTCTGGAATCACATGCAGGAATGCAGGAGGCAGCCAAAGTGAGATGTGTCACCATGACCCTGGAAGGGACTGCAGCAGAATAGATGGTCACCCTTCACAATGATGATGCCCCCCAGATGAGGGATTACAACCAGTTTATGGTGGCACTCCGCGTGCAGTTCGAGGACCCCCTAGCTGAACGCAAGGCTAGGACCAGGATGAAGACCATAAACCAGGGGCGGTGGTCGGTAGCAGAATATACCCAGGAGTTTCGTGAGTTGGCCTGCCACATGCATGGCTGGTCACCAGAGGCCCTGATGGAGTGCTACAAAGAGGGGCTTAATGATGATGTCTATCAGAGCTGCGTCTCCCGGGGATCCCCCTGAGACCTTCAGCGCTGGTATGTGTTGGCAGCTGAGGTGGAAATTGGTCTGGCCAGAGACCAGCATCGTGGAAGCTGCAGTTGGAGCAAGCCTTCCCCCTCTGCCCCAAAAGAGGCCCCTAGAGCTGCCAAAGGTGGGCCAGCAGCCAAACGGAGATCTACAGCATGCTTCAGATGTGGGTGTCAGTGTATAAATGAAGACAATGTATAACAGTGGCAACAGAAGATCTCATTAGGAATAGAAGGAAACATGTAGACATTGTAACCATGTAGAAATATTGTAACAGTAGAGAAACATATAAGTTTGTAAATATTTAACTGTAGATAAAACCACTGTTATTTATCTAAAGGCTCTGTGTGCTGTGTGCTGTGTTTTGCTCCTGGGTTTATCTCATACTACCAGTTACACTGCCTAAACTCTGACAGCATCAGCCAATAGGTCCCCCCCTCCCCAGAATGTATTTTAGGTTGAAATTAAAGCGTTTAAAATACTGAGCCCAGCGAACTTGTTTGGGGGAAAGCTTCCAAGGGGTCTTCAGCACCTCGAGGTTTTTATGGTCAGTACACACTTTGAACGGCTCCTTTACCCCCTCTAGGAATTGTCTCCAGGATAAGAGAGCCCATTGCACTGCAAAAGCCTCTTTCTTGCATACCGCCCATCTGCATTCAGTGTCTGTTAACTTTTTTGACCTGTAAGCACAAGGCATTAATTCGTTTTGAGCGTTCCTTTGTAGTAGAACAGCCGCTATCACCACGTCACTAGCATCGGCTTGGTCTATAAAGGGTTTATTTGGGTCAGAGTGCTGGAGGTTCAGCTCCACTGCAAATAGGTATTTTAAATGTTCAAAGGATTTCTGACAGTCCATTGTCCAAGCAAGGGGTTGACTATGTTTTGGCTTGGTTGGGGAGGGATCGGTTTTTGGAAGCTCAGTTAACAAGAGCATGACCTCTGCAAAGGAAGGGATGAATTGTCTATAAAAATGTGCAAAGCCCAGGAAACTTTGAAGTTGCTTCCAGGTTCGTGGGGGCTGCCAATCTAACACTGCCTTCACCTTTTCTGGGTCCATTTTGATCCCTTGGTTAGACACTTGGTATCCTAGGTTGTCCAAAGATTCCTTGTGGAATTCACATTTGGACAGCTTCGCATGGAGTTTGGCTGCTAAGCGTTTTTTCAGCACTTGTCTGACTAGTTTGACATGGTCTTCCATATTTTCACTGAATATAAGAATGTCAGGCAGGTAAACCAGGCCCCCTTTATACAGGTGTTCATGTAGCACTTCATTGATCAGCCTCTGTAATAGGCTTCCCTTAAATCTAGCTTGGTGAAAATCTTGCCTTTTGACAACTGGTTCAGCAAGTCCTTCATTAGGGGTAGGGGGTAGGTATTTTGTATGCAAATGCAGTTATGGAGAACTTTATGGAGTAAAGGAGAAGTCCTTTGGGATAATCACCCACCTTTATCTCCATGTGGCAAAGCCACATGGAGTCCAGAATCAAACAGAGCTTCAGGCTTTAAGCTGAACCAAATGAACAAACGTTGCTTCTTGCAAAGACCCACGTGCCTTTGCTCCTCTTTTAAGTCTTATGGGAGGGGCCAATCATCTCCCAGCCCTACTGTTCTTGTCTTCTGGCAGCTCTGCGTATGTGTGCACTGGGAACAGGCTCCCCCTGTTCCTCTGCCTCACTGAGGTGCGACTCTAGAGGCTCCAGAGGCAAAACGTACCTCCCAGATGGCCCTTTTTCTGCCTCTGATGCAAAGCCCTCGTCCGAGCCTTCCCCAGACTCCTCGCTGTTTGACTCTGCTGCCAGGTCCTGGATCAGGAAAAGTGAACGTGGGTTGCATTAAGCTCCATCTCACTTGAGGAGGTTGGGACCGGGGGAGCATAACTTCCCACTTCAATCTTCTCAAAACGCTCCGGGAGTCCGGTTAATGATTGGCTTCGAGATGGAGGCAACAAGTTCCAGTCCTGGGAATCTCCGGATCCCAAAAGTTGTCACATGTCTCCACTCTGGCTCATGGGGTGACTTCATTGGGCTGGAAGTGGCACGATATTCAGGTGGTTTCTCTCTCTGTCTCAAGAATCTGACTCCTTGGGCCAAGTGCCTAGCCTTCGTGTCATCTCTGCAGCTTCAATGGCTCGCACCACTTCTTCAGAAGGAGAATACCAGGTCTCGATAAGTCCTCCAGTATCTGTCCACACGGCTCCCTCTGCGATCTCCTCTTTCTCCTCCATCTTTGCTTTGTCTTTGCACCACCCGAGTTTTAGGATGATGCTGGGGCTCAGCACCCTGGACAGTCCCCTTTTGGGGTACCGTTACGATTTTAGAGTTTTGGGTTATTGTCAGCGTTACAGAAAAACACAACTCCAATTAAAAACTCCGAGGCAAGCATTTTCTCAAAGTTCCATTTATTAGAGTAGGTATACTGGCACATCTGGGAAAACCCGAATCTGAGAGTTCCAGGTTTTCCCTCAGTAAATCAAAACTCCCCAAAACATCTCCTCACTCCATCACATGGTCCAATCACCATCCGTCCCATCTTGAGACATCACTCCAACCACTCCTTCTTCAGATGCAGGATTGTCCTGACCATGACCGAAAAGAAGAATGCTATTTTGTCTAACTACATTCCCTCTACTAAATCCCTCCTCCTACTTTCCCACACACAGGAAGGTGGCAGTTTCTGCTGCTAATATGGCTTCCAAAGCTGACACAAGCAAGATGTCCTATTTGCCTATCGTTATGTGTAGTGCATCACCAGAATGGAAAGCAGCATTTCTTGCTCTTAATAAAAGACACACTTCTCTATTTATCCAGGGCTTGTTGTTAGAGAACATCTGTACTTGTCTGGGGGAAGCACCATCAACTGTCCCTAAAAAAGTAGTACCATCAAATGCTACTGTGATAGATAGTAGATCTTAAGCATTTTAATTTATACAGATTCATCTCATACTCATTTCACTTCATTTTAGTTGTCTTCCAACATATTCTTTTTCACCCCATATTATTTTACGTATTTTCCAACATATGCTCCTCTATATCTCCAACTATTTGTTTGGCTGAAAAACACCCCAAACCTCCTTAAGGAAAAAAAAAAAGGTGAGTGTTGATGATAGGAGATTCAATTCTCAAGGGAACAGAACCTGCTGTCTGTAGACCAGACAGTCAATCCAGAGAGGTATGTTGTATCCTTGGAGCTAAAATCAAAGATGTGGCTGAGAACCTAACCAAAATAATAAAACCAACAGACTACTACCCCTTTCTACTACTACATGTAGGGACGAATGAAACAAAAAAGGACTTGAAAACAATATTGAATTATTATGAGCAGCTAGGCAAGAAAGTCAAGGACTTAGGTGCACAAGTAGTTTTTTCATCTGTACTGCCAACAAAAAGACAACACCCGGTAAGAGAACAAAGAATTCTAGGAGTGAACCACTGGCTAAAGGGTTGGTGTCGCCAAAAATACTTTGGATTCCTGGACCAGGGTCTGTACTACCTTCAAGATGGGCTTTTGGCAAGGGATGGGTTACACCTCACAAAGACTGTGTCCGAGTACGAGTTGTCTAAAGAAATAAAATGCCTCTCACATTTTGATAATAAAGAAAAAAAAACTTTTATTTGTTAGAACAACGTCTTCACGGACTCATCTGCAGTCAGGAAATGACCTCTGCTCCAAATTCCCTCCCTTTCCTGGCTTGCTTCCTTATCCTTATTGGTCATTATCTAAATCATTCTACGGCAGTCTCTCTTACTAATCCCACAGTAATTTAACCCCTCCTTTACTATGTCAGCCCTGAATGAAATGCAACTTTGAGAGGCTGACATCCGGCCCCTCTCCCTTCATTCTTCAGCAAAACTTGCACAAGATAAAACAACAGGTCTAATACCATTACCCCGTCTGGGACTGTGTCCCACCCCCTCCCGGCCTGTTCTGGCCCCGTGCCCAGAAAGAACCCCCCCTCAGACACCCAGAGGCTAAGGAACTGGCAGGCAACCAAGTGAGATGATAACAAAATGACGGCAGCACTCCGCAGTTGCTTGCCAACGTGTTTATTAAAAAGTCCGTCACATACACACCACAGCTAAGACACCGGGCCGATTCAACACCGGGATCCACGTATCTTTGTTTTTGTTCGTCACAAAGATATGCCTACGATCCCTCACTTATATAGTCTAGTAAGAGGCGTGGTCCACCAGCTAATCACGACCACGCCTTTTCCTCTGCTGGGCTCTCCTGTCTCTCCAACGCTGGCGAGGGTCCAACCAAAACTCGCTTCCCTCGTCAATGTCCTCCTGTGGCTGCGGGGACGAGCTTGGCTCTGGGCCTATCTCCTGCCCTTCGGTGTCCTCCGGAGGCATTGCCAGAGAGGAGAGTCCTGGAGAAGGAGGCCTTGCCAACTCCTCTCCCTCACTCTCAGAGTCCTCCCCTACTGATGATGCAGGCTCAGGCAACAGAGCCACAACACTATCCCCCACCGCAGGGCCCTTCCCCCACCGCTGACGGTCCGGATGCGGTTGGGACGGGAACTGCACATGGAAAGCCCGTACCAAGTCAGGAGCCTGTACGGAGGAAGCGTCCACCCAGGAGAAATCCTCAGGCCCGTACCCCTTCCAGGCAATCAGGTACTGGAAACGGCCCTTCAGCCAACGGGAGTCCCGGATGCTGTCCACCTCGTACGTTGTGGAGCCGTCGTCGGCAACCGTGGTCGAGGGAGCAGGTGCTGTCGGGCGTCGGAGGCGGCACGGCGGAGCCTCAGGGACCAGAAGGGACCGATGGAACACAGGGTGGAGCCGCATCGACTGGGGCAGGGTCAACTGGTAGGCCACCGGGCTGATGACCGCCTCGATGGGGAAGGGTCCGATGAAACGGTGGTCGAGCTTCTTCGCCGGCCGGTCCGTGGGGAGGTGCTTCGTGGACAGCCACACCCGATCCCCAACCTCCAGCGGCGGCATGGCCCGTCGATAGCGGTCGGCGACCCGTTTATAGTCCTCCTTCGCCCGGATCAGCTGCCGACGCACCAGCTGCTGCACCGCTTGCAGCTCCGAGAGGAAGTCCTGGGTCTTGGGAACAGGGGAATCCAAGAGGGACAGAGGGAACAGCCGTGGATGGTATCCCACGATGGCATGGAACGGGGTCATCTGGGTGGAGGTGTGTTGGGAGTTGTTGAAGGCGAACTCCGCCAGGGGAAGGTACTCGGCCCAGTTGTCCTGCTGCTGATTGACGTAGCAGCAGAAGTACTGCTCCAGGATGCCGATGACCTTCTCCGTCCCCCCGTCAGTCTCCGGATGGTGCGTCAACGACAGACACACCTGCACCTCCAACGCCGCCATCAGGCTTTTCCAGAAGCGGGCCGTGAACTGGGCCCCGCGGTCGGAAACCACTCTGTCCGGCAGGCCGTGGAGGCGGAAAACGTGCTGCAGGAACAATCGGGCTGTGGTGCGGGTCGATGGCAGTCCACGGCACGGAATAAAATGTGCCATCTTTGTGAGCATGTCCACCACCACGAGAACAGTAGTGAACGTGGTGGACGGTGGCAGGTCCGTCAGGAAGTCCATAGAGATGGCTCCCCAGGGTCTCTCCGGTGTCGGCAGCGGCTGGAGAAGTCCAGGCGGTGGGCCTGACGCTGCTTTGGCCTGTCGGCATGGCACGCAGGACGTCACGTACGCGTGCACGTTGTGCCGTACCCGAGGCCACCAAAAAGTCCGCGTCACCAAGTTCAGCATCTTAAAGAACCCAAAATGTCCTGCCGCGGGGTTGTCATGGCACTGATTCATAACGATGGCTCGGAGCGGACTCGTGGGCACGTACAGCCGGCCTCGGTGTTTTAACAAGCCCTCCTCCAAAGTCCAAGGGGAGGCAGGGCCGACTTCCGCCTGCCGCAGTTGCGACCAGGCGTCCTGGCGCTGCGCTTCCTGCACCTGAGCCCGCAAGTCCATGGGTTCCTGGGCTGTGGCCAAGGATTCCACTGGCAGCAACGTCCGCGGAGGCAGGGAGACCTTCGGAGAGAAGTACTCCGGCTTGCGGGACAAGGCGTCCGCCCGCACATTGTGGCCACTCGGGATGTAGGTCACGTGGAAGTTGAACCGGGCGAAAAACAACGACCACCGGATCTGCCGCTGGTTCAACTTCCTGGCCGTCGAGAGGTGCTCCAGGTTCCGATGGTCCGTCTGCACCTCCACCTGGTGTCGGGCCCCCTCGAGATGATGCCGCCAAGCCTCAAACGCGGCCTTGATAGCCAGCAACTCTTTCTCCCAGATGGTATAGTTGCGCTCAGAAGGATTGAGTTTCCGGGAGTAATAAGCGCAGGGAAAAAGAGTGCCGCCATCCGCCGGGGCCTGTAACAGCACCACCCCAATCGCCACATTGGACGCATCCGTTTCGACCACAAACGGACGATGTGGATTGGGGTGCCTCAGGACAGGTTCCGTAACGAAGGCCTGCTTCAGAGCCTCGAAGGCCTGCTGCTGCGGGGGACCCCATTGAAACGGAACCTTCTTCCGAAGGAGCTGGGTCATCGGCAAGGTCAGGGTGGTGAAGCCCGGGATGAAGGTTCGATAGTAGTTGGCGAACCCCAACAGACGCTGGATGTCCTTCACCCGACGAGGGGGTTCCCAACTAAGCAAGGCCTCCACCTTACGCGGGTCCATCGCGATGCCTTCCGGGGAGATGATGTGCCCAAAGAACTCTATGGAAGTCTGGAAGAAGAGACATTTCTCCAACTTCGCATAGAGTTGGTGCTCCCGCAGGCGCTGCAGAACCTGGCGGACGTGCTGGATGTGGTTCTCCGGGGACCGGGAGTAGATCAGGATGTCATCGAGATAAATGACCACAAACCGATCCAACATGTCTCGGAACACGTCGTTCATCAGATGCTGGAAGACCGCAGGGGCGTTGGTCAACCCGAATGGCATGACAGTATATTCAAAGTGTCCGTATCGGGTGCCAAATGCCGTCTTCCACTCGTCCCCCTCTCGCATCCGCACCAGGTTGTAGGCTCCCCGGAGGTCAAGCTTGGTGAAAATCGAGGCCTCCCGCAACCTCTCCATCAGCTCCAGGATGAGCGGCAGGGGGTAGCGATTCCATACAGTGATGGCGTTTAACCGCCGGTAGTCGCAACAAAGGCGTAGGTCCCCCGTCTTCTTCTTCACAAAGAGGACTGGGGCCGAGAGAGGGGAGGATGAAGGTCGGATGAACCCTCGGGCCAAGTTTTTGTCCAGGAAGTCCCGTAGGGAGGCCAATTCGGGCTCCGACATCGAGTACAGATGTCCCGTGGGCAGGGGCGCATTGGGCACCAGATCCACTGGGCAGTCATAGGGTCGATGCGGGGGTAAGCGGTCCGCCTCCTTTTCACTGAACACGTCAGCGAAGGACGTCAGCTCAGGAGGTAAAGAGACGGCAGGGGTGGAGACGTCCTGGCCGGCACAGGTGTGGCGGATGTGGTCGACGCACTGCAGGCTCGGGAAGGAGATGGCGTTCCTCGACCAGGCCACCTGCGGATCGTGCGCCCGAAGCCAGGCCATCCCCAGGACCAGCGGGAAATGCAGGTCCGCCGTCACGTAAAAACGGATCGCCTCCTCGTGGGCCCCAATGGCGAGGCACAAGGGCTGAGTCGCGAACTTAATGGGCCCCGCAACAAGTTCCCGCCCATCGATCGTCTCGACTCTCAACGGAGGGTCCACTGGAACCAAGGGGACCGCAAAATGGGCCACAAATGCCTGGTCCATAAAGTTTGTGGTGGCCCCCGAGTCCACCAGCGCATGTGCCGGAAGCCCCTCCGACCGGTCGGCCAACAACACCCGGGTGTCCAGGATTAGGTGTCGAGGGGGCCCCAAGTCCACCTCCGCTGAATCAGGCGGGGCAGTGATACGTACCCGACCTAAGGTTTCCCCCAGGCCGGGCCTGCCCCGTTTCCCGGCTGGTCCCGCTGAGATTCAGGAACAGGTGTGAGCGTCCCACTACGCTTCTTGGGGAATGAAGCGGCAAAGTGTCCAGCCTCCCCGCAATAGAGGCATAATCCCCCTTGGCGTCTCCGCATCCGCTCCGGGGCTGTCAGGCGAGGTCGGGCCGCTCCCAGCTCCATGGGCTCCTCCGCGGGTGCCACAAAGCGCGGGGTGACCCGGGACGCTGTCGGTGCAGGACGCGGGGGTACTTGGATGGGCTGACGGGTCTTGCGCCATTGGAAACGGGCACCAATGCGCAAGCACTGCACGACAAGGGCGTCGAGGGTCTGAGGCGTCTCCACACGAACCAGCTCATCCTGCAGGTCATCGGACAGGCCATCCTGGAAAGCGTCCCTGAGCGCTGCATCATTCCAATCTGAGTCCTGGCCCAGAAGCCGAAATTCAGCCACATATTCCTGCAGGGGGCGTTTCCCTTGACGGAGATCTTTGATGCACCTGGCTGCTGTCTGGGTCTTCAGGGGGTCCTAATACATCACCCTCAGATGTTGCCAAAAGCCCTGATATTCTGCCAACAAGGGGCTATTCTGCAGCAAGAGAGGTGTGGCCCATCGGGCGGCATTGCCGGAGAGGAGGTTGATAACAAACGCCACCCGAGCCCGGTCATCTGGAAAATCCTCCGGCCTCATTGCCATAAACAGCTGGCATTGTCCCATGAAAGCCGGGAACATCTCCTGTTGCCCAGAGAATTTATCAGGCACACTGATAGGGCTTTTCCGACGAGGAGGAGGGGGAGAAGGAACAACTGCAGGCACATTTCCCCCAGCCAGTTGGGCAGTCAACTGGCCAACCTGCTGCTGCAGGAGCTGGTTATCAGCTTGCAACTGTTGGATAATTTGCTGCAGCTGTGGATCCATCGTGGTAACGATGGGTTAACTTTTTTGCTGGTGACGAACAAGATGTTCTGGCCCCATGCCCAGAAAGAACCCCCCCTCAGACACCCAGAGGCTAAGGAACTGGCAGGCAACCAAGTGAGATGATAACAAAATGACGGCAGCACTCCGCAGTTGCTTGCCAACGTGTTTATTAAAAAGTCCGTCACATACACACCACAGCTAAGACACCGGGCCGATTCAACACCGGGATCCACGTATCTTTGTTTTTGTTCGTCACAAAGATATGCCTACGATCCCTCACTTATATAGTCTAGTAAGAGGCGTGGTCCACCAGCTAATCACGACCACGCCTTTTCCTCTGCTGGGCTCTCCTGTCTCTCCGACGCTGGCGAGGGTCCAACCAAAACTCGCTTCCCTCGTCAATGTCCTCCTGTGGCTGCGGGGACGAGCTTGGCTCTGGGCCTATCTCCTGCCCTTCGGTGTCCTCCGGAGGCATTGCCAGAGAGGAGAGTCCTGGAGAAGGAGGCCTTGCCAACTCCTCTCCCTCACTCTCAGAGTCCTCCCCTGCTGATGACGCAGGCTCAGGCAACGGAGCCACAACACGGCCTGTCCGGGTGATCTGCATGGAATTTAGCTATAAGGCGGTCAGCTTGAATGTTCGTGCTCTTCACCCATGATGCTTCTGACGATGGGTAACCCTTCCACTTAATTAAGTATTGGAGGCTGCCTCTGTGCCACCTCGAATCGAGAATTCGCTGTACTTCATAATGAGTTTGGCCCCCAATGATCAAGGGCCCTGGGGGATCACATGGCACCGGCCTTAAAGTTGACCCCACCACAGGCTTCAGAAGACTACTGTGAAAAATGGGGTGTATCTTTCCTAGTAACGGGGGCAACTGCAATTGTACCATGACCGGGTTGATTATTTTTACTATAGGAAATGGTCCTATAAATTTCGGGCCCAATTTCCTAGTTGGGAGTTTGAGTCTCAAGTACTTGGTGGAGACGTAGACCTTCTCTCCTACTCGGAACGGTCTTTGAGGGGCTCGGTGCTTATCTGCTTGCTTCTTATAAGCCTGTGCCGCCTTGTCTAATGCCTTTTTGACGTTCTCCCAGGATTCTCTTAGCATCGCCATCCAATCGTTCACAGTTTATCCCGCGAAAATCGAAACACCAGACGCATGGAGCCGTCTTTCTTCTCCCTGAAGAAAACTGGTGCCGCTACCCGTGGTTTGGCTGGTTCGATAAAACCCCTTTGTAGGTTCTTGTCTATGTACTTTTGCAGTTCTTGCATTTCACGGGGTGTCATGGCGTACAATTTAGGTTTTGGTAGTTTCGAACCAGGGATGATTTCGATAGCGCAATCAGCGTCGTGGTGGGGTGGTAGTACGTCACACTCGGTCTCGCTAAATACTTCTGCTAAGTCTTGGTACTCTTTTGGGATCTAGTCCGGGCTGTGGGAGGTGCTGGAGGTGGCCGGCAGTTGCTCTGTTGTCCCTTTACAGGGGGGGTTGGGCGCCTGTGTTGGAGGCGTCTTTTGTCCCTCTAGAGGGAGGGGTTGGACCCCCTGGGTGGGAGGAGAGGCCGTTTTCTCTGGTTGTGGTGGCAGGGGGTGGGGTCCCCTTGCTATCCTCAGTCTGCGAGTCCCTTCTTGCCACCAGATGGTGGGGCCCCACTTGTCCAGCCAGAAGAGTCCCAGTATGACTGGGTTGGTCATCTTGGGGGCTATTATGAACCGAATCATTTCCCAGTGATCTGCTAGCTCCAGCTTCACTGGCTCGGTCAAATGTGTGGCATCCGCCCCCCCCCAGCAGGGATCCATCAACTTGCTGAAAACGGATTGGGTGGCTGAGCCTTTTAGCCCGGATCCCCAGTTTTAGGACTGGGGTAGGTTAATCAGGCACCTTGTGCAACCCGAATCTACTAGGGCTTGGAAAGTCCCTTGGGTACCTGTTTTTGGGGCTGTTAGGCATATGGGGAAAAGAAAAGGGTGGATGGGTGCGCTCACCATTGGGTCGTTTTCACCATCGTCATTGCCCTCATACAGTTCGGGGGGTCGATTCGCATCGTCGGAGCTCCCCCTATTTTCAGTCAAATGGGCAAAAACTTCTGCAGTTGGGGAAAGTCTTAATGGTGCCTTGGTGGTGTGCCTGGGTCCTTGTTCCAGTCGTGCCTTGGCCGGGGGCTCTGTTTTTGGCTCCGGGGTTCCACACGCTGCTGCCAAATGCCCAACTCCCCCACATCTGTAGCACCTCAGTGGACTCCGTGGGGTGGATGGCCTCTGGGTGGCCCGTGATGCTGTAGTTTCTGGTCTGGTAGACGGTTCCTGGTCCAGCTGGGTTTTCTCCTTTGCCTGTGGTTGTTTTAGCATGTTGTTGGCACGTAGCCCTCTCTCAACTTGCGTCGCTATCCGGAACCAGTCAGACAGTCGGTTCGGAATATCTCGATAAGCAGTCACTTGGGCGATTTGCTTATCTAAGCTTGTTCTAAAGAAGTATACTAGCAGTCGTTCAGGCAAAGGAGGTAAAGTCCCAACAACTTTCCTGAACTCACGGATATGTTCTTGGATAGGCTTCCCCCTCTGCATTAGGTGCCTGAGCTCATCTTCTACATAGGGATCGTCCCCTGTTTCTTCGAAGCGGGCTCGTAGCAGTTGTAAGAAACCATCTGCATCTTGCAGTTGGGGGGCCCTGTGTTTGTACTGGGCCGCTGACCAGCTCCTTGCTTCTCCCTCCAGACCTTCTGCGATGGCACTGACCAGGGCCCTGGGAAAGGGTAAAGGTGTGCGTAGCACTCGATGTAAATCTCAGCTGCATCAAGAAATTGAGCTAGCAGGTCCGGATCCCCATCGAATTTCCCTCTGAATTGGGGTGGTTCCGCCCTCGGTGGCCACTCCTGCCATTGCAGGGGTCTGTGAGCCTGCCCACGGTGCCCTTGGGCTTCTTCATCATCTCCCATTTGGGTGCAGGGGAGTGATGCCGTGGCTGGGCTGGGTCGCTTGCTGAGCAGGGAGGGAAGCCCTGAGTGCATTTTGGAGCTTTCTTCTCTCATCTTTTTTTTCCCTTGTGTGTGTGTGTGTGGGGTGGGGGGGGCTATGCTGCTGTTTGGAGAGCCATAGAACCTTCCCCCCTTACCTGCCACTTGATGGGAGTCCAGCAAAAGGCATCATAATTTTTTCCTTTTCTGAGGCAAACCTCCGGTGGAGATTGTTTCTTCCATGGCCTCTGATAAGGTTGTTTACCCACGGAAACATCTGAAGGTCTGCCAACGTCGGCGTGGAGTATCTTAGGAATGCATAAATATTTTTAGAAGAAAAGTTTTTGAAGAGAGCATTTTTTAGATGTGCTTTTCCTGACTGTCTGTCTGAGTGCGAGTTGTCTAAAGAAATAAAATGCCTCTCACATTTTGATAATAAAGAAAAAAAACTTTTATTTGTTAGAACAACGTCTTCACGGACTCATCTGCAGTCAGGAAATGACCTCTGCTCCAAAATTCCCTCCCTTTCCTGGATTGCTTCCTTATCCTTATTGGTCATTATCTAAATCATTCTACGGCAGTCTCTCTTACTAATCCCACAGTAATTTAACCCCTCCTTTACTATGTCAGCCCTGAATGAAATGCAACTTTGAGAGGCTGACAGACTGGGAAGAATGTTTTTGGAAAATGACTGGCTCAACTTATCAGGAGGGCTTTAAACTAAAATTGAGGGGGGAGGGTGACCAGTCTTTAGGATCTCCAGGACCTAATTCCAAGCAAAAATCCATAGACAGCAAGGCAAATAAAGAAGTAAGGAGGGATGAGAAGAAAGACAAACTCAAATATCAAATAGGAGACATGGGAAGCATACCCAGAGTCAGGCATAAAGATCTCAAGTGCCTATATACAAATGCACAGTCTGGGGAACAAACAGGGTGAACTTGAACTATTAATATACGAAGGTAGATACGACATAGTTGGAATAACAGAAACTTGGTGGGACGAAACCCATGACTGGAACATACTAATAGAAGGATACAAGCTCTTCAAAAAAAACAGACCCCATAAAAGAGGAGGTGGAGTTGCACTGTATGAAAATGACCACCATATTGCTACAGAATTGTATGGAACCAAAGACGAAAATCTCCTAGAATGCATATGGGACAACATAAAAGAAAAAAAGAATGACATGGCCATAGGTGTATACTATAGGCCACCCAATCAAGCAGAAAAAATAGATATCCTTTTTGCCTACCAACTAACAAACATATGTAGAAAACACACTACAATAGTAATGGGGGACTTCAATTAACCTGATATCAATTGGAAAACTAATTCTGCACCAAGTGAAAAATCAAATTTTTATAACCAACCTAGCTGACATCTTTGTTGTCCAAAAGGTAGAGGAGGGAACTAGAGGGACAACCATACTGGACTTAAAACTAACAAACAGAGAAGAAGTGATAGAGGGAGTTGAAATTGCAGGAACTTTGGGTGAGAGTGACCATGTCATACTAGAATTCAACATAACACAAACACATGCAATAGGACATAATGATACTAGAGTCTTAGATTTTAAAAGAGCTGATTTTAATAAACTCAGAGACAACTTGGGAAAGATTCCTTGGATGAAAATCCTAAAGGAGAAAACAACTCAAGCATCTTGGGAAACTCTGAAAAATATGATCATAAAAGCCCAGACCAGCGCAATACCACTGAGAAAGAAAAAAAAAGAAATGTTTTCCTGCCAGCATGGCTGCACAAAGATCTGTCTGAAAAATTGAAAGACAAAAAGGACAAGTACAAAAAATGGAAAGATAACTAAGGCAGGATATCAGCAGATAGCTAGAATTTGCAAAGATGAAGGCAGGAAAGCAAAGGCTCAGAATGAACAAAGACTTGCAACAAAAGTCAAAGATAACAAAATCTCCCAACATATAAATAACAAGAAAAAAATCAAGGAAACAGTCAGGCCACTAAAGAGAGAAGACAGCAAGGAAGTAACAGGCAACAGAGAGAAAGCAGAGCTGCTTAACTCTTTCTTTGCATCGGTCTTCACGCAAAAAGAAACTATAGCCCAACCTACCAGAAACCTAACTGTAAAAAACAGATTGGAAATAAAATTTAAAATAAGCAAAAAAATAGTACGAGAACACCTGTCTGATCTTGATGAATACAAATCACCAGGACCTGACGGATTACATCACAGAGTTCTAAAGGAGCTAGCAGATGTCATCTCAGAACCACTGCACCATATCTTTCAAAAATCCTGGAACACCAGGGAACTACCAGAGGACTGGAAAAGAGCTGATGTTCCCAAAAAAAAAGGATGTTCAAAAAAGGAAAAAAAACAGACCCAGGAAACTACAGACCAATCAGCCTAACATCAATACCCAGAAGGATACTAGAAAACATAATAAAAAAACAGATCTGCCAACACCTAGAAATGAGTAAACTAGCAGCTAGCATGGGTTTGTTAAACAGCTCATGCCAAACCAATCTTATTTCATTCTTCAACATAGTGACTAAATTAGTAGACCAGCGCAATAATGTGGACATAATATACTTAGACTTCAGTAAGGCATTTGACAAAGTAGACCACAACCTACTTCTTCGTAAGCTAGAAAAAAGTGGGATAGATAGCTTCACTGCCAGTGTTGTGACCCAGGCCCAAGTAGTTAGTATTAAATACAAACATAGTTTGTATCTCAGCATAGTCCAAACTAAATTAAAGCAAATTCTTCAAAGCACCATTCCTCAGCTTATCACTGACCTTGGGATAATTAGGCAAACTGCCAAAGGCTTTTCTTGGCAAAAGTTCAGAAGCAGAAGACGCCGACAAGAAATGAATGCAGTGGCTTCTGGCGGCACCGCAGGACGTTGTGGACGCTCCTCTGTGGAGTGCTAGCCCCGTGACTTTGTTAGCTGCTTAGAACAGCGAAAAAACAGCTGTCTAGCTGCGAAGAACCTTCCCCCCCCCCGGGAGAAGAGCGGGAAGAGAGCAGCCAGGCACAGGGTAGAGCTCCCTAAGAACCCTAGAATTAATTCTGGGGCTCAAAAGGTGAGAGCTCCCCAGGAGCCTGAGAAAGCTCCAAAGCCGGGACGCCTCTGCCAAAAGGCAGAGCAAAACGCCGCGACCGCCCCTGCTACGAATTTGAAACAAATTGAGAACTGAAGCAGGCAGAACAAAGACAGGAGGCTACATAATTGCAAGTATTTATACCTTAATTCCATTGAACATCACTTCTTTCCGAGCCTACAAGAGCGGAGGTGAAGCCGAAAGGGGGGGAAGATGGCGCTGGCTTGTTAACACAAAGAGTCACAAGAAATGAAAGTGAAAGTTAAGAAGAAAGTTTTTATTGCCTCGTTAACTCATTAGCACCTATCAGCTACCAGCCCCGCTTAACATTCCTTGGATTTAATTCTGTATTTTAGACTTTGGAACTTAAAATTTAAAGATTTTCTGGATTTTCTTCACTGGCTTTATGAACTGAGTCTAAGACTTTATGAACTGATTCTGAGACTGTGTGATTTTAAAATGCTTCAAAGCAGACAAAATCTGGGCTGCCTAAAGCAGGGAGTGCGAGAAGTTCTCACACCCAGACTACCAGGCTGCAAGCTTTATTGCCCCCAGTGGATATGCAAGCTCAATCACAACCACAACCACAACCACAAACATTAACACTTGAGATGTTTCAGGAAGCCATGAAGGAAATTAAAGAAGGATTTAAAGAAGATATTGCATTTGCATTTAAAGGAGTCTCAGATCAAATGGAAGAAATGAAGGACATAATCAAGACAAGAAATAAACATATAAGAGAAGACATAGTTGTTGCACTCCAGGGACTGGTAAAGCATGTTAATTATGTAGAGGATAGAGTTGAAGAGGTTGCTCAAGCTAATGAGATTCTGGACGGTAAATTTGAGGAAATACAAATTAAGATTGATAAAACAGAAGCTGAAGTAATGTTGACACAATATAAAATGATGGAATTTGCTGTAAGAGTAAGAGACTTAAAAGAAGATCCCAAAGAAAACTTGAAAGAGATCTTTGTGGAAGCCCTGGCACAGTTTATAGGAGAGCCCAGAGGAGAACTTGAATGGCAAATTGATCGGATTTATCGCGTTAATTCATGGATAGCCAGACAAAGGAAATTACCAAGAGATGTCGTAATCTACTTTGTTACTAGAAGGATTAGAAATGAGATTTTACAAGCCTCTTACAAAAACAAGCTGCAAGTGTCAGGACAAGAAGTGGCAGTATTTAAAGAAATACCACCTAAAATGTTGAAATCCAAGAAAGAGTATGCATTTCTGGCAGATGAATTTAGAAATCGACAGATACAATACAGATGGGAAGTTCCAGTCGGATTAGTGGTGAACTATGCAGGAGAGCGATATCGCCTTAATACAATTTGGAAAGCAAGAGATTTCTACACTAACATACTAAAGGCTGGATACCCACCATCTGTGGGAGTTAAAAAAGTAAGAGATGCAACAGAGGGAAGGAAAGAGGATTTGCAGAAGCAAGCAGAAGGTGGAGCTATGAGTATACAGGATGAATTATTGCAACTTGCAAGTGCTGTCCAAGCATGGGATATAGTTGAAAAACAAGAAGAAGTTAAAGATCAAAGACAAACTAGAGCAGTTACTAAACGTAAAGAACAAGAATTAAAAATGTTACAAGCACAGGCCTTATTACAAGAAAATGTGAATACCGATACAGAAGCTGTGGGAGGGGCAAGACCGAAAAAGAAATTCCAAATGGATTACCAAGCGGCTCTTGCCAAGCTTCGAGAGTCTGAAGATGGCTTCTAGGTTTCTAACCTGGAATGTCAATGGTTTAAATTCACCACAAAAAAGGAAGAAAATATTTCACCATTTGAGACAATTTAAAAATGATATAATATGCCTACAGGAAACACATATAAGGATAACTGATCAAAAATATTTAATAAATGCAAAACTGGGAACACATTTTGTTGCGTCTGCCCCGGAAAAAAAGAATGGAATAGTGATCTATTTGAAAAGAGACTTGATGGCTAAATTAGTTGAAGCAGATCAACAAGGAAGATATTTGGCAATTGAGTTATTGATAGAAGGGAAGAAAACACTTTTAATGGGGGTATACGCACCTAACCAACAACAAGAAAAATTTTATAAGTTGATACATACAAAATTATTACACTGGGATTATAATTCATGTATTTTGATGGGGGATTGGAATGGAGTAATAGACTCCAATATTGATAAGAAAAGACTTTTACAATCTACTAAATTGCGAGCGAGACTGCCTAAATCCTTTTTTGATATGATGGAGGATATGGAATTAAGAGACATTTGGCGTGAACGGAATTACAAAGAACAAGATTTTACATTTTTTTCAGATAGACATCAATCTTTTTTGAGAATTGATTTTATATTAATTACAAATGATTTTCTTTCCAGGGTAAAGAAGACAAAGATTTGTCCCAGAATTTTAACGGATCATAGTCCAGTTTGGATGGAACTGGAGTGTGGGGAAATGTCTAGGAGATCTTGGTGTTTAAATGAAAATCTTTTTAGATATGAGAAAAAAGTAATAGAATGTAAAAAATTAATGAAGGATTTTTTTGTTTTCAATATGAATAAGGGAACATCTATGGATATGGTATGGGATGCTAGTAAAGCATATATGAGAGGAGTTTTGATAAATGTGAATAATGCATATAGGCGTAGACAGATGGAAAAAAGGAGGGAATTAGAAGAAGAGATTTAAAAAAAAGAAAAGGTGTTAATACATAACCCAGGGGATAAGAAAACTAAAGAAGAGATTACACTATTACGAGGGCAGTTTAATATGATGCTTTCAGATCAAGTGGCAACTCATTTACAATATGCTAAACATAATACCTTTTGTAATGCAAATAAACCAGGTAGATGGCTGGCATACATATTGAGGAAAAAACAAAAATCTCGTACCATAGAGAAAATAGAGTATAAAGGTAAAGAGGTTTATCACCAAAATATGATTAAAAAGACATTTTTAGAATTTTACACAAGATTGTATACTGTAGACAAAATACAAGGTGTAGATATAGAGAGATATTTGGATAGATAGAATATTCCTATAGTTACAGAGGAACAAAGAGAACAGTTGAACCAATTAATAACAGAGGAGGAGATCCTCTTAGCAATTAAACAGTTAAAAACTGGCAAGGCTCCTGGTATGGATGGATTAACGGCTGTGTATTATAAATATCTACAATCGGAAATGGTTGTACCTCTTAAAGAATTGTTTAACAGAATACAGTTGGGAGAAGGGGTACCACCTTCATGGAAAACAGCCTTTATTTCATTAATTATTATTATTATTATTATTATTATTATTTATTAAATTTATATACCGCCCTTCTCCCAATGGACTCAGGGCAGTGTACAGCCAAGAATAAAAGCACTCCAATACAAAATCTAAAATATTAATAAAAGAATTAAATAATTTTGGCCCAACAAATTTAAAAAACCAATAGACAATTAAAATTTAAAACCCATAAAACTTTAGACTTAAAAAGAGGGGGGGGGGGTTACGCCAGCCCAGCTTGACAAAATAAAAAAGTTTTTAGGGCACGGCGAAAAGCCCGGAGATCAGGTATCGTACGGATCTCCGGGGGCAAATCGTTCCAGAGGGCTGGTGCTGCCACAGAGAAAGCTCTCCCCCGGGGTGTTGCCAGCCGACATTGTCTGGCTGACGGCACCCTGAGGAGTCCCTCTCTGTGGGAGCGTACTGGCCGGTGGGAGGCTATCGGTGGCAGAAGGCGGTCCCGCAAGTACCCAGGCCCTATGCCATGGAGCGCTTTAAAGGTGGTCACCAACACCTTGAAGCGCACCCGGAAGACCACCGGAAGCCAATGCAGCTCACGCAGGAGAGGTGTCACATGGGAGCGCCCCCTTGCTCCCATAATCCCCCGCGCGGCTGCATTCTGCACCAGTTGGAGCCTCCGGGTGCACCTCAAGGAGAGCCCCATGTAGAGAGCATTGCAGTAGTCAAGGCGGGAAATGACGAGTGCCTGAGTGACTGTGCGTAAGGAGTCCCGATCTAGATAGGGACGCAACTGGCGTATCAGGCGAACCTGATAAAAAGCCCCCCTGGCCACGGCCGTCACATGCTCCTCTAAAGACAGCCGTGCATCCAGGAGGAGGCCCAAGTTGCGGGCCCTATCCATGGGGGCCAATGACTCGCCCCCAATGGTCAGTGATGGAGTCAATTGGCCATATCGGGACGCCGGAAGCCACAGCCACTCGGTCTTGGAGGGGTTGAGTTGGAGCCTGTTGCCCCCCATCCAGATCCGCACGGCCTCCAGGCACCGGGACATCACTTCCACGGCATCGTTGGGGTGGCCTGGGGTGGAGAAGTACAGCTGAGTGTCATCAGCGTACTGATGGAACCTCACCCCAAAGCCACGGATGATCTCGCCCAGCGGCTTCACATAGATGTTGAACAGAAGGGCCGAAAGGACCGACCCTTGCGGCACCCCACAAGTGAGGCGCCTCGGGGTCGACCTCTGCCCCCCTGCCAACACCGTCTGCGACCAGTCGGAGAGATAGGAGGAGAACCACCGCAAAACGGTGCCCCCCACTCCCAACCCCTCCAGCCGGCGCAGCATGATACCATGGTCGATGGTATCAAAAGCCACTGAGAGATCTAACAGGACCAGGATAGAGGAGCAACCCCTATCCCGAGCCCTCCAGAGATCATCCACCAACGCGACCAATGCCGTTTCCGTGAATTCCGTAATTCCAAAAGAAGATCAAGATTTGACACACCCAAAGAATTATAGACCTATATCATTATTGAATACAGATTATAAGATATTTGCTAAGATATTGGCGAATAGGTTAATGTCAGTAATGCAAAAAATGATTCATGCTGATCAATCTGGTTTTATACAAGGGAGGCAAATGAAAAATAATGTAAGACAAATTGTTGATATATTGGAATATTTGGAAAGGAACAACCAGATCCGTGCGGTGCTTATATTTTTGGATGCTGAAAAAGCTTTTGATCGATTGGATTGGCAATTTTTATTGAGAGTGGTTTATAGGATGCAATTTGGGAATTGCTTTATGCAATCTATAAAAGCAATATATCAAGAACAGACAGCTCAGATAATTGTTAATGGCAGTTTAACAGAAACTTTTAAAATTGAAAAAGGTACGAGGCAGGGATGCCCCTTATCGCCATTATTATTTATACTAATTTTAGAATTGTTGTTGAATAGAATATGTAATATAGATGAGATAGAAGGAATTAAAGTTAGAGATCATGACTATAAGGTACGGGCATTTGCAGACGATTTGGTTGTGACCTTAAATCAACCAGTGGAATCAGCAAAGGTTTTGATGGATATAATTAAACAGTATGGTCAAGTGTCTGGGTTCAAAATAAACGTTGGAAAAACAAAGATGATAGTTAAAAATATGACAATAAATCAAAAAGAGGAGTTACAAAGGGTAATGGGATGTGAAATAGTTTAAAAAGTTAAGTACCTAGGTGTTTATATTGCACCTTCTAATGGGAAACTGTATAAATATAATTATGAGTTGTTATGGCATAAAATACAAGACATACCCAAAGAATTACAGACCTATATCATTATTGAATACAGACTATAAGATCTTTGCCAAGATATTAGCCAACAGGTTAATGTCTGTAATGCAACAAATGATCCATAGTGATCAGTCTGGTTTTATACAAGGGAGGCAAATGAAAAATAATGTAAGACAAATTGTTAATATACTGGAGTATCTGGAAAGGAACAACCAAATCCCTGCGGTGCTTATATTTTTGGATGCTGAAAAAGCCTTTGATCAAGTGAATTGGCAGTTCTTACTGAAAATAGTGCAACGGATGCAATTTGGGAATTACTTTACACAATCTATTAAGGCAATATATCAGGAACAGACAGCTCAAATAATAATTAATGGCAGTTTAACAGAAACTTTTAAAATTGAAAAAAATTTTCACATCGAAATCACACACCATTTGTACAGACAACGTAAAACAAGCGGAGCAGGGAGCCATAATAAAAGCAATGGACAAGATATGGCACCACTTCTAAAATGTTCAAAACTGTTTACAGCCTGGCAAAAGTATGTAGACCATGGGTCCTCAAACTACAGCCTGCCAAATCCATTAATCTGGCCCATGCAGGACCATGAGGCTGCCCCGCCCACATTGTCCCACTCACCCTTCAGCTGAGCACAGGACTTTCCTTCATGAGCCCCACAGGCTGGAACTGAAAGGTAAGGCCAACAATTTTGGCCTGCAGAATGCTGCTGGAGGCGGGGGAGGTGAAAAATGGGGTGCACAGATGTCCCAGGAGGCAAAAAAATGGTCGAAAACTGCCTGTTTGTCTCCTCACCCACCTCCAGAAGATAAAGAGAGAGAGAGAGGGAGGGAGGGAGGGAGGGAGGGAGAGAGAGAGAGAGACAAGAGACAGAGAGAGAGAGAGAGACTTGATTGTAAGCTCCTTGGAGCTGAGAAGAATTGCTGCAAAACTGAGTTTTCTGAAGTGGACCACTGGACTCCTAAACAACTGAAAAATTGATCTAGTAAAAAGAAAAGTCAACCAAAAGAGCAACATGCAAGCAAAAGCAAATAAAACACCCCCCCAGGAGCAAAAAAAAATAAAGTTTAATTTGTGTGCATTCTTTAATGGACTGTTAAATTGGCTATGCCCACCTAGTCACATGACCACCTAGCCATGCCCACCCAGCCGGTCTGGGCCCCCAACAGTCTGAGGGACTGTGAAATGGCCCCCTGTTTAAAAAGTTTGAGGACCCCTGATGTAAACCAATTTCAAGCATAGAAGAATTGATATAATTGCAAACTGAAAATGGAGTAGATCTGGGAATAGGATTGCATTCAAGGCCAACAATTGTGAAAATAGTTGAGTGCATTGCAAACGAAATTAAAACCAAAATGTTTGCCAGCATCATTGCACAGAATCTGAAAATATGTTTGATAATTGATGAAGTCTCGACAGTATCCTGCAAACCAGTTTTGATAATTTTCATAAAAGTTGAGGACTCAGAGGACCCACCAGCAATTTTTGTCGAGCTTGTTGAATTGAAGAAACAAGATGCAGAGACAATATGTTCTGCAGTTCTGGAAAGTTTATATAAGGTTGGGTTTACCCAGGACTACCTACAAAAAAAATTAATAGCATTCTGCTCTGATGGTGCCAGTGTTATGCTTGGGAGAAAATCTGGAGTGAGCAAAAGAGTTTCCAAACATCATCATATGGCACTGCTTGAACCATCGCCTCCAACTTGTTTTAGATGATGCCATAAAGGAAATAAAGCAACTAAATCATTTTAAAATATTTATTGATAAGATCTCCATTTTTCAGCAATCCAATAAGAACTGAATTGAACTTGACAAAATATCTGAAAAACTTGACATTAACATCGTAAAGATTGGTAGAGTTTTTGGGCCAAGGTGGGCTGTCTGTAGTTTATGGGCAACCATAGCTGTGTGGCGTGCTTATCCAGCGCTACATCAGTATTTTCATGTGAATGCAAAATACTCGGGTATGGCTGCCCGTCTGGAAAATAAATATTTTTTAAATGATTTGGCATTGATGATTGATATTCTGGAAGAAATCTCACTTCTTTCAACTGCACTGCAAGCAAGCAATATGGTCATAATAAAGGCTGAAAAACTGGTGAGAAGATCAATGAAAGCATTTCATTGTAAAAGAGTAAAAGATTGCAGAGAACTTCCGGCGTGACGTCATCATGAGAGGGGGGAAGACACGGTCGCTGCCGTCTCTGGAACCCCAATATCCATCAATAGAAGCTCTTAAAGGGCTTTTCTGATCCTGTAGGGATCGAGAAAAAAGAGGGGAAGTGCCAAAGCCTCTGGACGCCGTGCTAGCGTTGCAGAGGAAACTGGACAACCCCCCCGAATCTATCGAGGAGAAAGTTCGCTCGTAGGGCGGATAGGAGCGATGGCGGCCGTCTAGAGTGAAGATAATGAGAGAAAAGCGGTTCGAGTGACAGTCTGGTGAGCAGATTCCTGGCAACGAGGGGAGGAGAAGGAAAGCGGAGGAGAAGGAGCACGATCGGAGGGAACAGCTGGTGGCGGCGATTCACGAGAGGAGCTCATATACAGAGTTAAAGTGACAGCGGAAGAAGCAGAGCCTCACGTAGTGACTAAGGGAAAAACAGCAAATCTCTAAGACACCAGGCAGAGGTGGACTAAACACAAAAGGAGAAGCCTAAACTGTACCAGAAAGAACTTGGAAGTTGGAAATCTGAGGTGGTGGAACGTTAATCTATTCACTGGTGTTATTGAGGACTATTGTGAAAAGATAATCATTTTGAAAGACAACAGGAGTAGCCATATTAAAGTTACAGAAAAGAGTGAACTAAACACTGGATTAGAACGTTAAGAACCAAGGAAGAAGAAGAGGAGTGAAACCTGAGAACTTTTCCCATTCAGCAAACTTTGACTTGTGGTATATCTTATATATTTATATAGAGAGCATTTTTTTAGATTTTTAAGAGTGATAGAGGATTTATTCTCATCAACTTAAACTGAGTAGATTTCTGATTTGATAACTTATACTTGAATTATATCTGGAAACTCATTTATTCTACTTATTTGTTAATCTAATTACTTTCATATATCTATTAATTTATCTAAGTCATGAATTCTAATTGTTGATTATATCTCAGCTATATAAATGTGAATAAGAAGAGGAAGGGGTCTAAATGAATTATATATAAGATTAATTTAAGAATTTCTGATTGAGAGTGTAAATCAAAGGGGTTAATTCAATGAATTGATTGTATGATTAACTGAAAAATATTTAATTGCTGATTTAATAATCTAGTGGTGTAATTAACGAATACAGAGGGATTAAGATGAGATCAAGGAGTGATATTTGATAATAATAAGGAAAAATAGTGGTGAAAACTAAAGAGCTAGAGGGTATTAGAACAATACATAAATATTATATGTTAGCCTGGGAAAGCTTCTCTAGAGTATTAAAGATGTCTACAACCTCCACTATAACAAAAACAGTTAAGAAGCCAGCTGTAAATGTGTCATTAGTGGCAGCATCACCTAGCCAACAAAAAACATTAGATAGTGTGGTGGTTAAAGAGAAGGAGAAAGGGAAAACGGAAATGACACTAAATACGATGCAAAGCATGTTTTCTATGATACAGGAAACGCTTTTAAAAACACAAGAAAAAATGGCAGAGAATCAGGAAGAAATGAGATCACTCCACACAGAAATTAGAAATGAAATTGGAAAAGTTAGAGGTGATATCAAGAATATGAATGATAGAATTGGAGATATTCAAAAATCAATAACTGAAAATGAACACAGAATTAAGAATGCGGAAGTTAAAATAGATTTAGTAGAAAAGAAAGTGGAGAAAATGGAACAGAAAACAGCTCAAATAAATAAAGAACTGTCCAATTCCCTAGCAATTCTCAAAATGGAAAAAGCCTCCTATTTTCTGAGATTTCAAAACATATCAGAAGAAAAAGAAGAAGACCTTGATGGAAAGATGGCAGAAATAATAGCAGAAATAGTAGAAAAAGATAAACAGGACATACAGGAACAATTAGAAGAAACCTACCGTGTCCAGACAAATTACATAAGGAGGCACCGATTGGCGAGAGAGGTACATGTGAAATTTTCTAAAAGATCAATCAGAGATGAGGTGTACATGAAATCTAGAGGAGGGACACTGACTTATAAGGGCAAAGAAATCATTATTTTAAAACAGATACCCCGAAGAATCAGGAGTCAAAGACAACAGTATCAATTTTTAACTAACCAGCTGAACAGACATAAAATAGCTTTTAGGTGGCTAACCCCAGAAGGAGTTCTGGTAACATGGGAAGGGAAAAAATATAAATTAGAGACATTAGAGAAAGCAAGAGAGTTCTATGAGGCACATTTTAGTCAGGAGGAAGGTCAAGAAAATGAGCCTGAGTAGCGTAGGGGAGTAATGCCTCCTACAAAGGCAGCATTTAAGATCCAGCTGCCTGCAATTACTTGCGAGTTCAATCCCAGCCAGGCTCAAGGTCGACTCAGCCTTCCATCGTTTATAAGGTGGGTAAATTGAGGACCCAGTTTGTTGGGGGCAATAAGCTGACTTTGTATAAATATAAATATACCAAAGTATGAAGGCTATTGCTTAACACATTGTAAGCCGCCCTGAGTCTCCGGAGAAGGGCGGCATATAAATCAAATAAAAAAAAAAAGATAGTAAAGAGGAACTAGAAAGTAGGAGCCAAGAAGAAACTCTATCAGAACCATCCATAGAGAAAGAAGGAAGGTTAAGGCAGGACAAAGACAGAGAGGAGAAGGAAGGGGCAAAGATGAAAACACGGATGGAGACAAGGAATACGAAAAAACAGCCACAGTAGACAATGGAAGAAGCCTTGAAACTTTTTTCTGTTAACATACAGTAAATGGTTTGAATGCACAAAAAAAAGAACTCAATTTTTTTCTAAATTACGGAAAGTAGGAGCGGATGTGACGTGTCTTCAGGAAGTACACATAAAAAAAAGATATCAAAAGATCTTAGAAAATCCCAAACTAGGGGAGTTATATACTTCTTTGACCTCCAAAAAGAATAAAGGCGTGGCGGTATATGTGAAAGAGTGGATTCTTTCGAAATTAATATATACTGATGAAGATGGCAGAATAGTAATGATCGAATTAACATTGGAAAAAAAGAAAATATTGTTGGTAGTAATGTATGCCCCGAATCAAAATCAACAGGACTTTTTTAAGGGCATACACAGTAAGATAGTTGAGATGGACTACGAAAATGTTTGTTTAATTGGCGACTACAACGCAATAGTGGATATGAAAAAAGATTATAAAACTGAAAAAAAGAATAAAAGAAAAAAAGAGACTCTTCGCAAATAATTTTTTGAAATGGCCAAGGAACTAAATTTAAGAGATGTATGGAGGGAGACCCATGGTGACCAATACCAATTCACTTTCTATTCCCACCCCCACCAATCCTGGTCCTGGATCGATATGGCATGGATGACCACAGGTATTAGAAATGGGGTGGAAAAAATAGAAATAGAAGTGAATCAATGGGCAGATCATAATCCTATATTGGTATCCTGGAGAGGAGCGAAAAGATTTAAACAATGGACAATGAATCAAAGAATTTGCAAATAATCGGATTTCAAAGAGATGCTAGAAAAAGAGGTAGGTTGGTTTTTTAAACTAAATTGGAAAGAATACCTGGGACACTGCTAAAGCATTTATTAGAGGCCTGATTATAGCCTATACAGGGAGAAAGAACAAGGAGAGAAAGAAACAACTAAATGAACTCCAGGAAGTTCTAAAAAATATAGAATCCCAACTTCAACGTCATCCTCAAAATAAAACCATAAAAGAAAAATGGAAATAAATAAAACATAATTTAAATTTGTTGAACCAAAAAGAATTAGCGCAGAAAATAAAGATGGCAGAACTATTTTGAATCTGTGAACAAAACAGGAAGATGGCTGGCCTATAAATTGAAAAAGAACAGAGATAAAAGAATGATATACCAACTTAGAGACATAAAAGGGGAAATTCATTACAGTAGGAAAGAGAAGAAATAAATTGTCCAGACATTTTATACAGAATTATACAAACAAGACGACGTAGATCCAGAAAAGATAAAACAGTACATTTATAGATCGAATATGCCTCCTATTACAGATGAACAAAGAGATGCTTTAAACAAACCAATAACTATGTTGGAACTGGATACTGCATTGAAAAAACTTAAAAACAATAAAACCCCAGGACCGGATGGACTCCCGGGGGAATTATATAAGTCAGTACAGGGAATAATAGGGGAAAACATGCTAGAGGTATTTAATGAGGCTTTACAAAAAGCGAAAATCCCACAGACTTGGACAGAAGCTATAATTACCATTATCCACAAAGAAGACACTGATTCTCAACAAATCCAGAACTACAGACTGATATCCCTATTAAATACTGACTACAAAGTGTTTGGCATAATCTTAGCAGAAAGACTCAAAAAAGTATTGAATGACTACATACACTCGGACCAGAATGGATTTCTGCCGGGCCGCCAAATTAGGAATAATATGAGAATAATATTGAACACGCTTGAATACTACGAAGTCCACCTGGAGAAACAAATGGCGCTGGTTTTCCTTGATGCCCCAAAAGCCTTTGATAATTTAAATGGGGAATTCTTAAAAGAACAGTTAAAAAATATGCATTTGGGATCAAATTTGGAAAATATCATAGGGAAATTGTATACTAAACAAACAGCGAAGGTAATAGTGAACGAGGAGATGACCGACCAAATCAATATAACAAAAGGGGTTAGACAAGGGTGTCCACTATCCCCTTTATTGTATATTCTATTGTTGGAGACTCTGCTAAAAAAAATTAGGGAGGACCAAGAGATAAAAGGACTAAAAGTGAGACAAGAAGAGTATAAAACCCAGGCCTTTGCCGACGACTTAGTACTTATAGTAGAAGAGCCCTTAGAATCATTACCAAAACTTTTTGAAAAGATAGAAGACTATGGAGAGGTGGCAGGGTTAAAGATAAATAGAAATAAGTCTAAATTATTAGTTAAAAATTTGATGAAAACTCAGCAGATTGAACTGGAAAAAAATGTCCAAATTCAAGTGACCAACAAAGTTAAATACTTAGGCATATGGTTATCATCAAGAACTTCCTCCATAAAAGAAAATAATTATGATAAACTAATTATACAGTTAAAAAAAGATTTGGATAATTGGAAAAGATTGCAAATTTCACTGATGGGTAGAATCTCCATCATCAAAATGAATATATTACCAAAATTGTTGTATTTATTTCAGGTGGCTCCAATCAATTTAGGGAAAAAATTTTTGTGGATTTAAATAAGACTATGTCCAAATTCATCTGGCAGGGAAAAAGACCTAGAATAAAACTCAAACTGCTCCAAGATGCCAAGGAAAGAGGAGGAACAGCACTCCCAGATTGGGAACTTTATCACCAAGCAGCAGGAATAGTATGGATTAAGGAATGGATGGAACTAAATAATAACAGGATACTATCCATTGAAGGTCACGATCTGCAAGCGGGTTGGCATTCCTTTTTATGGGAAGAAAAATACAAGTCCCATACGTATTTTAAAAGGCATACACTTAGGCATGCCTTATTACTAATATGGTTGAAAATTAAAAAAACAACAATATACCAAGATTCCGTTATGGTTCTCACCCTTAGAAGCCTTAAAACATCCAAACTTATTAGACCCCAAACACATAATCAGATATAAAGAATTAATTGATCATCAAGGGAAACTCAAATCTAAACAGCAATTGGAAGCAGAGTTAAACAAGGAAATTGACTGGTGGACTTTCACACAGATACAATCTAAACACAAAGAATATATTAAAAAATACCAGATATGTAAAGAAAAGCAGGAATTAGACACCATTTTGTTAGATTCTGGAGAGAAATTAATTAGCAAAACTTATAAACTTTTGTTAAGATACAAGATGGAAGAGGAAATAGTTAAACACACAATAATTAAATGGACGCAGAATTTTAAATACTCAATAGAATTGGAAAAATGGGAATAATTCTGGAAAACGAACACAAAAACAACTTTGGCTGCGGCATACAAGGAAAACCAGCTAAAGATGTACTATAGGTGGCATATGTCGCCATCCAGGCTGGCCAAAATGAATCCAAAAATTGGGACTTCCGGCAGCGATTCCAGCGCGTTAGGGGTGGAAAGGACGGGGCTCCGTCTTTGAATCCCTAACAAGCCCACTTCTGGAGCCGAAATCGGCACTATCGGTTGCGAAGAGATCGATAGCTTAAAGGGGAATATTTTAGGACCTCGGAGGAGAACGCAACTCCTCCGAAGGTTCAAGACGATCCCTTAATCCAGTAGCGAGGAAAAACCAGCCCTCGGGCTGACCAGAAGCGCTTGACACTGTAATAGGGGGAAGCGAAAATTAGAAAAGAGGAGATAACTGTCAACAGGTGAAGGAAACAAAAAACTAGTCCCAAAAAATCCAAATAATCAAGAAGATTTTGACGCTGGAAGCAGAAAGCCGGGGAGGAGATTAAAGTGAAGCGGCGACAGTGAAAGTGATCGGAACGGGGCCATCTTGAAAGGACGAGTGACAGCGCAAAAATGTGGATTAGAAGCCAGCGAACACAGAGCGAGTGAGTATGGAAATAGATTTCAACGAAAGAGGGGACGAAACTTGTGCTTTTTGCTACAGTAAAGATTGGATTTATAATTGAGGTTTTTACGAAGTGGAGGTTGATTATTGAAGAGAGCAATATTTGCAGACGCCGAACTGAACTGAGCAATTGAAAGAGTCTGGGGTGCAGAGTCTCAGGGGATTATTCAGAATCGGAGGTTTTGGACTGAGCTTGAGAGCGCCGGATTTTAGTGTGGTCGATTGGACTGACGGGGAGATCGACGAAAGAAATCCGGAGAGGATATCGAATGTGGAACTGAGCAATTGAAAGAGTGTGGGGCACAGAGTCTCAGAGGAATATTCAGAGTGGGAGGTTTTGGACTGAGCTTGAGAGCCCCGGATTTTATTGGAGTCGATTGGACTGACGTGGAGATCGACGAGAGAAATCCGGAGAGGATATCGAAACCTGGAGAGGATATCGAAGGTGGAATTGAGCAATTGAAAGAGCGTGGGGTGTAGAGTCCCAGAGGATTATTCAGAGCTGGAGGTTTTGGACTGAGCTTGAGAGTGCTGGATTTTATTGGAGTCGATTGGATTGACGTGGAGATCGACAAGAGGAATCTGGAGAGGATATCGAATGTGAAACTGTATAAACTATATTAGCACTGTTGTTATATTGTTACCAGTAGAGACATTACTTGTGAAGAGAAAGTGACTGAGAAATTAATGGCGTTTCACATATGAGAACCTGACTCACTTTGTGAAACGTTTTGCGGAGACGACTTGGAAGAAAATTTGCGATGTGGAAGAAAAGGACAAACGATCAATAGCCTTACATACAACAAAGTAGACTGGATTGAAACCCGATTTACTTGGAGATATTAAGTATTAATACGAAACTCTTACTTCTTACTTTATTTCCTTCTCTTTTCTTTTCTTTTTTTTGTGTTTATCTCACTGTCATTGAATTTCAAATAATTTGAAGAATTTATAGAAGAAGAATTTATAGAAGAATTGATAATTAATATAAGAAAAGCATATTATTTTGGATAGTATATAGAATTGATGAATTTATAAATTTGAAGGTAACTTATAGAGAAACTATAGAAAAGTGTAAAGTAATTAATGAATATTAGAATATTTTAGAAAATTTTATATTCTTGAAGGCTTGATATAAGAATAATTGTGTTAGATTAAGATATACTTTAGGTTTTTAGGATTTTAAGAGGAAAGTAATGAATTGCTAAAGAATTGATTATTTTCCACTGTTCCTATATCTACTCAGTCACCCCCCCCCCACTTAGTAAGGAATTATTAAATAAGTTGATTAAGGCATAACCTATAAGAATTGGTGAATAAGAATAATTATTGAGAAATAAGTACATAAGAATACTATAAGGTATAAGATAGAACTACTTTAAGGGGGAAAAAAAGGGGGGGTCTGGAAAGAAAAAAAAAGGAAAGAAAAAAAAGGTGGTTGACAATTTCAAAATATTGTGGTTGAAAATAAATAAGATATTAAAGATGGCAACATCAAGTTCATGGGCTACCACTAAAACGACCAAAAAGAAATCTCCAACTCAGACAGTACAGATAGCTTCTCCAGTATGTCAAAAGGCAGGAGATGCAATAGAAAAAGAATTAATTGGTTGAATTAATTGGTTGAATTAATTGCAAAGGCAACCCATAAAGAAAAAAGTGAAATAAGGAATGGCATAGATGAAATATACAGATCATATACAAATTACGCAAGAAGGAATAAGCTCCCCAAGGAAGTCCATGTAAGATTCTCAAAAAAAACAATAAAAGAAGAAATTTATAGAAAGATGAGAGAGGAAACAGTCGTGTATAAAGGCAGGGAGGTAGTAACACTGAAGCAAGTACCCAAAAGGGCCAGGGATAGAAGGAAAGATTACAACTTCCTAACCAAACAATTGAATAAACAGAGGATAAAGTTCAGATGGTTGATCCCAGAAGGGATCCTCATAACATGGGAAGGAAGGAAGTTCAGAGTAGACAACATAGATAAGGCCCAAGACTTTATAGATCAACACCTGGGAGACGAAGAAGAACAGGGAAACAGAGAGAGGAAAGAGGATTCAAGTTCTATTGATCCTGATATACGGAAAATAAAAAATGGAGATAAAGAACGAGGAAAAGGGGGACAGGGAAGGGAAGGAACAGTGGAGACCACTCAAAGAGTAACAAGAAACACATCCAAAACCAAAGCAGCAGATAAGTAAATAAGGATAGAAATGGAAGAAAAACTAACACTTACATCTATAAATATTAATGGTTTGAATTCACCCAGCAAAAGACAACAGATATTCACCAAATTGAGGAAATTAGAATCAGATATAATCACATTACAAGAAGTACACATCAAAAAACAACACAAAACATTATTGGAAAACAAGAAATTAGGAATACTATACACATCATTAGCGGAATGTAAAAAAAGAGGAGTAGTAATATACGTAAAAGAGCATTTAAGATCGAACTTAATTTATACAGATACGGAAGGCCGAGTGCTAATAATAGAAATCAAATTAGAAACAAAAATTATCCTGCTAGTATCGATATATGCCCCTAACGGAAACCAAATGGACTTTTATAAAAAACTACACGACAAATTAAAAGAATTTGATTATGATAATATATGTATTATTGGCGATTTTAATTCGATAGTAGATACACAACAAGATTATCACAACAATAGGGGAAATAAACTTAAAAGGAAAATATTGCCACAAACATTCCAAAATCTGACTGAAGAATTAACGTTACATGATTCTTGGCGAGAATTAAACCCAAAAACAAAACAATATACGTATTTCTCAAACCCATACCAATCATGGTCCAGACTGGATATGGCCTGGATGACTCCACAATTACAGAAAGAGATACAAGATATAGAGATTATGCCAGGCATATGGGCTGATCACAACCCGCTCAAAGTAACTTGGAAGGGCTTCCGAAAACAGAGGCAATGGAAGATGGACATAAATATTACAAAGGAAAAGGGATATGTAGAGATGATAGAAAAAGAAATGAAGATATTTTTTCAGAATAACAAAAAAGAGCAAACATCTCTACAGAATTTATGGGATACATCGAAAGATTTCATTAGAGGCCTAACTATAGCATATACAGCTAAAAGGAGAAAAGAAAAACAACAAGTTAGGGATGATATAATGAAAGAAATTGAGATATTGGAGGCCAAATTGCAAAAATTACCAAACGATAAAACGACACAGCAGAAACTTAATCTAGCAAAACATAAATTAAACTTAAACACAAAGACTGAACTGGCACAGAAAATTAGAATGACAAAACAGACGAACTTTGAGCATGCTAACAAGACTGGACGCTGGCTAGCATATAAACTAAGAAAATTGACAGAAAGTAGATCGATATATCAACTCCAAGACCACCTAGGAATTCTACAACACACACATTTAGAAAAGAAAAATATAGCAAAAGCATTTTTTCAAGATCTTTATCGGAAAGAAGATATATCGGTAGAAAAAATCACAAAATATCTACAAAATACCACAACCAAACAGTTTGAGGAAGAACACCGAGAAACCCTAAATCGCCCCATAACAATGTTTGAATTAGTGGAAGCACGCAAAACGCAGAAGAACAATAAAACACCGGGGCCAGATGGAATACCAGCTGAATTTTACAAGCACTGCCAACAAGCAATAGACCAAATTTTGTTACAAGTTTTCAACGAGGCCTTACTAACAGCTAAAATACCACACTCTTGGACAGAAACAATTATTACTTTAATTCATAAAGAGGACACTGACCCAACACAAGTTCAAAACTATAGACCTATTTCACTGCTCAATGTAGATTATAAATTACTTATGACAATAATGGCAGCAAGACTCAAGACAATGATACAAAACTATATACATTCAGATCAAAATGGCTTCATACCCAAAAGACAAATCAAAAACAACCTAAGAATGATTATAAATGCACTAGAGTCCTATGATCAGAAGATAAACAAAGAAATTGCCATAATCTCACTCGACGCCCAGAAGGCATTTGATAATGTCAATTGGTTATTCCTTACAACGCAATTAGAGAATATGAACTGCGGAGATAAATTTCTCTCACTGATAAAAAAAATCTACTCACAACAGACAGCAAGGATAGCAATAAACGGTGATATGACCCAATCGTTCAGTATTGAAAAAGGGGTACGGCAAGGTTGCCCTATGTCTCCATTACTATTCATAATGGCTCTAGAAGTCTTATTAAAAGTTATAAGAGAAGACGAAGGAATTAAAAGTCTCAAAATTAGAGGAGAAGAATATAAACTACTTGCCTTTGCCGATGACATAATTTTTATATTCGAAGATCCAATTATAACGGGACCCAAACTGTTGACAAGAATTGAGGAATACGGTGAAGTTGCAGGTCTTAAAATTAATAGACATAAAACGAAAACATTAACTAAAAATATGACACATGACCAAAAATTGAAATTAGAGGAAGATTTGGGAATCCAGGTAGTAAAAAAGATAAAATATTTAGGTATTTGGCTGACGACAAAAACAACAATAAAAGAAGATAATTACACAAAACTATTAACACAAATTGGAAAGGATTTGGAAACCTGGAACAGACTACAGTTATCATTTATGGGCCGAATTGCGTCTATAAAAATGAATATACTTCCAAGAATAATGTATCTGTACCAAGTAATTCCGATAAACCCAGGAAGGGAATTCTTTAAAAAATTAAACAAACTAACGATGACATATATATGGCAAGGAAAGAGACCTAGGATAAAAAGAAATGCATTACAAGACACTAAAGACAAGGGAGGATTGGCGTTACCAGATTGGGAACTATACTACAAAGCGGCAGCATTAACTTGGATCACAGATTGGATAAAATTAGAAAATAAAAGATTATTATATTTAGAAGGATTCGAACTCACACGTGGATGGCACGCATTTTTGTGGGATGGGCCTGACAAACGACACATGTATTTTCAGCGCCATATCATCAGAGAGTCACTATTAAAGATCTGGCAAGAAATAAAGAGGGAACAATACTCCAAAATTCCAAGATGGTGGTCCCCGATGGAGGCACAAATCCACCCAAATACTCTAGAATTGGGGAAAGTCATACGTTATCAAGAGCTGTTAAACAATGAAAATCAAATTATCTCTAGACAACAACTACGAACCCAAGGTATAAACATTGAATGGTGGCCTTATAACCAAATTCTTTCAAGGTATCAATCAGATAAGAAAAAAACAGGAATTGCAAATAACCCAAATGAATTAGACAAGATACTACATGGACCACATCAAAAAATGATAACTAAAATATACAATTTTTTACTTAGGCATAAATTACTAGAAGAAACAGTAAAGGACAATATGATTAGGTGGGCAAGGGATATAGGACACAATATTGAACTAGCAAAATGGGAGAAACTATGGTCACAGTATCTCAAAATAACCAAAGCTACACCTTACAAAGAAAATTTAATAAAGATGTTTTATAGATGGCACTTACCACCGGCCAGAATAGCTAAGATGCACCCAAATGTTACAGATACCTGCTGGAAGTGTAAAATACAGAAAGGAACCTATTTCCATGTTTGGTGGAAATGCAGAAGAGCACAACAGTTTTGGAAAACTATTAAAAAAATAATTGAGGAGGTATCAGACTTAAAATTAGGCAACAGTCCAGAAACATTTTTACTAGGCATGATAGACACTAAATGCACCAAAGAGACAAAATACCTCATAATACACATTTTAACGGCAGCTAGGTTATTGTATGCACAAAGTTGGAAATCCGATCAAACCCCAACGGAAGACAAAATTATCTCCAAAGTAAATGATTGTGCCGAGATGGACAAATTAACACTAGAGCTCCGAGATAAGGAGGATAGTGAATATTATGCGGTATGGCACAAATGGCAAAAATGGCTTGAAAAGGAGAACTGAAATAAAAAACGAGAATAAAAATTAGGGTATAGAAGAGAAGAGAAAGGTTATAGGAAATATAGTACCTTTGATATGGGTTATACAACCATGAAGTACATATACAGAGAATTATAAAACCTGTTGACAGAAAAACTGCTATATGTTAGTTTCACAATTGGTGGTGGGAAGGGTGAGGTGGGGGTGGGTGTATTGTTTGTATGTATTGTCTACTTTTATGTGTATGTTTAAAAACTCAATAAAAATTATATATAAAAAAACAAAAAAAACCCAAAATGAATCCGAAAATTAGTTCGGCATGTTGGGAGTGTAAGAACCCACAAGGCACATTTTACCACTTGTGGTGGACGTGCCCGGCGGCTAAGAAATTCTGGTCCACCATCAAGAATTGGATAGAACAAATTACCAAAACACAAATTGATAAAAGACCTGAAACTTTTCTATTGGGAATTTTTACCAAATCTTACCCCAAAGAAATAAAGTATTTGCTAATACATATCCTAACGGCGGCACGCATAACATATGCTAGTAACTGGAAATCCGAAAAAACCCCATCGGAGGACAAGATAAAAGATAAGATAACTCAATGTGCAGAAATGGACAGATTGACTAAAGAATTAAAGGAAAAAGAAGACACCGAATTCTACAAAGTTTGGGAAAAATGGTACCACTGGCTTAGGGTTACTAGAGGGAAAAAAAACACAACTAGAAAACAGTTAGAGGAGTAGTAGATTTGTAATTCACCACATACCGATGGTTGCTCTTTACCTATAGAGATTTCTAGTACAAAAAGATGTCTTAGTAAGATGAAGATAGATGAGGTTAAAGAGGTAAAAACGAACTAGTGTGTCAAGATCTATGGGAATATGTAATATTGTGTAAATAGACATATCACTATGAACCAATGCTTCAAATGATTGAACATATATATTGTTTTAATGTATAATGTAGGTTTTTTTCCCCTTTTTTTGTTGTGTTTATTATATGTATTGTGTGTGATTTTATTATTTGTTAATAAAGTTTATAAAGTTTTATAAAAAAAAAAAGAGTAAAAATTGCTAAAGCTAAAATGGTCGCTGCGACTTGTTGAGCCTTCGCTGGGGGGTTGAGGGCTTTGGCGAATTATGGGTACTCCGGGGGTCTAGTTTCCTTCACCCCTGGCATGGATTGATTAGGGAATACCTGGAGGCTCGGCAGATCTCATGAGCCCCACGCTGGGGTCCCGGGCAAGCAGGAGGAGTGGCGGTCTGCATGGAGGTCGGTGTGGCGGTCTGCTGCGGAGCCACGAAACAGCTGCTAGCAGCTTGCGATTAGACGGGCTGATGGTGACGCTGCGTCTCCTCCTGCTGTTTGGTGGGAAGAGATGCCGAGACGCTGAGATACTAAGCCAGGAGAGCCAAGAGAAACCTCGAGCCAGTACCCGATCCCGCTGTTGCCACCACTGTGGGCTCGGTGGCTCTGGGTCCTTGAGCCTGCCGTGGGAGGCATGGGGGGGTGGCATTTTGGGCCTTGGGATTGTTACAGCCGGCACGACCTGCTGACCCCCGCTGACTGCTGACTGCTGCAGCGGTGGTTTACTGACCCCTGCCAACATGGTTGGTGGGTTGGAGCTGCCCTGGACCGGATGCCTCACGCCTATATTCCGCTGTGACCGTCTATGGGGGGGTAATACCTAGATCCGTACCAGTCGGGTTTCAGGCCTGGGTACAGCATGGAGATGGCATTGGTCACACTGGTGGATGATCTCTGGAGGGCCTGGGACAAAGGATACACCTCTGTCTTGGTCCTATTGGATCTCTCGGCGGCCTTCGATACCATCGACAATGGTATCTTGATGCGATGCCTCGAGGGGTTGGGGGTGGGGGGCACTGTTCTACGGTGGTTCTCCTACCTCTCGGGTCATTCGCAGGTGGTGTTGGTGGGGGAGCAGAGGTCAGCCCTGAGACCCCTCACTTGTGGTGTGCCCCAGGGGTCGGTCCTCTCTCCTCTTTTGTTCAGCATCTATATGAAGCCACTGGGGGAGCTCATCCATGGTTTCGGGGTGAGGTATCATCAGTATGCTGATGATACCCAGCTTTTTATATCCACCCCAAACCAGCCCAGTGATGCCCTTGATGTGATGTCCCGGTGCCTGGAAGCGGTATGGACCTGGATGGGGAGAAACAGTTTTCAGCTTAACCCTGCCAAGACCGAGTGGCTGTGGGTACTGGCATCTCAGCTCGTTCAAGATATTCCATCTTTGGTTATAGGGGATGAGATGTTGCCCCCTGTAGATAGGGCGTGCAACCTGGGTGTCCTCCTGGATTCACGGTTAAATCTGAAAGATCATATAATGACCGTGACCGGGGAGGCACTTGCCCAGGTTCGCCTGGTGTGCCAGTTGCGCTAGTTGCACCCCTACTTGGACCGTGATGCCCTACGCACAGTCACTCATGTGCTTGTCACCTCCCATATTGACTACTGCAACGCTCTCTACATGGGGCTGCCCTTGAAGACCACTCAGAGGCTTCAGCTGGTGCAGAATGCGGCCGCGCGGGTAGTGATGGGAGTGTCTTGACACTCCCACATTACACCTCTCCTGCGTGACTTGCATTGGTTGCTGGTTGCCCTCTGGGTGAGATTGAAGGTGCTGGTGATTACCTATAAAGCCCTACATGGCTTAGGCCCGGGATATTTGGCGGACCATCTGCAGCCAGCAACAGCTTCCCATCGCCCTGTGCGTTCCCACAGGGAGGGCCTACTCAGGGTGCCATTGGCCAGACAGTGTTGGCTGTCTACCCCAGGGAGAGAGCTTTCTCTGTGGGCGCACCCACCCTTTGGAATCAACTCCCTCTGGAGCTCCGGGTGGCCCCCGACCTTCGCTCCTTCCGCCGTGGCCTGAAAACGTGGCTATTTCACCTGGCTGCCCTGGACTGTTGGGGGTTTTAATAGAATTTTAACTGGGTTTTATTGAATTTTTGTTAATTTTAACCTGGATTTTTGTTTTAATGGTTTGTTTACTTTGTTTTAATTGTTGTGAGCCACCCTGAGTCCATTGGAGATAGGGTGGCATACAAGTACCATTAGTAAATAAATTAATAAATAAATTTGAACTGTTTACAAAGGGAAAAGGTCCATATGAAAGTTGAAGGACTAATTACTTCAGAAACTTTCAAAAATATAAACTTTGTAGAAAATCATTGATTTGTTGGACTTCATCAGGAAAGACTTTTAGGAAGCATCATAACAAATTTGCAGAAAAGACTGATGGACTGTGAACATTTAAAAACGGGTAGCCAATTGCAAAATACCACGAATAAATTACAATTTCTACATTTTTTGGTGCCAGAGTACTGAGGTTTTGCAGAAGTAGTAGTTCTATGGACAGCAGCTGAAGAACAACTGCGCACATTTGGTGACATTTTCAATTACAACATTAACATCGACTATAGAGATTTTGTGGAGAATGTGTTAAAAGATTTGAAGAACTATGCAATTCCTGACAGTATTAAAAAAGCAAAAGATATTGTCAGAACAATTGCTGTAAGTTCTGCAGAAGTGGAAAGGGGTTTTTCAAAAATGAACTTCATATGTTCAGAGAGCAGAAGTCGCCTAACCGTTTCTAATTTAACCAACCTCATGACTATCAGCATTACTGGCCTACCTCTTCCAAAATGGGACCCTATTCCTGCAGTGAAAAAGTGGTTAAGAGAACACCATCGCTCAGCAAATGATCCAAGAATCAAGTTCAAGAAAAGTGGAAGTGAGGAAAGTGCCACTGAAAAAACGATGTGGAAACATCTTAAAGTTAAAGATGACTAAAACTTTTATATAAGCATTTGTGTACCTCTTTTATTGTTTTGTTTTTATTCTTATTTTTTATTTTTTTATTCTTATTTAAGTATTAAATGGTTAAATTTGTATATCATGGTATATTTTCTTTTTGTAGGTCATTATTATCATTGGTGCAAAGAAGTGACATCGAAGACAACACTTTTATTGCTCTTATGTAAGTATTTGTGTACCTCTTATTTTTTTGTCTACTTCGTTTATTCTTATTTAAGTATTAAATGCATGAAATAATTGGTATATTTTCTTTTTGTAGGTCATAAGGGCAAAGAAGTGACGTCGACTTGGCCATGCCCACCCAGTCACATAACCACCAAGCCACGCACACCCAGTCGCATGCCCGCCAAGCCAAGCCACGCCCACCAAGCCCGTAGGGAAAAATTTTAGATTTCATCACTGCTATAAGGTCCCTTCCAACTCTGTTAATCTGTTATATAGAGGAACACCAAAAGGAAACTTCAAAACTACTTGTGGGTAATAGATTGGCAGATGAGACTGCAAAGGAAGCTGCATCACCGGGGGGAGGAAAAGGAGTTAATGGTTTTAATTCCTACTCTGGAATGTGATGTGAAACCTGAGTTTACAAGTGATGAAGAGAAACAAATGATAGAAGAAGGTGCAGAGAAGATAGCAGGGAAGTGGAAAACAAAGGATGCATTACAAATAGTGAACAAGCCAGTTATGAGGAATATAATAGAGAAAGTGCATGAGGGAACTCATTGGGGGACACAAGCCTTAATACATTTTGTAAAGAGAAAATATATTTGTAGAGGCATGTAGACGATAGCTATGCAAGTAAGTAGAAAATGTATACACTGTGTAAGAATAAAAAAATCATGCGTAAACAGTTAGCAGGGGGAAGAGAATTGGCCATTTGACCATTCCAGTGAATTTAAGTAGTTTACAATGAGATGCCAGCAGTGGGAACATTGACATTTTTGTTGGTATTAGTGGACCACTTAACTGGATGGGTTGAAGCATTTCCTTATTATTATTTTTAAAACACAGACAAACATACAATACATCTTTTCGGAACAGAGCATTGATCTGGTCATAAATTTGTTCAGCTTTTTGTTCCATCTTTAACACAATTTTATATATTCTATTTTTGCCATAACATTTATTTCTTAATCTTGGCTCACATATCTCAACTATTACCATCTTATAGTAAGCTTACTCATATTAACTTAATCAAAATGGTTACCCTTCTATTAATCCACCTTAAATCTTAATTCAAATAATACCTCATAATACATTTCACAATTCTTACCCTAAATTCTCACTATTAACAGTACAATTCAAACATTTATATTTCTGAATCTTATTTCAATTTCTAAAACTTCCCTACATTTTGTTATTACTTCATATAATATTCATTAAATCTTTATTTATTACTTCATCAAATTTAAATCTTATCTCTAATCTTAAAAATATACCAATTTAACAATTAAACAGAGTTCTTAATTCAAATAATGCAACATAACACAATTCCCAATTATTTCCCTAAATTCTGTCTATTTAACCATTTATATAAAAGCCAATTAAATAAGTAATCCTATATCATTTCAATTTTCTTTTCTTTTTTGCTTAGATAAATGTATTGTTAAGAATATTCAAATTATTACAATTGTTATAGGTATTTAAACAAGATCCCAATTATTATACCCATCAATTTTCTCAAATAATACCATCCAACATCTTAATAAAAATTAATTCATTATATCCATTAATATCTTTTCTTTTTACATAATCGAATTTTCAAATGTTTTAGCTTCAATCCATATTTCAATTCTAAGTATCTGTAACATATTCTTCTCTCATTTCTATCTTCCTTTCTCTCTTCCTTTTTTTATTTTTACCCTTTTCTTTCCCCTTTTTTTCTTTTGTGTTCTAACTTCTTGAGTTCCCCTATTTTGCCCTATCTGTCCCATTGTTTCCCCTCTCTTTTCTCTTTCTCTTGTTTTACCATTGTTAACCTCAATGTAATCATTTTGTGAATCAAAGTCCTGGACTCTTCTATTTTGCCCTATATTTCCTAGTATTTTCCAACCTCTTTCTCTCTTTTTTGTCATTCCACTGTTAATCCCAGTGTAATCATCTAAACTTTTTGTGTTTTTTCTGTTCCATCTCTCTATCCAGCTTTGTCTCTTCCCATCCTCTTTATTTTTCCCATTGTTAATTTCAATGTAATCTCCAAAAATCTCCTTTTTATTGTTACTGTCCTCATATTCAGTTAATTTTACATAATTAATCTCATTGTCTTTATCTTCTTCTTTGTTTTTAATCTCTGCATCTTGTATCTCTGTCTTTAAATCCTTGTCAAACTGAACATGTTCTGTCTCAGTTACTAAGTTCTCAGATTTCGATTTTCCATGCAGCAATGTCTTCACTTCCCTTATTTCCGTTTTCAAAGTCGAATACATCATTATAGTCATCTCTCTGGTTTCTTGCTCCATTTTACTCTTTCCAAATTAGTCTTATTCCAATTTTAAAAGTCTCGTTAAAGATCTCTTTTTCTTTTCTTTCTTCTCTCCAAAGTCAAGCCATTTGCAAACAGAAAAATTCTCCTGTGGGATAGTGTTATCTCAGTAGTCGGCAAACCACGCTGAGTAAACAATATCAACACATGGTCTTAATCTCATCAGGACAGTAAGACAGGATGTCTGGCAGAGACCTTATCTCAAATATGCAAGGCATGAGGACCCGGCACATAGGCATTGTCTGTTACAGGAAGGACATGAGGGAAACATGAAGAGTCCACATGGAATTCACGAGCTTTCTTTAGCCAATAAGAACAAGTAAATGTTTTGCCATGCAGTTGTAAAATGACAATAAAAAGGAGCCTTTTGGATGGAGACAGTGTGCCTTTCACCAAGGTGCCTTCCCACCCGAGGGGCCTTCTCATGAACCATCATTCCTGCCTATGCATCTTTGTTCATTGAAACAACATCTGGTGACCCCGATGTGATACCTCCTATGCTTACTTGGCCGGATGAGCCCAGGTGCACCTCAGTGAACTTCGCTCCCAAAAAAAATTTCGTGAGTATGGGAGGGGAAATCTCAGTTCCGCAGAAGCTTCATGCACAAGAACTGAGGAAAAAACTTAAAAGTAATGGAATGGCAGGAATTAAGTTAAAAGTAAAGCATTTGTTGCTGTGGAAAAAGTGTAAGGAAGCAGTAGAGGTTATGGGGGCTCATAAACTCAAGGCACTGTCGCTATCTCTCTCTGTCTTCTGATCAGGGGTCTGCTCCCCCTTCTTATTCTCAGCTGACTTTGCAGGCTGCAACACAGCCAGTAGAAAGTAGCTCTCCGACAGCTCCCTTATGTCACGCTAGAGTTGTCTGACGAAATGAGATGCCTCTCACATTTTGATAATAAAGAAAAAAAACTTTTATTTGTTAGAACAACGTCTTCACGGACTCATATGCAGCCAGGAAATGACCTCTGCTCCATCATCCCTCCCTTTCCTGGCTTGCTTCCTTATCCTATTGGTCATTATCTAAATCACTGTACGGCACTCTCTCTTAATAATCTCACAGGAATTTAACCCCCTCTTTACTATGTCAGCACTGAGAAGCTGACACCTTATTGATTTCTCCTTCACAGGAGATGTTTTCAGCTGTCAGAGCAGGGTTTCAGGAAGAGCAACGAAGAGAGGCACTCACGAGGGTAGAAATTGCAGAGGGTCTCCAAGCTTTTCCTGTCATACAGATGGTTAACCCCCAGGGACAAGCTCAATATCAGTGGAAACTTTCTAACTCTGTTGTTCAGTCTTCTTTTCAAAACTTGGTGAAATCCTATAAACAGGGTTCCTCCATGCCTAGGGAAGAACTTGCTGAATTATTATTTGATCAATCTCATCAGGGCCAATTAGCAGGACAGCAGATTGCAGAATGGGAAAGACTACCTTATCAAAATGCCAACGCTGATTGTAAGCAAGCTTTGCAGTCTTTAAAAGCTACCAATGATTATACCTTGTCTGACATGCTGCAAGTCTGCCAGGATATGAGTTCTCAAACTTATAAAATGCATCTTTTAGCTACTCCTATACAAAAAGGGCAGCATGCTGCTGGCAATTGTTTTAAATGTAATTTTGCCAGAGGCTTGGTGGAAGGAATAAAAAGTGAATCTCATATGTTTTCTGAAGATTGGAAGCAAGTTTTTCTAATGATTTTTACTTCAAAACAATATGTTGTTTGGGACAGAGCTAACAAGAGTGTCTCTCCCATAGCTATGTCCCCTCCCCCAGTCTCTTTTTCTGCAGTTCCAGCCACAGAAGATAAGGCTGGGCTTGATTTAATCACTCAGGAATCTGTGGAATTTAAATTTCCTTTGGACTTCCTTTATTAATTCTCTATTTGAATAAGCAATCTTTTCAAGGGTTGCTTGACACTGAAACTTGGCAATGCATATAAGAGATTCAATTCTCCACAACAATTGGTAAATTATTTTGCTCTGTAACCTTAAATTTTGGATATTCATACTAATATTTGGGGTTGGAACTTTCTTTTTAAAATATAAAATTGAATTTGGATAATGGCTCTTTTCTCTTAAGTGACTCTCCGCTGCCACCATGTGGTGTTTTACATAATAGCATGTCAACTAAATGATATCATTGGCATGTTTTACCACAGGGCATGCTTAATTCTCCTACTTTGTGTCAGTATTTTGTGGACAATGCACTGCAACTATTCCGTGAGATATTTTTATCTTATTTATTCTTATTTATTCTTATTTTATCTTATCTTATATTTATTTATCTTATTTGGTATATCATTGTATGGATGATATTTTAATTGGAGCTCAAAAATACAGCCTAATTGGCTTTCTAAAATATAAAATGATTTATGTGTCTATGGATTGTAAATTGTCCCAGAATAAATACAGCTGCATGTTCCTTATCTCTATTTAGGACATAAACTGTTGCAGTCTTTTTCTGCTCTGGTTTTTCCTCATTTAAAGTTACCCAAAGATATTTCTTTAGTAAATTTGCAACAATTACTGAGTACTACCTATGCATTTACTTAGTCCATTATTTGAATTACTGACTAAAAGAAAAAAGCCAGGAGATTTAATTATAGTTCCAGCTGTAGTATGTGCTACAGTTGAGAAAATTGATAATATCTTGAGTATTTAGTTTGTGGATCAAATCCCTCATAGAGCTTGTCAGTTATTTCTACATATTTTCTCCTAGTAAACTACCCACAAGAATATTGGGAGTTTTAGAACAGCAAAAAATATATTGTATTGAATGGCTTTATTTGCCTCATTACCATCTAAAAATGTTTTACCCTTGTTGAAAGATATAAGAAACTTAATATTAAGCAGAAACTCAGGTAAAGTTTCAGCCCCCACCTTTATCAATGGGCCATTAAGAAGCTGAAGCCACCTTATTTTCCACAACAAAGGAAGGACAAACTTACAGGGGCTGGTAACATTTAAGCAGATATGGGACACAGGAAAGAAAAACAAGCACCCAAGAAGGAAAAGAAATCAAGTCAAAGTAATTAGAACTTTTAACACATGAGAAAACTTTAAAGGGTCACATAGAAAAATCAAAAGACGTTTTAGGATATAAAAAGGGGCTACTCTTACAGCTCAAACAGGCTAGCCTCGAAACGCTGTGCTTGCATTTATTTCTTGCCTGCCTTCCTATAAACAATAAACTGATTCTACTCTCAAGCAGCTGACCTCCAATCATTTCGAAGCAATCTCCCAGCCGGGAGTTCTGAATTCAAAGAAGGGAAAGCTCTGCCTTCCAACAATCCTTAAAGGGAAAGGCTTCTTTTTCCTTCCAACACCTTTATCTAAGCTACTGCTGAAGTTATAACCTTGGGGTGTACTCGAGCCTCTCAAAGAAATGGAACTGACTTAATAAATATTGTTCTTTCTATTTCAAAATCTGATTTTCACCTTTATTTTCAGAATAATTTATCTCTTCAGTGTGCTTTCACTGACTATGTAGGCTGTATTTCATATCATCTGCCTAAATATTCTAGATTTACTTGCTTAATGATTTCCTCCTTTCCTATTCATCTATTGTTTTCCTTTTCCACTATCACAAGCTCTTTGTTTTTCTGATGGAGGAGGAATGAGAGGAGTGACTGCTTATAAAGATCCTCATGAGGAGAGGCTTCCGGTGGCGTCTCCGTCGTTGTCGGACGGTCCTTTTAAGACTGCCGGCTTCGCTGTTCGTTGGAGCCGCCTCACAGCTGTTAGGCGGCTCGGAAAATCTGTTCTTTAGAAGTAAAGGACGGGTAGAGCCGGCGAGACAGGGTAGAGCCCCTTGAGTTGCCCCCAGGATTTTTTGTTTATCCTGGGGAGGGCTCAGGGTGAATGCTCCCCTTCCAGCTCGCCGAGGCTCCGTGCAGCGAGGGACCTCTGTTTTTTTTTAACGGAGCTAGACGATGAGAGCAACGCCACCAAAACACCAGAAGTCTACAGCAAGTTCAACAAAAGGTGAAATCTGGACTCTTTAAAAAAAGCAAGTATCTGTGCTATTAATAACTTTTACAAACTCTTACAAAAGGGATCTAAATGGGAGAAAGTGCTTGAAAGATTAAAATGGTGACTGGCTCAGACGGAAGAAGGGAAAGTGGAAAGTGAAAGTGAGAGCAAAGCCTGCCTCGAAGCATCTAATTGAAACATTTTAACGGGATTTTTTAAAACTTCTTTTTATAAAACTGGGGAGAAAAGGTGGAACAAGTGGAAAAAGAGGGAGATTTTCTTTTTTGGAGAGGCTAAGACTGTGCAGAGGCATGGCTTCAAAGCAGACCAAGTCAGGGGGGGATTCCCCCACTCATCAGACAAAGGAAGAGCCAGCAAAGCCACAAACGCAGACTCAGAGTCAAATTCAAGAAACTGGAAATGAGGATTTGAAAGCTTTTATAGCTAAGACATTGGGAAATGTTGTTGAAACAATGGAAAAATTTCAAACTGAAATGAAGGAGCTGGGACAAGAAAAATATGACAAGCTGAATCAAAATATAATTAAAGTAGTTGCTGGTCTTTCAGATGCGGTTGTGGAGGTGGAGGAAAAAATGGGTGAATTAAGCACAGAAGTTGAATCTAACATGAGAGTAACAGAAGAGAAATTTTTTAAAGCTGATGTCAGAACCCAAAGAATTGAAAATGAAGTTACAATGATCCAATTCAGGGCTATGGAGTTTGCCATAAGATTGAGGGGAATAAGGGAAAATAATAGAGAAGACTTAAGAGCAGTTTGTGTAGAGGCATTAGTTGCGTTGTTAAAGATTGACCCTGAGCAAATTTTTAGTAGGATTGATAAGGTCTACAGGGTGAATTCTCGTGTGGCAAGACAAAGGAATTTGCCTAGAGATGTTGTGGTTTATTTTACTGACAGAAGACTGAGGAATGATATTTTGCAGAAATCTTTTCTTGCTAATATTCAAGTAGAAGGAAACCAGATTGGTGTTTACAAAGAGTTACCACCCAAGATGCTGAAAGACAGAAAGGATTTTGGTTTTTTGGTGAATGAATTGAAAAGAAATCAGATCCCATTTAGATGGGATGCCCCAGTTGGCATAATTTTGAGATACGAAGATGTGAGATACCGTTTAAATACCGTTGAAAAAGCAGAACATTTTTATTATAACATTCTTAAAAGGGCTGCCACATCTCCACGCTCATCCACGTTGTTAACCATAGAAGAAACTGTTAAAGACAAAGAATTTGAAAGAGAGACCGAGGAACAGTGCAAGCAAATGGAATTAGAGGCAATACAAACTCAGAGAGCAATAGAAGAGTCTCAAGGAGCAGTAGGTGGTTTTTTAGATGAGCCTCTCATAGACTTCCCAGAGCCTAAAATAAAGAACCCCAGAAGCACAAGAGAAGTGGGACTGGACCTTGAACTGTTGTTGCAGGAACCGAAAGATAAACGTATAACTCGTGCTGAGAAGCAAAAGCTAGAGAAGCAAAAGCAGCAGAGGTCCACTGTACCACAAGAGGAGAAGGGGGCTAATGGGAAATTATAAAAATCAGAAGCTGTGGGAGGAGCTAGACCGAAGACTACTGCTCTGCAACAGAATCTTCGGCAATTGCTCGATTCGCTTCGTGAAACTTCAAATGGCAGTTAAATTTTTATCTTGGAATGTTAATGGTCTGAATTCTCCACAGAAAAGAAGGAAAGTATTTCACTATTTGAGACAATTTCATAATGATGTTGTTTGTTTGCAAGAAACTCATATTAGAACTCAGGATCAAAAATATTTGATAAATTCCAAATTAGGATCACATTTTATATCTTCTAGTTCTGGAAAAAAGAATGGACTAGTGGTGTATATTTCCAAAAGATTACCAGCTAAAGTTATAGAATCAGATGAGGAGGGGAGATATATTGCAATTGAGATAAACTTACAGAATGACTCACTGCTTTTGATAGGAATTTATGCGCCCAATCAGCAGCAGGAAAGCTTTTATAAATTATTATATGCTAAAATATTGCAATGGAATTATAAAACAATTTTGATTATGGGAGATTGGAACGGCGTGATTGATACAACAATGGATAAAAAGACATTGGCTAAAACAGGGGTTAAATTGCCACAGACTTTTTTTGTGATGAAAGAGGATTTGGAACTGAAAGATGTTTGGAGAGTTCAGCATCCGAAGGAATTGGATTTTACATTTTTTTCAGATCGACATAGATCTTTCTCTAGGATTGATTTTATGCTGGTCACATCGGACTTACTTACAAAAACGACAAAGACTAAAATATTTCCCAGGACCTTAATGGATCATAGTCCGATATGGACGGAAATTGAATTTGGGAAGAAGGAGAGAAGGTCCTGGAGAATGAATGAGAATTTGTTTAGATATGAAAAGAATATATCTGAACTTAAAAAACATATGAAGGAATTTTTTCAAATGAATTTGAATAAGGGTACACCTATTGAAATTGGTTGGGACGCAAGCAAGGCATACATGAGAGGTGTACTGATTTATATGAACTCTAAACATAAGTCAATTCAACAAAAGAAAAGAACAGAATTGGAATTAGAAATAAAGAAAAAGGAACAATTACACATCAAGAATCCGTTAGACAATAAATTACAGGAAACCATAAAACTTTTGAAAGATCAATTTCAAATGCTTATAGCTGAACAAATGGCAACTAATTTACAATTTGCAAAACATAACACATTTTGTAACGCTAATAAACCGGGCAGATGGTTGGCTTATACTTTGAGAAAACAGCAGTGTTCTCGGATAATTGATACTATTGAATATGGAGGGAAAGAAGTTTTTCAACAGAACTTAATAAAACAAGCTTTTCTAGATTATTATTCTAAATTATATCACAAAGATAACATAAAGAACGAGCTTATAGATGAATATCTGGAGGGGACTAGAATTACAAAAATTTCTAGAGAACAAAAGGAGAGAATGAATCATGGAATAACATCTGAAGAGATTGTATTTGCAATAAAACAATTGAAAACATCAAAAGCCCCAGGGACGGACGGTTTGACAGCAGTGCATTACAAAACTTTACAAACAGAAATGATTGAACACCTTAAAGACTTATTTTGCAGTATACAACAAGGGGGAAAAATACCCCCTTCGTGGAAGATGGCCTTTATTTCATTGATACCAAAAGAGGAAGGTTCTACAAAACCAGAAAATTTTAGACCAATATCTCTCTTGAATACGGATTACAAAATTTTTGCAAAAGTATTAGCCAACAGATTGATGCCAGTTATCCAAGAGGTGATTCATCACGACCAAGCGGGATTTATAGAGGGCAGATACATGAAGGATAATGTAAGGCAACTCATAGACTTATTGGAATATCTTGAGAAAAGTAAACAGATCCCTGCAGTGCTGGTGTTTTTGGATGCGGAAAAGGCTTTTGATCGAGTTAATTGGGATTTTCTAATAAAGACTTTGTTTAAAATGAACTTTGGGGATCAGTTTGTCCAGGCGATATCAGCAATTTATCAAGAACAGACAGCACAAATTATCATTAATGGGAGTTTAACAACTAATTTCAATATACAAAAAGGAACAAGACAAGGTTGTCCGTTATCCCCACTGTTGTTTATTTTAACCTTAGAAGTCTTGTTGAACTCAATACGGGATTCGAATATTCTGAATGGAATAGTTATAAGGCAAAAGGACTACAGAACAAGGGCATTTGCAGACGATCTGGTGGTTACCCTAACACGACCTTTGGAATCAATCATCCAGATGAAACATATTATAGAAGAATACGGTTTGGTCTCAGGATTTAGGCTAAACCAGAAAAAAACCAAGATGATAGTTAAAAATATGTTGGAACCACAAAAGAATGAACTGGAAAGGTTGGCAGGCTTTGAAATAGTTTCAAAGGTGAAATATCTTGGAGTCCAGGTTGCAGCTTCTAATATGAAACTTTTTCAAAATAATTATGAAGTGTTGTGGCGAAAGGTTCAAAAAGATCTGGAAACTTGGAAAAAACTGCAACTATCTTTACTTGGTAGAATAGCAGCAGTTAAGATGAACGTTCTACCTAGATTTCTGTTTCTGTTTCAAATGATTCCGGTGCTTAAAAGTGATAAAAATTTGGCTGAATGGCAATCAGGACTGAATAAATTTATCTGGAATGAGAAAAAGCCAAGAGTAAAACTGAAAATTATTCAAGATGTTCGGGAAAGAGGTGGCCTTAAGGTTCCAAACCTACGGTTATATTATGAAGCAGCAGCGTTAACACAAGCGAGTGATTGGTTTGGAACAGCAAGGACTGAAATTTTGAATATAGAAGGTCATGATTTGGAATTTGGTTGGCATGCTTATTTATTTTTGGAAAATAAAGTGGATAATGTATTTAGAAGTCATATACTGAGAAACTCTTTGATGAGAGTCTGGAAGAAGCACCAGTCTAAATTGGATTACAAAATACCTTTGTGGTTGGATCTTGGGCACATTATACGGAATATAAAGTCACTCGGGGGGATTTTATATAAAGAGATACTTTATAATGATGGGGCAGCTGGAATTTGAAGTCTTTAAAAACTCTGTTGGAAGAAGGGATTAATTTAACTTGGTTACAGTATACTCAACTTCAATCAAGATGGAGAGAAGATCAAAAAATTGGATTAATGTCGTATGAAGAAGATTTGGTGATACAGATAAAACAGAAAGGGCCGATGCATATTAAAAGGGTTTATAACATATTGTTAGAAAGAGATTCTGAAAGCGAATTGGTTAAAGATTGTATGATAAAGTGGGCACAAAATTTTACAGAACCAGTTATGTTGGAAACATGGGAAAAGATATGGGTCCAGAATGTTAAATTTACTCAGGCACAGAATTTGAGGGAAAACTTCTACAAAATGTTTTATAGGTGGCATTTAGATCCTAAGAAACTGTCATGTATGTATCCTAATGTTCAACCTAAATGCTGGAGGTGTGATTGTTTAGATGCTACATATTTTCATATTTGGTGGACTTGCAGAAAAGTGAAAGCTTTTTGGATTAAACTCTGGTGGGTTATGCAAAATGTTTTGAAAAAGAAGCTTCAATTTTCTCTGCAATTGTTTTTGCTGGGTATAGTTAAGGATTGTTCACCGAGTGAAACAAGATTGATTTTATACATGACTACTGCAGCTAGATTATTGATTGGACAATATTGGAAAAAAGATAGTGTGCCTACTATAGAAGAATGGACTTTGAAGATGGCTAATTTTGCAGAAATGGCAAAGATTTCAGCATATTTAAAAGATAGGACCCAAGAAACTTTTGTTCGGGAATGGAAGAAATGGGTGGATTATATGCAGAATAAATATCAAATTAAGAAGTATCAGTTAGTATTTGATTGAATACAGGCATTAGTTGATGTTTGGGGATAGGTAATTGGGGGGAAATTAGTTTTTTTTTCCTTATGTATTGGGGGATTAATTTATATAGATAATTAGCTTTACTATATTTACTATATTGATATGTAGAAAAATTTTAATGTTAAAAAATATTTGATATGTTTATGTACATGTTTGACTGAAGAAAGAGGTAAAATGAGATGCAGAATTGTGATTGATATATTAGAACTGATAAATTACAGCATATATTTGATAGAATAATTTTATCTTATATACATGATAGAATTGTTAAATTATTAATAATATTATAATGTACATGTTACATAGGGATTAGCTACGGTTTGGGGATAAGTAAGTTTTTGGATGTAATAAGGGGGATTAATTAACATTTAATGTCAAAAATATCTGATATGTTATTTGGATTTCACCTATATTTCTGTTTAATGTTGATAGACATATAAGAATAATATTCTTTCTTTTCTGTAAGGGAAGCCAAGGGGGAGAAGGGAGGGGTGGGGGGGTTGGGGGGAGGGGGGAAATGGGGGGGGGGGAGAAATGATAAAATTTGTATTGTAAAACTTTTTCAATAAAAAAAAAAGATCCTCATGAGGACATCTGGAAAGTTTCCTCTCAACGTTCAGAATTGTTGTTATTTTAGCTTTCCACATTTTTTTCTCAACAGCTTTTTAATCTGATCTCTGACTCTCAGTATGTGTGCCAACTGATTTTTAATTTTCAGGTGCTTATATCACACCCAGAATTGACTCCAATCTTATGGCCTTATTTCTCACTTTACAGCAATTACTACAAAATCGGAAGCATTTCTGGGCCTCTTTCTGAAGGCAACAGTCATGCTGATACTGCTGTTCATGTTTTACCTACTTTGTTTACAGATCCAATTTTAAATCACTCTTTTTTCTCTCAAAATGCCAGAGGGTTGGCACAAGCTTGCCACATTCCACTAAAGCAAGCTAAGCAAATTGTTTCATCCTGTCCCCAATGCTTTGGGGCATCCCCTTCAGGAGACACGGGAGTTAATCCCTGTGGTCTCACCTCTAATCAATTATGGCAAATGGATATTACCCATGTTCCTTCTTTTGCTCCTTGGAAATATCTTCATATAACCATTAATACTTTTTCTTATTTTATTTGGGCTACTCCTCAGAAAGGAGAAGCCACTAAACATGTTGTTAATCATTGTATTCGAACATTTGCTGTCATGGGTCTGCCTTCTACCTTAAAAACAGACAATGGCCCTGCATATTGTAGTCGCTCCTTTGCTGACTTTTGTGACAAATGGCGAATTAAACATCTTTTTGGTATCTTTAAAATTCTACAGGACATGCCATAGTGGAGCAAGCATATTTTACATTAAAATCTGCTTTGGACAAACATAAAAAAACAGGAGGGACTCCTATAGGTCTCCCTGGTAAACAGGAATGGTTGAATAAAGTTCTGTTTACTTTGAATCATCTTAATATCACAAATTTGTCAACTCCAGTAGATGATCATTTTGGAAGTAGAATGAGTCATCCCCAGCCACAGATAATGTATAGATTATTGCCTAACCCCAAATGGCATGGACCTGTTCCCTTATTGACATGGGGACGGGGCTACGCCGCTGTTCTTGCTCCTACAGGTCCAGTGTGGATCCCTGCTAGGTGTGTGAAACCATGGAAGGATGGCATGGCACGAAGGACTGAAAAACCCGATCCTGAACTTCTCACTCAGCCTGCAGAACCCTCAGCAGGATCGGGACCGAGCACCTCTCAGAAACATCAAGTGACCTAAGGGTAGATTAAGGCCCTTTCTGCTCAATCTACAAAATTGCTACAGGAAAAGGACATACCGCAGACACCAGAGAACTTTTTAGTAGCAGCTTTTGCTTGTTTAAATGCTAATTCTGTAACCATTATAATGTGTATTCTTTTTATGTGTATCTTTCCTCTTGGAATGGCTACAGTGACTTTGCAAGATGGAATTCCAGAGCAAGGACTTTGGGAACAAAATTCCTATATATGGGATGTGCAAAATGTCTCTCAATTAGTAAACAGGACAGATTGCTGGATCTGCATGCACGTTCCCCCACATGCCAGAGGAGGACTTTTAATCCATGCTATTCCTTTTAATGAAATTAGATGGAAACAACATCCTCGGATCCCTGGAACGCTACAAAATGAAAATGTTATTTATCCTATTTTAGCTAGGTAGTTTTACAAAATTGTTATGCTTTAGATATTATTTTAGCAGCCAAGGGTGGTGTATGTGCTTTAGTCCATTCACATTGTTGTATGTATATTACTGATCATAAAGCAAATATTTCAGCTACAATTGAGCACATGGAAAACATGATTGCAGATAATCCAATTGGCTCCACTATTCCACAATCCCCATGGGAGTGGTTATGGTCTTGGCTCCCAGATTTTGGATGGGTACGACAAATAGTGTTCATTGCTATATTAGTCATCATTGTTTTGATTTGTTCTTGCTGTTGCATGCAATGTTTGCCTGGGTTATTAGCGATATGTCGTCCAAGAATTCGGCCCTCCAAATCTGAAATTATGTATGCTTGCAAAATATTAAAAAATAAAAAATAAAAAAGGAGGACATGTGAGATAGTGTTATCTCAGTAGTCGGCAAACCGCGCTGAGTAAACAATATCAACACATGGTCTTAATCTCATCAGGACAGAAAGACAGGATGTCTGGCAGAGACCTTATCTCAAATATGCAAGGCATGAGGACCCGGCACATAGGCATTGTCTGTTACAGGAAGGACATGAGGGAAACACGAAGAGTCCATGTGGAATTCACGAGCTTTCTTTAGCCAATAAGAACAAGTAAATGTTTTGCCATGCAGTTGTAAAATGACAATAAAAAGGAGCCTTTTGGATGGAGACAGTGTGCCTTTCACCAAGGTGCCTTCCCACCCGAGGGGCCTTCTCATGAACCATCGTTCCTGCCTACGTGTCTTTGTTCATTGAAACAACATCCTCCCACAAAGTTCTCGCCACTGTTATCTCAAACAGAGTTCAGAATTTTCCAAAACAAAAGTTACAAGTTGCACCGTTCTTTTCCTCCTGAAGATGTCTCTCTACAATCCACAATTCTTATAGGTAATTTAACATGGTATCCATTTTGTTTCAGTTAACAATTCTACTAGTTTCTTTTCTTCTCTTTCACTTTAAAAATATCCACTCAATCTAGTCCAGTCCCAATTAAGCAATACTTTCTTCTCTCTCTCTCTCTCTTTTATATATATTTTTTCAATTTATAAAAACACTTCTGTGACAGGGGCTTATTTCAATTCTCTTTTGTTTGTCTTAACTTTCAAAAAAGAGGAAAAAAGGATCCGCTTATGTTTTCCAATCCTTTTTCCATATTTAGGGTTATTTCTTCTGATCTTTGATGTTATCCAAATAATATCCTTCCAAAAGTCAATTTTCTTTTTGGGTTTTTATCCCTTTAAATTCTGCTTCCGACCTCCTCTTTTTCCCCCCTGTGCCCTTTAGCCACCAATTTCTCCCTGGGGTTTTTCTAAATTTAAAGCTTTTTAGTGCTGTTATTTCATGTAGGTTGGCTGTCGCTCACCCAGCTTCAAAACTCTGTTCCTTTCACCGCTCCTGCTCATTGCTTGGCCCGGTTGCCCCAGCTTTGTGACAACTGCAATGGCTTCCACCCCCACTGCTGATTTAGAGAGAAATTCCTCTGACCTTCGAGAAACTTGCCTGTTCCTCTTGGTCTTCCGAGGTGCTTCTCCTTCTTCCCCATCCCTACAGGACAGTTCTGGTCCAAAGACCACTCGACAGCGGTTCTTCAGTCTGGGTTTTCACGGAGCTCATCAGAGCCCACTAATTCCCTGACTGTCTCGTTGCGATGCTTCCAGTGATCTCCGGGTTGAAGCATTTCCATGTGCAAGAGCAAATGCTCAGATGACAGTGAAAATAATATTCGAACAGATAATACGTAGATATGGACTGGTTGAAACTATTGATAGTGATAGAGGCACACACTTCACTGCCCAGGTAGTGAAACAAGTGATGGAGCAATTGGGAATTGATTGGCAATATCATTTGGCATTGTGCACAACTTTGACTGGGAAGGTTGAAAGAATGAACCAAATCCTGAAAAATGCATTAAACAAATTAAAGTTGGAACTCCAGATACCCTGGATGAAATGTTTGCCTTTAGCTCTTTTACAGGTTAGAACAAGCCTTAGAAAAGTTGTGGGAATTTCACCATACGAAATGATGTTTGGATTACCTTATACTGGGAGTGTGGGTATGCCTAGAATAGAACGTAAGGATGTTTTTCTAAGAAAATATATACAAGGATTGTCCCAGTGTTTTTCTCGTTTAAGGTCTAACGGACTATTGGCACAAACTCCACCTCTTGACTTTCAAGTACATGACTATACAAGTGGTGACTGGGTCCTGATAAAGACTTGGAAGGAAGCAAGACTATGGCATCAGCAATCAGAGTAAGAGGTATTAAAGAAAACCAGAGAGATTTAAAAGCAATTTCTGCAAAGGTCTTTGCTGAATTACTAGAGCTAGAAGATGAGATAATTCTTGGTTGTATAGAGAAAGTTTATAGAGTCAACTCACGAGTAGCCAAACAAAGGAATTTACCCAGAGATGTTGTTGTTTATTTTACTGATAAAAGGCTGAGAGATGACATCCTACAAAAATCTTACACTGCCAGAATGCAAGTAGAAGGTGCACAAATTAATATCTTTAAAGAGTTACCATCAAAGGTTCTAAAGGATAGGAAAGAATTTGCTTTTTTAACTAAGGAACTGAAGAAAAGTAATATCCCATTTAGATGGGACTTACCAGCTGGCATAATTTTTAGATATCATGGTGTGAGATATTGTTTGAATACTATTGGAAAAGCGGAACATTTTTATAAAAATATTTTTAAGGGAGCTTCGGAATATCTTAAGAATAAGAAACAAGAAAGAGAGTTTGTAAAAGGTAAACAGAAGGATGAGACTCAAAGAACGAATCAAAGAATGTTAAAAGTACAAGGAGTACAATCTGGTTTTTTGGAGGATTTTACTATGGATCTTTCAGATGGAAAAATAGAGTATACCAGTGAATCTAGACTAGGAGCACCGGACCTTGAACCGCTGGAGCAAGATTTAAAAAATATTATAACTCAAGATGAACAGCAGCAGAGGTCCAATGCTCCGCAAGAAAAGGATGGTGATATCGAACAGCAGGAACCAGAATTTAACGAGGAAATTCAAGTGGTAACTAATGAGTGTCGTGAAGTCCTCCACCAGTTACAGTTGTTATCAGAAAGCATGGAAAATTTTGGAAAATGGTTATAAAATTCTTAAAGTTTATACTGAGCTGGATTTATGGATTATTAAGTCTTCATCCTGACTTGGAGATTCTTTTATTATTTTGAACTGGATTCAACATCTTGAGCAAGTTTAACAGATTGCTGCAATAGTAGCAGCGTTCTGTGATTATCCTATCATAGTTTTTTTTGGAATTTATCATCCAAGAGGAAAGAATGGAAATGAAAACATCTCACAACCAGAAGGAGTGAATGACAAAGGGTGGCAGGATTTGAAACAGCTTTACAAGAACATCTGGGAATGCAGTTTCTAGATTTTCTTCTTTTTCTGATTTTTTTGTTCTCAAGGTTTGGTGGAGCTGCATTGGGTTTCTTCTTGTTGTAATAGAATACGTTAGTTTGAATGACTCTACCTAGAGGAGTGAATATCTTCGTGGTTGGATGCTATCTATATAGTAGCAGCGTCTTGTGATTACCCTATCATAGTTTTTTTTTTGGAATTTATCATCCAAGAGGAAAGAATGGAAATGAAAACGTCTTACAACCAGAAGGAGTGAACGACAAAGGGTGGCAGGATTTGAAACAGCTTTACAAGAACATCTGGGAATGCAGTTTCTAGGATTTTCTTCTTCTTTTTGATTTTTTTGTTCTCAAGGTCTGGTGGAGCTGCATTGGGTTTTTTCTTGTTGAAATAGAATACGTTAGTTTGAATGACTCTACCTAGAGGAGTGAATATCTTCGTGGTTGGATGCTATCTATATAAAGTCACACGGGGGGTTTATGTGGAATGCTTTATTTTATTGATGGGGGCAGATAGAAGATGAAGCTTATCGGAATTGGACATATGTGAAGAAAGAAGAATTAACTTCAATCAGGATGAAGAGAAGATTGTAATTCGAGCTATGGAAAATTATAACAATATATGCATAATTATATTATACTGTATGTTTTATGTTCTTTTCTTTGAGGGAGGTTTTTGTGTTCTTGAATTAAGGGGAGTAGTTCGGATTAAACTATTTGACATTATCTAATATGAATAAGTAAGTTATATAATTTTTGGGGGATCGAGTATGGCATATGATTAGTAATGTTAGTAATGTTTCTTTTTCTTTTTTTCTTGTTTTTAAATTGGGTTAAATATTATAATGGCTATTTTTTCTGGTGTTTTTCTTATTACAATATTGTTAATTTTAGATAAATACCTATGTTTATGGGCTTTTTTTTATTTTCTCATTTTCTTAATTCTTTTCTTTCTTTCTTTTCTCTTCCTCTCAATTTAGAATTGAATATATAATAGTATTTGCTTTTCTTGTTGTTATAAATTCTTGCTGTTTTCTTTTTTTAAGAAATGTGTAGCGGAAGTCAGGGGTGGGATGGGGAGGGAGGCGGTGGGGTTGGGGGGAGGTTGGGGGGGATGGGAGGGTGGGGGTGGGGGAGGGGTGAAAAAGGGGGAAAAATTTCTGTATTGTAAAACTTTTTCAATAAAAAAAAAAGACTTGGAAGGAAGAGAAATTACATCCTGTGTGAGAAGGACCATACCAGGTGCTGTTGACTACTGAGTCAGCTATAAGGAGAAAAGAAAGAGGTTGTACACATTATTCCAGAGTTAAAGGACTGGTGGATTCACTTTATGGATGGACAGTGACTTCAGACACATCAAATCCTCTTAAATTAACTTTTAAAAAGACGAACACTTAGTTAATGGAACATTGGGAGGTTGAGTTGCTTATTTGGCTGGGGGTAATAAACTTTTTTATTGTGTTGTTGATTATATTGAGAAGGGAGATAGTAGAATGGTGTGAATATATGCTGTGGTATCAGGTGGATGTAAATCCTGAACAACCGATTGGAAGTTTTGAAATCTAAGGGTAAGATTTTATACATCTATACATACCCTAGATAAGCGGGGGCCTAATCCACTAGGAATATGAAATTAACAGCCTTGTGGGAGGCTATGCAACATATGCACGTAGGAATGGAGAATTTTACTGTATTGCCTAGTTATCCTATAACATGGCAGCAATTGTGTTTCCATACCGAACTTGAGCAAGAGTATTCCCAGGTGCAGGCACCACTGACACTGATTGAAACTACAGCTGAAGCTGGAATCTGTATTAGATCCACCTTTGATGATGGTATACCGCTAGGTAAATACCCAAGGTGTAATCGCACATATGAAATAGTCACACACCATAAAGACGTCTCAAATAGAATGGAGTTTTTATTTAATCAATGTAATGAACTTTATGGAAATTATACAGCATCCTATAAGAAATTTAGGATTATGGAAGAAGGGCTACTTTTACCATATCTTGAATTAAAGGCCCCATCAAAGCTTATGTTCTTGTGTGGAAACATAGCAATGGTAAGACTGCCCTTTACATGGAATGGCAGATGTACAGTTGGATATCTTAAAGCACCAACTAGGTACACTAGACAAGTGGATGAACCAGTAAGAAAAGAGGGGAATATCTTTCTGGAATTAATGAAAGTAGCTCTAAATAGTTCATCTTTTTATGTAAAAGGAGAGACAACAGTCTCAGATATTATTTCTACTTGTTTTGTTGGGGTACCAGTCCCTGGAAAGTTTTTATTTGAGGAAGCAAAAATCACCATAGAACCAAATAATTATAATTTGTCGAAGGTGATTACTTTGTTTGGAAGTCAGCTAAAGCCTAATAAGTGGACTAACCAGAAAAAAATGGTAATCGAGGTGAAAACTATATTACCAGCCTATGATTGTGTGCTGTATAAGCAGCCAGAAAAGAAACCAGAAAAGGTTGTATACAACCCTGTGCCTACTGAGAATGTGTTTGCTTGTACTGAGGTAGAAGAGGTAGATACAATAGGACAGGTGTTATACTTACCTAAAGGATGGTTTTTATTTTGTGGGCTATATGCCTACGCATTCATCCCTGCTAATGCAGTAGGAGGACCCTGTACAGTAGGGCGTCTGACTACATTTATGGCAGTCACACATTTCAAAGATATTAACTAGGAAACAGAGTTTTACTATGAGATGATGAATACTAGTCTCTATCATAGTAACAGAGTACCAGAAGAAGACACTGCAAAGAACACTCTAGGTGAGACACAAGTGCATGAAAACAATGAACATGCTGAGAAACCTAAGATAATAGAAGAGCCACATGTGGTTAAACCACATAGGCCGCATATACCACCTGTGAAATGGCCTATAACTCCAGTGGAGTATACCTTTAATTATGAAATGATTTTTGAGGGAAAAGCTTATAGAGGTAAAAGATCTACACTCAGTGAGGCATAGTCCACAGGATATAATGATGAGATGGTAATATTATCTAAGGTACAAGCAGGGCTTCTAGGATTGTTTCTGAAGTGGCTGGGCAATAACGAGCAGCACAGACAGGATAGTGACAACAGCTCTTTATTGTACGGTGAGACTTCAGCGAAGCTATGCAGGCAGCAGCACTCTTTATATACAGTTTGGCTGCTGGTCCGTAACCAATCAGAAACAACCCCTAGTTTGAAATTCCCGCTCAAAACAGTAACAACATAACACCCCTCCCCTCCCAGAATGCATTTTATCACAATTATTTACATATTTACAAATGTAGTCGCGCAGGTGACCTGGGCGTGTCTTAGTCCGAGTCGACCTGTGCAGTTCAGTTGCAGGCGGGGCGTTGAGCCGGTCAGAGGGACCTCCCGTCTCTCCTGGCTCCGCCAATGGAACCTCCGGGAACCTTTCAGAGGTGTGACTTTCCCTGGCTGGGAGGAGTGGCTCGCTGAGGCAGCGCTGGAACTCTGGCTTGCCAGATAAGTATTCCGGCTCACTCGGGGTTGAGGTAGCTGTATTGGAAGGACTTTGGTAGTTAGGGACTGGCTTGTACTCGAGGTCTGAGTTTTCACTGACTAGTCTTTTTCTTAACTGGTCGATGTGACGTCTCCAAATTCTACCTTGGCCGATATCGATCGTATACGATTTCGGCCCAGACATCCCTGTTACAATGCCCTCTACCAATAAGGGACCAGTGGCATAATTTCTCGCATAGACTGTTGTGCCAATTGGGAAATGCCTGAGACCTCCCTCTTCCCCCTTAAAAGTATCGGCCGAATAATTAGGATGCAACCGGTCGAGGACACATCTGAGTTTATGGCCCATCAAAAGTTCGGCTGGACTGTGGCCAGTGGCCGTGCAGGGAATGGCATGTTGCACCACCAGGAATTGATCTATCTTGGCCTGCCAATCACCCAAATCTAGTCAGGACTAAGCCTCCTTGGTGGTCCGAACGAATCGTTCGGCCTGACCATTCGAGGCCAGATGGAACGGGGCCGAGAGGGCATGTCGAATGCCCAGTTCGGCAAGGTAGCTTTCGAATTGGACTGAGGTGAATTGTGGCCCGTTGTCCAAAACTAACGTGTCGGGCAGGCCGTGTGTGGCAAAAAGGCGGCGGAGGACTCTAATTACCGCCTCCGAAGTGGTCGATGGCATGAGAAAAACCTCCAACCACTTAGAGAATGCATCTACCACTATTAGGAAAGACTGTCTGTGGAACGGCCCAGCGAAATCTATATGGAGTCGTCTCCATGGGCCCTTGGGTTTCTCCCATTCCCTGGCAGGGGCGACCGGGGGATCTGGACGGGACTCCTGGCAGGGTCTGCACTTCCCCACCCACTCAGCAATGTCTTGGTCTAAATGAGGCCACCACACATAACTTCGGGCGAGACCCTTCATTCTAACCATGCCCGGGTGACCCACATGCAACATCTCTAACACTCTATGTCGTAGACTTTCAGGTACAACAACACGATCTCCCCACAGTAAACACCCCCCCAACATAGATAGTTCGTTGTGTTTAGTACAAAATGGTTTGAATACAACAGAGTCAGTTTGTGTAGGCCAGCCTCGCAGGACCCAGCCCATTACAGTTCTGATAGTAGCGTCTCTTTTAGAAGCTTTGGCCACCTCAGCCGAAGATAGAGGCCCTGGCGGCACAGCGTCCAGCAAAAGAATTGGGGCCTCGGGAGTCGGGTTGTCTAAAATGTCAGGCAGGGGACACCTGCTAAGGGCGTCTGCATGGCCCATGGCTTTTCCAGGTTGGTGGATTAGTTTGTAAGAGTATGCGGCCAAAAAAATTGACCACCTAGTCATTCGTGGAGAAAGTGCGGCAGGGGTGGGCCTGTCACCGGCAAGGAGGCCCAGTAATGGTTGGTGGTCGGTAACTAAGTCAAATGATCGGCCAAACAGGTACTCGTGGAATTTTTTTACACCGGCAATAGCAGCTAAAGCTTCCCTGTCAAGTTGGCTATAGTTGTGCTCTGCGCATGACAGAGTCCGGGAGTAGTAAGCAATGGGTGCCTCTAGGCCATTTGGTAGTCTATGGCTGAGCACGGCGCCGACGCCAAACGGAGAGGCGTCACAAACCAAGACCAACGGCAGTTCAGAGCTATATTGCATTAGAAAGCTGTCCTCGGAGAGGAGCTTAACAGCGTTAAATGCTGCCGCTTCTGCTTTGCTCCAAACCCACGGAGTGTTCTTGCCTAAGAGTCTATGAAGTGGCTCGGCTACCGTTGCCTTGTCTTTTAAAAACATGGTGTAGAAGTTAAGAAGGCCTAGGAAAGCCTGCAGCTCGGTCTTGGTTTTGGGTGTGGGAGCGCTCTTAATGGCTCTCACCTTGCTTTCGGTGGGGTGGATCCCCGATCCGTCAATCTTATATCCTAAAAACTCAACTGAGGGAACCCCAATTTTGCATTTCGACCTTTTGAGCTTTAGGCCGGCTTCACGGAACCTCGACAGGGTTAACCTGATTCTTTCTGCCAGTTGCTTTTCGTTATGGCCACTAATCAGCATGTCGTCGAAATACGGGGCGACTCCGGGTAGGCCTTGTAAAAGGCGCTCCATTGTGCTTTGAAATAATCCCGGGGCGATGCTGACCCCGAATTGCAACCGAGTGCATTTAAAAGCCCCTCTGTGTGTCACAATAGTTTGCGCTTCTGCCATGGCGTTGTCTACCGGCAGCTGCTGATAAGCTTGCGCAAGATCTAATTTTGCAAATATTTTCCCTGGGCCAAGGGAATGCAGTAGGTGGTGAACTACTGGGACAGGATAGGCGCTTTGCTGCAACGCCTTGTTGATAGAACATTTGTAATCGGCGCAGATCCTGATAGACCCATCTGCCTTAATCGGGGTCACTATTGGGGTTTCCCATTTAGCATGGTCTACCGGCACTAAGATGCCCTGGCTAATTAGCTTATCTAATTCGGCATCGATCTTGGGTTTCAGGGCGAAGGGGACTCTCCTAGCCTTAAGCCTAATTGGGGCTACCCCTGGGTCCAAATTAAATGAAATCAGGGTCCCCACATACTTGCCCAGGCTGTCCTCGAACACGTCTCGGAACTCGTGCAGGAATTGTTCTTTGAGCGATGCTCCGCTGAGGCTGTGGACCCCTGTAAAGCCCATGCCAAGGGCTCGGAACCAGCGTAGACCTAGAAGGCTTGGTAGTGGATCTCTAACGATGGTTAGCGGTAGTCTCTCCTCGAAGTCGCCGTAGATGGTGAAGGTGTTGACGCCTTCGACTGGAACTCGGTTCCCCTGGTAGTCTAGCAGGCAGACTCGTTGTCTCGATAGCTGGCTCTTTCTTTAGTTCGGAAGCAGGGACTGTAACGTAGCCCACAACATGATGGAGAGTGCAGATCCGGTGTTGATCTCCATGCTGCAGGGTTGACCGTTGATCTTGACGGTAGTGAAGACTTTTTCCTCGGTTGAAGTGCTGGCTTGGCCGACTCTCGTGCTGTAAGTTTGAATCTCGTGCCACTTTTCGGCGCCCTTGTTCTGGATTGGTTGTTTTGAAGGTGGCAGCGGTTCTGATTGGCTGCCTTGGTCACATGGTCTGGAAGAATGCGGAAGCTGCGCTCGGCATACTCGGGCTAAGTGACCTCTCTTCTCGCAGCGCCTGCAAATGGCATCGCGATATTTGCAGGCTTGTCTTTCGTGTTGGCCGCCGCAACTCAGGCAGCTCTCTTGGCGGCAGCTGGGCTCGCCTTTTCTTTTTTCAGTTTGGAAGACGACTTCATCTGATTCTTCTTCCGAACTTGTTCTAGCCTCCTCGCGGTGAACTGGAACCGCTTTAGGACCGCTCTTCTCAGGCTGAGGACGCTGTAAAGCCTCCGACACCTTTGTTGATGCCTCGTGTGCCCTGGCCTCGTCTAAGGCACTGGCAAGAGTCAAACCCGGCTTTGCGAGCAGCTGCCTCTGAAGCCGGGTGTCACGAACGCCGCAGATTAACTGTTCTAGCAGCGCGTCGTCCAGGTCGCGGTAGTCACAGTGTGTTGTGGCTCTATGAAGCGCTGCCACATATGCGGTCACCGGTTCCCCCTCTTTCTGTACTCGTTGCCTCAGCTGATAGCGCTGGATGAACTTGGATGGTGCAGGGGCGTAGTGTGCCCTTAGGGTTGCTTGGAGTGTATCCCAAGGAACTGTTTGCACTGGGGTTGGCTCACACAATGACTTGGCCATTTCGAAGACATCCGGTCCACAATGGCTCAGGAACAGGGCTCGTTTGCGGTTTGCAGATAGCCCGTGCATGTCGCTGGCTTCGAGCGAGCACTCAAATCGAGTCATGTAGGAACCCCATTTTTCTCGAGCTGGATCAAACGGCGTAGGTGGAACGTACGCTGCCATGGCTGAAGTCTACGGTCCTGGTGGGCACCGTGTCTTATCGTTAGCTCTTTTTGATCCTCCTGTGTGCTATCCCACCTTCGTCGTCAAATGAAGTGGCTGGGCAATAAAGAGCAGCACAGGCAGGATAGTGACAACAGCTCTTTATTGTATGGTGAGAGTTCAGCGAAGCTATGCAGGCAGCAGCACTCTTTATATACAGTTTGGCTGCTGGTCCGTAACCAATCAGAAATAACCCCTAGTTTGAAATTCCCGCTCAAAACAGTAACAACATAACAGTTTCCCCGGGTAGCTTCCCAATATAACAGGGGTCCTCAAACTTTTTAAACAGGGGGCCGATTCACAGTCCCTCAGACTGTTGGGGGGCCGAACTGACTGGCTGGGCGTGGTTAGGTGGGCATGTGATTGGGTGGGCATGGCCAATTTAACTGTCTATTTTATGCCTTTCTCCTTCCTAAGCTCTACTTGCTCAAGCCAAGGAATCTATTTACTTAATAAGATCCACCCCACAAAGGGAAAAAGAGCACAAACTTTCTTGCCACTTGCCTAACTTCATTATAACAGCAGCTTCAGGCTCCTTAAAATAGGCCATTGAAAAAGGAATAAAACGAACAGGATTTCCTTCAGAATAACTCCTGATCATGTTTCAGATGACCACACAATAAACCAGACTGAGAACTGCAGCAATTAAGACTGCAACTAAAACCCCCAAGATGGGCATTGAGAGACATTGGAAGCAGGCAGAAGGCGAGAATCAACACAACCCCCCCCCCCACCACCACCAAAGCATCCAATGGTGAATTAAGGAGAGATAATGGTCCCTCAGACTGTTGGAGGCCAGACTATAGTTTGAAACAAACAAGAACAAACTTCTATGAACACTGCACATATCTTTATTTGTAGTGCAAAAAAAGTTAAATAATACAATATTTAAAATGAAGAACAATTTTAACCAACAAAAGTATACTAATTCAATGGGAAGTGTGGGCCTGCTTTTGGCTGATGAGAAAGTCAATGTCCGGTTCCATATTTGTCACTGCCAGTTGTAACAAGTGATGCAAGTGTTCATCAGTTAGTCTGGATCTGGTTGGAGATTTCAGTTGTTCAATTCGGGAAAAAGTCTGTTCACAGATATAGGTGCTGCCAAAGATGGTTACCATTTTGAGTGCATGGTGCCTGAGATGAAGATATGTCTCAGAGGGGAGAGATGCATAGAAATCAGTAAGGTTGCTTGACTTGAATGTGTCTTTCAGAGAGTCACAATTCTGTAGTTCAGCCAGTTCCATTTGGTAAATTGGATCAACAATTTCGATGTCAACAGAAAATGGGTTCCGGAAAAGCTGTATGTCCTGTTCATGTGCACAAAGCTCTTTAAATCTAATTTGAAACTCCATTTGCAACATTTCCAGTGAATCGACACACTTTTTGTTTGGGAATGCAACTGTTGGTTTTTCAGCCAACAGCTTTTGAGTAGTAGGGAGATGGCAGAAGTTTTCCTCCTTTACTTGTTTAATGAGGAGGCCCAATTTTACTTCAAATGCCTTCACATCTGAAAGCATATCACAGATGAGCTTCCCCTTGCCTTGAAGTTGCACATTCAAACTATTCAGTAGCTCTGTTATATCAGTCAGAAAGGCAAGGTGCCATTTCCATTCTTCATCTTTGAGCTCTGGTACCTCTTTGTTTTTTAAAATTAGAAAAGCAGAAACCTGTGGAAGTAAGTCATAGAAACGTTTCAAAACTCTCCCTTGACTCAGCCAACGGACTTCTGTGTGGTACAAAATATCTCCATAGGGAACATTTAGCTTAGACAGAAATTCCTGAAACTGTCTGTGGTTTAGTGCACGTGCCCTAATGAAGTTAACACAAGACACCACAACTTTCATGACAGAGTCCCACTTCAGTGACTTACAACATAGCACTTGGTGGTGGATGAGGCAGTGTATGGCTATTGGATGTGAATGGTTGTGTTTGTCCATCTCTTTGTTAATGTGTGCAACCACTCCTTTCATACACCCCACCATGCTAGGAGCACCATCAGTTGTCACACTGTCTAGTTTAGCCCACTCCAGCTTCAAATCATTAACAAACTGGTGGACCTTTTCAAAGATATCCTCTCCTGTTGTTGTTCCTTTGATGCTTTTCAGTGCAGCAAGTTCCTCTGTGACTTCAAAACAATCATTTGTCCCATGAATGAAAAGTAGAAGTTATGCAGAATCATGAACATCATTGCTTTCATCGAGTGCCACTGAAAAATAGCGAAGTTTATTTGAGGAGTTTTGCAAATGCTGATGCAAATTGTCCCCCATTTCTTCAATCCTTCTTGTGATTGTAGGTCCTGAAAGACTCACTGTACTAAACAAATCAGCCTTCTCTGGACACATCTCTTTGATAACAGAAAGAAGGCATTCTTTAACAAATTCTCCCTCTACAAATGGTCTGCCAGTGCGTGCTATTAGCTTGACAACTTGAAAACTTGCTCGCAGTGATGACATATTTACCTGCTTCTGCTTCACAAAAGCATTTTGCTGCGTTGTCAATCCATTTTTCAGTTTTAATATTTTATCTTTTCTTGCTTGTCTGACCAAACAATCATATTTGTCTTATGTTGAGTCTCGTAGTGTCGATGCAAATTGTATTCCTTGAACACAGACACTAAATCCTGGCATATCAGACAAACAGCTCTTTCCTTGTACTGCATGAAAAAGTAATCGTAAGTCCACTGTTCTTTGAAGATCCTGCACTCAGAGTCAATTTTTCTTTTCTTTGACATGTTTCCTAGGGATGCAAAATTGCTATTAGTAAGATACCAATAAATGCAGAGCTACAAAAAATAGGGATCACTATAGCACAGAAGTAATGACAGGCTGAAAGAAGCTGTTAGTAAATGCCCATCCCCTCCCTTCTACTCTCTATAGGCCCACCTGGTTCCTTCCCTTTTGGTTCCAGCCAAAGCCTTTGGGGCTCTTTGCAAGCAGCAGCAGCAGGACCTGTGAGTGCCTGCCAACAGGGGAGGCGGCCAGGGAAGGAATAAGAGACCAGACTACTTTTTTTTAATTATTTGGGATTACAAGGCTAAAGGTCTTTTAAGCCTGAAGGAGAATTCAAACTGATTTGTTTTTTGCCACACTTGTGCCTGTGTATCCACACACATGAAAGCTACCAAAATTGTTCAGCAACCGATTTGGTGGATGTACTTTATATATGGCAAAATCAAAGCAGTGGGTGAATTCTCCTTCAGGCATCTATCGTCTATCTAGATCCGCTCCAGTCCAGCTTCAGGCCCGGGCACAGCACGGAAACGGCATTGGTCGTGTTGGTGGATGATCTCTGGAGGGCTCGGGATGGGGGAGACTAAGTGGCTGTGGCTTCCGGCATCCTGATATAGCCAGCTGGTGCCATCGCTGGCTATCGGGGGTGAGTTATTGGCCCCCGTGGAGAGGGCTCGCAACTTGGCCGTCCTCCTGGACGCACGGCTGTCTTTAGAAGAGCATATGACAGACGTGGCCAGGGGGGCTTTTCATCAAGTTCACCTGATTCGCCAGTTGCGTCCCTTTCTGGATCAGGACTCCTTATGCACAGTCACTCAGGCACTCATCACTTCCCGCCTGGACTACTGTAATGCTCTCTACATGGGGCTCCCCTTGAGGAGCACCTGGAGGCTCCAACTGGTGCAGAATGCGGCCGCGTGGGGGATTATGGGAGCAACAGGGCGCTCCCATGTGACACCTCTCCTGCACAAGCTGCATTGGCTTCTGGTGGTCTTCTGGGTGCTCTTCAAGGTGTTGGTTACCACCTTTGAAGCGCTCCATGGCAGAGGGCCTGAGTACTTGCGGGACCGCCTTCTGCTGCCTATAGCCTCCCACCGGCCAGTACGCTCCCACAGAGAGGGACTCCTCAGGGTGCTGTCAGCCAGGCAATGTCAGCTGATGACCCCCAGGGGGAAGGCCTTCTCTGTGGCTGCACCTGCCCTCTGGAATGACCTCCCCCCGGAGATACGGAGAATACCAGATCTCCGGGCTTTTCGCCGTGCCCTAAAATCTCTTTTGTTTCATCAAGCTGGGCTGGCGTAACCCCCCCCCCCACACACACACACACCTTGGATATTTTAAATGGTAATGTGGATTGTTTTAAATTTTGGGCCAAATTTATATAATTCTTTTAATAATTTTAAATTTTGTATTGGAATGTTTTTTATTCTTGGCTGTGCACCGCCCTGAGTCCAGTAGGAGAAGGGCGGTATACAAGTTTAAATAAATAAATAAATAAATAAATAAATAAATAAATAGGTTGCTTTTGAATTAGTGTTAGCCAACTTCAGCTGATTTTGAAAAAGCTAGGAGACATAGAGACATATCTCCCACCCACCCACTTTAAAAGTGCTACTTTACAAGAAGCCCCTCCCCTACTCAAACACTGGCCCTGGTTCACATGGCTGTGAAAAAGGCTTTTAATTTAAAGCAGCCATTTTCCAAGCTAGGAGAAGGCAATCACAAATTCCAACTGTGAAAAAGATCCCGTTTACATTGCTTTCAAAGGCTTTTAATTTAAACCAGCTATTTTCCAAGCTAGGAGAAGACAATCACAAAATCCCCCATTCCAACTGTGAAAAAGATCCTGTTTACATTGCTTTCAAAGGCTTTTAATTTAAGGCAGCACTTTTTAAAGCTTTTCATATCACCCCTCACTGGCCCTCCCCCACATCCTTCGACCTTACCTTCAGCAGCAGCTGTGTAATCAGAAGTGCAGCTCAACCAGTGAAAGAAGTGTGGCTGGAGTGGATGCTCGCTGGAAGATAAAGCCAAGGGTAAGGAGGCGGGGCTTAATCCCACCACTCCGCGGGCTGGATGCTCTGCATTGGCAGGCTGTATATGGCCCGCGGGCCGTAGTTTGAGGATCCCTGTTCTAGTGCATCTCAACACACATCACCATCATTCATTCAAGGAGTTAGACCACACAGGGAGACCCTTTTATGTACCTAGTACGTATTACTCACCTGGGCCGATGCACTGGTGTTGCCTGGTCTCTGCTTGGCCTGCTCCTGCTTCAGGTCTCCCTCAGTTCACTTTAGCGAAGAGCAATCTCCTCCTGGAGAAGGCGGTTCCCTGGCTCCAGACACTGAAGTCAGTGTGGCGTGCCTCCCCGGCTTTCAGGCAAATCACCTCATCCAGCAGACGATTGTCCTCAAATCCCTGTTCAGTGCCAATTGTGAGATTCAAACCTCTCAGATTTATTTTATTAAATTTTTATTTTATTAAATTTATATACCGCCCTACTCCCGAAGGACTCAGGGCGGTGAACAGCCACAAGATAAAAATACATCATACAAAAGTTAAAAACCATTTAAAAGTACATCAAATAATTTTGGCCCAAGACGAATTTAAAAGCACCCAATTTATATAGAACTTAAAGGCAGTCTCAGACCGCTCGGCAGCCTGGGCACTCCAACAAACCACGCTGAGACGAGATGCTCAAGCAAACAGAAAAGCAGTTTATTTTCGTCTTCCAGGAAGCCGTAGATTACGCTGAGTTCACCAAAAGGGATAACACAAAGTCGGCGTTGGGATTCCCTCACCCCAACTCCGTTTAAATAGCCGCGCTGTACAACCAGCCAATCAGCGCTGCTTCCAGGTTCCACCCCACCCATTATGCAAATTGCAATTGTCTCTCATTAATCATGGTTAGCCTAGCCCGTCTGCAGCGTGACCGACCGCCTAGCTCATGACACCCCCTCCACCATTGTGCCCATGCGTTTTCTCTTGATAGCAGGTGTGTTCTCTCCACCCCACCTAGCAGGTAAGTCCTTTGCCCTGATGTGTCGAGCTGGGCAGGCTTGACAGGCAGATTAAAAGCAAATTAAAAGGAGAGTCAAGCCAGACCAGCCTGCTGGAATAAAAATGTTTTGAGGGTGTGGCGGAAAGTGCGTAAATCTGGGATCCTCCGTATCTCTGGGGGGAGCTCATTCCAGATGGCAGGTGCCCCCACAGAGAAGGCTCTCCCCCTGGGGGCCGCCAGTCGACACTGTTTGGCCAACGGCACCCTGAGGAGCCCCTCTCTATGGGAGCGTACTGGTCGGTGAGAGGCTACTGGTGGCAGAAGGCGGTCTCATAAGTACCCTGGTCCTAAGCCATGGAGCGCTCTAAAGGTGGTAACCAAAACCTTGAAGTGCACTCGGAAGACCACCGGGAGCCAGTGCAGCTCGCGCAGGAGGGGGGTCACATGGGAGCACCACGTCGCTCCCATAACCACCCACGCAGCCTCATTCTGGACCAGAGGAGCCTCCAGGTGCTCCTCAAGGGGAGCCCCATGTAGAGAGTGTTACAGTAGTCCAGGCGAGAGGTGACGAGGGCATGAGTGACCGTATGTAATGAGTCCCGATCCAGAAAGGGACGCAACTGGCGAATCAGGCAAACCTGATGAAAAGTCCTCCCGGCCACAGCTGTCAAATGCCCTTGTAAAGACAGCCGTGCGTCCAGGAGGACGGCCAAGTTGCGAGCCCTCTCCACGAGGGCCAATAACTCGCCCCCGATAGCCAGCGATGGCACCAGCTGGCTATATCAGGACGCCGGAAGCCACAGCCACTCAGTCTTGGAAGGCTTGAGTCGAAGCCTGTTTCTCCCCATCCAGACCCGCACGGCCTCTAGGCACCAGGACATCACTTCAACCACACTGTCAACAACCTTCACAATAAAGCGAAGGCGTTTAGGCTTAGGGCCCGAACCAGGCAGCGTCAGGACACCACAGGTCAGGGGAGGGGCGATGGCAAGACAAGTTGTACCAATACCCAGGGTACCGGATGTGTACGCTGATCTTGCAGCGGTTTTCGACGAGAAAGAGTGTGACACTTTACCACCCCACTGGGCGACAGATTGCGCTATTGAATTGTTGCCTGGTGTGAAGCTGCCCAAACCTCGGATGTATGCAATGACGCCTAAGGAGGTGGAGGAATTACACGCCTATATTGACAAGAACTTAGCCAGGGGTTTCATACAACCCAGCCATTCGCATATGGCCACCCCAGTGTTGTTCAGGGAGAAGAAGGCTGGCGGGCTACGCCTGTGTGTCGATTATCGTGGTTTGAAGGCGGTCAGTGTGGAACCCTTGCACCCCCTCCCATTAATGAAAGACCTATTAGCCACACTGGCCACGGGCACTTATTTCACTAAGTTAGACCTGCGGGAGGCTTATTACCGGGTACGGATTAAACCAGGCGACGAATGGAAAACCACCTTCAACTGCCCGTTAGGTAGCTACAAGTTTTGTGTCATGCCTTTCGGTCTCCACAGTGCCGCGGCCGTCTTCATGCAGCTCATCAATGAGGTACTCCACGACTATCTCTATCAGGGGGTCCTGGTGTACCTCGATGACATATTAATCTATACCAAGACCAAGGACGAGCATGTACAGCTCGTTCGTAAGGTCTTGGAGCGTTTGTTGAAAGCCCAATTATACGTCAAGGTCTCTAAATGTGAATTCCATCGAACGGCTCTGGATTACCTCGGGTACCATATATCCAAAGATGGCCTTGAAATGGACCCTAATAAGGTGACCACTGTAATGGGTTGGCAGGCCCCCAAAACCAGTCGACAGTTGCAAAGCTTCCTTGGTTTTGCCAACTTTTATCGTCAATTCATCCCGACATTCGCCCATATAGCATTGCCATTGACAAATGCATTACGAACTAAGGGAACGGGCAAACCGATGCCCGGGCAGCGCTTGGAGTGGTTGTCCGAGTGCCAGCAATCATTTGAAGCACTGAAACGGCGTTTTGCTGAGGCACCTGTTCTTCAACATCCCGACCAGATGAGGCCCTTTATCGTGCAAGCCGATGCCAGTGACGTGGCTGTGGGGGCTGTTCTTTTGCAGGCCGGCGCACAAGGCCGGTTGAACCCTTGTGCCTACACCTCAAAGAAATTCACTCTCACGGAACAGAGGTGGGCCATCTGGGAAAAGGAAGCCTTTGCTGTTTGCTGGGCTCTCATCACCTGGCGCCATCTGTTGGAAGGGGTGGCGGTGCCTTTTGAGGTATGGACCGACCATAAAAACCTCATGGCTTTACAGACCCCAAGAAAGCTGTCGCCCAAACAAGTACGGTGGGCGCAATATTTCCAGAGGTTTGATTTCTGGTTGAAATATGTACCAGGAGGGAGGAATTTCCTAGCTGACGCTATATCCCGTATGCCCCAATTCAATAGTAGACGCGATGATGTGGTGCAAGACATGGTTCCGGAGGATGGGAGAGGAAAACAAGAGATGCCCATGGCAGCGGCCATGCAGAGCCCATGGGAAGAGAGGGTACGGAGTGGACTAGAACAAGATGAGTGGTTCCAACGGAATAGACAGCAACTAACCTATAGGGATGGGCTGGCCTGGAAGGGGGATAAATTGTATGTTCCCGAAGCACTCAGGGGCGCTGTCTTACACCGCTGTCACGACAATAAGACCATGGGTCACTTTGGATTCCTCAAGACGCTCCATCTATCCTGACGACAGTTTTGGTGGCCACATATGCGACGCGATATCGACAAGTACGTGCAAAGCTGTTCCATCTGCGCCAGAACCAAACCGCGAACCGGGAAACCTCTTGGCCTGCTGCAAACCGTGGCTACTCCCAATCAACCTTGGGAAGATATCGGGATGGATTTCATGGTGGACCTGCCAGACAATAACGGTTATACGGTCATATGGACCGTGATAGACCTGTTTTCGAAACAGGCTCATTTTATCCCCTGTAAAGGCCTCCCCTCCGCTAGGAAGCTTGTCACTCTGTTCATCCAGCATGTATATCACCTACACGGAGTGCCCCGACGGATCATCTCGGATAGAGGGGTGCAGTTTACCGCCCCGTTTTGGAGACGGTTCATGCACGACATCGGTTCAACCCAGGGCCTCAGTACGGCGTTCCATCCTAGTACAAACGGGGCTGCAGAATGGGCTAACGCCATGATCGAACACTATCTCCGGTGTTATGTTTCATACCGTCAAAATGACTGGGCTTCTTTATTGCCCCTGGCAGAAGTTGCCTATAATAATACTGTGCATGCCAGTACAGGGAACACACCTTTTTGGATAGTTACGGGTAGGGATTTCGTAGCAATACCAGACTTGAAGTGACCTCTGGATGGCACCACCCTACCTCACGAATGGAGCGACAGGATCCAAGTGGTATGGCCCCAAATAAGGGAAGCTTTAGACAAAATGACCTGAGAGTACCGACTACAGGCCGACAAAAAGAGGGCACCTATGCGCCCCTTGCAAGTAGGTGATTTAGTGTATCTGTCCACCAAATACATCAAATTACGGGTACCCAGCCGTAAACTTGGACCAAAATACCTAGGCCCTTTTCCTGTGGTGAAAGTGATAAACCCAGTCACGGTCGCGCTAAAACTACCACCACTGCTGGGGAAGATCCACCCGGTGTTTCATAGTAGTTTACTAAAGCTGGTAACCGTGCCTAGAGACACCAAGCAACGGCCCAGTCCGGTTATGGAGGGACACTTTGAAATCACAGATACACTAGACTCTAGAGTAAGCAGGGGGAAGTTACAATATTTGGTCAAGTGGAAGGGCTATCCCTTTGAGGAAACATTGTGGGTACCGGCACACGATGTTCGAGCCTCATGGCTGGTTAAGCAGTTCCACAAAAGAAACCCCCTAAGACCTCCTTAGAGAACTAACCCGTCTACTTTCTCGTTGCAGAGAGAACCGTGGTGAAGGGGAGCTGCCTGTCGAGCTGCCAAGGCGTCGACAACTGAGCACACATTGGGGGGGAGGAGGTACCCTTACCTGCATTCTGGTGGAGGTGGCACAGGGTGTTAGGCGGACGGGAGATGGCTTTAGAGGCACCATAACGTCGGGAGCAGGACGCCCGCGCGCCCCCCCCCCAGCGTTGATCCCTGCCGGTGCAAAGACTGATTGAACCACGACCGACTTTGATGACGTCACCGGGAGGAGGGCGTGATTTATAACAGGCTGGGAGGGCGAGGCATGCCTTGCGGGCTATTTAAAGGCACACGCGCCTGTCAGCTGTAGCGCTGTTATTATTTCGGCAAACGAAGTCACAGTGATCACCCGGAGCTGAAGCCCGAATAAACCACGTTACAAAAAGAGCTGAAGCCTTTACGTTCTGGTTTTTCGCTGCGCTGCTGTCTGGGATCCTGAGATGGAGACTGGACAATAATTAGCCAACACTGCCGGGTCCAGGGAAGGCTTCTTAAGGAGAGGCCTCACCACCACCTCTTTCAAGGCTGTGGGGAAAACACCCTCACCCAAAGAAGCATTTATAATCCCCTGGAGCCACTTTTATTCCGCTTATAATCCTTTTATAATCCGCTTATAATCCACTTTTATCGCCACCAGGTAGGTCTTAATATAAGACCTTACCAGTGTTCAGTCGGATTCAGAATGACTAGCCCTCCAACTGCTCTCTAGGCGTCTTTTCCTGCACTTCATCTCCTTCAGCTCCTCGGTGAACCAAGGAGCTAGGTGAGACCGGTGCCGGGTCAGAGGTCGCAAAGGCATGACATGGTCCAAAGCTCCAGCGGCCACCCTATCCCAGGCGGCCACTAGGTCTTCAGCCAAGCCCAAGCTCTGTCTGGAACCTATCTGGATCCATCAGGCGCCTGGGGCAGAACCACCTCATTGGTTCCGCCTCCCTGCGGTGGGGTGTGGCGGTTCGAAGGTCTAAGCAAAGGAGGGAGTGATCTGACCATGACAAGGGTTCGATCGCTATATCCCCTATCTCAAGATCCCTCAACCACTGGCCAGAGACAAAAACCAGGTCCAGCGTGTTTCCCCCCGTGTGAGTAGGACCATGAATTAACTGGGTCAGGTCCATGGCCGTCATGGAAGCCATGAACTCCCAGGCTGCCTCAGACGCCTTGCTGACGGATGGCAGGTTAAAATCCCCCATGACCATAAGCCTGGGGGTATCAACCGCCATCACGGCTATAATGTCGAGTAGCTTGGGCAGGGCCGCTGCCACGTGGCAGGGAGCCAGGTACGTGACTAGCAGGCCCATCTGCACCCCATGACCCCACTTCACAAGGAGGGACTCACATCCGGCCGTCTGAGGAACAGTGGCCTCCCTCAGACTAAGACCCTCGTTAATAACAACCGCCACCCCCCTCCCCTCCCCTGTGACCTTGGCTGATGAAATTCACAGAAACTGGGTGGGCACATATCAACGAGAGGGACTCCCCACTCCTGGCCCAACCAGGTCTCCGTAATACCCGCCAGGTCCGCGCCCTCCTGAATAAGGTCGCAAATGAGGGGGGCTTTATTTGCCACGGACATGGCGTTGCACAGCATCACCTGGAGGCCCAGGGCCCAAGGATCTGTGCAACCTGGGGAACGCGAGGAGCATTGGAGGCCGGAGCGCATCACTGCTTGGAGACAGTGAGCATGCACTCCCACAACTTGATGTGGCCTCCTACTCCTGCCATATCTGCCCCTCCCACCTACAGTATTGATGTCATAGCCATCCACACCACAAGCTCTAACCCCCTCCCTGACCCCAGGACCCGCACCCCCCATGCCACGCTCCTCAGCTGGACTAGGCGCCCTCCCCCATGGGTTCTCCCCCAGACCCACGCAACCCACCCCCCTCCCAGAATCCTTTAAAATCTTGTTAAAAAACTTCCCTAAAAAACCCCACAGCCCTCTTTTTGCAGCATGCCATCTCTCAGGACTCCAAAGTCTGTCATCGAGATAGGCCCTCGATAGCGTGGAGGGCCAAACCTGCGAGAGGGGGAATCTCGCAGGGCGAGGAGCTCAAACGCTGAATGCATCTGCTCATTAAGGTGAAATAGTCCATGGCCGGGAGACCACCGAGATATTATAGTCCACAAGGGAAAGTTCCAGTCCAGGCACAAACAATCTGACTCCATTGCCCTCTCACAGCAATGGGTATGGAAATAACATTATTCGACTGCTGGTAATTTCTTGGACCTACTGAACTACTTGGAGATGAACTACTCAGGAGACTCTGTGAACAATAAAAAGAGCTTTTATTCAGCTTTTGCAAAAGTGGCCCCTCCTGTGCTCATGTGAGCCACAGAAGAGAGCAAATACATATGAATACAAGATTTAAATACAATTTCAGAGTAAAAAACTCCTCCCCCTTAACGTCCCTTATTTTCTTACATAAGGTATGTTTTGGCTATATAACAACTGTTTTCCCAGACAAGCACATTCCCCTGATAGTTGCCCCATCCCGGTCATAATAAAATTATCAATTTTAGCATGACAGCTACTTTCCTGCCAATGTTAGCCTGACCTGACATGGAATATACTGTTAGATTTAGGCACAGTCCTTATAAGGACATAACATATACCAATCAATTTATAACTCTGTTATTCCCCTAAAAAACCCGTATTACACAACTCCGTATCTACTGTCTCACAGCTGGTGTTTTAGGTCATATAAAGGATAAATATGACATCGGTCTTGCTCTTCTTTTACAGGAATAATTCTTATTTCTCTCAAAGAAGAAAAAAGAGAATGAAAATTAGGGAGAGAACCACTTAGAACTAAGGAAAATTTCCTGACTGTAAGAGTAATTAATCAATGGGATGATTGTCTCCAGAAGCTGTGGGTACTTCATTATTGGACGTTTTAAAGAAGAAATTAGACAAATTTGTCTGAAATGAATAGAGTTTCCTGCTTCAGTAGGAGGTTGTACTAGAGGACCTCTGAGGTTTCATCCAACTCTGATAGTCTGTGTCATGCTTCAAAGATTTTTCTTTGTATTTTAGTTGGGTTTATCCTTAATAATGCATCTGAGTGCATACTAGTTGAAGGAACAATCCTATGAAGTTTTATTTAATGTCTCGAGGGAAGTGCACCCCAAAAAGGGGAAGCCATTCAAACCCAGAAGACAGCACCAGGGGACTTCAGAACTCTGCTAAAATCAAAAAAGGCAGTTTGCAGGGTTTTTTTCTTAGAGAGAAAGCTTTGAGGCAGGAAACCAAAACCAGCGGGAGGTGATTGAAATTCTGGACATGTTGCCAAAAGACATTAGAGCCAATTACTTAGAATAACAAAATAACTGAAACTCTGGATGCAAAGCCAGAAGGCTATTACTAAGAATAGCAAAGATTAAGAATGATCATCAATGCATTAGAATATTATGAAGCACACCACAAAAAACAGGTAACTGTGGTTTTCTTGGATGCACAAAAAGCTTTTGACAACTTAAACTGGGACTTTATGATAAACCAATTAATAAGAATTAATTTTGGAGAAAAATTTATAGACACAATTAGAGCCATATACACTATACTATCAATGGGGAACAAACAGAAAGTTTTGAAATAACTAAAGGAGTAAGACAGGGCTGCCCACTGTCTCCTCTGCTGTTCATTCTGTCTGTGGAGACATTAATGTCCCAAATTAGAGATAATTTGGAAATAAAGGGATTAAAAATTAAATCACAAGAATATAAGGTCCAAGCATTCGCATATGATCTGGCATTTTTTTTTATTAAAAAGTTTTATAACAATACAAAATATATTTAAAAAAACATTCCCTCCCTCCCATCCCCCCCCCCTCATCCTCCCTCCCCCTCCCCCCCTGACTTCCCAGAGTAAAATACAGGGTATTAAAAAGAAAAAAAAAACCAATAATCATCTACATTAATCTATCAAACGTCCAGTTTACAAACCACCCTCTGTAATCTTAACTCCAGTGTAATTAACAATACATTTCTATAATTCTTCTTCATTCATACGCAATTTGATGTCTTCTTATTTGATACTTATTCCGAATGTAATCAATCCATTTCCTCCACTCCAAAATGTATTTTTCCTGCGTACGATCTTTTAAGTATGCCGAGATTTTTGTCATTTCAGCTAAGTTCATTACTTTTAAAGTCCATTCTTCTACAGTGGGCAAAGAGTCTTTCTTCCAATATTGCGCAACCAGCAATCTAGCTGCTGTTATTAAATTTAAAAGCAATTTCATCTCTAATACTGTACAATCATTTGTAATACCTAATAAAAACAATTGTGGTGTAAATTTCAACCTCCTTTTCAAGATGTTCTGCATTACCCACCAAATCTTTATCCAGAATGCTTTAATCTTCTTACAAATCCGCCATATATGAAAATAGGTTGCATCTTCACAATCACACCGCCAACACTTGGCTTGTACATTGGAATACATACATGACAACTTTTTTGGATCTAAATGCCATCTATAAAACATCTTATAAAAATTTTCTCTTAAATTTTGTGCTTGAGTAAATTTAACATTTCTAACCCAAATCTTTTCCCATGTTTCCATCATTATTGGTTCTTGGAAATTTCTAGCCCATTTAATCATACAATCTTTAACCAACTCTGTTTCAGAATCTATCTCTAATAATACATTATATAATCTTTTAATATGCATAGTACCCTGGTCTCTAATTTGTTTTACCAGATTTTCTTCATTTTCCATAAGACCAATTTTTTGATCCTCCCTCCACCTTGCTTGAAGTTGACCATATTGAAACCAAGAATAAATTACCCCTTCTTCCTTCAAGACCTCTAACGGCTTAAGTTGTAGTTTACCCCCTTCATTAACTAAAAGTTCTTTATACGTAATCACCTCCATCTTTTGTTCTATGCTTATATTTTTTATTGCATGTCTAGGGTTTGCCCAGATAGGTATCTTGTAATCTAGCTTATATTGGTATTTCTTCCAGACTCTCAACAGAGCATTTCTAAGCATATGATTTCTAAAAGCTTTATCTACTTTCTTTTCATACAATAAATAAGCATGCCATCCATACAATAAATCATATCCTTCTACATTTAAAATTCTTTCCTCAGTTAAATTAAACCAGTCACTAATCTGAACTAACACAGATGCTTCATAGTATAATCTTAAATTTGGCATTTTCAAACCACCTCTCTCCCGAACATCCTGTATAATTTTTAATTTAACTCTAGGTTTTTTACCTGACCATATAAAAGTATTAACTCCTTTCTGCCATTCCCTCAGCTGTTCATCTTTCTTCAACACCAGTATCAATTGAAACAAAAATAAAAATTTAGGTAATACATTCATTTTTATTGCTGCTATTCTTCCTAACAAAGATAATTGTAATTTTTTCCAGTTTTCCATTTCTTTCTGCACTTTTTGCCATAAAACCTCATAATTATTTTTAAATAACTTTGTATTTGATCCAGCAACTTTTTATCTCCTGGGTTACCAATTAATAATTGTTCCTTCTTCTTTATTTCCTCTTCAATATCTTTCCGTCTCTTTATCTGTTTTTGTCTATATCTATTATTCATGTGTATCAACACTCCTCTCATATAAGCCTTACTTGCATCCCAAACCATTTCCATAGAAGTACCCTTATGCATATTATTAACAAAAAACTCTTTCATTTGTTTTTTAAGTTCATTCACATTTTCTTCATATCTAAATAAATTTTCATTTAACCTCCAAGACCTCTTTTCTCCCTTCTCCTGTCCTAATTCCAACCAAACCGGACTATGATCAGCTAAAGTCCTTGGGAATATCTTGACTTTCTTCACCCTAGAAAGGAAATCATTTGTTAATAATATGAAATCAATCCTAGAAAAAGATTGATGTCTGTCGGGAAAAAAAAGTAAAATCTTTTTCATCAGGATTCCATTCCCTCCAGACATCTCTCAATTCTAAGTCATCCATGATTTCAAAAAAAGGTTTAGGTAATTTTGCACGTGAAAAAACTTTAGATGTAGTCTTCTTGTCTTTAAAAATATCAATTACTCCATTCCAATCTCCCATTAAAATAATTGATTTATAATTCCATTGCGTTACTTTAGAGTGTAAAAGTTTGTAAAAATTTTCTTGTTGCTGATTCGGTGCATAGATCCCAATCAAAAGCATTATTCCATTTTGAGTCTGTAATTCAATTGCTATGTATCTTCCTTGATCATCTGCCTCTATTAAATTTGCTGTTAGGTCCTTCTTTATATAAACAACTATTCCATTCCTTTTCTCTGGCGATGATGCCACAAAATCGGTCCCTAATTTTGAGTTAATTAGATATTTCTGATCAGTCGATCTAATATGTGTCTCTTGTAAACAAATAATGTCATTATTAAATTGTTTCAAATAATTTAGTTTTAGTTTATTTTATTTCAGATTTATATACCGCCCTTTCTCCCAAGAGGGACTCAGGGCGGTGAACAGCCAAAAAATTAAAATACATAGAATACAAAAGTTATAAGGAACTAAAATAAATAAATTAAATCCTTGGCTTCTCAATTTAAAAAATTTAAAATTTAAAATTTTGAAAATTTCAAACCCCCCAAATCCATAAAATTCCAATTTAAAAACCCGAATCCATATAATTTAAAAAACCCTGTTAAAAAACCCTTTGGGCTAGGCCGGCTTGTTGGAATAGGTAGGTCTTTAGGGCCTTACGGAAGGTACGAAGGTCTGGGATCAAACGTATACTAGGAGGCAGCTCATTCCACAGGGTGGGTGCCCTCACAGAGAAGGCTCTCCTCCTGGGGGCCGTCAGCCGACATTGTTTGGCCGAAGGCACCCTGAGGAGGCCCTCTCTGTGTGAGCGTATTGGCCGGTGGGAAGTTATCGGTAGCAGCAGGCGGTCTCGCAAATACCCTGGCCCTATGCCATGGAGTGCTTTAAAGGTGAGAACCAACACCTTGAAGCGCACCCGGAAGACCACCGGAAGCCAGTGCAGCTCGTGCAGGAGAGGTGTTACGTGGGAGCGCCAGGTTGCTCCCATAATCACCCGCACGGCCGCATTCTGGACCAGCTGAAGTCTCCGAGTGCACCCCAAGGGGAGCCCCATGTAGAGACCATTACAGTAGTCCAGGCGAGACGTGACGAGGGCATGAGTGACTGTGCATAGGGAGTCCCGATCTAGAAAGGGGCACAACTGGCGTATCAGGCGAACCTGATAGAAGGCCCCCCTGGCCACGGCCGTCATATGCTCCTCCAGGGACAGCCGTGTGTCCAGAAGGACACCCAAGTTGCAAGCCCCCTCTGTGGGGGCCAAAAACTCACCCCCAATAGCCAGCGATGGTGTCAGCTGGCTATATCGGGACGCCGGCATCCACAGCCACTCGGTCTTGGAAGGGTTGAGTCGAAGCCTGTTTCTCCCCATCCAGACCCACACGGCCTCAAGACACTGGGACATCACTTCGAGGGCATCATTGGGGTGGTCAGGGGTGGAGATGTACAGCTGAGTGTCATCAGCGTACAGTAGGCATCGCACCCCAAAACCACGGATGATCTCACCCAGCGGCTTCACATAAATGTTGAACAGGTGTGGCACCCTGCAAACGAGGCACCTCGAAGTCGACCTCTGCCCCCCTGCCAACACAGACTGCGACCGGTTGGAGAGATAGGAGGAGAACCACCGCAGCACGGTGCCTCCCACCCCCACCCCCCCAACCGACGCAGCATGATACCATGGTCGATGGTATCAAAAGCCGCTGAGAGATCTAACAGGACCAGGACAGAGGAGCAACCCCTGTCCCGAGCCCTCCAGAGATCATCCATCAATGCGACCAATGCCATCTCCGTGCTGTACCCAGGTCTGAAGCCGGACTGGCACGGATCTAGATAGACGGTTTCATCCAGGTACTGTGGGAGGTGTCGTGCAACCACACTCTCAACAACCTTCACAATGAAGCGAAGGTTGGAGACAGGACGAAAATTTGCCAAAACAGCCGGGTCCAGAGAAGGCTTCTTGAGGAGGGCCTCACCACCACCTCTTTCAAGGCGGCAGGCAAGAAACCCTCGCTCAAAGAAGCATTTATAATCCTCTGGAGCCAGGCTCGTGTAACTTCCCGAGTGGCCAGTACCAGCTAGGAAGGACACGGGTCCAATAAACATGTGGTTGCGTTTAACCTCCCCAGAATCCTGTCCATGTCCTCAGAAGTCACAGGATTGAACTCCTCCCAATTAATAGTCTCAAGACCGGCCTCAGTCACCCCATCTGAATCTACCCAGTCAGAGTCCAAGCCTTCCCGAATCTGAGCGATTTTATCGTGCAGATACTGTGCAAAATCCTCAGCCTGCCCTTGCAAGGGGTCCTCCCACGCTCCCTGATGGAGGAGGGAACGGGTCACTCTAAACAAGGCGGCTGGGCAATTATCTGCCGATGCAATAAGAGCGGAAAAGTAATTACGCTTTGCCTAAGATGGGACCTAACTAGTGTTCGGTCGGATTCAGAACGACTCGCCCTCCAACCACTCTCTAGGCGTCTTTTCCGGCGTTTCATCTCCCTCAGCTCCTCAGAGAACCAAGGGGCTGGGCAGGTTCGACGCCGGGTCAGAGGCCGTAAAGGCATGACTCAGTCCAGAGCGCCGGCGGCCGTCCTATCCCAGGCGGCCACCAGCTGTTCAGCCGAGTCGTGTGCCAGAGTTACCGGTATTGGCCCAAGCTCCCTCTGGAACCTATCAGGATCCATCAGGTGCCTGGGACGGAACCATCTAACCGGCTAATGATATATTTTCTTTCTCTTTTGTGGTGAATTTAAACCATTGACATTCCAAGATAGAAATTTAACCAGCATTTTTGCCTCCTTGAAGCTTAAAGAGCATTTCTTGAAGATCTTCTTTCACCTTTATCTTCGGTCTTGCCCCCCTCCCCCACTGCTTCTGTTTTTGGAATCAAGTGTTGTTGTTGTTGTTTGAAAGTTGACCTTGTCACACGTTGTTCTCGTTGTTCTCTCGGTTCCTCCAACTTTGATGAATCAGGTGCCATTACTTCCAATTGACTTAAGGGAAAAGGGAGAGAGGCTAGGTCCAATTGAGTCTGATCATCTTGCTTCTTAGGTTCTCCAGCCACCGCCTCTGCATATGTTTGCATCTGCTGTTTTCCTTTTTCAGCTCCTTTTTTATCCCCCTCAGGTGGGTGTTTCGGAAAACTGAACTGAGCATGCTCAAGATGGCAATGCTAGTCGAAATCGCGGCTTGAGGGATGGCGACTTATTTACCTTCAGGGGCCTTTCTGGGGTCGTTTTAATCTTTTCCGACCCCTACCCCGGCTAGGAGAGTCTGTTGCCAGCCTGGAGAGGACTTTTTCCCTCTCGGACATCGTGGCTGGGATGAGAATACAGCGTCGGGGCTGACAGCTCCCACCAGCCGGGCGGCGGCGACGGCAGCACCCCTCTGAGCTGGAGCTGCTTGGAAATCAGGGCGGCGTGGCGGCGTCTCTCGCTGAGGTCACTTGCTGCACGGCAACAGTCCCAGGCCTTGGGGTTTCCTCGATGGCCATGGATCTTGCCGGTCTCCAGGAAGACCTTGGGAGGCTGCCAGAATTTTCGTTTGGCAGCAGGGACAGCAGCGGCAACAGCGGGGGCGGCGGCTGCAATGAGGACCAGCTGGCGATGGCAGGGAGGAGAGCACCGGATGTCAGTTTGCTAACATGGTTGATGGGGATTTACGCAGCCGAGGATCATCTAGTGCCGGGATGGATTAAGATCAAGACCTGATTAAGACCTGATGTGAGGGCTGCCCAGTGATGGGTCAGCTTCTCACAGACATGGGAAGGCCTCCATTTGTGGATAGTTTTGGGGGCTGGGGGGGGTTGGACATTAAATATCCCCCCCCCCATTTGTCTCTTTTCTCCTTGGCACTATGCCCCGCTTGGACTGGCTTTCGGCCTTATTGGACACATTGACATCCACACTGGCTCATTTCCATCTGAGCCTGTTGCCCTAGCCGTGTGGAGGACTGTAGATAGTTGACTGGGAGCCGGTCCATAGCTCCATCTCACCAGCAGAGGGGCCTGACCATCAGACCAACCACCGTGAGAGGGTGATGTTGGTCCTGAGCCCCTTGAGCTGTGCTGACATGTCATTTTTTGGCACCTACCAGCCGAAGGGAGTGACTATCGATCCCAACCACCGTGAGAGGGTGGCTTTGGACTTATACCCTTTGTGCTGGGATGTTTATACTGGTTTACTACTTCCATCTCACCAGCAGAGGGGGCCGTCCATCGGATAACCACTGTGAGAGGGTGGCTAAGTTTTATATTCCCCCCCCCTTGTGCTGTGTCGACGTGGATTGAGACTTTGGACCTCTGTTGTGAGAGGAGAGTGGTCTCCGACTCCGATTTTGAGATGTTCCCATTATACCATCATTATACCATCATTATATCATTATATCATATTGTACTATGATTTGTTCTCCACTGGACTTTTTAATTTGGACCCTTGAGGACATAGTCGCTTTTATCCTCTTGTGCAAGATGTATTCGGCAGCAGAGCTTCTTGTTCTGCGAGATTCCCCCCTCTCGCAGGATTGGCCCTCCACACTATCGTGGGCCTACCTCGATGACGGGTTTTGGAACCCCGAGAGGTGGCATGCCGCGAAGAGGGGGCTGAGGGGATTTTTAAAATTGTCATTAGCTAAATTTTTAAGGGGTGGGGGGAAGAGGGAGGGTTATTTGGCGAGGGAGGGGTGTAGGCCAGGCCCGGCACAGGGACATGTTGTGGAAGTTGCGGAGCAGGGAGTTGAGGGGGTTAGTACTGGTAGGGAAGAGGGCAATTCCATCAGGATCGTGGCTGGGAGGGGCAGATATGGTGGGAGCAGGAGGCCAGATCGTGTTGTGGGGGCACGCACCCGCTGTCTTCAAGCGGTGACGTGCCTCGGCCCCCTAAGCTCCTCTCGTTCCCTGGGTTGTCCGGAGTCTCAGAGCCCGAGCCTTAGGCTGATGCTGTGCAACGCCAGGTCCGTGGTTAATAAGGCCCCCCTCCTCTGTGAGTTAATTCAGGAGGGAGGAGCGGACCTGGCGGGTATTACGGAGACCTGGTTGGGCCAGGAGGGGAGGGTCCCTCTGGTAGAGTTGTGCCCACCGGGCTTCCGTGCATTTCATCAGCCGAGGGCGGAGGGGAGGGGTGGGGGGGTGGCGGTCATTATAAAGGAAGGTCTTGATCCTAGGGAGACCACTGTGCCTCAGATAGCCGGATGTGAGTCTCTCCTTGTGAAGTGGAGTCATGGGAAGCAGGTGGGCTTGCTGATTGCGTACCTGGCTCCCTGCCGCGTGACAGCAGCCCTGCCCGAGCTTCTCGGTGTTATAGCCGGGGTTGCGGTTGATACCCCCAACCTTTTGGTGATGGGGGATTTCAACCTGCCGTCCATCGGCGAGACGTCTGAGATGGCTCGGGAGTTCATGGCTTCCATGACAGCCATGGACCTGACTCAAGTAATTCATGGCCCTACTCACATAGGAGGACACACTCTGGACTTGGTTTTTGTCTCTGGGCAGTGGTTGAATGGACTGGTTATAGGGGATATAGCTATTGAACCCCTGTCATGGTCAGACCATTCTCTCCTGAGGCTGGACTTTCTGACCGCTACACCCCACCGCAGGGAGGCGGAACCGATCAGATGGTTCCGCCCCAGGCGCCTGATGGATCCTGATAGGTTCCAGATGGAGCTTGGGCCATTTCCTGAGTCTCTGGCTCACGACTCGACTGAAGACCTGGTGGCCGCCTGGGATAGGATGGCCGCCGGGGCTTTGGACCGAGTAGTGCCTTTGCGGCCTCTGACCCGGCGCCGGATCTGCCCAGCTCCTTGGTTTTCCGAGGAGCTGAGGGAGATGAAGCGCCGGAAAAGACGCCTAGAGAGTGGTTGGAGGGCCAGTCGCTCCGAATCCGACCGAACACTAGTTAGGTCTCATATTAAGACCTACTTAGTGGCGATAAAAGAGGCAAAGTGTAATTACTTTTCCGCCTTATTGCATCGGCAGATAACCGCCCAGCTGCCCTGTTTAGGGTGACCCGTTCTCTCCTCCATCTGGGAGCGCAGGATGACCCCTTGCAGGGACGGGCTGAGGATTTTCTACAGTATCTGCACGATAAAATCGCTCAGATTCGGGAAGGCTTGGACTCTGACTGGGTAGGTTCCGGTGAGGTGTCTGGGGCAGGTCTTGAGACTGTTGTATGGGATGAATTTGACCCTGTGACTCCCGAGGACGTGGACAGGATCCTGGGGAGATTGAACGCAACCACATTTTTATTGGACCCGTGTCCCTCCTGGCTAGTGCTGGCTACCCGGGAGGTTACACGAGGCTGGCTCCAGAGGATTATAAATGCTTCTTTGAGTGAGGGTTTCTTGCCTCCTGCCTTGAAAGAGACGGTGGTGAGACCCCTCCTCAAGAAGCCTTCTCTGGACCCGGCTGTTTTGGGAAATTATCGTCCGGTCTCCAACCTTCCCTTCTTGGCGAAGGTTGTAGAGAGTGTGGTTGCGCGACAGCTCCCGCAGTACCTGGATGACACTGTCTATCTAGATCCGTTCCAGTCCGGCTTCAGGCCTGGGTACAGCACGGAGACGGCATTGGTCGCGTTGGTTGATGATCTCTGGAGGGCTCGGGACAGGGGTTGCTCCTCTGTTCTGGTCCTATTAGACCTCTCAGCGGCTTTTGATACCATCGACCATGGTATCTTGCTGCACCGGCTGGAGGGATTGGGGATCGGAGGCACCGTGTTGCGGTGGTTCTCCTCCTATCTCTCCGACCGGTTGCAGTCTGTGTTGGCAGGGGGGCAGAGGTCGACCTCGAGGCGCCTTGCTTGCGGGGTGCCGCAAGGGTCAGTCCTCTCGCCGCTCCTGTTCAACATTTATGTGAAGCCGCTGGGTGAGATCATCCGTGGTTTCGGGGTGCAGTGTCATCTGTACGCTGATGATACGCAGCTGTACATCTCCACCTCGGATCACCCCAATGATGCCCTCGAAGTGATGTCCCAGGGTCTGGAGGCCGTACGGGTCTGGATGGGGAGGAACAGGCTCCGACTCAATCCTTCCAAGACCGAGTGGCTGTGGATGCCGGCGTCCCGATATAGCCAGTTGGTGCCTTCGCTGGCTATTGGGGGCGAGTCTTTGCCCCCCACAGAGAGGGTTCGTAACTTGGGCGTCCTTCTGGATCCACGGCTGTCTTTAGAAGAGCATATGACGGCCGTGGCCAGGGGGGCTTTTTATCAGGTTCGCCTGATACGCCAGTTGCGTCCCTTTCTGGATCGGGACTCCTTATGCACAGTCACTCATGCCCTGGTCACTTCTCGCCTGGACTACTGTAATGCTCTCTACATGGGGCTCCCCTTGAGGACCACCCGGAGGCTCCAACTGGTCCAGAATGCGGCCGCGCGGGTGATTATGGGGGCGACTTGGCGCTCCCATGTGACACCTCTCCTGCGCGAGCTGCACTGGCTCCCAGTGGTCTTCCGGGTGCGCTTCAAGGTCTTGGTTCTCATCTTTAAAGCGCTCCATGGCTTAGGGCCCGGGTACTTACGAGACCACCTTCTGCCACCGATAACCTCCCACCGGCCAATACGCTCTCATAGAGAGGGCCTCCTCAGGGTGCCGTCGGTCAGGCAATGTCGACTGGCGACCCCCAGGGGGAGAGCCTTCTCTGTGGGGGCTCCCGCCCTCTGGAACGAGTTACCACCAGGGATTCGATTAATCCCAGACCTCCGCACTTTCCGCAAGGCATTAAAGACTTTTCTATTCCAGGAAGCCGGGCTGGCTTAACATAGATTTTAATGGGTGAATTTTAGGAGGGATTTTAAATTTGGGGAAGCCAAAATTTGATTTAATTACGTTTTTAGATTATTTTTAACTTTTATATTGCTTGTATTTTAATGTTTTAATGTTTGGCTGTTCACCGCCCTGAGTCCGTCAGGAGAAGGGCGGTATATAAATCTAATAAACTAAACTAAACTAAACTAAACTAATACGTTGTAGTAAAATTCTCTTGCTTTCCCAACATTGTTCAAACGATATCTTTCTCCAGCATAATTCACTATTATGCCTGTTGGTACATCCCACCTGTACCTTATTTGTTGTCTTCTCAGCTCATCCACCAAAAAACCAAAGTCTTTTCTGTCTCTCAATATTTTGGGAGGAATCTCTTTCAGTACCTTAATGTCCTGTCCAGACACCTGTACCTTGTTATAGGAAGCTTGCAACACATCATTTCTAATTCTTCTGTCAATAAAGTAAATCACCACATCTCTTGGCAGGTTTTTATTTTTTGCAATCCATGAATTAACTCTGTAGACTTTGTCCATCTGGCTAATTATTTCCTCCTTCTTCAACCCAGCCACTGATGCAATAACTTCAGCACATTTGTCTCTTAAGTTCTCCCGGCCATTCTCTTTCAATCCTCTCACTCTCAAGGCAAACTCCATAGATCTATACTGTATCATGAGCACTTCATTTTCCAGCCTTTAAGATTTAGTCATAAATTCACCCATTTTAGCCTCCAGATCTAGAGTAGCCTCATTAATTTCTTCCACTCTTTCATCAAGCTGGACAAGATGATTAGACAAGCCTGAAACAGCCAGCACAATATCCTCTCTTATATCATCATGCTTCTTTGCAACAACATCCCTAATTTCTTTTATTTCATCCTCAAATTTCCCCAGTTTCTCTTCTATTTTTCCCTCTATCATAGCTGTTTGGGTACTCATAGCTTGTTTTATAAAGTCTTTAAGTTCATTCATGAAATCCTCCTTATTTTGTATCTCAACCGGAAGTTGAGCCTTTTGTGTCACAGTGGAGACTATAGGAGAAGCTCCTCCTGTTTTAGATGCTGCTGGTTTGGTCTGTTTAGAAGCCATTTTAATTTCTTTGTTTCAAAAAAAACTTTTCTCCTCTTCACCCCACTTTGCAAGTATAAAGTCTCAAAAGTCACTAAAACCAGCTCCAGTTTTAAACTGCTGCTTTCAATGTAAAAATAATCTTCCTCCCCAAGTTGTTTCTTTCTAGCAGCTTATTTTCACTTTAAAAGCAAAAAAAAATCTCAGCAAACTTTTTCAGTACTCACTTCCCCTTCTCGGCACAGCCAGGATACTCTTGATTGAACACTTCCTCTTTCAATTGACTTCATTTGCAGCAAAGTAGTCAGGAGTTAAGCTTTGTAATTTTGTTGCAAGTACTCCTGCTTTCACTCCGTCTGCTCTTGTGATCATTAAAACTGTCAAATTGCTTGCAGAGCTGGTCGCGACATCTAATGCTGCATTTGCAGCAGCGCTCCAAGTCCGGAGTTCGTTTCCCTGGGGAGCCCACCTTTCCAGCCCCTGGAGTTAATCCCAGGGGCTTTTTTGGCAGCTCTACCTGTCGGAAACTGCTCTGCCCCCCTTCTTCTCCTGAAGAGGGGTCTGCAAAACTGCCAGACAGCTGTTTTTCACTGTCGGGGCGGCTTTACGGAACCTCGGAGCCGGCAACCTCAAAAAGGTCGTCAGCGATGTCCGCGGCACCAGCGGAAGTTGATCTGGCATTTATTATTGAGGAACCTTTAGAATCTGGACCTATTTTACTACAAGATATAAACCAATTTGGCACAGTAGCAGGATTTAAAATGAATAAAGACAAAACTAAAATACTGACTAAGAATTTAAACAACAGACAGAGTGAACAACTAGAGGAGGAACTGGGAATCTCGAGAACAAAGAAAATTAAATATCTGGGAATTTGACTATCAGAAAAGTGTACTACCATAAAGAGGGATAATTATGATACACTCCTATTACAAAGACAAAAAGATTTGGATAACTGGACTAAATTACCAATATCATTAATTGGCAGAATTTCAACGATAAAAATGAACATATTGCCCAAGTTACTATATTTATTCCAAACACTAACAATAACATTAGGGATTTTTTTTTTTTTTTGAACAACTGAATATATTGACATCGAAATTCATATGGTCAGGGAAAAAACCACGTATTAAATTCAAATTATTGCAAGATAGTAGGAAAAAAGGAGGTTTTGGTTTACCAGAATGGGAACTTTACTATCAAGCGGCATCCCTAACATGGCTCAAGGATTGGATACAACTTAAAAATAAGCAGATATTAATGATAGAAGGCCAAGACCTTCAACTCGGTTGGCATGGCTTTTTATGGGATGGGAAAAATAAATCACACACTTATTTTCAACGTCATAAGGTAAGGGATGCACTACTGAAAGTATGGGAAAAGATTAAACAGAATCATTATATGAAAGTCCCAGTTTGGTTGTCTACAATGGAAGCAATGATACATTCAAATACCACAGACCTAGATAAAATGGTAAAATACACAGATTTATTAGACACAAAAGGAGAATTAAAATCAATACAAGATTTGAAAAAACAAGGAATAAATTTGGAATGGTGGCCATATTTACACATCAAAGCTAGATTTGAAAAAGATAAGGAACAATTTGGCATAAACAGGAAACAATCAGAATTAGATAAATTAATATTAGGATCGGGAAGAAAAATGATTACAAATATCTATAATTACTTATTAGGATACAAATTGGAAGAAGAAACAGTAAAGGAAACGATGATAAATTGGGCTAGGAATTTTGGACATAACATAGAATTGGATAAATGGGAAAAATTGTGGGAGAAAAATTACAAATTGACCATGGCAGTATCATACAAAGAAAACAGCTATAAAATGTTTTATAGGTGGCATTTAGCACCAGCAAGACTGGCAAAAATGTACCCCAATTTATCACCCCAATGTTGGAGATGTGGTCACAAACTAGGGACATACTACCACATGTGGTGGATGTGACCTAAGGTGAGGAAATTTTGGTATAAAATTAAAGGGTGGTTGGAAGAGATTACACTCCAAAAGATAGATTTTAAACCAGAGATGTTCCTCCTAGGAATGATTGATAGAAAAATGGCACTGGCTTCCGGTGGTCTTCCGGGTGCGCTTCAAGGTGTTGGTTCTCACCTTTAAAGCGCTCCATGGCATAGGGCCAGGGTATTTGCGAGACCGCCTGCTGCTACCGATAACGGCCCACCGGCCAATACGCTCACACAGAGAGGGCCTCCTCAGGGTGCCATCAGCCAAGCAATGTCGGCTGGTGGCCCCCAGGGGGAGAGCCTTCTCTGTGGGGGCACCCGCCTTGTGGAATGAGCTACCTCCTGAAATTCGATTGATCCCGGACCTCCGCGCTTTCCGAAAGGCCCTTAAGACTTACTTATTTCAACAAGCCGGCCTAGCTTGATTGGTTTTAATTGGGTTTTTAAAATTTTGATATTATCAATTTTTGGGTTTTAAATTGGGTATTTTAACTTGTAGATTTGAGATTTTTATACTGAAACGCCGATGATTTAATTTAATTTTAAACTTTTTAAATATTTGTACTATATGTGTTTTAATTTGGCTGTTCACCACCCTGAGTCCCCCTGGGGAGAAGGGCGGTATATAAGTTGAAAAAAAAAAAGAACAACAGATAGAAGAAAACGAACTAGCCCAAGAATCAAGAGAGCGGTTACATAAGGAAAGTCAGGACAGAGAAGGAGTAAGAACAAGACAGCAAAGGGAATTAAAACTAAAAAAAGAAACAAGAAGGACAAATAAGTAATTTAATGGAGGAGGAGGTGAACCTAATATCAAGTAACATAAATGGATTGAATGCACCGATAAAACAAAGACAAATAATGACTAAACTTCAAAAATTGAATATGGAAATAGTATGCTTACAAGAAGTGCATATCCCAAAAGGAAAAAAGTGGCTTTTTGGAAACCCCCAAATTAGGAAAATTGTTTGTAGTGTTATAGAAATTAAGACTCACATGATTTCCGTGGGTGATCAGAGAGGTTTATTGCGCAAGGTTCAGTGCAACACAAGAAACAAACACTGAACCAAGAAAGGATTATGATGCAGTACATTTATACATACTTTTAACATCTTATGATTGGTTACATTTCTGACAGCCCACAGCGATAACCCCCCCCCCCTTATTGCTATACCGTAGGAGTTTACTAACGTGTGCCCCTTCTTAAGTAGGTGCTGTGCAAACCTAGCTAAACTTCCTGTCAAGTTTCCTGCCGTTAGGTCTGTGGTTGCCTCTGCTTGGCTAAGTGTGATCTTTATCTTTCCAACTGAGGAAGGCTTGTTATTTCTGCAGTTTCACTTTTTGAATCAAATACTAAAGAAAGGGATCCTTCAGAGATCATCTAGACTGACCCCGTTTTATATCATTTTTTAATGTCCAATTTCATTATTCTATCTTAGTAGCATTGGCAGAATCTAAGAAAAGAGGGATAGCAGTTTATATAAAGGAAAGGTTAAACCCCGAACAAATTTATGCAGATAATGAGGGAAGGACACTAATGATTGAAGTTTCAATAAAACAAAAAAGAATATTAATTGTAGTTATTTATGCACCTAATACAAATCAGAGAGAGTACTATAGTAAATTACATAAACAATTAATAGAATTAGAGGTGGATAATCTGTGCATATTAGGTGACTTCAGTGTGGCGGTAGACCCCCAAAAAGATTATAAAACTGGAAAAAAGAAAAATCATGAAAGGAAAATATTACCAACTGCATTCTTTGAATTGGCCCAGGAATTTAACTTAAAAGATACATGGAGAGAAATTAATCCCCCCAAAAAGCAATATACTTTCTTCTCTAACCCCGAAAATTCATGGTCTAGGATAGATATGGCGTGGATGGACCCAGAAACGGGAAAAGACATTGCAGAAATAGAAATCGCAACTAATACCTGGGCAGACCACAACCCATTAAAAATCAGATGGAAAGGAGAAGTCAGGAGGAAAGGAAGATGGACCATGAACCAAAGGGTAGTGAAAGAAAAGAATTATATTCAACATATAGAAAAAGAACTAGGCCCTTTCCTAAAAGAAAATTGGAATGAACAAACCACCGTTCAAAATTTATGGGATACAACGAAAGCCTATGTAAGAGGTCTATCAATAGCATATATAATAAGGAAAAACAAAATTAAAAAGAAACATCTTACAGAACTCCAAGGAAAATTGGTAAAATTAGAATCTAAATTACAGAAAGAACCCCAAAATCAAGAAACCAAAGTAGAAAAAGAATTAATTAAACACAAATTACAATTAATAACCCAAGAAGAAGTAGCACAAAAAATTAGAGCAGTTAAACAAAATTATTTTGAAAATGCCAACAAGTCCAGAAGATGGTTGGCCTATAAATTAAAAAAAGGAAAGGAAAAGAAAAGAAATTAATAAAACAATTAGAGGATGAGGACGGGATGATGTAATTTCAGAAAGAAACTTTATACTCTATTTTCTCTATGGTACGAGACTTTTGTTTTTTCCTTAACATATATGCTAACCATCTGCCTGGTTTATTTGCATTGCAAAAAGTATTGTGTTTTGCATATTGCAAATTAGTTGCAACGTGATCTGACATCCAAATATTAAACTGCCCTTGCAGTAATGTAATTGCTTCTTTTATATTCTTATCATCTGGATTAAGCACTAATGCCTGCTCTTTCTTTTTTAATTCCTCTTCCAATTCCCTCCATTCTTTCCCCTGTCTACGTCTGTGTGCATTATTCAAGTTTATTAAAACTCCTCTCATATATGCTTTACTTGCATCCCAAACCTCAGAGCCTCAGATAGCTCAACAGGCTAGATAGCCTGTTATTAACATTCAGCTGTCTGCAATTATTGCAAGTTCGAGGCTCAAGGTTGACTCAGCCTTCCAGCCTTTCTAAGGTAGGTAGATTGATGACCCAGTTTGTGGGGGCAATAAGCTGATTTGTATAAAAAATATACAAAAGTATGAAGGCTATTGCTTAACGCATTGTAAGCCGCACTGAGTCTCCGGAGAAGGGCGGCATATAAATCTAATTTAAAAAAACCAAAACCAAAAAAAAAACCATTTCCATGGATGTACCCTTGTGCATGTTTAAGACAAAAATTATTTCATTCGCTTTTTACATTCTATCACATTTCCCTCATATCTAAATAAGTTTTCGTTTAGTCGCCAAGACCTCCTAGACCCCTCTCCATATTCCAGTTCCATCCAAACCGGATTATGATCTGTTAGAGTGCTTGGACATATCTTTGTCTTCTTTACCCTAAAAAGAAAATAATTCGTAATTAATATAAAATCAATTCTAGAAAAAGATTGATGCGTATCAGAAAAAAATGTAAGATCTTGTTCTTTAAAATTCCGTTCACGCCAAATATCTCTCAACTCCATGTCATCCATCATATCAAAAAAGGATTTAGGCAGTTTAGCTCGTGTTTGAATATTTTGCAAAAGTCCCTTTTTGTCCTTTTTAGTGACCAATACGCCATTCCAATCACCCATCAGTATACACGATTTATAATCCCATTGTATTAGTTTTGCATGCAAAAGTTTATAAATTTTTTCTTGTTGTTGATTGGGTGCATATACTCCCATTAAAAGTATTTTCTTCCATTCTATTAATAGTTCAATTGCTATATATCTTCTTTGAGGATCTGCTTCAATTAGTTTAGCCATTAAATCTGTTCTTAAATATATAACTATACCATTTTTCTTCTCAGGAGCTGATGCAGCAAAATGTGTTCCCAATCTTGCATTTATCAAATATTTTTGGTCATTTGTTCTAATGTGTGTTTCTTGCAAACAAATTACATCATTTTTAAATTGTTTCAAATAGTGAAATATTTTCTTCCTTTTTTGTGGTGAGTTTAAACCATTAACATTCCAGGTTAAAAATTTAATTGCCATCCTTGGCCCCTGAAAGCTTTTGGAGCACCGACTGGAAGTCCTCCTGGAATTTCTTCTTCAGCCTTGCCCCTCCCACAGCTTCTGTGTTTGTATTTGTAGTTTCTTGGATTATTGTCTGGTTTTGTTGCTTCTTTAATTCCTGTTCCTTACGTTTAGTTGCCGCTCGAGTTTGTCTTTGTTCCTTGGGATCTTCCATTTTTTCGAATAAATCCAAAACTTGAACAGCACCCAAAAGTTGCAGTAAATCTTCTTGAATATTCAAAACGCCTACTTGAGCTTGTGCCTGCGTACCTTCCTTCTCCCCCATTCCAGCCTCCCCTGCTTCTTTCCTTCTTCTGACTTCTGGAGATGGTGGGTTTCCGGCCTTTAGTACAGTAGTGTAAAAATCTCTTGCCTTCCAGACTGTATTAAGACGATATCTTTCTCCTGAATAATTCACCACTAATCCGGCTGGAACTTCCCATCTGTACTGTATCTGACGGTTTCTAAATTCATCCACTAAAAATGCATAATCCTTTCTAGATCTCAACATTTTGGGGGGAATTTCCTTCAATACTGCAACCTCCTGTCCTGCCACTTGGAGTTTCTTTTTATAAGAAACTTGTAAAATTCCATTTCTTATCCTTCTTGCAGCAAAGTAGATTACAATGTCTCTTGGTAGTTGTCTCTGTCTAGCAATCCATGAGTTGACACAGTAAATTTTATCTATTTGCCAAGCACACTCTGCCCTTTGTTCTCCAGTTAACTGAGCAAAAGCTTCTGCAAAAATCTCTCTCAGATTTTCCTGGTTATTTTCTCTCAGGCCTCTTACTCTCAATGTAAACTCCATTGCTCTGTATTGTGCCATTGTAACTTCTGCCTCTGTCTTTTCCATCTTAATTTGAACCTCACCCAGTTTATGTTCCAAATTCACATTAGACTGATCAATTTCTTCCACCCTTTCCTCCAACGATGCAACATGACCCACCAAACCCTTAAACGCCTCAACAATATCTTCTCTTATTTCTTTGTTTTGGGTTTGGATTAGGTTCTTGATTTCAAACATTTCCTCAGACACTTCTTTAATTTTTTCCTCAAAAGCAGATGTAATTTTTTCCTCCAAATCAGAGGCTTGTGCCTTTAAAGCCCCCTGGAGGGCTTCAAGTGCCAACATTTGTGTATCCGCTGGAGCTAACAAAGACTGCATGCTTGATGTTTGAGCTGGTGAACTCCCAGCACTTTTAGGAACAACAGTTTTTATTTGCTTCGCAGCCATTTCCAAATTACACTTTTTCAGCAACAACACAATAAATCCAATAAGTCCTCCTGATCTCAATCTTTAGTAAATCTTATAGCCTATTAATAAGTCAATACTATATCTTTAATTTCTAATTCTTGGTTCGTTAAAAGCAATGTCCTTTGAGGTTAAACGGTGTTAACAGCGTTAATAAGCACTTTCACCTTTAACTTTCACTTTCCACACCTTAAACGAGCCAATGCCATCTTCTTTTCACTTTTTCCCATCTCAGACTCAGAAGGAAGTAATGTTTAATTGGAGTTAAAGTTTAGTACTTGCAGTTGTGATTTTTCCTGTCTTTGCTCTGCCTGCTTTCAAGTCCTATAGTTGTAAAAAGGATTGACTTCCGGTGGCACTGCAAGCATCGGCGGTTGCTCCTTTGGGAGCGCTTATCCCGCGATTTCGTAAAGCTGCTAGAACAGTCAAAATCAGCTGTCTAGCGGCTTGGAAACTTTCCCCTCGGGAAAAGGGGGGAAAGAGAGCAGCCGGGTGTGGGTAGAGCTCCCCAAGACCTCCAGGAACAATCCTGGGGCTCGGAGGGTGAGCACTCCCCAGGCACCTGACAGAGCTCCGGATCTGGGATGATTCTGCTTTAAGCAGAACAAGGCGCCGCGACCACCCCTGCAAGTCAACAATTCTTGATCGTAGGTCTTCTGAGAGCTCTTTTCTGAGAGGCATGGTTCACATCAGACAGTGCTTCTTGAAACCAGTACACCCAAAACAGGTGTGTGTTTTTAAAGGGCAGGACAGCTGTCAGCAACACATCCAATATCATCACACTGATTGGAGTCAAGGTTGGCTCACTCCTGGCTCCAATTAGCTCTTGGAGAAGTCATTAGGCTAGGGGCTCACATACTTTTCCCCCCCTGCACTGTGAATGTGTACATGTTATGTTCAATTAAACAATGGCAACATCTAATGTTTGTGTAGTATTATTTTAAGCAGACTGTGTTTTTCTATTGTTGTGACTTAGATGAAGTTCAGAGCACATTTTATGACCAATTCATGCAAAACTCCACGTAATCCCAAGGGGTTCACATACTTTTTCTTGCAACTGTAAATGCTTTTTATGTAATTGATGTTCAAACAATGTAAGGATGAGATTTCCTTCTTCTTTCTCTCTCTCTCTCTCTTATTTTCTTTTTCTTATTATTCTCTGGTTTTATTCCTCTCTTTTTTTCCCTCTTTCTTTCTTTGAATCTTTCCTTTTTTTTCTTTTGCTATACTTTTATTTCTTTTTTCTTCTCCCTTTCTCTTTCCCTTTTGATTTTTCATTATTACTATTGAGAGAAGTGACTTTTAAGATGGGGAAAAAGTGATAATAGAAAAACTATATAAAATATGAAGATTATGAATGAATTTTTGATTATTAATAATAATTCCTTATGGATTTAACGTATACAGAAACTTGCTTTTTTTCTAAAAACCATTGAAAATATTGTCTTTTATAGAAAATAAGAAAATGTGAATAGAGCTTTGAATGTTAACAGGAATTGTTTATAGCTTTTATGATTATTTTTAAAGCGGGAAAGATCATTACAGAAAAACTATAAAAACGTGAAGATTTTAAAAGAAATTTTTAAAATATTAATAAGAGTTTTAATGGTTATAGAAGATTGATTTGAAAGTGGTTTAAAATGTTGTTTTTTCATAGCAAATAATAAATTTAAATTTATTTTAAATTTAAAAAACCCAATAGGCAATTAAAATTTAAAACCCATAAAACTTTAAGCTTAAAAAAGAGGGGGGGGTTACGCCAGCCCAGCTTGACAAAATAAAAAAGTTTTTAGGGCACGGCGGAAAGCCCGGAGATCAGGTATCGTACGGATCTCCGGGGGCAAATCGTTCCAGAGGGCTGGTGCTGCCACAGAGAAGGCTCTCCCCCTGGGTGTCGCCAGCCGACATTGTCTGGCTGACGGCACCCTGAGGAGTCCCTCTCTGTGGGAGCGAACTGGCCGGTGGGAGGCTATCGTTGGCAGAAGGCGGTCCCGCAAGTACCCAGGCCCTATGCCATGGAGCGCTTTAAAGGTGGTCACCAACACCTTGAAGCGCACCCGGAAGACCACCGGAAGCCAATGCAGCTCAAGCAGGAGAGGTGTCACATGGGAGCGCCCCCTTGCTCCCATAATCCCCCACGCGGCCGCATTCTGCACCAGTTGAAGCCTCCGGGTGCACCTCAAGGGGAGCCCCATGTAGAGAGCATTGCAGTAGTCCAGGCGGGAAATGATGAGTGCCTGAGTGGCTGTGCGTAAGGAGTCCCGATCTAGATAGGGACGCAACTGGCGTATCAGGCAAGCCTGATAAAAAGCCCCCCTGGCCACGGCCGTCACATGCTCCTCCAAAGACAGCCGTGCATCCAGGAGGATGCCCAAGTTGCGAGCCCTATCCGTGGGGGCCAATGACTCGCCCCCAATGGTCAGTGATGGAGTCAACTGGCCATATCGGGACGCCGGAAGCCACAGCCACTCGGTCTTGGAGGGGTTGAGTTGGAGCCTGTTGCCCCCCATCCAGATCCGCACGGCCTCCAGGCATCGGGACATCACTTCCACGGCATCGTTGGGGTGGCCTGGGGTGGAGAAGTACAGCTGAGTATCATCAGCGTACTGATGGAACTTCACCCCAAAGCCACGGATGATCTCGCCCAGCGGCTTCACATAGATGTTGAACAGAAGGGGCGAAAGGACCGACCCTTGCGGCACTCCACAAGAGAGACGCCTCGGGGTCAACCTCTGCCCCCCTGCCAACACCGTCTGCGACCGGTCGGAGAGATAGGAGAACCACTGCAAAACGGTGCCCCCCACTCCCAACCCCTCCAGCCGGCGCAGCATGATACCATGGTCGATGGTATCAAAAGCCTCTGAGAGATCTAACAGGACCAGGATAGAGGAGGAACCCCTATCCCGAGCCCTCCAGAGATCATCCACCAACGTGACCAATGCCGTTTCCGTGCTGTACCCGGGCCTGAAGCTGGACTGGAGCGGATCCAGATAGACAGCTTCATCCAGATACCCAGGAAGTTGATGCGCCACCACACTCTCAACAACCTTCGCCAAGAAGGGAAGGTTGGAGACTGGACGATAATTAGCCAAAACAGCTGGGTCCAGAGAAGGCTTCTTGAGGAGAGGCCTCACCACCGCCTCTTTCAAGGCAACTGGCAAGACACCCTCACTCAAAGAAGCGTTAATAATCCTCTGGAGCCACCCTCGTGTAACCTCCTGGGAGGCCAGCACCAACCAGGAGGGACACGGGTCCAAGAAACATGTGGTCGCGTTCAGCCGCCTCAGTATTCTGTCCACGTCCTCGGGAGCAACAGGATCGAACTCCTCCCAGATGACATCCTCAAGACCGGCCTCCGTCATCCCACCCGTATCTACCCAGTTGGAGACCAGACCATCCCGAATCTGAGTGATTTTATCATGCAGAAACTGAACAAAATCCTCAGCACGACCCTGCAAGGGGTCCTCCCGCGCTCCCGGATGAAGGAGGGAGCGGGTCACCCTGAACAGGGCGGCTGGGCGGTTATCTGCCGATGCAATAAGAGCGGAAAAATTGTTACGTTTTGCCGCTTTTATCGCCACTAGGTAAGTCTTAATGTGAGTTCTTACCAGTGTTCGGTCGGACTCGGAACGGCTGGACCTCCAACTGCTCTCTAGGCGTCTTTTCCGGCGCTTCATCTCCCTTAGCTCCTTGGAGAACCAAGGAGCCAGGTAAGCTCGGCGACGGGTCAGAGGCCGCAAAGGCATGACTCGGTCTAAAGCATCAGCGGCCTCCCTATCCCAGGCGGCCACCAACCCTTCAGCCGAGCCATGTGTCAGATCCTCAGGAAATGGCCCAAGCTCCGTCTGGAACCTCTCTGGGTCCATCAGGCGCCTGGGACGGAACCATCTAATCTGTTCCACCTCCCTGCAGCGGGGTGTGGCGGTTAGAAAGTTGAGCCTAAGGAGGGAATGATCTGACCATGACAAGGGCTCAATCACTATCTCCCCTAATTCAAGATCATTTATCCACTGACCAGAGACAAAAATCAAGTCCAGAGTGTGTCCTCCCGTGTGAGTGGGTTCATGAATTAATTGGGTCAGGTCCATGGCCGTCATGGAAGCCATGAACTTCCGAGCCAACTCAGATGCCTCGCCGACAGATGGCAGGTTGAAATCCCCCATGACCATAAGCCTGGGGGTTTCCACCGCCACCTCGGCAATCACGCTTAGCAGCTCGGGCAGGGCAGCCGACACGTGGCAGGGAGCCAGGTACGCAATCAGCAAACCCATCTGCCTCCCATGTCCCCACTTCACGAGGAGAGACTCACATCCAGCTATCTGAAGTACAGTGGCCTCCCTAGGGACAAGACTTTCCTTTACAAGAACCGCCACCCCCCCGCCCCTCCCCTGGGACCTTGGCCGATGGAATGCAAAGAAACCCGGTGGGCACATCTCTACGAGGGGGACCCCCCCTCCGGGCCCAACCAGGTTTCCGTAATACCTACTAGGTCCGCACCCCCCTCTTGGGCAAGATCACAAATGAGGGGGGCTTTATTTACCACGGACCTGGCATTGCACAACATCAGCCGAAGGCCCGGGGCCTGAGAATCTGAACAACCCGGGGAGCGAGAAAGGCATTGGGGGCCAGAGCACGCGATCACACGCAAATAGCGAGCACATCCTCCCTTAACACGATACGGCCCCCTGCCACCGCTATATCTGCCCCTCCCACCCACAATGCCGATGGAAGCGCCCTCCACAGTATAGGAACTAGCCCTCTCAGCCCCCCCCCAATAACTGTGGGTTGCCCCCCAATTCCAAGGTATTCAAAATCATCCTCATGTTATCTCTAATTTGCCTTTTTGGTAAGAATCCATTTTGATCACTGTGAATATATTCATTTAGCAGTTTTTTCAACCTATTTGCCATTATTGAAGCAAAAATCTTGTAATCTATACTATTTAATAGTGAAATCGGTCTATAATTTTTAATCAATTGTAAATCTGTGTCTTCTTTAGGTATGAGTGTCACGTATGCCTCTTTCCATGAATCTGGCATTTTAGCCTCTAATAACAGTTCATTAAATAAGTCCAACATTATATTACTAATCACTTCTTCCAATGTTTTATACAACTCAGCTGGTAAGCCATCTGGTCCAGGCGCTTTTCCATTCTTTTGTCTTTTTATTGCTTCTGTTAATTCCATCATTGTTATTCTTTCATCCAGCATTCCTTTAAATTGTTCTGATATTTTAATTAAATCTGATTCTTCCAGATAGTTTTGTATCTCCTCCTCGGGTATTTTTTCTTGTGAATAGAGTTTTTCATAGTATTCTTGGATTTTTTCTTCAGTTCTATATTGTAATTTCCCTTCTTCATCTTGTAGATATTTTATAACTTTTTTCTCTTTCTCTTTTCTTAGTTTATATGCTAGCCATCTTCCTGGTTTGTTTGCGTTTTCAAAAAAAATCTGTTTTGACTGTCTCAATTGATTTGCTAATAATTCTTGTTCATTTAAGATTATTTCGTGCTTCTTCAGTTCCATCAATTTCTTAATTTTTTTATTTTGAACATCTTTCTGAAACTTTTTTTCCAGGCTTTTGTATTCTTCTTCCAATCTTACTTGTTTCTGCCGTTTCTTTTTGGTTTTTTCCCCCAAATATGTTATTGCCAGACCTCTAATATATGCTTTCATTGTGTCCCATACATTTTGGAGTGATGTATCTTCCTTTTTATTTAATTTTTTTAAAATGTCCAGTTCCTTTCCCACAAATTTCTGGAATCCTTTTTCATTTAATATTGTATTCAAAGTCCATCTTATCTTTTTCTTTTTCCCTTTCCATACTATGGTCATTGGACTATGGTCAGCCCAAATATTTGAACCAATATTCACTTCTTGCACCTCTTCTATAAGTCCAGTTGACATCCATACCATATCTATCCTTGACCATTATAAATGTCTATTTGAATAAAAAGTATATTGACTCTCCTTCAAATGATTTTGTCTCCGGATATCTTGGATATTTAATTCTTCTGCCTTTGTAAAAAAGGATTTTGGTACTGTTCTTCTAGTTTTTTTATTTGTCTTCAAGGTTTTATAATCCAAGTCTGGGTCTATAACTGCATTAAAATCTCCCATTATACATACATTTTCATAGTTCAATGCTGTAATTTTTCTGTGCAATCTACGGTAAAATTCTTCCTGCTTTTCATTTGGTGCATTCAATGCTATCAAAAGTATTTGTTTAAAGTTCATTTTTATTTCCACCATCAAAATCCTACCTTCCTCATCTTCAAAAGTTTATTTAGGTTCTAATTTTTCTTTTATGTATAATGCCACACCCCTTTTACTTTGTTGTATCAGTGCTGTAAACAAAATTCCTAATTTGGGATATTGTAGTAATTTTATGTGTTGTTTTCTAATATGAACTTCTTGTAAACTTACAGTATAATGTCCAACTTCAGAGTATTTAATTTAGTCAATAGTCTGTTTCTTTTTATCGCTGCATTTAATCCATTTACATTTAAGGATATTGCTTTTATTTCTTCTTCCATGTTTACTTATTACTAGGTTTTAATTTCATTGCCCTCGTCTCTCTTTGTTCGATTGGGTCTTTGGCTCTTGCCCCTTCTCTCCGGGCCCTCTGTTCCTTCGCTTTTTCCTCCTTATCCTTTTCTTCATCTTTCTCTTTTGCAACGCCTACAGCTCCCAAGTCGTCTTCCATTGCTCCACAAAGTTGTTAATAAAATATCTTCGCTTTCTCAATTGAATCAAGTCTGTATCTTTGTTCTCTCCATGTCACCATAATCCCTTCAGGTATTAACCATCTAAAACTCACTCCTTTGGATATTAAAAATCTTGTTAAGAATTAGTATTCTCTCCTCAAATCTCTAACTCTTCTAGGTATTTGTCGTAGAACCACAAGTTCTTTATCCTTGTGTTTCAATGCTGTGGTCCTTACTGCTTGAAGTATTTCTGATTTCATCGCTCTCTTTGTAAATCTTACATGTACTTCCCTTGGTAGTTTATTCCTTACTGCATATCTAGTATAGATTCTAAAGGCTTCATCAATCTCATTCAAAATCTTTTCTTTGGGTTGTTCCAAGGCTTCAGCCAAAATCTCTGCAATTATTTCTGGTAGGTTTTCTCCTTTTTCTTCTGCTATATTTTGGAATCTCAAGTAAAATCCAGAGTGTTTCATCTCCAACAAAATAATTGTCCTTTCCAATTGTCCTTGGTAAATGAGAATAATAATACAAAGGGATATAATAAATTGTCAAATAAGAGAATTTTGGATATGGGATTAAGCACAAAAGATACGTAGCCGATCGATACACTTTTTGTAATTCTAATGGATGATGGCTGTTTTATGTTTTGTTTAAAAATAAAAAACTTTTTTTAAAAAAAATAAATAATTGTCCTTTTGTGGATTTTGTCTACGGAAGCCAGATTTTCAACTTTTTTCTCTGTCATTTCCACTTTTTCTTCTACTTTCTTAATTCTCTCCTTGTTCTTCCTCTGTGGTGTATATTTCTTCATTTCTTCATTTCCACTTCTCCAAAGGCTTAATGTAAATAATTGATAATCCACATATGGTTTAATTATAATCCAAATGTCTAATTCAATATTTGAATTAGTAGGGGGCTAATTGAATTAGTGGGCGGTGGAGCTGATGTCGCGACGATACGATGGACGATCTCAGTGCTCCGAGATCGCCGTCAATATCTCCGCTGCTGGACGGTCCAGTTTGGACCTCACCATCCCATAGAGACAGTGTTAGTGGAGGGCACATCCTGTCGATCCCAGGGACACTGCAAAGTCCCTGGTTGATACAGGAGAAGCCCTTTTGCCGGTGGTGAAGAGGCAGCCATTAAGCTGCTGAACTTGGGACAGCTCTGGAACGGAAGAGATTGAGAGAAAGTGTGTCGGCTTGGTGAGAGACTTTTAAAAATAGACTATTTAAGAACACCCTGGGGTGAAAAGATAATTAAAATTGAAGACAGAAGAAGTTAAGCGGAAGAATTGAGCCTGAATCTAAGTTAGTTTTTCCTACTTTGCAATTTATTTTTAATGGCGGATGTCTATGGAGGATTTTATTCTTTTTAAATTGGACTGGACTGAATTGGACTGCAGACTTCCTTTTTATCTGCTTAATTGCTAAATTTCTAGTGCCTTTTTAGTTTTATACTATTTTGGTTTAGCCTTGCTATTTTTCTTTTCTCTCCATTTTTATTTTGTTTTTTGTTTTTTTTATTGAAAAGTTTTAAAAATTTTACACATGTTTTCCCCTCCCTCCTCCCCCCTCCTGCCCCAACCCTCCCCCCCTGGACTTCCCAGACCAAATACAGGGTATAGCATTTAACAAACATTAAAAAACATACGCTAATTATCTATAACTTTATCTCCCTCTTGCACTTTAACTCCCCTTGTTCATATCTAAATATAACTATTTAAACCAATTATTGCTTGAAAGTAGTCGATCCAACTTCGTTCTTGTCCATTCTTCAGTAATAAACAAATCTTCTTTCTTCCAGTATTAGACAATCAAAGCCCAATTACAATTAACCATCACATCTCCAACCCTTACATATATTAACACATTAACAAAATATTTTAACCAATCTCAAATAAAATGTATTGTAAAAAGCTTATTTTTACTTTTTACCCCATAAACTTATATTGATTCTTCCTGGAAACATTCCTTACTTAATAGCTTTACATAAATTAATTTATTTTATTCTCTACAAATCCACTACGTATAATCAAATACCATCTTCACTATTTAATTTCTATAAAAATATTGTAAAAACCTTCCCTCCACCCTTGCACCACTTATATTTTCCTTATAACCCACAAATTTATATTTATTCTTCAACAAAACATTCTTTAATATAACATTAATGCGATTTAAAACAAAGTATAAAGGCTTAAGTAATATCCTTCTTCTAACCCATAAATTTATATTAAATGATCTACACTGTCCATAACTTTTACGTCCATAATATTTTTCTTTTAACCCATCAGCTTATATAAATTCTTCAACAAAGCATTCCTTAAAATATACTTCAAGACAAAAGTGAAAGTTTGATCAGTAGCCCATAACAATTCAAACATAACATTACTTAATATAACTTTTCAAAACAAATCATATCCCTAAATATAAGTAAATCCTTGATTTTGCTATAATATAACTTTTCAGAACAAAACCAATCATACCCCTAAATACAGATATAATAAATCATTTTCACTATTACTATCCTCCCCAACAAGGGGGATTATTATTTTTCCATCTCCATTTTTTCCTGACTTTTTTGCGAACCTTCTTCTTCAGTCTTATTCCTCCACCTTCTTTTATTTTTACAGATTCTTGAATTTTCAACTGAAGTTGCTGTATCTTACAATCTTGTTCTCTTCGCAAAATAGTTCCTTTCAGTAAACACGCCTCTTTAACTGCAATTGAGAATCCATTTTTATAAAAAAATTGTAAAGTTCCACTTCGAATCCTCCTTCTTATGTTAGAAATCCCAACGCCTCCTGACAATTTCCCAATTAACTGTATCAAAGCCTCTGGAGAAACCTCTCCCAGTATTTCTTGGTTACGCTCCTTCAGACCTCTCAGCCTTTCCTTCTTAATTTGAAAGACATCCATTCCATTTTCCAAAGGCACATTAAACTGGATTGCTTCTCCCACCTCTTCATTCAGCAGCTCACTGTTACTTGGCATCTGAAATACCGATACAATATCTTCACTTGTATCTTTGTTGCAAATTTGAGTAAAATCCTTCTTGATTCCTTCCACTAATGCGGAGGTAAATGATTCTAAAATTTCTTTAAAGAGATCCACAGTCAGTATTTGTGTATTTACTGATGTATATGATGGTAAACCTTCATCGCTTTCAAAAAAGCCAGCCATTTTTTTTCCTTCCCAATAAAACTTTCCCTTTATACTTTTCCAGCAACTAAATCAATTATTCCAATCCTTAGGTGGTCCTTTTTTAAAAAAAAATTTTTTTAAAAAATCCTTCTCCTTTTAAAATATCCTCTTCTTTTAAACAGGGGCTTTCAACACAACATAATACTTGCAATTCTCTGGAGACTCAGGGCGGCTTACAATGCATTAAGCAATAGCCTTCATACTTTTGTATATTTTTATACAAAGTCAGCTTATTGCCCCCACAAACTGGGTCCTCAATTTACCTACCTTACAAAGGATGGAAGGCTGAGTCAACCTTGAGCCTTGAACTTGCAATAATTGCAGACAGCTGAATGTTAATAACAGGATATCTAGCCTGTTGAGCTATCTGAGGCTCTTATTTATTTCTTCACTCTTCCTCCCCTTTAACTATTTTGAACCAGATTGTGTTTTTTTTCTCTTTTGGAAGATTTTTAAATTTTTGATATACATATAGATTTTAGTTGTGTTTGTCTTTTCTCCCTTTATTCTTCAATTTTTTTTTGTTTGGAATTGGAATAAGGCATACAAGAGCCTGAAGAAATTTTCTCTCCCTTTTTTCCTTTTCTTTTTTTTCCCTCCCTCCCCCCTGCTTTTTTTCTCTTTTTGATTAGAGTCTGCTAATTTGGTCAGCATTCTTCTACTTAATTGGATTAAGGCATACAAGAACCTGAAGACTTTTTCTTTTCTTTTTTTTTCTTCATCCTTTTTTTCTTTTTCTTGGCTTTACCTTTTTCTTATTGTTATTTGGGATGATATCTGTTCTCCATAAAAACGGATTAAGGAATAGAAGAACCTGAAGATTTATTGAATATTTTAACCACGAGTAAAAAGGCAACAGCTATTAGTTCCTCTACATCAAGTCCTTCTTCTTCACCATCAGGGGGACAACAATCAATACAGACAATGTTACAACAGGAAAAGGAGAAGGAAAAAGAGAAGGAAAAGGATGCGACAATGCAGATGATTTTGCAAGGAATACAACATATACAATCAAGAATAGAGATTATTGAACAGAGAGCAGAAAAAATTGAACAAAGAACAGAAAAAATTGAACAAAGAACAGGAAAAACAGATGAAAAAGTGGAGAATATACAACAAATGATGAAGAAATATGAGGACAGACTCCAAAAATTGAAGAAAAGGAAGAACAAAGAGACAAAAAAATTAGAGATATGGATAGTAGATTGGACGAGGTTGAACGAGATGAGAGTGGAATAGGATGGGAGATGGATAAATTAGAATTTTACTTAAGATTTCAAAACATAGCAGAAGAAAAGGGCAAAAACTTGGCAGAAAAAAATGATTGAAATTTTAGCAGAAGCATTAGAAATTACTAAAGAAAAGATGATGGATGGCATAGATGAGATATTTTGAGTATACACAAGATATGCAATGAGAAATAAGCTACCAAGAGAAGTTCATATAAGATTCACCAAGAAATCAATCAAAACGCAAATATTGCAGATTACAAAAGAGAAAACATTGAAATACAAAGACAAGGAAATTGTGGTTCTGAAGCAAATACTGAGAAGAGTGAGGGAGGTTAGAAGAGAGTATCAATTTTTGACGAAAACATTGCTTCAGAAAGGTGTGAATTATAGATGGCTGATACCAGAGGGCCTGGTGTTTACATGGCAACTGCAAAGATATAAATTAGACTCAATTGATAAAGCCAAAGCATTTTATGTTGAATACCTTAGAGAGAAAGAAGTAGAGACAAGAAGGGGAGAGTCACTGATGGAACTTCAAGAGGAATCCACAGCAACGACTGAAACTGTACCTCAGATAGCCGGATGTGAGTCCCTCCTTGTGAAGTGGGGACATAGGAGGCAGATGGACTTGCTGATTATGTACCTGGCTCCCTGCCACGTGTCGGCGGCCCTGCCCGAGCTGCTCAACATGATTGCTGAGGTGGTGGTGGAGACCCCCAGGCTTATGGTCATGGGGGATTTCAACCTGCCATCTGTCGGCAAAGCGTCTGACGCGGCCCAGGAGTTCATGGCTTCCATGACGGCCACGGACCTGACCCAATTAATTCATGGACCCACTCACACGAGAGGACACACTCTGGACTTGATTTTTGTCTCTGGTCACTGGATGAATGATCTTGAGATAGGGGAGATAGCAATTGTGCCCTTGTCATGGTCAGATCATTCCCTTCTTAGGCTTGACTTTCTAACCGCCACACCCCGCCGCAGGGAGGCAGAACAGACTAGATGGTTCTGCCCCAGGCACCTGATGGATCCTGATAGGTTCCAGATGGAGCTTGGGCCATTCCCTGAGGCCTTGGCTCATGGCTCGGCTGAAGAGCTGGTGACCGCCTGGGACAAGGCAGCCGCTGACGCTTTGGACCGAGTTGTGCCTTTGCAGCCTCTGACCCGTCACCGAGCCTACCTGGCTCCTTGGTTCTCTGAGGAGCTGAGGGAGATGAAGTGCCAGAAAAGACACCTGGAGAGTAGTTGGAGGTCTAGCCGTTCCAAATCTGACCAAACACTGGTAAGGTCTCATATTAAGACCTACCTAGTGGCGAGAAAAGCAGCAAAATGCAACTATTTTTCCGCTCTTATCGCATCTGCAGATAACTGCCCAGACGCCCTGTTTAGGGTGACCCACTCCCTCCTCCATCTGGAAGCACGGGAGGATCCCTTGCAGGGTCAGGCTGAGGATTTTGTCCAGTATCTGCACGATAAAATCATTCAGATTCGGGAAGCCTTGGTCTCTGACTGGGTAGGTACAGATGGGGTGATGGAGGCCAGTCTTGAGAATGTCATTTGGGAAGAGTTTGACCCTGTCGCTCCCAAGGATGTGGACAGGATACTGGGATGGCTGAACGTGACCACATGTTTATTGGACCCATGTCCTTCCTGGTTGGTGCTGGCCTCCCAGGAGGCTACACGAGTCTGGCCCCAGGGTATTATTAATGCTTCTTTGAGTGAGGGCGTCTTGCCAGCCACCTTGAAAGAGGCGGTGGTGAGACCCCTCCTCAAGAAGCCTTCCCTGGATCTGGCTGTTTTGGCTAACTACCATCCGGTCTCCAACCTTCGCTTTCTTGCAAAGGTTGTGGAGAGTGTGGTGGTGCAACAGCTTCCTCGGTACCTGGATGAAGCTGTCTATCTAAATCTGCTCCAGTCCGGCTTCAGGCCCGGGCACAGCATGGAAACAGCATTGGTCACGTTGGTGGATGATCTCTGGAGGGCTCGGGATAGGGGCTGTTCCTCTATCCTGGTCCTGTTAGATCTCTCAGCGGCTTTTGATACCATCGACAATGGTATCATGCTGCACCGGTTGGAGGGGTTGATTTGATTTGATTTGATTTGATTTGATTTATTAGATTTATAAACCGCCCTACTCCTGGGGGACTCAGGGCGGTGTACAGCCATAAATAAAACATTTCAATACAAAAGTTTAAAATAGAATAAAACGAATTAAATAATTTGGCTGATAGTTAAAATCCCAATAATTTAAAACAAATTAAAATTCATAATTAAAAGGAGAAAATAACTTAGGTCAGGCCGGCTTGTTGGAATAAATAGGTCTTGAGCGCGCGACAGAAGGTGCGCAAGTCCGGGATCCTCCGTATATCCGGGGGGAGCTCGTTCCAGATGGTAGGTGCTCCCACAGAGAAGGCTCTCCCCCTGGGGGCCGCCAGCCGGCATTGTTTGGCTGACGGCACCCGGAGGAGCCCCTCTCTATGGGAGCGTACAGGCCGGTGGGAGGCTATTGGTGGTAGCAGGCGGTCCCGTAAATAACCAGGTCCTAAGCCATGGAGCACTTTAAAGGTGATAACCAAAACCTTGAAGCGCACTCGGAAGACCACCGGGAGCCAGTGAAGCTCGCGCAGGAGGGGTGTTATATGGGAGCGCCACGTCGCTCCCATAACCACCCGCGCGGCCGCACTCTGCGCCAGTTGGAGCCTCCGGGTGCTCCTCAAGGGGAGCCCCATGTAGAGAGTGTTACAATAGTCCAGACGGGAGGTGACGAGGGCGTGAGTGACTGTGTGTAAAGAGTCCCGATCTAGAAAGGGACGCAACTGGCGAATCAGGCGAACCTGATGAAAAATCCTCCCAGTCACGGCTGTCAGGTGCTCTTCTAAAGACAGCCGTGAGTCCAGGAGGACGCCCAAGTTGCGAGCCCTTTCCGTGGGGGCCAATGATTCACCCCCAATAGTCAGCGATGGCACCAGCTGACTATATCGGGACGTCGGAAACCACAGCCACTCGGTCTTGGATGGGTTGAGCCTGAGCCTGTTCCTCCCCATCCAGATCCGTACGGCCTCCAGGCACCGGGACATCACCTCAAGGGCATCGTTGGGGTGGTCTGGGGTGGAGATGTACAGCTGAGTGTCATCAGCGTACTGATGGTACTTCACCCCGAAACCACGGATGATCTCACCCAGCGGCTTCACATAAATGTTGAACAGAAGGGGCAAGAGGACCAATCCCTGTGGCACCCCGCATATAAGGGGCCTCGGGGTCGACCTCTGCCCCCCTGTCAACACAGACTGCGACCGGTCGGAGAGGAAGGAGGAGAACCACCGTAATACAGTGCCTCCCACCCCCAACTCTACCAACCGGTGCAGCATGATACCATGGTCGATGGTATCAAAAGCCGCTGAGAGATCTAACAGGACCAGGACAGAGGAGCACCCCCTGTCTCGAGCCCTCCAGAGATCATCAACCAACGCGACCAATGCCGTTTCAGTGCTGTACCCAGGCCTGAAGCCCGACTGGAACGGATCCAGATACGGGTTGGGGGTGGGGGGCACCGTCCTACGGTGGTTCTCCTCCTATCTCTGACTGGTTGCAGTCGGTGTTGGCAGGGGGGCAGAGGTCGACCCCAAGGTGCCTTGTTTGTGGGGTGCTGCAGGGGTCGGTCCTCTCACCACTTCTGTTCAACATTTATGTGAAGTCGCTGGGTGAGATCATCCATGGCTTTGGGGTGGAGTTCCATCAGTATGCTGACGATACTCAGCTGTACATCTCCACCCCAGGCCATCCCAACGATGCCCTTGAAGTGATGTCCCAGTGTCTAGAGGCCATGTGGGTCTGGATGGGGAGAAACAGGCTTCGACTCAACCCTTCCAAGACCGAGTGGCTGTGGCTTCTGGTGTCCCGATATAGCCAGCTGGTGCCATCACTGGCTATCGGTGGCGAGTTATTGGCCCCCATGGAGAGGGCTCGCAACTTGGGCATCCTCCTGGATGCATGGCTGTCTTTAGAAGAGCATATGACGGCCGTGGCCAGGGGGGCTTTTCATCAGGTTCGCCTGATTTGCCAGTTGTGTCCCTTTCTGGATCGGGACTCCTTACGCACAGTCACTCAGGCACTCGTCACTTCCCACCTGGACTACTGTAATGCTCTCTACATGGGGCTCCCCTTGAGGAGCACCCAAAGGCTCCAACTGGTGCAGAATGTGGCCACGCGGAGGATTATGGGAGCAACGGGGCGCTCCCCTGTGACACCTCTCCTGCGTGCGCTTCAAGGTGCACCTCTTCCGGGTGTGCTTCAAGGTGTTGGTAATAAAATAAAATAAAATAATAAAATAAAATAAAATAAAATAATAAAATAAAATAAAATAAAATAAAATAAAATAAAATAAAATAAAATAAAATAAAATAAAATAAAATAAAATAAAATAAAATAAAATAAATAAAATAAAATAAAATAAAATAAAATAATAAAATAAAATAAAATAAAATAAAATAAAATAAAATAAAATAAAATAAAATAATAAAATAAAATAAAATAAAATAAAATAAAATAATAATAATAATAAAATAAAATAAAATAAAATAAAATAAAATAAAATAAAATAAAATAAAATAAAATAATAAAATAAAATAAAATAAAATAAAATAAAATAAAATAAAATAAAATAAAATAAAATAAAATAAAATAAAATAATAAAATAAAATAAAATAAAATAAAATAAAATAAAATAATAAAATAAAATTAAAATAAAATAAAATAAAATAAAATAAAATAAAATAAAATAATAAAATAAAATAAAATAAAATAAAATAAAATAAAATAAAATAAAATAAAATAATAAAATAAAATAAAATAAAATAAAATAAAATAAAATAAAATAAAATAATAAAATAAAATAAAATACCCCAGATTTCTAAAGATACTGAGATGATGCTAGAAGGAAACATAACAATGATGGAATTAACTGAAGCACTTGAAAAACAAAAGAATGGGAAGGCACCAGGCCTGGACGGACTGCCAGCAGAATATTATAAGACTTTACAGGAATCATTGAGTCTTCTATTGCTAGAAGTTATGAATCAAGTAATGTCAAAGATGGAAATACCCAAATCATGGTCGGAAGCATATATCACACTTGTCCCAAAGGAGGATACTGACCCACAACAAACCAAGAATTATAGGCCTATATCTCTGTTAAATTCAGATTATAAAATCTTTGCTACAATACTGGCAGAAAGACTTAAAAGATACTTAAATAATTTTATACATTCTGATCAAAATGAGTTTCTGCCAAAAAGGCAGATTAGAGATAATTTGAGGATAATTCTGGACACTTTGGAATATTATGAGTCACATCCAGAGAAGCAAATGGCTTTGATATTTTTAGATGCACAGAAAGCCTTTGACAATGTGAATTGGCGATTTATGCTATTACAGCTGAAACAGATGGGCTTTGGGAGGAAATTTATTCAAGCCATAGAAGCCATATATCATAAACACACTGCAAAAGTAATGATAAATGGAGAATTGACAGAATCTATTGAAATACAAGAAGGAACGAGACAAGGTTGTCCACTGTCACCTCTGTTGTTCTCGTTAACACTAGAAGTATTAAATAGAAATATTAGAGATGAAAAAGAAATAAAAGGAATGAAAATTCAAAATGAAGAATATAAATTGCAAGCATTAGCTGATGACATGGTATTTATTCTTGAAGATCCATTTGAATCAATAAATAAATTGATAGACAAAATAGGAGAAGTTGGAAAGGTAGCAGGTTTGAAAATAAAGATAAAACGAAGATTTTGACAAAAATATATTAAAAAGACAAAAAGAAGAATTGGCGGATGTATCAAAGATGCAGGTCACAAACAAGGTTAAGTACTTGGGGATATATTTGACAGCAAGATGCAGTACACTCAAGGAAAATAATTACAATAAATTTAAACAACAGATAGTGACAGATTTGGCTAAATGGGAGAATTTGCAATTATCATTGATAGGGAGGATATCAACTATTAAGATGAATATATTGTCTAGAATTTTATATTTGTTCCAGACAATTCCAATTAGGTTGGGAAAAGATTATTTTGAAGATTTGGATAAAATAGTGTTAAAATACATTTGGCAGGGTAAAAAGGCAAGGATAAAATTAAAACTGCTGCAAGATGCTAGAATAAGAGGAGGTTTTGGTTTGCCGGATTGGGAACTATATTATCAAGCAACTAATCTGATGTGGATCAAAGAATGGATAATGTTAAGAAATACTAGATTGTTGGCTTTAGAAGGACATGACTTGTTGGGCTGGCATGCTTTCTTATGGTACAAGGGCACAAAAACACAGGGGTATCTTAGAAGACATGTTATACGAGAGTCTTTGCTATTAAATTGGGAGAAGATTAAAAGACAACATTATTTAAAAATTCCAGTCTGGTTATCTACTATTGAAGCATTCTCATATTCAATAACATTTAGAAAGGAACAAATTGTTAGATGTAGTGAATTATTGAATGAAAAGGGTGAACTTAAATCGAAGCAAGAATTAGAAGAACAGGATATAAGGATGGACTGGTTTTTGTATAAGCAAATACTTTCTAGATATGACAAAGATTCTAAGACAGAGGGTTTTTACAGTAATTTGACTAATTTAGATAAAATTTTAACAGGTTCTAATGACGATGTAATTAAAAAATTGTATGGTTATTTATTAGAGGTAAAATTGGAAGAAGAACAAGTTAAAGAAACAATGATTGCATGGGGGAAAAATTTTGGTCATGGAATTGATTTAGAGAAATGGCAAAAATTGCGGATGCAAAATTATAAAATGACAATGTCAACAGCATATAAGGAGAATTTGTATAAGATGTTCTACAGGTGGCATCTACCCCCGACAAGAATAGCGAGAATGTTCAAGAACAAATCCGAGAAGTGTTGGAAATGTCATCAGATACCGGGCTCATATTACCATATGTGGTGGACATGTGTAGAAGCTAAAAGATACTGGACTAAAATCCACAAATGGTTGGAAAAAATGACAAAAAAACACATAGACTTTAAGCCAGAGATTTTTTTATTAGCGATTGTGCCAGAAATATACAATAGAGAATTGAGATATTCGATTGTGAATGCTTTAACAGCTGCTAGAATTGTGTTTGCTAAAAACTGGAAAAATGAGAAAATAACGCAAGATGAAATTATTAAGAAAATCATGGAATGTGCCAAAATGAGTAAATGGACATTTGAAATTAGAGAACAAGAAGATAAATAATATTACAAGATATGGGATTTATTTTATCAATGGCTAGATAATAAAACATGGAAATGAAATATGAAACATGAAATGAATGTTATAAATATAATATTTGAAAATTATTTTTAAATTATTTAAATTTATTTAAATAAATAAATAAATAATTTAAATTTATTTAAATAAAGCCATAGTTAAATAAATGATAAATGAGGATGCTGATTTGTTTGACAATATGAGAAATTAGATATTAAATTCTGAATACGGGGATGAAGCACAAAAGATTTGTAACCGACTGACACACTGTTTGCAATTGTAATGGATGATGGATTTGTTTTACATTTTGTTTAAAAAATAAAAAATTAATTAGTAGACAAAAAAAGAAAAAAAATAGAAAATAGAAAACTAGAAAAAAGTAAAAATTCTCAAATCATCCCGTCCCTTCAAAAAATGTAGGGAAAAAATAAGGAAAAAGAAAAAAGAAAAAGAAAACAAGACGGAAGAGAAGGAGAAAAAAAATTAACAAAAGATTGTAATCCAACTGTTTTAAAAGGAAAAGGAATAAAAAAAAATAAAAATTTAAAATCAAAGTCAAAAACGTGTCCATACAGAAAAAAAAGGAAAAAGTGAAACGTGAAAATTAAAAAAGACAAAAGTTTCTTCTGACTCTTCAATTCTCAATCCACAAAAAGGTAATATTTAAAAAGAGGAAACCAATTATATTAAGTTCCATAAATAAAATCTCCAACCAAAAAAAGAGACAAAAGTATAAGGTAAAAAGACAAATTTAAAGACTTTTTTTTTGTTCTTGAAGCAGAACTAAATCCCGCCCCCAAAAAGGTGAAATAAAATAAAATAAAGAATTACAGTCCACAAAGCCAATGTAAAAAAAGAAATTCCAAAACACGTTTAAAATCTAATCTCACAGCTTTCCACAGCTGTTCTATTATCTTCTTAGTTAAAATGTCAAGGTCTGGTATCTGTTAAGCTTTCTTTAAAATATATGTGTCTTTTTAATTATTTTCTTCTACCACTAGATGGCACTGCAGGTTAACTTTCTGTCTTAAACAATGCTTCCGATACTTTCTCGCTTATCTTAAAACAACGTAACTTTTAAGCAATCAACATTGTAACTGTCCATTCAAAAAAGAAAAAATAATAGGTAATCCGTTCAGTCACTCAAAGCTTTAATATCCAAATGTCCAAGTATCCAATTGTCTTTAAAGACTCCAAATCTTTCTTTTTTCAGTAAAAGTTTAGTAGAAAAAATTAATGGGCTCTCAGTCACGCTTTCCTTGCCGCCCCAGTTTATTTATTTTTATTTATTTATTGTCATATTTATATGCCGCCCTTCTCCTGAAGGACTCGGGGCGGCTCACAAAATAAGAAATCCAACAATAAATAGAATTAAAATGGTACAATCCAAATTAAAACCCCAAATCCCCAGATTACCGCCCTCTACATGGGGCTCCCCTTGAGGAGCACCTGGAGGCTCCAACTGGTGCAGAATGCAGCCACGTGGGGGATTATGGGAGCGAGAGGGCGCTCCCATGTGATGCCTCTCCTGCGTGAGCTGCATTGGCTTCCAGTGGTCTTCCGGGTGCACTTCAAGGTGTTCGTCACCACCTTTAAAGCGCTCCATGGCATAGGACCTGGGTATTTGCGGGACTGCCTTCTGCCGCCAATAACCTCCCACTGGCCAGTATGCTCCCACAGAGAGGGACTCCTCAGGGTGCCCATTGTCAGCCAGGCAATGTCAGCTGGTGACCCCCCGGGGGAGGACCTTCTCTGTGGCAGCACCTGCCCTGTGGAACGATCTGCCCCCAGAGATATGAAGGATACCAGATCTCCGGGCCTTTTGCTGTGCCCTAAAAACTTTTCTTTTTCATCAAGCAGGGCTTGCGTAAACACCCCCCCCCCTTTTTAGCCTTTCTTAGTCTTTTTGTAGTTTGTAGTTTTTAAGTGTCAATTGGGTTTTAGTTGGATTGTTTTAAATCGTGGGCCAAAATCATGTACTTCTTTTAATTGATTTTAAATTTTGTATTGATATGTTTTTATTCTTGGCTGTGCACCACCCTGAGTCCAATAGGAGAAGGGCGGTATACATATTGAATAAATAATAATAATAATAATAATAATAATAATAATAATAATAATAATAATAATAAAAATAATAAAAAAATACACGGCAGATCAGGGAATTTGCTGAAAAAGCCATGTCTTTAGGTTGGTGCGGAAGGTGCAGAGGTTGGGGGCCATCCGGAGCCCAGTGGGTAAACCATTCCAGAGGGTTGGTGCGGCCACAGAGAACGCCCTCATCCTGGGGGCCACCAGCCGACACTGTCTGGCCAAAGGGACCCAGAGGAGGGCAGTCCTATGTGAGTGAACTGGGTGGTGGGAGGCCGGTAGGAGGTGGTCCTGCAAGTACCCCGGGCCCATGCCATGAAGGGCAGTTTCCAGATGTGGTTGCGAGCACACGCCCGCACCCACTCCTCGCTCTCAGCCTCTCTTCTCCACCCTTTGATCATCCAGTCTGTTTAAGAGAAACTTTCAAGTGATAAAATCAAGTCAGTCTCACCTCGATGTCACAGGCTGTTTCTTTACTTTCTCTTCTGGTATGACCTCCACAGCTTTTTAGCGACTTCCTGGTTGCTTTCCCACCGTGTCCAACTTGAGGAGCTTCTTCTAGTCTTCCTAGGGGGTTTACAGCCCCCTTGGATCAACCAATTCTTGTTGGTTGTCTCTACAGAACAACTTAGATCACAAAGGACCCTTGGACATTGGGGATATTGACTACTCTTTAGGAGCTCCTAAAGAGTCCGTCGTACCACTGCTTTGGCCACGCCCCTCTCCCAGAAATGAAATTTTTAAAGTACAAGTGTTTGCAGACAATCTCGTCTTTATCATTGAAGTGCCAATGCAATCTGGCGTACGGCCGATGGAAGTACTAGAGGAATATGGGGAGGTAGCTGGCTTAAAGATAAATAAGGATAAAACAAAAATGTTAGTAAAAAATATGACAGAGGAGCAAAAAAGAGACATAGAGGGAAAAATTGATATTCAGATAGTTAAAAAAATTAGATACCTAGGGATCCAATTGACATCAAGATGCGTGACGCTTAAAGAGGAGAATTACGATAGACTAATTGAGCAAATTAAAATTGATTTAGAAAGATGGGAAAGACTGCAACTCTCCTTTATGGGGAGGATTGCTATGATTAAGATGAACGTGCTACCTAAAATTTTATATTTATTTCAATGTATACCAATCCAGCTCAAAAAAGATTTCTTTATAAATTTGAATAGAATTATAGCAAAATTTATATGGCAGGGCAAAAAACCAAGAATTAAATTAAAATTATTACAATTACAAGATACAAAAGAAAGAAAAGGATTTGGCCTTCCTAATTGGGAAAAATATCGGCAAGCTGCAACCCTGGTTTAGGTAAGTGATTGGCTACACCTCAAAAATAGAAGACTGTTGACACTAGAAGGACATGACCTTCAAATAGGGTGGCACACTATCATCTGGGAAGAGAAGCATAAGGTCCACCAGTACTTCCAAAGGCATTACATTAGGAGGGCACTTTTAGATATTTGGATCAAGACCAAAAGAAGTAATTATTTATTTTATTTATTTATTTTTATTTATTTTTATTTGATTTATATGCCGCCCTTCTCCGGAGACTCAGGGCGGCTTACAATGCGTTAAGCAATAGCCTTCATACTTTTGTATATTTATACAAAGTCAGCTTATTGCCCCCACAAACTGGGTCCTCAATTTACCCACCTTAGAAAGGATGGAAGGCTGAGTCGACCTTGAGCCTGGCTAGGATTGAACTCAGAGAAATTACAGGCAGCTGGTGTTAATTGCTGCCTTTTAGTAGGAGGCATTAGCCCCCTACGCTACACAGGCTCTGTATGTTATATAGGATGTTATATAGACATCCTCAATTGGATATCGACAGTACAAATGCTCACACATCCTAATCTTCTCAAAACGGGAGGGGCTATTACATATAAAGAATTACTAAATGTGAATGGGGAATTAAAATCAAGGAAGAAGTTAAAGGAAGAAGGAATTGAATTAGAATGGTGGATATACCTACAAATACAATCCAAATTTATGAAGGACAAAAAAGAGCGGGATATAAAATTAGAACCATCAGAACTGGATAAAATTTTATTAAGCACAGAGGGAAAGGCCATAAAAAATTGTATCACTATTTATTAGAACAAGATATGCTTGAAGAACAAGTTAAGGAGACAATGATAACTTGGAGTAGATGTTTTGGGTACAGTATTGATTTGGATAATTGACAAAATCTGTGGGGAAAAAATATCAAAATTACACTGGCGGCTTCTTATAAAGAAAACCTGTATAAAATGTTTTACAGGTGGCACTTCCCACCCACAAGATTGGCAAGAATTAGTAAAAAAATACTCCCCAATTTGTTGGAAATGTGAGGCAGATCTAGGGTCATACTACCATATGTGGTGGGATTGCTCAAAAGCAAAAAGTTTTTGGCAGCAAATAAGGAGCTGGTTAGAAGAGATGTTAATGTTCAAAATAGAAGTCATGCCAGAATTTTTCTTACTGGGCATGACAGATGGCAAATATGACAAAAATGTAACCTACTTAATATTGCATATACTTACTGCGGCAAGACTAGCATTTGCTCAACAATGGAAGTGTAAAGAAATACCCTCAGAAGAAGAAGTAATACACAAAATTCACAGCTGTGCAGAGATGGACAGACTTACTTTAGAACTCAAAGACAAAAGTGAATCAACATACTATGACGTCTGGAATAAATTTTATAATTGGTTAGATAAGAGGAAGAATGCCAAAAATAAGGGACAATGAATGTCTGGAAATGTATATATCAATGTATATCAATTTATCAAGGTATATTGAATTTGTGAATGTAATATAGGTTTACTAAATATATATTGCTTTGACCTTCGAACTGCCACACCCCACCGCAGGGAGGCGGAACCAATGAGGTGGTTCCGCCCCAGGCACCTGATGGATCCGGATAGGTTCCAGACGGAGCTTGGGCCATTCCCTGAGGCTCTGGCTCACGTCTCGACTGAAGACCTAGTGGCCGCCTTGGATAGGGCGGCCACTGGAGCTTTGGACCAGGTCGTGCCTTTGCAGCCTCTGACCCGGCGCTGGTCTCACCTGGCTCCTTGGTTCACCAAGGAGCTGAGGGAGATGAAGCGCCGGAAAAGATGCCTGGAGAGCAGTTGGAGGGCCATCTGTTCTGAATCCGACCAAACACTGGTAAGGTCTCACATTAAGACCTACCTGGTGGTGATAAAAGCGGCAAAATACAACTATTTTTCTGCTCTTATCGCATCTGCAGATAACCGCCCAGCTGCCCTGTTTAGGGTGACCCGCTCCCTGCTCCAGCAGGGAGCGTGGGAGGACCCCTTGGAGGGTAGAGCTGACGACTTTGTACAGTACTGTATGACAAAATCGCTCAGATTCAGGAACACCTGGACTCTGACTGGGTAGATTCAGGAGGGATGATGAAGGCAGGTCTTGAGAATATTATCTGGGAAGAGTTTGATCCTGTGACTCCTGAAGATGTGGAAAGGATACTGGGCAGACTGAGCGCGGCCACATGTTTATTGGACCCGTGTCCCTCCTGGTTCATGCAGGCCTCCCGGGAGGTTACATGAGGCTGGCTCCAGGGGATTATTAATACTTCCTTGAGTGAGGGTGTCTTCCCCACCGCCTTGAAGGAGGCGGTGGTGAGGCCTCTCCTCAAGAAGCCTTCCCTGGACCCGGCAGTGTTGGCTAATAATTATCGTCCAGTCTCCAACCTTCGCTTTGTTGCGAAGGTTGTTGAGAGTGTGGTTGCACGACAGCTCCCCCAGTACCTGGAGGAAACGACGTATCTAGATCCGTTGCAGTTGGGCTTCAGGCCTGGGTACAGCACGGAAACGGCATTGGTCGCGTTGGTTGATGATCTCTGGAGGGCTCAGGACAGGGGTTGCTCCTCTGTCCTGGTCCTATTAGACCTCTCAGCAGCTTTTGATACCATCGACCATGGTATCATGCTGCACCGGTTGGAAGAGTTAGGGGTGGGGGGCACCGTGTTGCGGTGGTTCTCCTCCTTTCTCTCCAACCGGTTGCAGTCTGTGTTGACAGGGGGGCAGAGGCCGACCCCGAGGCCCCTTGTATGTGGGGTGCCGCAGGGGTCGGTCCTCTCACCCCTTCTGTTCAACATTTATGTGAAGCTGCTGGGCGAGATCATCCGTGGTTTCGGGGTGAAGTACCATCAGTATGCTGATGACACTCAGCTGTACATCTCCACCCCGGATCACCCCAATGATGCCCTTGAAGTGATGTCCCGGTGCCTGGAGGCCGTATGGATCTGGATGGGGAGAAACAGACTCAGGCTCAACCCATCCAAGACCAAGTGGCTGTGGTTTCCGATGTCCCGATATAGTCAGTTGATGCCATCACTGACTATTGGTGGCGAGTCGTTGGCCCCCATGGAGAGGACTTGCAACTTCGGTGTCCTCCTGGACTCACGGCTTTCTTTAGAAGAGCATTTGACGGCTGTGGCCGGGAGGAGTTTTTATCAGGTTCGCCTGATCCACCAGTTGCGTCCCTTTCTGGATCGGGACTCATTACGTATGGTCACTCATGCCCTCGTCACTTCCCGCCTGGACTACTGCAAAGTTCTCTACATGGGGCTCCCCTTGAAGAGCACCCGGAGGCTCCAGCTAGTCCAGAAAGCGACGTGGCGCTCCCTTGTGACTCCCCTCCTGCGGGAGCTGCACTGGCTCCTGGTGGTCTTCCGGGTGCACTTCAAGGTTTTGGTTACCACCTTTAGAGCGCTCCATGGCTTAGGACCGGGGTACCTACAAGACCTCCTTCTGCCACCAGTAGCCTCTCACCGACCAGTACGCTCCCATAGAGAGGGTCTTCTCAGGGTGCCGTCGGTCAAACAATGTCGACTGGCGGCCCCCAGGTGGAGAGCCTTCTCTGTGGGGGCACCTGCCATCTGGAACGAGCTCACCCCGGAGATACGGAGGATCCCAGATTTGCGCACTTTCCGTCGTGCCCTCAAAACATTCTTATTTCAGCAGGCTGGTCTGGCCTAACCTCCCTTTTACAGTCAGGTCCAGAAATATTGGGACATCAACACAATTCTAACATCTTTGGCTCTATACACCACCACAATGGAGTTGGAATGAAACAAACACAATGTGCTTTAACTGCAGACTGTCAGCTTTATTTTGAGGTTATGTACATCCAACTCAGGTGAACGGTGTAGGATTTACAGAAGTTTGCACATGTGCCTCCCACTTGTTAAGGGACCAAAAGTAATGGGACAGAATAATAATCATAAATCAAACTTTCCCTTTTTAATACTTGGTTGCAAATCCTTTGCAGTCAATCACAGCCTGAAGTCTGGAACGCATAGACATCACCAGACGCTGAGTTTCATCCCTGGTGATGCTCTGCCAGGCCTCTACTGCAACTGTCTTCAGTTCCTGCTTGTTCTTGGGGCATTTTCCCTTCAGTTTTGTCTTCAACAAGTGAAATGCATGCTCAATGTGATTCAGGTCAGGTGATTGATTTGGCTGTTGCATAACATTCCACTGCTTTTGCAGTATGCTTTGGGTCATTGTCCATCTGCACTGTGAAGCGCCGTCCAATGAGTTCTGCAGCATTTGGCTGAATGTGAGCAGATAATATTGCCCAAAACACTTCAGAATTCATCCTGCTGCTTTTGTCAGCAGTCACATCATCAATAAATACAAGAGAACCAGTTCCATTGGCAGCCATACATGCCCACGCCATGACACTACCACCACCATGCTTCACTGATGAGGTGGTATGCTTAGGATCATGAGCAGTTCCTTTTCTTCTCCATACTCTTCTCTTCCCATCACACTGGTACAAGTTGATCTTGGTCACATCTGTCCATAGGATTCTGTTCCAGAACTGTGAAGGCTTTGTTAGATGTTGTTTGGCAAACTCTAATATGGCCTTCCTGTTTTTGAGGCTCACCAATGGTTTACATCTTGCGGTGAACCCTCTGTATTCACTCTGGTGAAGTCTTCTCTTGATTGTTGATTTGTTGACTTTGACACATATACACCTACCTCCTGGAGAGTGTTCTTGATCTGTCCAATTGTTGTCAAGGGTGTTTTCTTCACCAGGGAAAGAATTCTTCAGTCATCCACCACAGTTGTTTTCCGTGATCTCCTGGGTCTTTTGGTGTTGCTGATCTCACTGGTGTGTTCCTTCTTTTTGAGAATGTTCCAAACAGTTGTTTTGGCCACGCCTAATGTTTTTGCTGTCTCTCTGATGGGTTTGTTTTGTTTCTTCAGCCTAATGATGGCTTGCTTCACGGATAGTGACAGCTCTTTGGATCTCATCTTGAGTTTTGACAGCAACAGATTCCAAATGCAAATAGCACACTTGAAATGAACTCTGGGCCTTTTACCTGCACATTGAAATTGGGGTAATGAGGGAATATCACACACCTGGCCATGGAATAGCTGAGAAGCCAATTGTCCCATTACCTTTGGTCCCTTAACAAGTGGGAGGCACATATGCAAACTGCTGTAAATCCTGCACCGTTCACCTGAGTTGGATGTACATACCCTCAAATTAAAGATGACCGGCTGCAGTTAAAGCACATTGTGTTTGTTTCATTCCAACTCCATTGTGGTGGTGTATAGAGCCAAAGATGTTAGAATTGTGTTGATGTCCCAATATTTCTGGACCTGACTGTAAATTGTTTTAAAAATTGTTTTATAAATTGGGATGTTTTAAATTTGTTTTGGGCCAAAGTATTTAATGTATTTTTAACTGATTTTTTAACGTTTGTACTATGTGTATTTTATCTTTTTGCTGTTCACCGCCCTGAGTCCTTTGGGAGTAGGGTGGTATATAAATTTAATAAAATAAATAAATAAATAAAAAATATGTATAGCTGTTTAGGAAGTAAAATATTGCATACTTGATATATAATGAAATAGGAGATATGTAAATTTGCATATAGATTAAGGAATATATTACTTATTAACTTGAATTTGACGCAAATGTTAGAAACCAGAGACGTTGAGCAATGTCCATTGTTTTACTTTTAAAACTAATAAAATATTTTTTAAAAAAAAGAATCTAAAGAAAATGGAGGGCTTGGATTACCAGATTGGTCTTTATATTACCAAGCATGTGTGATAACGTGGTTAAAAGAATGGATAACTCTCAGACACAAGAGACTGTTACATTTAGAAGGACATGATTTACAATTAGGATGGCATGACTTCCTATGGTATGAGAAAAATAAAATTCATAGATACTTTCAAAATCACTATATAAGAAATTCACTAATATCAATATGGGAAAAGATAAAGCCTAAAATATACTTGAAAATTCCAGAATGGCTCTCAACGATGGAAGCCTTTACATACCCAAATTTGGTGAATCTTGAAAAAATCATGACATTTTAGACACTGAAGGGAAATTAAAATCGAAGCAAGAGCTTGAATAACAGGACATTATACTATCATGGTGGCCTCAATTGCAAATACAATCTAGATATCATATAGATATGAAAAAGTATGGCTGCTATAAAGGACAAACACTGTTTGATAAGACACTGTTGAACTCTGATGAAAAATTAATTAAGAAAGTATATAACTTTTTGCTAAATTTAAAAATGGAGGATGAACAAATAAAAGACACAATGGTACAATGGGAAAAAACTTTGGCTATAACATAGAATTAGAGAAATGGCAAAATTTATGGGAAAGGAACTATAGATTAACAACTGCAACTTCTTATAAAGAAAATTTATATAAAATGTTTTATAGATGGCATTTACCACCTGCTACAGGTGAAACTCGAAAAATTAGAATATCGTGCAAAAGTTCATTTATTTCAGTAATGCAACTTAAAAGGTGAAACTAATATATGAGATAGACTCATTACATGCAAAGCGAGATAGTTCAAGCCTTGATTTGTCATAATTTTGATGATTATGGTTTACAGCTCATGAAAACCCCAAATTCACAATCTCAGAAAATTAGAATATTGTGAGAAGGACCAAACAATGCAGAAGAGCTGAAGGCCGCTAATGAAGCATCCTGGTCTTCCATAACACCTCAGCAGTGCCACAGGCTGATAGCATCCATGCCACGCCGCCTTGACGCAGTAATTGATGCAAAAAGGGCCCAAACCAAGTACTGAGTACATATGCAAGCTTATACTTTTCAGAGGTCCAATATTGTTCTATGTACAATTCTTGTTTTGTTGATTTCATGTAATATTCTAATTTTCTGAGATTGTGAATTTGGGGTTTTCATGAGCTGTAAACCATAATCATCAAAATTATGACAAATCAAGGCTTGAACTACCTCGCTTTGCATGTAATGAGTCTATCTCATATATTAGTTTCGTCTTTTAAGTTGCATTACTGAAATAAATGAACTTTTGCATGATATTCTAATTTTTCGAGTTTCACCTGTAAATACTGGTATTCTACGAGCTCCTGTTAAATCTGTTTCTTCTATAAAATCCCTTAAGACTGCTAAACAGGGCTTATTATCCATCCTTGGAGCAAAATCCACTGTTTTGGCATACATTTTAAAAAGTCTTTGTATCTTGGAGGTGATCAAGCCCCCTTCATCAATTTCTAAAGCCAAGTTGGTAGCCCACACAATTGATTCCTTTATGGGCCCTAACCTCCCTTTTAAATCCCTTAGTTCTCCAGTGGATATTGGTTCATAAGAAATTTGATGTTTAAAACTCCTTCCTGCCTTGGACATATATTTTTGAGGGGGAGGGCATGGGATGATAGTGCTGCACTGACTTTTATTGGATGTCTTTTAACATGATTTTTCTCCAGGTGACAGGGACACTTGTGATCATGTTATTCCAAGGTAGCAGCTGATTTAGTCAACCATGTCAAGCAGGGGTGAAATCCAGCAGATTCTGACAGGTTTCTGGAGAACCGGTAGCAGAAATTTTGAGTAGTTCGGAGAACCGGTAGTGGAAATTCTGAGTAGTTCAGAGAACCAGCAAATACCACCTCTGGCTGGCCCCAGAGTGGGGTGGGAATGGAGATTTTGCAGTATCCTTCCCCTGGAGTAGTGTGGGAATGGAGATTTTGCAGTATCCTTCCCCTGCCATGCCCAAGCCACACCCACCAAGGCACAGCACGCTGACCAAGCCACGCCCACAGAACCGGTAGTAAAAAAAATTTGGATTTCACCACTGATGTCAAGAGAATATCAACAATGTGATGAGACTATCACCTATTATTCTATATTAGGGTTGGCTTTGAAAGAATAGAATAGAATAGAATAGGATAGGATAGGATAGGATAGGATAGGATAGGATAGGATAGGATAGGATAGGATAGGATAGGATAGGATAGAATAGAATAGAATAGAATAGAATAGAATAGAATAGAATAGAATAGAATAGAATAGAATAGAATAGAATAGAATAGAATTTTTTATTGGCCAAGTGTGATTGGACACACAAGGAATTTGTCTTGGTGCAGATGCTCTCAGTGTACATAAAATAAAAGATACGTTCATCAAGAATCATAAGGTACAACACTTAATGATAGTCATAGGGTACAAATAAGCAATCAGGAAACATCAATATAAATCGTAAGGATACAAGCAACAAGGTTACAGTCATACAGTCATAAGTGGAAGGAGATGGGTGATGGGAACGATGAGAAGATTAATAGTAGTGCAGATTTAGTAAATAGTTTGACAGTGTTGAGGGAATCATTTGTTTAGCAGAGTGATGGCATTTGGGAAAAAACTGTTCTTGTCTCTAGTTGTTCTGGTGTGCAGTGCTCTATAGCGTCGTTTTGAGGGTAGGAGTTGAAACAGTTTATGTCCAGGATGTGAGGGGTCTGTAAATATTTTCACAGCCCTCTTTTTGACTCTTGCAGTATACAGGTCCTCAATGGACCTAGAATGAACCTTAGGGATGTAAAACTAACCAAAGATCTTTTTCCTTCTGCATACCACTCATTTCACCAGAAGGTCACTTTCTCACTACCACCAACTGCCATCATCACAAGATGGGGAGGATGGAAGGAGTCCTGGAATGTATCCAATGAAAGGTGCCCCAGTCTATTCCAGCCCCCTCACTTCCCTATCTGGCTCTCCATTAGGTCCAGCACAGGTTTATGTGTCTTCTTTCCCTCTGGGAATACTACCTCCCAGTATCTTTTTGAAGGTCCAATCCTCAGAGATAAGCAAAAGGACCCTTCACTAGAAGTCCCATTACAGCCGCTGGTTGGAATGTTTGTGGTGGGGACTTTGGGGGTCTGGACTAATGAAAAGAACCATCGGACCCATGCTTTCTCCATGAACATAGGCGTGTGTGTAGGGGGAAAAAAAGGAGTATTCTTTTTATGCAGGAAGGATGCGTATTTATGTTTGCCAACAAATTGGACCGGAACATGCACACTAGTACACCTTTTTCCTAAAATAGGTGTTGTTAGTGGAGAACATACCATCCCTGTTCCGCTCATGGGACATGTTCAGAAACGGGTACCAACCCTAGTCCCACTATTAGTAATCATGGGAATAGGAACTGCAGTTGGAACAGGTGTAGGTGGAATGACACACTCAGTAATACAGTTTCGGCAATTATCAGAGGAGCTCCAAGAAAGCCTGAACCAAATTGCTGGAACCCTGGTAGAAGTCCAAGACCAGATAGATTCATTGGCAGCAGTGGTCCTACAAAATCGACGTGCCTTAGACCTCCTAACCGCAGAGAGAGGAGGTGTGTGTGTATTTCTGGGAGAAGACTGTTGTTTCTATATGAATAAATCAGGTGTGGTCAGAGAAGTTGCCAAGGAATTGCAGGATAGGGCATCCAAGATAGGTCAGAGGTTACAAACAACGGACATGTGGTTTTCTTGGGTGCCTGGATCCGGGTGGATTAAACAAATGTTATTCTTGTTGATATGTGCTGTGGCAGGCCTAGCTTTTATTCCTTGTGCAATCCCTGTGCTGAAACAGCTATCTATCAGAGCAGTGAAAGAGATACAGACTGAGAAGGAGTTAGTTTTGACAGAGCGCTTTCTTGAAAATAAAGACTCTGAAACAGACACACATGTAGAAATGGAGTCTGGGAAAGAATGGAGGGAGTACCTCCAAGGATTAAGAGAGTGAAGATCAAGAAATACCTATCTCTTGCCTAGATTAGTCATATTTTGTTAGATATTATGTGTTAGCTTTGTTTATCCAAAGGAATGGAATGATATTTACTAAAGAGTTGGCACGTAGGGAGTGGTGGAAGTTTCTGCATGGAAAAACTTCCAAAGGGGGGGAATAATGTGAATAAAGTAGGAATCATACAGGGTCAGTTAAAGAACACTCTCTATTCACATTATTATAAAGGAGAAAGGGTCAGTTAAAGGGCACTCTCTATTCACATTATTATAAGGGAGAAATGTGCTTGTTTGGAGATTATATTAAAAATCAGCTAAATCCCATTATTGATAACATATCTTCTGATGAGGCCCAGCTGTCACGGAAGGACAGCTATATGGAAAAACATCTGAGGGGCACCACTGTCAAAGACACAAATACATGTATGTTACAAAGAATTACTTATTACCTAAGTGTTGTGGAATGAAAGACTGAAAAACATTCCTGGGTCAGCCAGAGACAGTTTATTATGCAGGTTCAGAGCCAGATTTGTACCTGAAAATTCTGAACAACCTGAAAGCTCTGATACAACTGTATATATATGTTTCCAAGACAAAGAGTTTGATCAGCTCATGCGTTTTCCATATATGCTTAACATACATTTGTTATATGATAATTGACATTTCCTAATTACTAAACCATTACTAAACCATTATTTTCTAGTTTATAAGATTATCTTTAGCTATGTTGTGGCCCCGTCCTCTGAGCCTATCCCTTTGGAGGAAGGCAGCTCTGAGCAGGAGGAAGAGGAGCCAGCCAGATCTCCCAGCCCTCCCCCTCTGGCACCGGCTCAAGTGCCAGCTGAAAGAGAGCCAAGTAGTGGGGAAACAGGTGCCTCAGATGAGAGTGAGGGAGAGACGTCATTCCTGGACGCACGCCAAAGAAGGCGAGAGAAAAGGGTACTGCAGCTGAGACGTATGAGGAAATGCTGAGTCATTGGATTGGAGTCATGGGATCAATGACTCACTGGACCACACCCAGAAGCATATGTATATAAGACAGTACGGTGGGTTACGAAGTTCGTGACGAACAAAGCTAAACAAACGGAGCAACCTCGTAGTCTTGGAAGCTAGATGAACGGCAAAGCTACGTAGGAGATTTGCTTGTTTGTGTAAACCAATAAAGTCCTTGGCAGACGGTGTGCATATCGCTGCCAAGGTTGAGATAAGAACTGCGGAGTGTGCCAAGTGATTATTAACCCTCGGCTGGCTGTGTTTTTGTGGGTCTCTGAAGGGGGGGGACAGATCAAGCTATACAACCTTCCTTAGTTCTGCTAGACAACCTTCCTTAGTTCTGTAATTACTAATACAGGACATGTATTAGCGCGGCCACATGTTTATTGGACCCGTGTCCCTCCTGGTTGGTGCTGGCCTCCCGGGAGGTTAGACGAGGCTGGCTCCAGGGGATTATAAATGCTTCCTTGAGTGAGGGTGTCTTCCCCGCCGCCCTGAAAGAAGCGGTGGTGAGGCCCCTCCTCAAGAAGCCCTCCCTGGACCCGGCAATGTTGGTAAATTACCATCCCGTCTCCAACCTTCGCTTTGTTGCGAAGGTTGTTGAGAGTGTGGTTGCGCGGCAGCTGCCTCAGTACCTGGATGAATCTACCTATCTAGATCCGTTCAGGCCTGGGTACAGCATGGAGACGGCATTGGTGGCATTGGTGGATGATCTCTGGAGGGCTCGGGACAGGGGTTGTTCCTCTGTCCTGGTCCTATTAGACCACTCAGCGGCTTTTGATACCATCGACCATGGTATCATGCTGCATCGGTTGGAGGGTTTAGAGGTGGGGGCTTTACGGAGGGTTTTATGGTGGTTCTCCTCCTTTCTCTCTGACCGGTCGCAGTCTGTGTTGACAGGGGGGCAGAGGTCGACCCCGAGGCCCCTTGTATGTGGGGTGCCACAAGGATCGGTCCTCTCGCCCCTTCTGTTCAACATTTATGTGAAGCCGCTGGGCGAGATCATCCGTGGTTTTGGGGTGAAGTACCACCTGTACGCTGATGACACTCAGCTGTACATCTCCACCCCAGACCACCCCAATGATGCCCTCAAAGTGATGTCCTGGTGCCTGGAGGCCGTACGGATCTGGATGGGGAGGAACAGTCTCAGGCTCAACCTATCCAAGACCGAGTGGCTGTGGTTCCTGACATCCTGATATAGTCAGTTGGCGCCATCACTATTGGGGGCGAGTCGTTTCAGTTTTTCAGTTTCAGTTTTATTGCATTTATATACCGCCCTTCTCCTGAATGGGACTCAGGGCAGTTTACAGCCATATTAAAACAATCACATATAAAAATTAAAACTAATAAAATAATTAAACTATTTGGCCGTAAAATTTAAAAAGCCCCTACTAAAAACCCTATTAAAATTTAACACAAATTTAAGTCAGACCGGCTTGATGAAACAGTAGAGTCTTCAGGGCTCGTCGGAAGGCACGGAGGTCAGGAATCTTTCTTATATCCGGGGGTAGTTCATTCCATAGGGCTGGAGCTCCCACAGAGAATGCTCTCCCCCTGGGGCCTCCCGCCGGCATTGTCTGGCCGCCGGCACCCTGAGGGGGCCCTCTCTGTGAGAGCGTATCGGGCGGTGGGAGATATTCATTGGCAGAAGATGGTCCTGTAAATATCCCGGTCCTAAGCCATGGAGCGCTTTGAAGATGGCGACTAGCACCTTGAAACGCACCCGGAAGACCACCGGGAGCCAGTGCAGCTCGCGCAAGAGGGGAGTTACCCGGGAGCGACTCATCGCTCCCATAACCACTCGCGCGGCCGCATTCTGGACCAGCTGAAGTTTCCGGGTGCTCCTCAAGGGGAGCCCCATGTAGAGAGCATTACAGTAGTCCAAACGGGAAGTGACGAGAGCGTGAGTGACTGTGCGTAGGGCATCCCGATCCAGAAAGGGACGCAACTGGGCAATCAGGAGAACCTGATAAAAAGCCCCCCTGGCCACAGCCGTCATATGATCGTCTAAAGACAGCCGTGCATCCAGGAGGATGCCCAAGTTGCGAGCCCTCTCTGAGGGGGTAAGATCTCTTCCCCAATAGCCAGTGATGGCACCAACTGGCTATATCGGGGTGCCGGAAGCCACAGCCACTCTGACTTGGAGGGATTGAGTCTGAGCCTGTGCCTCCCCATCCAGATCCGTACGGCTTCCAGGCAGCGGGACATCACGGAAAGGGCATCGTTGGGGTGATCCGGGGTAGAAATGTACAACTGCGTGTCGTCGGCATTCAGTTGACACTTCACCCCGAAACCACGGATGATCTCACCCAGCGGCTTCACATAAATGTTGAACAGGAGGGGCGAGAGGACAGACCCCTGTGGCACCCCACAAGTGAGGTGTCTCGAGGTCGACCTCTGCCCCCCCGCCAACACAGACTGTGTACGGTCAGCAAGAGAGAACCACCGCATAACGGTGCCTTCCACTCCCAAACCCCCTAACCGACGCAGAATGATACCATGATTGATGGTATCAAAAGCCGCTGAGAGATCAAGGACCAGGACCGAGGAATATCCTCTGTCCCGAGCCCTCCAGAGATCATCAACCAACGCGATCAATGCCGTTTCCGTGCTGTAACCTGCCCTGAAACCCGACTGGCACGGATCCAGAAAGACAGCTTCATCCAGGTAACGAGGAAGCTGTTGCGCCACCACACTCTCAACAACCTTCGACGTGAAGCAAAGGTTGGAGACCAGACAATAATTACCTAATATAGCCGGGTCCAGGGAAGGCTTCTTGAGGAGGGGCCTCACCACCGCCTCTTTCAAGGCGGCTGGGAAGACGCCCTCACTCAAAGAAGCATTAGTAATACCCTGGAGCCAACCTCGTGTAACCTCCCGGGAGGCCAGTACCAGCCAAGAGGGACACGGGTCCAATAAACATGTGGTAGCGTTTAGCCTCCCTAGAATCCTGTCCACGTCCTCGGGAGTCACAGTGTCAAACTCATCCCAGATAACATTCTCAAGATCCACTCCCGTCATCCCATCTGAAACTACCCAATTGGAGTCCAAGCCGTCCCGAATCTGAGCGACTTTATCGTGCAGATATTGCACAAATTCCTCAGCTCTCCCCTGCAAGAGGTCATCCCGCGCTCCCATCTGTAGGAGGGAGCAGGTCACCCTAAACAGGGCGGCTGGGCGGTTATCTGCTGATGCAATAAGAGCAGAGAAATAATTACGTTTCACCACTTTTATTGCCACTAGGTAAGTCTTAATATGAGCTCTTACCAGTGTCCGGTCAGATTCAGTGCGACTGGCCCTCCAATCGCTCTCTAGGCGTCTTTTCTGGGAAGGGAAGCAAAGGGAAGCGGTATGGAAGTCTAGCCGAAGGAACGAATGATCTGTCCATGACAAGGGATTGATGACTAATTCCCCTAAGTCAAGATCATTCAGCCACTGACCAGAGGTAAAAACCAAGCCTAGCGTGTGTCCCCCCATGTGGGTGGGGCCATGAACTAACTGGGTCAGGTCCATGGCCGTCATGGAAGCCATGAACTCCTGAGCTGCCTCCGACGTTTTGCCGATGGATGGCAGGTTGAAATCCCCCATAACCATAAGTCTGGGGGTACCAACTGCCACCCCAGCTATTACGTCAAGCAACTCAGGCAGGGCTGCTGCCACGCGGCAGGGAGCCAGGTACGTGATCAGCAAGCCCATCTGCACCCCACGACCCCACTTCACAAGGAGAGACTCACAGCCAGCAACCTGAGGAACAGTGGCCTCTCTCGGATCTAGATCTTCCTTAATAATCACCGCTACCCCTCCGCCCCTCCCGAGCCCTCGGCTGATGAAATGCGTGGAAACCTGGTGGGCACATCTCGACAAGGGGCACCCCCCCTCCTGGCCCAACCAAGTTTCCGTAATTCCCACCAGGTCCGCACCTCCCTCCTGGATTAGATCGTTAATGAGGGGGGCTTTAGTTACCGCAGACCTGACGTTGCATAGCATCAGCCGAAGGCTCGGGCCCTGAGGCTCTGGGCAACCAGGGTTACAGGAAGCGCTCCAGCGGCTGGAGCATGCCACCGCTCGCAAATAGCGGGTGCGTACTCCCCGAACCTGATATGGCCCCCTGCGCCCGTCATATCTGCCTCTCCCACCCACTGTACAGATGGAATGGCCCTTCTTCTCCTCCCCCGGCACCTTTCCTAGCCCCTCCCCCCGACTCCCTCCGCTATGCCCCTCAAACCCACTCTGCCGCTCTGACATTCCAAGGACCCCCGAGCTCCATTTCTACCCCCACCCTCTCTCTCCCCGGAACCCCCTAAAAATTGCTTAAAACCCCTTTTTAAAAATCCCCTCACCCTCCTCTTTGCCACATGCCACCTCTCGGGGTCCCAAAGCCCGTCATTAAGGTAGGTCCTCGATAATGTAGACGGCCAGGCCTGCGAGAGGGGGGAATCTCGCAGTGCCAAGAGATCAGCTGATAAATACATTGCAATTCAACTGAGAGAATAAATAAGGCCAAGGAGTCGTTGGCCCCCACGGATGGGGTTCGCAACTTGGGCGTCCTCCTGGACTCACGGCTATCTTTAGAAGGGCATATGATGGCCGTGGCTGGGAGGACTTTTTATCAGGTTCGGCTGATTTGCCAGTTGCGCCCCTTTCTGGATCGGGACTCGTTACGTACGGTCACTCATGACCTTGTCACCTCACGCCTGGACTACTGCAATGCTCTCTACATGGGGCTCCCCTTGAGGAGCACCCGGAGGCTCCAACTGGTCCAGAATGTGGCCGCGCGGGTGGTGATGGGAGCGACGTGGCGCTCTCATGTGACCCCCCTCCTGCGCGACCTGCATTGGCTCCCAGTGGTCTTCCGGGTGCGCTTCAAGGTTTTGGTTACCACCTTTAGAGCGCTCCATGGCTTAGGGCCAGGGTACTTACGAGACCACCTTCTGCCACCGGTAGCCTCTCACCGACCAGTTCGCTCCCATAGAGAGGGGCTCCTCAGGGTGCCGTTGGCCAAACAGTGTCGACTGGCGGCCCCCAGGGGGACAGCCTTCTCTGTGGGGGCACCTGACATCTGGAACGAGCTTCCCCTGGAGATAAGTAGGATTCAAGACTTACGCACTTTCCGCCGCGCCCTAAAAACGTTTCTATTCCAACAGGTGGGTCTGGCCTAACTCTCCTTTTTAAATTGGGTTTTAAAATGTTTTATATAAATATAAATTGGATGTTTTAAATTTTAAATTTAAATAAAGAAAACAAGAAAAGCGGTTGCAAGCGCGGCCTCTTACGACTCTTCCCAAATGCATTGAGTTCAAAGAGCACAAAAAGCAGTTTTCAAGCTATACATTTTATACACCTTCACAATTGCACGCCATGCCTAAGGAGCCCTCCCAACTCCCCCTTATTCTCTTAAGCCACCCTTTAAGTTGTTTTACACTTTAAAAGGGTCTTCTTGACAATTTCCCTCCATCTCCGATGTTCCTGTCTCCTATCACTTTTTGCCCAAGGCTTAAGTTCTTGTTTCCTGAGGAGCTCTTAGCAAGTCACAATGCATTGTCTCCACTGATAACCATTTGGGGTCACTTTACATAGTCAGAAAACAGCAGACAGATAGTTTCACGCTTTACAATTTATAAAAGAATAACCTTTATTTATTTCCTTTAACATGAGACTTTCAAGAAGAGATTGGACTGCCATTTGTCAGAAATGGTATAGGGTCTCCTGCTTGGGGGGGGGGGGGCTGGACTAGATGACCTACAAGGTCCCTTCCAACTCTGTTAATCTATGTATACATACACACACACCCCACTTGCATTTTTCATACTGATACGCAAAGCTCTTTGTGCTCTGGGTCTCCTCTGGAGCATCCCCGCTAGTTGTATCAAAACGGCTACCTACGTTAGGGACCCCTATGTCAAGATAACCCCCCGCCACACCCCTTTGCAACTGCAGAAGTCCCTTTTATCTCCAGTATACACAGGTCGAGCCTTTGTTTTGCAACGACCACCACGAAAAAAGGCGCCCCCGGGCCAGGCTTCAACCCTCGAGGAAAAGAATCTGATTCCCTTTGACTTGGGCACACGTCTCCCCTCGCAATTTCCACTAAAACAAAAATAACTCAATCGACCGGCTTAACTACTGCTCGTGTAAACCACACATCCATGCTTTCTCCGCTCCCTCAACCCTATCGCCACACCCCATACTTTCAGTACCTCCTTGCATTGACCTCTCCCCTCCCCCAACCTTTTCTCACCACGAGCAACTTCCCCCTCCCACCCGTACAAATCTCGCGACACAATACGCGTTTTCACAAGCAGTGCTTTCCCCTTTTTTTTTTGCACAAATCGCTCCAGGGCTGGGCTTAAAAAAGACAAGTAAAGAAGGGCGGGGGGAAAGGGGTGTTTGTGTGTGTGTGTAGAAAAGAGGACGAGTGAAATGTCGGGGTGCCCCTCCCCCATCGCTCGCAACTTGCAATCCCCCCCACCTGACTATCCTTGTTTTGTACTCCCTTCTCCCATCACACCCCTCCCTTTCCCTCTGTAATCTGTTCTTTGGGGGGAAAAGGAGGTGAAGAGGCCCTCAGTCCTCCCGGGAGCGAAGCTACCTTTGGCGGGCACAGAATCTACACGAGGCCGATGATTTTGCGGCCTGTATTTCTCAGTCTCTTAAGAAGGCTCCGCAGCTGCTTCTCCCCCTCACAGACCCCCCCGCCTTCTCTCCCTCACCAGCTTTTCCTAGTGCAAAAATGGCCCCGCAGCCGGCTAGGTAGGAGTGAAGTCGAGCCACCACAGGTGAGACCGCGTACCGCGAATCCGTCCCTCGTTTCCACGTTGTTGGGAAACAAAAAGGCCTCGTTTCTCTCCATAACCATTAAGTCCGTGGTGGGTGAGCAGGCTGGTCTCCCTTCCGGTCTTCCTCGTAGACCTTGGTGTTGTGGACGTGGTGCTCCTGCAACTACCGAGGTAACCACCTTTGGCGGTGATGTGCGTGTTTCTTTTTTTCAAGGGAGGGGGACGCAGGCCTTGGGTTCGGTTTTTCTCCTATTGCGCTCCGTTGCCTTAATTACTGTGCAAATACCGGCAAGGACGAGATCGCTGCCCGACTGTCCAGGCCTCGGAGCCACTCGCCTGCTCGCTACGTAACTATGTGGAGGGAGGGGTTTTCGCCCCCCCCCCGAGCCTCAGAAATGGGCTATGGTAACGTTATGGGGGGGCATACCAGCACATGCTTCTGTACTATGGTAACGTAATGGGGGCATACCAGTACATGCTTGTGTATTTTATAGGTCGCGGGTAGAGAAAATATGTGTTTTAAAAAAATCCATTGGAGAGGGGGATAATATTTGGGGCACGAGACTGATAGGTATTCATGGCCAAATTTGCCGACCCGCGTGCGGGCCTACGTTGCAGAATTAAAAGGGGTACATCTGAGGGCGAATTATGGGGGGCGAACGCAAGCGCCTGGTTGTTGCTGTGGGAGCGTTCTGATCGGTTGGGGGGTAGGAGAGACTAGTAATCACAATCATTTTCTCGGGGAGAGGCGGGGGGGGGGTCGCTCTTACTCCTTGAGCGAATCGGGTGTGTGCGTGCCGTTAAAGGTTGTCTGGGCCGAGCTTCAAGGATCGAATCTTGGCCTAGAAGTGTGGGGCTATTGGGGTGTGTCCTTTGGGTAAGGGATAGCTGCGACCACATCCTCGAGAGGAGGTCAGCAAGGGTGGTAGTCATTTCAGCTGGAAGTTTGGGTAGGTTTCTGGCCGAGTGTTACGTAATTAGGAGGGGTTCAAAAGAGGAGTGAGGCTGCCCCTGCGCTTCTAACTAGAGTAGGGGTCTTCAAACTTGGCAACTTTAAGACTTGAGGATTTCAACTACCAGAGTTCCTTAGCCAGCAGCTGGCTAAGGAATTCTGGCAGTTGAAGTCCTCAAGTCTTAAAGTTGCCAAATTTGGAGACCCCTGAACTAGAGTTTTAAATTACATGGATTAATTCCCGTTACAGTGTCGATGAGTGGATTTGGAACCAGCAATTACTTTTATGAATTAAATGTTCCCCTTGGTAACGAGAGAAAGAGCCCCAATGCATATCCTGGGGGGTTCTCCTGGGCTTGTGAGTCCTGCTTGAAGAGCAGGTGGCAGTCGTGGCCAGGAGGGCCTTTGCGCAACTGTGGGTTATGCACCAGTTACGCCCTTTCCTGGACCAACAATCCCTATTCATGGTGACTTGTGCCCTAGTTACTTTCTGTCTTGACTATTGCAACACGCTCTACATGGGGCTGCCCTTGAAGAGCATCCGGAAGCTCCAGTTGGTGCAAAATGCATTGGCCTGCATGGTTCCTAGTCGTATGCACATATATTATCTCTCCTGCAGGAGCTTTATTGGTTGTCGATTTGCTTCCGGGTGCAATTCAAGGTGCTGGTTGTCATCTTTAAAGCCCTTCATGGCTTGGGACCAGGTTATCTGAGGGACTGTTTCTTGCCGGTCATATCTACCTCGCCCACAAGAGCGGGGAGGCAAAGAATGTTGTGGATCCCATCCCCTAGGGCCGTGTTGGCGAACCTATGGAACGCGTGCTGGAAACGGCATGCAGAACCATCCTGTGAGGAATGCGCGACCTTGCTGGGTTCTCTTCCGCATTCCTGTGCACACATGCACACCGGTCAGCTGGCTGTCACACACGCGGGAGTGGTGAAGCCCAGAAGAGAAGTGTTCCATCATGCATGCGCAGGCCAGCACCCGAACTTCTGGGTTTATGTCGCGCGCATGCACGATGGCCAGCTGTTCATTGGGCACACATCCGTGCTGGAAAACAGAAGTTTGGGTGCTGGCTTGCACATGCGCGACGGACTGCCACTTTTCCGGGGTGTCGGCGCTCCTGTGCGCAAAGGCCAGCAGGGCTGCGCATTCCTTGCAGGGATGTTTTCATGTGCCATTTCTGGCACACGGTGACGTAAAAGGTTAGCTATCACTGCTTAGGGAGATACACCTGGTGGAACCCAGAAGAACGGCCTTCTCCGTGGTGGTTCCTTCTCTCTGGAACATCATTCCCCCAGATATTAGAATGGCCCCCACTCTTGACATTTTTCCGGAAGGCTCTGAAGACCTATTTCTACCAGCAGGCCTGGGGAATGCAGAGTGGGATGGAGCCCATTAAATGGCTCGTATGATGTGTAGTCGCTAGGGAGCGGGGGTGGGGGTTTATTAATTTATGATATGATTCTTTTATTAGTTTTTTTAATGAAGCTTTTATATTCTTGTAAGCCACCTTGAGTCACCATGTGCTAATAGGCGGCAATATAAATATCCTAAATCGGGGCCTGCAACCTTAAACACTCAAAGAGCCATTTGGACCCGTTTCCTACAGAAAAGAAATCACTGGGAGACACAAAACGTGGGTGGGTGTGGCCAACTCAACATCACTCACTCCCACCCAGTCACATGATCCCTCCAGCCATGCTTACCCAGGTTTTGTGGCTGCTGGTGTTTTCTGTGGAAAACCGGTATCTCTCTCACTGTGTCTCTCTCTTTCTCCCTCTCTTTCTCTCTCCTTCGTCTCTCTCTCTGTCTCTGTCACGTGTGTGTGTTCCTTCTTGAACCATTTCCAAAAACAGGTGAGGGTTGGTGTTTGTTTTTTTGGTGGTGATGTTCTTTCTTCTTCTTTGGGTGCCTTTTACCATATTTAAATCGAGTCATTTCAGGATCCCAGATAAATGAAGCTCCTTCGTCCTCCTGCTGTGGCTCCCTCTCGGCTGAACCCACCATTGGCTGGACCTGCCCCTCACCCTCCCCTCCCAGTCACTCCTCACCTGGGCTGAGAAGGTAAGGGCGACGGCGGGAGATGGAGACTCACTCCATATTCCGGAGCGGGAGCGAAGCGCCCCTGTACTTGCCATATCTTGCAGGTGCTGCTTCTGGCACTTGTTGGTGCTCTGCACACCTTGGTCACTTGGGGAGACGCACAACTTGGTCTCTGCCCCGAGACACTGGCTTGGCCTGGCTGCAGCCAACGCCGCTGCTGTTGCCACCTCCATAGCCTGCCCGCTTCTCTCACAGCATCTTGCGCAGCACAGTTAAATTTAGCATGCTTCACAACGGGGGAGACGGTGTCCCCTCCACCTCCTGGAGCCCATTATAATGCAGACCATTGGCCGCAGCTGGGCTGGGCCACTGTCTCGTGGCGGAGAGCAAGTTGTGCATCTCCCTGAGTGAACGAGGTGCGCGCAGCACCAACAAGGGACGGAAGAAGCGCCTGTGAGATACGGCAAGTACAGGGGTGCTTTGCTTCCTCTCTGGAATATGGAGCGAGTCTCCATCCTCTGCTGTCGCCCTTACCTTCTCAGACCAGGCAAGGAGTGACTGTGAGGGGAAGGCGAGGGGCGGGGCCAGCCAGTGGTGGGTTCAGTGGACAGGGAGCCACAGTAGGGGGACAAAAGAGCCATGTGGCTCCGGAGCCACAGGTTGCAGGCACCCGTCCTAAATAAATAAATAAATAGGGCTTATATTATGAGCATCCTAAAAATCATGCTAGGGTTTATTTTCCGGTTAGGTCTTATTTTCAGGAAACAGTAGTTTGCTTATGCCAGGGGTCCTCAAACTTTTTAAACGGGGGGCCAGTTCACAGCCCCTCAGTCTGTTGGGGCTGGACCAGCTGGGTGGATGTGGCTAGGTGGGCATGTGACTGGGTGGGTGTGGCTAGGTGGGCATGTGACTGGGTGGGCATGGCCAATTTAGCAGTCCATTAAACAATACACACACATGAAACTTTCATTTGATTTGCTCCTGGGAGTGTTTTATTTGCTTTTGTTTACATGTTGCTCTTTTGGTTGGCTTTTCTTTTTACTAGATTGTTTTTTAAGTTGTTTAGTGGTCCACTTCAGAATACTCAATTTTGCAGCAATTCTTCTCAGCCCCAAGGAGCTTACAATCAACAAGCCTCTCTCTCTCTCTCTCTCTCTCTCTCTCTCTCTCTCTCTCTCTCTCTCTCTCTTCTGGGGCATCTTCTGCAGGATCCCCTTCAATCCTGGCAGTGCACTGGGATACCTCATTGAATTCCATCCCATCCCCATCCCCATCCCCATCCCATCCTATTGCTATTGTTATCCTATCCCATCCCATTCCTATTCCCCTTCCCTTCTCTATTTCTATTCCGTTGCATGCCCTTCCTGCCACCCTCTCCAGGGGCCAGCTGCCACACCAGCCACCACCAGGACTGATATCTATGTGTGGTAGCTAAATTCCACAAAGGAAACACAGTGGATTTAAGCGGGGGGAGATCTGGTCCATCAAAAACAAAAAACAAAAAAATCCACCTGTGGAAGGAGCTGCCATGGGCAGTGGGGCTGGGCTCACCTCTGGTTGTCCCAGCACGAGTAATGCCCCTTCACTGCCAGCGCACGATGCTTTGTGGTGGCAGCTTTGCTCAAACGGGGGGGGGGGGGGGGGGAGGAGGGGTGGAGGTTCAGCTTTCACAAACATCTCCTGACTGTTTCTTCACGGATCAAGGGGGGAATCTTAGTTTGTTTGGAAGGTCAATTTTCTCTGGCACAACGGTAAGGCAATTTGAGTTTGGGAGAGATTTGGGGCTTGGAATGAGAATCAATCAGGAATCAGGTGAACCTCCCTCCTTTCTGTGGATCTGCGCAACATGGGATTCTTCGAACACCCTCCACCCTGCCCCCATTTAACTAACTCCATATCTCCAAACTGGATAACTCTGGAATGAAGGATGAGTTTATGAGTGAAAGTACATTTTATCTAATGGAGGGGAGCGGGATGTGCGTGTCCCAACTTCTTCCATCCTCCTTGGAATCTGCCCTCCAGGACCTCCTGAAGCCTCAGCCTAGTATCCTCCCCCAGTCATTAGAACAAAGGCCAACAAGTCCCGCTCTTTATTAGCAGGGAGGGGGGACACGGATGGACGGACTATGCAAAAGAATGTTCGCCTTAATACCGGGCGGTGGGGGTATTTGAATTTGCATCCACTGGTAGCGCTACCCCGATGGCTCCTATAGTCATAATTAGAGATTTGAGGGGGCAGCAGGGCGGAACAGCCAAAAAAAAAAACGAGTGAAGAAATTCAGCTGTTACAAGTGGATTATCGTGCATTTGAACATTCTGATGGAATGTTTCTTGTTATATCCCCCCACCCCTGGTTTGGTTTCAGCTCTAATTCTTTCATAGCCCTGAGAATTCTGAGAGTTGGGAGTCCATCAGTCGTAAAGGTGCAGGGTATCCCCGTTTCTACCTGTCCCACGTGGGAGATCAGGAAGCGCAAAAAAACCCCAGAAGAGAACAGCTTCTGTGCGCTAACATTTTCTCTGTGTGGCGCAGCTTTTTTTCTTCTACTTTTGCTCCAGGTTCGTCACCCTCTGGGCAGCCCTATCTGGGGAACTGCCAGCTGTTCCAGCGGAGCTGTGAAGCAGTGTGAGGAGAGAAGCGGAAATGGGGGTGGAGGTGTTAAAAGAATCCCACATTGCGCAGATCCACAGAAAGGAGGGAGGTTCACCTGATTCCTGATTGATTCTCATTCCAAGCCCCAAATCTCTCCCAAACTCAAATTGCCTTACCGTTGCCAGAGAAAATTGACCTTCCGAGCAAGCAAAGATCCCCCCCCGATCCATGAAGAAACAGTCAGGAGACAGTTGTGACAGCTGAAACCCACCTCCCCACCCCCGTTTGAGCAAAGCTGCCTCCACAAAGCATCATGTGGTGTAATTACGCAGGAGGCGCAGGCTCTCCTGTTGGGATCCTTTGGTTCCCCCCCCACCCCGAGGAGCAATGGTGGACCGAAGTCCTTGGCAAATCTTTTTTGCCAGCTGAGGAAAGAGTTCTTTCCTCGGCTGGCAAAAGGCGTGACCCGTTTTTGGCTTCCCCTGCGCCCTCCAGAAGCACTCTGACAGCCAAAAACAGGGCACGTGGACACTTTCCGGGGCCTCCGCACGCCCCTTTTTTGGCTTCTCCCGCCCCCCAGAAGCACTCTGCCAGCCCTCGCAAACCTAAGCCCTTCCTGTGTCCAAAGGGTGGGGGCCGGCAGATGGGTGTGGCGATGTGGATGGGGCAGCCTCGTGGTCCCTCATGGGCTGGATTAATGGCTTTGGCGGGCCCAATCTGTCTCGTGGGCCGTAGTTTGAGGATGCCTGGCTTATGCTATGTGAACATAGCTGATGAGGTTTATAAACATGGCTTTTGGCTTAGTATGTAGAGCAAACCTGGCCAATGATTGTTTATTCAGTAAACCATAGGTAAGTGAACCATGACTGAATTTTAGAAATCTAGTGCAATTATGTTCATTATACTTGTATAATGTATGCAAATTTATGTGCTTACTAAACCTGAATAAATGAATGTTTAACATACAGTTGCAAGAAAAAGTATGTGAACCCCTTGGGATTACGTGGAGTTTTGCATGAATTGGTCATAAAATGTGCTCTGAACTTCATCTAAGTCACAACAATAGAAAAACACAGTCTGCTTAAAATAATACTACACAAACATTAGATGGTGCCATGGTTTAATTGAACATAACATGTACACATTCACAGTGCAGGGAGGAAAAAGTATGTGAGCCCCAGCCTAATGACTTCTCCAAGAGCTAATTGGAGCCAGGAGTGAGCCAACCTTGACTCCAATCAGTGTGATGATATTGGATGTGTTGCTGACAGCTGTCCTGCCCTTTAAAAACACACACCTGTTTTGGGTGTACTGGTTTCAAGAAGCACTGTCTGATGTGAACCATGCCTCTCAGAAAAGAGCTCTCAGAAGACCTACGATCAAGAATTGTTGACTTGCATGAAGCTGGAAAGGATTACAAAAGTATCTCCAAAAGCCTTGATGTTCATGTGTCCACGGTAAGACAGACTGTCTACAAATGGAGAAAGTTTAGCACTGTTGCTACTCTACCTAGGCGTGGTCGTCCTGTAAAAATGACTGCAAGAGCACAGTGCAGAATGCTTCATGAGGTAAAGAAGAATCCTAGAGTGTCAGCTAAAGACCTACAGAAATCTCTGGCACATGCTAACATTTTTGTTGACACATCTACAATAAGGAAAACTTTAAACAAGAATGGAGTACATGGGAGGACACCACGGAGGAAGCCATTGCTGTCCCAAAAAAATATTGCAGCACGTTTGAAGTTTGCAAAAGAGCACCTGGATGTTCCACAGCACTACTGGCAAAATATACTGTGGACAGATGAAACCAGAATTGAGTTGTTTGGGAAGAACACACAACACTATGTGTGGAGAAAAAAAGGCACAGCATACCAACATCAAAACCTCATCCCCACTGTAAAACATGACGGAGGGAGCATCATGGTTTGGGGCTGCTTTGCTGCCTCAGGGCCTGGACGGATTGTTGTCATTGATGGGAAAATGAATTCCAGAGTTTATCAAGACATTTTTCAGGAAAACGTACAACCATCTGTCCGCCAACTGAAGCTCCGCAGAGGATGGGTGATGCAACAGGACAATGACCCAAAGCATACAAGTAATTCAACAAAAAAATGGCTTCAACAGCACAGAATACGCCTTCTGGAGTGGCCCAGTCAGAGTCCTGACCTCAACCTGATTGAAATGCTGTGGCATGCCCTTAGGAGGCAATTCACACCAGACATCCCAAGAATATTGCTACACTGAAACAGTTTTGTGAAGAGGAGTGGTCCAAAATTACTCCAGATCGTTGTGCAGGTCTGATCTGCAACTACAGGAAACATTTGGTTGAGGTTATTGCTGCCAAAGGAGGGTCAACCAGTTATTAAGTCCAAAGGTTCACATACTTTTTTCTCCCTGCACTGTGAATGTTTACATGTTATGTTCAATTAAACCATGGCACCATCTAATGTTTGTGTAGTATTATTTTAAGCAGACTGTTTTTCTATTGTTGTGACTTAGATGAAGTTCAGAGCACATTTTATGACCAATTCATGCAAAACTCCACGTAATCCCAAGGGGTTCACATACTTTTTCTTGCAACTGTAGAAATGCAAATGCTACTTTGATGTATCTATTTTACTAGTGTTATCACTATAAAGTATTTGGACTATGAAAAAGCCCTTGTGGGTAGTTTTGTAAACAAGTTTATATTAATACAATAATTCAGAGATCCCCAAACTTTTCGGCTTTGTGGACCGGGGTGGGGAGGGAGTGGTTACGTGTGAGCGGCAGGTGAGCATGTGCATGTAGCTCCATTTGTGCAAGCAGCGGGCACACATGACTGTTGCTTGCACAAATGGAGCTGTGCACATGTGTTCACCCACCGCCCTCCACTTCCGCAGCCCAGTTTTGAATGGGCCAAGGCCTGGTAGTTGGGGACCCCTGCAATAGTTAGTGATTATTAATGAATTATTAATTTTGATAGCATTGACTGTTCTTAAAGTGTTCTATTTTCTTTATTAGCAGATATGATGGAAGAATTGCATAGCCTAGATCCACGCCGGCAGGAACTGTTGGAGGCCAGGTTTACTGGAGCAGGTGTTGCTAAGGTTAGTTATGTGCACAACCAGTTGACTAACATGTACACTTCTGCATGGATTTAGTACCATTTTATTAGATGGGAAGATTATGTCAAATAACAGATACAGTCAAGCTGTACACATATTTCACACACAGGAATTGATTCAAAGTCATATTACCAGCCCTGTTGATTTCAGTGATAAATATGATAATAATGGAACTTGCCTGAGCCGTATGATTTGATGGTCTATTGAGTTGCATCTTCAAATGCAAGATAATTATGACTGGCCCTTTTTAATCATACTTTAAGCAGGCCTGTGCAATTAGTAAAATGCCACATTGATAAAATAAAAATAAAACATAAATACAGCTAAAATTCAGCTAATAAATGCCAAAATAATGAAAATAACTGCATTTCACACACCTCCAAAATTCTGTTTTCTAACAGGTGTTGGAAACTTGGTTTCTAGTCTCCAACTTGATAGAGTTTGTTTCAGTTTGTCAATGCTCATTTTAGACTGCTGTGTGCAGAGCAGTATTCCAAGTGGGGCTTGAGACAGAATAGAATGAGATAATTACATCCCACTATGTAGATTCCGTGCTCTTAGTGGCTTCATCATACTGTTAGCTAATATTCAACTTGTGTTCTAGAAGATCCAGATACTTTTCAGATGTATTATATTGCAAAATTAGGTTTTTTCCCTTTAATTTTTTCCCAAGTTGCAGAAATTTAATCCATGAAATTTGACCCTGTTAATTTCCACCCAATGGTCAAGCTTATATAGATTGTTTTCAGTCTTTTAAAGTGTTAGCTACTTTTATTTTGTGTAACTTACAAATTAGATAATAATTTCCACCTCTTCATCCAGGTTATTAATAAAGTTGAATAGCAGAGGACCTGAAACAGAGTACTGTGGTACTCTGCTTGATAGTTATCCAGCCAGTTAGAAATTCATCTAATAATTCGTCACCTACCCTATATTTTACCACATATTTTACCATTTTATTAATAAGGATTTCATGTAAAACTTTGTGGAATGCTTTGCCGAGTTTACAAAAATATACTACGCCTGTGGCATTCCCCAATCTGTTAAACTAGTACTGTTAAGAAAGGAAATGAAGGCGAATCTGCCATTAATTGTTTCTGACAAACCTATTCTGACTTTGTTAACTGCTGCAAACTTACTTTAGTGCTCACAGATATGTAATAATCTGAGGACCTTGCCCAGTAATGATATCAGGTTGACAAGTCTAATTTCCCATGTTCTTCCCTTTTTTTAAAGAAAGGGACAATATTTGCTCACCTCTAGTGTATGAGGACCTTGCCAGTTCTCCAGGAGTTCCTCATAGATTACAGCTAGTCAGTCTGCAGTCACTTCTGGTATAGCTTTTTAGTACCCTAGAATTGTAATTTATATTTACCACTATTTTACAAAAAGGGTGGTTGAAAAGTTAGATGGGTCTACTTTAGGTTGTTTATTAGTGTGTTGAGAGGTTTACTGCAGGTTTCTGACTCCTCTCCTCTCTCAATTGTACCTTTGAAATAAATCCTCAAGCAAGCTATTGATTTTTTTGTGGCTAGGCTGTGACCTTCATTCAAGTCCATAATGATCCAAACAGGAGGTTACCACAGCATAGAATGAAGCCATCTACTGATAATTTTCAGTGAAATAGCGATAGCACTTAGACTTATATACTGCTCCGTAGTGCTTTACAACACTTTGAGCGGTTTACAATGTCAGCATATTGACCCCAACAATCTGGATCCTCGTTTTACCGACCTCAGAAGGTAGGAAGGCTGAGTCAACCTTGAGCCCATTAGGATTGAACTCCAGACTGGGTAGAGTTAGTCTGTAATGCTGCATTCTAACCACTGCACCATCAGGGCTCCTCCATATCATTCTAAGGTGGTAAAAGCGGGTAAAAATGTCACTGATGTCACCTGAACTAAGGATAAATCTACAGGAGATTGAGATAGAGACTAATATTTGGGCTCATCATAACCCAATAAAATTAAGCTGGAAAGGAGTAAAGAAAAAACTGAGATGGACATTGAATCAATCTATACTAAAAGAGAAAGAATTTATACAAACAATAGCAAAAGAAATGGAATTAGAAAAGAAAAGAAAAGAAAAGTAGAGACATCGTTGCAAAATGTATGAAATACAGCCAAAGAATATATTAGGGGACTAGCTATAACCTACACCAGGGGTCTGCAACCTTAAACACTCAAAGAGCCAATTGGACCCATTTCCCACAGAAAAATCACCGGGAACCACAAAACCTGGGTGGGTGTGGCCAACTCAACATCACTCACTCCCACCCAGTCACATGATCCCCCAGCCATGCTTACCCAGGTTTTGTGGCTGCTGGTGTTTTCTGTGGAAAACCGGTATCTCTCTCGCTGTGTCTCTCTCTTTCTCCCTCTCTTTCTCTCTCCCTCGTCTCTCTCTCTCTGTCTCTGTCACGTGTGTGTGTTCCCTCTTGAACCATTTCCAAAAACAGGTGAGGGTTGGTGTTTGTTTTTTTGGTGGTGATGTTCTTTCTTCTTCTTTGGGTGCTTTTTACCATATTTAAATCGAGTCATTTCAGGTTCCCAGATAAATGAAGCTCTTTTGTCCTACTGTGGCTCCCTGTCGGCTGAACCCACCATTGGCTGGACCCGCCCCTCACCCTCCCCTCCCAGTCACTCCTCGCCTGGGCTGAGAAGGTAAGGGCGACGGCGGGAGATGGAGACTCGCTCCATATTCCGGAGCGGGAGCGAAGCGCCCCTGTACTTGCCATATCTTGCAGGTGCTGCTTCTGGCACTTGTTGGTGCTCCGCACACCTTGGTCACTTGGGGAGACGCACAACTTGGTCTCTGCCCCGAGACACTGGCTCGGCCTGGTTGCAGCCAATGCCGCTGCTGTTGCCACCTCCATAGCCTGCCCGCTTCTCTCACAGCATCTTGCGCAGCACAGTTAAATTTAGCATGCTTCACAACGGGGGAGACGGTGTCCCCTCCACCTCCTGGAGCTCATTATAATGCAGACCATTGGCCGCAACTGGGCTGGGCCAGTTTCTCGGGGTGGAGAGCAAGTTGTGCATCTCCCTGAGTGAACGAGGTGCGCACAGCACCAACAAGGGCCGGAAGAAGCACCTGCAAGATACGGTAAGTACAGGGGTGCTTTGCTTCCTCTCTGCAATATGGAGCGAGTCTCCATTCCCCGCTGTCGCCCTTACCTTCTCAGCCCAGGCAAGGAGTGACTAGGAGGGCGAGGGGTGGGGTCAGCCAGTGGTGGGTTCAGCAGACAGGGAGCCACAGCAGGGGGACGAAAGAGCTGCATGTGGCTCCGGAGCCGCAGGTTGCAGACACCCGACCTACACAGTGAGAAAGAATAAGGGAAAAAAAAAAAAACCACCAAATGACTTTAAGAGAATAATTTTAAAAACTCGAGTTAGAACTACAAAGAGATCCACAAAAGAAAACTCTTAAAAATGAAATGGAAATAATAAAACATAAATTTAATTTAATAGAAAAGGAAGAATTGGCTCAACAAATCAAAAGAGCAAAACAGAATTTGTTTGAAAATGCCAACAAACCAGGAAGATGGTTAGCCTATAAATTGAAAAAAGAGAGAAGAAATTGATAAGTAAATTACAAGATGAGAAAGGATTATACAGTTTCAAAATGAGATTTGAAAAATAATAAAGAATTTAATGAAAAATTATATGATACAGAAAAAATTTCGGAGGAAAAGATAATACAATATCTGGAAAGAGGTAAAGTACCAAAAGTGCCTGAGAATATTAAAAATATGTTAAATGAAAAAATAACAATGATTGAGTTGACAGAGGCGATAAAAAGGCAAAAAAGTAATAAGACCCCAGGACCAGATGGATTACCAGCAGAGGTTTATAAATGCTTACAAGATACATTAAGCCTGTCAATATTAGATGTTTGTAATGAGGTAATGTTAGAGTCTAAAATACCAAACACCTGGACAGAAGCAAATATTACCCTTATTCCAAAAGAAGACTTAGATCTGACACAGGTTAAGAATTATAGACTAATATCCCTATTGAATGTGGACTATAAATATTGGCATCAATAATGGCAGAGAGAATATAATTTTTTTTAAAAATGAATTTATTCATCCAGATCAAAATGGATTTCTACCAAAAAGACAAATAAAAAATGTAAGGTTTGTCTTAGATATGTTGGAACATTATGAGATATATTCAGGAAAACAAATGGCATTGATCTTAGAAGCACAGAAAGCATTTGATAACGTAAATTGGCAATTTATGGTGCAACAGTTAAGATAGTATGGATTTTGGAGAGAAATTTATAAAAATGAACAAGACAATATATCATAGACAAACAGCAAAAGTAATAGTTAATGGGGACTTTACAGAAAACTTTAATATATAAAAAAGGCACAAGACAAGGATGTCCATTTTCCCCATTATTATTTATATTAACATTGGAAGTGTTAGAAACATTAAGCAAGACCTAGAAATAAAAGGTACGGAAATAAAGGAAAAATATAAATTACAAGCATTTGCGGATGACTTGATATTCATATTAGAAGAACCATTGGAAACCGGTCCCAAACTAATGAAAAGAATAGAAGAATATGGGGAAGTAGCAGGATTGAAAATAAATAAAGAAAAAACTAAAACAATAGTTAAAAATCTTACAGATAAGCAAAAAAATGAACTGGCAAAAAAGACATCTTCAGATAGTTAAGAAAGCTAAATATTTGGGAATACATCTAACAGCAAGATGTGCAACAATAAAAGAAGATAACTATATTAAGCTACTAAAACAAAACTAGATTTGGAAAAATGGAACGGTTTGCAATTATCAATGTTAGGAAGAATAGCGACTATAAAAATCAATATTCTACTGAAACTACTTTTCTTGTTCCAAACGATCCCTATAAAAATAATTTTTTTTAATGAGCTAAATACAATAATTTTGAAATTTATTTGGCAAGGGAAAAAAACTAGAATTAGATTGAAACTGTTGCAAGACTCAAAAAATAATGGAGGTTTTGGATTACCAGATTGTGAGTTATATTATCAAGCGTGTGTACTAACATGGGTGAAAGAATGGATAACCCTCAGACATAAAAGATTATTGTATTTAGAAGGTCACGATCTGCAACTAGGATGGCATGCTTATGGTATGGTAAGAATAAAATTCATACCATTTCCAAAATCACTGTGTAAGAAATATGCTATTGTTAGCATGGGAAAAAGTTAAAGCTAAAATATATATGAAAATACTAGAATGGCTTTCAACAATGGAAGCATTTGTTTACCCAAATCTAGTAAATTTTGAAAAAATTCTAACATATAAAGATATTTTAAATACAGAAGGGAAACTAAAAACCAAACAAGCACTACAAGAACAGGGTGTTGATTTATCATGGTGGCCACAAATTCAAATGCAATTGAGGTACAATAAATATGCTAAGATACAGGTGAAACTTGAAAAATTAGAATATCGTGCAAAAGTTCATTTATTTCAGTAATGCAACTTAAAAGGTGAAACTAATATATGAGATAGACTCATTACATGCAAAGCGAGATAGTTCAAGCCTTGATTTGTCATAATTTTGATGATTATGGCTTACAGCTCATGAAAACCCCAAATTCACAATCTCAGAAAATTAGAATAGTATATGAAATCAATAAAACAAGGATTGTACATAGAACAATATCGGACCTCTGAAAAGTATAAGCATGCATATGTACTCAGTACTTGGTTTGGGCCCCTTTTGCATCAATTACTGCCTCAATGCAGCGAGGCATGGATGCTATCAGCCTGTGGCACTGCTGAGGTGTTATGGAAGACCAGGATGCTTCAATAGCGGCCTTCAGCTCTTCTGCATTGTTCGGTCTCATGTCTCTCATCTTTCTCTTGGCAATGCCCCATAGATTCTCTATGGGGTTCAGGTCAGGTGAGTTTGCTGGCCAATCAAGCACAGTAATCCCATGGTCATTGAACCAGGTTTTGGTACTTTTGGCAGTGTGGGCAGGTGCCAAGTCCTGCTGGAAAATGAAGTCAGCATCCCCATAAAGCTCGTCTGCGGAAGGAAGCATGAAGTGCTCCAAAATCTCCTGGTAGACGGCTGCGTTGACCCTGGACTTAATGAAGCACAGTGGACCAACACCAGCAGATGACATGGCTCCCCAAATCAACACAGACTGGAAACTTCACACTGGACTTCAAGCATCTTGCAGTGTGTGCCTCTCCATTCTTCCTCCAGACTCTGGGTCCTTGGTTTCCAAATGAGATGCAAAAGTTGCTCTCATCAGAAAAGAGGACTTTGGACCACTGAGCAACAGACCAGTTCTTTTTGTCTTTAGCCCAGGTAAGATGCTTCTGACGTTGTTTGTTGCTCAGGAACGGCTTGACGAGGAATACGACATTTGAAACCCATGTCCAGGATCCGTCTGTGTGTGGTGGCTCTTGATGCACTGACTCCAGCCTCAGTCTACTCCTTGTGAAAGTCCCCAACACTTTTGAATGGCCTTTTCCTGACAATCCTCTCCAGGCTGTGGTCATCCCTGCTGCTTGTGCACCTTTTTCTTCCACGCTTTTCCCTTCCACATAACTTTCTATTAATGTGCTTTGATACAGCACTTTGGGAACATCCAACTTCTTTTGCAATTACCTTTTGAGGCTTTCCCTCCTTATGGAGGGTGTCAATGATGGTTTTCTGCACAACTGTCAGGTCAGCAGTCTTTCCCATGATTGTGATTCCTACTGAACCAGACTGAGAGACCATTTAAAGGCTCAGGAACCCTCTGCAGGTGTTATGGCTTAATTAGCTGATTAGAGTGGGACACTTTGAGCCTAGAATATGGAACCTTCTCACAATATTCTAATTTTCTGAGATTGTGAATTTGGGGTTTTCATGAGCTGTAAGCCATAATCCTCAAAATTATGACAAATCAAGGCTTGAACTATCTCGCTTTGCATGTAATGAGTCTATCTCATATATTAGTTTCACCTTTTAAGTTGTATTACTAAAATAAATGAACTTTTGCACGATATTCTAATTTTTCGAGTTTCACCTGTATATGGCTTTTATAAAGAGCAAACAACATTTGATCAAATACTGTTAATGGTAGATGAAAAGTTAATTTAAGAAATTATATAACATTTTACTAAGCCTAAAAATGGAAGACGAACAGGTGAAAGAGACAATGATAGTATGGGCAAAAATGGATATAATATAGAACTAGATAACTGGCAAAAACTTTGGGAAAGAAACTATAAATTGACGATGGCAACCACCTATAAAGAAAACTTGTATAAAATTTTTTATAGGTGGTACTTACCACCGGCGAGACTAGCAACATTTTTTAAAATTATGTCCACCAAATGCTGGAAATGTAATCAGAAACCAGGCACATATCATCACCTGTGGTGGACATGCCCAAAAGCAAAAAAACTGGGCGAAAATGCATCTGTGGTTAGAAAAAATGTTAAGACAGCATATAGATTTTAGGCCAGAACTATTTTTGTTGGGCATAATACCAGAAACGTATGATAAAGGGAATGTATATTTGATATTACATGTTCTAACAGCAGCAAGAATTGTATTTGCACAACATTGGAAAAGCGAAGAAACACCTATGGAAGAAGATATAATTAAAATATTGGACTGTGCAGAAATGGACAGATTAACACTGAAGATAAAAGAAAAAGAAGACGGAATATTTTTGAACTTGGGACTTGTTTTATCAATGGTTGGATAACAGGGATAGAAATTAGGAACTTAAGAAATATTATTATGTAAATGAATGGACCCAGTCAGTGCGCTGTTCATTAAGCACATATTGTACTGTATGTTAAAAAAACCCAATAAAATATATTTATATTTTTAAAAAAGCTGGTAAAAACCTCTGGTGGCAATAATGAATTCAAGAGCAACAAAGGTCTTGGTTGTCTGAAGGTTAACATTCTTTGAAATGACAGAGTTGGAAAGGACCTTGGAGGTCATCTAGTCCAACCTCCTGCTCGAGCAGGAGAATCTATACCATTTCAGACAAATGGCTGTCCAGTCTCTTCTTAAAAGCCTCCAGTGATGGGACATCCGCAACTTCTGAAGGCAAGCCATTCCACTGGTTGATTGTTCTCACTGTTAGAAAATTTCTCCTTAGTTTTAGGTTGCTTCTCTCCTTGATTAGTTTCCATCCATCGGTTCTTGTCTTGCCTTCTGGTGCTTTGGAAAATCGTTTGCCCCCCTCATTTTGTGGCAGCCCCTCAAATACTGGAACACTGCTATCATATCTCCCCTAGTCCTTCTTTTCACTAGACTAGACATACCCAATTCCTACAACTGTTCTTCATATGTTTTAGCCTCCATCCCCCTAATCATATGAAGAACGGTTGCAGGAAATGGGTGCTGCTTTTGTTTCTTTTTTCTGCCAACTCTATACAAAGAGTTAGTAATGAATTGGTTTTGGACAGGAGATACTGCATCAGGCCAACTGTAATAAGTACCATATTTTCCGGCGTATAAGACGACTGGGCATATAAGACTACCCTCCTCAGAGCCATTTAAGGCTCGTCAGAGCCTTATGGGCTGGTCTGCCTGGTTACAGGAGAATGAGACCCGGCGTATAAGACGACCCCCGACTTTTGAGAAAATTTTTGTGTGTTAGAAAGTAGTCTTATACACAGGAAAATACAGTACTTTATATATGATGGCATGAGAACTAAATTTTATACCCTAGTTTGCTTGTGCATGTCTTCCTACCCCATACTTACCCTCTTTCTCTACTGTGGTCTACCAGCTGCCTTTTCTCCACTGTTTTCCACTCTGGAACACCTATGGTGGCTTATGCACGATGCAGATTTTTGTATAGGTTTAAACACACCTGATCTGAGTATGTGTGGGTGGAGCCTTTCTGATTCAATCCAAGCATAAACTACTGAATGCTACCTGATTTGTACAAAGTTTCTAAGGAAGTCGTGCCTATGAATCTTAATTTTACTATGGTACTATGTATCATTACAGTTTGGTTATTCATTTTTATCTTCTAAGTCTTTGCTAACTGTTCTTAGCTTGTTGATTTTTGTGATGACTTGCACACTTTTGTTACCGTTAATCTTACTTGGGGTTACCAAACATCTGGCCAAAGGAGGGCATGTCCTCAAGTTCTCCATCCCACAGGTATAGCCTTAAAATTAAATATTGTCCAGCTTTTTGAGTAACTAAGAAGCTATCTCTTCCTGAGTAGCTTTCTTCCCTAATAAGTGCTAACCACAAGTTGACCATCTCTGCTTTGTGACCTTAGTTGATTAGTATCATCCAGCTCAGGGGTGGGTTCTAATTTTTTTTACTACCAGTTCTGTGGGTGTGACTTATTTTGTGGGTGTGGCTTGATGGTCATGTGACAGTGGGCGTGGCCAACTCGATGTCAGTCACGACAAGGGGTGTCTCGCCTGGCCCCTCCCTTCCCAGCCATTCCTTGTCACATCCAACCTCAACGTATCTATAGATCTATTATTGGTAGGCACAACAGTCACGTGTGGGTTATTGGCTTGGACTTCATCCAATGAGACCGGATCTGCTAAACTTAAAAGCCCCGCCTTTTGTTTCAGTTTTTTGACTCGGTCTTCATTGAGACAGTCATGTCTGTAGAAGTTTAAATTTCTATTTTACTTTATTATTTGGGGATTGTAACATTGTCAGTGGGCTTTGCCTACGAGTCTGCTAGCCACCAGAGCAGCTTCGAGATGCCAGCCGGCTTTCTGATTTTGCAGCACGCACGAGCTTGCAGGAGCGTCTGTGTCTGCAGGAGCGTCCTCGCCGTTTCTCTCTACTGCGTGGGTGGATGACAAGACGTGAGTTGCTGTATTTGGCGCCAAAGCCTTACCGCTCCCATCCTGATCGCGCTAAGCCAGCGAGCTAGCGATTACGGCTTTCTCCACGCAAGTATTTGGGGCTTTTTCTCTTCTGGAAGTTATTTTCTGGGCCTCTCCTTCTTGTAAAATCCCAGCACTCAATTAAGCCTGGGTAAGAGTGATCTGTGTTGAGAGATTGGTTTTAAATCCCAGCATTTTAATTTCTAAGCCTGGGTACTAATAAAATGGCTCCTTCCAAAGTTGCATCTAAACAAAACAGGCAACAACAGGCAGACCCTGATGAGATTGTGCCTGAGGCCCCTCCTAGACCTTATAAGACGCCTCGCAAAGATGATCCTAGGGGTTCTAAGATTCCTAGAGAGGAGGCAAGGCTCCATAAAGCCCTGGAAAAAGTTTTTCAAAAGGCTCAGTCAGGTACAATAGTTGTCCCTGCTCAAGACCATGTGGATGCCCCTTCTACTGTTACTGTTCCTGACCCAGGAGATCAAATCTCTGTGGCCAGGCCTTCTATTTCTCCTTCATTGTCCCTGGATAGGTCCTTGCAGGAAGGTTTATATTCAGCAGAGGCTGCTTCTGTGTTCCCTATTTCTCCAACGGGCCCCGCCCAGCCTTGAGTGGTAATTCAGGATGCTCCTCAGGAGACCATTGTTGAAACGGCTTCTGTTTCTGGAGCTGAAAGCAATATTAGAAGTGATCAAGTTCTGCCTGAGATTTCACCTGCTTTAGCTAATTTGATTTCTGCTGCAATTCGTCAAGGGATAGCGGATGGTCTTTCTCAGCAAGCTGCTTCTGAGGTTTCTGTTTCAGTAAGCCACCATGGTCATTCACATAGGCCTCAGTCTCCTGAACAGAACATTTCTCATCGTGAAAGGGCAGATTCATCTCACTCTGCTTCCCAGGAATCTCTCTCTGAGGGTGAAATTCTTCCAGACCAGGACCTTTCAGAGGATGAAGGTCTGGAACCGGATCAACCTGCCTTTGTAGGTTTATTTAGATCTCAAATGTTTTGTTCCTTATTGTTTAAGGCTCAAAACGCTACCTGTCTTGGTGTTCGTCCCCCGAGACCTGATTCTAGTTCCTCTCTTACAGATCCATCTTCAACAGTGTTCCAGCAGCCTATGGTCCACTCGGAATCCATTCCTGCTCCCAAATTGTTCACGGATGTTATACAAAAGCAATGGTCCTTTCCCAGCACTGGGTCTGTTCCCAATTCTTTGGATAAACGTTTTCACAATGTGGCTGATGAATTCTCATCTATCTTACAGGTGCCATCGGTAGATTTACCAGTGGTGGCTTTAGCATCTTCTTCCCCAGTTACAGGACTGGCGGAAGAATCCTTAAAACCAGAAGACAAGTGAGCAGAATGGTCTCTCATTAAGGGTCATCAAGCCTCTGCGTGGGCGGTTCAAGCCTCTTCAGCGGCTTCCTTCTTTAATAGGGCTACTATCCTTTGGATTAAACAGCTCCAGGAAAGACTCCCTGCTTCTGATTCCAGATCCCACCAGGATTTAAATAAAATTCTAGCGGCTGTAGAGTTCTTGGCAGATGCTACCCTCAATGCTGCTAGATTCTCAGCAAAAGCCATAGGTACCTCTGTCACGTCTCGGTGTCTTCTGTGGCTCAGGAACTGGCAGGCTGATGTCCAGGCTAAATGGCGTTTGGCATCTTCCCTGTATGCAGGAGAGAAGTTGTTTGAAGCCCCTCTGGAACCCCTGCTGATTGAGACCAAGGACCATCGTAAGGTATTACTTTTTCTTTACAGACGTTTGGAGGTTCGTGCTCAGGGTTCCTTTCGATCAGGTTCCTTTCGAGGCCAAGATTCAGGATTTTACCAGCAACGTTTCCAGCGTTCCTTTCAACCCAGGGGTTTACCTCAGCAAGACAGTCAGGTCAGACAGCAATACAGGGCTACCGCCAGGAGGCCCTTTAGGAGTGGCAGAGGCCGTCCCTTCAGGAGATCACTTTAGTTCCTCTTCTGACCTCCCCATAGGTGGTAGATTAGCATTTTTCGCTGATCAATGGGACTCCACCATTTCTGATTCTTGGGTTCAGAATACCATTTGATTTGGTTTATCCCTGGAATTTCGCTTCAACCCCCCCGAGTTCTTTCTGCGTTGTCCTCTGTCTTTAGACAGAGTAAAGAGAGCTCAAGTTGAATTGGCCATTGAGTATCTCTTACAATTTTTTTTTAATTGAAAAAGTTTTACAAATACAAGTTTTTCATTTCCCCCCCCCCAATTTCCCCCCCTACCCTCCTATCCCCACTCCCATCCCATCCCACCCTTGGCTTCCCTTACAAAAATTATTATTCTTATACAATCCGCAGATATTAAGAAAAAGAATAGGTGAAATCCAAATAAAATACCATATCAGACATTCCTCTCATCCAATCTACCCCTATCAGTAATAAAATAATTTTTTCTAGATAACATCCAAATAATAATTATCTACATATATCTATCCCCCTTATTACAAGATAAAACATAATTTCCCCCAATTACTCTACCCCCTCTTTAAACTATTTCCTACTTAACCTATTCTACATAACATTCTATATCAATATATCAATCTCTGTTTAATCCAAATCTTAATTACCTCCAGTTACTTTACACCCTATATACTATAACTCTCAGTACAACATAACATAACATTTTTCAACTAAATGCTAACTGATACTTCTTTGTTTGGTATTTATTCTGCACATAATCTATCCATTTCTTCCATTCCGAAACAAAAGTTTCTTAGGTCCTATCTTTTATATACGCTGATATCTTTGCCATTTCTGCAAAGCTAGCCATCTTCAGAGTCCATTCTTCAATAGTAGGTAAGATATCTTTTTTCCAATATTGTCCAATCAATAACCTAGCTGCAGTAATCATATATAATATCAATCTTGTTTCATTCGATGAAAAGTCCTTAACTATACCCAATAAAAACGGTTGTGGAGAAAATTGAAGCTTCTTCTTCAGCACATTTTGCATAACCCACCAAAGTTTAATCCAAAAAGCTTTCACTTTTCTACAAGTCCACCATATATGATAATATGTAGCATCTAAACAATCGCATCTCCAACATCTTGGTTGAACATTAGGGTACATACATGACAATTTCTTAGGATCTAAATGCCACCTATAAAACATTTTGTAAAAGTTTTCCCTCAAGTTCTGTGACTGAGTAAACTTAACATTCTGGACCCATATCTTTTCCCAAGTTCCCAGCATAACTGGTTCTGCAAAATTTTGTGCCCATTTTATCATACAATCTTTAACCAATTCGCTTTCAGAATCTCTTTCCAACAATATATTATAAACCCTCTTAATATGCATCGGCCCTTTCTGTTTTATCTGCATCACCAAATCTTCTTCATGCATCATTAAACCAGTTTTTTGATCTTCCCTCCATCTTGATTGAAGTTGACTGTACTATAACCAAGTTAAATTAATCCCTTCTTCCAACAAAGTTTTTAATGACTTCAAATTCCAGCTGCCCCCATCATTAGAAAGTATCTCTTTATATAAAATCCCCCCGAGTGACTTTATATTCTGTATAATGTGCCCAAGATCCAACCACAAAGGTATTTTGTAATCCAATTTAAACTGGTGCTTCTTCCAAACTCTCATCAAAGAATTTCTAAGTATATGACTTCTAAATACATTATCGACTTTGTTTTCGTAAAATAAATATGCATGCCAACCAAATTCCAAATCGTGGCCTTCTATATTCAAAATTTCAGTTCTTATCATTCCAAACCAATCACTCGCTTGTGTCAACGCTGTTGCTTCATAATATAGCCGTAGGTTTGGAACTTTAAGGCCACCTCTTTCCCGAACATCTTGTATAATTTTCAGTTTTACTCTTGGCTTTTTCTCATTCCAAATAAATTTGTTCAGTCCTTTTTGCCATTCAATCAAGTTTTTATCATTTTTAAGCACCGGAATCATTTGAAATAAAAACAAAAATCTAGGTAGAACGTTCATCTTAACTGCTGCTATTCTACCAAGTAGAGATAGTTGCAGTTTATTCCAAGTTTCCAAATCTTTTTGCACCTTTCGCCACAACACTTCATAATTATTTTGAAAAAGTTTTATATTAGAAGCTGCAACTTGCACTCCTAGATATTTCACCTTTGAAACTATTTCAAAGCCTGCCAACCTTTCGAGTTCCTTCTTTTGACCTTCCAACATATTTTTAACTATCATCTTGGTTTTTATCTGATTCAATCTAAATCCTGATACCAAACCATATTCGTCTATAATATATTTCATCTGGATGATTGATTCCAAAGGTCGTGTTAGGGTAACCACCAGGTCATCTGCAAATGCCCTTATTCTGTAATCCTTTTGCCTTATAACTATTCCATTCAAAGTGTTCGAGTCCCGTATTGAATTCAACAAGACTTCTAAAGTTAAGATAAACAACAGTGGGGATAACGGGCATCCTTGTCTTGTTCCTTTTTGTATATTAAAATTTGTTGTTAAACTCCCATTAATAATAATTTGTGCTGTTTGCTCTTGATAAATTGCTGAAACCGCTTGAACAAACTGGTCCCCAAAGTTCATTTTTAATAAAGTCTTTAAAAGAAAATTCCAATTCACCCGATCAAAGGCCTTTTCCGCGTCCAAAAACACCAGCACTGCAGGGATCTGTTTACTTTTCTCAAGATATTCCAATAAATCTATGAGTTGCCTCACGTTATCCTTCATATATCTGCCCTCAATAAATCCAGCTTGATCATGATGAATCACCTCTTGCATAACTGGCATTAATCTGTTGGCTAATACTTTTGCAAAAATTTTGTAATCCATATTCAAGAGAGATATTGGTCTAAAATTTTCTGGTTTTGTAGAACCTTCCTCTTTTGGTATCAATGAAATAAAGGCTGTCTTCCATGATGGGGGTATTTCCCCCCCTGTTGTATACTGCAAAATAAGTCTTTAAGATGTTCAATCATTTCTGTTTGTAAAGTTTTATAATACACTGCTGTCAAACCATCCGTCCCTGCGGCTTTAGCCGTTTTCAGTTGTTTAATTGCAAATATAATTTCCTCGGATGTTATTCCTTGAGTCATTCTGTCCTTTTGCTCTCTGGAAATTTTTGTAATTCTAGTTCCTTCAAGATATTCATCTATAAGTTCATTCTTTATATGGTCTTTGGCATATAATTTAGAATAATAATCTAAAAAAGCTTGTTTTATTAAATTTTGTTGAAAAACTTCCTTCCCTCCATAATTAATAGTATCAATAATTCAAGAGCTCTGCTGTTTTCTCAGTGTGTAGGCCAGCCATCTGCCCGGTTTATTAGCATTGCAGAATGTGTTATGTTTTGCGAATTGTAAATTAGTTGCCGTTTGTTCTGCTATAAGCATTTGAAATTGGTCTTTCAAGAGTTTTATGGTTTCTTGTAGTTTTTTATCTAGCGTGTTTTTAATATATAATTGTTCCTTTTTCTTTATTTCTACTTCCAATTCTGTTCTTTTCCTTTGTTGGTTTGACTTATGTTTAGAGTTCATATAAATCAGTACTCCTCGCATATATGCCTTACTTGCATCCCAAACAATTTCAATAGGTGTACCCTTATTCAAATTCATTTGAAAAAATTCCTTCACATGTTTTTTAAGTTCAATTATATTTTTTTCATATCTAAACAAATTCTCATTCAATCTCCAGGATCTTCTTTCCTTCTTCCCCATTTCTATTTCTATCCATATCGGACTGTGATCCGTTAAAGTCCTGGGAAATATTTTTGTCTTTGTTGTTTTAGTAAGTAAATCAGCTGTCACCAGAATAAAATCAATCCTAGAAAAAGATCTATGTCGATCTGAAAAAAATGTAAAATCCAATTCTTTCGGGTTCTGGACTCTCCATACGTCTTTCAGTTCCAAATCCTCTTTCATAGCAAAAAAAATCTGTGGCAATTTGACCCCTGGTTTTGCCAAACTCTTTTTATCAATTTTAGTGTCAATCACCCCATTCCAATCTCCCATAATCAAAATAGATCTGTAGTTCCAGTGCAATATTTTAGCATATAGTAATTTATAAAAATTTTCCTGCTGTTGGTTGGGAGCATAGATTCCGATCACCAGAAGTGAATCATTCTGTACATTTAGTTCAATTGCTATGTATCTTCTATAATCATCTGTTTCTATAACTTTAGCTAATAATCTTTTGGAGATGTACAACACAACACCATTCTTTTTTTCTGGGCTTGAAGGTATAAAATGTTGTCCTAATTTGGAATTTATCAAATATTTTTGATCCTGAGTTCTAATATGAGTTTCTTGCAAACAAACAACATCATTGTTAAATTGTCTCAAATAATGAAATATTTTTCTTCTTTTCTGTGGAGAGTTCAGACCATTCACATTCCAAGATAAAAATTTAACTCTCATTTGTAGTTTCACGAAGCGAATCAAGCATTTGCCGAAGTCTCTGTTCCAGAGCAGTAGTCTTCGGTCTGGCTCCTCCCATGGCTTCTGATTTCTGCGGTTTACCATTGGCCCCCTTCTCTTCTTGTGGTGTAATGGACCTCTGCTGCTGTTGCTTCTCTAACATTTGCTTCTGAGCTGCTCGAGTTATGCGTTTATCTTTAGGTTCCTGCATCAGCAGTTCAAGGTCCAATGCCACCTCTCTTGTACTTCTGAGTGGCCCTTTTCTAGGCTCTGGAAAATCCAACAATAAGTCATCTGAAAAGCCACCTACTGCTCCTTGAGTTTCCTCTATTGCTCTTTGAGTTTCTATTGCCTCTAATTCCATCTGCTTGCGCTGTTCTTCAGTCTCTCTTTCAAATTCTTTATCTTTATCACCTTCTTCTATAGTTAACACCGTGGATGAACGTGGAGATGTCCTTTTAAAAATATGGTAATAAAAATGTTCTGCTTTTTGGGCTTCCGGTGGCGTCTCCGTCCTTGCCGGACGGTCGTTTTATGGCCGCCGGCTTCGTCGCGCATTGGAGCCGCCTCACAGCTGTCAGGCAGCTCGGAAAATCCTCTCTTCGGGCTGGAAGGGCGGATAGAGCCAGTGGGAGCAGGTAGAGCCCCCTGAGTTGCCCCCAGGATTTCTTTTTTGCCCTGGGGAGCGCTCAGGGTGAAGGCTCCCTCTCCAACCCACTGAAGCTCCGCGCGGTGAGGGACCTCTGTTTAAGCGGCAGAGCCAGACGACGAGAGCAACTCCACCAATATTGGATGATTATAACAAGCAGAACTTGGTGAAATCTGGATCAGCATAAAGAGAGAAAAAAGCAGGTATTTGCCTTTTTTTTTTAAAATAATCCTCAATCTAAGAGTCTCTGGGAGAAAGTGTTTGAGAAAATGGCGACTGGCTAAAACAGAGGAAGTAAAGTGAAAAGTGAAAGTGATCGTTAAGCCTGCCTCGAAGCAATTGAAAGAAATATTTTAACAAGATTTTAAAAAAGAAACAAAATTTATTTAACTCCTTTCCTTGCAAAACTGGGGAGAAAAGCTGGACTAAGAGGAAAAGGAGGAAGATTTTCCCTTTTGGAGAGGTTAAGACTGTGTAGAGGCATGGCTACAAAACAAAAAGCAGGGGGGAATCCCCCACTCATCAGACAAAGGAAAAGCCAGTTAAGCCACAAACACAGACTTAGACTCCAAATCAAGGAAGTGGAAATGAGGATTTGAAAGCTTTTATAGCTAAGACTTTAGGAAGTGTTGTTGAAAAAATGGAGAAAATGGAGGATAAAATGGAGAAAAATCAAATGGAAATGAAGGAGCTTGTAAAAGAAAAATGTGATAAGTTGAGTCAAAATATAACTAAAGCAGTAGCTGGTCTCTCAGATGCAGTGATGGCAGTGGAGAAAAAAGTGGATGAACTAAATATAGAAGTTGAATCTAACAAGAAACTGGCAGAAGAGAAATTTTTTAAAGTTGATGTCAGAAGCCAGAGATTTGAAGATGAAATTACAATGATCCAATTTCGGGCTATGGAGTTTGCCCTAAGACTGAGGGGAATAAGGGAAAATAACAGAGAAGATTTGAGAGCAGTTTGTGTAGAGGTTCTGGCTCAGATATTAAAGATTGATCCCAAGCTAATTTTTAGTAGAATTGATAAGATCTACAGGGTGAACTCTCGTGTGGCAAGACAAAGGAATCTGCCTAGAGATGTTGTGATTTATTTTACTGACAGAAGATTGAGGAATGATATCTTGCAAAAATCCTTTCTTGCCAATGTTCAACTTGATGGTAATCAAATTGGTGTTTATAAAGACCTACCACCTAAGATGTTAAGGGATAGGAAGGATTATGGATTTTTGGTGACTGAATTGAAAAGATGTCAAATTTCATTTAGATGGGATGCCCCAGTTGGCATAATTTTGAGATATGAGGATGTAAGATACCGTCTAAATACTGTGGAAAAAGCAGAACATTTTTACTACAATATTCTTAAAAAAGCTCCAACATCTCCACGTTCATCCACATTATTAACTACAGAGGAAGCTGTTAAAGATCAAGGTCTGGAAAGAGGGATTGAGGAATTATCTAGGCAAGTAGATCTAGAAGCAATACAAACTCAAAGAGCAATAGAAGAGTCTCAAGGAGCAGTAGGTGGTTTCTCAGATGATTACTTTGCAGACTTCCCAGAGCCTAAAATAAAGCACCCCAGAAGTACAAGAGAGGTGGATTTGGACCTTGAACTGTTGGTGCAAGAACCAAAAGATCAACGTATAACTCGTGCAGCAGAGAAGCAAAGGTTAGAGAAGCAAAAACAGCAGAGGTCCATTGTACCACAAGAAGTGAAGGGGGCTAATGGGAAATCACAGAAATCAGAAGCTGTGGGAGGAGCGAGACCAAAGACTACTGCTGTACAACAGAATCTTTGGCAATTGCTCGATTCGCTTCGTGAAACCTCAGATGACAGTTAGCTTTTTATCATGGAATGTGAATGGATTGAACTCTCCACAGAAAAGAAGGAAAATATTTCATTATTTGAAACAGTTTAAAAATGATGTTGTTTGCCTGCAAGAAACTCATATTAGAACTCAGGATCAAAAATATTTGATAAATTCTAAATTAGGATCACATTTTATATCTTCCAGTTCTGGGAAAAAGAATGGACTAGTGTTCTATATTTCCAAAAGATTATCAGCTAAAGTTATAGAATCAGATGAAGATGGAAGATATATTGCAATTGAAATAAATATACAGAATGTCTCATTGCTTTTGATTGGAATTTACGCCCCAAACCAACAGCAGGAAACCTTTTACAAACTATTATATGCTAAAATATTGCAATGGAATTATAAGTCAATTTTGATCATGGGAGATTGGAATGGCGTGATTGACACAACCATAGATAAAAAGACATTGGCTAAAACAGGGATTAAATTGCCACAGACGTTTTTCGCGATGAAAGAAGATTTAGAATTGAAAGATGTTTGGAGAGTTCAACATCTGAAGGAATTGGATTTTACATTTTTTTCAGATAGACATAAATCCTTTTCTAGGATTGATTTTATGTTGGTTACATCTGATTTACTTACTAAAATGACTAAGACTAAGATATTTCCCAGGACTTTAACGGATCATAGTCCGATATGGATGAAAATGGAATCTGGCAAGAAGGAGAAAAGATCATGGAGACTGAATGAGAATTTGTTTAAATATGAGAAGAATATATCTGAACTTAAAAACATGTGAAGGAATTTTTTCAAATGAATTTGAATAAGGGTACACCTATTGAAGTTGTTTGGGACGCAAGCAAGGCATATATGAGAGGTGTACTGATTTATATGAATTCTAAGCAAAAGTCAACTCAACAAAAGATAAGAACAGAATTGGAGTTAGAAATAAAAAAAAAAGAACAACAACATATAAGGAATCCGACTGATGAGAAACTACAGGAAACTATAAAACTTTTGAAAGATCAATTTCAAATGCTCATGGCTGATCAAACAGCAACTAATCTGCAATTTGCGAAGCATAATACTTTTTGTAATGCTAATAAGCCAGGTAGATGGTTGGCCTATACTCTGAGAAAACAACGAAGTTCTCGTATAATCGATACCATTGAATTTAAAGGCAAACAAGTTTTTCAACAAAATTTAATACAACAAGCTTTTCTAGATTACTATTCTAACCTATATCACAAAGATAACATAAAGAATGAACTTATTGATGAATGTCTTGACAAGAGGAGAGTTACTAAAATTTCAAGAGAACAAAAGGAAAGAATGAATTATGCAATAACTTCTGAAGAGATCTTATTTGCAATAAAACAACTGAAAATAGCAAAAGCTCCAGGGACGGATGGCTTGACAGCAGTATATTACAAAACCTTACAAGCAGAACTGATTGAACATCTTAAAGATTTATTCTGCAGCATACAACAGGGGAGTAAAATACCCCCATCGTGGAAGACGGCCTTTATTTCACTGATACCAAAGGACGACGGTTCTACAAAACCAGAAAATTTCAGACCAATATCTCTCTTGAATACGGATTATAAAATCTTTGCAAAAGTATTAGCCAACAGATTGATGCCAGTTATCCAAGAGGTGATTCATCATGACCAAGCTGGATTTATAGAGGGCAGATATATGAAGGATAATGTGAGGCAACTCATAGACTTATTGGAATATCTTGAGAAGAATAAACAGATCTCTGCAGCGCTGGTGTTTTTGGATGCGGAAAAGGCCTATGATCGAGTCAACTGGGATTTTCTAAAAAAGACTGCTTAAAATGGACTTTGGGGATCAGTTTATACATGCGATTTCAGCAATTTATCAAGAACAGGCAGCACAAATTGTTATTAATGGGAGTTTAACGACTAATTTTAATATACAAAAAGGAACAAGACAAGGTTGTCCACTATCCCCACTGTTGTTTATTTTAACCTTAGAAGTTTTGTTGAACTCAATACGGGACTTGAATTACTTAAATGGAATAGTTATAAGGCAAAAGGACTATAGAACGAAAGCATTTGCAGATGATCTGGTTGTTACCCTAACACGACCTTTGGAATCAATCATCCATATGAAAAACACTATAGAAGAATATGGTTTGGTATCAGGATTTAGACTAAACCAGAAAAAGACTAAGATGATAGTTAAAAACATGTTGGAACCACAAAAGAGTGAACTGGAAAGGTTGGCAGGCTTTGAAATAGTTTCTAAGGTGAAATATCTAGGAGTCCAGGTTGCAGCTTCTAATATAAAACTTTTTCAAAACAACTATGAAGTTCTGTGGCGTAAGATTCAAAAAGATTTGGAAATTTGGAAAAAACTGCAACTATCTTTACTTGGCAGAATTGCAGCAGTTAAGATGAACGTTCTACCTAGATTTCTGTTTTTGTTTCAAATGATTCCGGTGCTTAAAAGTGATAAAATTCTGGCTGAATGGCAATCAGGTCTAAACAAATTTATCTGGAATGAGAAAAAACCAAGAGTTAAATTTAAAATAATGCAAGGTGTTCGTGAAAGAGGTGGCCTTAAAGTTCCAAACTTACGTTTATATTATGAAGCAGCAGTGTTGACGCAAGTGGGTGATTGGTTTGGAACAACAAAGACTGAAATTTTGAATATAGAAGGCCATGATTTGGACTTTGGTTGGCATGCATACTTATTTTACGAAGACAAGTTGGATAACGTATTTAAAAATCATATATTGAGACATGCTTTGATGAGAGTTTGGAAGAAGCACCAGTGTAAATTGGATTACAGAATACCTTTGTGGTTGGATCTTGGGCAAACTATGCGGAATATAAAGTCACTCAGGAATTTATACAAAGAGATGCTTTTCAATGATGGGGGCAGTTGGAGTCTGAAACCTTTGAAAACTCTGTTGGAAGAAGGGAAGAACTTAACTTGGTTGCAGTATTCTCAACTGCAATCGAGATGGAAAGAAGATCAAAAAATTGGTTTAATGTTGCATGAAGAAGATTTGGTGACACAGATAAAACGGAAAGGGCCGATGCATATTAAAAGGGTTTATAATTTACTGTTAGAAAGAGATTCAGAGAGTGAATTAGTTAAAGATTGTATGATAAAGGGCACAAAATTTTGCAGAACCAGTTATGTTGGAGACATGGGAAAAGATTTGGGTCCAGAATGTTAAATTTACTGAAGCACAGAATCTGCGGGAAAATTTTCATAAAATGTTTTATAGGTGGCATTTGGACCCCAAAAAATTGTCATGTATGTATCCAAATGTTCAACCTAAATGCTGGAGGTGTGATTCTTTGGATGCTACATATTTTCACATTTGGTGGACCTGTAGAAAAGTGAAAGCTTTTTGGATTAAACTTTGGTGGGTCATGCAGAATGTTTTAAAAAAGAAGCTTCAATTTTCCCCGCAGTTGTTTTTGTTGGGTATAGTTAAGGATTGTTCACCGAGTGAAACGAGATTGATTTTATATATGATTTCTGCAGCTAGATTACTGATTGGACAATATTGGAAAAAAGATAGTGTACCTACTATAGAAGAATGGACATTGAAGATGGCTAACTTTGCAGAAATGGCAAAGATTTCTGCATACTTAAAAGATAGGACCCAAGAAGCCTTTGTTAGGGAGTGGAAGAAATGGGTGGATTATGTGCAGAACAAATATCAAACTAAGAAGTATCAATTAGTATTTGATTCATAATGATTTTTATTATAATTACTTTACTATACTTACTATATTAATATGTAGAAAAGTTTTAATGTTAAAAATATTCAAAATTATTAGTATAGTATATACGTGATAGAAGGATTTTACTTTACATATATTTACTATATTGTTATCTAGATAAATATTAATGTTAAAAATAAGTATGCATATGTTTTAATGTTTGCATATATTTGATAGAATAATGTTATATATATTTATTATATTGTTACTTACAAAAATTTTAATGTTAAAAATATTTGATAAGTTTATGGTTAGCAAATATTTGATGGAATAATTTTATATATATCTATTATATTGTTACCTAGAAAAAATTTAATGTTAAAAATATTTGATAAGTTTATGGTTAGCAAATATTTGATAGAATAATTTTGTTTTATTCAATGTTAAAATTTAAGATATGTTAACTGGATTTCACCTGTATTTTTTGTTTAATATTGATAGAAATATAAGAATAATATTTCTTTTAGTGATGGTAGCCAAGGGAGGGAAGGGAGGGGAGGGGAGGGAAGGGAAGGGAAGGGAAGGGGGGGTGGGTGAGGGGTGGGGAAAATGGGGGGGGAAATGAAAAAATTGTATTGTAAAACTTTTTCAATAAAAAAAAATGTTCCGCTTTTTCAATGGTATTTAAGCGGTATCTCTCACCTTCATATCTCAAGATTATGCCAACTGGGGCATCCCATCTAAATGGGATCTGAGATCTCTTCAGTTCAGTCACCAAAAACCCAAAGTCCTTTCTGTCTCTTAACATCTTAGGTGGTAACTCTTTGTAAACACCAATCTGATTTCCCTCCACCTGAATAGTAGCAAGAAAGGACTTCTGTAAAATATCATTCCTCAATCTTCTATCAGTAAAGTAGACTACCACATCTCTAGGCAGGTTCCTTTGCCTCGCCACTCGAGAATTCACTCTGTAAGCCTTGTCAATCCTTTTGCTGTCAGAGTGGTTGGGCCATCACAGGGCCCCCTGACATGAGTGATGTCAGGTTTTACCTTTAACATCACTGCAAGTGCATCAGCACAAACTACTCTTAGATCTTCTCTATTATTTTCTTTTAGTCCTCTCAGTCTTATAGCAAACTCCATAGATCTGAATTGTATCATTGTCACTTCATTTTCAATCCTTTGGGTTCTGGTATCTACATTAAAAAAATTTTCTTCCATTACTCTCATTTTAGATTCAACTTCTGAGCTAAGTTCACCCACTTTTTTTCTCAATCTCAACCACCGCATCTGAAAGACCAGAAACCACTTTAATTATATTTTGATTCAACTTGTCATATTTTTCTTGGACCAACTCCTTAATTTCCTGTTGGGATTTTTCCATAGTTTCAGCATAATTTCCTAAAGTCTTGGCTATAAACTCTTTCAAATCCTTAAGTCCAACTTCCTGTTCATAACTCTGAGTCTGTGTCTGTGGCTTTTCTGGCTTTTCCTTTGTTTGATGAGTGGGGGAGCCCCCCCCCCCCGGCTTAGTTTGTTTTGAAGCCATGCCTCTACACAGTCTTAGCCTTTCCAAAAAAGAGGATTTCCCTCCTTTTCCAGCTTTTCTCCCCAGTTTTATGAAAAAAAGGTTGAATAATAAGCTTTTCTATTTTCTTATATGTTAGAATGTTGCTTTAAGCAGTTCAGATGCTTCGAGGCAGGCAGACTCTAATAATTTCACTTTTAAGTTTTCCTTTTTCCATTAAAGCCAGTCGCCATTTTAAGTTACTTTAAGTTACTTTCTCCCGTTTCAGTCCTTCTTTTAAGAAATTATTAACAGGGCTAGCCAAAATACTTGCGCTTTGTGGGAATCCGGATTTCACCCTGTTTAGCTTGCAGACTTCTGTTGTTTTTCGCTGGCGTTGCTCTCGCCATCTGGCTCTGTTTAGACAGAGATCCCCCACTGTCCGGAGCCTCAGCGAGCTGGAAAGGGAGCCTCACCCTGAGTCCTCCCCAGGGACAAAGAAAAGAGCCTGGGGGCTTCTCAGGGGGCTCTACCCGTTCTTCTTAGCGAAGGTTGAGCTTTCCAAGCCGCCTCTCAACTGTTGAGGCGGCTCTAACAGGCAGCGGAGCTGGCGGTCTTAAAAAGACCGTCTCACAACGGCGGAGACGCCAAGCGGAAGCCCAGCATCTCTTACAAATTAATGCCATCCAACCTGTTCCCAAGAATCAACAGGGGCAAGGTTTGTACTCTCGTTTATTTTTAGTCCCTAAGTCTTCTGGGGGTTGGAGAGCTATTCTTGACCTTAAATCCCTGAACCGGTACGTTATTTACCGCCGGTTCAAAATGCAATCTTTGCAGACTATTTTGTTAGCTATCAGGTCAGGTGATTTCATGGCTTCCATTGATCTCACGGAGGCATATTTACATATCCCTATCCTTTCCTCCCATCGGAAATTCCTTCGTTTCTGTTATAGGGACAGACACTATCAATATAGGGCCCTTCCATTTGGTCTGTCTTTTGCCCCTTGGGCATTCACCAAAATAATGGCCGCCCTTGTGGCTCACATTTCCACTATTCCCATTAGGATTCTGTTTTATTTGGATGACATCCTTTCCAAGTCAGAGGCTAGAGCTCGAGGGGAGATAGATACAGCCATCACGATCTTACGAGATCATGGTTTTTCTGTTAATTGGAAAAAGAATCACCATGTCCCTTCTACCCGCCTTCAACATCTAGGCACGGTAATAGATACAGTTCCCTCCAAAGTTTTCCTGTCACCTGACAGACAGCACAGTATTTCATATCTAGCTAGTTGTTTTAGGAGGCACAAGTCAGCTTCCCTCCTAGATTTGTCCAGTTTACTGGGGAAGATGGTTTCTTCTTATGGCATTGTCCCTTGGTCTCGCCTCCATAGCAGATCTTTACAGTGGTTCCTCCTACCCTACCAAAGGAACCTTGCAGCATCTCCAAGGATCCGTCTTTCTATTCCTCCAGGGGTTCTCAGGTCCCTGGATTGGTGAACATAGGAAGCAGTTTCCCCGAACCTCCCAGATTGATCATCACCACGGGTGCGAGCCTCTCAGGCTGGGGAGCTCACCTAAGATCTCACATGGTTCAGGGCTCTTGGTCGCAGCAGGAACGTTCACTCAACATCAGTCTTCTGGAGCTTCGGGCGATTCGCCTTGGCCTTCAATCTCTGCTTCCCCACATCAATGGGAAGGATGTCCTAATCCTCACAGACAACACCACGGCCAAGGCACATATCAACTGTCAGGGAGGCACTCGATCGAAAACCCTCATGCAGGAGATGCTCCAGATAGGCCTTTGGGCAGAGATCCATCTTCTGTTGCTTCGATCAGAACACATCTCGGGAAGGAGCAATGTTCAGGCAGACTTCCTCAGTCGCTGTCTCGTAGATCAGGCAGAATGGCGCCTGCAACCCCTGCTGTTCCAGGACCTAGTGGGTCGTTTCAGTCTCCCGTCGGTGGATCTCTTCGCTTCCCGTGCCAACCATCAACTTCCTTGATTCTTTTCCCGGGGCGGAAGCAGTGGACGCCTTGCGCAACCCTTGGTCACAGGATGTTCTCCTCTATGCCTTTCCTCCTCTTCCATTAATACCCAGAGTGATATGGGAGCTCTTAGAGGAGAGGGCCGAGCTTCTGCTCGTAGCTTCTCACTGGCCAAGGAGACCATGGTTCGCGGATCTGATCTCATTGTCCGTCGCTCCCCATTGGAGGATTCCCGACAACCAAATATCTCTCCTCCAGGGTCGCCTGGTTCATCCAGACCCCCAATCATTCCAACTGACCCTTTGGAGGTTGAGCGGAGCATCCTAACGGAGGCCAAGTTATCCCCAAAGGCTATTTCAATTATTCAGGCTTCTCCGCATCAATCCACAAACCGCATTTATGATGCCACATGGAATTCTTTCTCCAGCTGGTGCAGACGGCATACCATAGTTCTCACCTCTGTGTCGGTCGTTCAACTTGTGGAATTTCTTAGCAAGGGATTCATCTCTGGCCTCGCTCCCAGCATGCTCAGATGGCAAGTGGCGGCCATTTCTTCCATTCTCACTTGTGGTTTGGGTTCTTCTCTAGCCAAGGAACCTCTGATTCGCAGTTTCCTGAGAGGGGCTTCCAATCTTTGTCCGCCAGTGATTCATAGGTTTCCCACCTGGGATCTAAACAAAGTTTTGTCAGCGCTCACTAAACCTCCCTTTGAACCTCTGCGTGAGGTGGATCTTAAGTTCCTCTCTTTTAAAGTCGCCTTCCTGGTGGCTATTACGTCTGCCCGTCGTATCTCTGAATTGGCCGCCTTGTCCATCCGACAGGACCTCTGCATCTTCCACCCTGACAGGATTATTCTTTGCCTGGATCCTACCTTTCTCCCTAAGATTAACTCAGTCTTCCATAGGACTCAGGAGCTGGTGCTTCCCAACTTCTGTCCTTCTCCCCGCATCGTCTGGAGAAGGTTTGGCATACTCTGGATGTCAGAAGAGCACTCAAGATTTACATTGCACGCACCTCGTCCTTTCGTCGAACAGAGTCGCTTCTTGTGGCTTTTCAGCCATCAACCATGGGATCTAAACTGACAGTCACAGGCATTGGTCGCTGGATCAGAGCAGCTATAGCGTCGGCCTACTCAGCTCAGCGGTTGCAAATACCTCGTAATATCACGGCTCATTCCACTCAGAGTGCGGCCACGTCTGCAGCCTGGTCCACTCAGGCTTCTTTGGAAGAGGTTTGCCAGGCAACAACCTGGACGTCACCATCGCCCTTCATTCGTCATTACAAGCTTGACATCTATGCTTCGGCGGAAGCTTCCTTTGGGCGAAGAGTGTTGCAGTCAGTGCATTCGGCAAGTGATACCCGGTTCTGGCCTGGTCCCTCCCTATAGGACATCAGCTTTGGCATGTCCCACGTGACTGGCGTGCCTACCAATAATAGATTTGGGGGTTGGTCTTACCTGATACGCCCTATCTGTAGAAGGTAGGCATGCCAGTCATTCCCTCCCTTATTGGGGCCGTTCCTGGGCTCAGTTTTGGGGAGGGGGTGGTGGTTTCATTTTTTTCTTGAATTTCCTACAGTCACGACAGTCTGCTGTTTCTACCTCGTCTCAAAACTGAAGCAGGAAGCAGAAGGCGGGGCTTTTAACTTTAGCAGACCCGGTCTCATTGGATGAAGTCCAAGCCAATAACCCACATGTGACTGGCGTGCTTACCTTCTACAGATAGGGTGTATCAGGTAAGACCAACGCCCAATTCTGTAAAAATGTTGTTCACCTTTTTTCAACTTTATTATCTACATACTATAGCTGTATTTTCATGGACCACTGAAAGTTGGAAATAGCTCACATGCTTTGCGCAAGAGTGTGATAGGCAACAGGCTTTTAAGGGGCTGCCAGAAAGAAGGGGGGGGGGCGATGCATTTTCCAAAGTACCAGAAGGCAAAACAAGAAGCAATGGATGGAAACTGAACAAAGAGAGAACAACCTAAAACTAAGGAGAAACTTCCTGACAGTGAGAACCAATATAGGTGCAGAAATATTTCAGTCATAATTTCACATATAAAATAGCCATTCGTGTAATACAACCTGCATATTGTTCAAAACAGTCATTAGTATTATGGCTGATGTTTGACAGCAAGCCTAAAAGTCAAAGATCACAAAAGTGCTTCTTTTTTTGTATACAAAACATCATATATCAGGAATAGCATATTAAGCTGAACTTATGCAACCTGATGTACAAAATAAACATACACATATTTATGCTCTGGACTATAGACATTGAATGCATGTAAATCCCTGAAAAATATGTGGTAGCCCTGGGCAAAAGAAAGGCAGTAAAATCACTCTAGGAGTAGGGACAGTGTAAAATATTAATCCATGTTAAATAATGCAACAATTAAAAATAATAGAGTTTTTTTTCTCTCTCTCCCTTCCGTCCTTCCTCCTCCTCCCTCCCTCCTTCCTTCCTTCCTTCCTTCCTTCCTTCCTTTCTCTTTCTCTTTCTCTTTCTCTCTCTTTCTCTCCCCCCCCCCCCCACTCTTTCTCACACACACACACACACACACCTGGTATAGGCACAAAGCAATCTGTTGTTACAGAAGTTCTCATTTCTCTCTATAATACACCTGATACTAATCGATACCCTATCTCTCAACTACGTAAAGCCTATGCATGTTTACTTGGCAGTAAGGCTACTCTCTTTCAGTGGGATGTACTCCTAAAGACACACATGATTGCAAGCAGACAGCTAGCTCTGTTGTTTGATAGGCTGTAAGTAAAAATTTCTACATTAACAAAATTTATACCTAAAGAACAGAATATAGGAGCAAAAAACCATAGCAATAGTCTGAGCTATGCTTTTCTTCTTTAAATGGAAGTACTACCCATTTTAACCAGACATTGAGACTCATTAGTTTGGAATACTAGTATGGCTTGCACTGAACCTTGACAGTACTTGTTTTCCTTACAAACTAGCTCAACTTTATTTCCTTTCAATCTTGCTTTTGTTACACACTGCCTGCTTCGGACCAAGAGCTCCGTTTTTAGGGAAAAAGAGTGGACTGGGGGCCGGGGGCTTTGGAAATAAAAGCGCATCAAGAGAAAAGGGGAAAGGCGCGCTCTGGATTCCAGACCCCAACCATCCCACGCCACCGCCTTTTTCTCTCTCTGCCCCCGCTCTTCTCTCTCCTGGGAAGAAGGGGACTAACCTAAAAAAACAAACAAACTCTGCTGCTGAGCAGGGAAAGCAGTAGCTGAGAAGGATGTTGCTACAGAGTTAAAACAATGAAAAAATTGCCCTTCCCCTGTTTCTACCCTCCCTCTTTTTCTCCCCACCAGTTTCTTTCAGCTTTGGCTCCGGTGCCAAAAGAGAGAATTCTCTTTTGTTTGTGAAGTCCCCCTCCTTTTTTTCCCACCCAGAAAGACAGGAGAGGGCTGCTGCCGCCCCTATCAGTCCCAGTGCAGCGGCTGCATGCAACGCCAGTGGCTTCGGGAGGCACTGGCTGGCAGGGAGAAGGGAGCCGGCACAGCAACTTTGTAGCGACACAGCTGCAAAGTTTGCCGAGTTTCCCCCTGTTCCCTACCCAACCTGCCACCCCAAGTTGTGCTCCACTGCGAGACACGCATTTTACTGGAGAGTGACAGCTCCAGGTCGTCTCTCAGCCATTGTGTGCAGGGAGTGCGAGGCAACTAGCTTCTTGCACTCAGAGGTTTTTCTTTACTTTGCAAGGTTTTTCCCTGCACACAACGGCTGAGAGATGACCTGGAGCTGCCAGTCTGCACTCTGCCAGGCGAGCAGCAGAGTGAGTAAGCCAACGATCTGCCGGCTTCCTGTAATCTGCAGTTGTGAGCACCATGCAGGAGTAAATTGCAGCTAGGATTTCCCGCGTGCTTCCCTTGCAGGCCAGGCCAGGCCAGTTGAGTGTTCTGTCCCCATCTCACACACGCACCTCCACAGACAGCCAAGAGTTAATAAGCCAACACACGAAAGAGTCTTCGATGACAAAGTTGGCAGCAACCCAGTGGCTGGCTGCCAATAAACTTTTTACTCTCAAAAACAAAGAGATTATTCTGAACGCAGTCCGATATGTCAGGCAAAGTTCCAACAACACATAGAAGATGAGTTACTTCCAGCTTTTTGCTCGTCACAGAACTAAGCCGGCCACCACACCCTCTTTTATACCCTGTGGGGTGTGGTCCAGTGACTCAGCCTAATCCCTGGCACGCCTCTTCCTCTGCTGCGTGCCCTTATCTCTGTGACGCTGTTGAGGGTCCAGCCAAGACTCATCTTCCTCATTACTGTCCACCTGTGGCTGCATGGATGTGCTTGGCCCCGGGCCTATCTCTTGGCCTTCGGTGTCCTCCAGAGGCATTGCCAGAGAGGAGGGTCCTGGAGAGGGAGGCCTTGCCCACTCCTCTCCTTCACTTTCGGAGTCCTCTCCTGCCGATAACACAGGCTCAGGTAACGGAGCCACAACACTGGGGGAAACGCATGGGAAGAGCTCCGGTGCCGTGATTTCCCGCACGCTCCCCTCCCTTCCTGCACGCATCAGTCCACCACCCACTGCTGGTATCACCCCTCCACCAGCTCTTCCTCCCCCGCCCACCTGGTCCCTTCAGCCTTACCTTTGCCAGCAGCGGTGAGCAGAAGTACTGGTCTAGATTCTGCAAGTAGTGGCTGTGCGGGGTGGGTGAGCATCGGGAGAGCGGGGTGAGCGAGTGGGGACCGGTTCGGGGTATGGCCAGCCAAAGGTCACTAACGGTTCGGGGAGCCATGTCAAATTTCTGCTAATGGTTCTCCCGAAGTGATCCAAATCAGTAGCAACCCACCTCTGATCCAGCTGCGTGCACTGCTGCCTGAATTTGGTAAGACCTTAATCAGTTACACAGTGAAGGCTTTTACCTCCTAACCCACTGGTGGCTCACTGGGAGCTAGGCAAACAGCTGGCACTAGGACATTCCTCTCAATATGTATTCCCCATTGTGTGTCTACTCACTAGTAATCCCTTTCTCTCCAATGAATGCAAATATCAATATTAAACAGTAACTGGGTCCTCCTTGTCCCCCCATTTGTCTTTCCAATTTATTTGTCATATTTAAGAACCGCCCATCTTCCTCACAGAGGGACTCTGAGCAGTGTACAATAAAATATTAAAAGCATAAAAGTATGCAAAATTTAAAAGAGGCAAAGAATGTTAAAAATAAATTAATTGGTGATGGTGAGGGGCTTTCAATGCACCAACCAGGCCCATGGCTATGTGCTCATCTGCATACCCTAAGTAAGGGTGCAAAGCTGTGTTTTTATGCCCTTACGGAAGATCAAGAGAGTGGAGGCCAGCCTCACCTCTGGAAGAGAGTGTTCCACAGGACGGATGCAATCGCAGAGAAGGCTCTCTTCCTAGATCCCGCCAGTTGCGATTCTTTGGTTGATGGGGTCTGCAATGTTCCTTCCTTCCCTGATATGGTGAAATAATAAAATAAGCTAAAATGGCACTGTGTAAGGGTGCTTTTGTTCACTTTGTTATATGGAATTGAGAATGGAGTATATGAGGAGAAACAAGAGTGAGGTAAAGACAATGGGAATGTGTTATATAACGGGTCACCAACCTTTCGGACCTCAGGGACCACTAAATTCATAATTTTAAATCCCGCGGACCACTAATATGATCTGCCTAATGACCGGCGGGGTGGGTGTGGAAGGTGGTCATGTGCCTGGGTGGGCGTGGCCAACTTGTCGCGTCGAGGGGTGCCTTGCCAGCCTCTACTCGCTACTCCTTGCCTGCCTGCCTGGGCTGTTTAGGGCCCCAACAGGAAGCATTTGCTGCAGCTAAGCAGCCACCATGAGAAAGAGTTGGCAAAATAGCTGGCTCAGTTCAAATTGGATCTGACCAAGAAGGAGGCTCAGCAGAAGAACCTCACTGAGGACTACGAGAATAGGCTTTCCAAGCAGAGGGAAGACCTGCAGCAGTGCAAGGCCAGGTACCGGTGCCTGGAGGCTTAGCAGGCTGAGATGGTCAGCCAGTTCCAGGCCATGATGCTGTCCCACTGGAACAAGGCCCTCCAGCTCTTCTCCACCAGCGGCACTTCCCTCCAGCCTTTGCCCAAAACCCCGCACCAGGAGGCTGAAGCAGACCCGAAGTCGGAATTTCTGTCCCCCTCCGACCCACACAAAAAGACCCAGAAAGGGGAGACTCTGCAGCAACACAAACATTCATTGCATGTATCTGGCCCAGGGGCTGTAGTTTGAGGACCCCTGATTTAGTGCAATATAAAAAATGCAAATAATTTTTATGCAGACCACCAAAATTTTCTCACGGACCACCAGTGGTCCACGGACCACCAGTTGGTGACCACTGTAACGTGTATTTGGTAAAGAAGAAAAAAGGTCAAGAATCGATACAAATGCAAGTGACCAGTATGTTGAAGTGGTTTGGTCATACAGAGAGGATAAATTAAGAGACAAGCTATATGAAGGAAAGCAAATGAATGAAGAGGAAGAGAAAGACTGAGAAAGTTGTTGGCTAGATGCTGTGAATGAGAAAGAATGCTGTGTTTGTAATGTAATATGCATTTATGTTCAGATAATGAAAGTACTTAGTTTTCCCAAGACTGTCACATTTTATAGAGAAACTCAGTCCCTCTAGTTACATCCATTCATTATTTCCTAGCTGGGTATACAAATAATCGTATACATAATAATCTGGATGGGGAGGAACAGGCTTCGTCTCAACCCTTCCAAGACCGAGTGGCTGTGGATGCCGGCGTCCCGGTATAGCCAGCTGGTGCCATCGCTGGCTATTGGGGGTGAGTCATTGGCCCCCACAGAGGGGGCTCGCAACTTGGGTGTCCTCCTGGATTCACGGCTGTCCTTGGAAGGGCATATGGCGGCCGTGGCCAGGGTGGCCTTTTATCAGGTTCGCCTGATGCGCCAGTTGCGCCCCTTTCTGGATCGGGACTCCATGTGCACAGTCACTCATGCACTCGTCATGTCTCGCCTGGACTACTGTAATGCTCTCTACATGGGGCTCCCCTTGGGGTGCACCCGGAGGCTCCAACTGGTCCAGAATGCGGCCGCGCGGGTGATTATGGGAGCGACAGGGCGCTCCCATGTGACACCTCCTGCACGAGCTGCACTGGCTTCCGGTGGTCTTTCGGGTGCGCTTCAAGGTGTTAGTTTTGACCTTTAAAGCGCTCCATGGCATGGGACCGGGGTACTTGCGGGACCGCCTGCTGCTACCGATAACCTCCCACCGGCCAGTACGCTCACACAGAGAGGGCCTTCTCAGGGTGCCATCAGCCAAGCAATGTCGGCTGGTGGCCCCCAGGGGGAGAGCCTTCTCTGTGGGGGCACCCACCCTATGGAACGAGCTGCCTCCAGAAATTCGTTTGATCCCGGACCTCCGCACTTTCCAAAAGGCCCTTAAGACCTATTTATTCCAACAAGCCGGCCTTGCTTGCTTGATTTTAATGGGGTTTTAACAAAAAATTTTCGATTGATTTCCGGGGTTTTAAATTGGGTATTTTAATGGGGTTGAGACTTTTATTTGGAACGCCAATGATTTAATTCAATTTTAAAATTCTTTTAATGTTTGTATTATATGTGTTTTAAATTTGGTTGTTCACCGCCCTGAGTCCCCCTCCCGGGGAGAAGGGCGGTATATAAATTGAAATAAATAGATAAATAAATAAATAAATACACTAAGGAAATATGGAAGTTCTATGCCACATAGAATGCATTTTTGGAGACTTCCGGCGGCGACGACGATGACATCGTGAGAAGGGTGAGGAATGGCAGCTGCCATCTCTGGAACCCCAACCTTTTCTGATAGAAGCTCGTTACGAGCTTTCCCGATCCCATAGAGATCGGGAAACAAGAGGGGAAGTCTTAAAGCCCCTGGACGCAGCGCTAGCGTCGGAGGGGAAGCAAGACAACCCCCCCGAATCTGTTGGAGAAGTTCGCCTTTTGGGCGAACAGGAGCGATGGCGGCCGCCTAGAGTGGAGCTAAATAGTGGAAGCAGTTTCAGATGGCGGAGTGGAGCGGAGAACCCGTATAGACAACCTACGACAAAGAGGAACACGGAGGAGAAGGGGCGTGACCTGACAAGATACTCTGGGGCGGCGATCGAGGAGAGAAGCGCATATTCTAGAGTAAAACAGTAGCGGAAAGAAGCATAACCCTGTGGAGTGACTAAGCTGCTTTTTGGAGAGCGTGGAACTCTAAGACTTTAAGACGCTGGGAGAATAAGTGGAGCGGTGGTGGTACAAAACAAAAGAAGATCACAACTTAAAGTTTAAAGATCGTTGAACTTCTGGGCAAGTTGAGGAAGACAAGCTGCCTTTTGGTGCCATTGAAGACTGCAGTGACTAGATGGAAAGGGAGAGAAGTCGCCTCGAATAGAACGTGGGAGTAGCCATACGTAAGTCACTGCAGAGATTGAACTAATAACTGGACTAAGAACGTAAAGTACGATAAAAAAAGGGGGAGTAATCTTTCTAAAGCTTCTATTTATTAAAAGTGGTAATAAAGTATAGATTGCATATATTGTATAGATAGTAAATTAGGAGACTCTTTAAACTGTTAACAGAACTATTTATCACAACCTAAAACTTGCAGACTTTACAACTTACATTTGAAAGCCTATTTATATATTTATTATATATTTATTAGATTCATTATTCTATTTATTATTATACTTAGCAATTTATTTAAGCCATAGATCGTATTACGAATGTTCAGAATCGGGATAAGGAGGAAGGGGATTGAATGAAATTTAACTAAGACTCTTGATTGATACTGTAAAATATAATTGATTGAATACTAATTAATTAATAATTAAGTAAAGTTGGTTGTTTAATAACTGACCATTGAGGGATCAAAGTGTGTTTAAAGTGTGATAGCAGTTAAGAAAAGAAGTAATATAGCAGCAGAAGTTAAAGAAGCAGAGGATAGAGAACCAGCCTATAAAAACTTATATGTTAGCCTGGGAAAACTTCCCCCGAGTATTAAAGATGTCAACAACATCAACTATAATGAAGACAGGGAAAAAACCAGCTGTAAATACCACAATGGTGACAGCATCACCAACACAACAAAAAACATTAGATAGTATGGTAGTAAAAGAAAAGGAGAAAGAAAAAACGGAATTGACATTAAATGCTATGCAAAGTATGTTTTCGATGATACAGGAAACGCTGCTAAAAACACAAGAAAAGATGGCAGAGAAGCAGGAAGAAATGAGATCACGCAGAAATTAAAAATGAAATTGGAGAAGTAAGGGGAGACATTAAAAATATGAATGAAAGAATTGGGGATATTCAACAATCAATAACTGAAAATGAACAAAGAATTAAAAAAGCAGAAACTAAAATAGACTTGGTAGAGATGAAAGTAGAGAAAATGGAACTAAAATCAGCTCAAATAAATAAAGAACTGTCCGACTCCCTAGCAACTCTTGAGATGGAAAAGGCTTCATATTTTCTGTGATTTCAAAATATATCAGAAGAGAAAGATGAAGATCTTGGCTATAAGATGGCAGAGATAATAGCAGAAATAGTAGAAAAAGATAAGCAGGACATACAGGGACAAATAGACGAAACCTACCGGGTCTATAAAAACTATACAAGAAAACATCGGCTGGCAAGAGAAGTTCATGTCAAATTCTCAAAAAGATCAACTAGGGATGAGGTATACATGAAACCAAGAGGAGGGACGTTGACATACAAAGGCAAGGAAATTATAATCTTAAAACAAATACCTCGAAGAATTAGGAATCAGAGAAATCAATATAAATTCTTAACAAACCAGCTGAACAGACACAAAGTAGCCTTCAGATGGCTTATACCAGAAGGGATCCTGGCTACGTGGGAAGACAAAAAATACAAAATAGATACACTAGAGAAAGCAAGAGAATTTTATGATTCACATTTTAACCAGGAAGGTGACCAGGACAGCAAAGAGGAAATAGAAAGTAGAAGCCAAGAAGAAGTGCAATTAGAGGCAATACAAGAGAAGGAAGTAAGGACAAGACAAGAAAAAGAGAGGAGAGAGAAGGAGTGAGGACGAAAACACGGATGGAGACAAGGAATACAAAAAAACAGCTACATTAGAGAATGGAAGAGACCCTGAAACTTTTTTTGGTAAATATTAATGGCCTGAACATACCAAAAAGACGATTTCAAATTTTTACAAAACTACGAAAAATAGGAGCAGATGTGACGTGTCTCCAGGAAGTACACATAAAAAAAAGCATCAAAAAATCTTAGAAAACTCTAAATTAGGGAAATTATATTCCTCGTTGACCTCGAAAAAGAATAGGGGAGTGGCGGTATACGTTAAAGATTGGATCCTTTTGAAATTAAAATATGCAGATGAAGATGGTAGAACAGTCATGATTGAATTAGTATTGGAAAATAGGAAACTACTGCTAGTTGTAATATACGCACCGAATCAGAACCAACATGGATTTTTTAAAGATATACACAATAAAATAGTGGAGGTGGAATATGAAGATATCTGTTTAACAGGTGACTACAATGCGATAGTAGATGTGAAAAAACTACAAAATGGGCAAAAAGAACAAAAAAAAAGACTCTTCCTAAAGAATTCTTCGATATGTCTAAGGAATTAAACTTGAGGGACGTTTGGAGGGAAACCCACAAAGACCAGACCCAATTTACCTTTTTCTCACACCCCCACCAATCTTGGTCTCAAATCGACATGGCGTGGATGACCACAAATATCAGAAAAGGGGTGGAAAACATAGAAATAGAACCGAATCATTGAGCAGATCATAACCCAATATTGGTAAATTGGAAAGGAGTTAAAAAGTTCAGAAGATGGACTATGAATCAAAGGATTTGTAAACAAGTAGAATTTAAAGAAATGTTAGAAAAACAATTACACTTGTTCTTTAAATTAAATAAGAAAGAGGACACCTTGATTCAGAACACATGGGATACAGCAAAAGCGTATGTAAGAGGTTTGATCATAGCTTATACAGCGAGGAAGAACAAAGAAAGAAATCAACAGTTAAATAAACTTCAGGAAGATTTAAAAAATAAAGAATATGAACTCCAAAAAAATCCCCAAAACAAAAAGATAAAAGAAGAATGGAAAGCAATAAAACACAATTTAAATTTGATGAACCAAAAGGAACTAGCACAGAAGATTAAAATGGCCAAGCAGAACTATTTTGAATTTGCAAACAAAACTGGAAGATGGCTGGCATACAGATTGAAAAAGAACAGAGATAAAAGAATGATATATCAACTTAGAGATCTAAAGGGGGAAACACATTACAGTAGGAAAGAGAAAAAGGAAATTGTTCAGTCATTTTATACCGATCTATACAAACAAGAAGTAGAGGTAGAAAAGATAAGCGTTTATAGAAGGAGCGGAGATGCCAACAATTCCAGAAGAACAAAGAGAAGTATTAAACAAACCGATAACCATGTTAGAACTGGTTATAGCATTGAAAAAATTAAAAAATAATAAAACTCCGGGACCGGATGGACTTCCGAGGGAACTATATAAGGCTGTGCAGGAAACTATAGGAGAGAGTATGTTGGAAGTATACAACGAGGCCTTAGAGAAAGCACAAATCCCACGAACCTGGACGGAGGCAATAATCACCATCATTCCCAAGGAAGACACCGACCCTCAATTAATCCAGAATTATAGACCGATATCTTTATTAAACACAGACTACAAAGTATTCGACATAATTATAGCAGAAAGGCTTAAAAAAGTATTGAACAATTATATACATTTGGACCAAAATGGATTTCTGCCAGGCCGCCAAATCAGAAATAATATGAGAATTATAATAAACACGCTCGAATATTATGAAGCCCACCCTGAGAAAGAATCTGTGCTGGTTTTCCTTGATGCCCAAAAAGCTTTCGATAATTTAAATTGGGAATTTCTAAAAGAACAGTTACAAGAATATTCAATTGGGATCGAATTTGGAAAACATCATAGGGAAAATATATACAAACCAAACAGCAAAGGTAATTGTGAACGATGATATAACTGACCAATTTGACATCACAAAGGGGGCCAGACAAGGCTGTCCACTTTCCCCTCTATTGTATATCTTATCCTTGGAGATCTTATTAAAAAAGGTTAGAGAGGACCAAGAGATTAAAGGGCTAAAAGTGAGATGAGAAGAATATAAGGGCCAGGCTTTTGCCGACAATCTAGTTCTCATAGCAGAAGAACCATTAGAAGTAATTCCGAAACTCCTTAAGAAAATAGAAGAATACGGAGAAGTGGCCGGGTTAAAAATAAATAGAAATAAATCCAAATTACTAGTTAAAATTTGACGAAAAGTCAGGAGATAGAGTTGGAAAAAAAGATACAAATCCAAGTGACTAATAAAATTAAGTATTTAGGTATTTGGTTGTCACCAAGAACATCCTCTATAAAAGAAAATAATTATGACAAACTAATAACACGGATAAAAAAAGATTTGGACAATTGGAAAAGTTTACAAATTTCATTGATGGGAAGAATTTCCATTATTAAAATGAATATTTTACCAAAACTACTGTATTTGTTTCAGGTGGCGCCAATCAAATTAGGGAATTTTTTTTTTTTGAGAACTTAAACAAGATAACCTCTAAATTTATATGACAGGGAAAGCATCCACGAATTAAACTAAAATTACTCCAAGATTTCAAGGAAAGAGGTGGAACAGCACTCCCTGATTGGGAACTTTATTAGCAAGCGGCAGGATTATTATGGATTAAGGATTGGATGGAGTTGAGTAATAGTAGAATACTTACTATTGAGGGCCATGACCTACAAACGGGCTGGCATTCCTTTTTATGGGATGGAAAATATAAGTCACATACTTATTTTCAGAGACATACACTTAGAAATGCCTTACTATTAACTTGGTTAAAAATTAGAAAACAACAATATATAAATATTCCGTCTTGGTTCTCACCTTCAGAAGCTTTAAAACACCCAAATCTAACAGATCCCAAAAATATACTAAGATATAAAGATTTAATTGATTACCAAGGAAAGCTGAAGCCTAAACAACAACTGGAAATAGAATTAAATAAGGAAATTGACTGGTGGACCTTTTCGCAGATACAATCTAAACATAAGGAATATACTAAAACGTATCAAATATGTAAAGAGAAACAGGAATGAGATATTATTATATTAGACTCTGGAGAGAAATTGATCAGTAAAATTTATAAATTTCTGTTAAGGTACAAGATGGAGGATGAAACAGTTAAACATACAATGGTTAAATGGATGCAAAATTTCAAGTACTCAATAGAACTAGATAGATGGGAAGAATTTTGGCAAACGAACATAAAAACAACTCTGGTGGCGGCATACAAGGAGAACCTGCTAAAGATGTTTTATAGGTGGCACATGTCTCCAATGAGATTGGCTAAAATAAACCCAAAAAATAGTTCGGCGTGTTGGAAATGCAAAAACCCACAAGGCACTTTCTACCACCTATGGTGGACATGCCCGGCGGTGAAGAAATTCTGGTCAACCATCAAAAAATGGCTAGAACAAATTACTAAAGTACAAATTGACAAGAGACCCGAAATCTTTCTATTAGGAATTTTTACACAATCGTATTCGAAAGAAATACTGTATTTTCCTGCGTATAAGACTACTTTCTAACACACAAAAATCTTCTCAAAAGTCGGGGGTCGTCTTATATGCCGGGTCTCATTCTCCTGTAACCAGGCAGACCAGCCCATAAGGCTCTGACGAGCCTTAAATGGCTCTGAGGAGGGTCGTCTTATACGCCCAGTCATCTTATACGCCGGAAAATATGGTAAATTAATACACATACTGTTAATACATAATACTAACGGCGGCAAGGATAATATATGCTAAAAATTGGGAATTGGAAAAAACCCCAACAGAAGAAGAAATTATAGTCAAAATTACACAATGTGCAGAAATGGACAGATTGACGAAAGAATTAAAGGAAAAAGAAGATACTGAATTTTACAAAGTTTGGAATAAATGGTATCATTGGCGCAGGGCGGTGACCGAAGAAACATAGTCAAAAATTATATAGTACCAAGGTACATTTGTGTATATAACCACCCTCTTATGTGTGAAGAATCTAGAAAGTGTAGGTTATACATAGAACATTAAAGTAGAAGTCTTAGAGACAGATCAGAAGAGAGGGTAAAGAGGTAATATGAAATCATTAAATTAAGAATTAAGGGAACAAGTGTAATTTTATTAATGGAAGATCTCCATGAAACAGACGCTTCAAATGATTGATTATTTACAAATGTTTAGTGTACAATGTATTTTTCTATGTTTTGTTATATGTGTTGTGGGGGGGGGGTTTGCGTATTTATTTGTTAATAAAGTTTATAAATTTTAAAAAAATGCATTTTTGGGGTCAGCAGTATCCAGACACTTGTTCATTATGTTACTCAGCTAGTGAAGCAAACCAAACCAAGAAAACATAAAGTTGAAGAATACTGCCTGGCAGCTGCCATCTGTCCAACTACCATGGGACAGATTGTTGAGCTGGTTTGTCATTTTTTCCCCTCTTCCTTGCACTTTTTATTATGGGACTGTCAGAGACTGGAACTAGCTGCTGCTGTCATGCTTTGTGGCTTGGGAAAGCTCTGATTTTACATTTTTTGTTTTGAAGACAAGAGACTGTTTTTATGGTATGAAGGTTTTGGGTAGAAGGTGTTGGGAAGAGGCTGAATATTTTTTTACTCCTCCTCGGATGAGAGACGGGATTGCTTTGGTTGCAGGTGAGGGACAGAGAAGGGAGGTTGAAATATTTGGTGGGAGTTGGCAGTTGATTTGGTGGGCTGAGCAGAAGCACCCAGGTGCTAGTCCCAGTTTGCTTGTGGTCTGATTGTGAAGTGGGATATGATGGTGCTAACAGACCTGGGCATGAAAGGGCAAGGGAGGAGTTAATTGGTGTTTGAGTGGAGAAAAGACAGGCAGTGACATCATGGTGGTAGCTGTTTTAAGGAGATATGGCAGGAGATAAGGTGGGCTGTTCTTGGGGGAAATGGCCCCTGGTGTTTGGTACCAGTACCATGTTCCAGTCCCCCGAGATCCTGTTTATAAAGCTGGGACATAAGGCTCAGATGAGATTGCTGCTTGTATACCACCCTCCTTGCTATGCAGTGGTTTCCCTTCTTGAGCTGCATCACTCTGGTCAGGTTGGTGGTGGAGTCCCCTGTGTTTATGGTCCTGGGCAGTGGCAGTGTGATCTGGAATTGGGGGACATTGCCATTATATTATGGATATAGTACTGAGGCAGCATTGATCATGCTTGTGATGAATGACTGGTGACCTTAGGATGTGGGGGGAGGGGCCATTCCTAGCCCTACTTGATCTCTCAGTGGCTTTCAATGCCATTGATCATGATATTTTTCTGAGGGGGTTGGAAGTGGGAGGCATAGTTCTACAGTAGTTCTTCTTCCTCCAAGGCTGCTTCCAGTCAGTTTGGGGGTGTGTGTGTGTGTCTGTGTAGCTGTAGGCATCTGCTTTGTGGGGTTCCACAGGGCCCGACTCTCTCACCACTCCTATTTAACATCTACAAGAAACTGCTGAGTGAGGTCATCTGTCAGTACAGGGTAAAATATCACTTTGCTAATGGTGGTCAGCTGTGTCTCTCTGCCCCAAGCCATCCAATGGATGCTGTGGAGCTACTTTCTCTGCTCCTGGAGGTTGTACGGGTCTGGTTGGGGAAGTATTGTCTTTGACTCAATTCTGACAAGACTAAGCAACTGTGGGTTTTAGGACTCCCTGTATCTAGTGGTTTGCCATGTTTAACTCCGCAGGGAGGCAGGACCTATTAGATTGGTCCGCCCCTGGCAACTAATGGACCCAGATGGTTTCCAGAAGAAACTTGGGGTTATAACTGAAGATCTGCTGTTCAGTCTGGCTGAGCTCTTAGTCACGGTTTGGAATAGGAAGGTGACTGAGGCTCTGGATAGGATTGCACCCATGGATAGGATTGCGCCCATGCGACCTCTCCTCACTAGTAGACCTATCTGTCCTCCATGGTATAGAGAGGAACTGAGAGGGATGAAATGGATGAAGAGATGTCTAGTGTGCCGCTGGCGGAAGACAAGGGATGAACTCGATTGAACACGCGTTAGAGCCGCTGTTAAGGCCTACCTCGTGATTTGTGTGGCGAAGTGTAAATATTTCTTCACACTAACTGCGTCTGCAGATAATCAACCAGCAACCCTCTTTAAGGTGAACCGTCTCCTCCTGGGGAAGGAGGAGGCTGAGGTCCACCTGAAGGGGCACACTGAGGAATTTGCAGATTTTCTGGAAGACAAAATTGCTAGACTTCGTTCTCAGTTAGATACCAGTGTGGTTGCTGGTCCAGTGAAGGCCCCTGAGGAAGGTTCTTGCCCTGTTATCTGGGAACAGTTTGACCCTGTTGTTCCTGAGGAAGAGCACAGGATCCTAGGCAGTATGCACACAAGTACCTGTTTTAGACCCATGTCCCTCTTGGCTTGTGAAAGCTTCTTGGGAGGTGACATGCGGGTAGACTCTGGTGGTGATTAATGCTTCCTTACAGGAGGGAGTACTGCCCCAGCACTTTAAGGAGGCTGTGGTCTACCCTCTTCTCAAGAATCCATAGCTGGATTCCACCCTGTTGGATACTTTTTTTTTTTTTTATTGAAAAAATTTTACAAACATAAATTTTTCCACTTCCCCCACTTCCCCTCCCTAACCCTCCCTAACCCTCCCCTCCCCCCCGTGACTTCCCAAGGTGAAATCCAAATCATACCATATCATTCAATACCCCCCAACTATTCTGCCCCCTGTCTATACTATAAATTTCTACATAACATTCAGCTAAAAGCTATCTGATACTTCCTTGTTTGATATTTATTCTGCACATAGTCTATCCATTTCTTCCATTCCCACACAAAAGTTTCTTGAGTCCGGTCTTTTAAATATGCTGATATCTTTGCCATTTCTGCAAAACTGGCCACCTTCAAAGTCCATTCTTCAATAGTAGGCATGACATCTTTTTTCCAATATTGACCAATCAATAACCTAGCCGCTGTAATCATATATAATATCAGTTTTGTGTCAGTCAATGAAGAATCCTGAACTATGCCCAGTAAAAACAATTGAGGAGAAAATTGGAGTTTTTTCTTCAAAACATTTTGCATAACCCACCAAATCTTAATCTAAAACGCCTTCACTTTCTTGCAAGTCCACCATATATGATAATATGTAGCATCTAAGCAATCACATCTCCAGGATACATGCACGACAATTTCTTAGGATCTAAATGCCACCTATAAAACATTTTATAGAAATTTTACCTCAGGTTCTGTGACTGTAAATTTAACGTTCTGAACCCATATTTTTTCCCACGTTTCCATCATAACTGGTTCTGCAAAGTTTTGCGCCCACTTTATCATACAATCTTTAACCAGTTCATTTTCAGAGTCCCTTTCTAGCAGAATGTTATAAACCCTCTTAATATGCATTGGGCCTTTCTCTTTTATCTGTCTTACCAATTCCTCTTCATACAACATTAAACCAGTTTTTTGATCTTCCCTCCATCTCAATTGAAGTTGATTATACTGTAACCAAGTTAAATTAATCCCTTCTTTCAACAGTGTATTTAATGTCTTTAATTGCCATCTACCCCATCATTAAAAAGAACCTCTTTATATAAAATCCCCCCGAGTGACTTTATATTTATATTCCGTGTAATATGACCAAGATCCAACCACAAAGGTATTTTGTAATCCAATTTAAATTGGTGCTTCTTCCATAATCTCATCAAAGAGTTTCTGAGTATATGGCTCTTGAATACTTTATCAACTTTATTTTCGTAGAATAAATATGCATGCCAACCAAATTCCAAGTCATGGCCTTCTATATTCAATATTCCAGTCTTTGTCATTCCAAACCAATCACTCGCTTGTGTCAATGCTACTGCTTCATAATACAATCGTAGGTTTGGAAGTTTAAGGCCACCCCTTTCACGAACATCTTGCATGATTTTCAGTTTAACTCTTGGCTTTTTCTCATTCCGAATAAACTTATTCACTCCTTTTTGCCATTCCATCAGATGTTTATCACTTTTAAGCACCGGAATCATTTGAAACAAAAATAAAAATCTAGGTAGAACATTCATCTTAACTGCTGCTATTCTTCCAAGTAAAGATAGCTGCAGCTTTTTCCAAGTTTCCAGGTCTTTTTGCACCTTTCGCCACAACACTTAATAATTATTTTGAAAAAGTTTTATGTTTGAGGCTGCAACTTGAACTCCTAGATATTTCACCTTTGCTACTATTTCAAAGCCTGCCTTCCTTTCGAGTTCCTTCTTTTGACCTTCTGACATATTTTTAACTATCATCTTGGTTTTTCTCTGATTCAATCTAAATCCTGATACCATACCGTATTCTTCTATAATATCTTTCATCTGGATTATTGATTCCATCGGCCGTGTTAGGGTAACAACCAGATCATCTGCAAATGCCCTTGTTCTGTAATCCTCTTGCCTTATAGCTATTCCATTCAGAGTACTGGAATCCCATATCGAGTTCAACAAGACTTCTAAAGTTAAAATAAACAACAATGGGGATAACGGACAACCTTGTCTTGTTCCTTTTTCTATACTAAAGTTTGTAGTTAGACTTCCATTAATGATAATTTGTGCTGTTTGCTCTTGGTAAATTGCTGAAACCGCCTGAACAAACTGGTCCCCAAAGTCCATTTTTGTTAAAGTCTTTAATAGAAAGTTCCAATTGACTCGATCAAAGGCCTTCTCCGCATCCAAAAACACCAGCACTGCAGGGATCTGTTTACTCTTCTCAAGATGTTCCAATAAGTCTATAATTTGCCTCACATTATCCTTCATGTATCTGCCTTCTATAAATCCAGCTCGATCATGATGAATCACCTCTTGCATAACTGGCATTAATCTGTTGGCTAATACTTTTGCAAAAATTTTATAATCCGTATTCAGGAGAGATATTGGTCTGAAATTTTCCGGTTTTGTAGAACCTTCCTCTTTTGGTATCAATGAAACAAAGGCTGCTTTCCATGAAGGGGGTATTTTACCCCCTTTTTGTATGCTACAAAATAAGTCTTTAAGATGTTCAATCATTTCTGCTTGTAAAGTTTTATAATACACCGCTGTTAAGCCATCCGTCCCTGGAGCTTTGGCTGTTTTCAGTAGTTTAATTGCAAAAATAATCTCTTCGGCTATTATTGGTTGATTCATTCTTTCCTTTTGCTCCCTAGAGATTTTCGTGACTCTCCTATCTTCTAAGTATTTATAAGTTCATTCTGTATGTGATCTTCGGCATATAGTTTAGTATAATAATCTAAAAAGGCTTCTTTAATTAGACTTTGTTGAAAAACTTCCTTCCCTCCATGCTCAATACTACCAATAACACGAGAGCTCTGCTGTTTCCTCAGTGTGTAAGCCAGCCACCTGCCCAGTTTATTAGCATTACTAAATGTATTATGTTTTGCAAATTGTAGATTAGTTGCTGCTTGTTCCGCTATAAGCATTTGAAATTGGTCTTTCATGAGTTTTATAATTTCTTGTAATTTTTTATCTGTCAGATTTTTTATAAGTAATTGTTCTTTTTTCTTTATCTCTCCTCCCATTTCTAATCTTTTCCTTTGTTGATTTAATTTATGTTTAGAATTCATATAAATCAGTACCCCCCGCATATACGCCTTACTCGCATCCCAGACAATTTCAATAGGGGTACCCTTATTCAAATTCATTTCAAAAAATTCTTTCATTTGTTTTTTAAGTTCATTTACATTCTTTTCATATCTGAACAAGTTTTCATTTACTCTCCATGATCTTCTCTCGTTCTTTCCCATTTCCAGTTCTATCCATACCGGACTATGGTCAGTTAGAGTCCTCGGAAATATCTTTGTTTTCTTTGTTTTTAAAAGTAAATCAGCTGTAATTAAGATGAAATCAATCCTGGAGAAGGATCTGTGTCTATCTGAAAAAAAGGTAAAATCCAGTTCTTTTGGGTTGTGCACTCTCCATATATCTTTCAACTCCAAATCTTCTTTCATATCGAAAAAAATCTGTGGTAGTTTAGCAGATGACTTTGCCAAGCTCTTTTTGTCTTTTTTAAGATCTATTACTCCGTTCCAATCTCCTATAAGTAAAATAGATCTATAATCCCATTGCAATATTTTAGAGTATAATAATTTATAAAAGTTTTCTTGTTGCTGGTTGGGAGCATAAATGCCAACCACCAAAATTGGACCATTTTGTGTGTTTAATTCGATTGCTATATATCTTCCGCAATCATCTGCTTCTATAATTTTAGCTGACAGTCTTTTATTTATGTAAATCACAACACCATTCTTTTTTTCCGAATTTGAAGCTATAAATTGTACACCTAATTTAGAATTTATCAAATATTTTTGATCCTGTATTCTAATATGGGTTTCTTGCAAACAAATAACATCATTATTAAATTGTCTCAAATAATGAAATATTTTCCTTCTTTTCTGTGGTGAATTCAGTCCATTCATGTTCCAAGATAAAAATTTAACTGTCATTTGTAGTCTCATGAAGATCTAAGAGCATTTGCTGAAGTTTCTGTTCCAAAGTGGTAGTCTTCGGCCTGGCTCATCCCATAGCTTCAGATTTCTGTGGTTTACCATTGGCACTCTTCTTCTCTTTTGGTGGCATAGACCTCTGCTGCTGTTTCTCTAAAATTTGCTTGAAGGTTGCTCGAGTTATACGCTGATCTTTAGGTTCATGCAACAACAATTCGAGGTCCAATGCCACCTCTCTTGTATTTCTTGGTGGCCCCCTTCTGGCCTCTGAGGAAAAATCCAGCAATGGTTCATCCAAAAAGCCCCCTGTTGCTGCTTGCGTTTCCATTGCCTCCACCTCCATCTGTTTCCACTGTTCTTCAGACTCTTGTTCAAATTCCTTCTATTTATCGCCCTCCTCTATAGCTAACACTGAAGATGTACGTGGAGATGCTGCACCAGTTTTAAGAACACTAAAATAAAATTCTTCCGCTTTTTCAACAGTATTTAATCGATGTCTCTCTCCTTGGTATCTCAGTATTTTACCAACTGGGGCATCCCATCTAAATGGAATTTGTTGTTTCTTCAGCCCAGTCACCAAGAATCCAAAATCCTTTCTATCTCTTAACATCTTAGGCAGCAATTCTTTGTAGATCCCAATCTCCTTTCCATCCAGTTGAACAGTAGAAACGAAAGACTTTTGCAAAATATCATTTCTCATTCTTCTATCTGTAAAATAGATCACCACATCTCTAGGCAATTGCCTTTGCCTTGCCACCCGGGAATTCACTCTGTAGACCTTGTCAATCTTGCAAAACACATCTTCAGGGTTAACCTTTAACATCACAGCAAGGGCATCAGCACAAACCACTCTCAAATCCTCTCTGTTGTTTTCTTTTATTCCTCTCAGTCTTAAAGCAAACTCCATAAATCTGAATTGCATCATGGTCACTTCATTTTCAATTCTTTGGGTTTTGTTATCCACATTAGAAATTTTATTGTCAGCTTCCCTCATTTTAGATTCCAATTCTGAACTGAGTTCTCCCACTTTTTTATCAATCTCAACAACCACTTCTGACAGACCAGTCACAACTGTCAGTATATCTCGCTTCATTTTATCATACTTTTCTTGAACCACCTCCTTAATTTCCTGTTGAGATTTCTCAAATTTCTCAAATTTCTGTTCCATCGCTTCATTTTGATTCATCAGAGCCACAGCAATAAATTACTTCAAATCTTTAAATCCAATCTCCTGTTCTTGGCTCTGAGTCTGCAAACTTAATGGCTGCTCTTTTGGTTGGTGAGTAGGGGAGCTCCCCCCTGCAGCTTTGGGAGCTGGCTTTGTCTGTTTAGAAGCCATACTACGCAATCTTATTCTTTCTAGGAAGGAAGTCTTCCCCCCGCTTTCCACCACAGAATCCTTTAAAGAACTTCCCCAGCTTTAATCCAGTCTCTAAGGGAAGAGGAACAGATGAAAATCACTTTAAAAAAAACTTTTCCCTTTTTTTCTTACAAGCACTGTTACTTTAAATGCTTTAGAACGCATTGAAACACTCAGGCATGTCCACTTTCGCTTTCAGCTTTTTTCCTCCGCTGAAGCCAGACGCCATTTTAATATACTTTTCACTTTTTCTCCTTTCTTAAATCCAAAGACAGGGCTAGCACAAATACTTGTGGTTTTTAGTTTTAAGTCCAGATTGCACCCTGCTTGTTTTGAAGAATTCAGTTGGTTTTCGCTGTTATAGTTGGTCGCATCGTCTAGTCTGCTGAGTGCAGAGTTGTCCCCGGAGTCCAGAGCCTCTGCGAGCTGGATAGGGAGCCTCACCCTGCTTCCTCCCCAGAAGCAAACAAAAAAACAATCTGGGGGCTTCATAGGGTGCTCTACCTGTTCTTGCCGGCTCTCCTCACGTTTCTTCAAGAACGGGAGTTTTTCAAGCCGCCTCTCAGCTGTAGAGGCGGCTCTTTATGGACGGCGGAGCTGCTGGTCATAAAAAGACCGTTTAGCGACGACGGCGGCACCAACCGGAAGTCCTGTTGGATACTTTCTGACCTGTCTCCAATCTTCCCTTTTTGGGGAAGGTGGTTGCACGGCAGCTCCAGAGATTTCTGGATGAAACGGATTATCTAGACCACAACCAGTCAGGGTTCAGACCTGGATATGGGACAGAAACTGCATTGGTCGCGGTTTTTGATCTCTGGCTGGAGAGGTTGTCCTGGGTGGGGTTTTGTTGCCGGACTCCCTGTTTTTAGGAGGTCCATCAGAGGTTTGGCAATTCTTGCAAAGGAGGGGATGAATTGCCTGTAGAAGTTTGCGAACCCCAGGAAGCTTTGCAGTTGTCTTCGGGTGCGAGGGGGTCGCCAGTGTAGGACTTATTGTACTTTGGTTGGGTCCATTTCTATCCCCTCGTTGGACACTCGGTAGCCCAATTAGTCCAGCCGTGACTGGTGGAACTGGCATTTCGATAGTTTGACATAAAGGTTCGCTTTCAGCAGTTTCTCGAGCACTTGGCGGACGAGGGGTATGTGTTCGTCTATGGTTTCCGTGTAAATGACAATGTCATCCAGGTAGACGAGGACCCCCTTATAAAGGTGGTCATGAAGAACCTCATTTATAAGTTGCATGAACACCGGCGGCGCTCCCTGTAGTCCAAAAGGCATCACCTTAAATTGGAAGCTTCCTAGGGGGCAGTTGAATGCTGTCTTCCACTCATCTCCTTCCCTGATGCGTATCCGGTAGTAGGCTTCGTGGAGGTCTAGTTTGGTGAAGACCCTTTGGCCAAGTGGGCTAGCATGTCTTTCATGAGGGGAAGGTGATATAAGTTGTGTATGCAGACTGCATTGACACCTCGAAAATCAACCACCAGGCGCATGGAACCATCTTTTCTCTCTGAAAAGGACCTGTGCCGCTATCCGCGGTTTGGCTGGCTCAATGAAGCCCTTTTGTAGGTTCTTATCTATGTACTTTCGCATTTCTTGCATTTCACAGGGGGTCATGGCATACAATTTAGGTTTGGGTAGTTTTGCCCCAGGGATGATTTCGATGGCAGAATAGGCTTTGCGGCGGGGTGTTAGTACATCACACTCGGTCTCGCTAAATACTTCTGCAAGGTCTTGATACTTTTTTGGGATCTGTATTGTGTCATGGGAGCTGTTGGATGTGGCCGCCAGTTGTTTTGCTGTACTCTTGACCAGGGGCGCTTGTGTTGGGGGCGTTTTTTGTCCCCTTTGCGTGGAAGGCGTCCTCTCTGGTTGTGGCGGCAGGGGGTGGGGCCCCCTTGCTATTCTCAGTCTGCGGATCCCCTCCTGCCACCAGATGGTTGGGCCCCACTTGTCTAACCAGGAGAGTCCCAGTATGACTGGGTTAGTCATCTTGGGGGCTATTATAAAATGAATCATCTCCCAGTGATCTGCTAGCTCCAGTTTCACTGGCTCGGTTAAGTGTGTGGCGCGCGCGCCCCCTACTAGGGATCCATCAACTTGCTCAAATCGGATTGGGTGGCTGAGCTTTTTTGCTCGGATTCCCAGTTTTAGGACTGTGGGTAGGTTGATCAAGCACCTCGTGCAGCCCGAATCTACCAGGGCTTGGAAAGCCCCTTGGGTCCCTGTTTTTGGGGCCGTTAGGCATACGGGGAAGAGAAAAGGGTGGATGGGTCCACTCACCATTGGGTCGTCTTCCCCATCATCATCTCTGTCATACGGTTCGGGGGGCTGATTCGCATCATCTGGGCTCTCCCTTGCTTCAGTCAGGTGGGCGAAGACTTCTGTACCAGGGGGAAGTCTTCGTGGTGCGTTGGTGGTGCGCCTGGGTCCTTGTTCTGGCCGTGCCTTGCCTGTTGGCTGTGGTCTCGGCCCCGGGGTTCCACACGCCACTGCCAAATGGCCAACTCCTCCACATCTGTAGCACCTCAGTAGACTCCAGGGGGCGGATGGTGTCTGGGTGGGCCGTGGTGCTGTAGTTCCTCGTCTGATAGACGTTTCCTGGTCCAGCTGGGCTTTCTCCTTTGCATGTGGTTGCTTTAGCATGTCATTGGCACGTAGCCCTCTCTTGACTTGCGTCGCTATCCGGAACCAGTCGGAAATTCAGTTCGCGATATCTCGATAAGCAGTCACTTGGGCGATTCGCTTATCTAAGCCTGTTCTAAAGAAGTATACTAGCAGTCGTTTTGGCAAAGGAGGTAAAGTCCCAACAACTCTCCTGAACTCATGGATATGCTCTTGGATGGGCTTCCCCCTCTGCATCAGGTTCCTGAGCTCGTCTTCTACATAGGGATTCTCCCCTGTTTCTTCGAAACGGGCTCGCAGCAGTTGTAAGAAGCCATCTGCATCTTGCAGTTGGGGGCCCCTGTTTTTGTATAGGGCCGCTGACCAGCTCCTTGCTTCTTCCTCCAGACCTTCTGCAATGGCACTGACTAGGGCCCTGGGGAAAGGGGAAAGGTGTGCGTAGCGCTCAATGTAAATCTCAGCTGCGTCAAGGAATTGCGCTAGCTGGTCTGGATCCCCATCGAATTTTCCTCTAAACCGGGGTGGCTCCGCCCTTGGTGCCCCCTCTTCCCATTGCGGGGCTCTCTGAGTCTGCCCATAATGTCGTTGGAATTCTTCCTCATCTCTCATTCGGGGGCGGGGTGGTGATGTCCTACCCAGACTGGTGTGGTTGCTGGGAGGAGGGGGAACCCATGGATGCACACTGGGGCTATCTCTCCTGGTGTGGGAGGGGGAGGGCTGCGCTCTTGTCTATGGTGACTCAGTTCAGTAGGCTGGGCTGGCCTCTCCCTCTCCTTGGGCCTGCAGGACGGCCCCTCCGCCAGTCGGACAGCACGGTGAAACTTCCTTCAACTTCTCCATGGGGCTCTCGAGTGGCTGCTTTGAAGCTTTCTTCTGTCTGGCTTGCTGCCAGTCCCACAGCCAATCTACCCTCGCTAATTCAGTTAGAGGCTTTCTCTTACCTTTCCCGCCTGGAAAAGGGAATTCCACTTCTGCCGAATTTGGCAAAGTCCACCAAGGTTCATTTTTCTTTTTTTTGGCTTGCAGCTTTGCTGGAGGAGGGTGGGGGGGGGTTGAGGCCCCTTTGCATCCAAGTTTGCCTCTAGTGCAGCTGCTTGAAGTAAACTTTCCGTGGAGAGCTGGCTTTCAGCCATGGCTTCTGAAGAGTGCCGCCACTCCTCCCAAACATCTGGCAGGGATTTGGAGCTCTGGAGGTCTGCCAGGTTGGCTCAAAAAGGAAAAAAAAATCAGTGCTGACTGTCTGTCAGGGGTCTGGTTTCATTCTCAAAAATAAAGTTGATTTCCAAACAACAGGTTTTAGGAAATATTCTCTTTATTGAGCAATGCAATCCTCACCTGACTGCCACGTAGTCAGCACTGGCCTCTCTCCCCAAAACCCTCCTTTTCCTTTTCCCCATTCTCTGCTTCCCATTGGCTGTCTTACAAATCATTCTCTTCTCTACCACCTCAGCTCACAGGAATGTCACCCCTCCCATGCATCTCCCAGGAAACTCAGTTCACCGAAAGGCTTTACTAGGTGAAATGTCACGCTCTTTCCCATGCTTCTATGTCAACCCTGGAACGCTGACACAGTCAATGTTAATAGGACACAAGACATCCAATCCTCACCCACTGTTTTGTGAGGTCCCACAGGGCTCGGTACTCTCAGCTCTTATACAACATCTACATGAAGCCATTGGGTGAGATCATCTGTCACCATGGACTAAGATATCATCAGTATATTGATGATACTCGGCTGTATATCTCAGCCCATGGTGAGTTAAGCAATGCTGTGACCTTCCTCTCACAGTGCCTTGTGGCTGTTAGGGGCTGGATTGAGGTTAGGTTGAAATTGAACCCTGGCAAGACTGAGTGGCTCTGGGTTTGAGGTTCTTTGGTCCATGGAAATTGCCACCTTTGGTCTTGGATGGGGTGGCACCGCCCCAAACATACCTAATGCATATCCTGGGGGTTCTGGATTCGCAAGTCCTGCTCGAAGAGCAGGTGGCAGTTGTGGCCAGGAGGGCCTTTGCGCAACTGCGGGTTATGCACCAGTTACGGCCTTTCCTGGACCAACAATCCCTACTCACGGTCACTCATACCCTTGTCGCCTCCTGTCTTGACTATTGCAACATGCTCTACGTGAGGCTGCCCTTGAAAAGCATCCAGAAGCTCCAGTTGGTGCAAAATGCAGTGGCCCACATAGTTTTGTGTGGACCTCAGTGTGCACATGTGTCACCTCTTCTGCGGGAGCTGCATTGGTTGCCAATTTGCTTACAGGTGCAATGCAAGGTGCTGGTTGTCACCTTTAAAGCATTTCATGGCTTGGGACCAGGTTATCTGAGGGACCGTTGCTTGCTAGTCACATCCACCTGACCCACTAGAGTGGGGAGGCATGGAATGTTGCGGGTCCCGTCCCCTAAGATACATCTGGTGGGACGCAGAAGAAGGGCCTTCTCTGTGGTGGCTCCCTCCCTCTGGAATATTTGCTCTCTGGAACCTAGAGTGGCCCCCACTCTGACACTCTTTCAGAAGGCCCTGAAGACATGGTTCTGCCAGCAGGCCTGGGGAACCCAGAGCGGGATGGAGCCCATTAAATGGCTGGTATGAGAGTGTGTTATCTCGGGGGGGGGGGCGGTTATTTTTATTTTTTATTTTTTTATTTCTTTTATATTGTGTTTTTATTTCCTGTAAGCCACCTTGAGTTTCTGTGAGTGAGTAGGTGGCAATATAAAATTTCCAAATAAATAAATAAACTCTGACTGCAGCTATCCTTCCCCAGTCAGAATTGGCATGCAATCAGGGAGTTTTCCTGGAGTCACAGTTCCTGCTCAAAGAGCAGGTAGCAGCCATGGCTTAAAGAGCTTTTTCACAAAAATAGCTTATGCATCAGTTGTGCCTTTCCTGGATCAGGAGGCAATGCTCACAACTCATGCCTTATTCATTTCCTGATTGGACTATTGCAATGCAGTCTATATGACGGAATGGGACAACTCGCAGCCAGCTCAGCACAACCAGCTCAGTGCCACCTGCTTGCCACTAAGTTGACTCTGCCAACTCTCTGCCACCCAGTCAACACAAGACAACTCCATGCGGTCAACTCGCCATGGGGACAACTTGCTGCGGGCAGCCAGAGGGAGAGATGGGTGAGCGAGCGGGTGGGCAGAGCAGTGGCGGCTTCCTATTTTCACACAACCTGTCGCCACTGCCACTGCCATCACACCGAGCTCCAGACCAAAGAGGCTGGGGACAACGGGAAGCGGGGAGCCAGGGGCATCCCATTTTCACACCACCGCTGCACCAAGCTCTGGGACAAAGAAGCTGGGAGCACTGGTGGTAGTGGGTGGGGCATCCCATTTCCACATATCCTGCTGCCGCTGCACCAAACTCCAGGCCAAAGAGGCCAGGGGTGGCGGGGAGGAGGCGGCCAGGGGTGTCCTATTTTTGCACCCCCTGCCACTATGCCAAGGTCTGGGCCAAAGAGGCTGGGAATGGCAGGTGTGTGTGAAAATGGGACGCCCCCAGCAGCTGCTGCCTCACCGCCACCTGCTCTGCCCACCACTGCTGCCGTCCCTGGCTTCTTTGGCCTGGAGCTTGGCACAGCGGCAGTAGAGGTATGTGTGGAAATAGGATGAACCCTGCTGCTACCACAACACTGTGTTCTGCCCAGCTGCTTGCTCACCCACCTGACTCTGGACATCCGCGGTGAGTTGACCCTGTGGGGAGTTGGCCCTGTGGAGTTGTCCGGCAACTTGGTGGCGGGCTGGCCATGCCAAGCTGGCTACAGTGAGTTGTCCAAGACCAAAGGTGTCAAACTCAAGGCCCGCAAGCCAGATCTGGCCCATGATGTGGTTAGATCTGGCCCACAGAGCCACCCTGGAAACAGCGAAGGACTGGCCCACAGGGCCTCGGCCCAGCCCAGGCCGACCAGGTGCTGATCTACAACTTGTTGGCAGACACCCGGGCTGGAATATGCTCAGCCTTAGATTCGCGAGGCTGGCCTAGAGCCTGCTAGAGGCTGACCCCGCCCTGCCTCCTAGGCACGTGCATAGGAGGTGGCAAGCACATGCGGGGCCTGGTGACCTTGGGGTCCGTCTTGCCCTGCAGGCTGTGTTCTGAGCGCTTCCCTTTCACCCAGGATGTCAGCGCTCCCCACCTTCTGTGCGCACGCCCATGAGGCAGGGCCAAGGCAGCAGGCCGGTCTCTCACTGGCTGCAGGGCAGCTGCATGGGTCTAAGGCTGACCGCGTTCAGGCCGGGATGACCGCCACAAGTTTTAGATCAGCTCCTGGTTGGCTTGGGCCAGGCCGAGGTGACGCAGGCCGGTTCTTTGCTGTTTCCAGGGTGGTTCCATGAGCCAGGGGGAGAGATTGGCAGCGCTGCTGGTGGCCATGCTGTTGGTAGCCATGCTGCTGGTAGCCATGGCTTTCCCATGCAGGGGCTGGGGCGGTCTGAGTGAAAGGGAAGCCTCGCGGGCTGTGAGGCCAGGCTCAGAAAGGGACGAGGGGAGGGGGAGAGACTGGCAACACTTCCTTTTTACTGGGAAAAATGGGAAGCTGCCATGGGCAATGGACAGGCAGTTCCGTTTTTGCTGGCAGAGGGCTAACAAAACAAACAAAACAAAAGGAGAAATATTTCCCCTTTGCATTTGAGCACGCAAGAAGGGACAGGAAAGGAGAAAGGGAAAGAAGAAAGAAAATGATGGGAAGAGAGCATGGAAGGAAAAATAAGGAAAGGGGAAGGAAGAAGAAAGAATGAAGAGGGAAACAGGAAGGAAGGAAGGAGTTTAGAATGAGAGTGAGGGAGGGTCTGAGGGAAGTCTTGCCTTAGCACTTGGCCACCACAGGTACCTCCTGCTCATGCTCCCAGCCCCCCCCCCAGGTCAAATAACCTTGATGTGCCCCTCAATGAAATTGAGTTTGACAACCCCTGTACTACAAGTAACAATCTGCATTGTCATAATTTATATTTTAATTATCTGTAACTTTTATGCTCAGATGAATAAAAATATGCAGCTGATTTAAAGAAGACAACATTTCCTTCTGATAATACTCTTCTTTCCTTTCCTTTACACTAGGGTCCCTTGAACAGTGAATCTTCCAATCAGAGTTTGTGCAGTGTGGGTTCTCTGAGTGACAAGGAGCTGGAGGTAACTTAAAGTGATATTTTCCAAACCTCATAAAACTTCTAAAGAATTTTGAAACAATGAAGGTGTCAGCCCTGAAGCCATTTTGGGGACATCTTCAGGGCTGCCATAGCGAGGCCAGGTGGAGCTGTGGGAACGTAAGGGGGAAGGTAGGGATAGTTGGGGGGATGTGTACCCAAAAAAACATTCTTGTGAGAGCCAAGGATGCTCTACCAGGTGTTGGAAGGGCATGGCCCAAAGCCAGCCAGTGTTGGGACTATGACCTGATTGGACCATGTGATGGACATATGACCTGGAGGGCAGGAACTTTGGACTTTGATTTGGGTGGGGAAAACCCTGGGTCATTCAGAGTCGGGTTTTTACCAGCCGTGCCAATATGACATACCCTATAAATACATTCTTTGAGGAAACTCCAGGCCTCAGAGTTTTGATTGCATTGGAGTTATTACTTGGAACCCTGACACTAACCTGACTCTCCAAATAAAAACAATCAAGAAGCTCCCACACTTGCGGGGCTACTGTCTGGGGTCCTCGGCTCCAGCCGCTTACCCAGGAAACCGAGCAGCGGAAAGACTCAGGGAAGATGGAGGAGAAACCGTCCAACACCAGTGGAACCACGGGGACTGGACCAGCCTGCGGGGACAGCTCCAGGAGCCTTGGCTTCTCTGTGATGGCTGAGCGAGCAGAAGCAGTGACGGAGCTCAAATGCCAGCTTGGTGCCTGACCCAAGGAGCAAGTGACCTGGCCGTTGGCCCAGGAGCTCTACCAGTTGGCTGACTGTTCAGGAGACGGCATTGGATTCCCAGCACCTGAGGAGCTGTACCGAGCTGAAGAGGACCTAGCCAGTTTCCAGGTGTTCCAAGAGCCTCAGATCACCTCGGCCCGAGCAGAATGCACCATGGTCTTTGAATGGAGAGCTACAAGACCCGTGGCTCTTAGCCAATCCAGAGAGTGGGTAATCTGACCACCCCCCTTGAGAGGCCAGTCCTTGGCAGGCTTGACAGAAAGATTTGGCCAGCTAAGTGTCGGTAGCCTGGGCCAGCTCCCACCAGGGGGTCAACCTGGCCTGATTCTGGCCCAACTAGTCTTCACTTTTCCCAGTCAGGGGAACGTGACCACTCAGAGCGGGATTTCTCCCTCCTTTCACTCAGCACAGAGTGGTTCGCACCTTGGCCTCCCTCGTCGGGCCTGGTCTACTGGGATGACAACTCAAGCCATGACCACCGTCAGCCAGCTGCACGGCCCCTTAGGTCAGGCCAGCCCGGGATTGCGGCAAGGGGCCCATGGGTCTACTGAGGCCAGGCAGCCCTCCTTGCCAACCACCCCTCAGGCTGCTGCCGGCAGATCAAATCCCTCCTGGCTGGGCCTACTACCCCAGCTAGGGGTGGATCCAGTGCCAGTGGATGCTAGTGTCAGCTCCCCAGCCGGCGCTAGCCCTGACGCCAGCCCCACCTCTGCTGGTACCGCCAGTCGCTCTCCCACGCTTCAGAGCCACATTTGATGGGAGCCTGGGGAAGCTGGCGTGATGTCAGCTTCTCAGTGCTGACATAGTAAAGAGGGGGTTAAATTCCTGTGAAATTATTAAGAGAGAGTGCCGTAGAGTGATTTAGATAATGACCAATAGGATAAGGAAGCAAGCCAGGAAAGGGAGGGATGATGGAGCAGAGGTCATTTCCTGGCTGCATATGAGTCCGTGAAGACGTTGTTCTAACAAATAAAAGTTTTTTTTCTTTATTATCAAAATGTGAGAGGCATCTAATTTCGTTCAGACAACTCTAGCGTGACACGTACTTCTTGAATCCGATCTGGTCCCACCTTGATCGCTACGGAGGTCAGTACCAGTCTGACCAAGAGATGATTTCGGCCATCGTGGATAATATGGATGGTAAAGCAGCCAAGTGGGTGGCTCAGCTGCATGACGAGGGGGCTCCCGAGCTTGAGGCTGCCGATGATGAGCTACGACGGGTCTCCTCCCGTCGTAGTTCGTCCTCCCATGAGAGATTAGGTGACCCACTGTGTGTTCGTGCAGCATGTTGAGGGTTTGGTATGATAACCTGTACAACGTCCTCCCGTTTGCTGTTAAATTGAGGCATCCTTGACAATGCGTCGGCCAGGAAGTTCCTCCCCCCAGGAACATATTTTAGGACAAAATTAAACCGCTGAAAATATTGTGCCCAGCGAACTTGTTTCGGAGAAAGCTTTCTGGGGGTTTGGAGGGCCTCCAGGTTCTTATGGTCTGTCCAGACCTCGAACCGAGTACCACTACCTTCCAGCAAATGTCTCCAGGTAAGCAACACCCACCTTATGGCAAGTGCCTCCTTTTCCCATGCGGCCCAACCCCGTTCTGCTGGTGTTAACTTGTGGGATGAATACGCGCAGGGATGTAACTGTCCCTCCTTCGTTCGCTGTAACAGCACAGCCCCCACGGCCACGTCGCTAGCGTCCGCCTGCACAATAAACTGCAATGCAGGATCTGGGTGTTTTAGGACTGGCTCTCGGGAGAACAACTCCTTTGGTATTTCGAAGGCTTGGTGGCATTCCGGTGTCCAGGGCAACAGTTGTCCTGGCCGTACTTTGCTACCTATCACATTCTTTGCTTTCAACAGATCGGTCAAGGGGAGGGCTACTTGGGCAAAAGAAGGAATAAACTGCCGGTAGAAATTGGCAAAGCCCAAAAAACTCTAACTGCTTTTTCGCCTTAGGGGCTTGCCATGCCAACACGGCTGATACCTTTTTAGGGTCCATTTCCACCCCGCTTCCTGAAATGCGATACCCGAGGTAATCTCATTTTGTGCGATGAAATTCACACTTCGACAGCTTCACATACAGCTTGGCGTCTAGCAATTTGGTTAAGACTTGTCTCACTAACTGTATGTGCTCCTCTATTGTCGGAATATATTAAAATGTTGTCTAAGTAGACGAGCACTCCCCTGTACAAGTGCTCATGCAGAACTTCGTTTATGACCTGCATGAACACGGCCTGTGCGCCCTGTAGCCCAAAGGGCATTACACGAAATTTGAAGCTGCCTAGGGGGCAATTGAAGGTGGTTTTCCACTCGTCTCCTGGGCGTATACGCACCCTACAATACGCCTCCCGTAAATCGAGCTTCATGAACACTTTGCCAGTCGACAGAGTCACCAACAGTGTCAACCTCGCTAGCTTTGGCTCACTTGCTTCGGCTCTCATAGAAACGGAGGGAGGGGGGTTTAGGCTACGGGGCTTTGTATGAATCTAAGAAACGAAACCAATTCCTAAGCTGTTATCAGACCAACGGACACTGCATTCCTGGATGCTGACACGGCCAGACGTCTGCTCCCACCTGACCTCTGGGAGACCTTTGGATTGGATGATTTATGGTGGACAGTGGGAGGGGATGCTTTCTATATGTAACTTTCGCGCTTTTTGCCTCAGAATCCTGCTTTCCATGGTTGCATTCATTTCATATCTAGTAAAAGTACCAGTCTTTAACCTATGATGAAGTCTGGGTTTTCCTTTCCTGGATACTGAAGGAAGCATACTCGACAAACAGGTCCTTCATTAAGGGAAGGGGGTAAAGATGTTCTACGCAAACCGCGTTCAATCCCCGGAAATCAACACACAAACGCAAGCCCCCATCCTTCTTTTCTCGAAACAGCACCGGCGCAGACATGCGTGCCCGGCTGGGTTGAATGAAACCTCTGCCTAGGTTTTTATCGATGTATCGCCTTAGCTCCTCCAACTCAGTCTTACTCATTGCATACATACGGGGCTTCGGTAGTTTGGCCCCTGGCACCAGTTCTATAGCACAATCAGTTGCTCTATGGGGGGGGGGCAACACCTCACATTCCTCCTCATCAAAAACAGCCGCTAAATCTCTATAGACAGCTGGGTATTCGGCCTGTGGAGGGATCTGTCTGTTCTCTCTGGTTCTGCTACATTGTTGTACCTGCTGTTGGGGCCCAGGAACCGGATCGGGCCTGATGGCCAAGCGTAGCTTTCGAAAGCCCCCTTCCCACCAGATGACAGGGTGCCACTTATCCAGCCACGTCAACCCCAGAATAAGCGATTCGACCATGCGATCGACCACTATGAAATGAATCTGTTCTCTGTGGGGCCTTATCTCTGTCACCAGTTCTGCTGGTGCCCCCCCTAGAAGTGACCCATCCATCTGTTCGAACCGGATAGCGGACCGTAATGCGCTAACACGGAGACCCAATTCCTCCATGACTGTTTTGCACATGAGACAACGGGTACACCCAGAGTCTATCAGGGCTCCCTTGGGTACCCTTACGAAAGTACGCATATTCTGGAGCACCACTGGTATCACAAATGGCAGCACCGGGCCGCTTACCATCAGGTCCTCTTGCACGCTGTCCTCGCTTTCTGATTGCAAACCATCCCCTCCTACAGGGTTCTTCACCTCGGGTAGTGTGGAACGAAAGCTACTTGAGGGCGTGAGTGTAGACGTCTTCGGTCGTTCTGCTGTGGAACGAACCCTCTCCCGAACCCTGGTTCCAGGCGACGAGGCCCTCGCAGGAGTGGCTTGCAAGGGGGGTATAGGACAGTCGACAGCCCGATGCCCTACTTGACTGCAATGATAACAACGAAGGGCAGGTCCCCTCCCTGCAACCGTTGCGGTTCTGCTGGGTGGAGGGGCCCCTGTTCCAGGGTCTTTCGGGGCTATCAGTTTGCCTGCTGCAAACCTTGGCGGTTGGTTAATTCGTGGCCTGAACTCCCTCAACCCCACTTCTAGTTCGACCGCTGCCTTAAACCACTCTGCTAGTTTTGGCGGTAAGCCACGGTATACACATGCTTCCCTTACCTCCCTTTCCAATCCAGAACGAAACTGATGCATGAGCAACCGTTCAGGCCATGAACGGAGCCTCCCCACCAAAGTGCGAAACTCTTTGATATATTTTTTGACCGGCCGTCCTCTCTGTCTCAGAGCAAGTAATTCTCCTTCGGTTACCTGGACTCTCGCACTATCCTCAAAACGTACTCTCAACACCTCGAGGAACAAGCCTACATCGGCCAGCTCTTTGGCATGTTCGCTGTGCAGGTCAGCAACCCAGTTGGCTGCCTCTCCATGCAAAACTGCAGTTATGGCAATGACTATAGCCCGCTGCGAGGGATAGAGACACCCATATAAGTCCATATGGCTGACTATCTGGCTTAGGAAGATGGAGACCCTATCAGCACTCCCGTCAAATGTGGCTTGTATAGGAGGAGGGCCCCATAGTTCATGTTGTTGATGCGGCCATCCCCAGGCGTCCACAGGGGCGGGGGACCAGCGCCTCTCCCATCGGGCGTAATCCTGTCCTCCACCCGACGTTGCGTGACGCTTGCCACCTGCCTGACAAGCCTCTTGACCCCCCACCTGCCGTCGCCCGTCTCGAGTTTCACGGGCCGTGCCATCCAAGGAAGAGGGTTGGGGCCCTGGGAAACCCTGCTCCGTTGACCTCTCCCTGCTGGGTCCTTTCCCCACTCTTAACTTAGGACTTGCTAAATGGAAACATGTTTCAGGGCCTGTTTTTCCCTGCCACGCACCAACCGTGTCTCCTCCAGCAGCCCAGGGTTGCCACAAAACTGCATCTCAGAAGCTGGCTTCCCCAAACTTCTCCCTCAAAACGTCCAAAGTGGATGTTGCCAGACTCCCGGTGGAGTAACTCCAGTCCCACTCGTCGTCGTCCATCCTCTTTCTTTCCCTCCAGCCCTGGAAACTGGCCCCTGGTTGGTAAGGAGTCAGGGGTTTCTGAGTCCCAGCCAGGGTGGGGCTACACCACCAGTTCCCGGAAGAGTCCTTCATCCTGCTTGCTACTGCCCGGTCCTGGCCCGGCTCCTCACCGCCGCTCTCCTTCGGCTGGGGCTTCTTCTCCGGCCGGACGGGAGGGTGTTCTTCGGTGCTTTGCACCTCTCGAGTGTCCAGAACGGTGGTGTCCTCCCCTTCTACTTCTCCAGCCCCTAGTGAATCGTCCGTTGCGCTTTCAGCCATCTCTGACTAGTAAGGTACACAACGGCAAGGGAAACGCCAACTTTCTCTCAGGTTGCTCGACAGACTCGGGACAAACCACGCTGCAGGCAAAGGTCTTGAGTAGGAACCAGGTTTATTTCATGCTATCGGCCTGCCATAGCCAACGCTGAGTTCAGGGTAACGATAACACAAAGTCGGCATTGGGATCTACTGCAATCCAATGCCTTCAAATAGCTGCGTCAATGTAGCCTCCCAATCGGCTTTACTTCTGGACTCCTACGTCACTCCTACACATTAATCAGCGGCGCAGACACCCGACCTATCGTGTCCGCAAGGTGACCGGCCACCTACCGAATCTTTATCACCCCCCCATCACCGTGAACATGACCCCCCCTTGCAGCTCAGATGTGGCACGTCTCGTCAGGTGTGTTCTTATGCGTGTTCGGAAACTCCCAAGGTGTCGAGTGGGATGCATCTCGACAAGTTCCTGCAGCTACTAAAACCAGGTTCGAAGACATGGCTTAGGGGCAAGAGGCAGAAGCTGAGATCCGAGACCTCAAGCAGAAAGGCTGTACCGCGAAGGAACTGGTGTGGGAGGTTTTTTTTTGTTTTTTTTTAGGTTTTTTTTAATTTTCAAAACAAACTTTATTTAACTTTCAAATGTATACAAAAACAGATAAAAACCATATTAAAATATCCATGTCCATATATCGTAGTCAATGATGAAATTCGTTTCTACTCTCTTAAGTATCTATATGTGATTACTATACATATACACATATATATACATACATTATACCATTCATTGCTTTCATCCACATGCCTTTTGTCGGTGAAGTCATCATGGGTACATTATATAAGGTTATCATACAAATACCTTTCCAATTTTCATTCTTAATTTACAATTCACTAAGAGTATAATAACATATATTGCTCGTTCAAATTAACTTTCATATTCAATTAAAAGTATCATTATCCATTTTGTCTTTGTTTGATTCAATCGTACCATCTATCCCATACCCTAGAATATTTTGAGCTTTCCTCATTTTTTAATTTCTGCGTTAATTGATCCGATTCCGCACACAAATATATCTTTTGTATTACTTGCTGATCGTTTGGCAAATATTCCTTTTTCCATACTTGTGCATTCGCTATTCTCGCCGCTGTAATTATGTGGTGTATTAAGTATATCTTTTCTTTTCTAATGTTTTGTTTGTAAATTCCTAATAAAAATATCTTGGGGTCTAGTTCAATTTCTTCTCCTAGTATTTGTATTATCCACATTCTAATTTTCTCCCAGTATGCCTTAGTTTTGGGGCATAGCCACCACATATGGTAAAAAGTTCCTCTAGCCTGTTTGCACTTCCAGCATTTTGAGTCTAAGTTGGGATACATTTGTGCTAGCCTCGACGGGGGTAAGTGCCATCTATACCATATCTTATATTGGTTTTCTTTATAACTTACCGATTTTGTCATTTTAATATTATTTTCCCAAATTCTTTCCCACTCTTCTAATTGGATATTTCCGCCTATGTTTTTGTTCCAGGCAATCATCTGCCCTTTAATTAAATTCTTACTCAATTCCAATTCTAATAAATATTTATATATTTTAGATATCGTCTTCCCTTCTTTCGTTTCCAGAATTTTGTCTAATCTATTTGGGTTTAACTCAACTCCTCCTTCATCCCTATCTTTTCTGTGTCTATTTTGTATTTGAAGGTAGGGCCACCAATCTAATTCTATTCCCCCATCTCTGAGTTCCTGGCGCGTTTTTAATATCCCGTCTGAGTCTAATATATCTCGGTATTGTATAATTTTTTGAAAGGATATGGTGTTTGGGTGCATGACCGCCTCCACAGTGGAAAACCACCCGGGAACTTTCTTATAACATTTTTTTTTATTTCCAGCCAAATATCGATTAAGGCACCTCTAATTATATGGTACTTAAAATGATGATAACTTTTGTTCCCGGCAGTCCACAGGAAGGCGTGCCACCCCATCATTAGATCATGCCCCTCTAATTTTAGTAAACGTTGGTTCTCTAAGTTAACCCACTCCTTTATCCATAACAGGCTTGCTGCTTTGTAATATTTGTCCCACGCAGGAAACCCAAACCCTCCTCTAAATTTATCGTCTTGTAGTGTGCTCAGGCTTATTCTAGGCTTTTTACCTTCCCATACAAATTTTGTCATGATTTTATTCAAATTAATAAAAAAACTTTTTTCTAATTTCACTGGAATGGTTTGGAATAGATAGAGGAGCCTCGGCAGGATGTTCATCTTTAGTGCAGCTATCCTTCCCAAAAATGAAATATTTAGTCCTCCCCACCTTTCTAGATCATTTTTAATTTGGTAAACCAATTTATCATAATTGTTTTTCTTTATATCTATATTTTTATTTGTCAAATTTATTCCTAAATATTTTATTTTCTTAACTACTTTTAGTCCGGATTGTTTCTCTAATTCCTCTGTCTGTTTTATTGTTAGGTTTTTTGTTATTATTTTTGTCTTATCCTTATTAATTTTCAGACCGGCTACTTTTCCAAATTTTTCAATTTCTTTCATTAAATAGGGTTCAGTTGTTAAAGGATCTTCCAGAAAGAATACAAGGTCGTCTGCAAAGGCTTGGACCTTGTATTCTTCTCCTTTTATTTTAAGCCCCCTGATATTTTCGTTAGCTCTTATCCTTTGAAGCAAATTTTCTAAGGTTAAAATAAATAATAGTGGTGAAAGAGGACATCCTTGCCTTACTCCTCTACCTATTCCAAAAAAATTGGTTGCTTCTCCATTAATTAATATTCTTGCCTTTTGGTTAGTATATATCGATGAAATTAATTCTTCAAAGTTCTTTCCAAATTTCATATTTTTTATCTGTTCGGTCATAAATTCCCAGTTAACTCGATCGAATGCCTTCTGTGCATCTAGGAAGATTAAGGCTGCCTGTTTTTCTGGGTGTTTATCATAATATTCAATTATATTTATAACTGTCCTCAGGTTATCTTTTATTTGCCTACCTGGTAGAAATCCGTTCTGGTCTACATGTATCTTTCGATTTAATATTATCTTTATCCTGTTAGCCAGTAGACTCATAAAAATTTTATAATCCGAATTCAGCAACGAGATAGGTCTGTAATTTTTTATATGGGTAGTATCCGTCTCTTCCTTGGGGATCAATGAAATATATGCTTCTCTCCAAGTCTCTGGTATTTTTGCATTTCTCAAGGCTTCATTATATACTTCCAGGAGAATTGAATTCAAAATCTCGCCTACACTTTTATATAATTCTATTGGGATCCCGTCCGTTCCTGGTGTCTTATTATTTTTCTGTCTTTTAATTGTCTCCTGTAATTCTTCTTTAGTTATCTCTCTGTTTAACATCTCTCTATCCTCTTCCATAATTACTGAGGTCTTCTCCTCCTCCAAGTATTGTTTTATTTTCACATCTGATGTCTCCTCTTGACTGTATAGTTCCTGAAAATACTGGATTGCTATCTCCTTTTTCTGTTCGATATTTTTCTGTAAGTTTCCTTGTTTATCTTGTAATTGATGTATAGTCCTTTTCTCTTTTTCTTTTCTTAATTTGTAAGTCATCCATCTCCCTGGTTTGTTTGCATGCTCAAAATATTTTTGTTTTATATATTTCAAAGAGTTGATAGTTTTTTCCTGATCTAACAGGTTCAATTTGTGTTTAGCTGTTATCCAGTTAATTTTTATCTTTTCATCTCCTGGATGGCTACCTAATTTTTCTTCCCAGGTTCTGATTTCTTCTTGTATCTTATTATACTCCCTTTCCCTTTCTTTCTTCCTTTTACTATTATAGGCAATAGTTATGCCTCTAATATAGGCCTTTGTGGTATCCCATAGGGTCTGTAAGGATGTTTGTTCCTTAGTATTATCTTTAAAAAACCCTTTCAGTTCTTTTTCTAACGTTTTAATATATTCCTCCTCCTTAATTGTTCTTACGTTCATCATCCATCTTCCTTTTTTTGGTATCCGCCCTTTCCATTCTATTAATATGGGATTATGGTCCGCCCATTCATTTATTCCAATCTCTACCGCTCCAATTTCCTGAACTAAGATCTTGGAGATCCATATCATGTCAATTCTTGACCAGGATTTGTGTGGGCTAGAGTAATACGTAAATTTCTGCTCCCTTGGGTTTTGAAATCTCCAGATATCTATCAAATTTAACTCTTCTGTCAAATTGAAAAATGTCTTGGGCAATAAGTTCCTCTTCTTTATATTTTTTTGATTACTTATGTAATCTTTTCTCCAGTCAACTATTGCATTCAAGTCCCCAGTAAGCAAATTGAATCAATATTTTGTTCAATTATTTTCTCATGCACTTTTTGGAAAAATTCTCTTTGACCATTACTTGGGGCGTATAATACTACCAACAATACTTTTCTGTTTTTAATATTTATTTCTATTAACAATACTCTTCCATCCAGATCAGCATATATCAATTTGCTTTCTACCTTCTCATTCACATACACCACTACCCCTCTCTTTTTTTCTTCAGCCAAAGATGTATAAATCTTTCCTAATTTTTTGCATTGTAGATACTTTTCATCTTGCCTTCTTATATGTGTCTCTTGTATGCAAATTGTGTCTAATTTTTTCCTGGTTAATTTTTTAAATATCTGGTGTCTTTTAATTGGCGAATTAACACCATTAACATTTAGTGAGATGATTTTTATATTTGAGTCCATCACCTATTTTAACTATACTTCCTATTACCTCTTGTCTTTCTTTTTTGCTTCATTCATTGCTCTCGTTGTTACTCCTTCATCCTCTGATTTTCCACCCTCTTCCTGTGTCTCTTTTCTATTATTCCTCCCCTTGTGAGGTCTATCCTGTTGTTCTGTGGCTATTTTAGATCTAACATTCCCTTCTAGTTCTTCTCTTCCACTGTTGGATCTTTCTGTCTCACTTATCTGCTCATACAAGTTTTGCGCTTTCTCTATTGTATCCACCTTTATCCTCTTCCCTTGCCACGTTACTAGCACCCCTTCTGGAATAATCCATCTGAACAAGATTTGCTTCCTATTTAATATCGATGTAAGGAATCCGTATACTCTTCTCCATTCTCTCACCCGTCTCGGAATCTGTCTCAATGTTATTATTTCCTTTTCTTCATAATATACCGATTTATCTTTTGTTATTTTATATATTGTATCTCTAACTTTTTTTCTTGCAAATCTTATATGGACCTCTCGGGGGAGTTTATGTTGTCGGGCATAATTGGTGTGCACACGATATACCTCTTCAAATTCCTTGATTATCTCTTCCTTATCACACTGTAGTACATTTGCTAATATCTCTGCCATTACATTACATAAATCTTCATCCCTCTCTTCCTTAATATTTTGGAACCTCAAGTACAAGTCCGCTTTTTCCATTTCCAGTTGTGCCACCATATGCTCCAGTTCTTTATTGAGGCTACCCATTTTTCCATCTATTAATTTTATTTTCTCCTCTATCTGTTCTGCTTTTCCCTCCACCTTTGTAATCCGTTGTTCATTTTTTAAAATTAACTCCTGAAATAAATCTACCTTTCCATCTAGTTTTTGGATATCATCTTTAACTGCATTTTTAACATCATCCATATCTTTCCTCGTCTGTTCATAATTCTTTACCATGCATTCTTGCATTTTTATCATAGTTTCCTGTATCGATACTAATGTTGTCTGTACAGCCTGCATTGTCATCGTAGTGGATTGCTTTTCTGTTGGAAACATTGTATCTAGTGTTTTCTGTGCTATTGGAGAGGCTGTCGTTCCACTTGGTATTGAAACAATTTTCTTTCCGATTTTCCCTGTTGTTGTTATAGTTGATGTCATCTCTTTCAAAATTTTGTGCTGTTTCTCTAATATATTATCTATTCTTTCCCAGATCCGCATCCACTATATTCTGTATCCTATGTTCTTAATATATATAAATATCTGTGTCTACTCTAATACCAATTTATGATCCACTAACTCTAAACTATGTACCTAACAAAAATATTAATACAATATAAGGATCAGATATAAGTTATAGATCTTAAATATTAATTATAGATATTAAGAATAAGGTTGTGATATAACTCTAATCAATTACTTCTAAATAGAATGTTATTACTCCAGAAAAAAAAATCAAAACTATTAAAATTACTATATAACTCTAGTTAGATAATGCTAATAATTAATTGCTTTCAAATTATTAAAGTTGCTAAAAATGCTAAAAGTTACAACGGAATTACTTAATCTTTTTTAACAATAATTATTGGAAAAACAAAAATAAAGGAAGGAGAACAAGAGAGCAATACAATCTAATCAATCAATCATTTCATTAGTATAAATTAATAATCTTAATCCTCTACAATTAACTTATCAATCAATCAATCTATTAAGGCTATATATAGGATTATGAGATTTTTACCATATATAATTTATATAATTATCAGAGGTCAAAATATAACTTTGTAAGTTATTTCTCTTTTATAGTCCCAACTATGCTTTTAGTTGACTATATTTGTGTAGTTTATGTATTCCAAACAATACGTTATTGCCTATAGTTCCAATCTAAGTCCAATTGCTGTTTTCAAATGTCACTCTCCAGATGGATTTTACTCAGATTATCTCCTTTTATTCTTTAAAATTTCAAAGTCTAAAATGGAATTATTCTTTTGTTTATATGTTTTCCACTAGTCCAGTGTTCCAAGATGTCTGGCACAGTCTCAGTGACAATCTGTTTCTTCTTTTCTATCACTTTGCACTTGCACTTTGTCTTGCCCACTAGCCCTCTCCTTCAACGGAGCTTATTTAATCAGACAAACTCTCTTTCCAATGTATTTATATGTATATTCCCCCCCCCCCCCCACGGAGGAGGAAAGCTTTAAACTTACTGCCACCAGTTGTCAAAGTTCAGTTCTGCTGAGTCACTCTGGCCGATCTTACTGCTGCTGCTTTTTTCCTCTCGTTGTGCCAACTCTCCTTTTTGCTGCGCTTCCGGAGTTAAAATCCTATCCTCCTTTCGTTGGCTCCTCAATGCTAAACAAAAAAGAAATCCTTTGTGACGCTGGATCTTTGCTCTCACTGCCGATTCTCACCGCACTCCCTTCCTGTCTTCCTGTTCTTAAAGACACGGGCTGTCAGGTCTCTGGATCCGCCGTGTGGGCTTCTTTCTTCTATGTCCGAAATAAGGGCTCTCCTTGGTCCGATGGAAGATCGCACCTCTCCTCAACGGGCCTCCGAAGTCGCCCTCCTTCTCACGGTCCTCCCCCGGACCGATTGCCCTTTTTTAAGGGCACCAAAACACAGAAAATCAGTACGGGAAAGCAGAGCTCTCTTTCCTCGTGCTGCTCCGACCTGCGCCTCCGCTAGAAGTCGGTGTGGGAGTTTTGAAGAGTGGTGGGAAAACTATGAGACTCGCCAGAATTATTATTATTATTATTTCAATTTATAAACCGCCTTTCTCCTTGCGGACTCAGGGCGGTGAACAGCCAGAATAAAACATGGTATACAAAAGTTAAAAACAATTAAAAATTATTAAATATTATTCGGCCAAGAATTAAAACAACCCAATTTAAAATCAATTTCAAATTTAAAAACGGAAGATGGGATCAGGCTAGCCCAGCTAGATGGAATAAATGGGTTTTAAGGGCCCGACGAAAGGTCCGGAGATCTGGAATCCTGCGGATCTCCAGGGGTAGGTCATTCCAGAGGGCGGGCGCCACCACAGAGAAGGCTCTCCCCCTGGGGGTCGTCAGCCGACACTGTCTGGCCGACGGCACCCGGAGGAGGCCCTCTCTGCGAGCGTACTGGCTGGTGGGAGGCTATTGGCGGCAGAAGGCGGTCCCACAAGTACCCAGGTCCTAAGCCATGGAGCGCTTTAAAGGTGGTCACCAACACCTTGAAGCGCACCCGGAAGACCACCGGGAGCCAGTGCAGCTCGCGCAGGAGAGGTGTCATGTGGGAGCGCCACGTCGCTCCCATAATTCCCCGCGTGGCCGCATTCTGGACCAGTTGGAGCCTCCGGGTGCACCTCAAGGGGAGCCCCATGTAGAGAGCATTGCAGTAGTCCAGGTGGACAATGCCTCCTTGTCCATCACTTCAAGAAGGCCCTAGACCAGGACCTCTGGCAGGTTGGTGCCTTCCAAGGGGTCCCTGAGTGCATACAGGAGTGGTACTGGATGGCAGTGGCAATGGATCTCGAAATTCACCATCACCGGAAGACTGCGCCAGACAAAAAGCCCAAACGGACTTTGGTACTCCGAACTGGGATGAAGCAGAACGAGCAGCAGTGTTTGGCCCCAGCGACAGCCATTAGGTGCTTCAGATGCGGCCAACAAGGCCACTGAGTGTCAGAGTGCCTGGCCCCGGTGCCAGTCCCCCAGGTCCGGACACTGGCAGATCCCAAAATGAAGAGAATCCCGCACAACCCAGCAGACAAGGGGAGATTCGCACAGCAAGCTGTTGAGGTTCCCCCCTCTTAAAACGGGGGGACATTCCGGTTTCAGAAGCCCCACCGGTTGCCCCAAGTGATGACAGTGGAAGCAGTGAAGATGACCTGATGGTAAGTGAAGCCATCCATCCCTTCACCATAAGGTCTCGAATAGTGGTGCACAGGACAGGAGCCCAAGGGGACATAAGCCATTATAGACACCAGGTGCACCAGATGCCAAATCAGGCTCCCCACTGTCCAGAAGCTAGGGATAGGCACGATGCCCCTGGCGTGCCCCATTCATTTTGAGCAAGTTGATGGGACATTAATAGGCAGAACCCCAGCCACCCTAGTCACCGAGCCAGTAAGACAAGAGATGGGCCGCCACCGGGAGCTCATCTGCTTTGTGGTGGGGCAAAAAATGACAGAGTCAGTCATCCTGGGTCTTGCCTGGCTGGACAATTGGGGTCTGGTCATCACGTGGGAAGATGGCTATAGAAAGCTAAAAATAGGAGTGGGACCATTGCCACCCCGCCCTGGGGACTGAGCTCCACCGGCAAACTAGTCGCTCAGACCCCACCCCTGCGAGAAAGCTGCCGCCATCACCGATTCACCACCCGGCTGCCCCCAAAAGTATCAAGACCTGGCTGATGCCTTCAGCGAACAAGAAAGCAACACCTTATCTTCCCCTCCCCCAACCCACCGACTGCGATAGAGTTTGTACCAGGTGGCCGCCCCTGTGCCGTTTAAAGAGAAAAAGGGTTAGGGTTAGGGTTGATGAGGGTCTGCTTGATTTTAGAAGAATTAATGCGGTGTGCATGGAAAACACCTATCCTTTGCCACTAATGAAGAACATGCTAAGCCACCTGGTGAAAGGGAAGGTGTTTACCAAACTGGACCTAAGGGAGGTGTACTACCAGGTGTGAATCAAAGAGGGAGACAAGTGGAAGACGGCCTTCAACTGCCCGTTAGGCAGCTCCAGTTTAAAGTGATGCCATTCAGGTTACAGGGCGCCCCCGCAATCTTCATGCAACTGATAAATGAAGTGCTGCATGAGCACCTTTACAAGGGTGTTTTAGTCTACCTGTACCACATTCTAATTTTCAGTGAAACTCGAGGAGAACACTAAACTAGTGTGGCAAGTCTTGAAGAAACTCCTAGCGGCTAACCTATACGTGAAGCTGTCAAAATGTGAGTTTCGCAAGATCTCCCTAGACTACCTGGGCTACCGGGATTAAAATGGATCCAGGAAAAGTAAAAGCAGTGCTGGACTGGCAGCCCCCACGCACCCACAAGCAGCTCCAGAGCTTCCTCAGGTTCGCAAACATTTACAGGCAGTTCATCCCAGCCTTCACTGAGGTAGCAATGTCCCTCACAGAACTAATGAAAACAGGAGGGGGGGCCCCCGAAACCGTGACCCGGTCAGCCACTGGCTTGGACCCTGAACTGCCAGCAAGCCTTCGAAACCCTGACAAAACTGTTCACGAAGAAGCCTATCCTCAGACACCCCGACCAGCCATTCGTGGTCCAGGCAAACGCCAGCAACGTCGCCATAGGTGCAGTGCTGCTGCAAGCCAACGGTCAAGGCCAATTACAACATTGTGCATACATCCCCAAAAAGCTCACCAACACGGAAAGACGATGGGTGAGGTGGGAAAAGGAAGCCTATGCCGTCTGACGGGCCCTCCTCACCTGGAGACACTTCCTTGAGGGAAGCTGGGTACTGTTTGAAGTTTGGACTGACCACAGAAACCTAGAAGCCCTAAAGACTCCCCGGAAACTCCCCCAAACAAGACCACTGGGTGCAATACTTCAAACGGTTCAACTTTGAATTAAAGTACATCCCAGTGGGAAAGAATCTGCTCGCTGACACCTTGTCCAGAAAAACGCAGTTCAACAGCAGGCACAAAGACATAGTCCATGCCATCATCCCTCCCCCTCAATCTGTGGCTCAAGCCACCACCAGAGGCCAAGCCAGGCATCAAGGCGCCCCGGGCATGTGGGGACCTGATGACCAAGGCCTTGAAGACAGCACTCCCAGCAGACCAGTGGTTCAATAGCAACAAGGACGCCTTGACCCTCAAGGACGGACTAGCCTGGAAGGGGACCAAGCTATACGTCCCCGCTAGCTTGACACTCCAGGTCCTGCAGCGCAGCCATTGGATATATTGGACACCTTCCAACCTGAGGGGCTCATCTTCCAGCATCATATCTTTTTGCCTTTTGGTGCTGTCCATGGGGTTTTCATGGCAAAGATACTGGAGTGGGTTGCCATTTCCTTCTCCAGTGGATCACGTTTTGTCAGAGCTCTCTGCTATGACCTGTCCGTCTTGGGTGGCCCTGCAGGGCATAGCTCATAGCTTCATTGAGCTACACAAGCCCCTTCGCCATGACAAGGCAGTAATCCATGAAGACAGAGTGTACTTGTCAACAAAATATCTAAGATTAAAATTGCCAAGTAAGAAGCTGGGGCCAAAGTTTATAGGGCCATTCCCAATAGTGAAAGTGATAAACCCTGTAACCGGTCAGCTTAGACTCCCATGCTTGCTAGGGAAGTGTTTCATAGCAGCCTGCTGAAGCCGGTTGTAGGCTCTCAGCTCAGGCCAGTAGACCGGGCAGACCCGAAGCCCATCATAGTACAAGGAGAGACCCATTACAAGGAGAGGCATGCATCGGGGTCACGTACAATACTTAGTACACTGGAAGGAATATCCCTTTTCCGAGGCCACATGGGTAAAAAGTTGGGATGTAAAAGCTGACATGTTGATCAAGCAGTTTCATGACAGCCACCCTCATTAGCCTAAAGGGCCACTTGGGGTGGGGGGGAAGAGGTTGATCGGGATGCGGACTAACCTCCCTTTGATTTTCTCTTGCAGGAGGTCCTTTTCAAGTGAGGGGGGGCAGCCTGACAGCCCTGAAGCCCTTTTGGGGACATCTTCAGGGCTGCCATAGCGAGGCTGGGTGGAGCTGTGGGAACGTAAGGGGGAAGGTAGAGATAGTTGGGGGGATGTGTAGCCAAAATAACATTCTTTCTCATGGGAGCCAAGGACGCTGTACCAGGTGTTGGAAGGGCATGGCCCAAAGCCAGCCAGTGTTGGGACTACGACCTGATTGGACCATGTGATGGACATATGACCTGGAGGGCAGGAAATTTGGACTTTGATTTGGGTGGTGAAAACCCTGGGTCATTCAAAGTCAGGTTTTCACCAGCCATGCCAATATGACATACCCTATAAATACATTATTTGAGGAAACTCCAGGCCTCAGAGTTTTGAGTGCATTGGAGTTATTACTTGGAACCCTGACAGAAGGCAAATTGTGACTGGGCAGGGAGGATCCCAGCAGAAAAGGAATATTTGGGAGAAAATTAAAGTATATGCATTATTATTTTAATATATTTTATATAGTTACTTTGTTAATTTGAATAATGTGTTATGCAAAACTTGGTTTCTCACAAACATAATTTTTTTGAGACAATAATTTACTATTTGTATACAAGGACACTTAAATTTATTCTTATTTGTTTATTAACTTATTTATTCTGAATAAAGGAACTGCTAGCTTTTGGGAATATTTTGGGCAGAAACAAGTTTTATAATAGTATCGCTATCAACAGTTTCTCTTTATACTGCTTTTTAAAAACGTGAATTTGCTAAAATTTAAACATTTTGTGACAGGCTTTTATATTTTATTTGGCTTATTTCTTGAATTGGTATATTTTACAATTTACAATAAATTACGACTAATCTATTTCACATTTTTATATTTTTTGTACTGTTTAAAAAGGAAATATTAAAAAATATTTCATAGTTCATTTTTTTCAGTTTTTTAGAGAGATAAGGAAACATAATAAAATACAGGTTCCCCCCCACCCCCCCTAGGCTTTCACCTCTTTAGGATTGATCCAATCTGACATAGTTCAAGATAGAAAAAATGTGGAAAGGATAAGTGGAAAACAAAAGAATTTTCTGGTGGGAGATGGGTCCCAAGTGTGGTTTACAGCCAGTTCAAATGACAGGAGAAAAAAAGATTTAGCATGTGCTAAATTTTCTCCTTGATTGAGATGATAATTTTTTCCTTTGATGTTGTCTGAAAACATTAGAATGAAGCAAAATTTTTAAGCAAGAAGGATAAATTACACTCCGGATGTTTCTATCCATGTCAAAATAGTTAACACGTTTCTGTTATATCAGGTGTAAATAAATAACTTTTTGAGCAATTTAATTTCCTGTACAGGTAGTCCTCAATTTATGACCACAATTGGGGCCACAACTTCACTCACTAAGTGATGTGGTCATTAAGCAAGTCATCACATGACCAGACCCAATTTCACAAGCATTTTTACTGTGGTTGTTAAGAGAATCACTGTGGTGGTTAAGAGAATCACACAACTGTTAAGTGAATTCATCTTACCCAATTGACTGCTTGTCCGAAGCTGGCTGGGAAGGTCACAAATCTTGATCGTGTGACTGCAAGAAGCTGCAAGTACAGGTAGTTCTTGAGTTACAACAGTTCATTTAGTGACCATTCTAAGTTACAACAGCACTGAAAAAAGTGACATGACCATTTTTCACACTTAAAACCATTGCAGCATCCCCATGGTCATGTGATCAGAATTCAGATGCTTGGCAACTGACTCATTTATGACAGTTGCAGTTTCCTGGGGACACATGATATCCTTTTGCGATCTTCTGACAAGAAAGGTCATAAAATGGGGCAAAACTCACTTAACAATTTTTTCACTTAGCAACAGAAATTTTGGGCTCAATTGTGGTCGTAAGTTGAGGACTACCTGTATTGTAAATGAGAACCAGTTGCCAATCACCCCAATTGCAATGATGTGACCATGAGGTGGTGTGATGGTCATAACTTTGAGGATGGATCATAAGTCTCTTTTTCCAAGGCCATTGTAATTTTGAACTGTCATTAAACAGTCATAAATTGAGGACTACCTGTATTTCAGATAACTGACCCAAAAATGTCTTAATCTTTGGGAGTAAAAAAAATATGTTTAACTCAGTTCTATTGCAGCAGCTTAACTAAATAATTAATTTACACTATCCAGTAATTGGTTATTTGCTGAGTATGGTGTTTGCATCTAAAAATGCCAAAAAGGGAAATGTAACCTGTTTTGAAAGTTAAAATGCCTGTGTAGGAGTTGCTGATAACCATATATCATTTTTTTTTAAAGTTGCAACCTTAAATCCTTCAATGTTTACATAAATTCATTTGGGATTTCCCCCCCCTCTTCCCTCTTAAGGCTCCTGAAAAAAAACAGAATGACCAGCGCAACAGGAAGAGGAAAGGTGAACCCTTTGAGACCAGTCAAGGTAGAACCTGTAATTAGGATCTTTAATTAGAGTTCTCTAAAAATTTGATGGCTTTCTGCAGGTATACACAGAACACATGCACAATATTTGTATTCTAATATATCATGAAATTATTATATACAGCATTAGATAATAAAATTACATAATATAATATGCTATATTATGTAATTTTTATTTGGAGCATTTCTGGTAAAAGTTATATTAAAATGGGCTCTGTTGAAAATTGTACATTGAAGAATGTTAATTTAAACTAATTAATAGTTAAGTAAATGTGTCTCTTCTGTTTATTTTTTCTGTAGCTATAGTATGGTTGGTAAAGAGCAGCCAGAAGCTCTTAACTCCAAGGGTTGTATTCAGCAGCCTTTTCATGTTTCTATGGTCTGCCATTGTTCCTCTTTTTTTGAGTTGTTTCCCTAATGCCTTCCTCATATGTCTCTAATTATTTTTCTTTCCCGTTCCACTGACTAGCTCTACATGAGCACATTCTTTATTCTTTCTGTTCTTCCGTGTGTCCTTTTTCCTTTCCTTATAGTATTATTATTCTATTCCTTACACCATTCTTATAAAAGGAGGTTAAGGGAAACCATGAGAGGAAATTTTGTGTTTCAGTTTATCTCCTGGAAACTATTTTTGGTTGCATGTTACTAGAGTTAGATTGATCCATGTGTGCAGACTTATGTCTCAAAATCAAGACAATTTCAGTAAAAAAAATATTCTAAAGTATTGTAGTGTTTTCAAGTTGTTTAATTTAATATCACTTGATTATGGTAGTGCTGTTTGTTTTTACTTCCAGGCAAAGTTACTTCAAGGGGGCATAAAATTAGTGACTATTTTGAGGTAAGCCAATTTTAAAGCTTATATCAGAGAACTTTGTTTTTCAGTTCCTGTATGTACTGTATATGTTAAACTAGTTTTAACTAGTTTTAACTAGTTAAACCTCCTTCATGGATTACTGCCTTGTCGTGGCGAAGGGGCTTGTGTAGCTCAATGAAGCTATGAGCTATGCCCTGCAGGGCCATCCAAGACGGACAGGTCATAGCAAAGAGCTCTGACAAAACGTGATCCACTGGAGAAGGAAATGGCAACCCACTCTAGTATCTTTGCCATGAAAACCCCATGGACAGCACCAAAAGGCAAAAAGATATGACGCTGGAAGATGAGCCCCTCAGGTCGGAAGGTGTCCAATATGTTACTGGGGAAGAGCAGCGGGCTAGTACTAGTAGCGCCAGAAAGAGTGAAGCGACTGGGCCAAAACCGAAAGGACACTCAGCTGTGGATGCATCTGGTGGAGAAAGGAAAGTGATGCTGTAAAAGATCTATTCTCCATAGCAGTGGTGAAATCCAATTTTTTTTTACTACCGGTTCTGTGGGTGTGGCTTGGTGGGTGTGGTGTGGCTTGGTGGGCGTGGCTTGGTGGGTGTGGCAGGGGAAGGATATTGCGAAATCTCCATTCCCACTGCACTCTAGGGCCAGCCAGAGGTGGTATTTGCTGGTTCTCCAAACTACTCAAAATTTCTGCTACCGCTACTATCAGTGATTGCATTGAAATGTTTGGCTAGGATGATATTAGTTAGTATTAATTGGAGAGTGAGCTTAACTCTCAGTTAGTCTTGCTTGTTGTTCAGTTTTAGTCCTGTGCTTAAGTGTTTCTATGTTTTGCTTCTTATATTGCTTTTCAATTATTATTGTGTATTAATTTTATTGTAAATATTTAATAAAGATTATTTATTTTAAAAAATCTGCTACCGGTTCTCTGAACTGCTCAAATTTTCCACTACTGGTTCTCCAGAACCTGTCAGAACCTGTTGGATTTCACCCCTGCTCCATAGGAGCCTGGAATGTAAGATCCATGAATCAAGGCAAGCTGGATGTGGTCAAACAAGAGATGACAAGACTCAACATCGACATCTTAGGAGTCAGCGAACTAAAATGAACAGGAATGGGTGAATTTAATTCAGATGACCATCAGGTATACTACTGCGGGCAAGAATCCCTCAGAAGAAATGGAGTAGCCTTCATAGTCAATAAAAGAGTAGGAAAAGCAATACTGGGATACAATCCCCAAAATGATAGAATGATTTCAGTTCGAATCCAAGGCAAACCATTCAATATCACAATAGTCCAAGTCTGTGCCCCAAGCACTGGTGCTGAAGAGGATGAAATTGACCAGTTCTATGAAGCCCTACGGCACCTTATAGAATTAACACCCAAAAATGATGTCTTATCATCATGGGGGATTGGAATGCTAAAGTAGGAAGCCAAAAGATAACTGGAATAACAGGCAAGTTTGGCCTTGGAGTACAAAATGAAGCAGGGCACAGGCTGATAGGATTTTGTCAAGAGAATACGATGGTCATAGCAAACACACTTTTGCAACAACCCAAGAGACGACTCTACACGTGTACATCACCAGACGGTCAACACAGAAATCAGATTGACTATGTGCTCTGCAGCCAAAGATGGAGAAGCTCTATACAGTCAGTAAAAACAAGACCAGGAGCTGACTGTGGCTCAGATCATGAGCTTCTCGTTAAATTGAAGAAAGTAGGGAAAAGCACTAGGCCACTCAGGTATGAACTAAATCATATCCCTGATGAATATACAGTAGAGGTGACAAACAGATTTAAGGAATTAGATCTGATAGACAGAGTGCCTGAACAACTATGGATGGAGGTTCTCAACATTGTACAAGAGGTAGCAACTAAAACCATCCCAAAGAAAAAGAAATGCAAGAAAGCAAAATGGCTGTCGAGCCCAGTGCTCGGGCTCGCCACAATTGGGGGGGATGACTTGGGAGTAGCAGAGGTGAAGGCAGCAATACCTGGCAGAGGTGTAACCTACCAGCACGTGTCCTGGATCGTGGGAGACGCTGAAGAGCCCATGCACCTCTTGGCTGAACACTGGCCTGGAAGGCTGCCGGAGAAATAGCCTGACATACTCCTTAGTCATCTATGCCAGATGTTAGCTGCCGGGGGGACGGGGACGCTGTAGGATAATTGGGTAATGGATGGTTGGGTTATTGGATAATTAGGAGAACAAAAGCCAGATAATTGGGGTTGGAGAGTGGGGGATAAAAACAGCGCTGGAAGATGGCTGCTCCCAGCGCTGATGTCACTTGTCTTATTGCATTTTCACCACGTTCTGTGGCTTGCCTGTAATGGATGAAATAAAGACACAGCTCCAGCTACCATTGTGGCCGTGTCGTGTTGGCTTTATTGTAGTTCCAGCCAGGTCAGCCCTGACAGGCTGAGAGAAGGTCAGCGCTCCATTCCCTTTCAACAGTTCCCTCTGCTCGCTGCTCCTTTCTGGAAGGGACGGCTGGAGTCTGTAATGGCAGAGGGTACTGTGCTGGAGGTACCCGAGATGGTGATGGAGGAGGAGACCGCAGGACCGACACCTGAGGTACCGGGGGAGTGTGTGCAGCCTGTGGTGCGGCCAAAAGTGAGAGAAGCCCAGGCTGGAGGGCAGCCAGCAGAGGCCCAGACAGGCTGGCTCGGGACAAGGGGAATGGTGGCACAGTTCTGCAGTTACTGGGACTTCTGCAACGAGGCCTCCAACACCACCACGCCCAAGGGCCCACTCGTATGAATGGAGGGAGAGGCGATTAATGGGATGAAGATGGTGAGTGGAGTTATTCCATTGCCCCTGGCAGCACCACCATGGATGTGTTGCATGAGAGATTCGGGGAGGCTAGCTTCAGAGGCGCCCCTTCATGGCAACCATGGGAGGCAGAACAAGAGCAGGTGCAATAATGGCAGATTCAGAAGCTGGGAGCACATGCAGAGATACATTTCCATCTGGCAAGCCAGAAGCTGAGACTGGACAACGCGGCCAGGCGATCCCACGCCCCAGGTCAGTCAGGACTGTGGGCACCGGGGGCATCCTTGGCTGACTTTATGGGACCTCCTGAAAGGGCAACACATGTGGCTACCACAGTTGGGCCCACAAGATCCCAGGGGCAGAGACTTTTCATCCAGGATTTCAACAACCAGATCCCCCTCCTCCAGTCATAGGCCAGAGATCTTCAGTCCCAGGGCCTGCTTGGGGTCCTGGTTGGGTCCCTCTACAAGTGGCATGGGGGCCCCCACCTCTGCAGGGATCTTTGGATGGCCACCCGGACCGGGTGGCATTATTCATCAGTCAAGCCATTAGCCACTATTACGCCTGACTATATCCATCACAATGGGTGATGGTGGTTGCGGTGATGGCTGTGCTGGAGGGCGAAGCTGCAGAATGGGTAGCCAACCTCCACTCGGAACACGCCAAGGAGTTAGCAGACCCAGGCCTATTCCTGGAGGCATTGAGGACCCGTTTTGAGGATGGCTCCCATACCCAACAAGTAGAAGGGGAGTTAATGGCAGTGAAGCAACAGGGCTGGCCAGCAAGGGAATATGTTTGTGAATTCCGTTGACTCGCCAGTAGACTGCGCACTTGGCCAGAACGTATGCTGGTGCAGCAATTTCAACATGGCCTGGACCGCGATAACAGGCAGCCTTGCATATACTGGGGTCTCCCGCATCAACAAGACTGATTTCACATGGCCATGGACTTGGACACCGGGTTGCGGGAGTTCAGGCTCAGGGGAGGTGGGTCCCGGACCCCAGAAGGCCGCTGACTGGCTGGTGACCCAGAGCACGGCCCGTCCAGGTCCTGGCACCTTGACTTTCACGGCACAGCCCAGCCGACCATCGCTAGGTTACTTTCGGTGCAACCTCTTGGGTATGCAGAATGTACAATGCTGGGTCCACAACAGCTATCAAAATTCCCTGCATCTGCAGGAATGCCTGGGAAGAGTTTGGGTTGACCCCGGCAATCTCCTGAATGGACTCAAGGGGTAGTTCACACAACGCCGGTGAACACTGTCCCGATGACCCAGCAGGAGAGTTCCCCAGCAACGGCAAAGGCACCACTGGTGGCGTACGACAGTGATTTTGATGAATCCGAGGATATAATGGTAACCGAACCAATTCAGCCTTTCACCATCCCAGTTATGATAAGGGAGTTACACACACAAAAAGGGGCCTGATACGGGGCGTTACTTGACTCAGGGTGTACTCGGTGTCTCATCAATCAAAAGATAGCGGATGAGCTGGGTATAGGGGTAAGAAGACTGGCGAGGCCCATTAGATTTGAGCGGGTAGATGGCTCGATTCTCGGGGGGAGGCCGGCTACCCATGTCACGGAGCTGGTCCGGCTACAGCTAGGAGAACATTGGGAACTCATCCGATTCATTGTAGTAGCCACAATGAATGAATCCCTGATATTAGGCTTAGCATGGATGGACAAATGGGGTTCCACAATATGGTGGGAGGGAGGGTTCCGGAAACTACAGATAGCCACTGGCCCCAATCCACCACAGGAATGGGGTTGGGTGGAGGGGTCTGTAACCCGTGTTAAGCCACCCAGGACCCCACATTCCCTCAGGTTTATGCTGATCTGGCGGATGTATTCAGTGAGGCAGAATGTGAAAACTTGCCCCCTCATAGGCCCACAGACTGTGCCATCGAGTTGATACCTAAGACAAGGTTACCAAAACCCTGGGTATATTCGATGACGCCACAGGAAATGACCGAGTTAAGAAGGTATATAGATTAGAACCCGGCGAGGGGTTTTATTAAGCCCAGTAGGTTAGCCGCATCTGTACTGTTTCAGGAAAAAAAAGATGGCGGGTTACATCTGTGCTGATTTCCGGAGTCTCAATGGCGTTTGTGTAGAATATCTCTACCCCTTACCATTGATGAAAGACCTGTTAGTGACCCTTGCGAAGGGGTGATTTTTTACCAAGTTGGACTTATGGGAGGCATATTGGGTCAGAATCTGACCGGGTGATGAGTGGAAAACCACGTTCAACTGTCCATTAGGGAGCTACCAGTTCCAGGTGATGCCGTTTGGGGCTGCAAGGGGCCCAGGCGTTGTTCATGCAGCTCATCAATGAGGTGCTGCATGAACACCTATACCGGGGGGTCCTTGTATACCTCAACAACATTTTGATATACACCACCACGATGGAGGAACACACTTGATTAGTGAGGCAGGTGCTTCAGAAACTCCTAGCAGCCAAGTTTTACATGAAGCTTTCCAAATGTGAATTCCATCAAACCCAGTTGGATTATCTACGATACCATATTTCTAGCCAAGGGGTGGAGATGGTTCCACATAAAGTGCAGACCGTTCTGGAATGGCAAGCTCCTAGGACTAGGAAACAATTACAGAGCTTCCTAGGTTTTGCTAATTTCTATCAGCAATTCATTCCATCTTTTGCACGGGTCGTCTTGCCGCTAACTGACTTACTACAAACAAAGAAGACCAATACCAAGCCCCAGCCAGGCCAACCCCTTTCCTGGACGGTGGAATGTCAACGGGAGTTTGAGACATTAAAGGCCCTCTTTGCACCCGAGCCCATATTAAAACACCCCGATCCCAAACAGCCGTTCGCTGTTCAGGCCAACGCTAGTGACGTTGCAGTGGGTGCGGTTTTATTACAATTGAATACCGATGGCCATTTACAACCCTGCGCCTATACGTCTCAGAAGCTAACACCTACGGAAAGGGGTTGGACCATCTGGGAAAAAGAGGCCTTTGCGGTAAGGTGGGCACTCCTTACATGGCGGTACTTGCTGGAAGGGGCCCAACAGAGGTTCGAGGTGTGGACGGACCATAAAAATCTTGAGGCTTTACAGACACCCAGATGCCTATCACCAAAACAGGTCCGATGGGCACAACATTTCCAAAGGTTCCGTTTCACCCTCAAGTATGTCCCAGCTGGGAGGAACTTCCTTAGCTGACGCATTATCACGTATGCCACAGTACCATAGCCGCAGGGAGGACGTGGTACAGGCTATCATCCTGCCATATCAATAGGTAGGCCGGGTGGCCGGGGCTGCCATAGGGGAACACCTCACTAAGGAGGTAAAAATGGCATTGATAAATGACCCATGGTTAAAGGGGAATCAAGGGCTGTGCATGATGCGAAATGGAGTAGCATGGAAAGGGGACAAAATATATATCCCAATGGCCCTTCGGGTCATGGTCCTACAACGGTGCCATGACGTCAAACTAGCTGGCCACTTCGGGTTTCTTAAAACCTTACATCTCGCCAAACGGCAATTCTGGTGGTCTCGTATGAGGGCAGAGAGAGAGGAATATGTCCAGAGCTGTCGGATTTGTGCCATGACGAAAGCACGACCTGGAAAACCACTTGGCCTATTACAGATAGTGGCTAACCCCGTTTGTCCATGGGAGGAGATCGCCATGGACTTTGTGGTAGATCTTCCTGATAGTAACGGGAACACGGTTATATGGACTGTAATAAATTTATTTTTGAAGCAGGCCCATTTTATACCCTGTGGGGGAATCCCTTCAGCACAGAGACTAGCTAAATTATTCATTTAACATGTGTATCGCCTCCATGGAGTACCTCGACGTACCATCTCAGATAAAGGGGTTCAATTTACTGAAAGATTTTGGCGTAATTTCATCCGGCTGATTGGCTCCACCCAGGGGCTAAACTCTGCATTCCATCTTAGCACCAATGGAGTGGTTGAAAGAGCTAACGCCATGATTGAACGCTACTTGAGATGCTACGTCGACTACCAAAAGAAAATCTGGCCTAGCCTCCATCCCTTTGCGGAGGTGGCGTATAATAATGTGGTTCATGGGAATACTGGATTCACCCCATTTCGGGTAGTTAACAGGATTGAATTTGTAGCCATAGTGGAGCAATGACCCCCAAAACCCCGAAGGAGTGGGCCAATGGCAATACCTGATGACTGGGGTTCAGTCAAAAAGGCATTACAGAAAGCAGTTGAAACGTATAAGAAACAAGCCGATAAAAAAGGGTAATGCCAAAACCCTTTAAGGTCGGGGATATGGTATATCTCTCAACCAAATATATTAAATTAAGGGTGCCCTGCAAAAAATTAGGACCAAAATACCTGGGCCCGTTCCCGATTATTCAAGTAATCAACCCTGTAACAATAGAATTCAAGCTCCCATCCCTTCTGGGCTGCATTCACCACATATTTCATAGCAATTTCCTGAAGCCTGTAGAATCCCATAAAATGAGACCCATACCAAGCCTTCCCGGAGCTGTGGGAGGGGATCACTATGAGAGAGACGGCATTCTGGATTCATGATTGCATCACAGCAAACTCCAGTATCTGGTCCGGTGGAAGGGGTACCCAGTCACCGACGCATCCTGGATAGCTGGCAGGGATGTGAACGCCAAGAGACTCTTATGGCGATTCCACCACCGTCATCCAGACAAGCCGAGGGGGGCACAGGGCATGTACCAGAGCACACGGGCTAATGTATCTTTGTTCTGCCTTCCAGGTGGACCCCTGGTAGTTGGGAGCCACCTGTCAAGCCCAGACCTCGGGCTCGACACAATTGGGGGGACAACGCGGGAGTAGCGGAGGCGAAGGCAGCAATACCTGGCAGAGGTGTAGCCTACCAGCACGTGTCCTGGATTGTGGGAGATGCCGAAGAGCCCATGCACCTCTTGGCTGAACAGTGGCCTGGAAGGCCGCCGGAGAAATAGCCTGACATACTCCTTAGTCATCTACAGTCAGGTCCAGAAATATTGGGACATCAACACAATTCTAACATGTTTGGCTCTATACACCACCACAATGGAGTTGGAATGAAACAAACACAATGTGCTGTAACTGCAAACTGTCAGCTTTAATTTGAGGGTATGTACATCCAACTCAGGTGAACAGTGTAGGACTTACAGCAGTTTGCATATGTGCCTCTCGCTTGTTAAGGGACCAAAGGTAATGGGACAGAATAATAATCATAAATCAAACTTTCCCTTCTTAATACTTGATTGCAAATCTTTTGCAGTCAATCACAGCCTGAAGTCTGGAACACATAGACATCACCAGACGCTGGGTTTCATCCCTGGTGATGCTCTGCCAGGCCTCTACTGCAACTGTCTTCAGTTCCTGCTTGTTCTTGGGGCATTTTCCCTTCAGTTTTGTCTTCAACAAGTGAAATGCATGCTCAATGGGATTCAGGTCAGGTGATTGACTTGGCCATTGCATAACATTCCACTTCTGTCCCTTCAAAAACTCTTTGGTTGCTTTTGCAGTATGCTTTGGGTCCTTGTCCATCTGTACTGTGAAGCGCCGTCTAATGAGTTCTGCAGCATTTGGCTGAATGTGAGCAGATAATATTGCCCGAAACACTTCAGAATTCATCCTGCTGCTTTTGTCAGCAGTCACATCATAAATAAATACAGGAGAACCAATTTCATTGGCAGCCATACATGTCCACGCCATGACACTACCACCACCATGCTTCACTGATGAGGTGGTATGCTTAGGATCATGAGCAGTTCCTTTCCTTCTCCATACTCTTCCCATCACTCTGGTACAAGTTGATCTTGGTCTCATCTGTCCATAGGATCTCGTTCCAGAACTGTGAAGGCTTTGTTAGATGTTGTTTGGCAAACTCTAATATGGCCTTCCTGTTTTTGAGGCTCACCAATGGTTTACATCTTGTGGTGAACCCTCTGTATTCAATCTGCTGAAGTCTTCTCTTGATTGTTGACTTTGACACACATACACCTACCTCCTGGAGAGTGTTCTTGATCTGGCCAACTGTTGTGAAGGGTGTTTTCTTCACCAGGGAAAGAATTCTTCGGTCATCCACCACAGTTGTTTTCCGTGGTCTCCCGGGTCTTTTGGTGTTGCTGAGCTCACCGGTGCATTCCTTCTTTTTGAGAATGTTCCAAACAGTTGTTTTGGCCACGCCTAATATTCTTGCTATCTCTCTGATGGGTTTGTTTTGTTTCTTCAGCCTAATGATGGCTTGCTTCACGGATAGTGACAGCTCTTTGGATCTCATCTTGAGAGTTGACAGCAACAGATTCCAAATACAAATAGCACACTTGAAATGAACTCTGGGCCTTTTATTTGCACATTGAAATTGGTATAATGAGGGAATATCACACACCTGGCCATGGGATAATGAGGGAATATCACACACCTGGCCATGAGAAGCCAATTGTCCCATTACCTTTGGTCCCTTAACAAGTGGGAGGCACATATGCAAACTGCTGTAAGTCCTACACTGTTCACCTGAGTTGGATGTACATACCCTCAAATTAAAGCTGACAGTCTGTAGTTAAAGCACATTGTGTTTGTTTCATTCCAACTCCATTGTGGTGGTGCATAGAGCCAAAGGTGTTAGAATTGTGTCGATGTCCCAATATTTCTGGACGCTGTAGGATAATTGGGTAATGGATGGTTGGGTTATTGGATAATTAGGAGAACAAAAGCCAGATAATTGGGGTTGGAGAGTGGGGGATAAAAACAGCGCTGGAAGGTGGCTGCTCCCAGCGCTGACGTCACTTGTCTTATTGCATTTTCACCACGTTCTGTGGCTTTCCTGTAACGGATGAAATAAAAGACACAGCTCCAGCTACCATTGTGGTCGTGTTATGTTGGCTTTATTGTAGTTCCAGCCAGGTCAGCCCTGACAAGCTGAGAGAAGGTCAGCGCTCCATTTAATTTAATCCTGACAGGCTGAGAATGGCTGTCTGAGGAAGCTTTTTCAAATAGCTGAGAAAAGAAGGGAAGTGAAAGGCAAGGAAGAAAGAGAATGATACACCCGATTGAATGCAGAATTCCAGAGAATAGCTAGAAGAGATAAGAATACATTCTTAAATGTACAGTGCAAAGAAATAGAAGAAAACAATAAAATAGGGAGGACCAGAGAGCTCTTCAAGAAAATTGGAGATATGGATATCATGCAAAGATGGGCATGATCAAGGACCAAAATGGCAGGGACCTAACACAGGCAGAAGAGATTAAGAAGAGGTGGCAAAATTACACAGAAGAACTATACAAGAACGAGCTCAATATCCCTGATAACCACGATGGGGTGGTCACTGACCTTGAGCCAGACATCCTAGAATGTGAAGTCAAATGGGCCTTAGGAAATCTGAGCAACAACAAAGCTAGTGGAAGGGACAGTATTCCAGCTGAGCTATTCAAAATCTTAAAAGACGATGCAGTAAAAGTGCTACACTCAATTTGCCAGCAAATTCGGAAAGCTCAACAGTGGCCACAGGATTGGAAAAGGTCAGTTTACATTCCAATTCCAAAAAAAGGCAACGCCAAAGAATGTTCAAACTATCGCACCATTGCGCTCATTTCACATGCTAGTAAGGTTATGCTTAAAATCCTACAAGCTAGGCTCCAGCAGTATGTGGGTTGAGAACTACCAGAAGTACAGGCAGGATTTCGAAGAGGCAGAGGAACTAGAGATCAAACTGGCAACATACACTGGATCATAGAGAAACCTAGGGAGTTCCAGAAAAACATCTACTTCTGCTTCATAGACTATGCTAAAGCCTTTGATTGTGTGAATCTCAACAAATTGTGCCAAGTTCTTAAAGAGATAGGAGTACCAGACCATCTTATTTGTCTCTTGAGAAACCTATATGCGGGTCAAGAAACAACAGTGAGAACTGGACAGGGATCCACTGATTGGTTCAAAATTGGGAAAGGAGTCCGGCAAGGCTGTATACTGTCACCCTGCCTATTTAACTTATATGCAGAGCACATCATGAGAAAGGAGTGGCTAGATGAATGAAAAGTAGGACTTAAGATTGCCGGGAGAAATATCAACAACCTCAGATATGCAGATGATACCACTTTAATGGCAGAAAGTGAAGAGGAACTAAAGAGCCTCTTGATGTGGGTGAAGAAGGAGAGTGCAAAAGTTGGCTTGAAGCTCAACATTAAGAAAACTAAGATCATGGCATCCGGCCCTCTCAATTCCTGGCAAATAGATGGGGAAGAAATGGAAGTAGTGACAGATTTTATTTTTCTGGGCTCCAAGATCACCGCAGATGGGGACTGCAGCCAAGAAATTAAAAGACGCTTGCTCTTGGGGGGAAAGCTATGGCAATTCTAGACAGCATACTAAAAAGCAAAGACATCACCCTGCCAACAAAAGTGCATAGAGTCAAGGCTATGGTTTTCCCAGTTGCGATGTATGGCTGTGAAAGTTGGACCATAAGAAAGGCTGAGCGCCAAAGAATTGAGGCCTTTGAACTATGGTGCTGGAGAAGACTCCTGCGAGTTCCTTGACTGCAAGGCGATCAAACCGGTCAGTCCTAGAGGAGATCACCCCTAACTGCTCTTTAGAAGACCAGGTCCTGAAGATGAAACTCAAATACTTTGGCCACCTAATGAGAAGGGAGGACTCACTGGAGAAGTGCCTAATGCTGGGAAAGATTGAGGGCAAAAGAAGAAGGGGACGACAGAGAACGAGGTGGCTGGATGGAGTCACTGAAGCAGTAGGCCTGAACTAAAATGGACTCCAGAGGATGATAAGACGACAGGAAAGCCTGGAGGAACGTTGTCCATGGGGTCGTGATGGGTCGGACACGACTTTGCAACTAACAGCAACAAACTAGTTAAACAGCCACCAAATTCTGTGTACACTCCTCAAGAGTAGGGCCTTGAAAATATATTAGATTTTCCAGTCAATTTGTCTTCATCATTTTGCTTACTCCCTTTGCAGGCATGGTTTTGTTGTAATGTACTTCTACATTTGATTTGCTCTACAAAACTTTCCTGAAGTAGCTGATATTTTTCCTTCTTCCTCCTCCCTTGCTTTAGTTTGCTGGAGGAAATGGTCCAGGAACAAGCCCTGCGAGAAGTGTGCCACCTGTTGCACGATCATCACCACAACATTCCTTATCTAATCCGTTACCTGTAAGTATTTGACAGAATAGAGTAGTATCCTGAGAAATTTCTGAGCACATTTACACATCTGTTAATACATTATGTGATGGAAACAGTGCAGATCTTCAAGGATTCCTACAGTAGGATCTCTCTGCCTTCCTGTCCTGTCCTTCTCTTGATTCTCAGCAAGTGTTCATCTTCATCACCCTTTAAGCAAAACGTTACAACATGGAGGTATATAGTACACAGGTCTATAGTTGCAAAAACACTCCAACCTGTATCATGATAGTTAAAGGCTTATTTCTTAAGTTTCATATTGCAGCTATCCTTCATGGTTGTTGTCAGATTTTTTATATATCTGCCTCTCAAGCAGGGGATGTCACTGGCAGAATATGCCATCCAGAGTCACCTTATGGGGGGAGATGGGTGACATAAAAATGTAATAAATAAATTCCCAATATTTTGTTTAAGTACAGGTTTGTTTTTCTCAGGGTCCAGGATGTGGCCCTTTACTAAGCCTATTACTATGAGAAGAAAAAATGAGGTGATAGATGGTGTCTGAGGATGCTTGTCTAAACATTTTTTAATCTAAATTATTTATCATGGTGTTTGCAAATCCCCAGAGAATGTTTGAGTCATTGAGCTCAAGTACTTGTCTACTCTGTGTGTGTGCGTGTATGTATGTGTGGTTTCTGTGTTTCTGCTGTCTTTGACTTCTATTACTAACAAATAAACGAAGAGTATAAAGGCATTAAAAAAATTCAAAATTGAAGGATTCCAATCAAACCTTTGTTTTGTAAAAAAAAAAAAAGCATTTTCTCTCAGTAGATACAAAGGACAACAAATTCTTTCAAAGGTTTTGCTTCCTGAAAAACTTTTGGTGATTATGATAGACCCCTTCAAACTGAACACAAATATAATTTTAGAATGACAGTATCATGTAGAAATCTTGAAAAATATGAAATTAACTTTTAATGACTAATGTATTTAATTGCATAATGTTTCTGTCACGCTGCATGAGTTCAACAGGGCTAAAAGTGTTTTGTTACTGATTTTTGTTTGTATTTAAGTGTCCAATGCATATTGCTGCAGTGTCTCCAAGAGTAGTCTGCCAGCATTGATGGATACCAGTTACCCTGATACTGTTTTTCCATTGTGGCAATGTCCTGGTGGAAACTTTCACCATGGTCGTCACTGACTGCACCTAGATTTGGGGGAAAGAAGTCCAAGTGTGAATGCAGAAAATGAATCTTCAGTGACATGTTGCACGTCATGGTCTTGTATGCTGTAAGACTTTTGTCAACCAGCTGAATGTAATTTGGTGCTCGGTAGTTGCCAAGAAAATTCTCAACGACATACTTGAATGCTTTGCAAGCGATTTACTCTGGCCCCGCTAACACATCTTCAAACCACTTGTCATTGATGTATCTGATCTGTGGACCAATAAACATGCCTCCTTAACCTTGGCATCAGTTATTCTTGGAAACATCTGTGTCAAATAACAAAAACCTTCACCTTCCTTGTTTATCGCTTTTGCAATTTTTTTTGTCAGTCTGAGTTTTATGGGAAGCAGAGGCAAAAATATCTTTATTGGGACAACAAGTGCTTCATGTGCCACATTTCTTCTGTCCTGGAACCAAATTCTTTAGGCGTGGTCATTTCTTTTTAATGTAAAGTGACTCTCTTGCACGGCTGTCCCATTTGCATATGTAACAACAGTACTTGGTATATCCAAGCTGCATTCCAAGCAGCAGAGCCACTACTTTCAGTTCTCCACAGATATTCCAGTTGTACTTGGTGTACTGGATGTGCTTCAACAACAGTTCCGTGTTTTCATGTTTCTTACATGCGTGCAGCATAGCCAATAGGTACGGAAGGGCATTGCCATTGTGTAACAACACAGCCTTGAGGCTTAAATCTGATGAATCAATAAAGAGATGCTGTTCTAGTGAGCCATGCTCACAACCCAAAGCTGTGAACAAACTGTCAATGTCAGTACAGAAAACAAGGTTGTGCAAAGAATCTTGTTAAATCATCTTGGCAGCTTCGAAAGACAGTCATTTTCATACCCGGTGATAGCAGACACCATCCTTGCAGTCTTGAACCCGATAGATTTGATTTTGACAAATATACTGTAAGTCCTTGACCAAATCATTTAATTCTGCCTTGTGTTACGTGATGAGGCTCACCAGACAGACACACTTCAAAATCCAGATCATTGTCACTGTCTGTGCCTGACTGGTGCATTGCAGTATCTTTGTTTCATCTAAGCTCTATTTGTGGCTTTGGTACTGGCAGATTGTCATCATGTGACACTAGTCTCATGACTGAAGACAGATTGAGGTATTTAATTGATTTCTTATTTTTAGCAGAGAAACCAGCAACATTAGTCGGACAGAAGTAACAGTCTGTCAGGTGATCATTCTGTTCTCGACGTATCATCGCAACAGCAAACGGCATTGATTTCCGAGTTCCTCCGAGCCAAGCTCTAACATCAACAGCACATCTTGCATAACATAATGTGAGGAGATCAAGCCTTGTCTTGATCACCAATCTCACAACCAAAGTGCACTTCATATGCTTTCTTAACAAGTCCAGTCACAGGTTTTTTGAGGCTTAAGCGTGCACTCACCACAAATGTAGATCACGGCTGTACCGACATTGGCAAGAGATTTCTGCTGTCACCAATCTTCCTATAGCAAGTCTATAACTGGGTTACTTGTTATGTAAATTACATGTGCATAGGCAATGCTATGCCTTGAAACAATTGCATCAACATACATAGACACTGATATCAACAAAATGAGTAGCATTTGTGCATGCAAGCTGCTCTCATAGCCTTTCCAGGCAGCATCCTTCCAGCCCAGGCCAAGCATACCTAGGTATGCCCAGTTCCACGAATTTTATGCACATGTATCAGTTCCACAACTGTTATGCAATATGCCCTGAGTGCATGCCTGGACCTACATGAGCTACACAAAACATAACACAAGTGAAAATTAGTAAACTTAAAATATATATAAGAAGAAATTCAAAAATAGATTTGTATAAAATGGTACATGACAGGATAAATTACAGGTTAGTTTCATGATTAGCATCCAAAAATCTATAAGATACACCCTGACGTGTTCAGGAAGCAAAATCTTTGTTGTCCAGTGGAATTAGACTAAAGATTATAAAGGTCCATATTACCTGGCAGAAATTATACGTGAATGTGGCTTCTTTTCCCCAATGATTTTTTAAAATCATTCTTCATTCCCATTTAGTGTAGGTAATAAAGATAATCTTTTTTTCTTCAAGTGAAATATATAAGGGAGACATACCTTTCTTCAAATATTTGAAGAGTTATTGAAAAGTCATAAAAGTGATAGATAAGAGCCAATATGAAGTAGTGATTAAGGCATTGGACTGACACTCGGGAGACCCATGTTCTGATCCACCCTCAACCATAGTTAACTCCTTTTAGTATCTGAAAGGTGGGGGGCATCACTTTAATTTTTAAAATCAAGGCCTCCATGGCCATAAGAATAGTTGGAGTATACCGTGAATACCATGAGAAAGAGCAAAGACACTACCCCCTTCCCCCATTGTCCAGTGTTTTGGGAGTTCTGATTCACTCTTACTGGGCCTTCTGCAGTTTTAAGGCACTTGTGTTTTTTATTTCATTTTGATTTACTATGAAACAAAACCACACAGCAATAGGTCATTTGCCATCAGGTTTTGTTAATATGATTCTTGTGGACCCCTGGGGCCACAGAAATGAAGAAAGAAGTGTACAGTATTTTACTCATGCAACTGCAAGGTATCAAATGAACCCAGGTTTTTGCTTTTCAAGCATGTAACACTAAAGTTTATATTATATTAAAAAACAGAAGGAACTCGATGCTGATCTTTTCATTTGCTTTTAAATATACAGTATACTTTAGAAGCACTGGTGTTGCTTTTGTTAGATGTATCCTCGCTGCAAAAACATTTTGCTAGCTTTGTGTCCAAGCTGCTGCATTGCTCAGTTTTATAACTTTTTCTCCACACAACCTTTTTTTCTAATGATTTTCTTTAATATGTTACAGCGGCGAATGGAGCAGACACTTTATGGGGTAGACAGCAGTGCAGCCAAGGAAGTGCCAGAGGAGCATTCTGCTCTCCCAACGCTGGTATCGGTGATGATAGCAAAACAGCGGCTAGAGGGTGAGCAGCTGGCACAGAGGGGTACAAGCCTCTGTCTTCCATTTGCTTCGGTGAGCAAGGTCTTAATGATGAAACTCAAGGGGGATGGAATGGCTCTTGTATGGTTAGACAGTGTGTAGCTTCCCACTGCTACAGTAGAATCTATTTTATTTCTTAAAATTCTGGTTCTTGGTTGCTACAGTTCATAAAATTATAATAGCAAAATAATAATAATTCCACAACATAGAATTATTTTGGAATTAGCCTTTCTTGAGGTAGATGTTTGGAAGGCAAAACACAATTATTTTGATGAAAATGTGGAATGTTAATTTGTGGCTATTAGAATTTAGAAGCCCACTGTTTCTCACCTCAAAAAGTTTATACCTTATGAATCATCCATTCACTTCTTTTCTGCAGCGCTTCCTCAAATTCCATCTTGATACACATTCAAGGAAAAGGGACCTTCAAGAACAAATTCAATTTCTAGAGGTTACTATTCAAGCCATTGTCTCATAAGCCAGCACTTTGTCAAACTTAAAAAAAATCCTTTTTAAAAAGTCTTTGAACTCTTTCTGTGAAAACAATAATTAATGCAGTTTACATTATCTGTGTGAGCGACAAACTTGAATTTTGATTAAGGCATGAATGTTTACACAGTTTAAAATGTTATTCCTGGCCTCTTAACAGATTACCTTTGGATGTAGAACTAGTAAAGAATTGGGTATAAAACATGCTGCCTCTTAAGGTTGACCAAATTCAGCTAGTTAGATTAAAGCTTTTTCTTTCAAGTAACAGTGGGGAAGAATGTGTTTTATAAAATACTGTACCTACAGATTATATGCTACATCTCTTCTTATTACAGGCCCAGCAAGGCAGTCCTTCTTCAGCAATTTCAGGGAACACAGAGCATTCTTGCACCGCTCAAAAACAGATTTCCATCCAGCACAAAAAAACACAGGTACAAGGCAAATGAATAACATAGTGCAAAGTTAGATCTGACTAGAATCAAATATATTGTCCATTTGAGAAAGAAATGGAAGTATACTCTGGTTTCTCTTCAGATCATATAAATCTTTTGCCTTTTATTAGAGAAAGAAATGAAAGCTTATGATGTAAGGACATAACACTGCCAGAAGAAACTTCAAACTTAATCAGTAATCGACAATTCCTTCTAAGAATGCTTAGCTTTAGGGGGCATTGTGTGATGTAAAATTGGATAACAAAATTCAAAAATATTTTTGATGTTGTTCCTGCCTCAACCTTCCAACTTCTATCTTTTTCTGTAATCAGTAGCTTCTGCCCTTTGAACAATAAATACAATATTTTGGGGGTTTTTTAGTAATGAAAATACTGTTAGTCCTGATTTTTTACCCTTTGTAAAATGGATATTCAGTTCATATTTTGGCTTAAAGATTTGCTCGTTCTTTAGTATATATGATATATTTCTACTTAGGCTTCTCAGTTTTTTAAAGTATTCATTCTTGCTAAGAACACCTGGATCAGGACAGACATTGAATATCTTCCTTTTAAAATTTAAGGAACCTAGGAAGTTCCTTCACTTCATTTTTGTTTTTTACTGTTGATTGCTTTAAATTATAAATTTAAATTCCAATTCATGGAGATGCAAGGCACATTTTTTAGTCAGAGGAGAATGTGTTTTAGGAAACCAAGCTAACTGTTTTCAGAATATTTAAAAATTACTTGCTTTTGTAAGTGAAAGCTTGGGTATATTACATATTGTTTACATTTTTTTGTCTTTTCCCAAGGCTTGAACTTGTATCAGACTTTGCTCTCCCTCTGCTTTTTTTTCTTTAGATTGTTCATTTGTTTGGTTTTAATGTTATGCTATATTTCTTTAAACCTCCTATTACTCCCTTCTCCCTCTCTTTTTTCCTCTGTCTGAGGCATCTGGCTATTTGGAAGCATTCAGATCCCCAAATTTCTAAAGTATATCCCTCTGTCACTATTGCAGCGAACACTAATGTTGCTGTTTTGGGATACGTTAATTATAAGCTCACCTCAGCCACTCCACCAGAAATGAGCAGAACTTCATATGCTAGTACTCATTGCCATGTATACAAAAATGAAGATTGAAATCCCAGTTCAGCCTACATTTGGGCTAATTTGGTGAAGAATATTATCAGTGATCATGTAGTGCCGTAGCCTAGACATGCTGGCTCATACTGCCACCAGTAGGGCTTCTAATTGGATTGCAGCAATCAAGTCTTTCAAATTTTTATCAGCTTACCAAGTTTTCAAGGCCTACTGTTTTATCTCTAAAGCACCCAGAGACACGCAAGTGTAATGGGATGGATGGAGGGATGGATGGATGGATGGATGGATAAATAATTAGGAACCTGAGGAATCAAGATGCTTGTACCTCAGCTTTTTTCTTTCAAACATGGGCTTTCTCTACTTCAACTCCAATGTGCTCTTATTTAAATGCATAGGGAAACTGAAGACCATGTTCACAGGCAAATTGTAGACACTGAGTGATAGTTCCATTTGTTTTGAAGTATCTGTGGCACCCCTCTTATATGGACTGAATCTTCTGGGAGATAATTATTTAATTCCCTTTATTTCAGAAGTGAATTTGTGGGAATCAAAAACACAGTGCCTGTGGAAATAGATTTGCCAGCTTCATTAATTCATTCAGTGCTTGGAGAAGAGTGGCATAGAAATATCATTAAATAATTGTGGGGAAATTCAACCCATTTCTAGTAGACCAGATAAGGCTTTTTTTCCCTTTTTTTTTTACAAAGTTGCGAAGACCAGGCTTAGTTATACTTTTCATCAGATGTTTTGATTTTGTTTAAAAACCATCCTCCTGGCTAATTATAAGACATTCCACTCCTTGATTATGTTGTTTCACACAACAAAACTATATGCTAGCTTTTGTGTTCATAACATATTTGACTACTTTGTGGATCATTTCTTAAGAATTCTTTTTTCCCTCTCAAGTCTGATCTTACAATGGAGAAATTATCTGCACTAGAAAACAGTAAGAACTCTGATCTGGAGAAAAAAGAAGGCAGAATAGATGATTTATTAAGGGTAAGTAGTTGTAAATTCAACATCCCATATTTAAATTTCTAGCCATAGAATATATCTAATATAAATGTAGACAAGAGGTTAGTGACATCATTTAATGGTTATGGAGTGGAAATAGATTATTGTGGAAAAAATATAAGTAATCGCTGAGAGCTGACACTGACTTGATGGCATATATGTAACACAATTTTTGTTCCTGGTTTATAAGTGTTATATTTCAACAGTTTATGTCTAAAGCCTATGCAAAAGCAGCTGTATTCATCACAAACTTTGATTTTGTGACCACAGCCTACAAAAGTTTCATATTTATACAGACAAAACAGGCAAATGTTTATCTTCATTAATTAATTAGAATAGAGCTTGGAAGGGACCTTGGTCTTCTAGTCCAACCCACTGCTCAAGCAGGAGACTCTATACCATTTCAGACAGGTGGCTGTCCAGTCTCTTCTTAAAAACATCCAGTGATTAACCACCCACAACTTCTGAAGGCAAGCTGTTCCACTGGTTAATTGTTCTCACTGTTAGGAGGTTTCTGCTTAATACCAGGTTGCTTGTCTCCTTGATTAGTTTCCATCCATTGTTTCTTATCTTGCCTTCTGGTGCTTTGGAAAATAAGTTGACCCCTTCATTGTGGCAGCCCCTCAAATACTGGAATACTGCTACCATATCATCTCTATTCCTTCTTTTCTCTATAGACTAGCCATACCCAAATCCTGCAACCATTCTTCATGTTTTAGTCTCCAGCCCTTTAGTCATCTTACCGTGTTTTCTCGAAAATAAGACCCTGTATTATATTTTTTGAACCCTGAAATAACCGCTTGGCCTTATTGCCATGCACTCAAAAACCAGATTGGGCTTATTATCGGGGGATGTCTTATTTTGGGGGAAACAGGGTAGTTGCTCTTCTTTGCACTTTTTCCAATGCCTCAACATCTTTTTTGTAACGTGACCAAAACTGGATGCATTATTCCAGGTGTGGTCTTACTAAGGATTTATCAAGCGGTACTAATACTTCATGCGATTTTGATTCTATACCTCTGTTTATGCAACCAAGGATTATATTAACTTTTTAGGCTGCTGCTGCATACTACTGGCTCATGCTTAAGTGATTATCCACTGGATTCCAAGGTCCCTCTCACAGTTACTGTTTTTGAGCCAAATTTCGCCTAATCTGTACTTGTACCTTTGGTTTTTCCTGCCTAGGTGTAAAACCTTGCTTTTCTCCACATTACATTTCATGTTGTTGGATAGGGCCCATTGTTCAAGTCTGTCAAGATCTTTTTGGATCCTGAGCTTGTCTTCTGGGGTGTTGGTTATTACTGCCAGCTTATTTGATGAGTTCCCCTTCTATTCCCTCATCTAAGTCATTTATGGAGATATTGAAGTGTACTGGGCATAAGATGAGACCTTGTAGCCCACTGTTTACTTCCCTCCATGCAGATGTAGTACCAGAATAACAGAGTTGGAAGGGACCTTGTAGGTCATATAGTCCTATCCCCCCCCCCCCCAAAAGCAGGAGACCCTACACCATTTCTGACAGATGGTAGTCTCTTCTTGAAAGCTTTCCACAACTTCTGAAGGCAAGCTGTTCCACTGATTGATTGTTCTCACTGTCAGAAAATTTCTCCTTATTTCTAGGTTTTATCTCTCCTTGATCAGTTTCCATCCGTTATTCCTTGTCTGGCCTTCAGGTGCTTTGGAAAATAGGTTGACCCCTTCCTCTGACACAGCCTCTGAAGTATTGGAACACTGCTATCATGTCTCCCCTGGTCCTTCTCTTCACTAGACTAGCCATGCTCAGTTCCTGTAACTGTTCTTCATATGTTTTAGCCTCCAGTCCCCTAATCATCCTGGTTGCTCTTTTCTGCACTCTTTCTAGAGTCTCAACATCTTTTTTATAGTGTGGTGACCAAAACTGGATGCAGTATTCTAGGTGTGGTCTTACTAAGGCTTTATAATTGCATGTTAATGCAATTTACAATTGCATTGGCTTTTTTGGCTGTCGCTACACACTGTTGGCTCATATTTAATTGGTTGTCCACTAAGACGCCAAGATCCCTCTCACAGTTATTAAGTCAGGTTTTTCCCAATCTATATGTGTACTTTTGGTTTTTCTGGTCTACAGGTAAAACTCGAAAAATTAGAATATCGTGCAAAAGTTCATTTATTTCAGTAATGCAACTTAAAAGGTGAAACTAATATATGAGATAGACTCATTACATGCAAAGCGAGATAGTTCAAGCCTTGATTTGTCATAATTTTGATGATTATGGCTTACAGCTCATGAAAACCCCAAATTCACAATCTCAGAAAATTAGAATATTGTGAAACGGTTCCATATTCTAGGCTCAAAGTGTCCCACTCTAATCAGCTAATTAAGCCATAACACCTGCAAAGGGTTCCTGAGCCTTTAAATGGTCTCTCAGTCTGGTTCAGTAGGAATCACAATCATGGGAAAGACTGCTGACCTGACAGTTGTGCAGAAAACCATCATTGACATCCTCCATAAGGAGGGAAAGCCTCAAAAGGTAATTGCAAAAGAAGTTGGATGTTCCCAAAGTGCTGTATCAAAGCACATGAATAGAAAGTTATGTGGAAGGGAAAAGTGTGGAAGAAAAAGGTGCACAAGCAGCAGGGATGACCGCAGCCTGAAGAGGATTGTCAGGAAAAGGCCATTCAAAAGTGTTGGGGACTTTCACAAGGAGAGGACTGAGGCTGGAGTCAGTGCATCAGTTTCAGTTTCAGTTTCAATTTTGTTGCATTTATATACCGCCCTTCTCCCGGATGGGACTCAGGGCGGTTTACAGCCATGTTAAAACAATCAGATACAAAAATTAAAACTAATAAAATAATTAAACTGTTTGGCCGTAAAATTAAAACCCCTACTAAAAACCCTAATTAAAATTTAACACAAATTTAAGTCAGACCGGCTTGGTGAAACAGTAGAGTCTTCAGGGCTCGTCGGAAGGCATGGAGGTCAGGAATCTTTCTTATATCCGGGGGTAGTTCATTCCATAGGGCTGGAGCTCCCACAGAGAATGCTCTCCCCCTGGGGGCCGCCTGCCGGCATTGTCTAGCCGACGGCACCCTGAGGAGGCCCTCTCTGTGAGAGCGTATCGGGCGGTGGGAGATATTCATTGGCAGAAGACGGTCCTGTAAATATCCCGGTCCTAAGCCATGGAGTGCTTTGAAGATGGTGACTAGCACCTTGAAATGCACCCGGAAGACCACCGGGAGCCAGTGCAGCTCACGCAAGAGGGGAGTTACCCGGGAGCGACTCATCGCTCCCATAACCACTCGCGCGGCCGCATTCTGGACCAGCTGAAGTCTCCGGGTGCTCCTCAAGGGGAGCCCCATGTAGAGAGCATTACAGTAGTCCAAACGGGAAGTGACGAGTGCGTGAGTGACTGTGTGTAGGGCGTCCCGATCCAGAAAGGGACGCAACTGGGCGATCAGGCGAACCTGATAAAAAGCTCCCCTGGCCACGGCCGTCATATGATCGTCTAAAGACAGCCGTGCATCCAGGAGGACGCCCAAGTTGTGAACCCTCTCTGAGTGGGGCAAGATCTCTTCCCCAATAGCCAGTGATGGAACCAACTGGCTATATCGGGGCGCCGGAAGCCACAGCCACTCTGTCTTGGAGGGATTGAGTCTGAGCCTGTTCCTCCCCATCCAGATCCGTACGGCTTCCAGGCAGCGGGACATCACGGAAAGGGCATCGTTGGGGTGATCCGGGGTAGAAATGTACAACTGCGTGTTGTCGGCATACAGTTGACACTTCACCCCGAAACCACGGATGATCTCACCCAGCGGCTTCACATAAATGTTGAACAGGAGGGGCGAGAGGACAGACCCCTGTGGCACCTCACAAGTGAGGTGTCTCAAGACCGACCTCTGCCCCCCCCCCCCCCGCCAACACAGACTGCGTACGGTCTGCGAGAAAGGAGGAGAACCACCGCATAACGGTGCCTCCCACTCCCAAACCCCCTAACTGACGCAGCATGATACCATGATCGATGGTATCAAAAGCCACTGAGAGATCAAGAAGGACCAGGACCGAGGAATATCCTCTGTCCTGAGCCCTCCAGAGATCATCAACCAACGCGATCAATGCCGTTTCCGTGCTGTAACCCGCCCTGAAACCCGACTGGCACGGATCCAGATAGACAGCTTCATCCAGGTAACGAGGGAGCTGTTGCGCCACCACACTCTCAACAACCTTCACCATGAAGCGAAGGTTGGAGACCGGACGATAATTACCTAATATAGCCGGGTCCAGGGAAGGCTTCTTGAGGAGGGGCCTCACCACCGCCTCTTTCACGGCAGCCGGGAAGACACCCTCACTCAAAGAAGCATTAATAATACCCTGGAGCCAGCCTTGTGTAACCTCCCGGGAGGCCAGTACCAGCCAAGAGGGACACAGGTCCAATAAACATGTGGTAGCGTTTAGCCTCCCTAGAATCCTGTCGGGAGTCACAGTGTCAAACTCATCCCAGATAACAACACAGACTGCGTACGGTCATCAAGAGCCACCACACACAGACGGATCCGGAACATGGGCTTCAAATGTCACATTCCTCTTGTCAAGCCACTCCTGAACAACAAACAACATCAGAAGCGTCTTACCTGGGCTAAGACGTAGACGTAGTACCATTAAGGACTACTTGTTGAGTATGGCTTGTCAGCCAGTTACGAATCCATCTGATGGTGATGCTATCTATCCCACTTTTTTCTAGTTTACCAAGAAGTAGGTTGTGGTCTACCTTGTCAAATGCCTTGCTGAAGTCTAAGTATACTATGTCCACAGCATTTCGCTGGTCTACTAATTTAGTCACTTTGTCAAAGAATGAAATAAGATTGATTTGGCATGATCTGTTTTTAACAAACCCATGCTGACTTACATTTATTAGTTTACTTGTTTCTAGATGTTCACAGATCTATTTTTTGATGATCTTTTCCAGTATCTTTCCAGGTATTGATGTTAGGCTAATTGGTTTGTAGTTTCCTGGATCTGTTTCCCCTCCGCCCCCCCCCCCCCTTTTTTTTGAAGATGGGAACCACATCAGCTCTTTTCCAGTCTTCTGGTAGTTCCCCAGTGCTCCAGGATTTTTGAAAGATATGGTACAGTGATTCTGAGATGCCATCTGCCGACTCCTTTAGAACTCTGGGATGTAATCCGTCAGGTCCTGGTGATTTATATTCATCAAGATCAGACAGGTGTTCTCTTACCATTTTCTTGCTTATTTTAATTTTTATTTCTCATCTGTCTGCAGTTACAGTGGGGCAAAAAAGTATTTAGTCAGCCACCAATTGTGCAAGTTCTCCCACTTAAAAAGATGAGAGAGGTCTGTAATTGACATCATAGGTAGACCTCAACTATGACACACAAAATGAGGAAACAAATCCAGACAATCACATTGTCTGATTTAGAAATAATTTATTTGCAAATTATGGTGGAAAATAAGTATTTGGTCAATATCAAAAGTTCATCTCAATACTTTGTTATATATCCTTTGTTGGCAATGACAGAGGTCAAACGTTTTCTGTAAGTCTTCACAAGGTTGGCACACACTGTTGCTGGTATGTTGGCCCGTTCCTCCATGCAGATCTCCTCTAGAGCAGTGATGTTTTGGGGCTGTCGCTGGGCAACATGGACTTTCAACTCCCTCCAAAGGTTTTCTATGGGGTTGAGATCTGGAGATTGGCTAGGCCACTCCAGGACCTTGAAATGCTTCTTACGAAGCCACTCCTTCGTTGCCCAGGCGGTGTGTTTGGGATCATTGTCATGCTGAAAGACCCAGCCATATTTTATCTTCAATGCCCTTGCTGATGGAAGGAGGTTTGCACTCAAAATCTCACGATACATGGCCCCATTCATTCTTTCCTGTACACAGATCAGTCGTCCCGGTCCCTTTGCAGAGAAACAGCCCCAAAGCGTGATGTTGCCACCCCCATGCTTCACAGTAGGTATGGTGTTCTTTGGATGCAACTCAGCATTCTCTCTCCTCCAAACACGACGAGTTGTGTTTCTACCAAACAGTTCTACTTTGGTTTCATCTGACCATATGACATTCTCCCAATCCTCTTCTGGATCATCCAAATGGTCTCTAGCAAACTTCAGACGGGCCCGGACATGTACTGGCTTAAGCAGGGGGACACGTCTGGCACTACAGGATCTGAGTCCCTGGCGGCGAAGTGTGTTACTGATGGTAGCCTTTGTTACATAGGTCCCAGCTCTCTGCAGGTCATTCACTAGGTCCCCCCCCGTGTGGTTCTGGGATTTTTGCTCACCGTTCTTGTGATCATTTTGACCCCATGGGGTGAGATCTTGCGTGGAGCCCCAGATCGAGGGAGATTATCAGTGGTCTTGTATGTCTTCCATTTTCTAATTGTTGCTCCCACAGTTGATTTCTTCACACCAAGCTGCTTGCCTATTGCAGATTCAGTCTTCCCAGCCTGGTGCAGGTCTACAATTTTGTTTCTGGTGTCCTTCGACAGCTCTTTGGTCTTCACCATAGTGGAGCTTGGAGTGTGACTGTTTGAGGTTGTGGACAGGTGTCCTTTATACTGATAACAAGTTCAAACAGGTGCCATTAATACAGGTAATGAGTGGAGGACAGAGGAGCCTCTTAAAGAAGAAGTTACAGGTCTGTGAGAGCCAGAAATCTTGCTTGTTTGTAGGTGACCAAATACTTATTTTCCACCATAATTTGCAAATAAATTCTTTCCAAATCAGACAATGTGATTGTCTGGATTTGTTTCCTCATTTTGTGTGTCATAGTTGAGGTCTACCTATGATGTCAATTACAGACCTCTCTCATCTTTTTAAGTGGGAGAACTTGCACAATTGGTGGCTGACAAAATACTTTTTTGCCCCACTGTATGTTTTTGGTAGGTTGATAGGTTTAGCTATAGTCTCTTTTTCCGTGAAGACTGTTGCAAAGAATGAGTTAAGCCCATGATGGTGGACCTATGGCATGTATGCCACAGGTGGCATGCAGAGCCCTCTCTTCAGACATGCAAGCCATCGGCCAGCTCAGTTCTACCCTGCATGTGTGTGCACCTCCCACTGACCAGCTGATTTTTGGGTCTTTGTCATGCATGCATGGGGAGCGAGGCACATGCAGGAGTCGCACGCATGTGCAGGGGGGGCAGCGCACCCCCCCTTGCACCTCATTTTGGGCCTAGCAGGCCTCCCTGCAGCCTCCTGGGACCAAAAATGGGCACTGGGGGATGGTGTGTCATGCACGCATTGCATTATGGGTGCAGGCACGTGCACACGCTGTCTCTATTCACTTGGGTTACATGTGATTCCTATAGCCTCAAATTGACTGGCCACATAGTTGCAGAAGCACAGCCCATCTTGCTGACTGAAGATGTTGGAAAAATGTTGGTGATGCTTTCTCTGATCTGTGACTTGCACACTTTCATCCAACAAATTCCACTCCTTGAGCCTAGATGTCAGAAGCTCAGCATGGGACTTGGTAAGACCAAGGTCTCTGATCAGATAGTTGAGGTCTTTCTGGTTGGGGAAGTATGGTTTTCTCTCCTCAGCCGCATCTGTGAAATTGTAATCTGTATCTGCAATATCTTTCTCACTGTCTGACTTGCTTCTCTTTTCTGAAGATGGCTGATCCCTCTCCAGAGAGATGGGTATGTGGAACTCAGGGCAGTGTGGTACTGGGGCGATGGGTGAAGGAATGTCTGGATACATGAGAGGAGGTGCACTCTTGCCAGTTCGATGTTTGGAAGGGTTCACCATTCAGAAGTAGCAGTTGCTTGAGTGGTCAGTTGGTTCCCGCCAAATTCTTGGAATAGCAAACTTCATGGCTCTCTTTTGTCCCCTGTACCAGCCTGTAAACATAGCATAATTATATAAATTTAAAAAAATGTTTCACACATTACCTAATATTGTGCAAGATATTACCATAGGACGTAAAATATATATTGTAGTCTGTATTTTCCTAGAACAGGGGTCTGCAACCTTAAACACTCAAAAGAGCCATTTGGACCCTTTTCCCACAGAAAATAAAACACTGGTAGCCATAAAACCCATCCCATGCCTGACTATTTCTTGAGTGGCCACAAAACTAGCACATGTAGTTTATTTATTTATTTATTTATTTATTTATTTATCTATCAATCATATTTATATGCCGCCCTTCTCCCAAAGGACTCGGGGTGGCTCACAAAGATAAAAACCACAGAACAATAGTTAATAAGTTAATTTAAATTAATTAAAATAATCCAATTAAAACCCTTAGAAAACTAAAAACTCCCAGCAGATCAGACAATTTGTTGAAAGAGCCATGTCTTCAGGTCCCTGCGGAAGGAGCAGAGGTCGGGGGCCGTCCGGAGCCCAGTGGGTAACCCATTCCAGAGGGTCAGTGCGCCCACAGAGAACGCCCTCATCCTGGGCGCCATCAGCCGACATTGCCTGGCCGATGGCACCCGGAGGAGGACAGCCCTATGCGAGTGCACTGGATGGTGGAAGGCCACCAGAAGGTGCTCCTGCAAGTACCCTGGGCCCATGCCATGAAGGGCTTTATAGGTAAGTACCAGCACCTTGAAGCGGACCCGGAGGACCACTGGTAACCAGTGCAGCTCACGCAGGAGAGGTGTCAACTTGCAAAGCTTTCAAGTTGCCATGAGCAGGAGGGAGGGAGAAGTGATAGAGCTGATTGACTAACTGAAGTTACATTCCATACGTTCTTCATGACCGCAATCAGAGGGAGGGTGTTGAATTTCACAGCCAGCCAAAGTGGTTAATTGGAGAATGTGATTTATGACATGGCCAGGGAGGGAAGAGACAGGGTCATAGGGGAACGTAAATCTACGTGGGATTAGTTCTAACTGCATCCGAATATTGCCAGAATGGTGCTCCTAATAAATGACTGTATTTCTTTTGAAGTTTGGCTCATGGCTCCTGAATTAATTAGGGCATCTTTCGGAAACTTCACAGACAGTTAGAACTACTTTTAAAAATCTATCAAGATTACCATGTTTCCTGAATCCTGGACTCTCCAATCGCTCCCCGATATCTGGGATGCTGGGAGGGAAAATCAGGCAACCATGGCCGAAGACGAGCTATCTGAAGAGAGCCTAATTGCAGCCTCCCTCAGATATCAAAGCTGAGATGACTGCTCCAGCGGCGGAAGCAAGAAAAGATGAGTATTGGTGGGAGTTAATCTCTAAGGCAGCTGAAGTCGAGTTCCCCCACCCCAATGCCCGGAAAAAGGGGAAGCCCCTGAGCGAGCTGGGAAGAGTGGGATGGAGGTTGGACTGGAAACAAGCCAGGCTCCCAAAGCCCCTGGGGAGTTCCAGAGAGCAGCCTAGGGAGGAATTTGACCAAGCCACCCTTCCTGATGAGGGGCCGTCATGCAGGCCAAAGGAGACGGGAGGAGCAGTGGATCCCTTTGAAGTGAAGAGAAACAGACAGGAGCACAGCCCCCCTTCTCCACCCATCAGAAGGAAGCCGCAACCAGTGTCTTTCCCACGCAGCAGGCAGGCTGCCCAGGGCAGACAGACCCCTCTCTCCCTCCAAACTAGAGCTGAGGAAGAGGGTCAGCTACATCAAATGCAAGCATACAGAGGCCAACAAGGGGAGAGAGGAGCAGTGCTGAATGAACTGCCCCAGTTCAGAGGAAAGTTTGACAGGGATTCAGACCAGCTAGCTCTATTCTTTGACTCAGCTGAGATCCACCTAGAATGTTATGGACACCTCTACCCATCCTCCAGAGCCATGGTGAATACCATCGCAGAGGGGCTAGAGGGGGAAGCAAGGGAATGGCTAGCAACCCTCCACAAGAGGAGAGCCCACAACTGCAAGACGTAGATGACTTCCTACGACTGCTAGAGGCCAGATTCGAGGAGGCAGAGGAAGACCTGTATGCAGAGGATGAGCTCAGCTATCTAAAGCAGAGGGGCCGTCCCATTAAAGAGCACATCCGCGAATTTAGGAGAGCCATTGGGAGGCTACCCTCTTTGCCAGAGCGGTTGCTAGTGCACTTTTTCAGAACAAGCCTGAACAGCCAAATTGCCCAGGTAACCACTTACTTGGACATCCCAAACCAGCTCTCTGAGTGGTTCCGAGTAGCAATAAAAGTTGACAATGGATTGCGCTCCAACAACATGAGAGAGAAACCAGACACGAAAGAGAGGGGGCAACCCGACCTGAAACCAGCCCTCCCTCGAAGCCTGCTGAAGTGCTACAGATGTGGGGGGAAGGGCCACATGGTATCTGTGTGCATGACCCCAGCCCCAAGGCCTAGGCCAGAGCCACCACCCAGGGCACAGTTGGAACGAGACCCCACACGAGCCACCAACAGGTCCCAGAGGGCCCTCTAGGCTGAAGAGGTCCCTTCCCACCCAGCCGAAGGGGGGGAACACCAGGCAACGATGACCAGTTGCCAGAATCCTATGATAGCGAGGACGAGGGCAAAAATGACCCAATGGTGAGGGGACCAGGCCAACCTTTCGTTTTCCCAATACGCCTCACAGCCCCAAAAACGGGGACCCAGGGGGCCTTTCAAGCCCTGATAGACTCAGGCTGCACTAGATGCTTGATCAACCTAACCACAGTCCTGAAACTGGGGATCAGAGCAAAAAGACTGACCCACCCAATCCGGTTTGAACAGGTTGATGGGTCCCTAATGGGGGAAGCCTATGCCACTCACCTGACCGAATCAGTGAGGCTAGAGCTAGCGGATCACTAGGAAGTAATTCGATTCGTAGTAGCCCCCAAAATGACAGATCCAGTCATACTGGGACTCTCATGGCTAGACAAATGGGGACCGACCATCTGGTGGCAAGGGGGTACCAGCAGACTGAGAATAGCAAGTGGGCCCCAACCCCTCCCACACCAGCGAGCAGAAATACCACCCATGTAGGGAACCCTCCAAAAGAGCACACCAGAACAACTGGAAGCCACATCCGACAAAATCCCAGAGACTGAACAGATCCCAAGGGAATATCAGGACCTTGCAGAAGTATTCAGCGAGGCCGAGTGCAACGTCCTGCCTCCCCACCGCGAGGCAGATTGCGCCATTGAAATCATCCCTGGGGCAAAACTACCCAAGCCCAAGCTGTATGCCATGACACCTCGGGAAATGCAAGAAATGTGCAACTACATAGACAAAAACCTAGAAAGGGGGTTCATCGAGCCAGCCAAACCACGGGGCACGGCGCCAGTCCTCTTCAAAGAAAAAAAAAGATGGGACTATGAGATTGTGTGTTGACTTTTGAGGTATCAATGCAGTGTGTGTACACAACCTCTACCCCCTCCCCCTCATGAAGGACATATTAGCTCACCTGGCCAAAGGAAAAGTCTTCACCAAACTAGACCCCAGAGAAGCATACTACCGAGTACACATCAGGGAGGGAGACGAGTGGAAAACAGCGTTCAACTGCCCCCTAGGGAGCTTCCAATTCAAAGTGATGCCTTTCGGACTGCAGGGAGCCCCAGCGGTGTTCATGCAATTAATAAATGAGGTGCTGCATGAGCATCTCTACAAGGGGGTTCTCGTCTACCTAGATGAAATCCTTATTTACACTGAGACCATGGACGACCACATACCCCTTGTTCACCAGGTACTGGAAAAACGTCTGGCAGCCAACCTGTATGTCAAGCTGTCAAAATGTGAGTTCCACCGCGCATGGCTAGACTACCTGGTTTACCGAGTGTCAAATGAGGGAATAGAGATGGATCCAGCCAAAGTGCAAGCAGTCCTAGGCTGGCAACCCCCTCGCACCCGTAGAAAGCTACAAAGCTTCCTAGGGTTTGTGAACTTTTACAGGCAATTTATCCCCTCCTTTGCGAAGATTGCCAAACCCATGACAGACCTCCTAAAGACAGGAAGCCCAGGAACAAAACCCTGCCCAGGACAACCTCTACAGTGGGACCTAACCTGCCAAGAGGCATTTGAAACACTAAAAGAAATGTTTGCGAAGGAACCGGTGTTGAAGCATCCTGACCCTGAACAGCCCTTCGTCATCCAAGCAGATGCCAGCGATGTGGCAGTTGGAGCAGTGCTACTCGAAACCGCTTCGACTTCGTGCTAAAGCACATATATTTACATTTACATTTACATTTACATTTACATTTACATTTACATTTACATTTACATTTACATTCCGCCCTTCTCCCTGGGGACTCAGGGAAGTGTACAGCCAAGTAAAAACATAGAGTACAAACATTAAAATACGATTAAAAAGATATATGTAAATTTGGCCCCATAATTAAAAAAACAGTAACAAACCAATTAAAACATTTCAAAGTGTTAAGCCAGCCCAGCTTGCTGAAAAATGAGAGTTTTAAGGGCACGGCAGAAGGTACCGAGGTCTTGGATTCTCCTTATCTCTGGGGGCAGTTGGTTCCAGAGGGTAGGTGCCCCCACAGAGAAGGCCCTCCCCCTGGGAGTCACCAGCCTACATTGTTTGGCTGATGGCACCCCAAGGAGGCCCTCTCTGGGAGCGCATTGGTTGGTGGGAGGTCATTGGTAGCAGCAGGCAGTCTTGAAGATAACTAGGTCCTATGCCATGGAGCGCTTTAAAGGTGATAACCAACACCTTGAAGCGCACCCGGAAGACCACTGGGAGCCAGTGCAGCTCATGCAGGAGAGGTGTTGTATGGGAGTTCCAAGCAGCTCCCGTAACTACCCGCACGGCCGCATTCTGGACCAGTTGGAGCCTCTGAGTGCCCCTCAAGGGGAGTCCCATGTAGAGAGTGTTGCAGTAGTCCAGGCGCGAGGTGACGAGGGCATGAGTGACTGTGCACAGGGAATCCCAATCAAGAAAGGGCCGCAACTGGCGTATCAGGCGAGCCTGACAAAAGGTCCCCCTTGCCACAGCTGTCAGATGATCCTCCAAGGACAGCTGCGTATCCAGGAGGACTACCAGATTGCGAGCCCTCTCTGAGGGGGCCAAAGACTCGCCCCCAATAGTCAGAGATGGAGTCATCTGACTATATCGGGATGCCGGGAACCACAGCCATTCAGTCTTGGAAGGGTTGAGTTTGAGCTGGTTTCTCCCCATCCAGATCCGCACAGCCTCCAGGCACCGGGACATTACTTCAAGGGTATCGTTGGGGTGGCCAGGGGTGGAGATGTACAGCTGGGTGTCATCAGCGTACTGGTGGTACTTCACCCCAAAGCCACGGATGATCTCGCCCAGCGGCTTCACATAGATGTTGAACAGAAGGGGCGAGAGGACCGACCCCTGAGGCACTCCACATATGAGAGGCCTCGAGGTTGACCTCTGCCCCCCTGCCAACACAAACTGCGACCGGTCGGAGAGAAAGGAGGAGAACCACCGTAACACGGTGCCCCCCTTCCCCAACTCTTTCAACCGGTGCAGCATGATACCATGGTTGATGGTATCAAAAGCCGCTGAGAGATCTAACAAAGCCAGAACAGAGGAACAACCCCTGTCCCGAGCCCTCCAGAGATCATCTACCAACACGACCAATGCTGTTTCCGTACTGTGCCTGGGTCTGAAACCCGACTGGAACGGAGCAAGATAAGACATTTCCTCCAGGTACTGCGGAAACTGTCGTGCGACCACACTCTCAACAACCTTCGCCACAAAGCGAAGGTTGGAGACAGGACGATAGTTGGCTAATACTGCTGGACCCAGGGAAGGCTTCTTGAGGAGAGGCCTCACCACCGCCTCTTTCAAGGCCGTGGGGAAGTAACCCTCATTCAGCGAAGCGTTGATAATTCCCTGGAGCCAGCCTCGTGTGACCTCCCAGGAAGGCAGTACTAAGCAGGAGGGACACGGGTCCAGTAAACATGTGGCCTCACTAAGTCTCCCCAGAATCCTGTCCACGTCATCGGGGGTCACAGAGTCAAACTCTTCCCAGGTAACATTCTCAAGACTATTCCTCGCCACCCCGCCCGAATCTACCCAGAGTCCAACTCCCCCCGGATCTGAGCAATTTTGTCATACAGATATTGTCTGAAATCCTCAGTCCTGCCTTCCAGGGGGTCCTCCTGTGCTCCCGGATGGAGCAGGGAGTGGGTCACCCTAAACAGGGCCTCTGGACGATTCTCTGATGATGCAATAAGAGCGGAAAAGTAATTAAACTTTTCCGCTTTTATCACCACTAGGTATGTCTTAATATGCTACCTTACCAGTGTTCGGTCAGATTCAGCGAGACTGGCCCTCCAACCGCTCTCCAGGCATCTTTTCCGGCGCTTCATCTCCCTCAGCTCCTCGGTAAACCAAGGAGCCACAAGGGATTGGCACCGGGTCAGAGGCCGCAAAGGCACGACTCGATCCAAGGCCCCACCAGCCGCCCGATCCCAGGCAGCCACCAGGTCCTCAGCCGAGTCGTGTGCCAAATCTTCAGGAAATGGCCCAAGCTCCATCTGGAACCTATCAGGATCCATCAGGCGCCTGGGGTGGACCCATCTAATACGCTCCGCCTCCCTGCGGCGGGGTGTAGCGGTTCGAAGGTCTAGGCGAAGGAGCGAGTGATCTGACCATGACAAGGGTTCCCTGTCTATATCCCCTATAATAAGATCACTCAACCACTGGCCACAGACAAAAATCAAGTCCAGAGTGTGTGTCCCCCCGTGAGTGGGGCCATGAACTAATTGGGTCAGGTCCATGGCCGTCATAGAACCCATGAACTCCCGAGCCATCCCAGACGTTTCACCAACGGAAGGCAAGTTGAAATCACCCATGACCATAAACCTGGGTGTATCAACAGCTACCGTGGCTATCATGTTGAGTAGCTCAGGCAGGGCTGCTGCCACGCAGTAGGGAGCCAGGTACGTAAGCAGCAAGCCCATCTGAACCCCATGACCCCATCTCACAAAGAGGGATTCACATCCGGCAATCTGTGGCACAGTGGTCTCCCTCGGACCAAGACCTTGTTTAATAATAACCGCCACCCCCCGCCCCTCCCCTGGGCCCTCGGCTGATAGAATGCTCTGAAACCCGGTGGGCACATCTCGACCAGAGGGACCCCTCCCTCTGGTCCCAACCAGGTTTCCGTAATACCCGCCAGGTCCGCTCCCCTCTCCTGAATAAGATCATGAATGAGGGGGGCCTTATTTACCACGGACCTGACGTTGCATAGCATCAGCTGGAGGCCCAGGTCCTGAGCATCTGAGCCACCTAGTGTCCGAGAGGAGCCTTGGTGTCCGGGGTGCGCAATTGCTCTCAAATAGCGAGTGCACACCCCCAACACATGATATGGTCCCCTGCTCCCGCCATATCTGTCCCTCCCAACCACCATGCAGATGGTACATCCCTCATTAGGATAACCCTCCGCCTCCTCCCCATTCCCTCGTCCTGCACCCTCCAAACTGTTACCCCGTGCCGGGTTCGGCTGCGACCTTGGTGGATTACTCCCCATCCCCTTTGGTCGTCCTCCCAGTTCCCCTTAAAAAATTATTAAAAATCCTAATTAAAAAACCCCTTAATCCCCACTTTAAAACATGCCACCTCTCGGGGCTCCAAAGCCCGTCCTTAAGGTAGGCCTTCGATAACGTAGAAGGCCATCGCCTCGAGAGGGGGGCATCTTGCAGTGCAAGCAGTTCCACCGAGGAATAGGCCATACAAGAATGATGAGGTAGAAGAGGGGAACTCTGGGTTTCAGCGACAGTCATAGAGGCGAGAGATGGAAAAATGACTGGACATGAAGAGGCTGGGGCCCCTTCACTCTCTCACAGTGCTGGGGCGTCCAGGTCACATAATTGCAATGCAGATAGCTGGCCACAGCCGCTCTCTCACAGCGGCTGGATGTCATAGTCCAACAGAAGTCACTCCTTCCTGCAAACGGAACAGCAGTCATTGACCTGGACTCAGCTTCTCCTTTCAGCCTACAATCTCCCCTCCCCCGAGCCAAGGCCACAAGGCAATAATCAGGAGGCAGGAATAAAATAGCCAACAGCTCGAGGAGATAGAGATCAAACATACAACTCCAGGTGGGTGATAGTAACGTCCGAGAGTCAATAAGATGGGAAAATGGGCCGACCTAATAGAGAGTCCAGGCAGCAGTGGGGGGGAGGCCATTTTTCATAAGGGGGGGCGAATCCAAGGGGGAGACCAGATGGTAATTCATCAATCCCCTCTATCACTCCCAGCCTCCTTTTGATTTTCTGGACCAAATCACCCCCCTTAATCCTACCTGTCTTCTCCAGGACAAATTCTGCCATGCTTTTCCCAGGTCAGGTCTGTTTAGGGGATTTTCAGCTCAGCTAACTGCTGGGCCATACACCCCAGTCCTCGAATCTGGGCTAGATAATTGTTTGATGCGGCCTCCAGGTCTCCAGGTGCCGGATTTGTCGCCATCTGCGTCCCACATCGCCCCCGGCAGCCCATCCCTTTTCCGGCCGCCGTAACATCAAAGGGAGACTTGGGTCGTGGCAGACAATTCCCTCGGCTCCCTCAGCTCTCCATCCAGCTCTGTCTGACTCCGCCGACCCCCTAGCCTCCTTCTCCTCCTTCGGGCGGTCCACAGAGTGAGTCGCCCAATCTCCGGGGCTACGGAGCTGTGGAGTCATCCTGGAGGCCACCATCGCTGTCGCCGCCGCCCTCCTCACATCGCCCTGCTTATGTCTCCTCGCTGTAGCTCTGCCATCCCCAAGTCAATCCCGACTAGGGACGGCTCGTTCAAACCGCCAGACCATCGGCATGCTGAACGTGGGTCCCAAAAAAGCTAAATTGGCCTCCAACATTCCCAAAGTTCTCCATTGCCCCATCGGCCTCAGCAGCGCGTCCCTCGGAGGTCCACCATCTTGCGCATGTGCAGGGAATTGTTCCAGGGGGAACATTCCAGGGGGGAGGAACTTTCTAGCCGATGCCCTCTCCCGCATGCCCCAGTACAAATGTGAGTGGGAGCAGGTAGTGGACCCCATCGTTCCCCTTACCCAAATAGCGGGCCAAGTAACCACCAGACGACAATGCCACAACCTGCACGACCGACCAACAAGCGATCTAACGGCAAAACTCAAAACTGAACTGCTGGTGGACCCCTGGTTCCGAGACAACCAACACATTCTGACAAAAAGGGATGACCTCGCATGGAAGGGGACAAAGCTCTATGTCCCGGAATCCCTACGCACCCTGATCCTCCAGAGGAGCCATGACGTTAAACCGGCAGGCCACTTTGGATACCTAAAGACTTTACACTTAGCACGGAGGCAGTTCTGGTGGCCCAGCATAAAGAAAGACGTGGACAGTTATGTGAAAAGTTGCACCATCTGCGCCATGATGAAGAAGCGACCAGGAAAACCCCCCGGACTGCTACAATCAGTAGCAGAGCCTACAAGACCATGGGAGCAGATTGCAATGGACTTTATAGTGGAGTTGCTGAAAAGTGGGGGAAACAGGTGATCTGGACTGTAATAGATGTCCGAGACAGAGTTGTCTAAGAAAGAAATAACGTGCCTCTCACATTTTGATAATAAAGGGAAAAAAACATTTATTTATTAGAACAACGTCCTTACGAACTCATATGCAGCCAGGAAATGACCTCTGCTCCAAATTCCCTCCCTTTCCTGGCTTGTTCCCTTATTCTGTTGGCCATTCTCTAAATCATTCTACTGCAGTAATTTAACCCCCCCTTTACTATGTCAGCCCTGAATGAAATGCAACTTGAGAGGCTGACATTAGATTTATTTTCCAAACAGGCACACTTCATACCCTGCAGCGGACTACCGTCAGCCCACCAGTTGGCCAAACTGTTCCTGAAACACATCTACCGCCTCCATGGAGTGCCAAGAAGAATTATCTCTGACAGAGGGGTCCAGTTCACGGCTAAATTCTGGAGGGAGTTCCTACAGTCCATTGGGTCATCCCAGGGCCTTAGCTCAGCCTTTCATCCAAGCACCAACAGGGGGGTCAGAGAGACTGAATGCCATGGTAGAGCAGTACCTGAGGTGCTACGTGAACTATCAGCAGTCCAATTGGGCAGACCTCCTGTCTTTCACTGAGGTTGCGTATAATAATGCTGTTCACAGTAGCACGGGGCTAACCCCGTTTAAGGTAGTGAGCGGCATGGGGCTTGTCCCAATGCCTGAGTACCCAAGTGAGCCTCCCTCCTCAGTCAGCTTGACCGATTGGATGGCGACACTGAAAGCAACCTGGGAGAATGTCAAGAAAGCACTAGCTAAAGCAGCATAGACCTATAAGAAGCAGGCAGACAAACACCGAGCTCCCCAAAGGCCATTTCAATTGGGGGAGAAAGTTTACCTCTCCACAAAATATTTGAGGTTAAAACTTCCTAGCAAGAAATTGGGACCAAAGTTTATGGGACCATTCCCCATAGTAAAGCTAATCAACCCGGTCACAGTGCAATTGAAGTTGCCCTGACTGCTAGGGAAGATACACCCAGTATTCCATAGTAGCCTCTTCAAACCCGTGGTCGGATCGACCCTGAGGCCACTACCACGTGAACCCCAGACCCCGTGGTTATAGGGGGCCAGACCCATTATGAGGTGCAGCAAATCCTCAATTCGAGGTGGCACAGGAGCCAACTCCAATATTTAATCAAGTGGAAGGGTTACCCCTTATCAGAGGCATCTTGGGTAAAGAGTCGAAACATCCAGGCTGATCACCTTATAGCCAAATTTCATGCAGAAAATCCAAACAAGCCTGGTGGGGGGGGGGGGGTCACATCCCTAAACTCTGCATCTGTACTCAAATTGTTTCGCTTTGTGATGGTCGCCTTCGGGAAGTGAGGGGAGCCGAATGTCAACTTGCAAAGCTTTCAAGTTGCCATGAGGAGGGAGGGAGAAGTGATAGAGCTGATTGACTAACTGAAGTTACATTCCATACATTCTTCATGACCGCAATCAGAGGGAGGGTGTTGAATTTCACAGCCAGCTAAAGTGGTTAATTGGAGAATGTGATTTATGACATGGCCGGGGAGGAGGGGAGAGACAGGGTCATAGGGAAATGTAAATCTACATGGGATTAGTTCTAACTGCATCCGAATATTGCCGGAATGGTGCTCCTAATAAATGACTGTATTTCTTTTGAAGTTTGGCTCATGGTTTCTGAATTAATTAGGGCATCTTTCGGAAACTTCACAAGAGGTGTAATTAACCAGTTGAATTAAACATTCTGTTTTCTTCTGAAACTTTTCTTTTCTTGGATTTATCCATGGTTGGCCTAACTGGGGGTTGAAAAGCTCAATAAATCATGTGCTGGTGAAAGAGCCACATGCGGCTCCAGAGCCGCAGGTTGCTGAACCCTATCCTAGAATATTGAAAATAGTGATTTTTTTCTTAATTGCAACTCACTGAATAATAAATCACTGAAATTCCATCTAGCAAGCTGCAATTGTTCACCTTACCTTCAAGAGTTTTCTTGCAGTGTTTGCATGTGAAATGAGGTACCCTGGGCATGCCAAAGTATGCTTTGTAGGCCTTGCATATCTTAACAGACACTTTCACAGAGTACTTTTTTGCTCTTGTCTTGATAAATTGTCCACACACATAGCAAAATGCATCTGCTGGGTGCAAACCTCTTGATGCCATCTAAATCAAATATTGCTATTTGCTATTCTCTTACTCAGCAATTAGACAAACTAAAATGTTGATTTAAGGGACATGTACTTTTATACTTCTATGGATACTACTGGATAGTCCCAGAAAGTGCTAGAAAGTTTTAAAAGATTCCAGAAAGTTCTAGAAAATTTGGGCCAATTCTAGAAACTTCTGGACAGTTCTCACAGTTCCAGAATATTCAGGAAGTCTACTCAGCATTGAATGTGAATCAAGGATGTTCTTGAAAACAGATCAATTTCAAAATATTACCCTGACCACAGAAGCAAAGTTTTTGTAGAACAATAGCTATTTTCTATTTATTTTAGGAAAACACACTTTTGTACCCAGGAACAAAAACTGAATTGAGATTTGTTAAGTAGTGTAATCAATTATGTGGAAAACATTTGATAAGAGGAAAAATGTATCCTCTCTTGATAAATATGGACCTCTAAATTCATTTGAGAGCTTTACAATCTTGATACTCAAACAAGCTCCCCCCTTCCTTTTTACACTTCCTCTGCAAACTGTTTTTGAATTTCAAGTCTTGTGCAAACCTCCAGAAGGATAGCCATGGTTATTTTCTGCATCAAAAACTATGGAAGTATTTTCTGACACTTAATAAAGAATAATAAAGTCATTAAATGGATTCTCTTCTGGTTATTATTTTGCCATAATAATATATTAGGGTAAAGCATTTTTCTTAAAGAAACACAAACCCTTATTTATAAGTTTATTACAATTGTACAATTAATTTTGACGAAACAATTCTATGTGGTCCAGCAGTTGAGCAGTCTGAAATTCTGCAGAATGCAGAATTCTATTGCATACTCCTGAACATCATATGGAGTATTTCAACTTCAGTTTAGTACCTTCTCATTGAATGAATAGGAGTAGTTAGTTTTTCAGTTGTCTTTCTATGTGGGGAAACTCTCACATCTCTCAAGTCCACAAGCAAAGTAATTGGAATAGTGTGGCACTCTGGCAGAACTCAAGCCTTCTTTTTTTCCTTTGCAAATATCTCCTTAATTCCTCTCTTTATTTCCCTTCCCTCACCTCAATGTGTATATGTTCCCTTCTGGGGAAATTTAATAATAGTTTGTTTGCTCAGTTGTGAATTATCCGTTTAGGAGGAAAAGAATTTCTCAATTTTGGGGGGGACACATTTCTTTTCCAAGTGCCCTTTACGCTATTGTTTTCTTCCAGTTTTTGAGGGAAATTTGTCTTTCAACAAGGAGCATTCCAAACTCCTCCCCCAAAATGGCTGCTGAATGGTAGGAGATTTTTCTTTCCTGCTGACGTTCTGCTGATTTTGCTGCCAAAGCTGTTCCTTTGGCAGCACTGCTCCCTGGATTTCAATGGGAGCATTTAGGAATAACCCAAGGCAACTTTCGGGTGACCGTAGACTCACCCGGGACAAGGAATCTTGAAGATTACTGGGAGCGGTGGAAAGTTACATCATGCATCTCTTAATAACACCTGGCTTTTAACTACACTTTTTGAAGTTTCTGTTTTACTTTGTTTTTTATCTCTAAAAGTTAGCTGGCTGGTTGAATGCTGATTTATTTTAACCCACTGCTGGATCTTATCTGTTCGTTTGTTTTTTTTTGTCTCTTTCCTTTGATCTATTTTACTGCTTTGAATAACTCTTGCTTCTCTGTAAGGCAGTCATGGCATGTTCCTGGGTAGTGAAAGTGTTTTAACTTGATTTACATCTATATTGGACTTTCACTACAGGGATTTTGCATTTTATTAATTTGCAAAAAGTTTGGAGGTTTTTTTTTAAATTGTGGATCGAAATATCCAGAAAATATCCTCCCTGCTTCTCTATCTATTTTCTCACTCTGAGGAATATTACTTCAGCATTCTTTGTTCCCTGTCTCTGAGTAGTTTTATTATTTCTTTTTTTTATTAAAAAGTTTTTTACAACCATTTCCCCCCCTCGTCCCCCTCCCACCCCTCCTCCATCCCCCTCCTTCCCAGAACAAATACAGGGTATAGCATTTAACAAGCATAAGCTAAAATATTCTAACTATTATAGACTCCTAACTCCTCTTGGTCTTTAACTCCCGTTTCAACTAACGAAGCATAGTTCAAAGGAAAAAGAAAAAAGAGAGAAGAAAAGAAAAAAGAGAAAATAGTTCTGTTTTCTTTCATGAACTGATTTAAAACTTTTTAGTCCAATACTTGTTTTGAATATGGTCAGTCCATCTTCTCCATTCCGATATATCTTTTTTCATTTAAATAGTCCTTCACATATACTTAAGTTTGTCATCTCTTCTAGATTCAGTACTTTTAATGTCCATTCTTCAATAATAAGTAAATCTTCCTTCTTCCTGTACAACTCCACCCGGCGTCTGGTTAGTGTTATTGAATTCAAAATCAGCTTAATCTCTTTAACCATACAATCTGTGTGAATATATCCATCAAACTATAGGATACATTTTTTCTTCTACTTCTAGTAAATTAACAACTTGCCTTACATTAGTCTTCATTTATCTGTCGTTGATAAACCCAGTTTATACGTTTTAAATCATTTATTACATAACTATCGTTAACCTTTTTGCTACTATTTTAACCAAAATCTTATAATCTGTGTTTAAAAATAATATAAATCATCCTTTGGAGTCAAAAGAAAACAGGTAAAAGCTATTTTCCAGAATGGGGGTACATCTCCTGCAAGTTATGTATTAATAAATAGTTCCTTAAGTGATCCCCCCATTTCCAACTGCAAATTTTTGTAGTAACCGGCTCTTTTAATAAAAATTTCTGTCTAGCAACCCAAGAGTTGAAACAATAAGCTTTGTCAGATTACCATTCAAAATTTAATTCTTGATCTTCCATTATCTGAACAAATGCCTCTGCAAAAATCTCTTTCAAATTCTCTTGCTTATTTTCCTTCAAACCTCTCATTTTCAGAACAAATTCCATGTCTCTATATTGTATCATTATGTTCTGGCCCCGCTCTCAGGAAATACACCCCCTCAAACAGTCAGAGTCTAATGAACTGGCAGGCAATCAAGTAAGCTGATAAAAAGCTTGGCAGCAATCCCCGCAGCTGCTTGCCAAAGCCTTCATTAATAGTTCAGTCAAATACACACCACCAAAATGTCCAGAGCTGAGACACAGGGCAGATTCGAAACCGGGATCCATGAATCTTTGTTTTGTCCGTCACAAAGATACAGGCTGCAATCCCTCTCTTTTATAGCCTGTGGGGTGTGGTCCACCAGCTAAACACGACCACACCTTTTCCTCTGCTGGGCTCTCCTGTCTCTCCGACGCTGGCGAGGATCCAGCCAAAACTCACTCCCCTCATCAATGTCCTCCTGTGGCTGCGGGGATGAGCTTGGCTCTGGGCCTATCTCCTGCCCTTCGATGTCCTCCGGAGGCATTGCCAGAGAGGAGGGTTCTGGAGAAGGAGGCCTTGCCAACTCCTCTCCCTCACTCTCAGAGTCCTCCCCTGCTGATGACGCAGGCTCAGGCAATGGAGCCACAACACATTATTACATCTGACTCTGCTCTCATCTTATTCTGAAATTTTCCCAATGTATCCTCCAGATTTCCATCAAGTTGCTCAATTTCCTCCACTTTCTCCTCCAATGGTTCAATATGGCTTGCCCGACTTTGAACTTCCACAGCCATATCTTCTCCAGTTTGCTGCTTTGGGGTTTGAATAAACTCTTTAATTTCAGCCATCTCATCAGCAACAATCTGCATTTTACTTTTAATCACAGCAGCGATTCTTTCCTCTGTAGCATTAAGGGCTTCCAGCAACATTTCATATGTTACTGTTTGTAATCCCATTGGAGCAGAGAAAGGTTGCAATTTAAACATTTGACTTTTAGGAACAGTAGTCTTCCTTTGTTGTGAAGCCATCTTTGAATTTCAATTTAGTTTTACTCAGTATTCAAAACGTCAAGTCCACTAGTTCCAAAAATTTCCAATCCTTAAATAATATCAGTCCTCCTTCCCCCCCCCCCCAAAATCTCCACTGTAATCTTTTTCGATTTAATATCTTCTATCTTTCGATACAAAAGTCTCCAAATTTAAACTGGGGCTGCCAGCGCTGGACAAGGCTTTCCTTGTAACTTTTTAACTTTCACTTTCCACGCTCCATTAAAGCTCAATCGCCATCTTGCACTTTCTTCACTTAGTATTTTAGAAGGAAATAATACACATTTGGAGTTAAAGTTAAAATACTTGCAAGTCCGTTTCTCCTGTCTTTGTCTTCCTGCTTCAGTTCTGATGTTAATTCAAATCATTGTTTGCAGGAGTGGCCGCGGCGTCTTGCTCTGCATAAAGCAGAGTTGTCCCGAATCTGGAGCTGTGACGGGCTTTCCAGGGAGCCCTCACCCTTCGAGCCCCAGAATCATTCCTGGGGCTCTTGGGGGGTTCTACCTACACCCGTCTGCTCTCCTCTCCCCCCTTCACCCGGGGAGAGAGTTTTCAAGCCACTAGACAGCTGATTTTCACTGTTCTAGCCGCTTTTACGAGATTACGGGGCTGGCGCTCCCCAGGAAGCGTCTTCAACGCCTGCGGTGCCACAGGAAGTCTGAGTAGTTTTATTATTTCTTGTTGCCAAGTTACATGAGAGCAACAATGTATCAGATTACAGACAAGGAACTGTGGCTGACATTTGGAAAAAAAAACCCTGCTTTGTAGCATACAAAGCCAACTTGAAAACTTTTTTAACATAGCTCTGCGTTCCTTTACAATAGCAGAAAACTGACCAAGTGGGTAAGTGATAAATTGGTTTTCCCTAGGAAGATTGGGGAATGAATTTATTATATTCAACTGGACAACAATTTAATCTGGACTCTCTTGGGAAGATAGATTGATTTTGGAGAATGGAATTTATTATATTTAAACCAGACAATAATTGATAAGAGAAGTTATTAAGCAAACATGAATATTCGATCCAGGACGAATGAGAGTTAACTGTTGTGATGATTTGGGATTCATAAGAAGCCTTAGTAAACTTTTTATGAGTTGAATACAATAACAGTTAACAGAGTTTTGAAATTTTAACCTTGTCCTTTTTTTGTGGCTGCCTGTTAACTATTTTGTCAATATAGTAGATAGATGACAGGTTAATAATTTGCAAATAGAGTTTGAAGTTTAAAAATGTTAGGGCATGTTTCGCAAGGGGTAGGAAACATATTGTTGCAATATATTTATCAGTATTCAACTAGGGATAATATGTGTATGGTTTTTTTTGCTTTATCACATGTCCACCATAGATGATAAAAAGTCCCTTCTTTACTTTTACACTTCCAACATTCATTTGACATACCTTTATACATCTTAGATAATGTATCTGGTGTTAAATACCAATGATACATCATCTTAAAAATTTTATTTTAGATTATAATTTAATGTACATTTTAAACCCTTTGTCCACATATTTTCCCATTATTCAAGCATCACGTTATATCCAAAATTCCTTGCCCACTGAATCATACAATGTTTTACATATTCATTTTCCAAATTCAATTTCAATAACATTTTATAGATCTTAGCGATAATATGTTCATCGTTTCCACATAATAAAATTTCCAATTCATTTTTAACAAAGTCAAATCCATAGCACTTTTTATCCAGTTTAAATCTTTCAGTTGTTGATAAGTAAACCAATGGCAAACATAACCTGAATCAAGTTCTTCCCTCGGCTTTAATATTTGGTCACCCGAGTTAAAAGATAAAATTTTACTATATGTCAACCAGTTTGGCTTTGCCACCATTTCTTTTCTAAAGAAAGCTTCCTGGGGTGACACTCAAAGAGGCAACTTTGTATAGAGCCTTGTTTTATATTTATTCCAAACTCTTAGTATGGCACATCTAACAAAATGATTATTAAATTCAACATTAACTTTACTTTTATCATACCATAAGTAGCTGTGACACCCAAGCTTTAATTCATGTCCCTCTAATTCAAGTAACCTTTTATTCTGAAGGCTCACCCATTCTTTTGACCAGGTCAGACAGCATGCTTCAAAATACAGTTTCATGTCTGTTGAAACATAGCCTGTTTCACAAGGGGTAGGAAACATATTGTTGCAATATATTTATCAGTATTCAACTAGGGATAATATGTGTATATATGTTTGTGGCTTTTTGAATGAACTTTTTAAATGCTTATTTTGGGGTTGTTTTTTGCTTTTGTAAAAACCTTTTTTTGAGTTTTGTATTTTAACTTTTTTAAAAAATAAAATTACTATAAACAAAGAACATTCCATATGGCTAGTTCCAGCCTTATAGTAGAAATCAACACTGCACCAGTGGTAGCCTGCCCCTACAGGACAGGAGGTAATTGGTTTATATACCATACAAAAGTAGTCCATTTGAAATATTTCTTAGCTTAGAAAGATGTGTGGAATCGGCTATTTCTGAGGGAAACTAATGAGAGTTTTCTGAAGAAGTGGAATCCTTTCCTCCTCTTGATTATCTTTTCCTAACTTTTTTTTCATGCAGTACTATTATACTACAGTTGCCAAGGTCTAGGAAAAAATGGGAAATGTTAGATCTCTGAATCCCTATGGACCACCCAAGTTCCTTTAATTCCCTTCCCAGAAACTTCTGTGGTTGATTTAAAAGCAGAATGGCCTCAACCATTAAACCCACACAAAAGTTATTTGCTTCCTTGCTTCCTTTATGGCCCAACATGCTTACTCCTCTTTTGACCTCAAACAAATTAAAATAACAAGACATTTTCATTCTAGGAGAAATCGTGCATAGACTAAAAAACCCTCCAAGAAACTAAATCTCTTCCTGAGTACGATGCCATAGACAGTCAGTGAACAATTGGACAATAACTCTTAGTGCTTGTCTAGCTCTGGTTTACTTAAACCCCAGAGAAATGAATCAGGGAAAGATTTTCATGGCTTCTCTAAAATTTTATTAGAGACTTCATAAAAAGTTTACTTTAATCTCACAACCAAAAACTAGCTCAAATATTTTCAAATTAAAATTCCTTAAAACCATTCAGTAATTTTGCCATTAGAATAAGATACTTTTTCAAAATCTCAAGTCAAATGGGAATTCAGTCATTTAATTCCTGATTCCCCCAAATAATATAATTTTATCCCATGTCTAAGGTCATCCCTTTGCCAAACAACAGATGGTTAAAAACAAGTATGATGGTTAGTTGTTAAGACACCAGGCTAGAAACCAGGAGAACATGAGCTCTACTCCCACTTTAGGCACAAAGCCAGCTGGGTGACATCTTGTCAAGAAACTACAGCAACTTGTCAAGGCAGTTAACAGGAGTCAACACTGACTTGATCACACACACACACACACACACACACACACACACACGATGTATAAAACTCAGAACAATAAAAATAACTGTACCAAGGGTAAGACAGATATAAAGAATATTGGGTAGGTTTACGCATTGTCCTGATCCAGTACCTATGGGAAGATCCAGGTCTTTAAGGCCATTCTGAACTCCACCAGGTCAGGGCTATATTTACCTTGGTGGGGGATGGTTTTTCAAATGGCAGACATAGCAACAGAATGGAGATGTTCAACTCATGATTCCAAATTAAACCAATTCATGAACACTCTCATATCTGTTGAGCAGTTATCTGTTGAAAAGATACTCTACTTTCTGTTGATTACCATCTCTTATCAATTGTTGTCTGATTAAATATAATAAGACCATTCTCCAAAGACTATCTTCCCAAAAGAGTCCAAATGAAGTTGTTGTCCAGTTAGGTATGATAAATCCATTCCCTAATTTTCTTCAGTCCTGTTAGGGGAAACCAATTTATCATTTCTGCACTCAGTCGGTGTTCTGCTGTTGTAAAGGAATGCAGGCTTGAACTTCAGGAAGGCAGGTACAATCCACTCAGTTCTAAGTCTGTAAGATCTATATATCTTTCAGTCTCCGCTGAATCTTCTGCTTTCAAATCAAATTCATTTTGTGAATCTGATTTATCTACAGTTATTTGTATCTGAATATTTTTCTCAAACATTATCATTACATCAAACTTTTTAAAAAAGCTTTCAACTAGGGATTGTATTTTTTTCAGATGCCAGCCACATTTGCTTGTCTGTAATCTGATACATTGTTGCTCTGTGTAATTTAGCAAAGGTAGATAAGAGAACACAGGAAACAGAGAACATTGAAGTAGTATTTCTCAGAGTAAAATATAGTGAAGCAGAGAAAATATTTTGTGGATATTTGGATCCAAAGTTAAAAGAAAAATTTTAAAAAATAAGCTCTGAAATTTTGCAAATTAATAGAATGCAAAATCCCTGTGGTGAGAGTCTAATATAGCTATAAATCAAGTGAAAACACTTTTACCACCCAGGAACATGCTGTGATTTTCTTATGGAAAAGCAAAAGTTATTCAAAACAACAACATAAAGACAAAAGGGAAAAAAAACAGATTAAAGTTCAGCAGCGGGTTAAAATAGATCAACATTCAACCAGCCAGTTAACTTTTAAAGATAAAGAGCAAAGTGAAACAGAAGCTTCAAAAAGTGAAGTTAAAACCCAGGTATGCTTAGGAAAACAAACTCCCAAGAGGAAAGATGACCACTGACCGTCTGACTACTCCCACAAGGAACTGAAATCTTCAAGTTTCCTCTTCCTGGGTGGGTCCATGGCTGTCTGAAAGCCATCTTGGGTCATTCCTAAGTGCTCCCATTCAAATCCAGGAAACAGCACTGCCAAAAATCAGCTTTGGCAGCAAAACCAGTAGAACATTGACAGGAGAAAGAAAAGTTCCTACCGTTCAGCAGCCATCTTGGGGGAGGAGCCTTTTGAGATAATTTTCCTGATCAAAAGTGGTTTTGGTATGTGACAACATTTACTTCAGAAATAGACACTTTTTGTAGTCTGTATAAAATTGGTAAATTAAGTTCAGTAACATTTGGCTACTTCCTGCAAAGAACAGTAAAGCAGAAATACTGATCTTTGGTAGGCGTCTCTTTGGTCTACTGTTTTGATATATTCCAAGATATAAAATGCTGTCTGTGATGCTCAAGAAAATGTGGAAATTTGGATTTCTATATACTATAAAACTCTCATGTCTCTTTGACTATAACCTTCAATTGGACGAAACAATGCATCATAGACCAACAATTTTTTGAACCAAGGTACCTCAAATGAGCTAAGTTACAGAATACATCCAAAATCTGGGACTCACAACTCCCATGGTATTGAAATTTGGCAAATTTGTGGCTGCTTCAGTGCTTCTGCAATGCTGTGCCACCGCATTGCCATCCAAAGGTTCAATAGACAGGTCCCACCCTAGCCCTCCAGACGCCAGGTAGACAAGTCCTACCATTGGCTGTCAGAGGTTGGTCAGCTGCAGTCAAACCAACAGGAAGTCGAAAGTCATCCCCACTGCTTTTTTGCTCTTGGTCATTCTGTTTCTCTGTATAGGTAGGGAAATATCTCCGAAATGGCCCAACAGATTATGTGTTGTCTAGTAACATAGAAAACTGTTCTCTGAACCTCACAAAAAGCATGTAAACCCACCACTCCTCTTCTGGAATCAGATTTTGATGGCTCTTCTGTCTGGAGATGCAATTACAAAATGGACCTTTTCTACTTGCTCTAGGAGGTATAAAACCTTCTCCTTGAGATTCAGAGAAGTGAAGTAAATGGTAAATCCAAATTTATTGCTTGTGTGCATGAGTATGCTTTTTCTTGCATTTGGTAACTGTGATAGCTTTAATTTATTTCTCCTTATCATTGCAAGATACTGAATTGTAACTAATGGTTAGTAGTTTCTGTTTTGTTCACCTGCTTTGTATTATTATTTTCAGGCAAACTGTGACTTAAGACGACAGGTAGATGAACAACAGAAAGTGCTTGAGAAGTACAAAGAACGGTTAAATAGGTGTGTAACAATGAGCAAGAAGCTACTTATAGAAAAGGTGAGTTATAACCAGCTCAACTTGTTTTGAAGGTTATATCCCCATACCCTGCATAATTGGGTACCCTTAATTGATTCAGATAATTACTCTAATAGTAATAATAAAAATAATAGACCACATAGTTGGATCATCAAATGTTTGAAGATAACTGGTGTCAGTAAAAACATTACAGGTAGTCCTCGACTTACAACCATTAGTTTGGTGACAGTTCAAAGTTACAACAGCACTGAAAAAAGTGACTTATGACTGTTTTTCCACACTTACGACCGTTGCAGCATCCCCATGGTGACATGATGAAACTTTGGACACTTGGCACCTGGCTCATATTTATAACAGTTGCAGTGTCCTGGGGTCATGTGATCACCTTTTGCAACCATCTGACAAGCAAAGTCAATGGGGAACCCATATTCATTTTACAACCGTGTTACTGACTTAACAACTGAAGTGATTCACTTAACAACTGTGGCAAGAAAGGTCATAAAATGGGGCAAAACTCAACTGTCTTGCTTAACAATGGAAATTTTGGTCTCAATTGTGGTCCTAAGTCGACAGCTACCTGTAATGTTTTTACTGACACCAGTTATCTTCAAACATTTGATGATCCAACTATGTGGTCTATTATTTTTGTATTTTTAGAATGTGTATAGAAAAAAGAATGAAGCAGTAGAGAACAAAATTGGTGACTGGAAATGAAAAACATGGGCTTGTCAACATTAGGAGAGGCATCTTCCAGAGTGTGGCTAAGACACTGAGCTTGTCGATCAGAAAGGTCGGCAGTTCGGCGGTTCAAATCCCTAGTATAGGTTTCCTGCGTGAGCAGGGGGTTGGACTAGATGACCTCCAAGGTCCTTTCCAACTCTGTTACTTACTGATTCACTATCACCCTTATTATTTGTCACTGCTGTGTTCCCACATTCAGTGATTTTGAAGAAAACAAATCTTGACTATCAAAAAGCAAAAAAATGCTAATAAAATTTCACACTTGCTTTATATGGATGATCTGAAACTTTATTGAAAATCAGAAATCAAAATCCAGTTATTGATAAATACTGTAAGAATTGCACTGATATAGTAATGGAATTGAAATGCTGAATGGTCAAACCATTGGGAGCCACCAGCATGAAGCCTACAAATATCTGGTAATTTTACAGTTAGATAACATAAAAGTATGGACAAGTTAAAATGTGATTAATAAAGAATACATCCTGTTAAGGATATTGTTGTTGTGTTAGCAACCAGCAGAGTAGAGTGCACAGAGAAACGTTGCTGAGAGCAATGAAACAAGAGATACGTGCAAACTGGTGTTATCAAAAGTTTTCTTTATAGTGGAAAATAAACAATCTCGTAGTCTTCTAAACAGTCCAAGTCTTTACCGGTTAAATCCAAAAAGCTTCTTACCAAACAAACAGTAGTTGGTTCACTCTGGTACACAAACCCCGGATGATAGCAGATCCACCCACACATGCACTGATGATAGCACAATGGCAGCTTATCATCAACTGAATACATTACAGTACCTTTCTTAAATACGTTTACAACTAATTATAGCATGACTCAGCATTACAGCATGATGCAGCATTAAAACTTAAAGTCACAGAACACATATATTGCCTGGACAATCTGTTAGGCTCAAATCATATCCTAACACATCCGAAGAGTGAAAAAATCACCAAAGACAGAATTGAATGGTGGAAACACAGTCAAAGCCATCAACACCTGTGTCATACCTGTGATACAATATCTACTGGAATAATTAACTGGACACAAGCTGAAGTGGACAGTCTGGACTACAATACAACCCCCCCCCCCCGATGACTATTCACTATGCATTGCTTCCCCGTAGTGATATTAATAGCTTATATCGGCTGATTATGTAAAAGAAAACCAAGAATAAGCATTGATACAAGATAAAAATGGGAACTTACTGAATATACAAGAAACAAAACATGAATATTGAAATAATGCAATAAAATACAAACAGAATGCTGGGAAGGAAAACCATTACAAGGTCAATTTTTTGTAAAAGATTGAGGGGAAAGTCAATAAAGATAAAACCACAGTGGCTTACAACTGGAGTGTTAAACTGAAAACTTAATTTGGGAACATAAAAGTTGAAAAAGTAGTTGAAAATGAGTAGGTTAAAATATTGTGGGGTTTCCAAATACAAACTGATAATGTCTTTGCTCATAACACCCCAGATTTAACTGTGGTTGAAAAGAAGAAAGTGTGAGGGGCCGTAACCAGTGCCGCAGCGGTACGGTGTGGATTCTGGTGCTCTGGGAGAACACCGATATCCCAGCTGATTTGGGGATCCCTTGGGATCATAGCTGTCCTGTAGGGACAGCGAAGAACAGAGACACAGACTGGCAGAGAGAGGGAAGGCGCAAGTCCCTTGAAGTGCTGGCATTAGTCTTTGACCCAGCAGCGAAGGAAGGCAGCTATTGGAGCTGTCAAAAGCCAGGGCGGTCACTAACAAGAAGAGGAAGAAAAGTGAGGATCATCTGGATGAGAGAGTGATGTCCTGGAAACAAGGTTCCTTTAAAAAAATTGTTTTCTCTCTTGAACTTTAAAAGTATTTAGATTAAAAAGAATTGGCAAAGAGGAGAGTGGAGGGAGCATAACAAAGCTACCTCCCCACTTCCAGAACAGCGGCGAAGAGGCGGAAGCCATTAATAATGACAAATTAGCAAAAGTGGAAAAAGCAAGTTAACAAATTTAATAAAATTGGAAGCAGATTGTGAAAAGGTTTCTCTGACAAATGCACTATATTTTGAAAACTTAAATTTGCTGTAGCTGGAAGTTTAAATCTGAAAAAGGAAAGTAAATGCATATTTTAAGACTATTTCAAGTGAATATGGTGCCATCTAGTGGTGATTGAAGAAACCTAAGAAACTAAAGGAATAGACCAGAGTGAAACGGCCTTGGACAGTGTTTTGGAAACTGGCAAGAAGATTTTGATAAGAAGTAGTCTTGTGACTTTGCAATAGAAAGGGAGAGAGATAGAAAGGGGGGGGGGGAGATTGAAAGTTGTTTCTCTTTTGTTTTGTCTAGTTCTTATTTTTTATTTTTTATTTTCTTTTTATCTCTTCACTCGATGGATTTATAGACTTTGGAAGAATTTGGAATAGTGATATTTTGGAATATTATTCATTTTTTTTCCTGTCTTCCTGGTTGTTTCTTTTTCCATTTTTCTATTTGCTTTTCTTTTTCTTTTCTTTTTCTTTTTCTTTTTTTCTTTTTCTTTCTTTTTTTTGATATTGTAGGCGTACCTTCTTGCTGGATTTAATATTTTTATGATTGGTATGGTTTTTGTTTTTTTCTCTTTTAATTTTTTCTGGGAGACTACAAATATTTTTTCCACCTTTTTATTGCAGATTGGATATCTTGAGCAAGTACTTGGGCTTTGAATTGTCATTTTTGGCTATAACCTCCCCCCCCCCCTTCTTGTTTTTCTTTTTTCTTCTTGTTCTGGCCTTTGTGAGGCATTCTAATTGTTTTTGATTTTTTGATTTTTGGGTTGTTTTTTTCTTTTTTGGATATTGTCTTTCTTTCCTTTTATTTTTCTATATGGAGCAAATCAGTGTGGATTAAGGTAGCAAGAACCTGAAGAGTCTGAGTGGGTAGTTTGAATCTGAAGAAATCAAATTTTTGGATTATAAATTGAGCAGTAAAATTTGAAAGACAAGATGAAGAAAGGAACACAACATTTATCATCACCACCAATATCTGCAACACCTGGCACTACTGGGCCAAAAACAACAGAAACAACATCACAACAAGAGAAAATAAACACAGAATTTAAAAACTTGCTACAGACTATATATGAAGATCTAAAGACAAGATTGGACAAGGTAGATGGGAGAATGGAAAAAATGGAAGGAGAATTGAAAGAAGTTAAAGAGATGATAGGGAAAAATGAACAACGAATGCAACAAATGGAAGAAAAAGCAGAAGCAACAGAGAAAAAGGTTGAAGAGATGGATTATAGACTTACAAATACTGATAAGAATCAGGAAAAACAATTATAATTCTGGAAATGGATAAAAGTGACTACTATTTAAGATTTCAGAATATAGAAGAAGAAAAAGGAGAAAACTTGGCAGAGAAAATTGCAGAGATACTAGCAGAAGCAATGGAAGAAAGCAAGGAAGCAATATTAAATGGGATTGACAAAATATATAGAGTGCACACAAGATATGCGATGAGAAACAATTTGCCTAGAGAAATTCATGTCAGATTTACTAAGAAAACACTGAGAACAGAGATATTGCAATTGATGAGAAAAACGACGATAAAGCACAAAGGAAGAGAAGCGGTGGCACTGAGACAAATACCAAGAAGAGTGAGAGATTTGAGAAAAGAATATTTTCTCACAAAATGTTTGATAAAGAGAGGAATAAATTTTAGATGGTTGATTCCAGAAGGAATATTGGTGAACTGGCAAGAACAAAGATATAGATTAAATTCAATAAAGAAAGTGGAATTATTTTATAAACAACATATAGATGACCAAGAACAGGAAAGATTGAGAGCTGAAAGTGGGAATGGATGACAGGAGAAAAAAGAACAGCCAAAAGAGACAATAAAAGAACAAGAAGAGAGAGCGTTGAGAGAAGGAGCAAGAGCGAAAGAAGCTAAAGAACAAACTGAGATAAGTACAACTAGATCGACAAAGCAAATAAATAAAGAAATGGAAGAAGAAATAAAAATAATATCCTTGAATATAAATGGATTGAATTCGGCAATAAAAAGAAGGAAAATATTTAATAAACTAGAGAAGCTAAAATTAGAAATTATATGTCTACAAGAAGTTCATATTAGAAAACAACAAAAAACTTTTGGAACGAAGAAAATTGGGGACATTGTATATGTCATTGACATGTCAAAGTAAAAGAGGAGTAGTATTTTATATTAAACAGACAATACAATCCAAACAAATATTTGAGGATGAGGAAGGAAGAGTATTGATGGTAGAAATTGTAATGAACTACAAAAAAATATTACTTGTGGGTATATATGCTCCAAATGAAAATCAAGAAGAATTTTATGCAAAAGTACACAGGACATTACTAAAATATGAGTATGAAGAATTTTGCATAATAGGAGATTTCAGTGTGATTGTTGATAATGAGTTAGATTATAAATCAACTAAAATAAATAAAAATCCAAGAAAGAGTCTTCCAAAAAGCATCTAGAATAGATATGATGTGGATGTCAATAGATTTAATATCTAAGATAGATAAGATTGATATAGAAGCAAATATATGGGCAGACCACAATCCAATAATGATGATATGGAAAGGACAGAGAAAAAGAACGAGATGGACACTAAATCAAAGTTTATTAAATGAGAAAGACTTTATACAATATATGGAAAAAGAATTGACTTTTTTCTTTAAAGAAAATAGAAAAGAAGATACATCATTGCAAAATGTATGGGATACTAGCAAAGCATATATAAGGGGTTTGGCAATGATTTATACAGGAAAAAGAAATAAACAGAATAGACAAGCTTAAAAGAATTTAGAGGAGGAATATAAGAAGTTAGAGAAAGAATTGCAAAAAAATCCACAAGATAAAAAACCCAAAAACCTACAGGATTTGACAAAACATAAGTTGAATTTAATAGAAAATGAAGATTTGGCAAGAAAAATAAAAGCATCAAAACAATTTTTTTTTGAAAATGCAAATAAACCAGGAAGATGGTTAGCATATAAGATGAAGAAGGAAAAAGAAGGGAAATTGATAAGCCAATTATCAGACCAAGGGGGAAAGAGATGTTACCGAAATGAGGAAGAGAAAAAAAACCCTGAGGAATGCTATAAGAAACTGTATCAACAAAAACAGTTACCAGAAGGAAAAATAGAACAATATTTGGAAAAAGTAAAGACTCCTAAAATACCAGAAAAATTTAAAAAAGCATTGGAAGAAAGAATATCAATGATGGAATTGATGGAGGGAATTAAAAAGCAGAAAAATGGAAAAGCCCCAGGACCAGATGGGATACCAGCAGAATTATATAAAAAGCTACAGAATATTTTAAACGGTATACTGCTACAAGTATTTAATGACCTATTAATAGAAGCCAAGGTACCGAATTCATGGATGGAGGCATACATAACGCTTATACCAAAAGAAGAAGCAGATTTACAACAAATAAAGAATTATAGACCACTATTAAATGCAGACTATAAAATATTTGCATCAATTATGGTAGAAAGATTGAAAAGGTTGTTAAATGAATTTATACACTTAGATCAAAATGGTTTTCTGCCTAAAAGACAAATTAGAGATAATATAAGAATTATACTGGATACATTGGAATATTATGAGGCACATCCAGAGAAACAAATGGCATTGTTATTCCTAGAAGCACAGAAAGCATTCAATAATGTGAATTGTCAATTTATGATCCTACAATTACAAAAGATGGATTTTGGGGATAGATTTATTAATATGATTAAGGCTATATATAAAGACCACTCAGAAAAGTAATAATGAATGGTGAAATGACAGAGAAAATAGATATAAGAAAAGGAACTAGACAAGGATGTCCATTATCTCCATTATTGTTTATTTTGACTCTAGAAATTTTAAATAGAAAAATTGAAATTTTAAACAGAAAAATAAGACAAGATAAAGAAATAAAAGGGCTGAAAATTAAAAAAGAAGAGTATAAGTTACAAGCATTTGTGGATGATTTATTATTCATTATGGAAGCACCAATAAAAACAGGCCCAAAGTTAAGCGAGCAAATAGAGGAATATGGAGAAGTAGCTCGATTGAAGATAAACAAAGATAAAACAAAAATTATAGATATCCAAATAGTGAAGATGGTGAAATATTTGGGCATCAAATTGACTTCAACATGTATTACAGTGAAAGAAGACAATTATTATAAACTAAGAAATCAAATTGAAATAGACTTGGAAAAATTTACATTTTGTTTTTTGTTTTGTTTTGTTTTGTTTTGTTTTGTTTTGTTTTGTTGTTTTGTTTTGTTGTTTTGTTTTGTTTTGTTTTGTTTTGTTTTGTTTTGTTTTGTTTTGTTTTGTTTTGTTTTGTTTTGTTTTGTTGTTTTGTTTTGTTTATATGCCGCCCTATCTCCCAATGGACTCAGGGTGGCTCACAATAATAAAATGCACAAGCCACAATAAAAGTTAAAATCTAAAAACCTAATAAAATTTAAAATTTAGCCCTAAAAACCCCATCAGTCCAGGTCGAAGAACTTAAATAGCCAAGTTTTTAATTTGCGGCGGAAGGTGCGAAGGTCAGGCGCCAACCGGAGCTCCAAGGGGAGTTGATTCCAGAGGATGGGCGCTCCTACAGAGAAGGCTGTACCCCTGGGGGCCACCAGCCGACAGTGTCTAGCCGACGGCACCCTGAGCAGGCCCTCTCTATGGGCGCGAACTGGGCGATGGGATGTCGTTGCTGTCTGCAGGTGGTCCACCAAATATCCTGGGCCTAAGCCATGTAGGGCTTTATAGGTCATCACCAGCACCTTGAACCTCACCCGGAGGGCAACCGGTAACCAATGCAAGCCACACAAGAGGGGTGTAACATGGGAGTATCGGGATTCTCCCATCACAACCTGCGCAGTCGCATTTTGCACCAGTTGAAGCCTCCGAGTGGCCCTCAAGGGCAGCCCCATGTAGAGAGCATTACAGTAGTCAATACGTGAGGTGACTAGCGCATGAGTAACTGTGCGTAGGGCATCTCAGTCCAAGTAGGGTTGCAACTGGCGCACCAGACGTATCTGGGCGAACGCCCCCCTGGTCATGGTCATTATATGATCTTCTAAACTCAACTGTGAGTCCAGGAGGACGCCCAACGTCACCCCCTATAGTCAACGATGGAACCTCTCCTATGAACCGAGATGCCGGTACCCACAGCCACTCAGTCTTGGCCGGGTTGAGTCGAAGCCTGTTTCTACCCATCCAGACCCGTACCGCTTCCAGGCACCAGGCCATCACGTCGAGGGCATCACTGGGTTGGTTGGGGGTGGATATGAAGAGCTGAGTATCATCAGCGTACTGATGATACCTCACCCCAAAACCACGGATGATCTCCCCTAGCAGTTTCATATAAATGTTGAACAGGAGGGGCGAGAGAACTGACCCCTGGGGCGCCCAAGTGAGGGCCCTCAAGGTCTATCTCTGCCCCCCTGCCAACACTGCTTGCATTTGACCCGAGAGGTAGGAGGAGAACCACTGTAAAACAGTGCCTCCCACTCCCAGCCCCTCGAAGTGACGCAGCAAGATACCGTGGTCGACGGTATCGAATGCTGCCAAAAGATCCAATAGGACCAGAACAGAGGAATAACCTCTGTCCCAAGCCCTGCAGAGATCATCCACCAGCGTGACCAATGCCGTCTCTGTGCTGTACCCAGGCCTGAAACCCAATTGGTATGGGTCGAGGTAATCCGCTTCATCCAGGGCCAGCAGAAGCTGACGCGCCACCACATTCTCAACAACGTTTGCTAAAAAGAGGAGGTTGGAGACTGGACGAAAATGACTTAAAACAGCTGGATCCAAGGCTGGCTTCTTGAAGAGGGGCCTCACCACTGCCTCCTTCAAAGCAGTCGGGAAGTTTCCCTCCCTCAAAGAAGCCGTTATCACCGCCTGGATCCAGCCGTGTGTCACCTCCCAGGCTGAATAAACCAGCCAGGAGGGACACGGGTCCAGCACACAGGTGGCCACACTCAGCTTCCCCATGATCCTGTCCACTTCCTCTGGGGTAACAGAGTTGAACTCTTCCCAAAGCACAAGACCTGCTGTCTCCTCCCTGTCTGACTATGTCCAGTCAGAGTCCATGCCATCCTGAATCTGAGCGATTTTGTCCAACAGGTGCTGACCAAACTCCTCGGCTAGTCCCTGCAAAGGGTCTTCCCTCACCCTCTGATTCAAGAGGGAGTGGGACACCCTGAACAGGGCAGTCGGGCGATTCTCTGTGGACGCGATGACATTGGTGAAATAGCGGCGCTTTGCCACCTCCAACTCCACCAGTTAGGCCCGTGTGGCCGACCTTAACTGAAATCAGTCAGATTCGGAACAATTGGCTCTCCAACAGCTCTCTAGGCCTCGTCTACACCGCTTCATTGCCCAGAGCTCCTTGGTAAACCAGGGGGCCAACCGGGGCCTGCAATTTGTCAGAGGCCGCAAAGGAACGACCCAGTCAAGAGCCCTGGCAGCAGCCTCATCCCAGGCCTCCACCAGGGTCATGGCCAGGGCGTGGGAGAGAGAGAGAGGGATCGTCCCAAGCTCCGTCTGGAACCTCTCCGAGTCCATCAGGCTCCTGGGACAGAACTAGGTGGTCGGTTCCACCTCCCAGCGAGGAGGGGCGGCGTAACGGAAGCCTAGCTGGAGGAGATAGTGGTTGGTCCATGACAGGGGATAAATGGAAGGCGATCCCCCACCGAACTCCACTCGCCATTGCTCCGAGACAATAACAAGATTGGGCGTGTGGCCCCCCTCATGAGTTGGGCCCTGGATGATCTGAGTCAGGTCCATAGCTGCCATGGAAGCCATGAACACCTGAGCCACGCCCGATGCCCCACCCAGGGACGGCAGATTGAAGTCCCCCAGAACTATCAGTCTGGGAAACTCCACCACCAGCCCTGAGAGGGCGTCAAGTAGCCCGGGCAGGGCTGTTGATACGCAGCTGGGAGACAGGTATGCAATCAACAAGCCCAACTGCCCATACGGACCCCACCTCATGAGGAGGGCCTCACATCTGTCTATCTTGGGAGCAGTGACCTCCCGTGGACTGAGGACCTCCCTGTTAACCACCGCCATCCCCCCTCCCCTCCCCTGGGCCCTTGGCTGGTGCAGCACCCGGAAGCCTGGTGGGCACAGTTCAGTCAGAGGGACACCCCCCTCTGAGCCCAACCAGGTTTCTGTAATGCAAGCCAGGTCTGCGGTTTCCTCCTCAATCAAATCACGAATGAGGGGAGCTTTGTTAACTACAGACCTGGCATTAAAATAGACCAGCCTAAGCCCAGTAACCCTATCTCTCAAACCCCCAGGGGGTCAGATAGAACCAGGAGGGTTGGAGCGTGCCACCACTTGAAGATAGCGGGGGCGGGCTCCTGAAATCCGATACGGCCCTCCGTTCTTCCACCTACAGCCATTCCCAATCACAACTGGAATCTCAAATCCCACCCTCACCTCTGGTTCACCCGGATGTCCCGGCACTGCACCAAATCCTCCGCCACCTCCCCATAACCTGGACTGGCATCGGCCCAGCGAGGCCCCCCCAATCACTTGCCGGGTATCAAAACCCACCCCCTCCCCAAACCCCTTAAAAATCTAGCTAAAAAACAATGTAACATCCCCTTACTAAAACTCTTAAAGCCCTCATGCCACCTCTCGGGGTCCCAGGACCTGTCATTAAGGAAGATCTTCACCAGGCGAAGATCTACCTTAATTACCTTAATTAATTATCTTTAATGGGAAGAATAGCACTAATCAAAATGAATTTATTGCCAAAACTGTTGTTTCTCTTTAAAACAATACCGATAAAGTTGGAGAAGAAATATTTTGAAAGTTTGAATAAAGCGATGTGGAAATATATATGGCAAGGGAAAAAAGCAAGAATTAACCTTAAATTGCTCGAAGATTCTAGAACTAGAGGAGGATTTGGTCTACCAAATGGGGAATTGTATCACCAAGCGGCAATGCTAACTTCGGTTAAAGAATGGATTTTATTGAGAAATACAAGACTATTGACTTTGGAAGGACATGACTTACAACTAGGTTGGCATGCTTTCTTATGGTATGAAAAAAATAGGATACATGGATACTTTCAGAGACATTGTGTAAGAAATGGATTGTTAGCGGCATGGGAGAGAGTAAAAGAAAAACATTATATGGAAATACCAATGTGGCTTTCAACAATAGAAGCGTTGACGCATCCAAACATGATTAATAAGGACAAAACAGTAAGTTATCAAGACATTTTAACAGAGAAGGGAGAATTGAAACAGAAGCAAGAGTTAGTAAAACAAGGGATTGAGACTGATTGGTATACATGGCTGCAGATACAATGAAGATCTGATAAAGATTTGAAACAATATGGTTTTAATTTGGGGGAATTAGAATTGGACCAGATACTGACTGGAAAAGATGAAAAAATGATTAAAAGACTGTATAATTATTTGTTGCAAATTAGATTAGAAGATGAAGAAGTCAAAGAGACAATGATAACATGGGCGAAAAACTTTGGCTATGCAATAGAATTAGAGAAATGGCAACAATTATGGGAAAGGAATTATAAATTGACAATGGCAACTGCGTATAAAGAAAATTTATATAAAATGTTTTACAGATGGCATATGCCACCGGAAAGATTAGCAAAAATGTTTAAGGATAAATCAGCCAAGTGTTGGAAATGTTCACATTTGCCGGGATCATATTATCATATGTGGTGGTCATGTACAGAAGCTAAAAAGTATTGGTCTAGAATACAGAAATGGTTGGAGGAAATGCTACATAAACCTATAGAATTAAAACCAAAGTTTTTCCTCCTGGATATTCTGCCAGAGAGATATAGTAAAGAAGATGTGTATTTAATAATACATATAACAAGAGCAGCAAAATTGTATTTGCACAAAATTGGAAGACAGAAAAAATCCCGTCAGAAGGTGAAGTAATAAAAAAGATTTTAGAATGTGTGGAAATGAATAGATTAACCTTAAGAATAAAAGATAGAGAGGAGTCGATGTATTTCAGGACGTGGGGAAGATTTTATGAATGGTTAGAAAAGAAATATGGATAAAAAATGACAAATAAATGAGGGAGATAATAGAAAGGTAAATGACAGAATAAAAAAAAATAGAAATCTAGATGATACCGGAGAAAATTGAAAAGGGGGGGGAAGAGTATAAGAATACAGTAATGTATAATTATGATGATAATATTGATAGATAGAATAAATTTGAAAAGAAATTGAAAGAAAGTATATATGATTAGAATATAAGAATTGCTCGGATACCAAACAAGAAGAACATGATATAACAAAGAAGATAGAAAGGAGAGGGGAGTAGCGGGTAGGAAGAGGACAGGGAGTGAGAGGAAAGGAAGAAAGGGAAAAGGAGAGGAAGGAAGGACAGGGGACAGGAGTAGGAGAGAAGTCCAGAAGTGGGAAAGAAGATTGGAGTGGGGGAAAGGAAGAGGAAGTAGGGAGGGAGGAGAGGAGGAAGGAGAAAGGAGGAGAGGAGGGGAGGTTGGGAAGGGAAAGAAAGGAGAAGAAGAAGAAGGCTTGTTGTGAAAAGAGGGAAGAAAAGGTAGAAGAGCAACTCCGAATGTAATTCAAATGTCTTATTTTAATGCTTTCTTTAAGGAAAATATATACATATATGATTAATTATGTATAAGAAAATGTACATTTTATATTATGTGTATAAAAAAATAAAACTGAAAAAACTTCAAAAAAAGGAAGAAGAAAGTGTGAAGTAGAATAGAAGACAAAGAATTTGAGAAGATCACAAAGTATCAAGATCTGAAAATCAAAGTTGAAAGATTATGGCATAAATTGACTGTGGTGGTCCTAGTGACTTTCGGCACATTGGCTCCACTGGCATCAAAAACTCTTGTAATGATTCTTTAGGAGAAATACTAATAGAAGTATTTAAAGTGGTATTAAAAGAGGCAAAGGCACCGGCTTCATGGGTGGAGGCAAATATTACACTGATTCTAAAGGAGAACACTGATTTAACACTAATCAAAAACTATAGGCCCGTATCATTGTTGAATTCGGATTACAAAATATTCATGGCAATGATGGTCGAAAGACTAAAACGATATTTGAACGACTTTATCCACGTAGACCAAAATGGTTTTTTTTACCAAAAAGACAAATAAGAAACAATATGAGAACAATTCTGGATGTGTTAGAATACTATGAAGTGCACAGTGAGTAACAGGAGTATTACCATTAAAAGCAGTTTATTTAAGAAATAGTCTGTTCTTAGGGTAGCTGGTATCCTTCAAATGCCCAAGTCCAAGTATTAATAATAAAATGTTTAAAATAAAGCAGAGTTGGACCAGTCATGCTTTCTTTGGGAGACTGCAGATTAATACAACTCAAAACAAAACGTTGTAGACTGAGAAAGTTAAGTCAAGTACATTCTTCCAAAGAAAGGATAACAATAGAACTGTAGTACATTACTGAAAAATCTGATACATATTTGTATCCCACCTTTATTATTTTTACAAATAACTCAAGGTGTCAAACATACATGTCTCATTTCTGCTCTCTTACCGTTAATTTATGTATTACAATATGAGCAATTTGCCTTAAACTTTAGAGATAAATTTTCAATCTTGTGTCTAAAATTTTTGTTCCTTTTCTAATAATAAAACAATATTGAATCAATATTGGAAACATGTAACTATGATTGAGGAAATGTCAGACCCTGAAACAATTATGTTATGCTGTTCAAAGGAGGAGATAAATTCATTATTTAGAATTAATGGTAACATTAATTACAAGAGATACAGGTAATCCTCCACATACAACAGTTCATTTAATGACTGTTCAAAGTTACATCACTGAAATAGTGACTTATGACCATTTTTCACACTTACAACCGTTGCAGCATCATCCCCATGGTCAGGTGATTTATATTCAGATGCTTGACAAATGACTCCCATTTATGATGGTTGCAGTGTTCCAGGGTCATGTGATCCCCTTTTGTGACCTTCTGACAAGCAAAGTCAACGGGTAAGCCAGATTCACTTAACACTGCAGTGATTCACTTAACAACAGTGGCAAGAAAGGTCATAAATTGGGGCAAAACTCATTTAACAAATGTCTCACTTAGCAACAGAAACTTTGGGCTCAATTGTGGTCATACGTCGAGGACTACCTGTAGTTTATTGAACTAATTAAAAGTCAAACTATTGATTTTTAATTGAAAGTCTTAATATAGCATGACCTATTTTAAAAAATCTGGGAAATAGTACTATTGTAAGCAAGAATCAGCACAGTTTGCAAACGAGTTTATTGAGCAATTGAAAATGTGTATTTCTTCGAAACATACTCAGTTCCAGATTTTGCTAGTTAAATAAGCTTTCAGAACAAATATTCCACATCAAAATGTGTATAGGTATGACATTTGTAACAAAAAAAGAACTGGTTGAGTTACCATCCAAATGACTTGTATTTCTTCAGGAAGCAGTATGGATTAGTGAAGGATATTTTCTACTGTTTAGTACCCTGATAAATTTCTTATGGATGTGTTTGAGAGATTAAGAGTTCTGGGAATATGCTACAGGAAAACTAATAGCTTGCATGCATCTTTTCCTCTTTCTTACAGGGAGCCAGTTACAGTGTACAGGTAGTCCTCACTTATCAACCACAATTGGAATCAGCAATTCTGTTGCTAAGTGATGTGGCGGTAAAGTGAAAAGTCATGTGACCACACCCAACCTACAAAGTCAGTTCATCAGTTCTGGCTGTGATTGCTAAGCCAATCCCTGTGGGTTGTTAAGTACAATGTCACATGACCATGACTTGCAACTTCCTGCTAGCCTCCCCATTGACTTTGCTTGTTGGAAGCCAGCTGTGAAGGTCGCAAATGGCAATCACATGACCGAGGGACACTGTGACTGCCATAAATGTGTGCTAGTTGTCAGGTGGCCAAATTGGGATCACGTGACTGGGGACACTGCAACAGCTACAACTCTGATGACTGGTCACAAGTCTACTTTTTTAATGCCACCATAACTTTGAACAACTGCTGAACGAATGGTTGGTAAGCAAGGACTACCTGTATGTCTTTTACATGGAAGTCTAAAACTGCCAGACCTCTGGGAATCAACTCTGCTTTGTTCATGTTGATATTAGTTTTGATTGGTTGAGTAACATTAGAGACCAATTTGGTCTAGTGGTTAAGGCACCAGGCTAGAAAGTGGGAGACTGTGAGTTCTAGTCCCGCATTAGCCATAAAAGTCAGTTGGGTGACCTTGGGTCAGTCACTTTCGGCCCAACTCACAGGGTTGTTGTGGGGAAAATAGGAGAAGGAAGGTATGTTGAATATGTTTGCAGCCTTGAGTTATTTGTAAAAATAATAAAGGTGGGATACAAATAAATAAAACATTACAATGTTGTAAGCTGCTGTTGTGGGCTGCGGAGCTGGCAACAGAGTCGGACAGTGAGGAGGTTGGGCCAGTCCTGGAGTCTGGGGAAGGCTCGGACCAGAGCTCTGTGTCGGAGGCTGAAAGGGGGCCAGGGCCATCTGGGAGTTATGTGCTGCCTCAGGAGCCTCCAGAGTTGGACATCAGTGAGGCAGAGGAACGGGGAACCTGTTCCCAGTGTGTGCATGCACAGAGCTGCCGGAAGACAAGAACAGTTAAGACAAAAGGGACGACTCGGGAGTAGGTCTTGGAGTTGATTGGCCCCTCCCATAAGACATAAAGGAGGAGCAAAGGCACGTGAGCCTTTGCAGGAAGCAATTTTTTTCTTTCTGGTCGGTTTAAATTCTGAAGCTCCGTTTTGACTCTGTGCTCCGTGTGGCCTTGCAAAGCTAATTGCCAATTAGGTCTTTGGCAGTGTGTCAAAGGAGATAAAGGTGGGTGCTTATCAGCCTTATCCCGAAGGACTGTGGCAGACTTCTGTCAGACTCCTTACAAACTCTTTGTGACTCATTACAGGCTGTGAATGAACAGAATTCACAGCCATTGAAATAAAAAGAGGGTTTTTGAGACTAATTGTGTGCTTTTTACTGTCTCAGGAAGCCTAGGTCAGAACAGCTGCCCAGAATTGCATTTTTAAGATGGGTGGCCAGACAAATAATTTAAATAAGTAAATAAAGATATTCAAAGCATTCAGATACTTTACCGTTTCTTTTCCAGTCGAAACAGGAAAAGATGGTTTGCCGAGATAAGAGTATGCAGGATCGGTTGCGATTAGGTCACTTTGCTACAGTCCGGCATGGGGCATCTTACACAGAACAATGGACAGATGGCTATGCTTTCCAGAACCTAATCAAGTATGTATTTTTATATCGTTCTGCTTTCTCCAGAAGTAGAAAAGAATACTGGTGATTTACTTGATCAAACTTTTTTTATAAATCCGCATGTAACTTACTGTTTTTGTGACTTCTGTTCTCTTAAATAAAGGTTTGTATGAAATCAGGAAAGGAGATGTACTACTTACTGAAACAAAAATACCCTCCATAATATTTATAAAACTGCAAATGCAAAAATACCTTGCAAATATATTATGACCCACGGTGGCGCAGTGGTTAGAGTGCAGTATTGCAGACTACTTCTGCTGACTGCTGGCTGACTGCAATCTGGCAGTTCAAATCTCACCAGGCTCAAGGTTGACTCAGCCTTCCATCCTTCCGAGGTGGGTAAAATGAGGACCCATATTGTTGGGGGCAATACGCTGACTCTGTAAAACCGCTTAGGGCTGTAAAGCACTGTAAAGCGGTATATAAGTCTTAAGTGCTATTGCTATAAGCATGTTCCACTGCTCGGTCTACTGCTAGTAAGAAATGCTTGGCTATCATATACAGTATAATTAGGAAAATCTTGCTAATGCCAGGAAAGTAACCTTCAGAGTTGGCAGGTCAAGAGTTGAGCAAGCCTGCATCATACCTTCAATTCATCAGTGCCTTATCCTCAACAATATGGGTGTCTGACCACAGCAAGTGCATTTAGGAGCCTTATTCATATCACTGTCATAATTTTCACCACTGTTTGCTATATGCCTTTGAATGTAATCACAGATGCACTTTCTGAAATAACATAGGAAATAAGTAAATTAAAGTTTTAATGTTCCATTATGTGTGTTAATGTGATAATTGATGAGCATAACTTATGCATACAGTGGATATAAAAAGTCTACATGCCCCTGTTAAAGTGCCAGGTTTTTGACGTACAAAAAATCAGACTTTAAAAATTCAAAATTCCACCTTTAATAAAACATACAAGCTATACAATTCAATTGAAAAACAAAATGAAATATTTTAGGGGGAAAAATAGCAATAAAAATTACAACAATGTGGTTGCATAAGTGTGCACACCCGCTTATAAGTAGGGATGTGGCTGTGTTCAGAATTAGCCAATCACATTCACACTGATGGCAAATAGTAGTCCACACATCATATCTGCCATCAATTAAAGTGGCTCTGATCAAGCCCATATAAAGTTGAGCTGTTCTAGTAGGATTTTTCTGACATTTACTCAGTTGTGTCTTACAGCAAAAAGCCATGGTCTGCAAAGACCTTACAACACATCAAAGGGATCTCATTGTTGGAAGGTATCAGTCAGGAGAAGGAAGGGTACAATTTTTTTTTCAAGGCATTGGATGTACCATGAAACACAGTGAAGACAGTCACCAGCAAGTGGAAAAATATGGCACAACAGTGACGTTACTGAGAACTGGATGTCCCTCCAAAACTGATGAGAAAATAAGAAAACTGGTCCAAACGGCTGCCAAGAGGCCTACAGCAACAGGAGCTACAGGAATTGTTGGCAAGTACTGGTTGTGCACTACATGTGACAACAATCTCCTGTATTCTTCATATGTCTGGACTGTGGGGAAGAGTGGCAAGACCTCCAATGGCCTCAACGACTCCCTAAAAGAATGCAAATGACTAGCTGTCTGCAAGGAACATAAATCCTTCCATTCCCCACCATCCAGTCAGAGCTGAAGAAGCTTCTTGGATGAGAATCAAAATTTCTTCAAAGAAAAACAGGAAAGTCCAGTTGCCTCCTGAAAAAGCACCTTTGGGACAACCATGACCTGGATGACTGAGAATCTCTCTAGACTTAGCTATGCACTTTGGAATAAACACCCTTTGAATGGTATGGGAGTGTGAACTGATTTCCAGAAAAATTGCACACTATAGGAACCATTTGCACTTCAGTTTTAGATGCAGAAAACACAGACTCATCCCCAACAGCCTGCGCCTGTCTTCAACAGTGAATGGACACAGGGCAGAAAACATCATGCAGCCAAGAAGGCGCCACACCCATTTGCACTACTCAAGTAACCCTGAGGACACAGATAAACCTCCAGTGGCCTCAACGACTCTCAAAAAGGATGCAAATGACGAGCTGTCTGCAAGGAAAATAAATCCTTTCATTCCCCACCATCCAGTCAGAGCTGAAGAAGATTCTTGGATGAGAAGTGAAACATTTTCAAAGAAAAACAAGTAAGTCCAGTTGCCTCCTGAAAAAGCACCTTTGGACAGCCATGACCTGGATGACTGAGAATCTCCATAGACTCCAAAACAGAAGCATTTTCTTAGAAACAAAACCTTCCAAGCCCGACTACATTTTGCAGAAACCTACATCAAGTCTGACAAAAGCCTATGGGAAAATGTCTGATAAGACCAAGGTTGAACTTTTGGGCCATAATTCCAAAAATTATGTTTGGTGCAAAAGCAACACTGCGCATTGCCAAAAGTATACCATACAATAAAGCATGGTGGCGGCAGGATTATGCTTTGTGGCTGCTTTTCTTCAGATGGAACTGGGGCTTTAGTCAAGGTAGAGGGAATTATGAACAGTTCCAAATATCAGACAATTTTGGCACAAAACCTTCAGGCCTCTGCTAAAATGCTGCAGATGAAGAGGAATTTCACCTTTCAACATGACAACGACCCAACACATACCCTCCAAATCAAGAAAAGAATGGCTTCACCAGAAGAAAATCAAAGTTTTAGAATGGCCCAGCAAGAGCCTGGACTTGAATCCAATTGAAAATCTGTGGGGTGATCAAAAGAGGGCTGTGCATAGGAGATTCCCTCGCAATCTGACCGATTTGGAGTGCTTTTGCAAGGAAGAGTGGGCAAAGATTCCCAAGGCAATATGTGCCATGCTGATAGGCTCCTACCCCAAATGACTGAATGCTGTCATAAAATTAAAAGGTGCTTCAACAAAGTATTAGTTTAAGGGTGTGTACACTTAAGCAACCACACTTTTGTACTTTTTTATTGTTATTTCCCCCCTAAAAGATTTCAGTTTGTTTTTCAATTAAATTGTACATCTTATGTTATATTAAAGGTGGAAATTCTGAAGTGATATATCTTGGTCTGATTTTTTTTGACATCTCAAAAACCAGGCGTTTTTATGGGTGTGTAGACTTTTTATATCCACTTTACCTGAAAAAGTAATGCAAAAAAAGCTTGAATTCTGTAGCTGCAAAATGCAGCTCTTGTTTTATAAAAAAGAACATTTGTACACAGAGATTGCTTTGATGTTGTTAAGCAGAAATTAGACTGTAGGGAACAGTTTCTTCTCCAGCATTGCAACCCATGGAAAACATGAGAAACTAGATGTTAGGTGCTTAGGGACATTGGACTGAATCCAGATTTATTTAATCAGTTGGGTGCAGAAATGTAGACATTTTATAATTTTAGAATTGTAAGCCACCCAAAATCACTTGGCTGAGTTGGGCGGCTATAGAAATTGAATAAATAAATAAATAAACCCCTGACCAAATTACAAGAATAGAAGCTGATGAATCTCTGCAGGATAAACATAAATCTCTTTCTACAAATTTTCACTTAAACATACTTACAGTAGCTGTGTGTAGTTTTTTACAGGTTTAAGATATGAAAAGTAATACAACAGCTACAAAAAAAGCAGCTACACCCTTCCAGTTAGTACTTTGTAACAGCACCTTTGGCAAAAAAGCTTCCAAATATTTTTCATATCCAATTAAGAATTTTTGTACACTTACGTCTGGATTTCCCCCCTACTCTCCTTTGCAGGACTCCTCTAGTTCAACAATATGATCAGCAAAGACCGTTGGAATTCAATTTCAATTTAATTTCAATTTAATTAAATTTATATGCCGCCCCTCTCCGAAGACTCAGGGTGGCTCACAATACATTTAAAATCCTAATAAAAAACATTTAAAAATTAAAAACATTAAAACTTATTCATACCATTCATGGCCAGATCTCACCAGATCGCAAGAGCAATATCAACGGCCCCAGGCCTGCTAGAAAAGCCAAGACTTCACCGCTTTTCAGAAGGCCAATAGGGTGGGGATGGTCCGGACCTCAGGAGGTAACTGGTTCCAGAGAGCTGGGGCAGCCACAGAGAAGGCCCTCCCCCGCGGACCCGCCAGCCGGCATTGTTTAGCTGACAGGACCTGGAGGAGTCCAACTCTGTGGGATCTTAGTGGTCACTGGGAGCTATGTGGTAGAAGGCGGTCTCAAAGATAACCTGGCCCTGAGCCATGTAGGGCTTTAAAGGTAATAACCAACACCTTGAATTGTGACTGGAGACCAATAGGGAGCCAGTGCAGCTTGCGGAGAATTGGTGTAATGTTGTTGTACCTAGGTGCACCCACGACAGCTCATGCGGCTGCCTTCTGGACCAACTGTAGTCTCCGAACACTTTTCAAGGGTAGCCCCATGTAGAGCACATTGCAATAATCTAACTGTGAGGTGACAAGGGCATGAGTGACCGTGAGGAGAGCCTCCTGATCCAAGTAGGGTCACAATTGGTGCACCAGGCGAACCTGTGCAAAGGTCCCCCTAGCTACATCTGTCAGATGTTGCTCTAATCTTAGCTGTGAAAGGTGGAACTTTTTTCTTTCCTTCTGAAATACCTTACTTACAAGGGGAAAAAGACAGTCTAGGCTTCTCAATAATCATGCATAAAATGGCTGATATTTTGCCCGGTGTGGAAGACACAGAAGAGACAGAAAGGTACACATGTCTGTCCCTGAACCCAACAACTGATAACAATTGTCAGGGCTAAAAAGATTTCCATCCACAGAGAACTTTAAAGTAGTTGTGCCACCTGCACAGGACAACAAAACACTTTGTGTTTTGTTCCTGAACATTTTGAGGTGTATCTTATAACAAGTAACCCAGTTATAGACTTGCTATAGGAAGATTGGTGACAGCAGAAATCTCTTGCCAATGTCGGTACAGCCGTGATCTACATTTGTGGTGAGTGCACGCTTAAGCCTCAAAAAACCTGTGACTGGACTTGTTAAGAAAGCATATGAAGTGCACTTTGGTTGTGAGATTGGTGATCAAGACAAGGCTTGATCTCCTCACATTATGTTATGCAAGATGTGCTGTTGATGTTAGAGCTTGGCTCGGAGGAACTCGGAAATCAATGCCGTTTGCTGTTGCGATGATACGTCGAGAACAGAATGATCACCTGACAGACTGTTACTTCTGTCCGACTAATGTTGCTGGTTTCTCTGCTAAAAATAAGAAATCAATTAAATACCTCAATCTGTCTTCAGTCATGAGACTAGTGTCACATGATGACAATCTGCCAGTACCAAAGCCACAAATAGAGCTTAGATGAAACAAAGATACTGCAATGCACCAGTCAGGCACAGACAGTGACAATGATCTGGATTTTGAAGTGTGTCTGTCTGGTGAGCCTCATCACGTAACACAAGGCAGAATTAAATGATTTGGTCAAGGACTTACAGTATATTTGTCAAAATCAAATCTATCGGGTTCAAGACTGCAAGGATGGTGTCTGCTATCACCGGGTATGAAAATGACTGTCTTTCGAAGCTGCCAAGATGATTTAACAAGATTCTTTGCACAACCTTGTTTTCTGTACTGACATTGACAGTTTGTTCACAGCTTTGGGTTGTGAGCATGGCTCACTAGAACAGCATCTCTTTATTGATTCATCAGATTTAAGCCTCAAGGCTGTGTTGTTACACAATGGCAATGCCCTTCCGTACCTATTGGCTATGCTGCACGCATGTAAGAAACATGAAAACACGGAACTGTTGTTGAAGCACATCCAGTACACCAAGTACAACTGGAATATCTGTGGAGAACTGAAAGTAGTGGCTCTGCTGCTTGGAATGCAGCTTGGATATACCAAGTACTGTTGTTACATATGCAAATGGGACAGCCGTGCAAGAGAGTCACTTTACATTAAAAAGAAATGACCACGCCTAAAGAATTTGGTTCCAGGACAGAAGAAATGTGGCACATGAAGCACTTGTTGTCCCAATAAAGATATTTTTGCCTCTGCTTCACATAAAACTCAGACTGACAAAAAAAATTGCAAAAGCGATAAACAAGGAAGGTGAAGGTTTTTGTTATTTGACACAGATGTTTCCAAGAATAACTGATGCCAAGGTTAAGGAGGCATGTTTATTGGTCCACAGATCAGATACATCAATGACAAGTGGTTTGAAGATGTGTTAGCGGGGCCAGAGTAAATCGCTTGCAAAGCATTCAAGTATGTCGTTGAGAATTTTCTTGGCAACTACCGAGCACCAAATTACATTCAGCTGGTTGACAAAAGTCTTACAGCATACAAGACCATGACGTGCAACATGTCACTGAAGATTCATTTTCTGCATTCACACTTGGACTTCTTTCCCCCAAATCTAGGTGCAGTCAGTGACGACCATGGTGAAAGTTTCCACCAGGACATTGCCACAATGGAAAAACAGTATCAGGGTAACTGGTATCCATCAATGCTGGCAGACTACTCTTGGAGACACTGCAGCAATATGCATTGGACACTTAAATACAAACAAAAATCAGTAACAAAACACTTTTAGCCCTGTTGAACTCATGCAGCGTGACAGAAACATTATGCAATTAAATACATTAGTCATTAAAAGTTAATTTCATATTTTTCAAGATTTCTACATGATACTGTCATTCTAAAATTATATTTGTGTTCAGTTTGAAGGGGTCTATCATAATCACCAAAAGTTTTTCAGGAAGCAAAACCTTTGAAAGAATTTGTTGTCCTTTGTATCTACTGAGAGAAAATGCTTTTTTTTTTTTTACAAAACAAAGGTTTGATTGGAATCCTTCAATTTTGAATTTTTTTAATGCCTTTATACTCTTCGTTTATTTGTTAGTAATAGAAGTCAAAGACAGCAGAAACACAGAAACCACACATACATACACGCACACACACAGAGTAGACAAGTACTTGAGCTCAATGACTCAAACATTCTCTGGGGATTTGCAAACACCATGATAAATAATTTAGATTAAAAAATGTTTAGACAAGCATCCTCAGACACCATCTATCACCTCATTTTTTCTTCTCATAGTAATAGGCTTAGTAAAGGGCCACATCCTGGACCCTGAGAAAAACAAACCTGTACTTAAACAAAATATTGGGAATTTATTTATTACATTTTTATGTCACCCATCTCCCCCCATAAGGTGACTCTGGATGGCATATTCTGCCAGTGACATCCCCTGCTTGAGAGGCAGATATATAAAAAATCTGACAACAACCATGAAGGATAGCTGCAATATGAAACTTAAGAAATAAGCCTTTAACTATCATGATACAGGTTGGAGTGTTTTTGCAACTATAGACCTGTGTACTATATACCTCCATGTTGTAACGTTTTGCTTAAAGGGTGATGAAGATGAACACTTGCTGAGAATCAAGAGAAGGACAGGACAGGAAGGCAGAGAGATCCTACTGTAGGAATCCTTGAAGATCTGCACTGTTTCCATCACATAATGTATTAACAGATGTGTAAATGTGCTCAGAAATTTCTCAGGATACTACTCTATTCTGTCAAATACTTACAGGTAACGGATTAGATAAGGAATGTTGTGGTGATGATCGTGCAACAGGTGGCACACTTCTCGCAGGGCTTGTTCCTGGACCATTTCCTCCAGCAAACTAAAGCAAGGGAGGAGGAAGAAGGAAAAATATCAGCTACTTCAGGAAAGTTTTGTAGAGCAAATCAAATGTAGAAGTACATTACAACAAAACCATGCCTGCAAAGGGAGTAAGCAAAATGATGAAGACAAATTGACTGGAAAATCTAATATATTTTCAAGGCCCTACTCTTGAGGAGTGTACACAGAATTTGGTGGCTGTTTAACTAGTTTGTTGCTGTTAGTTGCAAAGTCGTGTCCGACCCATCACGACCCCATGGACAACGTTCCTCCAGGCTTTCCTGTCGTCTTATCATCCTCTGGAGTCCATTTTAGTTCAGGCCTACTGCTTCAGTGACTCCATCCAGCCACCTCGTTCTCTGTCGTCCCCTTCTTCTTTTGCCCTCAATCTTTCCCAGCATTAGGCACTTCTCCAGTGAGTCCTCCCTTCTCATTAGGTGGCCAAAGTATTTGAGTTTCATCTTCAGGACCTGGTCTTCTAAAGAGCAGTTAGGGGTGATCTCCTCTAGGACTGACCGGTTTGATCGCCTTGCAGTCAAGGAACTCGCAGGAGTCTTCTCCAGCACCATAGTTCAAAGGCCTCAATTCTTTGGCGCTCAGCCTTTCTTATGGTCCAACTTTCACAGCCATACATCGCAACTGGGAAAACCATAGCCTTGACTCTATGCACTTTTGTTGGCAGGGTGATGTCTTTGCTTTTTAGTATGCTGTCTAGAATTGCCATAGCTTTCCCCCCAAGAGCAAGCGTCTTTTAATTTCTTGGCTGCAGTCCCCATCTGCGGTGATCTTGGAGCCCAGAAAAATAAAATCTGTCACTACTTCCATTTCATTCCAAATTACACTACTTCCAAATTACATTCAGCTGGTTGACAAAAGTCTTACAGCATACAAGACCATGACGTGCAACATGTCACTGAAGATTTATTTTCTGCATTCACACTTGGACTTCATTCCCCCAAATCTAGGTGCAGTCAGTGACGAGCATGGTGAAAGTTTTCACCAGGACATTGCCACAATGGAAAAACCGTATCAGGGTAACTGATATCCATCAATGCTGGCAGACTACTGTTGGAGACACTGCAGCAATATGCATTGGACACTAAGTACAAACTGTGAAACGCTGGGGAAATCAGGAAATCCAGGCAGTTCAAATGAATATAAAGGTTTATTGCAAGCTTAAGCTCTCCCCTGGGCCACCCACTGTCCAGTATCCACCCATCCAGTGCAATTTTTTTTTGTTTTGGGAAACAGTCTGCTCCGCTCAGAAGGCTCTCATTGTTGAACCTTGAGGTGTCGAGATTCTCCCAGGCCACAGCCGGTGCACATGAATTCCTCAATTCTCTCCCAGCCACCCATCATCCAATCATTCCTCCCCCCCTCCCTGGTTTCTGTTGTCAGGCTGTGAGTGAAAGTGTGAGTCGGCCTTCATATGCTGACCCTCCAGAAGAAAGATTAGTCCTACAAAAGAGCAAACATACATGAAGTTACATTACATACAGTTTTCTGTTTTGACATTTTACCAGGGCCGGGTGAGATGGTTGGCATGGAACTAGTGAATAAGTCTAGATGCCCTAACATCTTTTGCCACCACCCATTCTGCATCTGCTAAAGGGTATCCCTTCCATAATACTAGATACTGCAACTTCCCTTTGTAGTACCTAGAGCCAAGGATTTCCTTGCTCAAAATGTTCCTCTTCCTTCACTAGGATGGGAGGGGGAGGTGGCTTCATAGCAGGTCTTAACACTGAGCTACGGAAATTTTTCAACAGACTACAATGAAACACTGGGTGGTTACGCCTGAGGCTTTTAGGAAGCTCCAATTCCACTGTCACCGGATTTATGATCTGGACAGTTGGGAAAGGTCCTTTGTACTTGGGTCCCAGGTTTTTGCAGGGTTGCCCCAAGTTCAAAAACTTTGTGGACAGATACACTCTGTCTCCTACTCTGAACTCCCTCTGGGGTGCCCTCTTCCTGTCTGCCTTTTCTGCGCTTCCCTCACTTTTTCTAGCACTTTATGCACTGTGACCCATGTGGCTTTCAAAGTATCCAGCCACTCGGCCAATGAGGCTGACAAGGGTCTGTCATGAGAGAGTTCTGGCATAGGCACAAACTCTAACCTAGTGGCCACCCAGAAAGGGGTAAATCCAGTGCTACTATGCACCAAGTTATTATAGGCCATTTCTGTGAATGGCAGAAGCCCAATCCAATTGGTTTGTTGATAAATCACATAACATCACATCCTTTCCAGGTTGGAGGTGATGGCATGAACCTGGGCTGCATCATCTGGGTACATTACTCCATAGTGCTCCGTTTAGTGCCACATCTGAGCCAGGAAATAGGCCAGATTGTCACGGGATCCATTAAAGGGGTAATTTAAGAGGTATTTTAAAATTAAAAGGTAATATGTATAGTTACGAAACTACAATAATGGTATAATGTATAGAATAGATACTGTATGTACACAAATGGAGAGGAAGAATAATGAAAGCAACTGGTATGTACTTATGAGTTATACTGATACTGGAGCGCTGTAAAGATTGGTACTGTGATACAAAACGAAGAAAACTTCGCAACAGGATGTACCCCAGCGGCAACCCAGCCGCTGGTACCATCGGGACCTTCCACTGCAATGCCGGAGGTGGGCTGGCAGGGCCAGCTGTTGCTGCCGCTTGTGCCACAGCTCCAGCCATCCCCGTTGGTGTCGGAACAGTCAGCTGCAGGAGAGGAGAAGACAGGGTAGCCATCACCATTGGCAGCTTTACTTTTCCTGCCCCGGTTACCACCACTGTGGTCCCCGGTGATGTAGCCAGCCGAATTTCCAAACTGCCAAATGTCTTTCTCAACTGCTCCATTGATGGGCTGCAGGTAGCATCAGGTCCACTCAGCTGGTTCATCCCACTTGGCCATTCACCTTGTTTTCCACCTGCTTCCTCAGACTACGTTGACTCCCTTGGGACCCAGAGGGTCCTCAGTTTTTTGCCACCTTGCCCACATTTGCTGCCCAGCGGGTTTTTGGGCCCTGGTACACGGCGTACTTTGCCCTCTCTCTTGTGCTCACAAGCTGTTGCTCGGATCTCTCGGTCTTCTGTTTCGGATGTACGGTGGCTGGCTGTGCTTCTGCTCCAGCTTGGAGCTTTGCTGGAGCCTCCCAGGCCAGGATTTCTCCTCGCTTCTTCCTCTCCTCCGAATCTTTGTCTGCCACCGACATCTCGGAGTTATTCATTTATTTATTTATTTATTATTTATTAATTTATTAATTTAATTTATATACCGCCCTTCTCCCCAAGGGGACCTAGGGCGGTGAACAGCCAAATTTAAAACACATATAGTACAAAAGTTAAGAGAAACTAAAATAGATTAAATAACGGCATTACCAATTTAAAATCCAAATCTACACAATCGAAAAAACCAAATTTAAAATCCAACACCGATTAAATTTAAGAATTTAAAAAAACCCATTAAAACCGTTTATGCTAGGCTGGCTTGTTGAAAGAGATAGGTCTTCAGGGCCTTTCGGAAAGCGCGGAGGTCCGGAATCAGTCCTATCCCAGGACGTAGCTCATTCCACAGGTTGGGTGCTCCCACAGAGAAGGCTCTCCCCCTGGGGGCCGCCAGCCGACATTGCTTGGCCGATGGCACCCTGAGGGGGCCCTCTCTGTGCAAGCGTGTTGGCCGGTGGAAGGTTATCGGTAGCAGCAGGTGGTCTCGCAAATATCCCAGACCTCTGCCATGGAGCGCTTTAAAGGTGAGAACCAACACCTTGAAGCGCACCCGGAAGACCACCGGGAGCCAGTGCAGTTCGTGCAGAAGAGGTGTTACATGGGAGGGTCCCTGTTGCTCCCAAAATCACCCGTGCGGCTGCATTCTGGACCAGCTGGAGCCTCCGGGTGCACCTCAAGGGGAGCCCCATGTAGAGAGCGTTACAGTAGTCCAGGCGAGCCGTGATGAGGGCATGGGTAACTGTGCATAAGGAGTCCTGATCCAGAAAGGGGCGCAACTAGCGTATCAGGCGAGCCTGATAGAAAGCCCCCCTGGCCACGGCTGATCTGTCCCCCCCCTTCAGAGACCCACAAAAACACAGCCAGCCGAGGGTTAATAATCACTTGGCACACTCCGCAGTTCTTATCTCAACCTTGGCAGCGATATGCACACCGTCTGCCAAGGACTTTATTGGTTTACACAAACAAGCAAATCTCCTACGTAGCTTTGCCGTTCATCTAGCTTCCAAGACTACGAGGTTGCTCCGTTTGTTTAGCTTTGTTCGTCACGAACTTCGTAACCCACCGTACTGTCTTATATACATATGCTTCTGGGTGTGGTCCAGTGAGTCATTGATCCCATGACTCCAATCCAATGACTCAGCATTTCCTCATACGTCTCAGCTGCAGTGCCCTTTTCTCTCGCCTTCTTTGGCGTGCGTCCAGGAATGACGTCTCTCCCTCACTCTCATCTGAGGCACCTGTTTCCCCACTACTTGGCTCTCTTTCAGCTGGCACCTGAGCCGGTGCCAGAGGGGGAGGGCTGGGAGATCTGGCTGGCTCCTCTTCCTCCTGCTCAGAGCTGCCTTCCTCCAAAGGGATAGGCTCAGAGGACGGGGCCACAACACTATCCCCCACCGCAGGGCCCTTCCCCCGGGTCTGACGGTCGGGATGGGGTCGGGACGGGAACTGTTCGTGGAAAGCCCGCACCAGGTCAGGGGCCTGAACGGCAGATGCGTCCACCCAGGTGAAATCCTCGGCCCCGTACCCTTTCCAAGCGATGAGGTATTGGAAGCGCCCCTTCAGCCAACGGGAGTCCCGAATACTGTCCACCTCATACGTCGAGGCGTCGTCCTCGTCGGCTGCGGCTGGGGGGGCAGGCGGCGGCGGGCGGCGGAGACGGCTAGTGGGAGTCTCAGGGACCAGGAGGGACCGATGAAAAACGGGGTGGAGCCGCATGGAGCGGGGTAGAGTCAACCGATAGGCCACCGGGTTGATGACCGCCTCGATGGGGAAGGGACCGATAAAGCGGTGGGCCAGTTTCCTCACCGGCTGGTCCGTGGGGAGGTGTTTCGTGGACAGCCAAACCCGATCTCCAACTTCCAGCGGTGGCGTCGCCCGGCGGCCGCGATCGGCGAACCGTTTATAGTCCTCTTTCGCCCGGATCAGCTGTCGCCGCACCAGTTGCTGCACCGCCTGCAGCTCCGAGAGGAAGTCCCGGGTCTCAGGAACAGGGGAGTCCATGATGGTCAACGGAAAAAGCCGTGGATGGTACCCGACGTTGGCATGGAACGGTGTCATCTGGGTGGAGGTATGTTGGGAGTTGTTAAAAGCGAACTCCGCCAGGGGAAGGTACTCGGCCCAGTTGTCCTGCTGTTGGTTGACAAAACAGCGGAGGTACTGCTCCAGTATGCCAATGACCTTCTCCGTGCCCCCGTCAGTCTCCGGATGGTGTGACGACGACAGGCACACCTGCACCTCCAGCGCAGCCATCAGGCTTTTCCAGAAGCGGGCCGTGAACTGGGCCCCGCGATCCGAAACCACCCGGTCCGGCAGGCCGTGGAGGCGGAAGATGTGTTGCAGGAACAGGCGAGCCGTGGTACGAGCCGAGGGCAGGCCGCGGCACGGGATGAAATGTGCCATCTTCGTGAGCGCATCCACCACCACGAGGACGGTCGTGAATGTAGCGGACAGGGGCAGGTCAGTCAGGAAGTCCATGGAGATGGCTCCCCATGGTCTCTCCGGTGTTGGCAGCGGCTGGAGGAGTCCAGGAGGGGGGCCGGACGCGGCTTTGGCCTGTCGGCATGGCACACAGGATGTCACGTAGGTGTGCACATCGTGCCGTACCCGAGGCCACCAAAAAGTCCGTGTCACTAGGTTCAAGGTCTTAAAGAAGCCGAAGTGCCCCGCCGCGGGGTTGTCATGGCACTGGTTCATGACGAGGGCTCGGAGCGGACTTGTGGGCACGTACAGCCGACCCCGGTGCCTGAGCAAGCCCTCCTCCATGGTCCATGGGGACGCGGGGCCGACGTCCGCTCTCCGCTGCTGCGACCAGTCGTCCCGTCGCTGCGCTTCCAGCACCTGAGTCCGCAGGTCCACCGGTTCCTGGACCGCGGCCAAGGAGTCCGCTGGCAGCACCGTCCGGGGGGAAAGGGAGTCCTTGGGGCAAAAGTATTCCGGTTTACGGGATAGCGCGTCCGCCCTCTGGTTGAGGTGGCTCGGAATGTATGTGACGTGGAAGTTGAACCGGGCGAAAAACAACGACCACCGGATCTGCCGCTGGTTCAAATTCCTGGCCGTGGTGAGGTGCTCCAGGTTCCGATGGTCCGTCCGCACCTCCACCTGGTGTCGGGCCCCCTCGAGGTGATGTCGCCAAGCCTCGAACGCGGCCTTGATAGCCAGCAACTCCTTTTCCCAGATGGTGTAGTTGCGCTCGGAAGGAGTGAGTTTCCGGGAGTAGTAAGCGCAGGGAAAAAGAGTGCCGCCATCCACCGGAGCCTGTAGCAGCACCGCTCCAATCGCCACGTTGGACGCGTCTGTCTCAACCACGAACGGACGGTGTGGATCGGGGTGCTTCAGGACCGGCTCCGTGACAAAGGCCTGCTTGAGAACCTCGAAGGCCTGCTGCTGCGGGGGCCCCCACTGGAATGGAACCTTCTTCCGAAGGAGCTGGGTCAACGGCACGGTCAGGGTGGCAAAGCCCGGGATGAAGGTCCGGTAGTAGTTGGCGAATCCCAACAGACGCTGGACGTCCTTCACCCGACGCGGGGGTTCCCAACTGCGCAAGGCCGCCACCTTGTGTGGGTCCATCGCGATGCCCTCGGGGGTGATGATGTGCCCGAGGAACTCTATGGAAGTCTGGAAGAAGTAACATTTCTCCAACTTCGCATAGAGCTGGTGCTCCCGCAGGCGCTGCAGGACCTGGCAGACATGCTGGAGGTGACTCTCCGGGGTCCGGGAATAGATCAAAATATCATCCAGGTAGATCACCACGAACCGATCCAGCATGTCCCGGAACACGTCGTTCATCAAGTGCTGGAAGACCGCGGGGGCGTTGGTCAACCCGAACGGCATGACGGTATATTCAAAGTGTCCGTATCGGGTGCCAAATGCCGTCTTCCACTCGTCCCCCTCTCGCATCCGCACCAGGTTGTAGGCTCCCCGGAGGTCGAGCTTGGTGAAAATCGAAGCCTCCCGCAACCTCTCCATCAGCTCCGGAATCAGCGGCAGGGGATAGCGATTCCGTACCGTGATGGCATTCAAGCGCCGGTAGTCGCAACACAGGCGCAAGTCCCCCGTCTTCTTTTTCACGAAGAGGACTGGGGCCGAGAGCGGGGAGGTCGAAGGCCGGATGAACCCACGGGCCAGGTTCTTGTCCAGAAAGTCCCGTAAGGCGGCCAGCTCGGGCTCCGACATGGAGTACAGGCGTCCCGAGGGCAGGGGCGCGTTGGGCATCAAGTCCACCGCGCAGTCGTAGGGTCGGTGCGGGGGCAAGCGATCCGCCTCCTTCTCGCTGAACACGTCGGCGAAGGATGTCAGCTCCGGAGGCAAGGAGACGTTCGGGGCAGCGACGTCCTGGCCGGCACAGGTGTGGCGAAGGTGGTCGACACACTGCAGGCTGGGGAACGAGATGGCATTTCTCGACCACGCCACCTGAGGGTCGTGCGCCCGAAGCCAGGCCATCCCCAGGACCAAGGGGAAGTGCAGGTCCGCCGTCACATAAAACTGGATCGCCTCCTCATGGTTCCCAATGGCAAGGCGCAAGGGCTGAGTAGCAAAGTTGATGGGCCCCGCCACAAGTTCCCGCCCATCAATAGTTTCGACCCTCAACGGAGGGTCCACTGGAACCAAGGGAACCTTGTAATGGGCCACAAAGGCCTGGTCCATAAAGTTCGTGGTGGCCCCCGAGTCCACCAGCGCGTGCGCCTGGAGCCCCTCCGACCGGTTAGCCAACAACACCCGGGTGTTCAAAATCAGGTGCCGAGGGGGCTCACAGTCCACAGCCGCCGCCTCCGGCGGGGCATGGTCATCTGCCTGACCCAGAGTTTCCCCTAAGCCAGGCCTGACCCGTTTCCCGGCTGGTCACGCCGAGGCTCCGGAACAGACTTGAGCGATCCACTCCGCTTCCGGGGACACGAGGCGGCGAAATGTCCAGCCTCGCCGCAATAGAGGCACAACCCCCCTTGGCGTCTCCGCATCCGCTCCTGGGCCGTCAGTTGAGGTCTGGCTGCTCCGAGCTCCATGGGCTCCTCAGCCGTTGCCACCAAACGCGGTACGGTCCGGGGCGCTGTTGGTACGAAACGCGGGGGTGCCGGCACTGTGGGTGGTTCCGGAAGAGCCCTACGGGGCCGTCGCCGTTGTAGGCGGGCATCGATGCGCAGGCATTGGGTCACCAGCGCGTCCAGGGTCTGTGGCGCCTCCACCCGAACCAGCTCGTCCTGCATCTCATCGCAGAGGCCGTCCTGGAAGGCATCCATCAGCGCCGCCTCATTCCAGGCCGAATCCTGGCCTAGCAATCGGAACTCCGCAATATAGTCCTGCAGGGGGCGCTTGCCTTGGCGAAGGTCCTTGATGCGCCTCGCTGCCGTCTGCACCCGGAGGGGGTCCTCAAACATGGTACGCAGGTGTTGCAAAAAGCCCTGATAGTCCAGAAGCAAGGGGCTGTCTTGCAGCAACAGGGGCGTGGCCCATCGGGCGGCAGTGCCAGAGAGGGAGCTGATAATAAAAGCCACCCGAACCCGGTCATCCGGAAAATCCTCCGGCCGCATTGCCATGTACAGCTGGCACTGTCCCAAGAAGGCCGGGAACATTTCCTGCTGTCCAGAAAACTTATCTGGCATGTTCACTGGGCATCTTGGACGGGGAAGGGGAGCAGGTGGAGCTGCTACAGGAGCATTTCCCAAAGCAAGTTGTGCAGTTAGCTGTGCTACTTGCTGTTGCAGAAGTTGATTGGCCTCCAGCATCTGCTGTACCTGCTGCTGCAGCTGTTGGTCCATCGTGGGTTAACGATGGAGTTTTGGGTGACGAACAAGATGATCTGCCCCCCCCCTTCAGAGACCCACAAAAACACAGCCAGCCGAGGGTTAATAATCACTTGGCACACTCCGCAGTTCTTATCTCAACCTTGGCAGCGATATGCACACCGTCTGCCAAGGACTTTATTGGTTTACACAAACAAGCAAATCTCCTACGTAGCTTTGCCGTTCATCTAGCTTCCAAGACTACGAGGTTGCTCCGTTTGTTTAGCTTTGTTCGTCACGAACTTCGTAACCCACCGTACTGTCTTATATACATATGCTTCTGGGTGTGGTCCAGTGAGTCATTGATCCCATGACTCCAATCCAATGACTCAGCATTTCCTCATACGTCTCAGCTGCAGTGCCCTTTTCTCTCGCCTTCTTTGGCGTGCGTCCAGGAATGACGTCTCTCCCTCACTCTCATCTGAGGCACCTGTTTCCCCACTACTTGGCTCTCTTTCAGCTGGCACCTGAGCCGGTGCCAGAGGGGGAGGGCTGGGAGATCTGGCTGGCTCCTCTTCCTCCTGCTCAGAGCTGCCTTCCTCCAAAGGGATAGGCTCAGAGGACGGGGCCACAACAACGGCAGTCATATGCCCTTCCAAAGATAGCCGCGAATCCAGGAGGACACCCAAGTTGCGAGTCCCCTCTGTGGGGGCCAATGACTCACCCCCAATAGCCAGCAATGGCACCAGCTGGCTATACCGGAATGCCAGAATCCACAACCACTCGGTCTTGGAAGGGTTGAGTCGAAGCCTGTTCCTCTCCATCCAGACCCGCACAGCCTCAAGACACTGGGACATCACTTCAAGGGCATCATTGGGGTGGTCAGGGGTGGAGATGTACAGCTGAGTGTCATCAGCGTACAGTTGGCTACGCACCCCAAAACCACGGATGATCTCACCCAGCGGCTTCACATAAATGTTGAACAGGAGCGGCGAGAGGACCGACCCTTGCGGCACCCCGCAAACGAGGCGCCTCGAGGTCGACCTCTGCCCCCCTGCCAACACAGACTGCGACCGGTTGGAGAGATAGGAGGAGAACCACCGCAGTACGGTGCCTCCCATCCCCAAACCCTCCAGCCGACGCAGCGTGATACCATGGTCAATGGTATCAAAAGCTGCTGAGAGATCTAACAAGACCAGGACAGAGGAACATCCCTTGTCCCGAGCCCTCCAGAGATCATCCACCAACGCGACCAATGCCGTCTCCGTGCTGTACCCAGGTCTGAAGCCGGACTGGCACAGATCTAGATAGATGGTTTCATCCAGGTACTGCGGGAGCTGTCGCGCAACCACACTCTCAACAACCTTCGCAATAAAGCGAAGGTTGGAGACAGGATGGTAATTTGCCAAAACAGCCGGGTCCAGAGAAGGCTTCTTGAGGAGGGCCTCACCACCGCCTCTTTCAAGGCGGCAGGCAAGAAAGCCTCACTCAAAGAAGCATTTATAATCCTCTGGAGCCAGCCTCGTGTAACTTCCCGGGTGGCCAGTACCAGCCAGGAAGGACACGGGTCTAATAAACATGTGGTTGCGTTTAACCTCCCCAGAATCCTGTCCATGTCCTCAGAAGTCACAGTATTGAACTCCTCTCAGATAATAGTCTCAAGGCTGGCCTCAGTCACCCCATCGGAATCTACCCAGTCAGAGTCCAAGCCTTCCCGAATCTGAGTGATTTTATCGTGCAGATACTGTGCAAAATCCTCAACCTGCCCTTGCAAGGGGTCCTCCCGCGCTCCCTGGTTTAGGAGGGAGCGGGTCACTCTAAACAAAGCGGCTGGGCGATTATCTGCCGATGCAATAAGAGCGGAAAAGAAATTACACTTTGCCGCTTTTATCGCCACTAAATAGGTCCTAAGATGGGACCTAACTAGTGTTCAGTCGGATTCAGATCGACTCGCCCTCCAACCACGCTCTAGGCATCTTTTCCGGCGCTTCATTACCCTCAACTCCTCAGAGAACCAAGGAGCCGGGCAGGTTCAGCGCCGGGTCAGAGGCCGCAAAGGCACGACTCGGTCGAGAGCGCCAGTGGCCATCCTATCCCAGGCGGCCACCAGCTCTTCAGCCGAATTGTGAGCCAGAGCTACAGGTATTGGCCCAAGCTCCCTCTGGAACCTATCAGGATCCATCAGGCGCCTGGGGTGGAACCACCTAATCGGTTCCGCCTCCCTGCGGCGGGGTTCGGCGGTCAGAAAGTCTAGCCTCAGGAGAGAATGGTCCTACCATGACAGGGGTTTGATGGCTATATCCCCAACATCCAGACCACTGTCCAGAAACAAAAACCAAGTCCAGAGTGTGTCCTCCCGCGTGAGTAGGGCCAAGTTTAAGTTTTAAGTTTAAGTTTATTCAGATTTATATACCGCCCTACTCCCCGAAGGGATTCAGGGCGGTGAACAGCCAATTAAAAATACAATATAATGCAAAAGTTAAAAATTTAAAATAAATTATACAATTAGGCTGAAATAATTAAGATCCAATTTTAAAAACATTTAAAACCCAATATAAAACCCATTTCTAAAGGGAGGTTTAAGCCAGGCCAGCCTGATAAAATAGGAACGTTTTCAGGGCCCGGCGGAAGGTATGTAGGTCCTGTATCCTTATCTCAGGGGGGAGCTTGTTCCAGATGGCCGGTGCCCCCACAGAGAAGGCTCTCCCCCTGGGGGCCACCAGTCGACACTGTTTGACTGACGGCACCCTGAGGAGCCCCTCTCTGTGGGAACGGACTGGTAGGTGAGAAGCTATTGGTGGCAGAAGGCGGTCCCGAAGATACCCTGGTCCCAAGCCATGGAGCGCTTTGAAGATAGTAACCAGAACCTTGAAGCGCACCCGGAAGACCACTGGGAGCCAGTGCAGCTCGTGCAGGAGTGGAGTCACATGGGAGCGCCACGTCGCTCACATCACCACCCGTGCGGCCGCATTCTGGACCAGTTGGAGCCTCTGGGTGTTCCTCAAGTGGAGCCCCATGTAGAGAGCATTACAGTAGTCCAGGCATGAGATGACGAGGGCATGAGTGACCGTGCGTAACGAATCCCAATCCAGAAAGGGACGCAACTGGCGAATCAGGCGAACCTGATAAAAACTCCTCATATGCTGTCACAGCCGTCATATGCCCTTCTAAAGACAGCCGCGAGTCCAGGAGGACGCCCAAGTTGCGAGCCCTATCTGTGGGGGACAATGACTCGCCCCCAATAGTCAGAGATGGCGTCAACTGACTATATCGGGATGTCGGAAACCACAGCCACTCGGTCTTGGAAGGGTTGAGCCTGAGTCTGTTCCTCCCCATCCAGATCCGTACGGCCTCCAGGCACCGGGACATCACTTCAAGGAAATCGTTGGGGTGGTCTGGGGTGGAGAAGTACAGCTGAGTATCATCAGCATACTGATGATACTTCACCCCAAAACCACGGATGATCTCACCCAGCGGCTTCACATAAATGTTGAACAGAAGGGGCGAGAGGACCGACCCTTGTGGCACCCCACAAACAAGGCGCCTCGGGGTCAACCTCTGCCCCCCTGTCAACACAGACTGCGACCGGTCGGAGAGAAAGGAGAACCACCGTAACACGGTGCTCCCCACTCCCAGCCCCTTCAACCGGCGCAACATGATACCATGGTTGATCGTATCAAAAGCCGCTGAGAGGTCTAATAGGACCAGGACAGAGGAGCAACCTCTGTCCCGAGCCCTCCAGAGATCATCAACCAACGCGACCAATGCCGTCTCCGTGCTGTACCCGGACCTGAAGCCCGACTGGAAAGGATCTAGATAGGTGTATTCATCCAGGTACTGAGGCAGCTGTCGCGCAACCACACTCTCAACAACCTTCGCAACAAAGCGAAGGTTGGAGACAGGACGATAATTTACCAACATTGCTGGGTCCAGGGAAGGCTTCTTGAGGAGGGGTCTCACCACCAGTTCCTTCAAAGCGGCGGGGAAGACACCCTCACTCGAAGAAGCATTTATAATCCCCTGGAGCCAGCCTCGTGCCACCTCCCGGGAGGCCAGCACCAACCAGGAGGGACACGGATCCAATAAACGTGGCTGCGCTCAGACTGCTCAGTATCCTGTCCATTGTGTCAGGTCCATGGCTGTCATGGAAGCTGTGAACTCCTGAGCCAGCCCAGACACCTCACCGGCAGACGGCAGGTTGAAATCCCCAATGACCAAAAGCCTGGGGGTATCAACCGCCACCCCGGCAATGACGTTGAGAAGCTCAGGCAGGGCCGCTGTCACGTGGCAGGGAGCCAGGTACGTGATCAGCAGGCCCACCTGCATCCCATGGCCCCACTTCACCAGGAGAGACTCACATCCGGCTATCTCAGGTACAGTGACCTCCCTTGTGTCAAGACTTTCCTGTCAGGCTAGAGTTGTCTGACGAAATGAGATGCCTCTCACATTTTGATAATAAAGAAAAAAAACTTTTATTTGTTAGAACAACGTCTTCACGGACTCATATGCAGCCAGGAAATGACCTCTGCTCCATCATCCCTCCCTTTCCTGGCTTGCTTCCTTATCCTATTGGTCATTATCTAAATCATTCTACGGCACTCTCTCTTAATAATCTCACAGGAATTTAACCCCCTCTTTACTATGTCAGCACTGAGAAGCTGACATCTCCTTTATAATGACTGCCACCCCTCCACCCCTACCCCGGGCTCTTGGCTGATGAAATGCATGGAAACCTGGCGGGCACATCTCTACGAGGGGGACCCTCCCTCTTGGCCCAACCAGGTCTCTATAATACCTGCCAGATCCGCGCCCCCCTCCTGAATAAGATCACAAATGAGGGGGGCCTTATTAACCACGGACCTAGCATTGCACAACATCAGCCTCAGGCCCGGACACCGCAACTCTGGACAACCCAGGGAGCGAGAAGAGTCCTGGGGGCCGAGGCACGCCACCGCATGAAGACAGCAGGTGTGCGCCCCCATCACATGATACGGCCCCCTGCTCCCGCCATATCTGCCCCTCCCAACTACGGCTCTGATGGAATCGCCCTCCTTCCTCTCAACAATGAGTTCCTCCACACCCCATCCCCCGCCTCCTGTTCCAGGCCCCTGTGACAAACCCGGCCTATAACCCTCCCCCCCTCCCCCTTCCCCAGACCCCCTAAAAGATTAAACAGAGACAATTTTAAAAAACTCCGAAGCCCCCTCTTTGCGGCATGCCACCTCTCGGGGTTCCAAAACCCATCTTCGAGGTAGGCCCTCGATAGTGTGGAGGGCCAAGCCTGTGCGAGGGGGGAGTTTCGCAGACCAAGAAGCTCCGCCGCTGAGTAAATCTTGATCATGACAGGTAAGCATGACCATATCCTAAGGGTCCACAATAAAAGGTCCAAGGGAGAAGACAAAACATGGAGGGTCTCAAAGACACATTCACAGGACCAAGTCCACTGTCCCCTCACCACAGAGGACAAAGTCCAGTTCCAAGACGACCACAATCCGGGGGTAGGGTAGATCCACCCCCTCTTGTGAGATGGGAACAATGAAGCAAATGCAAACAACAGCGTCCAGGGGATCGAGTCCAAAACTGCAGCCTCTCACAGTGGTTGGTCAGATGGTCAAATCCCCACTGCTGATAAAGTGCATAAGTATGTGAACTCATCCCGGTTAAGCCCCCAGGGGCCCCGACATCAGGGCACCCTCTCACGGTGGTTGAACTGATGTCCTGCCCCCTCAGCCAACAGGATGAAGCCATGTACCAGCCTCCAATTCAGATGGAAAATAGCCCTCTCCCCCGTTAGGGGGGGTTCAGATGACAGTAAGCAACACGTGAGTCCCACAGGCTAACAGCTGGTCTCGGTGGGCCCAATCCTAAAGGAGAACGCTGGAAGAAAGAGGGAAATGGGGCAAAAATGGGGCAGTTGTCTCGAGCCCCAGCCCCCACACAGCCAAAAATTGAGGGGCCTCCCATAGCCTGTGGAGGTAACAGCCAGGTCCTAGTCCCAGCCGTGACCACCAGGTGCCTCAGTCTTGCCAACTCTCTCCTGGCGAGATCCAGGTAGGCTACTACTATCAGAACTGGCTTAATGTCAACTGTCATGTTGGCATATGCAGCAAAAAAACTTCTGGGACATTATTTTACCAAGAATATAACTGATAGATCCATATAGGCTCAGTAGAAGCAAAGTCAGTTCAGACTTTTTGCAGAAAGAACTGCATAGTTTAAAAAAACCCTTTCCCCACCGGGTCACCCACTGTCCAGTGTCCACCAATGCAGTGCAATCTCTTTTGTTTGGGAAACCGTCTGCTCAGTTTAGAAGGCTCTCATTGTTTGACCTTGAGGTGTTGAGATTCTCCCAGGCCCCAGAAGGTGCACATGAATTCCTTAGTTCCCTCCCAGCCACCCATGCATTCCAATCATTCCTACCCCCCCCCCCCCCCCCCGGTTTCTGTTGTCTGGCTGTAAGCGAAAGCACAGAGCGAGTCGGCCTTGGTACTGGACTTAGATCATCTCTTCTTGTGCTTCAGGGGATCTTCTTTGGAGAGCAACGCTTGTTGAAATACCAGGTGCAAGTTCATTGATGGAGGCAAATGGAGTTAAAAGGGTACAGGGTTGATTTGTCAGAGAACTTTGCATGGTCCCACAAATTTAGTGTCTAGCTTCCTGGAAGGTCTTGAAGTGGCTAAGAACTTGATAGAGAGCCAAACCTTGTCTCCTACTGGTTTGGTTGGTCCCTCCCACCAATGCAATGGGCCTTTGTTGCCTTCTTTGTAAGCCTGTTTTGCTCAGAATGAGATGGCTTACCACCGCCAGCTCGCCACTGCCAACTCACCACCGCCAAATTGCCGCAGGACAATGCCACACAGCCATCTCATTGGGGAGACAAGTCACTATGGGTGCTCAGAGAGGTGTTTGGGCATTGGGGAGGCAGCAGCGGCCAAGGTCTTCCCATTTTCACACGCACACCCCACCAATGCTGCCACAACTGGGCTCAGAGATGCCACCAATGTCACTACCACCACTCCACCAGGCTCACCAACAGTTCCACTCTCAGTGTTCTGGTGGCATCAGTGGCACCTCTGAGCTTGGCATGGTAGTGGAATGTGAAAATGGGAAGCCCCTAGCTGCTGCTGCTTCCCCACTGCCTTTCCCAATGTACTCTGCTCTCTGCTCAACCATTTGCCCAGCTGCCTTGCCCTCTGGCTGCCCATGGCAAGTTGTTCCCTTGGTGAGTTGGCTGTGTGGCATTGTCCTGCAGTGACTTGGTGGCATTGTGTTGGCAGAGGTGAGCTGGCCATGGTGAGCTGGCCACTAGTTGTCCTAGACCCTGTTTTACTTTGTCATGCTGTTATTTCAAAAGGTTTGGGGCAGCAGGTTGCTCCTGTAAGAAGTCAACTGCCCTGAAACACTTAAATCCAGTGCAGGGTGGGCTGAGGTATGTGCCATATATGGCTTGAATTGGTGCCATTGAAGTCAATGAATGCAGCAAATGGTTGTAAGAAAATTCTGCAAGGGTCAATAATGATGGCTAGTTGTCCTGGCTGTAGATGCAGTAGCATCTCAAGTACTGTTTGAGGATCTGGTTCAGCTTCTCAGCTTCTCCATTCGAGGCAGGGTAATGGACTGAGGAGAGGTTGACCTTGACATTTAGTAGTTGGAAAAGTGTTTTCCAAAACCTAGATTGGAACTGTAAGCCTCTGTCTGAAACAGGTGCTGAGGCCATGCCATGGTAGTGAAAGTTGGGCTGTGTCTTTGGCATTGGGTAATCCCTTGTGCAATAGGAAATGAGCAATATTGGTGAAAAGATCTACCATCACCAAAATGATGGTAAAACACCCAAAGAGGTGTTTTAATAAATTGGAATAACGCACACAGACATAGACAAAGGGAAAAAAGGAGGGAATTAGAAGAAGAGATAAAGAAGAAAGAGCAGGTGTTAATATACAATCCAGAGGATAAGAAAACTAAAGAAGTGATTACTTTACTTCAAGGGCAGTTTAATATGTTGATATCAGATCAGGTGGCAACTAATTTGCAATATGCTAAACATAATACTTTTTGTAATGCAAATAAGCCAGGTAGATGGCTAGCATATATGTTGAGAAAAAAACCAAAATCCTGTACTATAGAGAAAATAGATTATAAAGGTAAAGAGGTTTATCAACAGAATATGATTAAAAAGGCTTTTTTAGAATTTTATACGAGATTGTGTGCTGGAGATAAAATACAAGGTATAGATATAGATAGATATTTGGAAAAGGAGAATATTCCTATAGTTACAGAGGAGCAAAGGGAACGGTTGAATCAACCAATAGTTGAAGAGGAAATTCTCCTGGCAATTAAGCAGTTAAAAGTTGGTAAGGCCCCTGGTACAGATGGACTGACGGCGGCGTATTACAAAAATTTACAACTGGAAATGGTAGAACCCCTTAGGGAATTATTTAATACAATACAACTGGAAGGAGGGGTACCACCATCCTGGAGAACAGCCTTTATTTCCTTGATTCCAAAAGAAGATCAAGACCACACTCAGCCAAAGAACTATAGGCCTATATCATTACTTAATACAGATTATAAGATTTTTGCTAAGATATTAGCAAATAGGTTAATGTCAGTAATGCAACAAATGATTCACAGTGATCAATCCAGTTTTATACAAGGGAGACAAATGAAAAATAATGTAAGGCAAATTGTTAATATATTGGAGTATTTGGAAAGGAACAACCAAGTCCCTGCAGTGCTTATATTTTTGGATGCTGAAAAAGCCTTTGATCGATTGAATTGGCAGTTTTTACTGAAAATGGTGCAAAAGATGCAGTTTGGAGAGTATTTTATACAATCTATTAAGGCAATATATCAGGAACAGACAGCTCAAATAATAATTAATGGTAGTTTAACAGAAACCTTTAAAATTGAAAAAGGAACAAGACAGGGGTGCCCCCTGTCTCCATTATTGTTTATTTCAACTCTGGAACTATTGCTAAATAGAATACGTGATTCAGATGATATACAGGGAATCAAGATTAGGCATTATGATTATAGATTATGAGCATTTGCAGACGATTTGGTTGTAACCTTAACCAGTGAAATCAGCTATAGGTTTGATGGAGATAATTAATCAGTATGGTCAAGTAGCTGGGTTTAAAATAAATATTGGGAAAACAAAGATGATAGTTAAAAATATGACAATAAATCAAAAAGAAGAATTAGAAAGAGTAACGGGATGTGAGATAGTTAAAAAGGTTAAATATTTAGGAGTTTATATCACAACTTCAAATGGGAAACTATATAAGTATAATTATGAATTGTTATGGCATAAAATACAGATAGAGATGGATAATTGGAAAAAATTACAACTGTCTTTGTTGGGAAGAATAGCAGTAGTAAAAATGAATGTTTTGGCTAAGTTTTTATTTCTTTTTCAAATGATACCAATACTTAAAAAGGATGCTAATTTGGAAGAATGGCAGAAGGGTATTAATAAATTGGTTTGGACAGGGAAGAAACCAAGGGTAAAACTAAAAATAATGCAAGATATACGTGAAAGAGGAGATTTGAAAATGCCTAATTTAAAATTATATTACGAAGCAGCTGTTTTATCAGCAAGTAGTGATTGGATTAATTTAACAAATGAAAGAACATTGAATATTGAAGGATATGATTTAGTATACGGTTGGCATGCTTATTTAATGTATGAAAAAAAGGTGGATAGGACATTTAAAAATCATATATTAAGGAATGCTTTGTTGCGTGTCTGGAAGAAATATAAATATAAATTAAATGATAAGATACCTATATGGACAGTACCCAGACACGCGATAGAGAATATAAGTATAGAACAAAGACAGGATGTATTTACATATAAAGAAATTCTTAATATAGAGAAAGGTATACTAAAATTAAAGCCTTTGAATGTATTAAAAGAGGAAAAGATAATTCAAACTTGGTTTCAGTATGTACAATTACAAGCCAGATGGAGAAAAGATCAGAAAATTGGTATCACACAAAGTGAAGAAAACCTGGTAAAACAAATTAGAGACCAGAGTCAAATGCATTTAAAAAGGTTGTATAATATATTGACAGAAATGGACTCGGAAACAGAGTTAGTTAAAGATTGTATGATAAAATGGGCACAAAATTTTGAACAACCATTAATGATGGAAACATGGGAAAAAATATGGGCAAGAAACGTAAAATTTACACAAGCGCAAAATTTAAGAGAAAATTTTTATAAAATGTTTTATATATGGCATTTAGATCCTAAAAAGTTAGCTGGTATGTATCCGAACTTACCATCTAAATGTTGGAGATGTGACTTTGATGATGCTACTTATTTTCATGTATGGTGGACATATAAAAAGGTTAAAGCATTCTGGATAAAAATTTGGTGGATTATTCAAAATATTCTTTAAAAGAGGATAAAGTTTACTCCACAGTTGTTTTTGTTGGGTATAGTCACGGACTGTACGGTTATAGAGACTAATTTGATTCTGAATTTAATAACGGCAGCAAGATTGTTGGTGGCGCAGTACTGGAAGAAGCAAGATTTGCCTACTATTCAAGAATGGACATTAAAAGTAGCGAACATAGCAGAGATGGCAAACATTTCAGTATATTTGATGGACCATTCAAATGAAAAATATGTGAGGGAATGGAGAAGGTGGATAGGTTATATTCAAAGTAAATATTGGATTAAAAATTTTCAGATAGTTTATGAATAAATAGAAAGATGTTATTAGGTAATTAAATTTAGTATGGTAAATGGGGAGTTAAAGTATTAGAGGGATGTAAGAGGCTATAGTTAATTAGATTATGATGGATTATGATTGTTGAATATTATACCCTGTATTTTGTTCTGGGAAGTAGGGAGGGTGGAGGGTGGGAGGGAAAGGGTGGGGGAGGGGGGAGGGGAGGGGGGATATATATGTAAACCTTTTTTAAAAAAATTCAATAAAAAAAAAGAAAATTCTGCAAGGGTCAATAATGATGGCTAGTTGTCCTGGCTGTAGATGCAGTAGTATCTAAAGTACTGTTTGAGGATCTGGTTCAGCTTCTCAGCTTCTCCATTCGAGGCAGGGTGATGGACTGAGGAGAGGTTGACCTTGACATTTAGTAGTTGGAAAAGTGTTTTCCAAAACCTAGATTGGATAATCCCTTGTGTAGTAGGAAATGAGCAATATTGGTGAAAAGATCTACCATCACCAAAATGGTAGTGAAACCTTGGATAGGGGTGTAAATCAGTGATGAAGTCCAGAGAGACCGTATGCCACAGGTTGGCCATGAGTTGTCCCACACCCTGTTTCTCTTGGTCGACCTGCTGTTTCAAAAGGTTTGTGGCAGCAAGTTACTCCTGTAAGAAATCAACTGCCCCTGAGACAGTTGAGTCCAGTGCAGGGTGGTCTCACAATATGTTAGGGTGTGTGCCATACATGGTTCAAAATGGCATCATTGAACTCGGTGAGTGCTGCGAATTGTAAGAAAATTCTGCAAGTGGCAATAACACCAGTTGTCTGTGTATTTACTTTGCAGATTGCGAATCTTTCTGTTAGCTTGCAGGCAGGTCTGGTGGGTGTGGTTGGAGGGCTAATTGCAGTGAGAAGGGCATTGAGGGCTATCAAATGCAATAGATCAGTTCTTCCACTTAATAGTGTGATTGTGGTCTTGTAACCAAGCAGTTCCTAGTACCAATAGAAGATCGATGTGGTCAGCCACATCAGGTAATGTGGCATGAGTGAGGCCTGGTTTTAAAATTCAGCCAATGATAGTTAACACTGGCAGTAGACACTTCAGAGGAACAGTGGGAATCTTAAGTTTCTGGACTGTGGCTAGGCTTATGAAGTCGGCAGTGAATGAGTGAATGAATGAATGAAGCCTCAGAATCTACAGTTGCAAGAAAAAGTATGTGAACCCCTTGGGATTACGTGGAGTTTTGCATGAATTGGTCATAAAATGTGCTCTGAACTTCATCTAAGTCACAACAATAGAAAAACACAGTCTGCTTAAAATAATACTACACAAACATTACATGTTGCCATGGTTTAATTGAACATAACATATAAACATTCACAGTGCAGGGAGGAAAAAGTATGTGAGCCCCTAGCCTAATGACTTCTCCAAAAGCTAATTGGAGCCAGGAATGAGCCAACCTTGACTCCAATCAGTGTGATGATATTGGATGTGTTGCTGACAGATGTCCTGCCCTTTAAAAACACACACCTGTTTTGGGTGTACTGGTTTCAAGAAGCACTGTCTGATGTGAACCATGCCTCTCAGAAAAGAGCTCTCAGAAGACCTACGATCAAGAACTGTTGACTTGCATAAAGCTGGAAAGGATTACAAAAGTATCTCCAAAAGCCTTGATGTTCATGTGTCCACGGTAAGACAGACTGTCTACAAATGGAGAAAGTTTAGCACTGTTGCTACTCTACCTAGGCGTGGTCGTCCTGTAAAAATGACTGCAAGAGCACAGTGCAGAATGCTTCATGAGGTAAAGAAGAATCCTAGAGTGTCAGCTAAAGACCTACAGAAATCTCTGGCACATGCTAACATTTTTGTTGACACATCTACAATAAGGAAAACTTTAAACAAGAATGGAGTACATGGGAGGACACCACGGAGGAAGCCATTGCTGTCCCAAAAAAATATTGCAGCACGTTTGAAGTTTGCAAAAGAGCACCTGGATGTTCCACAGCACTACTGGCAAAATATACTGTGGACAGATGAAACCAGAATTGAGTTGTTTGGGAAGAACACACAACACTATGTGTGGAGAAAAAAAGGCACAGCATACCAACATCAAAACCTCATCCCCACTGTAAAACATGACGGAGGGAGCATCATGGTTTGGGGCTGCTTTGCTGCCTCAGGGCCTGGACGGATTGTTGTCATTGATGGGAAAATGAATTCCAGAGTTTATCAAGACATTTTTCAGGAAAACGTACAACCATCTGTCCGCCAACTGAAGCTCCGCAGAGGATGGGTGATGCAACAGGACAATGACCCAAAGCATACAAGTAATTCAACAAAAAAATGGCTTCAACAGCACAGAATACGCCTTCTGGAGTGGCCCAGTCAGAGTCCTGACCTCAACCTGATTGAAATGCTGTGGCATGCCCTTAAGAGGCAATTCACACCAGACATCCCAAGAATATTGCTACACTGAAACAGTTTTGTGAAGAGGAGTGGTCCAAAATTACTCCAGATCGTTGTGCAGGTCTGATCTGCGACTACAGGAAACATTTGGTTGAGGTTATTGCTGCCAAAGGAGGGTCAACCAGTTATTAAGTCCAAAGGTTCACATACTTTTTCCTCCCTGCACTGTGAATGTTTACATGTTATGTTCAATTAAACCACGGCAACATCTAATGTTTGTGTAGTATTTTAAGCAGACTGTGTTTTTCTATTGTTGTGACTTAGATGAAGTTCAGAGCGCATTTTATGACCAATTCATGCAAAACTCCACGTAATCCCAAGGGGTTCACATACTTTTTCTTGCAACTGTACCAACACAGGGATGGTGCTTTCCTGACCACTTAGACGTGTTAGGATAGCATCAGATTTTATTAATGTACCTGAGCGTGGAAGTAATTGAACTCTGTTCAGTGCTTGGGTGTGCCCCCCCCCCCATGAGGGGGGTGGCATTTCTCATTTCCCTGGCTTTGAGGCTTGTCATCCAGGCAGTGAGTAGCGGAGACATTGCTGGGCGCTCTGTTGCTTCTTACAGGAGGTTTAGTAGGGCAATTCCTGACCATGTGGCCAGGTTTTCAACAATAGAAACAGAGGACAAGCTCTCTGCACCATTGCTGTTCTTCTGTTCCCGGGGCCTGTGTGTCCACTCCAATTTGCATTGGCTCTTCAAGTCCAAGGGAGCAGGGAGGCTCTGAGTAGTGCCAGGAGGAGGCAGCTTTGTAAGCAGCTGCATGGGCTGCTGAAAAGTGCTCTTAAGTTCTGCAAGTTGAGACTCAGCTATTATAGCGGCTAAGTAGAGCGTGTCCGAGCGGAGTTGTCTAAAAAGAAATAAAGTGCCTCTCACATTTTGATAATAAAGAAAAAAAAACATTTATTTATTAGAACAACGTCCTCACGAACTCATATGTAGCCAGGAAATGACCTCTGCTCCAAATTCCCTCCCTTTCCTGGCTTGCTCCCTTATTCTTATTGGTCATTCTCTAAATCATTCTACTGCAGTTTCTCTTACTAATCCCACAGGAATTTAACCCCCCCTTTACTATGTCAGCCCTGAATGAAATGCAACTTGAGAGGCTGACAGAGGTCTTGTAGTCTGGGGAGAATACCTTGTTGTGTCAGTTGTGTGATTATGGCCTTGTTGAGCCCACTCTTGAATTGTGCTCATAAGACTGGCTCGTCTCAGTTGAGATCTGCGAGGAGCTTGAAGTCTTCAACATATTTATTTATTTATTTTTATTTATTTGTTTCAATTTATAAACCGCCCTTCTCCTTGCGGACTCAGGGCGGTGAACAGCCAGAATAACACATGATATACAAAAATTAAAACCAATTAAAAATATTAAATACTTTCAGCCAACAATTAAAACAGTCCAATTTAAAATCAATTACAATTTAAAACAGAGGATGGGATCAAGCCAGCCCAGCTAGATGGAACAAATGGGTTTTAAGGGCCCGACGAAAGGTCCGGAGGTCTGATATCCTGCGTATCTCCGGGGGTAGGTCATTCCAGAGGGCGGGTACCGCCACAGAGAAGGCTCTCCCCCTAGTTTAGTTAGTTTAGTTTAGTTTATTAGATTCATATACCGCCCTTCTCCTGACGGACTCAGGGCGGTGAACAGCCAAACATTAAAACATTAAAACACAAGCAATATAAAAGTTAAAAAATAATCTAAAAACGTAATTAAATCAAATTTTGGCTTCCCCAAATTTAAAATCCCTCCTAAAATTCACCCATTAAAATCTACGTTAAGCCAGCCCGGCTTCCTGGAATAGAAAAGTCTTTAATGCCTTGCGGAAAGTGCGGAGGTCTGGGATTAATCGAATCCCTGGGGGTAACTCGTTCCAGAGGGCGGGAGCCCCCACAGAGAAGGCTCTCCCCCTGGGGGTCGCCAGTCGACATTGCCTGACCGACGGCACCCTGAGGAGGCCCTCTCTATGAGAGCGTATTGGCCGGTGGGAGGTTATCGGTGGCAGAAGGTGGTCTCGTAAGTACCCGGGCCCTAAGCCATGGAGCGCTTTAAAGATGAGAACCAAGACCTTGAAGCGCACCCGGAAGACCACTGGGAGCCAGTGCAGCTCGCGCAGGAGAGGTGTCACATGGGAGCGCCAAGTCGCCCCCATAATCACCCACGCGGCCGCATTCTGGACCAGTTGGAGCCTCCGGGTGGTCCTCAAGGGGAGCCCCATGTAGAGAGCGAGTAGTCCAGGCGAGAAGTGACCAGGGCATGAGTGACTGTGCATAGGGAGTCCCGATCCAGAAAGGGACGCAACTGGCGTATCAGGCGAACCTGATAAAAAGCCCCCCTGGCCACGGCCGTCATATGCTCTTCTAAAGACAGCCGTGGATCCAGGAGGACGCCCAAGTTACGAACCCTCTCTGTGGGGGGCAAAGACTCGCCCCCAATAGCCAGCGAAGGCACCAACTGGCTATATCGGGACGCCGGCATCCACAGCCACTCGGTCTTGGAAGGATTGAGTCGGAGCCTGTTCCTCCCCATCCAGACCCGTATGGCCTCCAGACACTGGGACATCACTTCGAGGGCATCATTGGGGTGATCCGGGGTGGAGATGTACAGCTGCGTATCATCAGCGTACAGATGACACTGCACCCCGAAACCACGGATGTTCTCACCCAGCGGCTTCACATAAATGTTGAACAGGAGCGGCGAGAGGACCGACCCTTGCGGCACCCTGCAAGCAAGGTGCCTCGAGGTCGACCTCTGCCCCCCTGCCAACACAGACTGCAACCGGTCGGAGAGATAGGAGGAGAACCACCGCAACACGGTGCCTCCAACCCCCAATCCCTCCAGCCAGTGCAGCAAGATACCATGGTCGATGGTATCAAAAGCCGCTGAGAGGTCTAATAGGACCAGAACAGAGGAGCAACCCCTGTCCCGAGCCCTCCAGAGATCATCAACCAACGCGACCAATGCCGTCTCCGTGCTGTACCCAGGCCTGAAGCCGGACTGGAACGGATCTAGATAGACAGTCTCATCCAGGTACTGCGGGAGCTGTCGCGCAACCACACTCTCTACAACCTTCGCCAAGAAGGGAAGGTTGGAGACCGGACAATAATTTCCCAAAACAGCCGGGTCCAGAGAAGGCTTCTTGAGGAGGGGTCTCACCACCGCCTCTTTCAAGGCAGGAGGCAAGAAACCCTCACTCAAAGAAGCATTTATAATCCTCTGGAGCCAGCCTCGTGTAACCTCCCGGGTAGCCAGCACTAGCCAGGAGGGACACGAGTCCAATAAACATGTGGTTGCGTTCAATCTCCCCAGGATCCTGTCCACGTCCTCGGGAGTCACAGGGTCAAATTCATCCCATACAACAGTCTCAAGACCTGCCCCAGACACCTCACCGGAACCTACCCAGTCAGAGTCCAAGCCTTCCCGAATCTGAGCGATTTTATCGTGCAGATACTGTAGAAAATCCTCAGCCCGTCCCTGCAAGGGGTCATCCCGCGCTCCCAGATGGAGGAGGGAACGGGTCACCCTAAACAGGGCAGCTGGGCGGTTATCTGCCGATGCAATAAGAGCGGAAAAGTAATTACACTTTGCCGCTTTTATCGCCACTAAGTAGGTCTTAATATGAGACCTAACTAATGTTTGGTCGGATTCGGAGCGACTGGCCCTCCAACCACTCTCTAGGCGTCTTTTCCGGCGCTTCATCTCCCTCAGCTCCTCGGAAAACCAAGGAGCTGGGCAGATCTGGCGCCGGGTCAGAGGCCGCAAAGGCACTACTCGGTCCAAAGCCCCGGCGGCCGTCCTATCCCAGGCGGCCACCAGGTCTTCAGTCGAGTCGTGAGCCAGAGACTCAGGAAATGGCCCAAGCTCCATCTGGAACCTATCGGGATCCATCAGGCGCCTGGGGCGGAACCATCTGATCGGTTCCGCCTCCCTGCGGTGGGGTGTAGCGGTCAGAAAGTCCAGCCTCAGGAGAGAATGGTCTGACCATGACAGGGGTTCAATAGCTATATCCCCTATAACCAGTCCATTCAACCACTGCCCAGAGACAAAAACCAAGTCCAGAGTGTGTCCTCCTATGTGAGTAGGGCCATGAATTACTTGAGTCGGGTCCATGGCTGTCATGGAAGCCATGAACTCCCGAGCCATCTCAGACGTCTCGCCGATGGACGGCAGGTTGAAATCCCCCATCACCAAAAGGTTGGGGGTATCAACCGCCACCCCGGCTATAACACCGAGAAGCTCGGGCAGGGCTGCTGTCACGCGGCAGGAAGCCAGGTACGCAATCAGCAAGCCCACCTGCTTCCCATGACCCCACTTCACAAGGAGAGACTCACATCCGGCTATCTGAGGCACAGTGGTCTCCCTAGGATCAAGACCTTCCTTTATAATGACCGCCACCCCCCCACCCCTCCCCTCCGCCCTCAGCTGATGAAATGCACGGAAGCCCGGTGGACACAACTCTACCAGAGGGACCCCCCCCTCCTGGCCCAACCAGGTCTCTGTAATACCCGCCAGGTCCGCTCCTCCCTCCTGAATTAACTCACAGAGGAGGGGGGCCTTATTAACTACAGACCTGGCGTTGCACAGCATCAGCCTAAGACTTGGGCTCTGAGACTCCGGACAACCCAGGGAACGAGAGGAGCTTAGGGGGCCGAGGCACGTCACCGCTTGAAGACAGCGGGTGCGTGCCCCCACAACACGATCTGGCCTCCTGCTCCCACCATATCTGCCCCTCCCGGCCACGGTCCTGATGGAATCGCCCTCTTCCCTACCAGTACTAACCCCCTCAACTCCCTGCTCCGCAACTTCCACAACATGTCCCTGTGCCGGGCCTGGCCTACACCCCTCCCTCGCCAAATAACCCTCCCTCTTCCCCCCACCCCTTAAAAATTTAGCTAATGACAATTTTAAAAATCCCCTCAGCCCCCTCTTCGCGGCATGCCACCTTTCGGGGTTCCAAAACCCGTCATCGAGGTAGGCCCTCGATAGTGTGGAGGGCCAATCCTGCGAGAGGGGGGAATCTCGCAGAACAAGACGCTCCGCTGCCGAATACATCTTGCACAAGAGGATAAAAGCGACTATGTCCTCAAGGGTCCAAATTAAAAAGTCCAGTGGAGAACAAATCATAGTATAATATAATATAATGATATAATGATGGTATAATGATGGTATAATGGGAGCATCTCAAAATCGGAGTCGGAGACCACTCTCCTCTCACAACAGAGGTCCAAAGTCTCAATCCACGTCGACACAGCACAAGGGGGGGGGGGAATATAAAACTTAGCCACCCTCTCACAGTGGTTATCCGATGGACGGCCCCCTCTGCTGGTGAGATGGAAGTAGTAAACCAGTATAAACATCCCAGCACAAAGGGTATAAGTCCAAAGCCGCCCTCTCACGGCGGTTGGGATCGATAGTCACTCCCTTCGGCTGGTAGGTGCCAAAAAAAATGACATCTCAGCACAGCTCGAGGGGCTCAGGACCAACATCACCCTCTCACGGTGGTTGGTCTGATGGTCAGGCCCCTCTGCTGGTGAGATGGAGCTATGAACCGGCTCCCAGTCAACTATCTACAGTCCTCCACACGGCTAGGGCAACAGGCTCAGATGGAAATGAGCCAGTGTGGATGTCAATGTGTCCAGTAAGGTCGAAGCCAGTCCAAGCGGGGCATAGTGCCAAGGAGAAAAGAGACAAATGGGGGGGGGGTATTTAATGTCCAACCCCCCCCCCCCCAGCCCCCAAAACTATCCACAAATGGAGGCCTTCCAATGTCTGTGAGAAGCTGACCCATCACTGGGCAGCCCTCACATCAGGTCTTAATCAGGTCTTAATCTTAATCCTAATCCATCCCGGCACTAGATGATCCTCGGCCTAGGGGTTGCCAGCCGACATTGTCTGGCCGACGGCACCCGGAGGAGGCCCTCTCTGTGTGAGCATACTGGCCAGTGGGAGGCTATTGGCGGCAGAAGGCGGTCTCACAAATACCCAGGCCCTAAGCCATGGAGCGCTTGAAAAGTGGTCACCAACACCTTGAAGCGCACCCGGAAGACCACCGGGAGCCAGTGCAGCTCACGCAGGAGAGGTGTCGCATGGGAGCGCCCCGTCGCTCCCATAATTCCCCGCGCGGCCGCATTCTGGACCAGTTGGAACCTCTGGGTGCATCCCAAGGGGAGCCCCATGTAGAGAGCATTGCAGTAGTCCAGGCGGGAAGTCACGAGAGCGTGAGTGACTGTGCATAGGGAGTCCCGATCCAGAAAGGGACGCAACTGGCGTATCAGGCGAACCTGATAAAAAGCCCCCCTGGCCACGGCCGTCATGTGCTCTTCTAAAGACAGCCGTGCATCCAGGAGGACGCCCAAGTTTCGAGCCCTCTCTGTGGGGGCAATGTCTTGCCCCCAATAGTCAGTGATGGTACCAGCTGGCTATATCGGGACGCCGGCAGCCACAGCCACTCGGTCTTGGAGGGGTTAAGTCGGAGCCTGTTTCTCCACATCCAGACCTGCACAGCTTCCAGACACCAGGACATCACTTCAAGGGCATCGTTGGGGTGGCCTGGAATGGAGATGTACAGCTGGGTGTCGTCAGCGTACTGATGGAACTCCACCCCAAAGCCACGGATGATCTCACCCAGTGGCTTTACATAAATGTTGAACAGAAGGGGCGAGAGGACCGACCCCTGCGGCACCTCACAAACAAGGTGCCTCAGAGTTGACCGCTGCCCCCCTGTCAACACAGATTGCGACTGGTCAGAGAGATAGGAGGAGAACCACCATAGAACGGTGCCTCCCACCCCCAACCCCTCCAACCGGCGCAACATGATACCATGGTTGATGGTATCAAAAGCCGCTGAGAGATCTAATAGTACCAGGATAGAGGAGCATCCCCTACCCCGAGCCCTCCAGAGATCATCCACCAATGCGACCAATGCCGTTTCCGTGCTGTGCCCAGGCCGGAATCCGGACTGGAGCGGATCTAGCCCATCCAGGAACTGGGGAAGCTGCCATGCAACCACACTCTCAACAACCTTTGCAACGAAGCGAAGGTTGGAGACTGGACGGTAATTAGCCAAAACAGCCGGGTCCAGAGAGGGCTTCTTGAGGAGGGGTCTCACGACCGCTTCTTTCAAAGCGGCCGGCAGGACACCCTCACTCAAAGAAGCGTTAACAGTCTTCTGGAGCCAGCCTCGTGTAACCTCCCGGGAAGCCAGCACCAACCAGGAGGGACACGGGTCCAATAAACATGTGGTCGCATATGTACTCACAGAGTTGTTGACCTGGCAGAGTTGGTAGATGCATTGTTTGGCAGTTTCCATCCAGATAGGGTCTCCAAAAGGCTCTCTAAATCTGGTGAGGAAGTTTGAGAAATTATCCAGGATGGGGTCATTGCTTTTGATGAGTGGATGTGCCATCTGGCTGTAGAGTCGATTAAAAGACTCAGTATGAAGGAGACTCTTGATCTGTCTGTGAGAAACTCCCCTGGTCGGGTGCCGATGAATACTTCCAAATGGGCTAGAAATGTTCTCATTAGGCTGTCTGGTGAATCTCTGTGGTAGGCAGCTGGGAGTCTTGGGGATGAGTGCGGCGGGAACTGGCAGTTGTGCCTTGGGTGGTTGTGGTTGCAGCGGAACCCCTTGAGTCAGGATCTTTACTTGCTATATCAGTTGTTGAAGACTGGCTGCAAAATTCCTCATTTGGTCTTCTATGCTATCTTGGCGTCTGCTGATAGACTGTACATCTTGCTCATCCACTATTGTGGCAGCTCTGGGGTCTGAAGCCATGGCTTGGGTATGCCAGAATCTGAAAATTTTGGTGAAGAGTAGTAGTTCAGATTAATGTCAAGCCCTGGGGAAATCAGGAAATCCAGGCAGCTCAAATGAATATAAAGTTTCACTGCAGGCTTATGCTCTCTACAAGAATCTGAACTACTAACGGTCAAAGCAAACAGGTGGTAGATAAGAGTCAGTGGAATTCAAGGTGGCCTGGACTTAGATCTCTTCTGGGTGCAAAAGGACTCAAGACTGATGACGCACCTTGGGCTCAGCCTGGTCATCTCCTACACAAACGAAAATCAGCAACAAAGAGGACTTCCGGTGGCGCCTCCGTCGTTGTCGGCGGTCGCTCCATGACCGCCAAGCCTCGCCGCGCGTAAAAGAGCTGCCTCACTCCTGGCAGGCGGCTTGAAAACCCCGCTCTTCGATTGGAAGAGCAGGTAGAGCTACTGGGGGTGTGGTAGAGCCCCCTGAACTGCCCCCAGGACTTTTTTTTTGTCCTGGAGAGTGCTCAGGGTGATGGCTCCCTATTCACCCCCAGAGAAGCTCCATGCAGCAAGGGATCTCTGCTGCTTCCAGCAGCGGAGCCAGACGTCGTGAGCAACACCACAAGATGATACTTAAACAAGCCGGTGAAACTTGGACTGACTAAAAGAGAGAAAATGCAAGTATTGTTTTTTTGCTAACTTTTACGAAAAAAAAAAAAGAAAAAAAGAGAGACTGGAGAAATTGTCTTGAAAATGGCGACTGGCTTTGCTCGGAAAATGCTTGAGAAAATGGAGAGTGGAAAGTGAAAGTTAGAGCTTAGCCAGCACCAAAGTATTTTAAAAGAAACATCCTAGCAGGGAAAAGAAACAAAATTGATTTAAACAGGACCTTTTGTCTTTTTGAGAAAAGTTAGAACTTTTTTAGAAGTATGACTCCTAAACAAAAATCAAGGGGGGGGCTCCCTTACAAGTCAGACAAAGGAAAAAGCAGAAATGACCCAAACGCACTTGCAGGGAACTGCAAATGAGGACTTAAAAGATTTTATAACTAGGTCTTTAGGAAGCGTTGTTGAAAAGATAAAAAACTCACAGAAGAATCTTGAGGAGCTGGTACAGGGAAAATATGATCAACTGAACCAAACTGTTATTAAAGTAGTTTCTGATCTTTCAAATGTGGTGGTGGAAATGGGGAAGAAAGTGGATGAAATTAGTATAAAGTTTGATTCCAAGATGAAAGACTTACAGGAAAAATTTGTTGAAGTTGATGCCAAAAATCAGGAAATTGAGAATGATGTGATGATGCTTCAATTTAAAGCTATGGAGTCTGCTTTGAGATTAAGAGGTATAAGAGAGAATAATAGAGAAAATCTAAGAACACTTTGTGCTAAGGCTCTAGCGGCATTATTAAATTTGGAAGATGATTAAATTTTGGCTTGTATTGAAAGAGTCTACAGGGTCAACTCACGTGTGGCTAGACAATGGAATCTACCCAGAGATGTTGTTTATTTTACTGATAGAAGATTAAGAAATGATATTCTACAAAAGTCTTATTCAGCTACTTTAAAGGTAGAAGGTTTACAAATTAGGGTTTACAAAGAGTTACCATCAAGGATTTTAAAATACAGAAAAGATTTTGGATTTTTGGTGAAGGAACTGAACAGAAAGAAGATACCATTTAGATGGGATGTACCAGTTGGTGTAATTTTGAGTTATCAAGATGTGAGATATTGTTTAAACACCGTCGAATAGGCTGAACATTTTTATAATAACTTTCTTAAGGGAGCCCCCATATTTCTATCCTCTTTTATGATGTCAACTATGGAAGAAGATAAGAAGGATAAAGTGTCTGAAACAGAGGTTGAGGAACAATGTATGCAGATGGAATTACAAAATCAAAATAATCAAAGTGTGTCAGAAGAAAAAGGAGCATTAGGTGGTTTTCTAGATGATCATATCATGGAATATCTAGGTTTGAAAACAAAGGATTCCAGAGATTCAAGAGAAGTGGTACCGGGCCTTGAACTGTTGAAGCAAGAATTGAAAGATAAACATATAATTCGAGATAAACATACAATTCGAGATGAAAAACAAATATTATCGAAACAGCAGAGGCCCAGTATTCCACAAGTGGAAAAGCATGAAGAGAATAAGCAACAGAAAGTACAACTTAATGGAGGAAATAAACTGAAAACCACTGAAACTGAACTGCAGCGGGTCAAGGGAGGAAATAAACTGAAAACCACTGAAACGGAAGTGCAGCGGATACTGCGTTTGATGAGGGAATCGCTTTGTGAAATCTAAAGGATATTCATGAATAGATGGAATCTATTACAGAAAGGATTATTTGAAATAGCTGGAAAGATAATTATCGTTATATCTAACTTTTACATGATAATGGATTAAAAATTGGTTACATAATTCATCCTGATTTGGATTTGACATTTTGAGAAAGTTAAACAGATCACTGCAATATATGCAGATGATCTGTGATTACCCTATTATAATTTATTGGAACTTATTATTTAGATGATGAAAATGAAGTTGAAAACATCTTGGAAACCCGAAGGAAGGAGGTGGAAATGTTGGTAGGATTTGAAAGAGTTTTAAAGGCACATCTAGGAGTGCAGCTTGTATAAGCTGCATTTGTTTTTTCTTTTAACGGATATACTAGGAGTCAGGTTGAATGATCTACCTAGAGGATTACAAGATACCTTTGTGGTTGGATTTTATAAACATAAAGTCACTCGGGGGGATTTATATATGGAGAGATGTTGGTTGCTGATGGGGGCAGCTGGAATAAGAAGTAGTTTATAAATATTGTGTTAGAAGATAGTTGTTTAACTTCAATCAAGATGAAGATGAAGAGAAGACGAAAATTTGCCTACTGAGATAGAAAAGTTATTTGATATAATTGCTGTGCATTTTGAAAGAACAGGAAGTTTATAATAAATATGCTGGATACTAAATTTATGAAGAGAAGATCAAGATTTGGATTATTAAGTTAGAAAACTATTAGATATGATTGTTATATATTTTATTAGTATATATTAAGGGGTCTGATTTACGTAAATAACAATGGTTTTTTTGATACAGAAAATCTTTTGATATGGATGTTATATATTACACTTAGCGGGATTGATAGAAATGTTAACATTTTTTAGCGGGGCTTAAAGATTAAAAGAGTATTATTGATGGATAACTGAGTATTTGAGGTAAAATTGGTAATTGAGGTAAATATTTTTATTATTATTAGTCTTTTTATTATATTACTAAATGTTTCACTGTATTTTTTTTTAGCTTAATATAAGTAAGGTTTTTTTAAATTAGTAGCGGAAGTCAAGGGGGGGTGAGGGGGATTGGGGGGGCTTAAAATACTTGATAAGTTTATGGTTAGCAAATACTTGGCAGAATAATTTTATATATATTTACTATATGGAAGCCAAGGGAGGGAAGGGAGGGGAGGGAAGGGAAGGGAAGGGAAGCGGGGGTGGGTGGGAGGGGGGAAAATGGGGCGGGGGGGAATGGAAAATTGTAAAACTTTTTCAATAAAAAAAAGAAAGAAAATCAGCAACAAAGCACCCTGTTGAACTCATGCAGCGTGTCAGAAACGTGATTAAATATAGTCATCAAAAGTTAATTTCATATTTTTCAAGATTCCTATGTGATAGAGTCATTCTAAAATTATATTTCTATTCAGTTTGAAGGGATCTATCAAAATCACCAAAAGTTTTTCAGGAAGCAAAACTTTTGGGAAAAAAATTATTTTCCAATTAGGTTAACCTCATTATTTGAAAACTGTGTGAAACTATGAACACTTTTTAAATTAAAAATGGGCTTCCTCTCAATTATTGCTTAGAAACTGGATTTAGCATTCTGTCCCTTATTTCATAATAGCCAACTACATTTCCAGAACCCAAGCTTTTAACTATTTACTGATGTATTGTTCTGATTTACCTACCTAAGTATGTAGAAGGCCAACCACTTCCTTGTGGAATATACAGTATTATTTTATGTTGTCTAATTATGTCAATGTTCTACTTTCATTTAGGCAACAGGAAAGGATAAATTCCCAAAGGGAAGAAATAGAAAGGCAACGGAAAATGTTAGCAAAACGAAAGCCACCTGCTATGGGCCAGGCTCCTCCAACTGCCGCTGAGCAAAAGCAACGCAAAAACAAGCCCAACGGAGCAGAAAATGAGATGTAGGTGGCACAAACATTTCAGAATCCTTTCTGGGGCTGTCAAATGCAAGGAGCCTTCTAGATTTTATCCAAGTAGGCCTCCCAAGATTCTACGTTTGTGTTGAAATGTCTCTCCACAATTATAAAAGAGATTTAGTTTTTCTTTTCTTTAATTTTAATTTTATTTTAATACAAACATTTTTCATTAAACAGTGTGTCATCTGGTACAAAAATTTTATGCAATAACAATTAAAATTTACAGCCATATTTAATATTTTATCTATTTTTAACTTAATACTAATACCTAACATGCCTACTATTATAACAATCCTCTTCTTATCTTATTTAACTTTGTTAAAATATTTTCCATATTTCACTTTTCTGCTTTTCTAATTTTCATATTTGTTCTCTAACCATTGATAGAATAACTCCCATATACTATAATAATCAGAATCTTCCTTTTCTTTAATTGCCAGTGTTAATCTATTCATTTCTGCACATTCTAATATTTTCTTAATCACATTCTCATCTGTAGGGATCTCTTCATTTTTCCAATTTTGTGCAAATACAATTCTAGCTTCAGTTATTACATGAATAATCAGATATGCATTTTCTTTACTATACGTTTCTGGTAAAATCCCCAACAAGAATCATTCAGGTTTGAAATCAATATGATGTTGTCAATATGATGTTTTCTCCAACCACATACAAATTTTTGTCCAGTATTTCTTAGCTTCTTCGCATGTCCACCACATATGATAGTACGACCCCGGTAGCTGATGACATTTCCAACATTTAGCTAATTTATCTTTAAACATTTTTGCCAATCCTTCCGGTGGAAGATGCCATCTGTAAAACATCTTATACAAGTTCTCCTTGTATGCAGTTGACATTGTTAATTTATAGTTTCTATCCCATAGTTGCTGCCATTTATCTAACTCTATCATATAACCAAAGTTTTTTGCCCATGCTATCATTGTTTCCTTCACTTGTTCTTCTTCTAATTTAATACGCAATAAGTAACTATACACTTTTTTATCACACTCTCTTCTGTTCCTGTTAGTATCTTATCCAATTCTGTCAATTCCATATAAAAACCATATAGTTTAGCATATTTTTATATCTAGATTGCATTTGCAATTGTGTATACCAAACCATATCAATCCCTTGTTTTTTCAGTTCTTGTTTAGTTTTGAGCTCCCCCTTTTCAGACAAAATATCTTTATATCTAACATTTCCCATATTTATAATATTTGGATGGATAAGTGCTTCCATTGTCGAAAGTCAAACTGGTATCTTCAAATAATGTTGTTCTCTAATTTTCTCCCATGTTAACAAAATATATAGTGTCTTTGAAAGTAACTGTGTATCTTACTTTTCCCATACCATAAGAAGGCATGTCAACCCAATTGCAAGTCATGTCCCTCCAGCGTTAATAACCTTGTATTTCTCAGTATAATCCATTCCTTCATCCATGCTAACACTGCTGCTCGATAATATAATTCCCAATTTGGTAATCCAAAACCTCCTCTAGTTCTTGTATCTTGTAGCATTTTTAAATTAATTCTCACTTTTTCCCCCTGACAAATATATTTCACTATTATTTTATTAAGATCTTCAAAATATTTTTTCTCCAATTTTATTGGAATTGTTTGAAACAAAAACAATAACCTCAGTAATATGTTCATCATAATTGTAGCTATTCTTCCTACTAGTGATAATTGCAAGTTTTTCCATTTTTCCAGATCTACCTTGATTTGTTTTATCAACTTATAATAATTACCTTCCTTAATTGTTACACATCTTGCTGTTAATTGAATGCCTAAGTATTTTACTTTCTTTTTTTATTGAGAAGTTTTAATAAATTTTACAAATATTTCCCCATTCCCCTCCCTCCTCCCCCCCCAACCCTCCCCCCTCCAGCACTTCCTCCCCTCCCCCCAACTTCCCAGAGCAAATTACAGGGTATAACATTTAACAATCATGCACTAACATAAGCTAACTAACTATAGCCTCCTATCTCCCTCTTGTACTTTAACTCCCCTTTTACTGAACTAAATTTAGATACATTATAACATTTCTTTATTCATTCATAAGCTATTTGTAATTTTTTAGTCTGATATTGGCCTTGAATGTAGTCAATCCATCTTCTCCATTCCAGCATATATTTCTCATTTGAATGGTCCTTCAAATATGCTGAAATTTTGGCCATCTCTGCTAAATTTTCTACTTTTAACGTCCATTCTTGAATAATAGGCAAATCTTCCTTCTTCCAGTACTGCGCCACCGACAATCTTGCTGCAGTTATGAAGTTCAAAATCAATTTAGTCTCTATAACCGTACAGTCGGTAATTATGCCTAACAAAAACAATTGTGGAGTAAACTTTATCCTCTTTTTAAGAATATTTTGAATAATCCACCATATTTTTATCCAAAATGCTTTAACTTTTTTACAAGTCCACCATACATGAAAATATGTAGCATCAGCACAATCACATCTCCAACATTAGGATTGTAAATTCGGATACATACAAGCTATCTTTTTGGGATCTAGATGCCATCTATAAAACATTTTATAAAAATTTTCTCTCAAATTTTGAGCTTGCGTAAATTTTACATTTCTTTACAATACAAAATTTTTCCATTTCCCCCCCAACCCCCCCTTCCCCCCATGCCCCCTTCCCCCCATGCCTCCCCCCACCCCCACCCCCTTCCCCCCATCTCCCCCTTGACTTCCGCTACAAGTTAAAAAGAAGAAAAAAAAAACAAGTACATATAACAAAGTAATATAACAAATAAGCCTATAAGTAATAAAATTTTCCTAAAATTAACAATATTATAATAAAAAAAAACTAATAATAAGATTTACCTCATTAATCAACCATCAACCATCAATATTCATTTATTAATCAATACCATACTTATATTTAAACCCAATTAAAAAAAATCATACCTTTCTCTAATCCATTGATATTAGCATTACTAATTATATACCAAAATCAATCCCCCTAATAATAAAATATAATAGATCACATCCATCTCCATATCAATATCAAATAATTTTATCCCAACTACACCCATCAACTAAAAAACAGATTATCAATCAATGCCATACTTATAATATTTAAACCCAATTAAAAGATATCATGCCTTTCTCTAATCCATTGATATTAATATTACTAATTATATACCAAAATTGATCCCCTAATAATAAAATATAATAAATCACATCCATATCCTTATCAACTAATTTTATCCCAGCTAGGCCCATCAACTATTAAACAATTAAACTATTAAACAAAAACATAAAAGATTTCTCTATTCTAATAAAATATCATATATGATTATACATATGTAATTGTAATTATACAATTATATCCAAAAATTTTCTATCTTAATAATCCATGTTTCAATCTTCTCTTCATCTTGATTGAAGTTTATCTGCCATAGTTTTAATAAGCTTCGTATTCCTGCTGCCTCCATCAGCAAAAAACATTTCTCCATATAGAAATCCCCCCGAGTGACTTTATCGAATAAATTTTCTATCTCAATAACCAGATTTTCATCTTCTCTTCATCTTGATCTTGATCTTCATTAAAGTTGGACAACTATCTTCTGACACAATATTTATAAACTAGTTCTTATTCTTATTCAAGCTGCCCCCATCAGCAACAAACATCTCTTCGTGTGTAAATCCCCCCGAGTGACTTAGTATTTGTAAGATCCAACCACGAAGGTATCTTGTAATCCTCTAGGTAGATCAATCAACCTGACTCTTAATGTATCCGTTAAAAGAAAAAACAAATGCAGCTTATACAAGCTGCACTCCTAGATGTTCCTTTAAAACTCTTTCAAATCCTGCCAACCTTTCCGCCTCCTTCCTTCGGGTTTCCAAGATGTTTTCATCTTCAAGTTCCTCATCTAGATAATTAATTCCAATAAACTTATAATAGGGTAATCACAGATCCTCTGCATATTTTGCAGTGATCTGTTTAACTTTCTCAAGATGTCAAATCCAAATCAGGATGAGTTTTGTAACAAATTTTAAGTCCAATATCATATAAAAATTAAATATAACAATGGTTATCTTCCAAACTATTTCAAATAGTCCTTTATGTAATGGTTTCCATCTATTCAGAATTAATCTTTAGTAAAATTAGTAAATTTTACATTTCTTAACCAAATCTTTTCCCATGCTTCCATAATTATTGGTTCTTCAAAGTTTTGTGCCCATTTTATCATACAATCTTTAACTAACTCTGTTTCCAAGTCCATTTCTATCAATATATTATACAACCTTTTTATATGCATTAAGAATTTCTTTATATGTAATTACATCCTGTCTTTGTTCTCTACTTATATTCTCTATCACATGTCTGGGTACTACCCATATAGGTATATTATCATTTAATTTATATTGATATTTTTTCCAGACACGCAATAGAGCATTCCATAATATATGGCTTTTAAAAGTCCTATCCACCTTCTTATCATATACTAAATAAGCATGCCAACCGTATACTAAATCATATCCCTCAATATTCAATATTCTGTCATCTGTTAAGTTGATCCAATCACTAATTGCTGATAAAACAACTGCTTCATAGTATAACTTTAAATTGGGCATTTTCAAACCTTCTCTTTCATGTATATCTTGCATTATTTTTAGTTTTATTCTCGGTCTCTTCCCTGCCCAAACAAAGTTATTAATACCTTTCTGCCATTCCTCCAAATTTGCATCCTTTTTAAGTATTGGTATCATTTGAAAAAGAAATAAGAACTTAGGCAAAACATTCATTTTTACTACTGCTATTCTTCCCAACAAAGACAGTTGTGTTCTGTTCCCGCTCCCCAGGAATACACCCAATTCAGACAGTCGGAGGTTAAAATAAGCTGGCAGGCAACCAAGTAGTCTGATAAGAAGCTTGGCAGCAATCCCAGGAGCTGCGTGCCAAAACCTTTATTAACGTAACAGAAAAATACACAACACAAGTGTCCAGAATAGCCAAAGCTGAGATGCAGGAATATTTGTTTTTGTTCGTCACAAAAGTGCAGGCTGACTCACTCTATTTTATAGGCTGTGGGGTGTGGTCCAGTGACTCAGCTAATCACGAGCACGCCGTGCCTTCTGTTGGGCACGTTTCTCCCTGCGTCGCAGGCGAGGATCCAGTCAGCACTTATCTCCCCGTCGCTGTCCACCTGTGGCTGCAGGGACGTGCTTGGCTCTGGGCCTATCTCTTGCCCTTCGGTGTCCTCCAGGGGCATTGCCAGAGAGGAGGGTCCTGGAGAGGGAGGTCTTGCCAATTCCTCCCTTTCACTCTCGGAGTCCTCTCCTGACGATGACACAGGCTCAGGCAACGGTGCCACAACAAGTTGCAATTTTTTCCATTTATCCATCTCTATCTGTATTTTATGCCATAATAGTTCATAATTATACTTATATAGTTTCCCATTTGAAGTTGTGATATAAACTCCTAAATATTTAACCATTTTTACTATCTCGCATCCTGTTACTCTTTCTAGTTCTTCTTTTTGATTTGTAGTCATATTTTTAGCTATCATCTTTGTTTTCCCTATATTTATTTTAAACCCATATACTTGACCATATTGATTAATTATGTGCATTACGCCTATAGCTGATTTCACTGGTTGGGTTAAAGTTACAACCAAGTCATCTGCAAATGCTCATAATCTATAATCATAATGCCTAATCTTGATTCCCTGTATATCATCTGAATCACGTATTCTATTTAGCAATAGTTCCAGAGTTGAAATAAACAATAATGGAGACAGGGGGCACCCCTGTCTTGTTCCTTTCTCAATTTTAAAAGATTCTGTTAGGCTGCCATTAACTATTATTTGTGCTGTTTGTTTCTGGTATATTGCCTTAATAGATTGTGTAAAATACTCTCCAAGCTGCTACTTTTGTATTATTTTCATTAGAAACTGCCAATTCAATCGATCAAATGCTTTCTCCGAGTCCAAAAATATAAGCACTGCAGGGACTTGGTTATTCTTCCCCAAATAAGGAGCCTGTGTAGCGTAGAGGGCTAATGCCTCCTACTAAAGGCAGCAATTAACACCAGCTGCCTGTAATTTCTCTGAGTTCAATCCCAGGCAGGCTCAAGGTCGACTCAGCCTTCCATCCTTTCTAAGGTGGGTAAATTGAGGACCCAGTTTGTGGGGGCAATAAGCTGACTTTGTATAAATATAAATATACAAAAGTATGAAGGCTATTGCTTAACGCATTGTAAGCCGCCCTGAGTCTCCGGAGAAGGGCGGCATATAAATCAAATAAAAATAAAAAAAATAAAATAAAATAAATACTCCAGTATATTAGCAATTTGTCTTACATTACTTTTCATTTGCCTAAGTATTTTACTTTCTTTGTAATCTGAATACCGTATTTTTCGGAGTATAAGATGCACCAGAGTATAAGATGCACCTTAGGTTTTGGGGAGGAAAATAGGAAGAAAAAATTTCTGCCTACCACGTATTCATCTGGCTAGCGTCCTTAGCCTGTCAGCTTCAGCACATTATTTCGCTTGCTGGTTTTGAGGTTGGGGCTGGTTGGGGCTGAAAAACAGCTTCAAAAGTACAGCTGATCATTGGAGGGAGCTCTAGTGACTAAAGCAGGCGAAGTGCGGAAGGGGTAAGAAAAGGCAGCAGCTGTTCCAGGTAGCCATTTTGGGCACCGTGCGTCATGTTTTCAGCCACCAAACATGTCACGTTTTTGAGTGGCGATCAGCTTTGGTGATTCCTGCAGCCTTGAAGGGCTCTCAAATGGAGTATTTGGAGGCTGAAAACGCGATGCGCGGAGCGCAAAAACGCAAGCCATTGTTGGTGGCAATCTCTGCAGCAAGGAAGAGGACATGTGGAGGCTGAAGGGTGGGTGTTGGGTGGGCGTGGTTTCAGCCTCTTTTAGGAGGGAAAAAAGTGTGTCTTATACTCCGAAAAGTACGGTATCTAATCTCTTCATTAACTTTTTCTCTGTAATGTTTTTCACTAATATCTTAGTTTTTTCCTTATTTATTTTCAATCCTGCCACCTCACCATACTCTTCTATTCTTTTTAACAATTTTAGCCCTGATTCTTGGGGATCCTCTAATATAAACCCCAAATCATCTGCAAACTCCTGCAATTTGTATTTGTATTCTTCCTTTTTTATTTCCATACCCTTTATTTCCTTATCCTGTCTTACATTTCTACTTAGTACTTCCAACGTCAATACGAATAATAATGGAGACAGAGGACATCCCTGTCTTGTGCCTTTCATAATGTTTACCTTTTCCGTCATATCTCTATTTACCATCACCTTTGCAGTTTGTTTGTTATATATTGTCTTGATCATATTAATAAATCTCTCCCCCAAAATACATAACTTTTAATTGCATCAGCATAAACTGCCAGTTCACATTATCAAACGACTTCTTTGCGTCGAGGAAGATCCACACCATTTGCTTCTTTGGATGTGTTTCATAGTATTCCAATGTGTTCAAAATTATTCTCATTGTCTAACTTGTCTCTTAGGTAGAAAACCATTTTGGTCTGTATGTATAAATTTGTTTAAAAATCTCTTTAATCTTTCTGCCATTATCGAAGTAAATATCTTGTAATCTGCATTCAACAAGGATATCTGCCTGTAGATCTTTATCTGCTGCAAGCCTGAGTCTTCTTTCGGTATGAGAGTAACATATGCTTCCATCCAAGAATTTGGTACCTTTGCCTCTAACAAGTATTCATTAAATACTTAATGCTTTGCCATTTTTTTTGTCTTTTAATTGTTTCTGTTAGTTCCGTCATTGTTATTGTTTCCTCCAGTGCTGTTTTAAATGTTTCTGGTACTATGGGTAATTTGGCTTTTTCTAAGTATTGTTTTATTTTTTCTTCTGAGATTATCTCTTGTTCATATAATTTTCATAATAATCATGGATTATTTTCTTTTTTTCATCGTTTCGATAGTATAAAGTCCCTTCTTCATCTGTTAGTTGGTGAATCAATTTCTTTTCTTTTTCCTTTTTCAATCTATATGCCAACCATCTTCCTGGTTTATTTGCGTTTTTGAAAAAAAATTGTTTAGAACTTTTATTTTTTTGTACTAAATCATCTTTTTCTATTAAATTCAACTTACATTTTTTTAAAGTTTGATTTGATTTTTTACATTCTTTTTTTGTGGATCTTTTTGTAGTTCCATCTCTAACTTCTTATACTCCTCTTCTAGTTTCATTTGAGCTTGTCTCTCTTTTTTTATTTCTCTTTCCTACATGTTATTGTCAATCCTCTAATGTATGCCTTTGCTGTGTCCCATACATTCTGTAATTAAGTTTCTTCTTTTCTATTCTCCTTAAAGAAAAAGCCAGTTCTCTTTCCATAAATTGTATAAATTCCTTTTCTTTTAATATCGCCTGATTCAATTGTCCATTTTAACTTCTTTTTTTGTCCCCTCCATATGACTTTTATGAGATTATGATCTGCCCAAGTACTTGCTTCAATATTTATTTCTTGTATGTTGGAAGTTAACTCAGCTGATATCCACATCATATCTATTCTGGACCAAGACATGTGTCTATTTGAGTAGAATGTATATTGGCTTTTCTCAGGGTAAATCCCTCGCCACGCATCTTGAATACCTAGTTCTTCCACCATTTAAAAAATGGTTTTTGGGAGTATTTTCCTAGCTTTTTTATTTATTTTTTTAGTCTTATAGTCCAAGTCCACATCCACATCCACAATTGCATTAAAATTGCCTATAATGCATATGTTTTCGTACTCAAATTGTATTATTTTCCTGTGCAGTTTACCATAAAAATTCTCTTGGTTGTCATTTGGTGCATATATTGTCACTAAGAGCATTTGCTTATGGTTCATCATTAACTCCACCATTAAAATCCTCCCTTCCTCATCCATAAAAATTTGTTTCGCCTTTATTATCTCTTTGATATAAAGTGCTACGCCTCTCTTACTTTGTTGTGGAAGAGAGGCATATAACTTCCCAATTTTCGGATATTCCAATTTTTTTAATGTTACTTTTTAATGTGGACTTCCTGTAAACAAATTATGTCCAATTTTAATTTCTCTAAATTAAATTCATTTCAGGGAAATGAATTGATAAAATAATAATTTGCAATCCAAATCGGCCCACCAAGCCCCAAAAATACAATCACCAAATGTTTATATCCAAAGAGAGAGTTCACAGATCAGCAGCAGAAAAACAAAAGAAAAAGAAAAACCTTATTCAAAGAGCAAGGAAAGTTTGCCTTATTCAGCTTCTGTTTACTTTACCTTGTATTTTCCCTTTTAAGTTCCAAGAGCTACACTAATCAAAAAAGGAAGGATTCCAGTGTTCTGCTCTCTATCTTAGTTCTTCAGTTAAGACAGCTTCTTATCAATTTAGTTCACAGGCTCTCAGAGTTACTTCCCTTTTCTTTCTCTTATGTCTTTCAGTTTTCACTTTTGCTTGTAGATGGCACTGTTGCTCTGCTCCCCTCTTTTTCCTCTTTTTGTTATATATCTCTTAGCAAGTTGTAAAATACAATGTTTATAAGAAAAACAAAGTTCATATAGTCACTTTTGTATTGATCAATAATTCAAAATTTAAAAGTTAAGATACCCAGTCCGGATTTCATGCAAATCCTTCTAAGCCAATTTCTTATAATGGCTCCAAAAGCCTTCCTCGCAGCTTTTCTTCCGGAGGTGGGGGGGAAAAATCAATTCCACCTCCTCCTTCTGATTCACACTTTCCTCTGTTGTTCCCCAGGAGGCTCTTCTTTAAAAAGTTTAAAAAGTCTAAAAGTCCTGTATTAAAAATATCTCACCCAGATCGATCACACCTTCCTTCTTCTCACTCTTCCGATGACTGCTCCAGCTTTGTAGTAGGTCGCAATGGCCACCTTCCCAGCTGTCAGTTTAGGGAGCCTTCTCCGGATCAATCAGGGAGCTTGCGGGCTCCGTGAGATCGACAGAGTGTGCTCCCCTTGTTTATCGCCCCCATGAGGCAATTTAAATCCAGTTAGGACCGCCCAGCAGCTGGAATTTCGATCATCCCACGGAGCTTCCCATGAGGCACATTGTCTCGCTCAATGTCAGCCCCGCCCCCCTTCGAGATTTAGTTTTTCTTGATGCATGGAGATCAGGTTTCAGATCTCAATTACAAAAGTTACTGAACCAGGGGTAATAATGACCTTTCTTGATGGCTGAATACTAAAAAGTTTAATAACAGTAACATACTTTACTGCTTATATGTTGAGTTAGTCAGGAATAAGTCACTAATGAGTTCATTAATAAACCTTTCTGGGATTATATCTTTCCTTGGGATAGTCCCTAGTCTACACTTAGTAGGAGGCTGCTCACCAAATGCTGATAAATGGAGGCCTCGTGACACGATACATACTTTTAAACAAAAATATCCTGCTTAACTCTTAACATTCCTGATTAGGAACGATTGTAGGTGTAAGACATCTTGATCATATTGGGATTCTGCTGTCTGTCAGGATAGAGGATATTGGGTTTGGTGGACTGAGGGCTTCATTTGATCTTTGAGTGGCATGGCCAGGCCTACTTTCTCAAAAGCAATAAGACTTGGAGCAAAAAGTGAATGGAACTCCTTTCAACTAATTAGTGTATTTTAATGCAGCTAATACATTATTTCTTGTGAATGTAAAAATGTTTTCTTATAACAATCAAAAATAGACTTTGGAGGTAACCTTTAGAGGACTCTGAGGGTTGCCTATGGCATCTGGATATATTCATCTGATATAGGTTACCTTACTTGGTGTAAGGCACTTCTAATTTTTGAACTGCTTATTTTATGTACATACAGGTTAACATTAGCAGAATATCATGAACAAGAGGAAATATTCAAACTCCGACTAGGTCATCTTAAAAAGGTAAAATGATCCATTATACTAATTTCAGGTATACATTGAATTATGTTTTTCACTTCCTGGTAATTCTGGTACAGGTAATCCTCAAGTTACGAATCTAACGGAGCCTGCCAATTCCATTGCCAGAGTGATCTAGCAACAGGAGCTAGGCTGGCTTTGCAGTATAAAATGTGCTGGGTTGGAGAAGTTTACGTATTGAGCAATGCTGCAAGTGCCTACCTTCCTTGAGATAAGCAACATGCTCATGTCTTACCCTGTGAAGCCACACTGGCAATTTTTCACCACAACTGAGCTGCAGAGAACAGCATACAAAGCCCTTGGTTGGGAATATTTGAAATACTGCAAGCCTTTTAAATCTGGATTTCCCACTGAGTGAAGGGAAGCAGCCTTGCTCCTTGCAAAAGTGAAGGTGCCGCTCGCACCAACAATAGGAAGAAACATTGCTCTCTTTCATTTTGGCCAGTGGGGCTTTGGGAAGATGCAACAAGAAACCGCTAAAACTTGGGGTGTCTCTTTCCCCTCCTTCATCCTGACAATGAAGGTCACAGACAAAGCCTAAAGTGCACAGCTTCTCTACTGTAGCTTTAGAACTGCCGAAGCAAAGAATGCTTCATCTTACAAATGTTTGCTAATGCCTTTGGAAGGAAGGCAAACCTGCTTTTCTCTCCCAAACTTAGCTGCATACTATTATGCTAATGCCTTGGGAAAAGAGGAAAAGGTTTCAGCTTACAAGACATAGCTGCTGCTTTTCCCCAAAGTTTAGCTGTGTATGCTAAGGGGCTGTGGTGGCTCACATAGTTAGGAGGCTGAGTCAGAAGACCATTGAGAGGTTGACAGCTCCACAGTTCAAAACCTGAGAGCGCAAGTAGTGTGATGGAATGAGCTCCCATCAATTTGTCCCAGTTCCTGCCACTCTAGCAGTTTTAAAGCATGCAAATGCAAGTAGATAAATAGGTACCACTTCAGTGGGAAAAAACAGACACATGAAAGGAGGCCCCTCGGGCATTCCCTGGGCAACAGTGATGTCACTGGCCAAGACTTTCAACCTATAAGTGCCTTGGTAGGTGCTTCCATGAATGTACAGGTGAAACTCGAAAAATTAGAATATCGTGCAAAAGTTCATTTATTTCAGTAATGCAACTTAAAAGGTGAAACTAATATATGAGATAGACTCATTACATGCAAAGCGAGATAGTTCAAGCCTTGATTTGTCATAATTTTGATGATTATGGTTTACAGCTCATGAAAACCCCAAATTCACAATCTCAGAAAATTAGAATATTATATGAAATCAATAAAACAAGGATTGTACATAGAACAATATCGGACCTCTGAAAAGTATAAGCATGCATATGTACTCAGTACTTGGTTTGGGCCCCTTTTGCATCAATTACTGCCTCAATGCAGCGAGGCATGGATGCTATCAGCCTGTGGCACTGCTGAGGTGTTATGGAAGACCAGGATGCTTCAATAGCGGCCTTCAGCTCTTCTGCATTGTTCGGTCTCATGTCTCTCATCTTTCTCTTGGCAATGCCCCATAGATTCTCTATGGGGGTTCAGGTCAGGTGAGTTTGCTGGCCAATCAAGCACAGTAATCCCATGGTCATTGAACCAGGTTTTGGTACTTTTGGCAGTGTGGGCAGGTGCCAAGTCCTGCTGGAAAATGAAGTCAGCATCCCCATAAAGCTCGTCTGCGGAAGGAAGCATGAAGTGCTCCAAAATCTCCTGGTAGTCGGCTGCGTTGACCCTGGACTTAACGAAGCACAGTGGACCAACACCAGCAGATGACATGGCTCCCCAAATCAACACAGACTGTGGAAACTTCACATTGGACTTCAAGCATCTTGCAGTGTGTGCCTCTCCATTCTTCCTCCAGACTCTGGGTCCTTGGTTTCCAAATGAGATGCAAAAGTTGCTCTCATCAGAAAAGAGGAGTTTGGACCACTGAGCAACAGACCAGTTCTTTTTGTCTTTAGCCCAGGTAAGACGCTTCTGACGTTGTTTGTTGTTCAGGAGTGGCTTGACAAGAGGAATATGACATTTGAAGCCCATGTCCAGGATCCGCCTGTGTGTGGTGGCTCTTGATGCACTGACTCCAGCCTCAGTCCACTCCTTGTGAAAGTCCTCAACACTTTTGAATGGCCTTTTCCTGACAATCCTCTCCAGGCTGCGGTCATCCCTGCTGCTTGTGCACCTTTTTCTTCCACACTTTTCCCTTCCACATAACTTTCTATTAATGTGCTTTGATACAGCACTTTGGGAACATCCAACTTCTTTTGCAATTACCTTTTGAGGCTTTCCCTCCTTATGGAGGGTGTCAATGATGGTTTTCTGCACAACTGTCAGGTCAGCAGTCTTTCCCATGATTGTGATTCCTACTGAACCAGACTGAGAGACCATTTAAAGGCTCAGGAACCCTCTGCAGGTGTTATGGCTTAATTAGCTGATTAGAGTGGGACACTTTGAGCCTAGAATATGGAACCTTCTCACAATATTCTAATTTTCTGAGATTGTGAATTTGGGGTTTTCATGAGCTGTAAGCCATAATCATCAAAATTATGACAAATCAAGGCTTGAACTATCTTGCTTTGCATGTAATGAGTCTATCTCATATATTAGTTCCACCTTTTAAGTTACATTACTGAAATAAATGAACTTTTGCACAATATTCTAATTTTTCGAGTTTTACCTGTAGTAGTAGCTGTGTATGCTAATGCCTTGAGAAGAAAGTTAGGGCTTTGCCAGCATCTGAGAAAAAGACAGCCTTTTCTGGAACTCTGCCATGTGACTCAGCAATGGAGCAGCCTGTCCTCCTTCTATACCCCAACCACTTGAGTTCTGGAGATCTTGGAAAGGCAAGTGAGCGATCGGTGATGTGGGCTGGATGGGGAGGAGTGGAACTGGTGGGCTGGCAAAGTAAGCCCAGTACCTGTGAGGACCCAACAGGACAGAATGCAGGGAAATAGACAGGGGGCAAGCTGCAGTATCTCTGCGGTTGGTCGTAAGGGTGAACAACAGCAGGAGTGCTGCAACAGTCATAACTTTGGGACTGGGTTGTAAGTAGTTTTGGGGGTGTTGTCGTAAATTTGAGCCATCACTAAGTGACCTGTCGTAACTTGAGGACTACCTGTAGTTGGTTCTTTGTTTCTTTATTGATTTATCTTTGTTTATTCTGTTTGAGAATGTAGATCCTTCTGTGAAACTCTGTCTCAAAGTTCATAGATATCTGTTTCGAAACAAATATTAGCTTTTACAGTTGGCATATTTTCCATCTTTTTATACAAGTTGTTTTCAAAATGTTTAGGAAACATTTTACACAACAATGTTTGTGAGTATATTTTATCACAATACAAGGAATTTTGGAAGATTCTGCAATCACTGATAATAAATGAACAAGCTGCTTCCCTTAGTAACTAAAGAAGAAAGAGAACTGCTTGTGCTCTTGTTCTTTTTTCAGTGCTACTGTTTTAGCCTAGTAACAGGAAACAAAAGCTTTTCCGGCTTCTCAGACAATTTTGTGTTATAACAACACAGTGCTGTTTGTATTCTGTTCACAAAAGGCTAACTTCCTGAGTCATTCTACTTCACCATATCAAAGCATCTTGGGATTTTTAGATAGAAGCAAAGGTAGGTATAGGAAGACCAGGGGTGGGTTCTACTTACCTTTACTACCAGTTTGCAACGGGGCCGCGCAAAGGGAGTAAGCAAAATGATCAAGACAAATTGACTGGAAAATCTTCAAGGCCCTACTCTTGAAGAGTGTACACAGAATTTAGTGGCTGTTTAACTAGTTTGTTGCTGTTAGTTGCAAAGTCGTGTCCGACCCATCACGACCCCATGGACAATGTTCCTCCAGGCTTTCCTGTCGTCTTATCATCCTCTGGAGTCCATTTTAGTTCAGGCCTACTGCTTCAGTGACTCCATCCATCCACCTCGTTCTCTGTCGTCCCCTTCTTCTTTTGCCCTCAATCTTTCCCAGCATTAGGCACTTCTCCAGTGAGTCCTCCCTTCTCATTAGGTGGCCAAAGTATTTGAGTTTCATCTTCAGGACCTGGCCTTCTAAAGAGCAGTTAGGGTTGATCTCCTCTAGGACTGACCGGTTTGATCGCCTTGCAGTCAAGGAACTCGCAGGAGTCTTCTCCAGCACCATAGTTCAAAGGCCTCAATTCTTTGGCGCTCAGCCTTTCTTATGGTCCAACTTTCACAGCCATACATCGCAACTGGGAAAACCATAGCCTTGACTCTATACACTTTTGTTGGCAGGGTGATGTCTTTGCTTTTTAGTATGCTGTCTAGATTTGCCATAGCTTTCCTCCCCAGGAGCAAGCGTCTTTTAATTTCTTGGCTGCAGTCCCCATCTGCGGTGATCTTGGAGCCCAGGAAAATAAAATCTGTCACTACTTCCATTTCTTCCCCATCTATTTGTCAGGAATTGAGATGGCCGGATGCCATGATCTTAGTTTTCTTAATGTTGTGTTTCAAGCCAACTTTTGCACTCTCCTTCTTCACCCACATCAAGAGGCTCTTTAGTTCCTCTTCACTTTCTGCCATTAAAGTGGTATCATCTGCATATCTGAGGTTGTTGATATTTCTCCCGGCAATCTTAAGTCCTACTTTTGATTCATCTAGCCCCGCCTTTCTCATGATGTGCTCTGCATATAAGTTAAATAGGCAGGGTGACAGTATACAGCCTTGCCGGACTCCTTTCCCAATTTTGAACCAATCAGTGGATCCGTGCCCAGTTCTCACTGTTGCTTCTTGACCCGCATATAGGTTTCTCAAGAGACAAATAAGATGGTCTGGTACTCCTATCTCTTGAAGAACTTGCCACAATTTGTTGTGATTCACACAATCAAAGGCTTTAGCATAGTCTATGAAGCAGAAGTAGATGTTTTTCTGGAACTCCCTAGGTTTCTCCATGATCCAGCGTATGTTGCCAGTTTGATCTCTAGTTCCTCTGCCTCTTCGAAATCCTGCCTGTACTTCTGGTAGTTCTCAACCCACATACTGCTGGAGCCTAGCTTGTAGGATTTTAAGCATAACCTTACTAGCATGTGAAATGAGCGCAATGGTGCGATAGTTTGAACATTCTTTGGCGTTGCCTTTTTTTGGAATTGGAATGTAAACTGACCTTTTCCAATCCTGTGGCCACTGTTGAGTTTTCCGAATTTGCTGGCAAATTGAGTGTAGCACTTTTACTGCATCGTCTTTTAAGATTTTGAATAGCTCAGCTGGAATACTGTCCCCTCCACTAGCTTTGTTGTTGCTCAGATTTCCTAAGGCCCATTTGACTTCACATTCTAGGATGTCTGGCTCAAGGTCAGTGACCACCCCATCGTGGTTATCAGGGATATTGAGCTCGTTCTTGTATAGTTCTTCTGTGTAATTTTGCCACCTCTTCCTAATCTCTTCTGCCTGTGTTAGGTCCCTGCCATTTTGGTCCTTGATCATGCCCATCTTTGCATGATATCCATATCTCCAATTTTCTTGAAGAGCTCTCTGGTCCTCCCTATTTTATTGTTTTCTTCTATTTCTTTGCACTGTACATTTAAGAATGTATTCTTATCTCTTCTAGCTATTCTCTGGAATTCTGCATTCAATCGGGTGTATCTTTCTCTTTCTCCCTTGCCTTTCGCTTCCCTTCTTTCCTCAGCTATTTGCAAAGCTTCCTCAGACAGCCATTTTGCTTTCTTGCATTTCTTTTTCTTTGGGATGGTTTTAGTTGCTACCTCTTGTACAATGTTGTGAACCTCCATCTAATTCCTTAAATCTATTTGTCACCTCTACTGTATATTCATCAGGGATATGATTTAGTTCATACCTGAGTGGCCTAGTGCTTTCCCTACTTTCTTCAATTTAAGCCTAATTTTTGCAATGAGACGCTCATGATCTGAGCCACAGTCAGCTCCTGGTCTTGTTTTTACTGACTGTATAGAGCTTCTCCATCTTTAGCTGCAGAGCACATAGTCAATCTGATTTCTGTGTTGACCGTCTGGTGATGTACACGTGTAGAGTCGTCTCTTGGGTTGTTGCAAAAGCGTGTTTGCTATGACCATCGTATTCTCTTGACAAAATCCTATCAGCCTGTGCCCTGCTTCATTTTGTACTCCAAGGCCAAACTTGCCTGTTATTCCGGTTATCTTTTGGCTTCCTACTTTAGCATTCCAATCCCCCATGATGATAAGACATCATTTTTGGGTGTTAATCTATAAGGTGCTGTAGGTCTTCATAGAACTGGTCAATTTCATCCTCTTCAGCACCAGTGCTTGGGGCATAGACTTGGACTATTGTGATATTGAATGGTTTGCCTTGGATTTGAACTGAGCTCATTCTGTCATTTTGGGGATTATATCCCAGTATTGCTTTTCCTACTCTTTTATTGACTATGAAGGCTACTACCAAGACATGTGTTGTGGCTCCGTTGCCTGAGCCTGTGTCATAGTCAGGAGAGGACTCTGAGAGTGAAAGGGAGGAATTGGCAAGACCTCCCTCTCCAGGACCCTCCTCTCTGGCAATGCCCCTGGAGGACACCGAAGGGCAAGAGATAGGCCCAGAGCCAAGCACGTCCCCACAGCCACAGGTGGACAGCGACGGGGGAGATAAGTGCTGGCTGGATCCTCGACAGCGACGCAGGGAGAAACGTGCCCAACAGAAGGCAAGGCGTGCCAGGGTTTAGCTGAGTCACTGGACCACACCCCACAGGATATATAAGGGAGCGTGGTGGCCAGTCAAAGCCTTGTAATGAACAAAACTGAAGGCTTCCACGCCATTCTGTATCACTGGACTATTGTTTCAAGGACTGAACTGTAAATATTGAGTGTTTACCTTTGATGTGCCAGAAGTGGAGAGTCGTTATCTCCCTTCCCTGTACTTAATAAACTCTTGGCAGGCAGCCACTGGGTTTTTGCTGGTTGGTTTGCTCATTAACTCCGGAACGCCTGTTTGTGTGTGTGTGCGTGGGGTCGGGGACACAGCATCTTGTTCGTCACCCAAACGTTAACCCATCTCTAACGAGATGGATCCCCAACTGCAACAAATGCTGACTTTGTATAAATATACAAAAGTATGAAGGCTATTGCTTAACGCATTGTAAGCCGCCCTGAGTCTCCGGAGAAGGGTGGCATATAAATAAATAAATAAATAAATCATACAGCAGCTACAAGCTGACAACCAGCTCCTGCAGCAGCAAGTCAGCCAGCTAAATGTGCAGCTGGCTTTGGGAAATGCTCCTGTAGCTGTCCCCTCACCTCCTTCTCCTCCCCGTCGGAAATGCCCTATCAACGTGCCTGATAAATTCTCTGGGGAGCAGGAGATGTTCCCGGCCTTCATGGGACAATGCCAGCTGTTTATGGCAATGAGGCCGGAGGATTTTCCGGATGACCGGGCTCGGGTGGCATTCGTAATTAGCCTCCTCTCTGGCAATGCCGCCCGATGGGCCACGCCTCTGTTGCTGCAGAATAGCCCCTTGTTGGCAGATTATCAGGGCTTTTGGCAACATCTGAGGGTGAAGTATGAGGACCCCCTGAAGACCCAGATGGCAGCCAGGCACATCAAAGATCTCCGTCAAGGGAAGCGCCCCCTCCAGGAATATGTGGCTGAATTTCGGCTTCTGGGCCAGGACTCGGATTGGAATGATGCTGCGTTAAGGGATGCTTTCCAGGATGGCCTCTCCGATGACCTGCAGGACGAGCTTGTTCACGTGGAGGCGCCTCAGACCCTTGACGCCCTCGTAACGTAGTGTCTGCGTATCGACGCCCGCTTTCAACGGCGCAGGATCCGCCGGCCCGTCCAGGAACCCCCGACTGTTTCTGCACCCCCGCGTCCCGCACCAACAGCGTCCCGAGTCACCCTGCGTTTCGTGGCGACGGCTGAGGAGCCCATGGAGCTCGGAGCAGCCAGACCGCACCTGACGGACCAGGAGAGTATGCGGAGACACCAAGGGGGATTGTGCCTCTATTGTGGAGAGGCTGGACATTTTGCCGCGTCGTGTCCCAGGAAGCGAAGTGGGGCGCTCAATCCTGTTCCTGAATCTCGGCGTCACCAGCCAGGAAATGAGGCAGGCCCGGCCTGGGGGAAACCCTAGGCCGGGCGCGTGTCAACGCCCTGCCCGACGTAGCAGATGTGGACTGTGAGCCCCCTCGGCACCTGATTCTGGACACCCGGGTTTTGTTGGCCAACCGGTCGGAGGGGCTTCAAGCGCATGCGCTGGTGGACTCTGGGGCCACGACGAACTTCATGGACCAGGCCTTTGTGGCCCATTTCAAGGTGTCCTTGGTTCCAGTGGACCCTCCATTGAGGGTCGAGACTATTGACGGGCGGGAACTTGTAGCGGGGCCCATTAAGTTTGTGAGTCAGCCTTTGCGCCTTGCCATTGGGGCCCACGAGGAGGCGATCCATTTTTATGTAACAGCGGACCTGCATTTCCTGTTGGTCCTGGGAATGGCCTGGCTTCGGGCTCACGATCCGCAGGTGGCCTGGTCGAGGAACGCCATTTCCTTCCCGAGCCTACAATGCGTCGACCACATCCGCCACACCTGTGCCGGCCAGGACGTTTCCACCCCTGCCATCTCCTTGCCTCCTGAGCTGACGCTCTTCGCCGATGTGTTCAGCGTAAAGGAGGCGGACCACTTACCCCCGCATCGACCCTATGACTGCCCGGTGAACCTGATCCCCAACGCGCCACTGCCCGCGGGCCGCCTGTATCCCATGTCAGAGCCCGAGTTGGCCGCCCTACGGGACTTCCTGGACAAAAACTTGGCCCGAGGGTTTATCTGGCCATCGTTCTCCCCTCTCTCGGCCCCGGTCCTGTTTGTGAAGAAGATGATGGGGGACTTACGCCTGTGTTGCGATTACCGGCGCTTTAATGCCATCACGGTGCGGAATCGTTACCCCCTGCCGCTCATCCTGGAGCTGATGGAGAGGTTGAGGGAGGCCTCAATCTTCACTAAGCTCGATCTCCGAGGGGCCTACAATCTGGTGCGCGTGCGAGAGGGGGATAAGTGGAAGATGGCGTTTGGCACCCGGTACGGTCACTTCGAGTACACCGTCATGCCGTTCGGGCTGACCAACGCCCCCGCAGTCTTCCAGCACTTAATGAATGACATTTTCCGGGACGTGTTGGACCGGTTTGTGGTGGTCTACTTGGATGACATTTTGATCTATTCCCGGACCCAGGAAAGCCACCTCCAGCATGTCTGCTAGGTCCTACAGCGCTTGCGGGAGCACCAACTCTATGCAAAGTTGGAGAAATGTTTCTTCTTCCAGACTTCCATAGAGTTCCTTGGGCACATCATCTCCCCCGAAGGCATCGCTATGGACCCACGCAAGGTAGAGGCCTTGTGTAGTTGGGAATCCCCTCGTCGGGTGAAGGACGTCCAGCATCTGCTGGGGTTCGCCAACTACTACCGGACCTTCATCCCGGGCTTCGCCACCCTGACCTTGCCGCTGACCCAACTCCTTCGCAAGAAGGTCCCGTTTCAGTGGGGACCCCCGCAGCAGCAGGCATTCGAGATTTTGAAGCGAGCCTTCGTCACGGAGCCTGTCCTGAAGCACCCCAATCCACATCGTCCATTCGTGGTCGAGACGGATGCGTCTAATGTGGCAATTGGGGCGGTACTGCTACAGGCCCCGGTGGATGGCGGCACTCTTTTTCCCTGCGCATACCACTCACGGAAACTCAATCCTTCCGAGCGCAAATACACCATCTGGGAAAAGGAGTTGCTGGCTATCAAAGCCGCGTCAGGCCCACCGCCTGGACTTCTCCAGCCGCTGCCGACACTGGAGAGACCCTGGGGAGCCATCTCCATGGACTTCCTGACGGACCTGCCACCATCCGCCACGTTCACCACCGTCCTCGTGGTAGTGGATGCGCTCACAAAGATGGCACATTTTATCCCATGCCGTGGACTGCCATCGGCCCGCACCACAGCCCAATTGGGTTGTGGGTGGTCCCAGTCCAGCCTGGGGGGGAGGGTGGCATTGGGGGCAGGGGGTGGTGGTGGTGGCATTCCACAACAGTCTCAGTTGCTCATGTGGACCCTTGGAAAAATTAATTGGTCACTCCTGGTCTATGGATAACAAGCAACCCTGTCCTGGGGCCTCATAGCCAGTAATTCACAGGCTGTTGTCAAGCCCAATATTTTAGATATTTTTTTAAAAAAACTCATTTTCATTGACTGTTTACATACTATGACATGTTCCCCTGATTGAGAAATACTGTGTAAAGGAAAGCTGTTCTGCAGAGTTCCTTGTCAGGCAAAATCATCAGTATAGCTAAAGCGATCTTCCACTTTGTGCAGGAAGAAGCAGAGATTCAAGCAGAACTAGAGCGATTAGAACGGGTTAGAAATCTGCATATCAGGGAATTGAAAAGGATACATAATGAAGATAATTCACAGTGAGTATTGGCCATAAGAGAGGTGCAGATTACAACCTTGTGAAAGATATCAGCTTGATAAAATATGCTGAGAAATGTTTGCTTAGAATTAACTTTGCTTAGAATTAATATTATTTATTAAATTTATATAGTATCTGACTCCCAGCTACTCTTGTCAGTATATCCTTCCAAGCAACAAGGGTAAACAAAACACAGAGGCAAAATAAAGCAGGAAAAATGTGTGTTGTGGTGGGCAAGACAATCAAAGAAAGTTTGACTGTGTTACAACAGATCCTAACTCGTGTGAAAAAGCAGGTAGTTTTGTCTGAAATAGATTGCCAGTTCACCTGCATGCTCAAGCCTTTCTACATATTACAGGTAGAAAACTTACCTTTTTGGATGACTTGCTTAAGACCATGTTCTAACCACTATATGGATAAAATATCCTGTTCTCTCCCCATCAGGTTTAAAGACCATCCAACACTAAATGATAGGTATTTGTTATTACATCTCCCAGGCAGAGGAGGTTTTAGTGAAGTATATAAGGTAAGTTAGATCACCTTTCTGCTTTGCTCAATTAAACAGTGTAGAAGCTAAAGAGTTAGTTACTTAGACTTCTGCCTTTCTCTTCTATGGACTCTGTCTCTCTGAGTAGAATTATTTGACTTGAGAAGTCAACAGGTTCATGTTAATTAAAGGTACCTCTGTATGCTCATCACAAGTAAATGAATTTTCTTGTGTTTAATTGTAGCATTGTCATTTCATACTGAGATACGAAATTTGTCATGATGTTAAAAGTTTTTTTTAGCATGTCAATCTTCAGAAAATTTCAGGGAATTATCTACTAATTCTATATTCCCTACAGTTCATTCACAGTTTCCATAGATCACAAAATTTGCCAAAATAGCTCCCTATTATCCATACACGTTATGTGTATATATATGTCTTATTTTCGGGGAATGTCTTACCCGCTTACCTTAGGACCACCGCAGCCAGGCCTCCCATGCCCCCAACACCTCTTGCGCCGGTGCCCGACTTCTTCTGCAGCCGCTTGTGGCCAGACACCACGTGACACATTGCACTAGTGCTGCAGCTCGCGGCAGGACGCCATGTGGCTCGTCACGCCGGTGCCACTTCACAGTGCTTTACAGACCTCTCTAAGCAGTTTACAGAGTCAACATATTGCCCCCAACAATCTGGGTCCTTATTTTACTCACCTCAGAAGGATGGAAGGCTGAGTCAACCTTCAATCAGTCAGTCCTGGTATTGAGTAGAGTTGGCCTGCAGTACTGCATTCTAACCACTGCGCCACCAGTGGTTATTTTGCTGGCTAAATAAAATTTGAAAAAAGGTAATTCCATATACTGTATACTCATGGGTAAGCCAAGAATTTTAGATGCCAAAATACACCCCAAAAATTGGATTTGGCTTATCTGCAGATGTACTTATATGGGAGTATATACATTATATCATCTGCAAATAAATTCAAGTCTTATTTCCTTTGAATTCCTTGTTACTCTGAAGTACTACTATTAAAGGTTTTTATAACAAGACTAGGAGTTAATAGACAGCCTTGTTTAATACCTCTTGAAACACTGGATAAATACCCAGTTTTAAACTTTTACATGAAAGCAGTTTTTGACTTTAGCATTTTAAGTATTTCTAGTCAACAAAAGTTAAACATTTGAGTGTTGCTCTGATTTCTTTCTATAAAAATATAAAATATGCAGTATATTTTATAAAAATATGCTGCTCAGAGTCACTGTATCAGTAAGATGGGTGGCATAGAAATTTAATAAATAACACTATAGAAAGTTTTAGCATAGTACATATCAAAGTACGCAAAAATACAGTTCATAACTGATCTTTTTCATAATTTATTTAGAAATGGCAGTCTTTGTGGTGTTTTTGCCTACTAACTAGGTATCATTCTCTTTCAGGCATTTGACTTAACAGAACAGAGGTATGTAGCAGTAAAAATTCACCAGTTAAATAAAAACTGGAGGGATGAAAAGAAAGAAAATTACCACAAGTGAGTATTTCTGAGTATTTGATTGCAGGGTATGAACAGGTAGTCCTCGACTTGGAACAGTTCATTTAGTGTCTGTTCGAAGTTACAACATCACTGAAAAAGTGACTTATGACCCCTTTTCACACTTACAACCATTGCAGCATCCCCATGGTCACGTGATCAAAATTTGGATGCTTAGCAGCTAGTTCATATTTATGATGGTTGCAGTGTCCCGGGATCATGTGATCACCTTTTGCAACCTGACAAGCAAGGTCAATGGGGAAACTAGATTCACTTAACAACTGCAGTGATTCACTTAACAACTGTAGCAAGAAAGGTGAATAGAATAGAATAGAATAGAATAGAATAGAATAGAATAGAATAGAATAGAATAGAATAGAATAGAATAGAATAGAATAGAATAGAATAGAATAGAATAGAATAGAATAGAATAGAATAGAATAGAATAGAATAGAATAGAATAGAATAGAATAGAATAGAATAGAATAGAATAGAATAGAATAGAATAGAATAGAATAGAATAGAATAGAATAGAATAGAATAGAATAGAATAGAATAGAATAGAATAGAATAGAATAGAATAGAATAGAATAGAATAGAATAGAATAGAATAGAATAGAATAGAATAGAATAGAATAGAGAAAGAAAGAGCCGAGGTGGTGCAGTGGTTAGAGTGCTGTACTGCAGCTACTTCAGCTGACTGCTAGTTCAGGAGATCAGCAGATCAAATCTCACCGGCTCAAGGTTGACTCAGCCTTCCATCCTTCCGAGGTGGGTAAAATGAGGACCCAGATTGTTGGGGGCAATATGCTATTTAGTATACTGTTGATTGTTGTAAGCCGCCCAGAGTCCTCGGAGAGTGGGCGGCATAGAAATATGATTTAATAATAATAATAATAATAATAATAGAATAGAATTTTTTATTGGCCAAGTGTGATTGGACACACAAGGAATTTGTCTTGGTGCATATGCTCTTGGTGCATATGCTCTCAGTGTACATAAAAGAAAAGATATGTTTATCAAGAAACAAATGGGGCAAAATTCACTTAACAATTGTCTCACTTAGCAATAGAAATGGTGGGATCAATTGCTGTCATAAGTCGAGGACTACCTTATAGGATAATGGGTATATTTTGTATTAACTTGTGTCTTAAGTTTTTATTGAGAAGGAGGTTTATAACTTGTAAATGGAAATATAGTTATAAAAAATGTAAATACAAATTTTGTTTCTAGATACTGTCAGGAGCAAGCCAGCAGAGCCACTTGTGAATAGCAAAAGTCAGAACTTTATTGTCAACCATCTATGTTACAAGAATTTCACCAGACTGTGTGCCTTCCCCTGGGAATGACCAGATAAGGTTTTGTGGACCCTGGGGGAGGTCAAGCTTATGCCACTTGCAGCTGCACAAGGACTCTGAGCTAGGCCCTCACTTGACCACTCCTTCCAGCCTAGCTGGCAGTTTCCCAACAGATACTTTTATTTGAAAAACATGAAATGTCTGTTCCTTGTGAGCCAAAAATTAATCACTGTCCATTTCTGCATTATAAATGGTTGAAAGGGAGCATCTGAAAAAAGGGGTGAAAGCACTATAAAGGTAGTCCTCGATATTACAACCCTTCATTTAGCAATTGTTCAAAGTTCCAGTGGCATTGAAAAAATGTTATGACTGTTGTAGCATCCCTACAGTCACATAATCAAAATTTGGGCACATGGCAACCGGCATGTATTTAGGACAGTTGCAATGTCCCAGGATCATGTGAATCACCATTTTTGACCTTCCCAGCTGGCTTCCAACAAGCAAAGTCAATAGGGGAAGCCAGATTCACTTAACAACTCTGTGATTCACTTAACAACTGTGGTGATCCACTGAACAACCGTAGCAAAAATGGTCATAAAGTTGGGCACAACTCACTTTAACAACTGCCTTGCTTAGCAATAGAAATTCTGGTCCCAATTGTGGTAGCAAGTCAAGAATTGCCTGTATTCAAGGGTAACTCAACAAGCAAATGGGATTAGTAAAAGAAATTTGTCTGGAGAAAGACACAAGGAAAAGAAGAGAGTGACCAAAGGTACTATTATACTCCGAGAGACTGTGGGTGGAAAAGATTATCTGGTGAATAGTTGCAGATTGCCTGTTGTAGGTGATTATGTACTATAATTGCTTCCTGCTGAGTAAGCAGAGATTGTAGGAGGAATGTAAAACAGCTATGTTCCACAGAGTAAATTCACTGAGTTAACAGGAAGAGCTACCTGTAAAGTTTGATGGGGAGAATGAGAATGTCAACATTGTTAAACGCTGTTTTGCATGTGGGGCTAAGGGGCACATTGCAAAGTATTGTAAAAATAAGAAAGTGTCTGTTAGAGACTCTACTAAACCCAGGAAAGGGTGTAATTTGGCTACCAGTTCATCTAATGATATAAAGGATGATTGGTGGGTGATTGATAGCGGTGCCTCTCAATCCATAACAAAAAATAGTTTATTAATATGAAGAAAAGTACTAAAACTGTTAAATTAGCTAATGGCTAGAAGGTGACTGTAGCTGGGGAGGGATTTGTTCGATGTTCTTTTAGTAGGCACCCTTTACCCATGCTTTATATCCCTAGTTTGAAATATAACCTATTATCTGTAAAGTCATTACTACATTCTGGGTTTACAGTAACTTTTAAAAATAACAAATGTTTGCTGGAATGTGAGGGCACTGTAGTTACTGCAGAATTAGAAAATGACTTGTTTGTAATTAGGGATAAGCCATTAATGTTAGTTCAGTCAAAAGCTCAGTTTGGAAATGTAAAGCCGCATGATGAATGCGTGCACTTATTACATAGAAGGCTTGGTCATCTGAATTTCAGGTTGTTGCATGCGACTGTGAAGCAGTCTGTAGGCATTAAGTTAAGGGCTTGCAGCAACTACCTGAATTGTAATACTTGTAACCAGCATAAAAGTAAAGTCACACCTGCAAACCGCTGCAATGGGTTCAAAACATCTAGGCCTTTGGAAGTAGTCTTTTTAGACTTAATAGGGCCAAAGAAACCCAGTTTAGGAGGAGCATGCTATATTTTGAGTATAGTTGATCATTTTACAAGATATGGTTTTTGCTACCTTATGAAGTCCAAAAGTGATACGTTCCAGTGTATCACAAACTGGCTTCATTTTGTAGAGAGGAAACAGAGGTTTAAGGTGAAATGCATTGTTACTGACAATGGAACAGAGTTTACTAACCATCAGTTGGCTAAGTATTTGAGGGATGCTGGGATACAACATAAACGTGCTGCCCCTTTCCGGCCGGAACATAATGCATATATTGAACGAAGAGGCCAGACCCTGCGAGCTATGACTAGGACTATGATAGCTGATGCTTGTTTACCAGATAGATTGTGGGGAGAGGCAATACTATGTGCAAACCATATTTTGAATAATGTGGTGCACTCCTCCACAGGGAAAATTCCTTTTACTTTATGGCATGGGAGGAAACCTGATTTAAGTTATGTACATACTTTTGGAGCACCAGCCTGGGTGCATATACCAGTTAGTCAGAGAAGGAAGGACCAACAGAGAGCGAGAAAAATGATTTTTGTTGGATACGAGGCTAACCATAGGTCCTATAGGTTCTGGGAAAAAGGGACAACTAGAGTTTTGTGTAGCGCTAATGCTAAATTCCTAGAACATGAAGGCTGGGAAAAATTAGAAAAAGCAGACTATGGTTTTGCGGATATGGATGTTAAGGTAGACCACATTCCTGATGGTAGTTCATCAGAGATGGATGATACGCCATCTATTAAAGTCGAAGAACAGGAAGCAGGGTTAGGGGAGGATGAACCCAAGATACCTGATGTTAGTCCTGTTACGCCTAGACGATCTACCAGGGAACGGCATCCACCAGATTGCTATAAAGCCACGGTGGTTTGCCAAGTGGATATTGAACCATCAAGTTACCATGATATAAAATTGTATCCTGAAAAAGAGCAAAAAGCCTGGCAAGAGGTGATGAATAGAGAAATTAATTCGTTGAAGAGGCTTGGTGTCTATGAAGTTGTAAGAAAACCACCAAATGAGAAACTTATAGGTTGTAGGTGGGTCTACAAGTTAAAGAAGAGTGTAGATGGGGTAGTAACCCATAAAGCTCGGCTTGTTGCACAAGGGTTCTTGCAGACAGATAGAGACTATGATGAGGTTTTTGCTCCAAGTTTAAGAGTGAGCACTTTGAGAACGATGCTGGTTTGGGCAGCTAGAAATAAATGCTCTATCACTCACATAGATGTAGAAACGGCTTACTTGAACGCTCTGTTGAGGCATACAATATATATGAAGAAACCTTCAGGTTATAATACACAGGATAGCACTGAGTGTTGGAGGCTACAAAAAAGCCTATATGGTTTAAGGCAATCAGGTTACGAGTGGAACCAATGTATAGTGCAGGAATTACATAACATTGGGTTCTATGAGGGCGTAGCAGATAAATGTCTGTTTAAGAAAGAACAGGATGGATGTGTTTCATTCTTGTTACTCTTCACAGACAACATTGCCATAATTACCAGAACTGACGCTGAGGCCAGAGAGATTATCGGTCAGTTGCAAACAAAGTTTAAACTTAGAAATTTGGGACATATACGGCATTATCTAGGGCTGGATATCCTGAAAACATCTAGAGGATTTAAGATTTCACAATCTGATAAAATCTGTAAATTGTTAAAGAAATATGGGATGGAGTTATGCAAACCTGCCAAAACTCCAATGGCACAAGAATTCCAGCAGGATAGTGTGCAGAGTCCACAGTTCAGTAAGGAACTGTATCAGTCATTGATAGGCAGTTTGTCGTATTTGAGCAACTGGACACGGCCTGATATAGCATTTGGGGTTAATCAACTAGCACAATATAGTTCAGAGCCTACTGATAGGCATTGGCAGGCTGCAAAACGTATTCTTAGGTATCTTAAAAGAACATTGCACTATTTTATGTATTTAGAACCAAATGACAATATGATATTAAAGGCATATGCTGATGCCAGTTTTGCCAGAAAATCTACGTCCGGAATTGCAATCATGTTGGATAACTGCCTGATTGGGTGGAGATCAATCCGCCAGAAACACATCAGTTTGTCTACCATGGAAGCGGAGTTTTCTTGTCTATCACTTACATCTACTGAACTGATTTACTATAAACAGTTGATGGAGGACATTGGATTCAAAATGGACTATCCTATCACGGTTTATGAGGACAACCAGGCAGCCATTAAAATGGCAACGAATCTCGCTGTAAAGACAAGGACTAAATATACTGATATACATTATCTGAATGTTCGGCAATGTGTTAAGGATAACATGATTAAATTAGAATATTGTGCATCAGAGGACAATATTGCCGATAATTTTACCAAAGCACAAGGTGCCATTAAACACACCAATTGTTGTGAGAGCTTTGGATTGCGAATCTGAAATGTAACTGATACCATATGTACAATGTGTAAATAGGATTTTTGTTTTTGTATATATTGTTTATATTGGCCTGCCCAATGGGGAGAATGTTAGGTTGTAGCTTGTAGCTTACTCCTAACTTGTTGGTCAGGCAATATATCTGTTCCTTTAAGAACAACTGAGCCATGTAATCAGGGTTTGCTGAACCATGTAATTAGGCTATAGTGTTTAAATAGCAGCACAGAGATGCGTTCTTTCTTCCTGCTGATTCTCGCTGTTTTCTCTGTTGTGCTATGTACTACTTTGATAATCCGTGGAGGCGTTGGACTGGGCTGTTATTGGACTCCACGTTATCTGGTACTGTATACCAAAAGCTTACTGAAGTCTGTTTACTTTAGTAGGAGAAGATAGTATTGCTGGACTGATATTACTGGTTATGACCCTGGACTGATTTAACTAAACCGAGACTGTTTATCACTTTGTATATAAACTATTTTTCACCCAAGCTGCACGTTACTCTCCTTCCCTGTGTGTTTTTGCTCTGCTCATTGCAAAGGCAACACACACTTGCACACACACCCTAACAGGGAGTCTCTAATCAAATTTCCTGTTAGCAAACAGCAGGAGAATTTGAGAAAAGAACAAGAAGAAATAAAATCTTTCTACTAGTAGTGGCTTAATACACTGAAGTGAAGATGAATGGACAGGACTCTGCTATCATGACCTACAGTGCTTACATTTGGCATGTTCGCATTTGTGTCTGAAAACCATCCAACATCTATATTCAGCAAGGGCAGACTTCTAGCAGTATTTGAAAAAGATGTTAGAAGACCAGAGCAGTGATAATTAAGCTGATAAGAGGGAATTAAGTCTTACTAGATCAAATAAAAGAAGCAATACAATAGATTCTGATAGAGGAAGCAGATCTCAATGAGGAGAACAGCCAAATGAAGAAACAAGTGACAGCCAGAATCAGGAGATGCATAAGATTTTCTGCACATCTGAAATCAAGAAACAGCTTTAAAGGATTTAGAGATAAAACAGGCTCCAGGTTTTCAGGGAAAGAAAAAGAGATACTGTGGAAAAGGAGACAAGATGGTGGATCTCGAAAAGATAAGAGGTGTATAGCTCTGCCCACAAGAAGAAAAAGAGAAAAGTTGTGGTATTTGTTGGGTCATTGTTAGGAGTAATTAAAAGAAGTGAGCTCATCAGCTTTCAGAGTATGCTACCTGCCAGGACATTGATCAGGGATGTGATTGAACAACTACCAAAATGTACAAGTGTATTGATAATAAACTCCTTCCTACTAATCCAAGTGGGAATATAGTTGCAAAGAATGACTACAATTGCATCACCATTGGCTTTGACAATCTAGAAAAAAAATTCAAGAACTTGGGACTCAAACTACTTTTCCATTCTGAAAGAGGACTGGAAAGGGAAAGAATACTGCCAAGTGGATGCCTGGTTATGCAGATTGTGTTGACAGGAGAGATTTTGTTGCTGGGACCATCATCAGAGTTAACTGTATAATGGGCTACCAGTATGAGAGGAATTGAATTAATATATTTGGCTGAAAAAATATGAATTTGATCATCCTGATTGGCTGTCATTGTGGTTTCAATTGGAAATTGATGTATAGAACAATGTCATCGGTTTTATTTGATCCTGCTGAGATAAATTCTTCTAAATTTTTGCAGATAAAGTATTTTACATCTTTATTTTTAATATGTGTTTCCTGAAGACAAATTATATACTGTTTTAAATTTTTTTAGGTAGTGAAATACTTTTTTCCTTTTTGGGGGTGAGTTGGCTCCATTTATGTTCCAGGTTAAACATCTGTATTCCATAGTTAATGAACTATTTTTGAAAAGTCCATGCCCATAGGTTTAGGTTTAGGTTTAGGTTTATTTGGATTTATATACCGCCCTACTCCCGAAGGGCTCAGGGTGCTGAATAGCCACAAAGTAAAATACATATATACAAAATTTAAAAACTGAATAAAACTGAATTAAACAGTTTGGCCCCAGACAGAATTAAAACACCCCAATAATTTAAAACAAATTAAAATTTACATTTTAAAAGGAAAAGGGGAGAAAATGAATGTTAAGGATATTGTTGCTGTAGTAGCAACTAGCAGAGTAAAGTGCACAGAGAAACATTGCTGAGAGCAATGAGATAAGAGATACGTGCAAACTGGTGTTATCAAAAGTTTTCTTTATAGTGGAAAATAAACAATCTCGTAGTCTGCTAAACAGTCCAAGTTTTTACCGGTTAAATCCAAAAAGCTTCTTACCAAACGAACAGTAGTTGGTTCACTCTGGTTCACAAACCCCGGATGGTAGCAGATCCACCCACACACGCACGCGATGATAGCACAATGGCAGCTTATCATCAACTGAATACATTACAGTACCTTTCTTAAATAGGTTGCTAAATTACACCTAATTATAGCATGACTCAGCATTACAGCATGATGCAGCATTAAAACTTAAATTCACAGAACACATATATTGCCTGGACAATCTGTTAGGCTCAAATCATATCCTAACAATGAAGATTAGGCCAGGCCAGCTTGATGGAATAAAAAGGTCTTGAGGGCGCGGCGGAAGGTGTGTAGGTCTGGGATTGTCCGTATCTCGGGTGGGGGCTTGTTCCAGATAGTAGGTGCCCCCACAGAGAAGGCCCTCCCCCTAGGGGCCGCCAGCCGACACTGTTTGGCCGACGGCACCCGGAGGAGCCCTTCTCTATGAGAGCATACCGGTCGGTGGCAGGCTATTGGTGGTAGCAGGCGGTCCCGTAAGTAACCAGGTCCTAAACCATGGAGCGCTCTAAAGGTGGTATCCAAAACCTTGAAGTGCACCCGGAAGACCACCAGGAGCCAGTGCAGCTTGCTCAGGAGAGGTGTTACCTGATCTGTCCCCCCCCCTTCAGAGACCCACAAAAACACAGCCAGCCGAGGGTTAAGAATCACTTGGCACACTCCACAGTTCTTATCTCAACCTTGGCAGCGATATGCACACTGTCTGCCAAGGACTTTATTAGTTTACACAAACAAGAAAATCACCTACGTAGCTTTGCCGTTCATCTAGCTTCCAAGACTACGAGGTTGCTATGTTTGTTTAGCTTTGTTCGTCACAAACTTCTGGACCCACCGTCCTGTCTTATATAGATAGGCTTTGGGTGTGGTCCAGTGAGTCATTGATCCTGTGACTCCAATCCAGTGACTCAGGTCTATTTCCTCATACGCCGCAGCTGCAGTAATCTTTTCTCTCGCCTTCTTTGGCGTGCGTCCAGGAATGACGTCTCTCCCTCACTCTCATCTGAGACACCTGTTTCCCCACTACTTGGCTCTCTTTCAGCTGGCACCTGAGACGGTGCCAGGGGGGGGCTGGGAGATCTGGCTGGCTCCTCTTCCTCCTGCTCAGAGCTTCCTTCCTCCAATGGGATAGGCTCAGAGGACGGGGCCACAACACTATCCCCCACCGCAGGGCCCTTCCCCCGGGTCTGACGGTTGGGATGGGGTCGGGACGGGAACTGTTCGTGGAAAGCCCGCACCAGGTCAGGGGCCTGAACGGCAGACGCGTCCACCCAGGTGAAATCCTCGGCCCCGTACCCTTTCCAAGCGATGAGGTATTGGAAGCGCACCTTCAGCCAACGGGAGTCCCGAATACTGTCCACCTCATACGTCGAGGCGTTGTCCTCGTCGGCTGCGGCTGGGGGGGCAGGCGGCGGCGGGCGGCGGAGACGGCTAGCGGGAGTCTCAGGGACCAGGAGGGACCGATGAAAAACGGGGTGGAGCCGCATGGAGCGGGGTAGAGTCAACCGATAGGCCACCGGGTTGATGACCGCCTCGATGGGGAAGGGACCGATAAAGCGGTGGGCCAGTTTCCTCACCGGCTGGTCCGTGGGGAGGTGTTTCGTGGACAGCCACACCCGATCTCCAACTTCCAGCGGTGGCGTCGCCCGGCGGGCGCGATCGGCGAACCGTTTATAGTCCTCTTTCGCCCGGATCAGCTGCCGCCGCACCAGTTGCTGCACCGCCTGCAGCTCCGAGAGGAAGTCCCGGGTCTCAGGAACAGGGGAGTCCATGATGGTCAACGGAAAAAAACGTGGATGGTACCCGACGTTGGCATGGAACGGTGTCATCTGGGTGGAGGTATGTTGGGAGTTGTTAAAAGCGAACTCCGCCAGGGGAAGGTACTCGGCCCAGTTGTCCTGCTGCTGGTTGACAAAACAGCGGAGGTACTGCTCCAGTATGCCAATGACCTTCTCCGTGCCCCCGTCAGTCTCCGGATGGTGTGACGACGACAGGCACACCTGCACCTCCAGCGCAGCCATCAGGCTTTTCCAGAAGCGGGCCGTGAACTGGGCCCCGCGGTCCGAAACCACCCGGTCCGGCAGGCCGTGGAGGCGGAAGATGTGTTGCAGGAACAGGCGAGCCGTGGTACGAGCCGAGGGCAGGCCGCGGCACGGGATGAAATGTGCCATGTTCGTGAGCGCATCCACCACCACGAGGACGGTCGTGAACGTAGCGGACAGGGGCAGGTCAGTCAGGAAGTCCATGGAGATGGCTCCCCACGGTCTCTCCGGTGTCGGCAGCGGCTGGAGGAGTCCAGGAGGGGGGCCGGACGCGGCTTTGGCCTGTCGGCATGGCACACAGGACGTCACGTAGGCGTGCACGTCGTGCCGTACCCGAGGCCACCAAAAAGTCCGCGTCACTAGGTTCAAGGTCTTAAAGAAGCCGAAGTGCCCCGCCGCGGGGTTGTCATGGCACTGGTTCATGACGAGGGCTCGGAGCGGACTTGTGGGCACGTACAGCCGACCCCGGTGCCTGAGCAAGCCCTCCTCCACGGTCCATGGGGACGCGGGGCCGACGTCCGCTCTCCGCTGCTGCGACCAGTCGTCCTGTCGCTGCGCTTCCAGCACCTGAGTCCACAGGTCCACCGGTTCCTGGACCGCGGCCAAGGAGTCCGCTGGCAGCACCGTCCGGGGGGAAAGGGAGTCCTTGGGGCAAAAGTATTCCGGCTTACGGGATAGCGCGTCCGCCCTCTGGTTGAGGTGGCTCGGAATGTATGTGACGTGGAAGTTGAACCGGGCGAAAAACAACGATCACCGGATCTGCCGCTGGTTCAAATTCCTGGCCGTGGTGAGGTGCTCCAGGTTCCGATGGTCCGTCCGCACCTCCACCTGGTGTCGGGCCCCCTTGAGGTGATGTCGCCAAGCCTCGAACGCGGCCTTGATAGCCAGCAACTCCTTTTCCCAGATGGTGTAGTTGCGCTCGGAAGGAGTGAGTTTCCGGGAGTAGTAAGCGCAGGGAAAAAGAGTGCTGCCATCCACCGGAGCCTGTAGCAGCACCGCTCCAATCGCCACGTTGGACGCGTCTGTCTCAACCACGAACAGACGGTGTGGATCGGGGTGCCTCAGGACCGGCTCCGTGACAAAGGCCTGCTTGAGAACCTCGAAGGCCTGCTGCTGCGGGGGCCCCCACTGGAACGGTACCTTCTTCCGAAGGAGCTGGGTCAACGGCACGGTCAGGGTGGCAAAGCCCGGGATGAAGGTCCGGTAGTAGTTGGGGAATCCCAACAGACGCTGGACGTCCTTCACCTGACGCGGGGGTTCCCAACTGCGCAAGGCCGCCACCTTGTATGGGTCCATCGCGATGCCCTCGGGGGTGATGATGTGCCCGAGGAACTCTATGGAAGTCTGGAAGAAGTAACATTTCTCCAACTTCGCATAGAGCTGGTGCTCCCGCAGGCGCTGCAAGACCTGGCAGACATGCTGGAGGTGACTTTCCGGGGTCCGGGAATAGATCAAAATATCATCCAGGTAGATCACCACGAACCGATCGAGCATGTCCCGGAACACGTCGTTCATCAAGTGCTGGAAGACCGCGGGGGCGTTGGTCAACCCGAACGGCATGACGGTATATTCAAAGTGTCCGTATCGGGTGCCAAATGCCGTCTTCCACTCGTCCCCCTCTCGCATCCGCACCAGGTTGTAGGCTCCCCGGAGGTCGAGCTTGGTGAAAATCGAGGCCTCCCGCAACCTCTCCATCAGCTCCGGGATCAGCGGCAGGGGATAGCGATTCCGTACCGTGATGGCATTCAAGTGCCGGTAGTCGCAACACAGGCGCAAGTCCCCTGTCTTCTTTTTCACGAAGAGGACTGGGGCCGAGAGCGGGGAGGTCGAAGGCCGGATGAACCCACGGGCCAGGTTCTTGTCCAGAAAGTCCCGTAAGGCGGCCAGCTCGGGCTCCGACATGGAGTACAGGCGTCCCGAGGGCAGGTGCGCGTTGGGCATCAAGTCCACCGCGCAGTCGTAGGGTCGGTGCGGGGGCAAGCGATCCGCCTCCTTCTCGCTGAACACGTCGGCGAAGGATGTCAGCTCCGGAGGCAAGGAGACGTTCGGGGCAGAGACGTCCTGGCCGGCACAGGTGTGGCGAAGGTGGTCGACACACTGCAGGCTGGGGAACGAGATGGCATTTCTCGACCACGCCACCTGAGGGTCGTGCGCCCGAAGCCAGGCCATCCCCAGGACCAAGTGGAAGTGCAGGTCCGCCGTCACATAAAACTGGATCGCCTCCTCATGGTTCCCAATGGCAAGGCGCAAGGGCTGAGTAGCGAAGTTGATGGGCCCCGCCACAAGTTCCCGCCCATCAATAGTTTCGACCCTCAACGGAGGGTCCACTGGAACCAAGGGAACCTTGTAATGGGCCACAAAGGCCTGGTCCATAAAGTTCGTGGTGGCCCCCGAGTCCACCAGCGCGTGCGCCTGGAGCCCCTCCGACCGGTTAGCCAACAACACCCGGGTGTTCAAAATCAGGTGCCGAGGGGGCTCACAGTCCACAGCTGCCGCCTCCGGCGGGGCATGATCACCTGCCTGACCCAGAGTTTCCCCTAAGCCAGGCCTGACCCGTTTCCCGGCTGGTCACGCCGAGGCTCCGGAACAGGCTTGGGCGATCCACTCCGCTTCCGGGGACACGAGGCGGCGAAATGTCCAGCCTCGCCGCAATAGAGGCACAACCCCCCTTGGCGTCTCCGCATCCGCTCCTGGGCCGTCAGTTGAGGTCTGGCTGCTCCGAGCTCCATGGGCTCCTCAGCCGTCGCCACCAAACGCGGTACGGTCCGGGGCGCTGTTGGTACGAAACGCGGGGGTGCCGGCACTGTCGGTGGTTCCGGAAGAGCCCTACGGGGCCGTCGCCATTGTAGGCGGGCGTCGATGCGCAGGCAGTGGGTCACCAGCGCGTCCAGGGTCTGTGGCACCTCCACCCGAACCAGCTCGTCCTGCATCTCATCGCAGAGGCCGTCCTGGAAGGCATCCATCAGCGCCGCCTCATTCCAGGCCGAATCCTGGCCTAGCAATCGGAACTCCGCAATATAGTCCTGCAGGGGGCGCTTGCCTTGGCGGAGGTCCTTGATGCGCCTCGCTGCCGTCTGCACCCGGAGGGGGTCCTCAAACATGGTGCGCAGGTGTTGCAAAAAGCCCTGATAGTCCAGAAGCAAGGGGCTGTCTTGCAGCAACAGGGGCGTGGCCCATCGGGCGGCAGTGCCAGAGAGGGAGCTGATAATAAAAGCCACCCGAACCCGGTCATCCGGAAAATCCTCCGGCCGCATTGCCATGTACAGCTGGCACTGTCCCAAGAAGGCCGGGAACATTTCCTGCTGCCCAGAAAACTTATCTGGCATGTTCACTGGGCATCTTGGACGGGGAAGGGGAGCAGGTGGAGCTGCTACAGGAGCATTTCCCAAAGCAAGTTGTGCAGTTAGCTGTGCTACTTGCTGTTGCAGAAGTTGATTGGCCTCCAGCATCTGCTGTACCTGCTGCTGCAGCTGTTGGTCCATCGTGGGTTAACGATGGAGTTTTGGGTGACGAACAAGATGATCTGTCCCCCCCCTTCAGAGACCCACAAAAACACAGCCAGCCGAGGGTTAAGAATCACTTGGCACACCCCACAGTTCTTATCTCAACCTTGGCAGCGATATGCACACCGTCTGCCAAGGACTTTATTAGTTTACACAAACAAGAAAATCACCTACGTAGCTTTGCCGTTCATCTAGCTTCCAAGACTACGAGGTTGCTATGTTTGTTTAGCTTTGTTCGTCACAAACTTCTGGACAAACCGTCCTGTCTTATATAGATAGGCTTTGGGTGTGGTCCAGTGACTCATTGATCCTGTGACTCCAATCCAGTGACTCAGGTCTATTTCCTCATACGCCGCAGCTGCAGTAATCTTTTCTCTCGCCTTCTTTGGCGTGCGTCCAGGAATGACGTCTCTCCCTCACTCTCATCTGAGACACCTGTTTCCCCACTACTTGGCTCTCTTTCAGCTGGCACCTGAGACGGTGCCAGAGGGGGGGGGGCTGGGAGATCTGGCTGGCTCCTCTTCCTCCTGCTCAGAGCTTCCTTCCTCCAATGGGATAGGCTCAGAGGACGGGGCCACAACATTACCTGGGAGCGCCATGTCGCTCCCATAACCACCCGCGCAGCTGCACTCTGCGCCAGTTGGAGCCTCCAGGTGCTCCTCAAGGGGAGCCCCATGTAGAGAGCATTACAGTAGTCCAGGCGGGAAGTGACGAGGGCATGAGTGACTGTGTGTAAGGAGTCCCAATCCAGAAAGGGACGCAACTGGCAGATCAGGCAAACCTGATGAAAAATCCTGGCCACGGCCGTCAAGTGCTCTTCTAAAGACACCCGTGAATCCAGGAGAATGCCCAAGTTGCGAGCCCTCTCAGTGGGGGCCAACGACTCACCCCCAATAGTCAGTGATGGCGTCAACTGACTATATTGGGATGTCGGAAACCACAGCCACTCGGTCTTGGATGGGTTGAGCCTGAGCCTGTTCCTCCCCATCCAGATCCGCACGGCTTCCAGGCACTGGGACATCACTTCAAGGGCATCGTTGGAGTGGCCCAGGGTGGAGATGTACAGCTGAGTGTTGTCATCGTACTGGTGGTACTTCACTCCGAAACCACGGATGATCTCGCCCAGAGGCTTTACATAAATGTTGAACACAAGGGGCGAGAGGACCGACCCTTGTGGTACCCCACATATGAGGGGCCTCGGGGTCAATCTCTGCCCCCCTGCCAACACAGACTGCAACCGGTCAGAGAGAAAGGACCACCACAATACAGTGCCCCTCACCCCTAACTCCTCCAACCGGTGCAGCATGATACCATGGTCAATGGTATCAAAAGCCGCCGAGAGGTCTAATAGGACCAGGACAGAGGAGCAACCCCTGTCCCGAGCCGTCCAGAGATCATCAAGCAACGCAACCAATGCCATTTCCGTGCTGTACCCAGGCCTGAAACCCAACTGGAACGGATCCAGATACGTCGTTTCATCCAGGTGCTGGGGGAGCTGTCGCGCAACCACACTCTCGACAACCTTCGCCACAAAGCGAAGGTTGGAGACCGGACAATAGTTAGACAACACTGCCGGGTCCAGGGAAGGCTTCTTGAGGAGATGCCTTACCACCGCCTCTTTCAAGGTGGCGGGGAAGTCACCCTCACCCAATGAAGCATTTATAATCCCCTGGAGCCAGCCTCACGTCACGTCTTGGGAAGCCAGCACTAACCAGGAGGGACACGGGTCCAACAAACATGTGTTCGCGTTCCGTCTACCCAGAATCCTGTCCACGTCATCAGGAGTCACAGGATCAAACTCATCCCAGATAACATTCTCAAGACCTGCCTCAGTCATCTCCCCTGAAACTATCCAGTCGGAGTCCAGGTCTTCCCGAATCTGAGTGATTTTGTCATGCAGATACTGAACAAAATCCTCGGCTCTATCCTCCAAGGGATCCTCCCGCGCTTCCTGGTGAAGCAGGGAGCGGGTCACCCTAAACAGGGCGGCCGGGTGGTTATCTGATGACACAATAAGAGCAGCAATATAAGTACATTTTGCTGCTTTTATCGCCACTAGGTAATTCTTAATTTGAGATCTTACCAGTGTCCGGTCGGATTCAGAAAGACTGCCCTCCAACTACTCTCTAGGCGTCTTTTCTGGCGCTTCATTTCCCTCAGCTCCTCGGTCAACCGAGGAGCCGAATGAGATCGGCGCCGGGTCAGAGGCCGCAAAGGCACGACCCAATCCAGAGCTCCAGCGGCCGCCCTGTTCCAGGCGGCCACTAGGTCTCCAGTCGAGGCGTGTGCCAGAGCCTCAGGAAATGGCCCAAGCTCCATCTGGAACCTGTCAGGCTCCATCAGGCGCCTGGGGCAGAACCATCTTTCCGGCTCCGCCTCCCTGCGGCAGGGTGCAGCGGTTCGAAGGTCAAGGCGAAGGAGAGAGTGATCCGACCATGACAAGGGCTCGGTGATTATATCCCCTATCTCAAGATCACTCAACCACTGTCAGGTCCAGCGTGTTTCCCCCCATGTGGGTAGGACCATGAATTAACTGGGTCAGGTCCATAGCTGTCATGGAAGCCATAAACTCCCAAGCTACCTCAGACGCCTCACCCACAGACGGCAGGTTGAAATCCCCCATGACCATAAGTCTGGGGGTATCAACTGCCACTGCGGCGATGACATTGAGCAGCTCGGGCAGGGCTGCTGCCACGTGGCAGGGAGCCAGGCACGTGATCAGCAAACCCACCTGCACCCCATGACCCCACTTCACAAGGAGGGACTCACAGCCGGCCGTCTGAGGAACAGTGGCCTCCCTCGGTCTCAGACCTTCTTTAATAGTAACCGCTACCCCCCGCCCCTCCCCTGTAACCTCGGCTGATGGAATGCACAGAAACCTGGTGGGCACATTTCAACGAGGGGGACCCCCCCCTCCTGGCCCAACCAGGTTTCCGTAATACCTGCCAGGTCCGCTCCCCCCTCCTGAAGAAGATCACAAATAAGGGGGGCTTTATTTACTACAGACCTGGCGTTGCACAACATCAGCCGAAGGCCAGGGCCCTGAGGGTCTGTGCAACCTGGAGAACGAGTGGAGCTTTGGGGGCTGGAGCACATCACCGCTCGTAGATAGCGGGCACACACTCCCCTAACACGATACGGCCCCCTGCTCCTGCCATATCTACCCCTCCCACCCACAGTACTGATGGTAGAAACTTTATCTTGATAAACTTTAGCCCCCCACCCCCTCGACCCCAAGTCCCCCACCCTCCATGCCGCGCTTCACAGCCATACCCAGCCCTCCCCTTAGTGGGTTATCCCCCATACCCACAGCCCTAATTCTAATCCGACCCTCCCCTCCCCCCAGAACCCCTTAAAAGATTAGCTAAAAATTTATATCTTCGCAGCATGCCACCTCTCTGGGTTCCAAAACCCGTCATTGAGGTAGGCCCTCGATAACGTAGAAGGCCAGGCCTGCGAGAGGGGGGAGTCTCGCAAGGCAAAAAGCTCAGCCAGTGAGTACATCCCTGAAAGTCCGCCTGGGGAAGATGGAATGAGGCCAGGGATTCAATGATGGTAAATTTAAAAAAAGGTCCGGGAGAGACAGTCCGCCATTTCGGCGTGGGTCGAAACCGGGGCTCCACTCTCTCACAGCAGTGGAGAGGAGTCTCAGGCCGCTGCCCCGAAAAAGTAATGACCGAGCCGCCCTCTCACGTTCCTACGCCGTTTGATGGGAGTCCCTCCCTGTGTGATATGAAGTTAGTTTTAAATCTATGGCCACTTGTATTATTATTTTATGAAATTTTAACTTTTGTATGTTTGTTTTTTAATTGGCTGTACACCGCCCTGAGTCCGCAAGGAGAAGGGCGATATATAAATCTAAATAAAGTAAAGTAAAGTAAAGTAAAGTAAAGTGTAAGTAACGCCGCAATCCAGCTGGAATTGGGCATATCTTCACTTGCTACAATCATGTGGAAACGTGCAATTGGATATTGGTTGTCCCTGTGGACCAGACTCCCAGGATATTACCTAGGCCAATGCCTATGGCGGGACCCTTTTCATAGTCCCTGGGCCCATAATATCCATACAAAGCTTTTGAAGATCGGGATTTCCCCCACTGAAGCTTTTACTTTAGGCCCTGATGCTGCCAAATCATTGATCTTTCAACGGCTGGATGACATTGACAGACAACTAAATCTGGCAAACGGATCGGGAACATGCTCACCGTTTTCCCTTGGAATTGTTCCCTTGCCTCACCTTCCACCTTACCTCTCTGCGTTACATTCTATCAAACATAGGCTCGCATTTATGAAGGCAAGATTTAATGTGATCCCCTCGAATGTCCTCGACAGTAGGCTTTTGGGGGGAGTAAAATCCTCCTATTGTGCATGTGATGGCCGATCCCCAGAATCTCTGTTTCACATTACATTCGTATGTCCCCACTACCGAGACATAAGATCAAGATTCATTTCCCCTATTTCCCAGAGATTCCCTGGATCACCTGATCTGTTCAGCCTTTATTTCCTACTCCAGGATGCAGACCCTAATATAACTTCAAAGGTGGCAAAAAATTTTGCTGCAGTCATGGCGGAAAAAAAACGGGGGGAGAGACCGGTAATTCCTATGGCAGAGGATCACTAGTATTGATAGTACAGATTGTATCTGAGGTAGTAGATGGTGTATTGTCGCATGATCTATTTACAACTGTAAAATCTACCCCCCCCCTTTAATATGTATTTAATTTGGTCTCTGACCGCAATAAAAGCTATCTATCTATCTATCTCCCTTGACACGCTGCCAATGACCTAATTGGCAATTAGCTTTGCAAGTGATCTGTCCCCCCCCCCTTCAGAGACCCACAAAAACACAGCCAGCCGAGGGTTAAGAATCACTTGGCACACTCCACAGTTCTTATCTCAACCTTGGCAGCGATATGCACACCGTCTGCCAAGGACTTTATTAGTTTACACAAACAAGAAAATCACCTACGTAGCTTTGCCGTTCATCTAGCTTCCAAGACTACGAGGTTGCTATGTTTGTTTAGCTTTGTTCGTCACAAACTTCTTGACCCACTGGCCTGTCTTATATAGACAGGCTTCTGGGTGTGGTCCAGTGACTCACTGATCCTGTGACTCCAATCAGTGACTCAGGACTATTTCCTCATACGCCGCAGCTGCAGTACTCTTTTCTCTCGCCTTCTTTGGCGTGCGTCCAGGAATGACGTCTCTCCCTCACTCTCATCTGAGACACCTGTTTCCCCACTACTTGGCTCTCTTTCAGCTGGCACCTGAGACGGTGCCAGAGGGGGGGGGGGGGCTGGGAGATCTGGCTGGCTCCTCTTCCTCCTGCTCAGAGCTTCCTTCCTCCAAAGGGATAGGCTCAGAGGACGGGGCCACAACAGCAAGGCCACACGCAGCACAGAGTCAAAACAGAGCTTCAGAATTTAAACCAACCAGAACGAACAAAGTTGCTTCCTGCAAAGGCTTACGTGCCTTTGCTCCTCCTTTATGTCTTATGGGAGGAGCCAATCATCTGCAAGCCCTACTCCCGAGTCGTCCCTTTTGTGTTAACTGTTCTTGCCTTCTGGCAGCTCTGCTCATGCACGCACTGGGAACAGGCTCCCCCTGTTCCTCTTCCTTGCTGATGTCCGACTCTGGAGACTCCTGAAGCAGCACATAACTCCCAGATGGCCCTGGCCCCCTCTCTGCCTCCGACGCAGAGCCCTTGTCCAAGCCTTCCCCAGACTTCAGGACTGGCCTATGTTCCTTCCCAACCTCCTCACTGTCTGAGTCTGCTGCCAGCTCCGCAGGCCGCCGGCGGACCACAACAGTCTCTTGTAATTCGCTTTTGTATTTCCCTAGAAATTATCTGGCCTTTTGCACAGTCTTTGTCACTGCATTACTTCGTATTTGCCAGCTGAGCTTCCATTCTGAACATTACGGTAGCTTGCCAGAGAACCTTATCTCTAAGATAAGCACTACTTTGAACTACTGCGCATGTCTACATTTTTTCTTTCTTTTCTAACTTCCTGATTTACTTTCTCCTTTGTTCCTCTCTGAGATAAACTGCTGGTAAGATGTAATTAGCTAGGTTTTTTACTTTTAAAAATAAAATGTTTTTTAGAAGAATACATTCGAGTTTTCTTTCTTTGAGAGTATACAGCATGGAAAACAAGATCCAGTCACCTCTAATTAATCACAGTTTTCCCCGGGGGGGAACGAGGCTGATTCATGCTTTGACAGTCTTCTTCTTAACTTCCCCTTTTACCACTTTGGGTGTCGCAGGAGATACAAAGTGCTGGTTCTTGCACTTCTGGCGGCCTCATCCATTGTTTATTTGATGCTGTTGTAGTGTAACTTCTTTTGGGTCTGCCTCATGATCTTTGGCCTTCTCCTCTTTTTGTATATGCCTTGTATGGTATAGAATCCCAAGGCATTCTTTCCAGGTGAGCAAACCACTTAACTTGCTGTCTTTGTATGTAGTTTTAAGTTCTTTCTCTTATGATCTCATTTTTTATTTTATCCCTTCTGGTCTCTCCAGCAGCTTTCCTCAAACGTCTCATTTCTGTGGTGACTAACTTTCACTTATGCTTTATTGCAAGTGTCCATGTTTGGCACTGGTAATATAGGGTGTGGATCAATATGCTTTGTATGAGATGAAAAAATACTTTGCACCGTATTTAGTCTAAATCTTGTTTGTTGGAGTGTAAATTCTATGCCTTCTAATTTTTCCCAATGGAATGAGATTTTTTTTTTAATATTTCAGTCAGGAAAGAGTAATATTTTCTTTTACATAGGTTTCTAATAGGAATCTCTTTCAAAATAATTAAATCTGCATTGTAGATTTTCAAATTGGATTTGAAGTGACATTGGAGGATTTGTTCTCTTGTTACTTTCCTTAAAAAATCATTAACACATCTCTTGAAACCTTTCTTATTGTGTAATGAGAGTTAATTCTATATTTTTTGTCAATCTCTTTTTGGAAATCTACTTGCCAATCAAGGAAATCAGCCAGGGCATGGGTCACCTTTTCCTGGATGCTTTCATCTGGGTCCTCTGGGATGGCTTAAGTATTTTTTTTACAATTTTTTTTTAATTTCCAACGTTAAAATATAAAATAAATAAAAAAGAACAAACAAACTAACAACCACTAGACACTAATAATAAAATTAAAAAAAAACATGTACAAAAAGAAAAAATGACAAATGACAAATATGTCAAATAAATTCACACTGACATTAAACATAAAAAGTCCACCCTGGTTGAATGCTGAAAAATATATAAAAAATATCTGATGTGTTCTCCTCCCCTTACATAATGGGTCTACAAGTAATTGTAAACTTTCCCATCTACAGTCAGGTCCAGAAATATTGGGACATCAACACAATTGTAACATCTTTGGCTCTATACACCACCACAATGGAGTTGGAATGAAACAAACACAATGTGCTTTAACTGCGGACTGTCAGCTTTAATTTGAGTGTATGTACATCCAACTCAGGTGAACGGTGTAGGACTTACAGCAGTTTGCATATGTGCCTCCCACTTGTTAAGGGACCAAAGGTAATGGGACAGAATAATAATCATAAATCAAACTTTCCCTTCTTAATACTTGGTTGCAAATCCTTTGCAGTCAATCACAGCCTGAAGTCTGGAACGCATAGACATCACCAGACGCTGGGTTTCATCCCTGGTGATGCTCTGCCAGACCTCTACTGCAACTGTCTTCAGTTCCTGCTTGTTTTGGGGGCATTTTCCCTTCAGATTTGTCTTCAGCAAGTGAAATGCATGCTCAATGGGATTCAGGTCAGGTGATTGACTTGGCCATTGCATAACATTCCACTTCTGTCCCTTCAAAAACTCTTTGGTTGCTTTTGCAGTATGCTTTGGGTCATTGTCCATCTGCACTGTGAAGTGCCGTCCAATGAGTTCTGCAGCGTTTGGCTGAATGTGAGCAGATAATATTGCCCAAAACACTTCAGAATTCATCCTGCTGCTTTTGTCAGCAGTCACATCATCAATAAATACAAGAGAACCAGTTCCATTGGCAGCCATACATGCCCACGCCATGACACTACCACCACCATGCTTCACTGATGAGGTGGTATGCTTAGGATCATGAGCAGTTCCTTTCCTTCTCCATACTCTTCTCTTCCCATCACTCTGGTACAAGTTGATCTTGGTCTCATCTGTCCATAGGATCTCATTCCAGAACTGTGAAGGCTTTGTTAGATGTTGTTTGGCAAACTCTAATCTGACCTTCCTGTTTTTGAGGCTCACCAATGGTTTACATCTTGCGGTGAACCCTCTGTATTCACTCTGGTGAAGTCTTCTCTTGATTGTTGACTTTGACACACACTCCTCCTGGAGAGTGTTCTTGATCTGGCCAACTGTTGTGAAGGGTGTTTTCTTCACCAGGAAAAGAATTCTTCGGTCATCCACCACAGTTGTTTTCCGTGATCTCCCGGGTCTTTTGGTGTTGCTGAGCTCACAGGTGCGTTCCTTCTTTTTGAGAATGTTCCAGACAGTTGTTTTGGCCATGCCTAATGTTCTTGCTATCTCTCTGATGGGTTTGTTTTGTTTCTTCAGCCTAATGATGGCTTGCTTCACTGATAGTGACAGCTCTTTGGATCTCATCTTGAGAGTTGACAGCAACAGATTCCAAATGCAAATAGCACACTTGAAATGAACTCTGGGCCTTTTATCTGCACATTGAAATTGGGGTAATGAAGGAATATCACACACCTGGCCATGGAATAGCTGAGAAGCCAATTGTCCCATTACCTTTGGTCCCTTAACAAGTGGGAGGCACATATGCAAACTGCTGTAAGTCCTACACCGTTCACCTGAGTTGGATGTACATACCCTCAAATTAAAGCTGACAGTCTGCAGTTAAAGCACATTGTGTTTGTTTCATTCCGACTCCATTGTGGTGGTGTATAGAGCCAAAGATGTTAGAATTGTGTTGATGTCCCAATATTTCTGGACCTGACTGTATATTTAATAAAAATACTATGTTACATAAAAAGATGTAGCTGATGTGGAAATCAATTCAATCAACTCAACATCTGTTTCCCATATATATATATATATATATATAGTAAGGTAAAGGTTCCCTTCGCACATATGTGCTAGTTGTTCCCAACTCTAGGGGGCAGTGCTCATCTCCATTTCAAAGCCAAAGAGCCAGTGCTGTCCGAAGACGTCTCCATGGTCATGTGGAGAGAGAGACACAGAGAGAGAGATGTGTATGTATGTCAACAGAAGATAAAACTAATCTTCAGATTCCTCTGTTAACCATCTATTATTGTATTTTGCACACAGAAAGTCCACAAATGGCTTCCAGTCTCTCATAAACTTATCTAATCCATTGTCTGTAATCAGCGCAGTTAATTTTTCCAGTTCAGTCAATTTTAAAGTCCACTCTACAACAGTCGGTGTCCCCTTTTCCTTCCAATGCTTTAGCATAAACATACCTCACAGCAGTCACCATGTAGAGAAATAACGTCCCAAACTGGTTTTTCTACTGATTTGTCCATAAAACCTAGAAAAAGGGCTTCAAATTTCATTAATATTTGTATTTTAAAAAATCTGTATTGTTATTATTATATTTAGCCAATATAATTTAGGATACTTACAAGACCACCACATATGGTAAAACGTGGGATAGCTCTAAGACTTAAACAATACTCATTTTGATGGAATTCCAACAGTGACAAGCTATCTAGAGCTCTCTCAACCTCTGTGCCCATAATCGTTGATTTATTCTCCAAAATTTCTAATCTGTCCTTAGTTTTATTTCCATTTGATTCATCTCTTCAGTTATTTGTTTTGCAAAACTATCCATCCTCTTGAATTGTTTTCAATCTTTTTTCAAAGATTGAGAATTTAGTATCCAATTTATCATCTAAGGATTGGATAAGTTTAGTTCCTAGTTCATCTAGCATTGATTTAATAAAGCTAGGAGTGAAGAACATCTCCTCTTTCTCCTTTGCTAATGGATGGTCCATAGATGATCTTCTAGACTCAGCTCTGGTTTTGCACATTGCCATTTTAAATATAGTACAAGAGATATGCAAAAAAGTAAAAACATTTATTAAAGGTGACACATGCCAAATTGAAGTTAAAATGTTTTTTCCCTTTGAGAACTGCCAATATTTTTATTTTATGGCAGAATTGGAAATTTTTTTGTTACATCTTCTGATGGGATAAATCTTGACATGTTTCAGATAATCAGGTTCAGGAATTTTATATTATTAACCCCCCAAACCAAATATTGGGTCCTATTTAATGAAAACTGCTGCCAGATGATTGGCCAAGTGAATTAACGGTGCATTAATTAAAAACAAAGAGAGCCTTAGCTTGATAATCTTGACCTCCAGTGATATTGTTGTCTTGGTTTCAAATAATTTTATTGCATTTTACAAAGTATACACATAAAAAACAACATAAACTAACAATCGAAAGGAACAATAAAAAGTAAAAAACAAACAGGGATAGAAGTGTGAAAAAGTATAAAGAAAAGGAAAGAAAAACACAAATACTGTATATACAAAGAAAAACTTCTGACTTCTTCCAAGGATATAGAAGACTTACTTTTGACTCCTAATTTAAGCCTATAATAAGATGTACATTTTCCCTCAAAAAGAAAAGGGGAAATTGAAAAAAACTTTCCCCCTTTTTAAGTTTTAACAATCATCACTTCCATATGTCAAACTTTGATTTTTGTCCGTCTCCTGCAAAAAGTACACAATGGGCTTCCTACGCCCTGAGTCCGTAAGGAGAAGGGCGGTATATAAATCTAATAAATCAATCAATCAATAAATAAATAATTATAGATTAATTTATTCAGTGATTTTTCTCTCACGAGGGCCATTAACTTGGCCATCATTGCCAGTTCTGTCATCTTTATTAACCACTCCTCTATTGTGGGTATCATAGGAGCTTTCCAATGCTGTGTGTATAAAAATCATGCTGCTGTTATCTTATATAACAATAAGACACTATGATTCTCCACTGTTTCATCTATAAATAAGTTTCCTGTCTAAATTGTACATTAATTTTCAATTTTTTAAATTAACATTGCTAATTACCATCTAATATTCTTTAGCCTTTTTACAAGTCCACCAGAGGTGATAAAAGGTTCCTATTTGAGACGTACATTTCCAGCAACTATCTGGGGATCCTTTATACATTTTAGCCAATTTATCTGGGGATAAATACCATCTATACATCATTTTATAGAAATTCTCCTTGAGGTTAGAGCGTAAGGTAAATTTCAGTGCCTTTATCCACATATTTTCCCATTGATCAATTGGTATGTTATATTTTTAAAAATTGCCCAGTTTATCATACAATTTTTAACTAGTGTTCATTGTACACAGTTCCATTTCAAATAAACTTTTATCATACAGTTTCTTAATCAGCTTTTAATCTCTATGTGAGTTGCAAATACAAAAACTATTGACAATTGAAGACTTCTGATGCCTGGTGTTCTCTGAATTTTAATTTAATATCATCTGTGGAATAATCCAATAAATCAGCATACCTTAACCAGTTTTGACTCACCCTCATTTGTTTCTATAATATGCTTCATGGGGGGAAAACCATAAAAGTATTTTGGGGCATAATCTCATATTTCAAATTCTCAAAATAGCTCACCTAAAGAAATGGTTTCTAAAATCAACATTAACTTTATCATACCATAAGGATGCATGCCATCCAAATCTCAAGTCGTAGCCTTCTAGTTTTAGTAACCATTCATTCCTTAACATTACCCATTCTTTTAACAAAACAAGTCAAGAGGTTGCAAAATACAGTTTCAAATCTGGCAGGCCCAAACCTCCTCTCTAGCATCACACAAGATCTTTTTTATGTCCAATTTAATGAATACTGCTGCCAGATGAATGCCCAAATGAATTAACAATGCATCAATTAAGAACAAAGGACCTCTGTTTGACAGTAACATTATTTAATTGATACATTTATTTTTAAGGACATACTATGACACATGAAGTTTCAGGTTGCATCAACCAACATACATTTTCCAAATCTGCCTGTCTTTATATTTTAGTTACATCTAACTTTTACAGATTTTATAGATGAACTCTCTCCATTATTTCCATTTCTAGCTTAATTTATTTTTTTAAGGAATTTGGTTGCATAGCATGACCAAACTAAGAGCCTTAGTTTGATAATCTTGGCTTCCAGTGTTCTTTCACTGGAGAACCCGTCTGGTGTAGTGGTTAAGGCACCAGGCTAGAAAGCAGGAGATTGCGAGTTTAAGTTCCACCTTAGCCATGAAAGCCAGCTGGGTGACTTTGGGCCAGTCACACACTCTCCAGCCCAACCCACCTCACAGGATTGTTGTGCGGAAAATAGGAAGAAGGTGTGTTGGATATGTTCACTACCTTGAGTTATTTGTAAAATAATAATGGTGGGATACAAACAAAATATTTCTGTCTTGATGTCTAAAATCTTGTCTGTCAACTGTCCCATTCATTTAGCTAGCAAAGAAGGTCATCTGGGCCATTGTTTAACCAAGAGTACACTTTACTGCAGCTTACAGAAGAAAAGTGAAGCCAATTCCGATATTTTCGTGTGCAAAAAGCATAATTAACTTTCCCTTTCTCCCTTGGCCTGCCCATAGTTGTTATTCACTGGACAATCACTTGCATTCCTTTTTGTTTGGGGAACAGACTCTTTGTTCTGGCAGACATCCCCAGCAAACAACCTTGGGAGGCTGGCATTGTCCCAGGCTTTGAGCTAGCATTCTTGGCATTCCTTTAACCACCACCACCATCCATTACTTCCCTGCATCCCTCCTATTGTTGCTACATGTCTGGCTGTGAGTGGGAGTTGCTAAGCAAGCTGATTTGCAGCCATGACATTTGTTACTTTTACTCTCCAAGGTATCCTTAGTAGCTGTTTCCCAACCTATAACTCAAAGGAGTCAAGATTTCTTTTAACTGCTTTTTTAATTGTCCAACTTTAACAGCCATAGATAGTAATAGGAAAAATTATAGTACTTACTATTCTGTACTTGGTATGAAGTCCTGGACTGATTTAACTTTTTATCTGGATATCACTATTTTCAACTGTTGTCATTAGTTTTCTTGAAGTTTAGGTTCAATTCAGTTTTTTCCTCCTTCTGCCTTAACGTTTTGGTATCCTCTTCACTTGCTTTCAGTAGAGTGATATTAAGGTTTTCACTCCCCCCCTCCATGTTTTAATTGTTTTATTTATATAACACTCAATTTTAATCAAACTCTGTGTATTCTGGGTACAATTATATTTTGATAATCATATTTATACATCTTCATTATATTTAGTCATCACCCTCATATTAATAATATAATAACATGATATAATAACCATAATACTTAACATTTAACATAGTCTTTTTTAACGACTCTCCTCTGTCCCATTTCCTCCCTTTATATCTCTTCCTTTCTAACTTCTGTTTCTATTATCTAACCATTGATAAAATGTATCCCATACAGGGGTAATATTTGTTACTACCGGTTCTGTGGGCGTGGCTTGGTGGGGGGGGGTGTAATGTGACTGGGTGGGCGTGGCCAACTTTTTTTTAATTTTAACTTTTCAAAGCATTTTTTCTGCAAATGCAAAAAAATGCTTTGAAAAGCCTCTGCCGATCAGGAACACAGCTGGGATCGTCAGAGGCTTTTCAAAGCATTTTTTTTACCACCTCTTCCCCGGAAGAGGTTGCAGAAAAAAATGCTTTGAAAAGCCTCTTAGATCCCAGCTGAGCCGCGCGATCATCAGAGGCTTTTTTTTTACTTTTAAAAGCATTTTTTCGGCGGAAGAAGTTGTAGAAAAAATGCTTTTAAAAGTAAAAAAAAAGCCTCTGATGATCGTGCAGCTCAGCTGGGCATGGTGGGGGCGGGGGGCGCAGGGATTTTTGCTACTGGTTCTCCGAACCACCCGCTGCCATCGCTACCGGATCGGGTGAACCGGTCCGAACCAGGAGCCTTTCACCCCTGATCCCATATCAAAAAATATTCAGTTTCTTCTTTATCCTTAATAGCAAGTGTTAATCTATCCATTTCTGCACAATCTAATATTTTTTTTTAATTACATTCTCCTCAGATGGGGTCTCATCACTTTTTCATTGTTGCGCAAATACAATTCTGGCTGCCGTTAATATATGCAAAATCAAATATGCAGTCTTTTTATCATATTATTCTGGTAGAATGCCCAGCAAAAATATCTCTGGTTTCAGATCTATATGTAGTTTTATCATTTTTTCCAGCCATGTGTGTATTTTTGTCCAATATTTTCTCGCTCTTGGGCATGTCTACCACATGTGATAATATGAACCAGATGTTTGATTACACTTCCAACATTTATCTGATCTATTTTTAAACATTTTTGCCAGTCTTGCCGGTGCAAAGTGCCATCTATAAAACATTTTATACAATTTTTCCTTATATGCAGTTGACATCGTCAATTTAATATTTCTATTCCACAATTTCTGCCACTTATCTAATTCTATTGCGTATCCAAAGTTTTTAGCCCAAGCAATCATTGTCTCCTTTACCTGCTCACTTTCAAGTTTAATACTTAATAGGTGACAATATAATTTCTTTATCAATTTATCATCTGTTCCAGTCAATATCTGATCTAATTCTGTTAATTCTTTGTTGAAACCATACAGTTTAGCATCTTTCTCATAACAAGATTGTATCTGCATATAAGGCCACCATGCTATATCTATCCCCTGACTTCTAAGTTCCTGTTTTGTTTTTAACTCCCCTTCATCATTCAATATATCCTTATATCTTACATTTTTTTCCATGTTAATAACATTCGGATGTACTAATGCCCCCATAGTGGAAAGCTAGATTGTTATTTTCAAATAATGTTGTTCTTTTATTAGTCCAGACTAATAACAATGCATTTCTTACATAATGTCTCTGAAAGTAACTATGTATTTTATTCTTCCCATACCATAAGAAAGCATGCCAACCTAGTTGGAGATCGTGCCCTTCTAATGTTAATAATCTTACGTGTCTCAAATTTATCCATTCTTTCACCCAGGAAAGTACCGAGACCTGGTAGTAAGTACAATTCCCAATCTGGTAGTCCAACACCCCCTCTTTTCTTTGATTCCTGCAACATTTTCAAACCTATTCTTGCTTTTTTCCCTAACCATATATATCTTGATATTATTTTATTTAATTCCTCAAAATATTTTTTCTCCAATTTTAATGGTATTGTTTGAAATAAATATAGCAGTCTTGGCAGAATATTCATTTTTATAGTAGCTATTCTTCCCAATAGTGACAGTTGTAGATCTTTCAATTTCTCCAAATATAATTTAATTTGCCTCATTAGTTTCATGTAGTCATCTTTTATTGTTGCACATTTTGCTGTTAATTGTATTCCTAAATACTTCACTTTTTTTACTATCTGTATGTTGGTTTTTTCCATGAGCACTCTTTTTTGTAAATCTGTGAGATTCTTGACTAAGATCTTTGTCTTATCCCTGTTTATTTTCAAACCTGCTACTTCCCCATATTCTTCTATTTTTTAAATAAGTTTCAGTCCAGTTTCCATAGGGTCTTCTAATATGAAGACCAGGTCATCTGCGAAAGCTTGTAGTTTATATTTCTCTTTTTTTATTTCCATTCCTTTTATTTCTTCATCTTGTCAAATTTTCCTGGTTAACACTTCCAGAGTCAGTATAAATAGTGGAGACAGTGGGCATCCCTGCCTCGTGCCTTTTTAAATCTCAAAATTCTCTGTCATGTCTTCATTTACTATCACTTTAGCTAGTTGTTTACAGTATATTGCTTTAATCATATTAATATTCTCTCTCCAAAGTCCATTTATTTTAATTGTGCTATCATAAATTGCCAGTTAACATTATCAAATGCTTTCTACACATCTAGAAACATCAGCGCCATTTGTTTTCCCGGATGCATCTCATAATATTCTAATGTATTTAAAATCATTCTTGTGTTGTTTTTAATCTGTCTTTTTGGTAAAAATCCATTCTGATCTGAATGTATAAATTCATTCAAATACCTTTTTAGTCTCTCTGCTATTATTGAGGCATATATTTTATAATCCACATTCAATAACGATATTGGCCTGTAGTTTTTTATCTTTGTTAAATCTGAGTCATCTTTCAGTATAAGTGTAATATGTGTTTGCTATTTTTGCTTCTAATAGTACTTCATTATAGACTTCCACCATCACTGGGCTTAACACCCCTTCTAATTGTTTGTAAAATTCTGCTGGTAGCCCATCAGGACCTGGGCTTTTATTGCTTTTTTCTCTCTTAATCACTTCTGTCACTTCCATTGTAGTTATCCTTTCATTCAACATATTTCTAACTATATCTGGTACCTTGGGGAGGTCAGATTGTTCCAAATATTGTTGTATTCTATTTTCCGAGGTTTCTTCTTTGTCATACAGTTTCTTATAATATTCTTTTATGATAGCTTTTTTCCCTTCCTCATCGGTCAGTCGATGTATCAACTTTTTTTCTCTCTCTCTTTTCAATTTGCATGCCAGCCATCTTCCAGGCTTATTTGCATTTTCAAAAAAGTTTTGTTTTGCCCTTTTAATTTTATATGCCAGTTCGTCTTCTTCTAATAAGTACATTTTGTGTTTTATTATATCTATTTTTTTTTAGTTTTAAAAACAAACCTTTATTAAGGCTTTAAAAAACAACATTTAAAATACACAAATTTCTTAGTCAAACAAAAGCAAAAAGATAAACAAAAGAAAAGAAAAAAACAAAAGACAAATGTACTTGTACTATTACTCCACTTCACATATTAACTAACTAACTTATTAATAACTTTTTAAATATACATATACATATATACATATATACACTATTCCAACTATATCCATCTGACAGTGCTGTTTTTAATTGCATCAATTCCTTCTAGATTCCATCTTACTCACTTTTCCTCTTCCTCTGTTTTGTCCATTGATACCATTTGTTCCATATAATATAATAATCTGAGTCCTCCTTATCTTTTAGTTGTAAAGTTAATTTGTCCATTTCTGCGCATGCAAATATTTTCTGTATTACTTCCTGTTCTGTTGGCAAGCGATCACATTTCCACAATTGCGCTAATGATAACCTAGCCGCCGTAATTATATGTAAAATTAAATACTTAATATCTTTTCTAATATTTCCTTTGATCATGCCTAATAGGAAAACCTCAGGTTCTAATTCAATTTCGTATTTTGTTATTTCTGTTATCCATGTTTTTATTTTGCTCCAAAATTTCTTAACTACTGGGCAGAGCCACCAAACATGATAAAAAGTCCCCTGTGTCTTTTTACATTTCCAACAAGTTGGATTTACATTTGGAAACATTTTGGCTAGTCTTACAGGAGCCAGATACCACCGATACCACATTTTATAATGATCTTCTTTGTAGGCTACCGATTTTGTCATCTTATAATTGCTTTCCCATACCCTTTCCCATTCCTCTAATTGTATATTATGTCCTATGTTCCTCGCCCACGCTATCATCTGACCTTTGACCAATTCTTCTGCCAAATCGTATTCCAATAAATATTTGTAGATTTTTGAGATCAATTTCGCTTCTTTAGATTCTAGTAATTTATCCAATTGATTTTGTTTTATGTCAATTCCTTCTTCCTCCTGGTCTTTTCTATATCTTATCTTTATTTGTGAATAGGGCCACCAATCGATTTTTATTCCTTGATCATAAAGTTCTTCTCTTGATTTCAATTGTCCCTGTACATCTAATATTTCTCTGTATCTTAAAATTTTATGCTTTGTTAATGTATTAGGTGTTAGGATATGATTTGGGCCTAACAGTTGTCCAGGCAATATATGTATTCTGTTACTTTAAGTTTTAATGCTGCATCATGCTGTAATGCTGAGTCATGCTATAATTACTTGTAATTTAACAATGTATTTAAGCAAGGTACTGTAAGGTATTCAGTGGATGATAAGCTGCTATCGTGTGTGGGTGGATCTGCTACCATCCGGAGTTTGTGAACCAACTACTGTTTGTTTGGTAAGAGTTTGTTTGGAGTTAACCGGTAAAGACTTGGACTGTTTAGAAGACTACGAGATTGTTTATTTCCCATTATAAAGACAACTTTTGATAACACCAGTTTGTATGTATCTCTATCTCATTGCTCTCAGCAACGTTTCTCTGTGCACTTCACTCTGCTAGTTGTTACACAACAACAATATCCTTAACATTAGGGTAGGTTATTGCTTCTATTGTTGATAGCCAGCCAGGGATTTTCATATAATGTTTAGATTTAATTTGTTGCCATGTATTTATTAAAGATTTTCTGATGGCATGATTATTGAAATGTTTGTATGTTTTATTTCCGGGGCTCCATATAAAGGCATGCCATCCCTTCATTAGATCGTGTCCCTCCAAATTCAAAAGTCTTTGATTATCTAAGGTTATCCATTCCTTGATCCATGATAAACATGCCGCCTTATAATATTTTTCCCATGCCGGGAACCCAAATCCACCTCTCATTTTATCATCTTGTAATATCTTTAATTTTATTCTTGATTTTTTCCCCTCCCACACAAATTTAGTAGTTATTTTATCCAAGTTGGTAAAAAATTTCTTATCTAATTTTATTGGAATCGTTTGGAATAGATAGAGGAGTCTTGGAAGTATATTCGATTTTATCGCCGCTATTCTCCCCAGCAAGGTTAAATTTAATTTCCCCCATTTATTTAAATCTTCCCTTATTTTCTGGACTAAAGGTTCATAATTATTTTCTTTTATTGTCAGCAAGATCAAAAACAAACAAACAAACAAAAAAAAAAGGCAGGAAACAAGGAAAGTCAATCAATATATTTACAATGTTCTGTAGATCTTGCTTATTATGTTTTAAACGAAGGGAGAGTGTTTGTTTTTATATTGCCAGTCTTTTCCAAGTTCAATATGGCGATCTTAAAACTGCACAGTCACAGTCACCTATTAGCACTTCTCTTTTTGCCAAACTACCTCTTTCCTTCCGTTGGAGCAGCTAAAGAGGGGTTACAAATAGTCCAATCTTCCTTTTGATCCTTTTATTTAAGTCCGCTTTTTCTCCACCAATATTCAGTTATTTAAATGTTTTTAGTCTCCTCCGTTTCTCCCTGTTCCGTCCTCTTCCACTCTGCTCACCTCTTCGCTTGCCGCCCGTTTACGCTTTGAGCTTTCCTTCCACTCGAAGATCTCAATTGGAGCGTCAGATCTCTGGGCCAGCTGTACACACCGCACCGCTGGTTTCTTCTAAGGCTGGATTAAAGGGTCTTCTTGGTACAGCGGGGGATCGCACCTCTCCCCACCTCCTCCGAAGTTTCCCCTCTTTATTGCTGGTCTCTCCGGGACCAGCCTTTGCCGAAACGGCGCCAAAAAGGCTTAGAAATCCGACTCTAGAAAGAGAACGATTCTCTCCGTGTCGCCACGATCCCACGTCCCCGCCGGAATATATCTATATCTATTTATATCTATTTGGTTTTTCAATTCCATTTTTTTGTGGTTCTTTCTGTAATTTTGATTCCAATCTTTTATGTTCTTCTTCTAGCCTTGACATATTTTGTTTCTTCCTTTTGCTTCTTTCCCATAGATGTTATTGCTAATCCCCGCATATATGCTTTAACAGTATCCCATACAGTTTATAGAGAGGTCTCTTCCTTTGTATTCTCTTTAAAGAAAAAGTCCAATTCTTTTTCCATTTTTTGTATAAATCCTTTTTCTTGCAATATTGCTTGGTTTAATGTCCATCTCCATTTTCTTTTTTGTCCTTTCCACACAATTATCCTTGGGTTATGGTCTGCTCAAGCATTGGGTTCTATTTCTACCTCTTGTACACATGCTTTCAATTCTGATGTCATCCACACCATATCTATTCTGGACCAAGATTTATGCATATTGGAATAAAACGAATATTCTTCTTAGGGTTTGTCTCTCTCCATATACTTTGCATTCCTAATTCCTCTGTCATTTTGAAGAAGGTTTTGGGAAGTGTTTTCCTCATTTTTTTACCTATTTTACTACTCTTATAATCAAGTTCTATATCCACAATTGCATTAAAATCTCCTACCACACAAATATTTTCATATTCCCATTCAATTATCTTCTTGTGTAGTTTCCTATAAAACTCTTCTTGCTTGCCAATCAACAGTATTTGTTTTTGGTTTATTGTTATCTCCATCATCAGTATTCTCCCCTCTTCATCTGCAAAGATTTGTCTAGCCTTTATTATTTCTTTAATATATAGTGCCACCCCTCTTTTCTTTTGCTGCGCTAATGAGGAATATAGTTTCCCAATTTTGGGGTACTCTAATATCTTACTATCTTGCTTTTTAATATGCACTTCTTGCAAGCAAATTAAATTTAATTTTAATTTCTCTAATTTATTAAAAAATCTTTTTCTTTTCATTGGTGAGTTTAGTCCATTTATATTGATTGATAGTAATTTTGTTTCTTCTTCCATTGTTTACTTATAAATAGGTTTTGTTGTCCTAGTTGATCTTATTTCTCTTCATTCTTTCTGCCTTGCTCCTTCTCTTTCCCTTCTCTCTTTTCCTCTGTACCAATTCCTTCTTGTTGTGTGTTTCTTCTTTTTACACTTCCAATTTCTCTACTTGCTCCCTTTTCTTTTCTCTTCTCCTTCCTGTTCTATAAAACACTCGTAAAATTGTTGTATACTCTCCACTGTGTCAAGTCTATGTCTTTTTTCCTTCCAAGTCACCAATACTCCTTCAGGTATTAGCCATGTAAAATTTACCTCATGTTTGATCAATTGTCTCGTCAAAAAATGGTATTGTCTCCTTATATCGCTTACTCTTCTGGGTATCTGCTTCAAAACTACTATTTCTCTTCCTTTATATTTCATTGATGCATCTCTTGCTCTTTGAAGTATTCCCACTCCCATTGCCCTCTTTGAGAATCTCACATGCACCTCCCTAGGGAGTTTATTTCTTCTTGTGTAGCTTGTGTATACTCTGAATATTTCTTCCATCCCATAGCGAGCTTCCTGTTTATGTCAGGGTTCCAAGGAACACCCCCAACGAAATAAAGCTCTGAGGCCTGAGGTTCCTCAAAGTTCCAATTTATTAGAGATGTCATGTTGGCACATCTGGGAAAACCTGAATCTGAAAGCTTCCAGGTTTTCCCCACCCAGCTAGCAGTTCACAGCCCTGCCCCACACCCACAAGTTCATCACATTGTCCAATCAACTCTTCACACTCCACCGGATACAATCTTCAGGCAGTCTCTCATCAGACGCAGGCAAAAGTCCTTGAATACGGAATGTTGTTATGACTAACTTTCTACCACTCCAACAAAAAACCCCCTCCCAACTTCCCCAGGCAGTTAAGAAGCCAAAAAGAAAATTGTCTTCCAAACCTGACAGTTTATCCATCTCCATAGCTTCTGCCAATAGTTCTGCCATTTTCTCCGCAAGGTCTTCTCCCTTTTCTTCTTCAATATTTTGGAATCTTCTTCCGGTGGCGTCCTCGTCGTCGCTGGGCGGCTTGTTTGCATGGCCGCCGCCTTCGCCGCTTGTAGAGCCGCTTTGCGATCGGCAAAGCGGCTTGGAAATCTTCCCTTCAGATCGGAAGGGAAGATAGAGCGGGTGGCTTCAGTTTCAGCCCCCAGAACGGCTGCCAGGGGTTTCTCTTTGCCCTGGTAAGCATTCTGTGTGCAGGCTCCCTTCCAAGGCTACCGGGACTCCGAGCGGCGAGGGACCTCTGTTTAAAATGGAGCGAGACGACAAGAGCAACCCCACTTGCAATAATTCACAGTCTTTCAACACTTAAAGGATTTGGTGAGATCTGGACTATTTTTTTAAAAAATTTTAATTATATTTAAGGGACTTTCTTTAAAAGAAGAAACTGAGCTGTCTCTGAGTGAAAGTGTCTGGAAAATGGCGGCTGGCTAAAGCGGAGCAAGTGAACAGGAAAAGGGAAAGTGTTGCCTGCCAGTAATTGAAACTAATGTATCTGCAAGATTTTTAACTGAAAAATACAAGTGATTTGATTCCTTTTCTGTAAAACTGGGGAAGACAGGAAAAGGAGGAAGATTTTCTTTTTTCCAGAGACTTAAATCCTGTTCTGGCATGGCTTCAAAAAAAGCGGGGGGAGATTCCCCCACACACCAGACAAAGGAAAAGTCAGCCAAGTTACCAGCACCAGCTCAGAGTCAGACACAGGACAGTGGGACTGAGGATTTGAAAGTTTTCATACTTAATATACATAAGTCCCTAGGAGAGCTTTCTGGAAAAATGAGTAAAATGGATGAAAGGATGGAAAAAAATCAAAAGGAAATGATGGAGTTGGTTGAGGAAAAAACTGATAAGTTAAGTCAGAATGTGGCTACTGTAGCTACTGCTTTTACTGATGCTTTATTGGTGGTAGAGAAAAAAGTGGATGATTTAAATCTTGAAGTGGAATCTAACAAGAAGGAAGTGAATGAAAAAATCTTTAAAGTGGAGGTCAAAAATCAAAGGCTAGAAGATGAAATTACGATGATGCAATTTCGGAATATGGAGTTCGCTATAAGATTGAGAGGCTTAAGAGAAAACAGCAGAGAGAATTTGAGGGCAGCTTGTGTGGATATATTGGCTAAGATTTTAAAAATTGAACCAGATGTGATTGCTAATAGAGTTGACAAGCTTTACAGAGTTAATTCGCGTGTGGCGAGACAAAGGAATTTGCCAAGAGATGTAGTGATTTATTTCACTGACAGAAGATTGAGAAATGACATTTTGCAAAGTTCTTTCCACACCACTGTTCAACATGAGGGTAGCCAAATTGGTGTTTTTAAAGAGCTGCCACCTAAGATGTTAAGAGACCGGAAAGATTGCGCCAGATTCCATTCAGATGGGATGCTCCTGTTGGCATTATCTTGAGACATGAGGATGTAAGATATCGTATCAATTCGGTGGAAAAAGCAGAATATTTTTACAACAATGTTCTTAAAAAAATTTCAACACCCCCACGTTCATCTACACTTTTATCTATAGAAGAAATTTCTAAAGAGAAGGATCTTGAAGAGGGGACTCAAGAATTGATCTTACAAAAAGAACCACAGGCAACTCGAGAAACAGTAAGGGAGGAAACTCTAGGAGCAGTAGGTGGTCTCTCAGAGGATTTTTTTACAGAACTTTTAGAGTCTAAACCAAAGCAGTCTAGAGCCACAAGAGAGGTGGAGCCGGACCTCGATTTGTTGTCGCAAGAACCGAAAGATCAACGTATAACTCGTGCAGCAGAGAAGCAAAGATTAGAGAAACAAAATTAACAGAGGTCCAGGATGCCACAAGAAAAGAATGGTGCAAATGGGAAGAAACAATACTCTGAAGCAGTGGGAGGAGCGAGACCAAAGACATCTGTTGTGGAACAGAGTCTTAGGCAAATGCTCGAAGTGCTTCAGTCATCCCCAAAATGACAGTTAGATTTTTATCATGGAACGTGAATGGTCTGAATTCACCACAGAAAAGAAGGAAAATATTTCATTATTTAAAGCAATATAAAAATGATGTTGTTTGTTTGCAAGAAACTCATATTAGAACCCAGGACCAAAAATTTCTGACAATTTCAAAATTTGGGTCACATTTTATATCTTCTAGTTCTGCGAAAAGGAATGGATTAGTTTTGTACATTTCTAAAAGAATACCAGCTAAATTGATAGAAACGGATGATGAAGGAAGATATATCGCAGTTGAAATAAATATACAGAATGTTTCGATGCTTCTTATAGGGATTTATGCCCCAAATCAGCAGCAGGAAATTTTTTATAAATTATTGAATACTAAAATATTGCAGTGGAATTATAAGTCTTTTTTGATTATGGGAGATTGGAATGGAGTGATTGATACAAATTTTGATAAGAAGACTTTCGCTAAGAAGGGGAACAAACTACCACAGACGTTCTTTGCATTGAAAGAAGAATTGGAACTGAAGGATGTATGGAGAATTCATCATCCGAAGGAATTGGACTTTACTTTTTTTTCTGATAGACATAAATCCTTCTTGAGAACTGATTTTATGCTGGTTACTTCTGATTTACTGACTAAAGTGGTTAAGACAAAAATATTTCCCAGAACTTTAACGGATCATAGTTCGGTATGGATGGAGATGGATTTTGGTAAGAGGGAGAGAAGATCTTGGAGAATGAATGAGAATTTATTTAGATATGAAAAGAATATTATGGATCTTAAAAAACACGTTAATGAATTTTTTCATATTAACTTGAATAAGGGTACACCTATTGAGACTGTTTGGGATGCAAGTAAGGCTTATATGAACTTATATGTACTGATTTATATGAATTCTAAATATAGATCAACACGACAAAAGTCTAGAATAGAATTGGAGGCAGAAATAAAGGAAAAAGAACAATTGCTTATTAAAAATCCGACTGATGAGAAACTACAGTTAACTATAAAACTTTTGAAAGATCAATTTCAAATATTGATGGCTGATCAGACGGCAATTAATTTGCAATATGCCAAACATAATACTTTTTGTAATGCTAATAAACCTGGTAGAAGGCTGGCTTATACCTTGAGAAAGCAACAAGTTCTCATATTATAAACACTATTGAGTATAAAGGGAAACAAGTTTATCAACAGAATTTAATACACCATGCTTTTTTAGATTATTATTCTAAATTATACCATGCTGATGATATTAAAAAGGATTTTATTGATGAATATCTTGAGAAGAGGAGGGTTACAAAAATTTCAAGTATACAAAGTGATAGACTGAATCGACCTATAACATGTGAAGAAATTTTATTTGCAATAAAACAACTGAAATTATCTAAAGCTCCTGGGACGGACGGTTTGACAGCAGTATATTATAAGACTTTACAATCGGAATTGGTTGAGCATCTTAAGGACTTGTTTTGTAATATTCAGCAGGGGGGTAAAATACCCCCCTCATGGAAGACGGCTTTTATTTCATTGATACCGAAGGAAGAGGGATCTACAAAACCAGAAAATTTTAGACCAATATCTCTCCTGAATACGGATTATAAAATTTATGCAAAAGTATTAGCCAACAGACTGATGCCAGTTATTCAAGATGTGATTCATGAGGATCAAGCAGGTTTTATAGAAGGTAGATATATGAAGGACAACGTAAGGCAATTTATAGACTTACTGGAATATCTTGAAAATAATAAACAGATCTCTGCGGTGCTGGTGTTTTTGGATGCGGAAAAGGCCTTTGATCGAGTCAACTGGGATTTTCTAAAAAAGACTTTGCATAAAATGGATTTTGGGGATCAGTTTATACAAGCGATTTCAGCAATTTATCAAGAACAGACTGCACAAATTATTATTAATGGGAGTTTAACTACTACTTTTAATATACAGAAAGGAACTAGACAAGGTTGTCCGCTATCCCCATTGTTGTTTCTCTTAACTTTAGAAGTGTTGTTGAATGCTCTACGGGACTCTGACAATCTGAATGGAATAGTTGTAAGGCAAAAAGATTACAGAACAAAAGCATTCGCAGATGATCTGGTTGTTACCCTAACACGACCTTTGGAATCAATCATACAGATGAAAAACATTATAGAGGAATATGGTCTGGTTTCAGGTTTTAGTCTGAACCAGAAAAAGACTAAGATGATAGTTAAAAATATGTTGGAACCACAAAGGAGTGAACTGGAAAGGTTGGCAGGCTTTGAAATAGCTACAAAGGTGAAATATCTAGGAGTTCAGGTTGCAGCCTCTAACATAAAACTTTTTCAAAATAATTATGAGGAATTGTGGCATAAGATTCAAAAGGATTTTGAAACTTGGAAGAAACTGCAACTATCTTTACTTGGCAGAATAGCAGCTATTAAGATGAAAGTTCTACCTAGATTTCTGTTTTTGTTTCAAATGATTCCGGTGCTTAAAAGTGATAAAATTTTGATGGAATGGCAAGCAGGTCTAAATAAATTTATTTGGAATGGGAAAAAACCAAGAGTCAAACTTAAAATCATGCAAGATGTTCGTGAAAGAGGTGGCCTTAAAGTTCCAAACCTACGTTTATACTATGAGGCAGCAGTGTTGACACAAGTGGGTGATTGGTTTGGAACAACGAAAACAGAAATTTTGAATATAGAAGGCCATGATTTGCAACTTGGTTGGCATGCATATTTATTTTATGAAGATAAGTTGGACAGATTATTCAACAGTCACATTTTGAGACATGCTTTGATGAGAGTTTGGAAGAAGCACCAGCTTCAATTGGATTATAAAATACCTCTGTGGTTGGATCTTGGGCAGATTATGCCAAATATAAAGTCACTCGGGGGGATTTTATACAAAGAGATGCTTTTTAATGATGGGGGCAGATGGATCTTGAAACCTTTGAATATGCTGTTGGAAGAAGAGACAAATTTAACTTGGTTGCAGTACTTTCAACTTCAAGCGAGATGGAGAGAAGATCAGAAAATTGGACTAATGTTACATGAAGAAGATTCGGTGACTCAGATAAAATGTAAAGGGCCGATGCATATTAAGCGAGTGTATAACTTATTGTTAGAAAGAGATTCAGAGGGTGAATTAGTTAAAGATTGTATGATAAAATGGGCACAAAATTTTGCAGAACCAGTAATGTTGGAAACATGGGAAAAGATTTGGGTCCAGAATGTTAAATTTACACAAGCACAGAATCTGAGGGAAAATTTTTATAAGATGTTTTATAGATGGCACTTAGATCCCAAAAAATTATCATGTATGTATCCAAATGTTCAACCTAAATGTTGGAGGTGTGATTGCTTGGATGCAACATATTTTCATATTTGGTGGACGTGCAGAAAATTGAAAGCATTTTGGATTAAACTTTGGTGGGTTATGCAGAACATTTTGAAGAAGAAGCTTGAATTTTCTCCTCAGTTTTTTCTGCTGGGGATAGTTAAGGGTTGCTCATCAACTGAAACGAGATTAATCTTACATATGATTACTGCAGCCAGATTACTGATAGGTCAATACTGGAAGAAAGATAGTGTACCTACTATAGAGGAATGGATATTGAAGATGTCTAATTTTGCAGAAATGGCTAAGATTTCTGCATACCTAAAAGACAGGACCTATGAAGCTTTTGTTAAGGAGTGGAAGAAATGGGTAGAGTACATGCAGAATAAATATCAAAGCAAGAAGTTTCAATTAGCATTTGATTCATAATTATATCTATTAATTATTTTATTATATAATCGAATTTATATTTTATTATGTTATATATTTATATTAATATTTAGATACATTATAATGTTAAAATAAGTTTATATACTTGATAGATCTGCTTTATATTATCTAATTTTAAAAAGAAACTTATGATGCATTGTTTGAATATTATATACTTTTTTAAATATTAAGATTGAATATTGGGAATTATATTTGTTAAATATTTATATGATAAGTCATTTTAAAATTTATGATGCTCAAAATTAGTTTTATCAGTTTTTTTAAATATTTGTTATATTTGTAAGATTGCTATGAGTTTTTACAAATGATTTATGTTATTATATATTTGATTAGGGGGGTAATAGATGTTAGAAGTTTAGTTTAATTTTTTATTACTTAAGGTTAAATTTGTTATATTTTTAGCTGGATCTCACCTAATTCTTTTTTTCTTATGTTGATGTTTTTCTTATGTTTGATGTTGATTGCTATATAAGATTGGTTAATAGTGGAAGTCGGGGGGGGAAAGGGGGAGGGATGGGGGGGAAAGGGAGGGGGTGGTAGTTGGTTGGGGGGATTGGGGGGGTAAGGGGTATAAAAATTGTATTCTAAAACTTTTTCAATAAAAAAAAATATTTTGGAATCTTAAAAAATATTCTGCCTTATGTATCTCCAGCATAATGATGGATCATTCCAGGGCATTGTCTACCTTGGATAATTTATTCTCCATTTCTTCTACTTTCTTTTTTTTTTTTTTAAACAAAATCTTTATTGATTAAAAATTATAATACATTTCTGTCATTTCCGGTCTCATGGTATTATTATACATAAACAAGTATACTTTCATGGTATTTACATTAATGCATTATTATTATTTACATTATTTGCATTCCCATTCATTGCTTTCATCCACATGCCTTTTGTCGGTGAAGTCCTCATGGGTACATTATATAAGGCTATCATACAAATATCTTTCCAATTTTCATTCTTAATTTACAATTCACTAAGGGTATAATAACATATATTGCTCATTCAAATTAACTTTCATATTCAATTAACAGTATCATTATCCATTTTGTCTTTGTTTGATCCAATCGTACCATCTATCCCATACCCTAGAATATTTTGAGCTTTCCTCATTTTTTAATTTCTGCGTTAATTGATCCGATTCCGCACACAAATATATCTTTTGTATTACTTGCTGATCGTTTGGCAAATATTCCTTTTTCCATACTTGTGCATTCGCTATTCTCGCTGCTGTAATTATGTGGTGTATTAAGTATATCTTTTCTTTTCTAATGTTTTGTTTGTAAATTCCTAATAAAAATATCTTGGGGTCTAGTTCAATTTCTTCTCCTACTATTTGTATTATCCACGTTCTAATTTTCTCCCAATATGCCTTAGTTTTGGGGCATAGCCACCACATATGGTAAAAAGTTCCTCTAGCCTGTTTGCACTTCCAGCATTTTGAGTCTAAGTTGGGATACATTTGTGCTAGCCTCGACGGGGGTAAGTGCCATCTATACCATATCTTATATTGGTTTTCTTTATAACTTACCGATTTTGTCATTTTAATATTATTTTCCCAAATTCTTTCCCACTCTTCTAATTGGATATTTCCGCCTATGTTTTTGTTCCAGGCAATCATCTGCCCTTTAATTAAATTCTTACTCAATTCCAATTCTAATAAATATTTATATATTTTAGATATCGTCTTCCCTTCTTTCGTTTCCAGAATTTTGTCTAATCTATTTGGGTTTAACTCAACTCCTCCTTCATCCCTATCTTTTCTGTGTCTATTTTGTATTTGAAGGTAGGGCCACCAATCTAATTCTATTCCCCCATCTCTGAGTTCCTGGCGCGTTTTTAATATCCCGTCTGAGTCTAATATATCTCGGTATTGTATAATTTTTTGAAAGGATATGGTGTTTGGGTGCATGACCGCCTCCACAGTGGAAAACCACCCGGGAACTTTCTTATAACATTTTTTTTTATTTCCAGCCAAATATCGATTAAGGCACCTCTAATTATATGGTTCTTAAAATGATGATAACTTTTGTTCCCGGAAGTCCACAGGAAGGCGTGCCACCCCATCATTAGATCATGCCCCTCTAATTTTAGTAAACGTTGATTCTCTAAGTTAACCCACTCCTTTATCCATAGCAGGCTTGCTGCTTTGTAATATTTGTCCCACGCAGGAAACCCAAACCCTCCTCTAAATTTATCGTCTTGTAGTGTGTTCAGGCTTATTCTAGGCTTTTTACCTTCCCATACAAATTTTGTCGTAATTTTATTCAAATTGATAAAAAAACTTTTTTCTAATTTCACTGGAATGGTTTGGAATAGGTAGAGGAGCCTCGGCAGGATGTTCATCTTTAGTGCGGCTATCCTTCCCAAAAATGAAATATTTAGTCCTCCCCACCTTTCTAAATCATTTTTAATTTGGTGAACCAATTTATCATAATTGTTGTTCTTTATATCTATATTTTTATTTGTCAAATTTATTCCTAAATATTTTATTTTCTTAACTACTTTTAGTCCGGATTGTTTCTCTAATTCCTCTGTCTGTTTTATTGTTAGGTTTTTTGTTATTATTTTTGTCTTATCCTTATTAATTTTCAGACCGGCTACTTTTCCAAATTTTTCAATTTCTTTCATTAAATAGGGTTCAGTTGCTAAAGGATCTTCCAGGAAGAATACAAGGTCGTCTGCAAAGGCTTGGACCTTGTATTCTTCTCCTTTTATTTTAAGCCCCCTGATATTTTCATTAGCTCTTATCCTTTGAAGCAAATTTTCTAGGGTTAAAATAAATAATAGTGGTGAAAGAGGACATCCTTGCCTTACTCCTCTACCTATTCCAAAAAAATTGGTTGCTTCTCCATTAATTAATATTCTTGCCTTTTGGTTAGTATATATTGATGAAATTAATTCTTCAAAGTTCTTTCCAAATTTCATATTTTTTATCTGTTCGGTCATAAATTCCCAGTTAACTCGATCAAATGCCTTCTGTGCATCTAGGAAGATTAAGGCTGCCTGTTTTTCTGGGTGTTTATCATAATATTCAATTATATTTATAACTGTCCTCAGGTTATCTTTTATTTGCCTACCTGGTAGAAATCCGTTCTGGTCTACATGTATCTTTCGATTTAATATTATCTTTATCCTGTTAGCCAGTAGACTCATAAAAATTTTATAATCCGAATTCAGCAACGAGATAGGTCTGTAATTTTTTATATGGGTAGTATCCGTCTCTTCCTTGGGGATCAATGAAATATATGCTTCTCTCCAAGTCTCTGGTATTTTTGAATTTCTCAAGGCTTCATTATATACTTCCAGGAGAATTGAATTCAAAATCTCGCCTACACTTTTATATAATTCTACTGGGATCCCGTCTGTTCCTGGTGTCTTATTATTTTTCTGTCTTTTAATTGTTTCCTGTAATTCTTCTTTAGTTATCTCTCTGTTTAGCATCTCTCTATCCTTTTCCGTAATTACTGAGGTCTTATCCTCCTCCAAGTATTGTTTTATTTTCACATCTGATGTCTCCTCTTGACTGTATAGTTCCTGAAAATACTGGATTGCTATCTCCTTTTTCTGTTCGATATTTTTCTGTAAGTTTCCTTGTTTATCTTGTAATTGATGTATAGTCCTTTTCTCTTTTTCTTTTCTTAATTTGTAAGCCATCCATCTCCCTGGTTTGTTTGCATGCTCAAAGTATTTTTGTTTTATATATTTCAAGGAGTTGATAGTTTTTTCCTGATCTAACAGGTTCAATTTGTGTTTAGCTGTTATCCAATTAATTTTTATCTTTTCATCTCCTGGATGGCTACCTAATTTTTCTTCCCAGGTTCTAATTTCTTCTTGTATCTTATTATACTCCCTTTCCCTTTCTTTCTTCCTTTTACTATTATAGGCAATAGTTATGCCTCTAATATAAGCCTTTGTGGTATCCCATAGGGTCTGTAAGGATGTTTGTTCCTTACTATTATCTTTAAAAAACCCTTTTAGTTCTTTTTCTAACGTTTTAATATATTCCTCCTCCTTAATTGTTCTTACGTTCATCATCCATCTTCCTTTTTTTGGTATCCGCCCTTTCCATTCTATTAATATGGGATTATGGTCCGCCCATTCATTTATTCCAATCTCTACCGCTCCAATTTCCTGAACTAAGATCTTGGAGATCCATATCATGTCAATTCTTGACCAGGATTTGTGTGGGCTAGAGTAATACGTAAATTTCTGCTCCCTTGGGTTTTGAAATCTCCAGATATCTATCAAATTTAACTCTTCTGTCAAATTGAAAAATGTCTTGGGCAATAAGTTCCTCTTCTTTATATTTTTTTGATTACTTATGTAATCTTTTCTCCCGTCAACTATTGCATTCAAGTCCCCCAGTAAGCAAATTGAATCAATGTTTTGTTCAATTATTTTCTCATGCACTTTTTGAAAAAATTCTCTTTGACCATTACTTGGCACATATAATACTACCAACAATACTTTTCTGTTTTTAATATTTATTTCTATTAACAATACTCTTCCATCCAGATCAGCATATATCAATTTGCTTTCTACCTTCTCATACACCACTACCCCTCTCTTTTTTTCTTCAGCCAAAGATGTATAAATCTTTCCTAATTTTTTGCATTGTAGATACTTTTCATCTTGCCTTCTTATATGTGTCTCTTGTATGCAAATTGTGTCTAATTTTTTCCTGATTAATTTTTTAAATATCTGGTGTCTTTTAATTGGCGAATTAAGACCATTAACATTTAGTGAGATGATTTTTATATTTGAGTCCATCACCTATTTTAACTATACTTCCTATTACCTCTTGTCTTTCTTTTTCGCTTCATTCATTGCTCTCGTTGTTACTCCTTCATCCTCTGATTTTCCACTCTCTTCCTGTGTCTCTTTTCTATTATTCCTCCCCTTGTGAGATCTATCCTGTTGTTCTGTGGCTATTTTAGATCTAACATTCCCTTCTAATTCTTCTCTTCCACTGTTGGATCTTTCTGTCTCACATATCTGCTCATACAAGTTTTGTGCTTTCTCTATTGTATCCACCTTTATCCTCTTCCCTTGCCACGTTACTAGCACCCCTTCTGGAATAATCCATCTGAACAAGATTTGCTTCCTATTTAATATCGATGTAAGGAATCCGTATTCTCTTCTCCATTCTCTCACCCGTCTCAGAATCTGTCTCAATGTAATTATTTCCTTTTGTTCATAGTATACCGATTTATCTTTTGTTATTTTATATATTGTATCTCTAACTTTTTTTCTTGCAAATCTTATATGGACCTCTCGGGGGAGTTTATGTTGTCGGGCATAATTGGTGTGCACACGATATACCTCTTCAATTTCCTTGATTATCTCTTCCTTATCACACTGTAGTACATTTGCTAATATCTCTGCCATTACATTACATAAATCTTCATCCCTCTCTTCCTTAATATTTTGGAACCTCAAGTACAAGTCCGCTTTTTCCATTTCGAGTTGTGCCACCATATGCTCCAGTTCTTTATTGAGGCTACCCATTTTTCCATCTATTAATTTTATTTTCTCCTCTATCTGTTCTGCTTTTCCCTCCACCTTTGTAATCCGTTGTTCATTTTTTAAAATTAACTCCTGAAATAAATCTACCTTTCTATCTAGTTTTTGGATATCATCTTTAACTGCATTTTTAACATCATCCATATCTTTCCTCGTCTGTTCATAATTCTTTACCATGCATTCTTGCATTTTTATCATAGTTTCCTGTATCGATACTAATGTTGTCTGTACAGCCTGCATTGTCATCGTAGTGGATTGCTTTTCTGTTGGAAACATTGTATCTAGTGTTTTCTGTGCTATTGGAGAGGCTGTCGTTCCACTTGGTATTGAAACAATTTTCTTTCCGATTTTCCCTGTTGTTGTTATAGTTGATGTCATCTCTTTCAAAATTTTGTGCTGTTTCTCTAATATGTTATCTATTTTATCCCAGATCCGCATCCACTATATTCTGTATCCTATGTTCTTAATATATATAAATATCTGGGTCTACTCTAATACCGATTTATGATCCACTAACTCTAAACTATGTACCTAACAGAAATATTAATACAATATAAGGATCAGATATAAGTTATTAATATTAAATATTAATTATAGATATTAAGAATAAGGTTGTGATAAAACTCTAATCAATTACTTCTAAATAGAATGTTATTACTCCAGAAAAAGAAACCCCCAAAACTATTAAAATTACTATATAACTCTAGTTAGATAATGCTAAAAATTAATTGCTTTCAAATTATTAAAGTTGCTAAAAATGCTAACAGTTACAACAGAATTACTTAATCTTTCTTAATAATTATTGGAAAAACAAAAATAAATAAATAAAGGAAGGAGAACAAGAGAGCAATACAGTCTAATCAATCAATCATTTCATTAGTATAAATTAATAATCTTAATCCTCTACAATTAACTTATCAATCAATCAATCAATCTATTAAGGCTATATATAGGATTATGAGAATTTTACCATATATAATTTATATAATTATCAGAGGTCAAAATATAACTTTGTAAGGTATTTCTCTTTTATAGTCCCAATTATGCTTTTAGTTGACTATCTTTGTGTATTTTATGTATTCCAAACAATACGTTATTGCCTAT